>CM046001.1:87307876-89898295 GCA_025175895.1 Wurfbainia villosa
ACAGCATGGCGATCCAATCATATGTCCCCGGATTAAAAAAAATTAATCCGGATGAAAAAGGATTACCCAAGCAACCGTTCCATCATCATACTTTTCGATTTGAGTCGTCGCTTGAACAAACTTGTTGTTCAAGCAACCTAACTCTTTTCCTCGATTAGTCGCGGAATAGATGATGTACGGATTGTCGATTTTTGTATTTATCTTCGGGGTCCAAGTAAATTAACCACATACCTAATACAAAAGAACTAAATCAAAACAAACAAGATTATACCTCTTGTTTACCTCTTGATCTTCTATTGTATGACCTATCCTCCTCTTGGACATTGTGTGGGAAACGATCATCCAAGAATTGAAGCCTCCTAGATCACGTATCTTCCTTTCCTTGTTCGCTCCGAACAAAGGAAGATAACCGAAGCCCCTTTCTTGATGTCCGCCGGCCCTAAGGAGAGGGAGAGAGTGTGGGCGCCGGCCAAGAGCTCCAAGGGAAGAAGCCCTAACCCTTGCTGCCGGGCAAGAAAGAGAGAGAGAGGGAGGAGCCGCCGGCCAAACTAGAGAGAGAGAGGGAGGCACTGGCGGCCAAAACTAAGCCCTATGTGTTGTCGCCACCCAATGAAGAAGCACCACCTTAGGTTGCTACCCAAGCCTCTCTAAAGCCAACTCCAAAACCCTAGCACAACTCTTTTCAATCCTTCTTGCCGCCCAAGCCTTGGAATATATATATAGATTTCGCCCAAGCCTCTATTTAATCGTGTCCGTTGGATCTAGGTTTCATGAGGGTTTTAATAGGCTACAATAGGGACCATGAGGAGGAGTTGGATCTTGGCCACCTAATGGATCCGACCCATATAAAATCCGATCCATTAATGATAATCCATTCCACTAGAGGATTATCATTGATCTACCTCACCAACCCCCATAATTAAATATGGGCTCCATATATTAATTGTATAAACATCTCCCTGTGTTTAAGATATTGAATGTCCATTAATTAATTAGATAATTAATTAATTAACATCTAACTCACTCAACCTTATCATCATGTTGGACCAAGTCCACCTGCAAGGTTTACATGATGATACTTATGAGCTCCTCAAGGGGACATCATCATCCTAATACATAGGACATAGTTTCCTCCTATAATCAATGGCACACCATGTAAATAATATCATTTTCCAACTTACTGGGCCTATTGATTTAACCCATAAATCTCGCCCATTGGTAAATCAAAGAAATAAATATTAAGTACATGTGCCCGTTATTATATCGGGATTAAGAGCATGTACACCATAATATCCGAGGTCCAATTCAATTGTCTAGTTAGTAATAAATTGAATCACCTCTAAGTCGGTCCTGCTCAATACACACAAAGTGTACTAGTGTAATTCTATGGTCAAGATTAACCAATACCAAATTACACTACAACTATGCCAATGGTTTGTCTTGGATCGAGAAGCATCGCTAGAGGGGGGGGGGGGGTGAATAGCGATCGTAAATCTTTTCGACGTTTCGTTCGAGTAGACAATTAAACGAGTGAGAGCAGCGGAAAATAAAAGAACACGTTTATTTTTACTTGGTTCAGAACCCAGCGATTACTACTCCAAGGCCCTATCGGTCCTAGACCGCGTATGGAGGGCAAAGCACTATAACGTCTCCTCCTTGTTGGAGGTAGGAGACAACGATCACAAAAACCGAATGTACGAGGATGAGGCAACAAGCCTACCTCACCTCATTGCGATTAAAATAAAGAATACAATAAAAATAATTACTTGCTATTGCTGTCGACGAAGGAGATTTGAACTTGTCATCGCGTCAGCGTTATGATGACGTTGGAGCGTTGGCATTGTAGGAGCACTTGATGAATAAACTTGATGATATTTGGAGATGGAATCCTCCCCTTCTTTTATAGATTTTGGCCTCTGAATATGTCTCCCTTTTTTTTTAAACAGATCACGAAGTTGTCCAAATTTTATCGCGAAGTGGCCGCGTCAAACGTTATCCATTTTGACCTAGCGCAAAGGCTGATTCGTCGCCATCAGTCGACTGATGACTATTAGTCGACTACTCCATGTCCAGCAGTCGACTGCCAGCCTGGCCACTTGCCTGCAGTGAGAGGTTAGCTCGTAAAATGATAAATACGACGGTTTCTAACCGTCCGATCTCGACCTAGACCTTCCACAAGAAGTCTTAGTCGGATTGTTGCCTACGGTCGTCCCCATACAGAGGACACGACCTTACCATCTCTCACTCACACGAGCTTACCTCGATTCTTACTGTGTCGCTTTCACTTCCGGCCTTCCACTCGATTCCTTCGGCTCCCTCCGAAGTCACTCGAGTGTCGCCCGACCACCGCGGCTTCCTCCGGGTGTCGCTAGCCTTCAGCTCTAGCTTTAGTACTTTTCTGCACACTCGATTTAGCTCGTGAGATAATGATGTAAACTTAACTTTGTGTCTTTGCCATAATCAAAACACAGGTTCGATTATCTAGTGCCCTTGCACCAACAGTTTGTCCAAAACCATCTTGGTTGTGAGCCTCTACTTATTCTCTACAAGGAACTGATAACATGATCCTCTGTGTGACACCACACACCATGTTATCTACAATGTAAGGTATTAGATAAGATGCACACATATAATAAATATAAAATGAAAATAATGATTATGTGATTCTTATTTCAAAATGAGGATGTCCATACAAAGACTAGGCTTTTAGTATATATCCCAACACTGATGATGATCCAGTTGACTACTCTTTTCCTCTAGTCGACTTAGACCTGTATTTCATGGTATATACAAAGACTAGGCTTTTACCGGGCAGACTAGGCTTGAATAGTCACCTGCATTTCATGGTTAGCACAAAAACTATATAGTGAGAAGTGAGATGGCCATGTACCATGCGATCTCGACTTAGACCTTCCTCCGGAAGTCTTAGTCGGATCGTCACCTACGGTTGCCCCCATACTAAGGACGTAACCTATCCTCTCCAAACAAAGTTCTTACCTTCCTTACCTTCAGTTCTTCTGACTTGTCGCTTAACTTTCGGTCACTCAACTATAGAGGTTCCTCAACTTCCCGAGGTTCTCCTTGCATCTTTTGACCTGGTCAACCGACCACCGAGGTTTCTTGTCCTATCGAGATTCTCTTGGTGTCGATTCATACAGCTTCTGAGGTTTCTCGATTTCTCGAAATTCTCCTAGCGTCGTCAACCTTCACAAAGCTTAATACATTATTTGCACACTCAACATAACATATGAGATAACAATAGCTTAACTTTGAATCTTTTCCATTATCAAAACCTAGGTTTGATTATCCGTGCCCTGCACTAACAATCTCTCCTTTTTTATCTATGGCAATCCAATTCAAAGTTAAGAGAAATGTAAGTACTAACATACGGGATTAGTAAGTATTAACATTTTTCAAAACCTCCCCCTCAAGATTGCCTCACCCTTAACCCTAGGTTAGTTTTGAAAAAAACATAACTTTTCAAATAAGAGTTAACCTTTAACCTCTTGAATTTAATCTCTCTCCCCCATTGCCATATATCAAAAATAATTTTATGAGGGGTGCTTTTCTAAGAACATATGTATAAAGTAAAAGAATCTTGTGAAATGTCAAAAACTAATAAATTTTTTAGTATAAGTTCAAATGATAAAGGAAATTACAAGTTTTTATGGATCCAAGCATGTTTCCTTTTATAAAATAATATTTTCAACATAACTCATCTAATAAATTGCCCTTATAAAAATGTTCAACTCGCTTCTGACTCAATTGTTATTAGATAATCAATAAGTCTTGATTAGAATTGGTTATTTTGAAAAATTATATTACATGATTGATAATGCGGCAACTATGACGATGATGAATCGCTACTATCAATTTAATTACCAAACCCTCTCTATGCCAAAGTAGCATAGGGAACAACCCGGATCGTCTCCCACGGAAGACAACGGTGAAAGTCGACTCTAGAATAAAAGTTTTTCTTAATAGGATGAGGGTTTGGATTTGAGGATTATGCAACTACACAAGTTAACAGGAATAAAAGAAATAAACTATAACAATAAAGGTAAATTCTGCAACTAACAATTAAATGTACTTGAAGTAAAGGCTAGTCTAGGAAGCAATTCATCGAACACATTGAATGCAATAATAACTAAACAACTGAAAATTCATCGAATTTAAAATGTAAAGGAATTGACAACTACAAAGTAAATGTAACAAGCAACAAAATGAAGTAATTGATCATACCACAAAGATTTTCCCGAATAATGGACAGAATACTCCAACTACGTTCGACGGAGCTCAATCGAGTCTCCAAAGCAAAATGAATGGCGAAGATGATGCAAACTCCCAAATTTGGAAGCTTGGTGGTGACTCCTTGCTCTCCCGAATCTGGTGAAGCTTGGATGATGTCGTCGAGGCAGAAATCCTCCGTGAATCCACAAAAGAAGATGATAGTCGGCTAGAAGGTGGAGAACGTTGTTGGATTCTTCCGATGGAGTGACTCTTCATCGAATCCGATGAAGAAAGGGCAATGGAGGGTTGTGACAGCGTGTGCTAGGGCTCTAAAGTTGGGAAGATGCCCTAAAAACCCCTAAAAATTCATTTTATAGCCGCCCAAACGAGGGTTTTTCACTGCAACACGACCGTGCCAAAAGACACGGACGGGTCATGTGGCATTCTGTGCAAAAAAAAAAAATCTACTGCTATAGTAACTTTTCTACAATAATTTCACTGTAGCTACAATCATTTTTAATGGCTCTAAAGTGCTTCATTCTGCCTTCTTCCTTCCCGTGTTTCTATAGTGATTTCACTATAACTACACTACCACTGCTACAATACTTTGCTATAGTACTTTTGCTACAATAAAATGCCCGATTTTTACTTGACATCCCCTACAAAAACAAAGTATACAAAAATTAGTGCTAAGGACATCAAATTAGCATATGTTTGCATTAAAGTGTTAAATTAATCCAATGCTCATAATACATGATAAATACGATGAATTAAGCATACTAGTGGATTAAAATGTTAATGAATGAATCAAAATAATTCATCAAAATATGAGTTATCAATTCCCCCACACTTATTCTTGCACGTCTCAGGCAAGTATCAAAAACGATGAATAATCAAATCCATTTTCCCCAAGCAATTCTTCCTAATATCATGAAAATCAAAAAAGGTAGTTACTTAGGGTTATCAATTCACAAAAATCACGACATTCGTTCACTTTGTTTTTGCATTAGTTAACAAGTACGGTGGCTTCAATTAATCCTAAATAGACCAAGAATGATAAATCTTACCGGATTAGTAAAGGTGGCTCTCATTCTCATAAGCATTGCGAAGGTAGAGTTCACTCAAAGCTACTCAAGATGTTACACTACTATATGCTTGCTTATTTCCTACTTTCCACCACTTCAACCACATGAATGCATGATTCAGAAGGACTTTCAAGAATTGCAATGAAGAACAATCACAAGATATAAGAATGACACAAATATAGGAATAGAAAGCAATGAAGACAAGAGGCAATTGAAATACTATCATGTTGCATTCAATGAAACAATGCCCATGCACATCTCCTTCCATTCTCAAAGCTTGTTCATTATTGTTCTCCACATCCATGTTCGTCCACAAGAAACATACACTTGTACATCTCATGCAATAAATAAATAAAGCTCATCAGCAAGAATCATTCTCCATTCAAGAAAATAGAACGTCATCTAAAAATATCCATTTTTTGTTCTTTTTATTTTCAAGTCAGTTTTTTTTTTAATTTTTTATGGGCACCCTAACATAAAGAATTATTCTTTTGTTTTTTTTCTTTTTTTTTAAATCAGTTTTTTTTATCATTTTTTTATGACGTGCTCTTTTCTTAATGGCCTTTCAATGCAAATACACATTCACAGGCAAATAAAACATGGCTAAGTCATGGTCATCAAGCATGGTTCACTCATGCACCATTTAAATCTAGCCTTTCTGCAATAAATCCTCAACTATGACTTTCCCAATCATTTCCTCCCCCACACTTAAATTTGACCATCTCGGGCAATAGATCCAACATGATAAAGTTCAAATGTCTCAAGGGCAAAAGAATAACAAGACATGTCATAGAAGAAGGAGAAATGATAAAGGACAAGCGATGTCTATCTACATGGAAAAGTATATTCATTAGTAGCACATGTATCAACAAGAGTATCAATAAGGAAAAACAAGGTGGCCTTCATCATAATCATGCAACTTATGGTTATGTGGTCTCGATAAGGAGCAAAGCAAGTTCTAAAGTGGTAACAAGCATGAGTGCTACCCACATACAAGGAGAATAATAATCATGAAGGCTCAAATCCTCACAGGGTGTATGAAATAATCAAGCTTAGTCTATCAAAATTAAATTCAACACCACACAAGTAGCCAAATGCAATCACTACAATCAATCATGTCCAATCGATCTCCAAGTTTGACAACCAAACTTAACTAGCTTTTACGACATCCAAGACTCGAGTAAGAATGCTTACGAAATTGAACTCGATATCCGATAAAACTCAAGAATTGATTATTCAAAACTCATGAAAGAAACAAAACTGCGTAATAGAACTACCAAAGGAAAGTGTGTATGTACAAAAGGAAGGGGTGAAAAGGAACAAACTCCCCTCAAGTTGGGTAAATGGCGTCGATAAACGTCGTCACCGCCTCCATTATTCCTTGCAGGCATTCATGAAATTGTTTGAGTCTATGCTCGTTGACTTTAAATGTTCTTCTCGTAGTAGGATCCTATATCTCAATGACACCATACAGGAAAACATCAATAATAATGAACGAACCTTCCTATTTAGACTTCAACTTACCTGCAGACCATTTGAATTTGGAATTGTACAATAACACCTTCTCTCCAGCATGAAATTTCTTGCGTAAAATATGTTTGTCATGGAAAGCCTTTGTCTTTTCTTTGTAGGCGCAGGAGTTCTCGTACGCTTCCAGTCTCAATTCCTCTAATTCTTGCAATTGCAGTTTTCTTTTACAACCAGCTTCTTCCAAACTCATATTGCATGCTTTCACGACCCAATATGCTTTGTGTTCCACCTCCACTGGTAAATGACAAGCCTTTCCAAATACAATCCGATAGGGAGACATTCCAATTTTGAGTCTTGTAACCAGTTCGGTAGGCCCATAATGTATCATTCAATCTTTTGCTCCAATCCTTCCTATCCGGTTGTACTATCTTCTCTAGAATTAATTTAATCTCCCTATTTGAAATTTCAGCTTAACCATTTGTTCGAGAGTGGTTTGGGGTGGACACCTTGTGTACTATGCCCTAGCTGCTCAAGAGTCCCTTCAAGTGTTGATTGCAAAAGTGGGACCCTTGATCACTGATGATCACCTTGGGTACCCCAAACTAGCAAAATATCTGTGACCTGACAAAATCTACAACAACTGCACCATCATCAGTTCTGGTGGGGATAACCTCCACCCATTTAGAATTACATAATCAACAGTTAGCGAGGATGTAAATAAACCTAATGAACTAGGAAAACCCATAAAATCAATACCCCACACATCAAAATTTTCACAAAACAAAATTGGTTGTTGGGGCATTTCATTCCTCTGGCCTAAAGTCCCTATCCATTGACAAAGGTCACAAGTTTTGAAAAATAAAAAGGCATCCCGAAATAAATTAGGCTAATATAATCTTGCATCTAATACTTCCCTAGTTGTACGTTGGGGACCGAAATGACCCCCACCTGCAAGTGAGTGACAAAAGGAAAGTACAGAGTGAAACTCATCATCAAGAATGCATCTCCTAACTACTTGGTCACTACAAAATTTCCACAGATAAGGATCATCCCACACATAATATTTCGCATCACTTTTCAATTTTGCACATTGGGCCTTAGAGAACTATGTAGGAAAAACACGAGCAACCAAATAGCTAACAAGATCTATGTACCATGGCATCTTACCCTGCAACTGTAAAAGTTACTCCTCAGGAAATGAATCTTTGATCGGTATAGGGTCTACCTCTCTCTCAATCCTACTTAGGTGATTGACCACTAGGTTCTCCCTACCGCTCCTATCGGGTATCTCCACGTCGAATTCTTGGAGTAGAAGCATCCATCATATCAATCTTGGCTTAGCATATTTCTTCTTTAGTAGGTACATGATAGCTGCATGATCAGAAAAAATGATCACATGAGAACATAGAAGATAAGATCTAAATTTAACCAAAGCAAAAAAACAATAGCCGAAAATTCTTTTTCTGTTGTCGTGTAGTTGGCTTGTGTTGAATCCAGAGTCTTCGATGCATAGCATATGACATGTGTTGCTCCACCAAATCTCTAAACTAGAACCACTCCTATTGCATGATTCGAAGCATTGCACATCACCTTGAATGGCAGAGTCCAGTCTGGTGGTCATATAATCAGAGTTGAGGTAAGAGCACCTTTCAACTCGTCAAAAACATCTTTACACTGTTGATTGAAATTGAACTCCACATCTTTTTGTAGCAATCTGGACAATGGAAGGGCAATCTTACTGAAATTTCTGATGAGCCGCCTGTAGAAACCTGCATGTCCAAGAAAAGAACGCACTTCCCGCACGCATGCGGGGTAAGATAATAAAGAAATAGTATTGATTTTCACAGGATCTACTTCAATACCCTTTCTAGAGACTATATGACCTAAAACTATGCCCTATGTAACCATGAAATGTCATTTTTCAAAATTTAATACTAGGTCAGTCTCTATACACCTATGAAAGACTTGTGTCAAACTTTCCAAACATGTATCAAATGAAGGGCCATACACAGTGAAATCATCCATGAAAACTTCCATGCAATGCTCTAATAGATCAGAAAAAATGCTTACCATACACTACTGGAAGGTACCTGGAGCATTGCAGAGCCCAAATGGCATACGTCAGTATGCAAAAGTTCTGAATGGGCATGTGAAGGTAGTCTTCTCCATATCCTTTAGTGCTATGGGAATATGAAATTATCCTATGTAGCCATCCAAGAAACAATAATAGGACTTCCCTACTAGCCTCTCCAACATCTGATCAATAAATGGCAGGGGTAGTGATCTTTCCTAGTAGTCTAGTTCAACTTACGATAATCAATACAAACTCTCCATGCATTCTATGATCGTGTAGGGATCATCTCATCATGTCGATTCACTACCATGGTGATATTGGACTTCTTTGGCACCACATGCATGGGACTGACCCACTAACTATTAGAGATGGGGTATATGATACCGGCATGAAGAAGCTTGGTTATCTCTGTCTTGACAACCTCTGATATAAGTGGGTTCAGTCTATGCTGTGGTTGCCTCACTGGCCTCATGCTATCCTCTAAGAAAATTCGGTGCATACACAAGGTAGGGCTAATATCGGGTATATCATCAATCGTCCACCCCATAGCCCTCTTATGTTTCCTGAGAAGATCTAGCAAACGCTTCTCCTACTCTAGCTCAAGATCTCGAGAAATAATGACAGGTCTCTGCTTGTCTTCACCTAAGTATGCATACTTTAGGTGCTTAGGCAACGACTTATATTCCATTCTAGGTGGCTGAATAGTCATCAGAAGCGATTTTTCTAAACTTGGCTCCACTGTAGATATCTATGTTTCCTTAGCAAAAATAGCCCCACAGAGTAAATCTAAGCCACCAACATCATCATCTGCATCTCCTGCATCATAACCAATGTATTCAAATGAAATATCTGAACTGTCAAACATGCTCACCCAATCTGTGTCAAAATGCTCTGCCTCCTCACAATCTAACTCATCCAGCATGTCTATTCTCAAGAGTGAATGATCCTCAGCAGGATATCTCATCGCATCTGGAATGCTGAACTGAACAACTGTGTCTCCAAACTCTATTGTAAGTGTTCCTACATGTACATTGATTTTTGTCCTTGCAGTCTTCAGGAACGGTTGTCCAAGAATCAGTGGAGGTTGGCCTAAAGATGCATCCCCCTCCATATCCAAAATATAGAAATCCGCTGGAAAAATTTACTCTTTTACCTTGACTAATACATCTTCTATCACTCTTGTTGGATGCGTGAAACTGCGGTTGGCCAACTGTATAACAACTCTAGTGGACTACAGTGGACCAATACCAAGTGCCTGAAAAATAGACTTTGGCATAACATTAATGGAAGCTCCTAGGTCTAGCATAGCATCTCCATAAGTGTTCTCCAATCACACATGACACTAAATACTCTAGGATCCTTGCACTTCTGAGGTATTGGCTAAATCATACTTGACACATTCTTCCCCATGTTGACCAGCTCATTCCCCTTAAGCTTCCTCTTATGAATGCATAGATCCTTCAGGAACATGCCATATTTTGGGATGTGCATGATGACTCTCAACAATGGAATGTTCACTTCCACCTTACTTAATGTGTCCACAAGCTCCTGAAATTCCTCTGCCTTGTCTGCATTAGTGTTTCTTCTTGAAGGTACTGACCTCTGAGGAAATGGTAAAGGCACTAAGGTATCAGATATGGTTAGTGAAACATCTCTCTGCTCCTCACATATCAGATATGGAATTGGCACTGGTGCAGATGCAACTAAGTCAGAAGTAGACTTACCACTCCGCAATGTGATGGCACTGACATTCCCTCTGGGTTCGGAATGGTTTGTGAAGGTAACTGACTGGACCCCTGTGACTAAGACTGCGTAATGGTAGACGCTATTTGACTAAGATGTCTCTCTAAATTCTACATGGATGTATTCGCCCTCTGTTGTTTTTGTATCTGCTATTGCATCTGTTGCATCTGCTACTGCATTTGTTGCACAAGCTCCTCTAATTTTTGCACTGAAGACTCTGATCTGATAGGATGAGACTGTTGTGGTCTAACTAGAGTTGCATTATGATGAACAACAGACGGTCTCTGAAATGCTGGAGGTGGTTGATATGACTTCTACTACTGTGGCTGATGCACATTCTTATACCTCAAATTTGGGTGATCTCACCATTCTAGGTTGTAGGTGGTAGACATGGGATCATACTACCTGTACCCAGGTTGTGGTTGACAATACTGAGACCTTGGCTGAAAAACATTTGCTATTGCTTCTTGATTCGTAAGGTTAGAACTTCCCTCTTGTTGTAACATGGGGTAAACATCTGTCAAATGAGTAGGACTAGAACAAATACCACAGGTACTCATCGACTCAATATACAGCATAAATGGTTGCTAAGCCTACTTAATAGTTATCTGTCTAACCATAGAAGTTAGCTCCTGCAATTCATTCTTGAGCTCCTGGTTTTTTGCTCTAGGCACTTGAATCTCACTCACCCCTCTGCTAAACAACCATCTGCTCCCAAACTATTGTGCATTGGCTGCCATAATTGAGATGAGCACCCTTGCTTCTTCAAGTGTCTTATATACCAATGCTCCCCCACTAGTTGCGTCAATCATGCATCGATCCATGGGAGTAGTCCCTCATAGAATGATTGAATGAGTATCTGCTCACTGAGTTGGTGATGGAAACAACTGGTACATAGCTTTTCAAAATGCTCCCAATACTCATGCAATGTCTCTCCTGACAGTTGTTAAATTGCGCGCAGATGCTTCTTCCGATAGTTGCAGATCGTGAAGTGGAAAAATTTCTCTAGAAATAATCTTTTCATCTTTGCCCAACATGTAATAGATCAAGGTAAAGCGTAAATACAATCTTTTGCTTCTCCCGCCAATGAAAATGGAAAGTCTATTAAGTTAATATTTTCCTCACTGATGCCATGCGATTTCATGGTGGAGCAAACTGCATGGAACTCTTGTAGGTGTCAGGTAGGATCTTCACCAGTTGATCCATTGAATTTAGGTAGAAGATGAATAATTCCAGATTGTAACTCAAAATCTAGATCGAGGTCTAGATACTGGATACACAATGAGTGATAGGAAACATCTGGCGCTGCAAACTCCCTAAGTGTTCGATTGTTTACCATATATGAATCAAGACTTGCAAGACTACCACTCTGACTTGTAGTTGAAATCCTCTAGGCTCGCTACAGTGCATGAAAAGTCTGATCAATTTCTAGGTCAAGCTCAAGTAAATCCACGTCGGATGATCTTGTCATGCACTGCACAATAGTAAAAGATTAGAAAGCTCAAACAAGAAAGAATAGCTAAAAGAAATTATTGCAACTCTAAAAACTAACAAACACCGCTAACACTGTCCCCAACAATGCAACAAAATTGATAATGCGGCGACTATGACGACGATGAATCACTACTATCAATTTAATTATCAAACCCTCTCTATGCCAAAGTAGCACAGGGAACGACCCGGATCATCTCCCACAGAAGGCAACGGTGAAAGTCAGCTCTAGAGTAAAGGTTTTTCTTAATAGGATGGGGATTTGGATTTAAGGATTATGCAACTACACAAGTTAACAGAAATTAAAGAAATAAACTATAACAATGAAGGTAAATTCTGTAACTAACAATTAAATGTACTTGAAGTAAAGGTTATTCTACGAAGCAATTCATCGAACACATTAAATGCAAAATAACTAAACTACTACACAACTGAAAATTCATCCAATTTAAAATGTAAAGGAATTGACAACTATAAAGTAAATGTAACAAGCAAAAAAATGAAGTAATTGATCATTCCACAAAGACTTGCCCGAATAATAGACAGAATACTCCAACTACGTTCGACGGAGCTCAATCGAGTCTCCAAAGCAAAATGAATGGTGAAGATGATGCAAACTTCCAAATCTGGAATCTTGGTGGTGACTCCTTGCTCTCCCGAATCCGGTGAAGCTTGGATGATGTCGTCGAGGAGGAAGTCCTCCGTGAATCCACAAAAGGAGATGATAGTTGGCTGGAAGGAGGAGAACGTCATTGGATTCTTTTGATGGAGTGATTCTTCGTCAAATTCGATGAAGAAAGGGTGGTGGAGGGTTGTGACGGCATGTGCTAGGGCTCTAAAGTGGAGAAGATGCCCCAAAACCCCCGAAAAATCCATTTTATAGCTGCCCAAACAAGGGTTTTTCACCAAGACACGGTCGTGCCAAAAGACACGGCGGGGGTGTGTGACGTCTGCAAAAAAAATCTCTCACATGATAACTTTGCATAGTAATTTCCTTTGTAGTTACGTGAATTCATCGTAGCTACAAAGTGATTTCATCAGAGCTACATTACCGCGCCATGCCAAAAGGCATTACTTGTCGTGCTTCATTATGCCCTCTTTCTTCCCGTGCTGCTACAGTGATTTCACTATAACTACAGTAGCGCTGCTACAAATACTTTTGCTACAATAAAAAAGCCCGATTTTCACTTGACATCCCTTACAAAAATAAAGTATACAAAAATTAGTTCTAAGGACATCAAATTAGCATATGTTTGCATTAAAGTGATAAATTAATCCAATGCTCGTAAATACATGATAAATACAATGAATTAAGCCTACGAGTGGATTAAAATGTTAAAGAATGAATCAAAATAATGCATCAAAATATGAGTTATCAATGATTCATGTTGATGCACTTGTTCTATATCTGGAATCAGGAGTAAGGTCCTAACATCTCACACCCATTTACGTGGCTCAGTAGACAATTACATTAAACCTATGTATTATGAGATGTGTTGGCTCCTTAAAACTATAGGCTCATGCTTTCTAAGGTATGTACTATACTAGTTCCAAGTAGTAAAAAAAAGAAAATGATAAATAAGTAAAGATAAGTCCGACTCTACAACGAACATTCCTAGTTTTCATCTAAGCAAACTAAACTCCTCTTCAGGTAATGGTTTAGTAAAAATTTCTTCTAGGTTCGATTTTGATTCTATGAATTCAAGTTTTACATCTCCATTAGCTACATGTTCTCTTATAAAATGGTGTTTTACTTGTCACGACCCGAGAGTATGGCGTGCCAAAAAGCAAATGGACGATATCTCCCCAGTACGTGACAACATATCGGGTTAATACAAGGCTCGTAGGCCCACAACTACATAACATATATATGGACAATACTAAAAAATACAACAACAACACAAAAGTGCGCACTGGTGCGACTCTAACATACTACACAAAAACAACATACAAACCAAAAGCCAAATACAACACTGATTATACATGGCTAAAATATAAAACAACAGTGGAAGCAAATACGTGGAAAACCCCAATTGTTCAATGTAAGATGGGATCAGCTGGCGGAGCTCCGAACATCCAAGGAATCTTCTACCTGTTACCTAGGTGACAAGAAACCCAGGGTCTGGGGTGGTGAGTATAAACTCAGGGGTAATATATATAATGTGCATGAACAACATATAAGGATATAGAGATCTACAAGTATACATGTGAAGATCTACAGGTATACAACATGAGTCCAATAGACATACAGTTCTATCCAAATCTAGTAACAAGTAACCACAGTATAGTCATACTCAGTGTATATACTAAACTGATCAACTGAACATGAAGTAATGTACCAACGTACCTGATGGTCTGCAACACCATAAGCTATATCATCCTGAACAGATTTACAATAACATAACTCATATAACGTACCAAGTCAATCCCATACCTGACCAATACTTAGACATATGAAAAATATATAATCACCTGTAATAACATCCCGGTCCATACCACACTATAATATGACGCTAATCAAATGCATACAACAGTCTAGACCAACACATATATCATGCTCAACGCACAACAGTATATAATATGCACATGACATGTATCATGATGTACAAACATATGCAACAATCATAGCTCAATCAAATATAGCATCTCACAGGCATATGTAAAACATATATCAAATACATGTATATATATATATCAGCAATGCATATGCATGACCATGTCTACGAACCCGTCCAACCAAGACCCCAGAGTGGCCAGGGTGGCACAACATGACTACTATCCCGACTCCAGCCGCCACCACTCTCGAGTGACCGAGTTGGGTAGTATGACTGAGTAGCATATAAGCGTAAAGAGCTAACTACTCCTAGGGGTCCCTATTGCTAGCCACGCCATCGCTACCAATGAATAGACAAGCGCCGCACATAGGACAACTGCAAAAAACACGCAACCACCGTCTATAGTGGGCGAGTGTGCTAACTACCACTCTGCACAGTGGCCAAGTGCGCATCTCCAGCTACCACCGTCTATAGTGGCTGAGCGCGACACATCCAATGCTCTACCCTCAACCCTGCTACCACTACCATGAGTAGTCGGGGAGGCAGGATGACTGACGACCCGTCTCAACCACAAGGGAGACCCAGTCAACAACATGCATGCAATGTAATGATGCATAGCTCTATACATGTATCCTCGCCACACTCCCTATCCCACGGGGAGTCCTGGTCAACCAAAAGTCAACTATGCAAGGATTACAATCCACAAGACTCTCTCTATCGCACAAAGAGGCATACATCTCTAACAATCAACCATGCTAGGACCTCTAGTTAGTAGCGAGATACTATCGACCGTCCATATAACCATACACAGGCACACAATCCATAATGGATATACCATCACACTAGGACCTCTAGTCCATGGCCACATACTGACAACCACATACGTATCTATGCACAGACAACTAGATCCACCATCGATGCACAACTAATAGGTGTACAATACAACAATCGACTTAATAATCTGATCCATCACCTAACCCTAGTGATGTAACACAGTAACCCAATCTGAGGTCACAAAGATAACCCTAACCACATGTACTTACTGAACATCTATCAACTAACACAGAATAGGATTTATAGTTCCTATCCGTGCTAGATAATCAATGAAGTAACAGAGTATATATCTCAAAGGTCAAGGCAGTACAAGCATATGATTAAATAAGAGTGGATCTAAGATCAAAGCAATAGCATAAATCCGAATTCATGCACCAGATTTAGATCAAAACTACCTGACCAGTGTAGATATTACCCACCTACTATGTAGCTCGTATCAGTCATCCCTACTACGAGCATCATCACTAATCAAAGTCCTGAAATCAACATCCTGTAATCAACACGTAAACATTGACAAAGTTTATCATAAGTCCAATGATGGTGTCCCAACTCAAATCAACATAAATCAAATCATAAACTATTTTACAGTCACAATCTAGTTCACTACCAAAACAGAACCAAATCACAACTTACCTGATTCCCTGCTCAACTTCATCAATTGTCAATTCAATAGTGAGCTCTCAAACCCACAGCTCATCTACACAATAGAACACACCTCAGTAACACCATCCAATCCACATCAAAACTTATCACATACCCAAGCTGTTCGAAGCTCCATCCATAGCAAAACAAAGCACATCCCCCAAATCAGCTTGCTCTTCACGCATCAACCCAGGTCCAGTAATACCATAAATAGAACAAGAAAAGGAAAAATAGGAACTATACCCGAATACACTTCATTGCTGCACCAACACAATCCATCGACCAAACTCCTCCGATTCAACAAAACTGAGCTCTCTCTCCAATGTGATACACAAAGTTCTTCATCACTCACAACCAAAATATAGATCAGTCCACTCACCGGAACACAACAACACAGCAATAACCATTGAACTAGCAAATGAAAAACGAAGCTTACCGGCCTTAGATCTCCACTGGCAGCCCCCTTCCTCGTCCCCTGTTCACCCATGAAATCTGAGCTTTGATCAGCTTACCCAACTACAAAAACACCCTATCACATCTGGTCACTGTGACGATCAAAAACAGAGGAGCAGTAATCTAGTCAACCGAAGCAAGCACAAAGAACTAAGCTAAAGAGAAGTAGGGATACCAACGGTGCTTAACTATGGCATCAATGGTGCCGATCTGAGCTCCCCTCGTTGTCGGTGAAGAGAGGTGGATGACAACTCCTTATCGGCGTAAAACCCTGTCGATCCTAGCTCCCAACAACGCCAAACTCTACTAGAAACAGAGGCTCACAACAAAGCATGGATTTCATCCAAATCAAGGGAACTAGATCAATCACTTACCCAAATCTCGACAGAACTCTTGAATCCCAGCTCACAGTTGGACACCCGATCGAATCATTGCTGACCCCTAGCTCCCAGCGAGGACTCTTCACCAGAATCGAGCTCGAGAACCTGAAATCAGAGATCCCCTCTGGCGACGATCGACATGGCAGCTCCAAAATTCAACAAATTGAAGGCCCCGATCCCAACTCCCGACCACTCATACTCTAGCTCGCTCGTCACAAACCATCGAGTCCGGTCCGCCATTGCTTGCAGGGAGGAGGAGTTGGCGGAGAGAACAGATCAGGGAAAGGAGTCGGCGAAGAGGAGGAAGAAGTTGCCTATCGCACGAGTGAGGAGAGGAAAAAAAAATAGCAATCGAGAGTGAGAAGTGAGGTGGATCGGGTTCGTTCGGTTCCTTTAAAGGTTGTTCGGATTTCATTTCGATTGAACCGGTTCAAACCCAACAGGTTCACCACCAACCCTAGTTAAACCCAATTAGGCTTGATCCCAAACTTAACCTAACTTGAGCCTAGCCCTAAAATTATTTTTTCGTATCTTATATTCTCCCCCACTAATAAATATTTGGTCCCCAAATTTCCGACTCATGTACGAGTATGAGATGCCACAACAACCATCTCAAGTATCTGGGGCAAAGTCACCCCTCAAGTGACTAAGTGGGGTACTGAGCTCGAATATTATATTCCAGCTCTTATATACACTCTCAACCGACCTATTACAAGGTAAATCACTGTACCAAGGTGGAGCTCTATATCCATAACCAGTGGGAAACTTTGCCAGAATCGTAAGATGAATCATGAATCACTATCAGAAATGATACTCAAGGATACTCCATGGATATAATTCCATCAAGCGATCCAACGAAATCCATCTTACGACTCGGAAGAAAATGAGCAGACCTAGCTAATCGATCCTCGATTATCCAAATCCTATCAAGTCCTTTCCGAATTCTAGATAATCTCCCAACGTTGTCCATCGTACTAGGATGCCACTTCCATCACGGTACGTAACCCTACTGGTCACTAATAATCCACCTTTACATGTTGACACACCAACATCAAGCTACGAACTCAACCATGTTCCACATGTCATTCTACCACCAAGAATGTTCCATCACTATATAGCAACTACTCAATAGCTAGCCAAAACTCTAGGAGCACTCATGCTCTATACATCTACAATCAAGATAATAACTGCTTATCTCATAGTTCCTCAACTGACGTAGCCATAAGACACGTCTCATACAACTGCATCGGAATCGCTCCAAACCCTGAAATGTTGCATCTATGTGCAGTACCCTTCCATCCCCAACGGAAGGACTAACTAACACCGATGCAAAAGTTAGTCACCGTCTAGGCTCTGAAACCTACCTTCACAAACTTCCGACCAGGTGATTGCCATCACCTTCTTGGTCCCACAAGTCGACGGTATAGTATCGCTAGTAACATCCTATCCACATCTATGGTAAATACCAAATCAATCTAGGGAAACATAACTTCCCTTAAGATTGTGAATATATCCCAAAAATATATCATCCACAAATATGATGAAAATCGATCTCAAATACTCCAAGAGTACTTGATTCCTCAAATCTATGAACAACTAAATCGTCGATAAATCTAACAACATTATCAACATCTCATAAAATTCATACCAAGTATGAAATATCGTATTCTATACGCCTGCATCCTTTTACTCTAAGCTGATGATAGCTCAATCATCACACTGACAATGATAATTGTATGACACTAAGTCACTACAATATCAACCCTCCAATCGTAGATCAACCCTAGGATATATACAGTTGTCCTTTAGCTGATCTAAACAGATCATCTATCCATGACGAAGGATATCATTTCCAACAACTACTGCATACCACCATTGATAATTGATGCATAACCTCAAAGGTTTGTCTCTCTTTTAATGAAGAGTTACGAGTCTTCTCAAGAAGAAACACTAGGAAAGATAAATCTCCCATCCAATACCTCATGTAATCACCACTTATGTTTTTCCAATTCTATAGTGTTTAGCAACACTGATACCAATAAAATCATCTCCTGGTATAAGGTCTTTAATATCGGAACTATTTCTGAAATCACCCCTAATCGCATATTCCACTTGCCCATGCAATGGCACACCCGGGAGTTCATCCGAAATTATATCCGAATACTCTCGGATTATATGCACGTCCGAGAGACCTAGTATACCGTTATTTCAATAATTTAACTATCCGTAAGGATATGTCTGTTGTAGTGGTATGTCTAGCAAATGTTAAGGATATCCCTTGACTTCTTGGTCGTTGATCAACATCTCACCTGACGGTAGAGAAAAATCACCAACCCACGAGTTGATAGGAATCCTTCTAATCCTATCTAAGAACATTCCAGATAAAGATACCTGTAAACTACCAGTGTCTCTCGATACATCCGCAAATAGAGTAAACTAAAGTAATACCCCGAATGACCAATTCTTAGATCTTCTATACCTCTTCTCGAGTAACCATGTAAACTCGCCCAACATCTGTTCTTGACGACTGAGCTCCTGTAAGTGCAAATGACTACCATGGAGGAACCAAGTGAATCAAACTGAGGTACAAATCAAACAATCAGAATGGAGATGGTAAACACTGTTGTACTAGCAAAGGGTACACATCGGCTATAAAATACTAAAGAACTGTCAACATCGTAGCACGCTCCAACTCTGTGAAAGGTATAGCTGCAACTGGAGAATATTGCATAGATACGACCATCGTCGAATACACTCTCCTCTGTACAAAGCATAACCACGCCTGGGAATGTAATAGTTGTTGTCATCTGGAAAGGTAACAGTTGTTGTCTGAATGTTTGAGTCTTCTGAGACGTCTTCTGCTGATAGTGCTGAGTAACTCGCTTCTCTCGGCTGGAAGTATCAAAGAACTCCAACTATATCTGAGGTAGTAGATCGCTGCTGACATGATAATCCAATCTTCTGCGATGATCTTGACTTCCGAGGTTGTGGATCGTCCTCTCGAAAGCTTCATCCATAGTATTCAACTGAGTCTTCAAAGTACATACTCTCCTCGTAGATACTGGCTGCTTATAGTAGAAGCAGATAAAATAATCCATCGGATCATCTGACTCTAGTGTCGTCGTGACCCACACTATACTCACATAATCCCTTCGGAATCTTTCTTCTGATTTCACTAATAAACATGAGAAAATTCTGACGATCTGCAATCGGTCTTCTATGATCGAAAAATGCTCCAATAGTCGCTTGTGGCCCATGACTCCAATCTTGCTCCTTTTTACCAACATTCGGAGACTTCTGATTCCAATAATTTGACTTGCAATATCTGCTTATCAAATCTCCAACTCTTAAAACACTTGCTACGGAGTCATTTCTATACATATGGCTCAGTCTAATGTCTTCCGATAGGATTTGGTAGGAGATCCAAACATCCTGATCAAGATTCCAACTGATAAACCATAGGTGGCTTAAGACATGTTGATCACATTCTCGAGCCATTAGATTATTAGATGGTCATAACCATCGCAAGTCTAACGACTTTGTAGGGTAGTTTCGTCACCAAACGATCACTCAACCTAAAGCTCAAGAATTTCCTGACACTGAGTCAAAAAAGATGATGTGGGAAAATACTCTCTCACAACATCACTACCTCGTGGACAAGTGATGTGTGATTTCTCGAAAGTTATTTCCTATCTCTTCCACCAAGTATCAGCTTGATCTCGATAATGGTATGCAACCAACTCCACTATCTTCGTATAACACGAGTTAAGTACTCAAAAGTACTCTCAAAGTTATACAACCTAAAACGACCATCTCAGGGATCAAAATCCCTATGAATATCATCCCCTAATTTTCTACCATCTGCATCAGCAATAGTATACTCGCTTAGTCCATTACCCCTCAGGTCACAATCTGACGAGTATAATTAGTGAAAATCCTTAGGACTGTAATATTTGACCTCTACAAGAGATGTGACTACCTAACCCCTGCTTTCTGACTCGGTATCAGTCAGCTCTCAAAGGTAATTACCTTTTCGATAGCAGGTACATGTCTAATAACCTTCACATGTCATTCCCGTGGCCAACTCAAACCATGGTTACGAATAGTGACTAACATACTACAAGTCATGCACTGTCATAAGCAACTAAATTCATAGCCAACAGAAGGATATGTGATAACAGTTATCATACCTTAACCCTTGCAGCTTGGAGATGTCCGCAACTTCCAGATCCCAGAACTCACAAAACCAAAATCGAGTAAAGCAAAACTCGATGTCCGAATGAAATAAAATCCGAAAATGGACATCGCAACCTAGGGCTTTGATACCAATAAAATTGTCACGCCCCGAGAGTATGTCGTGCTGAAAAGCAAACAGACAACATCTCCCTTGTACGTGGCAACATATCGGGTAAATACAAGGCCCGTAAGCCCACAACTACATAACATATATATGGACAATACTAAACAATACAACCACAACACAAAGGTGCGCACCGGTGTGACTCTAACATACTACACAAAAACAACATACAAACCAACAGACAAATACAACACTGATTATACATGGCCATAATACAAAACAATAGTGGAAGCAAATACGTGGAAAACCCCAATTGTTCGGTGTGAGATGGGATCTGCTGGCGGAGCTCCGAACATTCAAGGAATCTTCTACCTATTACCTGGGCGACAAGAAACCCAGGGTCTGGGGTGGTGAGTATAAACTCAGGGGTAATATATAGAAAGTGCATGAACAACATATAAGGATATAGAGATCTACAAGTAAACATGCGAAGATCTACAAGTAAACAACATGAGTCCAATAGACATACAATTCTATCCAAATCTAGTAACAAGTAACCACAGTATAGTCATACTCAATGTATATACTAAACTGATCAACTGAACATGAAGTAATGTATCAACGTACCTGACGGTCTGCAACACTATAAGCTATATCATCTTGAACAGATTTACAATAACATAACCCATATAATGTACCAAGTCAATCCCATACCTGACCAAAACTCAGACATATGAACAGTATATAATAACCTGTAATAACATCCCGGTCCATACCACACTATAACATGATGCTAATCAAATGCATACAACAGTCTAGACCAACACATATATCATTCTCAACACACAGCAGTATATAATATGCACATGACATATATCATGATGTACAAACATATGCAGCAATCATAGCTCAATCAAATACAGCATTTCACAGGCATATGTAAAACATATATCAAATACATGCATACATATGTATCAGCAATGCATATGCATGGCCATGTTTGTGGACCCATCCAACCATGACCCCAGAGTGGCCAGGGTGGCATAACATGACTACTATCCCGACTCCAGCCGCCACCACTCTCGAGTGACCGAGTTGGGTAGTATGACTGAGTAGCATATAAGCATAAAAAGCTAACTCCTCCTAGGGGTCCCTGATGCTAGCCACGCCATCCCTACCCATGAGTTGACAAGCGCCGCACATAAGACAACTACACAACACACAACCACCGTCTATAGTGGGCGAGTGTGCTAACTACCACTCTGCACAGTGGCCAAGTGTGCATCTCTAGCTACCACCGTCTATACTGGCCGAGCGCGGCACATCTAATGCTCTACCCTCAACCCTGCTACCACTACCCCGAGTGGCCGGGGAGGCAGGATGACTGACGACCCGTCTCAACCATAAGGGAGACCCAGTCAATAGCATGCATGCAATGTAATGATGCATAGCTCCATACATGTATCCTCGCCATACTCCCTATCCCACAGGGAGTCCTAGTCAACCAAAAGTCCACTATGCAAGGACTACAATCCACAAGACTCTCTCTATCGCACAAAGAGTCATACACCTCTGACAATCAACTACGCTAGGACCTCTAGTCAGTAGCGAGATACTATCGACCGTCCATATAACCATACACAAGCACACAATCCATAATGGATATACCATCATGCTAGGACCTCTAGTCCATGGCCACATACTGACAACCACGCACTTATCTATGCATAGACAACTAGATCCACCATAGATGCACAACTAATAGGTGTACGATACAACAATCGACTTCATAATCTGATCCATCACCTAACCCTAGTGATGTAACACAATAACCCAATCTGAGGTCACAAAGATAAGACTAACCACATGTACTTACTGAACATCTATCAACTAACACACATTAGGGTTTATAGTTCCTATCCGTGCTAGATAATCAATGAAGTAACAGAGTATATATCTCAAAGGTCAAGGCAGTACAAGCATATGATTAAATAAGAGTGGATCTAAGATCAAAGTAATAGCATAAGTCTGAATTCATGCACCAGATTTAGATCAAAACTACCTGACCAGGGTAGATATTACCCACCTTCTATGTAGCTCGTATCAGCCATCCCTACTACGAGCATCCTCACTAATCAATGTTTTGAAATCAACATCCTGTAATCAACACGCAAACATTGACAAAGTTTATCATAAGTCCAATGATGGTGTCCCAGCTCAAATCAACAAAAATCCAATCATAAACTATTTTGCATTCACAATCTAGTTCACTAACAAAACAGAACCAAATCATAGCTTACCTGATTCAGATTCCCTGCTCAACTTCATCAATTGCCAATTCAACAGTGAGCTCTCAAACCCACAACTCATCTACACAATAGAACACACCTCCGCAACACCATCCAATCCACATCAAAACTGATCACATACCCAAGCTGTTCACAACTCCATCCACAGCAAAACAAAGCACAACCCCCAAATCAGCTTGCTCTTCACGCAACAACCCAGGTCCAGCAATACCATTAACAAAACAAGAAAAGGAAAAATAGGAACTATACCCGAATACACTTCATTGCTGCACCAACACAATCCATCGACCAAACTCCTCCGATTCAACATAACTAAGCTCTCTCTCCATTGTGATAGACTAAGTTCTTCATCACTCACAACCAAAATATAGATCAGTCCACTCACTGGAACACAACAACACAACAATAACCATTGAACTAGCAAATGAAAAACGAAGCTTACCGACCTTAGATCTCCACCGGTAGCCCCCTTCCTCGTCCCCTGTTCACCCACGAAATTTGAGCTCCGATCAACTTACCCAACTACAAAAACTCCTGATCACATCTTGTCGCGACAATCACAAATAGAGGAGCGATGAATTGATCCAAGAAGCAAGCACAAAGAACTAAGCTAGAGAGAAGTAGGGATACCAACGGTGCTTAACTATGGCATCAATGGCGTCGATCTGAGCTCCCCTCATTGTCGGCGAAGAGAGGTCGACGGCAGCTCCTTATCCAGCAGCGTAAAACCACTACCGATCCCTAGCTCCCAACACTGCCAAACTCTACGGCAAACAGAGGCTCACAACAAAGCATGGATTTCATCCAAATCAAGGGAAACAGATCAATCACTTACCCAAATCTCGACAGAACTCTTGAATCCCACACGTTGAGACTGATCAATTGTTGACCCTAGCTCCCAGCGAGGACTCTTCACTGAAATCGAGCTCAGGAACCTGAAATCAGAGATCCCCTCTGGCGACGATCGGCATGGTAGCTCCTAAATCTGGCAAATTGAAGTCGCTGCCGATCCCAACTCCCAGCCACTCATACTCTAGCTCGTCCACGGAAACCATCGAGTCTGGTTGTCATTGCTAGTAGGGAGGAAGAGTCAGCGGATAGAACAGATCAGGGAAAGGATTCGGCGAAGAGGAGGAAGAAGTCACCGATTATGCGAGTGAGGAGAGGAAAAAAAATAGCGATCAAGAGTGAGAAGTGAGGCAGATTGGGTTCTTTCGCTTCCTTTAAAGTCTGTTTGGATTTCATTTCGATTGAACCGGTTCAAACCCAACCGGTTCACCTCCAACCCTAGTTAAACCCAATTAGGCTTGAGCCCAAACTTAACCTAAGTTTAGCCTAGCCCTAATTTTTTTTTTCGTATCTTACATTACTTCTATGTGTTTAGTTATAGAATGATATATAGAATTTTTAGTTAAATTAATTGAGCAAATGTTATCAATCATGACTTTAGTATTGCTAAAGTTTTGTTGGAAGTCTTTTAGAGTGTGCTTCATCCAAAGAAGTTGAGCTACACACTCACCCATGGCTATGTATTCTGCTTCAGTAGTAGACAAACAACACAATGTTCTTTTCTACTACACCAACTCACTAGACTTGATCATAGGAATTGGCAGCAACCACTAGTACTTTTTCTATCGAGTTTACTACCGACATAATCTGAGTCAGAGTAGCTGATTAGTTCAAACTCATTTGACCTAGGATACCATATTCCTACGTTTTGTGCTCCTTTTATATATCTAAAGATTCTTTTTACTAAGGTTAGGTGTAATTCTTTCGTACAAAACTAAAATCTTGCACCCAAGTGAGGAGAGTTTAAGTGAAGGGGGAGCTTCATCCTCATCATCATCGACATCACAAAGAGATTTGGTAAGTGAGGTAACAAATCTCCCTCCCAAGAAAATTATGTCTATGATATCTAGCTTAACTAAGGAGTTGTTTAGGGCTAAAAAGAAAAATAAATGCATGACTAATGAAATTAAATCCCTAGAAGAAAATTTAGAAAAAGCATGCTTACATGATAATTATATTCCTCTAGATGTTAATGATGCATGTATTGAGGAAAATAAGGCTTTAAGGGAAAAGATAGATTTCTTAACTAAAGCCTTAGAAAAGTTTACAATTGTCTCCAACGCATTGAACATGATTATTGGGGTCAAAGGGAAAGCTTTAATAAGAAAGACCTAGGATATAAGGGAAACAAAAATGAAAAGGCCTACCATTGCTTGATTGCTAGGGGTCAAGCTAAAAATAAAATGATAGCTAGAAAATGGATCCCTAAGAAATTTTTAGTCAACCCTATAGGATAGAACTTATATTGGATTCCAAAATCCATCCTTAAGGGTTAGAAAAATCCTAGGTTAGTCAACCATGAGCGGATTTACTTATATCATATTATATGGTTGACTTAGGATGATGTGGGTTAATTTTTTGAATTGAGTATTGGGTGATGATAATGTATAACCCATGAATTAAATGCTTAAATCACGATTCATGCTTGATTTTATGTTTTATTATCATGATATGTAATTAGTGCTTTATGATCATGATATGCAATTATTGATAACCTTTGATCATGATTGATAATATATTTTTTATGATAATGTTGGGTGGTTTTAGGATGCATGATACTTAACCTTGATAGAATTGCATGAAAATTTTGGTTAAGTTTAAATACCTTTAGATACATCTCACATCCCACTATAAGGCTTACCTTATTGAGAACATAGCAATGGGTGAGATGATAGGATGATACAAATGGTCCACTAATGCTTATGACATTTAGATAGGTCATTAAGTGTATCAATAGAGCAATCATAGACCAACTATGGGGAAAGCAAATGTTTAATTAATGAAAATATTGCCCATAGATCTTAGTTGGATATTTTAAATGATTTAAAAACATTTTATGTTTCATAAATAGTGAGTTCATGGTTTAAAAAATTTGAAGGCGAAACTAGGTCTCAAAGATGACACAAACCTTAGACTTTTTGCAACTTTTGAGTTTTTGCCTAATTTTCAAAAATAAAATGAATTTTCATGAAAAATCATTTTTCACTGATAAATAAACTCACTAGAAATATGTACTTCAAATTTCATCATTTTTTGAATTTTTTATAATTTACGGTGCATTTAAAGTTCATTGAAAAATCGAAAAACACGAAAATTGAGTGTCGATCGTGATTGGTGATCGATCAGTAAATCTGTGCATGAGCATAGTAACCTATTTTATCCGATTTTGGGTTGGTTTTTGGTATTTTCTTCCATTAGACTTGATGTCATGCGTGTATAACATTTATATAATATTTTTGATGGTGTCAAAGGGGGAGAATTTGATGAGTTTAAGTTAATCATGCTAATGGGGAAAATTTAGCATATCTTAAGGGGGAGCTGCATGTTTAATGGGTAGTTTTTATACTCATGTTATTTAAATGCTTTTTTTCCTTATGTATTTGTGTTAATGTGTTTACCTAACTTAAACGAATTGTCACACATCAAAAAGGGGGAGATTGTTAGGGAAATCAACCCATGTGATGTGGTTTTGATGTGTGTGGCAAAGGGTTTAAGTTAGGATTGTTATGGATTTGATATGTGCATTAAAGTTATGCAAGACTTAGTAATTCACACATGGAGCATTGGCAAGATTCACCATCTCATGACTCGGTCCTTGAGTCGGTGAATGATGCATTGCGGAAGCCGTGCACTTGGTGCATCTGAGGAACCACCGGATGAGGAGCATTGGAGTGAAGCCGAAGGAATTAGACTTCAGGCCGAGACGCGAAGGATGGTGTTGCAAAGCCTTGCGCTTGGCGCATCCGAGGGACATGGTTGGATGAAGAGAACTTCAAAGGCGAGGGACTCCAAGGGAAAATGAGAGTGAGCGAATGTAACCCTGGATGTGATAGCTCGTTAGGTGAACTTGGCCAAATGGCTAAGTGTCGGATGGGTTTTCCCGACATCAATCGACTGCCATGACATGACAGTCGACTACTCCAAGTTGACTGGAGACTCGACTGGTGTTCGAGTCAAACTTCTGGCTGAACAGTCTACTGCCAGCTGGTGGCAGTCGACTGCTAGCTTCATCAGTCGACTGATGTCGAGGGTTTCTAGCACAGAAGCTCCAGTAGTCAAGTGATTGCGTCGACCACTCGACTGATGCCTCCATCAGTCGACTGATGGGAAGATCAGACCACTTGTTGGAGCATCAGTGGGCGCCTAGAGGGAGGTGAATAGCCTTAATCGTGTGTACGGTGATGGAGTTTGCTTGCTTAATCGTCTACAATTAATATTAGCACAGAGAAAATATAAAGCTAAAGTAAAAACAATTTAGACAATGCAAGGAAACAAGAAGTGCAAATGCTAACATGAAGTCGTAACATGGTTCACGACCCTTGCTGCTAGTCCATGACCCGATTCGTTCCAGGTGAATCATGCCTAAAGCTTCACTAGTCTCTCCTTTGCACAAAGCTAGGTGGAGGTAACCTTTCTTACACAAGATCTCTCTTCTTACAATAGTATGGAAATAAGAGCAAGTAAGAAGAGTAGAAACATTTAGGCACTTGGGAGTATGTTTGGAGTTCAAGCATTAACACTGCCAAGTCACCCAAGGCCTCTTCTTATAGGGAAGAAGCCATTCTTCCCATTGGGCCTCGAGCAGTCGACTGATGAAGGCATCACTCCACTGCTGCAGTGGTCGTTACCTCGCAACGACTCCTTCCACGTTGGATTCCAACCAACGATTCCCACATCAGTAGACTGATCTTCCCATCAGTCGACTGATGGAGCCATCAATCGAGTGGTCGACGTGATCACTCGATTCCGGCTTCGTGCGAAACACTCGACTTGATTGTTGCTCCTTTGGCGATCGGTGATGGAGCAATGATCGCGCCTGGTGGATCGACTATTTTGCTAGAAGTTCGACTCGAACACTAGTCAGTCTCTAGTCGACTTGGAGCAGTCGACTTCCATGTCATGGCAGTCGACTGATGTCGGGAAAACCCCATCCGACACTTTGCAATTTGGCCAAGTTCACCTAACGAGCTACCCCGTCTCGGGTTACATTCACTCACTCTCATTTTCCCTTTGAATCCCTCACCTTTGAAGTTCTCTTCGTCCGACCATGTCCCTCGGATGCGCCATCCTTCGCGTCTTGTCCTAAAGTCTACTTCCTTGGCTTCACTCCAATGCTCCTCGTCCGGTGGTCCCTCGGATGCACCAAACGCACGACTTCTACAATGCATCTTTCATCGACTCAAGGACTGAGTCATGAGATGGTGAATCTTGCCAATGCTCCATGTGCAAATTACTATGTCCTGTATGACTTCAATGCACATATCAAATCCATAACAATCCTAAATTAAACCCTTAGCCACACACATCAAAATCACATCACATGGGTTGATTGCCCTAACATACCATACCTTGCATTACCAATTCAGATATATTCCAACTTCTCCAAGAACTTCATGAGTCTCTAACCCTAGTAAGCTTTCTTTTTCTTTACTGATTCATACCCCTTCACGAATATATTTCTAACATTACTGTTTACCACCTTCTTACATAACACTTCCAAACTGCACAATCTCCAAGAATGGTTGGCAGGGTCTCAAACTCAAACTCTTCAACCTCCATCTCCACCCAGAGACACACTATCAGCTGACATCCCTCCAGCAGATCCTCCCTCTTCAAAGGGTACCTAGACTAGCCCTTCTGACTCAAACGAATGGACAAAAAAAGTAGAAATCTACATCCAACAATAACAAGCACTTCAAGCCCAAGTACAAACTCTCATAGCACAGAGAGACCAATTGTTATTAGAAAAAGAAACCAACTCTATCTAACATAGACGTGAAATATGTGGGGTTGAATTGAGGAGTGCTAGAAAGACACCATAATTCACATGCTCTGAGAAAGAGTAGAATCTTATAGTCAACAAATAGAAACACTAAAGTCAGAAACAACAACAGCCCATGAACAAATAAAAATATTGACACAAAAAGAAAAAAATTGGCATTTTCAGTCTGGTCAGTGCTTTCAACCCCTTGACAACCTCAAAAATGCCTTTGATGAACTCACCCAAAGGACCCACAATAGCATAGCATAGTTTGAATTTCACTTCTCTATACTCATTCAGTATTTCCAGTGCGTATCAGATGTCTGCAATGAACAAACTCATTGTGCTACACAACTCCATCGAGAACTTTCCATAATGCGGGAATCAGAAGCAGAACGTTGGATGACCCAAGAAACTCAATTATTAACCAAGATGGCCTCTAAACACGGGAAATATTTTAAGAGAGGATTCGAAGGAGCCCTTCTAGAGGCTAATAATGAAGGATTACTCACCTCCAATCAGGCCACCACTACCTTAGACATGGATGATGTGTTCAATAAGTTCCCTCTAGAAGCTTTTAACACTGATTCTGATATGGACTCAGATCAGTAACTTTGTAATTTCTATCATTTTGATAATGAGTATATTTTACCTTTTGTAACTCATTTGTATTTCGAATTATTTTTAATGCATTCTCCTTGCTCATATTTAATTTCATATCTGCAATCTTATCACTGGGCTATAATGTATATATACCTCCACATCATAATACAAATAATTTTTTACACAACTTACACCCACTCCACCTACACCATTACCAGAGTTAATAATATACCCCAGGTATTTTTGTAACAAATGGGCCCCTCCCTAACCACTTATTCACCCCTTACTTCACAACAACAAATTACCCTGATTCCTTCACCCCATCTATCCTTCCATAAGCTAAAAAATTATTATTTCCCTCCTTTTTCCTCCCCTCTTTTCCTATATATACAGAACCTACCATCACTATCTCTTCCTACCCTTCCATTTCCTTGCCCCCCCCCCCAGCTTCTGAAAACGCAACCTTACTAAAGAATGCATCCTTTTCCTTCTCAAAACCCTCGTCCCATGGTTCGTGATCAACTCGCTCCAAAGTAACAGGTGATCAATATAAATCTCTATCTCATCGACTACAAATTTCTTCTGAATTTTATCTAATTCCATCTACTTCTATCGAACATCCTCACTTATCTCTCGGGCATACCAATACCTTCTTCATAGAACAACTAGAAGCTAGCCTTCATTTTCCCCTCCATCCCTTTTCCTAGAAATATCCAAGTATTTTTCTCTTCCTCTAAACCAATTAAGCCCTAACTCCTTTTTCTTTATGCTAGGATTTTATCTCGTCACCTCCTACTTAACAATTACCCACTCACCCTTCTTATTCTACTATTTCTTTTAGCTAAAATCATCAGAAGCAAGCATCTTTTACTTCCAAGCCCGCTTTGACTTTCAATTTTTGACAGGCATTCCTTCTTCACACAAAGGATGGAGAGAACACTATTTTTTTATACATCCTCTCTCCCCTTTTACTTTCCCATCCACCTAGCTATATACTCTTCCCCCTCGTGCTTCCCTAGGTCATTATCGAGACAATGTTGAATACCAAGTGATCAACCTATCATTAGCAAAAGAAAAATATAATATAAATCAACTACTTACCAAATCAGCATTTACCTTAATCAGAATGAATTGCCCCATCTTGCATTCGACTGATACTCTAGGTAACATTTTCACTGACTATACTCCTATCGATTTATATAACATGCATTCATTTTTGATCTTTTCTTTTTACAGAATCACACTTATTATAAGCCTCCAACAATGTTCGACCACTTTCTTGTTGATGCAGAGAGCATCACTCCTTGGTTTTGATGTATAAACCTTAGTTAAAGTTAAGACTTACTTGTGTTCTAATATCAATGTTAAGTGTGCATGCTTAACAGGAAGTCCTAGTAGGTCATGTTGACCAGATACTAGGTAAATGTCTTGAAAGATAAGAAGGACCAGACACCAGGCCTAAAGTCAAGATGGATCGAGTGGACCGAACATTTGGCATGAAGACTGGTTGGGTCAGGAGACCAGACATTCGACAAAAAGTCCAGCTGGGTTAGGTAGATTGGACAGCTGGTTGAAGCCCTAGTGGGTCGAATCGAATGTCAAGAATGGTAAGTCCAGCAAAGCAGCTAATAGGTAAGCCTCGAGTGGAGAGGTGAGGGTGAGTCCTCTGTAGGAGGACAAAGCTAGGCGTAGATCCGACGGAAAGTCCGCATGGGACTTAGAAGTCGACATCGAGTAGTATTACTATTGCTATCATATTTGATATTATCATTTTGTGCTAATATTGTTTTGCAGGGATAAGTCGACTGAATGGATTCCAATCAATTGAAGTCTAGTTGACTGGGTATGGGTCAGTCGGCTGGATTCCTAGTTGGTAAGATTAGTTGGTGATTGATCGAAGATCTGGCAGTGCAGATGGAAAGAGTTTCAGTCGATTGGGGAGTTTCAGTCAACTAAAGAGGGAAATTTTCTGATGCGGAGCTGAGTGACCTAGAGTCGACTGGAGATTGTTAAGTCGAGTTGATGACTAGAAGTTCCATATCAACGGGCTGATGTGGAGTCGATTGGAAGGCATTCGAGTCGACTAGAAAAATTTATAAAACAAATGCTCGAAGAGCTTCGACAAGTACACAACTACTACGTCGAAGTGCTGCCTATTCATCCTCGTCCACTGAAGCTTAATTTTCTCAAAAAGATGCATTTCTGACACTCGGTGCCTACTTCAAAATTTCCATTAGTGTCGGTATACTTTAGTTCTCACTTGTTTGTATTCATTTTCGCTTTGTGTACTTAATTTCAAAAGAGAAGGTAGAGTGTTGCCTATCTCTAATTATTTGTAAAAAGTGAACCTCTCCAAAGTCGAGAGTTCTCGAGTAAGAGGGTATACAGTGATTGCCCATTGAGATAGGTCTCAGAAGAGCTACGGGCCTTGGAGTAGCAACCCAGTTAGGGTTGTGAACCAAGTAAAAGAAGCTTGTCTCTATCTTATTTTATTTCCATTGCATACTCTTTAACGATTTCAAAATATAAAAAAATAAGTTTTATAAATCTAAAAAAAATTGTAACCTCCGAGATTCACCCCTCTCAGAGTATTTCAATCCTATAATTGGTATCAGAGCAGGGGTGCTCTGAATTTGGTGCAACCACCATCGAGAGCATTAGAATAATTTTCTTTAATTTTCTTGCATTAGAATAATTGTCTCTAATTTTCTTGCATTAGAATAATTTTCTTGCACTAGAATAATTTTCCTTAATTTTCTTACATTAAAATAATTTTTTTTAATTTTCTTGCATTAGAATAATTTTTATTAATTTTTGTCACTTAGAATAATTTTTATTAATTTTTGTCACTTAGAATAATTTTTATTAATTTTTGGCACTCAGAATAATTTTTTTATTTAAACAACTCTATAATCATTTTTGCCATAAGAGTAACATGTATTGAAAATCTAGCTTGGGTGAGATGATTTAGAATTTAATCAAGCTTAATTAGTTTAATAAAATTTACGTAACTTAACAAATTTAACTAAACTAAACTTGACAAATTTACTTAAACTAAACTCAACATAAACTAAACAAACTTATTTAAACTAAACTTAACTTAACAAATTTACTTAAACTAAATTTAACAAATTTAACTTAACTAAACTCAACAAATTTAACTTAACAAATTTATTTAACAAATTTACTTATTTAACTAAACTAAACTTAAAGTAAACCTAACAAATTTACTTAAACTAAAACTCAACATACTTAAACTAAACTTAACTTAACAAATTTACAAAACAAATCAATTCAAGATGATTCATCTTATTCAAGATGTGAATTATCTTAAAAAATTTTAATTCATGTAGGACTCCTGAATGGACCAATTGATTCTGGATAGTGGTTGCTCCAAGCATATGACTGGAGATAGTCAAAAGTTCATTAAATTAAGCTACAAGAATCTAGGTTCAGTCGCATTTGGAAACAATGACTAACTTAAGGTAATTGGATCAAGTAACATTGAATTAGAGGCAAATTTTACTATACAAAAAGTTTTGCTTATAGAGAATTTCAAATTTAACTTGCTTAGTATAAGTCAGTTATGTGATGTTGGTTATGAAGTGAAATTATTATCGAATGAATGTTTGATTAACAATATTGAAAACCCAAAAATATTACTTAAGAGAGTTAAGAATAAAAATATATATTCAGTATATTTAGAAAGATCCTCAATTAAATGTCATATGACACAGCAAGAAGAATGTTGGTTGTGGTATAGACAACTTGGTCACATCAACTTTAGAAATATAACAAAGTTAAGTGAAACTAATTTAGTTAGAGGTTTGCCCAAACTTAAAAAAATTGAAAACGAAGTTTGTAATGCTTGCCAACAAGGAAAATCAAACTAAGTCTCAATATAAATTCACTAATCAAGGTCGAACAAGTTCAATACTTGAGTTAATTCACATAGACTTGTTAGATTTACATGGAGTAAAATCACTAAGTGGAAATTTATATTGTTAAGTGATAATAGACGATTACTATCACGCCCCGAGAGTATGTTGTGCCCAAAAATCAGACAATATCTCCCTATACATGATACAAAGCCTTCCGACCATAACCACACAACATATAGAAGTATATAACCAAAGTCACAGTGGAATACACCAACAATAATAAAAAAATACAAAGACTCAAATACATTTGTACCGATACGACTTTGCCACAATAAGAAAACATGATCAAAACCAAATACAAAACAACATAACAAATTACCAAACAACAGAAACAATATAGGATAAAAATCCAAAACATACAATTCAAAATATACAACACCAATATGGATTTCAATCCAAATACTCAAGGTGAGATGGGATCAGCTGGCGGTGCTCCGAGCATCCAAGGAATCTTCTACTAGTTACTTGGGCGAAAAGAAAACCCAGGGTCTGTGGTGGTGAGTATAAAACTCAGCGGTAATATAAAAGATAGTGCATGAACAAATAACATATGTAGAGCAACAGGTATACAAATGAAGATCAACAGGTATACCTAGGGAGATCAACGTACATACAGTCTTAAAGGAAACAACGAAACTATTAGTATAATACTAATCAATGCATATACCAAACCAACTGATCAACCGTACATAACGTAATGTAAGGTACTGACAGACCTGAGGATCAGCAACGATAGAACTCATACACCCTGAACACATATACCACACTATAACACATACAACATAAAGGAACAATACTATATATGTAATCAACACAATACTATATGAACAACATATAAACAAGTACATAAACAAACCTGTTCTATCCTATACCACAACATGACGCTGATCAAACGTGTATAACAGTCTGATCCAACTCATACACTGTACTCCGCACACAATAGTATATATAGAATATGAATATAATATGCAAAATGATGAACAAACATATGCAACAAGCATAACTCAAAAAAATGCAACATCACAACAAGCATATATATATATAGATTGTATCTATATATACTGATCATATATATATATATATAGAGTTTTAATCTCTTGCGCAGTGAACTCTTATGCGCCCGTGTGCTCCACGCCGACCCACGCGCGCTGCCGGTATCTCCGCTGCATCGTCCGACCCCCGCCGACCACCAGACTGAGCACGATCGATGTGCAACTCATCGATGGTCCAGCAGGGCTCGGCTTCTGGCTAGTTAGCACTCAGAATCTGGCACAAACCAACTTGAAATGACCAAATCACGCAGCCGGTAGTGGCGCGACAACTGCCAACCGTGATCGGGCCGGATTCTGGTTGAATCGCGATCAGAATCCCACACTGGATAGATCAACAGCCGATGCTGGTTCATTTGCTATACTCAGTAGACCGCGATTCGACCACAATTTGGCCGAATGGCGGTCAAAATCGGGCGCCAGAATCGAATGCTCGATTTCGACCGCGATCGGGCCGGATTCTGATCGAAAATTGACGGCGGACGGGCCAGCGCCGTCGACCTATCCAACGTGGAATTTCGACCGTGATTCATCTGGAATCTAACCCGATGGCAGTCAACAGTAGTCGTGCCACTGTCGGCCGCATGATTGGTCATTTTTGGCTGGTTTGCATCAGATTTCGAGTGCTAACCGCCCGAAAGCCAAGCTCCGTCGGACTGCCGATGAGTTGCACATCGATCATGCTTGGTTCGACGGTGGACGAACGGTGCGATGACGACGCCAGCTCTGTGCGTGCGTCGGTGTGGAGCGCATGGGCGCGTAGGAGTTCGCTGCGTAGGAGATCATATATATATATATATATATGTAGATGCCATCATACATGGCAATGCAAATACATGGTCATGCCTGCACACCCCACTCGCTATCACGACCCTAGTGTGGCCTAGGTGGCCTGATATGACAACTGTTTCGACTCAACAACAACAACCATGACTATCGAGTGGCTGAGTAGGCAATATGAATAAATAGCGATAAACTAAAAAACTATAAGCTACACAACGGGGGTCCCTGCTACTAGCCCTCCGACTGACACTATCTGTGTATGGTCGAGTGCCACACACCCAGGACAACTGCATGCAACTCCAACTATCATAATCAATAGTGGCCGAGTGTGGCACATCAAATGAACTGCCCTCACACAAGTTACTACTACCATTAGTGGAGGTAGGATAACTGATGACCCTCTCAACCACAAGGGAGACCAAGTTGCCAGCATGCATGTAAATAACAAGAATGCACAACCACACATACATCTACCATACACTCTCTATCCAACAGAGAGTCATACACAATCGACATAACCATGCTAGGACCCCCAGTCCGTAGCAAACCACTATCGACAATCCATACAACCATACACAGATCTATGGTCCATAATAGACCCACAATGTAAAGAAACATGATCTGACAATCAACTCCACATTTACAACCGCCCTCACCCCCCAGGTGATTTATCCTAATGACACAAATTAAGTCTACAACCGTACTGAGCTACACACACATAGGTCCACATACCATAGCATATGTAATCCATAACTATGATGAACGAAATATAGAGATAACAACAAAGAAACTCAAAGTACAAAGACTAAGTATCAAGCACATGATTAAATAAGAGTGGAGTCAAGGTAAAGAGGTCATCACCATCGTAAAAATATTCATGCACCAGAATAAATAAACTACCTGACCAAGGTAGGTATTACCCACCCGACATGAAATCTGTTGATTATAGTCTTCAAGTCCCTGAACTTATCTTGAACCAAGGTCCCAACTGTAGAATACAATATAACCAACCACTAGCATAAATTAACTATAGGAATATGAATCTAAACCAATCTTAGTCCATTTCGTAAACCACAAATATACTGTAAGTAGAATTCCCTTACAATACCAGATTAAGTCAATTCACACAAAAATATCTCAGTCTAAACTTACCTCACGATGATTCAACCTCCTCTCCTTCTTGATATGATAAAAGGGATCCAATCTCCAATACATCTGGATCAATCAACCACCACTACACAATCAACAAGGAACTATATCCTCATTACTTGATTATAGAACATCCAGATTAGTTAACTAAACAATTGATATGCAACTTTAAACATTCAAATCCTACTTTCCAAACCTAGCTTCTTCATATGCTTAATATATTCAATCTAAATCTATCGTTTGAGCTTCAAACCACACTAAATTCCATAAATCCTAACCACCTGGAATCATAGCATAACCCAAACTAGCTACACAACTTCTGGAACGACAAATCCCTAATTGTTGAAACCCAAAAACCATATGGAATTACCAACGGTGCTTGCTGTGGAAGGTGGACCAATGCTCAACTTGTAGCGAAGATGGACCGATGGTCATTGTGGAAGTAACGATGCTTGTTGTTGTCATATGGGAAGAAAGGGCATCGACCGGTGCTTGTAGACTTCTAGTTGAAGGCGACGATGGAGGAGAGGTGACAACAGATGGAGTTGTGGTAGGCGACCAGCGTTGTTCGCGGTCAGAGGAAGGTGCACAGGCGGAGTCGGGAAAGAGGGCAGAATGTAGTCAAACTGTGGTCACGCGTTGCTCTGACGAAGAATCATGTCAATGGCATCAGACGATGTCCTTCGCCTGGCCATCGACGACAGTGGGTGAGGAGAAGAAAAATCACCGTTCGGGTTGAGAAGAAAGGGCTCGCGATGAAAAGTTCGGACCGGGGAAGAGATGCCACGGCGTCAAAAGTGAAGAATTAGATGGAATCAAGAAAATAATGGAATAAAAACTTAGGTTTAGCTATTTAAACCTAAAGTAAATTAAACCCATTAATCCCTCAATTATAGATAATCTAAATAGGCCTTCTAAAAGCCTATTAAAATTTTCCCATAAATTCCATAGAAATTTCATTTAAGTCCAGAAAAATTTCTAAAATTTCTTAAAAAATTTTATAAGGTAATTTCTTAATTAACAAGGGTATTTATTGTTATTTTTATTTGCTGGTATCTTACAATTACTCTAGGTTTACATGGGTAAAATTTTTAAAACAAAAGGATGAAACATTTGAAGTATTTAAAAACTTTAGTAAACTAATAGAAAATGAAAAAGACCTTAAGATAAAAAGAATACAAAGTGATAATGGAGGAGAATTTAAAAATGAAAAATTTATAACAATGTTTCTAGAAAATGGATTTCACCATGAATATTCATGCCCTAGAATGCCCCAACAAAATGGAATAGTAGAAAGAAAAAATAGAACCCTACAAAAAGCTGCTAGGTCAATGTTAAATGAATATGACTTACCTAGCTACTTATGGGCCGAAGCTATAAACACTGCATGTTATGTGCAAAATAGAGTAATAATTAATAAATTACATAATAAAACATATTATGAAATTTTTAATAATAAAATACCTTCAATAAAATATCTAAAAGTATTTGCATGCAAAGTATTTATTTTAAATACGAAAGACCATCTCAGAAAATTTTCTTCAAAAACCGATCAAGGGATATTTCTTGGATATTCAACCACTAGTAGGGCCTATAGGATTTATAATAAGAAAACTCTAAAAATTGAAGAAACAACTAATGTAAAGTTTGATGAAGAAGAAATTACCAATAATCAAATAAACACATTAAAAGATAATCAAAATGAGCTAAATGAAATTACACATGATGAAGAAGAACAAACCCAAGAAAACTTAAAGATATCTAGAATTAATTTTAACCATCCTCTTGAACAAGTATTAGGAAATCCAACTCTAGGAGTTTAAACTAGATCAGCCATAAGAAACTTGAATCAAATCGCATTAATATCCAAAATAGAACCGAAATCAATAGATAAGCTTTACTGGACACTGATTGGATAATAGCTTTGCAAGAAGAACTAGCACAATTCGATAGAAATAAAGTGTGGGACTTAGTACCTCCACCATCAAATAAATCAATAATAGACACTAAATGGGTGTTTAGAAACAAATTAAACAATCAAGGAGAAATCATAAAGAATAAAGCTCGATTAGTAGCTAAGGGGTTTAGTCAAGTAGAAGGGTTAGACTATGATGAAACTTTTGTCCCAATAGCTAGGCTTGAGTCAATTTGGATGTTGCTAGATTATGTGGCACATAAAGGATTCAAGCTATACCAAATGGATGTCAAATCCGCCTTTTTAAATAGAGTAATAAAAGAAGAGGTATACTTAAGTCAACCCCCAGGTTTTGAGAGCTTAGAATACCCTAATAATGTATGTAAATTAAAAAAGGCCTTATATGGATTAAAAAAAAGCTCCTAGAGCCTGATATGAGAGACTATCTTCATACTTAATCTCAAAAAGCTTCAGACAAGGTCAAATTGACTCAATTCTTTTCGTAAAAATCTTGAACCAAGACATTTTTATTGCTCAAATATACGTAGATGATATAGTCTTTGGATCAACAAATTCAAACTTCTTAAAGGAATTTATAAACCTAATGGAACAAGAATTCGAAATGAGTTTAGTAGGTGAGTTAAACTTTTTCTTAGGTTTACAAATGAAACAAATAAGAGACGGTAACTATATATACCAAAACAAGTATGCAAGATAATTAATTAAAAAATTTGGCATGGAAAATGCAAAAGATATTAAAACACCAATGGCAACAAATGTTATATTAAATGAAGACAAAGAAGGAAAATTTGTAGATCTAAATTACTATAGGAGTGTCATAGGTAGTTTACTATACTTAACTGCAAGTAGACCCGACATACTATTTGCAGTAAGTATGTTTGCTAGATATCAAACTTGTGCTAAGGAATCACATTTAACACATGTCAAAAGAATCCTAAGATACATTAAAGAAACAATTAATGTAGGTATGTGGTACCCAAGATCCAATAACTTTGAGTTAGTAGGATACTCTGACTCAGACTATGCCGGGTGCAAACTAGATAGAAAAAGTACTATTGGAGGGTGTCAACTCTTAGGATCATGCTTAGTAAGTTGGTTCCGTAGGAAGCAACATTATGTTTCTCTTTCCACAACTAAAGCAGAATACATAACATTAGGTAAATGTGTGACACAATTATTATGGATGATGCACACACTTAAAGATTTTGAATTAGATTACAAAAAGGTCAAAACATTAGTTGATAACATAAGTTCAATAAATTTAACTAAAAATCCAATCCATCACTCAGGTACTAAACACATTTATGTTAAACATCATTTTGTAAGAGATCATGTGGCAAAGGTTAGTATTGAAGTCAACTATGATGAGTCCAAATCTAACCTTACTGATATCTTCACTAAACCACTTTCGGAAGATGAATTTAGTATACTTAGAAGACAACTAGGATTATGCTTGGTAGACTAGGATGATTTCATGTTCATTACTCAAAATTTATTTTGAAAAGTAATATTATATTGTATTGTTTTTAAAGGAAATTTAAAAATCAATCTAGCCTAGGTCAATTTAGATTTCATGATCCAATAAACCTAGGTAAGCCTTCGCATCTCAAAACACCTAGGATTACTTGTTTGTGTATTGAGCCACGAAGATGGGTGTGAGATTTTAGGACTGCACCCATGGTTCCAGATATAGATTCAATGCATCGACATGAACCAACATGGGATTTATAAGAGTAAATCAATCACTTCAGTGACTAACTCTAATTCAAAGCTTGATGATAATTCTATATCACTTGAGCTAGTAAAGAGTTGGACATTTTCTTTAAGGACAATTTTTAGATGTGTATTTATAAGAATAAAAAAATATTTTGGAAATCATGCTTGGACATATTTTCTATCACATATGCATCATCTTGAAAATTTTGAAAATTTTAAGGATCATTTAAATTTTTAGCTATTATTAAGGGGGAGTTTTGAAAAACTTTAAATATATATATATTAACGGGGGAGTTAGAATTTTGAAAAATGTTTTTATTGAGACAGAGTTAGAATTTTGAAAATTAAAATTTTGAAAAATATTTTTATTGAGGGGGAGTTAGAATTTTAAAATTTTAGAATTTGAAAAATATTTTTATTGAGAGGATTTAGAATTTTAAAATTTTAGAAATTTAAAAATGTTTTTATTGAGGGGGAGTTAGAATTTCAAAAATATTTTAAGGGGAGCATTGATATATTTTGAAAATTTTGAAACCGAAAGATAAAGGGGGAGATCCCATCTTTAAAAGAAAATCTTATTTAGGAGGAGTATTGATAAACTTAAGTATTTTTGATAAAATTGTTTTTTTTTTACTTTAATTCTCAGCTTTAAAGTTGTGCCATTTTGAACTTAATTTTGATTTTGATGTATGCCAAAGGGGGACAGAGAAGATTTAAAGTTAGAGAGAAGAGACTTAAAGAGAGGGAGAATTAAAATTTTAAAGTTTTGTATCCATATGAGCATTTCATGCATATATATTTTTAACCCAATGCATTTCTGATATATGCTATAATTGGATATTGCAGTTTGATTCTCCTAACTTTAACTGATGTGTTGTCATACATAGAAAAAGTGGAGATTATTGATGCAGAGAGCATCACTCGGTTTTGATGTATGAACCATAGTTAAAGTTAGGATTTACTTGTGTTCTAATATCAGTGTTAAGTGTGCAGGCTTAACAGGAAGTCCTAGTAGGTTGTGTTGACTAGATACTAGGCAAATGTCTTTTACAGATTAGGAGGACCGGATACCAGGCATGAAATCCAGTTGGGTTAAATGTAGGGATGTATATTGAAAAGTCTATCTTTTGTATGAACATCTTTATTTTGAAATAAGAATCATATGATCATTGTTTGCATATTTTTATGATTATGCATATTGTCTAATACTTTACATTGTAGATAACATGGTGTGTGGTGTCACACGGGAGATCATGTTATCGGCTCCTTGAAAAGTATAAGTAAAGGCTCACAACCGAGATGACTTTGGACAAACCATCAGAATGGTTGTAGTGTGATTTGGTATTGGTTTGTCTTGACCATAGAATCACACTAGTGCACTTTGAGTGTATTGTGCAGGACCGACTTAGAGGTGATTCAATTTATTGCTGACTACATAATCGAATCGGACCTCAGATATTATTTAGTATATGCTCTTAATCCCGATATAATAATGGACACATATACTTAGTATTCATCTCTTTGATTTACAATGGGCGAGATTTATAGATTAAATTGATAGGCTCGGTAAGTTGGGAGATGATATTATTTTTATGGCGTGCCGTTGATTATAGGAGGAAACCATGTCCTATATATTAGGATGATGATGTCCCCTTGAGGAGCTCATAAGGTTCATCATGTAAACCCTGCAGGTGGACTTGGTCCGGCATGATGAAAAGGTTGAGTGGTACTACTCAAGGAGTTAGATGTTGATTAATTAATGGTCAGTAAATTAATTAATAGACGGACATTTGAGATCTTAAACACGGGGAGAAAATGTACAAATAATAAATGGAGCCCATATTATCATATGGGGGTTGGTGAGGTAGATCGATGTTGATCCTTTAGTGGATTGGATTATCATTAGTGGATCGGACTTTATGTGGGCTTGATCCATGGGTGGCCAAGACCCAACTCCTCCTCATGGTCCCTAATGTAGCCTATTAACACCTCATGAAGCTTAGATCCAATGGATAGAAATAAAATTCTAAGATCCATAGGTAGAGATTAAATCTCTAAGATCCGACGGTTGAGATTAAATCTCTAGATCCGACGGTTGAGATTAAATCTCTAGATCCGACGATTGAGATTAAATCCCTAGAACCAATGGAGGAGATTAAATCATGACTTATCCATAACTCTAAAAAAGGAGGGCAAGGAGGTTGGCGTGAAGGATATCCAAGAGATCTTGGGTTTTGGGCGGCAAGAGAGGAATCCTAGTTGAGATAGGATTAGGGCTAGGGTTTGGAGGCTTGGGCGGCAGCAAATAAGAAAGGTTTTCTTTTCTTCTTCTTCCTTCATTGGTCGGCGTCTAGCAGCTTTTCCAGCCCCTTTCCAACCTTGGCTGGCGACCAAAGCTTCTCTTCTCCTTTTTCTTAGGTGGTGGAAACAAGATATAGGGCTTTCCCTTGGTGTCTTGGTCGGATTCCACCACAAACTTCTCCTCCTAGTTGGCCGGTGGCAAGGATTCTATTTGTTCCTTGTTGGTTGGTTTTAGGGAGGAGAAGAACCTTGTTTCTATTCTTCCTCTTGCTTTGGAAGAGCAAGGAAGGAAGATTTGCAATCTAGGAGCTTCGACTTTTGGTAGAGCGTCGCCCACACGACGTCCGAAAGGAGGAAGGTCATACATTAGAAGATCGAGAGGTATATCGATTCTCTAATCTTTATATGTTACATATTTGTATTTATTTTTCAACTATGAGCATGATATAAATCTGTATATTACTAAATAATACTTGGATCCCGAGCATAAACACAAAAACTGACGATCCAGACATCGTCTATTCTGCGGCTACTCATAGAATAGAGGATGGTCGCTTGAACAACGAGTTTGTTCAAGTGACCTCTCTAAACGAATAGCACGACGATGACTTGGTTGTTTGGGTAATCCCTTTTGTCTAGGATTAATTTTTTTTAATCTGGGGACATCGAAGGGATCGCCATGATCAAGCAACCGAGGTGAAGTGGGAAGCAAAGTTTCCCCTCACGGACTCAATAAGCAAAACCCTTCAATTGGTATCAGAGACAAGGTTTCCGGTTTTGTGTGTTTAGGATTCGGTTAATTTTTATGCACTTTTCATATATTATATGTGCCGGATAATAGTAGGATATACGTAGTTTAACTCTTTGGTTGTAGGCATAAGATCCGACTATTATGGCCATATGTGTGTATGTGATTGTATGTGTGTAAATATTTATTTTGTTGAATCCTCGGGGTTGACGAGTCTAGTATTTGATTTTTTTGTAAATTAGATACGACATTGTTTAGCCACTCTTTATTTTAGTTTACTTTCGATCTAGATATCATGTACACTCCCTCGTGGAGTATAATATCGATGGATGTAAATTAAAATAGGTTACAGTCTCGGCTCGGATCTCCGGATGGCATGTACATGGCGTAGGAGGAGCGGACGAGAAGGCATTGTGACGGGAGACATATTGAAGACAAAAGCCATAATAGTTGGAAAATAATTTATTTTTCATATTTATTTCTTTTTGTTTGATATGCATGTCGTAGGCTAGGAAAATTCCTAAATTTCAAATTGCTAAGTGGGAGAGGGAATTTTTTAAAATTCCCACGGCCTCCATTACGATTTAATAAGTGATGCAAACAAACTTGCGCGTCGGCTATGAGTGCCTTCCTCCATATCGGATGGGTTTGTTTGCAGATCACAAGGTCAAATATCGTTATAGGGAATTATCAAGGAGCGTGTGTACTTCCCCATCGGAAGGCACATAACCCGAGATAATTACCTTGGTACCGAGTAATGGTGAACACTTAGATACAAATATAAGTATCCTCCCCATCGGAGTCACTGCTTTTATTTGTAGGGCCAAAGAGGAACCAACTATTAATTTTACTTGTCAAAAAGTTAGGATGACAAGATAGTAAAATTAATGGGTAAAACCTCCTCTTAGAAATGTAGAATTCGTATACGTCCACACTATCGTGGCATACGATATTCTCGGTGTTTTGAGGTGTTGGTTGATTTTAAAATTTTATTGTTTGAGGAATCAATAATTTTTTGAAATATAATGTTTTGATTTATGTGATTCTTAGGTTTTCTTTCAAAATGACTTTCAACCCACTTGTTGTGATTCTGAAAGAGAACAAACTTACTGGACCCAACTATGTTGATTAGAAGAGGAATCTAGACATTGTCTTGACTGCTGAGGAATACAAATATGTACTCCTCGAAGAGTGTCCTCCCAAGCCTGCAGATGATTCTGGGGAAAAGGAGAGAGAGAGCTATAAGAAGTGGATCAAGACCGATGAGATGGCGCGGTGTTACATTTTGGCATCTATGTCAAATGTACTGCAACATCAGCATCAAGCAATGTTTAGTACTTATGATATGATGTTCAATCTCAAGGAGCTTTTCGGACACCAGAATCGGGCTGCGAGGCAAGAGGGCATGAGAAACTTGATGACGACCACCATGATCGAGGGAACACCCGTGAGGGATCATGTTCTCAAGATGATGGCTCATTTGGATGAGTTGGAAGTCCTAGGAGCTGAGATCGATGGGGAAACCCAGGTGGACATCATACTCCAGTCTCTACCTAGGAGTTTTGAGCAGTTTTGCCTAAACTACAATATGAACAAAAGGTTGTATTCGTTGGCGGAACTTCCGATGTAACTCTAGCGAGAGGACTATTTCGTCGAGTGCTCGTGCGATGCCTGACCCAAAAGGTTTCTACTTCTAAGCCGAAAGGCAAGAAGAAGAAGAAACAAACCGGGCAGAAGGTGGTGGAGGTACTGTGGAGGAGTGAAGAAGCCGAAAGGCAAGTGCTTCACTTGTAAGCAGACTGGACACTGGAAGAAGGACTGCCCCAACCGCAAGAACAAAGGTATATCTTTTGGTCTAGTCATTGAAACATGTTTAGTGGTGTTATCTACCGGCACCTGGTGTGTAGATACGGGAGCCATTGATCATGTCTACAATACTTTACAGGGGTTCCAAAAAACCAGACGATTGGTTGAAGGGGATATTACCGTGTACTTGGGAGATGCCACGAAGGTGGCGGCTGTTTCAGTGGGAGATGTTCATTTATCTTTTGAGAAAAATAAACTTTTGGTTCTTAAGAATTGTTTTTATGTACTCTTATTTAGAAAGAATTTAATTTCGGTTTCTAAATTGTTTATGGATGGATATTCTATTTCTTTTAATGATAGAGTTGTTATAAGAAAGAATAGGGACATTATCTGTTCGGGTGCATTGATAGGAAATTTGTACACACTTGATCCAAAACCTCCCACGATGCAAATTGAAGTTAATAACTCATCTTCTAATTCCAATAAGAGAAAAGAACCTTCGAAAATGAATCAAACATATCTTTGGCATCTTAGGTTTGGTCACATTAACCTAAGCAGAATTCAAAGGTTGATAGCTGATGGACCTTTGGGTTCATTAGTGGTGGAGGATCTCCAAACCTGTGAATCTTGCTTGGAGGGTAAGATGACCAAGAGGTCTTTTAAGGCCAAGGGGTATAGAGCCAAAGATGTGTTAGAATTGGTTCATTCTGATTTGTGTGGTCCTATGTCTATCCAGGCTAGAGGTGGTTTTGAGTATTTCATCTCTTTTATAGAAGATTACTCGAGATATGGATATATTTACCTGATGCACCGCAAGTCTGAATGCTTTGACAAGTTCAAAGAATTGAAGGCTGATGTGGAGAAACATCAAGGTAAAAGTATCAAGACACTACGATCTGATCGTGGTGGCGAGTACCTCTTGGGAGAGTTTAGGGATTAACTATCAGAGGCTGGGATTCAATCTCATTTGACTGCACCTGGCACACCCTAGCAGAATGGTGTAGCAGAGCGAAGGAATAGGACTCTTATGGAGATGGTTAGATCGATGATGAGTTATTCTGACTTGCCAGATTCGTTCTAGGGATATGCTCTAGATACAGTGGTGTATATTCTGAACTTGGTTCCATCTAAATTAGTGCCTTCTACCCCCACAGAGATGTGGACTGGGCGAAAGCCTAGTCTAAGACATATTCGAATATGGGGGAGTCCAGCACATGTGCTGAAGGAAGATGCTGGTAAGTTGGAACCTCGTACAGAAGTACGCATGTTCGTTGGTTATCCCAGGGGAACGAAGGGTGGATTGTTTTATAGTCCTAGAGATCAGAGGGTGATCGTTAGCACGAACGCCAGATTTCTAGAGGAAGACTATGTGATGAGCCACAAGCCCAAGAGTAAAATTGTTGGGAGGAATTAAAGGGAAGTCACTTCTTTAGTACCACCGTCTGAGAGGATATACCACATGTCAGCACGCGTGTCACGCGAGGATACAGGTGATATCTCGTCGTAGTGGGAGGGTTGTGAGATAGCCTGATAGATTCATGTTCTTGGGAGAATCTTCTGATTTGGTCCCTGGCGAACATGAACCAGATCCCTGGACATATGATGAGGCAATCCAAGATAAAAATACAGTATCTTGGCAAAGTGCAATGAATGCTGAGATTGAATCTATGAATTCAAATCAAGTCTAGGAGCTAGTAGAACCACCCGATGGTGTAAAAACCATTGGATGCAAGTGGATCTACAAGAGAAAGAGAGGAATAGATGGGAAGGTAGAGACCTTTAAAACGAGGCTTGTTGCGAAGGGGTATACTCAAAAAGAGGGTATCGATTATGAGGAGACTTTTTCACCGGTAGCTATGCTTAAGTCTATCCGGATTCTCTTATGCATAGCAGCTCATATGGATTATGAGGTGTGGCAGATGGATGTCAAGATAGCTCTCCTTAATGGAAGTCTTGAGGAAAACATCTACATGAAGCAACAAGAGGGATTCATTGCTAAGGGCAAAGAGCATCTTGTATGTAAGCTTAATCGGTCCATTTATGGATTGAAGCAAGCTTCGAGGTGTTGGAACATCAGCTTTGATGAGGAAATCAAGTCTTATGGATTTATTCAATGTCCGGATGAGTCTTGTGTATACAAGAGATGTGACGGAAACGTAGTGGTATTTCTTGTACTTTACGTAGATGACATTTTATTTATTGGCAACAATATCAAGGTGTTATCGGACTTAAGGGTATGGTTGTCCAAACAGTTTGATATGAAGGACTTGGGAGAGGTGGGACACATCCTTGGGATCAAGGTTATAAGGGATCGCAGGAAAAGGATGTTGTGCTTATCCCAAGCTTCATACATAGACACGATTTTGGATCGTTTTATCATGTAGAACTCCAAAAAGAGTTTTTTACCTTTCAGGCATGGAGTTCCTTTATCTAAGGAGATGTGTCCTAGATCATCTGAGGAGATGAAGGCGGTTCCTTATGCTTCGACAGTAGGAAGCCTCATGTATGCGATGCTATGTACGAGACCAGATATCTACTTTGCCATGGGCATGGTCAGCAGATATCAGAGTAATCCAGGACAGGGACATTGGACTGCGGTAAAGCATATATTGAAGTACTAGAGAAGGACTAGGGATTATATGCTGGTTTACCGGGTAGACCAATTACTCCCTGTGGGTTACACGGATTCCGACTTCCAATCTAATAGGGATAACAGTAAGTCTACCTCAGGTTTTGTGTTTACTTTGGGAGGTGGAGCCATTGTATGGAGGAGTGTCAAGCAGAAATGCGTGGCAGACTCCACCATTGAAGCTGAGTATGTGGCAGCCTCTGAGGCGGCCAATGAAGTTGTGTAGCTCAGGAACTTCCTGATGGACTTGGATGTGATTCCTAGTTTGCCCAGAACTATCACAATTTATTATGATAATAGTGGTGCAGTTGCAAACTCGAAGGAACCACGAGCCCATAAGGCTAGTAAACACATAGAGCGCAAGTACCACCTGATACGAGAAATTGTAAAGAGAGGAGAAGTTGTTGTGGCAAAGATTGCATTGGAGGATAACCTGGCAGATCCTTTCACTAAGGCCCTTCCGGCGAGAGCTTTTGATAGGCATGTGGAGGGAATGGGGATCAGATGTATGACAGTTTGAGGACAACATAGTCTTTTAGTATAAGTGGGAGATTGTAGGGATGTATACTGAAAATTCTATCTTTTGTATGAACATCTTTATTTTGAAATAAGAATTACATGATCATTATTTGCATATTTTTATGGTTATGCATATTGTCTAATACTTTACAATGTAGATAACATGGTGTGTGGTGTCACACGGGAGATCATGTTATCGGCTCTTTGAAAAGTATAAGTAAAGGCTCACAACCGAGATGGCTTTGGACAAACCATTGGAATGGTTGTAGTGTGATTTTGTATTGGTTTGTCTTGACCATAGAATCACACTAGTACACTTTGAGTGTATTGAGCAGGACCGACTTAGAGGTGATTCGATTTATTGCTGACTACATAATCGAATCGGACCTCAGATATTATTTAGTACTTTCTCTTAATCCCGATATAATAACGGGCACAAATACTTAGTTTTCATCTTTTTGATTTACCAATGAGCGAGATTTATAGATTAAATCGATAGGCTCGGTAAGTTGGGAGATAATATTATTTATATGGTGTGCCGTTGATTATAGGAGGAAACTGTGTCCTATATATTAGGATGATGATGTCCCATTGAGGAGCTCATAAGGTTCATCATGTAAACCCTTCAGGTGGACTTGGTTCGGCATGATGATAAGGTTGAGTGGTACGACTCAAGGAGTTAGATGTTGATTAATTAATGATCAGTAAATTAATTAATCGACGGACATTCGAGATCTTAAATACGGGGAGAAAATGTACAAATAATATATGGAGCCCATATTATCATATGGGGGTTAGTGAGGTAGATCGATGATGATCCTTTAGTGGATTGGATTATCATTAGTGGATCGGACTTTATGTGGGCTTGATCCATGGGTGGCCAAGACCCAACTCCTCCTCATGGTTCCTAATGTAACCTATTAACACCTCATGAAGCTTAGATCCAATGGATTGAAACTAAATTCTAAGATCCATAGGTAGAGATTAAATCTCTAAGATCCGACGGTTGAGATTAAATCTCTAAATCTGACGGTTGAGATTAAATCCCTAGAACCAATGGAGGAGATTAAATCATGACTTATCCCTAACTCTATAAAAGGAGGGCAAGGGGGTTGGCGTGAAGGATATCCAAGAGAGCTAGGGTTTTGGGCGGCAAGAGAGGAATCCTAGTTGAGGGTTTGGAGGCTTGGGCGACACCAAATAAGGAAGGTTTTCTTTTCTTCTTCTTCCTTCATTGGCCGGCGTCCAGCAGCTTTTCTATCCCCTTTCCAACCTTGGCCGGTGGCCAAAGCTTCTCTTCTCCTTTTCCTTAGGTGGTGGAAACAAGATATAGGGCTTTCCCTTGGTGTCTTTGCCGGATTCCACCACAAACTCCTTCTCCTAGTTGGCTGGCGGCATGGATTCGATTTGTTCCTTGTTGGTTGGTTTTAGGGAGGAGAAGAACCATGGTTCTATTCTTCCTCTTTCTTTGGAAGAGCAAGAACGGAAGATTTGCGATCTAGGAGCTTCGACTTTTGGTAGAGCGTCGCCCACACGACGTCCGAAAGGAGGAAGGTCATACATTAGAAGATCGAGAGGTATATCGATTCTCTAATCTTTATATGTTACATGTTTGTATTTTGTTTTAAACTATGAGCATGATATAAATCTGTATATGGCTAAATAATACTTGGATCCCGAGCATAAACACAAAAACTGACTATCCGGACATCGTCTATTCCGCGGTTACTCGTAGAATAGAGGATGGTCGCTTGATCAACGAGTTTGTTCAAGTGACTCTCTAAAGGAATATCACGACGATTACTTGGTTGTTTGGGCAATCCCTTTTGTCTTGGATTAAATTTTTTTAATCCGGGGACATCGAAGGGATCTCCATGATCAAGCAACCGAGGTGAAGTGGGAAGCGAAGTTTCCCCTCACGGACTCGATAAGCAAAACCCTTCATCATGTGGACCGGACGTTTGCCATGAAGATTGGTTGGGTCAAAAGATCGGACAATCGACAAAAAGTCCAGCTGGGTCAAGTAGACCAGACAATTGGTGGAAGCCTTGGTGGGTCAGATCGGATGTCAAGAATGGTAGGTCCGGCAGAGCAGCCGGCAGGTAACCCTCAAGTGGAGAGGTGAGGTCGAGTCCTCTATAGGGGGACAAAGCTAGGCGTCGATCCGACAGAAAGTCCGCGTGGGACTTAGAAGTCGAGATCGAGCAGTATTACTAATGCTATCATATTTGATATTATTTATTTGTGCTAGCCTTGTTTTGCAAGGATCAGTCGACTTAATGGATTCCAGTCGACTGGATACCTAGTTGGCAAGATTAGCTGATGATCGATCGAAGATATGGCAGCGCGGATAGAAAGAGTTTCAGTTAACTGGTGAGTTTCAGTCGACTGAAGAGGCAAACTTCCCGATGTAGAGCCGGGTGACCTGGAGTCGACTGGAGCATGTTCAGTCGGCTAGAAGACCAGAAGTTCCATATCAACGGGCTGATATGGAGTCGACTGGAAGGCATTCCAGTCGACTAGAAAAGGTTTATAAAACAAATGCTCGACCAACTCCGACAAGTACACGGCTATTACATCGAAGTGTTGCCTCTATTCATCCTTGCCCACTAGAGCTTCATTTCCTCAAAAATATACATTTCTGATACTCCGTGCCTACTTCAAAATTTCCATTAGTGTGGGTATACTTTAGTTCTTACTTTTTGTATTCATTTTCTCTTTGTGTACTTAATTTCAAAAGAGAATGTAGAGTGTTACCTATCTCTAATTATTTGTAAAAAGCGAACCCCTTCGAAGTCGAGAGTTCTCGAGAAGGAGGGTATATAGTGATTTCCCATCGAGGTAGCTCTCGGAAGAGCTACGGGCCTTGGAGTAACAACCCGATTAGGGTTGTGAACCAAGTAAAAGAAGCTTGCCTTTATGTTATTTTATTTCCGCTGCATACTCTTTAACGTTTTCAAAATATAAAAAATATGTTTTAAAAAACTACAGAAAATTGTAATCTCCGAGATTCACCCCACTCTCTCGAAGTATTTCGATCCAACACTTCCCACATAAACCCTATTCAACTCCACCTCCGTCACCCAACACCCTCCTCTCAACCTTTGCTTCCATACCAGGCTACAAAATACTAACTTCCCCATAACTAATTCCCCAAATGTTCCTACCCCCACATCCAACCCCATTTCTCAACTGTTTCTTCCTGTTGGGATCTCTTTATGCAAAATAGCATATGCGCAACGGAAAAATTAGGATCCCTTCCAAGTGATCCTTGCGAAAGAAAAACTCGTACAAAAATAAATTTCTCAAAAGAAAACCTATCTTATAGGAGAGTTCTACCTTTGTTGCGTGCCCTTTGCAATCCGCTTTTCCTTGGATGTGTTGGATCTTTTAGCACGTTCAAATGTCCGTGCCTCTATATGTATCCACACGAGCAAGCTCTTGTCTCACAAAAGAAAACTAGAAGATCTCTCCTTTACTTCTTGCTAGAGAAGTCCCTAAAGGAGAGGAAGGTAGGGAAGAAGAGAAAGGAAGAAGAAGACTACTCTTCTTGCTAGCTTACACTCACAAAACCACACAACAAAAGCCTCTCCCACCAAGCTCTCACCAAGCCTTAAGCTCCAACTCAACTCCTTTGGTCGGCCACCACATGGGGTGTTTTATAGGATTTGAAAAACCTTTCATTGTTGGATCGAAAGTGTCGCTAGAGGGGGGGGGTGAATAGCGATACAGTGTCGTTAAAAACTTTTGCAATAAGTAAAAAGCAAGTAGAGAATGCACAGCGGAAATATAAAGTAGACAAGATATTTTTACGTGGTTCACAATCTTTCGATTGCTAATCCACGGCCCTAGTGATCCTTGATCACGTACGGAGGGCAATTCACTAAAACCACTCCTCTTCGTTGGAAGTAGGAGCAACGATTACAAAAAGAAATCAAGGCAAAGGGACACTCCCCCTTTCCTTGTTACGATTAAAGCACAAAGACAATTTAAAGAAGTAGAACTTAAATAAATATACCGACAACTCTTATAAGTAGAAGATGTAGCTTTCGTTGTCGGCGGCACTTCGTCGTAGCAAATGTGAGTAGTAGTAGCGGCGTTACGACGGCGTGTTGAGAGCTCTTGAATTCTTGTTATTTGCTTGGCTTGAACATGTCTATTTATGGATATTGATCTATGAATTTAGACATAGGTAGTGTCCAAGGTGAGGTTCTTATCCCAACTCAAGGATGAGGTGTTTCATCCAACCACCTTGTGCCACCTCCAACCTTCTTGTGCGCCAACTCAAGGATGAGGTGTTTCATCCAACCACCTTGTGCCACCTCCAACCTTCTTGTGCGCCAACTCAAGGATGAGGTGTTTCATCCAACCACCTTGTGCCACCTCCAACCACCTTGTGCCACCTCCAACCTTCTTGTGCGCCAACTCAAGGATGAGGTGTTTCATCCAACCACCTTGTGCCACCTCCAACCTCCTTGGGCGCCAACTTGAGGATGAGGTGTTTCATCCAACCACCTTGTGCCACCTCCAACCTCCTTGGGCGCCAACTTGTTGGAGCCATTCAACTTGTGCCACATCATGGGAGCCAACCATCTTGTGCCAACTCACCTTATTTTGGGCGTCCACCACAAGGAAGCTTGGTGATGGTTTGGATGTCCACCTTGATGCCACATCACCCTTTGTACCAAAACACGAGTCAAGTCCAAATTCACCCCCTTGAAATTCGAGCTCTTCTCGAGGTCGGAACTTGACTAGCAAATTGATCGTAGTCAAAGGGTTTTGGACCGCAGCAAGTTAGCTTAAAATATAAAGTACGATGGTTCTAACCATCCGATCTCGACCTAGACCTTCCATTGGAGGTATTGGGTCGGATCTACGCTTAACGACCTTGCTTCGCTTTCACACGAGCTTACCTTGTAGCCTCGCTTCGCCTTCACCCGAGTACCTCGGCTTCCTCCGAGTCCTCTGGCGTTCGACCACCTCGGTTCCCACCGGTGTCGCAGACCTTCCGCCAACTTTAGCATTTCGCACACTTAATTGAGCTCGTAAGATAACAAATATACCCTTAACTATTGAGCCTTTTGCCATAATCAAAATTCGGTTCGACTTGGTGCCCACGCACCAACAATCTCCCCTTTGATTCATGGCAAACCGACACAAAAGTTAAGGAAAAATTAAGCATAACAGTAAGCTAGCATAATGATTAAGCATGAATGAGCTAGCATAAAGATTAAATATGAATGAGCTAGCATAATGATTAAGCATGAATGAGCTAGCATAAAGATTAAATATGAATGAGCTAGCATAAAGATTAAATATGAATGAGCTAGCATAATGATTAAATATGAATGAGCTAGCATAATGATTAAGTATGAATGAGCTAGCATAAAGATTAAGCATGAGTGAGCTAGCATAAAGATTAAGCATGAGTGAGAAATATTATTGTTTCAATAATTTTTACTAACCTTAATAGTTGCTTAAGTAAACATAATTACTTAATATAAAAGGTAATAATTTTGTTTACTTTCTTCCTTACTTTTGTGACTTTCTCCCCCTTTTGCCTTAACTCAAAAAGTTTGTAAATATATTTTAAGGTTTGTAAGTCCAAGCAAGTTCCCAATATAAATATATATTTTTTTTTTTAAAATAATAATAAGCTTGAAAATATGTTCATCTAAAATGTACAACTCCGGTTGGACTTGATTGATATAGAATGATCAATAAGTCTTGAAGGAGTTGATTAATTTTAAATAATTATACTCCATGGTTCAAGCAATACGTAACCGAACGAACATCTGGAACCAGGAGTAAGGTCCTAACATCTCACGCCCGTCTACGTGGCTAAGTACACAAACACATTAGTCCTATGTGTTGTGAGATGTGTTGGCTCCTTAAATCTATAGGTATATGATTTCTAAGGTAAGACTTAGGCTAATTTCATAAAAAGAAGCAAAAGTAGAGTACATATATAGAAAAATTTAAATCCTACTCTATTACGCACATACCTAACTTTTGTCTTAATAAACTAAATTGCCGGGTAGTGGTTTGGTGAAGATGTCCGCTAGGTTTGATTTGGACTCAACATACTCTAGTTGTATAGTTCCATTAGTTACATGTTCCCTAATGAAGTGGTGTTTAACTTCTATATGTTTTGTCCTAGAATGACATATTGGATTTTTAGTTAAGTTAATTGAACTAATGTTATCTATGTAGGTTTTAATGTTGTTAAAGATTAAGCTAAAGTCTTGGAGAGTGTGCTTCATCCACGAGGTGAGAGACACACTCACCCATCGCAACGTATTAGGCCGGTGGTAGATAAGGCAAGCGCAATCTTTGCTTCCCTCTTGCACCAACTTACTAGACTCGGCCAGGATTTGACAACAACCACTCGTGCTCTTTCTATCGAGTTTACTACCGGCATAGTCGGAGTCAGATGCGATTAGATTAAACTCGGTAGATCTAGGGTACCAAATACCTCGTTTAGCGTGCCCTTTAGATATCTAAGGATACGCTTGACTAGGGTTAGGTGAGACTCCTTAGCGCAGGTTTGTAACCTTGCACATACTTCTGCATGAATAAAATGTCGGGTCGGCTCGCGGTTAAGTATAGGAGACTTCCTATTGCGCTCCTATAGTATTTTAGGTCAGCGGGTTTTCCTTCTACATCTTCGTTTATATTAACATTAGTTGCCATAGGTGTATTGATTATTTTAGCATCTTGCATTCCAAATCGATTTATTAAGTCCTTAGTATATTTTTGTTGATGTAAATATATTCCATCTTTAGTTTGTTTAATTTGTAAACCTAAGAAGAAACTTAACTCTCCCACTAAATTCATTTCAAATTCACTTTCCATAAGTGAGATGAATTAGATTTAAGCGAGGATCGAGTTGGTAGTTCCAAAATTATATCATCTACATAGATTTGGGCTATAAAGATTTCTTTTCCTACGGTTTTGAATAAGGTTGGGTCGACTAAACCTTGGTTGAATCCTTTGGACTTAAGATAGATCGAAAGCCTTTCGTACCAAGCTCTTGGGGCTTGTTTGAGTCCATATAGGGCTTTCTTAAGTCTAAGGACATGGTCGAGTTTATCTAGATTTTGAATCAGGAGGTTGGTAGCGTAAACTTCTTCCTTAATGTATCCATTCAAAAATGCTGACTTGACATCCATTTGAAACAATTTAAAACCTCGATGTGCGGCATATGCTAACAACATTCGGATGGACTCTGAGTCAGCTACGGCGTAGGTCTCATCGTAATCTAAACCTTCGACTTGACTAAACCCTTTTTGCGACTAACCTAGCTTTATTTCTAACTACTTCACCTTTATCATCAAGTTTATTTGAAATACCCACCTTGTTCCAATAATTGATTTTTCTTTAGGTGGTGGTACTAATTCCCGGACTTCATTTCTAGTGAATTGAGCTAGCTCTTCTTGCATAGCAATAATCGATCGGGATCAAGTGCTTGTTCAATAGTTTTGGGTTCGATTTTGAAATTAACGAGATTTGACTAAGGTTTCGATGAAGCTCTAGTTGAACCCTAAATTTGGATCACCTATAACTTGATTGATAGGATGATTTGTTTGAGTCTTAGTGTGACTCGGGTTAGGGTCATCTATCACTTGGTCGATAGGATGACTTGGGTTAGGGCAGATTCAAGTTCAAGATCAGTCGGGTTAAGCTATAAGTTGATTGCTAGTTGGTTTTGTTAAGGATTGAACGGGTTCGTGTCCTTCGTCGAAAACTATATTAATGGTTTCTTCGACTCTAAGAGTGTCGTGATTGTATACCCTATAAGCTCTCTTGGTGGTTGAGTATCCTAGAAAGGTTCGATGAGGTTTTGGATTTGAATTTCCTAGGTAATCCTTAGTGTTTAAGATATGTACCTTGCATCCAAATACCTAAAGTACTTGATGTTCGGTATTTTATCGTGATAAATCTCGTCTGAGGTCTTTTGGTGCCTCTTTACCATAAGGATCCTATTTTGGACATAGCAAGCCGTACTAACGGCCTCTTAAAATCTATCGGGTAGGTTATACTCGTTTAACATTGTCCTAAGCGGCTTCTTGTAGGGTTCTATTTTTCCGTTCGACTAACCCATTTTGTTGTGGGGTTCTAGGACATGAAAACTCATGGTGGTATCCGTTTAGGTTCTGAGATCGTAAACCTGTGGTTTTCGAATTCACCACCATGATCGCTTCTAAGTCTTTTAATCTTAAGGTTCTTTTGATTTTCGATTAACCTACAAAGATTGATTAGTTGGTCTAGGTATCATTTTTATGTTTGATAAACCTAACCCAAGTAAATCTAGAATAGTCGTCAATTATGACTAAGCAAAATTGACTACCATTGAGTGACTTAGCTCCATGTGAATCAAATAGATCCATGTTTAGGAGCTCAAGAACACTTTTTGTTAGTTCTTGATTAGTTAATTGATGTTGTGTCCTAGATTGTTTACCTTGTTGACAAGCATTACATATTTTATTATCCAAGTTGTTTAGTTTAGGCAAACCTATAACTAAGCCACTCTGACTCATCTTGTGGAGCCGAGTCTTGGGTGCAGTGTCCAGTCTTGGATTGCCATAACCAAGATTCCTCTTGCTGTGTCATAAGACACTTGGTTGAGGAGTTGGGTAAATTTATTGTGTAGATGTTGCTACTCCTAGTTCCTTTAAGTATTATTTTAGATGTTGCATTTATTTTGATTACGCATTCATTTTCTAGAAATATGACCTTATAATTGTTATCACACAATTGGCTTACACTAAGTAAATTATATTGAAAGTTTTCTACTAATAAGACATTTTGAATTGTAAAGTTAGAGTTGAGCTCAATATCACGATCCGATGATTTTGAGCTTGTCGTTATTCGAAGGCTACCGATCCTTGTCGTTTGAATCGTAACCCGAAAATTTGAGTTGATCGGTCATGTGTCGGGAGCAACCAGTCAACATCCATTGATCCTACACATAAGGTAGTTGGATCGGATATTGGAATTACTAAAGGGTTGTTTGTAAGTTTTAAACCTAAATCATCTCACCAATATCTACATGATCAAAACATGTTATTCCTATGTGTTATTGTGAGATGACTATCAATTTTACTTGATTAATTTTAATGAATTTAAATTAACCAACATTAGGTTAGATTCTTTAGTCTAAGCTCATCAAGTAATCTTTTCAAGAGATTAGCTTCCAGTCGTGGCGAGGCCGAGGCCTTCTTTGATCGGAACAACGACCACTTCCTTAGACAAAGCTAATTTCAAGAAATTGATAACTCGACTTACTTGAGACTACGTCTTGGTCTAACTAGTTATTTTTGAAAGAGGCTCCCAGGCTCAATCTTTTAAATGGGATTTTAGTTGGTTTATTTTTGAAAAGAGGCTCCCGAGGCTCAATCTTTTCGCAGGATTTTAGTTGGTTATGAGTCCTATCTAACCATTCTAAAAATAAAGGAAAAACTAAGCATGCAATTTCTAAGACTTAACAAAAATACATTTTGTATTGGCTCCCCCTGGACCATTGAATCGAGTGGGTCTAGTCACATAGTGAATTTGGTCCTTGGGAACCCAATACATGTTAGATCCTAAAGTTGAAATCAAAGTGGTCTTAGGGACCCATGCTTGGACATTTTTCTTATGTTGGTTTACTATAGACATATATGACTTATTGGTTGTATTTGAGTTAAACCCGAGTCCGGCCTTGTTGTACCACGGCCCTTTGTGATCAAGTAAGAGGTCAAGTCCTTGGATCCCAAAGTGAACCTTTCAACGTGTTCCTAAGGTCTTGACTTGTGTTTTCAAAAGCGAGTTCTCAACTTCAAGCTTTTCAACTTGAGTTGAGTCCTCCTCTTGAATACGAGTAGTCGAAGAGGTTAGGGAGACCTCATGTTTGAGAAGGTTAACCTCCTCAATTAGGGTCTCGACCTTGGACTCGGACTTAGCTAGTTTCTTATTTAAAAATTTAATTGCACCATACAAAGTATTAAGTAACGACCGACTTACCCTTAATGATTCTTTTGAACCGGATACGGATCCGTGGCTTGTCTTGAATGGAAGCTCATCGCCGGATTGGACTCGGACTCTTCTTGATTTGAGTCGTGCTCGGTCGGCTTGGCCATTAGAGCTTGGATATCGTCTTCTTCCTCCGACAACTCCTCCCAAGTAGCGTTTAGCGCTTTCTTGGTCTTTGATGCGTTATTCTTTAGCTTTGGGCACTCGGACTTGATGTGACCGAACCTGTTGCAATCATAGCATCTAAAATTAGAAGTATTTGAATTAGGTTTAGGCTTACCTTGAGTTGTTGGTCGTTTTCGTCTCTTGATCATCTCTTCGAACTAGATTGACTAGTTCGGATTCTATTCGGAGTCTACTTCGATTCGGACTCGTCTTCTTCCTTGGGGTGGCGTGCTTGCGGGCTTCTTCTTCTTGGAACCTGCAACTAATGCAATACTCTTCTCGGCCTGGACCACGTTAGTTTGCTCATGTAATTCAAGTTCTTAAAACAATTCGTCTAACCTAATTTTAGAAAGGTCCTTGGAGACCTTGTAGGCATCGACCATGGATGCCCACAAGGTGGTCCTAGGAAACGAGTTAAGAGAATACCTGATAAGGTCGCGATTCTCGACCTTTTGTCCGATGGCATGGAGTTGGTTGACGATGTCTTGGATACGAGCATGTAGTTGAGTTGCGGTCTCGTTTTCCTGCATTTTCAAGTTATACAATTTATTTAAAGGTAAATCTCTTTTACATACCTTCGTGTCGTCGGTGCCTTCGTGTAGTTCCACTAGCTTGGTCCATAAGTCCTTTGCACTAATGAAGGGGCCGACGCGGTTGAGCTCTTCCTTGGACAACCCACATTGCAAGATTTGAGTTGCCTTGGCATCGGCTTCTACTTGTTTTTCATGGAATTTGACCATTGATCGTAACCCAAAGATTCACCATCTTCATTAATAGGAAGTGTGAAACCGGTTTGGATTACGATCCACATCTCGATTTGGGTTTTAAGAAAGCATTCCATCCGACCCTTCCAATAGCGAAAGTCATTACCGTTGTAAAAGCGGGGTCATGATGCTAAACCCTTGAGATGGGCCATTTAAAACAAGAAGAAGAACGGCGAAAAGAATCTTGCAAAACACACCACGGAAAGAATATTCCAAGACTTTCGTCTTGGATTAGTAATCTTGAGGAAGTAAAAAAAGATATATAAAATGTAACTTGCAAAAGAAATAAACAATCAAATGCGAATGTCGTTGAAGTTCGGAGGACAACCTTACTCGGGATCTAACAGAAGGACAACCTTATCCGGATCCTAAAGCCTCTAATGCAATTCTATATGTAGGAGAAGATAAGCAAGTGAAATAATTATACGAAAACAGAAATAAATAAATAAAAAATCTGTAAAAAAGAAAAACAAAGCTAGATTGGTGGTTTCACGAATCTTAGCGCCCGACTCTGATACCAATTGTTGGATCGAAATGTAAGCTAGAGGGGGTGAATAAGCGATCTGATGTCGTTAAAAACTTTTGCAATAAGTAAAAAGCAAGTAGAGAATGCACACGGAAATATAAAGTAGACAAGATATTTTTCGTGGTTCACAATCTTTCGATTGCTAATCCACGGCCTAGTGATCCTTGATCACGTCACGGAGGGCAATTCACTAAAACCACTCCTCCTCGTTGGAAGTAGGAGACAGCGATTACAAAAGAAATCAAGGCAAAGGACACTCCCCTTTCCTTGTTACGATTAAAGCACAAAGACAATTTAAAGTAGAACTTAAATAAATATACGACAACTCTTATAAGTAGAAGATGTAGCTTTCGTTGTCGGACGCCGTCGTAGCAAATGTGAGTAGTAGTAGCGGCGTTACGGCGGCGTGTTGAGAACTCTTGAATTCTTGTTATTTGCTTGGCTTGAACATGTCTATTTATGGATATTGATCTATGAATTTAGACATAGGTAGTGTCCAAGGTGAGGTTCTTATCCCAACTCAAGGATGAGGTCTTTCATCCAACCACCTTGTGCCACCTCCAACCTCCTTGGGCGCCAACTTGAGGATGAGGTGTTTCATCCAACCACCTTGTGCCACCTCCAACCTCCTTGGGCGCCAACTTGAGGATGAGGTGTTACATCCAACCACCTTGTGCCACCTCCAACCTCCTTGGGCGCCAACTTGAGGATGAGGTGTTTCATCCAACCACCTTGTGCCACCTCCAACCTCCTTGGTGATGGTTTGGATGTCCACCTTGATGCCACATCACCCTTTGTACCAAAACACGAGTCAAGTCCAAATTCACCCCCTTGAAATTCGAGCTCTTCTCGAGGCTGGAACTTGACTCGCAGTTGACTGTAGTCAAAGGGTTTTGGACTGCAGTACAAGTTAGCTTAAAATATAAAGTACGATGGTTCTAACCATCTGATCTCGACCTAGACCTTCCATTGGAGGTATTGGGTCGGATCTACGCTTAACGACCTTGCTTCGCTTTCACACGAGCTTACCTTGTAGCCTCGCTTCCGGTCTTCACCCGAGTACCTCGGCTTCCTCCGAAGTCCCTCTGGCGTTGCCCGACCACCTCGGTTCCCACCGGGTGTCGCAGACCTTCCGCTCAACTTTAGCATTTCTGCACACTTAATTGAGCTCGTAAGATAACAAATATACCCTTAACTATTGAGCCTTTTGCCAAAATCAAAATACCGGTTCGACTTTGGTGCCCACTGCACCAACATTCATCTCCTATCACATTCAATGCAATCAATGGCATTGAAAGATAATTAAACAAGGAGTTATCCTCCTTGTTTTGGCCGGCCACATGTGGAGGAAATCCAAGGGTCAAAACCCTTTGTCTCCTTCCAACTCATCAAGCTTAGGTGGCATGATTAGGTGGCATGCTTATGTGGCATTCATGGATGTTGAATTAATCTTATTAATTCAATAAGCTTATGTTATCATATTGAATTAATCTCATTAAATCAATAAGGTAACATATTGAATTAATCTTATTAAATCAATTAAGCTTAGCATATTGAATTAATCTCATTAAATCAATAAGCTAAAATTCTCTTTAAGCTTAAAGTCCAAAAACCATTTTGTACTTAAGCTTATTCCCAAATTATTCTAGTCAAACTAGAATGCACTAATTCTTCTAATCATCATGCTCTTTGTGTGTGACCCTATAGGCTCTCATAACGTTGGCAGTGGATCTAAACTCTTTTAGATACACAAGCAATGAGCGGCATCTAGCAATACATCATTGCTACCCAAGTTATGAGATAAGTCAAGATCCGACTAACCTTTCCGTGACTACTATAATGTATGACCGTGTCCTTCTATCCTTGATATCAGATTGACCAATGAGGCATAGACTGTGTCATCCTTGATCAATCTATGTGTTTCTTGATCCCTGAGTAAACTAACTCAAACAAATGAGCTCAATATCTCATATTGACTCATTCGAGCATGGCCATGCGTTTTAGTAGTTCTACTCAATCAAGGGGCCCCCAGATATCACTCCCGTCATATGGGAGGGCTAGATCCCATCTACATCACTCACATCCCTCCGCATAATTTGTTATATACCCAGTAATCGCCTTTATGGTCCACCCTGTTACGGGTGACGTTTGACGATACCAAAGTACATAACTCCTTATGTAGGGAACCGTAGTGACTTCAGGTTTGAGGACTATTCATACCAATAGTCACATGAGAAAGTTTATGACACTCATATGACGATCCATGAAACTTTCTCATGGCGGGTCAGTTTAGTATATATTCTCTAATATATACCCATGTGTCAACTTGATATCATATATCCATGACTTGTGAGATCAAGTCATCAATTGACCTACATGCTAGCCTTTATGTATTAATATTGCCCTTGCATATTAATACTTGACTAGGAACATTTAGGAAAGTGTTCTCTCTGACCTCTCATAATTAGTGCAGCGATTGATGTCTTTGTAGATAAGAACCTACTTTTCTAGGGCATTATTATATATTTACTTTAGCTGGCACAAGGAAGACGTAAATATATAATAACCAATCCTTTGCCTTTATAGAATATGATACAAAATGTTCCCTATTCAACCACCACATGTTTGGTTCTAGGGCTATAACTAACAATCTCCCACTAGCACTAGTACCAATCACTATGATATCTAATACCTAGTGACCTAGTGTGACCATCATGCTTCCTCTGTGCCAAAGCCTTGGTCAATGGATCTGCGATGTTATCTTCTGTTGGTACTCTGCATATCCTCACATCTCCTCTATCGATGATCTCTCGAATGAGATGGAAGCGCCGCAGTATGTGTTTGGTCCGCTGATGTGATCGAGGTTCCTTAGCCTGTGCAATAGCCCCATTGTTGTCACAATAGAGGTCTATTGGATCTGCAATGCTAGGAACTACCCCAAGTTCACTGATGAACTTGCGGAGCCAAACAACCTCCTTTCTTTGCATCGAGAGCGACAATATACTCGACTGTTGTAGAATCGATGCTGTCTGCCGAACTTTTCCAGCTCACAGCTCCACCATTCAGGCAAAACACGTACCCCGATTGCGATCTATAGTCATCCTTGTCTGTTTGGAAGCTTGCATCACTATAACCCTTTACAGTTAGTTCCTCATTGCCTCCAAATATCAGGAAATATTCTTTCGTTTTTCGTAAGTATTTAAGAATATTTTTGACTGCTATCCAGTGACTTTCACCTGGATCCGACTGGTATCTACTCGTCATGCTCAAAGCATACGAGACGTCAGGACGAGTACAAAGCATGGCGTACATGATAGACCCTATAGCAGATGCATAAGGGATCTTATCCATGCGATCTCTCTCCTCCTTAGAAGAGGGACATTGAGTCTTCGAAAGACTCACACCATGTGATAAAGGCAGAAATCCTTTCTTGGAGTTTTGCATAGCAAAACGATCTAGCACTTTATCAATGTATGTACTCTGACTTAGGCCAAGTAATCTTTTAGATCTATCTCTATAGATCTTGATGCCTAAAATATAGGCAGCTTCTGTTGGGTTTCCCGGCATCGCGGCGTGTGTGTGTTCGATCATGTTTCGTAAACATGAGCACAGCGGAAGCAATAAAAATAATAAATACTCCTATTTATTACAACACACACAACACATGCATGCTATTACAACAAGTGTAGACATAACCGTAAATTAAAAATTGCAATAAAAGGAAATTAAACTACGTTATACCTTTCGTATGACGTGTAGCGGGAACGGCATCAACCGGAACGATCCTCGTAAGAATCGTCTCTATCCGTATCCACGCCGAGCTCCTCGGGATGACTTCGCTAAGTCACGAGCTTCATCTTCGTACGGGTTACTAGCCTCGTGTTGAAGACGACGTGATCGAGAGATGATCACGATCCGAATCCAAATTCGGATCCAAAATGAGTTCTCAAAACTCGCTTCTCCGGAGAGGTATTCGTCAACCGTTTGACGAATCCTTCGTCCTCCACCTCAGAGGATTACCGGAGATCAAATCCCAGGTAAGTTAGCCGCTGTCGGAGCACTAACCGTCGTCCAAACGACGCTCCGACGAGAGGAGGAGAAGCTGTCCAGAAAACTGGACAGCTTGGTGGAAGATAGCGCCCGGCCAAAACAAGGAGAGAAAGGCCTCACCTTGATGCCAAACCTATAGGAGATCACGGAGGTCGCGGAGGTTCACCGGCTGGAGCTTGGCGCCGGCAAGGGTGGGCGGCACAAAGCTGGGCGGCGGCGCTTTAGGGTTGGCGTTTGGATGATTAGGGTTTAACAATCCCTTAAGCCCACTTTTATAGAGAACTAATTCTCTTAATGGTTAATGGATCATATCCATAAAGCCCGTTAACCCGCTCCATTAAGATAAGTTAAAATAAACCAAACCATGATGGTTTATTTTAAGTTAAAGCGAACGAACCAACTTTTGGTTCATTCGTTTAAAATAAACCAAACCCTTTGGTTTATTCTTATCCATTGGATTAGAACCAAACCATTTTGGTCCATCCATTCGTCTTCATAAGACCGCCCATCCACGCTTCCATTGCGGTGAAACAATTTCATGCTCGCTTTATGTTTGGTCCAACCAAACATAGTTCTCTCGATGCAGAATCCCATTCTCAAGCTCGTTTTAAATCCTTTGGATTACACTCGTTGTCGTGTGACCAAATAGGTTCTCGGTTTATGTTGGCCGTCTATAATTAACCATTAATTATAGAGCGATCATAGTGGCACCTAGTAGTACATCGATCCCCAATTAACGAAAAGATCAGCAGTTGATCCGCCGTAACTATTTCAAACCCTTCAAGAGTTCGAATGAATCGTGCCCCATTCCCTTCACTCATCTTATACCCACTTGGTTCTGTGACATGGTCTATTGTGTCACCTCACTAGGGTCGACTCACGCCACACCTAGCCCAAGTATCATTTCCTCGCCCTACATTCTAGTTACTCCACATGTATCGAAGAGTACCTTACTCTAAACATGTAATGCTTTGGCCAAAGACTTTAGTAACAATCCGACGAGAGGCCATGGGTATACATCTCCTCGCAAGGAGTGGTGAATCTTTATAGGCTATTCAAACACCTTCGATCACTGACTTATACCCAATCCTCCCGGGTCCACATCTCCTTAGACATGTTTGCTTAAGATGTCAAAGCATAAGTCTCCAAGATCAAGATGACTTGAATACCGCAAGTCAAAGGAACATCGCACTTAAGCCACAGAAAGAACTTCATTGACATATCTAAATATGCAGAGAACCATATGAAGTCTTACGGCTGGTCACTCCAATGAACTAGTTACCATAACTAGCATCCACGATTAACTCCGGACATCACAATGTCTCCAAAGGAGAATCACCGCTTGATACACCAAGGAGTATACCTCGCTAGTCTCAATGTAATTGATGGTGTCCAAATCCATCAATTCATCGACTAGGGATAATTCCGATACATCACAATTACACATGTAGAGATACTCACTAGTTGTGATCCAATCACAAATTCTCTCATGCTGTGAATCGTATCGTGGACAATAAGTAAATGAGTTTAAGATCCAATCAAATACATAAAACATGTATACTCAAATAGTGAATCTTCATTTAACATATAAAAGGTTCAAACATAAGGCGATTGCCTTAGGACATCTCTCATATATTACTAATGGACTCCCCTTGGCCTAATGCCAATCACTACGGTATCAATACCATAAGCTCTAACATGACCCTCAAACTTACTTTGAGGTAATGCTTAGTCAAAGGATCCGCTAAGTTCCTTTCGGAATTTTCTCGATTTGTATTTCGTTCCTCGATGATCTCTCTGATAAGATGATAGCGGCGATGCACATGTTTGGATCGTTGATGAGACCTTGGCTCTTTCGCCTGTGCAATTGCTCCATTGTTGTCGCAGTAGACCGGTATTGCTTCAACAATGGCCGGAATCACACCAAGTTCATGAACGAACTTCTTGATCCAAACCGCTTCCTTTCTTTGCTTGGAAGCTGCATATATTCTGCCTCGATGGTAGAATCCGCTCTGATCTCTTGTTTGAAACTTTTCCAACTCACTGCGCCCCATTCAAGGTGAACGTATCGTCGAGACACTGGAATCATCCTTGTCATCTGGAAGGTGGCATCGCGTATCACCATGTCCCTTCTCCATATATTAGGAACACATCCTTAGTTCTTCTCAAGTACTTAGGATCGTCTTAACAAATGATCCATTCTGGATCGGTGATATCTGCTCGTGACACTCGGAGCATATGATACATCGGGCCTCGTACATAACATAGCATACATGATAGATCCTATTGCGGATGCATAGGGAATCTTACTCATGCAAATCCTCTCTCGTCTTACGTGCGCGGACACATAGACTTGAAAGGTGTACCCCATGCACGATGCGAGATAACCTTTCTTGGATTCCGACATGCTAAACCTCTTTGCACTTTCGGTCTATATATGTAGGCTGCGAAAGACCAAGCAATTTGATCTATCTCTATAGATCTTAATCCCAGGATGTAGGTTGCTTCTCCCAGTCTTTCATGGAGAATGTCTTGGATAACCAAACCTTAAGCGTAAGATTGACACATCGTTTCCTATAAGTAATATGTCATCGACATACAATACTAGGAACACATTGCCTCCCACTTACCTTCTTGTACACACAAGGTTAAATGCGGATTTTGTGAGAAATCAAACTTTTGATTGTCTCATCAAAAGCGGATATTCGACTCTGGATGCTTGCTTCAATCCATAAATGGATCGTAGAATTTGCATACCTTGGTTTTATCAGCAGATGTGAAACCCTCGGTGTATCATATACCGTCCTCGGCGAGGTTTCCATTAAGGAAAGTTGTTTTCACATCCATCTGCCATATCTCATAATCATAATGAGCCGCTATGGCCAGGAGCATCCGAATGGATTTAAGCATAGCTACAGACGAATAGGTTTCGTCATAATCAACACCTTGCTTTTGACGATATCCTTTCGCCACCAATCTAGCCTTATAGGTAATCACATTACCATCCATGTCGGTTTTCTTCTTGAAAACCCACTTGCACCCTATAGGCTTTATGCCTTCAGGTGGGTCAACCAAGTTCCAAACTTGGTTTTCGTACATGGAATCCATTTCCGACTTCATGGCACCAAGCCACTTATCCCTTCTACGAACTTGTCGGCACTTCTTCATAACTGGTAGGCTCCTCATCATCAATGAGTAACACGTCGTTCGATTCACTTACGAGAAATCCATATCTCTCAGGAATATTGCGTGTTCTACCAGATCTACGAAGATGTGGTGTTACAATAGGTCCAGCCGATTGCTCATCACTATGAGTTGTCGGCTGTTGTGCTTCACCAGGTATCTCATCAATGTCTATTTGAGTCTCTCAAGCCTCCTCAAGCTCGACGACACTCCCACTGTTTTCTTGCAAGAGAAACTCTTTCTCTAGAAACACAGCATGCCTTGAAACAAACACCTTTTGTTCCACAGGATGATAGAATTGGTAACCCCTTGTTTCCTTAGGGTATCCAATAAATAGACATTTATCAGACTTAGCATCGGTTTATACGTCTGATCCAGCTTCACATAAGCAGGACAACCCCATATCTTCAAGTAAGATACATGAGGTTTCTTACTATTCCATATCTCATATGGAGTAGTAGAGACTACCTTGGTAGGCATTCTGTTTAACAAGTAAACAGCTGTCTGAAGTGCATAGCCCCAAAAGGACTTGGGAAGAGTCGCATGATTCATCATTGACGACCATGTCCAACAAGGTCGATTCGCCTCTCGGATACACCATTATCTTTGTGGTGTATAGGTGAGTCCATTGAGACAATATGCCATTGTCTCTTAGATAATCAAGAAACTCTTGACTTAAGTATTCACCACCTCGATCCGATCAAGTATTTTAATACTTTTGTCATGTTGTTTCTCTACTTCATTCTGAATTCTTTGAACCTTTCAAAGGCTTGGACTTGTGTTTCATCAGAACACATACCCAAAGTAGTGATCATCGGTGAAGGTAATGAAGTAGCTATAGCCTCCTAAAGCTTGAGTTGACATAGGTCCACATACATCGGTATGTACTAGACCTAGTAACTCTCCCACTCGTTCACCTTTTCGGTAAAAGGTAACTTAGTCATCTTGCCTTTTAAGCATGATTCGCATGTATCGTATGAATCCAATTCAAGCGATTCGGAATTCCACATCGGTGTAATTCGGACATGCGTTTCTTGCTTATATATGGCCAAGATCGACAATGCCACATATAGAGTCTATGTGATTATCCTTTCGAGCACAGCGTGTTGCTCGCCGATATTGAAAATGTCCTTTGGATCGTCCAGCGTATAAATGTCATTACTCAAAGTTCGGTTCCATAAAGTCGCCATTCAAAGTTATATAACAACAATTGTTACTAAGCGTTAAATGGAAACCATTTCTATTTAAGCGGAAATAGAAACAATGTTCTTTATTAGAGAAGGAACATAATAGCAATTGTCGATTCAAGACTAGTCCACTAGGAGCTTGACAAATAAGTTCGATGGCGTAGCGCTTTGCTCCATTGCTCCATTGCCAACTCGCAAATTTGACTCCCCCTCGACAAGTCTTCTTCTATTCCTTAGCCCATGTATGTCATTACATATATGTGAGCTACACCCAGTATCCAATACCCAAGTGTCTAAGGAAATAGAATGACAATCAATAGCGAAGATACGAAGAGGATGGGGCATCGGATGCCTTCTTCTTCTTCATGGACTCAAGATAAATCTTACGATTTCTTCGCCGATGGCCTTCCTTGCCACAGTGATGGCAAGTGCCCTTTTCTAGTTCGCCTTCTTTGCCTTTTTCTTTCCTTTCTTACATTCTTTTGCCTTCCTCTTAGAACCTTTCTTTGAGGAATCAACTATGAACCGCCTTCTCCTCATGCTTCTGAAGGCTCCACGGTCTTCGGCATATTGAGGAGCTCGGAATGGTGGATTCCAATTTGTTCATCCGATAGTTCATCACAAATTGCGAGAAACTCTTGGGCAAACAATGCAAATTAAGTCAATACTTAACTCATGATCCATCACAAAACCGAGGGTAGCTAGCCGCTCGATGTAGCGTTCATCTTTAGCACAAACCGCACTCTGACGAACCTTCTTGCATCTTCGTGGTGAAGAGGAGCCTAGAGACCTCGAACCTTTCGGATCTCGCTTGCTCATCGAACAACTCATGAAGATGGAAGACCATAGTATTAGCATCCATATGCTCATGCTGCTTGTGCAGCTCATGTACCATCGCCGCTAGCATGATGCAACTCGCCATTTCGAGAATGCGCCACATGTTTACGATAGACCAACATTTGGTGCAGGTTGCATCGTCCTTAGGGACGATCGGGAAGAGGCTCTTCAAGGACATATGCAAGCTTTTCCGCCTTGAGAACAATTCTCGTTTCTAAGCGATCCAGAAGTTAGGCCCAGTCAGTTTGTTCGAATCCAAAATAGTGCGCAAATTCAAAGACGTCATGATCAATTTATTGACCTAGAAATACAAAACGAGCATATATGAGAAAATGATTTTAAAATGCATCAATATACATTTATAAATCCCATTCATTTTTTTGAATTTCAAAAACCCCAAAATCACTTCGGGAGATCGTAGGTCCATCTCCGAATGGGCTGATATCCATCATAGTTATGAACAACCTTGGAGTGAGTCAACAAGCCATTCTTAGCTATGATGGTGGGTATCATCTATACCGATTGCATATCACGTATATGCAACTATCACAATGTGCTATCAACTAATTGAATGTTCACACATACATCGGGTTGTTAACACATTAACAAGTATGCATCATATGCATAGCACCCAACTTCACCTCTCTTTACATCGACCTTGGAGAGAGTCCAACAAGCCGATGCTCCAGGTTAAAGCCAACCCATTAATCGCGAAATAGTTTTAATATGGTTAGGCGCATTCAACCAATTAGCCCAGCTTGGAGAGAGTCCAACAACCAAACTAACGATTGACCTCGACTCTTACCATATTAGAGTTAAACTATTCCATGGTTTGAACATGTTGAGTTGAGTAGGGCTTGGAGAAGTCCAACAACCCAAACAAGAAAGCAGAACTCTGGTTCTAACCATATTAATGGAAGGTGTAGGCTTTAATATTGAGTTAAGGGTTTTATGTCTCATCCTCTTTGCATGCAAATAACTATTATCTACATGGCATGGCATACATGGCATACATCTACATGTCACGACACGCATGGCATAATGTTATGCATCTAATGCAATTACATGGCATACAATTATGTCATGTATATAATTTCCTTATATGTCATAACTATTTATGGAAATAAAATATGTTTAAGATTTGATTCTCCAAATCAAATCATAATTAAATTAGGAAACAAATTTCCAAATCTAATCACATATTTTATTCATGGAATTATTTGATTAAGGAAAATCTATTTAGGAAACCAATTTCCTAAATCATTAAAACTACTTATGGAAATAAAATATTTTAAGATTTGATTTCCCAAATCAAATCATGATTAAATTAGGAAACAAATTTCAGAATCTAATCAAATATTTTATTTATGGAAAATATCAATTTCCATAAATACTTCCAACTTTCCAAAAGTGGAAGATTTCCATAAATACTTCTAGACTTTCCAAAATTGAAAATTTCCATAAATACTTCTAAATTTCCAAAATTAGAAAATTTCAGAAATACATTATGACTATCGCAAAACCATTTTACGATTATGTGAAACACAACTGGGCTCTGATACCCTTTGTTGGGTTTCCGGCACCTTGCATGGCGTGTGTGTTCGATCATGTTTAATAAACATGAGCACAGCGGAAGCAATTAAAAATAATAAATCTATATTTATTACAACACACACAACACACGCATGCTATTACAACAAGTGTAGACATAACCGTAAATTAAAATTTGCAATAAAGGAAATTAAACTCGTTATACCTTCGTATGGCGTGTAGCGAGAACGGCATCAGCGGAGCGATCCTCGTAAGAATCGTCTCTATCCGTATCACGCCGAGCTCCTCGGGATGACTTCGCTAAGTCACGAGCCGTCTTCGTGCGGGTTACTAGCCTCGTGTTGAAGGCGGCGTGATCGAGAGATGATCACGATCCGAATCCAAATTCGGATCCAAAAGCGAGTTCTCAAAACTCGCTTCTCCGGAGAGGTATTCGTCAACCGTTTGGCGAATCGCCGTCCTCCACCTCAGAGGATTACCGGAGATCAAATCCCCGGTAAGTTAGCGCTGTCGGGCACTAACCGTCGTCAAGCGGCTCCGGCGAAGGAGAGGAGAAGCTGTCAGAAAACTGGACGGCTTGGTGGAAGTAGGCGCCGGCCAAAACAAGGAGAAAGGCCTCACCTTGATGCCAAACCTATAGGAGATCACCGGAGGGTCGCGGAGGTTCACGGCTGGAGCTTGGGCGCGGCAAGGGTCTTGGGCCGGTGGCACAAAGGCTGGCGGCAGCTTTAGGGTTGGCGCCAAAACTCCAACAATTGAGTGGGCGGCAACTCTAGAGGCTAGGGTTTTGGATGATTAGGGTTTAACAATCCCTTAAGCCCAAACTAATTCTCTTAATGGTTAATGGATCATATCCATAAAGCCCGTTAACCGCTCCATTAAGATAAGTTAAAATAAACCAAACCATGATGGTTTATTTTAAGTTAAAGCGAACGAACCAACTTTTGGTTCATTCGTTTAAAATAAACCAAACCCTTTGGTTTATTCTTATCCATTGGATTAGAACCAAACCATTTTGGTCCATCCATTATGTCTTCATAAGACCACGGCCCATCCATGCTTCCATTGCAGTGAAACAATTTCATGCTCGCTTTATGTTTGGTCGACCAAACATAGTTTCTCTCGATGCGAGAATCCCATTCTCAAGCTCGTTTAAATCCTTTGGATTACACTCGTTGTGCGTGTGACCAAATAGGTTCTCGGTTTATGTTGGTCTATAATTAACCATTAATTATAGAGCGATCATGAGTGGCACCTAGTAGTACATCATGATCCCCAATTAGCAGAAAAGATCAGCGGTTGATCGAACTATTTACGAAACCCTTGATGCTCGAATGAATATCGTGCCCCATTCCCTTCACTCATCTTATACCCACTTGGTTGAGGACATGGTCTATGTGTGATCCCCACTAAGTGACTCGTCACACCTAGCCCAAGTATCATTTCCTCGTCCTCTGATTCTAGTTACTCCACATGTATCGAAGAGTACCTTACTCTAAACATGTAATGCTTTGGCCAAAGACTTTAGTAACAATCCGACGAGAGGCCATGGGTATACATCTCCTCGCAAGGAGTGGTGAATCCTTTATAGGCTATTCAAACACCTTCGATCACTTCGACTTATACCCAATCATCCCGGGTCCACATCTCCTTAGAGATGTTTGTTTAAGATGTCAAGCATAAGTCTCCATGATCAAGATGACTTGAATACCGCCAAGTCGAAGGAACATCGCACTTAAGCCACAGTAAGAACTTCATTGACATATCTATATATGCGAGAGAACCATATGAAGTCTTACGGTGGTCACTCAATGAACTAGTTACCATAACTAGCATCACGATTAACTCGGACATCACTATGTCTCGGCCCGGTGAGAATCGGTGCTTGGATACACCAAGGAGTATACCTCGTGCTAGTCTCAGAATTGATGGTGTCAGTTCATTAATTCATCGACTAGGGATAATTTGATACATCACAATTACACATGTAGAGATACTCACTAGTTGTGATCCAATCACAAATTCTCTCATCTTTGTGAATCGTATCGAGGACATTCATAAATGAGTTTAAGATCAATCAAATACATAAAACATGTATACTCAAATAGTGAATCTTCATTTATCATATAAATGGTTCATACATAAGCGATTGCCTTAGGACATCTCTCATATATTACTATGACTTCACCTAAGTCTTTCAGAAACAATTCCCAAACCACATCTTCACAAGTGGAGGAAATATCATTTCGATGAAGTATGTCATCTACATACAAGATAAGAAATACAAGCTGTGCTCCACTATTTCTCTTGTAGACACAAGGTTCATCTTCATTCTTGATGAAACCAAACTCCTTGATTGCATCATCGAATCGAAGATTCGACCGAGAGGCTTGCTTTAGTCCATAAATGGACCTTTGCGGTTTGCATACCTTTCGGGATGCTTTGGATCTTCAAAACCCTCGGTGTGTCATGTACACATCCTCGAGTAGCTTTCCATTGAAAGCGGTTTTGACATCCATCTGCGGATCTCATAATCGTGGTAGTGCGATAGCAAGTATGATCGAATGGATTTAAGCATCATGGCCCAGGTGAAAAGGTTTCATCATAGTCAATACCATGAATTTGTTTGAATCCTTTAGCCACCAATCTACCTTTATAGGTATGCTTATTACCATCCATGTCAGTCTTTACTTTAAAGACCACTTACACCCAATAGGTTTTACCCCTTGGTGGATCGACCAAAGTCCATACTTGGTTAGTGTACATGGATTCCATTTGGATCTCATGGCCTCTAGCCATTTCTCAGAATCTGGGCTCATCATAGCTTCTTGATAGGATGTAGGCTCGTCAAGATCGACAAGCAATACTTCACCGTTGTCGGTCGAGAGAAAAGAATATCTCTCGGGTTGATGGCGGATCCTATCAAATCTCTGAAGAGGTTGGTCTACTTGAGCAGTGTTTGCTCACAACTCTTTGGGCAACAATTTCCTCATCCACAACACTTTGTGGTGCTGTTCATTTTCCATGAAGCCTTAGTGTTATCTTCATCTTGAATTTCTTCAAGATGAATTTTACTCCCACTAGTTTTCTAGAAATAAATTCTCTTTCTAGAAAGGCGGCATTTCAACAACAAACACCTTGCCAAGTGTGGGATTGTAAAAGTAATATCCCTTAGTTTCCTTGGGATATCCTACAAAATAACACTTATCGATTTGGGTCCTAGTTTATACGAGACTTGGCGTCTAACATAAGCTTCACAATCCCAAATCTTTATAAAGACATTTTGGGACTCTTCGATCCATATCGTATATGGTGTCTTTTCTCGGCTTTTGATGGGAGCGATTAAGTGTGGCGGTGTCTCTAGAGCTAAACCCCAAAAGGAAGTAGGTAGATCGATCGGCTCATCATTGATCGTACCATATCTAATGAGTCACGATTTCTCCTTCGGATACACCGTTCCGTTGTGGTGTTCCAGGTGGAGTGAGTTGGGATATTATCCCACACTCAGCCAGGTGATGACGAAATTCTTGACTAAGGTATTCACCACCTCGATCTGATCGAAGTAGCTTAATACGCTTACCAAGTTGGTTTTGTACTTCATTCTTGAATTCTTTGAACTTTTCAAAGGATTACGACTTATGTCTCATCAAATATAAGTAGCGAATCTACTCATATCATCGGTGAAAGTAATAAAGTACTTATAGCCTCCTCGGCCCGACATTGAAAGGGCCACATATATCAGTATGTATGAGTCCTAACAAGTCCGTCGCTCTCTCGCAATGTCCACTAAATGGAGTTTTAGTCATCTTTCCTAAAAGACAAGATTCACATATCTCATATGATTCAAAATCAAATGAGTCCAATAATCCATCTTTATGGAGTTGGGATATCGTTTTTCATTTATGTGACCTGGCGGCGATTGCAAGATATGTTTGGTTCAAATTATTCGATTTGAACCGTTTAGTATTCACGTTATAAATTGGATTTTCTAAATCTAGAACATAGAGACCATTCATAAGTGGTGCATTACAATAGAACATTTCATTTAAATAAATGGAACAACATTTGTCCTTTATTATAAAAGAAAAGTTTTTCTTGTCTAAACAAGATCTGAGATTATGTTCTTTGTTAATGCGGTACATAAAAGCACTCCTCTAGTTCTAAGATAAGCCCGGTGGGCAAAGACAAAGAATATGTTCCCTGACTCTGGCTGACAACTTTTGCGCCATTGCCTACTCGTAGGTCCACTTCGCCTTTTGCCATTAGTCTACTATTTCTCAGTCCCTGCACATTAGTACAAATGTGAGATGCACATCCGGTATCTAATACCCATGTAGAAGAAATAGATAGATTAACTTCTATAACGTGTATACGAGGCGAAGTCCCACTTCTTTTATTCTTTACTTCCTCAAGGTAGACTTTGCAATTCCGCTTCCAGTGTCCAGTCTCACCGCAATGGAAACAGTCCCCTTCCTTAGGTACTTTACCTTTACCCTTTGAAGTGGATGAATTGGCCTTGCCTTTGGCTTGGGTCTTACCCTTGCCTTTGCGCTTACCTTTGCCTTTCTTGACCATTAGTACATTACTAACTTTCTTTTTGAGATTCGGTTCAGCAGTTCTTAACATGCTGAGAATCTCAGGCAAAGGTTTATCAATTTCATTCATGTTATAATTCATGACAAATTGATTATATGCTTCCGGCAACGATTGCAGGATAACATCGGTTGCCAATTCTTGGCTCAGTGGAAAACCTAGTCTTTCAAGGTTCTCAACGTACCCAATCATTTTAAGTACGTGAGTTCCTACAGGTGTTCCTTCTTGCATCTTGCATGCAAAAAGAGCCTTAGACACTTCAAAACGCTCGTGCCTAGCTTGTCCTTGATATAGTTGTTTTAAATGCTCAACCATATCATAGGCATCCATGTTCTCATGTTGCTTCTGAAGCTCAGAGTTCATGGTGGCAAGCATAAGACATGACACATCTAATGCGTCATCTTGATGCTTCTTATAAGCATCCTTTTCAGCACGAGTGGCCGCAGGGGCGGGTGTTTCAGGGATAGACTGCTCTAGGACATACAGTTTACGTTCTTGCTTGAGGATAATCCTCAAGTTCCTATACCAGTCTAGAAAGTTAGCTCCATTGAGCTTGTCTTTCTCAAGGACAGATCGCAAGTTGAGGGGGTGTGTCGTGTTAGATGACATGGTGATCTACAACATTAAAATGCAAAATTAAGTATCATACCTAAGTCATTTAATTAGGCCTTTAATTAAATGAGGCTCCCACTAAATTCTCATAGCTTTGATATGAGCTAATTATTGATGTAGGCAAACACATTTTGCTTACATCATTAGCTTCTATTTAGCTATAAATTTATATGGGATAAAGATCCACATCATAATTCGTCTTGAGTTAGCTTTGGCTAATCGCCCAAGACGTAGTATGATTAGGTAGGCAATCTTTTTCCAATTACATCTGATGTAACTCTTTAATAGCTTTGGTTAAGTTTAGATTAGTTTAGTGCTTATTCCTAAACCAGCTTCCAGGCTGTGGCGAGGCACAGAGGCCTTCTTTGATATCGGAGCAACGACCACTTCTAAGACAAAGCTGATGTTTGGAAATCACACAAAACTAATTTTTAAAACTTATGTTCAAAGCTAATATATGCCTCTACTTTCTTACTTAAGTCTTAACCAAGTTTGATAGCGGGACATCACGATTGTCCACTCGCACTCTTCCAAGATAAAATGCATTGCTTTGCTTTGGCAAACCCAATAACAAATGATCGAGGAAGTAGTGAGTACCAAACTTTGGTAGGCATATCGTTTAGACTTATTAAGAAATAAACTTAAACATGCATCACATACATATTAGCATACATCACATATAAGCTAAATTAACATGCATCACATACATATTAGCATACTAAGCGTGTCATGGTTATGGCCCTTATTCTACAATCTTCTCAAGCCAATGAGAAGATTGATTGGTCAACCTAGGGATAGCATCTTCTCCCAAGTGCTTCCTTTTGGTTGTCATGTGTTGTTGACTTCCTCCTTATAACATCATCTTCCAATGGACCCTCCATCTTTATTTTGTATATTATAAAAGGAGAAATACTCGAGTTACATTCGAGTCTAAAACTAATTTTACAACAAGATTTTTAGGAGAAAGGCACGACTCGCAGGCCGTATTAAGAATTACAACACACATTCACAAACTTTTTGGGACTAGGCCATAACCATGCACCATGTCATTTTTAACTTTTAAAAGACATCGGATATTTTATTATGTTTGAAAAATTGCTAATGCAATTATCAACTCATAATAAAATTTATCCTACTTCTATATCATATACAAAATAGAGAAAGACTATTTTTTATACGATCTTTCGCAAGTGGCTCTGATACCACTGTTGGGATCTCTTTATGCAAAATAGCATATGCGCAACGAAAAAATTAGGATCCCTTCCAAGTGATCCTTGAGAAAGAAAAACTCGTACAAAAATATATTTCTCAAAAGAAAACCTATCTTATAGGAGAGTTCTACCTTTGTTGCGTGCCCTTTGCAATCCGCTTTTCCTTGGATGTGTTGGATCTTTTAGCACGTTCAAATGTCCGTGCCTCTATATGTATCCACACGAGCAAGCTCTTGTCTCACAAAAGAAAACTAGAAGATTTCTCCTTTACTTTTTGCTAGAGAAGTCCCTAAAGGAGAGGAAGGTAGGGAAGAAGAGAAAGGAAGAAGAAGACTACTCTTCTTGCTAGTTTACACTCACAAAACCACACAACAAAAGCCTCTCCCACCAAGCTCTCACCAAGCCTTAAGCTCCAACTCAACTCCTTTGGCCGGCCACCCCATGGGGTGTTTTATAGGATTTGAAAAACCTTTCATCTCCTATCACATTCAATGCAATCAATGGCATTGAAAGATAATTAAACAAGGAGTTATCCTCCTTGTTTTGGCCGGCCACATGTGGAGGAAATCCAAGGGTCAAAACCCTTTGTCTCCTTCCAACTCATCAAGCTTAGGTGGCATGCTTATGTGGCATGATTAGGTGGCATGCTTATGTGGCATTCATGGATGTTGAATTAATCTTATTAATTCAATAAGCTTATGTTATCATATTGAATTAATCTCACTAAATCAATAAGGTAACATATTGAATTAATCTTATTAAATCAATTAAGCTTAGCATATTGAATTAATCTCATTAAATCAATAAGCTAAAATTCTCTTTAAGCTTAAAGTCCAAAAACCATTTTGTACTTAAGCTTATTCCCAAATTATTCTAGTCAAACTAGAATGCACTAATTCTTCTAATCATCATGCTCTTTGTGTGTGACCCTATAGGCTCTCATAACGTTGGCAGTGGATCTAAACTCTTTTAGATACACAAGTAATGAGCGGCATCTAGCAATACATCATTGCTACCCAAGTTATGAGATAAGTCAAGATCAGACTAACCTTTCCGTGACTACTATAATGTATGACCGTGTCCTTCTATCCTTGATATCAGATTGACCAATGAGGCATAGACCGTGTCATCCTCGATCAATCTATGTGTTTCTTGATCCCTGAGTAAACTAACTCAAACAAATGAGCTCAATATCTCATATTGACTCATTCGAGCATGGCCATGCATTTTAGTAGTTCTACTCAATCAAGGGGCTCACAGATATCACTCCCGTCATATGGGAGGGATAGATCCCATCTACATCACTCACATCCCTCCGCATAATTTGTTATATACCTAGTAATCGCCTTTATGGTCCACCCTGTTACGGGTGACGTTTGACGATACCAAAGTACATAACTCCTTATGTAGGGAACCGTAGTGACTTCAGGTTTGAGGACTATTCATACCAATAGTCACATGAGAAAGTTTATGACACTCATATGTGTTAGGGCAATCTCTTGCCATAATATAGGTTTTGATGTGTGTGGCAAAGGGCTTAAGTTAGGTTGTTATGTTGATTTGATATGTGCGTTGAAGTCATGCAGGGCTTAGTAATTCGCACATGGAGCCGTGGCGAGTTTCACATCTCATGACTCGTGCCTTGAGTCAGTGAAGGATAGCTGCGAAGCCGCGGCGCTTAGAGCATCCGAGGGACCACGGACGAGGAGCTTGGAGTGAAGCCGAGGAAGACTTCGAGGCAAGAGACGAAGGAGCAGCATTGCGAGCCGCGCGCTGATGGCCGCGAGGACGTGGCGCGAACGAAGAGAACTCAAGGCAAGGGACTCCGAGGATGAGTGAGCGTTGTAACCCGGAAGGGTAGCTTTTAGGTGAAACTTGGCCATTTGGCCAAGTGATGGTTTTCCGACACCGATCGCCCGCCATGGCATGCGGTCGACTCTGAGTCGATGGGTTGATCGACTGGTGTAAAACCGGTTGAGTGCTTATCGCCGATCTATGGATCGATCGATGTCGATCGCCGATCGACAGGTCGAATGACGATGAGATGGCACCGATCGTAGACCGCATGCACGGAGTCGACTCAATGGGCACTCGATCGATCGAGCACACGATGATGGTGCCATCGATCGATCGATTCGATCTGCTGGATGGAATCCAACGTGGAAAGCGGCCGTTTTTGGGCAACGGCTATGGGATCAGTCGACTGATGAGTGCCACCAGTCGACTGATCCTATTAACGGGAAGAAACCCTCTTCCTCTATAAAAAGGAAGAGGATGGGGCTTTGGGGGGTTAATGCTCATACTCCAAACGATCTTCCTAGTGCCCCACAAGCTCTAAACTCTTCTTACTTGTCTTTACTTCAATCCTATTGTAAGAAGAGTGATCTTGGTTGTAAAGGTTACCTCCACCTAGCTTTGTGCAAAGGAGAGACCGATAGTGATTGGTTTTGGCGGAGTGATTCACCGTGGACGAATCGGACCGTGGATTAGCGGCGTAGCCGTGAACCACGTTATATCTCGGTGTTTGTATTGCTTGTTCATTTATTGCTTGTCTTAGTTTATTGCTTCCGCTTGCGCTAACGTTTTTGTAGACGAGCAATTTACGACGTCCAACGTACGAGGGCTATTCACCCCCCTCTAGCCGGCCATCCGATCCCCTATAAGTGGTATCAGAGCAAGGTTGCTTGTCACCGGACTAATCGCCGCAACAAGCTCTTCGTCTAAAGATGGCCGGTTTCATCCATCCACCGAAGTTCGAAGGCGAATTCTCTTGGTGGAAAAAGAGAATGGAGGTATTCTTTGAAACCGATTTCGATATAATGCTTATAATGGAAAACGGTTTTGAGATGCCTAGGGATGAAGAGGGTGAACCAATAGAGAAGTCAAGGTGGACTAAAAAGCAAAGGGAGGAGCACCTTGCAAATTCAAAGGCCAGGCACCACCTATTCAATGTGCTTCCCCAACAAGAGATCAATAGGATAGGGGAGTGTACGAGCGCCAAGAAAATGTGGGAGAAGTTAATAGAAATCCATGAAGGCACATCCGAGGCGAAACTAGCAAGGAGAGATGTCCTTCGCTCCCAATTATCCAACGTCAAACTTGAAAAGGGAGAGAAGGTAAAATCCCTACACTCTAGATTTAAGGAAATTCTAATTGGGCTTAACAAGTGTAGGTGAAAAGCTCTCAAACCGGGATATGGTAATGAAGGCCATAGATGCCTTTCCCCAGTCTTCAAGATGGAGCTCCATGGTGGACTCATTTTATGTCTCAAAGAATCTAGAGGTAAGTACTCTAGATGAATTTTTCTCCACCATGGAATTGCATGAATCTAGGCTTGAAGGTATACAAGAAGAGCCTAGAGTCCAAACTTCAAGGGGAGTAGCCTTGATGGCCAACAAAGGGAAAAAGAAGATGGAAATTCCTTCCTCCTCATCCGATGAAGCATCTTCCTCCTCTTCCATGGATAGCACCGAAGAGGCATATATGGTAAGGAGGGTAAGACGTGTTTTAAAGGGTTTTCATTTTAACAAATCAAATGATAGGAGTAGAAGACCAAGGGGGAAGGTGATATGCTACAATTGCCAAGGAGAAGGGCACATAAGGGATAATTGTCCCCTCCTAAACAAGAGCAAGGAAGAAAGGAAGAAGAAAGAAGAGAAGAAGAAGAAAAGGGAGCAAGAAGAAAGAGGAGAAGAAGGCCAAGGAAAAGGGAAGGCCATGGCACTCAAAGCAAGACATGGGATGACCTTGCCTCTTCATCCTCATCCAAGAAGAAGAGCATGTCTACTCCAATCTAGCCCTAATGGCTCTTCATGACTCGGATTGCTCCTCCTCCACCGAAAATGAAGAATCGAGCTCAAGTCAAGGGGGAGCTTCTACATCATCCTCATCGGAAGAAGAGGACTTGGTAAGTGAGGTAACGAATCTACCCCCTAAACAAATTATGTCTATGATTTCTAGCCTCACTAAGGACTTATTTAGAGCTAAGAAGAAGAACAAAAGCATGCTAGATCAAATTAAGGATCTAGAACAAAAATTAGAAAAAGCATGCTTAAATGAAAATGAAAATATTTCTTCTAGCCTAAATGATGCATGCTCACATCATAATTATGTGCCTTTAGATGTTAATGATGCATGCATAGAAGAAAATAGGGCCTTAAGGGAAAAGGTAGATTATTTAACCAAAGCCCTAGAGAAATTCACAATAGGCTCCAATACCCTTAACATGATAATTGGGAGCCAAAGGGCAAGTTTTAACAAGAAGGGCCTAGGATATAAAGAGAAGAAAAATGAGAAAGCTTATAAATGCCTAATTGCTAGGGGACAAGACAAAAACAAAGAAATAGCTAAGAAATGGATCCCCAAGGAATTTCTAGTGAACCCCATAGGCAAAAATCTATTTTGGGTTCCAAAATCCATCCTTAAGGGTTAGGATAACCCTAGGGTAGTCAACCATATGAACTTGACCTATATCATATTTTGGTTGACTTAGGATGACGGGACAACATTTTTTAGATAGTGTTGGGTGATGATAACGTGCCCATAAATAGGTAATAATGCTTAAATCATGATGATTGTTGTAATTCCTATGTATATTTGCAATCATGATTTATGTTTTTGATATTTGGCACGTTATCATGAGAAATAGGTTTGAATCATGCCTTAGGTGATAATTTGTTTATTATCATCACATAATACCTAATGCATGACTATAATTTGATGAAAACATGAATTTCATGATCATAATGTGAAATTAAATCATATATGTCATTATGATCATGTAGTATGTTAGGTTGATACTTAACCATGATAAAATTGCATGAATATATTGGTTAAGTATATACAAATACCCCCTAGGATGCATCTCACACTCTCTATAGGCTAACTTGATTGCAAACTTAGCATGGGTGAGATGTTAGGATGATACAAATGTCCACTAGTGCCTATGGCATTTAGATGGTCATTTAAAGTATCAAAATAGCAATAATAGACCAATCATGGGGAAGGCTTATGTTTAATTCATAGACATATTGCTCAAAGATCATGGTTGGATATTTCATATGTTTTCAAAACAATTTCTTACTTTAAAATACATGTATTCATGTTTTGAAACAATTGGAACCAAAACTAGGTGTAAAACTTGATACTATCATGATCAAAACCTAGTAGTTTTAAAGCTCTTGGATTTTTGGCAAAAACGTTGGAAATATAATGATTCTTCATGAAAAACTATTTTTCCTGATATATACACTTAAATGAAATGTGTTCCCCAAATTTCATGACTTTTCAAATTTTCTGGAATTTTTTATGCATTTAAATTCGCCGGAAAAATCTTAAAAAATTCGCTACGATCGGTATCCGAACTACGATCGATGGCTTGCATTCGGAGAAGAATTTGAATTCCAATTCTTTATCAACTTGTGGTATTTTCAGGACTTGATGCCATATGCTCTTAACTTAGTATTCATATTTTTGATGGTGTCAAAGGGGAGAAATGAATATGTTTAAGTTAATTATGATATGGGAGAGATTAAGGGAGTTAGATTTAGGGGGAGTTGCATGTTGCTATCAAATATTTATGTTTACATGCTTTCTTTCCTTTAAATTTTTTCTTATCAAATGTTTTTACCTAACTTAAACGGATTGCCACACATCAAAAAGGGGGAGATTGTTAGGGCAATCTCTTGCCATAATATAGGTTTTGATGTGTGTGGCAAAGGGCTTAAGTTAGGTTGTTATGTTGATTTGATATGTGCGTTGAAGTCATGCGTATTTAGTCGCACATGGAGCCGTGGTGAGTTTCACATCTCATGACTCGTGCCTTGAGTCGGTGAAGGATAGCTTTGCGGCCGTGCGCTTAGAGCATCCGAGGGACCGGACGAGGAGCTTGGAGTGAAGCCGAGGAAGTTACCGAGGCAAGAGACGGGAGCATTGCGTTGCCGCGGCGCTCGATCGAGGACGTCGCGAACGAAGAGAACTTCGAAGGCAAGGGACTCCGAGGGATGAGAGTGAGCGTTGTAACCCGGGAAGGGGTAGCTCTTAGGTGAAACTTGGCCATTTGGCCAAGTGTCGGATGGGTTTTCCGACACGACCGCCATGTCATGGCGGGCCGACTACTCGAGTCGATGGGTTGATCGATCGTAAAACCGGTTGAGTGCTTATCTCGATCGCCATGGATCTGGTCGATCGTCGACCGATCGACAGGGAATGATACGATCGATGGCCGCTGCACGCAGAATGGAGTCGACTCAAGGGCACTGATCGATCGAGATCGGGCGATCGATGCCAGCGATTCGATCGATTTCAGATTGGGATGGAATCCAACGTGGAAAGCGGCCGTTTTTGGGCAACGGCTATGGGATCAGTCGACTGATGAGTGCCACCAGTCGACTGATCCTATTAACGGGAAGAAACCCTCTTCCTCTATAAAAAGGAAGAGGATGGGGCTTTGGGGGGTTAATGCTCATACTCCAAACGATCTTCCTAGTGCCCCACAAGCTCTAAACTCTTCTTACTTGTCTTTACTTCAATCCTATTGTAAGAAGAGTGATCTTGGTTGTAAAGGTTACCTCCACCTAGCTTTGTGCAAAGGAGAGACCGATAGTGATTGGTTTTGGCGGAGTGATTCACCGTGGACGAATCGGACCATGGATTAGCGGCGTAGCCGTGAACCACGTTATATCTCGGTGTTTGTATTGCTTGTTCATTTATTGCTTGTCTTAGTTTATTGCTTCCGCTTGCGCTAACGTTTTTTGTAGACGAGCAATTTACGACGTCCAACGTACGAGGGCTATTCACCCCCCTCTAGCCGGCCATCCGATCCCCTATAATATGACGATCCATGAAACTTTCTCATGGCGGGTCAGTTCAGTATATATTCTCTAATATATACTCATGTGTCAACTTGATATCATATATCGATGACTTGTGAGATCAAGTCATCAATTGACCTACATGCTAACCTTTATGTATTATTATTGCCCTTGCATATTAATACTTGACTAGGAACATTTAGGAAAGTGTTCTCTACAGCCTCTCATAATCAATTCTACCAATTGATGTGCTGCAGATAAGAACCTACTTTTCTAGGGCATTATTATATATTTAATTTAGCTGGCACAAGCAAGACGTAAATATATAATAACTAATCCTTTGCCTTTATAGAATATGATACAAAATATTCCCTATTCAACCACCACATGTTTGGTTCTAGGGCTATAACTAACACTTCCTTCACCCTTAACTGAGGATTTGCCAAATTTCCTTTTACATAACATTATCTAGGTTAGTATCATATTTCCTTTATTATTTCTGATTGATACTGATACCCAATCCTTTCAGGGCTTCACAAGCATAACTCATCTAAACAATCAATGGGCTTAATACACTACTACTCTAAAAAAGGAATTACAAGAATGTCTAGCTCGTGAAATATCCCTACAACATGCTTACCAAAAACTCGAGAGAGAGAACTACAAGCTTCTCTCATAAAAGCACATGTTGACCGAGCCAAACTTTCAACCCTCCGATTCCAAACAACTTATCTACAAAATACTTTGGACACTAAATAGACTCAACCATATCATCCAAAGAAGAAAGCAACACAGCTCAAGAAGAAACTTTTTGGTCTTCCACCAAAATCAACGATCTATTTCACGATCGATGCTTTGGTTTCCTTGAATGGGGCTTTCAAGACTGTATAAATTAGTTTCAAGCAACAAGCTATCCCCCTCCTTGGCATTCCACCACTTTCCTAAACTTGGGCAACACTATTGATCGTACTCCTCCTGACCTGCTATCTTTCCCTTTTCAATCAAATACTAGAAAAAATATAACTATACTTGTTACAATATTTTTTTTATTTCAAAACAATCATCAATACTTTCCATTACAATTTTCCCAGAAAAAAGTACAATTCTTACAACATTACCCACTAAAATAAGGATGCAAATTATACACATTCCATGGCCGAGCTAGAAGCCTTCACTGTGCATCCTTCAAGTAATATGCTCCAATCCTCGCTTATCTTTCTATCTGGAAAGGACCTTCCCACTTAGGTCCTAACTTACCTTTACATCCCTTTGGCAACACCTTTCTCAGCACCAAATCTCCTACTTGAAAAGAACGAGGTACCATTTTCTTATTATAAGCTCTCACCACTTGTGATCTGTACTTCTCAGCATGATAAAAAGCTTGATTTCTTTTTTCCTCAATCAAATCTAACTTCATGTGCTGAACCACCTCATTGATATTGAGAGCATAAGCTGTCACCCGAGCAGACTCCATCCCTATCTCTACAGGCAACACTTCCTTCGTACCATACACCATACTAAAAGGGGTTTCTCCTGCAACCCTTCTAGGAGTAGTGTGAAAAGACCACAATATGTTAGGTAATTCCTCTACCCAACTACCCCCAAAATGTTCGAACTTAGTTTTTAATTCATGTATCGATTCTCTATTAGTGACTTCAGTCTAACCATTACTTTGAGAATAAACCACTGATATAAACACCTGTTCAAATTTAAAATCTTGACACCATTTTGCTAACTTTTACCTTGAAACTATCGCCCATTATATGATATTAATCGCATAGGTATACCAAAATGACATATTATATTTTTTCATAAAACTTTTAATACCATCTATTATGTAATACGAGCTAAGGGCTCAGCTTCCACCCATTTAGAAAAATAACCAATAGCCACTAGCAAACACTTTTTCTAACCTATCCCGACCGAAAATGACCCTACTATATCCATACCCCACTGATCAAAAGGACAGGATGACACAACTGACTTCATATATTCAGCCGGCTGATGCTGCTAATTGTGATGCTTTTGACAACTTTCACATTTTTGTACTAACTACATAACATCCTTTAATAAGGTAGGCTAAAAATAGCCAGGCAATAACACATTCTGAGCCAGTGACTGATTACCTATATTGTAGGGGATCGGTACGGTCGGCTAGAGGGGGGTGAATAGCCCTCTTCTAATGGATGTTGGAATTCTCTCGTTCGTTTGCTCGTCTACACAATCGTTAGCGCAAGCGGAAGCATAAACAATAAAGACAAAGCGGTAAACGAAAATACAAACGCTAACAAAGGAATGTAACGTGGTTCATGGCTACGCCACTAATCCATGATCCCAATTCGTTCGAGGTGAATCACTCCTCCAAAGCCAATCACTATTGGTCTCTCCTTTCCACCAAGCTAGGTGGAGGTAACCTTTACAATCAAGATCACTCTTCTTACAAATAGAATGAAGTAAAAACAAGTAAGAAGAGTTTAGAGCTTGTGGGACACTAGGAAGATCACTTGGAGCATAAGCATTAGCCTCTCAAAGGCTTACACCCTCTCTTTTTATAGAGAGGGCTGATTTCTTCCCGTTGGCCGCCACCAGTCGACTGTCGCCCTTGGCAGTCGACTGCCATCACTACAACGGCCTCCGAACACGTCGGATCCCGACCGTTGTAGTCCAACGGAACTCTTGGCACCGATCATTGGGACCTCGGCGATCGCGCCTCAGTACGCCGCCGTTACGAGCGGTTCTGCGTTACCGCGATATCTTGGCGATCAGGGCCGGGCATAAACTCATCGATCGGATACCGAACTCACTCGATTAGAGCAAGCGATCGCCATGACATGGCAATGATCGCGTCGGAAAATCCATCCGACACTTGGCCAAATGGCCAAGTTTCACCTAAGAGCTACCCCTCCCCGGGTTACAATCGCTCACTCATCTCTGAGTCCTCGCCGAAGTTCTCTTCGTTCTCGGCCACGTCCCTCGGCAGCATCAGGCGCACGACTCTGCAATGCTCCTTCGCGTCTCTTGCCTCGAAGTCTACTTCCTCCGGCTTCACTTCAAGCTTCTCGTCCGGCGGTCCCTCGGATGCTCCAAGTGCACGGCTTCCGCAAAGCTATCCTTCACCGACTCAAGGCACGAGTCATGAGATGTGAAACTTGCCACGGCTCCATGTGCGAATTACTAAGTCCTGCACGACTTCAACGCACATATCAAATCAACATAACACACTAACTTAAACCCTTTGCCACACCATCAAAACCATATTACGGCAAGAGATTGCCCTAACAATCTCCCCCTTTTTGATGTGTGGCAATCCGTTTAAGTTAGGTAAAAACATTTGATATAAATTTTAAAGGAAAGAAAGCATGTAAACATAAACATGATATAGCAACATGCAACTCCCCCTTAATCCTTGAAACTCCCCCTTAATTTCTCCCCCTATCATAATTAACTTAAACATAATTATTTCTCCCCCTTTGACACCATCAAAAATATTAATACTAAGTTATAAACTCATGGCATCAAGTATAAAGAGAAATATATATTAAAATCAGTCAAAACCTAATAAAATCAGGTTATCTTGATCGTTCATTCTGATCCATTCATATCTGTATGGCAATGACCGCACAAAGAATCAATTTCTAATTTTTTGGATGAATTTCAGAAATACATTATTAATTCCAAAAAATTTGAAAAATCATGAAATTTTGGGAACACATTTCTTTTAAGTATATCTATCAGTGAAAAATAGGTTTTCATGAAAAATCATTATATTTACAATTATTTTCCAAAAATCCAAAAGCTTTAAAAACTACTAGGTTTTTGAACATAAGAGTATCCATTTTAACACCTAGTCTTGCATCCAATTGTTTCAAAACATGAATACATGTATTTTAAAGTAAGAATTTTTTTTGAAAACATATGAAATATCCAACCATGATCTTTGGACAATATGTCTATGAATTAAACATAAGCCTTCCCCATGATTGGTCTATTATTGCTATTTTGATACTTTAAATGACCATCTAAATGCCATAGGCATTAGTGGACATTTGTATCATCCTAACATCTCACCCATGCTAAGTTTTCAATCAAGGTAGCCTATGGTGAGTGTGAGATGCATCCTAGGGGGTATTTGTATATACTTAACCACTATATTCATGCAATTCTATTAAGGTTAGGTATCACCCTAACAATCCTCATGATCATAAAGACTTATATCAATTAATTCTACATTATGATCATCAAATACATGTATTCATTAAATAATAATCATGCATTAGGTATTATATGATGATAATCAACAAAGTATCACCTAAAGCATGATTCAAACCTATTTCCCATGATTATGTGCCAAATCACAATATCATAAATCATGATTGCAAACTTGTGTAGCAACTACATTAATCATCATGATTTATGCATTATTATCTATTTATGGGCACGTTATCATCACCCAACACAATTCTAAAAATGTTTTCCCGCCATCCTAAGTCAACCAAAATATGATATAGGTCAATTGCATATGGTTGACTACCCTAGGGGTTATCCTAACCCTTAAGGATGGATTTTGCAACCCAAAATAAGTTCTTGCCTGTTGGGTTCACTAGATACTCCTTGGGGATCCATTTCCTAGCTATTACCTTCTTTTTATCTTGTCCCCTAGCAATTAGGCATTTATAGGCCTTTTCATTTTTCTTTTCTTTATAACCTAGGCCCTTTTTGTTGAAACTAGCTCTTGGCTCCCTAAGATCATGTTCAATGTGTTGGAGCCAATTGTGAATTTTTCTAGGGCTTTTGTTAAATAATCTACCTTTTCCCTTAAGGCCCTATTTTCATTTATACATGCATCACTAACATCTAATGGCACATAAAGGTCATGTGAGCATGCATCATTTAAGCTAGAAGAAATATTATCATTTAAGCATGCATTTTCTAGCTTATTTTCTAATGCCTTAATTTGATTAAGCATGTTTTTATTTTTCTTTTTCATTCCAAATAAGTCCTTAGTTAAACTAGAAATTATGGAAACTATTTTCTTAGGAGAGAGCTTTGTTACCATAGTTTCCATGTCCTCTTCTTCTTCGATGATGAGGATGTAGAAGCTCCCTTCATTTGAGCTCCCCACTTGAGCTTGATCCTTCATTTTCTGGATGAAGAGCAATCCAAGTCATCAAAGGCCATCAAGGCCAAATTGGTGACAAAGGCATTCTCCTCATCCGATGATGATGGAGGATGAGGATGGATCATCCCAAGTCCTTGCCTTGAGAGCTTAGCCTTTCCCTTTTCCTTTGTCTTCTTCTCCTCTTCCTTCTTTTCTTGCTCCCTTTTCTTCTTCTTCTTTCTTCTTTCTTTTTCTTCTCTTCCTTGCTCTTGTTTAAGAGAGGACAATTGTCCCTTATGTGCCCTTCTCCTTGGCAATTGTAGCATATGACCTTCCCCTTGGTCTTCTATTCCTATCATGAGATTTATCAAATCTAAAATTTTAAATGCACGCCTTACCTTCCTTACCATATAGGCTTCTTCGTGCTATCCATGGAGGAGGAGGAAGACGTCATCATCGGAGGAGGAGGGGATTTCCATCTTCTTCTTCCCTTATTTGCTATCAAAGCTACTCCTCTTGAGGTTGAATTCTAGGCTCTTCTTGTATTCCTTCAAGCCTAGTTTCGTGGAGCTCCATTGTTGAGAAAGATTCCTCCAAGGTACTTACTTAAGTTCTTGGAGATGTAAAATGAATCCACCATGGAGCTCCATCTTGAGGACCGGGAAAGGCATCTATGGCCTTCATTACCATATCCCGGTTGGAGAGCTTTCTCCTACACTTGTTAGCCCAATTAAAATTTCTTTAAATCTAGAATGAAGTTACCTTTTCTCCCTTTTCTAATTTGATGTTGATAGTTGGGAGCGGAGGAGGTCTCTCCTAGCTAGCTTGGCCTCGGATGTGCCTTCATGGAGTTCTAATTAGCTTCTCCCACATCTCTTGGCGCTTAGCACATTCTCCGATCGCTTGATCTCTTGTTGAGGGAGCACATTGAGATGATGTTTTGGCCTTGAGTTTGCAAGGTGCTCTTCCTTTGCCTTCTTAGTCCACCTAGATTTCTAATTGGCTTCCTCTTCATCCCTAGGCAAAACTCAAACCATTTTCCATTGTAATCATAATATCAAAATGCTTCAAGAATACCTCCATTCGCTTTTTCCACCAAGAGAATTCTCCTTCAAACTTCGGAGGATGGATGTTGAGCCGCCATTTTGAATGTTGCTTGTTGTATGTTAGTCCTCGATACAAGCTTTCCTTGGCTCGATACCACTTGTAGGGGATCGTATGGCGGCCAGAGGGGGTGAATAGCCTCTTGATGTTGATGCCGCTCGTTTGCTCGCCTACAAACTAATTAGCGCAAGAATATACAAATACAAAGCAAAAGACAAAAGAAAAACAAACGCTAACAAAGGAATGTAAACGTGGTTCACGGCTACGCCGCTTAATCCACGATCCCGATTCGCCCAGGTGAATCACTCCTCCAAAGCCAATCCACTATTGGTCTCTCCTTTGCACCAAGCTAGGTGGAGGTAACCTTACAATCAAGATCACTCTTCACACAATAAGAATGGAGTAAAAACAAGTAAGAAGAGTTTAGAGCTTGTGGGGCACTAGGAAGATCACTTGGAGCATAAGCATTAGCCTCTCAAAGGCTTACACCCTCTCTTTTTATAGAGAGGGCTGATTTCTTTCCGTTGGCCGCCACTACGATCAGCCCTTGGCGGTCATTGATCGCTCATTACAACGGCCTCCGAACACGTCGGATCCCGACCGTGTAGTCCAACGGAACTCTTGGCGATCATGGACCTCGACCTCGGCCGATCTTGCTTCGTAGTCGATCGCCGATCGGCTACGAGTGGTTCTCGTGCCGCGATATCTTCTCGCATTGCCATTCCATAGCGATCATTGCTGGGCATAAACCCATCAGTCGGATACCAGTCGAACTCACTTGACTCAGAGAAGTCGATTGCCATGACATGGCAGTCGACTGGTGTCGGGAAAATCCATCCGACACTTGGCCAAATAGCCAAGTTTCACCTAAGAGCTACCCCTCCCCGGGTTACAATCGCTCACTCTCATCTCTCGGAGTCCCTCGCCTTCGAAGTTCTCTTCGTTCTCGGCCACATCCCTCGGCAGCATCAGGCGCACGGCTCTGCAATGCTCCTTCGCGTCTCTTGCCTCGAAGTCTACTTCCTCTGACTTCACTCCAAGCTTCTCGTCCGGCGGTCCCTCGGATGCTCCAAGCGCACGGCTTCCGCAAAGCTATCCTTCACCGACTCAAGGCACGAGTCATGAGATGTGAAACTCACCACAGCTCTATGTGCGAATTACTAAGTCATGCACGACTTCAACACACATATCAAATCAACATAACACACTAACTTAAACCCTTTGCCATACCATCAAAACCATATTACGACAAGAGATTGCCCTAACATATATGACTTCCGTAAGCTCCTTCGTGTATCTCTCGCAATAATTTGCTTCTGTCTTCCCCAAACATCGCAACAAAGGCCCGACACTGGTTCTTTTATATAAAACCCCCTTCAGCACACAAAAATGGGTCACCTATTGCTTAAATTGTCGAGCACATATGGGATCCCCTGTCACGCTGATGTGTATAAATCATGCTATGTTTTCACTACTCCATATACATGCATTTTATCTCATTTCATGTCCTAGGCATGTATTTTATCATGATTTAGTTAAGTTTAGCATATTTTGGACAAAGAGACAACTTTTGGGTGTTTTCCGTGTTAACAGGGCAAAGAAGCAGGCGTATCAAAACAACATAGGCGTGTCATCAGTGACACGTCCGTGTCAGGAGTTCCAGCCTTCAACACGCCCTAGTTCAGCAGCCGACACGCCCTAGTCAAAGTGTTGACACGACCTGTGAATCAAAACAACACAGGCGTGTTATCAGTGACACGTCTATGTCAGGAGAGTCAGCGCTCAACACGCCCCAGTTCAGCCTTCGACACACCCCAATTCAAGCGCAACACGCCCTGTGGGAAGCCCGCGACATGCCTGTGCCCTTATTTGGCACGGGCGTGTCATCCTGACTCTGGATTTCCTTTTCTGCGAGAGCCGCAATCTTCGTCTCAATTAAAGGAAAATCTTTTGCCTTAATTAAAGAGGAGGCCAAGGCTATAAAAGAGGAGATATTCTAACCCTAGAGGATGACGGCGGGTGGTTAAAACGATGATAGAAGAAGAGGATAAGGAAGGAGTCGACGACAGAGGAACACAGATGGCACTAAGTATCGTAATTTCTTTCTCTAGCAATTCTTGTTCGACTATAGAGTAATGCCTTGTAATCTTGGGATGGGGGAGTAGCCCTTGACGATTTATGATGGATGATGTAATCTATACTACTTGTATTATTGTTTGTTTTGATTTGTTTTTGGATTCTTATTGATAAACCTAAGGAGCCAAGGGGAAGTACCTAACAGTGAACCCAAGTTCCCGAAACCCAGAACCAATTAGGGATAAACTCCTGTCAAGTAGCGGTAGGGTATCTATGAGGGCTTGCGGGGGTCTCGTGACAGGTCTCCTTAGCTAATTATGGTCCCGTGTGCAAACCTACCGTGAAAAGGAAATTTAGACTCTAAAGGAACTCTTATGGACTTAATGGATCTATCAAATCCAGTTTTTACCAAGTAATGGAGGTAAGACTAGGGAGGTTTGCGAGGGTCTCGTGACAGGTCCCCTTAGCTGATTATGATCCCCTACACTCGAATACCGTGACAGGTAAATTGAGTTTGATAGGTACAGTTAGCCTAGACCTCGAAAGGGGTCGTTGATTTACCTTAGGATAGGTTCCATCAAAACAACTCTAATAGAAGTAGGAAAGAATTAAATCACCTTATAAATCATCGACGTGGTGAAACCCATATCCTGAGATTCTCCTCAACTATTGACTTTTAGCTCGTTCTTCTCATTCGTTGTTCTTGACTTCTCAGTGTCTTTGCTTAATCCACAAATTGATTGACTAGATAACTTGGTATCACGATCATTCGGTAATTGTCCCAATCCCTATGGGATCGATATTTTTATTACTTGACGACAACCGTGGACTTGCGAAAAATAACACATCAAGTTTTTGGCTCCATTGCCGGGGATTGGCACTCAGTATCGAATTGAGCGTGATTTAGTTAATCTAGTTTTCTATTTTTGTTCCTATTCTTTGTGTTTATTCTGAACTCTCATTTTGGGAGCCTCTCTTGTTGTTGCATGCACAGACTTAATAGGGAAATTCTCGATATTGATCCTGAGATAGAGATAACGTTCCTTGCTAGAAGACGATTTCAGCAACATCAGGAATATAATCTGACCTCCGACATGGCTGACCAGAATGAGAATAAACCTTTAAGGGATTATGCAACACCTAGTACAAGGGGATTGAGATCGAGTATTAGAAGACCCCCTATTGAAGCGAACAACTTTGAATTGAAACCGGCTCTACTATCCATGGTCCAACAACATCAATTCGGAGGAGCACCCACTGAAGATCCAAATCTGCACTTAGAAGTATTTTTGGAATTTTGCAAAACTTTAAAACTGAATGGAGCCTCAGCTGATGCTATTAGATTGCGCTTGTTTCCTTTCTCATTGCGGGACAAAGCTAGAGCCTGGCTACACTCTCTTCCAACAGATTGCATAACTGTTAGTAATATATGAGAGATGTCCTAAGGCAATTGCCTTATGTATGAACCATTTATATGATAAATGAAGATTCACTATTTGAGTATACATGTTTCATGTATTTGATTGGATCTTAAACTCATTTACTGAATGTCCACGATGCGATTCATAGCATGAGAGAATTTGTGATTGGATCACAACTAGTGAGTATCTCTACATGTGTAATTGTGATGTATCAGAATTATCCCTAGTCGATGAATTGATGGATTTGGACACCATCAATTCTGTCGAGACTAGCACGAGGTATACTCCGTGGTGTATCCAAGCAGCTGATTCTCACTGGCTGGAGACATTGTGATGTCCGGAGTTGATCGTGGATGCTAGTTATGGTAACTAGTTCATTGGAGTGACCAGCCGTAAGACTTCATATGGTTCTCTGCATATATAGATATGTCAATGAAGTTCTTACTGTGGCTTAAGTGCGATGTTCCTTTGACTTGCGGTATTCAAGTCATCTTGATCATGGAGACTTATGCTTTGACATCTTAAGCAAACATCTCTAAGGAGATGTGGACCCGGGATGATTGGGTATAAGTCGAAGTGATCGAAGGTGTTTGAATAGCCTATAAAGGATTCACCACTCCTTGCGAGGAGATGTATACCCAAGGCCTCTCGTCGGATTGTTACTAAAGTCTTTGGCCAAAGCATTACATGTTTAGAGTAAGGTACTCTTCGATACATGTGGAGTAACTAGAATTCGTAGGACGAGGAAATGATACTTGGGCTAGGTGTGACGTAGTCAGCCTAGTGGGGACTGACACTATAGACCATGTCCTGAACCAAGTGGGTATAAGATGAGTGAAGGGAATGGGGCACGATTCATTCGAGCATCAAGGGTTTGAAATAGTTCGGATCAACCGTTGATCTTTTCGGTTAATTGGGGATCATGATGTACTACTAGGTGCCACTCATGATCATTCTATAATTAATGGTTAATTATAGACGGCCAACATAAACCGAGAACCTATTTGGTCACACGCACAACGAGTGTAATCCAAAGGATTTAAAACGAGCTTGAGAATGGGATTCTCAGACCGAGAGAAACTATGTTTGGTTGGACCAATCATAAAGCGAGCATGAAATTGTTTCAGTCGCAATGGAAGCGTGGATGGGCCGTGTCTTATGAAGACATAATGGATGGACCAAAATGGTTTGGTTCTAATCCAATGGATGAGAATAAACCAAAGGGTTTGGTTTATATTAAACGAATGAACCAAAGGTTGGTTCGGTTCGTTTTAACTTAAAATAAACCATCATGGTTTGGTTTATTTTAACTTATCTTAATGGAGCGGGTTAACGGGCTTTATGGATATGATCCATTAACCATTAAGAGAATTAGTTCTCTATAAAATAGGGCTTAAACCCTAACCCTAAGGCTAATCAACCTTGGCCGCCCAAACCCCCTCCCTCTCCTATTCGGCGCCCAACATCTTGTTGCCGCCCAGCTTGTGGTGCAGCCTTCCAACTTGTTGCCGGCGACCAACCTTCAGCCGGTGAACCTCCGGCGACCCTCCGGTGATCTCCTATAGGTTTGGCATCAAGGTGAGGCTTTTCTTTCCTTGGTTGGCCGGCGCCTATATCCTCCACCAAGCTGTCCAGTTTTCTGGACAGATTCTCCTCTCGTCGGAGCGTCGTTTGGACGACGGTTAGTGCTCCGACAGCGGCTAACTTACCGGGGATTTGATCTCCGGTAATCCTCTGAGGTGGAGGACGAAGGATTCATCAAACGGTTGACGAATACCTCTCCGGAGAAGCGAGTTTTGAGAACTCGTTTTAGGATCCGAATTTGGATTCGGATCGTGATCATCTCTCGATCACGTCGTCTTCAACACGAGGCTAGTAACCCGTACGAAGACGAAGCTCGTGACTTAGCGAAGTCATCCCGAGGAGCTCGGCGTGGATACGGATAGAGACGATTCTTACGAGGATCGTTCCGGTTGATGTCGTTCCCGCTACACGTCATACGGAAGGTATAACGTAGTTTAATTTCCTTTTATTGCAAATCATAATTTACGGTTATGTCTACACTTGTTGTAATATGCATGCGTGTGTTGTGTGTGTTGTAATAAATATAGATTTATTATTTTTAATTGCTTCCGCTGTGCTCATGTTTACGAAACATGATCGAACACACACACGCCGCGGTGCCGGAAACCCAACAGTGGTATCAGAGCCCAGGTTGTGTTTCGACATAATCGTAAAATGGTTTTGCGATAGTCATAATGTATTTCTGGAAATTTTCTAAATTTTGGAAATTTAGAAGTATTTATGGAAATTTTTCAATTTTGGAAAGTCTAGAAGTATTTATGGAAATCTTCCACTTTTGGAAAGTTGGAAGTATTTATGGAAATTTATATTTTCCATAAATAAAATATTTGATTAGATTCTGGAAATTTGTTTCCTAATTTAATCATGATTTGATTTGGGAAATCAAATCTTAAAATATTTAATTTCCATAAGTAGTTTTAAAGATTTAGGAAATTGGTTTCCTAAATAGATTTTCCTTAATCAAATAATTCCATGAATAAAATATGTGATTAGATTTGGAAATTTGTTTCCTAATTTAATTATGATTTGATTTGGAGAATCAAATCTTAAACATATTTTATTTCCATAAATAGTTATGACATATAAGGAAATTATATACATGACATAATTGTATGCCATGTAATTGCATTAGATGCATAACACAATGCCATGCGTGTCGTGACATGTAGATGTATGTCATGTATGCCATGCCATGTAAATAATAGTTATTTGCATGCAAAGAGGATGAGACATAAAAACCCTTAATCAATATTAAAGCCTACACCTTCCATTAATATGGTTAGAACCAGAGTTCTGTTTCTTGTTTGGGTTGTTGGACTCTCTCCAAGCCCGGCTCGAACCTGAATATGTTCAAACCATGGAATAGTTTAATACTAATATGGTAAGAGTCAGAGGTCAATCGTTAGCTTTGGTTGTTGGACTCTCTCCAAGCTGGGCTAATTGGTTGAATGCGCTCTAACCATATTAAAACTATGTCCCGATTAATGGGTTGGCTTTAACCTGGAGCATCGGCTTGTTGGACTCTCTCCAAGGTCGATGTAAAGGGAGGTGAAGTTGGGTGCTATGCATATGATGCATACTTGTTAATGTGTTAACAACCCAATGTATGTGTAAACATTCAATTAGTTGATAGCACATTGTGATAGTTACATATACATGATATGTAATCGGTATACTTGATACCCACCATCATAGCTAAGAATGGCTTGTTGGACTCACTCCAAGGTTGTTCTTAACTATGATGGATATCAGCCCATTCGGAGATGGACCTACAATCTCCCGAAGTGATTTTGGGGTTTTTGAAATTCGAAAAATGAATGGGATTTATAAATGTATATTGATGCATTTTAAAATCATCTTTCTCATATATGCTCGTTTTGTATTTCTAAGTTAATATATTGATCATGATATGTTTGAATTTGCGTTCCATTTTGGATTCAAATAAATTGACTGGGCCGAACTTCTTGGACTGGCTTAGAAACTTGAGAATTGTTCTCAAGGTGAAAAGCTTGTGTATGTCCTCGAAGCGCCTCTTCCCGCCCGTCCTAGTGACGATGCAACTTTGGACCAATTGTTGGCCTATCAGAAACATGTGAGTGATTCTGAACAAATGAGTTGCATCATGCTAGCCACGATGGAACCCAAGCTACGAAAGCAGCATGAGCATATGGATGCTCATATCGTAGTCCTTCATCTTTGTGAGTTGGTTGATGAGCAAGTGAGATTCGAAAGGTTCGAAGTCTCAAAGCTCCTCTTCACCTCTGAGATGCTAGGAGGTTCATCTGTGGTACTGCTCAATATGCTGAAGACTGTGGAGTCTTCTGAGAAGCATGAGCAGGGGACGGTGCTGTTAGTTGATTCCTCGAAGAAAGGTTCTAAGAGGAAGTCAAAGGAGCAGCAGAAGGGAAAGAAGAGAAAGGCTAAGAAAGTAGAACTAGCACAAAAGGAAACTTGCCATCATTGTGGCAAGGAGAGCCATTTGCGAAGAAAGTGCAAGATTTATCTTGAGTCCGTGAAGAAGGATAAGGCATCGGATGCCCCATCTTCTTCAGAAATCTTCTTTATTGATTGTCATTCTATTTCCTCAGACACTTGGGTATTTGATACTGGGTGTGGCTCACATATATGTAATGACATATATGGGCTAAGGAATAGAAGAAGACTCGTCAAGGGAGAGTCAAATTTACGTGTTGGGAATGGAGCAAAGGTTGCTGCACTCGCCATCGGAACGTATTTGTTGGAACTCCCTGTAGGACTTGTCTTAGAACTGGACAATTGCTTTTATATTCCTTTGTTGATAAAGAATATCATTTCTATTTCTTGTTTAAATAGAAATGGTTTCCATTTGACGTTTAGTAACAATTATTGTTACATAACTTTGAATGGGGTTCTTTATGGGACTGGAACTTTAAGCAATGGTGTTTATACGTTGGACGTATCCAGTGACATTTGCAATATCGAAGCGAGCAACAAGAGTGCTCGAAAGGATAATCAAATAGACTCCTACATGTGGCATTGTCGTCTTGGCCATGTAAGCAAGAAACGCATGTCCGAATTACACCGATGTGGAATTCTGGAATCGTTTGAATTGGATTCATACGATACATGCGAATCATGCTTAAAAGGCAAGATGACTAAGTTACCTTTTACTGGAAAAGGTGAACGAGTGGGAGAGTTACTAGGTCTAGTACATACTGATGTATGTGGACCTATGTCAACTCAAGCATTAGGAGGCTATATCTACTTCATTACCTTCACCGATGATCACTCACGGTTTGGGTATGTGTTCTTGATGAAACACAAGTCTGAAGCCTTTGAAAGGTTCAAATAATTCAGAAATGAAGTAGAGAAACAACATGACAAAAGTATTAAAATACTTCGATCGGATCGAGGTGGTGAATACTTAAGTCAAGAGTTTCTTGATTATCTAAGAGACAATGGCATATTGTCTCAATGGACTCCGCCATATACACCACAGCATAATGGTGTATCTGAGAGGCGTAACCGGACCTTGTTGGACATGGTCAGGTCAATGATGAATCATGCGACTCTTCCCAAGTCCTTTTGGGGTTATGCACTTCAGACAGCTGTTTACTTGTTAAACAGAATGCCTACCAAGGTAGTCTCAACTACTCCATATGAGATATGGAATGGTAAGAAACCTCATGTATCTTACTTGAAGATATGGGGTTGTCCTGCTTATGTGAAGCGGACTGTATCAGACAAACTGGATGCTAAGTCTGATAAATGTCTATTTATTGGATACCCTAAGGAAACAAGGGGTTACCAATTCTATCATCCTGTGGAACAAAAGGTGTTTGTTTCATGGCATGCTGTGTTTCTAGAGAAAGAGTTTCTCTTGCAAGAAAACAGTGGGAGTGTCGTCGAGCTTGAGGAGGCTCGAGAGACTCAAATAGACATTAATGAGATACCTGGTGAAGCACACTGAAACTCATAGTGATGAGCAATCATTTGGACCTATTGTAACACCACATCTTCGTAGATCCGTAGAACACGCAATATTCCCGAGAGATATGGATTTCTCGTAAGTGAATCGAGCGACATGTTACTCATTGATGATGAGGAGCCTACCGATTATGAAGAAGTCTTGACAAGTTCGAGAAAGGGATAAGTGGCTTGGTGCCATGAAGTCGGAAATGGATTCCATGTATGAAAACCAAGTTTGGAACTTGGTTGACCCACCTGAAGGCATAAAGCCTATAGGGTGCAAGTGGGTTTTCAAGAAGAAAACCGACAGGGATGGTAATGTGATTACCTATAAGGCTAGATTGGTGGCGAAAGGATATCGTCAAAAACAAAGGTGTTGATTATGACGAAATCTATTCGCCTGTAGCTATGCTTAAATCCATTCGGATGCTCCTGGCCATAGCGGCTCATTATGATTATGAGATATGGCAGATGGATATGCATGGTTGGCCGGCGCCTATATCCTTGGTTGGCCGGCGCCTATATCCTCCACCAAGCTGTCCAGTTTTCTGGACAGCTTCTCCTCCTCTCGTCGGAGCGTCGTTTGGACGACGGTTAGTGCTCTGACAGCGGCTAACTTACCGGGGATTTGATCTCCGGTAATCCTCTGAGGTGGAGGACGAAGGATTCGTCAAACGGTTGACGAATACCTCTCCGGAGAAGCGAGTTTTGAGAACTCGTTTTAGGATCCGAATTTGGATTCGGATCGTGATCATCTCTCGATCACGTCGTCTTCAACATGAGGCTAGTAACCCATACGAAGACGAAGCTCGTGACTTAGCGAAGTCATCCCGAGGAGCTCGGCGTGGATACGGATAGAGACGATTCTTACGAGGATCGTTCCGGTTGATGTCGTTCCCGCTACACGTCATACGGAAGGTATAACGTAGTTTAATTTCCTTTTATTGCAAATCATAATTTACGGTTATGTCTACACTTGTTGTAATATGCATGCGTGTGTTGTGTGTGTTGTAATAAATATAGATTTATTATTTTTAATTGCTTCCGCTGTGCTCATGTTTACGAAACATGATCGAACACACACACGCCGCGGTGCCGGAAACCCAACAATAACTACCTGGGATCAGCTGGAGCAAAGATTTTTAGACAAGTATTTTCCACTCAGCAAAACTGCAAGTCTTCGTCATCAAATCACTAATTTTGCGCAAAAGGATGGAGAAACACTATTTGAAGCATGGGACAGATTTAAGGGATTACTATAGCAATGCCCTCGTCATGGGCTGGAGAAGTGGCTCATTGTTCATACTTTCTACAATGGAATCTTGTATGCTACGAAAGTTTCTCTTGATTCTGCTACAGGAGGAGCTCTTATGAACAAAACATTGGATGAAGCTTTTGAGATCATCGAGAATGTGGCAATGAATTCTCACCAATGGGCTATAGAACGAGGATATCAAACTAAAATGCCAGGTAAGTTTGAGGTAAGTACCCTTGATCTACTCAATGCAAAAGTCGATGCGTTAACTCAAAAGCTCGAACATTTTAATGTATCAGCTGTAAACTCATCTAATGTCACTTGCGAGATCTGTGGTGTAACAGGACATGTAGCGATGAATTGCCAAATCTTACACGCACCATCTGCAGGAGCTTGGATTGAGCAAGTAGATGCGCTAAATAATTTTAATTAGAAGCCTAATAGTGGCAACCCTTACTCGAACACGTACAATCCTGGTTGGAGGAATCATCCTAACTTTTCGTATAGAGCCAACCAAAATTCTTCTGGACAGAACAGTTTTGGAGCACCTTCGGGATTTCAGCCAGGACCCAAGTCGAGCTTAGAAAAGATGATGGAGAATTTTATTACGTGTCAGGGGAAGATAAACAATGAATTTCGACAGCATATTGTAGAATCAAATCAGCAACATCAAAATAATACCGAGGCAATCAAGCAATTGGGAGGCAAGGTTGATAATTTGACTAATCACACAAGAATTTTGGAAAATCAAATTTCCCAAATTGCCAAATTTCGATCAAGGACGCGCATTTCCTAGAAATTCGTATAAACCCAGTTGAGCATTGTAATTCCATAAGTTTGAGAAGTGGAAGGATTTTAGAAGGAGACAGAACTCAACAAGCGGCCCCTGTGCTAAAGGAAACGAGCGTGTCAGAGTTGGAAGAAGATAGCAGCACGCCTGGGTTGAATAGAAAAGGAAGTCGACACACCCTGACCCAAGGCGTGTTGTTCAACACGCCTGAGGGAGAGACTACACACGTCGTGTCACCCGACACACACCGTGTCGTCACTCGATAACACGCCCAGCCTGTGCCGAATGACACAGGCGTGTCGAATAAGGAACCAAGAACATATAATCCCCCTATCCCGTTCCCTCAGAGGCTGATTAAGGAAAAATTGGACGAATAATTTGGTAAGTTCCTTGAGGTAATTAGGAAGCTATATATCAATATACCTTTTACAGAAGCTCTTCAACAAATGCCTACATACTCCAATTTCTTGAAGAACATCTTAACCTATAAAAGAAAAGTCGAGGAGCATGTAACAGTGGCTCTTACTAAGGAGTGCAGTGCTTTAATTAAGAACATGACACCTCCCAAACTTAATGATCCGGGTAGCTTTTCTATCCCTTGCATAATTGATGACTCAAATTTTGATAAGGCTTTTTGCGATTTGGGCGCCAGTGTCAATCTGATACCTCTTTCCATATGCAAGAAATTGGATTTGGGAGAAATGAAACTAACTACTATGGCCTTGTAGTTAGCCGATCGCTCCATTAGATATCCTTTGGGAATCTTAGAAGATGTACCAGTGTAGGTGGGAAATTTTATTATTCCTGCAGATTTTGTAGTGCTTGACATGGATGAAGACCCATGCATTCCACTCATTTTGGGGAGACCTTTCTTGGCTACTGCAGGGGCAATGATAGATGTCAAGAACCACAAACTCTCACTTGCATTTGGAAATGACAAAATTGAATTCGACCTTTCAAAAGCTGTTAAACAGCCTTCTGTTTTTGATGTTTGTTGTAGGATTGTGATTTCAGTCAATAGAACTAGAAGGAGCACCGTAACAAACTCATCTTAATAAGCTCAAGGGGATTTTGAGGATAAAGAGTCTGGAGATTTCCGACCCCAACCTAACACCACAGAGCTGGTTGAGGAGGAAGAGGGGCAGAGCACACTCCTCGAGCCATATCCCCAAAACTAGGGGATAACTGAGGGGTCAAGCTAACGACCTTAGACAAGCGCTTCTTAGGAGGCAACCCAAGCTATTTTCATTTTTTTAGTCATTTTATTTTATTTTATTTTATTTTGAGTTTTACATTTTTTTCAGGTTTACAGGACACGACATGTTAAACGTGCAACTGCGTGCCAAATTGACACGACCCTCCTATGCCGAATGACACAGGCGTGTTGAGGTTACCCGAAGACAACACAGGTCAAGCGTGCTGCCGAGCATGCCCGTGTCGCGCTTTTCTCACCTGCGGCACGCCTAGGCCGGACGGAAGCACGCCTATGTCGTGCTTAAAGACCACCTTGAGCTATTTTGTGAGTTTCGATGCACATCCTTTACGCTTATCTTTGCTCTACTTAGATTTTTAGTCTGGTTAGTGCTATTTTGTTTGCATCTTTTCATATATCATAACATTGCATTTTTATATCATCTAGCGTAATACAACTGAATATTGGTCGGATCATGATATTTCTTTTTGCCTATTTGATAAGAGCCCTATTTCACTTCTAACACGGTCTATATGTCTGAGGTATCCAAAAAAGGATTTAAATCCCCCAGATCGGATGAGAACTAGATTTTCCATTGGAGACTTGCTGCATGACTTGGTTACTGGAGAAACACTTTCACTAGAAGTATGATAAAAGAAAAAACTAGAATTGTTTTCAAGCACCCCTTTGAGACCAAGTAGTTACTGGGGAAACACCTAAAAAGTGCCCCTTTGAGACTAACTAGTTACTGGGGAAATGCTCTCTATAAATTCCTTTCCTTCTCTCTTAGAAAGTGCTCCTTTGAGACCTTTTGATGATAGGTAAGGATGATCCATGCATTAAGGCAGGTAAGTGCCTCTATCTGGAAATAAGAATGCTCTACGATAGAAGGGATGTCAAATCGGATTGGTGTCCAGCATGACTTTCCAACCTTTCACGTGCACTATATAGGATCTTTCAAACTTGCAACTAGGAATGACTTGAAAAGATTAAGATCAGATTGTATACCTGGATGGTGTCAAGCATTCCCACAAATAAGTTGTCTTTTGAGTTTTCTTTGCTTGAGGACAAGCAAAAGTTTAGGACTAGGGGATTTTGATGTGTATAAATCATGCTATGTTTTCACTACTCCATATACATGCATTTTATCTCATTTCAAGTACTAGGCATGTATTTTATCATGATTTAGTTAAGTTTAGCATATTTTGGACAAAGAGACTACTTTTGGGTGTTTTCCGTGTTAACAGGACAAAGAAGCAGATTAAACAACACAGCGGTCATCGCTGATACGCCCGTCGTCAGAGTTCCAAACCTTTAACACGCTGTTGAAGACACACCCTAGCTTAAAGTGTTGACACGGCTTGTGTATCAAAACAACATAGGCGTGTTATCAGTGACACGTCCGTGTCAGGAGTTCCAGTGCTCAACACGCCCCGCCACCTTCGACACGCCCCAATTCGCGCAACACGCCCCGTGGAAGCACACACGCTGTGCCCTCATTTGGCATGGACGTGTCGTCCTGACTCCGGATTTCCTTTTCTGCGAGAGCCGCGATCTTCGTCTCAATTAAAGGAAAATCTTTTGCCTTAATTAAAGAGGAGGCCAAGGCTATAAAAGAGGAGATATTCTAACCCTAGAGGAGGACGGCGGGTGGTGAAAACAACGACAGAAGAAGGAGGATAAGGAAGGAGTCGATGACAGAGGAACACAGATGGCACTAAGTATCGTAATTTCTTTCTCTAGCAATTCTTGTTCGATTATGGAGTAGTGCCTTGTAATCTTAGGATGGGGGAGTAGCCCTTGACGTTTTATGATGGATGATGTAATCTATACTCCTTGTATTATTGTTTGTTTTGATCTGTTTTTGGATTCTTATTGATAAACCTAAGGAGCTAAGGGGAAGTACCTAACAGTGAACCCAAGTTCCAAACCCAACCAATTAGGATAAACTCTGTCAAGTAGCGGTAGTGTATCTATGCGAGGGCTCATGGGGTCTCGTGATAGGTCCCCTTAGCTGATTATGGTCCCGTGTGCAAACCTACCGTGAAAAGGAAATTTAGACTCTAAAGGAACTCTTATGGACTTAATGGATCTATCAAATCCAGTTTTTACCATGTAACGGAGGTAAGACTAGGAGGTCATGGGGTCTCGTGAGCGTCCCCTTAGCTGATTATGATCCCCTATGCTCGAATACCGTGACAGGTAAATTGAGTTTGATAGGTACAGTTAGCGTAGACCTCGAAAGGGACCGTTGATTTACCTTAGGATAGGTTCCATCAAAACAACTCTAATAGGGGTAGGAAAGAATTAAATCACCTTATAAATCGTCGATGTGGTGAAACCCATATCCTGAGATTCTCCTAAACTATTGACTTTTAGCTCGTTCTTCTCATTCGTTGTTCTTGACTTCTCAGTGTCTTTGCTTAATCCACAAATTGATTGACTAGATAACTTGGTATCACGATCATTCGGTAATTGTCCTAATCCCTGTGGGATCAATCTTTTTATTACTTGACGACAACCGTGCACTTGCAGAAAATAACACATCACACGCCCCGAGATTATGCCGAGCCGAAAATCAAACGGACGACATCTCCCCTGTACGTGGCAATATTTCGGATTAATACAAGGCCCGTAGGCCCACAATAACAACAACAACACATATAAAAATATAACCAAACCACAACAACATAACAACTAACTACAACAAATACACAATGGAAATGATACAACAACAATACAATCCCACACATGCATACCGGTATGACTAACACATCATAATAATACGAAACCTCGACAAAATCCGAATATACAACATAGTACATCACGAAAACTCCAAATACAATACACAACGGACAGAAAGCCCAAAACAAACACGGGAGCCTCGGAGGTGAGATGAGATGTCAGCTAGCGGTGCTCCAAGTCATCACAAAGTCTTCTACCTGTTACCTGGGTGACAGAAAAACCCATGGTCCGTGGTGGTGGTGAGTAAAACTCAGCAGGTAATAGAGAAACATGTATATATGTCATATCACATGTATTTTCAACAACATAATCTAGAGGTACAACAAGTATATCAGCATAGTATATATATACAAGCATATACCATCTAACCAAATAAACAACGTAAAAATGCAGACATACCTGAAGTCTGCTATGCTACTCTTATCCAACCTGAACATAAATCCAACATATATATATAACAGGAAGAGTAAGATCAACACACAATATACTCAAGTACAGGTCAAGGTATCTGATGGTCTGTCCAACCCATACCAGTATCCGACACAATCGTATAACAAATGCAAGAAACATGCATGAATATGATGTACACCTAAATGCAGCAAGCATAGTACAATCAAATGCAACATTGCAAGATATTTGAGGCCGCTAGAGGCGGTGAATAGCGTCGTGTTCGTACGATGATGGAATTCTTTCGCGTTTGTCTCTACAATTTCATTAGCACAGCGGAAATAGAAAAGTAATAATGATAACGAAATATACAACATGCAAACACAAATATTTAACATGGTTCGGAACCGAACGGTTCCTACTCCACGGATTGGGTTCGTACGAACCCTAGCGATGCCAATCACACACCACTATGATAAACACTCCTTCTCGACACAAGTGGGAGGCGGAGAAACCTCTTACAAGAGATCTTACAATAGTTAGAAACAAAAACAAGCAATTACAACAATTAATGTGAAAGACAAGTAAAGAAAAACTTTACAACACTTGCTTTTGATTGCTTGAATGCTTGGTTGTTTTATTAGCACATGGAGACCTGATTTGCAGCAACAAATCACCCCTAAATCTCTCAAAAACCGGATGCATTTTTCTCCATCACGATCTCCTTTTATAGGCTCAACCTGTGCTGGAAAAAGTTGATCAGTCGACTAATCACACTGTTGTTGTGAGACAACGGTGTAATCCACGCTGAAAAAAATCCAATGGCTAGGACATCAGTCGATTGATCATACACATCAGTCGACTGATCAAGCATCGCTCGACTGCTCATCCCATCGGTCGAGTGAGACTCCATTTTGTGCCCTAAAATCGATCATCGATCCGATCACAAGATCACGATCATTTAATCACCGATCGCCCATCTATGGCAGTCGACTGCTAGGGCAATTCCCGCAGTCAAACCCTAGTTGACTACGCTAGTCGACTGCCTCTTGGCACCAGTCGACTGGCACACCTCAAACATGAGGTTTTAGCCCAAGTATGGTGCCCCCATACTTGCTAGACCACCCTTAGCCTAGACCTAAGACTTCTAGCCACCTCCATCAGGCTTATGCCTCTCGGATCCCTCCAAGTCATCCATGACTTGTTCATCCATCGCGCTAGCCTTCAGGTGCTTCCATCGGCTATGCCATGCAAACGGTGTCTACACCGCCAAGGCACATTGGACTTACGCTGCCAAGACTCCGCTTGGACTTTACGCCGCCAAACATTGGACTTATGCTGCCAAGACTCTCGCTTGGACTTTACGCCGACAATACCAAACCCCTTGGACTTCTCAAATGCCAAGACTCAAGCTTGGACTTTCCCTTACCAACCCATGTTGGACTTTCCATGCCAATACCCGTGCTTGGACTTTTCCAAATTCCAAGTGTCCCACTTGGACTTTCGATGCCAAGTACCCATGACTTGGACTTTCCATAATCACATGGTCAACCCTAGTCAACCATCAAAGTCTTCCTCGAGTCAAACTCGAGTCCAGTTAAACATAACCCGGATTGATTGTATAAACAATCTCCCCAAAACATCAACAGACATTAATGTCAAACATCAATGTCAACTTACTTTGTCAAACATCAAAGCATCTCTCGAGTCAAACTCGAGTCTGGTCAATCGTGACCTGGGACGATTGCACCAACAATTGGTTTGGACAGCTGGAGGCCAGATTCCAGGACTACCAGCAGACCGTCAACTCTCGGCTATCAGAGCTTATAGTGGGGCAATCCTCCATGGGCGAGCATCTCAGTCGGATGGAGGAGCGCTACATTCAGATTGCAGAGTCCCAGAGGCGCATCGAGCAGCGTCAGCTCGATATGTATGAGATGATGCGAGCCTGGACCTTGAGCTAGCAGCCTCCTCCACCTCCACCTTCTGCAGATAATTAGATCTAGAGGATGTTGGGATTTTTGTTTTTAGTTTGTGTAGTGAGATTGAGCGTCTCAAATCTCTATTTTGGATGTAAAAAACTGAAGCTTTCTTAAATTGAATGAAATTTCTGTTTATGAAAATCATTTGTGTTTGATTATGTGCTTGTATTAATGTATTGGTTTATGGAAAATTGCCACATCATGACATGAAATTTCATCTTATCATATAACATGGTATGCCATTGTTTAGGATTATTTTAGATGTCATGTTTGTTTTTAGATTATATCACATGCCATGACATCATGATCATTGGCCATGCGTTATTATTGATATCATTTATGCCATGATCATTCATGCATTGTATTTTGATTAAAATTGATTTAACGAAAAATGGCATGACTTGGAGTCCCATTTATAAGGGAATCAAGTAGGGTTGCCTAGAAAATGCATGAGGCCATAATAATCCTAACTCCACATCTCACATCTAAATTGACATGTATGTGTGTGTTTACATCTTAGATAACATGTGAGATGTTAGGATAATAAGTTAGGTTCAAGGTGCATAGATAGTGCATCTAGATGAACTTAACTTATTTTAATCATCACTAAGAATTATGAGGAAAGCTAATATACAAGTTATATATATTTATCCAATAAATCATGGTTCAAAATAGGTTTTCAAAAACATTTTAAAATCACTTTAGAAAACCTTGGTGAAGTCTATCTTTTGATAGCAATCATCATTGTAGAAGTTGATACAAGGTAGATAAAAAACTTTAAAGTTTTAATAGTTTTTGAACTTTGTACAAATCTCCTATTTCAATGGTTAAAATATTTTTCTAAAAATTTTCACCGATTGTATGTGTGATAAGTAATATACGTATCAAATTTTGTGATTTTTCGATATACGTAGAATTACTTATGAATTTCCAAAAGTCGAGTCTGATAATTGAAAATCAGGTTTTCAGTTATCACGATCGCTTACAGGCGATCGATCGATGGGCAGCTACCGACTCGACTAGCACAAGAAGATCACTCGATCGCTCGCTGCCACCAATCGATGGGCACATCATTCGACTAGTAGCTGACAGAGTCGACTGCCAATGCTGATTTCGGGAAAACTAGGTTTGTTTAGCCTGGTTTCAGCTATGGTTAAGGTCCCTAATCACTCCTAACCCTAGGATATGCTTTGGGAAGCATTATAAAGGGTGAAAATCCAATGGATATAGATTTGGAGAGGTGTTTAGGGTTTGTATCAATTTTAAGGTGTTGGAAAGTTCAATGTTGAATTTCTAACCTTATCTTTGATGGTTTAGAGTTCCTATTGACTTAGGGACTTCCCAAAGACATTGTTGGTGCAATGGTCTAGGGGGAGCAATCCTTTAGGGGGAGGAATTCATCATGGGATGATGAATGGTATTTTTCCTTATGAGGAGGAAAATGAGATTTTGAGAGACCCAATTTGGAAATTGGGAGAGCATATAGGATTGCCTCTCTTGAGTGATATGGGACTTATCACTAGGAAGATGGTAGTCATCCTAGGTATTTTTGGACCAAGGGGGAGATTGTAAGATCTCATTGGGACATGAGACATTGATCTCCTTGGAAAGATAACCTTTTTTATATATGTTAAAAAGGGGGAGAACATTAAATTACCAATTTGGAAAATTGGTAAGGGAATTTGAGTTAGGGGCCTAACTCAAGGTTTGTTTTGTCAAACATCAAAAAGGAGGAGATTGTTGGTGCTATCGGCCCAGGTCACGATTGACCAGACTCGAGTTTGACTCGAGAGATGTTTTGATGTTTGACAAAGTAAGTTGACATTGATGTTTGACATTAATGTCTGTTGATGTTTTGGGGAGATTTTTTATACAATCAATCCGGGTTATGTTTAACTGGACTCGAGTTTGACTCGAGGGAGACTTTGATGGTTGACTAGGGTTGACCATGTGATTATGGAAAGTACAAGTCATGGGTACTTGCATGGAAAGTCCAAGTGGGACACTTGGCATTTGGAAAAGTCCAAGCATGGGTATTGGCATGGAAAGTCCAACATGAGTTGGCAAGGGAAAGTCCAAGCTTGGGTCTTGGCATTTGAGAAGTCCAAGGGGTTTGGTATTGGCGGCGTAAAGTCCAAGCGGGAGTCTTGGCAGCATAAGTCTAATGTTTGGCGGCGTAAAGTCCAAGCGGAGTCTTGGCGGCGTAAGTCAAATGTGCCTTGGCGGTGTAGACACCGTTATCATGACATAGCCGATGGAAGCACCTGAAGGCTAGCACGATGGATGAACAAGTCATGGATGACTTGGAGGGATCCGAGAGGCGTAAGGCTGATGGAGATGGCTAGAAGGCTTAGGTCTAGGTTAAGGGTGGTCTAGCAAGTATGGGGGCACCATACTTGGGCTAAAACCTCATGTTTGAGGTGTGTCAGTCGACTGGTGCCAAGAGGCAGTCGACTAGCGTAGTCAACTAGGGTTTGACTACGGGAATTGCCCTAGCAGTCGACTGCCATATATGGGCAGTCGACCGATTGGACGAGCAGTCGACTGATCTTGTGATCAGTTGACTGATGCTCGGATTTTAGGGCACATAATGGTGTCTCACTCGACCGCTGGGATGAGCAGTCGAGTGATACTTGATCAGTCGACTGATGTGTATGATCAGTCTACTGATGTCCTAACCGTTGGATTTTTTCAGCGTGGATTACACCGTTGTCTCACAACAACAGTGTGATCAGTCGACTCATAGTCCCAATCAGTCAACTGATCGACTTTTTTTAGTACAGGTTGAATCTATAAAAGGAGCTCGTGATGGAGAAAAATGCATCAGGTTTTTGAGAGCTTTAGAGGCGATTTGTTGCTGCAAATCTTGTCTCCAAGTGCTAATCAAACAACCAAGTATTCAAGCAATCAAAATCAAGTGTTGTAAAGTTTTTCTTTACTTGTCTTTCATATTAATTGTTGTAATTGCTTGTTTTTGTTTCTTACTGTTGTAAGATCGCTTGTAAGGGGTTTCTCCGCCTCCGACTTGTGTCGAGAAGGAGTGTTTATCATAGTGGTGTGTGATTGGCATCGCTAGGGTTCGTACGAACCCAATCCGTGGAGTAGGAACCGTTCGGTTCCGAACCACGTTAAATATTAGTGTTTGCGTCTTGTATATTTCGTTATCATTATTACTTTTCTATTTCCGCTGTGCTAACGAAATTTTAGAGACAAACGCGAAAGAATTCCATCATCGTACGAACACGACGCTATTTACCCCCTCTAGTGGCCTCAAATATCCTACAAACATCACAATAATCATATATATATATAGACCGCATCTATATATATATTAATCACAACCATCCATATATATATATATACATGCATATATGTATATATATATGGTAATATGCAAAGCGCCATCAGATATGGCAATGCAGCATGCATGGTCATGCCTGCTCACCCCTACTCGCTACCACGACCCCAGTGTGGCCTAGGTGGCACGACATGACAACTGTCCCAACTCACACCAACCACTGCTATAGAATGGCCGAGTGGAAAGTATGATCAAGTAGCATATAAGGGTAAAGAGCTTGCTACACAACGGGGGTCCCTGCTGCTGGCCACTCCGACTAACACTACCAATGAGTGGACGAGTACCACGACTCAGACAATGACGACGCAACTCCAACTACCACCTTTTATAGTGGTAGAGTGCTGCACAACAAATGCTCTGCCCTCACACCAGTTACTCCTCGAAGAGTGCTCTGGGAGGCAAGATGACTGATGACTCTCTCAACCCCAAGGGAGACTATGTCGTCAGAATGCATGCAAATGACATGAGTATGCGGTCACACGTATAGTCATCTACCACAGACTCTCTGTTCAACAAAGAGTCGTACCCATCTGATCAATACACTCTCTATCCTGTAGAGAGTCGTACTCAACTGATCGACGGACTCTCTATCCTGTAGAGAGTCGTACTCAACTGATCATAACTCTCTATCTAAAAGAGAGTCGTACTCAACTGATCGACGCACTCTCTATCCTGTAGAGAGTCGTACTCGACTGATCATATCAAGCTGGGACCACCGGTCCGTAGCGACACACTAATCATCCTTCACTTAGCCATTACACAACACATGGTTGGTAACAAGTATGGAACATACGGGTATTGAAAATAAATCCCACATTTAGGGCATTACCTACCCACAGATGACCTTTTTGTCAATTTATAAATTGGGTCATCACCCGTAGTAACATTTACACCCTGCTAAACATCTAAGCCAATTTACATCACATCTATAACTCCTAAATCATGATAGGGTATATGTGATATCAACAATTGAGCATAAATACATCCAACGATAAGTTCAAGCATAAGATAATAAGAGCAGGGTCAAGATAATATGAACACCTAACATGCTCATATTTACGACTAAATCTGAATGCGAAACATCTATCTGACCAGGGTAGGAAATTACCCACCTGCTACGAAGATTCCTCTGAGAAGATCCACATCCAAAAGATTATTCCGAATCAAGGTCCAAGCTCCTTGATCTAATCTGAAACAACCAATTAACTGCAACTAACAAACCTCTACAGACATATCAATCTCAGTTCATCAACTACATAACTAAATAAGAATCCAATATCCTTACCAACATTCGAACCAAGATGTATACTTACCTTATGAAGCCTACCCAAATCCAGATCCCCAGCTCAACTACCATCACCTATACTCATAGCATATCCCAATCAAGAACAATGCAAATCCATATACAACGCTACTGCACTAACCCAATGCATAGTAACAACACATCCGAATCAAAGCTTACCTCACGAACAGGCGATCGGCGGTGAGAAGACGATGATATCAATAGATCAAGCTCAAGGTGATCTGCACAATAGAAATTCACGATAAGGCATCGGATGGATCCGTCACCCACTGTGAACGAGGACACAATCGGTTGTGAATGGATGCCCACCCAAACCGAACATTCAGAGATCTCTCAGTCGGAGGAATCCATAACAGCCTACAACAGGGGTAGCTGGAGGCTCTGGCTTCCAACGGGTCAACTGTCAAAAGGGCAAATCAGCCAGCCGACGAGGCAGGCGGCGATGGGGCAGCTGTGGATCCAACTCGTGGTGGCAACGACGAGGCGACGATGACAGTGCGGCGGCGATAGCAAGCTCGAATAGAGATCGGGCAAAGATAAAGTGGTGATCGACTAGATCGGGCAAAGATCGGATTGGATCGGCACCGACGACAGCAGCCAATCCAACTCGCGGTTGCAGCGATGTGGGGGCGGCGACCGGTGGCAATGAGAGCACGAGCGGCGACGAGTGAGGCACAGCAAGTTGGCTCGTCGGCGACGGTGACCATGAGCATGAGGCAAAGAAGACGAGGCACGCCATCCGCCAGCTGCTCCGGTGACGCAAGCGGTCGGCGATGATGAGCATGGCAAGGAGTCGTGATCGAGAGAAAAGGGTGACGACGCAAAATCGAGAGGGAGAAGAGAAGAGGAACCGCGACCGATCGGAAGAGAACGAAACGGCGAATGGAAATCGGGACTTAAAGGGCCAACTGATTTGGTTGAACTAGCCCGAGTTTAACCTAAAGCTAACCTAGGTGAGCCCAATCACCTTTTTAGACTTTAACCTTTCTCTCAAATGATCATATGAGCTCCTATTGAATCTAGAAAATTTTCAAAAAATTCTTGAAAAATTCCACAAGATAATTCCCTTAATTAACAAGGGGTATTTTTTTATTATTATTATTATTTTTCGTGGTATTTTACATTCTTTCCCACTTATAAAAATTTGGTCCCCAAATTTCATACTAACATGCAAAATTAATTCAAGCAAGTTTCCGAAAGGACCATATACCTTCCTCAAGTGAACAGCTGAGGCTAACGAGCTCAGATAGTATCTTCCAGCTCCCACGTAGCCTCCTCATCGGTATGATGTTGTCATCCAACTTTTATGAGTTGGATGATTTTGTCTCACCATCTTGTTGTCCTTACAACTAAGAATTCGCACCAGAATCTCCTCATAGGTCGCATTAGACTGAGGTAGAATCGAAACCCCTAATAACCCTCATCCGATGATGTGCATCAACTCCGCATCATGTTGGATACGCTGTGGCCCCCAACAGCTGTCATTCCCGGACTTCCTCCCAGAACACAGGAGATCTACAGGGTCTACCGTATTATGCCTCAGAAGAAGTCATCTAAATGGATGAGGGATAACTATTCTTATAGTTAAATTCCACTAAAAGAATGTAATTCTCCCCAACTACCACCATAATCCATGACACAGGATCCTAATAGATCCTCCAAAGTCTAAATGGTACGTTCCGACTGTTTGTCTGTCCGCAGATGAAATGTTATACTAATCCGAAGCTCTGTGCCCATAGCTTGGGTGCATCAAAATCGTGAGGTAAATCGCGGATCTCTATCAGATATAATACCCAAAGGCACGCTATGCAATCTGATAATCCCTCGACAGTACAACTCTACCAAACGATCCAATGGATTCGGCCCATGAATAGGCAGGAAGTGAGATGATTCGGTTAGTCGATCCATGATCACCCAAATCGCATCATGTCTTTTACGGGTTCTAGGCAACACCATAACAAAATCAATAGTGATATGCTCCCACTTCCATTCCGAAAATCGATATTTCCCGGAGCAATCCAGTGGGTTTCTGATGTCCAACCTTCACCCACTGGCACACTAACATCGAGTAGAAAAATCTGCTACATCTCTCTTTATACTGTTCCACCAGTACAAACGTTTCCAATCTCAAGACCTCCAAGTACCACCAAGGTATATAGCCTATCTCGAATGATGTGCTTTCAGAGCAACTCCTTCTTAAACGCAACTCGAACCCACTATCCTTATCGAGAGGGAATTATTTTATCAAAAGAGAAATGCATCAACCATCCAAGATACACTCCACACACCCTGTAAGTGCATGGAAGACTATAACAATCAATCTCCCTTGTTGCAATTGTTGCAACTTTTCGCACTCCAGCAACTCCATTGTAGCTACCCAGTAGCTTGTTAAATTCAATGAGCACTTCTGCTCCATACAACTACAAATCTAGATAATAACTACTAAAGTCATATCATGTATATGATAGACTATCTCGTAGTTTCTTAATTGACGTAGGCATAAGATATGACTCATTCAACTGCATCGGAATCGTCCCGATCCTTGAAACGACGCATCTACGTACATCATCCTTTTATCCACTCTGGAAGGTTTAACTAATACTCGTGTAAAAGTTAACCGCCGTCTAGGTCTTGTAACTGGTTTCATCAGCTTCCGACTAAATGATTTCCAACATCACCTTTGTCAAACAAGTCTATGGTATAGTAATGCTAAGACATTCTATCCACATCTACAGTACTAACCAAACCATACAAGGCAAACCGCCATCTATGGTGGTCGAGTGCGCAACTCCAACTACCACAACCAACAGTGGCCAGGTTACGCAACTCTAACAACTACAAAAGGATCCAATCGTGTTCAGGATACACGATTCTCAAATCCAGTGACGACTAAATCATTAATTAGTCTAACAACTTAATCAAAATTCATACAATCCATACTAAGTATGAAATTGTCGTCCTTCATACACCTGCATCCCTTTACTCTAAGTTGATGATATATCAATCATCACAACGACTATGATAATTGTATGATATTATGTCACTACAATATCAACACACCAGTCGTAAGCCAACCCTAGAGCATGCACAGCTGTCCTTAGCTGATCTAATAGATCATTTATCCTCGACGAAGGATATTAATTTTTAACAACTACCGTATTTCATCATCGATAATCAATGCATAATCTCAAAGGTCCATCTCTCTTTCAACAAAGAGTTCCGGATCTTCTTAAGGAGAAATACTGGGATAGATAAATATCCCCTCCAACATCTCCTATAATCACAACTTATATTCTTCCAATTCTCATAGTGTTTAATATCACTTATACCAGTCAAATTATCACTCTTATGGGATCTTCGATACCAGAACTATTTCCGCAATCATTTCGACCGCCTACTCCACTTGCCTATGCAGTAGCAAGGCTAGGAGTTCATCCGAAACTACATCCGAACTCTCAGATTATACGCACATCTGAGAGACATATCATATCATACTTCCAACAATTTGGCAATCCGTAGGGATATGTCTACCATAAAAGTATGTCTATCAAAGTCTAAGGGCATCCCTTGACTTCTTAATTGTCGGGCCACCTCTCACCGAAGAGATACCACCGACCCACAAGTCGATGTATAGGAACACTTCTTATCCAATTGAGAATGTTCTAGACAAGGAAACTTGTAAACTACAAGTATCTCTCAATATATTCACCCAAAGGGTAAACTAGGGTAATACCCTGAACGACTAATTATTTATCGATCTGATCCAAAGGCTCTCCATAGATCTCGGCCTTTCCCCGAAGGGAACCAGATCAGATCCCTCAGCGCGACAAAGCGGTCGCATTTCTGCGATGAATGATCCGAGGATTTTTCCTAGATCATCCGATCCTATCACTTAAATCTATGAGCTACAACTGTAGAATACAAAATAGATACGCCCACCGTGGTATACTCTCTCCTTTGTACCAATCAAATCACATCTGGAGGTAACTGTTGTTGTTGTCTACATGAGTCTTCTACGATGTCTTCTGCTGATACATCTTCATAAGTCACTTCCCTTGAAGGGAAGTATCATAGAACTCCAACCGCTCCTGAGGTGGTAGATCATTTGAAATAACCCAATCTTGATCTTGATCTTTCTTTGTCGAGGCGTGCATCACCTTCCCGGAATACCACGGATAGTCTTCAACTGAATCTTCAAAGTAGACCTCCTCCACTGTACTGGTTGCTCATAATAGCAACAGCTAAACTGATCCAACGGATAATCTAACTTCGCATGTCTTCGTGATCTGCATTGCACGCACATAATCCCTTTGAAGTCTTTTTTCTGATTTTGCTGATATCTATGAGAACATCCTGATGATTTGCGGTTGGTCTTCTATAATCGGAAAATAGCTCAAAGTCTATGATTCTGATCTTGCTCCTTTATCCAACAGTCGGAGACTTCTGACTCTATTAAGTTGATCTGCAATATTTGCTTACCGATCTCCAACTCTTAAACCCTTGTACGGAGTCATTTCTAAACTCGACTCAATCCAGCGTCTTAGCGAGGATCGATAGAAGATCCAGTGATCTTACTCCAACTATAAGCCAATAACTCTGGGTGGCTTAAATCATCCATTCATCTTCTTGAGCTATTAGGTGGTTGTAACCTATGCAAGTCTCACAACTCTGCACAATACACTATTACTAACCAATCACCCTTTCTTGAAGCTCAAGAATTCCTTACAATGTGTCACTAAAAGTGACACGGGAAAATACTATCTTTCAATATTACTAAACCATGATCAAGTGATATATTATTTCCCGAAGATTATTTTCTGTAATTACCACCAAATACCGACTTGGTCCCGATAATTGTATGCAAATAACTCTTCTTTCTCGGTATAACACAAGTTAAGTACTCCAAAGTACCCTCAAAGTTATACAACTCACTACGAACAACTCAGGGTTAAAATCCCTATGAAACACCGTAACCTATCCTTCCGCTATCTGCATCAACAATAGCCAATTTGCCTTGTCCATTACCCAACAGGTAATGATCTGACTAGCATAATTAGTGAAAATCTCTAAGACTGAAATCTCTGATTTCAACCAGAAATGTGACGATTTGACCCCTATTTTTCGACTCGGTATCAGTCGGCTCTCAAAGGTAAATCACCTTTTTGACACTGGTTCAAGACTCACAGACTTAACAGGTCATTTCCAGGGTCAACTCATACCACGGCTATGGACAATAACCAACACACTACAGGTTATTCCCTATTATATACATTAAAGCATAGTCAACTAAAATCGGGAGTATAAACCCTAAAGGCCACTCCGGTTGGTCGCCTCGGTGGACGACCCCTACTACAAGTCTACACAGGTGTCATAACTCTATTGTATACACCTATTGATCAAGTTTAGATAAATATCTACTAAACAATAAGTTATCAGGAATTCTAAACTCGTGCTGCTTGGAGCTCAGGCCGCAGTCCATCTCATCTCAGAAAACCAAAATCGAACAAATCGACTCCCGAGAATCCAAGACTCGACACAAAACAACATTGTATAGCAGCGTAGAACCTTAGGCTATGATACCACTAAAGTTGTCACGCCCCGAGAGCATGCTGAGCCGAAAATCAAATGGACGACAACTCCCCTGTACGTGGCAACATTTCGGGTTAATACAAGGCCCGTAGGCCCATAATAAAAACAACACATATAAAAATATAACCAAACCACAACAACATAACAACTAACTACAACAAATACATAGCGGAAACGATACAACAACTATACAATCCCACGCATGCATACCGGTATGACTAACACATCATAACAATACGAAACCTCGACAAAATCCGAATATACAACATAGTACATCACGAAAACTCCAAATACAATACACAACGGACGGAAAGCCCAAAACAAACATGGGAGCCACGAAGGTGAGATGAGATGTCAGCCAATGGTGCTCCAAGCCGTCACGAAGTCTTCTACCTGTTACCTGGGCGACAGGAAAACCCAGGGTCCGTGGTGGTGGTGAGTAAAACTCAGCAGGTAATAGAAAAACATGTATATATGTCATATCACATGTATTTTCAACAACATAATCTAGAGGTACAATAGGTATATCAGCATAGTATATAAATATAAGCATATACCGTCTAACCAAATAAACAACGTAAAAATGCAGACATACCTGAAGTCTGCTACGCTACTCTGATCCAACCTGATCATATATCCAACATATATATATAACAGGAAGAGTAAGATCAACTCACAATATACTCAAGCTACAGGTCAAGGTATCTAATGGTCTGTCCAACCCATACCAGTATCCGACACAATCGTATAACAAATGCAAGAAACATGCATGAATATGATGTACACCCAAATGCAACAAGCATAGTACAATCAAATGCAACATCACAATAATCATATATATATAGACCACATCTATATATATATTAATCACAACCATCCATATATATATACATGCATATATGTATATATGTATGGTAATATGCAAAGCGCCATCAGATACGACAATGCAGCATGCATGGTCATGCCTGCTCACCCCTACTCGCTACCATGACCCCAGTGTGGCCTAGGTGGCACGACATGACAACTGTCCCAACTCACACCAACCACTGCTATAGAGTGGCCGAGTGTGCAGTATGATCAAGTAGCATATGAGCGTAAAGAGCTCGCTACTGGGGGGTCCTCACGCTAGCCACTCCGACTAACACTACCAATGAGTGGTCGAGTACCACGCACCCAGGACAACTGCACGCAATTCCAACTACCACCGTCTATAGTGGTAGAGTGTGGCACAACAAATGCTCTGCTCTCACACCAGTTACTCCTCGGGGAGTGCTCTAGGAGGCAAGATGACTAACGACTCTCTCAACCCCAAGGGAGACTATGTCATAAGAATGCATGTAAATGACATGAGTATGCTGTCACACGTACAATCATCTACCACAGACTCTCTATTCAACAAAGAGTCGTACCCATCTGATCAATACACTCTCTATTCTGTAGATAGTCGTACTCAACTGATCGACGGACTCTCTATCCTATAGAGAGTCATACTCAATTGATCATAACTGTCTATCCAATAGAGAGTCGTACTCAACTGATTAACGCACTCTCTATCCTATAGAGAGTCATACTCGACTGATCATATCAAGCTGGGACCACTGGTCCATAGCGACACACTAATCATCCTTCACTTAGCCATTACACAACATATGGTTGGTAACAAGTATGCAATATATGGGTATTGAAAATAAATCCCACATTTAGGGCATTACCTACCCACAAATGAATTTTTTGTCAATTTATAAATTGGGTCATCACCCGTACTAACATTTACACCCTACTAAAGATCTAAGCCAATTTACATCACATCTATAACTCATAAATCATGATAGGGTATATGTGATATCAAAAATTGAGCATAAATACATCCAACGATAAGTTCAAGCAGAAGATAATAAGAGCAGGGTTAAGATAATATGAACACCTAACATGCTCATATTTACGACTAAATATGAATGCGATACATCTACCTGACCAGTGTAGGAAATTACCCACCTGCTATGAAGATTCCTCTGAGAAGCTCCACATCCAAAAGATTATTCCGAAACAAGGTTCAAGCTCCTTGATCTAATCTGAAACAACCAGTTAACTGCAACTAACAAACCTCTACAGACATATAAATCTTAGTTCATCAACTACATAACTAAATAACAATCCAAGATCCTTACCAACATTCGAACCAAGATGCATACTTACCTTATGAAGCCTACCCAAATCCAGATCCCCTGCTCAACTACAATCACCTGTACTCGTACATATCCCGATCAAGAACAATGCAAATCCATATACTGACCCTCTTGCACTAACCCAATGCATAGCTACAACACATCCGAATCAAAGCTTACCTCACGAACAGGCGATCGGCGGTGAGAAGACGATGATATCAACTGGTCAAGCTCAAGGCGATCCACACAATAGAAATTCAAGACAAGGCATCAGATGGATCCGTCTCCCACTGTGAACGAGGACACAATCGACTGTGAATGGCTACCCACCCAAACCGAACACTCAGAGATCTCTCGCCCGGAGGAATCCATAACAGCCTACAACAGGGGCGGCTGGAGGCTCTGGCTTCCAACAGGTCGACTGTCGAAACGACAAATCAGCCAGCCGTCGAGGCAGGCGGCGATGGGGCGGGTGTGGATCCAACTCGTGACACCAACGGCGAGGCGACGCCGATAGTGCGGCGGCGACAGCAAGCTCGAATAGAGATCGGGCGAAGATAAAGCGGCGATCGACTAGATCGGGTAAAAAGCAGACTGGATCGGCACCGATGGCAGCAGCCAATCCAACTCGCGGTGGTAGCAACGTGGGGACGGCGACCAGCGGCAGTGAGAGCACGAGCGGCGACGAGTGAGGCACAGCAAGTTGGCTCGTCGGCAGTGGTGTTCGTGAGCATGAGGCGAAGAAAACGAGGCACGCCATCCGCCAGCTGCTCCGGTGATGCCAGCGGCCGGCGGCGATGAGCACATCAAGGAGTTGCGATCGAGAGAAAAGGGCGACGATGTGAAATCGAGAGGGAGAAGAGAAGAGGAACTGCGAGCGATCGGGAGAGAACGAAACGGCGAATGGAAATCGGAACTTAAAGGGCCGACTGATCTGGTTAAACTAGCCCGAGTTTAACCTAAAGCTAACCTAGGTTAGCCCAATCACCTTTTTACACTTTAACCTTTCTCTCAAATGAGCATATGAGCTCCTATTGAATCCAGAAAAATTTCTTAAAATTCTTGAAAAATTCCACAAGATAATTCCCTTAATTAACAAGGGGTATTTTATTATTATTATTATTATTATTATTATTTTTCGTGGTATTTTACATCCCCGAACACCTTATTATCCTGGAAAAATGATAGCAACTCCTTTCTCCAATCATCCTCTATCATTTCCTCCAACCTTTCATCCTGATGTAATAACTCAATCAGTGCAATTACTTCCCGAGTACCCTAATTGCCTAAAGAACTAGGTAATTGAGCAAGCTCATCTTCTCTCTGGTGTTTTGTTTGAGTAACCTTTTTTTTAACAATACCTCTAGAAAATGGCCCTTAGCCTTTTTACCAACTCACAATAATTGTGACATTTATCATCTCTGACTTCAAATCCTCCACTCGTCTATTGTACAACTAACTAAGAATCCATATGTATCACTACCCACTATGCTCCTACATTTTTAGCAATCTGGAGAGCTTTAAGCAAAGCTTCATACTCGGCTTCATTATTAGAAGCTCGAAAATGTAATCGAATTGCCAACTTAACCTCTTTTCCCTGTGGTGAAATAAAAATTACTCCTACTCCACAACCCTCCTTCCAAGAGAATCCATCTATATATATAATCCATGGATCTAACTCCTCTTTATGTAGATCCTCAACTAAAAAATTAGCTAAAGCTTGTGCTTTAATAGAAATACGAGGATGATATATAATGTCATATTCACTAAGCTTAGTAGCCCACTTAATAAGCTTCTAAAAATCCTCTGGATGAGTAAGTATATGACCTAAAGGAGTATCAGTGAGTACTAGCAACGGATGTGATAAAAAATAAGGGCATAATCGTCGTGCAGTTAAGACTAAACTCCAAGTTAACATCTTCAAATTAGTATAATGAATTTCCAGCCACTTTAAAAGATAACTAATATAATAGACTTGATGTTGTTGATTCTGCTCATGCCGTATCAACTTACAACAACTATAGAAAGGGACAAATATATCCATAACACCTCCAGGTTGTGGCTTAGCTAAAAAAGGGGGCTCAGACAAATATTCCTTAAAGGATTGAAAAGCCTTAGCACAATGTTCATCCCAATGAAACCGAGCAACTCTTTTTAATATCTTGAAAAAGGGGAGACTTTTATCTGTCGACCAGGATATGAATCAGGATAGAGTAGTAATTCTTCCTAACAATCTTTGTACTCCCCTCAAATTTTTTAGAGGCTACATTTGCTGAGTAGCATCAATCTTACTAGGATTAGCTTTTATACTTTGATTAGTAACCATATATCCCAAGAAATGCCCCTATGTGACTCCAAACAAACATTTCTCTAGATTTAGCTTCATTCTGAATCTACACAAAGTATCAAATGTTTCCTCCAAATCAGACACTAACTGCTCAGCCTGTAAAGTCTTAACAAGAATATCATCAACACACACCTCAACATTTCTTCCTAATTGCTCCTTAAAGATCTTAACAATTAATCTCTGATAAGTAGCTCCAGCATTCTTTAATCCAAATGGCATAACAACATAGAAAAAAGTTCTCTCAGCTGTAATAAAACTAACTTTGTCCTCAACCTCTACTGCCAGTGGGATCTGATGATATCCTTGATAAGCATCCATCATCGAAATGAATTGATGTCCCGTAGTAGAATCTACCAATTGGTCTATTTGAGGCAAGGGATAACAATCCTTAGGACTTATTTAAATTCCTAAAATCCACACACATTCTCTATTTCCCTGAGCGTTTAGGTACTAACACTACATTGGCAACCATGATGGATAATATACTTCCCTTATATGCCCTGCCTTTAATAATTTGTGATCCTCGTCCTTAATGATTTCATCCTTCCCTACTCCAAAATGATAACGCTTCGATTTTACAAGCATTATTGTAGGCAAAATATACAACTTATGTTTCATAATGGTAGGATCAATCCCTGTCAAATCCCAAGGTGACCATGCAAAAAATCAACATTTTTAATAAGACATTCTATCAAAGAAGATTTAAGTTGTATAAAAAGCTCTCTAACTATAAACGTAATATGCTCAACACAATTAGTATCAATCACAACTGCTTCTTTATCAGATTCTCATATATCGTCAGAACAACCTTTCTGAATAACATATACTATGTCGATACACTGCCCAGATTTCTACAAACACTTATTCAAAGTCTTCCCCTTCATCCCTATTCAAATGACATCTACATAACATTTTCTGGAAAGTTGTTGATCCCATTTAGCCTCTCCTTCTTCATTTCCAATAGAGAATTTAATCTTTTGATGGTAAGGGGATGCCACTGCCTATAAACTCCCCAAGACTGACCAATCAAAAATAGCATTATAAGAAGAGGACATATCTACCACCTTAAAATTAATAAGTACTATTTTTCTTCTCGGTTATTCTCCTAGTGACAGAGGTAACTTTATCTACCTCATCCGCTATACTTCATGCCCAAAAAATCCAAACAAAGAAGTAATTATAGGTTACAAATCTTTTACTCCCACTCCCATTTTCTCTAAAGCAGACCAATATAGAATATCTACTGAATTGTCCAGATCCACAAATACTCTTCCCACATCAAAATTATCAATAAGAACCCGAATCACTAAGGCATTCGTATGAGGAGTCCTCACTCCCTCTAAATCACTAGGACTAAAACTCAAAATAGGTCCTCTTGCTCTACGCAGGGCTGTGACTATTAAACATTCTTCTCGACTATGTCTTTTCGGGCCCTATTTGAATACCCGTTAGCAGAACCTCCAGAAATCATATTAATAGCCCCTCTTATAGGAGGTTGACCTGCAGGGACTATTCTATCGGAAGATACTTCCCTTTACTAAGAAGGATGAAAAAGTCAATTAATAGGGGACCCCAACTGATTTCTCTAGAATAATTGCTAACCCATGGCCTCTGTTGATATGGAGCCTGATTCATGACCATAACCCTAACTCTTGAATGAGTTCCCATAATCCTGTGCAACTCAAAAATCCAATTGTTGACAACCTTGAGTACTATGTTCATATTCCTGATGATAAGAGCATAAAGTAGAGGTAGGTAGTCTTCGAGGCCCTTGAGTAGCTCCCATTGGCCTTCTCAACAATTGCTTCTCTTCACAAATATTCATAGCCTGATCTTTAGAAATTCGTAATTGTGGGGCATATAAAGGTCTTTCCCTCAAGGGGCGAGCGGGTGTTACCCATTCAACTTGACACATTGGTATCTCAAACACTCGATAATCCCTGGACTCCTGTCGAGCTTTCTAAGCATCCTCTAAATTAATAAACTTCTCAGCTCTAGACAATAAGGCTTTGAAATCTACAGGGGGCTTTTTAGCTAAATATCGGAAAGAATCTCCTTCCTTCAAACCCTGAGAAAATGCTCCTACTACCATTCTAGATTCTACTGCAGAAATTTCTCATGCATATTGAGTAAATCTTTGCACATACTGTCGTAGAGTCTCTTGTCCTTTCTTCTTAAGATTAAAAAGACTCAATAGTTGAGGAAGATACTTCTTGGAACTAGAAAAATACCTCAGAAATAATGTAAAAAAATCCTTGAATGAAGCAATACTTCAAGGCTTTAAAGTGTTAAACCATTTCTGTGCATGTTCGACCAGAGTAGTAAGAAAAATCCGATACATAACCCCCTCAGTGTAACTATATAACAATGCTACATTTTCAAATCTACCCAGATCATCTTTGGGATATGAAGAACCAGTGTATTCAGGAATATGAGGAAGCTAAAAATGTCGAGGCAACTCTTCATTCAAAATGCCATCCGTAAAGGGATTTGACTCCTCAACCCTTGATATACTCTTTATAAAGGGATATTCCCCATCAGATTGCTCTCCCACAAGAGGAGCTACATAGTCTTCTTTTTTTTTCTTCCAAGGCTTATGGATACGAGGAGAATCATTCTTTGGACAAGAGACTCTGATTAGATCTTCTTCAGAATTTTTGATACGAACGGTGATGAATTGTCGTAATACCGTTCCCAAATTATTTACCGAACCCCCTAACTACACTAATGCAGTATAGGACTGACTCGGGTCATCTCCCAATGAACCTAATGGCTGGACGTTTGTTTTTAAATAGAAGTAAACACTGGGGGTTTTTACAATTATCAAAACAATTAAAATGCAAAATCAAAAACAAACATGAGAATTAAACATGCAAGAAGTAAATCTAACTACCAAATAATAAGTAACAAGCAACTATCCTAATGCGCAAAAGTAAGTGATCACGCACCGCACTGTCACTATACGGTACAATGATCGAACAAATGTGAACAATTCGACCAAGCACCACATCATGTCACTATACGCATGATCAAACAAATCCGAAAATCTAAACTATGACGAGAAGGAAAGCGACCAAGCACCCGTGTCACTTACTATACTGATCGATCAAAGAAATGTGAACTATTCAACCATGCACCGCACTGTCACTATAGGGCACAATGATCAAACAGCCACTGAAAACTGCAATAAACGAAAGCAATTCAACCAGGCACCGCACTGTCACTATACGGTAACTGGTCGAATGTAAAGGAAATCTACCCTAATAATGAAAGCACTCCAACCAAAACACCATACTGTCATTATACGATGCATTGATTGGACAATTTTAAATGAAAACTAACCTAAACATGATCAACATAACATAACAAATTAACCGTAATAAAACAAACATGATAAAGTAAAATATCCAATTAAATGGACTAAATCCAAAAATAAGCAATCGGTAACCCCACGATGGCGACAATAAACCGAACAGCCCCTCTGTCGATGGATTACGGATGCGGTCCTAATCCCAGCACCGCGGAAAAGAGCTGAATGTGGAGGGATGCGAAAACTGCTCCGGCGGCTGTGGATGGCGGAGCTCCTAGTTCTGGTAGCTAGTGGATGGAATGTCGAAGCGGTGCGGCCTAATCCCGGTCGCCGGAAGGAATGGAATCGCCGGAACAGTGGTGAAAAATCTCTTCACCGAAGGATGACAAGCTGAAACTGCTTAATCCCGGCAGCTAATGACGGTGGAGATGAAGCGGCCTAATCCCGGTCGCCCGAAAGGAATGGAATCGTCGGTGATGGAGCTGGACTCGTTGGAATCCCGTGCTCGCCCCTCTTCCGGTCAGCTGTCCGAATCACGGCATCTGATCGTCCGCCGAGGCTCGCCTGGGATCATCGTCTTTGTCGGTCGGAGGAGGGATGTCGGTTTGTCGTGCCGCCGATCATCATGGGGAAGAAACTCTGCCGCGCGTGAAAATGGGGGAAAAAACGCTGTGGCTCGAGTTGCGCTGCTCGTCGAGATATGGAAGGACCTTCTTCTGCGCGTCGCCGTCGGCTGCCTGTGCAATCCCGCCGTCGGCTGTCGCTCGCGAGGAGGAAGACCGCCGCCGCGCGACGATTCTGTCGAGCTCCTTCTGCCGATTCGATGAGGTAAGGTTTAATTAAATGAAATTTGTGAACCGTCCGATCATTTCGCCCACTCAATCTCAGCCGTTCCTTAGATCTAGGGCTTGATTAATCGATTAAATAGGCTTCATTTGGCTGCTCAATCCAACTAAAATCTCACCGATTTGAAATGGGACGAATCTAATCCGTCAAGGTATAATCATGATCCAACGGTCCGGATGAATGGCCAAGACGTGTAGATCTTAATGTACGGGCCGGATCGCTCCAGATCCAGATGGATGGCTCAGAATCAATCACTTTCCTCGGACGGTCCATAATGCACAAATTTGAACCCTTGATTTAATTTGTCTTCTGATCTGGATGAAGGGCTCAGATTAAATAATCTTGAAATGTCCATTATGACCCCAGATGAAGCCATATTTGATCCAACTTGAGTCTAGTCCAGTGGCTCATCTCGATCTCCTACAAATAAAGATAAAATTCGCAAATAAGTCCAAAATATAGGAGAATTTACAAAAAGGTCCAAAATGAATCCAAACTCATAAAATAGTCAGATAATCAATAATAAATCACTCGAGAGGATAAAAATAGTGATATTAAGGACCAAAATAATACAACAAAATGACAGTTATCAATTCCCCCACACTTATTTTTGCGCGTCCCGAGCAATAATGAAAATAAAGAAACACTAACACCCTAACTCATTCCCCTAGCAATACCTAGATCAATAATTCAGAGACAGAAAAAATAAGTTACTTAGGATCACCAAATTCATCAGGATCTAGGGTATTCAAAAGATCTGACTCCTACAACAATCAACATGTATGATGATTTACAGTCAAATCAAATAGACTAAGCCAGATACAAAACCTCCCAAAATGGATATATGCACTGATGCTCACATAATAACGTAGGAGTGGGGCGCCCTCAAAACAACATGCAATTTTGTACTACCATATGCTTGCTTATCATCTACTTCTCTACTGTTATCAATACATCTCATACATGAATCAAAAGGATTTAACGTGAATCAGAATAAGATCAAAAGTAGAGTGCAGATAAAGTATGCAAAGAGAAGTACAAGACAAAGGTACAAATGAATAGGGAACAAGAGAAGAATTGGAGAAATAAACCTGATGAGTTGCTCTGTGAAATACTCAGTAACTAGCAATATGGGAAGAGGCTAGGATAATTGGAAACTTTAGAATTAGATTCAGGATCAAATGACTCTATCCAACAAATTACAATCTCATTTGTCTGCATTACAATTGCACAATTTTTTTTTTTAACAAAAGAAACATCAATGGCGCCATTTTTTTTTCTTTTCCTTTTTTTTTTTTTTTGGTGCAGAAACTCAAGTACTAATCACAGACAAATATATCTCAGAACCAATGACCTCTGAAAACTATATCTTCCATATCATATTTCCAACAACAATAATATAACTCCTCCCCCACACTTAAAATTTTTGTCCGTCTCGGACAATACAACCCATCAAACTATTCCTCCAATATGGAAAACAATAGATATGAAAAAGATAATCCACAAAGATACAAAGACAATGGATAGCAAATGAAGAGATATGACAAGTAAGACATGGAAGATGGAAGTATCAAGTGGATTAGACAATCAAACCAAGTCAGGAAAAGAGTCAAAGAATGAAATCCTTCATCATATTCATGCAAGTAAATGTTACTGCAGTTTTGAAAAGACTCAAAGCAAGTTCTAGAGTAACAAGAATCACATGTGTTATCACACAAAAGTGGGTAGATGATAAGAATGGCTTGTAACCTCACTAGGTGAATAAACATCAAGCTTAGACTATCAATAAAAAGTTCATCATCATAACAAGTGACTGCATCCAAGTGAAGTCTCCTATCATACACAAAAATCCACAAGTTGATGATCAAACTTAACTAATTTTTACCATCTCTGAAATTATACTAAGGCATGCATAGAGAATATTATTTGACTCAACAACAGACAAACAAACCTAGGTAAACAGGCAAACAAACACACAACCCATACAATTTATTCCGAACATAAAAGGAAGAAAATAAATGCTGTAAATAAAAGAACACACTCCCCTTTCATGTTGGAGAAGAAGCATCATCATGTCTGGCCCCACCGTATTCTCTAGAATAGACTTGTTCTCATTTCTTAACACTTCATGAGGCTGTTGCAAAAGTGATACCCTTGATCGCTAATGATCGCCCTGGGAACTCCAAATCTGCAAAATATGTGAGACCTAACAAAATCCACAACTAGAGAATCATCAGTCCTGGTGGGGATGGCCTCCACCCATTTAGAAACATAATCATATGCCAAAAGAATATATGAAAATCCAAAAGATACCGGACACGGACCCAAAATCAATACCCCAAATATCGAAAATCTCACAGAATAACAAAAGTTGTTGAGGCATTTCATTTCTACATCCTATGTTCCCTGTTCGTTGACATCGCTCACAAGACTTGTAGAATTCAGAGACATCATGAAATAAGGTGGGCCAATACAAATCAAACTCTAAAACTTTCCTAGCAGTTCTTTGGGGTCCAAAATACCCCCCACAAGCCAGAGAATAACAAAAAGTAAATACATATGGAATGAAACTCAAAATCAAGTGCACATCATCTAATAATCTGATCATTACAAAATTTTCAATGATAAAGATCATCCCATACATAATACTTGGCATCACTTTTAAATTTCTGGACTTGTGCATGAGTAAAATGTGAAGGTACAACACGGCAACTAAATAAATAGCAAGATCTGCATACCATGGTGTCTTACTGTTAGTTATAGCCCTAAGAACCAATCATGTGATGGTTGAATAGGGAACATTTTGTATCATATTCTATAAAGGCAAAGGATTGGTTATTATATTTAAGTCTTGCTTGTGCCAGCTAAATTAAATATAGTAATGCCCTAGAAAAGTAGGTTCTTATCTACAGCACATCAATTGGCAGAATTGATTATGAGAGGCTGTAGAGAACACTTTCTAAATGTTCCTAGTCAAGTATTAATATGCAAGGGCAATATTAATACATAAAGACTAGCATGTAGGTCAATTGATGACTTGATCTCACAAGTCATGGATATATGATATCAAGTTGACACATGGGTATATATTAGAGAATATATACTGAACTGACCCGCCATGAGAAAGTTTCATGGATCGTTATATGAGTGTCATAAACTTTCTCATGTGACTATTGGTATGAATAGTCCTCAGACCTGAAGTCACTACGGTTCCCTACATAAGGAGTTATGTACTTTGGTATCGTCAAACGTCACCCGTAACAGGGTGGACCATAAAGGCGATTACTGGGTATATAACAAATTATGCGGAGGGATGTGAGTGATGTAGATGGGATCTATCCCTCTCATATGACGAGAGTGATATCGGTGGGCCCTTGATTGAGTAGAACTACTAAAACGCATGGCCATGCTCGAATGAGTCAATATGAGATATTGAGCTCATTTGTTTGAGTTAGTTTACTCAGGGATCAAGAAACACATAGATTGATCGAGGATGACACGGTCTATGCCTCATTGATCAATTTGATATCAAGGATAGAAGGACACGGTCATATATTATAGTAGTCACGGAAAGGTTAGTCGGATCTTGACTTATCTCGTAACTTGGGTAGCAATGATGTATTGCTAGATGCCGCTCATTGCTTGTGTATCTAAAAGAGTTTAGGTCCACTGCCAACGTTATGAGAGCCTATAGGGTCACACACAAAGAGCATGATGATTAAAGGAATTAGAGTATTCTAGTTTGACTAGAATAATTTGGGAATAAGCTTAAGTACAAAATGGTTTTTGGACTTTAAGCTTAATGAGAATTTTAGCTAATTGATTTAATGAGATTAATTCAATATGTTACCTTATTGATTTAATAAGATTAATTCAATATGATAACATAAGCTTAATTGAATTAATAAGATTAATTCAATATGATTGAATTAATAAGATTAATTCAACATGATTGAATTAATAAGATTAATTCAACATGCATGAATGCCACATAAGAATGCCACATAAGCATGCCACATAAGCATGCCACCTAAGCATCCACCTAAGCTAGATAAGGTGGAAGGAAACAAAATGGTTTTGTCTCCTTAAGTGGCCGGCCAAACTTGTGTCCCAATACAATGGATTGCATTGAATGTGTGGAGGTGAAAGGGTTTTTCCAACCCTATAAAAGACCCCATGAAGTGGCCGGCCAAAGCAAGTGTTGTTGTGGTTGTGAGAGAGCTTGGTGGAAGCTTTGGTTGTGTGGGTTTGTGAGTGTAGGCTAGCAAGAAGAGGAGTCTTCTTCTTCCTTTCTCCTTTTCCCTCTCTTCCTCTCCTTTAGGGACTTCTCTAGCAAGAAGTAAAGGAGAGCTCCTCTAGTTTTTCTTTTGTGAGACAAGAGCTTGCTCGTGTGGATACATATAGAGGCACGGACACTTGAACGTGCTAAAGATCCAACAAACAAAAGGAAGAAGCGGGATTAACAAGGGCACGCAACAAAGGTAATCCTCTCCTATAAGATAGGTTTGGTTTAGAGAAATTTATTTTATACGAGTTTGCTTTCGCATGGATCACTTGGAAGGGATCCTAATTTTTCCGTTGCGCATATGCCATTTGGCATAAAGAATTCCCTACACTTACCCTACAGGTGAAAAAGTTGCTCATCTGGAAAAGAATCTGCTATGGGGGTGAGCTCGATCTCTATCGCAATCCTGTCAAACTGAAATACCACCTCCTTCTGCAATAATTTGGTCAAGGGTAGGGCAATCTGACTGAAGTCTCTGATAAAATGTCTGTAGAAACCTGCATGACCTAGAAAAGCACAACTTCCCGCACAGAAGTGGGGTAAGATAAAGAATATATAGCATGAATTTTAGCAGGATATACTTCAATATCATACACAGAGATAATATAATCCAAAATATCCCATACTCGACCATGAAATAACATTTCTCACAAACATCTGATGGAAGTGATCCTTGGGGCATCTCCTGAAGAGTGCTAGTCCCTACACAATCCATATCCCGGTCTACATAAAAAGAGGGCCCACAGATAGGTCCTAACAACAAATCATTATCAACATCAGAATCAACAGAATCAATAAAATCATAACAAAATATAGAAGGTGCAGAGATATCCAAATGAAAAATAGACTAAGAAATAAAATTCATGCAATCCAACTCATCAGCTATAACCATGCTAAGAATAGAATGATCCTCCATCAGGTACCTCATAGCGTCCAAAATCAACCTAACTACGGATCTCCTACCTCCATAGAAAGAGTACAACTTCTCGTGAAACAAAACCTCGGCATACTTGGGAATTTGCTTCCCTAGCCTTTTCTTCAACAACCCCCTTCCTAGGCTGGGCCTCTGAGGGAAGAGAAAAACTGCTGCAAAATTCAAGTAGATGATCACCTGAAGACCTAGTCATCCACACAAACAAATATAATGAGAAACAAATATAAATGATAAGAAAGACAATAATAATAAAAGAAAAAGAAAAAAAAACAAACAAACAACAGTTTAAAGACAAACGAACCCATTAGAGTTCCCCGGCAACGGCGCCAAAATTTGATACGAACGGTGATGAATTGTCGTAATACCGTTCCCAAATTATTTACCGAACCCCTAACTACACTAATGCGGATAGGGTGACTGTCATCTCCCAACAAACCTAATGGTCGGGCGTTTGTTTTTAAATAGAAGTAAACACTGGGGGTTTTTACAATTATCAAAATAATTAAAATGCAAAATCAAAAACAAACATGAGAATTAAACATGCAAGAAGTAAATCTAACTACCAAATAATAAGTAACAAGCAACTATCCTAATGCGCAAAAGTAAGTGATCACGCACACTATAGTACAATGATCGAACAAATGTGAACAATTCAACCAAGCACCGCCTTTGTCACTTACTATACGGATGATCAAACGATCCATGAAAAACTAAACTAATAGACAGAAAGGAAAGCGACCAAGCACCACACTGTCACTATACGGTACACTGATCAAAGAAATGTGAACTATTCAACCATGCACCGCACTGTCACTATACGACACAATGATCAAACGACCCACCGAAACTGATAAGCGAAGCAATTCAACCAGGCACCGCACTGTCACTATACGGTAACTGGTCGAATGTAAAGAAAATCTACCCTAATAATGAAAGCACTCCGACCAAAACACCATACTATCACTATACGATGCATTGATTGGACAATTTTAAATGAAAACTAACCTAAACATGATCAACATAACATAACAAATTAACCTTAATAAAACAAACATGATAAAGTAAAATATCCAATTAAATGGACTAAATCCAAAAATAAGCAATCGGTAACCCCACGATGGCGACAATAAACCGAACAGCCCCTCCATCGATGGATTACGGATGCGGTCCTAATCCCGGCACCGTAGAAAAGAGATGAATGCGGAGGGATCACGAACTCGCTCGGTGTGGATGGCGGAGCTCTAGTCCCATTAGCTAGTGGATGGAATGTCGAGCGGTGCGGCCTAATCCCGTCGGAAGGAATGGAATCGCCGAGCGATGGTGGAAAATCTCTTCACCGACGGATGACAAGCAAGCGCCTAATCCCGGTGATGATGGCGGAGATGAAGCGGCCTAATCTCGGTCGCCCGAAAGGAATGGAATCACCGGTGATGGAGCTGGACTCACCGGAATCCCGCGCTCGCCCCTCTTCCGGTCAGTTGTCTGAATCACGGCATCTGATCATCTGCCGAGGCTCGCCTGGGATCATCGCCGGCTGTCGGAGGGGAGGTCACCGGAAGGGGATGCCGGACTGTCGCCGCCGATCGTGGGGAAGAAACTCTGCCGCGCGTGAAAATGGGGGAAAAAATGTTGTGGCTTGAGTTGCGCTGCTCGTCGAGATATGGAAGGACCTTCTTCTGCGCGTCGCCGCCGGTTGCCTGTGCAATCCCGCCGCCGCTCGCACGACTGTGGAAGAAGCCGCCGGCTGCCGCTCGCGAGGAGGAAGACCGCCGCCGCGCGATGATTCTGTCGAGCTCCTTCTGCCGATTCTGCTGATTCGATGAGGTAAGGTTTAATTAAATGAAATTTGTGAACCGTCCGATCATTTCGCCCACTCAATCTCAGCCGTTCCTTAGATCTAGGGCTTGATTAATCGATTAAATAGGCTTCATTTGGCTGCTCAATCCAACGGCTGAAATCAATCTGATTTGAAATGGACGAATCTAATCCGTCTGAAGGTATAATCACGATCCAACGGTCCGGATGAACGGCCAAGACGTGTAGATATTAATGTACGGGCCGGATCGCTCCAGATCCAGATGGATGGCTCAGAATCAATCACTTTCCTCGGACGGTCCATAATGCTCAGATCTGAACCCTTGATTTAATTTGTCTTCTGATCTGGATGAAGGGCTCAGATTAAATAATCTTGAAATGTCCATTATGACCCCAGATGAAGCCATATTTGATCCAACTTGAGTCTAGTCCAGTGGCTCATCTCGATCTCCTACAAATAAAGATAAAATTCACAAATAAGTCCAAAATATAGGAGAATTTACAAAAAGGTCCAAAATGAATCCAAACTCATAAAACATGCAGATAATCAATAATAAATCACTCGAGAGGATAAAAACAGTGATATTAAGGACCAAAATAATACAACAAAATGATAGTTATCAATCCTCCCCAGATGTATCATCCTCTTTTACTTCTCTAGGTATAGTTCTTTGTGATATTTGATCCATCATAGCAGCTACTGCTTGCATAAGGTCTTCCCTACACATGGGTCCTTGCATTCTTCTACTTGTACCTCCCCGAGAAGTACTAGACACAGACTTCTCCTCTTTTAATGGCTCCTTCATCGTCCTCCTAGTATTCACCATCGTAGCTTTTTGTTTATGTTCCCACAGATGGTTCCAAGTTGTTGGTGTCCTCTTCTTCGCCTCACTTAGATCCCCTTCTCCTTTCTTAGGAATCCGTACTGGAACCTTTGATCTCCTGCTTAAATGCTAGATCATCCATAATAAGGAACCTTAGCGGTGGGCCGCAATGCCAAAGACAACCCTCCGAAGCTCAAGTGAAGATCAAAAGAGTAAAGTAGTAGAATGTCACGAAGAAGAAGAAATGCAAAGAGATCTTTGCGTACCGAATAAAGAAGAAAGAACCATCTCATCTTCCTCGCATCTCTGCCCCTTTTATAGGAAATTTGCACCGTCTTATTCCAAGATGAATATACTTTACTACCCTTACTCGCCCACTGAGATGTAATCATTTTTTCCGCCTCCTTTAAAAATAACTTCTTCCATGCCTTCCATGTGTCCCTCCTTCTTCCTTATCAAGTACCTAAAAACAAACCATACACAAATTTCCAAATATAATAAAAATATATCATATTCAAAAAAATCCCTTGACATCCTATCCTATTGTACTCCAGAATATCCACATTATTCATCCTTATCAAATTCGGTAAACCTTCATAAAACATAAAAAACAAACAAAGTGCTCGGGAAATACACATATTAGTTATGAAATACACCGGTTGCTTCGGAAACGTACATGCTACTCGAGAAATACACATGCTACTCAACACTAGCACTTCACAACACTGAACTCTGGACCAACTATACTACCTATCCCTATCGAGCTTGGGAAATACACACACTGGTCAGGGAATACCCATGCTAGTCAGGAAATACACATGCTAGTTAGAAAATACATAGGCTACTCGGGAAATACTCACACTCCTCAATACTAACACTTTACAAAATTGAGCTCTGGATCAACTACAATGCCTATCCCTACTGAGTTCGGGAAATACATACACTGGTCGAGAAATACCCATGCTGGTCGAGAAATAGACATGCTAGTTGAGAAATGCACAGGCTACTCGAGAAATACTCACACTTTATAAAACTGAGCTCTGGATCAACTACACTGTCTATCACCACTGAGCTTGGGAAATACAAATGCTGGTTGAGAAATACACAGGATGCTCAGGAAATTCACATATTGCTCAATACTAACATTTAACAAAACTGAGCTCTGGATCAACTACACTGCCTATCCCTTCTGAGCTTGGGAAATATACATACTGGTCGGGAAATACAAATGCTGCTCAGGAAACACAAAAGATGTTTACTCTGATACTTGCCATAACTGAGCTCTAAAACAACTATACTGCCTTATCCCTACTAAGCTCGAGAAATATATATACTGATCGGGAAACACAAATGTTGCTCGGGAAACACAAAAGATATTTACTCTAATACTTCCAACAACTTAGCTCTGAATTGACTATACTGCCTTATCCCTACTGAGCTCGAAAAATACACATATTGGTAGGAAAATGCACTGGTTGCTCAGGAAAAGTTCATATTGCTAAGGAAGCGAAGGTACGAAATTCTACAAACTAGGGCAATCTTGAAACACACATGATATTTTGAAAATACATAGAGTGCTCTTGAAACACCCAAGGTGTTCTACATAAACCTTGAATCTAATTCCATAATGCTACTAAGCTCCTCTGTGCTCTAGAAACAATCATGATACTCGGGAAGGGCACGCGATGCTCTACAAATGCAAAAGGTTGTATACCCCATTATCTCTAAAATGCTTTGATTGAAAATCCCAAACCCATCATTGAACTTTAACCTCCCTTAAAATTTGATACTTCACCCTAACTAACACTTCTAATCATTTTCAATGATAATTTCACCCTTCCAATGCTTCTCTAAGCATATCATAGGGGTAGGAGAAGTTAGGATACCTTAGGGGTGTTGATAATTGCCTGAACAACCGTTGTTCAGCCAAAATCAGACATGACCACTACAACAAAATTTCGAATCTATGCATTGAGAAAGATAGGCACTCAAAGACAATGGTGAAAAATCATTGTCGAATTAAGGAAAAGACAACGGGTTATTAACTATTGTCTTTGAGCATCATATCTTTTTCAATGTGTCGATTTACTATGGATTTTTTGGATCATAGACAACGATTTTTCACCATTATGTTTCAAGTGAAACTACAACAAGTTATAACCGTTGTCATTTGTATTGTCATTATTATTTTAACCATTGTCATTTCTCAACACACACTAGAGAACAATAAACCTTTATCGATTTGCAGTGTTGTGTTTTTAGTATACATCATACAACAACATGAAAAAGAATTATAGAAAATATATATACAAATTCACTGGTAGCAATGTGAAGTGCAAGCTCATATCATCCCATTTTAAATGATCACCCTTAAAAACATATTATACAAAAGTACATGTAGCAAAACAACTACACAACATATGCTTAGTACTATACCAAAAGAATTATGCATAACCAAAACACTTATAGATTGTAACACCTAACCAAAAGAGTTATTGATATCTAAATTTCCTACTCATCGATATGTGATCTCGTATGCATTTATCCTACTCCGAACGTACTTCATCAATTTCCTTTACAACTATCACAGTTTTTGTGAACTCCATGTGAATAAATGAGTGAAAATGTATACTACTGAACACTTTGAGTAGTATGTGATAATTAATTGCACAAATCATTTTACAAACAATTTTCAATAAGAAAATTTGAAAATATGTCTATATTACTATTGGTCATAGGGAAGCCTTGTCAATGGATGCGGCACCTTCAATTATATCTCTTATATATGAAAAAATAAAATAACTGCATTGGGCTCTATCCAATTGAAGGAGAGCTTGTAATGGAAAAATGGTAGTAGCAAATTAATAACTTAATTTGAATAACAATTACAAATAAGGAGAAGACTATGTAGGGAATCCATGCACGCTCAGAAACAATTTACAAGCACATAAGCAACGGAAAAATATGATCCCTTCAAAGATCCATGCGAAAACCATACTCGTTTGATCGATTCTATCTTATGAGATTCATAGTTACCTTCGATGCGATCCCTTCGCAATCTCATCAACAACACTTGCATTCAAGGTGTCTGGATCTCAGCGCGGTCAAGATGTTTGTGCCTCCATGGTATCCACACGAATCGTGAGATGGAGAGGAACCAAAGTGTGGTGCTAGCCACAAGATGTTGGTTCGGCCAAGAAGGTAGAAGAGGAAGGTGAACAAGATCACACTCAAGCAAAAACCAACACACACACGAAAATAAAAGTCTCATTAAATCCTATTTTATATTCAACCATTGAATATGAAGGGTTTGTGACTCTTGGTTTCCATGGAATTAAAAACTCATTAATTCCATCTTAATGATCATGCAACCCTTCTTAATGGTGAGTCTCACTCAATCAGAATTTAACCTGAGTCTAACTCGAGTCATATTCATTGGGTATACCTTGAGTCCTACTCAATCCAAATTTGACTTGAGTCTAACTCGAGTCAAATTCATTGGGTACACCTTGAGTCCCACTCGATGGCCCAATGGATCATCACATGAGCCATCTCCAACTCACATGTCCTAAGTGTGTGACTCAATAGGTTCTCAAAACGTTGGCAATGTTCCTAAAACCCTTTTAGAGATTAAGTAATGAGTGGCATCTAGCAATACATCATTGCTACCCAAGTGACGAGAATATCGAGATCCGACATATTCTTTCCGTGACTACTATCTTGTATGACTCAGTCCTTCCATCATTGATATCTAGATTGATCAATGAGGCATAGATTGTGTCATCCTCTTATCAATCATGAGTTTCTTAATCTCCAAGTAGACTACTCAACCAAATAAGCTCAATATCTCATATTGACTTATTTGAGCATGACCATGCATTTTAGCAGTCCTACTCTATCAAGGGGCTCATAGAAATCACTTCCGTTATATGAAGGGGATAGATCTCATCTACATCACTCACATCCCTCTGCATAACTTATTGCATACCCAGTGATTGCCTTTATAGTCACCTATTACGGGTGATGTTTGACGAAGCCAAAGTATACAACTCATTATGTAGGGAACCGTAGTGACTTCAGGTCTAAGGATTATTCATACCAATAGTCACATGAGAATATTTATGACACTCATATAACGATTCATGAAACATTCTTATGGCGGGTCAATTTAGTACATAGTCTCTAATATATACCTATGTGTCAACTTGATATCACATATTCATGACTTGTGAGATTAAGTCATCAATTGACCTACATGTTACTCTCTGTGCATTAATATTGTCCTTGCATATTAATACTCGACTAGGAATAGTTAAGAGTAGTGTTCTATATATATATATATATATTATATATATATATATATATATATGTCTACAGACTCTCACTATCAATTCAACCAATTGATATGCTGTAAACTTGAACCTACTATTCAAGGATACTATTATATTATTCATATAGCACATATAAAAAATAATATAATAAGCAAATCTTGCTTTTTATTAATGAAATATGATACATATGATCCCTAATCAATCATCTCATGATTGACACTAAGGGTTGACACTAACAGACTACAGTCATGAATGAAGGTTTTCTAGAAGCATAAGAGCACTAGCAACAGACTTGTAACTAACATTGGTCCAAGTTAAATGGTTCTCTCTCAAAGAATAAAAAATGTTTTATAAACCCAACTAACTGCATTATGTGATGAAAAACCCATAATAAGCATTAAACTGCAATAGGTTTTTGAGAAAAAAAAATGCAAACTATAAATATTTTTCAGTTACTAGAAAACATACCTTGACTATTTCACACAAAGGTTGTTTCTTCCCGTTCTTGCCAATCTCTGTGTTAAATAGTTTCAAGACCCTTCATATAATCATAAGAGATTATATACTTTTAGTGCATCTAGTATACAAGGAAAAATTATAATAAATATTCACAAGTTTTTCCTAATAAAGCTTACATATTCAAAACATTCTTCCAAGTTTCATTATGATACATTGACCGAGAGGATCTAACAAAGAAACAACCTCTTTGGAGGATCGATGACAATCAAACTCCAATGGAAACTACATATATACACAATATTAATGCATGTAGTTAAGCAAGTGTTTATCAAAGTAAAAATGAGTGTTCCCCCTCTATTTTACATACCCTATGTTAATTGGAACCAAAACTAGTTGGTTTATTGGTGTGCCATTCAACCTAGCTACCAAACCACAGGCCCTCTCATCAACTAATGTGAAGTGACTATTAGGATCGAAGGCCTAGCTAAAAGGGGGGGATGAATAGCCTAATCGTTTCTTGATGGAATTCGTTCGTGCTAGATTGTCTACACACTTGTTAGTGCAGTGGAATAATAATAATACTAACACAAATACAATTAAGGCTAAAACAAAATAAAGAAGCCAATAAGAAAACAAGCCTTTAACGTGGTTCACGATCTCTTACCGCTAGTCCATGACAATCCGTTTGGCAGATCACTCTTTCAACCTTCCACTATTTTCTCCTTTTGATCAACACAAGGTGGAGAACACCTTCTTACAACAAACTCCTCTTCTCACAAGATAATATAAGTAGAATTAGAGAAGAGAGGAGTAAAAATACTTAGAAACCATGGGAACCTTGAGAGTATGATTTAGAGTGAAAGCATTAGCCACCTCAAGGCTCCCAAGGCCTCCTTTTTTCAAGAGGAGGCTCTTTTCCCGTTGGGCATGCAACAGTCCACTGCTGCATGCTAGCAGTTGATTGCCATGTAACGGACTGACTCCAACGACTTATTACCAAGCCTGAACCATAGTCGTCACAACTCAACAAGAATAATCGGCAATCATTGCTCACATCGGCATGGCCGATCCAAATGATCGCCTGATCGCTTCAATTGGCTACGAGAGGTTCTGTGCCCGTGTCCACTTATAACAGTCGACTGCCAGGGTTTGTCAGTCGAATGATGGTGGACCAGTCGACTGATGGCCCACAAACCTTCAACCGACTTCTATCAACACTTGTACAGTAAACTGATACCTATATCAGTCAAATGCCATCGGATAAAACCTCAAACAAAGATGTTTGAGCATCCAACACTTGATCTTAGCCATTTGGCCAAGTTCACCTAAGTTGAACTATTCCAACCTGGGTTACAATCGCTCATCTCTCATCTCCTATGGAGTCTTTCATCGAAGCTCTCTTCCTTCGGCCTGTGTCCCTCGGATGCACTAAGCCCACGACTTCTCCCTATGCCATCCTTTGCGTCTTGCCCTGAAGTCTACTTCCTTTGGCTTAACTCCATTGCTTCTCATAAGGCGATCCCTCGGATGCACTAAGCTCACGGCTTCTCCCCATGCCATCCTTCACCGACTCAAGGACCCAAGCCATGAGATGAGTGAACTTGCCAATGCTTCATCAAGTAACTCATGTGTGATTCAGCAAGTCCTGCACAACTTAGAACACACATCAAAAGCATAAACATCCTAATTTAAACTCTTTAACACACACATCAAAGCCATGATCATACTTGGGTTAATTGCCCTACTTGATGACACCCAACATATGGATCAACAAATCTAAACCTCTCATGCTTATTTTCCTCCTTCATCTTTCTATACAAATGCCTACTATTTAAACATACAAGAAAATGCATAAGACCAGGAAAAATATAACTTATAAATTAAGAGTCAAAGTGTTACTGCATGAAAACACATGGATGGTAAATGTAACTTGTTGGTGCAACAAGCCCTGGGTCAATGTTGACCAAACTTGAGTGAGACCCGAGTAGTGTTTTGATGTTTGACAATGAGTTAAATTTGTATTTAACCATTGTTTGACAATATGGTTTGACCATATGTTGACCATATGACTAGTGGATATTTGAGATATCCAAAGTCATATGGGGAAGATTATTTAAGAGAGATTGTTGGAGCAATTTGTTAGGATCGATGCTCTGGCTAGAAGGGGGGATGAATAGCTTTTCTTAATTAACTACAAGATTTGTTAGCGAAAGCACAAATAAACTGAAGACTAAAACAAAATTAAGAAAGACAATGCTAACACAAGCCTTTAACGTGGTCCACGACATCTTGCCGCTAGTCCACGACAATCCTTTAGGTGGATCACTCCTTCAACCTATCTCCTTTAGATGAACACAAGGTGGAGAAGAACCTTCTTACAATAAACTTTTCTTCTCACAAGATGATAGAAGTAGAATTAGAGAAGAATGGAGTAAAAACACTTAGAAAACTTGAGAATCTTGAGAACAGAATTTGGAATGAAAACACTAGCCTTCTCAAGCTTCCTAAGGCCTCCTTTTATATAGAGGAGGTTGATTTTCCCATTGAGCATGCAGCAGTTGACTGCTACATACTAGGAGTCGACTGTCACTATAGCTGACCTAATCAAATGGCTTCTGACCAAGCCTGGTCTGCGATTGTCAAAACTCAATGGTACACTGATCAGTCGATTGATTACATTGGTTGTTGACTGATTCAGCAATCAGTTCGACTTCTCTAAGCAATCAGTTGACTAAGAGTATTTGATCGCCCTTCATGGCAGTCGACTGATGTTGACTAGTCGACTGTCAAACCCTAGCAGTCGATTGTTTTGGCCAAAGAACTCAGCCGACTTTAGCCAATTGCTTGACCAGTCGGCTGGTGTCGGGTAAAACCTTAAACAAAGGTCTTTAAGCATCCAACACTTGATCTTAACCATTTGGCCAAGTTCACCTAAGTTGAACTACCCTACCTGGGTTACAATCGCTCAACTCTCATCTTCCCATGGAGTATTCCATCGAAGCTCTCTTCCTTCGCCCTTTGTTCCTCGGATGCACTAAGCTCATGGCTTCTCCCCATTTCATCCTTCAAATCTTGCCATGAAGTCTACTTTGTTTGGCTTAACTCCATTGCTCCTTGTCCGGTGGTCTCTAAGATGCATTCCACGCCCTCCTTCACCGACTCAAGGACTCGAGCCATGAGATGAGTGAACTTGCCAATGCTTGACTGTATCAAGCTACTTATGTGTGATTCACTAAGTCCTGCACAACTAAAACACACACATCAAAAGCATAGACATCCTAACATAAACTCTTTGACACACACATCAAAACCATGATCATATTTGGGTTGATTTCCCTAACAATCTCCCCCTTTTTATTTTTGTGTGGCAATATGTTTAACCTAGGTAAAATTACATAAAAAAAAATGAAGCATGAATATCAAACTCCCCTTAACACATGCTCTAAAATGTATATCTTAAACCTTACACATTCTCCCCCTTTGACACCAGCAAAAGGATCATACAAATTTATACAAGATGGTATCAAGATTTAAGGGAATATAGAGCTTCCAAGATAGATTTAAAAACTAAAAACTCTAGTACTGGCTCATGTGTGATCGACTAGTATATTCATCAGTCGACTAGGATATGCACCTGTTGTCTAGTTTTTGATAGTGGAGAAAACTAAATTTCTGAAGCCAAATTCATAAATGCATGAAAAATTTATAAAATTTCGAATAATCATGAAATTTTGGGAACACATTTATTATGAATTCCTCTATTAGGGAAAACTAAGTTTTCATGAAAATGCATAAAATTCTAAAAAGTTTGGCAGAAATTCAAAAGTTTCAAAATTTTCTAATGTTGTACCAACTTTGAATTCTACTTTTGCCTTTAAATGTTCCAAAACATTAACTCAAGGTTTTCAAAATATGAAATTGTTTTTAAATTATCAAGAATATCCAACTATGATCTTTGGGCAAGATGTTCATGAGTTAAACATTTTCTTTCCCAATAGTTGGTCAATGATTGCTATGTCATGATACATCTAATGACTCATCAAAATGTCATAAGCATTAGTGAATAATTTGTATCATCTTAACATCTCACCCATTGCTATGTTTGTCAATCAAGTTATCCTTATACTAGATTGTGAGATGTAACTAAAGCAATTCTACTTAACCAAAAGATTTCTCATGCAATGCTACCCAAGTTAGGTATTATCCAATATCACCCATCATGATCATAATTCAACCATTTAGCAAGGTATGAAATAAGTTTAATTATGGTTGACTATTCTAGATTTTTCTATCCTTTAAGAATTGACTTGGGTACCCAATATAGATTCTTTCCAATAGAATTTACAATGTATTCCTTGGGGATCCATTTTCTAGCTACCATTGTTATTTTTGAGTGCCCCTAGCAATTAGGCAATGGTATGACTTTTCATTCCTTGATTCCTTATATCCTAAGCCCTTTATATTGAAACTTGCCCTTTGACTTCCTATGATTATTTTCAAGGTATTAGAGCCTATGGTAAACTTTTCAAGAGCTTTACTAAGATATTCTACCTTTTCCCTTAAAATCTTATTTTCATCTAAACATGCATTATTTGTACTAGAAGAAGCAACATTATTATGTGAACATGCATAGTTTAGCTTTTCTTCTAGAGTTCTGATGTGAGTAAAACATATAGGGTTTTAGGAGTAGTTTTTTCTCACATCTTGCTACATTTTATACTTGTTTCATGCATATAGTACTTTGTTTTGTATGCATTTCCTATTTTCTGGTTCAAAGATCTGCTCTTTATACTTTTGTGTGCAGGAAAACGGTGCACTTTCGAAGCAAAAAAGGGTAATGGGCCACTGGATGTAGTAGGGAACATGGCCAGGGCATGTGGCTACACACAGCCGTGTCCAAAGCTCGGGATTGACCACCACAAGGCCACACACGACCTGGTCGTGTGGTGGCCAACCATTTTGACACAATTAGGTCTTTTTCCAGATTTCGTGAAGAGTCAGCCACATGGTTTATAAAGAAAACTACGGTCAAACACTATGTAGAGGCACGATGGTTGAGACGACACTCCGACGCCCTAAAAAACTTCGGGAACTCGCAATAGGGAGGAAGGAAGCCGCTCGAGGATCAAGTTCTGCACCTCCATGCTAGAGAGAAGAGCCCCATTGCATTGTAATTTACTTTCCGTGCATAATTTCCATTGTATATATGAACATGATCATGCTTTGTGTTTCTTCTCTTATATTCATGGAGTAGATTTATCGATTCTAGGATTAGGGAGTAGTTTGTGTGCGTAGGACATGTTATTCCAAATATATTTCTGATTCTTTAGTTTATATTTATTATTGGTGATTGTTTAGATCTATAGCTATTTGTATTGGTCTTCTATTTACTGTACAAGCTGATATGAGGGGTGACATCCCTCATATCAAAGATTTAGGAGAATTAAGGATGAACCTAGGGGTTGGGCTCATCTCCCGTAACCGTCGATAAAGGATGCAATAAAGTCGAAAATGAGATATGTTCCATCTCACTGCAAGGATTGATTCGGCATCCTCGTACTGCCTAGCCCATCCTAACGCAAGGGGTTGACCTGGTATGACAAAGGTAGCTTCCGATAGATGCAAAACTCATCGGGGGAGTGTATGATGTCCCTTCAACAAGGTTATAGTTAGACGTCTAAATAATACTCAATTGGTAGTGTGTTCTGCGACGCATAAGTGAAACCGAAATCCTAGGATTCCCTCATAGACTCGTAGCAATCCTTCTATTCCTCCATTTGATACCCTACTAGAGTTAAGACCGCTGACAACCCTCTTAATCGCAACCATTAGAATTGAACTCTGAACAATAACGTCCATTGAACAAATTGATACTCGAATCTCAGTCCCTGTGGGATCGATAATCTATTTATTCCTTGATGACATCCGTGCACTTGCGGGCGTTGAGCGTGAGCACGCGCTTCGAGTCCTCGACGGTCTCCGTCGCAAGATTTGAGGTCAAGTTCGCGTGCATCAAGTTTTTGACGTCGTTGCCGGGGATTGATTGATTTGATATTGAATCAAGAAGCGGATAATTAGATCGTACTTAGGTTAATTTTATTTACTTGCTTTACTTTTATCTTTTATTTTACTTTATTTACTTCACTTTTAGATTTTCCATATCAAGATTTAATTTTTATTTTAGCAGTAGTATTATGATTTCTTTTATAATTAACTCTTCTTCATTTGATTTAATAAGCTAAATTAGTTTATTTCCTATTTCTGAGCATTTGGTAATACTTCTAATTTTGTGGCTCGGTTCTTCGTATGCATAGATGCCTAGGATTGAAAGGCCTGACTCCGATCGATCTAGAAATTGAACGAACCTACCATCGTAGGAGAGATGAACAGAAGAGAATGGAGGGCCAAGATGCATCCGTGATGAACATAGGTAGCCGACCTTTGCGGGATTACACAGCCCCTAGTGCCAGAGGATTTAGGCCGAGTATAGCTGGATCGTGCATTTCGGCAAACAACTTTGAATTGAAACCTGCTCTTATACACATGGTCCAGCAAAGTCAATTCGGGGGAGCTACGACTGAAGACCCGAACCGACACCTAGTAACATATTTGGAAATCTGCTCGATAATGAAGATCAATGGAGTACCTGCCGACGCGATTCACCTGAGCCTATTCCCTTTCTCATTGCGGGATAAGGCTAAGGCATGGCTTCACTCCCTGCCATCGGGAAGCATTACTACATGGGAGCAGTGTGAGCAGAGATTTTTGGACAAATTTTTTCCACCAAGAAAGACTACTCACATGCGCCATCTAATCACGAGCTTTTGTCACAAGGAGAGGGAGTCTTTATTTGAAGCCTGGGATCGCTACTAGGGGCTACTCTACCAATGCCCCCACCATGGACTAGAAAGGTGGCTGGTGATCCACATCTTCTATAATGGGATCACGTACACCACAAAGATGTCCTTCGATTCTACTGCAGGAGGAGTGCTAATGAACAAGACTATCGAGGAAGCGGAGGAGTTGATTGAAGAGGTGGCCTAGAACCACCATCAATGGGCTTCCGAGCGTAGTCACCCAACTCCTGAAGTGGGACGATATGCTGTCAACTCTGTAGACCACCTAGCAGCAAGGATGGATGCACTTAGCAGATGGTTCGACTCTTTAAATCCTATTTCTGCATGTGTGGCCAATGACTTTGGAGAGGGAGCAGCAGCGTATCAGGAGGACTACTATGGAGGGCAGGATGGCTTAAAAGAGCATATCAAGCACGTCGACGCGGTTGGGAATCATAATCAAAGGCCCAACAACCTGTATTCCAACACTTATAATCCCAGATGGAGGAACCACCCAAATTTTTCCTATCGGAATAACTCGGGGAACTTCCAATCATCAGGAGGGTATGAGCAACAACAAGGCAATGGGCAGCAACAACCACAGAACTCTAGACTGGAACAAATGATGAAAGACTACATTGCTTCCCAAACTAAGGCCAATGCAGAAATTCGTTGCCAACATCAAAAATCTGAAGAGGTACTTAGGGACTTGAAGCCCACTATTAATGGCCTTGCAAGTCACACAAAAATGTTGGAGACATAGGTATCCTAGATAGCCCAAACTATGTCGCAGACCATGGATAACTCTCCACTTCCTGCCGAGCCGAGTCAGGTCAAGGAAGAGGGAGTGTGCAGCGAGAGAGTAGCACAAAAAAATAGATTCGCCAAGGGATGTGCACCCATGATATCGACCTTGCCAATCCAGGTTGAGATTGAAGATAAGATTTCACCCCTGCTGGAGGACCCTAGTGAATTTGGTATACCCTGCTCGATTAATGGGGAGAGCTTCGATGAAGCACTGTGCGATTTGGGGTCATTAGTCAGTTTGATGTCCTACACACTCTATTTGAAGATATGATTGAGTGGGATCCAACCAGCGGGACTTGGTATTCATATGGGGGATGACTCAGTCAAGGAACCTGTCGGCATGCTAGCATATGTGCCTGTGGTCATTGAGAATTTCATGATACATACGAATTTTATTATACTCGACACAGGACCAAACCCCCAAAATCCCATCATCTTGGGAAGACCCTTTCTGGCGACTGCAGGAGCATGTATAGATGTAAAGACACACAAGATCTCCTTGGAAGTAGAGGGAGAGATCATCCTCTTCCACCTGTCAGAGTGTAGAGCTCCCTTCTTAGACGGCTACGCTTTCAGTCGAGTAAAGCCAAGCCCACTAGAAGACAACTCAAAGACAGATGAATGGAGGTTCTGAGCAAAGTTGAAGATAATGGAGTGTGGTCGAGCTAAAAGACCTTAAACAAAGCGCTTCTTGGGAGGCAACCCAAGTTTAGTTTTTATGTGTTCTTTTTATTTTATTGCATTCATTTGGTTAATTTGTACTTTGATTTCCATTCTTTTAGTATTTTTGAACATGAATTAGGACTAGAAAGAACCTACTAGGTAAAAATAAAATCACTTTAAACCTACACGACTGAGCGAGTAAGGAGAATTCGGACCGTTGTGCACCATGAGAAGGAAACGGGGGGCAAACGGCGAAACCGTGTGTTTTCACACGATCGTGCCCCAACCCCTAGTAGTGCACATGGCCTAGCCGTGTGTTTTCACACGGCCATGGCGCGTGAGGTTTAAGAGGGCCATGTTGTGCATTTTCACCCCAAACGCGCCATGTGCTTTGATTTCTCTTTCCCAAGCCATGTGGAATCATCTTCCCCACCACCTAGGACCCTCTCTAACCCTTAAAGAAGCCCAATAGAAGCAAATATGAGGAGGACAAGGCAAGTAGCGCCCCGATCTAGTACCTCTGAGCGAAGAACAAGGAGAACAGATGCCCCTAAAGCTCCAGAGGAAGGTAACACCTTTCCAACCCTTCTCTTTTGCAATAATAAGCATAGGGAAAGATTTAATATGCTTTCTACTAGAAGAATCACTGCTACTAGGTATCTTGATGAAGATCTCTTAGAGTCCCTAGGTTTGTTTGGTGATATTCAAGCCCTATTTGTAAAAATGAGGTGGGAAGAGATAATGGGGGTAAGACACCCAACCTACCCTAGGATAGTTTTAGAATTTTTGAGCTCTTTAGAAGCGAAAATCTTAACAAGGAGAGTGAGCGAAGAGGGTAGGATTAACTTTAGGTTATTTAACATTGAGCATGAATGGACATTACACCAATGGAACACATGCTTTGGCTTGCCTAGTGGGGGAGAGAAAAGAACCCCTATTGGGTTTAACTCTCGGATCTTTTGGACCGAATTGACAGGAGAGCATGCTTACGACCCTTCTAGGGCTAAAGTATCGCGCCTCCAAAACCCCATTTTTTGGTACCTGCACTGAATTATAGCAAGTACTATTTTTGGTCGTGGGGAGTGTGATGGTGTAGAGAGAGTGATGGTGTAGTGAGAGCGAGTGAGCTACTTTGCTTATGGGACATGCTACAAGAAAGGAGTAGCATTGATGTAGGGTCCCATTTCATTAGACACTTAGTGAAAATGGATAAAGTGGTGAGAGGAGAGATTATTATGGGGGGCCTACTTACCCACATTTGCCATAGCTTGATAGTGGAGTCCCCACTATATGAGGGACCATCCACTTCGGCACCCATCTCTCCTCCTGTACATCACTCTCCCTCCAGTCCACACATGTATAGGAGCCCACCTAGTCCACGTTGACATGAGCTTGCACCTGCACCACCATCTTTTTCTACTTTTGAGCAGAATGTAGGTACATCTACCTATGATTTTTCGGAGTTCCGATCACACCTCGATGACATATATGCCAAGCAGCAGACGCATAGGTAGCAATGGGAGGATTAGAGCCCTACATGCAAGCAGAGTTTCAGGGATCTGGAAGGAGGAGCACCGAGCAGCCGCTGTATCCACTAGCTCTCAGATCGACCACATGTACATGTGGCATAAGCGGCTCAATACCATATTCTCCCAGGATCGTGAAATGTCGAGGCTACCAGACTTTCCACCTCGTCCACCATACTAGAGGTATGTTTCGCTTAAGTCTGGGGGGATGCCCCAAGTTTCGATTTATTTTGTTTCTAGCAGTAGTTTCTTTCTTGATATTTACATTTTAGTTAGCATTCATTTGTTCATGCATAGGTTGTTTAGTTTCTTTCAACACTTAGTTTTTGCTATCTATAAGCTATCTCAGTAGTATTTTTAAGGTTTTCTTCATGAGATTGTTTCCATGGGTAGCTTAGCTTCATTTACCTCGTGGTATTTTATTTTATTTGCTCTAATGAATGTTCTATACTTACACTGGTTAGCTTTTGTTTTTGCACCTACACATGACGAACATTCTGAAAAGAAAAATCTAGTACGTACCTAGTTATGATTCATCTCGATAGTCTAATACTTTGGAATCCATAGGTGACTCTAGATTTTGCATTTTAGTTAGTGGAGATGCTCGGATTGTGGAAGCCCATTCGAATAAAATCAAAATCCCAAGAGAGAGAGCAAAGAAAGAAAGAAAATAATAATAATAATAATAATAATAATTGAAAAAAAATATTATGAGGGATAAAAAAAATAGTTGTCATGGGTGGAAATGGTTAGGTGCCCCTTTGAGACCGAGTTATGTTACTGGGGAAATACCTACCAATTTCTCTCAATACCGAGCACGCCTTTGAGATTTTGTGCTAGATCTAGGGAATGACTGTCGCTTTGGGCAGGTAAGTACCTAAGAGTTGGAGACCATAGGAAAGCTATAGGATGATGACTTAACTTACTATGGAACGAGTATCCCCTAAGAAGATTCACTTGGCACGTGCACGAGGAGCTAACTTAGTGAATTTTTAGAACACATCTATTTTTCTTTGATTGAAAATACTACTTGATAAATCTAGTTAACATGCTAAGTATGGAACAATACTTTTTAAAATTTAATGGCACTGAGGTTTGCTTGAGGACAAGAAAAGATCTAAATCTGGGAGAATTGATGTGAATAAAACATATAGGGTTTTAGGAGTAGTTTTTGCTCACATCTTGCTGCATTTTATACTTGTTTCATGCATATAGTACTTTGTTTTATATGCATTTCCTATTTTCTAGTTCGGAGATCTTCTCTTTGTACTTTTGTATGCAGGATAACATTTTATAGGTAAAACAGTGCACTTTCCGAGCGAAATAGGGCATTTGGCAGCTGGATGCAGTAGGGGACACGACCAGGGTGTGTGGCTACACATGATCAGGGTGTGTGGCTACACACGACCGTGTCTAAAGCTCGAGATTGGCCACCACAGGGCCACACACGGCCTGGCCGTGTGGAAACACACAATCATGTGGAGGCCAACCATTTTGATGTGATTAGGTCTTTTTCGGATTTCGTGAAGAGCCAGCCTCATGGTTATATAAAGAAAGCTACACCCAAACCCTAGGGGGAGGTACGACAGTCGGGACGACACTCCGGCGCCCTAAAATGCTTTGGGAACTCAGAACGGGGAGAAAGGAAGCCGCTCGAGTATCAAGTTCTGCACCTCAATGCCAGAGAGAAGAGCCCCATTGCATTGTAATTTACTTTCCGTGCATAATTTCCATTGTATATCTGAACATGATCATGCTTTGTGTTTCTTCTCTTATATTCATGGAGTAGATTTACCAATTCTAGGATTAGGGAGTAGTTTGTGTGCGTAGGATATGTTATTCTAAATATATTTCTGATTTTTTAGTTTATATTTGCAATTGGTGATTGTTTAGATCTATAACTATTTGTTTTGGTCTTCTTTTTACTCTGCGAAGCCGATACGAGGGGTGACAACCCTCGTATCAAAGATTTAGGAGAATTAATGAGGAACCTAGGGTTTGTCATCATCCCCTATAACCGTAGATAGAAAGATGCAATAGAGTTGGAAATGAGATACGTTCCATCTCACCGTAGGGATTGATTCGACATCCTCTTACCACCTACCCCATCCTAACGCCAGGGGTCGACCTGATATGGAAGAGGTTGCTTCCGATATATGCGAAAGCTCATCGGAGGAAGTGTATGATGGCCCTTCCACAAGACTTTAGTTAGACGTCTAGATAATACTCAATTGGTAGCGTGTTCTACGACGCACAAGTGAAACTGAAATCGTAGGATTTCCTCAAAGAATCGTAGCAACCCTTCTCTTCCACCGTGTGACACCGTACTAGAGTTAGGATCGTCGACAACCATCTTAATTGCAACCATTAGAACTGAACTCTGAACAATAACATCCACTGAACAAATCGGTACTCGAATCTCAGTCCCTGTGGGATCGATAATCTATTTATTACTTGACGACATCCGTGCACTTGTGGGCGTTGAGCGTGAGCGCATGCTTCGAGTCCTCGACGGTCTCCGTCGTGAGATTTTAGATCGCGTTCACGTGCATCAAGTTCTAATCTCATTTTGCAAACATTTTTTTTCTTCTTTGTCCTAAATAAATCTCTAGTTAAATTTGAAATCATATGAATGACATCTTGAGTAGGAAGATTTTTTACCTCATTTATCCAATCGTCTTCCGATTCCGAAGGTTGTGCTCCCCCTACATTTGAACTCTCCTCCTCACTTATGCTTCCTTCTTCTTGTTCGGATGAGGTGGAGGATACATCATCTACTCCCATGAGTGCAAAATGTGAGATGGCCTCCTCTTCCTCCGATGAGGATGAGTCCCATGTAGCTTATATGTTTTGGGATTTTGACTTCTTCTCCTTTTCCTTTGACTTCTTCTCCTCTTTATTCTTGCCTTCTTTCTTCTTGTCATCCTTCTTCTTTTCTTCCATCATCTTGTTCAATAGAGGACACTCATCCCTCATGTGTTCTTCTCCTTGGAAACTATAGCATATAACCTTCCTTTTCCTTCTCCTATCATTAGATTTGTTAAACATAAAACCTTTTAATGCACGTCTTACCCTTCTTACCATGTATGCCTCTTCATCACTATCCATTGAAGAATGGGAATCGTCATCTGATGAGAGGGGTGAGGTCTTCTTCTTCTTTCCTTTTCTTGCAACAAGTTCTACTCCCCTTGATTGATTGATTGGTTCTTCAACTATTCCTTCAAGGTGAGTTTCGTGAAGTTCCATAGTAGAGAAAAATTCTTCTAAAGTACTAACATCTAGATTCCTTGAGATATAGAAGGAATCAACCATGGAGCTCCATTTTGAGGATCGAGGGAATGCATCAATGGATTTCATAATCATGTCCTGATTTGATACCTTTTCCCTACACTTGATAAGGCATTGATTATCTATTTAAATCTAGAATTTAATGACAATACCTTTTCTCCTTTATTCAATTTGATATTGTTGAGTTGTGACTGAAGAAGATCTCGTCTTTCTAATTTGGCTTTGGATGTACCCTCATGAAGCTCAATTAACTTCTCCAACATCTCCTTTGCACTTGAACACTCTCCAATCTGATCTATTTCTTATTGAGGAAGCACATTTAAAAGGTGATGCTTGGCCTTTAAATTTGCTAGATGTTCCTCCCTTTGCTTCTTTGTCCATCTTGATTTTTCTATCGGCTCGTTGTCTTCATCCTTAGGTACCTCAAAACCATTTTCCATTATTAGCATAATATCAAAGTTGGTTTCAAAGAATACCTCCGTTCTTTTCTTCCTCCAAGAAAAGTCTCCTTCGAACTTTGGTGGGTGAATGTTCATGTCGGCCATTTGATGTGCTTATCACGTCGATGAGTTCGATGATAAGGACCTTCCTCTGATATCACTTGTTAGGACCTATGCTATGGCTAGAAAGGGGGGATGAATAGCCTTTCTTAATTAACTACAAGATTTGTTAGCAGAAGCAAAAAAAAACGAAGACTAAAACAAAATTAAGAATGGCAATGCTAACACAAGCCTTCAACATGGTTCATGGTCTCTTGCCACTAGTCCACGACAATCCTTTGGGTGGATCACCCTTTCAACCTTCCACTATTTTCTCCTTTAGATGAACACAATGTCACGCCCGCCCTTCCCGGGACCCTAAATGTCCGGAGAGGCGGCGCGTGACGCGACCGTACATACATTTCATACAGCGGAAGACTTTATATATATACTTCTTATTTCTTACAGCGGAAGACTTAAGACCTAAATACTTTTTTTTTTCTTTTAAACATAAATATGCATTAACACTTCTTCTTAACATAGAGTATGTTTCATAGCATAGCATGCATAGATACTTCTTCTTACTTCTTCTTTACTTCTTCTTATCAACATAAAGCATGCATCATATATATATATAGATACTTAAGGCTTAGTAGGTTCATAACATCATCGTCATAGGGAGACATAAGTAAAGACATCCATAGACATCATCATTATAGATAATACATGTATACGTAGACTTAACGGATCTTCTCCACCATGCCACTACCACACACATTGACCCCTCCTGCTGTTCCCTTTAGTTTATCCATCCCTTACCTTTATCTCGACGATGGAAAGATAAACTATAAGCACATAGGCTTAGTAAGATCCTGTCCTACTCACAAAAACCATACATCATCATTGATCATGACTTGTGGCATTTATAACATATAATCAATATATCATGTAACATACATGGCATCATCAACTTAACTTGTAGCTTAAGCAACATAAACGTAACATACATGGCATCATATGTAACTTAGTAACCTAACATCATAGCGTGCATCGAACATAACATGTAACTTATACATCATGACATATCATCTAACATAATGTAACTTAAACATTATGGCATATCATCTAGCATAACAGTAACTTAAACATTATGGCATATCATCTAACATAATGTAACTTAAACATCATGGCATATCATCAAACATAACATGTAAACATATGGCATATCATCAAACATAACATGTAACGTAAACAATCATGGCATATCATCTAACATAACATGTAACTTAACAATCATGGCATATCATCTAACATAACATGTAACTTAACAATCATGGCATATCATCTAACATAACATGTAACTTAAACATTAACATGCAAACATATGCAAGATGCTTTTGAAAACATATATGTTAGGTACGTAAATATAGATCTCAACATATTTGGGCCCGGCATTGTACCACTTCTTCATTATCATAGCGCGCATCCCTAAATAGGCCCGAGGTAGCAAGTCTCGAACCTAATAGGTTCCTAGGCCCGAGTCTTATTCCATCGACCTAGGGGCAATCGTCATAGCGTAGAAGCCCATCCTAGGCCCGAGTCTTACTCCATCGACCTAAGGCATCTTGGAGCCCATCCCATACTAGGCCCGAATCTTATTCCATCGACCTAGGGGCAATCATACATAGAAGCCCATCCTAGGCCCGAGTCTTATTCCATCGACCTAGGGCATCTTAGGAGCCCATCCCTTCTTTGGACCTTGTTAAGGTCTTGGTACAAGCCATGCAGAAAGTAAAATACTTATATGCTTATTTTACAACATAGCTTATTTCTTTAACATAGCATAGCATACTTCATTTCATAACACATCATGCTTCATTTCATTCACATAGCATAGCATACTTCATTTCATAACAACATAGCTTATTTCATTAACATAGCATAGCATACTTCATTTCATACACATCATGCTTCATTTCATTAACATAGCATAGCATACTTCATTTCATAACAACATAGCTTATTTCATTAACATAGCATAGCATACTTCATGGTATGAACTTCATTGTAACCTAAGGAGATCAAAGGTGGCCGAATGGCCCTTATAGGCTTTTTAGGGTTTAGACCTTTAACCTAATTCAAGTAACATACATAGGCATACAAATTCCATAAAATTCATGGTGTGAACTTCATTGTAACCTAAAAGACCAAAGGTGGCCGAATGGCCCTTATAGGCTTTTTAGGGTTTAGATCTTTAACCTCAACCCCCCTAACATGTTAACATCATTACTTACAAGTAAAACAAGCTATAAAACTTCAATAAAACACCAAGATCCATATTGGCCGAATGGTTCTTAGGGTTCATTAGGGTTAGCTTTTGTCCTAATCCACTTTAACCCCTAACATCATCATCTAGTTACAAAAACATGGCATGGAACTTCATTGAAACCCTAAAAGTAGGGTTTGGCCGAATAGGTCTTTAGGGTTCATTAGGGTTAGCTTTTGTTCTAATCCACTTAAAACCCTAACATCATCATCTAGTTATAGAACATAGCATAAACATAACATGGAGCTTCATTTAGACCCTAGTCCATGACTTGGCCGAATAGTTCATGGAGACCTTTGGGGTTAGATCTTTATCCTAATCCCTCTAACATGCTATCATCATCATTTGCAAGTAAAGCAAGATATAAACTTCAACAAAAACACCAAAAACCCATGTTGGCCGAATGGTCCATAGGGTTTCCTAGGGTTAACTTTTGACCTAATCCCTTTTTAAACCCTAACTACATCATATAGCAATTAAAACATGGCATTCATGAAACCCTAACCCTAATTTCCTAGGGTGGCCGAAACACATAAGGGCTCAACTAGGGTTAGCTTTTTAACCAACCCTCTTTTCCCATCTTAGCATCATCATATCCTTCCTAAACATAGATTTCAACTTCATTGGTAAACTAAAACATGCTTGGCCGAATATAACATACAGGTTGTTCAAACATTCAATCGCAACTACTCGTATGCAGGTGAGGGATACTTACATCCTTCGCTTTGCTTGTAGTGTGAAGAAGATGACCTAACACAAACCCTAGCCCTTGCTTCTTGCTTGGAGGAGTTTCGGCCAAAGGTGGAGAAGGGCTAGAATTTTGGTGAGGAGAAGAAGAAAAAGAGTGGAAGTGACCAAATCCAACCTTCCCTCTTCTTTATAAAGGGGGGGGAGGAAGAGAAGTTCCTCTTTTCTTTTCCATGCCTCTTCATTTACTCCTAGTCCCACTTATCTATAGTTTCCCCCTCTTCCTTAATCATGTAATCCTATTGGTCTTCTGGTTAGTGGGTGCATCTATAAGGCTTGGCTATCTCTAGAGGTTTGGGGTTCAATTCCTAGGCCTTGCACCCCTTTTTGGCTTATTTTCTTTTATTTTTGAAAAGGCCCACATAAAGCCCATGATCATCAAGCCAAAAAAATTTCTGTAAAATTGCTAGGAATTTTACGAGCGTTACACACAAGGTGGAGAATAACCTTCTTATAATAAACTCCTCTTCTCACAAGATGATAGAAGGAGAATTAGAGAAGAATGGAGTAAAAACTCTTAGAAAACTTGGGAAGCTTGAGAACAGGATTTGGAATGAAAGCACTAGCCTTCTCAAGCTTCCCAAGGCCTCCTTTTCTAGAGAGGAGGTTGATTTTCCCATTGAGCATGCAGTAGTCGACTGCTGCATACTAGCAGTCAACTGTCGCTGTAGCTGGCCTAATCCAATGGCTTCTGACCAAGCCTGATCTTCGATTATCACAGCTCAATGATACACTAATCGATCGATCACATTGGCTGATCGATCCAGGCTATCGCTTTGAATGCTCCAAGTAATCAGTCGACAAGAGAATTTCTGTGCTCATGTCCAGCTAAATCAGTCGACTGCCCTTCATGGCAATTGACTGATGCGGACCAGTCGACTGCCAAACCCTAGCAGTCGATTGTTTTGGCCATAAAACTCAACAAACTTCAGCCAATTACTTGACCAGTCGACTTAGACCAGTCGACTAATAACCATATCAGTCGATTGGTGTCGAGTAAAACCTTAAACTAAGGTGTTTGAGCATCAAACACTTGATCATAGCCATTTGTCCAAGTTCACTTAAGTTGAACTACCCTACCCGAGTTACAATAGCTCAACTCTCATCTTCCCATGGAGTATTCCATCGAAGCTCTCATCCTTTTGCCTATGTTCCTCGGATGCACTAAGCTCATGACTTCACCCTGTGCCATCCTTTACGTCTTTCCATGAAGTCTGCTTCTTTTGGCTTTAACTCCATTTCTCCTTGTTTGGCGGTCCCTCGAATGTGTTCCATTCCCTCCTTCACAGACTCAAGGACCCGAGCCATGAGATGAGTTAACTTGCTAATGCTTGACCGTATCAAGCTACTTATGTGTGATTCACCAAGTCCTGCATGACTAAAACACACACATTAAAAGCATAGACATCCTAACTTAAACTCTTTTACACACACATCAAAACCATGATCATACTTGGGTTGATTGCCCTAACACAATTAATCTCAGAAGTCAATGTTTGGATACTTGGCAAAAAAAAGTCCAAATATGGATATTAGGTAGGGAGGTCTAAAGGTATAATCTTGGTAGCATAAGTCCAAGTGTATAGTCTTGGTGGTGTAAAGTCCAAGTGAACTTTGGCAATTGGAAAGTCCAATATGGAGTTGGTAAGGGAAGTCCAAGCATGGAGTCTTGGCAACAAAATTCCAACTGAACCTTGGCAAATGACCCAGTTAGCATGACAATAGTCGATGGAAGCATCTGAAGGCTTGCACGAAGGATGAACGAGTCGTGAAGGACTCTGATGGATCCTGAGGGTGTGAAGCTGATGGAGGTGGCTAGAAAGCTTAGGTCTAGGCTATGGGTGTATATCAAGTATTAGGGGATCATACTTGGGTTTAACCTCATGTTTCAGGTTTACCAGTCGATTAATGGCTTTGCCAAGTCGACTAGCCGAGTGTTTGACACTCGGTAGCCTAGCATCTCAGAGTGATTTACTGGGATTATGACTAATCTCGACTGCTATTTTGTTTCATTGGCAGTTGATTGCTATGTATGGGCAGTCAACTGGCCTTGAGTAGTCAATTTCCATGGATGACAGTCAATTGGAATTTGTGGACACAAGCATAGAAAGGTTTGTAATCGACTACTATGTAAGGGCAATTGACTAATAGTTATGGACAGTCGATTGATGGGTCAGAGAATTCTATTGGTGTGCCCTAATCTGACATGGATTAGTCCATTGGAGACAGTGACTAAGTGACCAGTTGACTGGAAGGCAAAAAATTAGCCCAAGCTAAGTTATAAAAGGAGCTCAATGGGAGGATTTAGAGCAACTGATTCTTGAAGCTTTTAGAGGGGAAATGTTGTTACTTTCTAGACCTTCAAATATGTTCAAAGCAAGCAATCCAAAGTTCATCTTTATAAAGCGTTTTTGCATTTATATTCATTCTTAGCTTGTTTTTGTTGCTTCTTCATGTTGTACTTTTGTATAAACTTGTTGTACGAGGTTTCTCCACCTCTGGATTGTTCCCAAGAAGGAGAAGTTGATAATGGTGTGTATAGGATCGAAATACTCCAAGAGAGGGGGGGTGAATCTCGAAGATTACAAATTTTTTTTAGAAATTAAACCTTATTTTGAAACAAGAGTATGCAACGGAATAAATAAAATAGAGAGACAAGCTATTTACTTGGTTCACAACCCTAGTCGGGTTGCTACTCCAAGGTCCGTAGCTCTTCTGAGAGCAACCTCGATGGACAATCACTATAAGGCCCTCCGACTCGATAACTCTCGACTTCGGAGGAGTTCACTTTTTTTATAATGAATAAGAGATAGATAACACTCTACATTCTCTTTGAAATTAAGTACACAAAAGAGAAATAAAGACAAGTAAGTAAAACTAAGGTATACCGACACTTTTTAGGGCTATCAAATTAGGCACGCAGTGTCGGAATTGTGTCGATGCAAAGGGATGAAGTTCTTACGGACGACAAACAATAGTAGCATCATTTGAAAGTAGTAGATGATGATTGTTCGGAGCTGGTCAGCTATTTCTTTTATAAAGATTTTCCAGCCGACTGGAATACCCTCTAGTCGACTCCACATCAGTCTGTCGATATGGTACTTTCACATCTCCAAATATTGAACCTATTCCAGTCGACTCCAGATCACCTGTCTCCACATTGGGAAGATTGCCTTACCAATGACGGACATCTTCAATCGACCGAACTCTTTCCATCCGGCTTCCAGATCCTCGATCGACATTACTAATCTTGCCAATCGGGTATCCAATGATCGACCCATACCTAGTCGATTGGACTTCATTCGACTGGAATCCCTGCAAAACGAGATTAGCACAAGCAAATAATATACAACATGATAACAATACTAATACTGCTCAATCTCGACTTCTAAGTCACACGCTGACTATCCATCAGACCGACACCTAACTTTGTCTCCCTACAGAGGACTCAACCGTACCTCTCCACTTGACTTGAGGCTTACCTATCAGCTGCCATGTCGGACTTATCATTCTTGACATCCGATCTGCCCCACCAGGGCTTCCACCAGTTGTCCCATCAACCTGACCCGGTTGGACTTTTTGTTGATTTTCTAGTCTCCTGACCCAACTGATCTTCATGCCAAATGTCCAGTCCGCTCGACTCATCTGGACTTCATGCCAGGTGTCCGATCCTCTTAATCTTTCAAGACATCTGCCTAGTATCTGATCAACTCTGCCTACTAGGACTTTCCTGATAAGCCTGCACACTTAACACTCATATCAAAACACAAGTCCTGAAAATAATTTTTAAAAGTGGGATCTCCCCCATTATCAAGATTTTCTAAAGTATTTAATCTTTACAAAAGATTAAATTTCTAAATGTTTCAAAACTCTTAATATCTCAATTTTAAAAAACTGCCCCTTAAAAATTTTGAAATTTTTAAAAATCTTAATTTTCAATTATTTTGAAACTCCCACTTAATATTTTTATTTTTTTCAAAATTCACATTATCTTAAATTTCAAAACCATTGAAACTCTCCCTTTGAAACTTCCCTTTAAAAATATATTTCATATTTTCAAAACCTTTGAAACTTCCCCTTAAAAATATTTTTCAAATATTAAAAACCTTTGAAACTTCCCCTTAAAAATATCTTTCAAATTTTTAAAATTCTTAATCTTTAAGACTTTACAAAACTCCCTCTCAATAAAAGCAAAAAAGTTTTCAAAATTTTCAACATTTGTCCTATTAATAATTTTAGATGATGCAAATGAGATAGAAAAAATGTCCAAGCCTGAATTCCTAAATATTATTTTTATACTTAAAAATACACATCTAAAAATTATTTTTAAAGCAAATTTCCAACTCTTTACTAGCTCAAGTGATATAGAATTATCATCAAGATTTGAATTAGAGTTAGTCACCGAAGTGATTGATTTTCTTTTTAAACCCGATGTTGGTTCATGTTGATGCACTAAATCTACTTCTGGAACTGTAGGACTATCTGAGCCGCAAAAACCACTTTTTGCATTGCGGAAACCTCGGAAGTCGGCCACGGATCGATGCGAAGGTAAACAAAAAATACATATACGTGTTTAAAAAACCTTAGATCTACTCTAGATCTACATGTTAAGAGTTTTACCCTTGATGTGATGCCCTTCGCTTATCCCGCTCATCCAAACGGCTTGCCGGAACTTGAGAGTGTCAAGTGCACACTCCTCTATAGGTATCCACACAAGAAATAGGTGGAGAAAAGCAACCTAGAGTGTTCTAGCACTCCTTAGAAGCTCACGGCAAGATGAGGAAGAGAGAGCTTGAGAAGAGAGGAGGAAGAAGATGAAGTTACACAACTTAACTTCACACATCAATAGTGGTCGGCCACTATAAGGGGGTTACATGCATGCATGTAATTCCAAGAGCCAATGGCTCTTGGTCTCCCTCATGAGGTGGCACCCCATGATGTGTCCATGATGATGTGGAACATCATCATTGGCCAGCCCCATTCCAAGTCACCATGACATGCCAATTGGTCAAGTTAAAATTGACCATTCATCTTCCCTCTCAAGTCAAATCAAACTTGACCTCTTATCTCCCATGGTTGATCAAATCCAACCATTTGATTCAAGTCAATTTGATTTAATGAATCTCAATTCATTAGTTTAAAATTACTCAATGAATCAAATCGGAATTAGACTCATTCAACACTTGAATCAACTTGAGTCCAACTCAATTAGACTAATTTGGATTACTCTTAATCCAATTTGGTTCATCCCATGAACCTAATCTTCATAGTTCATCATATGAACCTAATCTACATCTAATTTCCCTTTGTGTGTGACCCTATAGGTTCTTGTAACGTTGGCAATGCTCCTAACAAATTTAGGGACATAAGCAATGAGCGGTATCTAGCAACACATCATTGCTACCCAAGTTACAAGAATGTTGAGATCCAACATCACCTTTATGACTACTAATTGTGACTCTCAAAATATGTGACAATGTCCTTCTATCCTTGACATATAGATTGACAAATTTAGGCATAGACCGTGTCATCCTCGGTACAATCTATATCTTGAACTCCAAGTAGACTCACTCTAATCAAATGAGCTCAACATCTCGTATTGACTCATTTGGGCATGGCCATGCACTTAGTGGTCTCGCTATATCAAGAATAACAATGTCACTCCCGTCATATAGGAGGTATAGATCCCATCTACATCACTCACATCCCTCTGCTTAATTTGTTACATACTCAGTAATTGCCTTTATACTCCACCCATTTACGGGTGACGTTTGACGAAGCCAAAGTATACAACTCCTTATGTAGGGAACCATGGTGACTTCAGGTCCAAAGACTAATAGTCACATGAGAATGTATATGACACTCATATAATGATCCATGATACTTTCTCATGACCGGTCATTCAGTATACATTCTCCAATGCATACCCATGTGTCAACGTGATATCACATATCCATGACTTGTGAGATCAAGTCATCGAGTTGACCTACAAGCTAGTCTCTTCGCATTAACATTATCCCTGAATGTTAATACTTGACTAGGAATGATTAAGAGTAGTGTTCTCTATTTCATCTCATTATCGATTCAACCAATCGATTGATATAGATAAGAACCTTCTACTCAAGAACGTTATTATAATTAGTTATTTTGCACCAATACAAGTAAGTATAATAACCATAAAGAAATGTCTTTATAAAGAGGAATATGATACAACAAGTCCATACAATAATCATCACATGATTGGCTCTAGGGATTTCACTAATAATCTCCCACTAGCACTAGTGCCAATCACTGTAGTATCAAATACCCAATGACCGAGTGTGACCATCATGTTTTTTCTGTGCCAAAGCCTTGGTCAAAGGATCTGCGATGTTAGCCTCTGTGGGTACTCTGCAAATCTTCATATCTCCTCTATCAATAATCTCTCGAATGAGAAGGAAGTGTCGTAGTATGTGTTTGGTCCGCTGGTGTGAGCGAGGTTCCTTAGCCTGCGCAATCGCTCCATTGTTGTCATAATAGAGCTCTATAGGATCTGCTATGCTAGGAACCACCCCATGCTCAGTAATGAACTTGCAGATCCAAACTGCCTCCTTTGATGCCTCTGATGTAGCAATATACTCGGCCTCTGTTGTAGAATCAGCAACTGTGTCCTGCTTCGAACTCTTCCAACTCATAGCGCCACCATTCTTGCAAAACACGAACCCTGACTACGATCTATAATCATCCTGGTCAGTTTGGAAGTTGGCATCGCTGTAACCCTTTATAGCTAGCTCCTCATCACCTCCAAATATCAAGAAATATTCTTTAGTCCTTCTCAAGTACTTAAGAATATTCTTGACTGCTATCCAGTGACGCTCACCTGGATCTGACTAGTATCTACTCGTCATGCTCAAAGCATATGAGACATCAGGACGAGTACATAGCATGGCGTACAAGATAGATCCTATGGCCGATGCATAAGCGATCTTATCCATGCAGTCTCTCTCCTCTCTAGAAGAGGGACTTTGAGTCTTCGAAAGACTCACACCATGTGACATCGACAGAAGTCCCTTTTTGGAATTCTGCATGGCAAACTGTAGTAATACCGTGTCAATATATGTACTCTGACTTAGGCCAAGAAATCTCTAAGATCTATCTCTATAGATCTTGATGCCTAGAATACAGGTTGCTTCACCTAAGTCCTTCATTGAGAAGCACGTCCCCAACCAAGTCTTCACAGACTGTAGTGAAGGGATGTCATTCCCAATGAGTAGTATGTCATCCACATACAATACAAGGAAGACAACTGTGTTTCCATTAACCCTCTTGTAGACACAGGGTTCATCTTCATTCTTGATGAAACCAAACTATTTGATCGCATCATTGAATCGAAGATTCCAGCTCAGAGAAGCTTGCTTTAGCCCATAAATGGACCTTTACAGCTTGCATACTTTCCCAGTATGTTGTGGATCTATAAAACCCTCAGGTTGTGTCATGTACATATCCTCGAGCAAGTTTCCATTCACAAACACAGTTTTGACATCCATCTGCCAGAACTCATAATCGTGGTATGCTGCAATAGCAAGCATGATCCGAATGGACTTAAACATCACCACTGGAGAAAAGGTTTCATCATAGTCAATACCATGAATTTACTTGAAACCTTTAGCCACCAATCGGCCCTTATAGGTATGCGTAAGTCCATCCATGTCAGTCTATCTCTTAAAGACCCACTTACACCCAATGTGTTTGACGCCTTCAGGTGGATCAACCAAAGTCCATACTTGGTTTTTGTATATGGATTCCATCTTGGATCTCATGGTCTCTAGCCATTTCTCAGAATCTGGGGTCATCATAGCTTCCTGATAGGAGGTAGGCTCATTCTTAATGAGCATAACGTCATTATGGTCAGATAAGAGAAATGAGTATCTCTCAGGCTGATGACGTACCCGATCAGACCTGCGAAGAGGTAGGTCTACCTGAATAGGTTGTTGTTCCATAACTCTTTGTGCAACAATCTCATCACACACAACACTTTGTAGTTCCTATTCAACCTCCATCAAGGCCTCAGTGCTATAGTCCTTTTCTTGAATTTCTTCAAGATCGAACGTACTCCCACTAGTTTTTCTAGAAACAAAATCCCTTTCTAGAAATACCCCAGTCTTTGCCACAAACACTTTGTACTGACTAGGAATGTAGAAGTAATATCCCTTTGTTTCCTTGGGATATCCAACAAAATAGCACTTAACGGATTTGAGTCCCAATTTATCTGAGACTTAACGTCGAACGTAAACCTCACAACCCCAAATCCTCATGAAAGACATCTTGGGATTTTTCCCTGTCCATATCATATATGGTGTCTTTATCACAGCCTTGGATGGTACACGATTAAGTGTGAAGGCTGCTGTGTCTAGAGCATATCCCCAAAAGAATATATGAAGATCTGTGTGACTCATCATAGATCATACCATATCTAATAGGGTACGATTCCTCCTTTCAGATACACCATTCCACTATGGTGTTCCAAGAGGAGTGAGTTGGGATAGAATCCCACACTCATTTAGATAGTCATGAAACTCATGTCTAAGTTATTCACCACCTCGATCTGATCGAAGTATCTTAATACTCTTGCCAAGTTGGTTTTGTACTTCATTCTTGAATTCTTTGAACTTTTCAAAGGATTTAGACTTATGTGTCATCAGATACACAACCATATCTACTGAAGTCATCAGTAAATGTAATGAAGTACCTATATCCACCTCTAGCAGCAACATTGAAAGGACCACATACAACACTATGTATAAGTCCTAACAAGTCAATTGCTCTTTCGCTGTGTCCACTAAAGGGTGTCTTGGTCATCTTGCCTAGAAGGCAAGACTCGCATGTCTCATATGATTCAAAATCAAATGAGTTCAACACCCCATCCTTATGGAGCTGGGATAAGCGACTCTCATTTATGTGACCTAAGAGACAATGCCAGAGATAGGTTTGGTTCAACTCATTTGATTTGAACATTTTGGTACTTATGTTATAGATGGGGCCTCTAAGTCTAGAATGTAGAGTCCGTTCATTAGAGGTGCACTACAATAGAACATATCATTTAAATAAACTGAACAACATTTGTTCTTTATTATAAATGAAAATCCTTTCTTTTCCAAACAAGAAACTGAAATTAAGTTCTTAGTCAAAGCAGACACATAACAACATTCATCTAGTTCTAGTACAAGCCCAAAGGGCATAGATAGATAATAAGTTCCTACAGCAATAGCAGCAACCCTTGCTCCATTGCCTACTCATAGGTCCACCTCGCCCTTCGTCAATGCTCTGCTATTTCTCAGCACCTGCACATTGGTACAAATGTGAGATGCACATCCGGTATCTAATACCCATGACGAAGAAATAGATAGATTGACTTCTATAACATTTATACCTAAAGTAGAAGTCTCACTTCTCTTCTTCTTAAGATCTTCCAAGTATGCTTTGCAGTTATGCTTCCAGTGTCCAGCTTCCTTACAGTGGAAGCAAGTCCCTTCCTTGGCCACCCCTCCTTTCGGTTTCAGTGCCTTGCCTTTGCCCTTGGCTTGGGACTTTCCCTTACCTTTAGGCTTGCCCTTGCCTTTCTTCTTTTGCACTATCAAAATGGAGTCGAGTTTTCCCTTCTTAAGGTCTAGTTCAGCAGTTCACAACATGCTAACCATCTCAGGCAGTGGCTTATCAATTTCATTCATATTGTAATTCATGACAAATTGATTGTAGCTTTGTGGCAAAGATTGCAAGATCAAGTCAGTGGCCAGCTCTTGGCCAAGTGGGAATCCCAACCTCTATAGGTTCTCTATGTACCCAATCATCTTGAGTACATATGGACCTACGGGAGTCCCATCTTGCATCTTGGACTGAAATAGTGCATTAGAGATCTCATATCTCTCGTGCCTTGCTTGTCCTTGATACAGTTGACGAAGATGTTCAACCATATCAAAAGCATTCATGAACTCATGTTGCTTCTGAAGCTCAGAGTTCATGGTCGCGAGCATGAGGCATGACACATCTAATTCATCATCTTGATGCTTCTTTTAAGCATCTCGGTCAGCTCGTGAGGCAGTGGCAGGAGGTGCCTCCGGAATGGGCTGCTCCAGGAAATACAGTTTTCTTTCTTGGGTGAGAATGATTCTCAGATTCCTGTACCAGTCCAAAAAATTTGCTCTATTGAGCTTGTCCTTATTAAGGATAGAACGCGGGGAGAGAGTGTTTGTGTTTGTCGACATGGTCATCTACAACATACACAATGTAGAAAATTAATATCATATTCCATTTATCATTTAATTAGGCCTTTAATCAAATGATGCTCCCACTGAATTATAGGACTTTTGTAGAATCGAGTCATGGATGTGGTCAAACCACATTACTAGATTCATACAAACTAGCTATAATTCTCGTGGGACAAGATCCACATCATACTACGCCTTGAGTTAGCTTTGGCTAAATCACCCAAGACTTAGTATGATCGGTAGGTAACAAATTACCAATTACATCTCTATGCAACTCTTGTTTATAGGATCAAGATCCACATTTACAAAAGACCTTGAGTTAGCTTTGGCTAAAACACCCAAGATTTAGTGTAAATGCGATCTTATCCTATTTTTCCAACGGTTGGAATATGCCTATAGTTTTACTCGATCCAATTGAGTTAACTAGTTTTACTCAATCTAATTGAGCTTATTCTCACCCAAGCTGTGATAGGCGGGACCAAGATTGTTCCTCCGCACCCTACCAAGATAATATGCATTGCTCTAGTTTGGCAAATTCAACAACAACAAATGATCAAGGTAGTGATGGGTATCAAAACTTAGTAGGCATTTTCGAGTTGATTCGATTAAGATCTAATCTAATCGTGAATGTGTATCATATACACATTAAGGCCTTAACTACACTACACTAGCATGCATCACATACATACAAAGAAATATACTAGAATGCATCATATACATACAAGCAAAATATCCTAGCATGCATCATATACATACAAGAAAAATATCCTAGCATGCATCATATACAAACAAGTAAAATTTACTAACATGCTTCACATACATACAAGCAAAAACAAATATATATATATAAATTGTGATGAGGTCATGGCCCTACTACGATCTTCTCAGGCCAATGAGAAGATCGGACGATCAACATAGGGTTAGCAGCTTCTCCAAGCACCTCCTTTGACCGCCATGTGTCGTCGGTGCCCTCCTCGTAAATCCGTCTACTAGTGGACCTTCCACCGCTTCATTTTGTACATTACAAATATGAAACTTGAGTTACATTCGAGTCTAAAACTATTTACAACAGGAATATTAAAAGAAGAGGCAGGACATGTAGGTCGCATACCATATACAACATGCACAACCGCACAAGCCGTATTATGAATTGCAATATATTTATCCAATCACATTGGTGTTCTTGGGCCATTACCATCACAGTATTATACATAATTCTAAATTATGTATTTTACATAAATTTCTATAATTTTTCCTATTTTATTTTAATTTTTATGAGTCACATCTCTATAACGGTCCCGCTAAGCGATTTCCGAGCATGATCGCAGGACAATGCCCCTTGTGAGGTTAGGGGCAGCGCCCCTACACACAAAATGAACATTGCGAGTGTCCCATCTTGATCGTACAGTGACTTAAGTCGCTGTCCCAAAAATCTAAAGCGAGAATTCGCCGTTCTGAAGAGTTTTTCTCGGTGGTTGAAGCCCACAAGTGTCCCAACACTTGATACTTCGACTCTTCGAGAAAAATACCCAAAAAATCTATAAAAATAGGAAATTTATAGAAACATATAGATCTGTAATTTTTATATCTAATACAAAAAATTACAAAACTAAACACATACATGCTTCGCACGTGGATCTGATACCACTATAGGACTATCTGAGCAGCAAAAACCGCTTTTTTTGTTGCGGAAACCTCGAAAGTCGGCCACGGATCCGTGCGAAGGTAAACAAAAAATACATGTACGTGTTTAAAAAACCTTAGATCTACATGTTAATAGTTTTACCCTTGATGCGAAGCCCTTCGCTTATCCCACTTGTCCAAACGGCTTGCCGGAACTCGAGAGTGTCAAGTGTACACTTCTCTATCGGTATCCACACAAGCAATAGGTAGAGAAAAGCAACCTAGAGTGTGTAAGCACCCCTTAGAAGCTCACGACAAGATGAGGAAGAGAGATCTTGAGAAGAGAGGAGGAAGAAGATGAAGTTACACAACTTATCTTCACACATCAATAGTGGTCCGCCACAATAAGGGGGTTACATGCATGCATGTAATTCCAAGAGCCAATGGCTCTTGGTCTCCCTCATGAGGTGGCACCCCATGATGTGTCCATGATGATGTGGAACATCATCATTGGCCGCCCCCATGCCAAGTCACCATGACATGGCAATTAAGTCAAAATTGACCATTCATCTTCCCTCTCAAGTCAAGTCAAACTTGACCTCTTATCTCTCATAGTTGATCAAATCCAACCATTTGATTCAAGTCAATTTGATTTAATGAATCTCAATTCATTAGTTTAAATTGACTCGATGAATCAAATCAGAATTAGACACATTCAACACTGGAATCAAGTTGAGTCCAACTCAATTAGTCTAATTTTGATTACTCTTAATTCAATTTGGTTCATCATATGAACCTAAGCTCCATCTAATTTCCCTTTGTGTGTGACCCTATAGGTTCTTGTAACATTGGCAATGCTCCTAAACCAATTTAGGAACATAAACAATGAGCGGTATCTAGCAACACATCATTGCTACCCAAGTTATAAGAATGTTGAGATCCAACATCATCTTTGTGACTACTAATTGTGACTCTCACAATATGTGACAATGTCTCTCTATACTTGACATCTAGATTGACCAATTGAGGCATAGACCGTGTCATCCTCGGTAAAATCTATATCTTGAACTCCAAGTAGACTCACTCTAATCAAATGAGATCAACATCTCATATTGACTCATTTGGGCATGACCATGCACTTAGTGGTCTCACTCTATCAAGAATAACGATATCACTCCCATCATATAGGAGGGATAGATCCCATCTACATCATTCACATCCCTCTGCATAATTTGTTACATACCCAGTAATCACCTTTATAGTCCACCAATTTACGGGTGACATTTGACGAAGCCAAAGTATGCAACTCATTATGTAGGGAACCATGGTGACTTCAGGTCCAAGGACTAATAGTCATACTAATAGTTACATGAGAAAGTATATGACACTCATATAATGATCCATGATACTTTCTCATGGCGGGTCATTTAGTATACATTATCCAATGCATACTCATGTGTCAACTTGATATCACATATCCATGACTTGTGAGATCAAGTCATCGAGTTGACCTACATGCTAGTCTCTTCACATTAACATTATCCCTGAATGTTAATACTTGACTAGGAATGATTAAGAGTGGTGTTCTCTATATCATCTCATTATCGATTCAACCAATCGATTGATATAGATAAGAACCTTCCACTCACGGACATTATTATACTTAGTTATTTGGCACCAATACAAGTAAGTATAATAACCATAAAGAAATGCCTTTATAAATAGGAATATGATACAACAAGTCCATACAATAATCATCACATGATTGGCTCTAGGGCTTTCACTAACAGGAACCTGGGGTACAGTCCTAACATCTCACACCCATCTTCATAGCTCATTACACAAACAGGTAATCCTATGTGTTTGTGAGATGCAAAGGCTTACTTAGGTCTATAGGATCATGAAATCTAAATTGACTTAGCTAGATTGATTTTTAATTTTTCTTTAAGAAAATAATATTACTTAACAAAATAGATTTTTAGTAATGAAAGCATCCTAGTCCACTAAGAATAATCCGAGTTGTCACCAAGATTTAAAAGTTACCAAATCTACTACATAAGTTCAAATTTTAACAACCAATATAAAAATATTCCTAATCAGAAGAAGGAGGTGGATGGCCCTTGCACCAAGATCTAAAAAACTCCATCATCTCTCAATGATCCTCTATCTGTGCATGGAACATCTGCATCATCTTAAGATGACGAGCTTGATGCTGCTGCTCCTGACATTGCATCGCATCCTCCAATCTGGATAATTTCTCTACTATAGTAAAAGGTGCTGGAATCCCAAGAAAAGGTGATAAACTATCGAATCCTGGTGCTTCGTGATGCTCAGACTTGGAGTGGTGCTCTAGGTCAACCTCAGGCTCAGGCTCCTGCTCATGCTCAAGCTGATGCTGGGGCTGAGGACCATCTCTCTTCCATGCTAGGACATTATTTTCATATAAACCTATTTTAGCTAAACCAAATTGTCTAGAACCTATCATGTCATACTCAGAAAGTTGTTTGATGTTACCTGTGGTAACATCAAACCCCAATGTGGCTAGTAAAGATGTGATGACATGGCAATAAGGTTGATGTGGCTTCCTACTAGTAACTATCCTAGAATGATGAATGATGGAATGAAACATCTGTAAACTAATGTCTAAATCTAATTTATGACTAAGTACATAGAGTAGAAATGAATGATAGGGGTGCATCATAGCGATGTCCCTAGTGGTGAGTGGCAAAATGCAGTTCACTATGACTCGGTACAGGGCATAGTCTTATACTATGAGTCTAGTGAAAATGAAGATACTCACAGATGGAGTTCTCTCATCACCAAATAGATGCAAGTGTATCCTATCTAATGTGATGTGAGAGTAGGGATCACCGTAGAGTAACTCCATAGATGGAAAACATGCAACTGGACATGATGAATGCATGAGTCCTAGATGCTCTCTCAACATAGAGGGGCTAAAAATAAAATCCTTATCTTGCACTCTAGTGGAGTATTCAAGATCATCAATTCTAGTAAATTTTTTGAAAAACTCTTCACATAAATCTATGTTAATAGAGTTTTTACAATAAACTATTTTTTCTAATCCGTAATATGCTATGACTTCCATACTAGGTATGCATGATCTACTAAAAAATGATCTACTAATATATCTAGTAGGCATGGGAGTATAAAGAGTATTTTCAAACCTAATCCTATGCCCCTCAGTAGGGAATCTAATGTTCATACACAGAGTAGGAATGACTCAGCCTCAATGGCTCTTATTTTACTCCTAATTAAATTACAATTATTTAATATCTATTGAAAAAATAATTGAAATTAGAGTTTAGAATTTTTACCTCGGAATTATAGATGATGTTATGAAAGAGATATGATGACCTAGATGCTTCGAATGGTTGTAAAAGTGGTTTTCACTGCTGGTTGGGGTGGTTGTGAGTCGACTTGGCATTGCCCTAGCGTGGGTCTTATAGACGGAATACAGTCAACTAAATTCAAGTCGACTGGACTTGGTTTAGTCGACTGTCATAAATTTACCATTTACTGTGACCACCTAACTCTTATCTACAATTGCATTCCAGTCGACTGAAATAGTTTCAGTTGACTGAAGTTGCATTTTAAGTTTCCGAGGTTTGGAGGCAATTGAAGTTGAATCAGTTGACTCTTGTTGAGTCAACTGATTCAGTCGACTCTTTCTAAGTCGACTGGAATCGATTTTGGTTAATTTTTATGGTTAATTCAATTTAGTTGATTTGATTATGTTGATTACATTTGATTGATTAAGTTCATTAAGATGGTTAAGTTCAATTTGGTTATAACTTAAATTGTGTAAATCTGTTAAGTAAAATAATTAAGTTTAGTTAAATTGAGTAAATTTGTTAATTTTAGTTAAGTTGAGTAAATTAGTTTAGTTAAGTTGAGTAAATTAGTTTAGTTAAGTTGAGTAAATTTATTTAGTTAAGTTGAGTAAATTAGTTAAGTTTAGTTAAGTTGGGTAAATTAGTTAAGTTTAATTGAGTAAATTTGTTGAATTTAATTAGGGAAGCTTATTTAAACTATTTAAGCTTGATTAAGTTCTAATTCATCTCACCCAAGCTAGGTTTTCAAACACATTAATCCTATGGGTTTTAGTGAGATGAAGATTTCTTTTTATCTTAATTAAATTCAATTAGCAATTTCAAAGTTTTTAAACTTGTGTTAAATTCAAGCTTAGCTTAAGTTAATCAAGTAGGTTTTTCCAGCATTGACTTCTAGGTCGTGGCGAGACATACAACCTTCTTGGATATCGGATTGACCACTTCCTAGACAAAGTCAATGAAGTAATCAAATACTTGACTCACTTTGGACTAAGCCTTGGTCTAACTAGTTAAAGATGTAGTGAGTTAGCTTCAGTCAATTCCACTAGACTTAGTGCACCAGGTCGTGGCGAGGCATATGACCTTCTTGGATATCAGATGGACCACTTCCTAGACATGCACTTCGAAGAGTTTCCCTAACTTACTATCAGTTCACTTCATCTTAGTACTAGGTTGTTCAAGTTTAAACTGCTTTATTTCCTATCTAGTCCATTCTAAATTAAGCAAGTAAAGTAAACTAAGACATGCAAGAGTTTAACTAAACAAAGAAACAAGCAAGTTGTTAGCTCCCCCTAAGTGATAACTTAGTTGAGTTTTGTTCACTAAGTGAACTTGACTCTTGGGAACCCAAAATTGATTTGGTCCAACTTGGTTTACTAAGTTAGACTTTGTTCACTAAGTAGTGACATTTATAATTTGTATGAGGATATAACTTTATGTCCAAGTCCGAACTTGTTGTGCACGGCTCGCTGAGACCCAAGCATCATGTTGAGATACTTCGAGCCCGATGTGAACCTTTCCAATGATCCGGTGAGATCTTCTACTTGCCTTTTTAGGACCGAGTTCTCTTCCTCAAGCTTTGCAACTTGAGTTGAGTCTCTATCCTTAACTTTGCAAGTTGAAGTATTCGAGTTTACTTGCTCCTTAAGTAGTTGGACTTCCTTAAGAAGCGAGCTGACTTGATTCTCGGACATAGCTAATTTCCTTCCTAGGCATGCAATTATATTGTAAAGTTTATCTTCTAAAGGAGGGGTTACCTCGTCTATTCCTTTAGAAACGAATGTGGATCCATAGCTTCTCTTGGACTCGGACTCAGACTCATACCCGGAACTTGACTCGACTCTGGAGCTTGATTCGGCCATGAATGCCATGAAGCTTCTCTTCGTCTCTTTTGCGTTCGACTCTTCTAAGGATGATTTGTCCCAAGTTGCCTTAAATGCTTTCTTCTTCTTTTCCTTTTTGGGGTTTTCTTCCTCTTTTAGATTCGCGCATTCTGACTTGTAGTGTCCTTTTCTGTTGCACTAGTAGCAAGTTACTTCTGATCTGGGTCTCGGCTTGTTGTCGACAACCTTCTTAGCATTCTTCTTCGTAATCCTCTTTCTCCGATTGAACATTTTCTGGACCATATTTACGATTTCCTCTTCTCCGTTTAGGTCAGATTCTGACATGTCCTCGGACTCACTTTTCATTTTTCTTTCCTTTTTGGTTGAACTTGCCACTAAAGCAATACCATTCTTGGTTTGACGCGACTTAATTTGTTCGTGTAGTTTGAGTTCACAAAATAATTCATCTAGTCTAATGGTGGAATGATCCTTAGAGACCTTATAGACATCGACGATGGATGTCCATAAGGCATTCCTCTGGAATGCATTAATTGTATACCTAATTACGTCCCTATTTTCTATTTGATGTCCTATTAAATGCAATCCATTTAAAATGTATTTTATTCTCGTGTGGAGTTGACTAGAATTTTCATTTTCGTTCATTTTACAATTAAAATGATTATAAAGTAACATGTCCCGTTTAACTATTCTAGTATCATTAGTACCTTCATATAGTTCAATTAATTTTTCCCATAATTCCTTAGAGTTTTCGAAGGGACCAACTCTAGATCACTTGGCTACCCATCGAGAAGTTTGCCTTTCCAATCGACTGGACATCTTCAACCGACTAGAACTTTTTCCATCTGGGCTGCCAAATCCTCGATCAATCACCAACTAATCTTACCAACTGGGTATCCTGTTGACTGACCCATACCTGATGTGAGCAAAACATATAGGGTTTTAGGAGTAGTTTTCGCTCACATCTCATTAAATTTTATGTTTAGTTTCATGCATATGTTACTCTATTTTGCACGCATTTCCTATTTTCTAGTCCGGAGGTCTGCTCTTTCTACTTTTGGGTGCAGGTTAGCATTTCGGGAGAAAAAGACACACTTTCAGAGCAAAAGACGGACATTTTGCAGCTAGACGCAGAGAGGGACATGACCAGGGCGTGTGGCTACACACGCCCATGTCCAATGGGAGCGATCAACCACCTTAGGGTCGCACATGGCCTAGCCATATGGAAACACACGGTCGTGTGCCGCCCTGCTAGATTTGCATGACTAGGGTTTTTTCTGGATTTTACTATGGTCCGAGGTGATGTCTATATAAGTATGGCTCCGGCCAAACCCTAGGGGGGAGGCACGATGGCTAGGATGGCACACCGAAGCCCTAAAAAGCTTCGGGAACTCGCAACGGGGATGAGGAACGCCGCCGGAGGTCTACGCCTTGCACTTCAACGCCGAAGAGAAGACCACAAAAGCATTGTAACCCCATGTTCCTACATTTTAATTCTGATGTATTCGAACATGTACATGCTTTGTGATTCCTCCTTCATATACATGCAGTAGTTCATTCGATTCTAGGATTAGGGAGTAGCTTGTGTGTATATTACAATGTTGGTTCATGTTAAATTCTATCTTTGAGTTTAATTTGGCAATTTGTAGTTGTTTTTACTATATCAATGCGTTTTTGGTTTTCTACCTACTGTGCTTAGGTGATACGAGGCGTGATAGCCCTCGTATCTAAGATTTAGGAGATTTTATACGAGGAACCTAGGGGTAAACCTGATCTCCTATAACTGTGGGTAGAAGGATGCGATGAAACCGGACACAATTCATCATAGGGATTGATTCGGCATCCTTGTACCGTCTATCCCGTCCTTTTAGATGGAGATAGCTCCCGATAGATGCGGTGGCTCATCGGGAGAGTGTATGATGTCCCTTACACAAAATCATAGCTAAACGTCTAGACAATGCCAATTGACAACATTGTTTTGTGACACACAAGCGAAACCGAAGTCCTAGAATCACTTTAGAAGACCTCGACACACACCCTTCCTCCTCCCTGTGACACCGTATAGAGTATAGTCCACCGATAACCCTCACAAGTCAAAACCTCTTAGTTTTTATGTCCGAACAATTTCAACCACTGAACATACCGATATTCGAATCCCAGTCCCTGTGGAATCTATAATCTTTTATTACTTGACGACATTCGTGCACTTGCGGGCGTTGAGCACTAGCGCACACTTCGAGTCCTCGACAGCCTCCATCACGAGATTTGAGGTCGCGATCACGTGCATCAAGTTTTTGGCATCGTTGTCGAGGATTGTTGATTCGATATAGAATATAAAGTGGACAATTAGATCGGACTTAGGATTAGATTTATTTACTTTCTTTATTTTTATTTTTTTAGTTTGCCTTATTTACTTTAGTTCTAAACTTTCCTTATTTAGATTTAGTTTTTAATTTTATTCTAGCAATAGTTGTTTTTATTTCCTTTTTGCATCTTAGATTTTATTAGCTTGATTTTTTTATTTTCTTCCTCTTAGGATTAGTAGCACTCCTAATTTTTGTGGCTCGGTTCATCATATGCTTAGACACTTAGGATCGGAAGGTCTGATTCCGATCGACTTAGAGATTGAACGAACCTTTCATCACCGGAGAGAAGAGCAGTGAAGGATGGAGGATCAAGCCGCATCCGAAGTGAACATAGGTAGCCAATCTCTGCGGGACTACGCAGCTCCTAGCGCTATAGGATTTAGGCTGAGTATAGCTGGACCATCTATTTCGACAAATAATATTGAGTTGAAAGTGGCACTTATACATATGGTCCAGCAGAGTCAATTCGGGGGAGCTACGACTGAAGACTCGAACCAGCACCTTAAGACATTTTTAGAAATCTGCTCAACAATCAAAATGAATGGAGTCCCTACTGACGCGATCCGCCTGAGCCTATTCTCGTTCTCACTGCGGGATAAGGTTAAGGCATGGCTTCACTCCTTACCTTTAGGGAGCATCACTACATGGGAGCAATGTGAGCAACAGTTTCTGAACAAATACTTCCCACCAAGCAAGACTGCTCACATGCGCTATCTTATCACGAGCTTCCACCAGAAGGAGGGGGAGTCCTTATTCGAAGCTTGGGATCGCTACAAGAGGCTACTCTACCAATGCCCCACCACGAACTGGAGAGGTGGCTGGTGATCCATATCTTCTACAATGGGATCGCGTACGCCACGAAGATGTCCCTGGATTCTACTATAGGAGGAGCACTGATGAATAAGACCATAGAAGAAGAAGAGGAGCTGATAGAAGAGGTGGCACAGAACCACCATCAATGGGCTTCCGAACATGGTCAACCTACGCCTACAGCGGGACGATACACTGTCAATTCCATGGACCATCTGGCAGCAAGGATGGACACGCTCAGCAGACGGTTCGAATCGTTGAATCCTTCATCTGCATGCACGACCATTGACTTTGGAGAGGGAGCAGTAGCATATTGAGAGGACCACTATAGAGGGCAAGGAACCTCAAAGGAGAAGATTGAGCACTGTGACGTGATTGGGGACTACAACCAAAGGCCCAACAACCCATACTCCTACACCTACAATCTTGGATGGAGGAATCACCTGAATTTCTCCTATAAGAATAACTCAGGAAACTTACAACCATAAGGGGGGTATGACCAGCAGTAGGGCAATGGGTAGTGACCACAGAAGTCTAGACTAGAACTGAAAATGGAGGACTTCATTGCTACCCAAACTAAGGCCAATGAGGAATTTCATCGCCAACATCAGAAATATGAAGAATCACTCAAAGACTTGAAGGCCACCATTAACGGCTTGCAAGTCACACCAGGATGTTGGAGATGCAAGTTGCCCAGTAGCCCAAACCGTGTCACAACTTGTGAAGAGCTCTCTAGTGAGTTAAGCTAAAGAGGAATGAGTGTGGCAGAGTAGCAAATTTTCCAAGGGGTGTGCAGCCATGATTTCCACCCTACCTGACCAAGCTGAAATTGTAGAGAAGATTCCACTACAACTTGAGGACCCTGATGAATTTGTTATCCCCTGCTCAATTTATGGGGAGAGCATCGATGAAGCTCTATGCGACTTGGGGTTATCAGTTAGTGTGATGCCCTACACATACTATCTGAAGACGGGACTGAGTGGGCTCTAACCAGTGAATCTTGGTATTCGTATGGGGGATGATTCAGTCAAGGAGCCCATTGGCATGCTTCCACATGTGCCTGTGGTGATTGAGGATTTCGTGATACCCACAGACTTCATCATACTGGACACAGGACCCAATCCTAGAATCCCATCATTCTGGGAAGGCCTTTTTCTGACAACTGCAGGGGCGTGCATAGACGTAAAGGCACAGAAAATCTCCCTGGAGGTAGATGAGGAGATCATCCTCTTCAACCTTTTGGAGCACAAAGCCCCCTACCTCGACGGCTTCACGTTTAGAAGAATGAAGTCGGAACCGCCAGATGAAGATTCCGAGATAGATGAATGGAGGTTCACTGAACCTCTAGAGCCGAGTTGATAGTGGAGTGAGGTCGAGCTAAACGACCTTAAACAAAGCACTTCTTGAGAGGAAACCCATGTTTAGTTTTAGATTTCCCTTTGATTGTATTGCATGCATTTATTTAATTTTAGTTTTGATTTCCATCTCATTTAGAGTTAGGACTAGAAAAGAACCTTGCTAGGCAAAGATAAAATCCATATTAACCTACACGGTGAAATGTATGAGAAAATTTGAACCCTAACACAAAACAGGGAGAGAAATGGGGACACACAGCCTGCCCATGTGTTTTCCCATGGCCGTGCCTGATCGACCCGAGGCGCACATGACCTGGTCGTGTGTTTTTACACGGTCATGTCGCGCAAGGTTAAAAGGGGTGAGCCATGTGTTTTCACCCCATTTGCGCCATGTGCTTCGAGTTCTCTTTCCCTAGCCGTGTGGTTTTGTCTTCCTCGCCGTCTAGAAGCACTTTTAACCTCAAAGAAAGCCAAAAGAAGAAAGGATGAGGAGGACCAAGCAAGTAGCACCTCGATCCGGTGCTTCGGAGTGACGAACAAGGAGAGCCGACGCCCCTCAAGCTCCGGAGGAGGGTAACGCCCTACCCACTCTTCTTTTTCGCAATAATGAACATAGATATAGATATAATATGCGTTCTACTTATAAACTCATTGCTACTAGGTACTTAGATGAAGATTTGCTAGAGTTTTTAGGGTTGTTGGGTGATATTCAAGACCTATTTGCAAAAATGGGATGGGAAGAGATGATGGAAATAAGGCACCCAACCTACCCTAGGATAGTTCTAGAATTTTTAAGTTCCTTAGAGGCGGAAATTTCAACGAGTAGAGAGAGCGAGGAGGGTAGGATAACTTTTAGGCTTTTTAACATTGAGCATGAGTGGACCCCTTCACCAATGGAACTCATGCTTTGGCTTGCCCAGTGGGGGAGAGAGAAGGATCCCTATTGGGTTCAACTCTCGAGTATTTTTGACCGAGTTGATAGGAGAGCACGCTTATGACCCTTTTAGGGCCAAAGCGTTGTGCCTCCAAAACCCCATCTTCCGATACCTCCACCGCATCATGGCCAGTACTATATTTGGTCGTGGGGAGAGTGACAGTGTAGTTAGAGCTAGTGAGCTACTTTTCCTCTAGGATATGCTACAAGAAAGGAGTAGCATCGATGTAGGGTCCCACTTCATCAGACACTGAGTGAAGATGGGCAAAACGGCACGAGGAGAGATTAATGTGGGAGGCCTACTTACCCACATTTGCCATAGGATGGGGTACGATTACACTGCATTAGAAAGCATAGAGGGGAGCCCTAGGATCGACCTAGGAGTGTGCATGGGATGAAAATGATTGTAAGAGAGGAACACTTCTTATGCTTTGTAAGGAAAAACCTGACGACCCTTAGGCTCCCCAACCCTGATCGTACCACCATCACTACACACGCCAACTGGCACTTGGACCTGATAGTGGAGTCCCATCCATATAAGGGACCACCCACATCGGCACTCATCTCTCCACCTTTATATCACTCTCCCTCCAGTCCACACATGCATAGGAGCCCACCTAGTCCATGCCGACATGAGTCTACACATGCACCATCACATTTTTCCACCTTTGAGCAGGATGTAGGTATGCCAGCCTATGATTTCTCGGAGTTCCGATCGCACCTCGATGACATATACACTGAGCAGCAGACGTAGAGGCAGTGATGGGAGGAGTAGAGCGCCTACACACAGGCAGAGTTCCACGGCTTTCGGGTGTTGGAATGTATACTGAAAGTCTAGCTCTTTTTGTATGAACATTTTATTTTGAAATAAGAATCACATGATCATTGTTTGCACTTTATATATTTATTATATGAGTGCATATTGTCTAATATTTTACATTGTAGATAACATGGTGCTTGGTGTGGCACAGAAGATCATGTTATCAGTCCCTTGTAAAATATAAGTAGAGGCTCACAACCAAGATGGTTTTGGACAAACCATTGGCATAGTTGTAGTGTAGCTTGGTATTGTTTTGTCTTGAACATAGAGTTACACTAGTACACTTAGGTGTATTGAGCAGGACCGACATAGAGGTGATTCAATTTAGTACTGACTACATAATTGAATCGGACCTCGGATATTATGTTGTGCATGCTCTTAATCCCGATATAATAACGGGCACATGTACTTAGTATTTATTTCTTTGATTTACCAGAGGGTGAGATTTAGATGGTTTAAATCAATATGCCCGGTAAGTTAGGAAATAATATTATTTACATGGTGTGCCGTTGATTATAAGGGGAAACCGTGTCCTATATATTAGGTTGATGATGTCCCCTTGAGGAGCTCATAAGGTTCATCATGTAAACCCAGTTGGTTGACTTAGTCAACATGATGATAAGGTTGAGTGGTACTACTCGAGGAATTAGATGTTAATTAATTGATGGTCAGTAAATCAATTAATTGACGGACATTCGATATCTTAAACACGGGGAGATTAATGTACGAATAATATATGGAGCCCATATTAATTTATGGGGGTTGGTGAGGTAGTTCAATGATGATTCTCTAGTGGAATGGAACATCATTGATGGATCAAGTTTGTGTGGTTCCGATCCATCGGGTGGCCAAGACCCAACTCCTCCTTATGGTTCCAATCATAGCCTAATATAATCCTTGTGAAGTCTAGATCCAAGAATGTAAAACAAAACCTAGAACCAATGGTTGGGATTAAATCCCTAGATCCGATGGTTAGGATGAAATCCTAGAATCGACGATTGGGATTAAATCCCTAGATCCGACGGTTGGGATAAAACCCTAGATCCGACGGTTGGGATGAAACCTTAGATCCGACGGTTGGGATGAAATCCTAGATCCGATGATTGGGATAAAACCCTAGATCCGACGGTCGAGATTAAATCCCTAGATTCGACGGTGGAGATTAAAGGAGGCTTAAGCCCTATTCTATAAATAGATGCTTAGGGTTGGGCGGCAAGAATGATCAAGGATTTGAATTAGAGAATTAGGGTTTGGCTCTTGGAGAGGTGGGCGGCTAGGGTTTGGAGCAAAAGTGGGCGGCAACTTTCTTCTTCCTTCTAGTTGTTGCCGGCGCCCAACTTCCACCATCAATACTTGGCCGGCGCCCATCCTTAAGGCTTTTCTCTTCTTCCTTAGCCGGCGGTTCTCCTTCCATTGGTGGCCGGTGGTCTTCCTCCTTCTTTTCTCCTTGGTGGCCGGCGGCAACTCCTTTACAAGTTGGCCGGCGCATCATCCATTGCTCCTTGGCCGGCGGTTGCACCAAATTCCCTAATTTGGTGGCCGGTTCTAGATAGGAAAGGTATTTGTGAGTTCTTCTCTTTGTTCGCAGCGGACAAGGTAGAGAAGAAAGCGATCTAGAAGGCTTCTACTCGTGGAGGATCTTCGTCCACACGTCGTCCACGAGAAGGATAGGACATACGATAGAAGATCGTAAGGTATAAAGTTATTTTAACTTTATTTACAGATCTAAATATATTCTTTAATATTTTGATTATGCATGTGTGTGTATGAATATATATTGTATAATCATGGACCCCGAAGACAAACAAAAAAACCGGCGATCCGTCCGTCGTCTCTTCCGTGGCTAACCAACTAGAAGAGTTGTGTTGCTTGAATAACTAGTTTGTTCAAGCAACCACTCAAGTTGTTAGCACGACGATGAATAGGTTGTGCTAAGGAAGCTCATCTCATCCGGATTGATTCTTTCATTAGTAAAAATTTTAATCCGGGGACATGGGAGCCAATGAGCCTCCGAAGCAACTCCCAACAAGTGGTATCAGAGCCACGGTTTCCGGTTTTGTGTGTTATAGATTCAGTTAATTTTTTATGCATTTTTTTTCATATATTATATGTGCCGGATAATAGTAGGATATGCGTAGTTTAACTCTTTGGTTGCAGGCATAAGATCCGACTATTATGGCCATGTGTGTGTATGTGAATGGATGTGTGTAAAAAATTTATTATTTGAATCCTCGGGGTTGACGAGGCTAGATTAGTATTTAATTTTTGTAATTAAATACGACATTGTTTAGCCAATCATTTTAGTTTACTTTCGATCTAGATTATTTGTACACTCCTTCGTGGAGTATAGGATCGATGGATGTAAATAAAATGATTTATCTCGGCTCGGAACTCTTTGGTGAATTGCGCACGGGAAAAGATGGAGCGGACGAGGTGGCGACACGACGGGATGCATATTGGAGGACAATGCCATAATAGTTGGAAAAATTCTATTTTTTTTCCATATTTATTGCTTATTTGTTTTATATGCATGTTGTGTTTGATTTAAAATTCCTCATTTGCAATTTACTAAGTGGGAGAGGGATATTTTATTTAATTCCCGCGGCCTCCATTACAATTTGACATGTGATGCAACAAACTTGTGTGTCGGCTCTGAGTGCCTTCCTCCGTGAGGACGGGTTTGTTTGCGGATCACTAGGTCAAATAATGGTTATAGGAAATTATCTAGGAGCATGTGTACTTCCACAGAGGTAAGGCACATAATCCAAAATAATTCCCTTAGTATCGTGTAATGGTGCACACTTAGATACAAATAAAAGTATCCTCCCATAGAGTCACGCTTTATTTGTAGGGCCAAAGAGGAACCAACTATTAATTTTATTTGTCAAAAAGTAAGGTTGACAAGATAATAAAATTAATGGGTAAAACCTCCTCTTACAAATGTAGAATTCGTATACGTCCACACAGAGTGGCATGCGACATTCTCGGTGATTTGAGGTGTTGGTTGATTTCTGGATTTTATTGTTTTGAGGAATCAATAATTTTTGAAATCTAATATTTTGATCATTGTGATTTTTAGGATTTTCAAATGGCTTTCAACCCACTTGCTGTGATTTTAAAAGAAAACAAACTTACTGGTCCAAACTACATTGATTGGAAAAGAAACCTGGATATTGTCTTAACTGCGGAGGAGTACAAATTTGTACTCTTCGAGGTTTGTCCTCCTAAGCCCACCGATGACTCTGATGAAAAGGAGAAAGAACGTTATAAGAAATGGGTCAAGGCAGATGAGATGGCGCGGTGTTACATTTTGGCATCTATGTCAAATGTTCTGCAACATCGATCGTGCCATAGCCACTTTATGACATGATGTTCAATCTCAAGGAACTTTTCGGACATCGAGTAGGCGGCGCTAGGCAGAGGCTATGAGAAACTTGATGACGACCTCCATGATCGAGGGAACACCCGTTAGGGATCATGTTCTCAAGATGATGGCTCATCTTAATGAGATGGAAGTCCTAGGAGCTGAGATCGATGGGGAAACCAGTCGATATCATTCTCCGATCTCGCTAGGAGTTTTGAGTAGTTCGCCTCAACTACAACATGAACAAGAGGTTGTATTCGTTGGCGGAGCTGTAACTCCAGCAGAGGCTTTTTCAGTGCTGCCATGGTCGCTCAGAAGGTTTCTTCCTCTAAACCAAAAGGTAAGAAGAAGAAGAAGCAAGGTGGAGCGAAGAAAGTGGCAGTGGGACCGCAGGCAGGAGTGAAGAAACCGAAAGGCAAGTGCTTCACATGCAAGCAGACTGGACATTGGAAGGCGGACTGTCCTCGCCGAAAGAACACAGGTATATCTTCTTGTTTAGTTGTTGAAACATGTTTAGCGGTGTTATCTACCAGTGCCTGGTGTGTAGATACAGGAGCCACTGATCATGTCTGCAATACTTTGCAGGGGTTCCAGGAAACCAGACGACTAGCTGAGGGAGAGATTACCGTCTTCATGGGCAATGCTTCAAAGGTGGCGGCTATTGCACTGGGAGATGTTTATTTATCTTTTGATAGGAATAATGTTTTGGTTTTGAGAAATTGTCTTTATGTACCTACTTTTAGAAAGAATTTAATTTCAGTTTCTAAATTATTTATGGATGGGTATTCTGTTTCTTTTAATGACAAAGTGGTTATAAAAAGGAATAGGGAGATTATCTATTCTGGTACATTGGTTGGCAATTTATATACTCTTGAACCAAAAACTCCCACGATGCATATAGAAATCAATAACTCATCTTCTAAATCTAACCAAACATATCTTTGGCATCTGAATCTTGCTTGGAAGGTAAATGACCAAGAGGCCTTCAAGGCCAAGGGGTATAGAGCCAAAGATGTGTTGGAAATGGTTCAGTCCTATGTCTATCCAAATAAGAGGTGGCTTTGATCTCATTGATTTATGGATACATTTAGTAATGCTTTGAGAAGTTCAAAGAATTCGATGTGGAGAAGGTAAAAGTATCAAGATATTACGATCGATCGTGGTGGCGTACCTCTTGGGAGAGTTTAGGAGTTACTTATCGAGGGAATTCAATCCTGCACACCCAGAATGGTGTGGCGGAGGCGAAGGAATAGGACTCTTATGGAGATAGTCGGATCGATGATGAGTTATTCGAGTTACTTGGGGGGTATGCCTTTGGATACTGTACACTAACTTGGTTCCATCCAATCGTACCTTCTACCTGTAGAATTGTACCGGTAAAGCCTAGTCCGAGACATATTCGGATATGGGGAGTCCAAAGACATGTCAAGGTCGATGTGTAAGTTGGAACCTCGCATGATGTGCATGTTTGTTGGCTACCCTAAGGAACGAAAGCTGGTTTGTTTTATAATCCTAGAGATCAGAGGGTGATCGTTAGCACTAATGCTAGATTTCTAGAGGAGGATTATGTAATGAACCACAAGCCCAAGAGTAGGATTGTTCTTGAGGAGTTGACAGGGGAAGTCCCGACTTCAGTACCACCGGTACAAGAGGAGACACCACAAGTCACTGCACCGCGTGTCACAGAGCATACACGGGAGGCACCTCGTCGTAGTGGGAGGGTTGTTAGACAACCCGAGAGATTCATGTTTTTGGGAGAGTCTTCGGACTTAGTCCCTGGTGAACATGAACCTGATCCCTGGACATATGACGAGGCAATCCAAGATAGAGATGCGGTATCTTGGCAAAGAGCGATGAATTCAGAGATAGAATCTATGGATTCTAATCAGGTCTGGGAGCTAGTAGAGCCACCCGATGGTGTAAAAACCATTGGATGCAAGTGGATCTACAAGAGAAAGAGAGGTGTAGACGGGAAGGTTGAGACCTTCAAAGCTAGGCTTGTTGCGAAAGGGTATACTCAGAAAGAGGGTATCGATTATGAGGAGACCTTTTCGCCGGTAGCTATGCTTAAGTCTATTCGGATTCTCTTATCTATAGCTGGTCATATGGATTATGAGATTTGGCAGATGGATGTCAAGACAGCTTTCCTTAACGGAAGTCTTGAGGAGAACATCTTGTTGGGAGTATGGGGAATACAATCAAAGTCCCACATTGGTAAGACATGGAAAAGATCATGTGCTTATAAGAAAAAAGATATCTCCATTGGGATGAGGCCTTTTGGGTAAAGCCCAAAAATAAAACTATGAGGGCTTAGACCCAAAGTGGACAATATCATGCCATTGTGGAAATATGTGGAGCTTATAAGCACTAACAATTGGTATCAGAGCCATGGTCCATGTCAAGCCATGAACCTCGAACGAAGGAAGTTGAGCTCCCACGTCCGGATCAAGAGAACCAGACATCAGGAAGGAAGTCTAGTTGGGTCGGGGGGACCGAACAACTGACAGGAAGTCCTGGTGGGTTGAAGATCGGACATCAAGCAGAGAAAATCCTTCGAGGAGGGATAGGCTTGAGGGGGGGGGCCCAATGTGGTCCTTCGTTTGAGGGGGGGATTGTTGGGAGTATGGGGAATACAATCAAAGTCCCACATTGGTAAGACATGGAAAAGATCATGTGCTTATAAGAAAAAAGATATCTCCATTGGTATGAGGCCTTTTGGGTAAAACCCAAAAATAAAACCATGAGGGCTTAGACCCAAAGTGGACAATATCATGCCATTGTGGAAATATGTGGAGCTTATAAGCACTAACACATCTATATGCGGCAACCAGAGGGATTCATTGCTAAAGGAAAAGAGCATCTTGTATGTAATCTTAACCGGTCCATTTATGGATTAAAGCAAGCTTCTAGATCTTGGAACATCCGCTTTGGTGAGGTAATCCAGTCATATGGATTTATTCAAAGTCCGGATGAGCCTTGTGTATACAAGAGATGTGACGGAAACGTAGTGGTGTTTCTTGTACTATACGTAGATGACATTTTGTTAGTTAGCAACAATATCAAAGTGTTATCAGACGTAAGGGTATGGTTGTCCAAACAGTTTGACATGAAGGACTTGGGAGAAGTGGGACACATCCTTGGGATCAAAGTTATAAGGGATCGCAAGAAAAGGATGTTGTGTTTATCTCAAGCTTCATACATTGACACTATCCTTGGTCGTTTTAGCATGTAGAACTCCAAGAAAGGTTTTCTACCTTTTAGGCATGGAGTTCCTTTATCTAAAGAGATGTGTCCCAAAACATCAAAGGAGATAGAGGACATGAAGGCGGTTCCTTATGCTTCGGCAGTAGGAAGCCTTATGTATGCTATGCTATGTACGAGACCGGATATCTGCTTTGCCGTGGGCATGGTTAGCAGATATCAAAGTAATCCTGGACAGGGATATTGGACTGCGGTAAAGCATATATTGAAGTACCTGAGAAGGACTAGGGATTATATGCTGGTTTACCGGGCAGATCAATTAGTCCCTGTGAGTTATACGAATTCGGATTTCCAATCTGATAGGGACAATAGTAAGTCTACCTCGGGGTTTGTGTTTACTTTTGAAGGTGGAGCCATAGTATGGAGGAGTGTCAAGCAGAAATGCGTGGCAGACTCTACCATGGAAGCTGAGTATGTGGCAGCCTCTGAGGCAGCCAAGGAAGCTGTATGGCTCAGGAACTTTTTGATGGACTTGGATGTGATTCCTGGTTTGCCCAGAATTATCACAATTTATTGTGATAACAGTGGTGCAGTTGCAAACTCGAAGGAACCACGAGCCCATAAGGCGAGTAAACATAGAGAGCGCAAGTACCACCTTATACGGGAGATAGTAAAGCGAGGGGAAGTTGTTGTCGCCAAGATTGCATCAGAGGATAACCTGGCAGATCCATTCACTAAGGCCCTTCCAGCGAAAGCGTTTGATAGGCATGTGGAGGACATGGGGATCAGATGTATGGCAGAGTGATGACGGCATAGTCTTTTAGTATAAGTGGGAGATTGTTGGAATGTATACTGAAAGTCTAGCTCTTTTTGTATGAACATTTTATTTTGAAATAAGAATCACATGATCATTGTTTTCACTTTATATATTTATTATATGAGTGCATATTGTCTAATATTTTACATTGTAGATAACATGGTGCTTGGTGTGGCACAGAAAATCATGTTATCAGTCCCTTGTAAAATATAAGTAGAGGCTCACAACCAAGATGGTTTTGGACAAACCATGGCATGGTTGTAGTGTAGCTTGGTATTGTTTTGTCTTGAATATAGAGTTACACTAGTACACTTAGGTGTATTGAGCAGGACCGACATAGAGGTGATTCAATTTAGTACTGACTACATAATTGAATCGGACCTCGGATATTATGTTGTGCATGCTCTTAATCCCGATATAATAACGGGCACATGTACTTAGTATCTATTTCTTTGATTTACCAGAGGGTGAGATTTAGATAGATTAAATCAATATGCCCGATAAGTTGGGAAATAATATTATTTACATGGTGTGTCGTTGATTATAGGAGGAAACCGTGTCCTATATATTAGGTTGATGATGTCCCCTTGAGGAGCTCATAAGGTTCATCATGTAAACCCAGCTGGTTGACTTAGTCAACATGATGATAAGGTTGAGTGGTACTACTCGAGGAATTAGATGTTAATTAATTGATGGTCAGTAAATCAATTAATTGACGGACATTCGATATCTTAAACACGGGGAGATTAATGTACGAATAATATATGGAGCCCATATTAATTTATGGGGGTTGGTGAGGTAGTTCAATGATGATCCTCTAGTGGAATGGAACATCATTGATGGATCAAGTTTGTGTGGTTCCGAACCATCGGGTGGCCAAGACCCAACTCCTCCTTATGGTCCCTATCGTAGCCTAATATAATCCTTGTGAAGTCTAGATCCAAGAATGTAAAACAAAACCTAGAACCAATGGTTGGGATTAAATCCCTAGATCCGATGGTTAGGATGAAATCCTAGAATCGACGATTGGGATTAAATCCCTAGATCCGACGGTTGGGATAAAACCCTAGATCCGATGGTTGGGATGAAACCTTAGATCCGACGGTTGGGATGAAATCCTAGATCCAACGGTTGGGATAAAACCCTAGATCTGACGGTCGAGATTAAATCCCTAGATCCGACGGTGGAGATTAAAGGAGGCTTAAGCCCTATTCTATAAATAGATGCTTAGGGTTGGGCGGCAAGAATGATCAAGGATTTGAATTAGAGAATTAGGGTTTGGCTCTTGGAGAGGTGGGCGGCTAGGGTTTGGAGCAAAAGTGGGCGGCAACTTTCTTCTTCCTTCTAGTTGTTGCCGGCGCCCAACTTCCACCATCAATACTTGGCCGGCGCCCATCCTTAAGGCTTTTCTCTTCTTCCTTAGCCGGCGGTTCTCCTTCCATTGGTGGCCGGTGGTCTTCCTCCTTCTTTTCTCCTTGGTGGCCGGCGGCAACTCCTTTACAAGTTGGCCGGCGCATCATCCATTGCTCCTTGGCCGGCGGTTGCACCAAATTCCCCAATTTGGTGGCCGGTTCTAGATAGGAAAGGTATTTGTGAGTTCTTCTCTTTGTTCGCAGCGGACAAGGTAAAGAAGAAAGCGATCTAGAAGGCTTCTACTCGTGGAGGATCTTCGTCCACACGTCGTCCACGAGAAGGATAGGACATACGATAGAAGATCGTAAGGTATAAAGTTATTTTAACTTTATTTACAGATCTGAATATATTCTTTAATATTTTGATTATGCATGTGTGTGTATGAATATATATTGTATAATCATGGACCCCGAAGACAAACACAAAAATCGGCGATCCATCCGTCGTCTCTTCCACGGCTAACCAACTAGAAGAGTTGTGTTGCTTGAATAACTAATTTGTTCAAGCGACCACTCAAGTTGTTAGCACGACGACGAATAGGTTGTGCTAAGGAAGCTCATCCCATCCAGATTGATTCTTTCATTAGTGAAAATTTTAATCCGGGGACATGGGAGCCAATGAGCCTCCGAAGCGACTCCCAACACCGGGAACACTTCCAGCGGGCTGAGGAGTTCTACGACGAGGCCCGCATATACTTCCAGGAGGAGGCTGCTCATCGTCAGGATGAGGCCGCCTACCGTAGGGAGATGTGGCAGAACATGCATGCCCAGCAGGCACAGTGGGCTAGGGAGGAGGAGCACCGAGCAACCGCTGCATCCACCAGCTCCTAGGTCGACCACATGTACATGTGGCATCAACATCTCAACAACATGTTCTCCCAGGAACCAGAGATGCCGAGGCTCCCAGACTTTCCTAGCAGTAGTTTCTTTTCTAGTATTTTCATTCATTTATTCATGCATGGGTTGTTGAGTTTCTTTCAGTACTTAGTTTTTGTTATCTATAAAGCTGCCTCAGTGGTATTTATAAAAAGTTGCCTACATGAGTTGTTCCCATAGGTAGCTTAACTTCATTTATCTCGTGGTATTTTATTTTATTCGCTCTAATGAATGTTCTAAACTTACACTGGTTAGCATTATTTTTACACTTACACATGTTGAACAGTCTGAAAGGGATAATCTAGTACATACCTAGTTATGATTCATCTCAGTAGTCTAGTACTTTGGAATCCATAGGTGACTCTATATTTAGCATTTTAGTTACTGAAGATGCTAGGATTGTGTAAGCCCATTTGGAAAAATCAAGATCCAACTGAGAAAAAAAAAAGGGAGAAAAAGATGAAAAAGAAAACAAAGAAAAAGAAATGAAAAAAGGAGGAGAGAGAGAGAAGATTTTGAGGGATAAAAAATAGTTGTCGTGGGTGGAAATGGCTAGGTGCCCCTTTGAGACCGAGTTAGGTTACTGGGAAAACACCTACCAATTTCTCTCAATACTGAGCACGCCTTTGAGACTTTATGCTAGATCTACGGAACGACCCTCGCTTTGGGCAGGTAAGTGCCTAAGAGCCGGAAACCTTGGGAAAGCTATGGGGTGACGACTTAACTAACCATGGAACGGGCATCCCCTAAGAATGATTCTCTTAGCACGAGCACGAGGAGCTAAGTTAGTGAATTTCTTGAACATATTTATTTTGCTTTGATTTGTAAATACCACTTGATAAATTTAGTAGATATGCTATGTATGGAACAATGTCTTTTTAAATTTCATGGCACTGAGGTTTGCTTGAAGACAAGCAAAGATTTAAGTCTGGGGGAAGTGATGTGAGCAAAACATATAGGGTTTTAGGTGTAATTTTCGCTCACATCTCATTACATTTTATGTTAGTTTCATGCATATGTTACTCTATTTTGCACGCATTTCCTATTTTTTGGTTCATAGGTCTGCTCTTTGTACTTTTGGGTGTAGGTTAGCATTTCAAAAGAAAAAGAAGCACTTTCGGAGCAAAAGATGGATATTTTGCAGCTAGACATAGAGTGAGACACGGTCAGGGCGTGTGGCTACACACGACCATGTCCAATGGGTGAGATCAACCACATTAGGGTCGCACATGACCTGGCCATGTGGAAACACACAGCCGTGTGGCGGCCCGCCATATTTATGTGACTAGAGTTTTTTCCAGATTTTGCAGCAGTTCGAGGTGATGTCTATATAAGGATGGCTCCGCCCAAACCCTAGGGGGGAGGCTTGATGGCTAGGACGACACACTAAAGCCCAAAAAAGCTTCGAGAACTCACAACGGGGAGGAGGAATGCCATCAGAGGTCCACGCCTTGCACTTCAACGCCGGAGAGAATACCATGAAAGCATTGTAACCCCTTGTTCCTACATTTTAATTCTGATGTATTCGAACATGTACATGCTTTGTGATTCCTCCTTCATATACATGGAGTAGTTCTTTCGATTTTAAGATTAGGGAGTAGCTGGTGTGCACATTACAATGTTGGTTCATGTTAAATTCTATCTTTGAGTTTAATTTGGCATTTGGTAGTTGTTTTTACTATATCTATGCGTGTTTGGTTTTCTACCTGCAGTGCTTAGGCGATACGAGGGTTGACAACCCTCGTATCTAAGATTTAGGGAATTTTATACAAGGAACCTAGGGGTAAACCTGATCTCCTGTTACCGTGGGTAGAAGCATACGATAGAACCAGACACAGTTCATCGTAGGGATTGATTCGCCATCCTCGTACCGTCTATCTCGTCCTTTTAAGGCAGAGATAGCTCTCGGTAAATGCGGTGGTTCATTGGGAGAGTGTATGATGTCCCTTCAACAAAACCATAGCTACACGTCTAGACAACGCCAATTAACAGCATTATTTTGTGACACACAAGAGAAACCGAAGTCCTAGAATCACTTTTAAAGACCTTGGCAAGCTCCCTTCCTCCTCTGTATGAGCAGTACAGAGTATATCACCGACAGTCCTCACAAGTCAAAACCTCTTAGAGTTTACGTCTGAACAATTTCAACCACTGAACATACCAATATTCAAATCACAATTCCTGTGCTATCGATAATCTTTTATTACTTGATGACTTCCGTGCACTTGCGGGCGTTGAGCGTGAGCACACGCTTTGAGTTCTCGATGGCCTCCATTGCGAGATTTGAGGTCGCGATCATGTGCATTAATACCCAGTCGACTGGACTTTAGTTGATTGATGCCTGAAAAATGAGATTTGCATAAGAAAATAATATACAACATGATAGTTGTAGTAATACTGCTCGATTTCGACTTCTAAGTCCCACGTGAACTACCCGTCGGATCGATGCCTAGCTTTGTCACCCTACAGCGGACTCGCCCTTACCTCTCCACTTGAGGCTTACCTGTCGGACTTACCATTCATGACATCCGATCTGACCCACCAAGGCTTCCACCAGTTGTCCCGTCTAATTGACCCAGTTGGAATTTTTCTCGATTGTCTGGTCTCTTGACCCAATTAGTCTTCATGCCAAATGTCCGGTCCGCTCGACCCATCTAAACTTCATGCCTAGTGTTCGGTCCTCCTTATCAGTCAAGACATCTACCTAGTATCCGATCAACTCGACCTACTAGGACTTTCTTTTGGTGCAGTAGGCACCTGAATCAAAATTGAGTTTTGATTATAGCAAATACACAAAGTTAAGTTAACTTTGTTATCTCACAAGCTGAATCAAGTGTGCAGAATAGCTAAGCTAAGCCGATGGTCAACGACACCCGGAGGGAACCATGGTGGTCGGGCGACACTGGGAGGACTTCGGAGAGAGATGAGGAACTCGGGTGAAGACCGAAAGTGAGGCTTCAAAGGTAAAGGTTGAGGTAATCTCATGTGATTGAGTGTATGTAAGGTCATGTCCTCCGTATGGGGACGTCCTTAGGCGTCGATCCGACCAAGACTTCCCATGGAAGGTCTAAGTCGAGATCGGATAGTAAATGGCTGTCGAGCTTACTTATACTAACTACATTTTTGAGCTAACTCTTCATTGCAGCTAGAAAACCTACCATCAGTTGACTGATGGCTTGTATCAGTCGACTGATGCCTCCAGCATTCGACTGATAGGGTTGATCAATTGATTGTTGGTCAAGGATTAGCCTCAAGGAGAGTCAAAGCTTATCACCATTTCTCAAGGGCTAGGACGCATCACCTCATTAAACCTCATCTCAACGATTAGGGTTTCACAAGGCTATAAAAGTAGGGGTTCTCCACCCCTTTTCCATCATTCCAAGTGCTCCAAAATGCTCCTGCAACGCCGCTCTCCTACGACGACTCTACTACGCCAAAGTGTCGTCGGAACGATGATGACTCAACCTTAGCTCAAGATCTTCTTAGTCGTCGGTATAAACATCTTTATTTAGAGTCTTAATTGTGCATTATTTTTATTTTCGGAGCTTTAATCGTAATAAGGAGAGGGGGAGTGTCCCTCTACCTGGAGTTTTATTGTTTTCTTGTAATCATTCACTTCTACCTCTAACGAGGAGGAGTATTTTAGTGCATTGCCCTCCGTACACAGTCTAGGACCATTAAGGCCTTGGATTAGCAGTCGAAGGTTGTGAACCAAGTAAAAAGAAATAGTGTTTTTTAGTTTCTGCTGTGCATTTTTTTATTGCTCGTATTTTATATCGAACGAACGAAAAGTTTTCACGTGCACTATTCACCCCCCTCTAGCGCTCAAATCGATCCAATAATTGGAATCAGAGTTGGGGGCGCTAAGATTTGGTGAAACCACAAATCTAGCAATTTTTACAGATTTTTTTCTATTTATTTTTGTTTTATGAGTTTTTCTTTTCGTTTAAATCCATTCTCCCACACTACAAATCCAAGATGAAAGTCTTGGTACATTTCGATTGTTTTTGTTTTGCGAGGTACTTTTTTTCTTTCTTTTGTCTAAATGGCCCATCTCGAAGGGTTTAGCACTATCTGACCTCCGTTTTACAACAGAGTCGACTTCCGTTATTGGAAGGGTCGGATGGAGTGCTTCCTAAAAACCCAAATCGAGATGTGGATCATAATCCAAACCAGATTCATGCTTCCTACTAATAAAGTGGGTGAATCGTTGGATTATGATCAATAGACTAATGCCATGAAAAGACAAGTGGAAGCCGATGCCAAGGTGACCCAAATCCTTCAATGTGGCTTGTCCAAAGAGGAGTTAAACCACGTCGGCTTCTTCATTAACGCGAAAGATCTATGGACTAAACTCATAGAGCTATATGAAGGAACCAACGATGCGAAGGTATGTAAACATGACTTGCTTTTCAATAAGTTGTATAACCTTAAGATGCAGGAACACGAGACGGCGACACAACTGCATGCTCGTATTCAAGACATTATCAATAGCTTGAATGTCATCGAACAAAAGTTCGAGAATCGAGATCTCATAAGGTATGCCTTAAACTCTTTTCCTAGGACCACCTTGTGGGCATCCATGGTCGATGCCTACAAGATTTCTAAGGATCTTTCTAAACTTAGATTAGGCGAGTTATTTTTTGAGTTTGAACTTCATGAACAAACTAACGTGGTCCGGGCCGAGAAAGGTATTGCCTTAATTGCAGGTTCGAAGAAGAAGACCGCGAACAAACCACCCCCCCCCCCAAGGAAGAGGACGAGTACGAGTACGAGTCAGAGGTAGATCCCAAAATGGAAACCGAACTAGTAAACCTAGTTCGAAAGATAATCAAGAGTCGGAAACGACCCGTCAATCAAGGTAAAACTAAATCTAAGTCTAATTCGAATTTGAGATGTTTTGAATGTTGATACGCACGAATGTGACTTCAAATCTCGCAACGAGACCGTCAAGGACGCGAAGTGCATGCTCGCGCTCAACGCCTGCAAGTGCACGAATGTCGTCAAGTAATAAAAAGATTATCGATCCCACAGGGACTGAGATTCGAGTATCGATTTGTTTGGTGGGTGTAATTGTTTCAGACTAGGCTCTAAGGGGTTGTTAATGTGAGGGTTATCAGTGGTCCTACTCAATACGGTGTCACACGGAAGAAGAAAGGAGGTTGCCGCGAGATCTTTTAATGGGATTTTAGGACTTCGGTTTCGCTTGTGTGTCGTAAGACTTGCTATCAACTGGGCCTTGTCTAAACGTCTAACTACGGTCTTATGGAAGGGACATCATACACTCTCCCGATGAGCCGCTGCATCTATAAGGAGCTATCTCTGCCTTACAAGGACTAGATAGGCGGTACGAGGATGCCAAATCAATCCCTACGATGAACCATTTCCAGTTCTATAGCATCCTTCTACCCATGGTTACAGGAGATGAGGGTAACCCATAGGTTCCTCGTATAAATCCCCTAAATCTTAGATACGAGGGTTGTCACCCCTCGTATTGGCTAAGAACAGTAGATAGAAAACTAAATAAACATAGGTATTGGTCTAAATAAATTCCAATTGCAAATTCAAACTTAATAACAGAATTCAATTTGAAGCAGCATGTCATACGCACACAACCTACTCCCTAATCCTAGAATCAAAGTAACTACTACATAGATAGGAGAGGAGAAACACAAGGCATGTTCATGTTCGAATAAATAAAAGATAAAGTGCAAAAATAAAAATTTACGATGCCAATGTGGCCTTCTCTCTGGCGTTGAAATGAAGAACTCGGATCTTCGGCGGTGTTCTTCCTCCCCGTTGCGAGTTCCCGAAGCTTTTTAGGGCTTCGAGGTGTCGTCCCAGTCGTCTTGCCTCCCCCCTTGGGTTTGGGTGGAGCTCTCCTTATATAAACATCACACTGAATCATTGCGAAATCCGAAAAAAAACTAGTTGCGTCAATCTGCTGGGCCGCCACACGACCGTGTGTTTCAACACGGCCAGGCCGTGTGTGGCCCTAGGGTGGCCAATTTCACCTCTAGGACACGACCATTTTTAGACACACGCCCTGGTCGTGCCCCCTTCTGTGTCTAACTGCAAAATGCCCTTCTTTTGCTCCAAAAGTGCACCTTTTTTCAACGAAATATTGTCCTGCAAGCAAAAGTACAAAGAGCAGACCTCCAAACCATAAAATAGGAAATGCATACAAAACAAAGTGATATATGCATGAAACTAACATAAAATATAATGAGATGTGAGCAAAAAGTACTCCTAAACCCCTATATGTTTTGCTCACATCAATTACCTCAGACTTAAATCTTTGCTTGACCTCAAGCAAACCTCAGTGCCATGAAATTATAAAAGGATATTGTTCCATACTTAGCATCTTAACTAAATTTATCAAGTGGTATTTGCAATCAAAGAAAAATAAATATATTCTAGAAATTCACTAAATTAGCTCCTCGTGCTCGTGCTGAGCGAATCATTCTTAGGGGATACTCGTTCAATGGTGAGTTAAGTCGTCATCCTATACCTTTCCTAAGGTCTCCGGCTCTTAGGCACTTACCTGCCCAAAGCGAGGGTCGTTCCCTAGATCTAGCACAAAGTCTCAAAGGCGTGCTCGGTATTGAGAGAAATTGGTAGGTGTTTCCACAGTAACCTAACTCGGTCTCAAAGGGGCACCTAGCCATTTCCACCCACGACAACTATTTTTTTATCCCTCATAATCCTTTTTTTCATTTCTTTTTCTCTCTCCCTTATTTCTCTTTTCTTTTCCTTTCTCTCTTTTGTTTTTCGGCTTTCTGGGATTTTGATTTTTTCGAATGGGTTTACACAATCCGAGCATCTCCAGTAACTAAAATGCTAGTCTTAGGGTCACCTGTGGAATCCAAAGTACTAGACTACTGAGATGAATCATAACTAGGTTTGTACTAGACTCTCCCTTTCAGAATGTTCGACATGTGTAGGTGTAAAAATAGAAGCCAATCAGTGTAAGTCTAGAATATCCATTCAAAGGAAATAAAATAAAAACCACGAGGTAAATAAAGTTATACTGCTCATGGAAATAACTCGTGAAGAGAACTCTAAAAATACTACTGAGACATCTTTACAGATAACAAAATCTAAGTGCTGAAAGAAACTCAACAACCTATGCATGAACAAATAAATGCTAACAATAATGCAACTATCAGGAAAGAAACTTGTGCTAGAAATAAAATAAAATTTGTGGTCCCCCCTAGACTTAATTGAAGGTATACCTCTAGTATAGTGGACGAGGTGGAAAGTCCGGAAGCCTCAGCTGTTGGGTTTCCGGCACCGCGGCGTGTGTGTGTTCGATCATGTTTCGCAAACATGAGCACAGCGGAAGCAATTAAAAATAATAAATCTATATTTATTACAACACACACAACACACGCATGCATATTACAACAAGTGTAGACATAACCGTAAATTAAAATTTGCAATAAAAGAAAATTATCTACGTTATACCTTTCGTATGACGTGTAGTGGGAACGGCATCAACCGGAACGATCCTCGTAAGAATCGTCTCTATCCGTATCCACGCCGAGCTCCTCGGGATGACTTCGCTAAGCCACGAGCTTCGTCTTCGTACGGGTTACTAGCCTCGTGTTGAAGATGACGTGATCGAGAGATGATCACGATCCGAATCCAAATTCGGATCCTAAAATGAGTTCTCAAAACTCGCTTCTCCGGTGAGGTATTCGTCAACCGTTTGACGAATCCTTCGTCCCCCACCTCAGAGGATTACCGGAGATCAAATCCCCGGTAAGTTAGCCACTGTCGGAGCACTAACCGTCGTCCAAACGACGCTCCGACAACAAAGAAACAAGCTGTCCAGAAAAACTGGACAGCTTTTGGTGGAGGAATAGAGGCCGGCTAAGGAAAGATGGAAGCTCACCTTATCACCGAACCCACAAGAGATCACCGGAGGGTCGCCGGAGCATCGCCGGCTGAAGCTTGGATGCCGGCGGCAAGGAGGTGGCAGCAGCTCCATGAAGTTGGCGGCAACACCATGTTGGGCGGCAACAACAAAAGGAGGCTAGGGTTGGGCGGCCAAAACTTCATTAGGGTATTTGGGTTAGGGTTTAACCCCTATTTTATAGAGAACTAATTCTCTTAATGGTTAATGGATCATATCCATAAAGCCCGTTAATCCGCTCCATTAAGATAAGTTAAAATAAACCAAACCAAGATGGTTTATTTTAAGTTAAAACGAACCGAACCAACTTTTGGTTCATTCGTTTAAAATAAACCAAACCCTTTGGTTTATTCTCATCCATTGGATTAGAACCAAACCATTTTGGTCCATCCATTATGTCTTCATAAGACACTGCCCATCCACGCTTCCATTGCGACTGAAACAATTTCAAGCTCGCTTTATGTTTGGTCCAACCAAACATAGTTTCTCTCGGTCTGAGAATCCCATTCTCAAGCTCGTTTTAAATCCTTTGGATTACACTCGTTGTGCGTGTGACCAAATAGGTTCTCGGTTTATGTTGGCCGTATATAATTAACCATTAATTATAGAACGATCATGAGTGGCACCTAGTAGTACATCATGATCCCCAATTAACCGAAAAGATCAACGGTTGATCCAGAACTATTTCTGAAACCCTTCAGTAGCTCGAATGAATCGTGCCCCATTCCCTTCACTCATCTTATACCCACTTGGTTCAGACATGGTCTATTGTGTCAGTCCCCACTAGGCTGACTACGTCACACCTAGCCCAAGTATCATTTCCTCGTCCTACGGATTCTAGTTACTCCACATGTATCGAAGAGTACCTTACTCTAAACATGTAATGCTTTGGCCAAATACTTTAGTAACAATCCGACGAGAGGCCATGGGTATACATCTCCTCGCAAGGAGTGGTGAATCCTTTATAGGCTATTCAAACACCTTCGATCACTTCGACTTATACCCAATCATCCCGGGTCCACATCTCCTCAGAGATGTTTGCTTAAGATGTCAAAGCATAAGTCTCCATGATCAAGATGACTTGAATACCGCAAGTCAAAGGAACATCACATTTAAGCTACAGTAAGAACTTCATTGACATATCTATATATGCAGAGAACCATATGAAGTCTTACGGCTGGTCACTCCAATGAACTAGTTACCATAACTAGCATCCACGATTAACTCCGGACATCACAATGTCTCCAGCCAGTGAGAATCAGCTGCTTGGATACACCAAGGAGTATACCTCGTGCTAGTCTCGACAGAATTTATGGTGTCCAAATCCATCAATTCATCGACTAGGGATAATTCCGATACATCACAATTACACATGTAGAGATACTCACTAGTTGTGATCCAATCACAAATTCTCTCATGCTGTGAATCGTATCGTGGACATTCAGTAAATGAGTTTAAGATCCAATCAAATACATAAAACATGTATACTCAAATAGTGAATCTTCATTTATCATATCAATGGTTCATACATAAGGCGATTGCCTTAGGACATCTCTCATATATTACTAACAGACTCCCACTTGGCCTAATGCCAATCGCTACGGTATCCAATACCATAAGCTCTAACATGACTCTCAAACTTATTTTGAGGTAATGCCTTAGTTAAAGGATCCGCTAAGTTCCTTTCAGTGGGAATTTTCTCGATTTGTATTTCGTTCCTACTGATTATCTCTCTGATAAGATGATAGCGGCGAAGCACATGTTTGGATCATTGATGAGACCACATCAAGTTCAGAGATGAACTTCTTGATCCAAACCGCTTCCTTTGCTGCTTCCAAAGCTGCAATGTATTCTGCCTTAGTGGCAGAATCCGCTATAGTGTCAAGCTTGGAACCTTTCCAACTTATTGCGCCTCCATTCCAGATGAATACATACCCAGACAAAGACATGGAATCATCCTTGTCTGTCTGGAACTGGCATCTGTATACCCACGTATCACCATGTACTCTTCTCCATATATTAGGAACGTATCCTTAGTTCTTCTTAAGTATTTAAGGATCGTCTTAACAGTCACCCAATGATCCATTCCTGGATCAGACTGGTATCTGCTCGTGACATTCAGAGCATACGATACATCGGGCCTCGTACATAACATAGCATACATGATAGATCCTATTGCGGATGCATAGGGAATCTTACTCTTGCAAATCCTCTCGTCTTCTGTGCGCGGACACATAGACTTCGAAAGGTGTACCCCGTGCTTGATGGGTAAGAAACCTTTCTTGGATTCCGACATGCTAAACCTCTTTAGCACTCGGTCTATATATGTAGACTGCGAAAGACCAACCAACCATTTCGATCTATCTCTATAGATCTTAATCCCGAGGATGTAGGTTGCTTCTCCCAGGTCTTTCATGGAGAATGTCTTGGATAACCAAACCTTCACTGACTGTAAGATTGAAACATCATTTCCTATAAGTAGTATGTCATCGACATACAATACTAGGAATATGACTGCACTCCCACTAACCTTCTTGTACACACAGGTTCGTCTGGATTTTGTGAGAAATCAAACCTTTTGATTGTCTCATCAAAACGGATATTCCAGCTCCTGGATGCTTGCTTCAATCCATAAATGGATCATCGCAATTTGCATACCTTGGTTTTATCAACCGATGTGAAACCCTCAGGCTGTATCATATACACGTCCTCGAGCAGGTTTCCATTAAGGAAAGCCATTTTCACATCCATCTGCCATATCTCATAATCATAATGAGCCGCTATGGCCAGGAGCATCCGAATGGATTTAAGCATAGCTACAGGCAAATAGGTTTCGTCATAATCAACACCTTGTTTTTGACGATATCCTTTCGCCACCAATCTAGCCTTATAGGTAATCACATTACCATCCATGTCGGTTTTCTTCTTGAAAACCCACTTGCACCCTATAGGCTTTATCCCTTCAGGTGGGTCAACCAAGTTCCAAACTTGATTTTCATACATGGAATTCATTTCCGACTTCATGGCACCAAGCCACTTATCCCTTTCTAAACTTGTCAGCACTTCTTCATAACTGGTAGGCTCCTCATCATCAATGAGTAACACGTCATTCGATTCGCTTACGAGAAATCCATATCTCTCAGGAATATTGCGTGTTCTACCAGATCTACGAAGATGTGGTGTTACAATAGGTCCAGCCGATTGCTCATCACTATGAGTTGTCACCGTGTGCTTCACTGTATCTCATCAATGTCTATTTGAGTCTCTCGAGCCTCCTCAAGCTCGACGACACTCCCACTGTTTTCTTGCAAGAGAAACTCTTTCTCTAGAAACACAGCATGCCTTGAAACAAACACCTTTTGTTCCACAGGATGATAGAATTGGTAACCCCTTGTTTCCTTAGGATATCCAACAAATAGACATTTATCAGACTTACCATCCAATTTGTCTGATACTGTCCGCTTCACATAAGCAGGACAACCCCATATCTTCAAGTAAGATACATGAGGTTTCTTACTATTCCATATCTCATATGGAGTAGTTGAGACTACCTTGGTAGGCATTCTGTTTAACAAGTAAACAACCGTCAAGTGCATAGCCCCAAAAGGACTTGGGAAGAGTTGCATGATTCATCATTGACTGACCATGTCCATTACGCCTCGGATACACCATTATGTGGTGTATAGGGCGGAGTCCTTTGAGTCAATATAACTTTATCTCTTAGATAATAAATAAACTCTTTACTTTAGTATTCACCACCGATCCGATCAAGTATTTTAATACTCTTGTCATGTTGTTTCTCTACTTCATTTCTGAATTCTTTGAACCTTTCAAAGGCTTGGACTTGTGTTTCATCAAGAACACATACCCAAACCGTGAGTGATCATCGGTGAAGGTAATGAAGTAGCTATAGCCTCCTAATGCTTGAGTTGACATAGGTCCACATACATCAGTATGTATTAGACCTAGTAACTCTCCCACTCATTCACCTTTTCCAGTAAAAGGTAACTTAGTCATCTTGCCTTTTAAGCATGATTCGCATGTATCGTATGAATCCAATTCAAACGATTCCAGAATTCCACATCGGTGTAATTCGGACATGCATTTCTTGCTTATATGGCCAAGACGACAATGCCACATATAGGAGTCTATTTGATTATCCTTTCGAGCACGCGTGTTGCTCGCTTCGATATTGAAAATGTCACTGGATACGTCCAACGTATAAACACCATTGCTTAAAGTTCCAGTCCCATAAAGAACTCCATTCAAAGTTATGTAACAACAATTGTTACTAAAAGTCAAATGGTACCCATTTCTATTTAAACACGAAATAGAAATGATGTTCTTTATCAACGAAGGAACATAAAAGCAATTGTCCAGTTCTAAGACAAGTCCTACAGGGAGTTCCAACAAATACGTTCCGATGGCGAGTGCAGCAACCGTTGCTCCATTCCCAACACGTAAATTTGACTCTCCCCTTGACAAGTCTTCTTCTATTCCTTAGCCCATGTATGTCATTACATATATGTGAGCCACACCCAGTATCAAATACCCAAGTGTCTGAGGAAATAGAATGACAATCAATAAAGAAGATTTCTGAATAAGATGGGGCATCCGATGCCATATCCTTCTTCACGGACTCAAGAAAAATCTTGCACTTTCTTTGCAAATGGCTCTCCTTGCCATAATGATGGCAAGTTTCCTTTTGTGCTAGTTCTACCTTCTTAGCCCTTCTCTTCTTTCCCTTCTGCTGTTCCTTTGACTTCCTCTTAGAACCTTTCTTCGAGGAATCAACTAACAGCACTGTCCCCTGCTCATGCTTCTCAGAAGACTCCACAGTCTTCAGCATATTGAGCAGTACCACAGATGAACCTCCTAGCATCTCAGAGGTGAAGAGGAGCTTTGAGACTTCGAACCTTTCGAATCTCACTTGCTCATCAACCAACTCACAAAGATGAAGGACTACGATATGAGCATCCATATGCTCATGCTGCTGTAGCTTTGGGTTCCATCGTGGCTAGCATGATGCAACTCATTTGTTCGTAATCACTCACATGTTTCGATAGGCCAACAATTGGTCCAGAGTTGCATCGCTACTAGACAAAGTGAAGAGGCGCTTCGAGGACATACACAAGCTTTTCACCTTGAGAACAATTCTCAAGTTTCTAAGCCAGTCCAAGAAGTTCGGCCCAGTCAATTTATTTGAATCCAAAATGGAACGCAAATTCAAACACATCATGATCAATATATTAACTTAGAAATACAAAACGAGCATATATGAGAAAGATGATTTTAAAAATGCATCAATATACATTTATAAATCCCATTCATTTTTCGAATTTCAAAAACCCCAAAATCACTTCGGGAGATTGTACGTCCATCTCCGAATGGGCTGATATCCATCATAGTTATGAACAACCTTGGAGAGAGTCCAACAAGCCATTCATAACTACGACGGTAGGTATCATCTATACCGATTGCATATCCCGTATATGCAACTATCACAATGTGCTATCAACTAATTGAATGTTCACACATACATCGGGTTGTTAACACATTAACAAGTATGCATCATATGCAAAGCACCCAACTTCACCTCCCTTTACATCGACCTTGGAGAGAGTCCAACAAGCCGATGCTCCAGGTTAAAGCCAACCCATTAATCAGGACATAATTTTAATATGGTTAGAGCGCATTCAACCAATTAGCCCAGCTTGGAGAGAGTCCAACAACCAAAGCTAACGATTGACCTCTGACTCTTACCATATTAGTATTAAACTATTCCATGGTTTGAACATATTCAGTTCGAAGCTTGGAGAGAGTCCAACAACCCAAACAAGAAACAGAACTCTGGTTCTAACCATATTAATGGAAGGTGTAGGCTTTAATATTGATTAAGGGTTTTTATGTCTCATCCTCTTTGCATGCAAATAACTATTATCTACATGGCATGGCATACATGGCATACATCTACATGTCACGACATGCATGGCATAATGTTATGCATCTAATGCAATTACATGGCATACAATTATGTCATGTATATAATTTCCTTATATGTCATAACTATTTATGGAAATAAAATATGTTTAAGATTTGATTCCCCAAATCAAATCATAATTAAATTAGGAAACAAATTTTCAAATCTAATCACATATTTTATTCATGGAATTATTTGATTAAGGAAAATCTATTTAGGAAACCAATTTCCTAAATCATTAAAACTACTTATGGAAATAAAATATTTTAAGATTTGATTTCCCAAATCAAATCATGATTAAATTAGGAAACAAATTTCCAGAATCTAATCAAATATTTTATTTATGGAAAATATCAATTTCCATAAATACTTCCAACTTTCCAAAAGTGGAAGATTTCCATAAATACTTCTAGACTTTCCAAAATTGAAAAATTTCCATAAATACTTCTAAATTTCCAAAATTTAGAAAATTTCCAGAAATACATTATGACTATCGCAAAACCATTTTTACGATTATGTCGAAACACAACCTGGGCTCTGATACCACTGTTGGGTTTCCGGCACCGCGGCGTGTGTGTGTTCGATCATGTTTCGCAAACATGAGCACAGCGGAAGCAATTAAAAATAATAAATCTATATTTATTACAACACACACAACACACACATGCATATTACAAAAAGTGTAGACATAACCGTAAATTAAAATTTGCAATAAAAGAAAATTATCTACGTTATACCTTTCGTATGACGTGTAGTGGGAATGGCATCAACCGGAACGATCCTCGTAAGAATCGTCTCTATCCGTATCCACGCCGAGCTCCTCGGGATGACTTCGCTAAGCCACGAGCTTCGTCTTCGTACAGGTTACTAGCCTCGTGTTGAAGACGACGTGATCGAGAGATGATCACGATCCGAATCCAAATTCGGATCCTAAAACGAGTTCTCAAAACTCGCTTCTCCGGAGAGGTATTCGTCAACCGTTTGACGAATCCTTCGTCCTCCACCTCAGAGGATTACCGAAGATCAAATCCCCGGTAAGTTAGCCGCTGTCGGAGCACTAACCGTCGTCCAAACGACGCTCCGACAACAAAGAAACAAGCTGTCCAGAAAAACTGGACAGCTTTTGGTGGAGGAATAGAGGCCGGCTAAGGAAAGATGGAAGCTCACCTTATCACCGAACCCACAAGAGATCACCGGAGGGTCGCCGGAGCATCGCCGGCTGAAGCTTGGATGCCGGCGGCAAGGAGGTGGCAGCAGCTCCATGAAGTTGGCGGCAACACCATGTTGGGCGGCAACAACAAAAGGAGGCTAGGGTTGGGCGGCCAAAACTTCATTAGGGTATTTGGGTTAGGGTTTAACCCCTATTTTATAGAGAACTAATTCTCTTAATGGTTAATGGATCATATCCATAAAGCCCGTTAACCCGCTCCATTAAGATAAGTTAAAATAAACCAAACCATGATGGTTTATTTTAAGTTAAAATGAACCGAACCAACTTTTGGTTCATTCGTTTAAAATAAATCAAACCCTTTGGTTTATTCTCATCCATTGGATTAGAACCAAACCATTTTGGTCCATCCATTATGTCTTCATAAGACACGGCCCATCCACGCTTCCATTGCGACTGAAACAATTTCATGCTCGCTTTATGTTTGGTCCAACCAAACATAGTTTCTCTCGGTTTGAGAATCCCATTCTCAAGCTCGTTTTAAATCCTTTGGATTACACTCGTTGTGCGTGTGACCAAATAGGTTCTCGGTTTATGTTGGCCGTCTATAATTAACCATTAATTATAGAACGATCATGAGTGGCACCTAGTAGTACATCATGATCCCCAATTAACCAAAAAGATCAACGGTTGATCGAACTATTTCAAACCCTTCAAGAGCTCGAATGAATCGTGCCCCATTCCCTTCACTCATCTTATACCCACTTGGTTCGAGACATGGTCTATTGTGTCCCTCACTAGGTCGACTACGTCACACCTAGCCCAAGTATCATTTCCTCCCCACAGGATTCTAGTTACTCCACATGTATCAAGAGTACCTTACTCTAAACATGTAATGCTTTGGCCAAAGACTTTAGTAACAATCCGACGAGAGGCCATGGGTATACATCTCCTCGCAAGGAGTGGTGAATCCTTTATAGGCTATTCAAACACCTTCGATCACTTCGACTTATACCCAATCATCCCGGGTCCACATCTCCTCAGAGATGTTTGCTTAAGATGTCAAAGCATAAGTCTCCATGATCAAGATGACTTGAATACCGCAAGTCAAAGGAACATCACATTTAAGCTACAGTAAGAACTTCATTGACATATCTATATATGCAGAGAACCATATGAAGTCTTACGGCTGGTCACTCCAATGAACTAGTTACCATAACTAGCATCCACGATTAACTCCGGACATCACAATGTCTCCAGCCAGTGAGAATCAACTGCTTGGATACACCAAGGAGTATACCTCATGCTAGTCTCGACAGAATTTATGGTGTCCAAATCCATCAATTCATCGACTAGGGATAATTCCGATACATCACAATTACACATGTAGAGATACTCACTAGTTGTGATCCAATCACAAATTCTCTCATGCTGTGAATCGTATCGTGGACATTCAGTAAATGAGTTTAAGATCCAATCAAATACATAAAACATGTATACTCAAATAGTGAATCTTCATTTATCATATAAATGGTTCATACATAAGGCGATTGCCTTAGGACATCTCTCATATATTACTAACATCAGCATCACGGGATCCTGAGAGAACCTACTGCTGAGACGCTGATGCCACATGTACATGTGGTCCATCTAAGAGCTAGTGGATACAGTGGTTGCTCAATGCTCCTCCCCCTAGCACACTGTGCCTGCTGGGCATGCATGTGTTGCCGCATCACCTGACAGTAGGTGGCCTCATCCTGGCGACGGGCAACCTCCTCCTCGAAGTAGATGCGGGTCTCATCGTAGAACTCCTCAGCCCTCTAGAAGTGCTCCCGAAAGCCCTAAAACTTTGCCTGTATGTAGGCACTCTGCTCCTCCCATCGCTGCCTCTGTGTCTGCTGATCGGCGTATATATTGTCGAGGCACGATCGGATCTCTGAGAAATCATAAGTCGATATACCTGCATCCTGCTCAAAAATAGAAAAAAGTGGTGGTGTAGGTGCAGGCTCATGTCGACGTGGACTAGGTGGGCTTCTATGCATGTGTGTATTGGAGGGAGAGTGATGTAAAGGGGGAGAGATGGGTGCTATTGTGGATGGTCCCTCATATGACGGGGACTCCACAATCAGGTCTAAGTACCAGTTAGCGTGCGTGGTGATGGTGGTACGATAAGGGTCGGGGAGCCTAAGGGCCGTTAGGTTTTTCCTTACAAAGCATAAGGAGTGTCCCTCTCTTACAATCATCTTCATCGCCATACACACTCTTATGTCGATCCTAGGGCTCCTTCTATACTCTCTAATACAGTGTAATTGTACCCCATCCTATGGCAAATGTGGGTAAGTAGGCCCCCCACATTAATCTCTCCTCTTGCTGCTTTGCCCATCTTCACTAAGTGTCTGATGAAATGGGACCCTACATCGATGCTACTCCTTTCTTGTTTAATGTCCTAGAGGCAAAGCAGCTCGCTAGCTCTCACTACACCATCACTCTCCCCACGACCAAATATAGTGGTTGCCATGATTTGGTGGAGGTATCGGAAAACAGGATTTTGGAGGTCTGATGCTTTGGCCCTTGAAGGGTCGTAAGCATGCTCTCCCGTCAATTCAGTCCAAAAGATTCGAGAGTTGAACCGAATAGGGGTTCTTTTCTCTCCCCCACTTGGCAAGCCAAAACATGAGTTCAATTGGTGTAATGTCCATTCATGCTCAATGTTAAATATTCTAAAAGTAATCCTACCTTCTTCGCTCTCTCTACCCGCTAAAATTTCCGCTTTTAAGGAACTAAAAAATTCTAAAACTATCCTAGGGCAGGATGGGTGTTTTATTCGCATTATCTCTTCCCACCCCAGTTTTGCAAATAGGGCTTGAATGTCACCCAACAACCCTAAGGACTCTAGCAAGTCTTCATCAAGATATCTAGTTGCAGTGATTTTACGAGTAGAAAGTATGTTATATCAATCCCTATGTTCATTGTTGTGAAAAAGAGGGTTGGAAGAGTGTAACCTTCCTCCGAAGCTTGAGGGGTGTCGGTTCTCCTTGCTCGCTGCTCCGAAACACCGGATCGAGATACCACTTGCTTGGTCCTCCTCATCCTTGCTTCTTTTGGCTTCGTTGAAGGTTGGAAAAGCTTCTAGGTGGTGGGGACAAAGGATCCACACGGCTAGAGCAAGAAAAATCAAAACACACGGCGTAAATGGGGTGAAAATGCACGACGTGCCCTTTTTAAGCTCGCGCGACATGACTGTGTGAAAACACACGGCCAGGCGATGTGCACCTCGGGTTGGTTGGGCACGGCTGTGGGAAAACACACGACCAAACCGTGTGTCCCGTTTTACTCTCCTTTTATGCACAACGGTCCAAATCTTTTCACACGCTTTGCCATGTAAGCTAAAAATTGATTTATTTTTACCTAGAAAAGTTCTTTTTTGATCCTAATGCTAAATGAAATGGAAATTAAAGTTCAAATTAACCTAAATGCATGCAATACAATCAAAGGAAAACCTAAAAACTAAACTTGGGTTGCCTCCCAAGAAGCGCTTTGTTTAAGGTCGGTTAGCTCGACCAAACTCCATTATCAACTTGGCTCTGGAGGTTCAGTGAACCTCCATTCATCCGTCTCAGAATCGTTATCTGGAGGGCTTGGCTTTATTCTGCTTAAAGTGAAGCCGTCTAGGAAGGGAGCTCTACACTCTAATAGACTGAAGAGGATGATCTCCCCATCTACGTCTAAGGAGATCTGGTGTGCCTTTACATCTATTCACGCCCCCGTAGTTGCCAGAAAGAGCCTTCCCAAGATGATGGGATTCTTGGGATTTGGTCCTGTGTCGAGTATAATGAAATCGGTATGTATCACGAAGTTCTCGACATCCACAGGTACGTGTGCTAGCAAGTCGATGGGTTCCTTGACTGAGTCGTCCCCCATACGAATACCACGATTTGTTGGTTGGAGCCCATTCAGTCCCATCTTCAGATAGTATGCATAGGGCATCACACTTACTGATGACCCGAAGTCGCACAGTGCTTCATCGAAGCTTTCCCCATAAATCGAACAAGGGATAACAAATTCACCGGGGTCCTGAAGCTGTGGTGGAATCTTATCTTCAATTTCAGCTTGGTCAGGAAGGGTGGAAATCATGGCTGTACACCCCTTGGCGAATCTGCTACTCTGCCCCACTCCCTCATTGTATACTCTTTCCTCCATAGCTTGACTCGTCTCGGGTAGTAATGGAGAACTATCCCTAGATTTTGATACGGTTTGGGCTATCTGGGCCACTTGTGTCTCTAACATCCTTATGTGACTTGCAAGACCGTCAACAGTGGCCTTCAAGTCTATGAGTGACTCCTCTATTTTTTGATGTTGGCGATGGAACTCTTCATTGGCCTTTGTTTGGGTAGCAATGAAGTCTTCCATCATCAATTATAACTTAGACTTCTGTTGTTGCTACTGCCCATTGCCCTGCTGCTGCCCATACCCTCCTGATGGTTTGAAGCTCTACGAGTTATTCTTATAGGAGAAATTCGGGTGATTCCTCCATCTAGGATTGTAGGTACTGAAGTATGGGTTGTTGGGCCTTTAATTATAGTCCCCAACCGCATCACAGTGCTCGATCTGCTCTTCTAAGCTGCTCTACCCTCCACAGTAGTCCTCTCGATATGCTGTTGCTCCTTCTCCAAAGTCAATGGCCGCACATGCGGATGTAGGATTTAAAGAGTCAAACCGTTTGCTAAGCGCGTCCATCCTTACTGCTAGGTGGTCCACGGAGTTGATAGTATATCGTCTCGCTGCAGAAGTTGGTTGACCACATTCGGAAGCCCATTGATGTTGGTTCTGGGCCACCTCTTCTATTTGCTTCTCTGCTTTCTCGATAGTCTTGTTCATAAGTGCTCCTCCTGCAGCAGAATCAAGGGGCATCTTCGTGGCGTATGTGATCCCATTGTAGAAGATGTGGATCACCAGCCACCTTTCCAATCCGTGGTGGGGGCATAGTAGAGTAGCCCCTTGTAGCAATCCCAAGCTTCAAATAGGGACTCTCCTTCCTTCTGACAGAAGCTTGTGATAAGACGGTGCATGTGAGCAATCTTGCTTGGTGGGAAGTATTTATTCAGGAACTGCTGCTCACATTGCTCCCATGTATTAATGCTTCCCGAAGGCAGGGAGTGAAGTCATGTCTTAGCCTTATCCCGCAAAGAGAATGGGAATAGGCTCAGGCAGATCGCGTTCGCAGGGACTCCATTTATCTTCATCGTTGAGCAGATTTCCAAGAATGTCTCTAGGTGTCGGTTCGGGTCTTTAGTCGCAACTTCCCCGAATTGACTCTGCTGGACCATATGGATGAGTTCTAGTTTCAGTTCAAAGTTGTTTGCCGAAATGGATGGTCAAGCTATACTCGGCCTAAATCCTCTAGCGCTAGGAGCTACATAATCCCGCAGAGGTTGGCTACCTATATTTACTTTGGATGCAGATTGGCCCTCCATCCTCTTTTGTTCAGCTCTCCTGCGATGATAGGTTCGTTCGATTTCTAAATCGATTAGAATCAGGCCATCCGATCCTAAGCGTGTAAGTATACGAAGAACTGAGCCACAAAAATTAGTAGTACTACCTAATACTAAGAAATAGGAAATAAACAAATCTAGCTTTCAAAATCAAAGATCCAATAAGAAAATAGAAAACTACTACTAAAATAAAATAAAAACTATATCTAGATATGGAAAATCTCTAAAGTAAAATAAATAAAAAGAAAATAAAGCAAGTAAGTAAATCTAATCCTAAGTCCGATCCAATTATCCACTTCTCAATTTGATATCGAATCGATCAGTCCCCGACAACGGCGCCAAAAACTTGATGTACACAAAAGCGACTTCAAATCTCGTGACGAGACTGTCAAGGACTCGAAGCGTGTGCTCGTGCTCAATGCCCGCAAGTGCACGAATATCGTCAAGTAATAAAAAGATTATCGATCCCACAGGGATTGAGATTCGAGTACCAATTTGTTCGATGGGTGTAATTGTTTTGAACTAGGCTCTAAGGGGTTGTAAATGTGAGGATTATCAGTGGTCCTACTCAATACGGTGGCACACGGAGGAAGAAAGGAGGTTGCCGCGAGATCTTTTAATGCGATTCTAGGACTTTGGTTTTTCTTGTGTATCGCAAGACATGCTATCAACTGGGCATTGTCTAAATGTCTAACTACAATCTTATGGAAGGGACATCATACAATCCTGGAAGGGACATCAACTGAAAGCCGTTTGTGGCTGCGGCTTTGCCTAAAAGCCGATTTGGTGAATAGGCCCACCGGAATGGCCTATCTAGTCCGCAGCAAACGGCTGGCGGTAAAGACATACCAAATCCATTTTTGGATGGGGCTTGGCCAATAAGCCTTTTTGGGTGAATAGATCCACCATAATGATCTATCTAGTCCACAGCAAATGACTCGCGGTAAAGACGTCGCAAATTCGTTGACAGCTGACCACTTGCTAAAAGTGGGTTCACGACACTAGAGAGGAGGATGCTGACAGATGACAAGTGACTTGGACAGGATGTACGAGCCGGATCGCAGGACCGGATCATGCAGAGATTGCATCAGGATGGGGTGCACTCGGACACAGGATGTGTGATTGTCATAGGATGTGGTCATACTTCCATCTACTACAGCAGGGTGGGAGAGGGAGGACTGACCACACAGTACAGGAGAGGGTTGGTACAGTGAGAGTGTTGGTATTCTTGAGAGCACATGTACTTTCTACCTGGATGTCTACTCAGATCGGACACTTCGTCGGATATGACATGAGTAGGCTCCTTGGATCATATACGGTTGTGCTATTTTGATGATATATATATTTACCTTCATCAAAAAAAAAAATCATACACTCTCCTGATAAGCCGCTCCATCTATCGGGAGCTATCTCTACCTTACAAGGACTGGATAGGCGGTACGAGGATGCCGAATCAATCCCTGCGACGAACCATTTCCAGTTCTATTGCATCCTTCTACCCACGGTTACAGGAGATGAGGCTAACTCCTAGGTTCCTCGTATAAATCCCCTAAATCTTAGATACGAGGGTTGTCACCCCTCATATCGGCTAAGCACAGTAGATAGAAAACCAAATACACATAGATATCATTCTAAACAAATTCCAATTGCAAATTCAAACTCAATAACAAAATTCAATTTGAAGCAGCATGTCATACACACACAAGCTACTCCCTAATTCTAGAATCGAAGTAACTACTCCATAGATAGGAGAGGAGAAACACAAGGCATGTTCATATTCGAATAAATAAAAGATAAAGTGCAAGAACAAAAATTTACAATGCCAATGTGGCCTTCTTTTTGGTGCAGAACTCGGATCTCCGACAGTGTTCTTCCTCCCCGTTGCGAGTTTCCAAAGCATTTTAGGGCTTCGGGGTGACATCCCAGCCGACTTGCCTCCCCCCTAGGGTTTGGGCGGAGCTCTCCTTATATAGACATCACACCGGATCGCTGCAAAATCTAGAAAAAAAATCCTAGTAGCGTTAATCTATTGGGCTGCCACACGGTCGTGTGTTTCCCTGGGGTGGCCGATTTCTCCCCTTGGACACAACCGTGTCTAGCCACACGCCCTAGCAGTGCCCCCTTCTGCATCTAGCTGCAAAATGCCCTTCTTTTGCTCCGAAAGTGGGCCTTTTCCCACAAAATGTTTTCCTACACGCAAAAGTACAAAGAGAAAACCTACGAACCAGAAAATAGGAAATGCATGCAAAACAAAGTGACATATGCATGAAACTAACATAAAATGTAATGAGATATGAGCGAAAACTACTCCTAAAACCCTATATGTTTTGCTCACATCAAATGTAACAGATTCGAGCACATCAAGTCGGAGTGTCCAAAACTAAAGAACAAAGCACCCAAGAAAGCGCTTAACGCTACTTGGGAAGAATAATCAAAGGAGGAAGAAGACGATCTCGCCTTCATGGCCAAGCTGACCGAGCCCGAGCAAGACTTCGAACATGAGGAAGAGTCTGAGTTCGAATCCGATGATGAGTCGCTATTCAAGACAAGCCACGGATACGCATCCGGTTCAAAAGAGTCACTTAAGGTAAGTTGATCTTTGCTTAGCACTTTATACAATGCAATTAAATTCTTAACTAGAAAGTTATCTAAGTCCGAGTCCAAGGTCGAGACCTTAGTCGAAGAGGTTAAACTCCTTAAACACAACGTCTCCCTAACCTCTTCGACTAGTCACGTTCAAGTGGAGGACTCAACTCGAGTTGAAAAGCTCGAAGTTGAGAACTCACTTTTGAAAAGTCAAGTCGAAGACCTTAGGCATACGTTGGAAAGGTTTACTTTGGGATCCAAGGGACTTGACGTTTTATTGGATCGCAAAGGATCATGTACAACAAGGCCGGGCTTGGGTTTAGCTCAAATACGACTAACAAGTCATATATGTCAATTGTAAGTAGAAATAAAAAACATGTCCAAGCATGGGTCCCTAAGACCATTTTGATTTCTCAATTAGGATCTAACAAATATTGGGTTCCCAAAGACCAAATCCACAACGTGGAATGACCGAACCGATTCAATAGTCCAGGAGGACCTAGTACAAAATTTGTTTGTGCTATTACTTAGAATTTGCATGCTTAGGTCTTTTTATTTTTATTTTTAGAACGGTTAGATAGGAACTATAACTTGTCAATTCTTGACAACATAGTACAAGGACGCGGCGAGATGATAGTATGCTAAGAAAGCGAAGTCTTGTGTGTCCGAGTTAGATAAGGCATATCTGATGCACGCGAACGCGACTTTAAATCTCGCAACAGACACCGTCGAGGACTCGAAGCACGCGCTTGCGCTCAACGCCCGCAAGTGCACGGATGTCGTCAAGTAATAAAAGATTATCGATCCCACAGGGACTGAGATTTGAGTACCGATTTGTTTAGTGGATGAAATTGTTCGGAAGTAAAATCTAAAGGTTTTGATTGCGAGGGTTGTCGGTGGACTAAACTCTAGAACGGTGTCACATAGAGAAATAAAGGAGCATGCCGAGACCTTTAAAAGCGATTCTAGGACTTCGGTTTCACTTGTGTGTCGCAAAACATGCTATTAACTTGGCATTGTCTAAACGTCTAGCTATGGTTTTGTGGAAGGAACATCATACACTCTCCTTATGAGCCACCACATCTATCGGGAGCTATCTATACCTTACACGAATGGGATAAGCGGAACGAGGATGCCAAATCAATCCTTGTGATGAACCGTTTCCAGTTCCATCACATCCTTCTACCCACGGTTACAAGAGATCAGGTTTACCCCTAGGATCCTTGTATAAATCACCTAAATCTTAGATAAGAGAGTTGTCATCCCTCATATCGCCTAAGCACATCAGGTAGAAAACCAAATATGCATAGATATTGGTATAAACAATTTCCAATTGCAAATTCAAACTCAGAAACAGAATTCAATTTGAAGCAACAGGTCATGCATACACAAGCTACTCTCTAATCCTAGAATCGAAGGAACTACTCCATATATAGAAGAGGAGAATCACAAGGCATGTTCATGTTTGAATATATCAGAAATAAAATGCAAGAACAAGAGGTTACAATGCTGATGTGGCCTTCTCTCCAGTGTTGAAGTGCAGAACTTGGATCTACAGCGGCATTCTTCCTCCCCGTTGTGAGTTTCCGAAGCTCTTTAGGGCTTCTTTGTTCCATCCCAGCCATCGTGCCTCCCCCCTAGGGTTTGGACGGAGCTCTCCTTATATAGACATCACATCGAATCGCAATAAAATCCGAAAAAAACCCTAATCACGTCTATTTGCTGGGCCGCCACACGGCCGAGTGTTTCCACATGGCCAGGTCTTGTGCGGCCCTGGGGTGGCTGATCTCGCCCATTGGACACAGTCGTGTATAGCCACATGCCCTGGTCGTGTCTCATTCTGCGTCTAGCTGGAAAATGCCCTTCTTTTGCTTCGAAAGTGCACCTTTTTCCCCGGAATGCTATCCTGCGCGCAAAAGTATAAAGAGCAGATCTCAGAACAAGAAAATAGGAAATGCATGCAAAACTAAGTAACATACGCATGAAACTAACATGAAATGTAATGAGATGTTAGCTAAAACTACTCCTATAATTCTATATGTTTTGCTCACATCACTTCCTCCACACTTAAATCTTTGCTTGTCCTCCAGCAAACCTCAATTCCATGAGATTTTAAAAGGATATTGTTCCATACTAGAATGTTAACTAAATTTATCAAGTGGTATTTGCAATCAAAGAAAAAAAAATATATTCTAGAAATTCACTAAATTATCTCCTCGTGCTCATGCCAAGCGAATCAATCTTAGGGGATACTCATTTCATGGTGAGTTAAGTCGTCATCTTATAGTTTTCCTAAGGTCTCCGGCTCTTAGGCACTTACCTGCCCAAAGCGAGGGTCGTTCCCTAGATCTAGCACAAAGTCTCAAAGGCATATTCGGTATTGAGAGAAATTGGTAGGTGTTTCCCCATTAACCTAACTCGGTCTCAAAGGAGCACCTAGCCATTTTCACCCACGACAACTATTTTTTTATCCCTCATAATCTCTCTCTCTCTCTTTTTTCTCTCTCTTTTATTTCTCTTTTCTTTTCCTTTCCCTTTTTTTTCTTTATTTTTTGGCTCATTGGGATTTTGATTTTTCCGAATGGGCTTACACAATTCGAGCATCTCCAGTAACAAAAATGCTAGTTCTATGGTCACCTGTGGATTCCAAAGTACTAGACTACTGAGATGAATCATAACTAGGTATGTACTAGACTCTCCCTTTCAGAATGTTCGACATGTGTAGGTGTAAAAATAGAAGCTAACCAGTGTAATTCTAGAATATCCATTCAAAGCCAATAAAATAAAATACCACGATGTAAATGAAGTTTTACTACTCATGGAAACAACTCATGAAGAGAACTCTAAAAATACTACTGAGACAGCTTTACAGATAACAAAAACTAAGTGTTGAAAGAAACTCAACAACCTATGCACGAACAAATGAATGGCAACAATGACGCAAATATCAGGAAAGAAACTACTGCTAGAAACAAAAATAAAATTTGGTGCCCCTCTAGACTTAAATGAAAGTATACCTCTAGTATGGTGGACGAGGTGGAAAGTCTGGAAGCCTCGGTATCTCAGGATCCTAGGAGAACCTACTGCTGAGCCGCTAATGCCACATGTACATGTGGTCGATCTGAGAGCATGTGGATGCAACGGCTGCTCGGTGCTCCTCCTTCCTAGCCCATTATGTCTGCTGGGCATGCATGTGCTGCCGCATCTCTTGGCAGTAGGCGGCCTCATCCTGGCGACGGGTAGCGTCCTCTTGGAAGTAGATGTGGGCCTCGTCGTAGAACTCCTCAGCCCGATGGAAGTGCTCTCGGAAACCCTAGAACATCGCCTGTGTGTAGGCACTTTGCTCCTCCCATCGCTGTCTCTGTGTCTACTACTTAGTGTATATTTCGTCGTGGCACGAATGGAACTCCGAGAAATCATAGGATGACATACTTTCATCCTGCTCAAAAGTAGAAAAAGGTGGTGGTGCAGGTGCATGCTCATATCGACGTGGATTAGGTGGGCTTCTATGCATGTATGGACTAGAGGGAGAGTGATGTAAAGGGGGAGAGATGGGCAACGATGTGGATGGTCTCTCGTGCGGCAGGGGCTCCACTATCAGGTCCAAGCACTAGTTGGCACGTGTGGTGATGGTGGTACGATTAAGATCGGGGAGACTAAGGGTCGTCAAGTTTTTCCTTACAAAGCAAAAGGAGTGTCCCTCTCTTACAATCATTTTCATCGCAATGCACACTCCTAGGTCGATCCTAGGCTCCCCTTTATACTCTCTAATGCAGTGTAATCGTACCCCATCCTATGGCAAATGTGGGTAAGTAGGCCTCCCACAATAATCTCTCCTCTTGCTGCTTTGCCCATCTTCACTAAGTGTTTGATGAAGTGAGACCCTACAGTAATGTTACTCCTTTCTTGTAGCATGTCCCAGCGGCAAAAAAGCTCGCTAGCTCTTACTACACTGTCACTCTCCCCACGACCAAATATAGTACTGGCCATGATTCGGTGAAGGTATAAAAAAATGGGGTTTTGGAGACGCGATGCTTTGGCCCTAGAAGGGTCATAAGTGTGCTCCCCTATCAATTCAGTCCAAAAGATCTGAGAGTTAAACCCAATAAGGGGTTCTTCTCTCTCCCCCACTCAGCAAGCCAAAGCATGAATTCCATTGGCGGAGGGTCCAGTCATACTCAATGTTAAATATTATAAAATTTATCCTCGCCTCTTCGCTCTCTCTACCCGTTAAAATTTCCACATCTAAGGAGCTTAAAAATTCTAGGACTACCCTAGGGTAGGTTGGGTGTCTTATTCCCATTATCTCTTCACACCCCATTTTTGCAAATAGGGCTTGAATGTCTCCCAACAACCCTAAGGACTCTAGCAAATCTTCATCAAGGTACCTAGTAGCAGTGAGTTTATGAGTAGAAAGCATATTATATCTATCTCTATGTTCATTATTGCGAAAAAGGAGGGTTGGTAGAGCATTACCCTCCTCTGGAGCTTGAGGGGCGTCGGTTCTCCTTGCTCGTTGCTCCGAAACACCGGATGGAGGCGCCACATGCTTGGTCCTCATCATCCTTGCTTCTTTTGGCTTTCTTGAAGCTTGAAAAAGCTTCTAGGTGGCGGGGAAGAATAAACCACACGGCTAGGGAAAAAGAAATCAAAGCACACGGCACAAATGGGGCGAAAATACACGGCTCGCCCTACTTAACCCTTGCATGACACGGGCGTGTGAAAACACATGGCCAGGCCATGTGTGCCTCGGGTCAGTCGGGCACGACCGTGGGAAAACACACGGCTAGGTCGTGTGTCCCCTGTCTTCTTCCCTTTTTGCACCCTGGTCCGAATTTCCTCATACGCCTCGCCGTGTAAGCTAATATTGATTTTATTTTTACCTAGCAAAGCTCTCTTCTGATCCTAATGCTAAATGAAATGGAAATCAAAGTTCAAATTAACTAAATGCATGCAATACAATTAAAGGGAAATCTAAAAAATAAACTTGGGTTGCTTCCCAAGAAGCGCTTTGTTTAAGGTCATTTAGCTCGACCTCATTCTTACGTTTCATTTGAGGTGTTTGAACCTTGCTCGTGGGGGAGTGATAGCTGCATTTTTTATTGTGCTATTTTTACTTGTGGATTAGATATTTTAGGCTCTTTGATGAGATAATTATTATTATTTGGGAGGTTTTTACATATTGAGTCTATTTGTGATTAATTGTGTCAATTCCTATAATTTTAGTATTTTTCACGAATTTCATGTGATTTTGTAGGAAACATATAATGAGGTTCTAATTGGAGCAATTGCAGCCGTCGATCCGGATCATATCTGAGCATTATGGACCATCCGATGAATATAGCTAATTCTAAGCCATCTATTGAGATTTGGAGAGATCTAGTCCATACATTTTGATCTGAACATCTGAGCCCTTCCTCCAAATTCGACCGATCGTAATTATCCTTTAAGATGGATCAGATCCGTCCATTTGAAATCAGATTGATCACAACCGTTGGATCACAGCCTTCTTAGGAGATTAATTGGACTCATTTAACCTAGCTCTATTTGGACGGCTAGGATCAGAGGAGGCTCCCATCGGACAGCTCAGAAAAACCATTTAATAAACCTCACTCGAGCAGCACGAAGAGAACGCGCGACAGAACACGAGCGGCATCTTCTTCCTCTCGCGAGCGCGGCGATCGGCGACTACACGAGTGATCGATGACAGGACGGCAATATTCCAGTGAGTTTCCATCCGACAGCTGGCAACGATCCAATCCGATCCTTGGCAACAGATTCAGATGTCGTGATTCGGGCAGCTGATCCAAAGCGAGGCGAGGCGGGATTCCGGCGAGTTCATCCTTCACCGGCATTCTACTTCATTCCGGCGGCTAGGATAGGCTGTTCCATCTCGCCGGAGTCACCCACCGATTGTGCCGATTGGAAAGATCCATATTCACCGCCGGTGAAGATTTCCATTCTACTATCCGGCAATCCAGATTCGCCGAAGCAGTGATCGCAGTCATCCATCTCTCCTTCCTTCCTGTTGCGTCGATCGGGGCAGCTTCGCATTCACCGCCGGAGTGGCTGTTCGGTTTGTTGTGACCGCCGTGTGGTTACCGGTCATTGTTTTATTTGGAAGTCTGAGTGTGTTTGTGTTAAACACTCGTTTAGTTGGGATTTTGTGTTATTTACATTCTGCTTTTTATTCCAGTTCAGTTATGCAATTGTTAGTAGTTGATTATGTTTGTTTCGGTTAATTGTTGGTTTGTTTACATGCAATGTTATTTCTATCGGATTGTTGTGATTAGTTGTTTAATTTTGTTCATCCTGCATTTTTATTAGACTTAATACTTGTGTTCGTTATTTAGTTGTAGGTTAGTTTAATTTCTTATTGCTGGTGTACTAACGCCATCAATTAAAATTGTCCAATCAATGCATCGTATAGTGACAGTATGGTGTTTGGTTAGAGTGCTTTCATTATTAGGTTAGATTTCCTTTACATTCGACCAGCGTTCCGTATAGTGACAGTGCGGTGTCTGGTTGAATTGCTTATTTTTCTCGCATTTAGTTTAGCTTTTCAGTGACTGTTTGATCACTGTGCCGTATAGTGACAGTGCGGTAATTGGTTGAATTGTTCACCTTTGTTTCTTGACCACTGTGCCGTATAGTGACAGTGCGGTGCTTAGTTGAGCTATTTTTTCATAGTGTAGCTTTTAAGTATTTGTTTGATCCTTTGTGTCATATAGTGTGAGGCGATACTTGGTTGAATTGTTCACCTTTGTTTCGTGATCATTGTACCGTATAGTGAAAGTGCGGTGCGTGATTACTTACTTTTGTGCATTAGGATAGTTACTTGTTAATTGTTATTTGGTAGTTAGATTTACTTCCTACAGATTTTATTTCCATGTCTGTTTATCAGAATTGTTTGGCCATTGCATCGTATAGTGACAGTGCGGTGCATGGTTGAATCGTTCTTGCATTAGGTTAGCTTTGAATAATTGTTTTAATAAATTGTAAAAAACCCCAGTGTTTACTTCTGTTTAAAAACAAACGTCCAACCATTAGGTTCGTTTAGAGACGATCCGAGTCAGTCCTATACTGCATTAGTGTAGTTAGGGAGTTCGGTAAATAATTTGTAATGGTACCACGACAAAATAACCATCTATCAAATTTTGGCACCGTTGCCGGGGAACATTAATGGGTTCGTTTGTCTTTAAACTGTAGTTTGTTTGTTTGTTTTCTTTTTCTTTTGTTATTATTGTCTTTCTTATCATTTCTATTTGTTTCTCATTGTATTTATTTGTGTGGATGACTAGGTCTTCAGGCGATAATTCACTTGAGTTTTATGTAGGAGTTTTTCTCTTCCCTCAGAGGCCCAGCCTAGGAAGAGGGTTGTTGAAGAAAAGGCTAGGGAATTCCAGGAGCTAGTAAATTTCCAAGTATGCCGAGGGATATGGAAGGTGTAGGGACTTGCACTTTTCAGATGACGCCCCAAGAATCACTTCCATCCTATGTTTGTGTAATTTCATGGTCGAGCATGGGATATCTTAGGTTATATTATCTCTATGTATGGTATTGAAGTAGATCCTGCTACAATTCATGTTATATCTTCTTTATCTTACCCCACTTCTATGCGGGAAGTTGTGCTTTTCTAGGTCTTGCAGGTTTCTACAGATGTTTTATCAGAGACTTCAGTAAGATTGCCTCTGTCCTTGACCAATTTGTTGCAGAAGGAGGTGGTATTCCAATTTGACTAGGATTATGATGGAGATCGAGTCCACCCCCATAGCAGATTATTTTCCAGATGAGCAATTTTTCACCTGTAGGGTAAGACACCATGGTATGCAGATCATGCTATTTATTTAGTTGCCGTGTTGTACCTTCACATTTTATTCATGCACAAGTTCAGAAATTGAAACGTGATGTTAAGTGCTATGTATGGGATGATCCTTATCTTTGGCAATTTTGTAGTGATCAGATAATTAGATGATATGGACTTGATTATGAGTTTCATTCCATACTTACTTATTTTTTGTCATTCTCTGGCTTGTGGGGGGTACTTTGGACCCCAAAAGAACTGCTAGGAAAGTTTTAGAGTATGGTTTGTATTGGCCCACCTTATTTCATGATGCCTTTGAATTCTACAAGTCTTGTGAGCGATGTCAATGAACAGGGAACATAGGACGTAGAAATGAAATGCCTTAACAACTTTTGTTATTCTGTGAGATTTTCGATATTTGGGGTATTGATTTTATGGGTCCGTGTCCTGTATCTTTTGGATTTTCATATATTCTTTTGGCATATGATTTTGTTTCTAAATGGGTGGAGGCCATCCTCACCATGACTGATGATTCTTTAGTTGTTGTGGATTTTGTTAGATCTCACATATTTTGCAGATTTGGAGTTCCCAGGGCGATCATTAGCGATCAAGGGTCTCACTTTTGCAATAGACTCATGAAGTGTCGAGCAAAGAGATCAAGTTTATACTAGAGAATACGGTGGGGCCAAACATAATGATGCTTCTTCTCCGACTTTAAAGGGGAGTGTGTTCTTTTATTTACTGCGTTTATTTTTCTTCCTTTCATGTTCGGAATAATTTGTATGGGTTGATTGTTTGTTTGCCTGTTTACCTAAGTTTGTTTGTCTTTTGTTGAGTCAAATAATATTCCCTATGCATGCCTTAATATCATTTCAGAGATGGTAAAAATTAGTTAAGTTTGATCATTGAATTATGGATTTTTGGTGTATGATAAGAAACTTCACTTGCATGCAGTCACTTGTTAGGAGGGTGAATTTTTGTCAATAGACCAAGCTTGATTTTATTAACCTAGTGAGGTAGTAAGCCATTTCAATCATTTACCCACTTTAGTGTGATACACGTGTGATACTTGTTACTCTAGAACTTGCTTTGAGTCTTTTCAAAACTACAAGAACATTTATTTGCATGAATATGATGAAGGATTTCACTCTTGATTCTTTTCCTTACTTGAATTGCTTGTTTAATCCACTTGATACTTTCATGTTGTCGTACTTGTCATTCCTATTCATTTATTTCCCATTGTCTTGTGGATTACCTCTACCCATATATTTTGTTTCCATGTTGGAAGAATAACATGATAAGTTGCATTAAAAAAAAATTCTTAAGTGAGGGGGAGGAGATATTGTTTGTTGGAGATTGACATGGAGGGCACAGTTATCAGCAAAAGTAAATCAATAGAAGTTTTCAATAGCTTTGAAGTTATTTTCTGCACACTCCCTCATTTTATTCAAATAATGTTGAGATTCAATTCCGTCGGTGCTATTGATTGGGATGAAGCTTGAAATTTTTAAGACTTCATAGAGAGCTTGATTAGTTGTTAGAGGAGGAGTTATCGAAGGAGAATTATTCTGAAAATTTAATCTGGAATTCCAGCAGCACGAAATTTTGTAAAGGGAGTAATAAGAGGATACCAAGGAGGAAATTGATTGGTATTGCATAGAGTTTGTAGGAAACCGAGAGGTGCTTGACCTAATTGAGGAGAAAACTGAAACTGTTAATTGGCTTAGAATGTTGTATCAGACTTTTAAAAATTCCACATGGCTCACACTAATGCAAGTATCAGGACTGTTCAACAGAAGTAAATCATAATCTACCTTGATGTCTGGAACTTGTTTGACAGAGTTAAGCTAATTTTGCAGTAGTGGTGGAGCTGTGTAAAATACTCTAAAGCTGTGATGCAGACAGATGTGCAGGAACTGAAAATTCATCACTGAGCATTGAAAATTTAATTTCTAAGAACCGAACAGGTTGGAATTGTTAGGAGCTCAAGGAAATTGCTAGATCCTGAATTTGCAGATTTAGGACAGGACTATTGGGAAGCATAGTTTGACAAAAGCTGATCTAGTTATCGAGCAAGATGTTTGAACAAAGATGACAACATAAAAGCTTAGAAAGTGCAAGTGCTACATGAATTGGAGTAGTCACCGTCTGAAAATCAGCTAATGCAATTTCAGATTGGAAGGTCAATCTCGTTGACAAAGAGACTGAAGATGCCAAGGGAATGGAAATGGAAGAAGGGAAGTAGTATCACTTTGCGATTATTAGCAGCAACCCTAATGCAGTAAATGGAAGATAGCAGTTTCAAATTATAGTTTCTGGAGAGAAAATCCAGCAGTGCATTATTTCATCTGTAATTGGTCATTGTTCCAGTTTTAGAATCACAACAATTGGAGGTATTGCCTCTCAAGAAGAGGCTTGTAGGTCATAGTTAGATCAACTTCATCAATTTCAGAAAGATACACGAAGTTCTTCACTTAAAAAGATGGTACAATTCCCCTAAATTCAGATGGTTCCACCTACAACTTAGTTGAGTCAGTGTCATCTGGCTCGGCACTATCTGAATATATCTCTGAAATTGAAGATAGAGATTCATTTGCAGGATTGTATTCATGGTTATCTAATTGGAAGAGTTGCACCTGCCTTTGTTACAAAATTAGTTAAACTTGACGGACTCTTTGAAGCACAAACGTTGGTTAGCTGGGAATTTGAAGCAGAAAAAAAAATCAATTGTTTCATCATATACTACAACCCAGCTGAAAATGAAAAAAAAAATTAGACAAGGCATGAATGATTTTTTGATGATAGCAGGGGATTTCATCATGGATGATTTGGAAGTCATGACAAATTAGATTGTGGTTGGCATGGTTGAGGTGAAGTTCAGGGAAACAATCTTGGAAACAAACACTAGTGGTGCTGGGGGTCAGGGTCCTCGAGCTGAAGAAGAGAAATGGGATAATGCTAATGTATTTAGCAGCAGTTAATTTTCTACTTGGAGTAACCAGCCTGGATGAGCCAAAGATCTTAAAATGAAAGGACCATGGAAAAATTTTCAAGGAAGCAGAAGCATTGGATGTAGGACTGTTGTTAACTTCGTCTGCATCAAATCTTCCTGTCAGCAGCTCTAAGATCTCGACAATGCAAATTAATGGTGAGTGTCAGCAGAATTTCAGAATGAGATTAGTATCAGCAGCCATGTGAAAAAAAAAATTTGCTGAGTGGAAACTTATTACTGCATGTTTCAAGCTCTACTTATGTAAATGGATGTAGGTAATGCTTAGCCACCAGAAACATACTTTCGTGTTCTTGTTTGCCTTCCATGAGAAGATGCACGTGGAAGCATTCTTGCTTCTGAAATCATTGGAAGCCAAATGGAAGAAGAATGGTAGTGCGCTTAGGAAGATTGGTGGCTTTGGAAAAATCTGTGAAAAGAACGGGAAATGATTTTGTTGGATAAGCTACTTATTGTTGAAGTAATTGATGGAGATGATGCATGGGAGAAAGCATCTTCAACATAAAGATGTATTATGAATCTGCAATTATTTTAATTCCTTTTCTGTTGGATTTCAAGTCAGGATAACGTCAAGTTCCTTTTTGCACTAGAGGCAACATCAAAAAATAGGAGAGATGAACTAAATCATGAAATCTTCTCCCTACATTACTATTTGCAATTTATCAGGTTTATTCTTCCAATTCATCTGTTGTTGCCATTGTATCTTGATCTTCTTTGTATTTCTCTATTGCAATTCACTTATGATCTTGTTTTGATATTCGATAAATCCTTTTGATTCATATATGGAATGTATTGATAGCAGTAGAGAAATAGATGATAAGTAAGCATATGGTTGGACAATATTACATAGTGTTTTGAGGGTACCCCACTCCTACGATCATTATGTGAGCATGAGTGCATTTATCCATTTGAGAGGTTTTTGTATCAGGCTTGGTTTATTTGATTTGACTGTAAATCATCATACATGTTGATTGTTGTAGGAGTCAGATCTTTTGAATACCCTAGATCCTGATGAATTTGGTGATCCTAAGTAACTTATTTTTTCTGTCTCTGAATTATTGATCTAGGTATTGCTAGGGGAATGAGTTAGAGAGTTAGTGTGTCTTTGTTTTTGTTATTGCACGGGACGCGCAAAAATAAGTGTGGGGGAATTTGATAGCTGCATTTTTTATTGCGCTATTTTTACTTGTGGATTAGATATTTTAGGCTCTTTGATGAGATAATTATTGTTATTTGGGATGTTTTTACATATTGAGCATATTTGCGATTAATTGCGTTAATTCCTATAATTTGAGTATTTTTCACGAATTTCATGTGATTTTGTAGGAAACATATAATGAGGGTCTAATTAGAGCAATTGCAGCCGTCGATTCGGATCAGATATGAGCATTATGGACCGTCCGATGAATATAGTTGATTCTAAGCCATCTATTCAGATCTGGAGAGATCCAGTCCATACATTTCGATCTGAACATCTGAGCCCTTCCTCCAGATTCGATCGATCGTAATTATCCTTTCAGATGGATCATATCCGTCCATTTGAAATCAGATTGATCACAGTCGTTGGATCACAGCCTTCTTACGAGATTAATTGGACTCATTTAACCTAGCTCTATTTGGACGGATGGGATCAGAGGAGGGTCCCATCGGGCGGATCAGAAAAAACATTTAATAAACCTCACTCGAGCAGCACGAAGAGAATGCGCGATAGAACACGAGCAGCGTCTTCTTCCTCTCACGAGCGCGGCGATCGGCGACTACACGAGCGATCGACGACAGGCCGGTAATATTTCAGTGAGTTTCCCTCCGATAGCTGGCGACGATCCCATCCGATCCTTGGCGGCAGATCCAGATGCCGTGATTCGGGCAGCTGATCCAAAGCGAGGTGAGGCGAGATTCCGGCGAGTTCATCCTTCACCGGCATTCTACTTCATTCCGGCGGCTGGGATAGGCCATTCCATCTCGCCGGAGTCACCCGCCGGTTTTGCCGATTGGACAACTCCATATTCACCACCGGTGAAGATTTCCATTCCATTGTCCGGCAATCCAGATTCGTCGGAGCAGTGATCGTAGTCATCCATCTCTCCTTCCTTCCTATTGCGCCGATCGGGGCAGCTTCGCATTCACCGCCGGAGTGGTTGTTCAGTTTATTGTGATTGTCGTGTCGTTATCGGTCGTTGTTTTATTTGGAAGTCTGAGTGTGTTTGTGTTAAACACTTGTTTAGTTGGGATTTCATGTTATTTACATTATGCTTTTTATTCCAGTTCAGTTATGCAATTGTTAGTAGTTGATTATGTTTGTTTCAGTTATTTGTTGGTTTGTTTACATTCAATGTAATTTCTATCGGGTTGTTGTGATTAGTTGTTTAATTTTGTTCATCCTGCATTTTTTTTTAGACTTAATACTTGTGTTCGTTATTTAGTTGTAAGTTAGTTTAATTTCTTGTTGCTGATGTACTAACCCCATCAATTAAAATTGTCCAATCAATGCATTGTATAATGAAAGTATGGTGTTTGGTTGAAGTGCTTTCATTATTAGGTTAGATTTCCTTTACATTCGACCAATGTGTCGTATAGTGATAGTGCGGTGCCTGGTTGAATTTCTTATTTTCCTCGCATTTAGTTTAGCTTTTTAGTGACTGTTTGATCACTGTGTCGTATAGTTACAGTGCGGTACTTGGTTGAATTGTTCACCTTTGTTTCTTGACCACTGTGCCGTATAGTGACAGTGCGGTGCTTGGTTGAGCTATTTTCTATCTGTTGGTGTAGCTTTTTAGTGACTGTTTGATCACTGTGTCGTATAGTGATAGTGCGGTACTTGGTTGAATTGTTCACCTTTGTTTCGTGATCATTGTACCGTATAGTGACAGTGCGGTGCGTGATTACTTACTTTTGTGCATTAGGATAGTTGCTTGTTAATTGTTATTTGGTAGTTAGTGTTGGGATGTATACTGAAAAGTCTACCTTTTGTATGAACATCTTTATTTTGAAATAAGAATCACATGATCATTATTTATATATTTTTATGGCAATGCATATTGTCTAATACATTACATTGTAGATAACATGGTGTGTGGTGTCACACGGGAGATCATATTATCGGTTCCTTGTAAGGTATAAGTAAAGGCTCACAACCGAGATGACTTTGGACAAACCATTGGAATGATTGTAGTGTGATTTGGGATTGGTTAGTCTTGACCATAGAATCACACTAGTGCACTTTGTGTGTATTGAGCAGGACCGACTTAGAGGTGATTCGATTTATTGCTGACTACATAATCGAATCAGACCTCAGATATTATATTGTACATACTCTTAATCCCGATATAATAACGGGCACATATACTTAGTATTCATCTCTTTGATTTACCAATAGACGAGATTTATAGATTAAATCGATAGGCTCGGTAAGTTGGGAGATGATATTATTTATATGGTGTGTCATTGATTATAGGAGGAAACCGTGTCCAATATATTAGGATGATAATGTCCCCTTGAGAAGCTCATAAAGTTCATCATGTAAACTCTGCAGGTGGACTTGGTCCGGCATGATGAAAAGGTTGAGTGGTACTACTCATGGAGTTAGATGTTGATTAATTAATGGTCAGTAAATTAATTAATCGACGGACATTCGAGATCTTAAACACGGAGAGAAAATGTACATATAATATATGGAGCCCATATTATCTTATGGGGGTTGGTGAGGTAGATCAATGATAATCCTTTAGTAGATTGGATTATCATTAATGGATCGGACTTTATGTGGGCTTGATCCATGGGTGGCCAAGATCCAACTCCTCCTCATGGTTCCTATTGTAGCCTAATAACACCTCATGAAGCTTAAATCCAATGGATAGAAACAAAACTCTAGATCCAAAGGTAGAGATTAAATCTCTAGATCCTACGGTTGAGATTAAATCTCTAGATCCGACTGTTGAGATTGAATTCCTAGAACCAATGGTGGAGATTAAAAGGAGGCTTATCACTAACTCTATAAAAGGAGAACAAGGGGTTGGCATGGAGAACAATTAGAGAAGCTAGGGTTTTTGGAGGTTGGCGGCAAGAAGCTAGGGTTAGGGTTTGGAGCATTGGCGGCACCAAATAAGGAAACAACTTCCTTGTTTTCTTCTTCCTCAAGCTTGCCGGCGACCATTGAAGCCCTTCCAGCCCTTGGCCGGTGTCTAAACTCCCTCTTCTCCTTCTCCTTGGTTGGTGGAAACAAGATTTCGGGCTTTCCCTTGGTGTCTTGGCCGGTTTCCACCCTCATCTCCTCTTCCTTCTTTGCCGGCGGCAAGCTCCAACATTGGATGTTGGTGGTTGGTTGAAAGAAGAAAAGGAGCTTTGTTTCTATTCTTTCTCTTGCTCAGAACGAGCAAGGAAGGAAGATTGCCGATCTAGGAGCTTCAACTTTTGGTAGATCGTCACCCACACGACGTCCGAAAGGAGGAAGATCATACATTAGAAGATCGAGAGGTATATCGATTCTCTATTCTCTTTTGTAACATGTTTGTTTATGTTTTTCAATTATGAGCATGATATATTCTGTTTGTGGCTAAATAATACTTGGATCCCGAACATAAATACAAAAGCCGGCTATCTGTACATCGTCTATTCCGCAGCTACACGTTGAATAGAGGTTGGTCGCTTGAACAACGAGTTTGTTCAAGGGACCACTCTAAACGAATAGCACGATGATGACTTGGTTGTTTGGGCAATCCCTTTTGTCTAGGATTAATTTTTTTTAATCCAGGGACATTGATGGGATCGCCATGAACAAACGACCGAGGTGAAGTGGGAAGCGAAGTTTCCCCTCACGGACTCGAACGGATCAACCCTTCAATTGGTATCAGAGCTACAGTTTCCGGTTTTGTGTATTTAGGATTCGGTTACTCATATACTTTTTTCATATATTATATGTGCTGGATAATAGTAGGATATGCGTAGGTTAACTCTTTGGTTGCAGGCATAAGATCCGACTATTATGGTCATATGTGTATGTGACTGTATGTGTGTAATAGTATATTTTGTTGAATCCTCAGGGTTGACGAGGCTAGTATTTAATTTTTTGTAAATTAGATACGATATTGTTTAGCGACTCTTTTTATTTTAGTTTACTTTCGATCTAGATTTCATGTACAATCCCTCATGGAGTATAGGATCGATGGATGTAAATTAAAATAGTTTTTAGTCTCGGCTCTGAACTTCGGATGGCTCGTACATGGCGTAGGAGGAGCGGACGAGAATGCGATACGACGGGAGACATATTAAAGATAAAAGCAATAATAGTTGGAAAATTTTTATTTTTCATATTTATTGCTTATTGTTTGATATGCATGTCGTAGGCTAGAAAATTCCTCAATTACAAATTACTAAGTGGGAGAGGGATATTTTTATAAATTCCCACAACCTCCATTACGATTTGACATGTGATGCAAACAAATTTGCGCGTTGGCTCTGAGTGCCTTCCTCTCCATTGGATGAGTTTGTTTGCGGATCACAAGGTCGAATATGGTTATAGGAAATTATTAAGCAGCGTGTGTACTTCCCCATCGTAAGGCAGATAACCCGAGATAATTACCTTGGTACCAAGTAATGGTGAACACTTAGATAAAAATATAAGTATCCTCCCCATCGGAGTCACTACTTTTATTTGTAGGGCCAAAGAGGAACCAACTATTAATTTTACTTGTCAAAAAGTTAGGTTGACAAGATAGTAAAATTAATGGGTAAAACCTCCTCTTACAAATGTAGAATTCGTATACATCCACACTATCATGGCATACGATATTCTCGGTGTTTTGAGGTGTTGGTTGATTTTAAAATTTTATTGTTTGAGGAATCAATAATTTTTTGAAATCTAAAGTAATGATCTATGTGATTCTTAGGATTTTCAAAAATGACTTTCAGTCCACTTGCTATGATACTAAAGGAAAATAAACTTACTGTACCCAAATAATGTTGATTGGAAAAGAATCTAGATATTGTCTTAACTGCTAAGGAGTACAAGTATGTACTCTTCGAAGAGTGTTCTCCTAAGCCTGTGAATGAGCTGGAAGTCCTTGGAGCTGACATTGATGGGGGAACCCAGGTTGATATCACTCTCCAATCGACAGAAAGGCTTGCTCAGGCTCAAGCCATGGTTGCTCAGAAGGTTTCTACTTCTAAGACGAAAGGCAAGAAGAAGAAGAAACAAGGTGGAGCAAAGCTGGTGGGAGGATCTCAGGGAGGAGTGAAGAAGCCGAAAGGCAAATACTTCACTTGCAAGAAGGATGGACATTGGAAGAAGGACTGTCCCAATTCGAAGCGGAACAAAGGTATAACCTTTGGTCTAGTCGTTGAAACATGGTTAGCGGTATTATCTACCGGCACCTGGTGTGTAAATACGGGAGCCACTGATCATGTCTGCAATGCTTTGCAGGGGTTCCAGGAAACCCGACGATTAGCTAAGGGAGAGATTACCATTTACTTGGGCAATTCCATGAAGGTGACGACTGTTGCAATGGGAGACGTTTATTTATCTTTTGAGAAAAATAAAGTTTTTGTTCTTAAAGAATTGCCTTTATGTACCTTTATTTAGAAAGAATTTAATTTCGGTTTCTATATTATTTATGGATGGATATTCTATTTCTTTTAATGACAAAGTTGTTATAAAAAGGAATAGGGACATTATATGTTCGGGGGCATTGATAGGAAATTTATACACACTTGAACCAAAAGCTCCCACGATGCAAATAGAAGTAAATAACTCATCTTCTAATTCCAATAAGAGAAAAGAACCTTCGAAGATGAACCAAACATATCTTTGGCATCTTAGGCTTGGTCATATTAACCTAAGCAGAATTCAAAGGTTGATAGCTGATGGACCTTTGGGTTCATTAGTGGTGGAAGATTTCCCAACCTGCGAATCATGCTTGGAGGGTAAAATGACCAAGAGGCCTTTTAAGACCAAGGGGTATAGAGCCAAAGATGTGTTAGAATTGATCCATTCTGATTTGTGTGGTCCTATGTCTATCCAGGCTAGAAGTGGTTTTGAGTATTTCGTCTCTTTTATAGACGATTATTCGAGATATGGATACATTTACTTGATGCACTGCAAGTCTGAATGCTTTGACAAGTTCAAAGAATTCAAGGCTGATGCGGAGAAATGTCAAGGTAAAAGTATCAAGACACTGCGATCTGATCGTGGTGGTGAGTACCTCTTGGGAGAGTTTAGGAACTACTTATCAGAGGCTGAGATTCAATCCCAATTGTCTGCACCTGGCACACCCCAGCAGAACTGTGTAGCAGAGAGAAGGAATAGGACTCTTATAGAGATGGTTAGATCGATGATGAGTTATTCTGATTTGCCAGATTCATTCTGGGGATATGCTATAGATACGACAATGTACATTCTGAACTTGGTTCCATCTAAATCAGTGCCTTCTACTCCCACAGAATTATGGGCTAGGTGAAAGACTAGTCTAAGACATTCGAATTTGGGGGAGTCCAGCACATGTGCTGAAGGCAGATGCTGGTAAGTTGGAACCTCATACATAAGTACGCATGTTTGTTGGCTATCCTAGATGAACGAAATGTGGTTTGTTTTATAGTTCTAGAGATCAGAGGGTGATCGTTAGCACGAACGCCAGATTTCTAGAGGAAGACTATGTGATGAACCACAAGCCCATGAGTAAGATTGTTCTAGAGGAAATAAAAGGGGAAGTCACTTCTTCAGTACCACCGGTACAAGAGGATATACCACAAGTCCCTGCACCGCGTGTCACAGAGGATACACAGGTGATACCTCGTCATAGTGGGAGGGTTGTGAGACAGCCTGATAGATTCATGTTCTTGGGAGAATATTCTGATTTGGTCCCTGGCGAACATGAACCTGATCCCTGGATATATGACGAGGCAATCCAAGATATAGATGCAGCATCTTGCCAAAGTGCAATGAATACTGAGATTGAATCTATGGATTCAAATCAGGTCTGAGAGCTAGTAGAACCACCCGATGGTGTAAAAACCATTGGATGCAAGTGGATCTACAAAAGAAAGAGAGGAATAGATGGGAAGGTTGAGACCTTCAAAGAGAGGCTTGTTGCGAAGGGTATACTCAGAAAGAGGGTATCGATTATGAGGAGACCATTTCGTCGGTAGTCATGCTTAAGTCTATTCAGATTCTCTTATGCATAGCAGCTCATATGAGTTATGAGTTGTGGAAGATGGATGTCAAGATAGCTTTTCTTAATGGAAGTCTTAAGGAAAACATCTATATGAAGCCAGAGGGATTCATTGCTAAAGGCAAAGAGCATCTTGTATGTAAAACTAATTTGTCCATTTATGGATTGAAGCAAGCTTCGAGGTCTTGGAACATCCGCTTTGATGAGGTAATCCAGTCTTATGGATTTATTCAAAGTCCGAATGAGTCTTGTGTATACAAGAGATGTGATGGAAACGTAGTGGTATTTCTTGTACTATACGTAGATGATATTTTGATGATTGACAACAATATTAAGGTTTTATCGGATGTAAGGGTATGGTTGTTCAAACAGTTTGATATGAAGGACTTGGGAGAAGTGGGACACATCCTTGGGATCAAGGTTATAAGGGATCGCAGGAAAAGGATGTTGTGCTTATCCCAAGCTTCATACATAGACACGATTATGGATCGTTCTAGTATGCAAAAACTCCAAGAAAGGTTTTCTACTTTTCAGGCATGGAGTTCCCTTATCTAAGGCGATGTGTCCTAGAATATCTGAGGAGATAGAGGAGATGAAGGCGGTTTCTTATGCTTCGGCGGTAGGAAGCCTCATGTATGCGATGCTATGTACGAGACCAGATATCTGCTATGTCGAGGGCATGGCCAGCAGATATCAGAGTAATCCAAGACAGGGACATTGGACTGCGGTAAAGCATATATTGAAGTACCTAAGAAGGACTAGGGATTATATGCTAGTTTACCAGGCAGACCAATTACTCCCTGTGGGTTACACAGATTTCGACTTCCAATCTGATAGGGATAACAGTAAGTCTACCTCAGGTTTTGTGTTTACTTTGGGAGGTGGAGCCATTGTATGGAGGAGTGTCAAGCAGAAATGCATGGCGGACTCCACCATGGAAGCTGAGTATGTGGCATCCTCTGAGGCGGCCAAAGAAGTTGTGTGGCTCAGGAACTTCCTGATGGACTTGGATGTGATTCCTGGTTTGCCCAAAACTATCACAATTTCTTGTGATAATAGTGGTGCAGTTGCAAACTCAAAGGAACCACGAGCCCATAAGGCTAGTAAACACTTAGAGCGCAAGTACCACTTGATACGAGAAATCGTAAAGAGAGGAGAAGTTGTTGTGGCCAAGATTGCATCAGAGGATAACCTGGCAGATCCTTTCACTAAGGCCCTTTTGGCGAGAGCTTTTGATAGGCATGTGGAGGGAATGGGGATCTAATGTATGTTAGTATGAGGATAGTATAGTCTTTTAGTATAAGTAGGAGATTGTTGGGATGTATACTGAAAAGTCTACCTTTTGTATGAACATCTTTATTTTGAAATAAGAATCATGTTAAGACCCTTGGAATGGCTAGAGGGGGGGGGTGATTAGCCTTTCTTTCTTTCTACAAAAACGTTAGCGGAAGCAATACAAATATTAGCACAAACAAACGCAAGAAACAAAGCTAACACCCGATGTAACGTGGTTCGGAGATGACGCTCCTACTCCACGGTAATCCGTAAGGTGGATTAGCCCTAATCAATCCTCACTAGAACCTCCTTTAGATGAACCAAGGTGGAGAAACCTTATCTTACAATGCACTCCTCTTCTTTACAATGATGGAAGATTAGGATTAGAGAAGAGGAGGTTTTGGATTGCTAAAAACACTTGGAAAGCTTGGTGAGCATGTAGGTGTAGTTGGGAGCAAGAGCACTAGCTTCACCAAGCTCCCCATGGCCCCTTTTTATAGAAGAGGGGCTGTTTTTCCCGTTGAGCTTCGATCAGTCGACTGATGCTTACCATCAGTCGACTGCCGCCGAAGCCAACGACTTCTGAAACGCGATCTCCGCGGAGATTCGTAGCCGCAATCTCCAATGGCTAGGTGATCAGTCGACTGATCCCTCCATCAGTCAACTAATGGGGTGATCAGTCGAGTGATCAAGGCAGCAATGAGTGAGCGCATTCTGCGGCGATATTCCTTAATCACCGATCGATGCCCTTGGCGTCGATGATCAAGATCACGATCGCTTGCTAAGGCCGATCGATGGTTAGGTTTCACACGACTCAATCGAACGCTGACGATCGACTGATACATCGTATCAGTCGACTGATACTCATCAAGTATGAGTAATTCATACTTGATTTTATACCCTAGACCTAGACTCAACCTTCTAGCTCCTCAATAAGCCTTGCGCCTTTAGGATCCCTCCGAGTCCGCGACTTGTTCATCCTTTGCGCTTTGCTTCCAAGAGCTTCCTTCTGCTTTCATGTCTTGGGTTGCCAAATGCTTGACTTTACCGCCAAGACTATGCTTGACTTATGCAAGATTACAAGCTTGGACTTATGCTGCCAAGACTTTACTTTGGACTTCCTTTGCCAAGGTTCACTTGGACTTTACGCTGCCAAGACTACAAGCTTGGTCTTACGCTGCCAAGTCCATCCCTTGTACTTCCTTTGCCAAGATCATACTTGGACTTCCTTTGCCAAGATCATACTTGGACCTCCCTGTCACTTAAACATTTTCACAATTAGATCACAAGATATTGCCTAACTTAGATGATTATCCAAACATCAAAACAAATATAAATGCTTGGAGCATTGTTGCACCAACAATCTCCCCCTTTTTGATGTTTGACAATCATTTAAGTTAGGTCTTTAAAAGTACTCACATACTATGAATTATAACTTAAAACACTCCTTCTCCCCCTTTGACATACATTAAAAAGAGAAGGATTCAAAAATGAAAGAATTAAAGGTGTTGGATCTTGGACTAAGGCATAAGATAGAAAGTAAGCTCCCCCTTAATCCAAGATATGCTTTATAATGTGTAAACAATAGTTGAAGCAAAGCATTTCAAAAATAAAGTCCTAACTTTGCACCAACAATGGTTTTGGGGATGAAAAAGATATAATTTATGAAACCTCCCCCTAAAACACTGCATTAATTAGTCCTAAAACTTGTTTATACGCAATTTTATCATACTATAGTGTTAGGACATCAAAGATACACCAAATATCAGAAAATGGAGTTTATTATCAGAAAACACAGTATCACTGACTGGTTTCAACTACGATCACAGCTAAATCAAATTTCACCTTTTCAAATTTCAAAATCAAAATGCGTAGAAATTCCAAAATCTCAAAAATCATTTAAATTATTTCTGAAATCATAGTTTATCAAGTAAAAATAATTTGAAAAATATATGTTTTCCAGATTACAAGATTGATACAAACTTGGAACCTATCAAAAGTTCTAAAGATTTTGCAAACTTTGTATCACTTTTGTGTTCCATTTGAAAACTGTTTTTCAAAATATGATGAACATAATTTAAAATACATATTATTTGGAATTTCCAACCATGTTCTTTGAGCTATGTATTCATTACTTGAATACAAGCCTTCCCCATGATTGGTCCATAAGGTTTTTATGTCTCTAGGTGTGTCATTGGCTCATAGTAATGCATCATAACAAGCATGATGAGCCAAGTACACCTTCCCTATCATCTCACATGTTTCTAAGTATTTCAATACAAAAATCAAGGTTTCTTAAGACTTTTGTGAGATGCATCAAGGTATAAAGAAGCTATATAAGTATAGGATCATGCAAACCTAGAATTTTACTCTACAAAGCACATACCAAGCTCTCTCCTTAATGATGAAAATTCGGCTTCGGGAAGAGCTTTGGTGAAGATATCGGCAAGGTTGGACTTAGATTCTACATAATTAAGTTCAATGTCTCCTCTTGCCACATGATCTCTTATGAAGTGATGTTTCACTTCAATGTGCTTGGTTCGAGAGTGATGTACTGGATTTTTGGTCAAGTTGATGGTACTCACATTATCACAATAAATTTTAATGTTAGAGTAGTGTAGCTCATAGTCCACAAGAGTATGTCTCATCCAAATTAATTGAGCTACACAACCACCTATAGCCACATATTCGGCTTCGGTGGTTGATAAAGCAACACAATGTTGCTTCCTACTACTCCAACTAACTAGGGAGGACCCAAAAAATTGACATCCACCACTAGTACTCTTCCTATCCAATTTTCACCCGACATAATCGGAATCGGTATAACCAAGCAATTCAAATGACTTAGTCCTAGGATACCAAAGTCCTACATTTAGGGTGCCTTTAATATATCTTAATATTCTTTTGACGGCTACCAAATGTGATTCTTTGGCACAAGATTGATATCTTGCACACATACCTACCGCAAATAAAATGTCGGGTCTACTAGCGGTTAGGTATAGTAAGCTACCAATCATACTCCTATACAGTTTAAGATCAATTGATTTACCTTCATGATCACTATCTATTCTAGTGCTAGTGGCCATAGGAGTGGTTACAATTTTGGCATTTTCCAAACCAAATTTCTTGATCATTTCATTTGCATATTTGGTTTGATAAATATGAATACCCTCATTGGTTTGTTTGACTTGTAAGCCTAGGAAAAAGGTAAGCTCTCCAACCAAACTCATTTCAAATTTATTTTCCATATTTTTTATAAAGTCTTGAAGAAGATCATCATTCGTTGACCCAAAAATTATATCATCAACATATACTTGGGCTATGAATATATCTTTTAATGTTAACTTTATAAACAAAGTTTGATCTACTTGACCTCTTCTAAAATCCTTAGAAATTAAGAACGATGACAATCTTTCATACCATGCCCGGGGAGCTTGTTTTAACCCATATAATGCTTTCCTAAGCTTACATACATGATTTGGATAATCTATGTTCTCAAATCCGGGTGGTTGCTCTACATATACTTCCTCCTTAATATAACCATTTAAGAATGTCGATTTAACATCCATTTGGTAAAGTTTAAATCCCATGTAGGAAGCATACCCTAAGAGAATCCTAATAGATTCTAACCTCAAGGGCATAAGTCTCATCATAGTCAAGCCCCTCAACTTGATTGAATCCCCTAGCAACCAACCTAGCCTTATTTCTAGTGATATTTCCTTGATCATCTAGCTTATTCCTAAAGACCCATCTTGTAGTAATTATGGTGCTATCATTGGGTCTAGGTACTAATTCCCACACTTGACTTCTCTCAAATTGAGTCAATTCATCTTGCATTGCCAAAATCCAATCCGGATCATGTAATGCATCATTGATCGATTTGGGCTCAATTTGTGAGATAAGAGCTACTTGACTAGTAGGAGGTCTATGAAATGACCTAGTTCTTACTCCTTGAGATAGATCTCCTACTACTTGGTCAAGTGGATGATCTTGATGAATTCTTAGATTTCTAGAAGGTGTTTCAATTTGATCATTGTTATCTTCCACCCTTCTTTCATCATCGGAGTCTCCTCTTCCTCCCCCTTGATCATTACCCCTAATGGTCAAATTTTAAAGTTTTTGGGTAATGTCTTGATTATTGTCATTAATATCCTTATCAATGGAGGACTTTCTAGGGTAGGTACTAGTATTTTCATCAAATTGAACATTGGAAGACTCCTCAATCCCTTTGGTTCTCTTATTGTAGACTCTATACCCTCTACTTGTGGATGAGTATCCAACTAGGATTCCCTCATCCGCTTTTGATTCAAATTTTCCTAAGTTATCTTTGGTGTTTAGAATATAAACTTTACATCCAAATACTTTGAAATAATGAATTGTGGGTATAGTCCCATTCCATAATTCAAATGGTGTTTTTCCTAAAAACCTATGAATTTGAACCCTATTTTGGATATAGCAAGCGGTATTAACCGCTTCCGCCCACAAGTAGCTAGGTAGAGAATATGCATTAAGTATAGTCCTAGCCGCCTCTTGTAGGGCATGATTTCTCCTTTCCACCACCCCATTTTGTTGGGGTGTTCTAGGACAAGAGAACTCATGTTGTACCCTTGCTCTAAACAAAATTGTGAAAATTTTAAGTTTTCAAATTCACCACCATGATCACTACGGATCTGGTTGATTTTGAGACTCTTTTCATTTTCAACCCTTTTACTAAATCCTATGATTATTTCTAAGGTATCATCCTTATGTTTCATAAAGTGGACCCAAGTATACCTAGAAAAATCATCTACTATAACCAAACAATATTTATTACCATTTAAAGATGGAGTACTATGGCAATCAAACAAGTCAAGATGCAATAACTCTAATGGTAAAGAGGTGTTAGTTAGAGTTTTACCTTTGTGTGATGCCTTTGTTTGTTTTCCTTCTTGGCATGCATCACACAATTTGTTCTTGACATACTTGATCTTTGGTAGCCCTTTGACCAACTCCATCTTGGCTACCTTGGCTACCTTGGCTATGTTTTTCATGTTGATGTGCCCCAATCTTCTATGCCATAGCCAACTTTCCTCTTCTTTTGCAACAAAACACTTAGTAGAAACGTTAGAAGCATATGAAAGATCAACATAATAGATATTTAATTTCCTATATCCAACTAACATGCAATCATTTAATTCCTTATGTTTAATCATGCATTTAGAGGATTCAAAGGAGACATGATAGTTTGCATCACAAAGTTGACTAACACTTAATAAATTGAATTTCATATTTTCCACTAGTAAAACTTTGTGAATGACAATCTTGGGGGATACCTCAATTGTACCTCTACCTAATATCTTGAGTTTTCCACTATTCCCAAAGGACACCGCTCCCTTCTTCACATATTTAATTGTGGAGAACTTGCTCACATCCCCGGTCATATGTGTTGAGCAACCGCTATCCATAATCCACATACCTCGCTCTCCTACCTAAATCACATGAAAAACACAAGCTTTTGATACCCAAACATTTGGACCGGTAACATTAAGTAAAAACTTCTTAGGTACCCATGCTTTCTTAACTTTTCCCTTAATGGTTGCTTTCCTATTAATCAATGAAATATAAGCAACTTCTGTTTCTTTTGGCTTATATCCTAAACCGACCTTGTTATAAACCGCTCTTTGCCTACTAAGAATCATATCAAGACACTTTGAGCCAATTGAAAATTTTTCTAAACATGCTTTCAATTCACTAACCTCATCCCTAAGTTTTTCATTTTCTTCCTTAAACATGCAAGAATCAACATGTGAAGGTTTTTCATTTCTAATAGCCTTTAGTTCTACCTTCATGCTCTTAACCTTAGATTTAGACTTATCTAGAGCTTCTTGAAGATAGGCAATTGATTTATAAAGGAGCTTAACCTTGGGAGAGTCCATTACCTCATCGTCACTAGATGACAATTCATCGCTTGAGGAATCTTCTTGGCTTGATGTGCCCGAATCATCTTCTAGTGCCATGAGTGCCACATGGCGTGTGATGTGGCAAAGCTCATCATCGAAGGAAGAGTCTTCAACACTTGGTGTGTCCCATGTGGTTTGAGCCACCATGGCCTCCTTCTTCTTCTTCTCCTTCTTGTCCTTCTTTTTCTTTTTCTTTTCCTCCTTCTTCTTTAGCTCCGGGCAATTCGGCTTTATGTGCCCCTTCTTGTTGCAAGCATGGCAAATCACATTATTGTTAAAACTTGAATTACCACTATTTTTAGCTCTTGAAGAATGGGACCCCTTTCTTGCATCTCTATTCTTGAATTCCTTTGATTTTCTAAGGAACTTCTTGACAAAATGGGCCATCTCACTAGCCGAATCTTCGTCACTACTTGACTCACGCTCCGACTCGGATGATGATGACACCTCTTTCCTTTCTTTCTTCTTCTTTTCTTTCTTCTCAACAAATAGAGCTAAGCTCTTTTCCTTAGAAGACATGTTAGTTTGCTCATGCAATTCAAACTCACAAAATAGTTCATCAATTTTAATTTGCGAAAGATCCCTAGTTACCTTAATAGCATCAACTATAGAAGTCCATAAAGAATTTCTAGGAAATGCTTGTAAAATATACCTTACCAAATCCCGGTTGTCAACTCGTTCACCTATGATATGGAGTCCGTTAACAATTTCTTTGAACCTTCCATGCATTTGACTTACGGTTTCATGCATCTTCATTTGGAAGGCTTGAAGTTGTCCAATTAGTAGGTCCTTCTTGGCCCTCTTTGACTCCTTGGAACCTTCATTTAGCTCAATGAGCTTTTCCCATAGCTCCTTGGCGGATTCGAAAGGCCCCACCTTGTTGAGTTGCTCCATGGTAATGCCGCATTGAATGGTGAGTACCGCCTTGGCATTTGATTCGAATTTGCGGTTCATTTCCCTTGTCCAATCCTTGCTTGGAATAGGGTCTCCATGTTCATCCACCGGTTCCTCGAAGCCATCTACAATGCTATGCCAAATTTCAATATTACTCATAAGATAGTACTTCATCCTACCTTTCCAATACGCAAAATGACTCCCGTCGAAGAGCGGTGGCTTGGCGGTGCTATATCCCTCTTGAAGAGCCATTGATGTCTTGGTTGATGGTGAGATCTTCCAAGCTATCCGGGCTCTGATACCACTTGTTAGGACCCTTGGAATGGCTAGAGGGGGGGTGATTAGCCTTTCTTTCTTTCTACAAAAACGTTAGCGGAAGCAATACAAATATAAGCACAAACAAACGCAAGAAACAAAGCTAACACCCGATGTAACGTGGTTCGGAGATGACGCTCCTACTCCACGGCAATCCGTAAGGTGGATTAGCCCTAATCAATCCTCACTAGAACCTCCTTTGGATGAACCAAGGTGGAGAAACCTTATCTTACAATGCACTCCTCTTCTTTACAATGATGGAAGATTAGGATTAGAGAAGAGGAGGTTTTGGATTGCTAAAAACACTTGGAAAGCTTGGTGAGCACGTAGGTGTAGTTGGGAGCAAGAGCACTAGCTTCACCAAGCTCCCCATGGCCCCTTTTTATAGAAGAGGGGCTATTTTTCCCGTTGGGCTTCGATCAGTCGACTGATGCTTACCATCAGTCGACTGCCGCCGAAGCCAACGGCTTCTGAAACGCGATATCCACGGAGATTCGTAGCCGCAATCTCCAACGGCCAGGTGATCAGTCGACTGATCCCTCCATTAGTCGACTGATGGGGTGATCAGTCGAGTGATCAAGCGGCGATCAGTCGCGACTACATTCGTGGCGATATTCCTTAATCGATCGGATGATGCCTTAGGCGATCGGTGATCCGCGATATCGATCGCTCTGCCCAAGGTAGCGATCGGTGATGGTTAGGGTTTCACCACGGCTCGATCGAGCGACGGTCGGTGATACATCATATCGATGATACTCATCAAGTATGAGTAATCATACTTGATTTTATACCCTAGACCTAGACTCAACCTTCTAGCTCTTCAATAAGCCTTGCGCCTTTAGGATCCCTCCGAGTCCGCGACTTGTTCATCCTTTGCACTTTGCTTCCAAGAGCTTCCTTCGGTTTCGTCATGTCTTGGGTTGCCAAATGCTTGGACTTTATGCCGCCAAGATTACAAGCTTGGACTTATGCTGCCAAGACTTTACTTTGGACTTCCTTTGCCAAGGTTCACATGGACTTTACACTGCCAAGTTCATCCCTTGTACTTCCTTTTCCAAGATCATACTTGGACTTCCTTTGCCAAGATCATACTTGGACTTCCTTTGCCAAGATCATACTTGGACCTCCCTGTCACTTAAACATTTTCACAATTAGATCACAAGATATTGCCTAACTTAGATGATTATCCAAACATCAAAACATATATAAATGCTTGGAGCATTGTTGCACCAACAAATCACATGATCATTATTTGCATATTTTTATGGCTATGCATATTGTCTAATACATTACATTATAGATAACATGGTGTGTGGTGTCACACGGGAGATCATGTTATCAGTTACTTATAAGGTATAAGTAAAGGCTCACAACCGAGATGGCTTTGGACAAACCATTGGAATGGTTGTAGTGTGATTTGGGATTGGTTTGTCTTGACCATAGAATCACACTAGTGCACTTTGTGTGTATTTAGCATGACCGACTTAGAGGTGATTCGATTTATTGCTGACTACATAATCGAATCAGACCTCAGATATTATATTGTACATACTCTTAATCCCGATATAATAACGGGCACATATACTTAGTATTCATCTCTTTGATTTAACAATGGGCGAGATTTATAGATTAAATCGATAGGCTCGGTAAGTTGGGAGATGATATTATTTATATGGTGTGTCGTTGATTATAGGAGGAAACCGTGTCCTATATATTAAGATGATGATGTCCCCTTGAGAAGCTCATAAAGTTCATCATGTAAACCCTGCAGGTGGACTTGGTCCGGCATGATGAAAAGGTTGAGTGGTACTACTCATGGAGTTAGATGTTGATTAATTAATGGTCAGTAAATTAATTAATCGACGGACATTCGAGATCTTAAACACGGGGTGAAAATGTACATATAATATATGGATCCCATATTATCTTAGGGGGGTTGGTGAGGTAGATCAATGATAATCCTTTAGTGGATTGGATTATCAATAATGGATCGGACTTTATGTGGGCTTGATCCATGGGTGGCCAAGATCCAACTCCTCCTCATGGTCCCTATTGTAGCCTATTAACACCTCATGAAGCTTAGATCCAATGAATAGAAACAAAACTCTAGATCCAAAGGTTGAGATTAAATCTCTAGATCTGACGGTTGAGATTAAATCTCTAGATCCGACTGTTGAGATTAAATCCCTAGAAACAATGGTGGAGAATAAAAGGAGACTTATCCCTAACTCTATAAAATGAGAACAAGGGGTTGGCGTGGAGAACAATTAGAGAATCTAGGGTTTTTGGAGGTTGGCAGCAAGAAGCAAGGGTTAGGGTTTGGAGCATTGGCGACACCAAATATGGAAACAACTTCCTTGTTTTCTTCTTCCTCAAGCTTGTCAGCGCGCATTGAAGCCCTTCCAGCCCTTGGCCGGCGTCCAAACTCCCTCTTCTCCTTCTCCTTGATTGGTGGAAACAAGATTTAGGGCTTTCTCTTGGTGTCTTGGCCGGTTTTCACCCTAATCTCCTCTTCCTTCTTGGCCGGCGGCAAGCTCCAACATTGGATGTTGGTGGTTGGTTGAAAGAAGAAAAGGAGCTTTGTTTCTATTTTCCTCTTGCTCGGAACGAGCAAAGAAGGAAGATTGCCGATCTAGGAGCTTCAACTTTTGGTAGATCGTCGCCCACACGACGTCCGAAAGGAGGAAGGTCATACATTAGAAGATCAAGAGGTATATCGATTCTCTATTCTCTTTTGTAACATGTTTGTTTATGTTTTTCAATTATGAGCATGATATATTCTGTTTGTGGCTAAATAATACTTGGATCCCGAACATAAATACAAAAGTCGGCGATCCGTACATTGTCTATTCCGTGGCAACTCGTAGAAAAGTGGTTGGTCGCTTGAACAATGAGTTTGTTCAAGTGACCACTCTAAACGAATAGTACGACGATGACTTGGTTGTTTGGGAAATCCCTTTTGTCTAGGATTAATTTTTTTTTTAATCCAGGGACCTCGATGGGATCACCATGAACAAGCGACCGAGCTGAAGTGGGAAGCGAAGTTTCCCCTCACGGATCAATGAAACCAACCCTTCAGTTAGATTTACTTCCTACATATTTTATTTTCATGTCTGTTTATCAGAATTGTTTGGCCATTGCATCGTATAGTGACAGTGCGGTGCATGGTTGAATCGTTCTTGCATTAGGTTAGCTTTGAATAATTGTTTTAATAAATTGTAAAAACCTCCAGTGTTTACTTCTGTTTAAAAACAAACGTCCAACCATTAGGTTCGTTGGGAGATGATCTAAGTCAATCCTATACTGCATTAGTGTAGTTAGGGGGTTCGGTAAATAATTTGTAACGGTACCACGACAAAATAACCGTCTATCAGGGAGCAAGATATTTGCTCACCTTACGCCTCCTCCCTTGTGGTCCCTTATCACCATATCTCTTAAATCTTGCTCATGGAGGGGCAAGATATTTATTGGCTGCCTTCCTTGGTTCGAGAGTGAACATGCTTATCCTTAAAGAATCATCAGGAGTTTGATCATGATATTCTATTTCATCCATATGCTGTAAATAACATAACTCACCACAGACATCCTCAACAAAAGATTGATTAGCAGATTCTATCATGTCAAATGAAATTTTATCATTACAAATCACTAAATGGGCTTCGTTATTGGTAGCTAATGTTTCGGTGAGGGTTAAGGTAGGCTCTTCTAGATTCTTGAGGTTATGAGGTGTTTTGATTGAAGCAATGCACTCCTCGATTAAAGAATCAATTAAATAATCCTCAAGTTCTTATTCAAGTGGTGATTGAATGGATTGCCCTTCTTTACTTCCAATGTCATCTACGTCCTCCTCATCTATTCACTCAAAGTGAGTCTCCACCCTATTAGGTGTGATCCAGTCATTAAAGACACCTTCTAGTCGTTTGGTTTCTTCTCTTGCTAGATTCCGTTCCATAATCTCTGTAAATTGTTGGCTATGCTCCTCACATTCCCTAGTAAAATTATCTAGCAGGGCTTCTAAGTGGGGACTTGGTTCTGGATAAAATTTGCATGGTGACTCATAGCTCTCGTTCTCATTTTGGAAACAATATTGAGTCTCTGTCTGCGAATGCCGCCGTCGAAATTCAGCGTTCGCCGCTTGTTGCGTTTGAATGAAATCTTCCATCATTTGCTCCAGTTAGGATTTAGGTGGACAATATTGAGGGTTTAAGTAGCCATGGTCATAACTATATAAATAGGAATCATCTTGTGGCCACACATTGTAATTGTAGGTGACATCTTCTTGTTCAAATTGTGAAGGTTCGAATATATTCGAAAAATTATCAAAAGTATGTCATGTTTCACCACAATGCTCACAATAAATGTTACCAAAACTTACAACATTAAATTGACCATAATCATGAGTAAAAGCATGCATCGTTATATGTAGAAAATTATAAATAAGGAAAGAGAAACTCAATAAACAAAACTAAAATAAAATAAAACAAAACAAAACAAGAAAAGTAAATCTATCCTAAGTCTGATCCAATTATCCACTTCTCGATTCGATATCGAATCGATCAGTCCCCGACAACGGTGCCAAAAACTTGATGCACGTGAACACGACTTCAAATCTCGCGGCGGAGATCGTCAAGGACTCAAAGCGTGCGCTTGTGCTCAACGCTCGCAAGTGTATGGATGTTGTCAAGTAATAAAAGATTATCGATCCCATAGGGACTGAGATTCGAGTACCGATTTGTTCAGTGAGTGAAATTGTTCGAAAGAAAAATCTAAAGGTTTCGATTGCGAGGGTTGTCGGTGAACTAAACTCTAGTACAGTGTCACACAGAGGAAGAAGGAAGTGTGCCAAGATCTTTAAAAGGGATTCTAGGACTTCAATTTCACTAGTGTGTCGCAAAACATGCTATCAACAGGGCGTTGTCTAAATGTCTAGCTATGGTTTTGTGGAAGGGACATCATACACTCTCCCGATAAGCCACCACATCTATTGAGAGCTATCTATGCCTTACACGGACGGGATAGGCAGTACGAGGATGCCAAATCAATCCCTACGATGAACCGTTTCAAGTTCCATCGCATCCTTCTACCCACGGTTACAGGAGATCATATTTACCCCTAGGTTCCTTGTATAAATCCCCTAAATCTTAGATACGAGTGATGTCACCCCTCGTATCGTCCAAGCACAGTAGGAAGAAAACTAAATACGAATAGATATTGGTATAAACAATTTCCAATTGTAAATTCATACTCAGAAACAGAATTCAATTTGAAGCAACATGTCATGCATACACAAGCTACTCCCTAATCCTAGAATCGAAGTAACTACTTCATATATAGAAGAGCAGAATCACAAGGCATGTTCATGTTCGAATATATCAGAAAGAAAATGCAAGAACAAGAGGTTACAATGCCGATGTTGTAGGATCGATGTTGGCCGGCTAGAGGGGGTGAATAGCCCTCTTTCGTCGTAGATGGAAGTCATTCGTTGATTGCTCGTCTACAAACTTAATTAGCACAAGCGGAATATACTAATATAAACAATCAACACAAAAACAAAGTAAAGAATAGAAAGTACAAACGCTAACACCACAATGTAACGTGGTTCACGGCCTCGCCGCTAATTCACGGTCCGATTCGTCCAAGGTGAATCACGCCTCAAGCTTTCCACTATTCTCTCCTTTGCACCAAGCTAGGTGGAGGTAACCTTTTTACACAAGAATCACTCCTCTTACAAATATAATGTAAATAAACTCAAGAAAGAGGATGGAAAACGTGTTGGGCACTTTGGAGGAGTTTAGAGCATAAGCATTAGCCTCCCAAAGTCCCTCACCCCTTCTCTTTATAGAGAAAGGGAATTTCTTCCCGTTAATAGCAACAGTCGATCGAAGCCTCGATCAGTCGACTGCTCCTGTAGTCATTACCCAATAACGACTACTTCCTAGTCGGATTCGCGGGATCCGCGATCGATTTTCCAACAGTCATATGATCAGTCGACTGATGCTTACATCAGTCCACTGATGTCGACTTCCAGTCGAGTGACCCGCGAGCTCGACTAGCTTCTGTGCCCATGTACAGTGCGATTAGTCGACTGCTTCTCTTTAGTAGTCGACTGATGTCGACTTGATCTCCAGCCAAATACCAGTTGAACATCGATCGACTTGGAGCAGTCGACTGCATTACATGGAAGTCGACTGGTGTCGTGTGAAACTCAAACTTAACATCCGTTTGAGCTTCCGGCGGTCGGGTAAACCTCAACCCTTGCGGTCGAGCCTCCGACACTCAGCCATTTGGCCAAGTTCACCTAATGAGCTACTTACAATTCACTCATTCTCTCATCTCACTCGAAGTCCCTCGCCGAAGCTCTCTTTGTTCGCGGCCATGTCCCTCGGCAGTATCAGGTGCACGGCTCTGCAATGCTCCTTCGCGTCTTTTGCCCTCAAAGTCTGCTTCCTTGGATTCGCTTCAAGTCATCTCATCCAACGGTCCCTCGGTAGCATCAAGCGCACGACTCTGCAATGCTCCTTCTTTGACTCAAGCACGAGGTTGTGAGTGGTGACACTTGCCTAAGCTCCGTGTGTGAATTACTAAGTCATGCAAGACTCCAACGCACATATCAAATCCAATCATCCTAACTTAAACACTTTGCCACACACATCAAAACCATATCACGGGTTGATTGCCCTAAAAATCTCCCCCTTTTTGATGTGTGGCAATCCGTTTAAGTTAGGTAAAACATTTGATAAAAATATAAAGGTAAGAAAGCATGTAAATAAACATGATTATCACTCTCCCCTTTAATACATGAAACTCCCCCTAAATACAATTCCCTCACTTAAACATATATATTTCTCCCCCTTTGACACCATCAAAAATAATAAACTAAGTTATACAAGCATGGCATCAAGTCGCAAAGAGAAAAAATATATCAAAACATGCCTTAAAATCTGATAAAAGAAGGTTATTGGGCATGTTTTCAATCGATCAGTTGACTGGTTCAGACTACCAGTCGATTGACACTCTAATTTCAGGATTTTTTGATTTTTGGGCTGAATTTCAGAAATGTATTAAAAAATTTATAAAATTTGAAAAATCATGAAATTTGGGAAACATATTTATTGTGAGTGTCTTTATCAATGAAAAATAGTTTTCCATGAAAAATCATTATATTTTCTAAAATTAGGCAAAATCTCAAAAGTTGGAAAAAGTCTAAAGTTTGTATCAATTTTAAAACCTAGTTTTGCCTTGAATCTTTTCGAAACATGAAAATTCAGTTTATGAAATAAGAAATGGTTTTCAAAACATTTGAAATATCCAACCATGATCTTTGGGCAATATGTCTATGAATTAAACATAAGCTTTCCCCATGATTGGTCTATTATTACTCTTTTGATACTTTAAATGACCATCTAAATGTCATAGGCATTAGTGGACCATTAATATCATCCTATCATCTCACTCATGCTATGTTTTCAATCAAGGTAGCCTATAGTGAGTGTGATATGTTCCTAAAGGTATTTATGTACTTAACCTTCAAATTTATGCAATTCTACTTAAGGCTAAATATCATCCTAATATACCAGATGATCATAAAGACATATACGAATTAATTTCACATTATGATCATTAAACAAATGTATCTATCAAATTGTAATCATGCATTGGATATATAATCATGATAAAAAGTCAAATATCACCTAGAGCATGATTTGAAATGTTATTGCCCATGATTATCTATCAAATATCAAGATCATAAATCATGATTGCAAACATATATAACAATTTCATTAACTATCATGATTTAAGCATTATTATCAATTTATGGGCACATTATCATCACCCAACACTATGCTAAAAATTATTTCCCACCATCCTAAGTCAACCAAACATATGATATAGTTAAAGTCCACATGGTTGATTATCCTAGGGTTTTCCTAACCCTTAAGGATGGATTTAGGAACCCAATACAAGTTCTTTCCTATGGGGTTCACTAAAAATTCCTTAGGGATCCATTTTCTAGCTATTGTTTTCTTTTTATCTTGACCCCTAGCAATCAAACATTTATAGGCCTTTTCATTTTTATTTTCCTTATATCTTAGGCCTTTCTTATTAAAGCTATCCCTTTGGCTTCCTATGATCATATTAAGGGTGTTGGAGCCAATGGTGAATTTTTCTAGAGCCTTGGTCAAATGATCTACCTTTTCCCTTAGGACCCTATTTTCCTCAATGCATGCATCATTAACATCAAGAGGCATATAAAGATCATGTGAGCATGCATCATCATTATTAACATGTAAACATGCTTGTTCTAATTTATTTTCTAGAGTTTTAATTTGATCTAGCATGCTTTTGTTCTTTTTCTTGGCTCTAAATAGATCCTTAGTAAGACTAGAAATCATGGAAACTATTTTAATTTGGTGAGAGATTCGTTACCATTGTCTCTATGTCCTCTTCCTCCGATTCCGATGATGATGAGGATGAAGCTCCCCCTTCACTTGAGCTCTCCTCACTAGTGCTTCTTTCTTCTTGCTCGGAGGAGGAGGTGTCTAGATCATCAAATGTCATTAGAGCCAAGTTTGTGACAAAGGCGTTTTCTTCCTCCAATGATGATGATGATGAGGAAGGATAATCCCAAGTCCTTGCTTTGAGTGCTTTGGCCTTCCCCTTTTCTTCCTTCTTCTTGCTCCCCTTCTTCTTCTTTTCTTCTTTCTTTCTCCTCTCTTATGTGTCCCTCTTGTTGGCAATTGTAGCAAATTATTTTCCTTCTTGGCCTTTTCCCCCTATCATAAGATTTGTTAAATTTAAAACCTTGTAATGCACGTCTTACCTTCCTTACCACATAAGCTTCTTCCGTGCTATCCATGGAGAAGGAGGAGGCTTCATCAGAGGAGGAAGGAGTCTCCATCTTCTTCTTCCCTTCGTTAGCTAATAGTGCCACTCCTCTTGATGGCTTGATACTTGATTCTTCATTTATTCCTTCAAGCCTTATTTCATGGAGCTCCATGGTTGAGAAGAACTCCTCCAAGGTGCTCACTTCTAGGTTCTTCGACATGTAGAAGGAGTCCACCATTGAGCTCCATTTCGATGACCAGGGAAAGGCATCGATTGCTTTCATAAGCATATCCCGGTTCAAAAATCTTTCTCTTACACTTGTTAGCCCAATTAAAATTTCTTTAAACCTAGAATGTAATGAAGTTACCTTTTCTCCCTTTTCAAGTTTAATATTTGATAGTTGGGAGCATAGGAGATCTCTCCTTGCAAGCTTGTCCTCCAAGGTTCCTTCATGAAGCTCTACTAGCTTCTCCCACATCTCTTTAGCGCTTGAACATTCCCCTATCCTATTCACTTCTTGTTGGGGGAGTACATTGTACAAGTGATGCTTGGCCTTCGAATTCGCAAAGTACTCCTCTCTTTGTCTCTTTGTCCATCTAGACTTCTCGATTTGCTTCCCCTCTTCATCCCTAGGTACCTCGAAACCATTTTCCATTATTAATAAAATTTCAAAATTGGTTTCGAAAAATACCTCCATTTTGTTCTTCCACCAAGAGAATTCTCCCTCGAACTTCGGTGGGTGAATGTTGGAGTCGGTCATCCTTAATTATGCTTATTGCGGCGGTTAGTCCTTGACATGCTTCCTTGCTCTGATACCACTTGTAGGATCGATGTTGGCCGGCTAGAGGGGGGTGAATAGCCATCTTTCGTCGTAGATGGAAATCGTTCGTTGATTGCTCATCTACAAACTTAATTAGCGCAAGCAAAATATACTAATATAAACAATCAAGACAAAAACAAAGATAAAGAATAGAAAGCACAAACGCTAACACCACAATGTAACGTGGTTTACGGCCTCGTCGCTAATCCACGGTCCGATTCGTCCAAGGTGAATCACGCCTCAAGCTTTCCACTATTCTCTCCTTTGCACCAAGCTAGGTGAAGGTAACCTTTTTACACAAGAATCACTCCTCTTACAAATATAATGTAAATAAACTCAAGTAAGAGGATGGAAACAAGTTGGGCACTTTGGAGGAGTTTAGAGCATAAGCATTAGCCTCCCAAAGTCCCTCACCCCTTCTCTTTATAGAGAAAGGGAATTTCTTCCCGTTAACAGCAACATTTGACTAATGCCCCGATCAGTCGACTGCTACTGTAGTCGTTGCTCAATAACGGCTACTTCCTAGCCAGATTCGTGGGATCCGCGACTGATTTTCCAACAATCATATGATCAGTCGACTGATGCTTACATCAATCTACTGATGTCGACTTCCAGTCGAGTGACCCGCGAGCTCGACTAGCTTCTGTGCCCGTGCACTATGCGATCAATCAACTGCTTCCCTTTAGCAGTCGATTGATGTCGACTTGATCTCCAGCCAAACACCTGTCGAACGTTGATCGACATGGAGCAGTCGACTGCCATGACATGGTAGTCGACTGGTGCCGTGTAAAACTAAAACTTAACATCTGTTTGAGCTTCCGGTAGTCGGGTAAACCTCAACCCTTGCGGTCGAGCCTCCGACACTCATCCATTGGCCAAGTTCACCTAATGAGCTACTTACAATTCACTCATTCTCTCTTCTCACTCAAAGTCCCTGGTCGAAGCTCTCTTCGTTCGCAGCCATGTCCCTCGGCAACATCAGGCACACGACTCTGTAATGCTCCTTCGCGTCTCTTGCCCTCGAAGTCTGCTTCCTTGGCTTCGCTTTAAGTCATCTCGTCCGGCGGTCCCTCGGCAGCATCAAACGCACGACTTTGCAATGCTCCTTCTCCGACTCAAGCACGAGGTTGTGAGTGGTGATACTTGCCTAAGCTCCATGTGCAAATTACTAAGTTCAACAAGACTCCAATGCACATATCAAATCCAATCATCCTAACTTAAACCCTTTTCCACACACATCAAAACCATATCACGGGTTGATTGCCCTAACAGATGTGGCCTTCTCTCCAGTGTTGAAGTGCAGAACATAGATCTTCGACGGTGTTCTTCCTCCTCGTTACGAGTTTCTGATGCTTTTTAGGGCTTTGGTGTGCCGTCCCAGCCGTCGTGCCTCCCCCCTAGGGTTTGGGTGGAGCTCTCCTTATATAGACATCATATCAGATCGCTGCAAAATCCGAAAAAAAAACCCTAATTGTGTCAATCTACTAGGCCACCACACGGCCATGTGTTTCCACACAGCCAGGTTGTGTGTGGCCCTAGGGTGACTGATCTCGCCGATTGGACACGACTGTGTGTAGCCACACATCCTGGCCGTGTCCTATTCTACATCTAGCTGCAAAATGCCCTTCTTTTGCTCTGAAAGTGCGCCTTTTTGTCCCGGAATGCTATCCTTCACGTAATAGTACAAAGAGCATATCTCCAAACCAAAAAATATGAAATGCATGCAAAACAAAGTAACATACGCATGAAACTAACATGAAATGTAATGAGATGTGAACTAAAATTACTCCTAAAACTATATATGTTTTGCTCACATCAGTATCTAGCTCGGTGCACTTGACTAAGTGCAACTAGTTGAAGCTACCTCACAGTATCCTTTCACTAGTTAGACCAGGAAGTGATCTTAGGTGAATCAAGTTACTATTTTCTCAAACTTGGTTATATTTAAGGAAGTAGTCGTTGTTCTGATCAAAGAAGGCCTATGTGCCTTGCCACGACCTGGAAGCCAATTTCTTGAAAAGGTGACTTGATGAGCTTAGGGTTAAATCCGAATCTAACCCAAGGTTGACTAGTTTCAATTCATTAAAATTAACAACTAAAATTGAAGTCATCTCACAAGAACACATAAGGATAACGTGTTTGATCATGTAGAAATGGGTGAGATGATCTAGGACTAATAATTTTCAACCAACCCTTAAATTCCAATATCCACTCCAACTACCTTGTGTGTAGGATCAATGGATGTTGGACAGTGAGTGCTTCCGACATATGACTGGAGACCAACTTAAATTTTTGAAGCTTAGATTCAAACGACAAGGATCGGTAGCTTTCGGAAACAACGGCAAGCTCAAAATCATCGGATTAGGTGATATTGAGCTAAATTCTAATTTCACAATTCATAATGTTTTATTAGTCAAAGATTTTCAATATAAATTACTTAGTGTAAGCCAATTGTATGATAAAAACTATAAGGTTATATTCTTAGAAAATTAATGCTTAATTAAAACAAATGAAACCTCTAAAACAATACTTAAAGGAACTAGGAATAGCAATATCTACAAAATTAATTTACCCAACTCCTCAACCAAGTGTCTTATGACACAGCAAGAGGAATCCTGGTTGTGGCACCGACGACTCAGTCACTTGCACCCAAGACTCATTCACAAGATGAGTCAGAGTAGCTTGGTCAGAGGATTGCCCAACCTTAACAACTTAGACAATAAAATTTATAATGCTTGTCAACAAGGTAAACAACCTAGGACACAACATCAACTAACTAACCAAGAATGAACCAAAAGTGTGCTTGAGCTCATTCATTTGGATCTATTCGATTCTAATGGAGCCAAGTCACTTAATGGGAGTCAATTTTGCCTAGTCATAATTGACGACTATTCTAGGTTTACCTGGGTTAGGTTTCTTAAACACAAAAGTGATACCTTAGATCAACTCATCAACTTGTTTAAATTAATTGAAAACCAAAAGAACCTTAAAATTAAAAGACTTAGAAGCGATCATGGTGGTGAATTCGAAAACCACAAGTTCACAGATTTCTGTAACCTAAACGGATACCACCATGAATTCTCATGTCCTAGAACCCCACAATAAAATGGCCTAGTCTAGCAGAAAAATAGAACCCTACAAGAAGCCGCTATGACCATGTTGAACGAATACAACCTATTCGATAGGTTTTGGGCAAAAGCCATTAGTACGACTTGTTATGTCCAAAATAGAATCCTAATGGTAAAGAGCCACCTTAAGACCTCATACAAAACCTACCATTACAAAGTACCTAACATCAAATACTTTAGGGTATTTGGGTGTAAGGTACATATCCTAAACACTAAAGACTACCTAGGAAATTTCACATCCAAAACCTCCACCGGTATCTTCCTAGGATACTCAACTACAAGTAGAGCCTATAAAGTATATAACAATGACACTCTTAGAATTGAGAAAACCATTAATGTAGTATTCAATGAAGGACATGAACCCACATAACCCGTAGTAAAACCAACTAACGAATCGATTTGTAATAGACTCGACTCTGACTTTGAAATCGAGTCTAATATTAATATTAATCTGAGCCAGTCTAGGATTCAATTGAGTCATCCTATCGACCAAGTGATAGGTGACCCTAACCCAAATCATTCTAGGATTCAATCCAATCATCCTATCGACCAAGTGATAGGTGATCCTAGCCTAGGGGTTCGAACTAGATCATCATATAGAAATCTTAGTCAAATCTCCTTGATTTCGAAAATCGAACCCAAAACCATTGAACAAGCTCTTCTTGATCTCGATTGGATTATTGCACTGCAAGAAGAGCTAGCTCAATTTACTAGGAATGAAGTTTCGGAATTAGTATCACCACCTAAATATAAATCAATTATTGGAACAAGGTGGGTCTTTCGAAACAAACTTGATGACAAAGGTGAAGTAGGTAGAAACAAAGCAAGATTGGTCGTGAAAGAGTTTAGTCATGTAGAAGGGTTAGATTACGATGAAACCTATGCCCTCGTAGCTAGATTAGAATCCATCCGAATGTTGTTGGCATATGCTACACATCGAGGATTTAAATTGTTTCAAATGGATGTCAAGTCAGCATTTTTGAATGGACTTATTAAGGAAGAAGTGTACGTTAGTCAACCCCCAGGATTCGAAAGCCTAGATAAACCCGACCATGTGTTTAAACTCAAGAAAGCCTTATATGGACTAAAACAAGCTCCTAGAGATTGGTATGAGAGGCTTTCTATATATCTTAAGTCCAAAGGGTTTAGCCAAGGCTTAGTCGACCCAACCCTTTTCTTGAAAACCGTAGGCAAAGAAATTTTTATAGCCCAAATCTACGTATATGACATCATTTTTGGAACCACTAATTCAATTCTACTAAACGACTTCATTTCACTCATGAAAAGTGAGTTTGAAATGAACTTTGTGAAGGGGTTTTGCCCCAAGAAGCTCTCACTTGCCAATTTAATGGTTTTTGCTTATCGAGTCCGTGAGGGGAAACTTCGCTTCCCACTCCACCTTGGTCGTTTGTCCATGGCGATCCCTTCGATGTCCCCGGATTAAAAAAATTTAATCCTAGACAAAAAGGATTGCCCAAACAACCAAGTCATCATCGTGCTATTCGTTTAGAGACGTCACTTGAACAAACTAGTTGTTCAAGCGACCATCATCTATTCTACGAGTAGCCGCGGAATAGACGATGTCCGAATCGCCAGTTTTTGTGTTTATGCTTGGGATCCAAGTATTATTTAGCCATTTACAGATTTATATCATGCTCATTGTTGAAAAACAAATACAAGCAAGTAACATATAAAGATTAGAGAATCGATATACCTCTCGATCTTCTAATGTATGTCCTTCCTTCTTTCGGACGTCGTATGGGCGACGCTCTACCAAAAGTCGAAGCTCCTAGATTGCAAATATTCCTTCCTTGCTCTTCCAAAGCAAGAGGAAGAATAGAAACAAGGCTCATCTCCTTCCTATAGCCAACCAACAAGCAACAAAAGAAATGCTTGCCGCCGGCGAACAAGGAGAAGGAGATAATGGTGGAAACCGGCCAAGACACCAAGGGAAAACCCTATATCTTGTTTTCACCACCTAAGGAGAAGGAGAAGGGGTCTTTGGATGCCGTACAAGGACTGGGATAGGGATGTGGGCGCCGGCCACCAAAGGATAGGAAGAAGAAACCAAACTACTTCGTTATTTGGTGCCACCCAAGCCTCCTAAACCCTAAGCTTCCAAACCCTAATCCTAGCTTTCCTTATTGCTGGCCATGGAAGAGGGGAAGAAGAATAGGATGAGCTCATACCAAGGTAGAGAGGAGAAGAATAGGGGTCGGCCAACCTTTGGAAGAAGAAGGAACACCTCCTTGAGTTGCCGCCCACTCTAATCCCCAAAACCCTAACCCTAGCCACCACTCCCAATCCTAATCTAATTAGGATTGGTTACCGCCCAAGGGACAAACCCTAATCCCCTCATCCATCCTTAGCCTTGCCGCCCACTTATTAATCTCTATTTATAGAGTTGGGCTCAAGCCATGATTTAATCTCCTCCATTGGTTCTAGGGATTTAATCTCAACCGTCGGATCTAGAGATTTAATCTCTACCTTTGGATCTAGAGTTTTTTTCATCCATTGGATCTAAGCTTCATGAGGTGTTAATAGGCTACATTAGAAACCATGAGGAGGAGTTGGGTCTTGGCCACCCATGGATCAAGCCCACATAAAGTCCAATCCACTAATGATGATCCAATCCACTAAAGGTTCATCATTGATCTACCTCACTAACCCCCATATGATAATATGGGCTCCATATATTATTTGTACATTTTCTTCCCGTGTTTAAGATCTCGAATGTCCGTCGATTAATTAATTTACTGACCATTAATTAATCAACATCTAACTCCTTGAGTAGTACCACTCAACCTTTTCATCATGTCGGACCAAGTCCACCTGTAGGGTTTACATGAAGAACCTTATGAGCTCCTCAAGGGGACATCATCATCCTAATATATAGGACACGGTTTCCTCTTATAATCAACGACACACCATATAAATAATATCATCTCCCAACTTACCGAGCCTATCGATTTAATCTATAAATCTCGCCCATTGGTAAATCAAAGAGATGAGTACTAAGTATATGTGCCCGTTATTATATCGGGATTAAGAGAATGTACTAAATAATATCTAAGGTCCGATTCGATTATGTAGTCAGCAATAAATCGAATCACCTCTAAGTTGATCTTGCTCGATACACACAAAGTGCACTAGTGTGATTCTATAGTCAAGACAAACCAACACCAAATCACACTATAACCATTCTGATGGTTTGTCCAAAGTCATCTCGGTTGTGAGCCTTTACTTATACTTTACAAGGAGCCGATAACATGATCTCCCGTGTGACACCACACACCATGTTATCTACAATGTAACGTATTAGACAATATGCATAAAAACATGCAAACAATGATCATGTGATTCTTATTTAAAAAATAAAGATGTTCAAAGAAAAGATAGACTTTTCAGTATACATCCCTACAATCTCCCACTTATATTACAAGACTATGCTATCCTCATACTGCCATACATCTGATTCCCCTTCCCTCCACATGCCTATCAAAGGTCTCGCTAGAAAGGCCTTAGTGAAAGGGTCTACCAGGTCATCCTCTGATGCAATCTAGGCGACAACAACTTCTACCTCCTTTACGATTTCTCGTATCAGGTGGTACTTGTGCTCTATGTGTTTACTAGCCTTATGGGCTCGTGGTTCCTTCGAGTTTGCAACTGCACCATTATTATCACAATAAATTGTGATAGTTCTGGGCAAACCAGGAATCACATCCAAGTCCATCAGGAAGTTCCTGAGTCATACAACTTCTTTGGATGCCTCAGAGGCTGCCACATACTCAGCTTCCATGGTAGAGTCCGCCACACATTTCTGCTAGACACTCCTCCATACAATGGCTCCACCTCCCAAAGTAAACACATAACCTGAGGTAGACTTACTGTTATCCCTATCTAATTGGATGTTGCAATCCATGTAACCCTCAGGGAGTAATTGTTATGCCTGGTAAACTAGCATATAATCCCTAGTCCTTCTCAGGCACTTCAATATATGCTTTCATCAGTAGTCCAATATCCTGTCTGGATTACTCGATGCTCACGCCCATGCCCAGCAGCGGATATCCGTCTCGTACATAGCATCGCATACATGAGGCTTCCTACTGTCGAAGCTGTTAGTTAAAGCCCTAGAACCAATCATGTGATGGTTGAATAGGGAACATTTTGTATCATATTCTATAAAGGCAAAGGATTGGTTATTATATTTACATCTTGCTTGTGCCAGCTAATTTAAATATAATAATGCCCTAGAAAAGTAGGTTCTTATCTACAGCACATCAATTGGCAGAATTGATTATGAGAGGCTGTAGAGAACACTTTCCTAAATGTTCCTAGTCGAGTATTAATATGCAAGGGCAATATTAATACATAAAGACTAGCATGTAGGTCAATTGATGACTTGATCTCACAAGTCATGGATATATGATATCAAGTTGACACATGGGTATATATTGGAGAATATATACTGAACTGACCCGCCATGAGAAAGTTTCATGGATCGTTATATGAGTGTCATAAACTTTCTCATGTGACTATTGGTATGAATAGTCCTTAGACCTGAAGTCACTACGGTTCCCTACATAAGGAGTTATGTACTTTGGTATCGTCAAACGTCACCCGTAACAGGGTGGACCATAAAGGCGATTACTGGGTATGTAACAAATTATGCGGAGGGATGTGAGTGATGTAGATGGGATCTATCCCTTCCATATGACGGGAGTGATATCGGTGGGCCCCTTGATTGAGTAGAACTACTAAAACGCATGGCCATGCTCGAATGAGTCAATATGAGATATTGAGCTCATTTGTTTGAGTTAGTTTACTCAGGGATCAAGAAACACATAGATTGATCGAGGATGATACGGTCTATGCCTCATTGATCAATCTGATATCAAGGATAGAAGGACACGGTCATATATTATAGTAGTCACGGAAAGGTTAGTCGGATCTTGACTTATCTCGTAACTTGGGTAGCAATGATGCATTGCTAGATGCCGCTCATTGCTTGTGTATCTAAAAGAGTTTAGATCCACTGCCAACGTTATGAGAGCCTATAGGGTCACACACAAAGAGCATGATAATTAGAGGAATTAGAGTATTCTAGTTTGACTAGAATAATATGGGAATAAGCTTAAGTACAAAATGGTTTTTGGACTTTAAGCTTAATGAGAATTTTAGCTAATTGATTTAATGAGATTAATTCAATATGTTACCTTATTGATTTAATAAGATTAATTAAATATGATAAAATAAGCTTAATTGAATTAATAAGATTAATTCAATATGATAACATAAGCTTAATTGAATTAATAAGATTAATTCAACATGCATGAAGTGGCCGGCCAAACTTGTGTCCCAATGCAATGGATTGCATTGAATGTGTGGAGGTGAAAGGGTTTTTCCAACCCTATAAAAGACCCCATGAAGTGGCCGGCCAAAGTAAGTGTTGTTGTGGTTGTGAGAAAGCTTGGTGGAAGCTTTGGTTGTGTGGGTTTGTGAGTGTAGGCTAGCAAGAAGAGGAGTCTTCTTCTTCCTTTCTCCTTTTCCCTCTCTTCCTCTCCTTTAGGGACTTCTCTAGCAAGAAGTAAAGGAGAGCTCTTCTAGTTTTTCTTTTGTGAGACAAGAGCGTGCTCGTGTGGATACGTATAGAGGCACGGACACTTGAACGTGCTAAAGATCCAACAAACCGAAAGGAAAAGCGGGATTAACAAGGGCACGCAACAAAGGTAATCCTCTCCTATAAGATAGGTTTGGTTTAGAGAAATTTATTTTATACGAGTTTGCTTTCGCATGGATCACTTGGAAGGGATCCTATTTTCCGTTGCGCATATGCCATTTGGCATACGAGATTTCCCTACAGAAGCATAACGAACCGCCTTCATCTCCTCTATCTCCTCAGATGATCTAGGACACATCTCCTTAGATAAAGGAACTCCATGCCTGAAAGAAAGAAAACCTTTCTTGGAGTTTTACATGCTAAAACGATCCATTATTGTGTCTATGTATGAAGCTTGGGATAAGCACAATAACCTTGATACCAAGGTTGTGTCCCACTTCTCCCAAGTCCTTCATATCAAATTGTTTGGACAACCATACCCTTACGTCCGATAACACCTTGATATTGTTGCCAATCGCCAAAATGCCATCTACGTATAGTACAAGAAATACCACTACGTTTCCGTCACATGTCTTGTATACACAAGACTCATCCGAACTTTGAATAAATCCATAATCCTGGATTACCTCATCAAATCGGATGTTTCAAGACCTTGGAGCTTGCTTCAATCTATAAATGGACCGATTAAGCTCACATACAAGATGCTCTTTGCCCTTCACAATGAATCTCTCTGGTTGCTTCATATAGATGTTTTACTCAAGACTTCCTTTAAGGAAAACTGTCTTGACATCCATCTGCCACACCTCATAATCCATATGAGCTGCTATGTATAAGAGAATCCGATAGACTTAAGCATGGCTACCGGCGAAAAGGTCTCCTCATAATCGATACCCTCTTTCTGATTATACCCCTTCGCAACAATCCTCGCTTTGAAGGACTCAACCTTCCCATCTATTCCTCTCTTTCTTTTGTAGATCCACTTGCATCCAATGGTTTTTACACCATCGGGTGGGTCTACTAGCTCCAAGACCTGATTTGAATCCATAGATTCAATCTCAGCATTCATTGCACTTTGCCAAGATGCTGCATCTATTTCTTGGATTGCCTCATCGTATGTCCAGGGATCAGGTTCATGTTCGCCAGGGACCAAATCAGAAGATTCACCCAAGAACATGAATCTATGAGGCTGTCTAACAATGCTCCCACTACGACGAGGTATCACCGATGTATCCTCTGTGACACGCAATGCAATGACATGTGGTATATCCTTTTGTACCGGTGGCACTAAAGAAGTGACTTCCCCTTTTTAATTCCACCAGAACAATTTTACTCTTGGGCTTGTGGCTCATCACATAGATTTCCTCTAGAAATATGGCGTTTGTGCTAACGATCACCCTCTGATCTCTAGGGAAATAAAACAAATCATGCTTCGTTCCTCTAGGATAGCCAACGAACATTCGTACTTCTGTATGAGGTTCCAACTTACCAGCATCTGCCTTCAGCACATGTGCTGGACTCCCCCATATCCGAATATGTCTTAGACTAGGCTTTCGCCCAGTCCACAACTCTGTGGGAGTAGAAGGCACTGATTTAGATGGAACCAAGTTCAGAATGTACACCGCCCTTTCTAGAGCATATCCCTAGAACAAATCTGGCAAGTCAGAATAACTCATCATCGATCTAACCATCTCCATAAGAGTCCTATTCCTTCGCTCTGCTACACCGTTCTGCTGGGGTGTGCCAGGAGCAGTCAATTTGGATTGAATCCCAGCCTCTGATAAGTAGTTCCTAAACTCTCCCAAGAGGTACTTACCACCACGATCAAATCATAGTGTCATCCATATCTTGAATAATCGTCTATGAAAGAGATGAAATATTCAAGACCACCTCTTGCCTGGATAGTCATAGGACCACACAAATCAGAATGAACCATTTCTAACACATCTTTGGCTCTATACCCCTTGGCCTTAAAAGGCCTCTTGGTAATCTTACCCTCCAAGCAAGATTCACAGGTTGGGAGATCCTCCACCACTAATGAACCCAAAGGTCCTTCAGCTATCAACCTTTGAATTCTCCTTAGGTTAATATGACCAAGCCTAAGATGCTAAAGATATGTTTGGTTCATCTTCAAAGGTTCTTTTCCCTTATTGGAATTAGAAGAAGAGTTATTAACTTCAATTTGCATCGTGGGAGGTTGTGGTTCAAGTGTATACAAATTTCCTATCAATGTACCTGAACAGATATTCTCCCTATTCCTTTTTATAACAGCTCTGTCATTAAAAGAAATAGAATATCCATCCATAAATAATTTAGAAACTGAAACTAAATTCTTTCTAAATAAAGGTACATAAAGGGAATTTTCTAGAACCAAAGTTTTATTATTTTTTTTCTCAAAAAGATAAATAAAACTTCTCCCACTGCAATAGCCGCCACCATTATGACATTGCCCAAGTAAACGGTAATCTCTCCCTTAGCTCGTCGTCGGGTTTCCTGGAACCCCTGCAAAGTATTGCAGACATGATTAGTGGCTCTCGTATCTACACACCAGGTGCCGGTAGATAACACCGCTAATCATGTTTCAACGACTAGTCCAAAAGATATACCTTTGTTTTGCTTCGGATTGGGACAGTCCTTCTTCCAATGTCCATCCAGCTTGCAAGTGGAGTACTTGCCTTTCGGCTTCTTCACTCCTCCCTGAGATCCTCCCACCACCTTTGCTCAACCTTGTTTCTCCTTCTTCTTGCCTTTCGGCTTAGAAGTAGAAACCTTTTTGAGCAACCATGGCTTGAGGACACTCTTCGAAGAGTGCATACTTGTACTCCTTAGCAGATAAGACAATATCTAGATTCTTTTCCAATCAACATTATTTGGGTACAGTAAGTTTATTTCCTTTAATATCTTAGTAAGTGGACTGAAAGTCATTTTTGAAAATCCTAAGAATCACATAGATCATTACTGTAGATTTCAAAAAATTATTGATTCCTCAAACAATAAAATTTCAAAATCAACCAACACCTCAAAACACCAAGAATATCGTATTCCGCGATAGTGTGGACGTATACGAATTCTACATTTGTAAGAGGAGGTTTTACCCATTAATTTTACTATCTTGTCAACCTAACTTTTTGACAAGTAAAATTAATAGTTGGTTTCTCTTTGGCCCTACAAATAAAAGCAGTGACTCCGATGGGGAGGATACTTATATTTGTATCTAAGTGTTCACCATTACTTGGTACCAAAGTAATTATCTCGGATTATGTGCCTTATGATGGGGAAGTACACACGCTCCATGATAATTCCCTATAACCATATTTGACCATGTGATCTGCAAACAAACTCATCCGATGGGGAGGAAGGCACTCAGAGCCGACACGCAAGTTTGTTTGCATCACATGTCAAATTGTAATGGAGGCCGTGGGAATTTATAAAAATTTTCCTCTCCCACTTAGTAATTTGAAATTGAGGAATTTTCTAGCCTACGACATGCATATCAAACAATAAGCAATAAATATGAAAAATAAATTATTTTCCAACTATTATGGCTTTTGTCTTCAATATGTCTCTCGTCGCATCGCCATCTCGTCCGCACCTCCTACGCCATGTACAAGCCATCTGGAGATCCGAGCCGAGACTAAAACCTATTTTAATTTACATCCATCGATCCTATACTCCATGACGGAGTGTACATGAAATCTAGATCGAAAGTAAACTAAAAAAAAGAGTGGCTAAACAACGTTGTATCTAATTTATAAAAAATTAAATACTAGCCTCGTCAACCCCGAGGATTCAACAAAATAAACATTTACACATACAATCACATACACACATATGGCCATAATAGTCAAATCTTATGCCTGCAACCAAAGAGTTAAACTATGCATATCCTACTATTATCCGGCACATATAATATATGAAAAGTGCATAAAAATTAACCGAATCCTAAACACACAAAACAGAAAACCTTGGATTTGATACCAATTGAAGGGGTTTTGCCCCGAGAAGCTCTCACTTGCCAATTTAATGGTTTTTGCTTATCGAGTCCGTGAAGGGAAACTTCGCTTCCCACTCCACCATGGTCGTTTGTTCATTGCAATCCCTTCGATGTCCTCTGATAAAAAAAAATAATCCTAGACAAAAAGGATTGCCCAAACAACCAAGTCATCATCGTGCTATTCGTTTAGAGAGGTCACTTGAACAAACTAGTTGTTCAAGCGACCATCCTCTATTCTACGAGTAGCCGCGGAATAGACGATGTCCGGATCGCCAATTTTTGTGTTTATGCTCACGATCCAAGAATTATTTAGCCATTTACAGATTTATATCATGCTCATTGTTGAAAAAAAATACAAGCAAGTAACATATAAAGATTAGAGAATCGATATACCTCTCGATCTTCTAATGTATGTCCTTCCTCCTTTCGGACGTCGTGTGGGCGACGCTCTACCAAAAGTCGAAGCTCCTAGATCGCAAATCTTCCTTCCTTGCTCTTTCAAAGCAAGAGGAAGAATAGAAACAAGGCTCATCTCCTTCCTATAGCCAACCAACAAGCAACAAAAGAAATGCTTGCCGCCGGGGAACAAGGAGAAGGAGATAATGGTGGAAACCGGCCAAGACACCAAGGGAAAACCCTATATCTTGTTTCCACCACCTAAGGAGAAGGAGAAGGGGTCTTTGGATGCTGTCCAAGGGCTGGGATAGGGCTGTGGGTGCCGGCCACCAAAGGATAGGTAGAAGAAACCAAACTAATTCCTTATTTGGTGCCACCCAAGCCTCCTAAACCCTAAGCTTCCAAACCCTAATCCTAGCTTTCCTTATTGCCGGCCATGGAAGAGGGGAAGAAGAATAGGATGAGCTCATGCCAAGGTAGAGAGGACAAGAATAGGGGCCGGCCATCCTTTGGAAGAAGAAGGAACACCTCCTTGAGTTGCCGCCCACTCTAATCCCCAAAACCCTAACCCTAGCCACCACTCCCAATCCTAATCTAATTAGGATTGGTTGCCGCCCAAGGGACAAACCCTAATCCCCTCATCCATCCTTAGCCTTGCCGCCCACTTATTAATCTCTATTTATAGAGTTGGGCTCAAGCCATGATTTAATCTCCTCCATTGGTTCTAGGGATTTAATCTCAACCGTCGGATCTAGAGATTTAATCTCAACCATCGGATCTAGAGATTTAATCTCTACCTTTTGATCTAGAGTTTTGTTTTCATCCATTGGATCTAAGCTTCATGAGGTGTTAATAGGCTACATTAGGGACCATGAGGAGGAGTTGGGTCTTGGCCACCCATGGATCAAGCCCACATAAAGTCTGATCCACTAATGATGATCCAATCCACTAAAGGTTCATCATTGATCTACCTCACCAACCCCCATATGATAATATGGGCTGCATATATTATTTGTACATTTTCTCCCCATGTTTAAGATCTCAAATGTCCTTCGATTAATTAATTTACTGACCATTAATTAATCAACATCTAACTCCTTGAGTAGTACCACTCAACCTTTTCATCATGCCGGACCAAGTCCACTTGCAGGGTTTACATGATGAACCTTATGAGCTCCTCAAGGGGACATCATCATCCTAATATATAAGACACGGTTTCCTCCTATAATCAACGACACACCATATAAATAATATCATCTCCCAACTTACCGAGCCTATCGATTTAATCTATAAATCTCGCCCATTGGTAAATCAAAGAGATGAGTACTAAGTATATGTGCGCGTTATTATATTGGGATTAAGAGCATGTACTAAATAATATCTGAGGTCCGATTCGATTATGTAGTCAGCAATAAATCGAATCACCTCTAAGTTGGTCCTGCTCAATACACACAAAGTGCACTAGTGTGATTCTATGGTCAAGACAAACCAACACCAAATCACACTACAACCATTCCGATGGTTTGTCCGAAGCCATCTCGGTTGTGAGCCTTTACTTATACTTTACAAGGAGCCGATAACATGATCTCCCGTATGACACCACACACCATATTATCTACAATGTAACATATTAGATAATATGCATAAAAATATGCAAACAATAATCATGTGATTCTTATTTCAAAAATAAAGATGTTCATAGAAAAGATAGACTTTTCAGTATACATCCCTACACTATATAGGAGAATTAAATTTCTTTCTAGGATTACAAATTAAACAAACTAAGGAAGAAATTTATTTATATCAACAAAAATATGCTAAGGAACTAATTAACCAATTCGGAATGCAAAATGCTAAAATATTTAATACACCCATGGCAACAAATGTTAATATAGAAGAAGATGTAGACGGAAAGCCTATTGACCTAAAATACTATAGGAGCGTCATAGGGAGTCTCCTTTACTTAATTGTGAGTCGATCCGACATACTATTTGCAGTAAGTATGTGCGCAAGGTTCCAAACCTGTGCTAAGGAGTCTCACCTAACATTAGTTAAGTGTATCCTTAGATATCTAAAGGGCACGCTAAGTGTAGGTATTTGGTACCCTAGATCTACCGAGTTCGAACTAATCGGCTACTCCGACTCCGATTGTGTCGATAGTAAACTCGATAGAAAGAGTACGAGTGGTTGTTGTCAACTTTTCGGCTCAAGTCTAGTGAGTTGGTGCAGTAGGAAGCAACACTGTGTTGCCTTATCTACCACCGAAGTCGAATACGTCGCGATGGGTGAGTTTGTGGCTCAACTTCTTTGGATGAAGCACACTCTCCAAGACTTTAACTTAAACTTCAACAATATTAAAACTCACATAGATAATATTAGCTCAATCAACTTAACCAAAAATCTTATATGCCACTCTATGACTAAACATATAGAGGTCAAACACCACTTTATTCGAGAACATGTAGCTAACGGAACCATACAACTCGAATACATGGAATCCAAGTCAAACCTAGCCGATCTTTTTACCAAGCCGCTACCCGAAGCCGAATTTAGTCTACTAGGACGAAAATTGGGCACGTGCATAGTAGAGTAGGATTTACATTCATTTTATATATACTCTATTATTTACTTTTCTTTTCATATTAATGGAACTAGCTTAGGGCTTACCTTAGATATCATGTACCTATAGATTTAAGGAGCCAATACATCTCACAATACATAGGACTAATGTGTTTGTGTACTTAGTCACGTAGATGGGCATGAGATGTTAGGACCTTACTCCTAGTTCCAGATGTAGACTTAGTGCATCGACAAGAACCACGGAGTATAATTACATAAATTAACCAACTCTAATCAAGACTTATTGATCATTTCATATCAACCGAGTCAAATAGAGTTGAACATTCAAATAGATGAGCTTATGTTTAAACTACTATTTTCAAAATTTATTTGGAACATGCTTGGACTTAATACTTATTTTTTTACTTTTGTTTTTCCAAAACCCCCCGTTCTTTTTCTATTTATGGCAAAAGGGGGAGAAAAGCCAAAGTTAACTTTTAGAAACTTAACTTAATTGAGAAAGGCCAGGGTTAAGGAATCATGTTTTGATCTCTTAACTTAAACTTATTTTAAACACTAAGGCCAATATTAGTAGCACGCATCAAGGGGGAGGATTAAAATCCCTTCTCAAGTACTCACCCTCGGTCAAGGGGGAGGATTCCTCAAGGGGGAGCACTTGAAAAAGGTTTTTCATACTCCTACTTAACTTACTTAACTAAGTATACTCATTCCTTCATATTCATGTTTTATGTTATTCATTTTTAATGTACTTAATTTATTTACTTAACTTTGTGTTGGTTTGCCATAGATCAAAAAGGGGGAGATTGTTGGTGTAGTATGCACCTGAATCGAACCTAAGTTTTGATTATAGCAATACATAAAGTTAAGTTCACTTTGTTATCTCACGATATGAATCAAGTGTGAAGAATTGCTAAGCTAAGTCGAAGGTCAATGACACCCGGACGGAACCGTGGTGGTCGGGTGACACCGGGAGGACCTCGGAGAGAGCCGAGGAACTCGGATGAAGACCGAAAGTGAGGTTTCAAAGGTAAAGGTTGAGGTAAGCTCGTGTGAGTGAGTGTAAATAAAGTCGTGTCCTCCGTACGAGGACTTCCTTAGGCATCAATCCGACCAAGGCTTCCCATGGAAGGTCTAAGTCGAGATCGGATGGTAAATGACCATCAAGCTTACTTATACTAACTACATTTTCGAGATCTCTTCATTGCAGTTAGAAACCCTGCCATCAGTCGACTGATGACTTGTATCAGTTGACTGATGCCTCCAATAGTCGACTGATAGGGTTGATCAATCGACTGCTGGTCAAGGATCAACCTCGAGGAGAGTCAAAGCTTATCACCATTTCTCAAGGGCTAGGTGGCATCACCTCATGAAACCTCATCTCAACGATTAGGGTTTCACAAGGCTATAAAAGTAGTGGTTCTCCACCCCTTTTCCATCATTCCAAGTGCTCCAAAATGCTCCCGCAATGCCGCTCACCTACGACGACTCTACTACGCCAAAGTGTCATCGGAACGACGACGACTCAACCTTATCTCAAGATCTTCTTCATCGTCGGTATAAACATCTTTATTTAGAGTCTTAATTTTGCATTATTTTGGTTTTTGGAGCTTTAATCGTAACAAGGATAGGGGAAGTGTCCCTCTACCTTGAGTTTTATTGTTTCCTTGTAATCGTTCACTCCTACCTCTAACGAGGAGGAGTATTTTAGTGGATTGTCCTCCATACACGGTCTAGGACTGTTAGGGCCTTGGATTAGCAGTCGAAGGCTGTGAACCAAGTAAAAAGAAATAGTGTTTTTTAGTTTCCACTGTGCATTTCTTTATTGCTTGTATTTTATACCGAACGAACGAAAAGTTTTCACGTGCACTATTCACCGCCCCTCTAGCGCTCAAATCGATCCAACACTTTCTTGTTAAGCCTGCACACTTAACACTCATATCAGAACACAAGTAAGTCCTAACTTTAACTTTGGTTCATACATCAAAACTAAGAATTGATGCTCTATGCACCAACAGTGTGTGCATCACTAGAGCTCAACTAGAGCTCGGTCGTGGAGTAGGAACCCTTTTTCCGAACCACTTAAAAACCTGTATGTTTTGCTTGTGGAGTTTTTGTTCTTGTATTATATATATATATATATTGTTTCCATTGCGCTAATGAATTATAGGCAAGCAATCACGATCGGAGCGTGAAATCGAAGAAATCACTATTCATCCTCTTCTAGCGTGGTCACCGATTCCTCTACAATTGGTATCAGAGCGAGGGTGCTCTTCTAAGGACTAACCATCAAGATAGCAAAGTACTAGAGTGTTGGATCGAAAGCGTCGCTAGAGGGGGGGTTAAATAGCGAGCGTAAAATCTTTTCATCTTTTCGTTCATTCGATTAAAACACAGAGATGCACAATGAAAAAATAAATAACACAAGTTTTTTTTACTTGGTTCACAACCCAACGGTTGCTAATCCAAGGCCCCATGATCCTTTACCGCGTATGAAGGGGCAATCCACTATAGAGTCTCCTCCTTGTTGGAGGTAGGAGACAACAATCACAAAAATCGAAAGTACGAGGATGAGGCACCAAGCCAACCTCACCTCGTTATGATTAAAACCACGAGTACAATAACTAAATAGAAACAAACTTGCTGCTGCCGATGAAGAAGTTGTAAGCTTGGTGTTGCGTTGGCGTTATGACGGTGTTAGAGCTTTAGCATTGTAGGAGCACTTGAGAATAAGATTGATGATATTTGGAATGGAGTCCTCCCCTCCTTTTATAGACTTGTGCCTTGGAATAAGTCTAGATGCAGATCCTCAACTTTTGGAACTTATCACGAGGAGGCACCTTATCACGAAGTGGCACCGTCAAATGTTATCCTTTTTGACCTAGCACAAAAGGTTGATTCGTCACCATCAGTCGACTGATGAAGGGCATCAATCGACTGATGTGCAGTAGTCGACTGCCAATAGGCAGCAGTTGACTGAAAACCTGGCCACTTCCCTGCTGTAAAAATTTAGCACAGAAAATGGTAAATGTGATGGTTTCTTACTGTCCGATCTCGACCTAGACCTTCCACTGGAAGTCTTAGTCAGATCGCCGCTTACGGTCGTCCCCATACAGAGGACATGACCTTACCATCTCTCTTCGCACTCGTGCTTATCTCTGGTCTTTTATGACCTGTCGCTTTACTTCCAGTCTTCACCTGGGTTCTCCGACTCCCACGAAGTTCTCCCAGTGTTGCTCGACCACCACGATTTCCCAACTCGGGATTCTCCGGGTGTCGCTAACCTTCGGCTTAGCTTAATCATTTCCTGCACACTTAATTCAGCTCATGAGATAACAATATGACATTAACTTTGGATCTTTGCCATAATCAAAACCTAGGTTCGATTATCTAGTGCCCTTGCACCAACATAGAAGAGTATCTAAAAGAAATGAAATTGACAAATGTTGGGTTGGGCCACAATATCAACATGCCACTGCCCTACGAAGTCTACAGATTTGATCAATGGAAGGCAAGGATAGAGGCCTTCCTCATGGTGAACATTGTTGGTTCAACAATGCCCCAAGCACTTATGTATTTTGAGGTTTGGATAATTATTTATAGTTAGGCTATATTTGTGATCTAATTGTGAATGTGTTAAGTGACAAGAAAATCCAAGTGTGAAGACTTGGTAAAGAGAAGTCCGTGTGAATCTTGACAAAGAAATTCCAAGGAAAGTTCTTGGTAGCATAAGCCCAAGCATATAGTCTTGGCGGAATAAAGTTCAAGTGGACCTTGGCAAAGGAAGTTCAAAGGAAAGGTCTTGGTAGCATAAGTCCAAGCATGTAATCTTGGTGGCGTAAAGTCCAAGAAGACTTGGCAAAGAAGAAACTCAAAGCATGACGAGACCGAAGAAAGCTTTTGATGGCAAGTGCCAGGATGAAGGAGTCATCGACTCAGAGGAATCCTGGAGGAACAAGGCTGATGGAGAAGCTAGAAGGATAAGTCTAGGATTTAGGTATGGTTTCAAGTATGAATTAGTCATACTTGAGTTTTTCCAGTCGAACTGGTCTCGAGTGTTCATCACTCGAGTATTCGAAAGACATTGGCAGTCGACTGGGGTTATGACCCAGTCGACTACGGATCAAACTGTCGAACAAAAGTTGGCAGTCGATTGGTGTGTAACACCAATCTACTGGTCAATCTAATTCAGAAAATTTGCTCATGGTTGATAGACTTAAACTCAGAGCTAGAAACTGAGTCAAGGTATGGCTGTCGACTTCCATTATGGGCATTCGATTACCGCGAGCACAGAAAGGCTGATAGTTAGTTGATCAGTCAACTAAGGAGACACCGATCATTCGATGTAATCGTCGGTAGTCAAGTAGATGTTGGGCGTTGATGAATGCAATCGCTTCATCAGTCATTGGATTGATCAACGATGGCGTGGACTAATGGTATGCAACAATTCAGCCGCTCAACGAGCAAAAACAACCTTTCTCTATAAATAGAAGCTAGGGAAGCTTGAAGGATGTTAATTCTTTTATTCCAAATGATCATACTAAGCTCCTCATGTTCTTCCCTTAGCTTTCAAGTGTTCTAACCTCTTCTTCCTAAACTCAAATCCATTATCTTGTAAGAAGAAGAGGAGTGATTGTAAGAAAGCTTCTCTACCTTGGTGTGTTGCATCAAAAGGAGGTTTTAGTGGAAGATTGCTAGGGTTAATCCACCTTACGGATTGTCATGGAGTAAGAACGTCATTTTCGAACCACGTTAAAGAGTTTTGTTTGCATTGTGTTCTTTTTTTTTTATTTCAATTGTAATTTTTTATTGCTTCCGCTAATGAATTCTTGTAGAAAATGAAGAATTGCTATTCGCCCCCTAGCTAATCCTCAACGATCCTACAAGTAGTATCAGAGCCCGGATTGCATCGGAGGATCTAACCATCAACCGATGCATCACAATGGTGTTTCAAGAGGGGCATAGCATCGTGTGACCACCACTCTTCGACGGTGATGACTTCGCTTATTGGAAAGGTAGGATGAAGTATTTTTTGATGAATGATATTAAAAATGGGGTTAGTGTTGTCAAGGGATACAAAGAACCGGTGGATCAATTTGGAACACTCATTCCAATCGAGGATTGAACAAAGGAGATGTACGACAAGGCTCATGCAAATAGCAAAGCGATAACAACACTTCAATGTGGGTTATCAAAGGAGCAATTTAACAAGGTGGGACCTTTCAACACTGCAAAGGAGCTTTGGGAGAAGCTCATTGAGCTAAATAAAGGTCAATGGAATCAAGAAGATCCAAGAGGGATTTATTGATAGGTCAACTACAAACCTTCTCCATGAAAACCAATGAAACGGTAAGTCAAATGCATGGAAGATTCAAGGAGATCATCAACAGACTCCATGTCATATGTGAGAAAATAGACCACCAGGACTTAATAAGGTATGTCCTTCAATCTTTCCCTAGGAACACCTTATGGGTATCAATGGTTGATGCCATTAAGGTTTCAAGAGACCTTTCGTTGGTTAAATTAGATGAATTATTTTGTGAATTCGAATTGCATGAGCAAGATAACACTTCATCAAAGGATAAAAGTCTAGCTCTATTTGTAGAAAAGAAGGAGAAGAAGAAGAAGGAGAAGAAGGAAGAATCATCTTCATCCGAATCGGAGGATGAAGGACCAAGTAGTGAGGAAGAAATGTCAGCAAACGAGATAGCTAATTATGTCAAGAAGTGGGTCAGAAAATCTAGAAGACTCACAAAGAAGGATGTAAAGAAGATGTTTACATCTTCAAAAGGTAAATCAAGTTATAATCCAAATTTTAATCCTAATATTGTTTGTCATGGATGCAACAAAAAGGGGCACATCAAGCCAAATTGCTCATAGCTAATGAAAAAGGAAGAAAAAGAACAGAAGAAGAAGGACAAGAAGGAGAAGAAGAAAGAGGTCATGGTAGCACAAACGACATGGGACACACAAAGTTTTGAAGACTCATCTGATGAGGAGGAGCTAAGCCACATCACACGCCATGCGCCACTCATGGCATTGGGAGATGAAGGTGAGAGTTCAAGCCAAGAGGAGTCTTCATCAAGTGACGAATCTTCTGTTGATTCAGTGAGCATCACTCCTTAGTTTTGATGTATGAACCACAGTTAAATATTAGGATTCACTTGTATTCTAATATCAGTGTTAAGTGTGCAGGCTTAACAAGAAATCCTAGTAGGTCGTGTTGATCGGATACTAGCTACGTATCATGACAGATCAGGAGGACCGGACACCAGGAATGAAGTCCAGATGGATCGTGTGGATCAGTCATTTGGCATGAAGATCGGTTGGGTCAGGAGATCGGACAATCGACAAAAAGTCCAGTTGGGTCAGGCGGACCGGACAGCTGGTACAATCCCTGGTGGGTCTGATCGGATGTCAAGAGTGGTAAGTCCGACAGGTAGCCGACAAGTAGCCAGATGCTAAGCCTCGAGTGAAGAGGTGAGACCAAGTCCTCTGTAGGGGGACAAAGCTAGGCGTCGATCCGACGAAAGGTCCGCATGGGATTTAGTAGTCGAGATCGAGCAGTATTACTACTGCTATCGCATTTCATATTATCTATTTGTGCTAATCCTGTTTTGTAGGGAGCAGTCGACAAGATGGAATCAAGTCGACTGAAGTCCAGTCGACTAGATATGTATCAGTCGACTGGATACCTATTTGGCAGGATCAACTAGTGATCGATCGGAGATCGTGCGATGCAGATGGAAAGTGTTTCAGTCGACGAAGTGTTTGAGTCGACTGAAGAGGCAAATTTCTTGATGCGGATGCGAGTGACGTGGAGTCGACTGGAGAGGTTTCAGTCAACTGGAAGACCACGAATACCATATCGACGGGCTGATGTGGAGTCGACGGGAAGACATTCCAGTCGACTGGAAAAGGTTTATAAAATATTGGGTCGACCAGATCCAAGTAGAACATTCAATCTATACTGAAGTGCTGTCAAAATGTTGCCACGATCACAAAAGTTTCAAATCTTAAAAAGGGCTCTTTTCTGACACCTCGTGCCTGCATCCGATTCTACATTCGTGTCGGTATAAAGTAGTCAATAATTTCTTTTCTTTTTATTCGCTTGTGTACTTGAATTCAAGAGAGGGTAGTGTGTTACCCTTCTCTAATCTTTGTAAAAAGCGAACCCTTTCCGAAATCGAGAGTTCTTGAATCGGAGGGTATTATAGTGATTGCCTATCGAGATAGCTCTCGGGAGAGCTACGGGCCTTTGAGTAGCAACCCAATTAGGGTTGTGAACTAAGTACACTGCCTATGTCTAAACTGCATTTAATTTCCACTGCGTACTCTTATTTGACAATATAAAATTAGTTTTAAAAATAAATAAAAATATTAAATACCGAGATTCATCCCCCTCTCTCGGTTTACTCGATCCTACAATTGGTATCAGAGCGGGGGCGCTCCGAATTGGTGAAACCACTATCGTGAGCTATAGATTATTTTAGATTTATTCGTATTGCTTTAGATTAATTTTTATTGCTTTAGATTAACTTTCATTGTTTTAGATTAATTTTTATTACTTTAGATTAACTTTTATTGGTTTAGATTTATTTTTATTGCTTTAGATTAATTTTTATTGCATTAAAATTCATTTTCTGCATTTTAAATTAATTTAATTAATTTTTTTTTGCATATTTAGATTAATTTAATTTATTTTCTCCATATAAGTTAATTTAATTTTTTTTGTATATTTAGATTAATTTAATTAATTTTATGCATATTTAGAAAAATTTATTAATTTTTTATATTTAGGAAAATATTTATTAATTTTCTACATTTAGAAAAGTATTTATTAATTTTCTGCATTTAGGAAAGTATTTATTACTTTTCATTCTAATAATTTTTAATAATTTTCTCCATCTAAGAAAATCTTTATTAATTCTTACACTTAGAATAATATTTTTATTAATTCTCTAAACTTAGAATAATTTTCATTAATTATTGCATTTAGAATTTTTTTAATTTTAATAACTCTAGGAATATTTTGGAAAAATAAAAATGTTGCATTTAGAGGGTTTAAGCACCGTTCGCCCTCCTCTCTTTAACGGAGAGGATTTTCCTTCTTGGAAGAGGCGAATGAAGTGCTTTCTGAAAACCGATCTCGATGTTTAGTTTTCAATTAGGAAAGGATTCGTAGCTCCGGTAGATGACTTAGGTGAGTTGTTAGATCCGAAGAAATGGACTGCAAATGTTAAGAAAAAAGCTCAAGTCGATTACAAGGCTTTAAACACCTTGCAATACGGACTTACGAATGAGGAGCTAAGTCGAGTCAGGCCCGTTCAAAATTCAAACGAGTTATGGGATAAATTAATTAAGTTACATGAATAGGCTAACCTGAGTCAACCCGAGGATGGTTTAGTTTTGATGGCAGGAACGAACACAAAAGGAAAGAAATCCAAATCAAGAAAGAGGAAAAGGAAGAAAGCATCTAAGGCGAAATTGGACAAGTCATCATCGGAAGAATCAGATGCAGAAATATCAACGAATTGCTTTGTAGCACTCATGGCAGCCGATGAGTCTGAAGACGAGACAAACCTCGAGTTCGAGTTCGAGTTCGATTCCGAGAGAAGCCACGGATCCGCATTCGTTTCCGAAGGTTCTGACGAGGTAATCTCTCCCCTAAAAGATAAATTATATAACATTATTGCATGCTTAGGTTGGAAACTAGCTAAGTCCGAGAATCGAGTCGACTCGCTTCTTGAGGAAGTCCAAGTACTTAAGGAGCAAGTCAACTCGAAGACTTTGACTTGTCAAATTAGGGATAGAGACTCAACTCGAGTTGCAAAGCTTGAGGAAGAGAACTCGATCCTAAAAAGGCAAGTAGAAGATCTAATCAGATTGTTGGAAAGGTTCACTTCGGGCTCCAAGTATCTCAACATGATGCTTGGGTCTCAATGAGCCATGTACAACAAGTCCGGACTTGGATACAAGGCTAAGGACACGAATAAACCATACATGTCCATGTTTAATAGAAATGCTAAGGGTCGAGTCCAAGCTTGGGTTCCTAAGACTAGATTAGTCAATCAAGTTGGACCGAACCAATTTTCGATTTCCAAAGGATAAGTTTACTTAGTGAACAAGACCCAATAGAGCTACTATGCAGGGGGAGCTAACTCATTGATTGTTTCATTAATTAGATAAAACTCTTGCATGCTTTAGTTTACTTTACTTGCTTAATTTATAATGGATTAGATAGGAAACAAAGTAGTTTAAACTTGAAGAACTTAGTACTAAGACGAAGTGAACTGATAGTAAGTCAGAGAAGCTCTTCGAAGTGCATGTCTAGGAAGTGGTCGTTGCTCCGATATCCAAGAGGGCCTTGTGCCTCGCCACGACCTGGTGCACTAAGTCGAGTGGAACTGACCGAAGCTAACTCACTAAGTCATTGACTAGTTAGACCAAGGCTTTGTCCAAAGTGAATCAAGTACTTGATTCCTTCATTGACTTTGTCTAGGAAGTGGTCGTTTGTCTGATAACCAAGAAGGACATGTGCCTTGCCACGACCTGGAAGTCAATGTTAGAAAACCTACTTGACTAGCTCAAACCAAGCTTGAATCTAACACAATTTTAAAAACTTTGAAATTGCTTATTAAATTTAATTAAGATTAAAAGAAATCCTCATCTCACAAAACCCATAGGAATAAGTGTATTGAAAACCTAGCTTGGATGGATGATTTAGAAATTAATTGAGATTAATTAGTTTAATTTAGCCTAACTCAACCTAATGGACTTTAATCACAACTTAATTAAACAAAACAATAACATAATTAAACTTAATCACAACATAATTAAACATAACAATAACATAATTAAACTTAATCATAACATAATTAAACATAACAATAACATAATTAAACTTAATCACAACTTAATTAAACATAACAATAACATAATTAAACTTAATCACAATAACATAATTAAACTTAATCACAACTTAATTAAACATAACAATAACATAATTAAACTTAATCACAACATAATTAAATATAACACTAACATAATTAAAATAATCACAACTTAATTAAACATATCAATAACATAATTAAACTTAACAATAATTTAATTAAACATAACAATAACATAATTAAACTTAATCACAACTTAATTAAACAAAACAATAACATAATTAAACTTAATCACAACTTAATTAAACTTAACAATAACTTAATTAAACTTGACAACAACTTAATTAAACTTAACAACAACTTAATTAAACTTAACAACAACTTAATTAAACTTAACAACAACTTAATTAAACTTAACTAAACAACTAAACATAATCAATTCAATTTAACCATCTTAATTAACTCAATTCTAATCAACTTAATTAAATCAACTTAATTAACCATCTCATCAATCCAAACCATCTAATAAATTCAACTTAATCAACCTGGTGAACTTAATCGATTCAACTCAACTAATCAACTTAAATAAAATCAAATCAATTAACATAAGTAATCCCAAATCAATTCAAGATAATTCACTTTATTCAAAATTTAAATTAAAAAAAATAATTAAGGGGGAGAAAATAGTTTCAAGTTTATTAAAATTTGAAAAGTTTCAATTAAGGGGGAGTCTTAAATGAGTTTCAAACACTCTTTCTTTAAGTGGTAGAAAAACTTACTTTGAAAAGATTAAGTCTTAAAAAGCTTAAAGATTTTTAAAATTACTATTTAGTTTTTGATGTATGGGAATTAAACATTATAAAGCTTTATTCAAGGGGGAGTTTTGAAAAACTTTAAAGAGTTTGAAAATTTTTGAAAAATCTTGAAAAATTTTATTCAGGGGGAGTTTTGAAAAGTTTTAAAAAGTTTTTAAGTGGTAGAAAAACTTACTTTGAAAAGATTAAGTCTTAAAAAGCTTAAAGATTTTTAAAATTACTATTTAGTTTTTGATGTATGGGAATTAAACATTATAAAGCTTTATTCAAGGGGGAGTTTTGAAAAACTTTAAAGAGTTTGAAAATTTTTGAAAAAACTTGAAAATTCTTGAAAAATTTTATTCAGGGGGAGTTTTGAAAAGTTTTAAAAAGTTTGAAATTGTTGGTGCAGTAGGCACCTAAGTCGAACCTAAGTTTTGATTATAGCAAACGATACAAAGTTAAGCATATATTGTTATCTCATGAGCTAAATCAAGTGTGCAGAAAAGTCTCAACGCTGGAGCTAAAGGCTAGCGACACCCGGAGGAAGCCGCGGTGGTCGGGCGACACTCAAGAGACTTCGGAGGGAGCCGAAGGAATTGAGTGGAAGGCCGGAAGCAAAAGCAACACGTAAGTACTGAGGTAAGCTCGTGTGTGCGAGCGTAAGTAAGGTCGTATCCTCTTTACGGGGATGATCTTAAGCGTAGATCCGACTAAAGACTTCTTATAGATGGCCTAGGTCGAGATCGGATGGTCGACGACCATCGAAATTATGTTTTTCTTGAGCTAACCTTGCCTTGTAGCCAGCATCAGTCGACTGCCAACCTGAAGGACTCGATTGCCGTCCATCAGTCGAGTGACTACGGCTAGCACTCGACTGATGCTGCCATCGATCGGCGGTGATGGCCATCGATCATTCTGGTCAAAGGATCAGCCTCGAGTAGTCAAGAGTTATCACCATTTTTCAAGGGGTTTTGTGCCCATTTGTGATTGGCTAAAGACCCATTCGATGAGGGGCTCAAAGGCTATAAAAGGAGGGCCAAACCTAGGGTTTTTCATCAATTCAAAAGCTTCCAAGTGATTCCGATACGCTCCGACTCTCCAACATCCCTCACGGCAGAAGCCGAGCTTCAACATCCAACATTTAAAGTCAAATCAGAAAGTTCTAAATTGTATTTCAGTTTATTTCTTTTAGTAAAGCTTTAAATCATATCAAGGAGAGGGGGAGTGTCCCTCTACCTTGAGTCTTTATCGAGTTATGTATTCGTTTAACTCCTACCTCCAACGAGGAGGAGTTCTTTAGTAGTTTGCCCTCCATACGTGATCAAGGACCACTAGGGCCTTGGAGTAGTAGCCGTAGGCTACGAACCAAGTAAAAACCCTCGTGTTTTTATTTATTTATTGTTATCTTTCCGCTGCGTTTTACTCATACCTTAACGAATGATTACGAAAAAGTTTTTATCGCTATTCACCCCCCCTTTAGCGAACCGCATCGATCCAACAATTGATATCAGAGCCGGGGGTTGCTAAGATTTGGTGAAACCACCAATCTAGCCATTTTTCACAGATTTATTTTTCTTTTATTTCTGTTTATTTCAGATTTATTTCGCTTTGTTAAATTTACTCCTGCACTACTAATCCAAGACGCGAGTCTTGGTACTTTTTGTGTGTTTTTGTCGTTGCTAGTTTTTTTTTCCTTCGTCTCCTTGTGTTCTTTGTTCTAATGGCCCATCTCGAAGGTTTAGCACCGTCCGACCTCCGTTTTACAACGGAGATGACTTCGCTTATTGGAAGGGTCGGATGGAATGCTTTAAAAACCCAAATCGAGATGTGGATCATAATCCAAACGGGTTTCACACTTCCGACTAATGAAGTGGGTGACTCCTTGGATTATGACCAATGGACCATTGCAACAAAAAAACAAGTCGAAGCCGACGCTAAGGCAACGCAAATTCTTCAATGCGGCCTATCCAAGGAGGAGCTAAATCGCGTCGGCCCCTTCATAAGCGCAAAAGATCTTTGGACAAAACTAGTGGAGCTACGAAGGGGACCGAAGCCAAGGTATGTAAGCGTGATCTTCTTTTCAATAAACTATATAACCTAAAAATGCAGGAACACGAGTCCGTGACACAACTTCACGCCCGAGTCAAGGACATCGTCAACAACCTACACGCAATCGGGCAAAAGGTCGAAAACTGCGACCTTATAAGGTATGTCCTAAACTCTTTTCCGAGGACTACCTTATGGGCATCCATGGTCGATGCCTATAAGGTCTCCAAGGACCTTTCTAAAATTAGGTTAGATGAACTCTTTTCGGATTTTGAACTTCATGAGCAGTCTAACTCGGAGCCCGAGAGGGGTATAGCCTTGTTTGCAGAATCAAAGAAGAAGAAAATCGCAAGCAAGCCACCACCAACTGAGGAGGAAGATGAGTCAGAAGAAGAAGTTGACCCAGAGTTGACTTCCGAACTAATGAACCTAGCTCGAAGGATAGCCAAGGGACGAAAGCGAACCACGACTCGACCCAACCAAGGTAAGCCTAAAAGTTCTAATATTAGGTGTTATGGGTGCAACAGGTTTGGACATATCATGTCCGAGTGCCCCAAGCTCAGCCACCAATCACCTAAGCACAAGAAGGCCCTCAATGAGACATGGGAAGAAGCATCATCCGAAGAAGACGAAGACCACGTCTTCATGGTGAAATCAATTGAGTCAGACACGGAGACCGAACTTGAGTCAGAACCTGAGGATGACTCGGACTACGAAGCTACCTTCAAGTCAAGCCACGGATACGCATCCGGTTCAAAAGATACCCTTAAAGTAAGTCGAACTTTATTTAATACTTTACAAAATACGGTTAGGTTTTTGTCTAGGAAATTAGTTAAATCCGAGTCCAAGGTCGAGACCCTTGTTGAGGAGGTTAAACTCCTCAAACACGAGGTCTCCCTAACCTCTTCGACTAGTCGAGTTCAAGAGAAGGACTCAACTCGAGTTGAAAAGCTCGAAGTTGAGAACTCTCTCTTGAAAAGTCAAGTCGAAGATCTTAGGAACACGTTGGAAAGGTTCACTTCGGGATCCAAAGGACTTGACCTCCTACTTGGATCTCAAAGGGCCGTGTACAACAAGGCTGGACTAGGGTTTAACTCAAACACGACTAATAGGTCGTATATGTCGATTGTAAGTCGACATAGGAAACATGTCCAAGCATGGGTCCCTAAGAACTTTTGGATTTCAACTCTAGGATCCAACCTGTACTGGGTTCCCAAGGACCAAATCCACTATGTGGATAGACTGAACCGATTCAACGGTCTAGGGGGAGCCAGTACAAAACATGTTTGTGCTTTAACTTAGAAATTGCATGTTTTAACTTAGAATGTTTGTGCTTTAACTTAGAAATTGCATGCTTTAACTTAGAAAGTTTGTACTTTAAAACTTGTGAACTCACTTAGAACATGAACATAATCAACTTCGAAAATATTGAGCCTCGGGGAGCCTCTTTTCAAAAATATAACCAACTAAAATTCTTCGAAAAGATTGAGCCTCGGGGAGCCTCTTTTCAAAAATAACCAGTTAGACTAGGAGATAGTCTTAGGTGAGTCAAGTCATCATTTTCTTGAAAATGGCTTTGTCTAAGGATGTGGTCGATGATCCGATAAAAGAAGGCCCTTGTGCCTCGCCACGACCTGGAAGCCATGATCTTGAAAAGGTAAACTTGACAAGCCTAGGTTTAAATCCAAATCTAACATAAAATTACTTGAACCTAAATACACTTAATCAACTTTATTGGAAGTCATCTCACACAAAACACATAAGTATAACATGATTGATCATATAGACACAGGTGAGATGACCTAGGTTTAACAACTTACAACCAATTTAAAAAAAAAAAAATCTAACATCCAATCCAACCACCTTGTGTGTAGGATCAATGGATGTTGGACAGCGGTTACTCCCGACACATGACCGGGGATCAACTCAAATTCACATAGCTTCGATTCAAACGATAAGGATCGGTAGCCTTTGGGAATAACGGCAAGCTCAAAATCATCGGATCAGGTGATATCGAGCTTAACTTGAATTTTGTTATTAAAAATGTATTACTTGTAGAGAATTTTGAATATAACCTGCTTAGCGTAAGTCAATTATGTGACAATAACTATAAGGTCGTATTTTTAGAAAATGAATGTGTAATTAAAACAAATAAAACAGCTAAAACAATACTCAAAGGAACTAGGACAAATAACATTTATACAATTAACTTAATCAATTCCTCAGCCAAATGTCTTATGACACAGGAAGAGGAATCATGGTTGTGGTAATCGACGACTCGGTCACTACTCGCACCCAAGACTCGTCCACAAGATGAGTCAGTGGATTAGTCGAGGCTTACCCAACCTCAACAACTTGGTTAATAAAATCAGTAATGCTTGTCAACAAGGAAAACAACCTAGGACACAACACAAGTTAACTAACCAAGAACGAACCTCAAATGTACTTGAGCTCCTCGTGATATGGATCTATTCGATTCACATGGAGCCAAGTCACTCAATAAGTCAATATTGCTTAGTCATAATTGGCGACTACTCCGAGTTTACAGGTTAGGTTCATCAAACATAAAAATGATACCCTAGATCAATTAATCAATCTATTCAAATTAATCGAGAATCAAAAAGACCTTAAGGTTAAAAGACTTAGAAGCGATCATGGTGGTGAATTCGAAAATCAAAGGTTCACCGACTTTTGTAACCTAAACGGATACCACCATGAATTCTCTTGCCCTAGGACCCCTCAGCAAAATGGCCTAGTGGAACGGAAAAACCGAACTCTACAAGAAGCCGCTAGGACCATGTTAAACGAATACGACCTACCCGATAGGTTTTGGCGAAAGTGAGTACGGCATGCTATGTCCAAAATAGGATCCTTATGGTAAAAAGGCACCTTAAGACCTCATACGAGATTTATCACGATAAAGTACCCAACATCAAGTACTTTAGGGTATTTGGGTGTAAGGTACATATCCTAAACACTAAGGATTACCTAGGGAAATTTACATCCAAAACCACGACCGAAATCTTTCTTCGATACTCGACTACAAGTAGAGATTATAGAGTATATAACCACGACACCCTTAGAGTCGAGGAAACCATTAATGTAGTGTTCGATGAAGGACACGAACCTACAAAACCCCCGGTAACCCCAATTAGCGAGCCGATTCATACTAGACCTAACTCTGATCCCGAGATCAGGTCTAGTGTTAATCCTAACCTAAGTCAACCAAGTCACTCTATTGATCAAGTGATAGATGACTCCAACCAAACTAGTGTTCAACCAAGTCACCCCATTGATCAAGCATTAGGTGACACAAACCCAACCCAATCTAGGATTCAAACTAACCACCCTATCGATCAAGTGATAGGAGATCCTAATCTAGGAGTTCGAACTAGAGCATCCTATAGGAACCTTAGTCAAATTTCCTTAATTTCAAAGATAGAACCCAAATCAATTGAACAAGCTCTTCTTGATCCCGATTGGATTATTGCAATGCAAGAAGAGCTAGCCCAATTTACTAGGAATGAAGTGTGGGAGTTAGTACCACCACCTAAAGACAAAATGATAATTGGAACAAGGTGGGTGTTTCGAAATAAGCTTGATGATAAAGGTGAAGTAGTTAGAAACAAGGCTAGGTTAGTCGCCAAAGGGTTTAGCCAAGTCGAAGGCTTAGATTACGACGAAACCTATGCCCCAGTAGCTAGACTCGAATCCATTCGAATGTTGCTAGCTTATGCCGCACATCGAGGATTTAAGCTGTTTCAAATGGATGTTAAGTCGGCATTCCTAAATGGATACATTAAAGAAGAAGTTTATGTCAGCCAACCCCCCGGATTCGAAAATCTAGATAAACCCGACCATGTTCTAAAACTTAAGAAAGCTCTCTATGGACTTAAACAAGCTCCTCGAGCTTGGTACGAGAGACTTTCAATCCATCTTAAGTCAAAAGGGTTTAACCAAGGCTTTGTTGACCCAACTCTCTTTGTAAAAACCTTAGGTAAAGAAATATTCATAGCTCAAATTTATGTAGACGATATAATTTTTGGAACCTCTAACTCAGCCTTACTAAACGAGTTTGTTTCGCTCATGGAAAGTGAGTTCAAAATGAACTTGGTAGGCGAGTTAAGTTTATTTTTAGGTCTACAAATTAAACAAACTAAGGATGGTATATACCTATATCAACAAAAATACACTAAGGAGTTAATTAAAAGATTTGGAATGCAAGACGCTAAGGTAATAAACACCCCAATGGCGATAAATGTTAACATAGGAGAAGACCTAGAAAGTAAGTCCATTGACTTAAAATACTATAGGAGCATAATAGGGAGTCTCCTATACTTAACTGCGAGTCGACCCGACATCCTATTCGCAGTAAGTATGTGCACCAGGTTTTAAACCTGTGCTAAGGAGTCACACCTAACCCTAGTTAAGCGTATCCTTAGATATCTTAAGGGCACACTTAACGTTGGTATTTGGTACCCTAGATCTACGGAGTTCTAACTAATCGGCTACTCCGATTCAGATTATGCCGGTAGTAAGCTCGATAGAAAGAGCACGAGTGGTTGTTGTCAACTTCTCGGCTCGAGTCTAGTGAGTTGGTACAGTAGGAAACAACACTGTGTTGCATTATCTACCACCGAAGCTGAATACATCGCGATGGGTGAGTGTGTCACGCAGCTTCTTTGGATTGTAGCGCCCGCCCTTATCTGCTCTCAGGGCGGCGCTACTTGGGTCTATATATTTTTTTTTATTAGCATACTACATATGGAACCGTTCAAAGTCTACATGCTTGAACAGGTTATCATAACTGAAATCTTCTTTGGCACATGCATCACCTATCTTATTCATCATTAGCATGACCACATATCTTATCTTATTTCATAACATGCATAGCGAAAGGATTCGTTCATGAGTTCTAACATGTCGAACCTCTTAAATTAAGGGATACTCATTAAACACAAGTCTTATAAGCGGAAGCAATGTCTTAAATTGTTCTTAGAGCATATAAATATAAGCAGATAGTGTAGGGTCTTCTTTCACCATGCCACTATCACACACGCATGGCCCCTCCTGCCACTCCTCTAGTGCGAGACTTCCTTTATGTATATGGACAACATAAACTATAAGCATATAGCTTAGTAAGATCCTTGCCTACTCACAAAAACCACGATTTCATCAAACTATTAGAACATGAGCATGCTGGCATAGAAAATGACCTAAGCATTTCATAGCAACACTAATCAACAACATATCCAGGTAATAGTACAAAAAGAACTAAGCATTGCATAGAATTGTTCATAAGCGAGTTAAGCATAATTAATCTAAGCGAGGCATACTTTGAACATGAGCGTTATAATCGCATAAACTAAGCGTGCATGAAAGAACGTAATCATAAGCATTTGGTTAACTTGAACATAAACATTTGTAATAACATAAACCCTAATCATGCGGAAGGAACATAGTCGCAAGTATTCTTAACCTTACCCTTAACCTTCACCACATCATAAATTCTAAACTAGCATAAAGTACATAGTCACCACATACTTAGACTTAACTCTAAACATCATAACTTCATAACATCTAGCATGCATAAAGAACCTGGTTAAGCATTGAGCATTTAACATAAGCATACACAATATCATAGAAGTCTTTTCTTTTCAAACATACACTTATAATTAATTCAATATCATCGTAACTCATAACATCTAGCATGCATAAAGAACCTAGTTCGTAAGCATTGAGCATTTAACATAGGCATACAGTATCATAAAAGTCTTTTCTTTTCAAAACATATACTTATAAATACTTCAATATCATCATAACTTCATAACATCTAGCATGCATAAAGAACCTAGTTAAAGCATTGAGCATTTAACATAGGCATACATTCATAAAAGTCTTTTCTTTTCAAAACATATACTTATAAATACTTCAATATCATCATAACTTCATAACATCTAGCATGCATAAAGAACCTAGTTCGTAAGCATTCAGAGCATTTAACATAGGCATACACAATATCATAAAAGTCTTTTCTTTTCAAAACATATACTTATAAATACTTCAATATCATCATAACTTCATAACATCTAGCATGCATAAAGAACCTAGTTCGTAAGCATTCAGAGCATTTAACATAGGCATACACAGTATCATAAAAGTCTTTTCTTTTCAAAACATATACTTATAAATACTTCAATATCATCATAACTTCATAACATCTAGCATGCATAAAGAACCTAGTTCGTAAGCATTCAGAGCATTTAACATAGGCATATACAGTATCATAAAAGTCTTTTCTTTTCAAAACATATACTTATAAATACTTCAATATCATCATAACTTGTTTGGGGGGCCCCAGGTTAAGTACCACATAATGCGCGTTCCCTAATAGGCTGGGGTAGCGAGCCACCAGTCCTATTAGAGCAAGACCTCTTACGTCTTCTTGTGTCCCTATGGATTTGATTAACGACCACCTGACGGGTCGGGTACTTAACCTCTTGCAAAGTAAAATACTTAATTCTTTTCTTTTCTGGACATAATATAAAGAATGCTCTTGATCCCCATCATAAGAAGGGAAGCATCTTGATCTTATCTTGACATAAGGAGAGCTCTTGATCCCTACTTGAAAGGGAAGCATCTCCATCTTATCTTATCATAAGGAGAGCTCTTGATCCCTACTTGAAAGGGAAGCATCTCCATCTTATTTTATCATAAGGAGAGCTCTTGATCCCTACTTGAAAGGGAAGCATCTCCATCTTAGTCATTTTATAAGGACACATGCATTCATAACATAAGAGTACCCTAAAGGGGTCCTAAAGCATAAACGGGTTCATCACATAAGCATGTTTCATGACATATTGCATCGTAAACATGAAGCATATTTCCTAAGCATATTCATGACATATTAAATCACAAAACATATTCTTCACCTAGGTATATTTCATGGCACAATACTCCATAACTTGAAGCACATTCCCGAAGCATATACATGGCATATTACTTCACACAACATGTTCATCATGGCATATTACATCATAACAGGAAGTATATCTCCTAAGCTTATTCATGGCATATTAAATCGTAAAACATGCTCATCACATAGCCTAATTTCATGTTGCATTGAATCATAACATATTCATCACCCAAGCAAAGTTCATGTCATATTAAAAACTATACACATAGCACAATTACATATAGGGTGTTTTCATGAAACCCTAACCCTAAAACCATGGGTTGGCCGAAACTTGTAAGGGGGCTCAAGCTTAGGTTTGGTCCCCAAAAATTCATCCATAAAGCATTATAACCTAGCTTAGCATCATGAGGGATATTTTCATGCAACCCTAACCCTAATTACCTAGGGTGGCCGAAACCTACAAGGGGCTCAACTAGGGTTCTTGCCACCTAATATTCATTCATGAGCATTATCATGAATCCTAGCCCACCAACTTAGTTGGCCGAAACTTATAAGGCTACAATTTCATATTTCTTTCAAGCAACCAACCCTATCAAACTAATATACTGCAGGTGAGGGGAAAACTTACATCCTTCGCTTTGCTTGGGAAGATGACCTAATGGAGGTCACCTAGCTCTCTCCTAGCTTGCAAGGAGCTCTCGGCCAAAGGAGGAAGAAGAGCTTGGGGTTTCGGTGAGAATGAAGAGAAGAGGAAGAAGGAAGGAAGAAGTGGCCAAGTGGAACTTCTCTCTTCTTTATAAAGGGGAGGAAGAGAAGTTTCTCTTCTCCTTGTCAAGCCTCTTCATTTACCCTCCTCCCATTTATCTATAGGTTCCCCCTTTCCTCTAATGATATGATTCTATTGGGCTTATGGTTAGTGGGTGCATCTATAAGGCTTGGCTATCTCTAGAGGTGGGGGGGTTCAATTCCTAGGCTTTGCATCTCTTTTTGGCTTATTTTCTTTTATTTCTCCAAAAAGGCCTACATAAAGCCCATCCTCATAAAGCCAAAAATTCTCGTAAAATTGCTAGAATTTCACGGGCGTTACATGGATGAAGCACACTCTCCGCGACTTTAAGTTAGACTTTACGAATACTAAACTTCACGTAGATAACATTAGTTCAATTAATCTTACAAAGAATCCGATATGTCACTCTAGGACCAAACATATAGAGGTCAAACACCATTTCATTCGAGAACATGTGGCCAACGGAGCCATACACCTCGAATACGTCGAATCAAAGTCTAACTTGGCAGATCTATTTACTAAACCCCTACCCGAAGCCGAATTTAGTCTATTAAGATGAAAATTGGGCATGTGCGTAATAGAATAGGTACATGCTAATTATATGTTCTTACTACTATTTATTTAATTTCATTTTTATGGAACTAGCATAGGACATACCTTAGATATCATGCACCTATAGATTTAAGGAGCCAGTACATCTCACAACACATAGGACTAATGTGTTTGTGTACTTAGCCACGTAGATGGGCGTGAGATGTTAGGACCTTACTCCTAGTTCCAGATGTAGAGCTAGTGCATCGCTATGAACCACAGAGTATAATCATACATACTAACCGACTCTGACCAGGACTGGTTGATCTTACATATCAATCAAGCCAAATATGAGTCGCACATTTTATAGATGAGCTTATTTTCAGTATATTATTTTTTTTATATAAAAAATGGGGAACATGCTTGGACTTTAAATTTAACACTTTTTGTTTTCCACACACCCCTTACTCTTTTCGATATACGGCAAAAGGGGGAGAAAAAGGCCAAAGTTAAGGGGTCAGCCAAAGTTAAGGGGTCAAATTTTTTTTTGATAACTTAACTTTTACTTCATATTTAAACCAAAAGTTAAAGCTTAGTTAACTTTTACCAAAAGGCCAAAGAATTCTTAAACTTATTTGTGTCGTCTAAGTTTTACTTAAACTTATTTTAAAACTTTATGTCGTTAATGTTTTACTTAAGGGGGAGAAAGGGCTTAACTAAAATGTTTTACTAAGGCCAACTTTAAGTAATGTTAATTACTTAAAGCAACCCTCAAGGGGGAGGATTAAGGTCTTTCTTCAAGACTCACCCTCGGTCAAGGGGGAGGTTTCCTCAAGGGGGAGTACTTGAAGAAAATCCTTACTACTCCAACTTAATCTTTATATTTTTGTTTCTCATGCACATTATTACTCTTCATGTTTGCTATTTACTTAACTTTGTATGTGAGTTTGCCATAAATCAAAAAGGGGGAGATTGTTGGTGCAGTAGGCACCTAAGTCGAACCTAAGTTTTGATTATAGCAAACGATACAAAGTTAAGCATATATTGTTATCTCATGAGTTAAATCAAGTGTGCAGAAAAGTCTCAACGCTGGAGCTAAAGGCTAGCGACACCCGGAGGAAGCCGCGGTGGTCGGGCGACACTCAAGAGACTTCGGAGGGAGCCGAAGGAATTGAGTGGAAGGCCGGAAGCAAAAGCAACACGTAAGTACTGAGGTAAGCTCGTGTGTGCGAGCGTAAGTAAGGTCGTATCCTCTTTACGCGGATGATCTTAAGTGTAGATCTGACCAAAGACTTCTTATAGATGGCCTAGGTCGAGATCGGATGATCGACGACCATCGAAATTATGTTCTTCTTGAGCTAACCTTGCCTTGCAGCCAGCATCAGTCGACTGCCAACCTGAAGGACTCGACTGCCGTCCATCAGTCGAGTGACTATGGCTAGCACTCGGCCCGATCTTTGCCATCGATCGGTGTGATGGCCATCAGTCAGTTATCACCATTTTTCAAGGGGTTTTGTGCCCATTTGTGATTGGCTAAAGACCCATTCGATGAGCGACTCAAAGGCTATAAAAGGAGGGTCAAACCTAGGGTTTTTCATCAATTCAAAAGCTTCCAAGTGCTTTCGATACGCTCCGACTCTCCGACATCCCTACGACGAAGCGCTGCCGAGACGACGACTAGAGCTTCAACCTCCAACCTTTAAAGTCGTCGGTAACAAAAGTTCTAAATTGTATTTCAGTTTATTTCTTTTAGTAAAGCTTTAAATCATATCAAGGAGAGGGGGAGTGTCCCTCTACCTTGAGTCTTTATCGAGTTTTGTATTCGTTTAACTCCTACCTCCAACGAGGAGGAGTTCTTTAGTAGTTTGCCCTCTGTACGTGGTCAAGGACCACTAGGGCCTTGGAGTAGTAGCCGTAGGCTACGAACCAAGTAAAAACCCTCGTGTTTTTATTTATTTATTGTTATCTTTCCGCTGCATTTTACTCGTACCTTAACGAACGATTACGAAAAATTTTTTATCGCTATTCACCCCCCCTCTAGCGAACCACATCGATCCAACAGAATTTTTTTAAAAAAATTTTGAAAATAAGTTTTTATTCAAGGGGAGTTTTGAAAAGTTTTAAAAAGTTTGAAAATTCTTTAAAAAATTTTAAAAATAAGTTTTTATTCAGGGAGAGTGTTAAAAAGTTTGAAAATTTTTAAAGTTTGAATTTTTTTGAAATGTTAGAAATATTGTTTGAAATTTATTAAAAAACTTAAATTAAGAAATCAAATTCGCGGGTGAAAATTTTAAAACTTAATTTTTTAGCTTGAAAATTTCTTATTTCAACTCTCCACTATATTTTGTTGGCATTTTATATTTAATCCTTATTTTGATGTGTGCCAAAGGGGGAGAAAGAGATATAAAGTTTGGGATTTACTTATTTAAAGAAAAGTGAAAAAAAATTAAAGAAAAATTTTTATTGAAAGAAAGATGCAAAAATTTGATAAGGCCTTATGCATCTCATACATGGTTTAATTAATGCATCTATTATACATGTCAATATTTGGATATTAGTATTTGATTCTCCTAACTTTAACTGGTGTATTGTCATACATCAAAAAGGGGGAGATTGTTGATGTAGTGAGCATCACTCCTTAGTTTTGATGTATGAACCACAGTTAAATGTTAGGATTCACTTGTGTTCTAATATCAGTGTTAAGTGTCCAGGCTTAACAGGAAATCCTAGTATGTCATGTTGACCGGATACTAGGCATGTATCTTGACATATCAGGAGGACTGGATACCAAGCATTAAGTCCAGATGGGTCGCGTGGATCGGACATTTGACATGAAGACTGGTTAGGTCAGGAGATCGGACAATCGACAAAAAGTCTAGCTTGGTTAGGCAGACCGAACAACTGGTGGAAGCCCTGGTGGGTCAGATCAGATGTCAAGAGTGGTAAGTCTGGAAAGTAGTCGGCATATAAACCTCGAGTGAAGAGGTGAGGCCGAATCCCCTGTAGGGGGGACAAAGCTAGGCGTCGATCTGATGAAAGGTACGAGTGGGATTTAGTAGACGAGATCAAGCAGTATTACTACTACTATCGCATTTCATATTATCTATTTGTGCTAATCCTGTTTTGTAGGAATCAGTCGACTAGATAGAATCAAGTCGACTGGATACCTATTTGGCAGGATCAGCTGGTGATCGATCCGAGATCGTGCAATCCAGATGGAAAGGGTTTGAATCAACTGAAGGGTTTGAGTCGACTGAAGAGGCAAATTTTTTGATGCAGAGCTGAGTGACGTGGAGTCGACTGGAAGACCACGAATACCATATCGACGGGCTGATGTGGAGTCGACTAGAAGGCATTCCAATCAACTGGAAAAGGTTTATAAAATATGTGCTCGACCAGATCTGACTAGAACATCCAATCTATGCCGAAGTGCTGTCAAAATTTTCCCACGATCACAAAAGCTTCAAATCTTAAAAAGGGCTCTTTTACGACACCTTGTGCCTGCATTCGATTCTACATTCGTGTCGGTATAAAGTAGTCAATAATTTCTTTTCTTTTTATTCTCTTGTGTACTTGAATTCAAGAGAGGGTAGTGTGTTACCCTTCTCTAATCTCTATAAAAAGTGAACCCCCTCCAAAGTCGAGAGTTCTCGAATCAGAGGGTATTATAGTGATTGCCCATAGACGTAGCTCTCGGGAGAGCTACGGGCCTTGGAGTAGCAATCCAGTTTGGGTTGTGAACCAAGTAAACTGTCTATGTCTAAACTACATTTAATTTCCACTGTGTACTCTAATTTGACAATATAAAATTTGTTTTAAAAATAAATAAAAATATTAAACACCGAGATCCATCCCCTTCTCTCGGTTTACTCGATCTTACATCGTCATCTAGTGATGATAAGGTAAAAGACTCTCCTAGAGTAGAATTATTATACAAAACTATTGCCTATCTTAAGAATGCATTCGATAAATCAAATCCTAGGATCAAGGACTTGAAGGTCAAAATTAAGGCAATTAGAAATGAAGAACATTCATGTAATGATTCTTGCATGTTTAGAAAGGAAAATGAAAAACTCAATGATGAAGTTTGTGAATTAAGGACATGTTTAGAAAAATTCACTAGTGGGTCAAAATACCTTGATATGATTCTTAGGGATCAAAGGGTCGTTTATAACAAGGTCAAAATAGGATATAAACCTAAGGACAAGCAAGTAGCCTGTATCTCCCTAATTAGTAGAAAGGAAACAATTAGGGGTAAGGTTAAGAAAGCTTGGGTTCCCAAGAAGTTTTTGATTGATGTTACCAGTCCAAACATTTGGGTACCTAAGGAATTTATTTTTCATGTTGTTTAGGAAGGTTGACCAAGTATGTACAATCACACGGAACCTAGAAGGTTTTAGGGGTCTAAACTTGTCCTAACTTATATGTTTAATATTGGCCAATCAAATATATATTAAATGCAACAATCATGAAGATACATATTCTTAGAAGTTTTGAAAATATTTCGAAAATTATGCTATTCTCATTTTAATTGTCCTTAGCATCTCACCCATTTTATGTGTCTCAAAGCATATTCACCTTATATGTTCTTGTGAGATGATTTCAATTTTACTTGGTTAAATTTAGTGATTTAAAAATTAATCAACCTTGGGTTAGATTTAGATTTAACCTTTAGGTCATTAAGTGGGCCTTTCAAAAAGTGGCTTCCATGTCGTGGCGAGGCACAGAGGCCTTCTTTGATCAGAACAACAACCACTTCTTTAGACAAAAGCAACTTTGAGAAATTGCACACTTAATTGACTTGAGGTTACATCCTGGTCTAACTAGTTTAGGATATGGTGAGGTAGCTTCGGCTAGTTCCACTTAGCCAAGTGCACCAAGCTAGATATGACTTATCTAACTCGGATACACAAGATCTTGTTTCCCTAACGTACTATCATCTCATCGCGTCCTGATACTATGTTGTCAAGTTTGATTAATCATTGGTCCTATCTAGCCATTATAGAAAGTAAAAGGACTAAGCATGTAAAGTTGCACTAAGAGATTGGGTACACAATTTTAGTATTAGCTCCCCCTAGACCGTTGAACCAATACGGTCTATCCGCATAGTGGATTTGATCCTTGGGAATCCAATACTTAGTAGTACTTATATGTGAATTTAACAAGACCTTAGGGACCCATGCCTGGACTGTTCGATTACTACAATTGACAATTGACATATAAGATTTGTTCATAGTTGTTGTCCTAAACCCGAGCCCAGCCTTGTTGTACACGACTCTTTGTGATCCAAGAAGTAGGTTAAGACCCTTGGATCCCAATGTGAACTTTTCCAACCTAGCGTTGAGCTCTTGAACTTGCCCTTTCATGAGAGAATTCTCTTCCTCAAGTTTTTTTGACTTGAGTTGAGTTTCCTTCTTGAGTTTGACTCATTGAAGAGGTTAGGGTGGCCTCATTCTTGTAGAGTTTAACTTCCTCAAGTAATGACTCGACCCTAGCTCGAAATTAGCTAACTTTGTATCTAATAATTTAATTGCACGATATAAATTGCTGATTAATGAACGACTTACCTTGATCTTCTCCTTTGAGCCAGCTTTGAGTTTTGACTTGAATTCATCCTCGGAGTCGGAGTCGGAGTTGGATTTGTAGTCAACTTCGGACTCGGACTCGGACTCGGACTTGGACTCGGACGGTCTTGCCATGAACACATAGCTGTCGCCTTGAGTGCCTTCTACCTCATCCCAAGTCGCTTGAAATGCCTTCTTTGGTTGCTTTTGTCTTAGCTTCATTTTTGGGCAGTTTGACTTAAAGTTCCCCTTCTTGTTGCACTCATAGCACTTGTAGTTCTGTGGGGGTTTCTTGTCCTTTGATTGCTTTCTTTCTTTTCTGATCATTCTTTGAACTAGGTTGACTAGTTCGGTCTCCATTTCTTCATTCGATTCCGACTCGGATTCGCCCTCGTATTTGGACTCTTCTTCTTCGTGAGGTGGCTTGCTCTTTCCCTTTCTTCTTTGACCTGCAACCAAAGCAACACCTCTCTCGACCGAGGCTGAGTTAGACTGCTCATGCAACTCAAATTCTGAAAATAACTCGTTTAATCTAATTTTTGATAAATCTCTAGATACTTTGTTGGCATCAACCATAGATGCCCACAAAGTGGTCCTAGGAAATGCATTTAACGTGTACCTTATTATGTCTTGATTCTCCACCTTTTGCCCAATTGAATGGAGACCATTCATTACGTCTTGGATCCTTGCATGGAGTTGTGTCACCATCTCATTGTATTGCATATTTAGATTAAATAATTTATTTAAAATGAGGTCCCATTTGCATACCTTTGTGTCGGTCATCCCTTCATGTAGCTTGATGAGCTTGTTCCATAAGTCTTTTGCACTGATGAAGGGGCCGACGCGGTTGAGTTCTTCCTTGGAGAGGCCACACTGTAGGATTTGCATAGCTTTCGCATTGGCCTCCACTTGTTGCTTCATGGCATTAGTCCACATATCGCAATCCAAAAACTCATCATCTTCATTGGTTGGTAGAGTGAAGCCGGTTTGGATGACTATTGATATGAGCAAAACATATAGAATTGTAGGAGTAGTTTTCGCTCATGTCTCATTACATTTTATGTTTGTTTCATGCATATTTTACTTTGTTTTGCATGCATTTACTATTTTCTGGTTCGGAGATCTGCTCTTTGTACTTTTGTGTGTAGGATAGCATTTCATGGGCAAAACAGCGCACTTTTGGAGCAAAAAAGAGTATTTGGCAGTTGGATGCAGTAGGGCATATGGCCAGGGCATGTAGCTACAAACGATCGTGTCCGAAGCTCGAGATTGGCCACCACAGGGCCACACACAGCCTAGCCGTGTGGAAACACATGGTCGTGTGGCGGCCAAGTGTTTTGATGCAATTAGGCCTTTTTTTGGATTTCGTGAAGAGGTGACCTCATGTCTATATAAAGAAAGTCACACCCAAATACTAGGGGGAGGTTCGACGACCAGGACGGTACACCGATGACCTAAAAAGCATCGGAAACTCAAAATGGGGAGGAAGGAAGCTGCTCGAGATCCAAGTTCTGCACCTCAATGCCAGAGAGAAGAGCCTCAACACATTGTAATCTATATTCTTTCCATGATTTATCTTGTATATACGAATTCCACAATGCCTTGTGTTTCTTTTCTCGTATTTATGGAGTAGATTCTCTAATTCTAGGACTAGGGAGTAGTTTGTGTCGAGTTAGAACATGTTGGTTCAAATATCTTTTCGTTCTTGAAATTATATTTGCAATTGGTGTTTGGTTTAGATCTATAGTTATTGTTTTGGTTTTCTAGTCACTGTGCTTAGCTGATATGAGGGGTGACAACCCTCGTATCAAAGATTTAGGGGAATTAAGGGGGAACCTAGGGGTTGGCCTCATCGCCAGTAACTCTGGGTAGAAGGATGCAGTAGAGTAGGAAACGTGCCTCGTTTTCGACTCGTCTCAAGGATCGATTCGACATCCTCATTCCGACTATCCTATCATAAAGCTAGGGGTCGACCTGGTATGGCGGAGGTAGCTTCCGATAGATGTGAAAGCTCATCGGGGCAGTGTATGATGTCCTTTCCACAAAATCATAGTTAGAAACCTAGACAAAACTCAATTGACAACGTGTTCTGCGACACACAAACTAAACTAAAATCCTACAATCCCATCTAAAGACTCGTATCAACCCTTCTCTTCCTCCATGTGACACCATACTAGAGTTAGGACCACTTACAAACCTCCTAAGCACAACCATTTGAACTGAACTCTAAACAATAACGTACTCGAATCTCAGTCCCTATGGGATCGATAATCTATTTATTACTTGACGACATCCATGCACTTGTGGCCGTTGAGCGTGAGTGCGCGCTTCGAGTCCTCGACGGTCTCCGTCGTGAGATTTGAGGTCGCATTCACGTGCATCAAGTTTTTGGTGCCATTGCCGGGGACTATTGATTCGATATTGAATCGAAAGTGGACAGTTGGATCGGACCTAGTTTAGGTTTATTTCCCTTGTTTTTATTGTTTTTCATTTTAATTTGATTCTAATTTAGATTTTAGCTTTAGTAATTTTTTAGCAGTTCTAAAAAAAGAGACTTTTGCCAAGGCACTGTTGTTCCTTTCCTTGTCTATATTTTCCTGTATATAAAGATGCATGCTTTTACTCATGATTATGGTCAATTTAATGCTATGAGTTTCGGTAACATTTATTGTGAGCATTGTGGTGAAACGTGGCATATCATTAATGATTATCCAGATATATTTGAACCTTCGAAATTTAAATAAGAAGATGTCACCTATGATTACAATCAGTGGCCACGAGATGAATCCTATTTATATAGTTATGACCCTGGCTACTTAAACCCTCAATATTATTTCCCAAGTGAGCATGAGAGCTATAAATCATCATGTGAATTTTATCCAGAACCAAGTCCCCACTTAGAAGCCTTGCTAGCCGATTTTACTAGGGAATGCGAGAAGCATAGTCGATAATTTACAGAGATTATGCAACGAGATCTATAAAAAGAAGAAACCAAACGATGAGAAGGTGGCTTAGATGACTGGATTTCCCCTAATATGGTAGAGACTCACTTTGAACGAATGGATGAGGAAAACGTTGATGACATAGGAAGTAAAGAAAGACAATCCATTCAATCACCACTTGGAGAAGAACTTGAGGACTATTTAATTGATACTTTAATCAAGGAGTGCATTGCTTCAATCAAAACACCTCCTAACCTCAAGGATCTAAAAAAGCCTGCCTAACCCTCACCAAAACTTTAGTTACCAATAACAAAGCCCATCTAGTGATTTGTGATGATAAAATTTCATTCGACTTGATAGAATCTACTAATTAATCTTTTGGTGAGAATGTTTGTGGTGAGTTACATTATTCACAGCATGTGGATGAAATAGAATATTATGATCAAACTCTTGATGATTCTTTAAAGATCAGTATGTTCACTCTCGAACCACGGAAGGCAGCTAATAAATATCTTGCCCCTCCATGAGGAAGATTTAAGAGATATGTTGATAAGAGACCACAAGGGACGAGGCGTAAGGTGAGCAAATATCTTGGTCCCCCACGAGCAAGATTCAAACACATCAAATGAAATGTAGGAATAAGGTCGAGCTAAAAGACTTTAAACAAAGCGCTTCTTGGGAGGCAAGCCAAGTTTAGTTTTTATGTTTGTTAGGGAAATCGACCCAAGTTATGGTTTTGATTATGGTTTTGATGTGTGTGGCAAAGGTTTAAGTTAGGATATTATTGTGGATTTAATATGTGTGTTGAAGTCATGCAGGACTTAGTAATTCACACATATGATTAATAGCATTAGTAAGATCACCAACTCACAACCTCGTGCTTGAGTCGGCGAAGGAGCATTGCGAAGCAATGCGCTTGATGCATCCGAGGGACCGCCGGATGAGATGACTTGAAGCGAAGCCAAGAAAGCAGACTTCGAGGGCAAGAGACGCAAAGGAGCTTTGCGAAGCCGTGCACTTGGTGCTGCCGAGGGACGTGGCCATGAACGAAGAGAGCTTCCGCGAGGGACTTCCAGTGAGATGAGAGAATGAGTGAAATGTAAGTAGCTCATTAGGTGAACTTGGACGAAATGGCTAAGTGTCGGAGGCTCGACCGAGTTGGTTGAGGTTATACCTGACATGTTTAGTTAAGTTGGATGCTCAACCAACTTGGTTGGGGTTTTACCCGACAAGTCGGATGCTCAACTGAAGGGTTGAGATTTAACTCGACGAATGGTTTAATCGGATGCTCAAACATTGGTTTAAGGTTTTACCCGATGAAGTGAAGTGTCATATGCTCAACTGTGAGGGTTGAGGTTTTACCCAACCGTCAGACGCTCAAATAGATGTGAAGTTTGAGGTTTATTCGGCATCAGTCGTCTGCTCCAAGTCGAAGGAACATGACTGGTGTTCGACTGGAACCATTCTTGCTAAACAGTCAACTGCCAGCTCTTGGCAGTCGACTGATGGCTCCATCAGTCGACTGCCAAGGGGAACAATCGACTGGTGTCGAGGATTTTGAGCACAGAATGCTTCGTAGTCGACTGATCAGTCGGCTATGAAGGCATCAGTCGATTGATGGAGACCATCACTCGACTGATAGGGTTATCGTTGGATGGTGACAATGGCATTCAGAAGTCATTGGAGTCGGTCATTAGAGGGGCAGTCAACTGATGACATGCATCAATCGACTGGCGCCTGACCAACAAGAAGAATACCACTCTCTCTATAAAAAGAGAGGGTGAGGGCCTTGGGGAGGGTAATTCTTATGCTCAAAACTATTCCCTAAGTGCCCCACAAGCTTTAACTCTTTCTCTTGTTTTTATTTCAAATCCATTGTAAGAAAGAGTGTTTTTGTGTTGTAAGAAGGTTTACCTCCACCTTGCTTTTGCTAAAGGGAGAGACCATATTGGATTGGTTTTGAAGTGATTCAACGAAGATGAATCGGACCATGGATTAGCGGCATAGGGCCGTGAATCATGTTATATCTCTTAGTTAACATTGTTTTTATCTTGTTTATCTTTATTGTTGTTTAGTTTTATTTCCACTATGCTAACCCTAATGTGTAGACGAACGAATGATCGAATTCCATTCTATGATGACATAGGGCTATTCACCCCCCTCTAGCCGGCCACCGACGTTCCAACAAGTAGTATCAGAGTAAAGTTGCTTGTCACCGGACTCACCGTCACAACAAGCACAATAACTAAAATGGTCGGCTCTAACATTCATCTGCTGAAGTTCGAGGGGGAATTCTCTTGGTGGAAGAAGAGAATGGAGGTATTCTTTGAAACCGATTTTGATATTATGCATATAATGGAAAACGGTTTTGAGATGCCTAGGGATGAAGAGGGTGAACAAATTGAGAAATCAAGATGGACCAAGAAACAAAGGGAGGAGCACTTGGCAAATTCAAAGGCCAAGCACCATTTATTCAATGTGCTTCCCCAACAAGAGATCAACCAGATTGGGGACTGCTCAAGTGCCAAAGAGATGTGGGAAAGATTGGTAGAGCTTCATGAAGGCACTTCGGAAGCCAAATTAGCAAGAAGATACCTCCTCCGCTCCCAACAAACTAATATCAAACTTGAAAAGGAAGAAAAGGTAACCTCATTATACTCTCATTTAAAAAAAAAAATTAAATGGACTAACGAGTGTAGGAGAAAAACTTTCGAACTGGGATATGATTATGAAAGCAATCGATGCATTTCCCCGATCATCGAAATGGAGCTCAATGATAGACTCCTTCTACATCTCAAATAACCTAGAAGTTAGCACCTTAGAGGAGTTCTTCTCAACCATGGAGCTCCACGAAAAAAGGCTTGAAGGAGTAGTAGAAGAGCCAAGAATTCAACCATCAAGAGGAGTAGCCTTGATAGCCGAAAAGGGGAAGAAGAAGAAGAAGGAGACACCATCTTCCTCCTCCGATGAAGCATCCTCCTCATCCTCCATGAATATCAATGAAGATGCTCATATGGTAAGGAAGGTAAGGCATGCTTTAAGAAATTTAAAATTTAACAAATCTTATGATAGGAGAAGGCACAAGAGGAAGTTCATTTGCTATAATTGCCAACAAGAGGATCACATGAGGGATGATTGTCCCGTCTTGAACAAGAGCAAGGAACAAAGAAGAAGAAAAGAAGAAAACAAGAAGTGGAGCAAGAAAAAGGAAGAAGAGAAGAAGTCCAAGGAAAAAGAAAAGGAGAAGAAGGCCAAAGCACTCAAAGCAAGGACATGGGATGATCCTTCATCATCATCATCGGAGGAAGAAAATGCCTTTGTCACAAATCTAGCTCTAATGACAATAGAAGATGTGGACACCACTTCCTCCTAAAGAGAAGAAATAGGCTCAAGTGAGGAGAGCTCAAGTGAAAGGGGAGTCTCGTCATCATCCTCATCATCAGAAGAAGAAGACATGGTAACTATGGTAAAACATCTTCCCACTCAAGAAGTAGTTGCCATAATTTCTAGCTTAACTAGGGATTTATTTAGGTCTAAAAAGAAAAATAAGAGTATGCTTGATCAAATTAAGGCCCTAGAAGAAAAACTAGAAAAAGCATGTTCAAATGATAATTCTAGTTCTTCTAGTGAAAATAATGTATGCTTGGTAAATGAAAATAAGGCCTTAAGGTAAAAGATAGATCATTTAACTAAGGCCCTAGAGAAATTTACCATTGGCTCCAACACATTGAACATGATCATAGGGAGCCAAAGGGCTAGCTTTAACAAGAAGGGGTTAGGTTACAAGGGATCCAAGAATGAGAAAGCATATCATTGTTTAATTGCTAGGGGTCAATCTAAAACAACAATGATAGCTAGGAAATGGATCCCAAAGGAATACTTAGTGAACCCTATTGGAAAGAATCTATATTGAGTTCCTAGGTCCATCCTTAAGGGTTAGGAAAACCCTAGGATAGTCAACCATAAGTGGACTTCACTTATATCATATTATATGGTTGACTTAGGATGATGTGGGTAGTGAAATTTAATTTATAAGCATGATGGATGAAGTGATTATAATGTTAGAATCATATACTTGATTTGAATAATGATACATGCTTATGACTTAGAATGATCGAGACTTAATTTTTGAAATAGTGTTGGGTGATGATAATGCACCCATAAATAGCTTAAACCATGCTTTGGGTGATACTTGACTTATTATCATGATTTAATACCGAATGCATGATTACAAATTGATTGATACACTTGTTTCATGATCATAATGTGAAATCAATGCATATATGTCTTTATGATCATGTGGTATGTTAGAGTGATACTTAACCTTATGTAAAATTGCATGAATTTGAAGGTTAAGTATATAAATACCTTTAGGAACATCTTACACTCACCATAAGGATAACCTTGATTGAAAACTTAGCATGGGTGAGATGTTAGGATGATACTAATAGTCCACTAATGCCTATGGCATTTAGATGGTCATTTAAAGAATCAAAATAGTAATAATAGATCAATCATGGGGAAGGCTTATGTTTAATTCATAGACATGTTGCCCAAAGATCATGGTTGGATATTTCATATGTTTTCGAAACCATTCCTTACTTTAAAATCTGTGTTTTTATATTTTGAAACAATCTAAAGCAAAACTAGGTGTTAAAATTGATACAAACTTGATCAAATACTAGTTGTTTTTGAAACTTTTAGATTTTTGGCAAATTATTGAAAATATAAGTAATTTTCATGAAAACTCATTTTTTACTAATAAAGGAATTTAAAATAATTTTTTTTTTCAAAATTTCACAATTTTTTGAATTTTTTTAGAATTTCTGGTGCATTTCTGAATTTCGGTCCGAAAATAAAAAATTACTGAAACCAGCATGCCAGTCGATTGATGTCTGATTCAGTAGACTGGTGGCACTGTTCACCGCCTGATTTCAATGTTTTTAGGCTGTTTTGATGGTTTTGCGACCCTTAGACTTTGATGCCTTGGATTATGACATTATGGTAATATTTTTGATGGTGTCAAAGGGGGAGAAATAGGGATGTTTTAGTTTAATCATGCTAGGGAGGAGATTAGCATGGGTTAAGGGGGAGTTGCATGTATTTAGGGGGAGTTTGATGCTCTTGAATTGTTTAAATACTTTCCTTGCTTATGTTATTTTGTTTATAATTTAACTAACTTAAACGTAGTTGCCACACATCAAAAAGGGAGAGATTGTTAGGGCAATCGACCCAAGTTATGGTTTGGATTATGGTTTTGATGTGTGTGGCAAAGGTTTAAGTTAGGATATTATTGTGGATTTAATATGTGTGTTGAAGTCATGCAAGACTTAGTAATTCACACATATGATTGATAGCATTGGTAAGATCACCGACTCAAAACCTCGTGCTTGAGTCGGCGAAGGAGCATTGCAAAGTCATGCGCTTGATGCATTCGAGGGACTGCCGGATGAGATGACTTGAAGCGAAGCCAAAGAAGCAGACTTCGAGGGCAAGAGACGCGAAGGAGCATTGCGAAGCCGTGCGCTTGGTGCTGTCGAGGGACGTGGCTGTGAACGAAGAGAGCTTCGGCTAGGGACTTCAAGTGAGATGAGAGAATGAGTGAAATGTAAGTAGCTCATTAGGTGAACTTTGTCGAAATGGCTATGTGTCAAAGGCTCGACCGAGTTGGTTGTGTTGGCAACCGTGCTATTTCTCGGAATGCTCATAGGCTCCCATGTCCCCGGATTAAAATTTTTACTAATGAAAACTAATCCGGATGGGATGAGTTTCCTAAGCACAACCAATTCGTCGTCGTGCTAACGACTCGAGCGATCGCTTGAACAAACTAGTTGTTCAAGCAACACAACTCTTCTAGTCGGTTAGCCGCGGAAGAGACGACGGACGGATTGCCGGTTTTTGTGTTTCTTATTCGGGGTCCATGATTATACAAATACATGCAAATGCAAACTAGTATAATCAACATATACTAACCTAAAGAACTTAAGCTAGCATATCAATTAAGAATAGAAACATGCAAAGATCATAAATAAAAGTTATAAAACTTTTATACCTCTTGATCTTCTATCGTATGTCCTAACCTCCTTGTAGACTTCGTGTGGGCGAAGATCCTCCACAAGTTGAAGCTTCTTAGATCTTCTTCAATCCAAAGAATGAAGAACTCTCTTTCCCTTCTTGCTTGAGCCAACCACCAATCCACAAAGGATTGATGTCGCCGGCCCCAAGAATAGAGAGAACATAATGGAAACAACCAAACAGCAGACTAGGGACAAACCCTAGCTCCTAGTGCCGCCGGCCAAGAGGAAAACAAAGGGAAAAGAGGAATAGGTTGGGCACCACCAAAGGTATAGGAAAAAGGATAGGAACCGGCCAACACCCTAGGAAGAAGAAGAACACTTCCCCTATAGTTGCCACCTACCTTACCTTCCAAACCCTAGCCGCCCAACCAAGCTTCCTTTGGATTTCTTGCCGCCCAAGGTAGAGGAAGAGAAGGTAGTGGCCAACCCTTAGAAGGAAGAAGATGAGCCCTTCCCCTATAGTTGCCGCCCAACCATAACTTCCAAACCTAGCCGCCTAATCCAAAGAGCCAAACCCTAATCTAATTAGGGTTTCCTCCATAGGTTTCTTGCCGCCTAAGCATGGTGGAGAGGAGAGATCTAGGAGCTAGCCACCTCCAAGGAAGAAGACAAGCTCATCCATAGGTTCGCCCCTCTGCTCCACCACCTTGGCCGCCCAACCTAAGGAACCAAAACCCTAATTAGGGTTTCTTTCTTGAGGTTGCTTGCCGCCCAAGTAATGCTAGGCAAAACCCTAATTTCCTTAGCATCCATCATGAACCATCCAAAAAACTTAGTTGCCGCCCAACCCATGCTCCCTTATATAGAACTTAGGAGAAAATTGGTTATTGATGAGGTAGCCAAAAATATAGGAACTAATTCCCAATTTTCTTGCCGCCCACCTTATCCAACCTTTCCTCTCCCTTTTATATAGAGTTAGGTTTAGGCCTTGGTTTAATCTCCACCGTCGGTTCTAGGGTTTTAATCTCAACCATCGGATTTAGAGATTTAATCTCAACCGTCGGTTCTAGGAAATAATCCCAACCATCGGATCTAGAGATTTAATCTCAACCGTCGGTTCTAGGAATTTAATCCCAACCGTCGAATCTAGAGATTTAATCTCAACCGTCGGTTCTAGGAATTTAATCCCAATCGTCGGATCTAGAGATCTAATCTCCACCGTCGGTTCTAGGGATTCAATCCTAACCTTCGAATCTAGAGATTTATTTTCCATCATTTGATCTAGACTTCATGAGGTTTATATTAGGCTACGATAGGGACCATGAGGAGGAGTTGGGTCTTGGCCACCCGATGGATCGGAACCACACAAACTTGATCCATCAATGATGTTCCATTCCACTAGAGGATCATCATCGAACTACCTCACCAACCCCCATAAATTAATATGGGCTCCATATATTATTTGTACATCCATCTCCCCATGTTTAAGATATCGAATGTCCGTCAATTAATTGATTTACTGACCATCAATTAATTAACATCTAACTCCTCGAGTAGTACCACTCAACCTTATCATCATGTTGACTAAGTCAACCTGCAGGGTTTACATGATGAACCTTATGAGTTCCTCAAGGGGACATCATCAACCTAATATATAGGACACAGATTCCTCCTATAATCAACGACACACCATGTAAATAATATCACTTCCCAACTTACCGGGCATATTGATTTAATCCATAGAAATCTCACCCTCTGGTAAATCAAAGAAATAAATACTAAGTACATGTGCTCGTTATTATATCGGGATTAAGAGCATGTACAACATAATATCCGAGGTCCGATTCAATTATGTAGTCAGCAATAAATTGAATCACCTCTATGTCGGTCCTGCTCAATACACCGAGGTGTACTAGTGTAACTCTATGTTCAAGATAAAACAATACCAAGCTACACTACAACCATGCCAATGGTTTGTCCAAAACCATCTTGGTTGTGAGCCTCTACTTATATTCTACAAGGGACTGATAACATGATCTTACGTGCGCACCGGGCACCATGTTATCTACAATGTAAAATATTAGACAATATGCACACATATAAATATAACGTGCAAACAATGATCATGTGATTCTTATTTCAAAATAAAGATGTCCATACAAAAGAGCTAGGCTTTCAGTATACATCCCAACAGGTCGAGGTTATACTTGACATGTTTAGTTAAGTCGGATGCTCAACCAACTTGGTTGGGGTTTTACCCGACAAGTCGGATGCTCAACCGAAGGGTTAAGGTTTTACGCGACGAATGGTTTAGTCGGATGCTCAAACATTGGTTTGAGGTTTTACTCGACGAAGTGGAGTGTCGGATGCCCAACTGTGAGAGTTGAGGTTTTACCCGACCGCTGGAAGCTCAAACGGATGTAAAGTTTGTGGTTTACCTAACATCAGTCAACTGCTCCAAGTCGAAGGAACTCAACTGGTGTTCGATTGGACCGTTCTAGCCGAACAATCGAGTTCCAGCTCTTGGCAGTCAACTGATGGCTCCATAAGTCGACTACCAAGGGGAGCAGTCGACTGGTGTCCAGGGGTTCGATCACAGAATGCTTCGTAACTGACTGATCAGTCGATTACCGTTGGATGATGACGACGACATTCAGAAGCCGTTGGTGTCGGCCATTAGAAGGGCAGTCGACTGATGACATGCATCAATCGACTAGCGCCTGACCAACAGGAAGAATACCACTCTCTCTATAAAAAGAGAGGGTGAGGGCCTTGGGGAGGGTAATGCTTATGGTCAAAACTATTCCCTAAGTGCCCCCACAAGCTTTAAACTCTTTCTCTTGTTCTTATTTCAAATCCATTGTAAGAAAGAGTGTTTTTGTGTTGTAAGAAGGTTTACCTCCACCTTGCTTTGGCTAAAGGGAGAGACCATATTGGATTGGTTTCGGAGTGATTCACCGGAGACGAATCGGATCGTGGATTAGCGGCATAGGGTCGTGAACCATGTTATATCTCTTTGTTAGCATTATTTTTATCTTGTTTATCTTTATTGTTGTTTAGTTTTTTTCCCGTTGTGCTAACCCTAACGTGTAGATGAATGAATGATCGAATTCCATTCTACGACGACTTAGGGCTATTCAGCCCCCTCTAGTCGGCCACCGACGTTCCAACAATGTTCTCTTTTTATTGCATTTGTTTGTGTAATTTGAACTTTAATTTATAACATTTAGCATTTTGCAAATAAATTAGGACTAGAAAGGACTTGCTAGGTAGAAACAAAAATCATTTTGAACCTACACGACTGAGCGTGTAAGGAGAATTCGGACCATTGTGCACCATGAGAGAGAAACAGTGGGCACATGTCTTGGCCGTGTGTTTTAACATGACCATACCCCACATTCCAGCAGTGCACATGGCCTGGCCGAGTGTTTTCACATGGTCGTGTTGCGGAAGGGATAAAGGGTGTCGCACCGTGCATTTCGTCCCTATTCATCACTCTCCCTCCAGTCCACACATGTATAGGAGCCAACCTAGTCCACATCGACATGAGCTTGCACCTGCACCTGCACCACCACCTTTTTCTACTTTTGAGAAGGAAGCAGGTACATCTGCCTACAATTTATCCGAGTTCCAATCGCGCCTCAAGGACATATATGCCGACCAGCAAGCACAGTGGGCTAGGGATGAGGAGCATAGCACAACCGCTACATCCACCAGCTCTCAGATCGACCACATGTACATGTGGCATCAGCGGCTCAACACCAGATTATCCCTGGATCCCGAGATGCCGAGGCTACTAGACTTTCCACCTCGTCCACCATATTAGAGGTATGCTTCACATAAGTCTGCGAGGCCCCAAGTTTTGATTTATTTTTTTCTAGCAGTAGTTTCATTCCTGATATTTGCATTTTAGTTAGCATTCATTTGTTCATGCATAGGTTGTTTAGTTTCTTTCAACACTTAGTTTTTGCTATCTATAAGTTGCCTCAGTAGTATTTTTAAGGTTTTCTTCATGAGTTGTTTCCATAGGTAGCTTAGCTTCATTTACCTCGTGATATTTTATTTTATTTTCTCTAATGAATGTTCTAGACATACACTGGTTAGCTTTTATTTTTACACCTACACATGATGAACATTCTGAAATGGAAAATCTAGTACGTACCTAATTATGATTCATCTCAGTAGTCTAGTACTTTGGAATCCATAAGTGACTCTAGATTTAGCATTTTAGTTACTGGAGATTCTCCGATTGTGGAAGTCCATTTAGAAAAATCAAAATCCAAAGAGAGAGAGAAAAGAAAGAAAGAAAAAATTGAATAAGAAAAGAAAAAAGAAAGAAAAAGAGAGTAAGAAAAAAAATTGAAAAAAAATACGAGGGATAAAAAATAATTATCGTGGGTGGAAATGGTTAAGTGCCCTTTTGAGACCAAGTTAGGTTACCAGGGAAACACCTATCAAATTCTCTCAATACCGAGCATGCTTTTGAGACTTTGTGCTAGATCTAGGGAACGACCCTCGCTTTGGGAAGGTAAGTGTCTAAGAGTCGGAGACCTTAGAAAAGCTATAGGATGATGACTTAACTTACCATGAAATGAGTATCCTCTAAGAAGATTTGCTTGGCACGTGCACGAGGAGCTAACTTAGTGAATTTTTAGAACACATCTATTTTGCTTTGATTGAAAATACCACTTGATAAATCTAGTTAATATGCTAAGTATGGAACAATACTTTTTAAAATTTATTGGAACTGAGGTTTGCTTGAGGACAAACAAAGATTTAAGTCTGGGGGAATTGATGTGAGCAAAATATATCGGGTTTTAGGAGTAGTTTTCGCTCACATCTCATTGCATTTTATGTTTGTTTCATGCATATTTTACTTTGTTTTACATGCATTTCTTGTTTTCTAGTTCGGAGATCTGCTCTTTGTACTTTTGTGTGCATGATAGCATTTCATGGGGAAAACGATGCACTTTCGGAGCGAAAAAGAGCATTTGGCAGCTTGATACAGTAGGGCACATGACTAGGGTGTGTGGTTACACACGACCGTGTCTAAAGCTCGAGATTGGCCACCACAGGGCCACACACGGCCTGGCCATCTGGAAACACACGGTTGTGTGACACCCAAGCATTTTGATGTGATTACGTCTTTTTTCAGATTTCGTGAAGAGCCGACCTTATGTCTATATAAAGAAAGTCACGCTCAAACCCTAGGGGGAGGCCCGACGGCCGGGACGACACACCAGTCCCCTAAAAAGCACCGAAAACTCACAATGGGGCAGAAGGAAGCCGCTTGAGATCCATGTTCTGCAACTCAACGCTAGAGAGAAGATCCTCAACGCATTGCAATCTATATTCTTTCCATGATTTATCTTGTATATACGAATTCAACAATGCCTTGTGTTTCTTTTCTCGTATTCATGGAGTAGATTCTCTGATTCTAGGACTAGGGAGTAGTGTGTGTCGAGTTAGAACATGTTGGTTCAAATATCTTTTCATTCTTGAAATTATATTTGCAATTGGTGTTTGGTTTAGATCTATAGCTATTGTTTTGGTTTTCTAGACACTGTGCTTAGCCAAAACAAGGGGTGACATCCCTCATATCAAAGATTTAGGGGAATTAAGGGGGAACCTAGGGGTTGGCCTCATCGTCGATAACTGTGTGTAGAAGAATGTGATAGAGTAGGAAATGCGCCACATTTTTGACTCGTCGCAGAGATCGATTCGGCATCCTCGTACCGACTATCCCGTCCTAAAGCCAGGGGTCAACCTAGTATGGCAGAGGTAGCTTTTGATAGATGCGAAGGCTCATCAGGGGAGTGTATGATGTCCTTTCCACAAAACCATAGTTAGAAACCTAGATAAAACTCAATTGACAACATGTTCTGCGACACACAAACGAAACCGAAATCCTAGAATCCCATCAAAAGACTCGTAGCAACCCTTCTCTTCCTTCGTGTGACACCGTATTAGAGTTAAGACTGTCGACAAACCTCCTAAGCATAACCATTTGAACTGAACTCCGTACAATAACGTCCACTGAACAGATCGGTACTCGAATCTCAGTCCCTGTGGAATCGATAATCTATTTATTACTTGACGACATCCATGCACTTCCAGGCATTGAGTGCGAAAGCGAGCTTCGATACCTCGACGGTCTCTATCGCGAGATTTGAGGTCGCGTTCATGTGCATCAACTATCTACATCTCGACTTGGGTATTGAGGTAGCACTCCATCCGACCCTTCCAGTAACGGAAGTCATCTCCGATGAAAAACAGAGGTCAAGCGGTGCTAAACCCCTCGAGATGGGCCATTGAATAAACTTGCAAACAAAAACACGAAAAATACATGAATTACCAAGACTTGGTCTTGGATTAGTAGTGTGGGATAAAAGAAAAACTTAAACTAAATTATGAAACAACAAAACACGAAAAGAGAAAAATTGCTAGATCGGTGGTTGCACCGAATCTGAGCGCCCCCGCTTTGATACCAATTGTTGGATCGAGTGAATATGCTAGAAGGGGTGAATAGCGTACGAGAAATCTTTCTTTTTGTTTCTGTTGGAATGTATACTAAAAGCCTAGCTCTTTTTGTATGAACATTTTTATTTTGAAATAAGAATCACACGATCATTGTTTGCACTTTATATTTATTATATGTGTGCATATTGTCTAATATTTTACATTGTAGATAACATGGTGCTTGGTGTGGCACAGAAGATCATGTTATTAGTCCCTTGTAGAATATAAGTAGAGGCTCACAACCAAGATGGTTTTGGACAAACCATTGGCATGGTTGTAGTGTAGCTTGGTATTGTTTTGTCTTGAACATAGAGTTACACTAGTACACTTAGGTGTATTGAGCAGGACCGACATAGAGGTGATTCAATTTATTGCTGACTACATAATTGAATCGGACCACGGATATTATGTTGTACATGCTCTTAATCCCGATATAATAACGGGCACATGTACTTAGTATTTATTTCTTTGATTTACCAGAGGGTGAGATTTAGATGGATTAAATCAATATGCCCGATAAGTTGGGAAATGATAATATTTACATGGTGTGTCGTTGATTATAGGAGGAAATCGTGTCCTATATATTAGGTTGATGATGTCCCCTTGAGGATCTCATAAGGTTCATCATGTAAACCCAGCTGGTTGACTTAGTCAACATGATGATAAGGTTGAGTGGTACTACTCGAGGAGTTAGACCTTAATTAATTGATGGTCAGTAAATCAATTAATTGACGGACATTCGATATCTTAAACACGGGAAGATGAATGTACAAATAATATATGGAGCCCATATTAATTTATGGGGGTTGGTGAGGTAGTTCAATGATGATCCTCTAGTGAAATGGAACATCATTGATGGATCAAGTATGTGTGGTTCTGATCCATCGGGTGGCCAAGATCCAACTCCTCCTTATGGTCCCTATCGTAGCCTAATATAATCCTCTTGAAGTCTAGATCCAAGGATGTAAAACAAAACTCTAGAACCAACGGTTGGGATTAAATCCCTAGATCCGATGGTTGGGATGAAACCCTAGAACCAACGGTTGGGATTAAATCCCTAGATCCGATGGTTAGGATGAAACCCTAGAATTGACGGTTGGGATTAAATCCCTAGATCCGACGGTTGGGACAAAACCCTAGATCCGACGGTTGGGATGAAACCCTAGATCCGAAGGATGGGATGAAATCCTAGATCCGACGGTTGGGATGAAACCCTAGATTCGACGGTTGGGATAAAACCCTAGATCCGACGGTGGAGATTAAATCCCTAGATCCGACGGTGGAGATTAAAGGAGGCTTAAGCCCAATTCTATAAATAGAGGGCTTAGGTTGGGCGGCAAGAGATGGTTCAATTAGATTAGGGTTTTGCCTCTCAAGTGCTTTAGGCGGCTAGGGTTTTTGGATTTGGTTTGGGCGGCAACTAGAAAGGAGATTAGGGTTTCCTCCTTTGCTCCTTGGTGGCCGGCGCTCACTCCTTCCTTCTCCTAGCTTTGTCCGGCCCTCTTCCTCCTCCTTTGCTCCTTGGTGGCCGGAGGTTCTCCAAGTCCTTGGTGGTCGGCACTTCTCCAACCTCTAGGTGGCCGGCGGCAAGATTGCAACAAGTTGGCCGGCGCTCATCCATTCATTCCTTGGCCGGCGGTTACATCGAGCTCTTTTGATTGGTGGTCGGTTCTAGAAAGGAGGAGTTTTTGTTTTGTTCTTCTCTTTTTTTGCAGCGAACAAGGAAGGGAAGAACGAAATCTAGAAGGCTTCTACTCGTGGAGGATCTTCGCCCACACGTCGTCCACGAGGAGGATAGGACATACGGTAGAAGATCGTGAGGTATAAAAGTTTTACAACTTTATTTTCTGATCTTAGCATGTTCTTTTATGTGTTGATTATACAAGTGTGCATTGGTATATATTTTGTATAATCATGGACCCCGAAGACAAACACAAAAACCGGCGATCCGTCCGTCGTCTCTTCCGCGGCTAACCAACTAGAAGAGTTGTGTTACTTGAACAACTAGTTTGTTCAAGCGATCACTCATGTTGTTAGCACGACGACGAATTGGTTGTGTTTAGGAAACTCATCCCATCCGGATTAGTTCTTTCATTTAGTGAAAATTTTAATCTGGGGACATGGGAGCCAATGAGCCTCCGAAGAAACTCCCTTCAAGTGGTATCAGAGCCACGGTTTCCGATTTTGTGTGTTTTGGATTCGGTTACTTTCATGCACATATCATATATTGAGTATGTCGGATAATAGTAGGATGTGCGTAGGCTAACTTTTTGGTTGCAGGCATAAGATCCGACTATTATGGCTATTTGGTTGTATGTGATTGTTTTGTGTGTGATTGTATGTATATTATTTGAATCCTTGGGGTTGACGAGGCTAGATTAGTATTTAATTTTTGTAATTAAATACAACATTGTTTAGCCGCTCATTTTAGTTTACTTTCGATCTAGATTATTTGTACACTCCTTCGTGGAGTATAGGATCGATGGATGTAAATTAAAATGATATATCTCGACTCGGATCTCTTTGGTGACTTGCGCACGGGAAAAGATGGAGCCGACGAGGTGGCGACACGATGGGATGCGTATTGAAGAACAATGCCATAATAGTTGGAAAAATTCTATTTTTTTCCCATATTTATTGCTTATTTGTTTTATATGCATGTTGTGTATGCTTTAAAATTCCTTATTTTCAATTTACTAAGTGGGAGAGGGATATTTTAATTAATTCCCGCGGCCTCCATTACAATTTGACGTGTGATGCAACAAACTTGTGTGTCAGCTCTGAGTGCCTTCCTCCCTGCGGACGAGTTTGTTTGCGGATCACTTGGTCAAATAATGGTTATAGGAAATTATCTAGGGGCATGTGTACTTCCACAGCGGTAAGGCACATAATCCGAAATAATTCCCTTAGTATCGTGTAATGGTGCACACTTAGATGCAAATAAAAGTATCCTCCCCATTGAAGTCACTGCTTTTATTTGTAGGGACAAAGTGAAACCAACTATTAATTTTATTTGTCAAAAAGTAAGGTTGACAAGATAATAAAATTAATGGGTAAAACCTCCTCTTACAAATGTAGAATTCGTATACGTCCACACAGCGTGGCATGCGATATTCTCGGTGATTTGAGGTGTTGGTTGATTTCGGAATTTTATTGTTTTGAGGAATCAATAATATTTGAAATCTAATATTTTGATCATTGTGATTTTTAGGATTTTAAAATGGCTTTCAACCCACTTGCTGTGATATTAAAAGAAAATAAACTTACTGGACCAAACTATATTGATTGGAAAAGAAATATGAATATTGTCTTAACTGCGGAGGAGTACAAATTTGTACTCTTCGAGGTCTGTCCTCCTAAGCCCACCGATGACTCTGATGAAAAGGAGAAAGAACGTTATAAGAAATGGATCAAGGTAGATGAGATGGCGCGGTGTTACATTTTGGCATCTATGTCAAATGTGCTGCAACATCAGCATCAGGCCATGGCCACAGCTTATGACATGATGTTCAATCTCAAGGAACTTTTCGGATATCAGAGTAGGGCGGCTAGACAGGAGGCGATGAGAAACTTGATGACGACCACCATGATCGAGGGAACACCCGTTAGGGATCATGTTCTCAAGATGATGGCTCATCTTAATGAGATGGAAGTCCTCGGAGCTAAGATCGATGGGGAAATCCAGGTCGATATCATTCTTCAGTCTCTACCTAGGGTTTTGAGCAGTTCCGTCTCAACTACAACATGAACAAGAGGTTGTATTCGTTGGCGGAGCTTCTGACAGAACTCTAGGCGATAGAGGGGCTTTTTCGTCAAAGCGCTCAAGCCATGGTCGCTCAGAAGGTTTCTTCCTCTAAACCGAAAGGTAAGAAGAAGAAGAAGCAAGGTGGAGCGAAGAAAGTGGCAGTGGGACCTCAGGCAGGAGTGAAGAAGCCGAAAGGCAAGTGCTTCACTTGCAAACAGACTGGACATTGGAAGGCGGACTGTCCTCGCCGAAAGAACAAAGGTATATCTTCTTGTTTAGTTGTTGAAACATGTTTAACGGTGTTATCTACCAGTGCCTGGTGTGTAGATACAGGAGCCACTGATCATGTCTGCAATACTTTGCAGGGGTTCCAGGAAACCCGACGACTAGCTGAGGGAGAGATTACCGTCTTCATGGGCAATGCTTCAAAGGTGGCGGCTATTGCAGTGGGAGACGTTTATTTATCTTTTGATAGGAATAATGTTTTGGTTTTGAGAAATTGTCTTTATATACCTACTTTTAGAAAGAATTTAATTTCAGTTTCTAAATTGTTCATGGATGGATATTCTGTTTCTTTTAATGACAAAGTGGTTATAAAAAGGAATAGGGAGATTATCTGTTCTGGTACATTGGTTGGCAATTTATATACTCTTGAACCAAAATCTCCCACGATGCATATAGAAGTCAATAACTCATCTTCTAAGTCCAATAAGAGAAAAGAACCTTCGCAAATGAACCAGACATATCTTTGGCATCTAAGGCTTGGTCATATTAACCTAAGCAGAATTCAAAGGTTGATAGCTGATGGACCTTTGGGTTCATTAGTGGTGGAGGATCTCCCAACCTGCGAATCTTGCTTGGAAGGTAAAATGACCAAGAGGCCTTTCAAGGCCAAGGGGTATAGAGCCAAAGATGTGTTAGAATTGGTTCATTCTGATTTGTGCGTGTTGGTGGAGTAGGCACCTAAGTCGAACCTGAGTTTTGATTATAGCAAACGATACAAAGTTAAGCTCATGTTGTTATCTCACGAGCTGAATCGAGTGTGCAGAAAATTGCTATAGCGGGAGCTGAAGGCTAGCGACACCCGGAGGAAGCCGCGGTGGTCTGGCGACACTCAAGTGACTTCGGAGGGAGCCGAAGGAATTGAGTGGAAGGCCGGAAGCAAAAGCAACACGTAAGTATCGAGGTAAGCTCGTGTGTGCGAGTGTAAGTAAGGTCGTATCCTCGTTACGGGGAAAGACTTAAGCGTAGATCCGACCCAAGACATCTCATAGGTGGTCTAGGTCGAGATCGGACGGTCGACGACCGTCGAAATAATGTTTTCTTTAAGCTAACATTGCCTTGCAGCCAGCATCAGTCGACTGCCAACCTGAAGGACTCGACTGTCGTCCATCAGTCGGGTGACTACGGCTAGCACTCAAGCGATCTTGCCCGAGTCATTGGTGATGGCCATCGATTATCTGGGTCAAAGGATCAACCTCGAGGAGTCAAGGTTTATCACCAAATTTCAAGGGGAGTGGTGCTCAAATATGATTGGCTAGGGTTCCTCTCGAAAAGGGGCTCAAAGGCTATAAAAGGAGGTCCTAACCTAGGGTTTTCACAAGAATTCTAAGTGCTCAAAAGCCTCCGTTACGCTGCAACTCTCCGACGACTCTACAACAACGAAGTGCTGCCAACAACCCTAGCTTAAAGTTTCTTTTGTTTAGTTGTTGGTATAATCTTAATTTGTTATTGCTTTCAATATTGCAATTATTTTCAATCGAGGTTTTTCGTTGCATTTTACTTTAATAGAAGAGAGGGTTTGTCTCTCTATCTTTTTGCTTCGAAGGCTTTTGTAATCGTAAAACTCCTACCTCCAACGAGGAGGAGTGTTTTAGTGAATTGCCCTCCATACACGGTCTAGGACCGTTAGGGCCTTGGAGTAGTAGCCGAAGGCTACGAACCAAGTAAAAAAACTATTTGTCTCATTTAGGTTTTATTTAGATTTCCGCTGCGTTTAATTGTCTATCGAACGTTTTAAAAGAAAAGTTGTTATCGCTATTCACCCCCCCCCCTCTAGCGATCCGCTTCGATCCAACAATTGGTATCAGAGCCGGGGGTTGCTAAGATTTGGTGAAACCACCAATCTAGCCTTTTTTTTACAGATTTATTTTTCTTTTAATTCTGTTTTTTTTTATTTTTTATTTTATTTCGCTTTGTTAAGTTTTTCTCCCGCACTACTAATCCAAGACGCGAGTCTTGGTACTTGTTTTCATGTTTTTGTCGTTGCTAGTTTCTTCGTCTTCGTCTCCTTGTGTCTTTTGTTCTAATGGCCCATCTCGAGGGTTTTAGCACCGTCCGACCTCCGTTTTACAACGGAGATGACTTCCGTTATTGGAAGGGTCGGATGGAATGCTTTCTCAAAACCCAAATCGAGATGTGGATCATAATCCAAACGGGTTTCACACTTCCGACTAATGAAGTGGGTGACTCCTTGGATTATGATCAATGGACCATTGCGACAAAACGACAAGTCGAAGTCGACGCCAAGGAAACACAAATCCTCCAATGAGGCCTATCCAAGGAGGAGCTAAATCGCGTCGGCCCCTTCATAAGCGCAAAGGATCTTTGGACAAAACTAATCGAGCTACACGAAGGATCGGATCAAGCTAAGGTTTGCAAATGCGATTTGTTGTTCAATAAATTGTACACACTAAAAATGCAGGAACACGAGTTCACGACGCAACTCCACACCCGTGTACAAGACATAGTCAACAACCTACACGCAATCGGGCAAAAGGTCAAAAACCGCGACCTTATAAGGTATGTTCTAAACTCGTTTCCGAGGACTACCTTGTGGGCATCAATGGTCGATGCCTACAAGGTCTCCAAGGATCTTTCTAAAATTAGGTTAGATGAACTCTTTTCGGATTTCGAATTACATGAGCAGTCCAACTCGGAACCCGAGAGGGGTATAGCCTTGTTTGCAGGTTCAAAGAAGAAGAAAATCGCAAGCAAGCCACCACCAACCGAGGAGGAAGACGAGTCCGAAGAAGAAGTTGACCCAGAATTGACTGCCGAACTAATGAACCTAGCTCGAAGGATAGCTAAGGGACGAAAGCGAACCACGACTCGACCCAACCAAGGTAAGCCTAAAAGTTCTAATATTAGGTGTTATGAGTGTAACAGGTTTGGACATATCAAGTCCGAGTGCCCCAAGCTCAACCACCGAGCACCTAAGCACAAGAAGGCCCTCAATGCGACATGGGAAGAGGCGTCATCCGAAGAAGACGAAGACCACGTCTTCATGGCGAAATCGATTGAGTCAGACACGGAGACCGAACCTGAACTTGAGTCAGAACCTGAAGATGACTCGGACTACGAAGCTACCTTCAAGTCAAGCCACGGATACGCATCCGGTTCAAAAGATACCCTTAAAGTATGTCGAACTTTATTTAATACTTTATAAAATACGGTTAGGTTTTTGTCTAGGAAATTAGTTAAATCCGAGTCCAAGGTCGAGACCCTGGTTGAGGAGGTCAAACTCCTCAAACACAAGGTCTCCCTAACCTCTTCGACTAGTCGAGTTCAAGAGAAGGACTCAACTCGGGTTGAAAAACTCGAAGTTGAGAACTCACTCTTGAAAAGTCAAGTCGAAGATCTTAGGAACACGTTGGAAAGGTTCACTTCGGGATCCAAAGGACTTGACCTCCTACTTGGATCTCAAAGGGTTGTGTACAACAAGGTTGGATTAGGGTTTAACTCAAACACAACTAATAGGTCGTATATGTCGATTGTAAGTCAACATAGGAAACATGTCCAAGCATGGGTCCCTAAGAACCTTTTGATTTCAACTCTAGGATCCAACCCGTACTGGATTCCCAAGGACCAAATCAACTATGTGGATAAACCGAACCGATTAAACGGTCTAGGGGGAGCCAGTACAAAACATGTTTGTGTTTTAACTTAGAAATTGCATGTTTTAACTTAGAAAGTTTGTGCTTTAACATAGAAATTGCATATTTTAACTTAGAAAGTTTGTGCTTTAACTTAGAAATTGCATTCTTTAACTTAGAAAGTTTGTGCTTGTGAACTCACTTAGAACACAAAAACATAACCAACTAAAATTCTTCGAAAAGATTGAGCCTCGGGGAGCCTCTTTTCAAAAACATAACCAACTAAAATTCTTCGAAAAGATTGAGCCTCGGGGAACCTCTTTTCAAAAATAACCAGTTAGACTAGGAAATAGTCTTAGGTGAGTCAAGTCATCATTTTCTTGAAAATGGCTTTTTCTAAGGAAGTGGTCGATGATCCGATAAAAAAAAGCCTCTGCGCCTCACCACGACCTGGAAGCCATGATCTTGAAAAGGTAAACTTGACAAGCCTAGGGTCAAATCAAAATCTAACATAAAATTACTTGAACCTAAATCCACTTAATCAACTTAATTGGAAGTCATCTCACAAAAACCACATAAGTATAACATGCTTGATCATATAGACAGGTGTGATGACCTAGGTTTAAAAAGTTACAACCTTTTTTTTTTTTAAATTATAAAAAATCTAACATCCAATCCAACCACCTTGTGTGTAGGATCAATGGATGTTAGACGTGATTACTCGAGCACATGGGGATCAACTCAAATTCACAAAGCTTCGATTCAAACGACAAGGATCGGTAGCCTTTGGGAATAACGGCAAGCTCAAAATCATCGGATCAGGTGATATCGAGCTTAACTCGAATTTTGTTATTAAAAATGTATTACTTGTAGAGAATTTTGAATATAACACCTTAGCGTAAGCCAATTATGTGACAATAACTATAAAGGTCGTATTTTTAGAAAATGAATGTAATTAAAACAAATAAAAGCAGCTAAAACAATACTCAAAGGAACTAGGACAAATAACATTTATACAATTAACTTAATCAAATCCTCGGCCAAATGTCTTATGACATACGGGAAGAGGAATCATGGTTAATACAAGCGGACTCGGTCACTCGCACCCAAGACTTCGTCCACAAGATGAGTCGAGTGAAGCGAGTCGGAGGCTTACCCAACCTCAACAATTTAGTTAATAAAATGCATAATGCTTGTCAACAAGGAAAACAACCTAGGACACAACACAAGTTAACTAACCAGAGCAGAACCTCAAGTGTACTTGAGCTCACGCATATGGATCTATTGATTCACATGGAGCCAAGTCACTCAATAAAAATCAATATTGCTTAGTCATAATTGGCGACTACTCGAGTTTACAGGTTAGGTTCATCAAACATAAAAATGATACCTAGATCAATTAATCAATCTATTCAAATTAATCGAGAATCAAAAAGACCTTAAGGTTAAAAAGACTTAGAAGCGATCATGGTGGTGAATTGAAAATCAAAGGTTCACCGACTTACGTAACCTAAGCGGATACCACCATGAATTCTCTTGCCCTAGGACCCCTCAACAAAATGGCCTAGTGGAGCGGAAAAACCGAACTCTACAAGAAGCCGCTAGGACCATGTTGAGCGAATCGACCTACGATAGGTTTTGGCGAAGCCGTTAGCGACTTGCTATGTCAGAATAGGATCCTTATGGTAAGAGGCACCTTAAGACCTCGTACGAGATTTATCACAATAAAGTACCCAACATCAAGTACTTTAGGGTATTTGGATGTAAAGTACATATCTTAAACACTAAGAACCACCTAGAGAAATTCAAATCCAAAACCTCCAGTGGAATCTTCTTAGGATACTCAACCACGAGTAGGGCCTATAGGGTATATAACCACGATACCCTTAAAGTCGAAGAGACTATTAATGTAGTGTTCGATGAAGTACCCGAACCTACAAAACCCTTAATGACCCCAAGTGTTGAGCCCACTGATACCAAACTCGTCTCCGACCCTGAGATCGAGTCTAATCCACATCAACCAACCTCTCTTGTCGACCAAATGACAAGTGATCCGAGTCAAACTAGTGTTCAACCAAGTAACTCAATTGATCAAGCATTAGGTGACACAAACCCAACCCAATCCAGGATTCAGACTAACCACCCTATCGATCAAGTGATAGGAGATCCTAATCTAGGAGTTCGAACTAGAGCATCCTATAGGAACCTTAGTCAAATTTCCTTAATTTCAAAGATAGAACCCAAATCAATTGAACAAGCTCTTCTTGATCCCGATTGGATTATTGCAATGCAAGAAGAACTAGCTCAATTTACTAGGAATGAAGTGTGGGAATTAGTACCACCACCTAAAGACAAAACGATAATTGGAACAAGGTGGGTGTTTCGAAATAAGCTTGATGATAAAGGTGAAGTAGTTAGAAACAAAGCTAGGTTAGTCGCCAAAGGGTTTAGTCAAGTCGAAGGCTTAGATTACGACGAAACCTATGCCCCAGTACCTAGACTCGAATCCATTCGAATGTTGCTAGCTTATGACGCACATCGAGGATTTAAGCTATTTCAAATGGATGTTAAGTCGGCATTCCTAAATGGATACATTAAAGAAGAAGTTTATGTTAGCCAACCCCCCAGATTCGAAAATCTAGATAAACCCGACCATGTTCTAAAACTTAAGAAATCTCTCTATGGACTTAAACAAGCTCCTCGAGCTTGGTACGAGAGACTTTCAATCCATCTTAAGTCAAAAGGGTTTAACCAAGGCTTAGTTGACCCAACTCTCTTCGTAAAAACCTTAGGTAAAGAAATATTCATAGCTCAAATTTACGTAGACGATATAATTTTTGGAACCTCTAACTCAGCCTTACTAAACAAGTTCGTTTCACTCATGGAAAGTGAGTTCGAAATGAACTTGGTAGGCGAGTTAAGTTTCTTTTTAGGTCTACAAATTAAACAAACTAAGGATGGTATATACCTATATCAACAAAAATACACTAAGGAGTTAATTAAAAGATTTGGAATGCAAGACGCTAAGATAATAAACACCCCAATGACGATTAATGTTAACATAGGAGAAGACCTAGAAAGTAAGTCCATTGACTTAAAATACTATTGGAGCATAATAGGGAGTCTCCTTTACTTAACTGCAAGCCGACCTGATATCTTATTTGCAGTAAGTATGTGCGCCTGGTTTCAAACCTGTGCCAAGGAGTCTCACCTAACCCTAGTTAAGCGTATCCTTAGATATCTAAAGGGTACACTTAATGTCGGTATTTGGTATCCTAGATCTACAGAGTTCGAACTAATCGGCTACTCCGATTCGGATTATGCCAGTAGTAAACTCGACAGAAAAAGCACGAGTGGTTGTTGTCAACTACTCGGCTCGAGTCTAGTGAGTTGGTGCAGTAGGAAGCAACATTGTGTTGCCTTATCTACCACCGAAGCCGAATACATCGCGATGGGTGAGTGTGTCACTCAGCTTCTTTGGATGAAGCACACCTTCCGCGACTTTAAGTTAGACTTTACGAATACTAAACTTCACGTAGATAACATTAGTTCAATTAATCTTATAAAGAATCCAATATGTCACTCTAGGACCAAACATATAGAAGTCAAACACCATTTCATTCGAGAACATGTGGCCAACGGAGTCATACAACTCGAGTACATCGAATCGAAGTCTAACCTAGCAGACCTATTTACTAAACCCCTACCCGAAGCCGAATTTAGTCTATTAAGACGAAAATTGGGCATGTGCGTAATAGAATAGGAACTTGCAAACTATATTTTCTTACTACTATTTCTTAATTTTCATTTTGATGGAACTAGCATAGGACATACCTTAGATATCATGCACCTATAGATTTAAGGAGCCAGTACATCTCACAACACATAGGACTAATGTGTTTGTGTACTTAGCCACGTAGATGGGTGTGAGATGTTAGGACCCTACTCCTGGTTCCAGATATAGAGCTAGTGCATCGCCATGAACCATGGAGTATAATCATACATACTAACCGACTCTGACCAGGACTGGTTGATCTTTCATATCAATCAAGCCAAATATGAGTCGAACATTTTATATATGAAATTATTTTCAGTATATTATTTTCGAAATAATGTGGAACATGCTTGGACTTTAAAATTAATACTTATTCCACACACACCCTCGCTTTTTTCGATATATGGAAAAAGGGGGAGAAAAAGGCCAAAGTTAAGGGATCAATTTTTTTCTTGGCCAAGGCTTACTTAACTTTAAGTTAACTTGTTAACAAAATGAAAGTAAAGGCCAAGGTTAAGAAATCATTTATTTTAAATACTATGACCAATATTAAGTAATTTTGGTTACTTAATTCTTTTTTTAGTAGCAAATATCAAGGGGGAAAGTTAAAACTCTTTCTCAGGTACTCACCCTCGGGCAAGGGGGAGGATTCCTCAAGGGAGAGCACTTGAAAAAGAGTTTTTATACTCCTACACATTCATGCATATCTCTTGCTCATTTTACTTAATGCACTTAATTTGTTTTTTTCTTAACTTGGTATGTGGGTTTGCCATAAATAAAAAAGGGGGAGATTGTTGGTGCAATAGGCACCTAAGTCGAACCTGAGTTTTGATTATAGCAAACGATACAAAGTTAAGCTCATGTTGTTATCTCACGAGCTGAATCGAGTGTGCAGAAAATTGCTATAGCTGGAGTTGAAGGCTAGCGACACCCGGAGGAAGCCGCGGTGGTCGGGCGACACTCAAGTGACTTCGGAGGGAGCCGAAGGAATTGAGTGGAAGGTCGAAAGCAAAAGCAACACGTAAGTATCGAGGTAAGCTCGTGTGTGTGAGTGTAAGTAAGGTCGTATCCTCGTTACGGGGAAAGACTTAAGCGTAGATCCGACCCAAGACATCTCATAGGTGGTCTAGGTCGAGATCGAACGGTCGACGACCGTCGAAATAATGTTTTCTTTAAGCTAACATTGCCTTGCGGCCGATCGATCGACTACCAACTGAAGGACTCATTGCGATCCATCGATCGGGTGACTATGGCTAGCACTCGGTGATCTTGCCGCGATCATGATCGGTGATGGCCATCGATCATTCTGGTCAAAGGATCAGCCTCGAGGAGTCAAGGTTTATCACCAAATTTCAAGGGGAGTGGTGCTCAAATATGATTGGCTAGGGTTCCTCTCGAAAAGGGGCTCAAAGGCTATAAAAGGAGGTCCTAACCTAGGGTTTTCACAAGAATTCTAAGTGCTCAAAAGCCTCCGTTACGCTGCAACTCTCCGACGACTCTACAACAACGAAGTGCTGCCAACAACCCTAACTTAAAGTTTCTTTTGTTTAGTTGTTGGTATAATCTTAATTTGTTATTGCTTTCAATATTGCAATTATTTTCAATCGAGGTTTTTCGTTGCATTTTACTTTAATAGAAGAGAGGGTTTGTCTCTCTATCTTTTTGCTTCGAAGGCTTTTGTAATCGTAAAACTCCTACCTCCAACGAGGAGGAGTGTTTTAGTGAATTGCCCTCCGTACACGGTCTAGGACCGTTAGGGCCTTGGAGTAGTAGACGAAGGCTACGAACCAAGTAAAAAAACTATTTGTCTCATTTAGGTTTTATTTACATTTCCGCTGCGTTTAATTGTCTATCGAACATTTTAAAAGAAAAGTTTTTATCGCTATTCACCCCCCCTCTAGCGATCCGCTTCGATCCAATAGTGCGGTCCTATGTCTATCCAGGCAAGAGGTGGTTTTGAATATTTCGTCTCTTTTATAGACGATTATTCAAGATATGGATACATTTACTTGATGCGCCGCAAGTCTGAATGCTTTGACAGGTTCAAAGAATTCAAGGCTGATGTGGAGAACCGTCAAGGTAAGAGTATCAAGACCCTACGATCTGATCGTAGTGGTGAGTACCTCTTGAGAGAGTTTAGGAATTACTTAACAGAGGCTGGGATTCAATCCCAATTGTCTGCACCTGGCACACCCCAGCAGAATGGTGTAGCGGAGCAAAGGAATAGGACTCTTATGGAGATGGTCAGATCGATGATGAGTTATTCTGAGTTACCTGTTTCGTTCTGGGGGTATGCGCTGGATACGACAATGTATACTCTGAACTTGGTTCCATCTAAATCAGTACCTTCTACCCCTGTAGAATTATTGACTGGGCGAAAGCCTAGTCTAAGACATATTCGGATATGGGGGAGTCCAGCACATGTGCTGAAGGCTGATGCTGGTAAGTTGGAACCTCGTACAGAAGTGTGCATGTTTGTTGGCTACCCTAAGGGAACGAAAGGTGGTTTGTTTTATAATCCTAGAGATCAGAGGGTGATCGTTAGCACGAACGCCAGATTTCTAGAGGAGGATTATGTAATGAACCACAAGCCCAAGAGTAGGATTGTTCTTGAGGAGTTGACAGGGGAAGTCCCGACTTCAGTACCACCGGTACAAGAGGAGATACCACAAGTCACTGCACCGCGTGTCACAGAGCATACACAGGAGGCACCTCGTCGTAGTGGGAGGGTTGTTAGACAACCCGAGAGATTCATGTTTTTGGGAGAGTCTTCGGACTTAGTCCCTGGTGAACATGAACCTGATCCCTGGACATATGACGAGGCACTCCAAGATAGAGATGCGGTATCTTGGCAAAGAGCGATGAATTCAGAGATAGAATCTATGGATTCTAATCAGGTCTGGGAGCTAGTAGAGCCACCCAATGGTGTAAAAGACATTGGATGCAAGTGGATCTACAAGAGAAAGAGAGGAGTAGACGGGAAGGTTGAGACCTTCAAAGCTAGGCTTGTTGCGAAAGGGTAAACTCAGAAAGAGGGTATCGATTAAGAGGAGACCTTTTCGTCTGTAGCTATGCTTAAGTCTATCCGGATTCTCTTATCTATAGCTGCTCATATGGATTATGAGATTTGGAAGATGGATGTCAAGACAGCTTTCCTTAATGAAAGTCTTGAGGAGAACATCTATATGCGGCAACCAGAGGGATTCATTGCTAAAGGCAAAGAGCATCTTGTATGTAAGCTTAATTGGTCCATTTATGGATTGAAGCAAGCTTCTAGATCTTGGAACATCCGTTTTGATGAGGTAATCCAGTCATATAGATTTATTCAAAGTCCGGATGAGCCTTGTGTATACAAGAGATGTGACGGAAACGTAGTGGTGTTTCTTGTACTATACGTAGATGACATTTTGTTAGTTGGCAATAATATCAAAGTGTTATCAGACGTAAGGGTATGGTTGTCCAAATAGTTTGACATGAAGGACTTGGGAGAAGTGGGACACATCCTTGGGATCAAAGTTATAAGGGATCGCAAGAAAAGGATGTTGTGCTTATCTCAAGCTTCATACATTGACACTATCCTTGCTCGTTTTAGCATACAGAACTCCAAGAAAGGTTTTCTACCTTTTAGGCATGGAGTTCCTTTATCTAAAGAGATGTGTCCCAAAACATCAAAGGAGATAGAGGACATGAAGGTGGTTCCTTATGCTTCGGCAGTAGGAAGCCTTATGTATGCTATGCTATGTACGAGACCGGATATCTACTTTGCCGTGGGCATGGTTAGCAGATATCAGAGTAATCCTGGACAGGGACATTGGACTGCAGTAAAGCATATATTGAAGTACCTGAGAAGGACTAGGGATTATATGCTGGTTTACCGGGCAGATCAATTAGTCCCTGTGGGTTACACGGATTCGGATTTCCAATCAGATAGGGACAAGAGTAAGTCTACCTTGGGGTTTGTGTTTACTTTTGGAGGTGGAGCCATAGTATGGAGGAGTGTCAAGCAGAAATGCGTGGCGGACTCTACCATGGAAGCTGAGTATGTGGCAGCCTCTGAGGCAGCCAAGGAAGCTATATGGCTCAGGAACTTCTTGATGGACTTGGATGTGATTCCTGGTTTGCCTAGAACTATCACAATTTATTGTGATAACAGTCGTACAGTTGCAAACTCAAAGGAACCATGAGCCCATAAGGCGAGTAAACACATAGAGCGCAAGTACCACCTTATACGAGAGATCGTAAAGCGAGGAGAAGTTGTTGTCGCCAAGATTGCATCAGAGGATAACCTGGCGGATCCATTCACTAAGGCCCGTCCAGCGAAAGCGTTTGATAGGCATGTGGAGGACATGGGGATCAGATGTATGGCAGTGTGATGACGACATAGTCTTTTAGTATAAGTGGGAGATTGTTGGAATGTATACTGAAAGCCTAGCTCCTTTTGTATGAACATTTTTATTTTGAAATAAGAATCATATGATCATTGTCTGTACTTTATATTTATTATATGTGTGCATATTGTCTAATATTTTACATTGTAGATAACATGGTGCTTGGTGTGGCATAGAAGATCATGTTATTAGTCCCTTGTAGAATATAAGTAGAGGCTCACAACCAAGATGGTTTTGGACAAACCATTGGCATGGTTGTAGTGTAGCTTGGTATTGTTTTGTCTTGAACATAGAGTTACACTAGTACACTTAGGTGTATTGAGCAGGACCGACATAGAGGTGATTCAATTTATTGCTGACTACATAATTGAATCAGACCTCGAATATTATGTTGTACATGCTCTTAATCCCGAGATAATAACGGGCACATGTACTTAGTATTTATTTCTTTGATTTACCAGAGGGTGAGATTTAGATGGATTAAATCAATATGCCCGGTAAGTTGGGAAATGATATTATTTACATGGTGTGTTGTTGATTATAGGAGGAAACCGTGTCATATATATTAGGTTGATGATGTCCCCTTGAGGAGCTCATAAGGTTCATCATGTAAACCCAGCTGGTTGACTTAGTCAACATGATGATAAGGTTGAGTGGTACTACTCGAGGAGTTAAACGTTAATTAATTGATGGTCAGTAAATCAATTAATTGATGGACATTCGATATCTTAAACACGGGGAGATCAATGTACAAATAATATATGGAGCCCATATTAATTTATGGGGGTTGGTGAGGTAGTTCAATGATGATCCTCTAGTGGAATGGAACATCATTGATGGATCAAGTATGTGTGGTTCCGATCCATCGGGTGGCCAAGATCCAACTCCTCCTTATGGTCCCTATCGTAGCCTAATATAATCCTCTTGAAGTCTAGATCCAAGGATGTAAAACAAAACTCTATAACCAATGGTTGGGATTAAATCCCTAGATCCGATGGTTGGGATGAAACCCTAGAACCAACAGTTGGGATTAAATCCCTAGATCCGATGGTTAGGATGAAACCCTAGAATCGACGGTTGGGATTAAATCCCTAGATCCGACGGTTGGGATAAAACCCTAGATCTGACGGTTGGGATGAAACCCTAGATCTGAAGGTTGGGATGAAATCCTAGATCCGACGGTTGGGATGAAACCCTAGATCCGACGGTTGGGATAAAACTCTAGATCCGACGGTGGAGATTAAATCCCTAGATCCGACGGTGGAGATTAAAGGAGGCTTAAGCCCAATTCTATAAATAGAGGGCTTAGGTTGGGCGGCAAGAGATGGTTCAATTGGATTAGGGTTTTGCCTCTCAAGTGCTTTAGGCGGCTAGGGTTTTTGGATTTGGTTTGGGCGGCAACTAGAAAGGAGATTAGGGTTTCCTCCTTTGCTCCTTGGTGGTTAGAGCTCACTCCTTCCTTCTCCTAGCTTTGGCCAGCCCTCTTCCTCCTCCTTTGCTCCTTGGTGGCCAACGGTTCTCCAACTCCTTGGTGGCCGGCACTTCTCCAACCTCTAGGTGGCCGGCGGCAAGATTGCAACAAGTTGGCCGGCGCTCATCCATTCATTCCTTGGTCGGCGGTTACATCGAGCTCTTTTGATTGGTGGCCGGTTCTAGAAAGGAGGAGTTTTTGTTTTGTTTTTCTCTTTGTTCGCAGCGAACAAAAAAGGAAAGAACGCGATCTAGAAGGCTTCTACTCGTGGAGGATCTTCGCCCACACGTCGTCCACGAGGAGGATAGGACATATGGTAGAAGATCGTGAGGTATAAAAGTTTTACAACTTTATTTTCTGATCTTAGCATGTTCTTTTATGTGTTGATTATACAAGTGTGCATTGGTATATATTTTATATAATCATGGACCCCGAAGACAAACACATAAACCGGCGATCCGTCCGTCGTCTCTTCCGTGGCTAACCAACTAGAAGAGTTGTGTTGCTTGAAAAACTAGTTTGTTCAAGCGATCACTCAAGTTGTTAGCACAACGATGAATTGGTTGTGCTTAGGAAACTCAACCCATCTAGATTAGTTCTTTCATTTAGTGAAAATTTTAATCCGGGGACATGGGAGCCAATGAGCCTCCGAAGCAACTCCCTACAATTTCGTCGAAAACAAGAGTATTGCAGTGGAAATAAAAGTAAAGTAAAAGTAAAGGGACACCTTTTGTTTTTCCTTAGTTTACAACAAAAAGGTTGCTAATCCAAGGCCTCGTGATCCTAGACTGCGTTCGATGGGCCAATCCACTAAAACTCTCCTCGTTGGAGGTAGGACCCGACGGTTACAAAAATAAGATAGAGGAAGAGGCAACAAACCTACCTCTCCTCTTATCAATGGAAATCTCGAATACAAGAAAGTAAAACAATAACTTGAAATGAAACTACCGACTTAGAAGATGGAAGCTTGGACTTAGAAGATGGAAGCTTGGCGTGATGTCGGCGTTACAACAATGTAGCATTGTCGTTGAAGCTTGGCTTTATTGGAGCACTTTGGGAGCACAATTAGATGATCCAAATAGTTGAAAGTCTCTTCTTTTATAGCTCTTCAAACCCAATCTCGTTGAGATCTGGATCTAGGTTAAAGCTCCTCATCCCCCCATTTTTGGTGGAGCTTATCTTGACTTTCTTCGAGATGATCATCTTGACCATCAGTCGACTAATGCCCCTCAGTAGTCGATTGATGGTAGGATCAGTCGACTGCTACTAGCCTTCAGTCGACTGTTAGCTTGATCACTCACCTGCAAGATAGAGTTAACACAGAAATGTAGATTTATGGTAAATACGATAGTCCTTATCGTCTGATCTCGACCTAGACCTTCCTCCGGAAGACTTAGTCAGATCGTCACCTACTGTAGTCCCCATACGGAGGACATGACCTTACTATCACTCCACACTCGGTGCTTACCTATGGTCCTTCCTGACCTGACACTTAGCTTCCGATCACCACCGAGGTTCCTCGACTCCAACGAGGTTCTCCTGGTGTCACCCGACTACTACGGTTTCTCGTCCTGAGATTCTCCGGATGTCACTGATCTTGGGCTTAGCTTAATACAAGTTCTACACACTCAACACAACAAATGAGATAACAATAATAGCTTAACTTTAAACCTTTGCCATAATAAAAACCTAGGTTCGATTATACGATGCATCTGTACCAACAGGATTTCCATATAGCAATCAACTGCTAAAAGACACCAGTCGACTGCCTACAGCGTCGTTATCTCACAACGGACTTAATCCACGTTGACATTCTAGCCAATGGATACCTTGCCAATAAACTTCCATCAACCCCAAGTCGACTACCACCCAGTATTCGACTTCCTAGTCGACTACCAAAACTTCTATGCTCGTAGTCATTCAAGACCAGTCGACTGCCCATACTGGCAGTCTACTGACAACACTTAGTCAACTGTCAAGTCGACTACCGAGGGTTTTGTGCCTTGGCCACTTTGGCCAATTGACTGCCCTACCAAGTAGTCGATTGACATAGTCCAATCGACTACCCATACATGGCAGTCGAGTGCCAGAGCACAACTCGAGCAATCGAGCCTAAGTTGACTACACGACCAATAGATTGGTCATAATTCCAGTCGACTGCTCTGAGTTAACTCGACTCCCGAGTGTCAAACACTTGGCTAAACGATTGTCCAATACCCCAGTCGACTGATAACCTCAACAATGTGATTTAACCCCAAGTATGATTCCCTCATACTTGATAAATACCCTTAGCCTAGACCTAAGTCTTCAACCCAATTCCATCAGCCTCATGTCTCTCGGATCCCTCGAGTCCATGACTCTTCATCCTTGCACTAGCCTTCAAGTGCCTCCGTCGACTATGTCATGCTAATCGGGTTCTTTTCCTAGGTACATTTGGTCTTATGCTTCCAAGACTCCATGCTTGGATTTTACACTGCCAAACATTGGACTTATGCTACCAAGACTACTTGCTTGGACTTTACGCTGCCAATATCACACCCTTGAACTTGACAATTGCCAAACATCCATACTTGGACTTTCACCTCCAAAGTTCACTTGGACTTTATGCCACCAAAATTACACACTTGGACTTATGCCGCCAAGACTATACCTTTGGACTTTCCTTGCCAAATACCCATGACTTTAACTTTCCATTGCCAAGACCCATGCTTGGACTTTCCATTTCCAAGACCCATGCTTGGACTTTCCATTGCCAAGACCATTCTTGGACTTTCCAATTGTCAAGTACTAATGACTTGGACATTCACATGCCAAGTGTTCATAACTTGGACTTTACCATTACCAAGACCCATGCTTGGAATTTTCATGCTAAGTATCAAAACTTGGACTTCTCTTGAGTCCTACTCTAGCTAGGTCAACGTTGACCTAAGGCCAATTGCTTCAATAATCTCCTCATATGGTCAAACTCATGTCAACCATATGATCAATCCATTGTCAAATAATGGTCAAACCCATTATCAAACATCAAAATACTACTCGAGACCCACTCGAGTTTAGTCAATCATGACATAGGTTGATTGCATGAACAAAAATATTTGTAACAAATTAATTTTTAAAAGTTATGCTATCTTGTGCTAGATAAACTTGAGTTAAATGCCACTTTTATGTAAGTTAAGAGTGAGACAATTGAATTGTTGTATAAAGTAAACACACTCTTTTGTAATAATATATAATACAAGAACTCAGGTTTATAGGTTGAATAAGATCGACCATACCAAATTGATCCAGGTGCTCAGAGATTTAGGCGATCGGATGTGTTCCATGCGACTAAAGTCTAGTTGAATAATGATATGACAAGTTTTATCTAAAAAAAATGGCGATCATGAATCGACAACGTTATTCCATATCAACTTTTGAGTGATTGGAAAGAGAATCAATAAAATATAGAAGGATAAACCCAAGAGAATTAGATCGATCAAAAGCCACTGAGGCATTATCACATTAGCATCTGGGCACCTAGAAGATGTCCGAGTGACCAAAAATGGATATTTCCCAGGCGAGCCAGATTGGATTGAAGATGAGCTGGCAGCACACAAAAAGGACTTCTAAGCACCCAAATAAGGTTTATAAAAGAGAAGTCGAGCAACACCTTGATTCAACAACAAAGCAAACAAAAAGGAAAAATTGAAGCAATCATGAAGTAAACTGCTTGATGCGACAACAGATTTGCTACCTCCTTTTAGGAGATTAGATGATGACATTATGGAGACTTGGGGTCCTCTCCGGTCGCAACAGTAAAAGGAGATGATGACGATGAAACAAGCCACAGAGAATGATAACACAAGGTTTAACGTGGTTCGGAATTCCAATTTCTACTCCACAGGATGAGCTCTAGAGCAAGCAACGGTGCTAAACACCTTAACTATAAAATCCCTCCTTCTCAGAAGCACTTCCAGAGGTGGAAAAACCCCTTACAAGTCAAGATGTGCACAAAGCAAAGAGATGAATGAAACTGGAATAACCCTTTTTCTTCTTCTCCCTTCTTTAATTTTCTCCCTCTCCTTCCCCTTTGGCCATCCTCCTCTTCTTTTGAAAAGCTCCCCTCTCCTTCGGATGTCGCCCCAGTTAAGTGTCGTGAAGTCCCTTGAATCAAATTGATCCTTCGCTCCTTTCTTCTCCCCCCCTTTTATACCTGCTCCCCTGGAGCCAATTGTGATGTAACAAACCACCGAGATCACCATCCATGTTGAGGGCCCCTTTTGCCTGAGGAATAATTCTGTTAGGAACATAATAAATGGAGACTCATGAGAATCTTATGTGGGGTCCTAGTTTGTTATACCGCATAACAAACTCTTATGAGCAAGCGTATCGAGGAGCCTCCTCCCCTTTTCTTTATCCTTTCTTTCTCCCCTAAAGGTCTTTATTTTCCCAAGTCACCTCTTCTGACTTCTACATCAACTCGACCCTAATTCCCAGATGACCCTTGGATTACTTTCCCGACATATTCCCCTACACCCTTCTGGTTTACTTAAACCGAGGTATGTATGACTCAACTCGGCCCGGCGAGTTGATATTTGGCCTTGTTCCAGGCATCTGACCTACACACTTATACCCTCCTTAATTCCCCGAGTTGTTTCCCGACTCATTTCCCGGGTCACTTATCCAACTTCTTTCTGGCCATCGGACTTCTCCGTCCTACCCTGTGTTACCACCTCATCGACTCAGTTTGCTCCCCCAAGTCAGGTCAAGTCGGCCCAAGTCGTATATCCCTTTCCTCATACTTCACCTTGATGGTCGTGACTTCTCTATAAAACTCTCAGATCATGTTAGAGCGGTATCATTAGCCACCCCACCCCCAAAAATAGTCAAACAAAGCTTTGAGTTTGACTTTTTTTAAGTGAGGAACTCCTTTCCGTCATCCTCCCTATCGATCCTATTTTCCTCACCAAGCCCAGATTTTCCTTTTCCTAACTTACCTTACACACATTAAACATTTTATTGGGATAATGGGCCCCGCTTCCCCACTTACATAGGGAAGTTTAATCACCAAAACGCTTGGTAAGCTAGTCTTTATGCGGTGATTTCTTCTTCCCCAATTTTGACTCTTCTTCTTCCTCCCAACGACCTCTACCAGCGACTGTCCTATGCCTAAACTCCCAGCACTTAGGAGTTTACTTTCTCCAAACAAACGTTTCCCATTAACCCCAAGTAAGTGCCCTCCTTGCCTTCCTGACTATGGCTTCAAAAAACCCTAGACCAATCCCTTGGTACAAAGATACCATCACGAGCATAAGCAATCACCATTACTTCTTCGATGCCAAATACTTATATATAGCTCCTACTATAAACTGTCATTTTATTTCTGACTCTTTCCGGCCACATCATCCCCCCCAGCTATCACTGCTTCTTCTCCGATCAGTTACTAAATGGCCTCCACCTGCCTATGCCTACTATCTACTTTGAACTATTAGATTTCTACAAATTGACTATTAACCAATTAACCCCCAATGCCTTCTGAATATTAACAGGTGTTGTAATAGTTTTTAAACACTTAGAGCTCACCTTGTCCCCATTACTATTTCACTACTTTTTCAAGTTAAAATCCTCAAAGGAGGGCATTTTTTATTTGCTAGTCACCCTGATTGCCAATTCCTCGTCAATATACCCTCCTCCCAGAAAGGTTGGAGGGACTAATACTTCTTTGCCCAACTTCCTACTCCCCTTCCTTATTCCGAAACTTGGAAGAAGATCCTTCTGGACTTGCCTTTCTTCAAGATTGTAGGCTCTAATGGCCTTTCGCAGAAGTCTACAAGGTGTTGAAGGAGCGCTATTATAACTCTGACCTTCTATTAGAGTCCCACCTTTTGAGCCATTATGAATTGTCCCCTTTCCACCTAGATGATCTGATCATCATAGGTAGGATATTACCCCCAACTCAATGCATAATGTCCATTTATTTGTATTGCTATTACCCATTATTTTAAATGTCTTGTATTTCAGATAACCTGATACAGAAGGCTAGAGACAGTGGAGATAAAATTGCTACTGCTAAAAAGCCCTCGAAGAAATGGGCTAGGGAAAAATCTCCTATTTTCTCCCCTTTTCCCCTCAAAAAGGTCTGCCCGCGCAAGGGGAGTGCTCCCAGCTCCTCCACCCCTCCAGTGTCCTCTTCCTCTCATTACTCTACTCCTCTTTTAAACTTAATAGATGCCGCCACCTTGTCATTTCTGAACCCACAGGGGAGGACATCCAGTCTTCGATCCTCCCTTCACTTACCCGTGAAGAACATTTTCCTTTTCTACCCACTTCTTCCTCTCCTTCTGTTCCGAGCAAAGGAATTGACCCTCCTACATCTTTTTCTCCTCTGCCAACCCCTATAAAGCTATCTCCTTCACCTTCTCCCCCGTATAATTTTGCTCCTTCTGACCCCTCCTCCCCCGTCCCTGCTGAAGAACCTTCTCTTCCCATGGGAGATATTCTCCCTTTAAACCCTTCTACTACTACTTTTGGGTTTGTGCTCATGATCCGTAGTACAAAGGAGGTAAAAAATTTCATTCAATCAGGCGTGCAAGGCCCCTTCGAGCGCATGCGAAAACACATACCAAAGGTATACTCTCTTGCCCTCCTTGTACTTAAGATACCCTAGTACTCACCTTCACAATATATTTTCCTCTTCCCTAGGTAGTCGCCGATTGTAATGGAACAACACAACACCGGCCGAGCTACCCAATCTGGGTGATGGTTACTGTTGCCATTACAGCACCTCCTTAAGCTCAAGACTAGCTCAACTAGTGAAAGTAAATAGCGGGAGGCTGCTTTAGCTACTCGTTATGAAGAGTTGACGACCAAAATAATGATTGTTGGGCGCGAAAGGGAAGAAACTCTAAAGAAGAACAATGCCCTTCATCACTAGTTGATCCTACAAACCGACAAAATTCAACATGTCAACGCTCTGGCCTAGGAATTGTTGAAGCACAAAGTTCAACTCAAAGAGGCAGAGGCTAGAGCATCCCAATCCTCAGTTGCCCTGTTATAAGCTCAATCGACTAATGAAACTTTGGAGGCTTTCTTATCAGCATGTCGAGTACAATTGGAAAGCCTCTCCTCCAAAGTATCTGCTTTTCTTGGGGCATTGACAGACATTATAGGACAACTATGGGTGCTGCAAAAGGAACACTTTGAAGCCATAACCTCCTTGGGCCAACATTCCATAACAGCCGCCAAAGAAAGGGACGCTCTTGTCAACAAGGTGGCTGACAACAAAGCTCAATAGAAAAAGCGGGAGGAAGAATTGCAAACAAAATGCACCGACAAAGGGGCAGAACTATTCATATTAGGCTTCGAAGGGGCCAACGAATAGCATGCTGCCCAAGGCCACCCTCCTCCAGGTATAGACATTAGTTATTTGAATGTGGAGGCCACCATGGCAAAATATCTCGACGAGGTCTTCGAGCTATAACTTTTAATCTTTGGGAAGTGTATTGAAAAATTTATAAATATAAAATATTGATATTTGATGAAATAACCTTCATTTCTTTCTTTTTTCCTGGGTCAAATAGACACTTCTTCTTTACTACGCCTATCCACCCCTAATCAGAAACTCTTCTAGTGCTAGTCAACTAATACTTTACTTTCCCTAGGGAGTCATCCAGGTCAGCTCGGGGAATAGAATACTCCATGTTATCCCGAGCCATTTCTAGAGTAGGAAGGACCTACACTTTCCCATTATTCTGAACCACAGTCAGATCAATCTCAAGTAGCTTTATCCCATTAACCAAATGAGAATATGACTAGTCACCTTATGGTTAATGTTCTTACTATTCCCGACACCAACCCTTCAGTTACTCCGTTCAACCCTTCGCCTTCTTCTTCTTTTTTCCAAGAAATAAAAATTAACACTTATTCCCTTCTATAAATATCTCCCTCGAGACCTTTATGTCTCCTCCTGCATAAACTCACGGACTCATCAAGATTCTACAATGACCTTAGCATATCAGCCTCCACCTCCTCAAACTCCTATCGACATAGTAGATCTAGACAGCAGGAGGTCTTTCAGAACTCCTTTCCCTTCTTGTGGAAATTGGGCATGGAACCCTCCAGTAGCGCTACTGCAACTTACAAGGGGTCTTCCTCCTCCTCTAGTTGACACTCCTCTTCCTCCCCTAGCTGATACTCCTCCTCCCTCCCCCGCCATCCAAGCTGAGGTCCCTCGACCTCGAACACTGGCTGGGGTTCCTCTCAGTGTAGTCTTACTATCCCATTCAGAAGAGGAGTCTTCAACTGGCTCTTCAAGTACCATCCGATTTTTGTAAATAATAAAGTCCAAGTTAACTGTAATATTTGTTATATATATGAAAAAGAAAAGGATATTAAGTCCAACATAACCATCACCATCGTCCAAACTGTTGGGAATTGGTATGTCGCTAGAAAGGGGGGTAAATGGCGCGTACATTGCGTAGATGGAATTCGATCGCGTGCCTGATACAAGTGTTTTTTGGTGCAGTGGGTACCTAAGTCGAACTTGAGTTTTGATTATAGTAAATGATACAAAGTTAATCTCATATCGATATCTCATGAGCTGAATCGAGTGTGAAGAAAAGTGCTAAAGCTGGAGCTGAAGGCTAGCGACACCCGGAGGAAGTCACGGTGGTCGGGCGACACTCGAGTGACTTTGAAGGGAGCCGAAGGAATCGAGTCGAAGGCCGGAAGTGAGAGATATAAAGTAAGTATTGAGGTAAGCTCGTGTGAGTGAGTGTAAGTGAGGTTGTATCCTCTTACGAGGATGGTCTTAAGCGTAGATCCGACCAAAGACATCCCATGGGTGGTCTAGGTCGAGATAGGACGGTCAGCGCCCGTCGAAATTATGTTTTTATTAAGCTAACTTATGATTTCAGCAAGCATCAGTCGACTTCCCACAAGAGTCGCTCGACTGCCTTCATCAGTTGACTGCTAAGGGTTGTGACTTGACTGGCGCTGCCATCAGTCCACTGATGATGGCCATCAGTCGACTGATGATGGCCATCAGTCCACTGATGGTCAAGGATTAGCTTCGAGGAGTCAAGCCTTATCACCTCATTCCAAGGAGCTTTGTGCCTAGTTTTTATTGGCTGAATATCCCCTCGATGAGGGGCTCAAAAACTATAAAAGGAGGGCTTGTCTAAGGGTTTTTCATCAATTCTAAAGTGCCCTAAAGCCTCTGTAACGTGACGATGCTCCATCAACTCCACAACGATGAAGTGCTACAGAAACGACGACGACACATGCCTAGGCCTTCATCCTTTTCGGTCGTCGGTAAAAGTTTTTATTTAGTCGTCCATTAAATTCTGTATTTACTTTCTATTCTATGAGTTTTTATTGCAATGAGGAGAGGGGGAGTGTCCTTCTACCTCAAGCTTTGGTTTTTGTATTCGATTAACTCCTACCTCCAACGAGGAGGAGTTCATTAGTTATTTGCCCTCCGTGCGTGGTCAAGGACAACTAGGATCTTGGAGTAGTAGCTGTAGGCTACGAAACAAGTAAAATCCTTTGTGTTCATTTTATCTTTCCACTGTGTTTACTCGTGATTTGAAACAAATTCGACGAAAAAGCTTTTATCGCTATTCACCACCCCTCTAGCGATCCGCTCGATCCAACAATTGGTATCTGAGCCGGGGGTGCTATGATTTGGTGAAACCACCAATCTAGTTTTTCTATAGATTTTTTTTATTTTTAATTCTGTTTATTTTGATTTTTTTTCTTTCATTCATTTAGTTTTTCTCCTGCACTACTAATCCAAGATGCGAGTCTTGGTACATTCCGCTTGTTTTTGTCATTGCTATGTTTTTTCATTCATCAATGGCTTATCGCGAGGGTTTTAGCACCGTCTGACCTCCGTTTTACAACGGAAATGACTTCCGTTATTAGAAGGGTCAGATAGAGTACTTCCTTAAGATCCAAATCGAGATGTGGATCATAATCCAAACGGGATTCACACTTCCGACTAACGAAGTGGGTGAATCTTTGGATTATGACCAATGGACCACCAATGCTACAAAAAGACAAGTTGAAGCTGACGCCAAGGTGACTCAAATCCTCCAATGTGGCTTATCCAAGAGGGAACTTAATTGCGTCAGCACCTTCATCAGCGCAAAGGATCTTTGGACAAAGCTAGTGAAGTTACACGAAAGGACCAATGAAGCCAAGGTATGTTAGTGTGTTCTCCTTTTCAATAGGTTGTATAATCTAAAAATGCAGGAACACGAGACGGCGACACAACTGCACGCTCAGGTTTAAGATATCGTCAACAACCTAAACGCAATCGGACAAAAGGTCAAAAACCACGACCTTATCAGGTACGTACTAAACTCGTTGCCTAGGACCACCTTGTGGGAATCTATGGTCGATGCCTATAAGGTCTCTAAGGATCTTTCAAAACATAGATTAGATGAATTGTTTTTGGATTTTGAACTCCATGAACAGTCCAACTCGGAGCTCGAGAAGGGTATAGAACTTTTTACAGGTTCGAAGAAGAAAACCGTGAGCAAGCCACCCCCAAACGAGGAAGAAGATGAGTCCAATTTGGAGGTCGACCCGGATTGGAGACCAAACTAGTCCACCTAGTTCGGAGGATGGTCAAGGGTCGAATGTGAACCGTCACTCGACCCAACGAAGGTAAGCCTAAAAGTTCTAATGTTAGGTGTTACTAATGCAACAGGTTTGGACATATCAAGTATGAATGTCCGAAGCTCAAGAGAAAAGCACCGAAACTCAAGAAGGCACTCAACGGTACGTGGGAAGAAGCGTCGAAGCAAGAAGATGACGACCACGTCTTCATGGCTAAACTAGCTGAATTGGAGACGGAGTCTAAACCAGAGCACGAGTCTGAACCCGAAGATGAATCGGACTACGAAGCTCTATTCAAGACAAGCCACGAATCCACATCCGGTTCAAGATATACACTTAAGGTAAGTCGATCTCTTCTTAGTACTCTTTACAATGCGATTAAATTCTTAACTAGGAAATTAGCTAAGTCTGAGTCCAAGGTCGATGTTGGTGCAGGGGCACTAGATAATCGAACCTTGGTTTTGATGATGGAAAAGATTCAAAGTTAAGCTATTTTGTTATCTCATGTGATATGCTAAGTGTGCAGGAAGTGTTTAAGCTAAGCCAAAGGTCGAGTGACATCCGGAGAATCTCAAGTTGAGAAACCGTGGTGGTCGGGCGACACCAGGAGAACCGCGGGGAGTAGAGGAAACTTGATGGTGACCGAAAGCTAAGCGACAGGTCAAGAGGACCAAAGGTAAGCTCCGTGTGTGGAGCGGTGGTAAGGACGCGTCCTCGGTTAGAGGGAAATCCTAGGCGTCGATCCGACTAAGGCTTCCGGAGGAATACTGAAGTCGAGATCGGACAGTCAAAGGACTATCACACTACATGGCATTATGCATCTATTGTGCTAATCTTATATTGCAGGAATTCTCAAGTGCAGCAGTCCACTGGAGATATCAGTAGTCGACTAAAGGCAGTCGATTGCTAAGAGGATCAGTCGACTGATGTCGATGAATCAGCCCAGTGCACAAGGTCAAAGAGATAAAGATTGATGCCACCACCTCAGGATAAGATAAGTCGCCACCTCAGAATAAGATAAGCCGCCACCTCAAGATAAGATCCACGAGTTTTGGATCTGGATCGGGACAAACTCCAAGGCACAAATCTATAAAAGGAGGGGAGGACTCACACCCAAATTCAAGAATCTCCCAAGTGCTCGTGCTCTCTACAATGCTACTCTGACCGTGCGCCATCTTCTAATTAATTGTCGGTATTATTATTATCTTTCCGTACTTAATTTGTATAAGGATCGGTAAGGTTGTTACTGGCCTTATAATCATTGTAATCGTCTTGTCTCTTACCTCTAACGAGGAAGAGACTTTTAGTGATTGCCCTTCGAAAGCGATCAAGGATCGCAGGGCCTTAGATTAGCAGCCGGTGGGCTGTGAACCAAGTAAAAAAGCTTTGTGTCTTTCTTGTGTTTGTCTTTCAGTTTTCCACTGTGTACTTGGTTTTAATCGTCGAAAGAGAAAAGTTTTTACGAACGCTATTCACTCCCCCCCTCTAGCGCTCATATCGATCCAACAGTCGAGACCCTGGTTGAGGAGGTTAAACTCCTCAAACACGAGGTCTCCCTAACCGCTTCGACTAATCAAGTTCGAGAGGAGGACTCAACTCAGGTTGAAAAGCTCGAAGTTGAGAACTCACTCTTGAAAAGTCAAGTTGAAGATCCTAGGAACACATTGGAAAGGTTTACTTTGAGATCCAAGGGACTTGACCTCCTACTTGGATCGCAAAGATCCATGTACAACAAGACCGGACTAGGGTTTAGCTCAAATACGACCAACAAATCATATATGTCGATTGTAAGTCGACATAAAAAATATATGCAAGCATGGGTCCCTAAGGTCGCTTTGATTTCAAACTTAGGATCCAACCTGTACTGGGTTCCCAAGGACCAAATCTACTATGTGGAGAGACTGAACCGATTCAACGGTCCAGGGGGAGTCGGTACAAAAGTTGTTTGTGCTCTAACTTAGAAATTGCATGCTTAGGTCCTTTATTTATTTTTCTTTTTCTTTTTAGAATGGTTAGATAGGACTATAACTCGTCAATACTTGGTAACATAGTACTAGGATGCGGCGAGATGATAGTACACTAGGAAAATGGAGTCTCGTGTATTCGGGCTAGATAAGGCATATCTAGTTCGGTGCACTTGACCGAGTGGAACTAGCTGAAGCTTCCTCGCAGTATCCTAGACTAGTTAGACTTGGAAGTGGTCTTAGGTGAGTCAAGTCTCTATTTTCTTGAAAATGGCTTTGTCTAAGGAAGTGGTCATTTTTTCGATCAAAGAAGACCCCTGTGCCTCGCCACGACCTGGAAGCCATGATCTTGAAAAGGTGACTTGATGAGCTTAAGGTCAAATCTTAATCTAACGCCAGGTTGACAAATGCTCAAATCATTAAATTCAAATCAAGTAAAATCGAAAGTCATCTCACAAGAACATTTAAGGATAACATGCTTGATCATGTAGACATGGGTGAGATGATTTAGGTTTAATAATTTTCAACCAACCTTTAGCAATTCCAGTATCTGATCTAACTACCTTGTGTGTAGGATCAATGGATGTTGGACAGTGGTTGCTCCCGACACATGACCGGGGATCAACTCAAGTTTTCAAAGCTTCGATTCAAACAACAAGGATTGGTAGCCTTCGAAAACAACAGTAAGCTCAAAATCATCTAATCGGGTGATATTGAGCTCAACTCAAACTTTATCATTCAAAATGTCTTCTTGCTAGAAAATTTCCAAAATAATTTACTTAGTGTAAGTCAATTGTGTGATAATAACTATAAGGTCATATTTCTAGAAAATGAATGCGTAATTAAAACAAATGAAACCTCTAAAACAATTCTTAAAGGAACCAGAAATAACAATATTTATACTATTAATTTAACTAACTCCTCAACCAAGTATTTTATGACATGGCAAGAGGAATCTTGGTTGTGGCACCGATGACTCGGTCACTCGCACCCAAGACTCATCCACAAGATGAGTCAGAGTGACTTAGTCAGAGGTTTGTCTAACCTCAACAACTTGGACACAACATCAACTAACTAATCAAGAATGAGCCAAAAGTATTCTTGGGCTCCTACACATGGATCTATTTGATTCACACGGAGCTAAGTCACTTAATGGGAGTTAATTCTACTTAGTCATAATTGATGACTATTCTAGATTTACTTGGGTTAGGTTCATCAAACACAAAAGTGATACCCTAAATCAATTAATCAACCTATTTAAACTAATATAAAATCAACAAAACCTTAAAATCAAAAGACTTATGAGTGATCATGGTGGTGAATTTGAGAACCACAGGTTTATAGAATTCTGTAACCTAAATGGATACCACCATGAGTTCTCATGTCCTAGAGCCCCACAATAGAATAGCCTAGTAGAACATAAAAATAGAACCCTACAAGAAGCCGCTAGGACAATGTTAAACGAGTATAACCTACCCGATAGGTTTTGGGTAGAAGCCATTAGTACAGCTTGCTATGTTCAAAATAGGATCCTTATGGTAAAGAAGCACCTTAAGACCTCGTACGAGATTTATCACGATAAAATACCTAACATCAAGTACTTTAGGGTATTTGGATGTAAAGTACATATCTTAAACCCTAAGAATTACCTAGGGAAATTCACAACCAAAACCTCTACCGGAATCTTCCTAGGATACTCAACTATGAGTAGAGCCTATAGGGTATATAACCATGACACCCTTAGAGTCAAAGAGACTATTAATGTAGTGTTTGATGAAGGACACGAACCTACAATACCCCTAGCAACCCCAATTAGCTAGCCGATTCATACCAGACTCGACTCCGATCTTGAGATCGAGTCTATTATTAATCCTAACCTAAGTCAACCAAGTCATCCTATCGACCAAGTGATAGGTGACTCTAACCCAAGTCAAACAAGGACTCAAATGAATTATCCTATCGACCAAGTTATAGGTGATCCAAGCCTAGGAGTTCGAACTAGAGCTTCATACCGAAACCTTAGTCAAATCTCCTTGATTTCCAAAATTGAACCCAAAACCATTGACCAAGCTCTTCTTGATCCCGATTGGATTATTGCAATGCAAGAAGAGCTAGCTCAATTCACTAGGAACGGAGTATGGGAATTAGTACCACCACCTAAAGATAAAACAATCATTGGAACAAGGTGGGTGTTTCGAAATAAACTTGATGATAAAGGTGAAGTAGTTAGAAATAAAGCTAGATTAGTCACTAAAGGGTTTAGTCAAGTCGAAGGTTAAGATTACGACAAAACTTATGCCCCAGTAGCTAGATTAGAGTCCATCCGAATGCTGTTAGCCTATGCTGCACATCGAGGATTTAAGTTATTCCAAATGGATGTCAAGTCAACATCTTTTAATGGACTTATTAAGGAAGATGTATATGTTAGTCAACCCCCCTGGATTCGAAAGTCTAGATAAACCCGACCATGTCCTTAGATTAAAGAAAGCTCTCTATGGACTCAAACAAGCTCCTCGAGCTTGGTACAAGAGGCTTTCGATTTATCTTAAGTCAAAAGGGTTTAACCAAGGCCTAGTCGATCCAACCCTCTTCGTAAAAACCTTAGGTAAGGAAATATTTATAGCCCAAATTTACATAGACGATATCATTTTCGGAACAACCAATTCGATCCTACTAAATGAATTCATTTCACTTATGGAAAGTGAATTTGAAATGAATTTAGTAGGTGAGTTGAGTTTCTTCTTAGGTCTACAAATTAAACAAACTAAAGATGGAATTTATTTACACCAACGTAAATATACTAGGGAATTAATTAAACATTTTAGAATGCAAGACGCTAAAATTATTAATACTCCAATTGCAACAAATGTAAATATAGGAGAAGATATAATCGGAAATTCAATCGACTTAAAATACTACAGGAGCATTATAGGGAGCCTCCTTTACTTAATTGTGAGCCGACCTGATAACTTATTTGCAGTAAGTATGTGCGCAAGGTTCCAAACCTGTGCCAAGGAATCTCACCTAACTCTAGTTAAGCGTATCCTTAGATATCTAAAGGGTACACTTAATGTCGATATTTGGTACCCTAGATCTGTTGGGTTTCCGGCACAGCGGCGAGTGTATGTTCGAACATGTTTCGCAAACATGTGCACAGCGGAAGAAATAAAAATAATAAATCTAATTTATTACAACACACACACCACACGCATGCATAGTACAACATGTGTAGACATAACTATAGTTTCAAATTTTGTAATAAAAGGAAATTTATTCTACGTATACCTGACGTATCACGTGTAGCGGGAAAGATATCAACTGGAGCGATCCTCGCTAGAATCGCCTCTATCCGTATCCACGCCGAGTATCTTCGAGACTTCACAATGTCACAAGTCTCATCGTCGTACGAGTCACTAGCCTCGTGTCGAAGATGATGTGATTGAGAGAAGATCACAATCCGAATCAAAATTCGGATTCAAAATGATTCCTCAAAAACTTGCTTATCCGGAGAAGTATTCATCAACCGTTTGACGAATCATTCGTCCTCCACCTATGAGGATTACCGGAGATTGAATCCCCGGAAAAAAAAGCCACTCTCGGAGCTCCAAACGTCGTCCAAATGACGCTCTGACACGAAGAAAACAAGCTGTCCAGAAAACTGGACAGCTTTGTGGAGGAGTTAGTGTCGGCCAAAGGGAAGAGGGCCAGCTAGTCCTTGGTCACCGGAGCCAAGGAGGATCATCGGAGGGTCGCCGGAGGATCGCCGACTGAAGCTTGGATTCCGGTGACAACTTGGACGGCGGCATAAGGGTGGGTGGCGGCTAGGGTTTGGGCGCCGACCACAAGAGGAGAAGGAGAGGGGGCGGCAAATTGGATTAGGGCTCTCATTAAACCCTTGAGCCCTATTTTATAAAGAACAAATTCTCCTAATGGTTATTGGTTCATAATCAAAACCCGTTAACCCACTCCATTAATTTAAGTTAAAATAAACCAAACCAATTTGGTCTATTTTAAGTTAAAACGAACCGAACAAACTTTGGTTCATTCGTTTAAAACAAACCAAATCCCTTTGGTTTATTCTCCACCATTGTATTAGAACCAAACCAAATTGGTTCATCCATCATGTCTTCATAAGACACGGCCCATCCACACTTCCATTGCGACTAAAACAATTTCATGCTCGCTCCTTGTTTGGTCCAACCAAACCTAGTTTCTCTCGGTCTGAGAATCTCATTCTCAAGCTCGTTTTAAAACATTTGGATTACGCTCATTGTGCGTGTGACCAAATAGGTTCTCGGTTTATGTTGGCCGTCTATAATTAACCATTAATTATAGAATGATCATTAGTGGCACCTAGTAGTACATCATGATCCCCAATTAATCGAAAAGATCAACGGTTGATCAAGAACTATTTCTGAAACTCTTCTGCAGCTATAATGAATCGTGCCCCATTCCCTTCACTTATCTTATACCCACTTGGTTCATAACAAGGTCTATAGTGTCAGTCCCCACTAGGTTGACTACGTCACACCTAGCGCAAGTATCATTTCCTCATCCTACGAATTCTAGATACTGCACATGTATCCAAGAGTACCTTACTCTAAACATGTAATGCTTTGGCCAAAGACTTTAGTAACAATCCGACGAGAGGCCATGGGTATATATCTCCTCGCAAGGAGTGGTAAATCCTTTATAGGCTATTCAAACACCTTCGATCACTTCGACTTATACCCAATCATCCAAGGTCCACATCTCCTCAAAGATGCTTGCTTAAGATGTCAAAGCATAAGTCTTCATGATCAAGATGACTTGAATACCGCAAGTCAAAGGAACATTGCACTTAAGCTGCAGTAAGAACTTCATTGACATATCTATATATGCAGAGAACCATATGAAGTCTTACGGCTGGTCACTCCAATGAACTAGTTACCATAACTAGCATCCACGATTAACTTCAGACATCACAATGTCTCCAGCTAGTGAGAATCAGCTGCTTGGATACACCAAGGAGTATACCTCGTGCTAGTCTCGACATAATTGATGGTGTCCAAATCCATCAATTCATCGACTAGGGATAATTCCGATACATCACAATTACACATGTAGAGATACTCACTAGTTGTGATCCAATCACAAATTCTCTCATGCTGTGAATTGTATCGAGGACATTAAGTAAATGAGTTTAAGATCTAATCAAATACATGAAAACATGTATACTCAAATAGTGAATATTCATTTATCACATAAATGGTTCAAACATAAGGCGATTGCTTTAGGACATCTCTAATATATTACTAACAAACTCCCACTTGGCCTAATGCCAATCGCTACGGTATCCAATACAATAATCTCTAACATGCCCCTCAAACTTACTTTAAGGTAATGCCTTAGTCAAAGGATCCGCTAAGTTCCTTTCAGTGGAGATTTTCTCGATTTGTATTTTTCTTCCTACTAATGATCTCTCTAATCAGATGATAGCGGTGAAGCACATGTTTGGATCATTGATGAGACCTTGGCTCTTTCGCCTGTGCAATTGCTCCATTGTTGTCACAGTAGACCGGTATTGCTTCAACAATGGTTGGAACCACACCAAGTTCATAAATGAACTTCTTCATCCAAACCGCTTCCTTTTCCTGCTTCCGAAGCTGCAATGTATTCTGCCTCAGTGGTAGAATCCGCTACAGTGTCTTGTTTGGAACTTTTCCAACTTACTGCGCCCCCATTCAAGGTGAACACATATCCAGACTGAGACCTGGAATCATCCTTGTTTGTCTGGAAGTTGTCATCCGTATACCCGCGTATCACCATGTCCCCTTCTCAATATATTAGGAACACATCCTTAGTTCTTCTCAAGTACTTAAGGATTGTCTTAACATCCGCCCAATGATCCATTCCTGGATCAGACTGGTATCTACTCGTGACACTTAGAGCATACGATACATCGAGCCTCGTACATAACATAGCATACATGATAGATCCTATTGCGAATGCATAGGGAATCTTACTCATGCAAATCCTCTCGTCTTATGTGCTCGGACACATAGACTTCGAAAGGTGTATCCCATGCCTGATGAGTAGGAAACCTTTCTTGGATTCCGATATGCTAAACCTCTTTAGCACTCGGTCTATATATATAGACTGCGAAAGACCAAGCAACTGTTTCGATCTATTTCTATAGATCTTAATCCTGAGGATGTAGGTTGCTTCTCCCAGGTCTTTCCTGGAGAATGTCTTGGATAACCAAATCTTAACTGACTGTAAGACTGAAACATCATTTCCTATAAGTAATATGTCATCGACATACAATACTAGGAACATGACTATACTCCCACTAACCTTCTTGTACACACAAGGTTCGTCTGGATTTTTTGAGAAATCAAACTTTTTGATTGTCTCATCAAAACGGATATTCTAGCTCCTGGATGCTTGCTTCAATCCATATATGGACCGTCGCAATTTGCATACCTTGATTTTATCAACCGATGTGAAACCCTCAGGCTGTATCATATACATGTCCTCGAGTAGGTTTCCATTAAGGAAAGTTGGTTTCACATCCATTTGCCTTATCTCATAATCATAATGAGCTGCTATGGCCAGAAGCATCCGAATGGATTTAAGCATAGCAACAGGCGAATAGGTTTCATCATAATCAACAACTTGCTTTTGACGATATCCTTTCGCCGCCAGTCTAGCCTTATAAGTAATCACATTACCATCCATGTCGGTTTTCTTCTTGAAAACCCACTTGCACCCGATAGGTTTTATGCCTTCAGGTGGGTCAACTAAGTTCCAAACTTGGTTTTCATACATGGAATCCATTTCGGACTTCATGGCTTCAAGCCACTTATCCCTTTTTGAACATGTCAAAACTTCTTCATAACTGGTAGGCTCCTCATCATCAATGAGTAATACGTCATTTGATTCACTTACGAGAAATCCATATCTCTCAGGAATATTACGTGTTCTACTAGATCTACGAAGATGTGGTGTTTCAATAGGTCCAACCGATTGCTCATCACTATGAGTTATCGGCTGTTGTGCTTCACCAGGTATCTCTTCAATGTCTATTTGAGTCTCTCGAGCCTCCTCAAGCTCGACGACACTCCCACTATTTTCTTGCAAGAGAAACTCTTTCTCTAGAAACACAGCATGCCTTGAAACAAACACCTTTTGTTTCACATGATGATAGAATTGGTAACCCCTTGTTTCCTTAGGGTATCCAATAAATAGACATTTATCAGACTTAGCATCTAGTTTGTCTGATACAGTCCACTTCACATAAGTAGGACAACCCCATATCTTCAAGTAAGATACATGAGGTTTCTTACTATTCCATATCTCATATGGAGTAGTAGAGACTACCTTGGTTGGCATTCTGTTTAACAAGTAAACATCTGTCTGAAGTGCATAGCCCCAAAAGGAATTGGGAAGATTCACATGATTCATCATTGACCTGACCATGTCCAACAAGGTCCAGTTATGCCTCTCAGATACACCATTATGCTGTGGTGTATATGGTGGAGTCCATTGAGACAATATACCATTGTCTCTTAGATAATCTAGAAACTATTGACTTAAGTATTCACCACCTCGATCCGATCGAAGTATTTTAATACTCTTGTCATGTTGTTTCTCTACTTCATTTCTGAATTCTTTGAACCTTTCAAAGGCTTCAGACTTGTGTTTCATCAAGAACACATACTCAAACCGTGAGTGATCATCGATGAAGGTAATGAAGTAGCTATAGCCTCCTAAAGCTTGAGTTGACATAGGTCCACATACATCAGTATGTATTAGACCTAGCAACTCTCCCACTCGTTCACCTTTTCCTGTAAAAGGTAACTTAGTCATCTTGCCTTTTAAGCACGATTCGCATGTATCGTATGAATCCAATTCAAACGATTCTAGAATTCCACATCGGTGTAATTTGGACATGCGTTTCTTGCTTGCATGGCCAAGACGACAATGCCACATGTAGGAGTCTAATTGATTATCCTTTCGAGTATGCTTTTTGCTCGCTTCGATATTGAAAATGTCACTGGATACGTCCAACGTATAAATACTATTTCTCAAGGTTCCAATCCCATAAAGTACGCCATTCAAAGTTATATAACAACAATTGTTACTAAACGTCAAATGTTAACCATTTCTATTTAAACAGGAAATAGAAACAATGTTCTTTATTAGAGAAGGAACACAATAGCAATTGTCCAGTCTAAGACAAGTCCTGCAGGGAGTTTTAACAAATACGTTTCGTTGGCGAGTGCAGCAACCTTTGCTCCATTCCCAACATGTGTTAGTAATATATGAGAGATGTCCTAAGGCAATCACCTTATGTATGAACCATTTATATGATAAATGAAGATTCACTATTTGAGTATACATGTTTTATGTATTTGATTGGATCTTAAACTCATTTACTGAATGTCCACGATACGATTCACAGCATGAGAGAATTTGTGATTGGATCACAACTAGTGAGTATCTCTACATGTGTAATTGTGATGTATCGGAATTATCCTAGTCGATGAATTGATGGATTTGGACACCATCAATTCTGTCGAGACTAGCACGAGGTATACTCCTTGGTGTATCCAAGCAGCTGATTCTCACTGGCTGGAGACATAGTGATGTCCGGAGTTAATCGTGAATGCTAGTTATGGAAACTAGTTCATTGGAGTGACCAGCCGTAAGACTTCATATGGTTCTCTGCATATATAGATATGTCAATGAAGTTCTTACTGTGGCTTAAGTGCGATGTTCCTTTGACTTGCGGTATTCAAGTCATCTTGATCATGGAGACTTATGCTTTGAAATCTTAAGAAAACATCTCTAAGGAGATGTGGACCCGGGATGATTGGGTATAAGTCGAAGTGATCGAAGGTGTTTGAATAGCCTATAAAGGATTCACCACTCCTTGCGAGGAGATGTATACCCATGGCCTCTCGTCGGATTGTTACTAAAGTCTTTGGCCAAAGCATTACATGTTTAGAGTAAGGTACTCTTCGATACATGTGGAGTAACTAGAATCCGTAGGACGAGGAAATGATACTTGGGCTAGGTGTGACGTAGTCAGCCTAGTGGGGACTAACACTATAGACCATGTCCTGAACCAAGTGGGTATAAGATGAGTGAAGGGAATGTGACACGATTCATTTGAGCTACTGAAGGGTTTCAGAAATAGTTCTGGATCAACCGTTGATCTTTTCGGTTAATTGGGGATCATGATGTACTACTAGGTGCCACTCATGATCGTTCTATAATTAATGGTTAATTATAGACGGCCAACATAAACCGAGAACCTATTTGGTCACATGCACAATGAGCGTAATCCAAAGGATTTAAAACGAGCTTGAGAATGGGATTCTCAGACTGAGAGAAACTAGGTTTGGTTGGACCAAACATAAAGCGAGCATGAAATCGTTTCAGTCGCAATGGAAGCATGGATGGGCCGTGTCTTATGAAGACATAATGGATGAACCAAAATGGTTTGGTTCTAATCCAATGGAGGAGAATAAACCAAAGGGTTTGGTTTATTTTAAACGAATGAACCAAAAGTTGGTTCGGTTCGTTTTAACTTAAAATAAACCATCATGGTTTGGTTTATTTTAACTTATCTTAATGGAGCAGGTTAACGGGCCTAATGGTTATGATCCAATAACCATTAAGAGAATTAGTTCTCTATAAAAGAGGGCTTAATGGATAATTAAGCCCTAATCCAAAACCCCTAACCTCAAGAGTTGCCGCCCACCCCTTGAAGGATTCGGCGCCAACCCTAGGCTGCCGCCCCTCTCCTCCTCCAACCGGCGTCCAGAAGGAGCCTTCCTTCCCCCTCGCCAGCGTCGAGCTGCTGCCGGTTGGTGCTCCGGTGATCTTCCTTGGGTGTGGCGATAAGGTGAGCACTTGGCTTCCTTGTTTTGGCCGGCGCCTACTCCTCCACCAAGCTGTCCAGTTTTCTGGACAGCTTCTTCTCCTCTAGTCGGAGCGTCGTTTGGATGACGGTTAGAGCTCCAACAGCGGAGAACTTATCGGGGATTCGATCTCCGGTAATCCTCTGAGGTGGAGGACGAAGGATTCGTCAATTGGTTGACGAATACCTCTCCGGAGAAGCGAGTTTTGAGAACTCGTATTAGGATCCGAATTTGGATTCGGATCGTGATCATCTCTCGATCACGTCGTCTTCAACACGAGGCTAGTAACCCGTACGAAGACGAAGCTCGTGGCTTAGCGAAGTCATCCCGAGGAACTCGGCGTGGATACGGATAGAGACGATTCTAGCGAGGATCGTTCCGGTTGATGTCCTTCCCGCTACACGTCATACGAAAGGTATAACGTAGTTAAATTTCCTTTTATTGCAAATTTAAATTTACGGTTATGTCTACACTTGTTGTAATATGCATGCGTGTGTTGTGTGTGTTGTAATAAATAGAAGTATTTATTATTTTTATTGCTTCCGCTGTGTTCATGTTTACGAAACATGATCGAACACACACACGCCGCGGTGCCGGAAACCCAACAGTGGTATCAGAGCCCAGGTTGTGTTTCGACATAATCGTAAAAATGGTTTTGCGATAGTCATAATGTATTTCTGGAAATTTTTTAATTTTGGAAATTTAGAAGTATTTAGGGGAATTTTTCAATTTTGGAAAGTCTAGAAGTATTTATGGAAATCTTCCACTTTTGGAAAGTTGGAAGTATTTATGAAAATTGATATTTTCCATAAATAAAATATTTGATTAGATTCTGGAAATTTGTTTCCTAATTTAATCATGATTTGATTTGGGAAATCAAATCTTAAAATATTTGATTTCCATAAGTAGTTTTAATGATTTAAGAAATTGGTTTCCTAAATAGATTTTCCTTAATCAAATAATTCCATGAATAAAATATGTGATTAGATTTGGAAATTTGTTTCCTAATTTAATTATGATTTGATTTGGAGAATCAAATCTTAAACATATTTTATTTCCATAAATAGTTATGACATATAAGGAAATATATACATGACATAATTGTATGTCATGTAATTGCATTAGATGCATAACATTATGCCATGCGTGTCATGACATGTAGATGTATGCCATGTATGTCATGACATGTAGATAATAGTTATTTGCATGTAAAGAGGATGAGAAATAAAAACCCTTAAACAATATTAAAGCCTACACCTTCCATTAATATGGTTAGAACCAGAGTTCCGTTTCTTGTTTGGGTTGTTGGACTCTCTCCAAGCCCGGCTCGAACCCGAATATATTCAAACCATGGAATAGTTTAATACTAATATGGTAAGAGTCAGAGGTCAATCGTTAGCTTTGGTTGTTGGACTCTCTCCAAGCTGGGCTAATTGGTTGAATGCGCTCTAACCATATTAAAACTATTTCCCGATTAATGGGTTGGCTTTAACCTGGAGCATCGGCTTGTTGGACTCTCTCCAAGGTCGATGTAAAGGGAGGTGAAGTTGGGTGCTATGCATATGATGCATACTTGTTAATGTGTTAACAACCCGATGTATGTGTGAACATTCAATTAGTTGATAGCACATTGTGATAGTTGCATATACGTGATATGCAATCGGTATAGTTGATACCTACCGTCGTAGTTATGAATGGCTTGTTGGACTCTCTCCAAGGTTATTCATAACTATGATGGATATTAGCCCATTCGGAGATGGACCTACGATCTCCCGAAGTGATTTTGGGTTTTTTGTTAAATTTGAAAAATGAATGGGATTTATAAATGTATATTGATGCATTTTAAAAATCATCTTTCTCATATATGCTCGTTTTGTATTTCTAAGTTAATATATTGATCATGATGTATTTGAATTTGTGTTCCATTTTGGATTCGAATAAATTGACTGGGCCTAACTTCCTGGACTAGCTTAGAAACCTGAGAATTGTTCTTAAGGTGAAAAGCTTGCGTATGTCCTCGAAGCGCCTCTTCCCGCCCATCCTAGTGACGATGCAACTCCGGACCAATTATTGGTCTATCAGAAACATGTGACTGATTCTGAACTGACAAGTTGCATCATGCTAGCCGCGATGGAACCCAAGCTACGAAAGCAGCATGAGCATATGGATGCTCATATCGTAGTCCTTCATCTTTGTGAGTTGGTTGATGAGCAAGTGAGATTCGAAAGGTTCGAAGTCTCAAAGCTCCTCTTCACCTCTGAGATGCTAGAAGGTTCATCTGTGATGCTTGCTCTCAATATCTTTGAAGGCTGTGGAGTCTTCGAGAAGCATGAGCGAGGGCGGTGCTATTAGTTGATTCCTCGAAGAAAGGTTCTAAGAGGAAGTCAAAGGAACAGCAGAAGGGAAAGAAGAGAAAGGCTAAGAAGGTAGAACTAGCACAAAAGGAAACTTGCCATCATTATGGCAAGGAGAGCCATTTGCGAAGAAAGTGCAAGATTTATCTTGAGTCCGTGAAGAAGAATAAGGCATCGGATGCCCCATCTTCTTCAGATATCTTCGTTATTGATTGTCATTCTATTTCCTCAAACACTTGGGTATTGGATACAGGGTGTGGCTCACATATATGTAATGACATACATGGGCTAAGGAATAGAAGAAGACTCGTCAAGGGGAGAGTCAAATTTACGTGTTGGGAATGGAGCAACGGTTGCTGAACTCGCCATCGAAACGTATTTGTTGGAACTCCCTGTAGGACTTGTCTTAGAACTGGACAATTGCTTTTATGTTCCTTCGTTGATAAAGAACATCATTTCTATTTCTTGTTTAAATAGAAATGGGTACCATTTGACTTTTAGTAACAATTGTTGTTACATAACTTTGAATGGAGTTCTTTAAGGGACTGGAACTTTAAGCAATGGTTTTATACGTTGAACGTATCCAATGATATTTTCAATATCGAAGCGAGCAACAAGCGTGCTCGAAAGGATAATCAAATAGACTCCTATATGTGGAATTGTCGTCTTGGCCATATAAGCAAGAAACGCATGTCCGAATTACACCGATGTGGAATTCTGGAATCGTTTGAATTGGATTCATACGATACATGTGAATCATGCTTAAAAGGCAAGATGACTAAGTTACCTTTCTTTGGAAAGGGTGAGCAGTGGGAGAGTTACTAGGTCTAATACATCGATGTATGTGGACCTATGTCAACTCAAGCATTAGGAGGCTATAGCTACTTCATTACCTTCACCGATGATCACTCACGGTTTGGGTATGTGTTCTTGATGAAACACAAGTCTGAAGCCTTTGAAAGGTTTAAAGAATTCAGAAATGAAGTAGAGAAAAAACATGATAAGAGTATTAAAATACTTCGATCGGATCGAGGTGGTGAATACTTAAGTCAAGAGTTTCATGATTATCTAAGAGACAATGGTATATTGTCTCAATGGACTCCGCCCTATACACCACAGCATAATGGTGTATCTGAGAGGCGTAACTGGACCTTGTTGGACATGGTCAGGTCAATGATGAATCATGCAACTCTTCCCAAGTCCTTTTGGGGCTATGCACTTCAGACAGCTGTTTACTTGTTAAACAGAATGCCTACCAAGGTAGTCTCAACTACTCCATATGAGATATGGAATAGTAAGAAACCTCATGTATCTTACTTGAAGATATGGGGTTGTCCTGCTTATGTGAAGCGGACTGTATCAGACAAATTGGATGCTAAGTCTGATAAATGTCTATTTATTGGATACCCTAAGGAAACAAGGGGTTACCAATTCTATCATCCTGTGGAACAAAAGGTTTTTGTTTCAAGGCATGCTGTGTTTCTAGAGAAAGAGTTTCTCTTGCAAGAAAACAGTGGGAGTGTCGTCGAGCTTGAGGAGGCTCGAGAGACTCAAATAGACATTGATGAGATACTTGGTGAAGCACAACAGCCGACAACTCATAGTGATGAGCAATCGGCTGGACCTATTGTAACACCACATCTTCGTAGATCTGGTAGAACACGCAATATTCCTGAGAGATATGGATTTCTCGTAAGCGAATCGAACGATGTGTTACTCATTGATGATGAGGAGCCTACCAGTTATGAAGAAGTGCTGACAAGTTCAGAAAGGGATAAGTGGCTTGGTGCCATGAAGTCGGAAATGGATTCCATGTATGAAAACCAAGTTTGGAACTTGGTTGACCCACCTGAAGGGATAAAGGCTATAGGGTGCAAGTGGGTTTTCAAGAAGAAAACCGACATGGATGGTAATGTGATTACCTATAAGGCTAGATTGGTGGCGAAAGGATATCGTCAAAAACAAGGTGTTGATTATGACGAAACCTATTCGCCTGTAGCTATTCTTAAATCCATTCGGATGCTCCTGGCCATAGCGGCTCATTATGATTATGAGATATGGCAGATGGATGTGAAAACAGCTTTCCTTAATGGAAACCCGCTCGAGGATGTGTATATGATACAGCCTGAGGGTTTCACATCGGTTGATATAACCAAGGTATGCAAATTGTGACGGTCCATTTATGGATTGAAGCAAGCATCCAGGAGCTGGAATATCCGTTTTGATGAGACAATAAAAAAGTTTGATTTCTCCCAAAATCCAGACGAACCTTGTGTGTACAAGAAGGTTAGTGGGAGTGCAGTCGTGTTCCTAGTATTATATGTCGATGACATATTACTTATAGGAAACGATGTTTCAATCTTACAGTCAGTTAAGATTTGGTTATCCAAGACATTCTCCATGAAAGACCTGGGAGAAGCAACCTACATCCTCGGGATTAAGATCTATAGAGATAGATTGAAACGGTTGCTTGGTCTTTCGCAGTCTACATACATAGACCGAGTGCTAAGGAGGTTTAGCATGTCGGAATCCAAGAAAGGTTTAATACCCATCAGGCATGGGGTACACCTTTCGAAGTCTATGTGTCCGCGCACAGAAGACGAGAGGATTTGCATGAGTAAGATTCCCTATGCATCCGCAATAGGATCTATCATGTATGCTATGTTATGTACAAGGCCCAATGTATCGTATGCTCTGAGTGTCACGAGCAGATACCAGTCTGATCCAGGAATGGATCATTGGGTGGCTGTTAAGACAATCCTTAAGTACTTAAGAAGAACTAAGGATGTGTTCCTGATATATGGAGAAGGGTACATGGTGATACGTGGGTATACGGATGCCAGCTTCCAGACAGATAAGGATGATTCCATGTCTCATTCTGAGTATGTATTCACCTGGAATGGAGGTGCAATAAGTTGGAAAGGTTCTAAGCTTGACACTATGACGGATTCTGTTGGGTTTCCGGCACCGCGGCGTGTGTGTGTTCGATCATGTTTCGTAAACATGAGCACAGCGGAAGCAATAAAAATAATAAATACTCCTATTTATTACAACACACACAACACACGCATGCTATTACAACAAGTGTAGACATAACCGTAAATTAAAATTTGCAATAAAAGGAAATTAAACTACGTTATACCTTCCGTATGACGTGTAGCGGGAACGGCATCAACCGGAACGATCCTCGTAAGAATCGTCTCTATCCGTATCCACGCCGAGCTCCTCGGGATGACTTCGCTAAGTCACGAGCTTCGTCTTCATACGGGTTACCAGCCTCGTGTTGAAGACGACGTGATCTAGAGATGATCACGATCCGAATCCAAATTCGGATCCAAAACGAGTTCTCAAAACTCGCTTCTCCGGAGAGGTGTTCGTCAACCGTTTGACGAATCCTTCGTCCTCCACCTCAGAGGATTACCGGAGATCAAATCCCCGGTAAGATAGCCGCTGTCGGAGCACTAACCGTCGTCCAAACGACGCTCCGACGAGAGGAGGAGAAGCTGTCCAGAAAACTGGACAGCTTGGTGGAGGAGTAGGCGCCGGCCAAAACAAGGAGAGAAAAGGCTCACCTTGATGCCGAACCTAAAGGAGATCACCGGAGGGTCGCCGGAGGTTCACCGGCTGGAGCTTGGACGCCGGCAAGGGTCTTGGACGGCGGCACAAAGCTGGGCGCCGAAATCACCAAGGAGGTGGGCGGCAACTATGTTGGGCGGCCAAGGTTTAGGGTTTTGGATGATTTTTAGGGTTAGTGTTTAAGCCCTATTTTATAGAGAACTAATTCTCTTAATGGTTAATGGATCATATCCATAAAGCCCGTTAACCCGCTCCATTAAGATAAGTTAAAATAAACCAAACCATGATGGTTTATTTTAAGTTAAAACGAACGAACCAACCTTTGGTTCATTCGTTTAATATAAACCAAACCCTTTGGTTTATTCTCATCCATTAGTTAGAACCAAACCATTTTGGTCCATCCATTATGTCTTCATAAGACGGCCCATCCACGCTTCCATTGCGACTGAAACAATTTCATGCTCGCTTTATGTTTGGTCCAACCAAACATAGTTTCTCTCGGTCTGAGAATCTCATTCTCAAGCTCGTTTTAAATCCTTTGGATTACACTCATTGTGCGTGTGACCAAATAGGTTCTCGGTTTATGTTGGCCATCTATAATTAACCATTAATTATAGAACGATCATGAGTGGCACCTAGTAGTACATCATGATCCCCAATTAACCGAAAAGATCAACGGTTGATCCAGAACTATTTACGAAACCCTTGATGGCTCGAATGAATCGTGCCCCATTCCCTTCACTCATCTTATACCCACTTGGTTGAGGACATGGTCTATTGTGCCGATCCCCACTAAGGCTCACTCGTCACACCTAGCCCAAGTATCATTTCCTCGTCCTCTGATTCTAGTTACTCCACATGTATCGAAGAGTACTTTACTCTAAACATGTAATGCTTTGGCCAAAGACTTTAGTAACAATCCGACGAGAGGCCATGGGTATACATCTCCTCGCAAGGAGTGGTGAATCCTTTATAGGCTATTCAAACACCTTGATCATGACTTATACCCAATCATCCGGGTCCACATCTCCTCGGAGATGTTTGCTTAAGATGTCAAAGCATAAGTCTCCATGATCAAGATGACTTGAATACCGCAAGTCGAAGGAACATCGCACTTAAGCCCGCGATAAGAACTTCATTGACATATCTATATGCGAGAACCATATGAAGTCTTACGGTGGTCACTCCAATGAACTAGTTACCATAACTAGCATCCACGATTAACTCGGACATCACAATGTCTCCGGCCCGGTGAGAATCGGTGCTTGGATACACCAAGTATACCTCGTGCTAGTCTCGGCGAATTGATGGTGTCCGAATCCATCAATTCATCGACTAGGGATAATTAGATACATCACAATTACACATGTAGAGATACTCACTAGTTGTGATCCAATCACAAATTCTCTCATCTTTGTGAATCGTATCGTGGACATTGATAAATGAGTTTAAGATCCAATCAAATACATTAAACATGTATACTCAAATAGTGAATCTTCATTTATCATATAAATGGTTCATACATAAAGCGATTGCCTTAGGACATCTCTCATATATTACTAACGGACTCCCTTGGCCTAATGCCAATCGCTACGGTATCGATACCATAAGCACCAACATGACCCTCAAACTTACTTTGAGGTAATGCTTTAGTCAAAGGATCCGCTAAGTTCCTTTCGATGGGAATTTTCTCGATTTGTATTTCGTTCCTACTTATGATCTCTCGATAAGATGATAGCGTGAGCACATGTTTGGATCGTTGATGAGACCTTGGCTCTTTCCTTTGTCTGCAATTGCTCCATTGTTGTATCGCGATGAACCGGTATTGCTTCAACAATGGCGGAATCACACCAAGTTCTTGAGCGAACTTCTTGATCCAAACCGCTTCCTTTCTTGCTTAGAAGGCTGCAATATATTCTGCCTCGGTGGTAGAATCGCTCTGATCTCTTGTTTGGAATTTTTCCAACTCACTGCGCCCCGTTCAAGGTGAACAAATATCGGTGAGACACACGGAATCATCCTTTATGCATGCGGAAGTGGCATCGTATACCCGCATATCACCATGTCCCTTCTCCATATATTAGGAACACATCCTTAGTTCTTCTCAAGTACTTAAGGATCGTCTTAACAGCCCAATGATCCATTCTGGATCGGTGGTATCTGCTCGTGACACTCGAGCATACGATACATCGGGCCTCGTACATAACATAGCATACATGATAGATCCTATTGCGGATGCATAGGGAATCTTACTCATGCAAATCCTCTCGTCTTACGTGCGCGGACACATAGACTTGAAAGGTGTACCCCATGCACGATGGGTAGAAACCTTTCTTGGATTAGACATGCTAAACCTCTTTGCTCGGTCTATATATGTAGGCTATGCGAAAGACCAAGCAACCGTTTGATCTATCTCTATAGATCTTAATCCCAGGATGTAGGTTGCTTCTCCCGAGTCTTTCATGGAGAATGTCTTGGATAACCAAACCTTAGCATTTGTAAGATTGACACATCGTTTCCTATAAGTAATATGTCATCGACATACAATACTAGAACACATTTGCCTCCCACTAACCTTCTTGTACACACAAGGTTAAATGCGGATTTTGTGAGAAATCAAACTTTTGATCGTCTCATCAAAGCGGATATTCCGACTCTGGATGCTTGCTTGATCCATAAATGGATCGTCATGATTTGCATACCTTGGTTTTATCAGCGATGTGAAACCCTCGGTGTATCATATACACGTCCTCGGAGTTTCCATTAAGGAAAGTTTTCACATCCATCGCCATATCTCATAATCATAATGGTAGCTATGGCGGGAGCATCGAATGGATTTAAGCATAGCTCTGAGCGAATAGGTTTCGTCATAATCAACACCTTGCTTTTGACGATATCCTTTCGCCACCAATCTAGCCTTATAGGTAATCACATTACCATCCATGTCAGTTTTCTTCTTGAAAACCCACTTGCACCCTATAGGCTTTATGCCTTGGTGGGTCGACCAAGTTCGAACTTGGTTTCGTACATGGAATCCATTTGACTTCATGGCACCAAGCCACTTATCCCTTCTACGAACTTATCGGCACTTCTTCATAAGCGGTAGGCTCCTCATCATCAATGAGTAACACGTCGTTCGATTAAACTTACGAGAAATCCATATCTCTCGGGAATATTGCGTGTTCTGCGGATCTCTGAAGATGTGGTGTTACAATAGTCGTAGATTGCTCATCACTATGAGTTGTCATTTGTTGTGCTTCACCGAGTATCTCATTAATGTCTATTTGAGTCTCTCAGGCCTCCTCAAGCTCGGCGACACTCCCCTTGTTTTCTTGCAAGAGAAACTCTTTCTCTAGAAACACGCATGCCTTGAAACAAACACCTTTTGTTCCACAGGATGATAGAATTGGTAACCCCTTGTTTCCTTAGGGTATCAATAAATAGACATTTATCGGACTTAGCATCAATTTATACGTCTGATCCACTTCACATAAGCGAGACAACCCCATATCTTCAAGTAAGATACATGAGGTTTCTTACCATTCCATATCTCATATGGAGTAGTTGAGACTACCTTGGTAGGCATTACATTTAACAAAGTAAGCTGTATGCGAAGTGCATAACCCCAAAGGACTTGGGAAGAGTTGCATGATTCATCATTGACTGACCATGTCCAACAAGTCGATTCGCCTCTCGGATACACCATTATCTTTGTGGTGTATATGAGAATCCATTGAGACAATATGCCATTGTCTCTTAGATAATCAAGAAACTCTTGACTTAAGTATTCACCACCTCGATCCGATCGAAGTATTTTAATAGTCTTGTCATGTTGTTTCTCTACTTCATTTCTGAATTCTTTGAACCTTTCAAAGGCTTCAGACTTGTGTTTCATCAAGAACACATACCCAAACCGTGAGTGACCATCGGTGAAGGTAATGAAGTAGCTATAGCCTCCTAATGCTTGAGTTGACATAGGTCCACATACATCAGTATGTACTAGACCTAGTAACTCTCCCACTCGTTCACCTTTTCCAGTAAAAGGTAACTTAGTCATCTTGCCTTTTAAGCATGATTCGCATGTATCGTATGAATCCAATTCAAACGATTCCAGAATTCCACATCGGTGTAATTCGGACATGCGTTTCTTGCTTATATGGCCAAGACGACAATGCCACATATAGGAGTCTATGTGATTATCCTTTCGAGCACGCGTGTTGCTCGCTTCGATATTGAAAATGTCACTGGATACGTCCAACGTATAAATGCCATTACTCAAAGTTCCAATTCCAGAAAGTACGCCATTCAAAGTTATATAACAACAATTGTTACTAAACGTTAAATGGAAACCATTTCTATTTAAGAAATAGAAACAATGTTCTTTATTAGAGAAGGAACATAATAGCAATTGTCCAGTTCCAAGACTAGTCCACTAGGGAGCTTCAGCAAATAAGTTCCGATGGCGACCACAGCAACCTTTGCTCCATTGCCAACTCGCAAATTTGACTCTCCTCGACGACAAGTCTTCTTCTATTCCTTAGCCTGTATGTCATTACATATATGTGAGCTACACCCAAGATCCAATACCCAAGTGTCTAAGGAAATAGAATGACAATCAATAACGAAGATACAAGAGGATGGGGCATCCGATGCCTTCTTCTTCATGGACTCAAGATAAATCTTGCACTTTCTTCAAGAATGGCCTTCCTTGCCACAATGATGGCAAGTGCCCTTTTGCGCCAGTTCCGCCTTCTTTGCCTTTTTGTTCTTTCCTTTCTTCTGTTCTTTTGCCTTCCTCTTAGAACCTTTCTTTGAGGAATCAACTAATGAACCGCCTTTCTCTCATGCTTCACTAAGGCTCCACAGCCTTCAAAGATATTGAGGAGCTCTGAATGGTGGATTCCAATTTGTTCATCCGATAGTTCATCACAAATTGAGAAACTCTTGGGCAAACAATGCAGAATTAAGTCAATACTTAACTCATGATCCATCACAAAACCGAGGGTAGCTAGCGCGATGTACCCGCTCATCTTTAGCACAAATCGCATTACATACGAACCTTCTTGCATCTTCGTGGTGAAGAGGAGCCTAGAGACCTCGAACCTTTCGGATCTCGCTTGCTCATCGAACAACTCATGAAGATGGAAGACCATAGTGTTAGCATCCATATGCTCATGCTGCTTCTGCAGCTCAGGTACCATCGCCGCTAGCATGATGCAACTCGCCAGCTCAGAATCTGCCACATGCTTCTGATAGACCAACATTTGGTCTGGAGTTGCATCGTCCTTAGGACGGTCAGGAAGAGGCTCTTCAAGGACATATGCAAGCTTTTCCGCTGAGAACAATTCTCGTGTTTCTAAGCCACCCGAAGTTTAGCCCAATACTTGTTCAATCCAAAATAGTGCAAATTCAAAGACGCTATGATCAATTTATTGACCTAGAAATACAAAACGAGCATATATGAGAAAATGATTTTAAAATGCATCAATATACATTTATAAATCCCATTCATTTTTCGAATTTCAAAAACCCCAAAATCACTTCGTGAGATTGTAGGTCCATCTCCGAATGGGCTGATATCCATCATAGTTATGAACAACCTTGGAGAGAGTCCAACAAGCCATTCATAACTACGACGGTAGGTATCATCTATACCGATTGCATATCCCGTATATGCAACTATCACAATGTGCTATCAACTAATTGAATGTTCACACATACATCGGGTTGTTAACACATTAACAAGTATGCATCATATGCATAGCACCCAACTTCACCTCCCTTTACATCGACCTGAGAGAGTCCAACAAACCGATGCTCCAAGTTAAAGCCAACCCATTAATCGACATAGTTTTAATATGTTTAGAGCGAATTCAAACAATTAGCCCATCTTGGAGAGAGTCCAACAACCAAAGCTAACGATTGACCTCTGACTATTAACATATTAGTATTAAACTATTCCATGGTTTGAACATATTAAGGTTAGAGCCGGGATTGGAGAGAGTCCAACAACCCAAACAAGAAACAGAACTCTGGTTCTAACCATATTAATGGAAGGTGTAGGCTTTAATATTGATTAAGGGTTTTATGTCTCATCCTCTTTGCATGCAAATAACTATTATCTACATGGCATGGCATACATGGCATACATCTACATGTCACGACACGCATGGCATAATGTTATGCATCTAATGCAATTACATGGCATACAATTATGTCATGTATATAATTTCCTTATATGTCATAACTATTTATGGAAATAAAATATGTTTAAGATTTGATTCTCCAAATCAAATCATAATTAAATTAGGAAACAAATTTCCAAATCTAATCACATATTTTATTCATGGAATTATTTGATTAAGGAAAATCTATTTAGGAAACCAATTTCCTAAATCTTTAAAACTACTTATGGAAATAAATATTTTAAGATTTGATTTCAAATCAAATCATGATTAAATTAGGAAACAAATTTTAGATCTAATCAAATATTTTATTTATGGAAAATATAAATTTCATAAATACTTCCAACTTTCCAAAAGTGGAAGATTTCCATAAATACTTCTAGACTTTCCAAAATTGAAAATTTCCATAAATACTTCTAAATTTCCAAAATTTAGAAAATTTCCAGAAATACATTATGACTATCGAAACCATTTTTACGATTATGTCAAACACAACCCGGGCTCGATACCACTGGGTTTCAAGATCACAAGGCAGGTGTGTTCGATCATGTTTCAGAAACATGAGCACAAATGAAGCAATAAAAATAATAAATACTCCTATTTATTACAACACACACAACACACGCATGCTATTACAACAAGTGTAGACATAACCGTAAATTAAAATTTGCAATAAAAGGAAATTAAACTACGTTATACCTTCCGTATGACGTGTAGCGGAACGGCACATCAACCGAACGATCCTCGTAAGAATCGCCTCTATCCGTGATCCACGCCGAGCCTCGATGACTTCGCTAAGTCACGAGCTTCGCCTTCAGACGGGTTACTAGCCTCGTGTTGAAGACGACGTGATCGAGAGATGATCACGATCCGAATCCAAATTCGATCCAAAACGAAGTTCTCAAAACTCGCTTCTCCGAGAGGTATTCACAACCGCTTGACGAATCCTTCGCCCTCCACTCAGAGGATTACCGAGATCAAATCCCCGTAAGTTAGCCGCTGTCGGAGCACCAACCGCCGCCCAAACGACGCCCGACGAGAGGAGGAGAAGCTGTCCAGAAAACTGGACAGCTTGGTGGAGGAGTAGGCGCCGGCCAAAACAAGGAGAGAAAAGGCTCACCTTGATGCCGAACCTATAGGAGATCACCGGAGGGTCGCCGGAGGTTCACGGCTGTGGAGCTTGGGCGCCCGGCAAGGGTCTTGGGCGGGCACAAAAGGTGGGCGCCGAAATAAGGAGGTGGGCGGCAACTATAGTGTTTAAGCCCTATTTTATAGAGAACTAATTCTCTTAATGGTTAATGGATCATATCCATAAAGCCCGTTAACCCGCTCCATTAAGATAAGTTAAAATAAACCAAACCATGATGGTTTATTTTAAGTTAAAACGAACCGAACCAACCTTTGGTTCATTCGTTTAATATAAACCAAACCCTTTGGTTTATTCTCATCCATTAGATTAGAACCAAACCATTTTGGTCCATCCATTATGTCTTCATAAGACACGGCCCATCCACGCTTCCATTGCGACTGAAACAATTTCATGCTCGCTTTATGTTTGGTCCAACCAAACATAGTTTCTCGATCGAGAATCCCATTCTCAAGCTCGTTTAAATCCTTTGGATTACACTCGTTGTCGTGTGACCAAATAGGTTCTCGGTTTATGTTGGCCGTCTATAATTAACCATTAATTATAGAGCGATCATGAGTGGCACCTAGTAGTACATCATGATCCCCAATTAGCGAAAAGATCAGCGGTTGATCGAGAACTATTTAGAAACCCTTGATGCTCGAATGAATCGTGCCCCATTCCCTTCACTCATCTTATACCCACTTGGTTCAGGACATGGTCTATTGTGTCAGTCCCCACTAGGCTGACTACGTCACACCTAGCCCACGTATCATTTCCTCGTCCTACGGATTCTAGTTACTCCACATGTATCGAAGAGTACTTTACTCTAAACATGTAATGCTTTGGCCAAAGACTTTAGTAACAATCCGACGAGAGGCCATGGGTATACATCTCCTGCGCAAAGTGGTGAATCCTTTATAGGCTATTCAAACACCTTCGATCACTTGACTTATACCCAATCATCCGGGTCCACATCTCCTTAGAGATGTTTGCTTAAGATGTCAAAGCATAAGTCTCCATGATCAAGATGACTTGAATACCGCAAGTCAAAGGAACATCGCACTTAAGCCACAGTAAGAACTTCATTGACATATCTATATATGCAGAGAACCATATGAAGTCTTACGGTGGTTGGTCACTCATGAACTAGTTACCATAACTAGCATCCACGATTAACTCGGACATCACAATGTCTCGGCCCGGTGAGAATCAATTTGCTTGGATACACCAAGGAGTATACCTCGTGCTAGTCTCGTGAAATTGATGGTGTCCAAATCCATCGATTCATCGACTAGGGATAATTCCGATACATCACAATTACACATGTAGAGATACTCACTAGTTGTGATCCAATCACAAATTCTCTCATGCTGTGAATCGTATCGTGGACATTCAGTAAATGAGTTTAAGATCCAATCAAATACATTAAACATGTATACTCAAATAGTGAATCTTCATTTATCATATAAATGGTTCATACATAAGGCGATTGCCTTAGGACATCTCTCATATATTACTAAAAGATTCTGCCACTAAGGCAGAATACATTGCAGCTTTGGAAGCAGCAAAGGAAGCAGTTTGGATCAAGAAGTTCATCTCTGAACTTGATGTGGTCTCATCAATGATCCAAACATGTGTGCCTTATCGGAGAGATCATCGGTAGGAACAAAATACAAATCGAGAAAATTCCCCTTTGAAAGAAACTTGGCGGATCCCTTGACTAAGGCATTACCTCGATATAAGTTTGAGGTCATGTTAGAGCTTATGGTATTGGATACATGGCGATTAGCATTAGGCCAAGTGGGAGTGCATTAGTAATATATGAGAGATGTCCTAAGGCAATGCCTTATGTATGAACCATTTATATGATAAATGAAGATTCACTATTTGAGTATACATGTTTTATGTATTTGATTGGATCTTAAACTCATTTCTTGAATGTCGCGATCGATTCGGCATGAGAGAATTTGTGATTGGATCACAACTAGTGATATCTCTACATGTGTAATTATGATGTATCGAAGGTATCCTAGTCGATGAATTGATGGATTTGGACACCATCGATTAATGTCGGAGTTGCGCGGTATACTCTTGGTGTATCAAGCAGATTCTCCTTTGAGTGGGGCTGTGATGTCCGGAGTTAATAAATGGATGCTAGATTACTAATTCATTGGAAGTGACGGTAGTAAGACTTCATATGGTTCTCTGCATATATAGATATGTCGATGAAGTTCTTCTTTGTGGCTTAAGTGCGATGTTCCTTTGACTTGCGGTATTCAAGTCATCTTGATCATAGAGACTTATGCTTTGACATCTTAAGCAAACATCTCTAAGGAGATGTGGACCTGGGATGATTGGGTATAAGTCGAAGTGATCGAAGGTGTTTGAATAGCCTATAAAGGATTCACCACTCCTTGCGCGGAGATGTATACCCATGGCCTCTCGTCGGATTGTTACTAAAGTCTTTGGCCAAAGCATTACATGTTTAGAGTAGGTACTCTTCGATACATGTGGAGTAACTAGAATCCGTAGGACGAGGAAATGATACTTGGGCTAGGTGTGACGTAGTCAGCCTAGTGGGGACTGACACAATAGACCATGTCCTGAACCAAGTGGGTATAAGATGAGTGAAGAATGAAGACGTTCATTCGAGCTCTGAAGGGTTTGAAATAGTTACGGATCAGCGTTGATCTTTTCGGTTGGTGGGATCATGATGTACTACTAGGTGCCACTCATGATCGTTCTATAATTATGGTTAATTATAGGCGACCAACATAAGCACGAGAACCTATTTGGTCACACGCTGTGGCGTAATCAAAGGATTTAAAAGCGAGCTTGAGAATGGGATTCTCGAGCGAGAAACTAGGTTTGGTTGGACCAAACATAAGCGAGCATGAAATTATTTGATCGCTAATGGCGTGGATGGGCGTGTCTTATGAAGACGTAATGGATGAACCAAAAATGGTTTGGTTCTAATCAATGGAGAGAATAAACCAAAGGGTTTGGTTTATTTTAAGCGAATGAACCAAAGTTGGTTGATTGTTTAACAAAATAAACCATCATGGTTTGGTTTATTTTAACTTATCTTAATGGAAGCGAGTTAGCGGGCTTTAATGGTTATGATCCATTAACCATTAAGAATTAGTTCTCTATAAAGGAGCTTAATGGATAATTAAACCTAATCCAAAACCCTAGCCTGAGTTGCCGCCCACCCTTGAGGATTGGCGCCAACCTGACCGGCTGCGCCCTCTCCTCCTCCAGCCGGGCATCGAAGGCCTTCCTTCCCTCGCCGTCGGGTTGGTGCTCTTTTGGCGGCGCCTACTCCTCCACCAAGCTGTCCAGTTTTCTGGACAGCTTCTTCTCCTCTAAATCGGGCGTCGTTTGGGCGGCGGTTGGAAACTCGACAGCGGATAACTTACGAGATTCGATCTCCGGTAATCCTCTAAGGTGGAGGGCGAAGGATTCGTCAATTGGTTGTGAATACCTCTCGGAGAAGCGAGTTTGAGGACTCGTTTTGGATCGAATTTGGATTGGATCGTGATCATCTCTCGATCACGTCGTCTTCAACACGAGGCTAGTAACCCGAAGGCGAAGCTCGTGGCTTAAGCGAAGTCATCGAGGAACTCGGCGTGGATCTGGATAGAGGCGATTCTAGCGAGGATCGTTCGGTTGATGCCGTTCCGCTACCGTCATCGAAAGGTATAACGTAGATAAATTTCCTTTTATTGCAAATTTAAATTTACGGTTATGTCTACACTTGTTGTAATATGCATCGTGTGTTGTGTGTGTTGTAATAAATATAGATTTATTATTTTATTGCTTCATTTGTGTTCATGTTTACACATGATCGAACACACACACTTGTGCGATCTTGAAAACCAGATGGTATCGAGCCCGAGTTGTGTTTAGACATAATCGTAAAAATGGTTTGCGATAGTCATAATGTATTTCTGAAATTTTCTAATTTTGGAAATTTAGAAGTATTTATAAATTTTCAATTTTGGAAAGTCTAGAAGTATTTATGAAATCTTCCACTTTTGGAAAGTTGGAAGTATTTATGAAATTGATATTTTCCATAAATAAAATATTTGATTAGATTGGAAATTTGTTTCTAATTTAATCATGATTTGATTTGAAATCAAATCTTAAAATATTTTATTTCCATAAGTAGTTTTAATGATTTAGGAAATTGGTTTCCTAAATAGATTTTCCTTAATCAAATAATTCCATGAATAAAATATGTGATTAGATTTGGAAATTTGTTTCCTAATTTAATTATGATTTGATTTGGAGAATCAAATCTTAAACATATTTTATTTCATAAATAGTTATGACATATAAGAAATATATACATGACATAATTGTATGCCATGTAATTGCATTAGATGCATAACATTATGCCATGCGTGTCGTGACATGTAGATGTATGCCATGTATGCCATGCCATGTAGATAATAGTTATTTGCATGCAAGAGGATGAGACATAAAAACCCTTAAACAATATTAAAGCCTACACCTTCCATTAATATGGTTAGAACGAGTTAGTTTCTTGTTTGGGTTGTTGGACTCTCTCAAGCTGGCTCGAACACATGGAATAGTTTAATACTAATATGGTAAGAGTCGGAGGTCAATCGTTAGCTTTGGTTGTTGGACTCTCTCAAGCTGGGCTAATTGGTTGAATCGCTCTAACCATATTAAAACTATTTCGATTAATGGGTTGGCTTTAACGGAGCATCGGCTTGTTGGACTCTCTCGAATTCGATGTAAAGGGAGAGTGAAGTTGGGTGCTATGCATATGATGCATACTTGTTAATGTGTTAACAACCCGATGTATGTGAACATTCAATTAGTTGATAGCACATTGTGATAGTTGCATATCGTGATATGCAATCGGTATAGTTGATACCTACCGTCAGAGTTATGAATGGCTTGTTGACTCTCTCCAAGGTTGTTCATAACTATGATGGATATCAGCCCATTCGAGATGGACCTACGATCTCCTCAAGTGATTTTGGGGTTTTTGAAATTCAAAATGAATGGGATTTATAAATGTATATTGATGCATTTTAAAATCATCTTTCTCATATATGCTCGCTTTTGTATTTCTAAAATTGATCATGATGTCTTTGAATTTATGCTCCATTTTGATTCAATAAATTGATCGGGCCGAACTTGGATCGCTTAGAAACTTGAGAATTGTTCTCAAGGTGAAAAGCTTGCAATGTCCTCAAGGCGCTCTTCCCGCATCCTAGTGATTTATGCAACTCGACCAATTGTTGGCCTATCGTAAAACATGTGAGTGATTCAACAAATGAGTTGCATCATGCTAGCCGCGATGGAACCTAAGCTACGAAAGCAAAGATGAGCATATGGATGCTCATATCGTAGTCCTTCATCTTTATGAGTTGGTTTGATGAGCAAGTGAGATTCAAAGGTTCAAGTCTCCAAGCTCCTCTTCACCTCTGAGATGCAAGAAGGTTCATCCGTGGTATCGCCAATATGTCAAGACTGTGGAGTCTTCTGAGAAGCATGAGCAGGGGACGGTGCTGTTAGTTGATTCCTCGAAGAAAGGTTCTAAGAGGAAGTCAAAGGAACAACAGAAGGGAAAGAAGAGAAGGGATAAGAAGGTAGAACTAGCACAAAAAGGAAACTTTCCATCATTATGGCAAGGAGAGCCATTTGCGAAGAAAGTGCAAGATTTATCTTGAGTCCGTGAAGAAGGATAAGGCATCGGATGCCCCATCTTCTTCAGAAATCTTCTTTATTGATTGTCATTCTATTTCCTCAGACACTTTGATATTTGATAATGGGTGTGACTCACATATATGTAATGACATACATGGGCTAAGGAATAGAAGAAGACTCACAAGTAGAAGACTCGTCGAGGAGAGTCAAATTCGTGTTGGGAATGGAGCAGCGGTTCTTTGCACTGCCATCAGCGTATTTGTTGGAACTCCTGTAGGACTTGTCTTAGAAGGGACAATTGCTTTTATGTTCCTTCGTTGATAAAGAACATCATTTCTATTTCTTGTTTAAATAGAAATGGGTACCATTTGACTTTAGTAACAATTGTTGTTACATAACTTTGAATGGAGTTCTTTATGGAATTTGGAACTTTAAGCAATGGTGTTTATCGTTGGGCGTATCGATGACATTTTCAATATCGAAGCGAGCAACAGCGTGCTCGAAAGGATAATCAAATAGACTCCTATATGTGGCATTGTCGTCTTGGCCATATAAGCGAAGCATGTCGAATTACACGATGTGGAATGCGGAATCGTTGAATTGGATTCATACGATACATGCGAATCATGCTTAAAGGCAAGATGACTAAGTTACCTTTCTTTGGAAAGGTGAGCAGTGGGAGAGTTACTAGGTCTAATACATGCGATGTATGTGGACCTATGTCAACTCAAGCATTAGGAGGCTATAGCTACTTCATTACCTTCATATGATCACTCGCGGTTTGGGTATGTGTTCTTGATGAAACACAAATCTGAAGCCTTTGAAAGGTTCAAAGAATTCAGAAATGAAGTAGAGAAACAACATGACAAGAGTATTAAAATACTTCGATCGGATCGAGGTGGTGAATACTTAAGTCAAGAGTTTCTTGATTATCTAAGAGACAATGGTATATTGTCTCAATGGACTCCGCCCTATACACCACGACATAATGGTGTATCGAGAGGCGTAGCTAGGACCTTGTTGGACATGGTCGGTCGATGATGAATCATGCGACTCTTCCCAAGTCCTTTTGGGGCTATGCACTTGAATTTGTTTACTTGTTAAGCAGAATGCCTACAGAGTAGTCTCAACTACTCCATATGAGATATGGAATAGTAGAAACCTCATGTATCTTACTTGAAGATATGGGGTTGTCTGCTTATGTGAAGCGGATGCTAAGTCGATAAATGTCTATTTATTGGATACCTAAGAAACAAGGGGTTACCAATTCTATCATCTGTGGAACAAAGGTGTTTGTTTTGAGGCATCTTTGTGTTTCTAGAAAGAGTTTCTCTTGCGAGAAAGCAGTGGGAGTGTCGTCGAGCTTGAGAGGCTCGAGAGACTCAAATAGACATTGATGAGATACAGTGAAGCACAACAGGACAACTCATAGTGATGAGCAATCAATTTGGACCTATTGTAACACCACATCTTCGTAGATCTGGTAGAACACGCAATATTCTGAGAGATATGGATTTCGTAAGTGAATCGAGCGACGTGTTACTCATTGATGATGAGAGCCTACAGTTATGAAGAAGTCTTTGACAAGTTGAGAAAGGGATAAGTGGCTTGGTGCCATGAAGTGGAAATGGATTCCATGTATGAAAACCAAGTTTGGAACTTGGTTGACCCACTGAAGGCATAAAGCCTATAGGGTGCAAGTGGGTTTTCAAGAAGAAAACCGACATGGATGGTAATGTGATTACCTATAAGGCTAGATTGGTGGCGAAGGATATGCGTCAAAGCAAGGTGTTGATTATGGCGAAACCTATTCGCTGTAGCTATGCTTAAATCCATTCGGATGCTCGTGGCCATAGCGACTCATTATGATTATGAGATATGGCGGATGGATGTAGTAAGCTTTCGCCAATGGAAACACCCGCTCGAGGATGTGTATGATACGACCGAGGGTTTCACATCGCTGATAAAACCAAGGTATGCAAATTGCGACGGTCCATTTATGGATTGAAGCAAGCATCCAGAGTCGGAATATCCGCTTTGATGAGACAATAAAAAGTTTGATTTCTCACAAAATCCGCATTTAACCTTGTGTGTACAAGAAGGTTAGTGGGAGTGCAGTCGTGTTCCTAGTATTATATGTTGATGACATATTACTTATAGGAAACGATGTTTCAATCTTACAGTCAGTTAAGATTTGGTTATCCAAGACATTCTCCATGAAAGACCTGGGAGAAGCAACCTACATCCTCGGGATTAAGATCTATAGAGATAGATTGAAACGGTTGCTTGGTCTTTCGCAGTCTACATACATAGACCGAGTGCTAAGGAGGTTTAGCATGTCGGAATCCAAGAAAGGTTTCCTACCCATCAGGCATGAGGTACACCTTTCGAAGTCTTTGTGTCCGCACACAGAAGACGAGAGGATTTGCATGAGTAAGATTCCCTATGCATCCGCAATAGGATCTATCATGTATGCTATGTTATGTACAAGGCCCAATGTATCATATGCTCTGAGTGTCACGAGCAGATACCAGTCTGATCCAGGAATGGATCATTGGGTGGCTGTTAAGACAATCCTTAAGTACTTAAGAAGAACTAAGGATGTGTTCCTGATATATGGAGAAGGGTACATGGTGATACGTGGGTATTCGGATGCCAGCTTCCAAACAGATAAGGATGATTCCATGTCTCAGTCTGAGTATGTATTCACCTGGAATGGAGGTGCAATAAGTTGGAAAGGTTCTAAGCTTGACACTATGACGGATTCTGCCACTAAGGCAGAATACATTGCAGCTTTGGAAGCAGCAAAGGAAGCGGTTTGGATCAAGAAGTTCATCTCTGAACTTGATGTGGTCTCATCAATGATCCAAACATGTGCTTCGCCGCTATCATCTTATCAGAGAGATCATCAGTAGGAACAAAATACAAATCGAGAAAATTCCCACTGAAAGGAACTTAGCGGATCCCTTGACTAAGGCATTACCTCAATATAAGTTTGAGGGTCATGTTCGAGCTTATGGTATTGGATACCGTAGCGATTAGCATTAGGCCAAGTGGGAGTCTGTTAGTAATATATGAGAGATGTCCTAAGGCAATTGTTTTATGTATGAACCATTTATATGATAAATGGAGATTCACTATTTGAGTATACATGTTTTATGTATTTGATTGGATCTTAAACTCATTTACTGAATGTCCACGATACGATTCACAGAATGAGAGAATTTGTGATTGGATCACAACTAGTGAGTATCTCTACATGTGTAATTGTGATGTATCGAAATTATCCCTAGTCGATGAATTGATGGATTTGGACACCATCAATTCTGTCGAGACTAGCACGAGGTATACTCCTTGGTGTATCCAAGCAGCTGATTCTCACTGGGTGGAGACATAGTGATGTCCGGAGTTAATCGTGGATGCTAGTTATGGTAACTAGTTCATTGGAGTGACCAGCCGTAAGACTTCATATGGTTCTCTGCATATATAGATATGTCAATGAAGTTCTTACTGTGGCTTAAGTGCGATGTTCCTTTGACTTACGGTATTCAAGTCATCTTGATCATGGAGACTAATGCTTTGACATCTTAAGCAAACATCTCTAAGGAGATGTGGACCCGGGATGATTGGGTATAAGTCGAAGTGATCGAAGGTGTTTGAATAGCCTATAAAGGATTCACCACTCCTTGCGAGGAGATGTATACCCATGGCCTCTCGTCTGATTGTTACTAAAGTCTTTGGCCAAAGCATTACATGTTTAGAGTAAGGTACTCTTCGATACATGTGGAGTAACTAGAATCCGTAGGACGAGGAAATGATACTTGGGCTAGGTGTGACGTAGTCAGCCTAGTGGGGACCGACACTATAGACCATGTCCTCGAACCAAGTGGGTATAAGATGAGTGAAGGGAATGGGGCACGATTCATTCGAGCCATCAAGGGTTTCGTAAATAGTTCTGATCAACCATTGATCTTTTCGGTTAATTGGGGATCATGATGTACTACTAGGTGCCACTCATGATCGTTCTATAATTAATGGTTAATTATAGACGGCCAACATAAACCGAGAACCTATTTGGTCACACGCACAACGAGCGTAATCCAAAGGATTTTAAACGAGCTTGAGAATGGGATTCTCAGACCGAGAGAAACTAGGTTTGGTTGGACCAAACATAAAGCGAGCAAGAAATCGTTTCAGTCGCAATGGAAGCGTGGATGGGTCGTGTCTTATGAAGACATAATGGATGAACCAAAATGGTTTGGTTCTAATCCAATGGAGGAGAATAAACCAAAGGGTTTGGTTTATTTTAAACGAATGAACCAAAAGTTGGTTCGGTTTGTTTTAACTTAAAATAAACCATCATGGTTTGGTTTATTTTAACTTATCTTAATGGAGCGGGTTAACAGGCCTAATGGTTATGATCCAATAACCATTAAGAGAATTAGTTCTCTATAAATGAGGGCTTAATGGATAATTAAGCCCTAATCCAAAACCCCTAGCCTCAAGAGTTGCTGCCCACCCCTTGAAGGATTCAGCGCCAACCCTAGGCTGCCGCCCCTCTCCTCCTCCAACCGGCGTCCAGAAGGAGCCTTCCTTCCCCCTCGCCGGCGTCGAGCTGCTGCCGGTTGGTGCTCTGGTGATCTTCCTTGGGTGTGGCGATAAGGTGAGCACTTGGCTTCCTTGTTTTGGCCGGCGCCTACTCCTCCACCAAGCTGTCCAGTTTTCTGGACAGCTTCTTCTCCTCTAGTCGGAGCATCGTTTGGACGACGGTTAGAGCTCCGACAGCGGAGAACTTACCGGCGATTCGATCTCCGGTAATCCTCTGAGGTGGAGGATGAAGGATTCGTCAATTGGTTGACGAATACCTCTCCGGAGAAGCGAGTTTTGAGAACTCGTATTAGGATCCGAATTTGGATTCGGATCGTGATCATCTCTCGATCACGTCGTCTTCAACACAAGGCTAGTAACCCGTACGAAGACGAAGCTCGTGGCTTAGCGAAGTCATCCCGAGGAACTCGGCGTGGATACGGATAGAGACGATTCTAGCGAGGATCGTTCCGGTTGATGTCGTTCCCGCTACACGTCATACGAAAGGTATAACGTAGTTAAATTTCCTTTTATTGCAAATTTAAATTTACGGTTATGTCTATACTTGTTGTAATATGCATGCGTGTGTTGTGTGTGTTGTAATAAATAGAAGTATTTATTATTTTTATTGCTTCCGCTGTGTTCATGTTTACGAAACATGATCGAACACACACACGCCGCGGTGCCGGAAACCCAACAACATGTAAATTTGATTCTCCCTTGACGAGTCTTCTTCTATTCCTTAGCCCATGTATGTCATTAAATATATGTCAGCCACTCCCTGTATTCAATACCCAAGTGTTTGAGGAAATAGAATGACAATAAATAATGAAGATATCTGAAGAAGATGGGGCATCCGATGCCTTATTCTTCTTCACGAATTGAAGATAAATCTTGCAATTTCTTCGCCAATGGCCCTCCTTGCCATAATGATGGCAAGTGCTCTTTTGAGCTGGTTCTGCCTTTTTAGCCTTTTTCTTCCCCTTCTGCTATTTCTTTGACTTCCTCTTAGAACCTTTCTTCGAGGAATCAACTTACAGCACCGTCCCCTGCTCATGCTTCACAGAAGACTCCACAGTTTTCAACATGTTGAGCAGTACCACAGATAAACCTTCTTACATCTCAGAGGTGAAGAGGAGATTGGAGACTTTGAACCTTTCAAATCTCACTTGCTCATCAACCAACTCATAAAGATGAAAGACTATGGTATGAGCATCCATATGCTCATGCTACTTCCACAGCTTAGGTACCATCGTGGCTAGCATGATGCAACTCACCATTTCAGAATCAGTCACATGTTTCTGATAGGCCAACAATTGGTCCAGAGATGCATTGTCACTAGGAAGGGCGGGAAGAGGCGCTTCGAGGACATTTGCAATCTTTTCGACCTTGAGAATAATTCTCAAGTTTCTAAGCCAGTCCAAGAAGTTCGGCCCAGTCAATTTATTCAAATCCAAAATAGAATGCAAATTCAAAGACATCATGATCAATAGATTAACTTAGAAATACAAAACGAGCATATATGAGAAAGATGATTTGAAATGCATCAATATATATTCATAAATCCCATTCATTTTTCGAATTTCAAAAACCCCAAAATCACTTCGAGAGATCATAGGTCCATCTCCGAATGGGCTGATATCCAAAATAGATATGAACAACCTTGGAGAGAGTCCAACAAGTCATTAATAACTACGATGGTAGGTATCAAATATACCGATTGCATATCACATATATGCAACTATCACAATGTGCTATCAACTTATTGAATGTTCACACATACATCGGGTTGTTAACTTATTAACAAGTATGCATCATATGCATAGCACCCAACTTCACCTCCCTTCACATTGACCTTGGAGAGAGTCCAACAAGTCGATGCTCTAGGTTAAAGCCAACCCATTAATCGAGAAATAGTTTTAATATGGTTAGAGCGCATTCAACAAATTAGCCCATCTTGGAGAGAGTCCAACAACCAAAGCTAACGATTGACCTCTGACTCTTACCATATTAGTATTAAACTATTCCATGGTTTGAACATGTTCGGATTCGAGCCGGGCTTGGAGAGAGTCCAACAACCCAAACAAGAAACGAAACTCTGGTTCTAACCATATTAATGGAAGGTGTAGCATTTAATATTGAGTAAGGGTTTTTATGTCTCATCCTCTTTGCATGCAAATAACTATTATCTACATGACATGACATACATGGCATACATCTACATGTCACGACACACATGGCATAATGATATGCATCTAATGCAATTACATGGCATATAATTATGACATGTACAAAATTTCTTTATATGTCATAACTATTTATGGAAATAAAATATGTTTGAGATTTGATTCTCCAAATCAAATCATGATTAAATTAGGAAACAAATTTTCAAATCTAATCACATATTTTAATTGTGGAAAGTGTTGATTAAGGAAAGTCAATTTAGGAAACAAATTTCCTAAATCATCAAAACTACTTATGGAAATAAAATATTTTAAGATTTGATTTCCCAAATCAAATCATGATTAAATTAGGAAACAAATTTCCAAATCTAATCAAATATTTTATTTATGGAAAATATCAATTTCCATAAATACTTCTAACTTTCCAAAATTAGAAGATTTCCATAAATACTTCTAGACTTTCCAAAATTAAAAATTTTCATAAATACTTCTAACTTTCCAAAAGTAGAAAATTTCCATAAATACCATTACGACTATCGCAAAATAATTTTATGATTATGTCGAAACATAACCTAGGCTCTGATACCACTCTTGGGTTTCCGGCATCGCGGCGAGTGTATGTTCGAACATGTTTTGCAAACATTTGCACAGCAGAAGAAATAAAAATAATAAATCTAATTTATTACAACACACACACCACACGCATGCATAATACAACATGTGTAGACATAACCGTAGTTTCAAATTTTGTAATAAAAGGAAATTTATTCTACGTATACCTGACGTATCACGTGTAGCGGGAAAGGCAACAACCGGAGTGATCCTCGCTAGAATGGCCTCTATCCGTATACACGCAGAGTTTCTTCGAGATAACTTAACAAAGTCACAAGCCTCGTCTTCGTATGAGTCACTAGCCTCATGCCGAAGACGATGTGATCGAGAGAAGATCACAATCCGAATCAAAATTCGGATTCAAAACGAGTCCTCAAAAACTCGCTTCTCCGGAGAGGTATTCGTCAACCGTTTGACGAATCATTCGTCCTCCACCTATGATGATTACCGGAGATTGAATCCCCGACAAAGTAGCCGCTATCGGAGCTCCAAAAGTCATCCAAACGACGCTCCGACACGAAGGAAACAAGATGTCCAAAGCTTAGTGGAGGAGTTAGCGCCGGCCAAAGGGAAGAGGGCCAGCTTGTCCTTGGTCACCAGAGCCAAGGAAAATCACCGGAGGGTCGCTGGAGGATCGTCGACTGAAGCTTGGATACCGGCAATAACTTGGACAGCGACACAAGGGTGGGCGGTGGCTAGGGTTTGGGCGCCGACCACAAGAGGAGAAGGAGATGGGGCGGCAACTTGGATTAGGGCTCTCATTCAACCCTTGAGCCCTATTTTATAGAGAACAAATTCTCCTAATGATTATTGGTTCATAACCAAAACCCGTTAACCCGCTCCATTAATTTAAGTTAAAATAAACCAAATCGATTTGGTCTATTTTAAGTTAAAACGAACCGAACCAACTTTTGTTTATTCGTTTAAAACAAACCAAACACCTTTGGTTTATTCTCCACCATTGTATTAGAACCAAACCAATTTAGTTCATCCATCATGTCTTCATAAGACACCGCCCATCCACGCTTCCATTGCGACTGAAACAATTTCATGCTCGCTCCTTGTTTGGTCCAACCAAACCTAGTTTCTCGGTCTGAGAATCTCATTCTCAAGCTCGTTTTAAATCCTTCGGATTACGCTCATTGTGTGTGTAACCAAATAGGTTCTCGGTTTATGTTGGCCATCTATAATTAACCATTAATTATAGAACGATCATGAGTGGCACCTAGTAGTACATCATGATCCCCAATTAACTGAAAAGATCAACGGTTGATCCAGAACTATTTCTGGAACCCTTCAGCAGCTACAATGAATCGTGCCCCATTCCCTTCACTCATCTTATACCCACTTTGTTCAGGACATGCTCTATAGTGTCAGTCCCCACTAGGTTGACTTCGTCACACCTAGCCCAAGTATAATTTCCTCGTCCTACGGATTCTAGTTACTGCACATGTATCCAAGAGTACCTTACTCTAAACATGTAATGCTTTGGCCAAAGACTTTAGTAACAATCTGATGAGTGGCCATGGGTATACATCTCCTCGCAAGGAGTAGTGAATCCTTTATAGGCTATTCAAACACCTTACATCACTTCGACTTATACCCAATCATCCTGGGTCCACATCTCCTCAGAGATGCTTGCTTAAGACATCAAAGCATAAGTCTTCATGATCAAGATGACTTGAATACCACAAGTCAACGGAATATCGCACTTAAGCTGCAGTAAGAACTTCATTGACATATCTATATATGCAGAGAACCATATGAAGTCTTACGGCTGGTCACTCCAATGGACTAGTTACCATAACTAGCATCCACGATTAACTTCGGACATCACAATGTCTCCAGCTAGTGAGAATCAGCTGCTTGGATACACCAAGGAGTATACCTCGTGCTAGTCTCGACAGAATTGATGGTGTCCAAATCCATCAATTCATCGACTAGGGATAATTCAGATACATCACAATTACACATGTAGAAATACTTACTAGTTGTGATCCAATCACAAATTCTCTCATGCTGTGAATCGTATCGAGGACATTCAGTAAATGAGTTTAAGATCTAATCAAATACATGGAAACATGTATACTCAAATAGTGAATATTCATTTATCACATAAATAGTTCAAACATAAGACGATTGCTTTAGGACATCTTTCATATATTACTAACAAGATCTACCGAGTTCGAACTAATCGGCTACTCCGACTCAGACTATGCTGGTAGTAAGCTCGATAGAAAGAGTACGAGTGATTGTTGTCAACTTCTCTGCTCGAGTTTAGTGAGTTGGTGCAGTAGGAAGCAACACTATGTTTCCATATCTACCATCGAAGCTGAATACATCACGATGGGTGAGTGTGTCACTCAGCTTCTTTGGATGAAGCACACTCTCCGAGATTTTAAGTTAGACTTTGCAAACACTAAAATTCATGTAGATAACATTAGCTCAATTAACCTAACTAAAAATCCAATATTTCACTCTAAGACCAAACATATTGAGGTCAAACACTATTTCATTCGAGAACATGTGGCTATCAGAGCCATACAACTTGAATACGTTGAATCGAAGTCCAACTTGGAAGATCTATTTACTAAACCCTTACCCAAAGTCGAATTCAGTCTATTAAGACAAAAATTAGGCATGTGCGTAGTAGAGTAGGAATTTACAAATTATATTTTCTTATTACTATTTTTTACTTTTCATGTTCATGGAACTAGCTTAGGGCTAACCTTAGATATCATGTACTTATAGATTTAAGGAGCTAATACATCTCACAACACATAGGACTGATGTGTTTGTGTACTTAGCCACGTAGGTGGGCGTGGGATGTTAGGACGTTACTCCTGGTTCCAGATGTAGAGCTAGTGCATCGCCATGAACCACGGAGTATAATCATATATATTAACCAACTCTGACCAGGACTAGTTGATCCTTCATAACAATCAAGTCAAATAAGAGTTAAACATTCAATAGATGAGCTTATTTTCAGTATATTATTTTCAAAATAACATGGAACATGCTTGGACATGGAACTTAAACTTAGTACTTATATTTTCCTTTCAAAACCCCTCTTTCCGATTTATAGCAAAAGGGGGAGAAAACGGCCAAAGTTAAGGGATACTTATTCTCATGGCCAAAAGTTAAGTAAATATTTACTTAACTTTAATTTTTGCAACTTAACTCTTTTTAGTTAACAAAAGGGAGAGAAAGGCCAAGTTAAGAAAATTCTTAACTTAAAATTATTTTTTAATACTATGGCCAAAACTTTAAGTAATTGTTAATTGTTGGTGCAATCGGCCCAGGTCACAATTGACCAGGACTCGAGTTTGACTCGAGTGATGTTTTGATGTTCGACAAAAATATATGACAATGTAATTGTCATGGGAAAGTCCAAGTCTTGGGTACTTGGCATTGAAAGTCCAAGTGGGACACTTGGCATTTGGGAAAGTCCAAGCATGAGTCTTGGCAATGTAAAGTCCAACATGGGTTGGCAAGGTAAAGTCCAAGTCTTGAGTACTTGGCATGGAAAGTCCAACATGGGTTGGCAAGAGAAAGTCCAAGGGGATTGATATTGGCGGCGTAAAGTCCAAGCGGGAGTCTTGGCAGCATAAGTCCAATGGTTGGCGGCGTAAAGTCCAAGCGGAGTCTTGGCGGCGTAAGTCCAATATGCCTTGGCGGTGTAGACACCGTTAGCATGACATAGCCGACGGAAGTACCTGAAGGCTAGCGCGATGGATGAACCAGTCATGGATGACTTGGAGGGATCCGAGAGGCGTGAGGCTGATGGAGGTGGCTAGAAGGCTTAGGTCTAGGCTAAGGGTGGTCTAGCAAGTATGGGGGAACCATACTTGGGTTAAAACCTCATGTTTGAGGTGTGCGGTCGGCCGAGTGCCGGTGGCGATCGGTGGACCGAGTCAACTAGGGTTTATTGCGGGTCATGGCCTAGCGATCAGCCAGTGGGCGATCGGCCGATCGATGGCTCAGCGATCGATCGTGATCGATCGGTCGGTGGTGCTCGAGAAATCGGCCACAGAATGGAGTCGAGACTCGACTGGTCGAGTGAGGACTCCATCAGTCGACTGATGGTCACAATCTGTCGACTGATGGTAGATCCGTTGGACTTATCCAGCGTGGATCTAGCCGTTGTCTCACGACAACAGTGGCATCAGTCGACTGATGGTCCCGATCAGTCGACTGATCGACTTTTTCCAGCACAGGTTGAAGCTATATATGGAGCTCGTGATGGAGGAAAAACCAATCGATTTAAAGGGTTCTTTGAGGCGATTTGGGGCGAGTTTCTGCTGCAATTCAGGGTCTCCAAGTGCTACTCGAGTAACCTAGCGATCAAGCATTCAAGAACATTTGTAAAGTGTTTTCTTTACTAGTTTTGCTTTGTATTTCATTGTATTTGCTTGTAGCTATTTGTTTATTGTTGTAAACAATTGTAAGAGGTTTCTCCGCCTCCGACTCGTGTCGAGAAGGAGTTATTTCATAGTGGTGTGTGATTAGCATCGCTAGGGTTCGTACGAACCCGATCCGTGGAGTAGGAACTGTGCGGTTCCGAACCACGTTAAATCTTCGTGTCTTTGTGTGTGCTTGTCCATTTCGTTATTGTATTATATCTATCTTCCGCTGCGCTAACGAAATTGTAGACACGAACGTGAAAGAATTCCATTGACGCTATTCACCCCCCCCCTCTAGCCGTTCCAAACAATATTCCTAACATTAATTACTTAAAAAACTCTTCTAGAGAAGCAAGTGTCAAGGGGGAGATTAAGATCTTCTTTCAAGACTCACCCTCGGTCAAGGGGGTGGTTTCCTCAAGGGGGAGTACTTGGAAGAAAGTCTCTATTACTCCTACTTAATCCTTTATTCTTCATGCATATTATTATTCTTCATGCATGTTATTTCCTTAACTTTGTATGTGGGTTTGCCATAGATCAAAAAGGGGGAGATTGTTGGTGCAGTGGGCACCTAAGTCGAACCTATGTTTTGATTATAGCAAATGATACAAAGTTAAGCTCATATCGTTAACTCATGAGCTGAATCGAGTGTGCAGAAAAGTGCTAAAGCTAGAGCTGAAGGCTAGAGACACTCGGAGGAAGCCGCGGTGGTCGGGCCACACTCGAGTGACTTCGGAGGGAGCCGAAGGAATTGAGTCGAAGGCTGGAAGCGAGAGCTACAAAGTAAGTATCGAGGTAAGATCGTGTGTGTGAGCATAAGTGAGGTCGTATCCTCTTTATAGAGATGGTCTTAAGCATAGATCCGACCAAAGACATCCCATGGGTGGTCTAGGTCAAGATCGAACGGTCGACGACCGTCGAAATTATGTTTTTATTAAGCTAACTTGTGATTTCAGCAAGCATCAGTCGACTGCCCACAAGAGTAACTCGACTTCCCTCATCACTCGACTGCTAAGGGTTGTGACTCTACTGGCACTGCCATCATTCGATTGATGATGGTCATCAGTCGACTGATGGTCAAGGATCAGCTTTGAGGAGTCAAGCCTTATCATCTCATTCCAAGGAGCTTTGTGCTTAGTTTTGATTGGTTGAAGATACCCTCGATGAGGGGCTCAAAAAATATAAAAGGAGGGCTTGTCTAAGGGTTTTTCATCAATTCTAAAGTGCCCTATGTTGGATCGAGAAGCGTCACTAGAGGGGGGGGGGTGAATAGCGAGCGTAGAATTTCTTTTCGTTCATTTACGTTCGTTTCAACACGAATAGACACAGCGGAAAAATAAGAAGACAAGTTTATTTTTACTTGGTTCACAACCCAATGGTTGCTACTCCAAGGCCTTATCGGTCCTAGACCGCGTACGGAGGGCAAAGCACTATAACGTCTCCTCCTCGTTAGAGGTAGGAGACAACGATCACAAAACCGAATGTATGAGGATGAGGCAACAAGCCTACGTCACCTCGTTATGAAAAAACAACGAATACAATATCAAAATATATTACTAGATGCTGCTGCCGACGAAGAAGATCTGAACTTGTTGTCACGTCGGCGGTATGACGGTGTTGGAGCGTTGGCGTTGTAGGAGCACTTGATGAATAAACTTAATGATGATTGGAGTTGGAATCCTCCCCTCCTTTTTTTGATTTTGGCCTCTGAATAAGTCTCCTCTTTTTTTGGAACAGATCACGAAGTTGTATAATTTTTATCGCGAAGTGGCCGTGTCAAACCTTATCTGTTTTGACCTAGCGCAAAGGCTGATTCATCGCCATCAGTCGACTGATGACTCCCATGATCGATGAGCATCGATCGGATGTCAATGTCGGCATTGCCGGCTGGCCACTTCCCTGCAGTCCGATCTTGACCTAGACCTTCCACAAGAAGTCTTAGTCGGATTGCCGCCTACGGTCGTCCCCGTACAGAGGACACGACCTTACCATCTCTCACTCATGAGCTTACCTCGATTCTTACTGTGTCGCTTTCGCTTCCGACCTTCCACTCGATTCCTTTGACTCCCTCCGAAGTCACTCGAGTGTCGCCCGACCACCGCGGCTTCTTCCGGGTGTTGCTAGCCTTCAGCTCTAGCTTTAGTACTTTTTTGCACACTCGATTTAGCTCATGAGATAACGATGTAAACTTAACTTTGTGTCTTTGCCATAATCAAAACACAGGTTCGATTATCAGGTGCCCTTGCACCAACACCCTAAAGCCTCCATAACATGACAACGCTCCAATGACTCCAGGACGACGAAGTGCTACAGAAACGCTGACGACACAAGCCTAAGCCTCCATCCTTTTTGGTCATCGATAAAAGTTTTTGTTTAGTTTTTGGTTTTCTCTTTTATTGTCGTCTATAAATCTTTATTTATCATGTTTTAATCGTAACAAGGAGAGGGGGAGTGTCCCTCTACCTTGAGCTTTTTCATCGATTGTATTCGTTTACTCCTACCTCTAACGAGGAGGGATGTTTTTAGTGCTTTGCCCTCCATATGCAGTCTAGGACCGTTAGGGCCTTGGACTAGCAGCCGAAGGCTATGAACCAAGTAAAAACAAACAAGTACTTTTTCCTTTCCGCTGCATTTACTCTCACTCGCATTTTATATCGAACGAACGAATTTTGTCTTGCACTATTCACCCCCCCCTCTAGCACTCTAATCGATCCAACAGTGTTAGTGTACGTAGCGAAATATATAATGATAAAAACAAATACACAACATAAGCACACAATACCAAATATAACATGGTTCGGAACCTTAGGGTTCCTGCTCCACGGGTTGGGCTCGAATGAGCCCTAGCGATGCAAATGCCACCACTAATCACAAACACTCCTCAGAAACAAGTCGGAGGCAGAGAAATCTCTTACAATGATTACAAAAGTAATACACAACAAATACAAGCAAATGCAAGTAAAGAAAACTTTACAAAGAGCTTTGGAGCCTTGGACTAGCCTTGAAGGACTGGAAAGCACCAACTATTCCCCATCAAATCACCCAAGAAATCCTTCCAAAATCCTTCTCCATGAGCTACTTTTCTAACCTGCATTAGAGATGGATTTTGCCTAGCAGTCAACTGATCGCGACCATTAGTCGACTGCTCCTTTAGATGTTGTGAGACAATGACTCAATCCACATTGGATAAGTTCCAATGGATAGACCATCAGTCGACTGATCATACCAATTAATCGACTGATCATCCTTCCACTCGACTGCTAAACCCTAGCAGATGACTCAGAAACATTCTGTGCTCGTTTCCTTGACCATCAGTCGATTAACCTCCCATTAGTCGACTGATCAAACCATCAGTCAACTGCCCAATTCTTGGAGTCAACTGCCAAGGCCTTTTGCCATAGTCGAACCCTAGTCGACTCACATCAGTTGACTGATAATAATCCCAGTCGATTGCTACAAGTCAACTCGGCTGCCAAGTGTCAAAACACTTGTCCAATCGACTGGTCCAAAGCCCCAGTCGACTGATAACCTCAACCATAAGGTTTTAACCCCAAGTAATACACCCTCATACTTGCTAGACCATACTTAGCCTAGACATAAGCCTTCTAGTCATTTCCATCAGCCTCACGCCAATTGGATCCCTCCAAGTCATCCATGACTTGTTCATCCATACATTAGCCTTCAGGTGCTTCCATCAGTTATTGTCATGCTAAGCTGGTCTACACCACTATGGTAGATTGGGCTTACGCTGCCAAGACACACGCTTGGACTTTACGCTGCCAACCATTGGACTTATGTTGCCAAGATTTAACTCTTGGACTTTATGCCACCAATATCAACCCTTTGACTTCCCTTGCCAACCCATGTTGGACTTTCCATTTGCCAAGACTCAAGCTTGGACTTTCCCTTGCCAAGAGTCATGCTTGGACTTTCCATGCCAACCCATGTTGGACTTTCCAATTGCCAAGACTCAATCTTGGACTTTCCCTTGCCAAGACTTACGCTTGGACTTTCCATGCCAAATACAAAATACTTGGACTTTCCATTGCCAAGTGTCCCACTTGGACTTCTCCATCATGGTCAACCCCAAGTCAACCACATAGTCAACCCATTGTCAAATAATGGTCAACTCATTGCCAAACATCAATGTCAAACATCAAAACACTAACATAAACCACTACTCAAATCAAACTCGAGTCTAGTCAATCGTGACCTGGGTCGATTGCACTAACAATATCCCCCTTTTTGATGTTTGACAAAAACCAACATCTTTGAGTTAGAACACTAACTCAATCAAATGCTCCAAATTGTCCAAATTGGGAATCTCCAAATTCTCATAATTCTCACCTTTTTGACATACAACAAAAAGGCTCTCCCTAAGGGTGTCAATGTCTCATATCCCAATGAGATCTTATAATCTCCCCTTGGTCCATAAAACATCTAGAATGTCTTTACTCTTCCTAGTGATAAGTCTCATATCACTAAAGAGAGACAATCCTCACTTCTCCAAATTCTTCCCCCATGAGGAAGAACACATCCATCATCCCATGATGGATAATCTCCCCCTAAAGGCTTGCTCCCCCTTAACCATTGCACCAACAATGTCCTTGGAGAGTCCCTAAGCCTATAGGAATACTTAACCATCAAATATAAGGTTAAAAGTTCAACCTTGAACTTTCACACACGTTAAAATTGATATACACCCAAACAACTCTCCTAATCTATATGCAATGGATTTTCACCCTTTCAAATGCTTTCCAAAGCATATCATAGAGTTAGAAGAAGTTAGGTTTGCCTAACATAGCTGAAACATGGTCTAAACATCCTTGTTTACCCGAAATCAACATTGGCAGTCGACTCCTTCAGTAAACAATCGATTACCCTATGCATCAGTCGATTGCCTACAAGTGGTAGTCGACTGATATCTACAAAATGTAGAAATCAGAATCAAAAACTGAAATTACCAAAATCATAAGTAATTATACATAAATCAAAAAATCAAAAAATTTCATTTGTATAATACTTATGTCAACCATTGTGGGTGAAAAATATTTAGAAAATAAAATATCGATAAAATAATGAGATTGACACAAAGTTCAAAACCATTGAAACTTTCAATGTTTGGCCCCTACTTTGTATCAACTCTATCAATGGTGATTGCTATCAAAAGATAGACTTCACCAAAGTTTTCTAAAATGATTTTAAAATATTTTTGAAAACCTATATTGGATCATGATCAATGGGCTCAATGCACATGACTTGCACATTAGCTTTCCCCATGATCCACCATGATATAAGATGAGTTTGAGTTCATCTAGATACAAAATCTATGCACCTTGAAATTAACTCATTTTATAGCATCTCACATGTGTCTAGGGTGTTTAAAAACACACACATGTCAATATGATGTAAGATGTGGGTTTTGTTCATCCTAAATTAGGGTTTCATGTATTTTTCTAAGGCAACACTACTTGATTCCTTTATACATGAGACTTCAAGTCATGTCAATTATCCTTAAATCAATTTTACTTATTGCATGAATGATCATGACATAAATGATAACATAAATAAACGTTGCCAAAAATCATGATGTCATGGCATGTGATTTTAATTTAAGCATAACATGACATTAAAAGATAGACCTAATGTATCATGACATTTATATGATAAAGATGAAATATGATGTCATGACATGGTAATGGCAATCAAATCATGGAAAATAAAATATAAAGGTATATAATACCTAAATTTTTATATTAGTTTCCATTTTTTAGGATTAATTCCATTTTGTCATATTATAACCTATCTCCCAAGTGTGCCAAAACCCAAAATTGCACACAATGACCTCTAGACCTAATTTGTGCCAATTTGATCAATTTTTCATAGCTCTCAAAATACATTGTCACATCCTAAAATCTTTTAGAATTTAAATTCAAACTTATTTCCAAGGTTTCCCAAAACTTTGAAAATGTCCTCAAGTGCCAACTTTGCTATGGTTGAGTTAACTATCCCACCAAATCAAGTTGACACAACCTAACCCATTTAGCTTGAGTCGATCACGCTCTTTGGAACCCAAAATCTATTTGAGCTTCTTGGGTTAATTAGGTATTCCTTAGCGATGACTTCCCTAGATACCCTTCTAATGACCCTCCTAGGCTTGGTAGCCTTGGTCATTGTGGTCTTGCCTAGGTTAACTCTAGGGGTGACTCCCCTTGTAACCTTCTTAGTGGCCTCCCTTGGTTTTCTTGAAACCTTAGCCACTAGACACATACCATGGTTACCCTTAGGGATGACTTCCCTAGTAACCTTGGTTTTCCTAGACCTAGTACTAGTTCGATAATCGAATGGAACATTGTGATATTAGGCTTATCTACCTTAGACCTAGGCTTGTGGCTCAAGTCTTTCTTGCCCATTGATGAGCCTTGCCTCCTAGACTCTAGGCTTTGACCATTTGACCCCTTAATTTGATTTTGCATATTCCTAAGGTTCTTTTCTAGTTTCTCAAGCCTTGACCTCAAGGCTTGGTTCTCTAATTCTAATTATCCAATTTTTGAATTTTGATTTAGTCTTTGGGCATTACCATTTCTTCTAGGCATATGCCTACCCTTCTTAGGGTTAATGCCTAGATGGTTTTCTATCTTCCTAATACTTTTCTTAGGTAAAATTGTTTTAGGGACATTAGTCCCAAATTTCTCCTTATTTTCAAAATTGCAACTCTTAGCACCTAAGCAAATATATTTGTTATTCCTAGCATGCTTTTCATGAACAATAGCAAGAGTGTTTAAATTATTTCTAGCATGCCTTTTGACATTAAAACTAGAAGGTGCATTACTAAATTTTACCTTAGGCTTTGCTTTAGAATCTCCCCCTACATATGATGCTCCTTCTTGCCCTTTCTTCCTCCCCCTAGGGCATTGATTCCTATAATGCCCCGTTTGTTGGCACTTGAAGCATACCACGTGCTCCTTGCTCTTCCTAATTGGGGCACCGACATCCTTTGAGATTTTGTTGACTTTTGGTGCCAGAGGAGTCTTCTTGACTCTTTTCGGACACTTACTCTTGTAGTGTTCTTGTTCCTTACACTCAAAGCACATAATATGATTTTTATTTTTAAATAGAATGCTTGAGTTACCTAGGTCAATGATGGTCGGTGTCGAAGTTGATTCTTCACTTCTTCCGGAGATTGAAGCTACTTCTTGCTCTTGCTCCAACTCCGATGATCTAACGTCCTCCCCCTCAATCCTATAGGTTGAGGCTTCTTCCACCTCTCCTTCCTTGGATGTCGAACACCTCTCAACTATTGGTACAATCGACCCAGGTCACGATTGACCATACTCGAGTTTGACTCGAGCAGTATTTTGATGTTTGAAAATTTGTATGACAATGTGATTGTCATGGGAAAGTCCAGGTCATGGGTACTTGGCATGGAAAGTCCATGCATGGGTCTTGGCAATGGAAAGTTCAAGTCTTGAGTACTTGGCAATGGAAAGTCCAAGTCAAGGGTACTTGGCATAGAAAGTCCAAGTGGGACACTTGGCAATTGGAAAGTCCAACATGGGTTGGCATAGAAAGTCCAAGCATGGGTCTTGGCAGGGGAAAGTCCAAGCTTGAGTCTTGTCAATTGGAAAGTCCAACATGAGTTGGCAAGGAAAGTCCAAGGGTTGATATTGGCAGCGTAAAGTCCAAGTTGGAGTCTTGGTAGCATAAGTCCAATGGTTTGATAGCGTAAAGTCCAAGCGTGTGTCTTGGCAGTGTAAGCCCAATGTGCCTTGGCGGGATAGACCACATTAGCATGATAATAGCCGATGGAAGCACCAGAATGCTAGCGTATGGATGAACAAGTCATTGATGACTTGGAGGGATCCGATAGGCGTGAGGCTGACGGAGGTGGCTAGAAGGCTTATGTTTAGGCTAAGGGTGGTCTAGCAAGTATGAGGGCATCATACTTGGGGTTAAACCTCATGGTTGAGGTTATCAGTCGACTGAGGCTTTGGACAAGTCGATTGGTAAAGTTTTTTGACACTTAGTAGCCGAGTTGACTCTTGACAGTCGATTGGAATTATGGTCAGTTGAACTGCTCGAACTCGACTGGTGTTCGATTGCAAAAAATGGCTTACGATCGCCAAAGATTGGCCGATCGATGATGAGGATCGACTTCCATGGATGGCGGTCATCACCGGGTCGAGGTTATGGGAGCGAGCGGCTTGGTAGTCGATCGTCGTCACACGGCCTCGCGATCAATCGATGGGTAATGGCAATCGACTGTGGTGTATCTGTTGGCTTGAATGTCGACGTGGATTAAGTCTGTTGTGAGACAATGGTACTGTTGGCAGTCGACTGGGGCCTTATGGTAGTCAACTTCTAGGCATGAATCTAGCCCGAATGCAGGTTATAAAAGTAGCTCATGGAGGAAGATTTGGCAGCGATTTTCTTGGGCGATTTTGAGGTGATTTGCTGGTGCAAATCAGGGTCATCAAACTCGGTTCAAGTAATCAACAAGAATTCATCCAAAGCAATAGTTGTAAATTTTTCTTTATGTTGTTTTATGTATTTTAGTTGTATTTTCTTTTTTACTTCATGTATTATTTTTATAATCATTGTAAGAGGTCTCTCCGCCTCTAACTTGTTGTCGAGAAAGAGTGTTATTGATTATTAGTGGCATTTGCATTGCTAGGGCTCATTCGAGCCCAATCCATGGAGTAGGAACCCTAAGGTTCCGAACTACATTATATCTCAGGTTTTGTTGTGCTTGTATTTTGTTATTGCTTTATTATTTGTATATCCGCTGCGAATAACAAGTTTTGTAGCAAGCAAGCGATCGATTTGTATCTCTACATGATATACGCGCCATTAACCTTGTAGTCTAGCGATGTACCAATTGTTGATGCAGTGAGCATCACTCAAAAGTTTTGATGTATGAACCTCATTTAAAAGTTAGGATTCACTTGTAGTCTAATATAAGTGTTAAGTGTGCAGGCTTAACAGGAAGTCCTAGTAGGTTGAGTTGACCAGATACTAGGCATGAATCTTGACAGATGAGGAGGGATGGACACCAGGCATGAAGTCCAGATGGGTCGCGTGGACCGGACATTTGGCATGAAGACCGGTTGGGTCAGGAGACTGAAAATCAGCAAAAAATCTAGTTGGGTCAGGCAGACTTGACAGCTGGTGGAAGCCCTGTGGGTCAGATCGGATGTCAAGAATGGTAAGTCCGACAGGTAGTCGACAGGTAAGCCTCGAGTGAAGAGGTGAGGCCGAGTCCTCGGTAGGGGGACAAAACTAGGCGTCGATCCAACGAAAAGTCCGCGTGGGACTTAGTAGTCGAGTTCGAGCAGTATTACTACTGCTATCATAATTCACATTATCTATTTTGTGCTAATCCTATTTTGCAGGGACCAGTCGACTGAATGGATTCAAGTCGACTGAAGTCCAGTCGACTGAAGATGTATCAGTCGACTGGATACCTATTTGGCAGGATCAGCTTGTGATCGATCGGAGATCATGCGACGCAGATGCAAAGAGCTTGAGTTGACTGAAGATGTTGAGTCGACTGATGAGAGGAATTTTCTAATGTGAAGCCGAGTGACGTAGAGTCGACTGAAGGGGATTCAGTCGACTGGAAGACCATGACTTCCATATTGATGGGCTGATGTGGAGTCGACTGGAAGGCATTCCAGTCAATTGGAAAGAGTTTATAAAAGTTGTTCTTGATCAGATCCATTTATCGAAATTCAATCAACGTCGAAGTGCTGCCAAAATACTTGCTCGTCCACTACACTTTGACTCTACGACAAGATGTTCCTCCGACACTCTGTGACTACCTCTATGATTATTAAGTGTCGGTATAAAGTCTTGTAATCTCTTTACTTTATTCTTCGAGTGGGTGGTTTGTCACCTAACTCTATCATTTATAAAAGCGAAACCCTCTGAAGTCGAGAGCACTCGAGTCGGAGGGTATTTAGTGAATTGTCCATCGAGCTAGCTCGTGGTAGAGCTACGGACTTTGGAGTAGCAACTCAGTCCAGGTTGTGAACCAAGTAAATTTGCTTGTGTTGTTAATTGTCTTTATATTTTGCTATGTACGTTTATTAGTTTAAAATTATTAAATACCTAGATTCACTCCTCTCTCTCGTTTCACTCGATCCTACAATTGGTATTAGAGCGGGGGCGCTCTGAATTGGTGCAACCACCATCGTTGAGCATTATAATAATTTAATTATTCTTTCCTTGCTTAGAATAATTTAATTATTTTTTTTGCTTAGAATAATTTAATTAATTTTTTTCTTGCTTAGAATAATTTAATTAATTTTTTTTCTTGCTTAGAATAATTTAATTAATTTTTTCTCTTGCTTAGAATAATTTAATTAATTTTTTTCTTGCTAAGAATAATTTAATTAATTTTTTTTCCTTGCTTAGAATAATTTAATTAAATTTTCTTGCTTAGAATAACTGTATTTAAAAAATCAGTTTCTTCATTTAAAATCATTTTTTGTATTTAAAAATCATTTTTTGCATTTAAAAATAATTTTCTTAATATAAAATAATTTTTTGTATTTAAAAATCATTTTCTACAATTAAAAATAATTTTCTACATTTAAAATAATTTTCTGTATTTAAAAAAAAATTCTCCATTTAAAAATAATTTTCTGCATTTTAAATCATTTTCTACATTTAAAAATAATTTTTGCATTTAAAATAATTTTCTGTATTTAAAAATCATTTTCTAGATTTAAAAATAATTTTCTACATTTAAAATATTTTTCTATATTTTAAAATCATTTTCTGCATTTAAAATAATTTTCGGTATTTAAAAATTATTTTCTACATTTAAAAATAATTTTCAGGATTTTAAATAATATTTTGTATTTAAAAATCATTTTCTGCATTTAAAAATAATTTTCTACATTTAAAATAATTTTTTGCATTTAAAAATATTTTCTGCATTTAAAAATATTTTTTTGCATTTAAAATAAATTTTTATATTTAAAAATAATTTTCTACATTTTAAATCATTGTATGCATTTAAAATAATTTTATGTATTTACACATCAGTTTCTTCATTTAAAAATAATTTTCTGTATTTAAAAATCAGTTTCTTCATTTAAAAATAATTTTTTATATTTAAAAATAATTTTCCACATTTTAAATCTTTTTTGTATTTAAAAATAATTTCCTATATTTAAAAATTATTTTTTTCATTTAAAAATATTTTTCTACATTTAAAATAATTTTCTGTATTTAAAAATAATTTTCTACATTTAAAATCATTTTCTACATATTAAAATAGTTTTCTGCATATTAAATTTTATTAATTTAATTTTGTACACATTAAATTAATTTTCTACATATTAAATTTCATTAAATTCATTTTCTACATATTTGGATTATTTTCTACATATTAGATTTATTTTATTTAATTTAATTTTGTCTTTAGAAAATATTTCATTCATAAGGTCACACTTAGAGGGATACAACACCGTTCGCCCTCCTCTCTTTAACGGAGAAGACTTTTCCTACTGGAAAAGGTGAATGAAGTGTTATCTGAAGATCGGCCTAGAGGTCTGGTTTTCAATTAGGAAAGGGTTCACAGCTCCGGTAGACGACTCGGGGGAGTTGTTAGAACCGGATAAATGGACCTCGGATATTAGGAAGAGAGCTCAAGTCGATTACAAGGCACTTAACACATTGCAATGCAGACTTACTAAAGAAAAGCTAAATAGGGTAGGTCCATTTGAAAATTCTAAAGAATTATGGGAGAAATTAATTGAGTTGCATGAGGGTACAAATGACACTAGAATAGCCAAAAGGGACATGCTTTTAAATAAATTATTTAATTGTAAAATGAACCAAAATGAAAATGCTAGTCAACTCCATACTAGAATTAAAGATATATTAAATAGATTACATTTAATATGACACCAAATAGAGAATAGAGACTTAATTTGGCCCTTAAGGCATTCCGAGAAATGCCTTATGGACATTGATTGTCGATGTTTATAAGGTATCTAGGGATCTCTTCACAATTAGGTTAGATGAACTATTTTGTGAACTTGAACTACACGAACAAGCTAACTCAGGTCAAACCGAGAATGATATAGCTTTGATGGCAGGTTCAACTAAAAAGGAGAGAAAAGTGAAGATTGAGTCCGAAGACGAGTCGGAGTCGAAAACAAACGGAGAAGAGGAGATTGTAAATATGGTCAGAAAAATATTCAACTGAAAGAAGAGGTTTACAAAGAAAGACGCCAGAAAGGTGGCCGACAACAAGCCGAGACCTCGATCGGAAGTGACTTACTACGAATGCAACGGAAAATGACATTACAAGTCGGAGTGCGCAAACATAAAAAAGGAAGAAACACCGAAAAAGGAAAAGAAGAAGAAGGCTCTTAAGGCAACATGGGATGAGTCGTCATCGGAGGAGTCGGACGTGGAAGAGACGAAGAGAAGCTTCGTTACGTTTATGGCCGAATCAAGATCTGGAGCCGAGTCAAGTTCCGAATATGAGTCCGATTATGAGTCCGAGAGAAGCCACGGATCCATATCCGTTTTCGAAGGTTATAATGAGGTAACTATTGGTGCAACAATGCCCCAAGCATTTATATATTTTGATGTTTGGATAATCATCTATGTTAGGCAATATTTTGTGATCTAATTGTGAACATGTTTAAGTGACAGGAAAAATCAAGTATAAATACTTGGTAAAGGAAAAGTCCAAGTGTGATATTGGCAAAAGAAGTCCAAGGAAAGGGCTTGGTGGCGTATGACCAAGCATGTAGTCTTAACGACGTAAAGTCCAAGCGGACCTTGGCAAAGGAAGTCCAAAGGCAAGTCTTAGCAGCGTAAGTCCAAGCATGTAGTCTTGACGCCATAAAGTCCAAGCGTACTTTGGCGAAGAGAAACCCAAGACATGATGAAACCGAAGGAAGCTCTTGGAAGCAAGTGCAAAGGATGAACAAGTTGCGGACTCGGAGAGATCCTGGAGGTGCAAAGCTAAAGGAAGAGCTAGAAGGTTAAGTCTAGGTCTAGGGAGTCAATTCAAGTATGAATTACTCATACTTGACGAGTATCAGTCGACTGATACGATGTAGCAGTCGACTGATAAGGTGCTCGACTGAATCAGGCTGAAACCCTGATGATCAGTCAACTCCCAAGAGTTGGCAATCAACTGTTCTGAAATCAGTCGACTGCCAATACCGGTAGTCGACTGATCAAGTCGACGACAGGCATAGAATGGAGTCTCACTCGACTCCGCGCGAGGATCACTCAACTGATCTCTTCATCAGTCGACTGATGAAGGGATCAGTCGATTGATCAGGCTACCGTTGGAAATGGCGGTTGCGTATCTCGGCGGATTTGCCTCGTCAGAAGCCGTTGGCTTCGATGACAGTCGACTGATGCTATACATCAGTCGACTGATCGTGGTCTAACGGGAAAATGGGTCTCTTTCCTATAAAAGGAGGCCAAGGGGAGCAAGAAGAGGCTAGTGCTTATATTCTGATCAATCTCTCATGCTCCCACAAATTTCCTAAGCTTTCTAAGTGTTTTAATTCCCCTCCGCCTCTTTAATCTTAATCTTCATCTTTTGTAAGAAGAGGAGGGTTTTGTAAAAGAGAAAGCTTCTTAGTGAAGATCGATTTGGGTTGATCTGCCTGAAGGATTGCCGTGGAGTAGGAGCTTAATCTCCAAACCACGTTAAGTTCTTTGTGTTAGCATTGTATTTTTGTTTCTATTACTATTGTATTTGTTGTGCTTCCTCTAACCATTTTTGTAGAAACAAAAAGAGGCTATTCACCTCCCCCTCTAGCCTTCCAAGATCACTAACAAGTGGTATCAGAGCCTGAATCGCGTCGGAAGATTTAACCATCAACTGGAGTATAAAGGCATTTCAAGAGGGGTATAGCACGGCGAGGCCTCCTTTCTTCGACGGCAACGACTTCGGCTATTGGAAAGGTAGGATGGAATACTACCTTATGAACAATATTGAAAATTGGTTTAGTGTTGTAGATGGATTCGAGAAGTCGGTCGATGAATACGGAGCACCCATGCTGACCAAGGATTGGACCAGGGACATGGCCAAGAAGGCTCAAGCTAACGCCAAAGCAACAACCACACTTCAATGTGGTTTGTCAAAAGAGCAACTAAGCAAGGTGGGGCATTTTGAATCGGCAAAGGAGCTTTGAAAGAAGCTAATTGAGCTCAACGAGGGACCGAAGGAAACAAGAAGAGCCAAGAGAGATCTCTTAATAGGCTAACTCCAAAGCTTCGCCATGAAGACCAACGAAACTGTGAGCCAAATGCACGGTCGCTTCAAGGAGGTAGTCAACGGACTACATGTGATAGGTGATAAGGTTGAAAACCGAGACCTTGTGAGGTATGTACTCCAAGCCTTCCCTAGAACAACCTTGTGGGCTTCAATGGTAGATGTCTATAAGGTCTCTAGTGATCTTTCTTTAGTTAAGATAGATGAACTGTTTTATGAATTTGAGCTACATGAATATGCTAACACTTCTTTGAAAGAAAAAGGTATAGCTCTTATTGTAGGAAAGAAGGACAAGAAGAAGATGGAGAAGAAAGAAGTCTCTTCTTCATCCGAATCCATGGAGGAGTCATCAAGTAGCGATGATGAGTTATCGGCAAGTGAGGTAGCTCACTATGTAAAGAAATTTGATGGGAAATCAAGCAAACTCACCAAGAAGGATGTGAGGAGGATGTTCCAATCCTCCAAAGGTAAAACCTCAACTAGTTCAATTTCTACATCTAACGTAACTTGTTATGGTTGCAACAAGAAAGGGCACATCAAGCCAAATTGCTCGGACCTAAAGAAGAAGGAGGAGATGGAAAAGAAGAAGAAGGAAAAGAAGGAGAAGAAGAAGAAGGACGCAATGGTGCCACAAACGTGGGACACACTAAGTTTGGAGGACTCTTCCGATGATGAAGAAATTTATCATGCCACTCAGAACCTAGCTCTCATGGCCTTGGAGGAGGAAGCCGGGAGCTCAAGTGAGGAGTCTTCATCCTCATCCTCAAGCGACGAATCATCATCAAGTGATGATGAGGTAAGAGACTCCCCTAGAATAGACTTACTATATAAAACCATTGCATGCCTTCAAAATGCCTTAAATAGATCAAAAATTAGGATTAAGGACTTAAAAGTAGAAATTAAATCACTTAAAAATGTAGAACCGCCTTGTGATGATGCATGTACACTTAGGAATGAGAATGATGAACTTATGAATGAAATAGGTGATTTACATGCATGTTTAGAAAAGTTTACAAATGGGTCCAAATATCTTGATATGATTCTTAGGGACCAAAGGGTTATTTATTAGAAGGCCAGCATAGGATACAAACCTAAGGAGAAGGAAGTAGCCTTCACCTCTCTAATTAGTAGAAAACCAACCATTAGGAGTAAGGATAAAAGGGCTTGGGTTCCCAAAAGTTTTATAGTTAATGTTATCGGTCCTAAAATTTGGGTGCCTAAGGCTTGCATTTTTCATGTTGTATAGGTAGAAGGACCAAGCTTATGGATTATTGATAGTGGTTGCTCAAAACACATGACCGGTGATAAGAGAAAATTTTCCACCATCAACCACACTAGCAAGGGGAAGGTGTCTTTTGGAAATAGTGGTAAACTTAAGATCCTAGGAAAAGGCACAATGGAGATATCCCCAAATCTTGTCATTCATAAAGTGTTATTAGTTAAAAATATGAAATTTAATTTGCTTAGTGTAATTCAACTATGTGATTCCAATTTTGATGTTAAATTTGATTCTTCTAAATGCTTCATAAGACACAAAAATCAAAATGATTGCATGTTAATAGGTTTTAGGAAATCAAATATATACTATGTTGATTTATCCTATGCTACTAACGCTTCTACTAAGTGTCTTATTGCAAAAGAAGAAGAGAGTTGGCTTTGGCATAGGAAGCTAGGGCACATCAATATGAAGAACATTGCCAAAATAGCCAAAATGAAGTTAGTCAAGGGGTTGCCAAAAGTCAAGTATCTCAAGGACAAAATATGTGATTCATGCCAAGAGGGGAAGCAATCAAAATCATCACACAAAGGTAAAACTTTACTTAGTACCGCTTTACCTTTAGAATTATTGCATAAGGATTTATTTGACTTTCATAGTACCCCTTCTTTAATTGGTAGTAAATATTGCTTAGTTATAGTAGATGATTTTTCTAGATTTACTTGGGTATTCTTCATGAAACATAAGGATGAAACCCTAGGAATAATCATAGGATTTAGCAATTGAGTAGAGAATGAAAGGAATCTCAAAATCAACCAGATCCGTAGTGATCACGGTGGAGAATTTGAGAATTCTAACTTCTCCAATTTTTGTTTAGAACAAGGGTACAAGCACGAATTTTCTTGTCCTAGAACACCTCAACAAAATGGGGTTGTGGAAAAGAAAAATTGGCCCTACAAGAAGCAGCTAACACTATGCTCAATGCATATTCTTTACCTAGCTACTTGTGGACGAAAGTGGTCAACACCGCTTGCTATATCCAAAATAAGAGTTAATTCATAGGTTTTTAGGAAAACCCCCATTTGAATTATGGTATGGTACAATTCCAACAATTCACTATTTCAAAGTCTTTGGATGCAAAGTATATATTTTAAACACCAAAGACAACCTAGGTAAATTTTAGTCCAAAGCGGATGAAGGAATCCTAGTTGGATACTCATCCACTAGTGTAGGATATAGAGTTTATAATAAAAAAACTCAAAAGATTGAGGAATCCTCAAATGTCCAATTTGATGAAACTTTAAATACTTACCCTAGGAAATCCCTTATTGATGATGATATCAATGACAAAAATCAAGAAATTACCCAAAAATTTCAAGATTTAACTTTAGGGGGTAATGATCAAGAGGGAGAGTTAAATCAAGGAGGAGCAAGAGGTGATTCCGATGATGAAAGAAGGGTTGAGGATAATCATGATCAAAATCAATTGAATACACCTCCTAGAACAATAAGAGTTCATCAAAATCACCCTCTAGATCAAATTGTAGGTGAATTATCTCAAGGTGTTAGGACTAGGTCATTTCATAGAGATCCCTCTAGTCATATAGCACTAATCTCCCAAATTGAGCCTAAAACAATCAATGATGCATTACTTGATCCGGATTGGATCTTAGCAATGCAAGATGAATTGGCCCAATTTGAAAGAAGTCAAGTATGGGGGTTAGTTCCTAGACCTAATGATAACACTATCATTAATACAAGATGGGTTTTTAGGAACAAACTAGATGATCAAGGTATTATAACTAGAAATAAGGCAAGGTTTGTTGCAAGGGGCTTTAATCAAGTTGAAGGACTTGACTATGATGAAACATATGCCTCAGTTGTTAGATTAGAGTCTATTAGAATCCTATTAGAGTATGCCTCTTACATGGGTTTTAAACTCCATCAAATGGATGTAAAATCAGCATTCCTAAATGTGTTAATTAAGGAAGAGGTATATGTAGAATAACCTCCCGGGTTTGAGAATATGGACTATCCAAACCATGTATACAAGCTTAGGAAAGCTTTGTATGGTTTGAAACAATCTCCCCGGGCTTGGTATGAAAGATTGTCATCTTTCTTGGTCTCTAAAGACTTTAGGAGGGGTAATGTAGATCAAACTCTATTTATAAAGTCAACATCAAAGGACATCTTTGTAGCCCAAGTATATGTTGATGACATTATCTTTGGGTCAACAAATGATGAACTCATTCAAGACTTTATCAAGAATATGGAAAATGAGTTTGAGATGAGTCTAGTTGGGGAACTAAATTTTTTCCTAGGATTACAAGTTAAACAAACAAGTGAAGGAATTTATATTTACCAAACCAAATATGATAAAGAAATAATTAAGAAATTTGGTTTGGAAAATGCTAAGGTAGTGTCAACCCCTATGGAAACCAACACTAAAATAGATAATGATAATGAAGGAAAATCAATAGATTCAAAGCTTTATAGAAGTATGATTGGTAGCCTCCTCTACCTAACCGCTAGTAGACACGATATTTTATTTACGGTTGGTATATGTGCTAGGTACCAATCATGTGCCAAAGAATCTCATTTAGTTATCGTTAAGAGAATCTTAAGATATATTAAAGGCACACTAAATGTAGGACTATGGTACCCTGGCAGTAGGTCTTTTGATTTGGTTGGATACACCGATTTTGATTATGTCGATTGAAAATTGGATCGGAAGAGTACTAGTGATGAATGCCCATTCCTTGGGTCCTCCCTAGTTAGTTGGAGTAGTAGGAAGCAACCTGGTGTTGCCCTATCCACCACCGAGGCCGAGTATGTGGCTATGGGTGGTTGTGTAGCTCAACTACTATGGATGAGAAATACTTTAGAGGACTATGAGCTACTTTACTCCAACATAAAAGTTTTTTTTGATAATGTGAGCACCATAAACTTGACCAAAAATCCGGTGCATCACTCTAGGACCAAGCACATTGAAGTGAAACATCACTTCATTAGAGATCATGTAGCTAAGGGGGACATTGAGCTCAATTACATTGAATCTAAGTCCAACCTAGCCGACATCTTTACTAAACCTCTCCCCGAAGTAGAATTTTCATCACTTAGGAGAGAACTCGGAATGTGCTTAGTTGAATAGAGGTGTAGGTTTGCATGATCCCATAGAAAATCTAGGAATATACCTTTAAGCATCTCACAAAATACTTAAGAAATCATGATTTTTTGTATTGAGCCACCTAGACAACATGTGAGATGTTAGGAAGATGCACTTGGTTCATCATGCTTATTATGATGCATTACTATGAATTAAAGTGTCATCTAGAGACACTAATCCTTTATTGGACCAATCATTGGGAAGACTTATGCACAATTGATGTGTATATAGCTCTAAGAATATGATTGGAAATGTCAAATAAAATATATTTTAAACTATGTTTATCATACTTTGAAAAACAATTTTCAATTACTAAGCAAAAGTGATACAAAGTTTGAAAAATACTTAAAGCTTTTGTTAAGTTTCAAAATTGTATCATTGTCGAAATCTGGAAAACATATATTTTTCCAATCATTTTTCCTTGATAGAAAATGACTTCAGAAATGTGTGCACAAAATTTTGTGATTTTTTGATGTTTCTTGAATTTTTTACGCATTTATGAAAAACCTGAAAAACAAGTTTCAAGTGTGGCAGTCGACTGCGTCAGATTTTCAGTCGACTGCTACTCTATTTTTCGCAAATCAGCAACAAAACTACCCTGGCAGAACCACCCTGGCAAAACTGCCCTCACAGAACCACCTTGGCAAACTGTGTTGGTGCAATCGGCCCAGTTCACGATTGACTAGGACTCGAGTTTAACTCGAGTGATGTTTTGATGTTTCGACAAAAAACATATGACAATGTGATTTCCATGGGAAAGTCCAAGTGGGACACTTGCCATTTGGGAAAAGTCCAAGCATGGGTTTTGGCAAGGAAAGTCCAAGTCATGGGTACTTGGCATGGAAAGTTTAACATGGGTTGGCAAGGGAAAGTCCAAGCTTTAGTCTTGGCACTTGAGAAGTCCAAGGGGTTTGGTATTGGCGGAGTAATGTCCAAGCGGGAGTCTTGGCGGCGTAAGTCCAATGTACCTTAGCGGTGTAGACACCGTTAGCATGACATAGCCGATGGAAGCACCTGAAGGCTAGCGCGATGGATGAACAAGTCATGGATGACTTGGAGGGATCTGAGAGGCGTGAGGCTGATGGAGGTGGCTAGAAGGCTTAGGTCTAGGCTAAGGGTGATCTAGCAAGTATGGGGACACCATACTTGGGTTAAAACTTCATGTTTGAGGTGTGCCAATGATCCGATGCCATGTGGCGATCCGGGCGTAATCAACTAGGGTTTGATCGGGAATTGCTCTAGCAATGATCGATTGACGAGCAATGATCGATCGTGTTATCACGATCGTGATGCTCGGATTTTAGGGCACAGAATGGAGTCTCACTCGACCGTTGGGACAAGCAGTCGAGTGATTCTTCATCAGTCGACTGATGTGTATGATTAGTCGACTGATGTCCTAGCCGTTAGATTTTTTCCAGCGTGGATTACACCGTTGTCTCACAGCAACAGTGTGATCAGTCGACTGATAGACTTTTTCCAGCACAAGTTGAAGCTATATAAGGAGTTCGTGATGGAGGAAAAGATAGCGATTTTCTTGCTCGAAATTGAAGGGTAAAGTTGGTGCTTTCCAGTCCTTCAAAGCTAGTTCAAGGCAATCAAAGATCAAGCAATCAAAAGCTCTTGTAAAGTGTTTTCCTTTACTTGCATTTGTATTTCATTATCGTATTTGCTTGTATCTATTTGATTATTGTTGTAATCATCTTGTACGAGGTTTCTCCGCCTCCGAATTGTTTCGAGAATGAGTGTTTATTAGTGGTTGTGTGTGCATCACTAGAGCTCGTAGAGCTCGATCCGTGGAGTAGGAAGCATACGGTTCCGAACCACGTTACATACTCGTGTTCTCGTTGTGTTTGTCGTATTTTGTTATTGTATTATTTCTATTTCTGCTGCGTACTAACGAAATTGTAGAGACGACCACGAACGAACACTAAGCTATTCACCCCCCTCTAGCGGCTTCAAATATCCTACAGTTGGTATTAGAGCTCGGGGCTCTTCTACGGATTAACCGCCGGGAGCTAAAAGGCTAGAGGGAAGATGGAATTCCAAAAGAAGCTTGGATGGGACATCAACACTCCACCATCATATGATCAAGAAGACTTTTCGGCGTGGAGAACAAGAATGGAGACATTCTTTATGATGGATATAGAGGATTGGTTCATCCTCGTAGAAGGTTTTGAACCTCCTCAGGATAGGAAGGGACAAGTCCTCAAGTTGAAGAAATGGACCCAAGAGCAATGACAAAAATTCAAAACCGAAGCCAAGGTAACAAAACTCTTAGAAGATTTGATACCTAATGATGTTTTGTCTAGGCTAGGTGAATATCTTGATGCCAAGGAGCTATGGGACAAATTAGCCAAATTCAATGAGAAGCCTCACTTGACATAAGTAGAAGAAGATAAAGAAGAGGATGAAGAGAGTTCATCTTCCTCAAGAGCAAGTGAGGAATTGGAAGTTGAAGAGGAGTCAACTTCCGGATCGGTGGAAGAAGAAGTAGAAGACATCTCCACCTCTAGGATTGAGGGGGAGGAAAGAATTTCCACTCCGGAGCAACAAGAGAAAGCTTCAACATCTAGTCAAGATGAAGAAGATCCAATTCCGGTCTCAATTAACCTAGGTAACTCAAACACTCTAATTTCAAATAAAATCCATATATTGTGTTTTGAGTGTAAGGAGTATGGGCACTACAAGAGCAAGTGCCCAAAGAAGGTTAAGAAGGCTCCTCCGACGCCTAAAAGTCAAGAAAAGTCAAAGGATGTCGGTTCTCCACCACCTAAAGACAAGGAGCATATCATTTGCTTCAAATGTCAGCAACCGGGGCATTACCGAAATCAATGTCCTAGGGGGAGCAAGAAGACCCAAGAAGGAGCATCACAAGTAGGGGGAGCTACTAAGGCAAACCCTAAGGTATATTGTCATAATGCTCATTCCTTAAATTCTAAGCAAAGTCATGCTAGAATTAATTCAAATAACTTTGCTATTACTCATGATTCAAAGCATGCTAGGAATGATAACTCTAGATCTATTTCAAAGAAGGAGAAATTTGGGACTAATGTCCCTAGAAATGTCATTCCTAAGAAAGCAATTAAGAAAATCGAAAACCATTTAGGTATCAATCCTAGTAAGGGTAAACATATGTCTAAAGTAAATGGTAATGCCCAAAAACCTAATCAAAAATTATTTGGGCAATTAGAATTAGAGAACCAAGCCTTAAGGTCAAGGCTTGAAAAACTAGAAAAGACCCTAAATAAGATACAAAATCAATTTAGAGGGTCTAATGGTCAAAGTCAAGGGTCAAGATCTCAAAGTCAACATCTAGGACTCAAAAGACAAAAGTCAACCAAGGGCAAGAAAGGTTTGGGTCACAAACCTAAGCCTAAGGTGGCTTATCATTGTGTTCCATTTGACTATGGAACACAAACTAGGTCTTGGAAGATCAAGGTTGCAAGGGGAGTTACCTCTAGAGTCAACCTAGGTAAGACCACAATGTCCAAGGCTAACAAGCCTAGGAGGGTCATTAGAAAGGTATCTAGGGAGGTTATCCCTAAGGAATACCTAATTAATTCAATGAGCTCAAATAGATTTTGGGTTCCAAAGAGCGTGATTGATTCACGTTAAATGGGTTAGAATGTGCCAACCATGATTGGATGGGTAGTTAACTCAACCATGGTAAAGGTGGCACTTTAGGTTATTTTCAAGGTTATGGTTACCTTGGAAATACATTTGAGCTTTAATCCTAAAAGATTTTAGGATGTGCCAATATATATTTCTGAAATCATGAAAATCAATAAAATTGACACAATCTATATTTAGAGGTCATAGTGTGTAAATTTGATCTTTGGCACACTTTAGGAATCAATGTATCAAGAGAAGTGTGTTTAAGATGTAGAAAGAACATCAAGAGTGATATTCAAGTGTCACACACCTTGATGTCTTGCACTGACCATGCTTCATGTGTTTCACCATGTGTTTGCATGGAAGGAATGTCTAGGGTGGATTGCATCTCACAAAACAAGTCTTTTACCTTGATTGTGTATTTCAACACTTAGAAAGGGTGAGATGTTAGGATTTTGAAAACATTGGATGTTAATGTCTGCTAAAATGAAATAAAATATCAAAACACATTAACGAATACATGAATATAAGCATAACATCAATATATTCAATATACAAGATTAAAACATGAGAAAATGGAGTTGTTGGATAAAGAAATTGAGATTTTCTGAATTTCAGAACCGGAAATCGAGAGATCGATCGATCGATACGTCTGATTATCGATCAGCGATTATCTTGAGTGCGATACGATCGATCGCGCCTAGTAGTTGAGTGTTGCTTCGGGACTCGATTGCTCGAACATCGATCGATCGATGGTACTGCATTCATAGAGGCGAGGATCATCGGTCAGTGCTCGGCGATCAGTGGTGATCATATCAGTCGACTGATGGGCCACATCAGTCCACTGATGTTACTATAGCATGACACAGAAGACTCAGCAATCGATTGCTGAGCCGGAGCAGTCGACTGCCATTTCGGTTAAAACCGCTCATAAGCCACGATCAGTCGACTGATGCTACACATCAGTCGACTGGCGTCGCGATTTTATAATGTCGAACCGCTAGGGTTCGGCATCTTCACGTGACGATTCTTCACTTCCTTCTCCTCTCCGGTCGCCCCTGCCTTTCTCCGATGAGTTTTCCGACCGAGTCAGCCGCCTAAGTCATAGGTTTGATAGCCACTCTCTTCCACTCATGCTTTCACTCGTCTCACAACCCTAATCCACTCACTTCCAACGGTTGTTTCTTCTTTTTCGATTAGGGTTCTAGCGTCCAGTCCTCCGACGAACTTTTCGGCGGCCCCTTCAGTGATATCCGATTATTCTCTCATCATCCCTCCAAATGACACCGAAGTAAAATTTTCTTACTAAAAAAAAACCTAATTTTTCCTTTCCATTGTAATCTATTATAATCTAATCGTGTATTGGTGCCCTTGCATTTCATATCGTTGCATTACATTCATGCAGGAGTTTCTTGAGTGTAATCTGTCGGATGACAGCTTCATTTTCTACCCTACCTTTGATGCCCCTTTGCCCGAGCCATTTGACCATATCTCTTTGGACTCCATGCATGAGCATGTTTTTGGTCATCCTCGTCCACCAACTCAAAATTTATTTCCTATCACTGAGCTATCTGCACTTGACAATGTACTCTACAAGGTCATTGTTGGGGGTTTTCTTCCGATCATGACTTGGGGTCTAGCCAAGATTCGGCCTCCCCATCTCTTTTTACTATACGCCATACGTAATAGATTAGACATAAACATTGCATTGAACATGTTTCATTGCATTGTGCATTTCATTTCCCCTGTACAAGGGAAAGTGCATATTTCTTATGGTCATATTATCACTGCATGGTTAGAGTCAGTAGGCATCACCATTCACAAGGGATCACTGAGGACGCTATCTGAGGTGTACGACTGCATATCAGTTCGTAACTTCTCGTTAGCAAAGCTGCGGATGGGGCGTGGGCAGATGGAGTTGGCACCTCGACCACCGCCCAGGGCACGTGGAGAGCCACCTCTGGTGCCTAGAGAGGCTGGAGAGGACTATGAGGATGCAGATGCCACTGATGAGGAGGATCAGATGCCAGCAGATGCATCAGCGATGGGTCTATCAGATCGTCTTGGCCAACTGGAGTCCAGATTCTAGGACTATCAGCAGATAGTTGACTCTAGGCTGTCAGAGCTCTTAGTAGGGCAAGCCTCCGTGGGCGCACGTCTTGGTCGGATGGAGGAGAGATACATTCAGATTGCAGAGTCCCAGAGCCGCATCGAGCAACGTCAGCTCGATATGTATGAGATGATGCGGGCCTGGACTTTGAGCCAGCAGCCTCCTCCACCTCCACCTCCTGCAGACGACTCGATCTAGAGGATATTAGAATTTTTTTTGTTTTTTTTTCAGTTTTTGTAGTGAGATTGAGCATATCAAATCTCTATTTTGGATGTAAAAAAAACTAAAATCTTTTTAAATTAAATGAAATTTCTGTTTGTGAAAATCATGTGTGTTTGAGTGTGTATTTGTATTAATGTATTGGTTTATGAAAGCTGCTATATCATGACATGAAATTTCATCTTATCATATAACATGTCATGTCATTGGTTATGATTATTTTAGATGTCATGTTTTTTTTAGATTATATCATATGCCATGACATCATTGTCCATGCGTTATTATTGATATCATTTATGCCATGATCATTTCATGCATTTAATTGTTTAAAATTGATTTAAGGATAATGGCATGACTTGGAGTCCCATTTATAAGGGAATCAAGTAGAGTTGCCTTAGAAAAATGCATGAAACCCTAATTTAGGGAGAATAACTCCACATCTCACATCACATTGACATGTATGTGTATTTATACACCCTAGATACATGTTAGATGCTAGGATAATAAGTTAGGTTCAAGGTGCATAGGTAGTTCATCTAGATGAACTCAAACTTATCTTAATCATCACCAAGAATCATAAGGAAAGCTAATATACAAGTTATGTATATTTAGCCAATAAACCATGGTTCAAAATAGGTTTTCAAAAACATGTTAAAATCAATTTAGAAAACCTTGGTGAAGTCTATCTTTTGATAGCCATCATCATTGTAGAAGTTGATACAAAGTAGATCAAAAACTTTAAAATTTTAATAGTTTTTGAACTTTGTACCAATCTCCTATTTCAATGGGAAAAATATTTTTCCAAAATTTTTCGCCGATTGTATGTGTGATAAGTAATGTACGTATAAAGTTTCATGATTTTTTGATTTACGTAAAATTACTTATGAATTTCTAAAAGTCGAGTCTGATATCTGAAAATTAGGTTTTCAGTTATCGATCCTCTACAGAGCGATCGGTGATGGGCGCGTTGGACTCATTGCGATGCGATATCACTCAATCGTTGCTTTGTGCGGTCGGTGATGGACACATCGCCGATCGGTAGCCGATAGTCATCGTCAATAGTGTTTTCGGGAAAACTAGGTTTGTTTAGCCCGATTTAAACTATGGTTAAGGTCCCTAAGCACTCCTAACCCTAGGATATGCTTTGGGAAGCATTATAAAGGGTGAAAATCTATTGGATATGGATTTGGAGAGGTGTTTAGGGTTTGTATAAAATTTAAGGTGTTGGAAAGATCAATGTTGAACTTCTAACCTTATCTTTGATGGTTTAGAGTTCCTATTGGCTTAGGGATTTCCCAAAGACATTGTTGGTGTAATGGTTAAGGGGAAGCAAGCCTTTAGGGGGAAGTATCCATCATGGTATGATGGATGGTGGTTCATGGGAAGGAAAAATGAGTTTTTCACATACCCAATTTGGAAATTCGGAGAGTATAGGATTGTTTCTCTTGAGTGATATGGGACTTATCACTAGGAAGATGGTAGACATCCTAGGTATTTTTAGACAAAGGGGGAGATTGTAAGATCTCATTGGGACATGAGACATTGACCTCCTTGGAGAGAAGACCTTTTTGATGTTAGTCAAAAAGGGGGAGAATATTTGGGGGAGAACATTTGGAGAATGTTTAAGATTACCAATTTGGGATAATTAGTAAGGGATTTGAGTTAGTGTTCTAACTCAATGTTTTGTTTGGTTTTTGTCAAACATCAAAAAGGGGGAGATTGTTGGTGCAATTGGCCCAGGTCATGATTGACCAGGACTCGAGTTTAACTCGAGTGATATTTTGATGTTTCGATAAAAAACATATGACAATGTGATTCTCATGGGAAAGTCTAAGTGGGACACTTGGAATTTGGAAAAAGTCCAAGCATGGGTCTTGGCAAGGAAAGTCCAAGTCATGGGTACTTGGCATGGAAAGTCCAACATGGGTTGGCAAGGGAAAGTCCAAGCTTTAGTCTTGGCACTTGAGAAGTTCAAGGGGTTTGGTATTGATGGCGTAAAGTCCAAGCGGGAGTCTTGGCGGCGTAAGTCCAATGTGCCTTGGCGGTGTAGACACTGTTAGCATGACATAGCCGATGGAAGCACCTGAAGGATAGCGCAATGGATGAACAAGTCATGGATGACTTGGAGGGATCCGAGAGGCGTGAGGCTGATGGAGGTGGCGAGAAGGCTTAGGTCTAGGCTAAGGGTGATCTAGCAAGTATGGGGACACCATACTAGGGTTAAAACTTCATGTTTTCAACTAGGGTTTGACCGCTGAATCGTTTAGCAATCGAACGCCATAGGTGGGCAATGATCGATTGACGAGTAGACTGATCGTGTTATCAGTCGACTGATGCTCGGATTTTAGGGCATAGAATGGAGTCTCACTCGACTGTTGGGACAAGCAGTCGAGTGATGCTTCATCAGTCGACTGATGTGTATGATCAGTCGACTGATGTCCTAGCCGTTGAATTTTTTTCCAGCGTGGATTACACCGTTGTCTCACAACAACAGTGTGATCAATTGACTGATCGACTTTTTCCAGCACAGGTTGAAGCTATATAAGGAGCTCGTGATGGAGGAAAAGATAGCAATTTTCTTGGGCGAAATTGAAGGGGAAAGTTGGTGCTTTCTAGTCCTTCAAAGCTTGTTCAAGGCAATCAAAGATCAAGCAATCAAAAGCTCTTGTAAAGTGTTTTCCTTTCCTTGCATTTGTATTTCATTATCGTATTTTCTTGTATCTATTTGATTATTGTTGTAATCATCTTGTACGAGGTTTCTCCGCCTCTGGATTGTTCCGAGAAGGAGTGTTTATTAGTGGTTGCGTGTGCATCACTAGACCTCGTAGAGCTCGATCCGTGGAGCAGGAACCGTGCGGTTCCGAACCACATTACATACTCATGTTCGCGTTGTGTTTGTCCTATTTCGTTATTCTATTATTTCTATTTCCGCCTGCGTACTAATGAAATTGTAGAGACGACCACGATCGAATTCCAACTACGAACGAACACTACGCTATTCACCCCCCTCTAGAGGCTTCAAATCGCTTAACAATTTGCTCGCAAACCGCCTGCAAAACCGCTTTGCAGAGTCTTTTAGGCAAACCGCCTGAATTGGGCAAACTATCCTGAAATTAAGCAAAGCAACCCTGTTTCTTGGCCTTAAGTGTACTCTTAAGTGTCCTAAAATTATGGTATAATAATCTTCTATAAAAAGAGGTTTTAGGACTAAATAATGCAATGTTTTAGGGGGAGCTTCATAGATATAATGTTTTAATCCCCTAACTTTATATTGTTGGTGCAAAGATAGGACATAGTTTCATATTTCTTGTTTATGATTTGCTCAACATGCTATTCACACATCATAACCTATGTCTTGGATTAAGGGAGAGCCTCACATTGATCTTATACCTTAGCTCAAGATATAACATATTCAATTCTTCATGAAATTTATTTTTGCATGAATTCTTCCTTTTTTGATGTATGTCAAAGGGGAAGAAGGGTTGTTTAAGTTAGATTTCATATTGGAAATATGGTTATGTGCATATGTTAAATGTTAGGGCAATCTCTTACCGTGATATGGTTTTGATGTGTGTGGCAAAGGGTTTAAGTTAGGTTGTTATTGTGATTTGATATATGCGTTGGAGTCTTGCAGGACTTAGTAATTTGCACATAGAGCCTTGGTGGGTTCACCACTAACTACCTAGTGCTTGAGTTGGAGAAGGAGCATTGCAGAGTCGTGCGCTTGATGCTGCTGAGGGACCGCCGGACAAGATGACTTTAAGCGAAGCCAAGGAAGCAGACTTCGAAGGCAAGAGACGCAAAGGAGCATTGCAAAGCGGTGCGCCTGATGCTGCCGAGGGACGTGGCCACGAACGAAGAGAGCTTCGGCGAGGGACTTTGAGTGAGATGAGAGAATGAGTGAATTGTAAGTAGCTCATTAGGAGAACTTGGCCGAATGGCTGAGTGTCGGAGGCTCGACCGCAAGGGTTGAGGTTTACCCGACCGCCGGAAGCTCAAATGATTGTTAAGTCTGAGTTTCACACGGCACCAGTCGACTGCCATGAAATGACAGTCGACTTCTCTGAGTAAAATGCGTTTCGACTAGTATCCGACTGAGTGGATTTTAGCCCGGTGATCGGTGACATATGGAGACGATCATTGCCAAGACTATCGATCGGCGCTGAAAGCGTGATCGGCAGTCAGAGTTTGGGCCGCAGAACCGCTCGTAGTCGATCAGGCGATCGACTACGGAGGCGGCGATCGATCGATGGATCCATCGATCGCGCCAAGTGTTCCGTTGGACTACAACGGTCGGGATCCGACATGTTCGGAGGTCGTTTAAGTGGCGGCAGTTGACTGCCAAGGGCAGCAGTCAACTGGTGGCGGCCAACGGGAAGAAATCAACCCTCTCTATAAAAAGAGAGGGTGTGGGCTTTTGGATGGCTAATGCTCATATTCCAAACCATCATCCAAGTGCTCCACAAGTGATAAACTCCTTCTTCTAGTTCTCTTTCACATCTATTGTAAAAGAAGGAGTGTTCTTGAGTTGTAAGGGTTACCTCCACCCAACTTAGTGCAAAGGAGAGACCGATAGTGATTTGGTTGCGGAGTGATTCACCGAGGAAGAATCGGGGACCGTGGATTAGCGGCGTAGCCGTGAACCACGTTACATTTCTGTGTTAGCATTGTTTGTATTCTTTATTGTTTATTTGCTTGTCTTTATTCGTATTCCGCTTGCGCTTACAATTGTGTAGACGAGCAAATTCCACCATCCAACGACAAAGGGCTATTCATCCCCCCTCTAGCCGGCCGATCGATCCCCTACAAGTGGTATCAGAGCAAAGAAAAGCTTGTCGAGGACTAACCGCCACAACAAGTACATTCAAGAATGGTCGGCTCTAATATTCATCCGCCAAAGTTCGAGGGGGAATTCTCTTGGTGGAAAAAGAGAATGGAGGTATTTTTCGAGACCGATTTTGAAATTCTTTTGATTATGGAAAATGGTTTCGAAATGCCTAGGAATGAAGAAGGGGAGCCATTGGAAAAATCAAGATGGAGCAAGAGGCAAAGGGAAGAGTATTTGGCAAATTCAAAAGCCAAACATCACCTCTACAATGTCCTCCCCCAAAAAGAAGTCAACCGGATAGGAGAGTGTGCTAGCGCCAAGGAAATGTGGGAGAAACTAATAGAGATTCATGAAGGCACATCCGAGGTGAAGCTAGCAAGGAGAGATGGCTTTCGCTCCCAATTGTCCAATATCAAATTCGAAAAGGGAGAGAAGGTAAAATCCTTACACTCTAGATTTAAGGAAATTCTAACCGGTTTGACAAGTGTAGGTGAAAAGCTCTCCAACCGGGACATGCTCATGAAAGCAATTGATTCTTTTCCCCGAACATCAAAATGGAGCTCAATGGTGGACTCCTTCTACATGTCTAAGAACTTAGAAGTGAGCACCTTGGAGGAGTTCTTTTCAACAATGGAGCTCCATGAAACAAGGCTTGAAGGAATAGTTGAAGAGCCTAGAATTCAACCTTCAAGAGGGGTAGCCTTGATGTCCAACAAGGGGAAGAAGAAAATGGAGATCCCCTCCTCCTCCGATGAAGCGTCCTCCTCCTCCATGGATAGCACGGAAAAAGCATATATGGTAAGGAGGGTAAGGCGTACATTAAAAGGTTTTAGATTTTATAAATCTAATGATAGGTGTAGAAGACCAAGGGGGAAAATTATTTGCTACAATTGCCAAGGAGAGGGACACATAAGGAACAATTGTCCCTTCGTGAACAAGAGCAAGGAGGAGAAGAGAAAGAAGGAAGAAAAGAAGAAGAAGGGAGCAAGAAGAAAAAGGAAGAAGAAAAGAAGGCCAAAGAAAAAGGGAAGGCCAAGGCATTCAAAGCAAAGACATGGGATGATCCTTCTTCCTCATCATTGTTAGGGCAATCTCTTGCCGTGATATGGTTTTGATGGTGTGGCAAAGGGTTTAAGTTAGTGTGTTATGTTTATTTGATATGTGCGTTGAAGTCGTGCAGGACTTAGTAATTCGCACATGGAGCCATGGCGAGTTTCACATCTCATGACTCGTGCCTTGAGTCGGTGAAGGATAGCTTTGCGGAAGCCGTGCGCTTGGAGCATCCGAGGGACCGCCGGACGAGAAGCTTGGAGTGAAGCCGGAGGAAGTAGACTTCGAGGCAAGAGACGCGAAGGAGCATTGCAGAGTCGTGCGCCTGATGCTGCCGAGGGACGTGGCCGAGAACGAAGAGAACTTCGAAGGCGAGGGACTCCGAGAAATGAGAGTGAGCGATTGTAACCCGGGGAAGGGTAGCTCTTAGGTGAAACTTGGCCATTTGGCCAAGTGTCGGATGGGTTTTCCCGACACCAGTCGACTGCCATGTCATGGCAATGATCGCTTCCGAGTCGAGTGTAGCTCGACCGTATACGATCGATCGCTCAGGCGTGCGCAGCCGATCGCATACGCTGGCGCCGATCGCTAAGATTAGCCGATCACGAAGGCGCAGCCGATCGTCAATAGGGTTTTGGCCATTGAACCGCCAGAGCCGATCGGGCGCCGATTACGGGTCGCGAATGACCGGTGAGGTCCATGCCGATCGCTAAGAGTTCCGCTGGATCAACAACGGCCGGATCCGACGTGTTCGGAGGCCGCTTAGGATTAATGATCGCCATGGGCGGCTGATCGATGGCGGCCAACGGGAAGAAAACAGCCCTCTCTATAAAAAGAGAGGGTGTGAGCCTTTGAGAGGCTAATGCTTAAGTTCCAAACAATCTTCCTAGTGCCCCAGCTCTAAACTCTTCTTACTCGCTTACTCCATTCCATTTGTAAGAAGAGTGATCTTGGTTGTAAAGGTTACCTCCACCTAGCTTTGTGCAAAGGAGAGACCGATAGTGATTGGAGTGATTCACCGTGGATTTAATCGGACCGTGGATTAGCGGCGTAGCCGTGAACCACGCTTATATCTTGGTGTTTGTATTGCTTGTTTCTATTTTGCTTGTCTCTATTCATATTTGTATATTCGCTATGCTAACGCTTTGTAGACGAGCAAAATACCGCTATCCAAACGAAAAAGGGCTATTCACCCCTCTAGCCGCCATCCGATCACTCACAAGTGGTATCAGCGAGGTTGCTTGTCACCGGACTAACCGCCGCAATAAGCCCTACATCAAAAATGGCCGGCTCCAACATCCATCCTCCGAAGTTTGAAGGAGAATTCGCTTGGTGGAAGAAGCGAATGGAGGTATTTTTCGAAACGGATTTTGATATAATGATTACAATGGAATCCGGTTTCATTTTGCCTAGGGATGAAGAGGGGAAGCCAATAGAGAAATCTAGGTGGACCAAGAAGCAAAGAGAGGAGCACCTTGCAAACTCCAAAGCCAAGCACCATCTCTACAATGTGCTTCCTCAACAAGAAATCAACCGAATAGGAGAATGCCTAAGCGCCAAGGAGATGTGGGAGAAACTAATTGAGCTCCATGAAGGCACATCCGAGGCGAAGCTAGCTAGGAGAGATCTCCTCCGCTCTCAACTATCCAACATTAAATTAGAAAAGGGGGAAAAGGTAATCTCTCTACACTCTAGGTTTAAGGAAATTTTAATTGGGCTAACAAGTGTAGGTGAGAAGCTATCGAACCGGGACATGCTCATGAAGGCTATAGATGCCTTTCCCCGGTCCTCAAAGTGGAGCTCCATGGTGGACTCCTTCTACATGTCCAAGAACCTAGAAGTGAGTACCTTGGAGGAGTTCTTCTCAACGATGGAACTCCACGAAACGAGGCTTGAAGGAATTCAAGAAGAGCCAAGAATTCAACCCTCAAGAGGAGTAGCATTGTTGGCAAACAAGGGGAAGAAGAAGATGGAAGTCCCCTCCTCCTCCTCCATGGATAGCACCGAGGAAGCCTACATGGTAAGGAAGGTGAGGCGTGTTTTTAAGAACTTTAGATTTGATAAATCTAATGATAGAAATAGAAGACCAAGGGGGAAGGTCATATGCTACAATTGCCAAGGAGAGGGACACATAAGGGACAATTGTCCCCTCCTAAACAAAAGCAAGGAAGAGAGGAAAAAGAAAGAAGAAAAGAAGAAGAAAAAGGGGAGCAAGAAAAAGAAGGAAGAGGAGAAGAAGACAAAAGAAAAGGGGAAGGCCAAAGCATTCAAGGCCAAGACATGGGATGATCCTTCCTCATCCTCCTCCTCATCATCGGATGAGGAGAATGCCTTTGTCGCCAATTTGGCCTTGATGGCCTTTGACGATTTGGATTGCTCCTCCTCCGAAAATGAAGGATCAAGCACAAGAGGAGAGAGCTCAAGTGAAGGGGGAGCCTCCTCCACATCATCATCCTCCTCATCATCCGAAGAAGAAGAAGAGGACATGGAAACTATGGTAACCAATCTCTCACCTAGTAAAATAGTTTCTATGATTTCTAGTTTAACTAGGGATTTGTTTAGAGCAAAGAAGAAAAATAAATGCATGCTTGAACAAATTAAGGCATTAGAAAATAAGCTAGAAAATGCATGCTTAAATAATAATGATACTTCTTCTTTATGATGATGCATGCTCACATGATAATTATGTGCCTTTAGATGTTAGTGATGCATGCATAGAAGAAAATAGGGCATTAAGGGAAAAGGTAGATTATTTAACCAAAGCCCTAGGAAAATTCACAATTGGCTCCAATACCCTTAATATGATCATTGGGAGCCAAAGGGCTAGCTTCAACAAAAAGGGCCTAGGATATAAAGAGAAGAAAAATGAGAAGGCCTATAGATGCCTAATAGCTAGGGGACAAGACAAAAACAAAGTAATAGCTAAGAAATGGATCCCCAAGGAATTTCTAGTGAACCCCATAGGTAAAAATCTATTTTGGGTTCCAAAATCCATCCTTAAGGGTTAGAAAACCCCTAGGGTAGTCAACCATATGAACCTAATCTATATCATATTTTGGTTGACTTAGGATGACGGGACAACATTTTTAGATAGTGTTGGGTGATGATAACGTGCCCATAAATAGGTAATAATGCTTAAATCATGATGATTAATGTAATTTCTATGCATATGTGTAATTATGATTTTGATTTTGGGCACATCATCATGAGAAATAGGTTTAAATCATGCTTTAGGTGATAACTTATTTATTATCATCATATAATGCCTAATGCATGGTTATAATTTAATGAAAACATGTATTTCATGGTCATAATGTGAAATTAAATCATATATATCATTATGATCATGTAGGTTGTTAGATTGATACTTAACCATGATAGAATTGCATGAATATATTGGTTAAGTATATACAAATACCCCCTAGGATGCATCTCACACTCACTATAGGCTAACTTGATTGCAAACTTAGCATGGGTGAGATGTTAGGATGATACAAATGTCCACTAATGCCTATGGCATTTAGATGGTCATTTAAAGTATCAAAATATCAATAATAGACCAATCATGGGGAAGGCTTATGTTTAATTAATAGACATATTGCCCAAAGATCATGGTTGGATATTTCTAATGTTTTCAAAACAATTTCTTACCTTAAAATACATGTATTCATGTTTTGAAACAATTGGATGCAAAACTAGGTAGCTAACTTGATACTAACATGCTCAAAAACTAGTGGTTTTTCAAGTGTTTGGATTTTTAGCAAATCTTGTAAAATATAATGATTTTTCATGAAAAACTATTTTTCCTTGATAGATATACTTAAGAGAAATATGTTCCTCGAATTTCATGATTTTTAGAATTTTCTAGAATTTTTAATGCATTTCTGAATTTCATCGTAAAATCGAAATTTGATTTTTGTGCTACCGACCGCCATACCGATAGCAATGATCGTGGCCTGTAAATCAGAATATTGAAGGCCGAATTCAGTTTGTAAACCTCCTACAAGTGGTAGAAATATACTTGATGCCATCAACAAATGGTACCCAATTTTTAAATCAACTTGACATATTTTTCCCTCCATTATACTTGATGCCATGAGCTTATAACATAGTGTTAATCTTTTTGATGGTGTCAAAGGGGGAGAAATAAGTATGTTTAAGTTAATCACTTTAGGGGGAGAAATATATTTTAGGGGGAGAAATATATGTAGGGGGAGAAATATAGGCAAGTGGGAGAAAATATAGGAAACGTGGAGAAAATTTGCATAGAGAATTTCATGGATTAAGGGGGAATTGCATGTTGTTATATCATGTTTATCTTTACATGCCTTCTTACCTTAGAATTTATATCAAATGTTTTTACCTAACTTAAACGGATTGCCACACATCAAAAAGGGGGAGATTGTTAGGGCAATCTCTTGCCGTGATATGGTTTTGATGGTGTGGCAAAGGGTTTAAGTTAGTGTGTTATGTTTATTTGATATGTGCGTTGAAGTCGTGCAGGACTTAGTAATTCGCACATGGAGCCATGGCGAGTTTCACATCTCATGACTCGTGCCTTGAGTCGGTGAAGGATAGCTTTGCGGAAGCCGTGCGCTTGGAGCATCCGAGGGACCGCGGACGAAGCTTGGAGTGAAGCCGGAGGAAGTAGACTTCGAGGCAAGAGACGCGAAGGAGCATTGCAGAGCCGTGCGCCTGATGCTGCCGAGGGACGTGGCCGAGAACGAAGAGAACTTCGAAGGCGAGGACTCCGAGAAATGAGAGTGAGCGATTGTAACCCAGGGAAGGGTAGTTTAGGTGAAACTTGGCCATTTGGCCAAGTGTCGATGGGTTTTCGACACACGATCGCCATGTCATGGCATGATCGCTCGAGTCGAGTGTAGCTCGACCGTATACGATCGACTGGTTTGTGGCAGCAATGATCGCCATATACGCTGGCCGATCGACAAGATTAGCAATGATCACCGGCGCAATGACCGGGTCAATAGGGTTTTGGCCATTGAGCCGTGAGCCGATCGGGCGCCGACGGGCCGCAATGATCGGTGAGGTCCAATGATCGCTAAGAGTTCCGCTGACAACAACGGCCAGATCCGACGTGTTCGGAGGCCGCTAGGGCAATGACGATCGCCATGGGCGGCAATGACCGATGGCGCCAACGGAAGAAAACAGCCCTCTCTATAAAAAGAGAGGGTGTGAGCCTTTGAGAGGCTAATGCTTAAGTTCCAAACAATCTTCCTAGTGCCCCACAAGCTCTAAACTCTTCTTACTCGCTTTTACTCCATTCCATTTGTAAGAAGAGTGATCTTGGTTGTAAAGGTTACCTCCACCTAGCTTTGTGCAAAGGAGAGACCGATAGTGATTGGTTTTGGCGGAGTGATTCACCGTGGACGAATCGGACCGTGGATTAGCGGCGTAGCCGTGAACCACGTTATATCTTGGTGTTTGTATTGCTTGTTTCTATTTTGCTTGTCTCTATTCATATTTGTATATTCCGCTTGCGCTAACGTTTTGTAGACGAGCAAAATACCGCCATCCAAACGAAAAGGGCTATTCACCCCCCCTCTAGCCGGCCATCCGATCACTCACAAGAGGATTTTCAAAGCAAAGACATGGGATGATCCTTCTTCCTCATCATCATCCGAAGAGGAAGAACATGTCTACTCCAACCTTACCCTAATGGCTTTTGACAACCTAGATTGCTCCTCCTCCGAAAATGAAGAAGCAAGCTCAAGTGAGGAGAGCTCAAGTGAAGGGGGAGCCTCCTCTACATCCTCATCATCGGAAGAGGATTTGGTAAGTGAGGTAACGAATCTACCCCCTAAGCAAATACTGTCCATGATTTCTAGCCTCACTAAGGATTTATTTAGGGCAAAGAAAATGAATAAATGCATGCTTGAGCAAATTAAGGAATTAGAAAATAAGCTAGAAAAAGCATGCTTAAATGATAATGATAATATTTCTTTTAGCTTAAATGATGCATGCTCACATGAATATATGCCATTTAATGTTAGTGATGCATGTATGGATGAAAATAGGGCTCTAAGGGAAAAGGTAGATTATTTGACCAAAGCCATAGAAAAATTTACAATAGGCTCCAACACCTTGAACATGATCATAGGAAGCCAAAGGGCAAGCTTCAACAAGAAAGACCTAGGTTATAAGGAAAAGAAAAATGAAAAGACCTATAAATGTCTAATTGCTAAGGGTCAAGATAAAAAGAAGGTAATAGCTAGAAAATTGATCCCCAAAGAGTATTTAGTGAACCCCATAGGAAAGAATTTATTTTGGGTTCCTAAATCCATCCTTAAGGGTTAAGAAAACCCAGGATAGTGAACCATATGCAATTTACCTATATCATATTTTTGGTTGTCTTAGGATGGCGGGACGACATTTTTGAAACAGTGTTAGGTGATGATAATGCACCTATAAGTAGATAAATCATGCTTTAGGTGATATTTGCTTTATTATCATCATGCAATACCTAATGCATGATAACAATTTGATGAATACATGTGTTTCATGGTCATAATGTGAAATTTAGTCATATATGTCTTTATGATCATGAAAATGATAGGATGATACTTAACCTTGTATAGAATTGCATGAAAATGATGGTTAAGTATATACAAATACCTTTATGATACATCTCACACTCACCATAGGCTACTTTGATTGAAAACTTAGCATTGGTGAGATGATAGGATGATACAAATGTCCACTAATGCCTATGGCATTTAGATGGTCATTTAAAGTATCAAAATAGCAATAATAGACCAATCATGGGGAAAGCTTATGCTTAATTCATATACATATTGCCCAAAGATCATGGTTGGATATTTCATATGTTTTTAAAACAATTTCTTACTTTAAAATCCATGTATTCATGTTTTGAAACAATCCAAAGCAAGACTAGGTGTTAAAATGGATACTAACATGATCAAAAACCTAGTGGTTTTTGAAGCTTTTGGATTTTTGGCAAATCTCAGAAAATATAATGATTTCTCTTGGAAAACTATTTTTCATTGATAAAGAACCCTAAAAGAAATGTGTTCCCCAAATTTCACTATTTTTAGAATTTTCTGGAATTAATAGTGCATTTCTAAAATTCATCCAGAAAATCAGAATTTCGGAATTCATTGTACGATCGCCATACTGATAGCAATCTGATGGATCAGAACGAGCACTCGATTTTATCATTTACTGATTTTAAATTTTTTCTTCTCTCTATACTTGATGCCATGATATATAAACCTTATTTAATCATTTTGATGGTGTCAAAGGGGGAGAAAACTATATGTTTAAGTAAGGGGGAATACATTTAGGGGGAGTTTCATGTATTAAGGGGGAGAGTTGCTAATCATGTTATCCACATGCTTTCCTTTCTTAATATTTTTATCAAATGTTTTTACCTAACTTAAACGAATTGCCACACATAAAAAAGGAAGAGATTGTTAGGGCAATCTCTTGCCGTGATATGGTTTTGATGTGTGTGGCAAAGGGTTTAAGTTAGGTTGTTATTGTGATTTGATATGTGCGTTGGAGTCTTGCAGGACTTAGTAATTCGCACATGGAGTCTTGGTGGGTTCACCAATCACTACCTCATGCTTGAGTCGGAGAAGGAGTATTACAGAGTCGTGCGCTTGATGCTGCCGAGGGACCGTCGGACGAGATGACTTGAAGCGAAGTCAAGGAAGCAAACTTCGAAGGCAAGAGACGCAAAGGAGCATTGCAGAGTCGTGCGCCTGATGCTGCCGAGGGACGTGGCCGCGAACGAAGAGAGCTTCGGCGAGGGACTTCGAGTGAGATGAGAGAATGAGTGAATTGTAAGTAGCTCATTAGGTGAACTTGGCCGAATGACTGAGTGTCGGAGGCTCGACCATAAGGGTTGAGGTTTACCCGACCGCCGGAAGCTCAAACGAATGTTAAGTTTGAGTTTCACACGGCACTACCGATCGATCGCCATAAAATGGCAATGATCGCTTCCGAGTCGAACGCGGTTCGACCGGGTATCCGATCGAGTGGATTTTTGGGTCAGAGACTACCATATGGCGGCGATCGCTACAAGACCATCGATCATTCAAGCGGCATTGGAGTCAAGAGGGTTTGGGGCCAGAACCACTCGTAGCCGATCGGGCTACGGAGCGATTGATCGAGGATGGATCCATGGATCCATCAGTTGACTGCCAAGTGTTCCGTTGGACTACAATGGTCGGGATCCGACGTGTTCAGAGGCCGTTAAAGTGCCGACAGTCGACTGCCAAGGGCAGTAGTCTACTGGTGGCGGCCAACAGGAAGAAATCAGCCCTCTCTATAAAAAGAGAGGGTGTGGGCTTTTGGATGGCTAATGCTCATATTCCAAACCATCATCTAAGTGATCCACAAGTGATAAACTCCTTCTTCTAGTTCTCTTTCATATCTATTGTAAAAGAAGGAGTGTTCTTGAGTTGTAAGGGTTACCTCCACCTAGCTTAGTGCAAAGGAGAGACCGATAGGGATTTGGTTCCGGAGTGATTCACCGAGGACGAATCGGGGACCGTGGATTAGCGATGTAGCCGTGAACCACGTTAGATTTCGGTGTTAGCATTGTTTGTATTCTTTATTGTTTATTTGCTTGTCTTTATTAGTATTCCGCTTGCGCTAACAATTGTGTAGACGAGCAAATTCCACCATCCAACGACCAGCCGATCGATCCCCTACACACATCATAACCTATGTCTTGGATTAAGGGGGAGCCTCACATTGATCTTATACCTTAGCTCAAGATATAACATATTCAATTCTTCATGAAATTTATTTTTGCATGAATTCTTCTTTTTTTGATGTATGTCAAAGGGGCAGAAGGGTTGTTTAAGTTAGAATTCATAAGTTAGATTTTATATTGGAAATATGGTTATGTGCATATGTTAAAGACCTAACTTAAATGATTGTCAAACATCAAAAAGGGGGAGATTGTTGGTGCAACAATGCCCCAAGCATTTATATATTTTGATGTTTGGATAATCATCTAATTGTGGCAATATTTTGTGATCTAATTGTGAACATGTTTAGGTGACAGGAAAAATCCAAGTATAAAGACTTGGTAAAGGAAAAGTCAAAGTGTGATCTTGGCAAAAGAAGTCCAAGGAAAGGGCTTGGCGGCGTAAGACCAAGCATGCAATCTTGGTGGTGTAAAGTCCAAGCGGACCTTAGCAAAGGAAGTCCAAAGGCAAGTCTTGGCAGCGTAAGTCCAAGCATGTAGTCTTGGTGGCGTAAAGTTCAAGCGTACTTTGGCGAAGAGAAACCCAAGACATGACGAAACCGAAGGAAGCTCTTGGAAGCAAGCGCAAAGGATGAACAAGTCACGGACTCAGAGGGATCCTGGAGGTGCAAAGCTAAAGGAAGAGCTAGAAGGTTAAGTCTAGGTCTAGGGAGTCAATTCAAGTATGAATTACTCATACTTAACGAGTATCAGTCGACTGATACGATGTAGCAGTCGACTGATAATGTGCTCGACTTAATCAGGCTGAAACCTTGATGATCAGTCGACTGTCAAGAGTTGGCAGTCGACTGATGCCGAAATCAATCGACTGCCAATTCTGGCAGTTGATTGATCAAGTCGATGACGGGCAGAGAATGAAGTCTCACTCAACTCCACGCGGGGATCACTTGACTGATCGCTTCATCAGTCGACTAATGAAGTGATCAGTCGACTGATTAAGCTGCCGTTGGAAATGGCGGTTGCATATCTCTGCAGATTCACCTCGTCAGAAGTCGTTGGCTTCGACAGCAGTCGACTGATGCTATACATCAATCGACTGATCGTGGTCCAATGGGTCTCTTTCTTATAAAACGAGTCCATGGGGAGTAAGAAGAGGCTAGTGCTTATATTCTGATCAATCTCTCAAGCTTCCACAAATTTCCTAAGCTTTCTAAGTGTTTTAATTCCCCTCCTCCTCTCTAATCTTCATCTTCATCTTTTGTAAGAAGAGGAGGGTTTTGTAAAAGAGAAATATTCTCAGTGAAGATCGATTTGGGTTGATCCACCTAAAGGATTGTCGTGGAGTAGGAGCTTAATCTCCGAACCACGTTAAGTTCTTTGTGTTAGCATTGTATTTTTGTTTCTATTACTATTTTATTTGTTGTGCTTTCGCTAACCATTTTTGTAGAAACAAAAAGAGGCTATTCACCCCCCCTCTAGCCTTCCAACATCACTAACAGTAACTTCTCCTTTAGAAGATAAGTTATATAACATCATTGCATGTTTAGGTAGGAAATTAGCTAAGTCCGAGAATCAGGTTGACTCGCTACTTAAGGAAGTCCAAGTACTTAAGGAGCAAGTCAACTCGAAGACTTCGACTTGCCAACTTAAGGATAGAGACTCAACTCAAGTTGCAAAGCTTGAGGAAGATAACTTAGTCATAAAAAGGCAAGTAGAAGAACTAACTGGATCATTAGAAAAGTTCACTTCGGGTTCCAAGTATCTTAACATGATGCTTGAATCTTAGCGAGCTGTTTACAACAGATTCGGACTCGAGTATAAGGCTAAGTCCACCTATAAATCTTACATGTCATTACTTAGCCGAAATGCTAAGAATCGAGTCCAAGCATGGGTTCCTAAGTCTAGCTTAGTTAACCAAGTTGGACCAAATCAATTTTAGGTTCCCAAGAGTCAAGTTCACTTAGTGAACAAATCTCAAACTAGCTACCATTTAGGGGGAGCTAACACTTTGCTTGTTTCCTTGCTTACTTAAACACTTGCATGTTTTAGTTAACTTTCCTTGTTTTAGTTAAACACTTGAATGTCTTAGTTTACTTTACTTGCTCAATGTAGAATGGACTAGATAGGAAACAAAGTAGTTTAAACTTGAACAACCTAGTACTAAGACAAGTTAACTGATAGTAGGTTGGGGAAGCTCTTCGAAGTGCATGTCTAGGAAGTGGTCGTTGCTCCGATAATCAAGAAGGTCACGTGTCTCGCCATGACCTAGTGCACTAAGTCGAGTGGAACTGACCGAAGCTAACTCACTAAGTCTTTAACTAGTTAGACCAAGGCTTAATCTAAAGTGAATCAAGTACTTGATTCCTTTATTGACTTTGTCTAGGAAGTGGTCATTGCTCAGATAATCAAGAAGACCATGTGTCTCGCCACGACCTAGAAGTTAATACGGGAAAAACTTACTTGACTAGCTCCAATCAAGCTTAAATCTAACCCAAGTTTAAACACTTTGAAATTGCTCATTAAATTTAATTAAGATAAAAGAAATTCCCATCTCACAATACTCATAGGAAAAAGTGTTTTGAAAATCTCGCTTGGGTGAGATGATTTAGGATTAAAATACACTTCAACCAATTTTTTTTAACAACATACTCTAGTTAACCTACCTTAATTAACTCAAACTAAAAAAAATTACATAACTAAAACAAATTATGTTAACCTAATTTAAATCAACACAACCTAATTTACTTAACTAAATCTAACTTATTAAATTTATATTAACAAAACTTAACCCAAACTAATATACTCAACTATAATGTAACGCCAGTAAAATTTTAAACCATTCAAAGTAGTTATAAGGGTTTTAACACCCATAAAAGGTTTAAAATAAAATAAAATAAAAGATGGGTATAGGTAGGATTTGAACCATGAACCTCCTAATAGGGAGGTAACCTTGACGCCACTAGACCATTGGATGATTCATGGATAAAATATATAAAGAATATACAAAGAATATAGATGGGAAGATGAGGAGTTGGTTAATCACCCCATGAAAGGATGAAGAGTGTTCATTCCCTAGGTATTAAAGAGGAGAATTAAGACAAGAGAGGAAGAAAAACCCCACTTTCCTTCTTCCTCATCCTTGGCCGAATTTCTCATTCTCCTTCCTCCCCTTTTCATCCCAAGCTCTAGGGCTTCTTGTGTAGGGATTCTCAAGAGGGGTTTTCCAAGAGGAGTTCCCACAAGTCTTAGTATTGCTAGAAGATCCAACTCCACCGAAATATTCCCTCCTCCTTCCTCCTTCACCGAGACCCTAATGCCCTTGTTTGGTGTTTTTGAGAGGGTTTCAAGGGAATACAAAGACTTAGTATATACTAGAGGATCACTCCTAAGGCTAAGGAACAAGGGAAGGTCTTCATCTTCTAAAAACCCTAGCGGTATACTAGTATGATAGCGAGAGGAGGTAAGTATCTCTCACCTGCAGTACAAGTAGCTCTTCGATTATTTTATATAGCTTATTTTTCTATGTTTTGTAGATTATATGTTTGGATCAGATGATATATGAGTTATCAGATTTACAGTCAAGGTATATGTCTTTTTAAGCAAGATCTAAGATCACAAAGATGCTATCTTTCACCTATAGCATAAGTAACTCTTTGATATGCCCATTTAACTTCTATCACTATGTTTTATTCGAATATATATGTTCTGTCCAGATTATGTTTGTTTAGATTTTTAGGTATTTTAAGTATATTTCATGTTGAAGCAAGACATAAGATTGCAAAGGTGCTTCCCCTATAAGTTTTGGGGACAAAGAGCATGATTGCATGTCTTGAAAGGCTTCCTATATGAGTTTTGGGAGTATGATCATGTTAAATGTTTAATAAACTATAAAGAATATGTTTTTATCAGATTATATAGGTGTGATTAGATTTATAGGTAAGTATCCTCTCACCTACAATACAAGTTGTTTCGGTTGATAGTTGCTTAAAAATCTCCTTTGAAACTCTCGGCCAAGACTCCTTCATGCTTCCAATGATTTTTTTCCATGCCATGTTTTGTATGAATATGATGATAATATGTGGATAGCTAGGTTTGGTTTGAGTGTTTGATCCCAAGGCCCCTTGAAACTTTCGGCCAAGACCCATATATGCTCCTAATGGTCTTCCATGCTATGATCTACATGTTTCCATGCCATGTTTTGCATGTAGATGAAGGTGACATGATGATAGCTAGGTTTGGGTTAAGCATTTGATCCCAAGGCCCCTTGAAACTTTCGGCCAAGACCTATATATGATCCTAATAGTCTTCCATACTATGATATATATGTTTCCATGCCATGTTTGTATATAGATGAAGATAATATATTGATAGCTAGGCTTGATTTGAGTGGTTGATCCCAAAGCCCCCTTGAAACTTTTGGCCAAGTCCTAGTTGTGCTCCTAATGGTCTTCCATGTCATGAATTATATGTAATGGATGTTAACATGTGGTTAGTTAAATCTTGTACAAGTTGTTTAGGGTTTAAATTCTTAAGAACCCTCCCTTAGGGTTTCGGCCAACCCATGCTCATGCCCTCTAATAATCCTCCATGCCATGCTACTTGTATATAAGATGTTAATATGATGTTAGTTAGACTTTATGATAGCATGATTGGTTTAGGTCACTACCTTATGACCATGTTAATTGTATGAATGTATGATTATGTTATGCTCATTGCCATGGTAATTGTATGAATGTATGATTATGTTATGCTCATTGCCATGTTAATTGTATGAATGTATGATTATGTTATGCTCATTGCCATGTTAATTGTATGAATGCATGATTATGTTATGCTCATTGCCATGTTAATTGTAAGAATGTATTATTATGTTATTCTCATTGCATCATGATGAACAAGTATGTATGATGAAAATGCCTAAGAGATGCTTCCCTAAGAGCACTCTTTATGTTATGAAAAGAAATATGATATGTTATGAAAAAGGAACATGATATGCTATGATAAGGAACATGATATGTTATGTAAATAAATATGATATGTTATGAAGAAGGAACATGATATGTTATTTTACTTTATGCATGGCTTGTACCGGACCCTAACAAGGTCGAAGGGATGGGCTCCTAAGTTGCCCTAGGCCGACGGACATAGTACGGGCCTAGGATGGGCTTCTATGTTATGATTGCCCCTAGGTCGACGGTCATAGTACGGACCTAGTACGGGATGGGCTCCTAAGTTGCCCTAGGCCGACGGACATAGTATGGGCCTAGGATGGGCTCCTATGTTATGATTGCCCCTTGGTCGACGGACATAGTACGGGCCTTGTAACCTAGTATGTTTGGGATTAGCTACCTCGGGTCTATTTAGGGATGCGCACAATGATGATGATGAATGTGGTACAATGTCGGACCCAATATGTTGAGATAATGTTTAAGTACCAATAAAATATATGTTTTCAAAGAGCATCTTGCATATACCCCTTTCCATGTCTATATGTTCTTGTATGTTTATACGAATGCTATGCTTATATGTTCTTGTATGTTTATACGAATGCTATGCTTATATGTTCTTGTATGTTTATACGAATGCTATGCTTATATGTTCTTGTATGTTTATATGGATGTTATGCTTATATGTTCTTGTATGTTTATATGAATGCTATGCTTATATGTTCTTGTATGTTTATATGAATGCTATGCTTATATGTTCTCGTATGATGATATGAATATTATGCTTATATGATCTTGTATGTTTATATAGATGCTATGCTTATATGTTCTTGAATGTTTATATGAATGTTATACTTATATGTTCTTAAATGATCATGTCACTACTCTATGTCTAAGTCTTGATGTATGGTTTTTGTGAGTAGGAAAGGATCTTACTAAGCCTATGTGCTTATAGTTTCATGTTTCCCTTGTACTGCAGATAAGGGTAAAGAATGGCTAAACTAAAGGGAGCAGCAAGAGGGGCAAAGTGTGTGTGGTAGTGGCATGGTGGAGGAGATCTTTTTATGTTCACAAACTTATGCATGTTTTCCTTTAAGTCTTGCATGCTAGTTGTTAAGAGTCGAACTCTACTTGATGTTGATGGTTGCTACTTGGTGTCTTTTAAGTTGATTATCATGAACTGGAACTAAGTACTTATGAAATGATGATGCATGCTCCATGTTTCATGTTCTATGTTTTAAAAAAAAAAAGAAGTCTAAAGTCTTCGGCTGTAAATGCATATAGTCTTCCGCTGTAGGTGTATGTATGTATGATCGCGTCGCACCACCTTTAAAAAAAGGCGGGCGTGACAGGTTGGTATCAGAGCAGATCTGCCTTTCCACTACACACACATCAAGCTCTTATCCTGCCGCTCCAAGTAAGAAATTCTATGCCTACTCTATTTTTTTCATGTATGATAAGAAATGCTGTTAGTTTTAATGCATGAATATATGTATGATAATCTTATGCTAGCCTTATTATAATATATGAAGATAAGTGTATGATAAGGAATGTTTTTAGTTTAAATATGCATGAATATATGTATGATAATCTTATGAAAGCCATATTATAATATATGAAGATATGCATGGCTGGAAGATGCAGTAATAGAATCGATGAGACAGTACCCCCACCTGATCTTATGCATGTGGTATTGGAACTCCAGGGACAACTACATGAGTTCTGTAGCCTATTCAAATCCCAGAATGGAAGTGGGAAGATATAGCTATGGATTTCATAGTAGGACTAACCAAAACAACTAATTGTTATGAAGCCATTTAGGTGATTGTTGAAAGATTAACAAAATCTGCCCATTTTCTGACAATCGAATATCATACTCAATGGAACAACTAGCCCAGTTGTATGTTGAGGAGGTGATCAGATTGCATAGAGTTCCTAAGACCATGTGATTGAGCCACAAACGGTACAAGTTCAAGAAGATTTAAGTTATGAAAGTCGACCTATTCAGATAATAGATCGAGAAATCAAGAAATAGAGAACGAAAGAAGTACCCTTAGTGAAAGTCATATGGCAAAATCAAAAGTTTGAAGAAGCAACTTAGGAACGCGAGGATGATATGAAACAAAAGTATCCGGAGTTGTTCTTAGTTTCGAGGACGAAAATTTTATAGGTATGAAGGATTGTAACGCCCATAAAATTCTAAACCATTCAAATTAGTTATATGGGTTTTAACACCCATAAAAGGTTTAAAATAAAATAAAATAAAAGATGGGTATAGGTAGGATTTGAACCATAAACCTCGTAAAAGGGAGGTAACCATGACACCACTAGACCATAGGATGATTCATGGATAAAATATATAAAGAATATACAAAGAATATAGATGGGAAGATGAGGAGTTGGTTCATCCCCGCATGAAAGGATGAAGAGTGTTCATTCCCTAGGTATTAAAGAGGAGAATTAAGACAAGAGAGGAAGAAAAACCCCACTTTTCTTCTTCATTCTCCTTCTTCCTCATCCTTGGATGAATTTCTCATTCTCCTTCCTCCCCTTTTCATCCCAAGCTCTAGGGCTTCTTGTGTAGGGATTCTCAAGAGGCGTTTTCCAAGAGGAGTTCCCACAAGTCTTAGTATTGCTAGAAGATCCAACTCCACCGAAATGTTCCCTCCTCCTTCCTCCTTCACTGAGACCCTAATGCCCATGTTTGGTGTTTTTGAGAGGGTTTCAAGGGGATACAAAGACTTAGTATATGCTAGAGGATCACTCCTAAGGCTAAGGAACAAGGGAAGGTCTTCATCTCCTAAAAACCCTAGCGGTATACTAGTACGATAGCGAGAGGAGATAAGTATCTCTCACCTGCAGTACAACTAGCTCTTCGATTGTTTTATATAGCTTATTTTTCTATGTTTTGAAGATTATATGTTTGGATCAGATGATATATGTGTGTGATCAAATTTACAGTTAAGGTATATGTCTTTTTAAGCAAGATCTAAGATCACAAAGATGCTATCTTTCACCTATAGCATAAGTAACTCTTTGATATGCCCATTTAAGTTCTATCACCATATTTTATTAGAATTTATATGTTCTGTCCAGATTATGTTTGTTTATATTTTTGGGTATTTTAAGTATATTTCATGTGGAAGCAAGACATAAGATCGCAAAGATGCTTCCCCTATAAGTTTTGGGGACAAAGAGCATGATTGCATGTCTTGAAAGGCTTCCTATATGAGTTTTGGGAGTATGATCATGTTAAATGTTTGATAAATGATAAAGAATATGTTTTGATCAGATTATATAGGTTTGTTTAGATTTATAAGTAAGTATCCCCTCACCTGTAGTACAAGTTGTTTCGGTTGATAGTTGCTTAAAAATCTCCTTTGAAACTCTCGGCCAAGACTCCTTCATGCTTCCAATGATTTTTTTCCATGCCATGTTTTTTATGAACATGATGATAATATGTTGATAGCTAGGTTTGGTTTGAGTGTTTGATCCCAAGGCCCCTTGAAACTTTCAGTCAAGACCCCTAAATGCTCCTAATGGTCTTCCATGCTATGATCTACATGTTTCCATGCCATGTTTTGTATGTAGATGAAGGTGATATGATGATAGCTAGGTTTGGTTTGAGCATTTTATCCCAAGGCCCCTTGAAACTTTTGGCCAAGACCTATATATGATCCTAATGGTCTTCCATGCTATGATATATATGTTTCCATGCCATGTTTGTATGTAGATGAAGATAATATGTTGATAGCTAGGCTTGATTTGAGTTGTTGATCACAAAGCCCCCTTGAAACTTTCAGCCAAGTCCTAGTTGTGCTCCTAATGGTCTTCCATGTCATGAACTATATGTAATGGATGTTAACATGTGGTTAGTTAAATCTTGTACAAGTTGTTTAGGGTTTAAATTCTTAAGAACCCTCCCTTAGGGTTTCGGCCAACCCATGCTCATGCCCTCTAATAATCCTCCATGCCATGCTACTTGTATATAAGATGTTAATATGATGTTAGTTAGACTTTATGATAGCATGATTGGTTTAGGTCACTACCTTATGACCATGTTAATTTTATGAATGTATGATTATGTTATGCTCATTGCCATGTTAATTGTATGAATGTATGATTATGTTATGCTCATTGCCATGTTAATTGTATGAATGTATGATTATGTTATGCTCATTGCAAAGTTAATTGTATGAATTTATGATTATGTTATGCTCATTGCCATGTTAATTGTATGAATGCATGATTATGTTATGCTCATTGCCATGTTAATTTTATGAATGTATGATTATGTTATGCTCATTTCCATGTTAATTGTATGAATGTATGATTATATTATGCTCATTGCATCATGATGAACAAGTATGTATGATGAAAATGCCTAAGAGATGCTTCCCTAAGAGCACTCTTTATGTTATGAAAAGAAATATGATATGTTATGAAGAAGGAACATGATATGCTATGATAAGGAATATGATATGTTATGAAGAAGAAACATGATATGTTATTTTACTTTATGCATGGCTTGTACCGGACCCTAACAAGGTCGAAGGGATGGGCTCCTAAGTTACCCTAGGCCGACGGACATACTACGGGCCATGGATGGGCTCCTATGTTATGATTGCCCCTAGGTCGACGGTCATAGAATGGACCTAGTACGGGATTGTATCCTAAGTTGCCCTAGGCCGAGGGACATTGTACGGGCCTAGGATGGGCTTATATTTTATGATTACCCTAGGTCGACGGACATAGTACGAGCCTAGTAACCTAGTAGGTTCGAGATTAGCTACCTCGGGTCTATTTAGGAATGCGCGCAATAATGATGATGAATTTGGTACAATGTCGGACCCAATATGTTGAGATTATGTTTAAGTACCAATAAAATATATGTTTTCAAAGAGCATCTTCCTTATACCCCTTTCCATGTCTATATGTTCTTGTATGTTTATATGAATGTTATGCTTATATGTTCTTGTATGTTTATATGAATGCTATACTTATATGTTCTTGTATGTTTATACGAATGCTATTCTTATATGTTCTTGTATGTTTATATGAATACTATGCTTATATGTTCTTGCATGTTTATATGGATGCTATGCTTATATGTTCTTGTACGTTTATATGAATGCTATGCTTATATGTTCTTGTATGATGATATGAATGCTATGCTTATATGATCTTGTATGTTTATATGGATGCTATGCTTATATGTTCTTGAATGTTTATATGAATGTTATGCTTATATGTTCTTAAATGATCATGTCACTACTCTATGTCTAAGTCTTGATGTATGGTTTTTGTGAGTAGGAAAGGATTTTACTAAGCCTATGTGCTTATAGTTTCATGTTTCCCTTGTACTACAGATAAGGGTAAAGAATGGCTAAACTAAAGGGAGCAGCAGGAGGGGCAAAGTGTGTGTGGTAGTGGCATGGTGGAGGAGATCTGTTTATGTTCACAAACTTATGCATGTTTTCCTTTAAGTCTTGCATGCTAGTTGTTAAGAGTCGAACTCTACTTGATGTTGATGGTTGCTACTTGGTGTCCTTTATGTTGATTATCATGAACTGGAACTAAGTACTTATGAAATGATGATGCATGCTCCATGTTTCATGTTCTATGTTTTAAAAAGAAAAAAAAAGAAGTCTAAATTCTTCCGCTGTAAATGCATGTAGTCTTCCGCTGTAGATGTATGTATGTACGATCGCGTCACGCCGCCTTTAAAAAAAGGGGGGCGTGACATATAACTTACTTGCTTAACAAATTTACAACTATATAAATAAATAAATAAATATATATATATATATATATATATATATATTCATCCTACTCAAGTTTTGAATTATCCATGTAGGACTCCAGAATGGACGACTGGATTCTAGATAGTGGCTGCTTCAGACATATGACTGGAGATAGTAAAAAATTCTCGGAATTAAGCTACAAAAACCTAAGAATAGTTGCCTTTGGAAACAACAGTAAACTTAAGGTAATTGGATCAGGTAATATTGAATTAGAATCTGATTTTATTATATAAAAAGTTCTGCTAGTCGGTAATTTTAAATTTAATTTGCTTAGTATAAGTCAGTTGTGTGATGCTGGTTATGTAGTAAAATTTTTATCTAATAAATGCTTGATCAAAGATATTGAAAATTCAAAATATTAGTTAAGGGAGTTAGGGATAAAAATATATATTCAATAAGTTTAGAAAGATCCTCAATTAAATGTCAAATGACACAACAAGAGGAGAGATGGTTGTGGCATAGGCGACTTCCTCACACCAACTTTATGAATATATCGAAGTTAAGTGAAACTAATCTAGTTAGATGATTTCCCAAACTTAAAAATATTGAAAATAAAATTAGTAATGCTTGCCAACAAGGGAAACAAACCAAGTCTCAACATAAATTAACCGATCAAGATAGAACAAGCTCAATACTTGATTTAATACACTTAGATTTATTCGATTCACATAGAGTAAAATCACTAAGTGGTAATCTATATTGTTTAGTAATAATAGATGATTACTCTAGATTTACATGGGTAAAATTTTTAAAACATAAAAATGAAACATTTGAGGTATTTAAAATTTTTAGCAAACAAATAGAAAATGAAAAAGATCGTAAGATAAAAAGAATACGAAGTGATAATGGAGGAGAGTTTTAAAATGATAAATTTACATTAATGTATTTAGAAAAAGGATATTAAGATACATTAAAAGAACAATTAATGTAGAAATGTGGTACCCAAGATCTAGTACCTGTGAGTTAATAAGATATTTTGACTCGGACTATGCAGGATGTAAACTAGATAGGAAAAGTACCAGTGGAAGATGTCAGCTCTTAGGATCTTGCTTAGTAAGTTGGTTCAGTAAAAAACAATATTGTGTTGCACTTTTCACAACTGAAGCAGAATACATAGCATTAGGTGAATGTGTAGCACAACTATTATGGATGATGCATACACTTAAAGACTTTCAACTAGATTATAAAAAAGTAAAGACTTTAGTTGATAATATAAGTTCAATAAATTTAACAAAAAATCCAATTCATCACTCACGTACTAAACACATTGATGCTAAACATCACTTTGTAAGAGACCATGTGGCAAAAGGTAACATTGAACTCAACTATGTTGAGTCCAAATCAAACCTTGCCAACATATTCACTAAACCACTTCCGAAAGCTGAGTTTAGTATGCTTAGAAGACAATTAGGGTTATGCTTGGTAGACTAGGGATTTTCTTTTTGCTTACCATTTCGAATTATTTTGAAATATAATATTATATTAAAAAAATGAATCTAGATTAGGTCAATCTAGAATTCATGATCCTATTGAACTAAGTAGCCTTTTCATCTCACAAACACCTAGGATCACCTGTTTGTGTATTGAGCCATGTAGATGGGCAAGAGATATTAGGACTGCACCCCTGGTTCCAGATGTAGATTCAGTGCATCGACATGAACCAACATGGGGTTTACACGAGCAAATTGATCACTTCTGTGACTAACTCTAAAACAAAGCTTAATGATTTATTCTATATCATTTGAACTAATAAAGAGTTGGACATTTGCTTTAAGGATAATTTTTAGATGTATATTTTCAAAAGCTAAATGTAATAGGAATTCATACTTGGACTCAGTCCCTATCATTTTTGCAATAATTTAGGGGGAGGTCTTAAAATTTTTGAAATTTTTTTTTCAAAAACTTTTGAAACTTTTGAATTATTTAAGTAAAGTTTCTAAAAACTTTTGCAAATATTTAAACATTTAAATATTCCCAAAAATATTAAGTTAGTCAGGGGAAGTTTTGAAAATGTTTTGAAAATCTTGAAAAATTTATTTTTTCAAATGATTCTTGATAAAGTATTATAATAACTCTCCAATATCATTAAATTAACTCTTATTTTGATGTATGCCAAAGGGGGAGAGAAGTGATATAAATTATAAACTTAAAAAGAGATATAAACTTTAAAGGATTCAAAAATTTGATAAGGACCTATGCATTTCATACATGGTTAAATTTATGCATGACAAAAGCTGTTAGTTTATTTCTTATACATTTCTATATATGGAGATTGGTATTTAATTCTTCTAACTTTAACTGATGTGTTGTTATACATCAAAAAGGGAGAGATTGTTGATGCAGTGAGTATCACTCCAAAGTTTTGATGTATGAACCTCAGTTAAAAATTAAGATTCACTTGTAGTCTAATATAAGTGTTAAGTGTGAAGGCTTAACAGGAAGTCCTAGTAGGTCAAGTTGACTAGATACTAGGCATGAATCTTGATAGATCAGGAGGACTGGACACCAGGCATGAAGTCCAGCTGGGTCGCGTGGACCGGACATTTGGCATGAAGACCAGTTGGGTCAAGAGACCATATAATTAGCAAAAAGTCCAGTTGGGTCAGGCAGACTGGACAGCTGGTGGAAGCCTTGGTGGGTCAGATCGGATGTCAAGAATGGTAAGTCCGATAGGTAGTCGACAGGTAAGCCTCGAGTGAAGAGGTGAGGCCGAGTCCTCGGTAGGGGGACAAAGCTAGGTGTCGATCCGACAAAAAGTCCGCGTGGGACTTAGTAGTCGAGTTCGAGCAGTATTACTCCTACTATCATAATTCACATTATCTATTTTGTGCTAATCTTATTTTGTAGGGACCAGTCGATTGAATGGATTCAAGTCGACTGAAGATGTATCAGTCAACTGGATACCTATTTGGCAGGATCAGCTTGTGATCGATCGAAGATCGTGCGACGCAGATGGAAAGAGCTTGAGTTGACTAAAGATGTTGAGTCGACTGATGAGAGGAATTTCCCGATGCAGAGTCGAGTGACGTGGAGTCGACTAAAGGGGATTCAGTCGAATGGAAGACCATGACTTCCATATCGACGGGCTGATATTGAGTCGACTGGAAGGCATTTCAGTCGACTAGAAAGAGTTTATAAAAGTTGTGCTTGATCAGATCCATTTATCGAAATTCAATCAATGTCGAAGTGTTGTCAAAATACTTGCTCGTCCACTACACTTTGACTCCACGACAAGATGTTGCTCTGACACTCTGTGACTACCTCTACGATTATTAAGTGTCGGTGTAAAGTCTTGTAGTCTCTTTACTTTATTTTTTCGCTTGTATACTTAATTCTCCAAGTGGGTAGTTTGTCACCTAACTCTATCATTTGTAAAAGTGAAACCCTCCGAAGTCGAGAGCACTCGAGTCGGAGGATATTTAGTGAATTTCCCATCGAGATATCTTGTGGTAGAGCTACGGGCCTTTGAGTAGCAACCCAGTCTGGGTTGTGAACCAAGTAAAATTATTTGTGTTGTTAATTGTCTTTATATTCCGCTGCGTACGTTTATTAGTTTAAAATTATTAAATACCGAGATTCACCCCCCTCTCTCGGTTCACTCGATCCTACACCAATTCCCAACAAGTAGTATCAGAGCGGGTCGCTCTTCACCATCTTCACTTCCGAGGGAGCAAAAGCGCTAGAGAAAATGGTGATCAAAGAAAGATTGGAGGATGATATCAATGTGCCGCCACCATATGAACTCTATGGAGCTAAGGATTTTGAGCTATGGGGGATAAGAATGAAATACTTTTTAATGTGTGATTATGATAATTGGATTAGCGTGATGGCAGGGTTCAATGCTCTGAAGGACGAAGAAGGAAAAAGGCTTAAGAAAAAGAAGTGGAGCCAAGAACAACTCCGATACTACAACATAAATAATAAGGTAATGAGTATATTACTTAGTGTAATCCCTAATGATTTTTTGATCAATATAGAAGATTGTAAAGACTCCAAGGACCTTTGGAGCAAGTTGGCGAAATATCATGAAGAACCCTCAATGACTCAAGAGATAGAGGAGCCCAAGGAACAAGAATTCTCTTCGGCTCAATTGGACAAGGAGACCGAAGAAGCAAGCTCTTCCTCATAAGAAAGTGAGGATTCGGAAGTTGAAGATGAGTCAACATCCGGGTAAAGAGAAGAGTGTGAAGAATTGGAGGTTGAGAGGCCATCAACGTCTGATGGAGAAGAGGTAGAAGAGGTGGAAGAAGCTTCCACCTCTGGGTTTGAGGGGGAGGAGAGATCACCTTCCATGCCAGATCAAGAAGAAGCTTCTCCCTCCGGGAGCTAAGGACAAGATCAAAATTCCCCTATTGACCTAGGTAACTCAAGCATTACATTTAAAAATAAAATTCATATCATATTCTTTGAGTGTAGGGAAGTAGGACATTACAAGAGTAAATGTCCTAAAAGAGTCAAGAAAAGTCAACCGATATCAAAACCTCAAGAAAAGTGAAAGGATGTCAGAGCCCCAATAAGGAAAAGCAAGGAGCATGTAATGTGCATCAAATGCAATAAAAAAGGACATTATATGATTCAATGCCCTAGGGGAAAGAAAGGCCAAGAAGGAGTCAACAATGTAGGGGGAGCTTCTAAAGCAAACCTTAAGGTATATTTCCATAATGTTCATTCTTTATGTAAGAATCAAAAGCATGCTTTTAATTCACTTGCTATTGTTCATGAAAAGCATGGTAGAAATAATAGACTTTATTGCCTAGGTGCTAAGAGTTGCAATTTTAGAAATAACGAGAAATTTAGGACTAATAACCTTAAGAAAAATCTACCTAGGGAAACTATTAAGAAGGTAGAAGACCATCTAGGCTTTAATCCAAAGAAATCTAGACATATGCCTAGGAAGGGCAAAAATGATCAAAGAAACAATCAACCCACCAAATTAGAAAAATTAGAGGTTGAAATTCAAGCCTTGAGGTCAAGGCTTGAGAAATTATAAAAGACCCTTAAGAAAATACAAAATCAAATGCAAGGGTCAAATAGTCAAAGTCAAGGGTGTAAGAGGCAAGAACCATCTAGGAGGCAAGGTTTGGGTCATAAGACTATATCCAAGAAGGTAATGCCTACTTACCATAATGTTCCATTTGATTATGGAACTAAATCTTGGTCTAGGAAAACCAAGGTCACAAGGGAAGTCATCCCTCGAGTTGATCATGATGTGTGCCTAGTGGATAAGATTTCAAGGAAACCTAGGGAAACGACTAAGAAGGTTACAAGGGGAGTCACCCCTAGAGTTAACCTAGGCAAGACCCAAATGACAAAAGCTACCAAGCCTAGAAGGGTCATTAGGAGGGTATCTAGGGAAGTTATCCCTAAGAAATACCTAGTAAACCCAAGGACCTCCAATAGGTATTTGGTTCCTAGGAGCGTGATCGATTCATGCTAAAATGGTTAGGTTGTGCCAACTTTAAATGGATGGGTAGCTAACCTAACCATGGTAAAGGTGGCACTTTAGGTCATTTTCAAGGTTATGAGTACCTTAGAAATAAGTTTGATCTTATATCCTAAAGGATTTTAGGATGTGACAATATCATTTAATAAGTTTAAAAAACTAATCAAATTGGCACAAGTTAGGTCTTAGAGTTATGTTGTGTCATTTTGGGTTTTTGGCACACTTGGGAGATAAGTGATTATATGGCAAAATGAACTTAATAATAACAAATGGAAATAAATATTAAAATTTAGGTATTGTTATACCTATATCTTTTATTTGTCATGCTTTATTTGTCATATGTCAGGCCATGACATCATATTTATTTTTATCATATAATATGCCATGATCATGTTTAGTTTAAGTTTTTATGTCATGAGTGCTTAGGTTCATTTTTATGCCATGACATCATGATTTTGCCACATGCTTATTTATGCTATCATTATATGCCGTAATCATCATTCATGCATTTAAGGTAATTAAAATTGATTTAAGGACTATGGCATGACTTGAAGTCCCATGTATAAGGGAATCAAGTAGTGTTGCATTAGAAAAATACATGAGACCTTAGTTTAGTTATAACCAAAACTCACATCTCACATTACATTGACATGTGTGTGTATTGATACACCCTAGACACATGTGAGATGCTAGGAAATGAGTTAAGTTCAAGGTGCATAGTTTTTACATTTAGATGAACTCAAACTCATCTTATACCATGAGTGGATCAGGGGGAAAGCTAATGTGCAAGTCATGTGCATTGATCCCATTGATCATGATCCAATATAAGTTTTCAAAAACATTTTAAAATCATTTTAGAAAATCTTGGTGAAGTCTATCTTTTGATAGCAATCACCATTAATGGAGTTGATACAAAGTAGCGTCAAAACATTTAACTTTTTAATTGTTTTTAACTTTGTGTCAATCTCGTTATTTAATGGGTAATTTATTTTTCAAATATTTTTCACCCATAATGTTTGACATAAGTATTATACATATGAATTTTCTTGATTTTATTATTTATGTATAATTACTTATGAATTTTTGAATTCCATTTCTGAAAATTGAATTTCTGCATTTGTAGAAATCTGTCGACTGCCACTTATGGCAGTCGACTGGCATCAAGGGTAGTTGACTGTTGACTGTCAGAGTCAACTGTCAACGTTGATTTCGGGTAAACAAGAATGTTTAGTCCATGTTTCAGCTATGTTAGACTACCCTAACTGCTCCTAACCCTAGTATATGCTTTGGAAAGCATTGGAAAGGGTGAAAATCCATTGGATATGGAGTAGGAGAGTTGTTTAGGTGTGTATCAAGTTTAAGGTATGTGAAAGTTCAAGGTTGAACTTTTAGCCTTAATTTTGATTATTTAGTGTTCCTATAGGCTTAGGGACTCTTCAAGGACAATGTTGGTGCAATGGTCAAGGGGAAGCAAGTCTTTAGGGGGAGGTTATCCATCATGGGATGATGGATGTGTTTTTCCTCATGAGGGAGAGAATTTTGAGAATGGGAGATGCCCAATTTGGAAATTGAAAGAGTTTGTAGGATTGCCTTTCTTGAGTGATATGAGACTTATCACTAGGAAGAGTGAATGCATCCTAGGTGTTTTTGGACCAAGGGGGAGATTGTAAGATCTCATTGGGATATGAGACATTGACACCCTTGAGGAGATCCTTTTTAATGTATGTCAAAAAGGGAGAGAATTGATGGGAGAATTTGAGATTACTAATTTTGGAGAATTTGTAAGGAGATTTGAGTTAGGTGGCCTAACTCAAAGGTGTTTGTGGTTTTTATCAAATAACAAAAAGGGAGAGATTGTTGGTGCAATCAACCCTGATCACGATTGACCATACTCGAGTTTAACTCGAGCAATATTTTGATGTTTGAAAAAATGTATGACAATGTGATTGTCATGGGAAAGTCCAAGTCATGGGTACTTGGCATGGAAAGTCCAAGCATGGGTCTTGGCAATGGAAAGTCCAAGTCTTGAGTACTTAGCAATGGAAAGTCCAAGTCTTGAGTACTTGGCAATGGAAAGTCCAAGTCATTGATACTTGGCATGGAAAGTCCAAGTGGGACACTTGGCAATTGGAAAGTTCAACATGGGTTGGCATGGAAATTCCAAGCATGGGTCTTGGCAAAGGAAAGTCCAAGCTTGAGTCTTGGCAATTGGAAAGTCCAACATGGGTTGGCAAGGAAAGTCCAAGGGTTGGTATTGGCGGCGTAAAGTCCAAGCTGGAGTCTTGGCAGTATAAGTCCAATGGTTTGGCACATAAAGTCCAAGTGTGTGTCTTGGCAGCGTAAGCCCAATGTGCCTTGGCAGGATAGACCACGTCAGTATGACAATAGCCGATGAAAGCACCAGAAGACTAGCATATGGATGAACAAGTCATGGATGACTTAGAAGGTTCTGATAGGCATGAGGCAGACGGAGATGGCTAGAAGGCTTAGGTCTAAGCTAAGAGTGGTCCAGCAAGTATGAGGGCATCATATTTAAGGTTAAACCTCATGGTTGAGGTTATCAGTGGACTGGAGTTTTGGACCAGTCGATTGGTCAAGTGTTTTGACACTTAGAGGCCAAGTTGACTCTTGGCAGTCAACTGAGATTATGGCCAATCAAACTGCTTGGACTCGACTGCAGAAAATGGCCTGGCAGTCAACTGCCAATATTGTGCAGTGGACTACCATGGATGGCAGTCGAATGCTGGTCGAGGTTACTGGAGCAGAATGCTCGGTAGTCAACGGGTCAGTTGGCTATGACCTCGGCAGCCGATTAATGGGTAATGGCAGTCAACTGCTAGTGTATCTGTTGGCTTGAATGCTGACGTGAATTAAGTCCGTTGTGAGACAACGATACTATTAGCAGTCAACTAGGGCCTTATGGCAGTTGACTGCCAGGCGCGAATCCAGCCCGAATGCAAGTTATAAAAACAGTTCTTGGAAGAGGATTTGACAGCGATTTCTCGGGCGATTTTGAGGCAATTTGTTGGTGCAAATCAGGGTCTTCAAGCTCGGTTCAAGGAATCAACAAACAAGCATCCAAAGCAATAGTTGTAAAGTTTTCTTTACATTGTTTTGTGTATTTTAGTTGTATTTGATTTTTTACTTCTTGTATTACTTTTGTAATCATTGTAAGAGGTTTCTCCACCTCCGACATATTGTAGAGAAGGAGTGTTATTGATTATTAGTGGTGTTTGCATCTCTAGGGCTCATTCGAGCCCAATCCATGGAGTAGGAACCCTAAGGTTTCAAATCACATTATATCGCATGTTTCGTTGTGCTTGTATTTTGTTATTGCTTTATTATTTGTATATCCGCTGCGCATAACAAGTTTTGTAGCAAGCTCGTGATCAATTTGCATCTATGCAACGTACATGCCATTCACCCCCCCTCTAGCGAAGTACTGATTCCCAACAAGTCAACTTCCGAATCCTCACTTTATCGTGAGGATGAGCACTCCTCTTTGGGCTCTCTTTCTACTTGAGCCACGGATGGTTCTTCATGGAGCTTGTCCAATTTATCCCATAGCTCCTTGGCATCTTGAAATTCAGCTAACCTAGACACAATATCGTTAGGTATTGAATTTAATATTAATCGCATTACCTTATCATTTCTTTCAATATATTGGACTTTCTCTTCGGTCCATCTTTTCTTCTTGAGGTATCCACCTTTTGGACCTCTTGGAATTTCAATCCCCTTCACTAGAATCATCCAATCTTCAAAGTCCATCATGAAGAAGTTCTCCATTCGTGCCCTCCATTTCTCAAACCCTTGTTGTTCATAGAAGGTATATGGAATTGGGGTGTTGATGTCCCATCTCAATTTTTCTTCAAACTCCATATTCTTCCCCCTAGCATGCTCCCTTAGTTGTTAAACCTTGAAGAGTGGCCTCGCTATGATACCATTTGATGGGAATCGGTAGGTTGCTAGAGGGGGTTAATGGCGCGTACATTGCGTAGATGGAAATCGATCGAGTGCTTGCTACAAGTGTTAGTGTACGCAGCAGAATATATAATGATAAAAACAAATACACAACACAAGCACACAATACCAAATATGACATGGTTCGGAACCTTAGGGTTCCTACTCCACGGGTTAGGCTCGAATGAGCCCTAGTGATGCAAACACCACCACTAATCACAAACACTCCTTCTCGACAACAAGTCGGAGGCGGAGAAACCTTTTACAATGATTACAAAAGTAATATACAACAAATACAAGCAAATACAATAAAATACAAGTAAAGAAAACTTTACAAAGAGCTTTGGAATGCTTTCTTGTTGATCGCCTTGGACTAGCCTTGAAGGACTGGAAAGCACCAACTATTCACCTTCAAATCGCCCAAGAAAATCCTTCCAAAATCCCTCTCTACGAGTTAGTTTTATAACCTGCATTCGAGCTGGATTTTGCCTAGGAGTCGATTGATTGTGACCATTAGTCAACTGCTCCTGTAGCCGTTGTGAGACAACGACTAGATCCACATTGGATAAGTTCCAATGGATAGACTATCAGTCAACTGATCAAACTAATCAGTCGACCGATCATGCTTCCACTCGACTGCCAAACCCTAGCAGTCGACTCGGAAACATTTGGTGCCCATTTCCTTGACCATCAGTTGATTGACCTCCCATCAATCAACTGATCAAGCCATTAGTCGACTGCCAAGGCCTTTTGTTGCAGTCAAACCCTAGTCGACTAATGGCAGTCGACTAATCATAATCCCAGTCGACTGCTACAAGTCGACTCAGCTGCCAAGTGTCAAAATACTTGGCCAATTGACTAGTCCAAATCCCCATTCGACTAATAATCTCAACCATGAGATTTTAACCCCAAGTATGATGCCCTCATACTTGCTAGACCATCCTTAGCCTAGACCTAAGCCTTCTAGCCACCTCTATCAACCTCATGCCTATTGATCCCTCCAAGTCATCCATGATTTGTTCATCCATATGTTAGCCTTCAAGTGCTTCCATCGGCTATTGTCTTGCTAAGATGGTCTACACCACCAAGGTACATTGGGCTTACACTGCCAAGACACACGCTTGGACTTTACGCCACCAACCATTGGACTTATGCTGCCAAGACTAAACCCTTGTACTTTATGCCACCAATATCAACCCTTGGACTTCCCTTGCCAACCCATGTTGGACTTTCCATTTTCCAAGACTCAAGTTTAGATTTTCCCTTGCCAAGACCCATGCTTGGACTTTCCATGCCAACCCATGTTGGACTTTCCAATTGCCAAAACTCAAGCTTGGACTTTCCCTTGCCAAGACCCACACTTGGACTTTCCATTGCCAAGTATCCCACTTGGACTTCTCCATCATGGTCTACCCCAAGTCAACCATATAGTCAACCCATTGGCAAATAATGATCAACTCATTGTCAAACATCAATGTAAAACATCAAAACACTAACATCAATCACAACTCTAATCAAACTCGAGTTTGGTCAATCGTGAACTGGGCAAATTGCACCAACACGAACCTTCACTGTAGAATAACTATTTTAATACTTGACCCCCTTCTAAAGGGATAGCATTGTACAGAAAAATTTGGAAGCATCACAAGGAAACTGCTGCATTATGATTGAATTTCACCAGCCAAATATTTACTTCTGCTGTTGGTTCTGAACGGTCATTTCACCATTAACACGTCCAACTACCCCCAACACTACCCCCTTGTCTTCCCATCCTATCAAATTTTACTGTCTCTGCTTCCCAAGAGGGCAAATCAATACTCCCTTCTCTTCTATAAAAACTTCTGGCACCACCCTCTACTCACATACTCCCTTCTCCTACCTTCTAAATGGCAGACTCTTCAGAGCAAGGAACCAACTCTCCTTCCTATACTCCAGGTACAGTAGATCAACAACATATACACGAGCTAGAAGAGCTGGTGAGGGACCTGAGGAGGCGCCTGCAGTCAGCTTCCACTCACAACTACTCCCTTCGACAAGAACTGGCATTAGCACAATGAGCCCTATCAAAACACCAGTTCATGCACCAGTCTCACGTCAGATGACTTATCGCCATTTCAAGGCACCGCAGTCCTACGACATTACCTCCAGAGAGAGTCATCCACGAAGCTGCTTAGTCTTCCTTAAACTATGATGAATTTTCTTTACTTTCTTTAAGAAATTATGCATGTAATCCCTTTTTGCTGTAATAAAACTCTTATTTTGTCAAGATACTTGGACGTACCTATTCTTGCTAAAAACTAATTTTTCAAGATAAGTAAAATATCATAGCACCACCCCTCCCCAACAGAAACTCGTCATTCTCATGCCAACATCCGCTTTGAGCCTCGGGTACAAGTCCATCGCAACAACCTTCCCTTACTTCAGGTCAGGCCCCAGACAAAGACGAAAATTAAGCTGTAATAGATAAAGACAATCTTACTTCAGGCTCCTCCTCGACAAATCGTAATGAGCCTCGTTACTTCCATCAACCCTCGGCAGTGCTCCTCCCTTAAACCCCACTCTTCCTGTAAAATACCAGAAAAAAAATGTTGGGTAATTAGGAGATTAATCTATGGAATATTTTAGGATTTTTAGGAATTTTTCTGGACTAAAAAGGAGATTTCTAAGACCCTCTTTGTTTAGAGAGAGTTAAAAGGCTTAACGGGTCTAAAATCTAACCCATTAAGCTGCCCAAATCCAACCCGTTAAACAAAATAAACCTGACCTGTTATCTCCCATTAACGCCAAGCCACACTTTTTGTCCGGTTATGGTTTCACATCGCGACTTAAAACCCGAGGGTTTCTTCCTTCGTTCACCGTGACTCCCCTTTGTGCGTTTTCTCTGCCTTCACGCGCGACGATTTCCCTCTCCGTGCGATCTCGTCTCCACGGAATGCCCGACCGCCGGATGCCCTCTCCTTCTCACTGGTCTTCTTTTCTCGCGACCCTCCCCTCTGCAAGCAGCAGTCGGTGACCTCGACAGCCTTCTCGAGACGGCTGGAAGCACAGATTTGGGCGATGGAAGCGAACAGAGTCGCCGATCGAGGAAGAGGAGTTACGGTCACTGGCAGTCGGTAATAGGTAAGGATTTCATCCTCCCTACCTTGGCCGAATTCTGTAGTTACGGTGCTCTCTTGTTGTTGAGCATGGGTTTGTGAAATAGGGCAACGGTGACGTTCTTGAATTTTTCGGTGAACCGAGCAGTCCAATGTCGTTTGGAGTCGGGGAAAGGTGAGCACCGGTTGTATTGCTCCCTACCTTGGATGTCAATAAGTTGTTGTGGTAGATCCATGTGCTAAGGTCGAGATTCATGTAGGGCAGTGGCTTGATTGGTGAACGAGGGCTGCTAGGTTTTGGGGACCTTGCTACCGGTGGAGGTTCCAATGACTGGTAAGTTCAATTTACTCTACCTCATATCTAAAATTTCTAAATTTTGGGTGTTGTGATGATCTGCCTTGGTTGAGTCCGATTATGTTTGGGTTTGGGCAGTGGTCTTGAGCGGTTGAATAGGGCAGAGTTGGGGAGGATTGCCACCGGTGACAATTCTAGGGTTGGTAAGTTGATCTATGCTCTCACCTTCATCTGTTAATTTCTTGTATTAGAGTTGTAATTGTTGGTTGTGAATAAGGTTGATCTTGGTCTAAAAAGGGGGTTGTGAGGTGATGTTTTTGCTGGCTGTGAGTGAGACGTAAATGGGTCTATGGGTGTCAATCTAGTTGTTCATGGGCTGTGATCAACTGTGAGTTAAGGTGTGATCATGTAGGGTTGTCAAATTTTATATCTGTGTGAATAAATGGTAGTAGAGTGCCCTGAGGTGAAGCCCTATTTATGTTGCGAGTGGATTTGTGAACTCGGTTAATTATGGTGTTAAATGTATAAGTGGAGGGTTTCTAATTCGTATTCGATAAAGGGACGCGAATATAGAAACGATAGAATAGAGAGTTTATATATTGTTGTGTGCTTGTATTTTATTGTAATTGATGATGTTTGCAGGACGTGGATACGAGAAGGGTCCGCGGACGTGAGGACTCTAGTACTACAAGCATTTATAGTAGGTGGATAATTCCTACCCTGGTCAGGTAGTTTTAATGCATACAGATTTAGATGCATGATCATCTTATATGATCATGTTACCTTGACCCTGCTCTTATTATCTTATGCTTGAACTTGTCGTTGACTATATTTACTCAAAGGTTGATATCACATTCCCTTTATTATGATTTAGGGTTATAGATGTGATGTAAATGGGCCTAGATGTTTAGTAGGGTGTGGATGTTAGAGTACGGGTGATGACCAAATTTATAAATTGGTAAAAGGGTCATTCGTGGGTAAGTAATGCCCTAAATATAGGATTTATTTCCAATACCCGTATATTGCATACTTATTACCAACCATGTGTTGTGTAATGGTTAAGTGAAGGGTGACTAGTGTGTCGCTACGGACCGGTGGTCCCAACTTGATATGATTAGTCGAGTACGACTCTCTACAGGATAGAGAGTGCGTCGATCAGTTGAGTACGACTCTCTATTGGATATAGAGTTATGATCAGTTGAGTATGACTCTCTACAGGATAGAGAGTCTGTCGATCAGTTGAGTACGACTCTCTTTAGGATAGAGAGTGTATTGATCAGATGAGTACGACTCTCTGTTAAACAGAGAGTCTGTGGTAGATGGTTGTACGTGTGACAACACATTCATGTCATTTTCATGCATTCTGATGACATAGTCTCCCTTGGGGTTGAGAGAGTCATCAGTCATCTTGCCTCCCAGATTACTTCCCGAGGAGTAACTGGTGTGAGGGCAGAGCATCTGTTGTACCACACTTTACAACTATAGACGGTGGTAGTTGGAATTGCGTGCAGTTGTCCTAGGTGCGTGGCACTCGACCACTCATTTGTAGTGTCAGTCAGAGTGGCCAGCAGTAGGGACCCCCGTTGTGTAGCGAGCTCTTTACGCTCATATGATACTTGATCATACTGCCCACTCGGCCACTCTAGAGTGGTGGTTGGTGTGAGTTGGGACAGTTGTCATGTCGTGCAACCTAGGCCACACTGGGGTAGTGGTAGTGAGTAGGGGTGAGCAGGCATGACAATGCATGTTGCATTGTCGTATCATACGGTGTTTTGCATATGGTTATATATATATACATACATGCTTTTATATATATATACATTAATGATGGTGATTAGTATACATACAGATGCAGTCTATATGTATACTCACTTTGATGATGCATTTGTATGTACTATGCTTATTGCATTTGTTTGTACATAATCATACATGTTATTGCATTTTCTGTATGGTAGTAGGTCGGTACTTGTATACCTGTTGGTTATTCACTGTGATACCCTCGACCCATATCAGGATGTAGTGTGAGTTAGTAATATTCTTTATACCTTATGTTGTGGATATATGCCCAGGTTGGATGAGGATAGAGTAGCTGACTGTCAGGTATGTCAGCATCGTTTGTTGTTCAGTTTATTTAGTGTATGCATGCATGTATACTTGTTATGCTGATGTATACCTGTTGTACGAGTAGATTAAACTGTTGAATGACATGTAATATTGAGAAATATATTTAAATGTTCTATCTTATTACCTGCTAAGTTTTACTCACAACCACAGACCCTGGGTTTTTCGGTCGCCCAGATAACAGGTAGCCGACTTCGTGATGGACTTGGAGCACCACTGGCTAGCATCGTCTCATCTCAACTCTGAGAGTCTGGGTTTTTTTGGGTTTTATATATGCCTTGTTATGTATTCTGAGTTTTTCGTGATGTTATGTGTTATGTGATGTACGCATATGTTGGTGCGGATTTTGACGAGGTTTTCTTTATGTTTTGGGGTTAGTCATACCGGTATGCATGTGTGTAGGTTGGGATGTTATTGTATTATGTTTCCGCTGTGTCTTTGTTGTAGTTAGTTTGTTATGTTGTTGTGGTTTGTTTTACATTTTTATATGTGTTGTTGTTATTATGGGCCTACGGGCCTTGTATTAACCCGAAATGTTGCCATGTACAGGGGAGATATCGTCCGTTTGCTTTTCGGCATGACATGCTCTCGGGACGTGACAACTTTAGTGGTATCAGAGCCCAAGGTTCTACGATGCCATACAATGTTATTTTTGTCAAGTCTTGGATTCTCGGGAGTCGATTTGTTTCGATTTTGGTTGGTTTTCTGAGATGAGATGTGACAGCGGCCTGAGCTCCAAGCAACACAAAGTAAGTATTCCTGATGACTTATTTTATAGTTGGATACTTATCTAGACTTGATTAACAAGTGTATACAGTTAGATATATTATACCTATGCAGACTTGTAGTAGAGGTCATCCACCGAGGTGACTAACCGGAGTTGCCGATAGGGTTTATACTCTCAGTTTCGTTGGCTATGCTTTTAGTGTTTATAACAGGGAATAACATGTAGTTTATTGATTATTGTTCGTAACCGTGGTATGAGTTGACCCCGGAAATGACCTGTTAAGTTTGTGAGTCTTGAGCCTATGTCGAAGAGGTGATTTACCTTTGAGAGCTGACTGATACTGAGTCGGAAAATTGGGGTCAAGTTGTCACATTTCTTGTGGAAATCAGAGACTACAGTCTTAGAGATTTTCACTAATTATGCTAGTCAGATCATTAACTATTGGTTAATGAACAAGACAAGTAGATTATTGTTGATGTAGATAGCGGAAGGCTAGGTTACGGTGTTTCATAGGGATTTTATCCCTGAGTTATTCGTACTGAGTTGTATAACTTTGAGAGTACTTTTGAGTACTTAACTCATGTTATACCGAAAAAAAAGAGAGTTGTTGGCATACCATTATCAGGATCAAGTCGGTATTTGGTGATTAATGCAGAAAATAATCTTCGGGAAATAATATATCACTTGATCATGGTTTAGTGATGTTGAAAGAGAGTATTTCCCCGTGTCACTTTTAGTGACACATTGTAAGGAATTCTTGAGCTTCAAGAAAGGGTGATCAGTTAGTAATAGTGTACTGTGCAGAGTCGTGAGACTTGTGGAGGTTACGGCCACCTAATAGCTCAAGAAGATGAATGGATGATTTAAGCCACCCAGAGTTATTGCCTTATAGTTAGATTAGGATGTCGGGATCTTCTACCAGATCCTGCCGAAAGACGTTGGATTGAGACAGGAGTTTAGAAATGATTTCGTACAAGTGTTTAAGAGTTGGAGACCGATAAGCAGTTATTGCAGGTCAACTTATTAGAGTCTGAAGTCTCCGACTGTTGGATAAAAAGGAGCAAGATCGGAGTCATATGCCTTGAGCTATTTTTCGATTATAGAAGACCAACCGCAGATTATCAAGATGTTCTCATGGATATCAGAAAAATCAGAACAAAGACTTCGAAGGGATTGTGTGTGTGCAGTGCAGATCATGAAGACACGTGAAGTCAGATTATCTGTTGGATCAATTCATTTGTTGCTATTGTGAGCAACTAGTACAATGGAGGAGGTGTACTTTGAAGACTCAGTTGAAGTCTATCGATGGTATTCCAAGAGGAAGATGCACTGTCTCGACAGCGGAGATCAACACCGAAGATTGGGTCATCTCATCAGCAACAACCTACTACCTCAGGCGTGGTTGAAATTTCTTGATACTTACCTTCAGTAGAGATTAGCACAGAAGCAGCATCAGTAGAAGACATCTTAGAAGATTTAGCAGACAACAATAGTTACCCTCATATGTGATTTGCTTAGTACAGAGGAGAGAGTATATGACGATGGTTGTATCTATTCGGTATTCTAGAGTTGTAGCTCGTAGGATTAAGTGACAAGATCGGATGATCTAGGAAAAAACCTCGGATCATTCATCACAGAAATGTGACCGCTTTGTCACGAACTATTGGATCTGATCTGGTTCTCTTCAGAGAAAGGACAAGACCTGCGGGGAGCCTTTGGATCGGATCGGTAGATAATTGATCATTAAGGGTATTACTTTAGTTACCCTCTGGGTTAATATATTGGGAGATACTTGTAGTTTACAGGTATCTTTGTCTAGAACATTCTCAGTTCTGATTAGAAGGGTTCCTTTACATTGACTTGTGGGTCGGTGGTATCTCTACCGTCAAGTTAGATGTGGACCAACAATTAAGAAGTTAAGGGATGCCCTTAGACTGGGATAGACATATCTTACTTTAGATATATCCTTACGGATGGTCAAATTGTTGAGATTATGGTATGATATGTCTCTCATATGTGCGTATAATCCGAGAGCCTTCGGATGAACTCTTAGCCTTGCCATTGCATAGGCAAGTGGAGTAGGCGATCGAAATGAATGCGAAAATAGTCCTGGTATCAAATATCACATACCGAGTGATAATTTTGTTGGTATCAGTGTTGTTAAACACTATAGAAATTGGAAGAATGTAAGTTGTGATTATAGGAGATGTTGGAGGGGATATTTATCTATCCCAGTATTCCCCCTTGGGAAGATCTGGAACTCTTTGTTGAAAGAGAGATGGACCTTTGAGATTATGCATCGATTATCGATGATGGAGTGCGATAGTTGTTAAAAGTGAATATCCTTCGTTGTGGATAAATTATCTATCTAGATCAGCTAAGGACACCTGTGTATACTCTAGGATCAATCTACGACTGGAGCATTGATAGTGTAGTGACATGGTGTCATACAATTATCAGTGTTGTTGTGATGATTAATATATATCATCAGCTTAGAGTAAGGGGATGCAGGTGTGTATAGATGACAATTTCATACTTAGTATGAATTTTATGAGTTTTGATTAAGTTGTGAGACTAATTAACGATTTAGTTGCCCCTGGATTTGAGAATCGTGTATTCTGGACACGATTGGATCAGGTTGGGGTCGTTGGGGTTGCATAACTTGGCCACGGTTGAAGGTGCTAGTTGGAGTTGTGCACTCGACCACCGTAGATGGTGGTTTTCCTTGTAAGTTATGGTTAATTCTGTAGATGTGGATAGAATGTTTGACATTAATATACTACGGACTTGTTTGACAAATGAGATGATGGAAATCATTTAGTCGGAAGCTGGTGAAACCAGTTTATAGAACCTATACGATGGTTGACTTTTGCATCAGTGTTAGTTAATCCTTTTGATGTGGATGGAAGGATGTTTTACGCAGATGCATCGTTCAGGGATTGAAGCGATCTCGATGTAGTTGAATGAGGCGTATAATAAGCTAACGACAATTGAGGAATTACGAGACAAGCTGTCTATACATGACGAGGCTTTAGTAGTTATTATCTGGATTTAGGGATGTATGGAGCAGGAATGCTTATGGGATTTTAACTAGCTACTGGGTTGCTACTACAGAGTTGCTGGAATGCAAACAGTTGCAACTTGTGAGATTGGTCGCTATAGTCTTCCATGCACTTACAGAGTGTGTGGTGGAGTGGATTTTGGACGGTAGATGGACTTCTCTTATGAGAAGATAATTTTCTGTCTTTAATATGGATATGTGTTTTGGACACGTATCCACTTAAGAAAGAATTTCTACCGGAGGCACCTTATTGGAGATTTTCTATATATCCTAGTAGTATTGGGATGTACCGAGATATAAAATGTTTATACTGGTAGGAACGGTATAAAGAGAGATACCGCAGACTTTGTTGCTGGGTATTTAGTATACCAGCAAGTAAAGGTTGAACATCAGAAACCTGCAGGATTGATGCAAGAAATTCCGATTCCAGAATGGAAATGGGAGCATATCACGATGGATTTCGTTATGGGATTACCTAGAACCCGTAAAGGACATGGTGTGATTTGGTGATCGTGGATCGACTAATCAAATCAGCTCACTTTCCTTCCTATTTGTGGGACGGACTCATTGGATTGTCTAGTGGAAATGTACTACCAAGAGTTTATTAGATTGCACGGAGTGCCTTTGGGTATTATATCTGATAGAGATCCACGTTTTACCTCGTGATTTTGGCAGAATTTGCAGCAAGCTATGGGTGCAGAGCTTCGATTCGGTACCTCATTTCATCTGCGAACTGATGAACTATCTGAGCATATCATACAGACGTTGGAGGATCTATTTAGATCCTATGTCATGGATTTCAGAGGCAATTGAGAGGACCATATTCATTCAGTGGAATATGACACTTTATTGGCCCATTTGAGATATTAGCCTGGATTGGAAGTGTAGCGTATTGATTGGCTTTACCACCTACACTGGCGGATGTTCACAACGTATTTTCTGTTTCTATGCTGAGGAAATACGTGTCGTGTTCTGATCATGTTCTGAAGAAGGTACTAATCTCACTTCAGTCTAATGTGACTTATGAGAAGATTCCAGTGTGAACTCTTGGTCGCAAGGGGTGTCCGCTATGAAATAAGACCATTCGACTTGTAAGGGTTGGATGGCAGCATCATACTGATGAGGAGGCTACGTGGGAGCTGGAGGATACTATCCGAGCTCGATATCCTCATCTGTTCTCTTGAGATATATGTGTGGTCATTCGGAAACCTACTTGAATTTAAATTTTGGCACGTTAGTATGAAATTTGGGGACAAAATTTTTATAAGTGGGAGAGAATGTAAAATGCCAGACAAAAAATATTGGGTAATTATAAGAATAATCTATTGAATTTTTCAAGAATTTTTAGGAATTTTTCTGGACTAAAAAGGAGATTTCTAAGACCCTCTTTGTTTAGAGAGAGTTAAAAGGCTTAACGGGTCTAAAATATAACCTGTTAAGCTGCCCAAATCCAACCCGTTAAACAAAATAAACCCGACCCGTTATCTTCCATTAACGCCAAGCCACACTTTTCGTCCGGTTACGGTTTCACAACGTGACTTAAAACCCAAGCGTTTCTTCCTTCGTTCACCGCAACTCCCCTTTGTGCATTTTCTCTTCCTTCACGCGCGACGATTTCCCTCTCCGCGTGATCTCATCTCCATGGAATGCCAGATCGTTGGATGCCCTCTCCTTATCGTTGGTCTTCTCTTCTCGTGACTCTCCCCTCTGCAAGCAGTAGGCGGCGACCTCGACAGCCTTTTCGGGACGGCTGGAAGCGCAGATTTGGGCGGCGGAAGTGAACAAAGCCACCGATCGAGGGAGAGGAGTCACGGTCGCTGGCAGTCGGTAATAGGTAAGGATTTCTTCCTCCCTACCTTGGCCAAATTCTGCAGTTACGGTGCTCTCTTGTTATTGAGCGTGGGTTTGTGAAATAGGGCAACGGTGGCATTCTTGAATTTTTCGAAGAAACCGAGTAGTCTACTACTGTTTGGAGTCAGGGAAAGGTGAGCACCGATTGAATTGCTCCCTACCTTGGATGTCAATAAGTTGTTGCGGTAGATCCATGCACTAAGGTCGAGTTTTATGTAGGGCAGTGGCTTGATTGGTGAACGGGGGCTGCCAGGTTTTGGGGACCATGCTGCTGGTGGAGGTTCCAAAGACTGGTAAGTTCAATTTACTCTACCTCGTATCTGAAATTTCTAAATTTTGGGTGTTGTGATGATCTGCCTTGGTTGAGTTCGATTATGTTTGGGTTTGGGCAGTGGTCTCGAGCGGTTGAATAGGGCAGAGTTGGGGAGGATTGCCACTGGTGACAATTCTAGGGTTGGTAAGCTGATTTATGCTCTCACCTTCATCTGTTAATTTCTTGTATTAGAGTTGTAATTGTTGGTTGTGAATAAGGTTGATCGTGGTCTAAAAAGGGGGTTTGAGGTGATGTTTTGGTCGGCTGTGAGTGAGCCGTAAATGGGTCTATGGGTGTCAATGTAGCTGTTCATGGGTTGTGATCGGCTGTGAGTTGAGGTGTGATCATGTAGGGTTGTCAGATTTTATATCTGTATGAATAAATGGTAGTAGAGTGCGCTAGGGTGAAGCCCTATTTATGTTGCGAGTGGATTTGTGAACTCGATTAATTATGGTGTTAAATGTACAAGTGGGGGGTTTCTAATTTGTATTCGATAAAGGGACGCGAATATAGAAACGATAGAATAGAGAGTTTATATATTATCATGTGCTTTGATTTGATTGTAATTGATGATGTTTACAGGACGTGGATACGAGACAGGTCCGCGGATGTGAGGACTCTAGTACTGCGAGCATTTACAGCAGGTGGATAATTCCTATCCTGGTCAGGTAGTTTTGATGCATACAGATTTAGATGCATGATCATCTTATATGATCATGTTACCTTGACCCTGCTCTTATTATCGTATGCTTGAACTTGTCGTTGGCTATATTTACTCAAAGGTTGATATCACATTCCCTTTATTATGATTTAGGGTTATAGATGTGATGTAAATTGGCCTAGATGTTTAGTTGGGTGTGAATGTTAGAGTACGAGTGATGACCAAATTTATAAATTAGTAAAAGGGTCATCCGTGGGTAAGTAATGCCCTAAATATAGGATTTACTTCCAATACCCGTATATTGCATACTTATTACCAACCATGTGTTGTGTAATGGTTGTCATTACCTCTGCAAACACCACTTCGATATGTTTCAATGTTTGTGGATTGTAACTGTTGTAGCGTTCCTGGTTTAGAGAGTGGTGCTCTCCCTTTTCTCTAGAGAAGGCGTCGGGGTAGGCTGCGGCAGCTGGAGAAAGGTAGCGGAGCACTGGTTGGGATCCTCTAGGGAAGGGGATCGTGAGGAGGAAACGGTTGGGATTAAGTTATTGTGGCAATTCTGCTTAGCCGGTGGAACCTCCAAGATTGAGTATCAGTGAAGGGCTAATCTGGAGAAACAACAATTGTGCAGTGGTCCAGTGGATGGAAAGCAACGACTAGAGGACTGTGACAGTTGGGAGGAGGGCCTGATACGGGAAGAAAGGGCAGAGTGTTGGGGAAGAATTAGGGGAACATCGGAGGCAGGAGGACACTGCATTGGATCAACGTTGTGGCACAGGGACCTCTTGGGATAGTGACTGCATGGCCGGAGCTTGAAGGCAAGGAATATAATGGGTAGATAGTTATTGAAGTGACATCAGATACTCTGATTGTAACAAAGGATTGGGTGAAACTGTAGAAAGACAGTGCGGGGGTAGGCAAAGGTGAAGGTGACTACAAGTTGCATTGGGAGTCAAAGTAACCCTAGGTGAGTAGTCCCCAGGTGCAAAAGAGGGTCGAAGCTCACACACAGACTGTAAAGTACTCAGGGTCTCCATAAGGCGGAGGGGCCAAGGGTTGGAGCTCACCCTGTAGTCAGCACATCCAAAGCAATCGCAAAGGGGTAGTCAGGTCTTTGGTAAAATTGCAGATGTCCCAGTGGAGCCACATCGTCGGAATCTGGCCGACAAGTTCCAGCAATTGTGCCCGGTAGTCCACCTTCGGCTTGGAAGAAGAAGATGACTTGGCAAATATGATGACTTGGTGTAACTTAGCTGAGCTGGACCAGCAAGAGGTGCTGAAAAGACTTCAAGTCACGCACAACGGTCAGGAAAGTAGAAAGTTTGAATTCAAAGTAATGGGTTAATGGGTTGGCACCCACTAACAGCATTTGACCCGTTAGACTGTCATGGCGCCTGATCGACCGGCAAGAAGAGGATGGAAGCGAATGGAAGTCCAGTGTACAACGAGCAGGAACACGGGAGAAAAACCTTAGCAGTTGGCTCGCAAAAACCTTCCTGGACAGTAAGAACCTCCATCAAGACCACAGCAGGATCCTTCGGAGGTGGAAGCTGGGGAGCTGGAGCAAGAAACAGGAAATGTACAAGGATCAAAGAGATGGGTGGACTTGTTAAAACGAACAGGGTATGCTCTGAAGACACAACCTTACATGTGCTATCAAAACAAGCTGATAAAATTAGACTTACTGCAGCAGATCAGGAACTGATAGAAAAAACAGTGGGATTTTGCTTAAATGGGAGGTTCTTGGGTCGTTTTCCTGGTTGGAAGGCAGTCAAGGAACTTACTGCACGATGGAAAACACCGCATAAACTGCTCACTCATAATTCACTTTGGCTAGTCTTCAAATTTGCTTCACAAGATCTCTATGACAGTGTGCTTAAAGGAGGGCCATATGTAGCTTATGGATACCCCCTATATCTAAAGATTATGCCTCAATGCTTCACTTTTCAAGCTGACATCCAGAATCATCTACCCATATGGATGCAAATACACAGGCTGCCAATTGATTGCTGGTCCAATTCGGCGCTAAGTAAAATCTCCTCCCAAATTGGTACACCACTGTTCACAGACCGTTTCACCAAAAATAGAGAAAGGCTCAACTATGCGCGTGTTTTGTTGGAAGTGGACATAACGAAACAACCCCAAACAGGCCTGGAAATTGTTCTTTCAGATGGTCAAGAAGTAGAACTTGAGATAAGATATGAAGCAAAACTAAAACTGTGCTCAAATTGCAGACAAACAGGTCATTATCAAAATAGTTGCACTGTAGCTGGCCGGAAGACGGCCGGTGATCCTCCGGTGAAGTCAATGACTAGTGTAGAACATCACCTACAAGGTAAACAACCTGCTGATGGGCCAAACACAAATACTGCAGTTATAGTTGCAGAAACAGGCATGCAACAGTGTTTGTCTGATAAGTTGCTACAATAGGAAAGAAGCAATCTGATCAGGTTCTAATAGGTAACACAATTTCAGTACAAGCAAGAATGGAATCAGTGAGGACAGCTAGTGGACCGAAGGCTTATAGAGCTAAGGAGAGAATACAGAAGGATCAGCAGGCCAGCACATCGAAACAAATTCCAAGCACTCCAGCTGATACTGCTTCAGAGACTGTAAACTCAGTATTAGGTTCTGATACAATTCTATTACAGCCATTGTTAGCTTCAAATATGCCATGTCAACAACCTATGCAAATGGACAATCATAAAGGAATAATAGACCAGCAAGCCAAGGAGCTACATGGGTAACATGGACAATCTAGAAAGATACAACCAAAGGAATCGGAAAAAAATAGACTGGCAGTTTCAGTTTCAATTTCAGAAACATATAACAAGGGACCTTCCAAACCAAATAACCATTATTGTAAACCTCAGTCTAACACTAGTGAAAGGACTGAAGAGAGTGGGGGCAACAAGACCATTACACACTAGGAAGCTATGGGTCAAAGACAATGTAAAGGAAAGGGAAAGATGATACCTTGAAATGTAGCAACAAATCCAAACGCAGTTAATCAGGTTAAGCAATCAGGGCATCAAAGGAATAAGCAAGCTCCCTGGAATCCTAGAGTAAATATTTCAGCAGGTAACAAGAAGCAGTTCATGTGCAACATAGACAGGGATAACAGGATGATAAAAGGGTCGGATAATGTATCTGAAACTAGGCAATTAATGCAGAACCAGTGCAGGTCACCAACAAGGCAAAGGGTTAATGTTCAAATACAAAAGTCAGTAGTATCAGAGGTTGTGCCAATAGTTGGGAATACCTGTGTATTGGATCGAAGACAAACATCAGGCCTCTCTGAAGTAACAGCACTAGTTCATGAAATGGAGACAACTCCAATGGGAAATGGAAGTATGTGCATACCTGCAAATCAGAATGAACAACTAGCACATGGAAGTCTCAGGACTAATTAAGCAACTAAAGGGCCAAAGGAATGCATAGAGAAAAATGATGCAGCAGCAATACAAGGGGGGGGGGGGAGATGCATCAAAGGGCACAGTATTAGTGGGAACTGTAACTGAAGCACAACTTGACAATGGACACCTGGAGGGAAAGCAGAAAACAAGTGACCCTACTGTACAAAAGCAAGAATGCAAGGAAGATGAGGGGAGTCCTTGGAAAATTCAAACTAGATCCAGAACACACAAGAAGAAAGCAAGATTGGAAATAGCAAGGAGGCAAAGTGAACTTCCCCAGCAGCAGACCCAAAAACTGGGCAAGCAAAGGCATACAACAGTAGTACTACAATCAGAATTTGATGCAGGTGAAACTTCCCAGCAATTGCCTGAACTACAGATCAAGTGGGTTGATATTTAGACCAAGTGGAGGGTGAAATCCCCCCAGAGAGTTTCACAGATAAACAACAACACTTGGTTACAGTAATTGGTTGCACATATTCAGAATATGTGGTAACAGAAGAGAGGGATAAAATTCAAAGTGGCAATACTTCCAAAGATCCAATAATCATACTTGGGCTCCCAACTTCAGATTGGTTCAAGAACAAATATAATGGAGAAGATTCGTTGGAGGAGCAACCATCTAACCATGTGAATTCCGAGCAGAAGCAAAACCGGCAGAAGGGTTCAGAAGGGATGGATGGTCAAACTGCAGCAGGACAACAGAAATGAAGAAACAAGAAACAGGGAGGAAATAGTAAGCATGATTGCCGGCAGATTTCGGTGAGCCTGTTATGAAGATAGGAGCGTGGAATATCCGAGGCTTCAACACCGGCCTCAAAAATAGGGAAGTCAACCGACTCCTCAAAATGCAGAATTTGAGTGTGTTATGTCTGATGGAATCAAAATTGACCAGCCATGCTTATCATCATTTCAAATCCAATAGCCTACAATAATGGGAATCAAGTCAACAGCTAGGGGAATCTGGAAGAAGTAGGATGCTACTCATATGGGACGCTAGGTACATCACCCTCACAATACAACAATGGGAAGACCAATTCATTCATGCAACAATTTTGGACAAGGGCACCAAGGGAACATATGCACTCACTTTTGTCTATGGACAATTATCGATTACCTCACGTAGGGATATGTGGGCAGGGCTACAACTCTTGGCAGAGGGAATGGCACTTCCTTGGCTTATAATGGGAGATTTCAACTCTCCATTGAAACCATCGGATAAGAAAGGAGGCATTGATGTCACATCCTATGCAACCGCAGATTTTCGGGAGTTTACCATGCTTGCGGGTGTGGAGGACCTACATTCCCTAGGATGCCAATATACATGGACAAATGGTAGAGTTGTGAGCAAGCTGGACTGAGCCATGGTTAACCGGTTATGGCTAGAGATGGACCAAAGCAGTTATGCAGAATTTAAAGAGCCAGGAGTCTACTCGGATCATGCATCATGTGTGGTTTCAGTTTTTGAGAAGCAAATTAGCAAAATCAAACCTTTCAAGTTTTTTAATATGTGGACCCAACACCCTCAATTCCAACAACTAGTGCACGAGGAGTGGAACCAAGCCACAACATGGTGCTCACATGGGAAGGCACAGTTCAGGTTTAAAAGGAAACTTACCATACTGAAGAAGGGACTGAAGCTTTTGAATCAACAACACTTCCAACATATTCAGAGCCGATCCAAGAGGGCACAAGAACAACTTCAAATTATGCAGAGTAGTGGTCTAGGTGTTGGGATCATGGATGATCACTACAAGGAGGCAAAACAACAAGCGGATAAATTGGCCCAAGCAGAATATCTTTTCTACCTTCAAAAGGAAAAGCATAAATACTTCAAGGAAGTGGATTGAAACATGCCTTTCTTTCACTCTTTGGTTAAGAGGAACAACAAACGGAGGGAGATAGTTGCAGTGGAAAAAATGGATGGAGAGATCACTATGGATGTCGGGGAGGTAGCACAAGTGTTTGTGGATCATTTCCAAAGACAACTAGGGGGGGGGGGGGGGGGGGGGAAAGGACCGGACTACATTCTAACATGATTGCATACAATATGGAAGGATGCTTACCATGGAGCAGAAAACTCAACTCACCCGTATGCCTACCTCCGAGGAAATCAAGAAGACACTATTTGGCATTGGTGAACTCAAAGCACTAGGGCCTGATGGATACAGCTCCAAATTCTACAAAGAGGCATGGATGACAATTGAACAAGACTTTATCGAAGGCATTATGGAGTTCTTTCAAAATGGGAAGCTTCTCAAGTCATGGAATCATACACTCATTAGCCTAGTTCCAAAGAATGAACATGCTAGCAAAGTGCAAGACTATCGACCTATATCCTATTGCACAGTGTTTTATAAGGTCATTTCCAAACTACTTGCTAGCCGATTATCAGGAGTCACAGATCACTTACTGAACCGGGCACAGACAACTTTTGTCAAGGGAAGGTCTATCACAGATAACAGCCCAGGAATTGCTGAGACACTATACCAAGAAGAGAATATCCCCTAGGTGTACTCTAAAAGTCGATCTGCAGAAGGCCTTTGATTCTATACATTGGGACTTCTTATTGGATGTCCTGAGAGCCCTACAGTTCCCACCAATCTATATCGCATGGATCAGAGAATGCATCACCACCACGTCCTTCTCTGTAGTGGTTAATGGGTATACACATGACACTTCCATGGGGGCAGAGGACTTAGACATGGTGACCCACTCTCACCTTACTTGTTTGTCATTTGTCTGGAGTACTTATCCAGATCCTTGGCGATGGCAACTACAAGATCAGATTTTAGATTTCATCCCACATGTGAGCACTTGGGCGTCTCCCATCTGATATATGCAGATGATCTATTGCTTCTATCCCGTGGACATATACCTTCGGTTAGATGATTGGTTGATTGTTTGGCACAATTTTCACAGATGGCAGGACTTACGACCAATGTAACCAAATCTAGCTGCTACATGGTGGGTATAGATGGACAGACCAAAGCCCAGATATGCACTATCACCGGCTTTCAGGAGGGAGAGATGCCATTCAGATACTTGGGAATCCCATTAGCCTAAAAAAAACTCAAAATTTCAGATTATGGGATACTTTTAGATGGCCTCTCCAGGAGAATTAATGCATGGCCGAAATAGAGCCTCTCCTATACAGGGAAAGCCCAACTCATTACATCATTTCTGCAGGGGGTTGAGTGTTACTAGATGTCCATATTGCCCCTGCCAGCCGGAGTTATTTAGCACATACACAATATGTGCAGGGCTTTCATGTGGACGAGTAAGCATCCCCCATTGCATGGTCAGCTATATGTGGACCTAAGGAGGAAGGTGGTCTAGGCTTTGGGACTTGTAGTCTTGGAACCTTGCACTGCTAGCAAATGTTCTATGGAGTATACAGGATAAGCCAGACTCACTATGGATACGATGGGTACATCATCATTATCTCTGACAGTCCAGTATTTGGGGACAGACACTGAGGCATACAGACTCGCCACTTCTTAAGATGATTCTGCACATCATAGATAGTATCATGGCTACCGCAGGTAGCCCCACTGCAGCATCGTACACACTAGCTGCGTGGTTCAGTGGAGGGACAGGGGTGACGCGGGCATATGACCATTTTAGAGAGCACCGTCCGAAGAAAGCATGGGTCAGGACTGTATGGCAGAGGGACATCCAGCCGAGCCACCAGTTCACACTGTGGCTGTTGGTGAATGGGAGGTTGCCCACCAGAGACCGACAGAGCTACATAGAGGATAGGAGATGTGCCTTTTGTAGGAAGGAGGAAGAGACGCAGACCCATGTATTTTTCAGATGCCAGGTTGTCAGGCTGTTGTGGGGACGGGTGAGGAGGTGGCTGCAGATGAGATCAGAGATGAGCACGTACAAACGAGCACTACATATCTCCAGACTTCATTATTGGGGGGACTCAGTCTGCATGAGAGCACGACACCTAGCCCTAGGAGCGACAGTACACTATGTTTTGAGGGCTAGGAATGAGATTAGATTTGAGGACTCCCGGTTTAATGAGGGGAGGATATTTAGGAGGATACATATACATGTATATAAGGCACTTAATGTATCTCATGTTGTATAAAAAAAATGGTGAACTGCAATTGGAAGCTGTGGATTATTTTGGAAGCTGCAGAGTATTTTTGTTTAGTCAAAAAAAAAATGGCGAACTGCAATTGGAAGCTGCGGATTACTTTGGAAGTCGCAGATTAGTTTTGGTCCAAAAAAAAAAAAAGAAAAAACAACGAACAACAAATTGAAGTTGCAGATTATTTTGGAAGCTACAGGACAGTTTCAAGATTTTGTGTATAGGTTGTATTTTGATGGTGTATAGATCTACCATAAAGATCTATCTAGTCCGCAGCAAATGGCTAGCGGTAAAGACTAGACAAATCCGTTTATGGCTGCGGCTTTGCCTAAAAGTCGGATTAGTGAATAGGCCTACCGGAATGACCTATCTAGTCCGCAGCAAACGACTCGCTGTAAAGACATACCAAATCCGTTGTTGGCTGAGACTTGGCCAAAAGGCCTTTTTGGGTGAATAGATCCACCGTAATGGTCTATCTAGTCCACAGCAAATGGCTCACGGTAAAGACACTGCAAATCCGTTGACAGCTGACCACTTGCTAAAAGTGGGTCCACGACACTAGAGAGGATGGGACAGAGGATAGAGGACAGGAGACTCAGATAGGATGTATGGTCCACTCTCAGAACCAGATTAGACAGGGACTGCATCAGATAAGGTGCATTCTAACACATGATGAGAGATTGTCACAGGATGTGGTCATACTTCCATCTACCACAGCAGGATGGCAGAGGGAGGACTGACCGCAATATATAGGAGGGGCTTGGTACAGTGAGAGTGATGGTACTTTTGAGAGCACATGTACTTTCTACCCTGGATGTCTACTCAGATCGGACAATTCATCGAATATGACATATGTAGACTCCTTGGATCATGTATGGGTGTGTTATTTTGAAGATATATATATTTACCTTCATCAAAAATGTTTTGTGTAATGGTTAAGTGAAGGGTGACTAGTGTGTCGCTATGGACCGGTGGTCCCAGCTTGATATGATTAGTCGAGTACGACTCTCTACAAGATAGAGAGTGTGTCGATCAATTGAGTACGACTCTCTATTGGATAGAGGGTTATGATCAGTTGAGTACGGCTCTCTACAAGATAGAGAGTCCGTCGATCAGTTGAGTATGACTCTCTTCAGGATAGAGAGTGTATTGATCAGATGGGTATGACTCTCTGTTGAACAGAGAGTATGTGGTAGATGGCTATATGTGTGATAGCACATTCTTGTCATTTGCATGCATTCTGACGACATAGTCTCCCTTGGGGTTGAGAGAGTCATCAGTCATCTTGCCTCCCATATTACTTCCAGAGGAGTAATTCGTGTGAGGGCAGAGCATCTGTTGTGCCGCACTCTACCACTAAAGACGGTGGTAGTTGGAGTTGCGTGCAATTGTCCTGGGTGCGTGGCACTCGACCACTCATTGGTAGTGTCAGTCGGAGTGGCTAGTAGCAGGGACCCCCATTGTTTAGAGAGCTCTTTACGCTCATATGCTACTTGATCATACTTCTCACTCAGCCACTCTAGAGCGGTGGTTGGTGTGAGTTGGGACAGTAGTTATGTCGTGCCACCTAGGCCACACTGGGATCGTGGTAGCGAGTAGGGGTGAGCAGGCATGACCATGCATGCTGCATTGTCGTATCATACGGTATTTTGCATATGGTTATATATATATACATACATGCTTGTATATATATATACATGGATGATGGTGATTAGTATACATACAGATTCAGTCTATATGTATACTCACTTTGATGATGCATTTGTATGTACTATGCTTGTTGCATTTGTTTGTACATAATCATACATGCTATTGCATTTTCTGTATGGTAGTAGGCAGGTACTTGTATACCTGTTGGTTATTCACTGTGATACCCTCGACCCATATCAGGATGTAGTGTGAGTTAGTATTATTCTTTATACCTTATGTTGTGGATATATGCCCAGGTTGGATGAGGATAGAGTAGTAGTATCGTGTATGTCAGCATCGTTTGTTGTTCAGTTTATTTAGTGTATGCATGCATGTATACTTGTTATGCTGATGTATACCTATTGTACGAGTAGATTAAACTATTGAATGACATGTAATATTGATACATATATTTAAATATTCTATATTTTTACCTACTGAGTTTTACTCACCACCGCAGACCCTGGGTTTTTCTGTCACCCAGGTAACAGGTAGCCGACTTTGTGATGGACTTGGAGCACCGTTGGCTGGCATCGTCTCATCTCAACTCCGAGAGTCTGGGTTTTTTTGGGTTTTCTGTATGCCTTGTTATGTATTCTGAGTTTTTCGTGATGTTATGTGTTATGTGATGTACGCACATGTTGGTGCGGGTTTTGACGAGGTTTTCTTTATGTTTTGGTGTTAGTCATACCGGTATGCATGTGTGTAGGTTGGGATGTTGTTGTATTATGTTTCTGTTGTGTCTTTGTTGTAGTTAGTTTGTTATGTTGTTGTTTTTTGTTTTACATTTTTATATATGTTGTTGTTATTGTGGGCCTACGGGTCTTGTATTTACCAGAAATGTTTCCACGTACAAGGGAGATGTCATCCGTTTGCTTTTCAATATGGCATGCTCTCGGGGCATGACACTTCTAGTCCACCAGCGTGCAAAGATAACAACTTGACTTCGAGACAAGCTGAAAAATAGTGATGACCTACCTAGGGCTTTGCCTGGTCAGGTCGGAATAAGGATTTTTTACTCCGTTAATCTTCCATAATGCATTTACCTTGAACCCAACTCCTCCGATCAGCAACCGTGATGTGTATAAATCATGCTATGTTTTCACTACTCCATATACATGCATTTTATCTCATTTCATGTCCTAGGGATGTATTTTATCATGATTTAGTTAAGTTTAGCATATTTTGGACAAAGAGACTGCTTTTGGGTGTGTTCCGTGTTAACAGGGCAAAGAAGCAGGCGTATCAAAACAACACAGGCGTGTCATCAGTGACACATCCGTGTCAGGAGTTCCAGCCTTCAACACGCCCTGGTTCAGCAGCCGATACGCCCCATTCAAAGTGTTGACACGGTCGGCGTATCAAAACAACACAGGCATGTCATCAGTGACACGTCTGTGTCAGGAGTTCCAGCGCTCAACACGCCCCAGTTCAGCCTTCGACATGCCCCAGTTCAGCCTTCGACACACCCCAATTCAAGCGCAACACGCTCGGTGGGAAGCCCGCGACACGCCTGTGTCCTCATTTGGCATGGGCATGTTGTCCTGATTCTGGATTTCCTTTTTCTGCGAGAGCCGCGATCTTCGTCTCAATTAAAGGAAAATCTTTTGCCTTAATTAAAGAGGAGTCCAAGGCTATAAAAGAGGGGATATTCTAACCCTAGGGAGGATGACGGGTGGTGAAAACGACGATAGAAGAAGGAGGATAAGGAAGGAGTCGACGACAGAGGAACACAGATGGCACTAAGTATTGTAATTTCTTACTCTAGCAATTCTTGCCATACTATGGAGTAGTGTCTTGTAATCTTAGGATGGGGGAGTAGCCCTTGACGATTTATGATGGATGATGTAATCTATACTACTTGAAATATTTTTTGTTTTGATCTAGTTTTTGGATTCTTATTGATAAACCTAAGGAGCTAAGAGGAAGTACCTAATAGTGAAACCAAGTTCCCGAAACCCAGAACCCATTAGGGATTAACTCCTGCCAAGTAGCGGTGGTGTATCTATGAGGGCTTGCGGGGGTCTCGTGACAGGTCCCCTTAGCTGATTATGGTCCCGTGTGCAAACCTACCATGAAAAGGAAATTTAGACTCTAAAGGAACTCTTATGGACTTAATGGATCTATCAAATCCAGTTTTTACCAAGTAACGGAGGTAAGACTAGGGAGGTTTGCGGGGGTCTCGTGACAGGTCCCCTTAGCTGATTATGATCCCCTACGCTCGAATACCGTGATAGGTAAATTGAGTTTGATAGGTACAGTTAGCGTAGACCTCGAAAGGGGCCGTTGATTTACCTTAGGATAGGTTCCATCAAAACAACTCTAATAGGGGTAGGAAAGAATTAAATCACCTTATAAATTGTCGACGTGGTGAAACCCATATCCTGAGATTCTCCTCAACTATTGACTTTTAGCTTGTTCTTCTCATTCGTTGTTCTTGACTGCTCAGTGTCTTTGCTTAATCCACAAATTCATTGACTAGATAAATTGGTATCACGATCATTCGGTAATTGTCCCAATCCCTGTGGGATCGATATTTTTATTACTTGACGACAACGGTGCACTTGCGGAAAATAAGACATCAAGTTTTTGGCGTCGTTGCCGGGGATTGGCACTCAATATCGAATTGAGCATGATTTAGTTAATCTAGATTTCTGTTTTTGTTCCTATTCTTTGTGTCTATTTTTAACTCTTGTTTTGGGAGCCTCTCTTGTTGTTTCATGCAAAGACTTAATAGGGAAATTCTCGATATTGATCCTGAGATAGAGAGAATGTTCCTTGCTAGAAGACGATTTCAGCAACATCAGGAATACAATCTGACCTCCGACATGGCTGACCAGAACGAGAATAAACCTTTAAGGGATTACGCAGCTCCTAGTACAAGGGGATTGAGATCGAGTATTAGAAGACCCCCTATTGAAGCGAACAATTTTGAATTAAAACCGGCTCTACTATCCATGGTCCAACAGCATCAATTCGAAGGAGTACCCACTGAAGATCCAAATCTGCACTTGGAAGTATTTTTGGAATTTTGCGAAACTTTAAAACTGAATGGAGCCTCAGCTGATGCTATTAGATTGCGCTTGTTTCCTTTCTCATTGCGGGACAAAGCTAGAGCCTAGCTACACTCTCTTCCAGCAGATTGCATAACTACCTGGGATCAACTGGAGCAAAGATTTTTAGACAAGTATTTCCACCCAACAAAATTGCAAGTCTTCGTCATCAAATCACTAATTTTGTGCAAAGGGTTAGAGAAACATTATTTGAAGCATGGGACAGATTTAAGGGATTACTACAGCAATGCCCTCATCATGGGCTGGAGAAGTGGCTCATTGTTCATACTTTCTACAATGGAATCTCGTATGCTACTAAAGTTTCTCTTGATTCTGCTGCAGGAGGAGCTCTTATGAACAAAACATTGGATGAAGCTTTTGAGATCATCGAGAATGTGGAAATGAATTCTCACCAATGGGCTACAGAACGAGGATATCAAACTAAAATGCCAGGTAAGTTTGAGGTAAGTACCCTTGATCTACTCAGTGCAAAAGTCGATGCGTTAACTCAAAAGCTCGAACATTTTAATGTATCAGTTGTAAACTCATCTAATGTCACCTGCGAGATCTGTGGTGTAACAGGACATGTAGCGATGAATTACCAAATCCTACACGCACCATCTGCAGGAGCTGGGATTGAGCAAGTAGATGCGTTAAATAATTTTAATTAGAAGCCTAATGGTGGCAACCCTTACTCGAACACGTACAATCGCGGTTGGAGGAATCATCCCAACTTTTCGTATATAGCCAACCAAAATTCTTCTGGACAGAGCAGTTTTGGAGCAGCTTGGGGATTTCAGCCAGGACCCAAGTCGAGCTTAGAAAAGATGATGGAAAATTTTATTACGTGTCAGGGGAAGATAAATGATGAATTTCGACAGCATATTGTAGATGTTGGATCGATCGGATCGCTAAAGGGGGGGGGTGAATAGCGATAGAAATTTTTCGTTAAAACGCGAGTAGACACAGCGAAAGATTAAAAACAAAAATAGACACAATAGACACAAAGGTTTTACTTGGTTCGTAGCCGAAGGCTACTACTCCAAGGCCCTAGTGGTCCTTGACCACGTACGGAGGGCAAACTACTAAAAAGCTCCTCCTCGATGGAGGTAGGAGTTAGAAGGATACACAAGATGATAAAAGCTCAAGGTATAGGGACACTCCCCCTCTCCTTGATATGATTTAAAGCTCGAAATAAGAACAACTTATAAACTGAAATATGATTCAAACTTTCGTTACCGACGACTTCAAAGGATGGAGGTTGAAGCTCTAGTCGTCTTCTCGGCAGTGCTTCGTCGTAGGGATGTCGGAGAGTCAGATCGTATCGGAAGCACTTGGAAGCTTTTTAATTGATGAAAAACCCTAAGACAAGCCCTCCTTTTATAGCCTTTGAGCCCCTCATCGAATGGGTCTTCAACCAATCACAAATGGACACAAAACCTCCTTGAAATGGGGTGATAAGCCTTGACTCCTCGAAGCTGATCATTGACCATCACGATCGATGGCCATCATCGATCGATCGATGGTAGCATCGACGAGTCCGATAAAGAGATGGTGATGAAGGGCGTCGAGTCCTCCAAGCCGCAAAAGTTAGCTCAAAGAAAACATTATTTCGTCGACCTAGACCATCGATGGGATGTCTTTAGTCGGATCTACGCTTAAGACCATCCCCGTAAGGAGGATACGACCTCACTTACGCTCACACACACGAGCTTACCTCGATACTTACTGCGTCGCTTTCGCTTTTGGCCTTCCACTCGATTCCTTCGGCTCCCTCCGAAGTCACTCGAGTGTCGCCCGACCACCGCGGCTTCCTCCGGGTGTCGCTAGCCTTCAGCTTCAGCTTTAGCACTTTTCTGCACACTCGATTCAGCTCGTGAGATAATGATATATCCTTGACTTTGCGTCTTTTGCCATAATCAAAATACAGGTTCGACTTAGGTACCCCTGCACCAACAATCTCCCCCTTTTTGATCCTATGGCAAATTTACGCAAAGTTAAGGGAAAATATAAAGCAGAAAATGAGTAAGATAAACGTTATGCCCATTTGTAGTGAACTCCCTATTAACCTTCGGTGAGTTTTAAAACAAAAGTTTTAATTTTCAAAAATTTAAATTTTTTTCTCCCCTTTAACTTATGCTCTTCTCCCCCTTTTGCCATGAATCAAAAAAAGTGTGGGGTTTTTTATAAAAAGTAGGGGTTTTTTAATAGAAAAGGTAGCATGCATAAAGATTATCTAACATGAGTCCAAGCATGTGTCTTGATTTAATTTGGTTTGAGGTATAGCCCTCTGCACCAACAATGAAAGTTTTTGGAAACTAAGTTTGATTTTCAAAAAAATTATCTTTGAGTTCCACAATACTTATACGCTAATAACTTTTGAAAAAATATATATCCCTTAGAGTTATTTTGCTCTCCCTTTTAATCAAATATATAAGGTACAGAAGAGTTAGGGGGCGCTAAACATTGACCTAGAAGGTTGTATATTTAGAATTTTGTCCAAGTATAAGTACACGTTTAAGCTCGATAGTTTGAAAAATAGATAACATTTTTGAAAAGATTATGTAAATTGAACTTGTTCCTTATTCATCTCACCCATTCTAAGTGCCTTAGAATTGGTCACCTTATATGTTGTGTGAGATGATTCCAATTTTATCTTGATTAAGTTTTAATGATTTGAAACTTGTCAACCTTGCGTTAGATTCGGATTTGATCTTAAGCTCATCAAGTCACCTTTTCAAGATCTTGGCTTCCAGGTCGTGGCGAGGCACAGGGGCCTTCTTTGATCGGAAAAATGACCACTTCCTTAGACAAAGCCAATTTCGAGAAAGTAGTAACTTGACTCACCTTAGACCACTTCCTTGTCTAACTAGTCTAGGATACGGCGAGGTAGCTTCAGCTAGTTCCACTCAGTCAAGTGCACCGAACTAGATACGCCTTATCTAGCCCGAATACACAAGACTTCGCTTTCCTAGCGTACTATCATCTCGCCGCGTCCTGGTACTATGTTATCAAGCATTGACGAGTTATAGTCCTATCTAACCATTCTAAAAGAAATAAGAGGTTAAGGTTATCGGATATACTATTTTGGTATTAGCTCCCCCTGGATCTTTGAACCGATATGGTCTGGTTAAGTAATGAACTTGATCCTTGGGAATCCAAAACCTATTGGTCCTTATATGTGAGTTTAATAAAGTTTTCGGGACCCACGCTTGGACTCGATGATGACTATGGTTTACGATAAACATGTAAGATATATTCGTAGTCTTTGAGCTATATCCGAGTCCGACTCTGTTGTACATGGCTCTCTGAGTTCCAAGAAGTCGGTTAAGATTCTTGGACCCCATCGAGAACTTGTTCAACCGAGCTTCGAGCTCTTGGACTTGCCCTTTCAAGAGAGAGTTCTCTTCTTCGAGTTTTTCAACTCGAGTTGAGTCCTCCTCTTGAACTCGACTAGTCGAAGAGTTTAGGGGTGTCTCTTGTTTGAGGGTTTCAACCTCCTCAACCAAGGACTCGACCGTAGGCTCGGATTTAGCTAATTTTCTAGTTAGCAATTTAATCGTATTGTAAAGCGTATGAATTAGTGAGCGGCTAACCTTAATTTTATCTTTCGATCCGGCTTTGAGTTGCTCTCAAAATAGTCCTCGAGTTCGGAGTCGGTGTTGTAATTGGATTCGGATTCGGACTCTGACTCGGTCTTGCCATGCATGCTATGCCGCCGCCTTCTTCGTTGTCCCATGTTGCATGAAAAGCCTTCTTTTTATTTGATTTGAATTGTGCCCTCTTTTGATTCTTTAGTAGCCTCCTTTCCTTCCGAACGATATTCCACACTACGTTCACTATTGCTTCCACCTTTTCCGATTCAGACTTCGATTCGTCTTCGGGTTCGAGTTCATCTACTTGCCTAGTAGGTGGCTTGCTTCTTTGTCCTGCAAGTAGAGCAATACCTCACTTGGCCCGGACCATGTTAGTTTGCTCGTGAAGTTCAAACTCGGAAAATAATTTGTCTAACCTAAGCTTTGAAAGGTCCTTAGAGACCTTGTAGGCATCAACCATGGATGCCCACAAGGTAGTCCTAGGAAATGAATTAAGAACGTACCTTAGGAGGTCACGGTTTTCGACCTTATGTCCGATGGTGTGCAATCCGTTGACAACATCCTGGACGTGGGCGTGTAGTTGCGTTGCCGTCTCACATTCCTGCATTTTTAGGTTATACAATTTATTAAGTAGTAAGTCACGCTTACTTACCTTCGCGTCATTAGTCCCTTCGTGTATTTCTATGAGTTTTTTCCACAAATCTTTTGCACAGATGAAGGGTCTGATGCGGTTGAGCTCTTCCTTAGACAAACCGCATTGCAATATTTGGGTTGCTCTTGAATCGGCTTCGATTTGCCTCTTGGTTGCATTGGTCCACTTGTTGAAATCCAAGGGCTCATCTTGATCATTGGTGGGTAGAGCAAAGCCGGTTTGGATGATTATCTAAGACTCGACTTGTGTTTTTAGAAAACACTCCATCCGACCTTTCCAGTAACGGAAATCATCTCCGCTAAAGAACGGAGGTCGGGTGGTGCTGTACCCCTCAATGTGGGCCATAAAGAAAAACTTGCACACACAAAAAAAAACAAAAAAAAAACTTGCCAAGACTCGAGTCTTGGATTAGTGGTGCGGAAAATAAAAGAAAACACACGAGAAATAGAAAGTTAAACAAAGAGATAAGAAACTAAACAAAAAGTAAGTACTCACAACCTTCGATGTCCCCGAAAGGGTACTAAACGTCGTTTTTTGGGGATAAAAACAGCTTGTTACGGGGTAAACCCAGGTAAGAAGTGTATATCTCTCAGAGAGCTTCGATTTGGTGGGTAGATCAATTCGTGAGTCCACTTGTAGCAAAAGTTATGCTTGTTTGATCGTGAGGTACTCCGAAGGCGATTAATACTTGCAAAAACACAACCAAAAACTATGTACCAAGACTTGGTCTTGGATTAGTAGTGTGGGAGAAATCATAAAACAATAAATACAAAAAGAAAATTGCTCGATTGGTGGTTGCACCGAATCTGAGCGTCCCCGGCTCTGATACTAATTGTTGGATCGATCGGATCGCTAGAGGGGGGGTGAATATCGATAGAAATTTTTCGTTAAAACGCGAGTAGACACAGCGGAAGATTAAAAACAAAAATAGAGATAATAGACACAAAGGTTTTACTTGGTTCGTAGCTGAAGGCTACTACTCCAAGGCCCTAGTGGTCCTTGACCACGTACGGAGGGCAAACTACTAAAAAGCTCCTCCTCGTTGGAGGTAGGAGTTAGACGGATACACAAGATGATAAAAGCTCAAGGTAGAGGGACACTCCCCCTCTCCTTGATATGATTTAAAGCTCAAAATAAGAACAACTTATAAATTGAAATATGATTCAAACTTTCGTTACCGACGACTTCAAAGGATGGAGGTTGAAGCTCTAGTCGTTGTCTCGGCAGCGCTTCGTCGTAGGGATGTCGGAGAGTCGGAGCATATCGGAAGCACTTGGAAGCTTTTTAATTGATGAAAAACCCTAAGACAAGCCCTCCTTTTATAGCCTTTGAGCCCCTCATCGAATGGGTCATCGACCAATCACAAATGGACACAAAACCTCCTTGAAATGGGGTGATAAGCCTTGACTCCTCGAAGCTAATCATTGACCATCAGTCGACTGATGGCCATCATCAGTCGACTAATGGTAGCATCAGTCGAGTGCTGACAGTAGATAGTCAACTGATGAAGGGCAGTTGAGTCCTCCAAGTTGGCAGTCAACTGATGCTAGCTGCAAGGCAAAGTTAGCTCAAAGAAAACATTATTTTGATGACCTTCGACCGTCCGATCTCGACCTAGACCATCGATGGGATGTCTTTGGTCGGATCTACGCTTAAGACCATCCCCGTAAGGAGGATACGACCTCACTTACGCTCACACACACGAGCTTACCTCGATACTTACTGCGTCGCTTTCGCTTTTGGCCTTCCACTCGATTCCTTCGGCTCCCTCCGAAGTCACTCGAGTGTCGCCCGACCACCGCGGCTTCCTCCGGGTGTCGCTAGCCTTCAGCTTCAGCTTTAGCACTTTTCTGCACACTCGATTCAGCTCGTGAGATAATGATATATCCTTGACTTTGCGTCTTTTTCCATAATCAAAATACAGGTTCGACTTAGGTGCCCCTGCACCAACAGTAGAATCAAATCGACAACATCAAAATAATACCGAGGCAATCAAGCAATTGGGAGGCCAGGTTGATAATTTGACTAATCACACAAAAATGTTGGAAAATCAAATTTCCCAAATTGCCAGCTCAGCATCAAGAATGCCGGGCAGATTTCCTGGAAATTTAGAAGTAAACCCAGCTGAGCATTGTAATTCCATAAGTTTGAGAAGTGGAAGGATTTTAGAAGGAGACAGAGCTCAACAAGCGCCCTCGTAAGCAAAGGACCAGCGTGTCGAGTTGGAAGAAGGCGACATGCAGGATGAATAGAAAAGGAAGCCGACACACCCTGACCCAGGGCGTGTTGTTCAACATGCCTGAGGAAGAGAATGCCCACGAGCGCGTGTCAGCTGACACACCCGTGTCGGGACACTTCAGCAGCCAACACGCCCAGCCTGTGCCGAACGACACAGGCGTGTCGAATAAGGAACCAAGAACATATAAGCCCCCTATCCCGTTCCCTCAGAAGCTGATTAAGAAAAAATTGGATGAACAATTTGGTAAGTTCCTTGAGGTAATTAGGAAGCTATATATCAATATACCTTTTACAGAAGCTCTTCAACAAATGCCTACATACTCCAAGTTCTTGAAGGATATCTTAACTAATAAAAGGAAAGTCGAGGAGCATGTAATAGTGGCTCTTACTGAGGAGTGCAGTGCTTTAATTAAGAACATGGTCTCTCCCAAACTAAATGATACAGGTAGCTTTTCTATCCCTTGCATAATTAATGACTCAAATTTTGATAAGGCTTTTTGCAATTTGGGCGCCAGTGTCAATCTGATACCTCTTTCCATATGCAAGAAATTGGATTTGGGAGAAATGAAACTAACTACTATGGCCTTGCAGTTAGCCGATCGCTCCATTAGATATCCTTTGGGAATCTTAGAAGATGTACCAGTGCAGGTGGGAAATTTTATTATTCCTGCAGATTTTGTAGTGCTTGACATGGATGAAGACCCATGCATTCCACTCATTTTGGGGAGACCTTTCTTGGCTACATCAGGGGCAATGATAGATGTCAAGAACCATAAACTCTCACTTGCATTTGGAAACGACAAAATTGAATTCAACCTTTCAAAAGCTGTTAAACAACCTTCTATTTTTGATGTTTGTTATAGGATTGACAGTTTCCAGTCAATAGCACTAGACGGAGCACCAGAACAAACTCATCTTAATAAGCTCGAAGGGGATTTTGAGGATAAAGAGCTGGAGATTTCCGACCCCAACCTCACACCACAGGTAGAACTTAAGCCTCTTCCATCAACACTCAGGTATGAATTTTTTGGCGAAAACTCTACTTATCCTGTGATCATTAATGCTAATCTGAGCAATGCAGAGACCGAATAACTGATTGAGGTATTGAAAACACACAAGAACGTCATTGGATACAAGATTGATGACATTAGGGTAATTAGTCCATCGGTTTGCATGCACAAAATTCTACTAGAAGAAAATTTTAAAACCTCTATAGAGCATCAAAGAAGACTGAACCCAGCCATGAAAGAGATAGTTAAGAAAGAGGTCATAAAATTGCTAGATGCAGGAATTATCTACCCAATATCCGATAGCGAATGGGTAAGTCCTGTCCATGTTGTGCCAAAGAAAGGGGGGATAACGGTAATAAGGAATGCTACAAATGAGTTAATCCCCACGAGAGCGGTTACGGGATGGAGAATGTGTATTGATTATAGGAAATTGAGTAAGGAAACTAGGAAGGACCACTTTCCCATCCCATTTATTGACCAAATGCTAGACCGGTTGGCAAAACACTCGCATTTCTGTTACTTAGATGGATACTCCAATTTCTATCAAATCCCTATTTATCCTAATGACCAAGAGAAAACAACTTTCACCTGCCCATATGGTACTTTTGCTTTCAGGAGAATGCCTTTTGGACTATGCAATGCACCCGCCACTTTTCAGAGATGTATGACTTCAAATTTTTCTGATATGATCGAGAATATAATGGAAGTTTTCATGGATGATTTTTCTGTATATGGTGCAGATTTTGATATGTGTTTATCTAATTTGGTCAAGGTCTTGCAGAGAGCGAGGAAATGAATTTAATGCTTAATTGGGAGAAGTGTCACTTCATGGTGCGAGAAGGCATAGTACTTAGGCACCTAGTTTCACACCGTGGTATTGAGGTGGACATTGCTAAAACTGAAGTGATCAAGAAGTTGCCTCCTCCAACTGATGTCAAGGGAGTGCGTAGTTTCCTAGGACATGCAGGGTTCTATCGACGGTTCATCAAGGACTTCTCAAAAATTTCAAAGCCATTAACTAATTTGCTTGCTAAAGATGTTCTGTTTCACTTTGATAATCCTTGTCTTGATGCATTTTCCAGGTTAAAGGAAGCATTAACAACCGCCCCAATAATGCAACCTCCAGATTGGAGTCTCCCTTTTGAAATTATGTGTAATGCAAGTGATTTTGCTGTGGGCGCAGTGTTAGGACAAAGGAAGGATCGCAAGGTGTATGCAATCTACTACACCAGTAAAACATTGGATGAAGCACAAATGAATTATGCTACCACAGAGAAGGAACTCTAGGCTATAGTATTTGCTTTCGACAAGTTCAGATCTTATATCATAGGGACCAAGGTGATAGTTTACACAGTTCATGCAGCCATAAGATACTTGCTGAGTAAAAAGGAATCTAAGCCAAGACTTATCCGGTGGATACTTCTTCTACAAGAGTTTGACTTGGAAATCTGAGACAAGCAAGGAACGGAGAACGTAGTTGCAGACCATCTATCGAGACTTCATCAAGAATCAAATGCGAGAAGAGCCGATGATCTTGCTATAAATGATTTCTTTTCGGATGAGCAACTACTAGCGGTCAGAACAATCAAGGCTCCGTGGTATGCTGATTTTGCCAACTACCTAGCTTGCGGGATAATACCTTCTCACATGAGTTATCATCAGAGGAAGAAGTTCTTTTCGGATGTAAAGCATTATGTGTGGGACAAACCATTCCTGTTCAAGCAAGGGGTGGATGCTATATATCGAAGATGCGTATCCGAAGAAGAGATTGAGGATATATTGTATCACTGTCATTCTTCAGCATATGGAGGTCACACGAGCACAGACAAGACTGCGGCAAAGGTTTTGCAAGCAGGATTTTATTGGCCTCATATTTTTAGAGACTCTCAGAATTATGTGACGACTTGTGACCGCTGTCAAAGGACCGGGAACGTATCAAGGAGACATGAGATGCCTCAAAATTCGATATTGGAAGTCGAATTGTTCGACGTCTGGGGAATTGACTATATGGGACCCTTCCCTACTTCCTATAAAAGTACCTATATACTGGTGGCAGTGGACTACGTGTCTAAATGGGTTGAGGCTCTACCATCCCCCTCTTGTGATGCAAAAACAGTCATTAAGCTCTTTAAGAGTATAATATTTCCAAGATTTGGAATACCAAGAGCAGTAATAAGTGATGGAGGCTCACACTTTATCGAAAGACAATTTGAAAGCCTTCTCAAGAAGTATGGAGTAACCCATAAACTAGCCTCACCATATCATCCACAAACGAGCGGGCAAGTAGAAGTTTCAAATAGGGAAATAAAGACTATTTTGGAGAAAATAGTATCAAGATCAAGGAAGGATTGGTCTTTAAGACTTGACGATGCTCTATGGGCCTATCGAACTGCCTACAAGACACCCATTGGAATAACTCTGTTTCGATTAGTTTATGGAAAACCATGTCATCTTCCAATTGAAATAGAGCAAAGGGCATATTGGGCAATTAAATGGTTTAATTTTGACCTGAAGAAAGCCGGAGAGAAGAGAAGAAAGCTCTTGAAGAACTACGCCTTGATGCTTATGAACATGCAAGGTCTTACAAGGAGAAGACGAAGAGGTGGCATGACAAGAATATCATGCGCAGAGAATTCCATCAAGGAGACTTGGTATTACTATTCAACTCAAGATTGAAACACTTTCCTGGGAAGCTGAAATCCAAATGGTCGGGGCCATATCGAGTTGAAAAGGTTTATCCTCATGGAGCTATTGATATATCTAGTGAGTCTACAGGAATTTTCAAAGTAAATGGTCAAAGACTTAAGAGATACTTCGCAAACAATTCTGTTGAGCTGATTGGAGACGAGGAGGGGCAGAGCACACTCCTTAAGCCATATCCCCAAAACTAGGGAGTAACTGAGGGGTCAAGCTAACGACCTTAAACAAGCGCTTCTTGGGAGGCAACCCAAGATATTTTCATTTTTTTTAGTCATTTTATTTTATTCTTTATTCTATTTTTATTTTTTTCAGGTTTACAGGACACGACATGTTAAACGTGCCACTGCGTGCCAAATTGACACGACCCGCCTATGCCGAACGACACAGGCGTGTTGAGGTTATCCGAAGACAACCGTGCGTCTTGGAGCACACCGTGTCACAAATTTTCGATCGGCTGCGGCATGCCCGGCCGGATCAGTACGCCTGGGCCGGACTACGACACGCCTGGGGAGGACTGAGCACGCCTATGTCGCGCTTAAACGGGTCGGGTATTTGCGTAAGAGGATGCCCAACACGCCTAGCCCTCTAAAGTCGGCCCAAGCATGCCCTAATTTTCCACTCGCGATACAAGCTTGAAGCAGCTGTCGCCGGTCTCTCTTGAGCAGCCGAGGAGCTAACCTGCTGTCTCTCCCTCCCCAACGCCATGTGCAAGCGAGTGAAGACTAGAGGAGGAGCTTTTTCCTCTTCGGCAAAGGAAAAGGGAAAGAGAAAAGCTCAGGACTTGGGTAACGATCCTCCTCCGACCTCTTGCCATCCATATGGAATTGTTTTTAGGGATGAGGTTATGAAGTCTAAATTCAGTAAGCTTAAAAAAAGAAAGTTAGTATCTACAAGAACTATAGACTTCTACACGTTGACCACCCTAGGGTTAAGAGATGACATAACTTGGTTGACCAATAGGATAGGCTGGACCGAATTTATCACGCACCATCATCTTACTTACCCTAGCATCACTCTTGAATTCCTTAGCTCCCTGTCTGCTGAAATACTGCAAGGAAAGGATTGTGAGGAAGGAAAAATAAAATTTAGATTAATGAACCATGAGTTTACCCTTTCTTTAAGTGATTTTAATACGATATTTGATTTTCCTAGCGGAGGATAGAGGCAAATTCATAGACATTTTATTGATCATCAATTTTGGAGATTAATTTCTGATGACCCTCGCCCTTATGATGCATCTAGGTCTAAATCATTTAACATCCCTAATCCTACTTTTCGTTATCTCCTTAGGTTTATGGCTAATACAATCTCTGGAAGATATGATAGTGCAGGGGTGGCTAGGCAGAGTGAGTTACAATTTTTATGGGTCATGCTAAATGAAGTTAATATTGATTCTGGAGCCCATATGGTTAGACAATTAGTTAAGGTTAGTAATAGCCCATCCGGAGTCATAGTCATAGGTGGTATTATCACTAGGATTGCTGTAGCCTTAGGATGTGAATTGGATGACCTTGAATATTGTCCTGCTAGCCCTAGATTGGATTTGGATGCTTGTATAAATATGAAGATGATTGAGGCATTCGACGAGGGGTATCATTTGGTGTTAAGAAATGGAATTAAAATCCCTCTTCCAAACCCTGAGCGGATGACTGTACATAATTCATCCAATTGGCTTTTTAGAGATGTCCAGGAACCCTTTCCTACCCCCACTGCCCATGCTCCATCACCCTCTCCTAGGGAGCCATCTCACATAGCCCCTGAGCCATCACATTCGACTCCTGAACCCCCACGGTTTCCTACTGACAATGTTTCTGCAGGGTACTCTTCTTTTGATTTTTCAGGATTTCGATCATCATTTGAAGCTTTCAGAGTCGAGCATACCTCGCACATAGGTGTGTGGGATCGGTATGCCCAAGCTACAGAGGAGCACCATCGTATGGTGACACATCATTTGGATAGAGGCGGTGATTTTTACAGAGAGGCGATGAGTTTTCCTTCTTGAGTCCGCCGGGAAGATGATGATAGATTTGATAGGAGTCAGGAGTTTTACTAGGAGCGGCGGCGAAGGTGGCGGAGGAGGATGCTAGTAGCGAAGGCGATGACCATTGACCACCTTGAACTATTTTGTGAGTTTGATGCACATCCTTTCTTATCTTTGTCTCTACTTAGATTTTTAGTTTGGTTAGTGCTATTTTGTTTGCATCTTTTCATATATCATAACATTGCATTTTTATATCATCTAGCGTAATACAACTGAATATTGGTCGGATCATGATATTCCTTTTTGCCTATTTGATAAGAGCCCTATTTCACTTCTAACACGGTCTATAGGTCTGAGGTATCCAAAAAAGGATTTAAATCCCCCATATCGGACGAGAACTCGATTTTCCATTGGAGACTTGCCTGCGCAACTTGGTTACTGGAGAAACACTTTCACTAGAAGTATGATCGAAAAAAAAAACCGAAAACTGGAATTGTTTTCAAGCACCCCTTTGAGACCAAGTAGTTACTGGGGAAACACCTAAAAGGTGCCCCTTTGAGACTAACTAGTTACTGGGGAAATGCTCTCTATAAATTCCTTTCCTTCTCTCTTAGAAAGTGCTCCTTTGAGACCTTTTGATGATAGGTAAGGATGATCCATGCATTAAGGCAGGTAAGTGCCTCTATGCCGGAAATAAGATTGCTCTACGATAGAAGGGATGTCAAATCCGGATTGGTGTCCAATGACTTTAGTCCAACCTTTCACGTGCACTATATAGGGATCTTTCAAACTTGGCAACTAGGAATGACTTGAAAAGATTAAGATCAGATTGTATACCTCTGGATGGTGTCTAGCATTCCCACAAATAAGTTGTCTTTTGAGTTTTCTTTGCTTGAGGACAAGCAAAAGTTTAGGACTAGGGGATTTTGATGTGTATAAATCATGCTATGTTTTCACTACTCCATATACATGCATTTTATCTCATTTCATGTCCTAGGCATGTATTTTATCATGATTTAGTTAAGTTTAGCATATTTTGGACAAAGAGACTTCTTTTGGGTGTTTTCCGTGTTAACAGGGCAAAGAAGCAGGCGTATCAAAACAACACAGGCGTGTCATTAGTGACACGTCCGTGTCAGGAGTTTGAGCCTTCAACATGCCCTAGTTCAACAACCGACATGCCCCGTTCAAAGTGTTGACACGGCCGGCGTATCAAAACAACACAGGCGTGTCATCAGTGACACGTCCGTGTTAGGAGTTCCAGCGCTCAACACGCCCCAGTTCAGCCTTCGACATGCCCCAGTTCAGCATTCGACACGCCCCAATTCAAGTGCAACACGCTCGGTGGGAAGCCCGCGACACGACTGTGCCCTCATTTGGCACGGGCGTGTTGTCCTGATTCCGGATTTCCTTTTTCTGGGAGAGCCGCGATCTTCGTCTCAATTAAAGGAAAATCTTTTGCCTTAATTAAAGAGGAGGCCAAGGCTATAAAAGAGGAGATATTCTAACCCTAGGGAGGACGGCGGGTGGTGAAAACGACGACAGAAGAAGGAGGATAAGGAAGGAGTCGACGATAGAGGAACACAGATGGCACTAAGTATCGTAATTTCTTTCTCTAGCAATTCTTGCCAAACTATGGAGTAGTGTCTTGTAATCTTAGGATGGGGGAGTAGCCCTTGACGATTTATGATGGATGATGTAATCTATACTACTTGAATTATTGTTTGTTTTGATCTGGTTTTTGGATTCTTATTGATAAACCTAAGGAGCTAAGGGGAAGTACCTAACAGTGAACCCAAGTTCCCGAAACTCAGAACCAATTAGGGATTAACTCTTGCCAAGTAGCGGTGGTGTATCTATGAGGGCTTGCGGGGGTCTCGTGACAGGTCCCCTTAGCTGATTATGGTCCCGTGTGCAAACCTACCGTGAAAAGGGAATTTAGACTCTAAAGGAACTCTTATGGACTTAATGGATCTATCAAATCCAGTTTTTACCAAGTAACGGAGGTAAGACTAGGGAGGTTTGCGGGGGTCTCGTGACAGGTCCCCTTAGCTGATTATGATCCCCTACGCTCGAATACCGTGACAGGTAAATTGAGTTTGATAGGTACAGTTAGCATAGACCTCGAAAGGGGTCGTTGATTTACCTTAGGATAGGTTCCATCAAAACAACTCTAATAGGGGTAGGAAAGAATTAAATCACCTTATAAATCATCGACGTGGTGAAACCCATATCCTGAGATTCTCCTCAACTATTGACTTTTAGCTCGTTCTTCTCATTCGTTGTTCTTGACTGCTCAGTGTCTTTGCTTAATCCACAAATTGATTGACTAGATAACTTGGTATCACGATCATTCGGTAATTGTCCCAATCCCTGTGGGATCGATTTTTTTATTACTTGACGACAACCATGCACTTGCAGAAAATAAGACATCAAACCGCATGAGGATAATAGCTAGACCTGACGACAAGCTAGAAAAATAGTGGCAATCTAACCTAGGGCTTCGCCTTGTCAGATAGGAATAATTTTTTACTCTGCTAATCTTCCACATTGCATCTACCTTGAACCTAACTCCTCCGATCTGCAACCACATGGAGATGATAGCTTGACCTAAGGACAAGCTGGAAAAATAGTGACGATCTGACCTAGGGCTTTGCCTAGTCAGATTTGAATAATTTTTTACTACATCAATCTTCCATTCTGCATCAACCTTGAACCCAACTCCTCCGATCCGCAACTGCACGGGGATAATAGCTTGACCTCAGGACAAGATGAAAAAATAGTGATGATCTGACATAGAGCTTCACCTGGTCAGATCGGAATAATAATTTTTTACTCCGCCAATCTCCCATAGTGCATCTACTTTAAACCCAACTCCTCCGATCTACAACCACATGGGGATAATAGCTTGACCTGAGGACAAGCTGGAAAAATAGTGACAATCTGACCTAGGGCTTCGCCTGGTTAGATCGGAATAATTTTTTTCTTTGCCAATCTTCCATAGTGCATCTACCTTGAACCCAACTACTCCGATCCACAACTGCATGAGGATAATAGCTTGACTTGAAGACAAGCTAGAAAAATAGTGATGATCTAACCTAAGGCTTCGCCTAGTCAGATCGGAATAATTTTTTACTCCTCCAATCTTCCATAGTGCATCTACCTTGAAACCCAACTCCTCCGAGCACAGGGATAATAGCTTGACTTGAGGATAAGCTGGAAAAATAGCGATGGTTTGACCTAGGGCTTCGCCTGGTCATATTGGAATAATAATTTTGTTTTACTCTGCCAATCTTCCATAGTGCATCTACCTTGAACCCAACTTCTCCAATCCGCAACCGCAAAGGGATAATAGATTGACATGAGGACAAGCTGGAAAAATAGTGACGATTTGACCTAGGGCTTTGCCTGGTCAGATCAGAATATTTTTTTACTCTGCCAATCTTCACAGGTGTATTTACCTTAAACCCTACTCCTCCGATCCACAACCATACAGGTATAATAGCTTCTAATATTGTCGATCTATAAAAAGTGTGACGATATGATTTAAGGCCTTGCCTCATCAGATCAGAATGAATTTTTTACTCTGCCAATCTTCACAGGTGTATTTATCTTAAACCCTACTCCTCCGATCCACAATCACACGGGGATAATAGCTTCGGCTAATGCCGAGCTGTAAAAAGTGTGACGATCTGATCTAGGCTTTTACACCATCAGATCGAAATGAATCTTTTACTCCGCCGTTCTTCATAGGTGTATTTACCTTAAAACCTACTCCATTCCGCAACCGCACAGGGATAATGGATTGGGCTAATACCGAGCCATAAAAAGTGTGACAATTTGATCTAGGGCTTTGCCCTATCAGATCAGAATGAATCTTTTACTCCATCATTCTTTACAAGTATATTTACCTTAAACCCTACTCCTCCGATCCACAACTACACGGGGATAATAGCTTCGGCTATTGGCGAGCTATAAAAAGTGTGATGATCTGATTTTAGGTCTTGCCTCAACAGATCAGAATAAATTTTTTATTCAGCTAATCTTCACAGGTGTATTTACCTTAAACCCTACTCCTCCGATCCGCAACTGCACGGGGATAATAGCATTGGCTATTGCCGAGCTGTAAAAAGTGTGACGATCTGATATAGGATTTTTCCCCATCAGATTGGAATGAATCTTTTACTCCGTGGTTCTTCACAGGTGTTTTAACCTTAAACCCTACTCCTCCATTCTGCAATCGCACGGGGATAATGGCTTCGGCTAATGCCGAGAAGTAAAAAGTGTGACGATTTGACCTAGGGCTTTGCTCTATCAGATCGGAATGAATCTTTTACTCTGTCATTCTTCACAGGTATATTTACCTTAAACCCTACTCCTCCATTCCACAATCGCACAAGGATAATGGCTTTGGCTAATACTGAGCCGTAAAAAGTCGACTAATGGTTCCACCTTCCACCGAACCACACCTCAACGTTGTTTTAAGGCCCGCACCCTTGTCCCACGACCCAACTATTTCACCTATCACAAATGCATTTCTTCCCTTTAAATCTAACTCCTCGCTTCCCCCTTCTTCATCCTCTACTCCTGTCTTCGAAACCACTCCCCACTTCTGCGTAGCTCAAAAATTCTCCCCTCTTCTTCTTGCATCCTCCTCCTTTCTCCCTTTTTTGTAACAAGATGAAAGCTCTCTTTTAGAAAGCATTTTCCCAGCAACGACGTGATGCCCCGAGGAACTGGGGTCAATCACCTGCCAACCTTGCATCACCACCCCCTCCTCCGGCTCCTTCAGAGCCCTCCTTCGCAGCTTCCCCAACTACATCTCCTCCTTTTGCATCGACAACTTCTCTCCCTATTGTCCCATCATCATATACTGCGAGCCCCCAGTCGGTATCACCATCTTCTCCTTCCCCCTTTATATTATCGTCAAACCCTAGCTTTCCCTCCTCTTCGCCTCCACTTCTGCGTGGCCCTAGGCCACCTCCCCCTTTCCTGCATACCAAACCAAATTTTGAGGAGTTGCGCGCCAATGAATGCAGGGAGAAGAGACTTTTACCTTCAACCCCTCTTCTTCCCTCATGCTACCCACGGATACTGAGTTAGCTCTAGTCATGCTACCTTCATCTTTTGCTCCACCAACCCTACCAACACACCTATCTTCACCGACGAATACTCCATCATTTGAAGGCCTCCATCAAGGGCCTGATCTAGATTGTTACCCCGACACCCTTTCTCCAGCCAATGAAGAGCTGCTGATGGTTACATCCCCCTCAGCCGTTCACACGCCTTCCATCGCAGCTTCCATTCCTATTTCCATGTCACACAAATTACCAAGTCGCCCTATTATTCCTTCCCTCCCATCTTCAGAAGGCTCCCCTTCTCTCATTATTGAATTGGTAATTTCGGACCTCCATCCTTCGTCGTGTAGCTTCCTGATAACTACCATTTTATCGTGTTATTTTGGTACTTAATCTCACTGTTTTTAATCTCTCGAGTGATTATTTATCGATTATTATCATGTTTTATGAGTTGGATATATTTTTTAGACCTTATTATAAATTTTCCTAAATTTTGGACTTATATATGAATTTTATCTTTGTTTGTAGGAGATCGAGATGAGCCACTGGACTAGACTCAAGTTGGATCAAATATGGCTTCATCTAAGGGTCATAATAGGCATTTTAAGTTGGAAGAATCTGAGCTCTTCATCAAGATCAGAGGTAATTTAATAAAGGGTTCAGATCTGTGTAATCCTGACCATCCGATGAGATCTGATTGATCTAAGCCATCCATCTAAATCTGGAGTGATCTGATCCATACATTTAGATCTGGACATCTTGACCGTTCATCCAGATTCGACCGATCGTGATTAGCCATTTAGATTGATCAGATCCATCCATTCTAAGTCGAAGAATTCTTAGGCATTCGATGCATTGCCTAGTTCATGGATTAATTAGATTCAATTAACCTAGCTTAAATGGACGGTTGGGATTCAATGGGCTGTGATTAGACGACTGCAGAAAATCACCTTAAAAACCAACATTTTCACCCGATCGAGTAGCTGGCATTTTCCTCTTCTCCGTGATTTTCGCCCGACGCAACCACCGTCGCCCTCGCCAGCCCTTTCCTCGCCAGTCGCCAGAGAGAGAAGGGGATCCCTTCCAATCTCCTGTCACTGATGCCAGCCATCTCATCTTCCCATTCATCGGACGCGACGTCCTCTATTGCTAGCGTCTCCGCCTAAGCTCTACCAGCCATCTTCTCCACAGATTCACCACGAGCTCTGCCGCTGCCGACGAATCGGAGTGAGGATTCTCCTCCGATCGGTTTCAACAGCATCTCCATCGCAGTTCAGCTCCTCCACACCGTCGGACAGCGGCCAACAGATCTGGAAACTCCCACAGATCTCCAACCAGCAATAATTCTACATTTCCGGCATTATTTTATTCAGTTTCGGACAGTAATTTTTCCATGTGTTGATTGTTTCTCCATCTTATTTGTTAAGTGTTTGTAATAAAATTTGCTTCCACATTTAGATTTGCACGCACTTGGTTTGATTCCAGTCATGCTTATGTAGTGATTGATAAAATGCTTCTTAAAGTAATTAGGTTGTAGTTCATTAGATTAGATTTAATTTCATGCTTTACTTTAATTGTTCTCTTTTAATTATGTTCATGCAGTAGATTTCGTTGATATATTGCTTACTTCATTTAGTTGTTAATTAAATATTTTCTACCCTTGAGCCCTAGCAGCCGCCTCCACCTTCCTTCCATCCATTTTCCTCCACAGATTCGAGGAGGAACCGCTTCATTGAGAGAATTCAGCGACGTCCTCTATCTCCATAGCTCATCCACCTTCTCTTTCGGATTCGAGGAGTTTTGGAATGTATACTGAAAGCCTAGCTCTTTTTGTATGAACATTTTTATTTTGAAATAAGAATCACATGATCTTTGTTTGCACTTTATATGTGTGCATATTGTCTAATATTTTACATTGTAGATAACATGGTGCTTGGTGTGGCACAGAAGATCATGTTATCAGTCCCTTGTAGAATATAAGTAGAGGCTCACAACCAAGATGGTTTTGGACAAACCATTGGCATGGTTGTAGTGTAGCTTGGTATTGTTTTGTCTTGAACATAGAGTTACACTAGTACACTTAGGTGTATTGAGCAGGACCGACATAGAGGTGATTCAATTTATTGCTTACTACATAATTGAATCGGACCTCGGATATTAAGTTGTACAAGCTCTTAATCCCGATATAATAACGGCCACATGTACTTAGTATTTATTTCTTTGATTTACCAAAGGGTGAGATTTAGATGGATTAAATTAATATGCTCGGTAAGTTGGGAAATGATATTATTTACATGGTGTGCCATTGATTATAGGAGGAAACCATGTCCTATATATAGGTTGATGATGTCCCCTTGAGGAGCTCATAAGGTTCATCATGTAAACCCTGCAGGTTGACTTAGTCAACATGGTGATAAGGTTGAGTGGTACTACTCAAGGAGTTAGATGTTAATTAATTGATGGTCAGTAAATCAATTAATTGATGGACATTCGATATCTTAAACACGGGGAGATGGATGTACAAATAATATATGGATCCCATATTATCATATAGCGGTTGGTGAGGTAATTCAATGATGATCCTCTAGTGGAATAGAACATCATTGATGGATCAAGTTTGTGTGGTTCCGATCCATCGGGTGGCCAAGATCCAACTCCTCCTCATGGTCCCTATTGTAACCTATTAACACCTCATGAAGCCTAGATCCAATGATGGAAAACAAAACTCTAGATCCGACGGTGGAGATTAAATCCCAAGATCCGACGGTTGGGATGAAACCCTAGATCCAACGGTTGGGATGAAATCCTAGATCCAACAGTTGGGATGAAACCCTAGATCCGACAGTTGGGATGAAAACCTAGATCCGACGGTTGAGATGAAACCCTAGATCCGACGGTTGGGATGAAACCCTAGATCCGACTGTTGGGATGAAACCCTAGATCCGGCTGTTGAGATTAAATCCCTAGAACCAATGGAGGAGATTAAACTAAGGCCTAAACCTAACTCTATATATATGGGCATAGGCTTGGGCGGCAAGAAGGAGGAAAAAGAGAAAAACCTAATTGAGATAAGGTGGCTTGGGCGGCAAGAAATAGGAGGAGGCTAGGGTTAGGGTTTGGTTCATGGTGTTGGGCGGCAACAAGGAGAAGGGATCTTCTTCTTCTTGTTCCCAATGGTGGCCGGCACCCTTCTTCCTCCTTCCTCTTTGGTTTGGCCGGCACCCAAGCTTCTCCCCTTGATCTATGGCTTGTGGTGGACGAGATGAGGGTTGCTTCCCATGGGCGGCAAGAAATAGGAGGAGGCTAGGGTTAGGGTTTGGTTGTTGGTGTTGGGCGGCAACAAGGAGAGGGAGATTCTTCTTCATTTTCCTTTCATGGCCGGCCCCTCTACCTTCTTCCCTGTACCTTGGCCAAAGCTCAATCTATTCTACTTCCCTTCATTCTTAGCCGGAAATTAAGGAGAGCCTAGTTTAGGGTTTGGGCGGCAACAAGGAGAAGGGGTGTTTTCTTTCTTCTTCTCCAAGTGTTGGCCGGCGCCCATGCCCTTGTTGTTTCTCTTTTGGTTAGTTTCCATACTCCATTTTATCTTCCTTGGCCGGCGGCAACATCGAGTTTATTGACTTGGTGGCCGGTTCTAGAAAGGAAGATGAGTTTTGTTTTAGGATCTTCCTTTGTTCCTAGTGAACAAGGAAAGGAAGATCGGTGATCTAGGAGGCTTCAACTTTTGGTAGATCATCACCCACACGACATCCAAAAGGAGGGAGGACATACAATAGAAGATCAAGAGGTATAACAAGAGCTATAATCTTGTTTATTTTGATTAATGTTCTTTTGTATTATGTTTATAATTGCTTTTCAATTATATGCATGTTTTGTGTGGATAGTTACTTGCTTGTATTTGTTATGAGCATGTTTACTTTATGTATGTGTTGATTATACATGTCTACATTCATATGTATTTGTATAATCATGGACCCCGAAGATAAACACAAGAACCGATGATCCGTCCGTCGTCTCTTCCGCGGCTAACCGACTAGAAGAGTTTTGTTGCTGAACAACTAGTTTGTTCAAGCGATCGCTCAAGTTGTTAGCACGACGACGAATTGGTTGAGCTTAGGAAACTCATCCCATCCGGATTAGTTTTCATTTGTTGAAAATTTTAATCCGGGGACATGGGAGCCGACGAGCCTCCGAAGTCGATTCCCAACAAGGAGGAGTCCGCCCCGACGACACTTCTTCGAGCTCAATCGGATCCATGAGAGTTCAAAGTATCCATCAAACTACTGGATTCAGGAGTTGCACCATCCCACATCCACTGCCATTTGCGGAGTCTTGATCGAGCTTCGTTGGACTTAGCTGGAGAACCTTGTTCATTCACTGGGCCTATCTTGAGTTTATCAGATTAGTTCCACTTTCAGTTTTTATTTCTTTAATTCCTCATTTTCAATTTACTAAGTGGGAGAGGGATATTTTAATTAATTCCTGCGGCCTCCATTACAATTTGACGTGTGATGCAACAAACTTGCGTGTCAGCTCTGAGTGCCTTCCTCCCCATCGGATGAGTTTGTTTGCGGATCACTAGGTCAAATAATGGTTATAGGAAATTGTTTAGGAGCGTGTATACTTCCACATCGGTAAGGCACATAATCCGAGATAATGCTCTTAGTATCGTGTAATGGTGCACACTTAGATGCAAATAAAAAGTATCCTCCCCATCGGAGTCACTGCTTTTATTTGTAGGGTCAAAGAGGAACCAACTATTAATTTTATTTGTCAAAAAGTAAGGTTGACAAGATAATAAAATTAATGGGTAAAATCTCCTCTTACAAATGTAGAATTCGTATGCGTCCACACTATCGTGGCATGCGATATTCTCGGTGTTTTGAGGTGTTGGTTGATTTCGGAATTTTATTGTTTTGAGGAATCAATAATATTTGAAATCAAATATTTTGATCAATGTAATTCTTAGGATTTTCAAAAATGACTTTCAGTCAACTTACTATGATACTAAAGGAAATAAACTTACTGTACCCAAATAATGTTGATTGGAAGAGAATCTAGATATTGTCTTATCTGCTAAGAAGTACAAGTATGCACTCTTCAAAGAGTGTCCTCAAGCCATGGTTGCTCAAAAAGGTTTCTACATCTAAGCCGAAAGGCAAGAGGAAGGAGAAACAAGGTGGAGCAAAGGTGGTGGGAGGATCTCAGGGAGGAGTGAAGATGCCGAAAGGCAAGTACTTCACTTGCAAGCAGATTGGACATAAGAAGAAGGATTATCCCAATCCGAAGCAAGAACAAATGTATATCCTTTGGTCCATTCGTTGAAACATGGTTAGAGGCATTATCTACCGGCACCTGGTGTGTAGATACGAGAGCCACTAATCATGTCTACAACACTTTGCAGGGTTCCAGGAGACCCGACGACTAGCTAAAGGGGAGATTACCATTTACTTGGGCAATGCCATGAAGGTGGCGGCTATTGCAGTGGGAGAAGTTTTATTTATCTCTTAAGAAAAATAAAATTTTGGTTCTGGAAAATTCCCTTTATGTACCTTTATTTAGAAAGAATTTAATTTCGGGTTCTAAATTGTTTATGGATGGATATTCTATTTCTTTTAATGACAGAGTTGTTATAAAAAGGAATAGGGAAAATATCTGTTGAGGTACATTGATAGGAAATTTGTAAACACTTGAACCAAAAATCTCCCACGATGCAAATTGAAGTTTATAACTCATCTTCTAATTCTAATATGAGAAAAGAACCTTCGAAGATGAACCAAACATATCTTTGGCATCTAAGGCTTGGTCATATTAACCTGAGTAGAATTCAAAGGTTGATAGCTGATGGATCTTTGGGTTCATTAGTGGTGGAGGATCTCCCAACCTGCGAATCTTGCTTGGAAGGTAAAATGACTAAGAGGACTTTTTAGGCCAAGGGGTATAGAGCCAAAGATGTGTTAGGAATGGCTCATTCTGATTTGTGTGGTCCTATGACTATCTAGGCAAGAGGTAGTCTCGAATATTTCGTCTCTTTCATAGATGATTATTCAAGATTTGGATGACACCACGATCTGATCGTGGTGGTAAGTACCTCTTGGGAGAGTTTAGGAACTACTTATAAGAGGTTGCGATTCAATCCCAATTGACTGCACTTGGCACACCCCAGCAGAACGGTGTAGCAGAGCGAAGGAATAGGACTCTTATGGAGATGGTTAGATCGATGATGAGTTATTCTGATTGCCAGATTCATTCTGGGGATATGCTCTAGATGCGGCGGTGTACATTCTGAACTTGGTTCCATCTAAATCAGTGCCTTCTACTCCCACAGAGTTGTGGACCGGGAGAAAGCCTAGTCTAAGACATATTCGGATATGGGGAGTCCAGCACATGTGCTGAAGGCTGATGCTGGTAAGTTGGAACCTCGTACAGAAGTGCGCTTGTTTGTTGGCTATCCTATGGGAACGAAGGGTGGTTTGTTTTATAGTCGTAGAGATCAGAGGGTGATTGTTAGTACGACTGCCAGATTTCTAGAGGAGGACTATGTGATGAACCACAAGCCCACGAGTTGGATTGTTCTTGAGGAGTTGACAGGTCTATGGATTCAAATCAGGTCTGGGAGCTCTTATGCATAGCAGCTCATATGGATTATGAGGTGTGGCAGATGGATGTCAAGACAGCTTTCCTTAATGGAAGTCTTGAGGAGAACATCTATATGAAGCAACCAGAGAGATTCATTGCTAAGGGCAAAGAGCATCTTGTATGTAAGCTTAATCGGTCCATTTATGGATTGAAACAAGCTTCGAGGTCTTGGAACATCCGCTTTGATGAGGTAAATCTAGATTTATGGATTTATTCAAAGTCCGGATGAGTCTAGTGTATACAAGAGATGTGACGGAAACGTAGTGGTATTTCTTGTACTATACATAGATAATATTTTGGTAGTTGGCAACAATATCAGAGTGTTATCAGACGTAAGGGTATGGTTGTCCAAACAGTTTTGAAGGACTTGGGAGAAGTGGGACACATCCTTGGGATCAAGGTTAGTGTGCTAATCCCAAGCTTCATACATAGACACAATTATGGATCGTTTTAGCATGCAAAACTCCAAGAAAAGTTTACCGGGCAGACCAATTACTCCCTGTAGGTTACATAGATTTCGATTTCCAATCTGATAGGGATAACAGTAAGTCTACCTCAGGTTTTGTATTTACTTAGGGAGGTGGAGCCATTGTATGGAGTGTCAAGCAGAAATGCGTGGTGGACTCTACCATGGAAGCTGGGTATGTGGCAGCCCCTGTGGCGGCCAAAGAAGTTATGTGGCTCAGGAACTTTCTGATGGACTTGGATGTGATTCTTGGTTTGCCCATAACTATCACAATTTATTGTGATAATAATGGTGCAGTTGCAAACTCGAAAGAACCACGAGCCCATAAGGCTAGTAAACACATAGAGCGCAAATACCACCTGATACGAGAAATCGTAAAGGAGGTAGAAGTTGCTGTCGCCTAGATTGCATCAGAGGATGACCTGGTAGACCCTTTCACTAAGGACCTTCTGGCGAGAGCTTTGATAGGCATATGAAGGGAAGGGGAATCAGATGTATGGACGAATGAGGACAACATAGTCTTTTAGTATAAATGGGAGATTGTTGGAATGTATACTGAAAGTCTAGGTCTTTTTGTATGAAAATTTTTATTTTGAAATAAGAATCACATGATCATTGTTTGCACTTTATATTTATTATATGTGTGCATATTGTCTAATATTTTACATTGTAGATAACATAGTGCTTGGTGTGGCACAGAAGATCATGTTATCAGTCCCTTGTAGAATATAAGTAGAGGCTCACAACCAAGATGGTTTTGGACAAACTATTGGCATGGTTGTAGTGTAGCTTGGTATTGTTTTGTCTTGAATATAGAGTTACACTAGTACACTTAGGTGTATTGAGCAGGACCGACATAGAGGTGATTCAATTTATTGCTGACTACATAATTGAATCGGACCTCGGATATTATGTTGTACATGCTCTTAATCCCGATATAATAACGGGCACATGTACTTAGTATTTATTTCTTTGATTTACCAAAGGGTGATATTTAGATGGATTAAATCAATATGCCCGGTAAGTTGGGAAATGATATTATTTACAAGGTGTGTCGTTGATTATAAAAGGAAACCATGTCCTATATATAGGATGATGATGTCCCCTTGAGGAGCTCATAAGGTTCATCATGTAAACCCTGCAGGTTGACTTAGTCAACATGGTGATAAGGTTGAGTGGTACTACTCAAGGAGTTAGATGTTAATTAATTGATGGTCAGTAAATCAATTAATTGACGGACATTCGATATCTTAAACACGGGGAGATGGATGTACAAATAATATATGGAGCCCATATTATCATATGGGGGTTGGTGAGGTAATTCAATGATGATCCTCTAGTGGAATGGAACATCATCGATGGATCAAGTTTGTGTGGTTCCGATCCATTGGGTGGCCAAGATCCAACTCCTCCTCATGGTCCCTATTGTAGCCTATTAACACCTCATGAAGCCTAGATCCAATGATGGAAAACAAAACTCTAGATCCGACGGTGGAGATTAAATCCCTAGATCCGACGGTTTGGATGAAACCCTAGATCCGACGGTTGGGATGAAACCCTAGATCCGACGGTTGGGATGAAACCCTAGATCTGACGGTTGGGATGAAACCCTAGATCCGACGGTTGGGAAGAAACCCTAGATCTGACGGTTGGGATGAAACTCTAGATCCGACGGTTGAGATTAAATCCCTAGAACCAATGGAGGAGATAAAACCAAGGCCTAAACCTAACTCAATATATATGGGCTTAGGCTTGGGCGGCAAGAAGGAGGAAAAAGAGAAAAACCTAATTGAGATAAGGTGGCTTGGGAGGCAAGAAATAGGAGGAGGCTAGGGTTAGGGTTTGGTTCATGGTGTTGGGCGGCAACAAGGAGAAGGGAGCTTCTTCTTCTTGTTCCCAATGGTGGCCGGCACCCTTCTTCCTCCTTCCTCTTTGGTTTGTCCGGCGCCCAAGCTTCTCCCCTTGATCTATGGCTTGTGGTGGATGAGATGAGGGTTGCTTCCCATGGGCGGCAAGAAATAGGAGGAGGCTAGGGTTAGGGTTTGGTTGTTGGTGTTGGGCGGCAACAAGGAGAGGGAGATTCTTCTTCATTTTCCTTTGATGACCGGCCCCTCTACCTTCTTCCCTCTACCTTGGCCAAATCTCAATCTATTCTACTTCCCTTCATCCTTAGCCGGAAATTAAGGGGAGCCTAGTTTAGGGTTTGGGCGGCAACAAGGAGAAGGGGTGTTTTCTTTCTTCTTCTCCAAGTGTTGGCCGGCGCCCATGCCCTTGTTGTTTCTCTTTTGGTTGGTTTCCATACTCCATTTTATCTTCCTTGGCCTGCGGCAACATCGAGTTTATTGACTTGGTGGCCGGTTCTAGAAAGAAAGATGAGTTTTGTTTTAGGATCTTCCTTTGTTCCTAGTGAACAAGGAAAGGAAGATCGGTGATCTAGGAGGCTTCAACTTTTATTAGATCATCGCCCACACGACGTCCAAAAGGAGGGAGGACATACAATAGAAGATCAAGAGGTATAACAAGAGGTATAATCTTGTTTATTTTGATTAATGTTCTTTTGTATTATGTTTATAATTGCTTTTCAATTATATGCATGTTTTGTGTGGATGGTTACTTGCTTGTATTTGTTATAAGCATGTTTACTTTATGTATGTGTTGATTATACATGTCTACATTCATATGTATTTTTATAATCATGGACCCCGAAGATAAACACAAGAACCGACGATTCGTCGGTCGTCTCTTCCGCGGCTAACCGACTAGAAGAGTTTTGTTGCTTGAACAACTAGTTTGTTCAAGCGATCGCTCAAGTCGTTAGCACAAGGACGAATTGGTTGAGCTTAGGAAACTCATCCCATCCGGATTAGTTTTCATTTGTTGAAAATTTTAATCCGGGGACATGGGAGCCGACGAGCCTCCGAAGCTGATTCCCAACAAGGAGGAGTCCGGCCCGACGACACTTCTTCGAGCTCAATCGAATCCACGAGAGTTCAAAGTATCCATCAAACTACTGGATTCAGGAGTTGCACCATCCCACATCCACTGCCATTTGCGGAGTCTTGATCGAGCTTCGTTGGACTTAGCTGGAGAACCTTGTTCATTCACTGGGCCTATCTTGAGATGATCAGATTAGTTCCTCTTTCAGTTTTTATTGCTTTAATTCCTGCTTTGTTTTATTTAGTTATTGCATGTTAGTTTAGAGTTTTAATTATTTTGCAGTTGTAGGTTAGAACTCAAAAACCCAAACCCCCAATCTTCAATAGAAAGCCCAAAGTAATAATTAGAAATCCTAAGTTTACTATTCTGTCGATTACACTCGTTGGGAAATGATACGGGCCATCCACTATGCTATATTAGTGTAGTTAGGGGGTTCGATAATTAATTTGAAATGGTACCACGACACAAATACATGTTCATCAAATTTTGGCCCCGTTGCCGGGGAGTGTAATGATGCTTAGTAGATTTAGGATTGTTTACCCATTTTTAAAAAAAAAAAAATCAAAATTCAAAAACTTTTGTTTAGGGTTGTATTCTTTTATTTCTTATATATCCATGTATTTTATCTTGTCTATTTCCTATGTCTTTTGATTGTGTTTATTAGTTTTTCAGGAAAGACTAAGAATCTCTTACAGCATGGATCCATATTATCAACGGTTTGGAGATCTCAGTGAAGCTTACTATTCAGGCATTGGACAATAAGAGTATTATCAACCTGAACATCAATATTATCAGTACCAACCTCAATATCATCAGCTTGTTCCTCAGTATCATCAGTCTTATCAGCAGGACAAGTATAATTCAATTTCTGGTACATCTTTTCATAATTTTGATTCAAATTTTAGGTATGGGCATACACAACAGTACACTCATGAGCAGTCTCAGTGCTATCTACACCCACCGTCTATTGATACTTACATGCCTAGTTGGGGAGATCAATCAAGTTACAGTTATGGAGAAGTACATCAGGAAGAGGCTCAGAATTTTTCAGCTAATCAGAGTCCATTGGGAATTCAAGATGACACATTGTGTGATGGACTACAACCATTCCAACAAGCTGAGTCAACTACAGAGACATTAGAAAAGCTTTTACAACTAGAATCATTGCAGCAATAGATGCAACAGCGAATACATAACATGCAAATCCAGTTGGATCTAATTGCATCATCCATCGCCAGACACAAGCACAAGATTCCTCCCAGTTTTTCCCAGAGATCATTTCTGATGGCAGGGATGTGCTTGAGGAGATGGATTGCAGAGCTAGTGATAGATATGTTTCTTCTTCTGCAGCTCTACAAGACTCCTCTACTGATGTGCATGATGATGATGTACTATCTGATGATCCAGATAATGATGAAGTTACTGTTGTGGAAGATGATATGGATGATGATACTAGTGGCTTGGATTTACTCTGTGATGTTATTTGTGCCCCAGATTATACTGAAGAAATGGAGCAGTTTCCAAATTCCATTGCCCAGATTTGCCAGCTAGACCAGAAGTTAAGTGAGATAGCAGTGGCAAGAAATTGTGATGAGTTGATTCCCATGGAAGTGGTGGATAGTTGGAGGCCCCCAAACTGGACACTTCCATCTCATCCAGAGTCTCCAATAATTATGTTGATGAAGGCCCTAACAACAAATGCAATAATCCAACCCCAAGGCTGGACACTTTTTCTGAATCGCCTCCGACCACGAGAGAAAACATGTAAGAAGGCGATCCTATTGGAGGGAGCAACACAGTACTATCATGATCACACCTTGAAGGCACTCACCCCCATTTAGTCTATTCCACTCCCCGCATGGATGCTTACTCTGAATCTTCTTCAACCACCGAGACGGGATTTCTCATGGAGCACTCCACTGCCTGAGTGGCTTCTCCTGCTAAATCTTCTTCAACTGCCAGGACCTCAGGGGAATTTGCTCCATCTTATCTCTTTTCTTTTTCCTTGTATATATGTCTCTTTTACTTCATTTGTTTTTGTTTTAGTTGTTATGTTTTGTTTGACGAGTTTTTTTTGTCAGTTTTTCAAATAAATTTCCTATGCATTCCTTTATATCATCTTAGAAGTCAGGAAATCTAGTTAAATTTAATTGTCGAGTTTCGGAAATTTATTTTCATGAATAGATTATTTGATTGCATGTGATTACTACTTGGTGATGGATTCTATGTTGATAGACTGAGTTGATTATTTTTGTTTACCTAGTGAGGATTGAGCCTATTTTTATTGCTTGTGTGTGGTGCACTTGTGGTCATTGTAACACTAGAACTTGCTTTGATTCTTTCGAGACCACACAACAATAGGTTTGTATGATTATTATGAAGGCAATCACATTTGTTTTCCTTCACTTCTTTTATCACCACATGCTTATTGAATAACATTCTAGTCATTCATCATTTCTATTTTTCTTTCCTTCCATTACTTTCTTGTCTATTTCTATTTTTGGGTATGGAATACTTGGATGTTTCAAGATGAGTGTTTTGCCCAGGATGGATAAAAATTTAAGTGTGGGGGAGAGGAGTAACTCAGGAGAATTTAGTGTAAGCATAGACAAGTCGTGCTTGATCACCATGAGCTAGCCATGTTTTTTTTATCTTTTTAGCTGAGCTTGATGTTGGAGCATAGGTAAGTGCACTACATGTAAAAAAAAAGTTTGAAAAGAAAAAAAAAGTTAAAAAAAAAATAAATTGGGTGCCCAAGAAATAAAAAAAAAGTATTGTGAAAATTTTGACATGTGGTGCCATTAATTTTTATTTATGTGTGATAGTATTTTTGTTAACAACATCCCTTATTGTAGTTATTGAGAGATTTACTGTATATCATGAGTAGATTTGTATTGAAGAATGTGATAAGGATTGTTTACATGTTTATTGAGTTGGAAGAAAAACTTTTAGGGCGATGCTTTCTTGTACTCATCTATGCTGTATTCCAGTATTTCCATATCTTCTTGCATTTTTTAGCTATTTCTTACCTTTCTTTCCTTTCGCACATATTGTCATTTTTCTTGTATTCATGTTTCTCTTACATTCTTAATAAGCCTTCAGTGATTGTGCATTCTTATGTGTATATAGTGGTGAAGGTAGAAGAAAAGAAAGCATATGGTAGTTCATAAACCATGAGTAGCTTGAGTGAACTCCACTATTACATGCTTATGAGAGCGAGAGAAACCACTGTTGGATCGAGAAGCGTCGCTAGAGGGAAGGGGGGGGTGAATAGCGAGCATAAATATTTTCGTTCGTTCATTCGATACACGAGTAAGCGTAGAGGAAAATAAAAAGACACATTTATTTTTACTTGGTTCACAACCCAGCGGTTGCTACTCCAAAGCCCTAACGGTCCTAGACCGCGTACAGAGGGCAAATCACTATAATGTCTCCTCCTCGTTGGAGGTAGGAGACAACGATCACAAAACCGAAAGTACGAGGATGAGGCAACAAGCCTACCTCACCTCGTTACGAATAAAAACAAATAATACAATAACAAAATATGTTACTTGTTGCTGCTGCCGACAAAGAGGATCAGAACTTGTCATCGTGTCAACATTATGACAGTGTTGGAGCTTTAGCATTGTAGGAGCACTTGAGAATAATCTTGATGATCTTTGGAGTTGGAATCCTCCCCTCCTTTTATAGATTTTGGCCTCTGAATATGTCTCCTCAGAATTTGGAACAGATCACGAAGTTGTACCAAATTTTATCGCGAAGTGGCCGCGTCAAACCTTATCCGTTTTGACTTAGCGCAAAGGTTAGTTCATCTCCATCAGTCGATTGATGCCTTCCATCAGTCGACTGATGAGCATCAGTCGACTGCCCAATGTCCAACAGTCGACTGCTAGCCTGACCACTTCCCTGTAGTAAGAGGTTAGCACGAAAAATGGTAAATGCAACGGTTTCTAACCGTCCAATCTCGACCTAGACCTTCCACAGGAAGTCTTAGTCGGATCGCCACCTACGGTCATCCCCGTACAGAGGACACGACCTTACCTTCTCTCACTCACACGAGCTTACCTCGATACTTACCTTGTAACTCTCGCTTTCGGCCTTCTACTCGATTCCTTCGGCTCCCTTCGAAGTCACTCGAGTGTCGCCTTACCACTGCGGCTTCCTCTAAGTGTCCCTAGCCTTCAGCTCCAGCTTTAGTACTTTTCTGCACACTCGATTTATCTCATGATATAACTATGTAAACTTAACTTTGTGTCTTTGCCATAATCAAAACACAGATTCGATTATCTGGTGCCCCTGCACCAACAACCACCACTTATCTTGTGAGGCTTAATCATTCTTAGTCTATTCATAATGGATTGAAGTTTCCTTGTTTATTAACCTATGTAAGATTTGAATCCAAAATTGCTTGAGTCTTTGAGATTTGACAATCTTAGGTAACTTTCTTTCACGATTTTCTATGTATGATTGGGAATTGCTAGGGAAATATATCTTCAGTTTGTTTTTAGTTTTATTTACTTTCTCGAGACGTGTAAGAATAAGTGTGGGAGAATTGATAACTACCATTTTATCGTGTTATTTTGGTCCTTAATCTTACTATTTTTATCCTCTCGAGTGATTATTTATCAATTATTATCATATTTTAAGAGTTGGATATATTTTTTAGACCTTATTATAAATTCTCCTAAATTTTGGACTTATATACAAATTTTATCTTTGTCTGTAGGAGATCGAGATGAGCCACTAGACTAGACTCAAGTTGGATCAAATATGGCTTCATCTAAGGGTCATAATCGGCATATTAAGCTGGAAGAATATGAGCCCTTCATCAAGATTAGAGACAATTTATCAAGGGTTCAGATCTGTTTAATCCTAACCATCCGATGAGATTTGATTTATCTGAGCCATCCATCTAAATCTGGAGTGTCTAGTCCATACATTTAGATCTGGACATCTTGACCGTTCATCCAGATTCGACCGATCGTGATTAACCATTCAGATTGATCAGATCCATCCATTCAAAGTCAAAGAATTCTCAGCCGTTGGATGTATTGCCTAGTTCATGGATTAATCATATTCAATTAACCTAGCTTAAATGGGCGGCTGGGATTCAATGGGCTAAGATTAGACGGCTGTAGAAAATCACCTTAAAACCAAACATTTTCACCCAATCGAGTAGCCAGCATTTTCCTCTTCTCTGCAATTTTCGCCCGACGCAACCACCGTCGTGCTCACCAGCCCTTTCCTCACCGCTCGCTGGAGAGAGAACGGGATCCCCTCCAATCTCCGGTGATCTGTGCCAGACATCTCATCTTCCCATTCATCGGACGCGACGTCCTCTACTGCCAACGTCTCTGCCCGAGTGATGCACACGATCGCGACCTTAAATCCCGTGACAGAGACCGTAAAAGACTCAAAGTGCACGCTCACACTCAACGCATGCAAGTGCACGGATGTTGTCAAGTAATAAAGATTATCGATCCCACAGGGACTGGAATTTGAGTACCCAATTACTAAGTGGTTTCGATTGTTCGGAAGGAATCTCAGAAAGAGTCAGTTGGTGAGGATTATCGGAGGACCCTACTCAGTGCGGTGTCACACGGAGGAGGAAAAGAGGGTGCCGGGGTCTTGAAAAGACAATTCTAGGACTTCGGCTTCGCTTGTGTACCATATAACAATGATGTCAATTGGCGTCTTCTAAATGACTAATTACGGTTTTAGGGAAGGGACATCATACACTCTCCTGCAGAGTCGCCGCATTCACCGGGAGCTATCCTCGCCCAAAAGGATGGGATAGAGGGTACGAGGATGCCAAATCAATCCTTGCGTTGGACCGTTTTCGATTCCACCGCTCCCTTCTCCCCGCAGTTACGGAAGGTCAGGTTTACCCCTAGGTTCCTTGATCAAACCTCCTAAATATAGATTGCGAGGGTTGTCACCACCTCATATCGTCTAAGCACAGCGGAAAGAAAGCCAAATTCACGAAAGTATAATAGAGAACAACTACCAACTGTGAACATCAAACATTTGGCCAGAATTTAATATGAACTAACATTGTATATGAACTCAAGCTACTCCCTAATCCTAGAATCAGAAGTACTACTCCATGAATACGAAGGAAGAATCACAAAACATGTTGGAGTTTGAATACAATAAAGATAAAGCACAGAAATAGAAATATACAATGCGTTGTGATCTTTTTTCTGGCGTTGTATTGCAAGTTGTGGACCTCCGGCGGCGTTCTTCCTCCCCGTTGTGAGTTACCGAAGCTTTTTAGGGCTTCGGCTGTTGGGATGTATACTGAAAGCCTAGCTCTTTTTGTATGAACATTTTTATTTTGAAATAAGAATCACATGATTATTGTTTGCACTTTATATTTATTATATGTGTGCATATTGTCTAATATTTTACATTGTAGATAACATGGTGCTTGGTGTGGCACAGAAGATCATGTTATCAATCCCTTGTAGAATATAAGTAGAGGCTGACAACCAAGATGGTTTTGGACAAACCATTGGCATGGTTGTAGTGTAGCTTGGTATTGTTTTGTCTTGAACATAGAGTTACACTAGTACACTTAGGTGTATTGAGCAGGACCCACATAGAGGTGATTCAATTTATTGCTGACTACATAATTGAATCCGACCTCGGATATTATGTTGTACATGCTCTTAATCCCGATATAATAACGGGTACATGTACTTAATATTTATTTCTTTGATTTACCAATGGGTGAGATTTAGATGGATTAAATCAATATGCCCGGTAAGTTGGGAAATGATATTATTTACATGGTGTGTCGTTTATTATAGGAGGAAATCGTGTCCTATATATTAGGTTGATGATGTCCCCTTGAGGAGCTCATAAGGTTCATCATGTAAACCCTACAGATTGACTTAGTCAACATGATGATAAGGTTGAGTGGTACTACTCGAGGAGTTAGATGTTAATTAATTGATGGTCAGTAAATCAATTAATTGACGGACATTTGATATCTTAAACATGGGGAGTTGGATGTACAAATAATATATGGAGCCCATATTATCATATGGGGTTTGGTGAGGTAATTCAATGATGATCCTCTAGTGGAATGGAACATCATTGATGGATCAAGTTTGTGTGGTTCCGATCCATCGGGTGCCCAAGATCCAACTCCTCCTCATGAAGCCTAGATCCAATGATGGAAAACAAAACTCTAGATCTGACGGTGGAGATTAAATCCCTAGATCCGACGGTGGAGATTAAATCCCTAGATCCGATGGTTGGGATGAAACCCTAGATCCGACGGTTGGGATGAAACCCTAGATCCAATGGTTTGGATGAAACCCTAGATCCGACGATTGAGATTAAATCCCTAGAACCAATGGAGGAGATTAAACCAAGGCCTAAACCTAACTCTATATATATGGGCTTAGTCTTGGGCGGCAAAAGAGGAAAAGAAAAACCTAATTGAGATAAGGTGGCTTGGGCGGCAAGAAAGAGGAGGAGGCTAGGGTTAGGGTTTGGTTCATGGTGTTGGGCGGCAACAAGGAGAAGGGAGCTTCTTCTTCTTGTTCCCAATGGTGGCCGGCACCCTTCTTCCTCCTTCCTCTTTGGTTTGGCCGGCGCCCAAGCTTCTCCCCTTGATCTATGGCTTGTGGTGGATGAGATGAGGGTTGCTTCCCATGGGCGGCAAGAAATAGGAGGAGGCTAGGGTTAGGGTTTGGTTGTTGGTGTTGGGCGGCAACAAGGAGAGGGAGATTCTTCTTCATTTTCCTTTGATGGCCGGCCCCTCTACCTTCTTCCCTCTACCTTGGCCAAAGCTCAATCTATTCTACTTCCCTCCATCCTTAGCCGGAAATTAAGGAGAGCATAGTTTAGGGTTTGGGCGGCAACAAGGAGAAGGGGTGTTTTCTTTCTTCTTCTCCAAGTGTTGGCCGGTGCCCATGCCCTTGTTGTTTCTCTTTTGGTTGATTTCCATACTCCATTTTATCTTCCTTGGCCGGTGGCAACATCGAGTTTATTGACTTGGTGGCCGTTTCTAGAAAAGAAGATGAGTTTTGTTTTAGGATCTTCCTTTGTTCCTAGTGAACAAGGAAAGGAAGATCGGTCATCTAGGAGGCTTCAACTTTTGGTAGATCGTCGCCCACACGACGTCCAAAAGGAGGGAGGACATATAATAGATGATCAAAAGGTATAACAAGAGGTATAATCTTGTTTATTTTGATTAATGTTCTTTTGTATTATGTTTATAATAGCGTTTCAATTATAAGCATGTTTTGTGTGGATTGTTACTTGCTTGTATTTGTTATGAGCATGTTTACTTTATGTATGTGTTGATTATACATGTCTACATTCATATGTATTTGTATAATCATAGACCCCGAAAATAAACACAAGAATCGGTGATCCGTCCGTCGTCTCTTCCGCGGCTAATCGACTAGAAGAGTTTTATTGCTTGAACAACTAGTTTGTTCAAGCGATCGCTAAAGTCGTTAGCACGATGACGAATTGGTTGTGCTTAGGAAACTCATCCCATCTGGATTAGTTTTCATTGTTGAAAATTTTAATCTGGGGACATGGGAGCCTACGAGCCTCCGAAGACGATTCCCAACATCGGCGTGCCGTCCTAGCCGTCGTGCCTCCTCCCTTGGGTTTAGGCAGAGCCATCCTTATATAGATGTCGCCTCGGACCTCTACGAAATCGAGAAAAAATCCTAGTCGCGAAACTCCATCGAGCCGCCACACGACCATTTGTTTCCACACAGCTATGCCATGTGCGGCCCTAGTGTGCTGATCTTCGCCCATCGGACATGACCATGTGAATCCACACACCCTGGCCATGTCTCACTCTGCGTCTAGCATGAAATGTCCTTCTTTCACTCCAAAAATGCATCTTTTCCATCCGAAAAGCCAACCTGCATTCAAAAGAACAACGAGCAGACCTTCAAACTAGAAAATAGGAAATGCATGCAAAAACAGAGTAACATTTGCATGAAACTAATGCAAAATATAACAAGATGTGAACAAAAACTACTCCTAAAACCCTATATATTTTGCTCACATCACTTCACCCAGACTTAAATCTTTGCTTGTCCTCAAGCAAACCTCAGTGCCATAAAATTTTAAAAAGATAATGTTCTATAATGAGCATGCTAACTAAATTTATCAGGTGATATTTGCAATCAAAGCAAAATAGAAATGTTCTAAAAATTCACTAAGTTAGCTCCTCATGCTCGTGCTAGGTGAATCATTCTTAGGGGATGCCCATTCCATGGTGAGTTAAGTCGTCACCCCATAGCTTTCCTAAGGTTTCCGGCTCTTAGGCACTTACCTGCCCAAAGCGAGGGTCTTTCCCTAGATCTAGCATAAAGTCTCAAAAGCGTGCTCGGTATTAAGAGAAATTGGGAGGTGTTTCCCCAGTAACCTAACTCGGTCTCAAAGGGGCACCTAGCTATTTCCACCCACGACAACTATTTTTTATCCCATAAAATCTCCTTTTCTTTTAGCTCACAGGGATTTTGATTTTTCCGAATGGGCTTACACAACCCGAGCATCTCCAGTAACTAAAATGCTAAACCTAAAGTCACCTATGGATTCCAAAGTACTAGACTATTGAAGTGAATCATAACTAGGTATGTACTAGATTCTCCCTGTCAGACTATTCGACATGTGTAAGTGCAAAAACAGAGATAATTAGTGTAAGTCTAGAACATTCAATAGAGCACATAGAATAAAATACCACAAGATAAATGGAGTCAAGCTACCTATGGGAACAATTCATGCAAGCAACTTTCAAAAATACTACTGAGGTAACTTTTCAGACACCAAAAATTAAGTACTGAAGGGAACTAAACAACTTATGCATGCATGAACAAATGAAAATACCAGAAAAGAAACTACTACTAGGAAAACAAAACAAAATAGATTTTGGGGTTTCCCACACCCCCCCCCAGACTTAAACAAAAGTATACCTCTAATATGGTGGACGAGGTGGAAAGTGCAGGAGCACTGGCATCTCTGGATCACAGGAGAACTCTTGATCGTGATGCCACATATACATGTGGTCGATCTGAGAGCTGGTGGATGCAGGGCTGCTTGGTGCTCCTCCTCCCTAGCCCACTGTGCCTGCTGGGCATGCATATGCTGCCACATCTCCCTGCGGTAAGCTACCTCATCCTGGCGACGAGTAGCCTCCTCTTGGAAGTATATGCAGGCCTCATCGTAGAACTCCTCTGCCTGCTGAAAATGCTCCCGGAATCCCTAGAACTCTGCCTACTAGTAGGCACTCTGCTCCTCCCATCGCTGCCTCTACGTCTGTTGCTCAGTGTAGATGTCGTTGAGGCGCAATCGAAACTCCAAGAAATCATATGCCGATGTACCTGCATCATGCTCAAAAGTAGAAAAAGATGGTGGCGTAGGTGTAGGCTCATGTCAGCGTGTACTGGGTGGGGTCCTATGTATGTGTGGACTGGAGGGAGAGTGGTACAAAGGTGGAGAGATAGGCGCTGATGTGGATGGTCCCTCATGTGGAGGGGACTCCACTATTAGGTCTAAGTGTCAATTGGCGCATATAGTGATGGTGGTACAATCCGAGTCGGGGAGCCTAAGTGCCGTAAGATTTTTCCTTACAAAGCATAAGGAGTCTCCTTCTCTTACAATCATCTTCATGGTCATGCATACTCTTAGGTCGATCCTAGGGCTCCCCTCTATACTCTCCAATGCTTTGTAGTCGTACCCCATCCTATAACAAATGTGGGTAAGTAGGCCTCCCACATGGATCTCTCCGCGTGTTGCTTTGCCCATCTTCACTAAGTGTCTGATGAAGTGGGACTCTACATCGATGCTACTCCTTTCTTGTAGCATGTCCCATCGGCAAAGCAGCTCACTGGCTCTCACTACACCATCACTCTCTCCACGACCAAATATAGTACTGGACATGACACGGTGAAGGTATCGAAGGATGGGGTTTTGGAGGCGCAACACTTTGGCCCTAGAAGGGTCATAAACGTGCTCCCCTGTCAACTCAGTCCAAATCAAACGAGAGTTGTACCCATTAGGGATTCTTCTCTCTCCCCCACTTGGCAGGACAAAGCTTGAGTTCCATTGGTGAAGGGTCCACTCATGCTCAATTTTAAAAAGTCTAAAAGTTATCCTACCCTCCTCACTCTCTCTACCCGTTAAAACTTCCTCCTCTAAAGAACTCAAAAATTCCAAAACTATCATAGGGTAGGTTAGGTGTCTTATTCCCATAATCTCATCCCACCCCATTTTTGCAAATAGGGTGTGCATGTCACCCATCAAACCTAAAGATCCTAGCAAATCCTCATCTAATTACCTAGTAGCAGTAAGTTTATGAGTAGAGAGCATATTAAACCTATCTCTATGCTCATTATTGCAAAAAAGTAGAGGGGGTAGGGCGTCACCCTCTTCCGGAGCTTGAGGAGCATCGACTCTTCTTGTTCGTTGCTCCGAGGCACCGGATCGTGATGCTACGATCTTGGTTCTCCTCATCCTTGCTTCTTTTAGCTTCTAAAGAGCTTGAAAATGCTTCAAGAGGAAGGGGAAAGCGAAATCACACGGCTAGGGAAAGAACTTTTGAAGCACACGGTGCAAATGAGGTGAAAACACACGGCTCGCCCCTTTTAACCTCGCGCGCCACGTTCATGTTAAAATACACGGCTAGGTCGTGTGGTCAAGCGGGCATGGTCATGGGAAAACACACGGCTAGGCCGTGTGCCCCCATTTTTCTCCCCTTTCATACACCATGGCCCGAATTTGTTCGTACACTTCGTCGTGCAAACTAATATGGGTTTCATTTTTGCCTAGCAAAGTTCTTTTCTATTCCTAACTCTAAATGTGATGGAAATCAAAACTAAAATCTAACACATGTATGCAATGAAATTGAAAATAGGGAAATCTACAACTAAACTTGGGTTGCCTCCTAAGAAGCACTTTGTTTAAGGTCATTTAGCTCGACCTCACTCTTCTATCAACTCAGCTCCAGTGGTTCAGTGAACCTCCATTCATCCGTCTCAGGATCTGCATCTGGAGGTTCCGTCTTCAATCTACTAATCGTGAAGCCGTCAAAATAAGGAGCTCTTTGCTCCGAAAGGCTGAAAAGAATGATCTCCCCGTCTACCTCCAGGGAGATCCGGTGTGCCTTCACATCTATGCACGCCCCTGCGGTTGCTAGAAAAGGCCTTCACAGAATGATAAGATTTTGGAGATTCAGTCCTGTGTCCAATATGATGAAGTTCGTGGGTATCACGAAATCTTCAATCATCACAGGAACGTGTGGTAGCAGGCCAATGGGCTCCTTCACTGAGTCATCCCCCATACGAATACCAAGATTCACTGGTTGGAGCCCGCTCAGTCCCATCTTCAGAAAATATGCGTAGGGCATCACACTGACTGATGACCCCAAGTCGCATAGCGCTTCGTTGAAACTCCACCTATAAATCGATCAGGGAATAACAAATTCACCAGGGTCCTCAAGCTGTACTGGGATTTTCTCTTCAAACTCAGCTTGATCATGTAGGGTGGAAATCATGGCTGCACGCCCCTTGGCAAATTGGCTACTTTGCCCTACTCCTTCCTCCTTTCCTTGGCTCGTCGGAGAGTTCTTCACAGGTTGTGACATGGATTGGGCTATTTGGGCCACTTGAGTCTCCAACATCCTGGTATGACTTGCAAGTCCGTCAACGGTGGCCTTCAAGTCTCTCGGTGCTTCTTAAGACTTTTGATGCTGGCAACAGAATTCCTCATTGGCCTTAGATTGGGTAGCAATGAAGTCCTCCATCATTTTTTCCAGTCTTGACTTCTATGGCCATTGCCCATTGCCCTGTTGTTGCACGTACCCTCCGGATGGTTGGGGGTTTCCCGAGTTATTTTTGTAGGAAAAATTTGGGTGACTCCTTCATCCAGGACTGTAAGTATTAGAGTACGGGTTATGGGGCCTTTGATAATAGTCCCCAATCACATCACACTGCTCAATCTACTCGTTTGCGGTCCCCTGCACTACATAGTGGTCCTCACGATATGCTGTCGCTCCTTCTCCAAAGTCGATGGTCGCACATACAGATGAAGAATTCAAAGATTCAAACCGTCTGCTTAGCGCGTCCATCCTCGCTGAAAGGTGGTCCATGGAGTTGATAGTGTAACGTCCAGCTGTAGGTGTGGGTTGACCACATTTAGAGGCCCATTGATGGTGGTTTTGGGCCACCTCTTCGATAAGCTCTTCCGCCTCCTCTATGGTCTTGTTCATTAGAGCTCCTCCTGCGGCAGAATCTAGGGACATCTTCGTGGCGTAAGCGATCCCATTATAGAAAATGTGGATCACCAGCCACCTCTCCAGTCCGTGGTGTGGGCATTGGTAAAGTAGCTCCTTGTAGCGATCCCACGCTTCGAATAAGCACTCCCCCTCCTTCTGGCGAAAGCTAGTGATAAGGTGGTGCATGTGAGCAGTCTTACTTGGTGGGAAGTATTTATTCAAAAACTTCTACTCGCACTGCTCCCATGTGGTAATGATACCAGAAGGTAAAGAGTGAAGCCATGCCTTAGCCTTATCCCTCAGTGAAAATGGGAACAAGCTCAGGCAGATCGCGTTAGAAGGGACTACGTTCAGTTTCATAGTTGAGCAGATTTCGAGAAAAACCTCAAGATGCTGGTTCGGGTCTTCAGTTGCAGCTTCCCCAAATTGGCTCTGATGGACCATATGTATAAGTGTCAGCTTTAACTCAAAGTTATTTGCTGAAATTGATGGTCCAGCTATGCTTGGCTTGAATCCTCTAGTGCTTGGAGCTGCGTAGTCTCGCAGAGGTCGGCTGCCTATATTCACCTCGGATGCAGCTTGATCTTCCATCTTTCACTGCGCTGCTCTCCGATAGTGAAAGGTTTGCTCAATCTCTAAATCGATCAGAATTAGACCTTCCGATCCTAGTCTTCTAACATACAACGAACCAACACACAAAAGTAAGAGTGCTAACCTAATGCTAAAAGTAGAAAATAAATAAATCTAGCAAATGAAAACCTAAGATGCAATAAGTAAACAGGAAAATACTACCGAAAATAAAAACAAAATCTAAATATAGAAAATAAAACTAAAGAAAATAAAGTAAACTAATAAGAAAGTAAAGCAATAAAATAGTCAAATCCTAAGTCTGATCTAATCTACCACCATTCGATTTGATATCGAATCAACAGTCCCCGGCAACGGCACCAAAAACTTGATGCGCACGGTCACGACCTTAAATCCCGTGACGGAAACCGTCGAAGACTCAAAGTCCACACTCGCGCTTAACGCCCACAAGTGCACGGATGTCATCAAGTAATAAAGATTATCAATCCCACAGGGACTAAAATTTGAGTACCAAATTGCTAAGTGGTTTCGATTGTTCAGAAGGAATCTCAAAAAGAGTCGGTTAGTGAGGACTATCGGAGGACCCTACTCAGTGTGGTGTCACACGGAGGAGGAAAAGAGGGTGTCGGGGTCTTGAAAAGGCGATTCTAAGACTTCGGTTTTGCTTGTGTACCATATAACAATGTTGTCAATTAGCGCCTTCTAAATGTCTACTTACGGTTTTGGGGAAGGGACATCATACACTCTCCCGTAGAGTTGTCGCATTCACCGGGAGCTATCCTCGCCCAAAAGGATGGGATAGAGGGTACGAGGATGCCAAATCAATCCTTGCAGTGGACCGTTTCCAATTCCACCGCGCCCTTCTCCCCGCAGTTACGGGAGGTCAGGTTTACCCCTAGGTTCCTTGATCAAACCTCCTAAATATAGATTGCGAGGGTTGTCATCACCTCGTATCATCTAAGCACAATAGAAAGAAAGTCAAATTCATGAAAGTGTAATAGAGAACAACTACCAATTGTCAATATCAAACTTTTAGCCAGAATTTAATATGAACCAACATTGTATATAAACTCAAGCTACTCCCTAATCCTAGAATTAGAAGTACTACTCCATGAATATGAAGGAAGAATCACAAAACATGTTGGAGTTCAGATACAATAAAGATAAAGCACAGAAATAGAAATATACAATGCGTTGTGATCTTTTCTCCGGCATTGTATTGCAAGTTGTGGACCTCCGGTGGCGTCCCTCCTCCCAACTGTGATTTACCGAAACTTTTTAGGGCTTTGTTGTGCCATCCTAGCCATCGTGCCTCCTCCCTAGAGTTTGGGTGGAGGCATCCTTATATAGACGTCGCCTCAGACCGCTGCGAAATTTGGAAAAAAACCCTAGTCGCGTAACTCCATCAGGCGGCCACATGGCCTGTGTTTCCACACAGCTAGGCCGTGTGCAGCCCTAGTGTGCTGATCTTCACCCATCGGACACGACCGTGTGAATCCACACGCCCTGGCTGTGTCCCACTCTACGTCTAGCATGAAATGTCCTTCTTTCGCTCCGAAAATGCATCTTTTCTGCTCATAAAGCCAACTTGCATTCAAAAGAACAACGAGCATACCTCCGAACTAGAAAATAGGAAATGCATGCAAAAACAGAGTAACATATGCAAGAAACCAACGCAAAATATAACAAGATGTGAGCAAAAACTACTCCTAAAACCTTTTATGTTTTGCTCACATCACCGAGCTCCGCCATCCATCTTCTCTACAGATTCACTGCGAGCTCTGCCACTGTCGACGAATCGGAGTGAGCATTCTCCTTCGATCGATTTTGACAGCATCTCCACCACAGTTCAGCTCCTCCACACCGCCGGACAGCGGCCAGCAGATCCGGCAACTCCCACAGATCTCCGACCAGCGGCAATTCTACATTTCCAGCAGAATTTTTTTCAGTTTCGGACAGTAATTTTTCCATGTGTTAATGTGTTGATTGTTTGTCCATCTTATTTGTTAAATGTTTGTAATCAAATTTGCTTCCACATTTAGATTTGCCCGCACTTGGTTTGATTTCTGTCATGCTTACGTAGTGTTCGATAAAATGCTTCTTAGAGTAATTAAGTTGTAGTTCATTAGATTAGATTTAATTTCATGCTTTACTTTAATTGTTCTCTTTTAATTATATTCATGCAGTATATTTCATTGATATATTGTTTACTTCATTTAGTTGTTAGTTAAATCTTTTCTACCCTTGATCCCTAGCAGCCGCCTCCACCTTCCTTCCATCCATTTTCCTCCATGGATTCGAGGAGGAATCGCTTCATTGAGATAATTCGGCGACGTCCTCGATCTCCACAGCTCATCCACCTTCTCTTTCGGATTCGAGGAGGAGTCCGCCCCGACGACACTTCTTCAAGCTCAATCGGATCCGTAAGAGTTCAGAATATCCATTAAACTATTGGATTCAGGAGTTTGCACCACCCGCATCCACTGTCGTTTGCGGAGGCTCGATTGAGCTTCGTTGGACTTAGACGAAGGACATTGTTCATTCACCGGGCCTATCTTGGGTGGATCAGATTAGTTCCTCTTTAAATTTTTATTGTTTTAATTCCTGCTTTATTTTATTTAGTTGTTGCATATTAGTTTAGAGTTTTAATTACCTTGCAGTCGTAGGTTAGAGCTCAAAATCCCAAACCCCCAATCTTCAATAGAAAACCCAAAGTAATAATTAGAAATCCTAAGTTTACTATTATGTCAATTACACTCGTTGGGAAACGATCTGGGCCATCCACTATGCTATATTAGTGTAGTGAGGGGGTTTAGTAATTAATTTGAAATGGTACTGTAAAATACCATAAATAACATTATTATAGAATAATAATGTGAGTAATTTATTTTACATTTTTTTTTATTTTATTAAATCAGTTAAGACTAAATTAAAGTTACCCTAGGTTTAAAAGGGGTATTAAAAAGGGGATCGGTTCCTCTTCCTTGCGTGGATCCGTTTCTTCCACCGTAACCGATCCGCTTCATCATTTCTCCACCGCGAGACTCCCCGATTTTTTCTTCCAAATCTCGCCGCCGTATTTCTTCCCCTTCTTCTCAGGTTCTCATGCGCCGCGCTCATCACCTCGCGCGTCGCCCTCCTCACCCCACCGCCGCCCTTGTGCATCGCGTACAAAGGACCAACGGTCACTGCCCCTGCGCACGCGGTCGGCGACCACAACCTGGGCCATCGCCAGTTCCTTTCCTCCCTCTCCCGATTGCATCTTTTCCTCTCTCGATTTCTCACCGCCATTCGAGCAAGTCGCACCGTAGCCCGTCTTCGTCGTTAGGCATTTTATCTCTGGCCACCACGGATAGCCTAGGCAGCCGACCTTCCTCGAGTTCCCCGGATCTTGCGGCAGTCATGGCCGACTCAAATCAACGCCGACACTTCTGCTCGCAAAACGTAGCAGTCGTTCAAGCTTTCAGCCGCCGGAGATCTCACCTGATTGCCTACTGGATTTCGCGATCACAGTAACGCCACTGCCTCCCAACATCGGTGCTTGCAGCCATCTCCTCACCAGCCGCTTGTTGGTCAACCGCCATCGCGAACGACAACCCTGACATCATTTATTTTTATCTCTTCAGTGAACATCATCGGCGCAACTTGTGTATTGTTGCCCTATTGTGATTGTCGCTGTGCCAAAGGCTCCGGCTGACTCTACACTGCAAGTAGTAGGGTCGGCCGCCACAGTTCAGATCCTTGGATCACTGATACAACAACATTTGTTAGTTTTGGTTTATGGAGCTAGCTGGACAAGGTGATTAGAGGTTGCTCGGCTGAGAATGAGTCAAGGGTTGTTGATGGCAGTGTGGATTTGGACAGGTGGTTCAAGTTGGAGGTAAAGTTGTTTTGATCTACGATTCTATCATGTTTCTAAGCTGCATTATAGTTTGCTTGTAGTGATTTGGTTGTGGGTAGCGATTTGTGTTGTTCAGTTATGCTACATGTGTGTGGAGCTGTGATCGGTGAAAGCTGAATCTGGATGGGTCGTGCAAGATTTGTAGAGCAGAAGGAAGCTGAGTTCGGTAAGTAAGATTTGAATGTTTATAGTGTCTATCAGTTGTTTAGTTAACTAGTTTGGATATGTTATAACCAGGTAATGGGATATAGTTTCCTATTCATTGTGTAGTGATAGATGATTAATTCGAATTTATTGGAGATTGAATCCTCTTTAGCCTAACAAGAAGGAGGGGAGGTTGAATCAGTGTGAGGTAAGTGCAGATTAAGATTTCTATGTAAATTGATTTAATTTGATACTGTAAGGAAATTTTACTTACAGTATAAATGTGGTTTACAAAATGGACAAAGATTGGCTTAGATTCATATTCCTATAGTATGTATGATAGCGGCTGGTTATATTGTATTCTACAGTTGGGACCTTGATTCAATAGAGGTTCATGGACGTGAAGACTATCGACACAGTCTACATATTAGGTGGGTAATTCCTACCCTGGTCAGGTAGTTTTAATGCATTCAGATTTAGTCATAAATATGAGCATGTTAGGTGTTCATATTATCTTGACCCTGCTCTTATTATCCTATGCTTGAACTTATTGTTGGATGTATTTATGCTCAATTGTTGATATCACATATACCCTATCATGATTTAGGAGTTATAGATGTGATGTAAATTGGCTTAGATGTTTAGTAGGGTGTAAATGTCAATACGGGTGATGACTCAATTTATAAACTGGCATAAAGGTCATCTATGGGTAGGTAATGCCCTAAATGTAGGATTTATTTCAAATACCCATATGTTGCATACTTGTTACCAACCAGGTGTTGTGTAATGGTTAAGTGAAGGGTGATTAATGTGTCACTACGGACCGGTGGTCCCAGCTTGACATGATTAGTCGAGTAAGACTCTCTATAGGATAGAAAGTGCATCGATCAGTTGAGTACAATTCTCTATTAGAGAGAGAGTTATGATCAGTCGAGTACGACTCTCTACAAGACAGAGAGTCCGTCGATCAGTTGGGTACGATTCTCTACAGGATAGAGAGTTCGTCGATCAGTTGAGTATGACACTCTATAAAATAGAGTGTATTGATCAGATGGGTATGATTCTTTGTTGAACAGAGAGTCTGTGGTAGATGGTTGTACGTGTGACAACATACTCATATCATTTGCATGCATTCTGACGACATAGTCTCCCTTGGGGTTGAGAGAGTCGTCAGTCATCTTGCCTCCCAGAGCACTCCCCAAGGAGTAACTGGTGTGAGGGCAGAGCATCTGTTGTGCCGCACTCTACCACTATAGACGGTGGTAATTGGAGTTGCGTGCAGTTGTCCTAGGTGCGCGGTACTCGACCACTCATTGGTAGTGTTAGTCAGAGTGGCCAGCAGCAGGGACCCCCATTGTGTAGCGAGCTCTTTACGCTCATATGATACTTGATCATACTGCCCACTCAACCACTCTATAGCAGTGGTTGGTGTGAGTTGGGACAGTTGTCATGTCGTGCAACCTAGGCCACACTGGGGTCGTGGTAGCAAGTAGGGGTGAGCAGGCATGACCATGCATGCTGCATTGCTGTATCTGATGGCGCTTTACATATTACCATATATATGCATGTATATGTATATATATATATATATATATATATATATGGATGGTTGAGATTGATATATATATAGATGCAGTCTATATATATATGTTTATTGTGATGTTGCACTTGATTGTATTATGCTTGCTGCATTTGGTTGTACATCATATTCATGCATGCTTCTTACTTATGTTATACGGTTGTGTCGGGTACTGGTATATGTGTTGGACAGACCATTAGGTACCTTGAGCTGTAGCTTGAGTATATTGTGAGTTGATCTACTCTTCCTGTTATATATATATATATATGTTGGATATATGTTCAGGATGGATCAGAGTAGCATAGCAGACTTCAAGTATGTCTGCATTTTTCGTTGTTCATTTAGTTAGATGGTATATGCTTGTATTTATATACTATGCTGATATACCTGTTTTACCTATAGATTATGTTGTTGAAATACATGTGATATTACATATATGCATGTTTTTCTATTACCTGCTGAGTTTTACTCACCACCCCCATCGACCCTGGGTTTTTCTGTCGCCCAGGTAACAGGTAGAAGTCTTCGTGATGGCTTGGAGCACCATTGGCTGACATCTCATCTCACCTCCGAGGCTCCCGTGTTTGTTTTTGGCTTTCCGTCCATTGTGTATTGTATTTTAGAGTTTTCGTGATGTACATGTTGTAAATTCGGATTTTGTCGAGGTTCCGTGTTGTTGTGATGTGTTAGTCATACCGATATGCATGTGTGGGATTGATATTGTTGTGTTTTATGTTTCTACTGTGTAGTTGTTGTAATTAGTTGTTATGTTGTTGTGGTTGTTTTCATATTTATATGTTATGTTGTTATTTTGGGTCTACGGGCCTTGTATTAACCCGAAATGTTGCCACGTATAGGGGAGATGTTGTCCGTTTGATTTTCGGCTCGGCATGCTCTCAGGGCGTGACAACTTTAGTGGTATCAGAGCCTAACGTTCTGCGATGTCATACAATGTTGTTTTTGAGTCGAGTCTTGGATTCTCGGGAGTCGATTTATCCGATTTTGGTTTTTGAGATGAGATGGACAACGACCTGAGCTCCAAGCAGCATGAGGTAAGAATTCCTGAAAAACTTATGGTTTAGTAGATATTTATCTAAACTTGATCTATAGGTGTATACAATAGAGTTATGACACCTGTGCAAACTTGTAGTAGAGGTCGTCCACCGAAGCGACCAACCGGAGTTGCCGATAGGGTTTATACTCCCGGTTTTGTTGGCTATGTTTTTAGTGTATATAACAGGGAATAACCTGTAGTGAGTTGGTTATTATTCGTAAGCGTGGTATGAGTTGACCACGGGAATGACCTGTTGAGTCTGTGAGTCTTGAACCTCTGTTGAGGAGGTGATTTACCTTTGAGAGCCGACTGATACCGAGTCGGAAAACAGGGGTCAATTCGTCACATTTATTATGGAAATCAGAAACTACAGTCTTAGAGATTTCCACTAACTGTGCTAGTCAGATCATTACCTGTGGGTAATGAACAGACTTGTAGACTATTGTGATGTAGATAGCGGAAGGCTAGGTAAGGTGTTTCATAGAGATTTTATCCCTGAGTTGTTTGTACTGGGATGTATAACTTTGAGAGTACTTTTGAGTACTTAACTCATGTTATACCGAGAAAGAAGAGTTGTTTGCATACCATTATCGGGATTAAGCCGGTATTTGGTGATAAATGCAGAAAATAATCTTCAAAAAATAATATATCACTTGATCATGGATTAGTTATGTTGAAAGAGTGTATTTCCCCGTGTCGCTTTTAGTGACACATTGTAAGGAATTCTTGAGCTTCAAGAATTGGTGATCGGTTAGTAATAGTGTACTGTGCAGAGTCGTGAGACTTGCGGAGGTTATGGCCACCTAATAGCTCAAGAAGATGAATGGATGATTTAAGCCACCCAGAGTTATTGGCTTATAGTTGGATTAGGATGTCGGGATCTTCTATCAGATCCTGTCGAAAGACGTTGGATTGAGACAGGAGTTTAGAAATGACTCCGTACAAGGGTTTAAGAGTTGGAGATCGGTAAGCAAATATTGCAGGTCAACTTAATAGAGTCAGAAGTCTCTGACTATTAGATAAAGGAGCAAGATTGGAGTCATAGACTTTGAGCTATTTTCCGATTATAGAAGACCAACCACAGATCATCAGGATGTTCTCGTGGATATCAGCAAAATCAGAACAAAGACTTCGAAGGGATTGTGTGAGTGCAGTGCAGATCACGAAGACACATGAAGTCAGATTATCCGTTGGATCAGTTTATCTATTGCTATTATAAGCAACCAGTACATTTGAGGAGCTATACTTTGAAGACTCAGTTGAAGACTATCCGGGATATTCCGGGAAGATGATGCACCATCTCAATAGTAGAGATCATCACAGAAGATTGGGTTATCTGATCAACAATAACCTACTACCTCAGGCGTGGTTGGAGTTCCTTGATACTCCCCTTCAGCAGAGATCAGCACAGAAGCAGCATCAGCAGAAGACATCTTAGAAGATTCAGCAGACAACAACAGTTATCTCCATATGTGATTTGCTTAGTACAGAGGAGAGAGTATACGATGATGGTTGTATTTATTCAGTATTCTACAGTTGCAGCTCGTAGGATTTAGGGATGGGATCAGATGATTTAGGAAAAATCCCCGAGGCATTCGTCGTAGAAATGTGACCGTTTTGTCACGAACTGTTGGATCTGATCTGGTTCTCTTCGGAGAAAGGTCGAGACCTGCAGGGAGCCTTTTGGATCGGATCAACAGATATTTGATCGTTCAGGGTATTACTCTAGTTGTACCCTCTGGATTAATATATTGAGAGATACTTATAGTTTACATGTATCTTTGTCTAGAACATTCTTAGTTGGATTAGAAGGGTCCTTTACATCAACTTGTGGGTCGGTGGTATCTCTACCGTCTGGTGAGATGTGGATCAACAATTAAGAAGTCAAGGGATGTCCTTAGACTTTGATATACATACTTTTACTGTGGACATATCCTTATAGATGGTCAAATTGTTGGAAGTATGGTACAATAGTTCTCTCGAATGTGCGTATAATCTGAGAGTGTTCGGATGTAGTTTCGGATGAACTCCTAGGCTTGTCGCTGCATAGGCAAGTGGAGTAGGAGATCGAAATGATTGTGGAAATAGTTCTGATATCGAAGATCACAAACCGGGTGATAGTTTTGTTGGTATCAGTATTGTTAAACACTATAAAAATTGGAAGAATGTAAGTTGTGAATATAGGAGATGTTGGAGGGGATATTTATCTATCCCAGTATTCCTCCTTGTGAAGATCTAGAACTCTTTGTTGAAAGAGAGATGGACTTTTGATATTATGCATCGATTATCGATGATGAATACAGTAGTTGTTGTAAATGAATATCCTTCGTTGTGGATAAATGATCTATTTAGATCAGTTAAAGACACCTGTGTATACTCTAGGATTGGTTTACGACTGGAGTGTTGATATTGTAGTGACATGGTGTCATACAATTATCATAGTCGTTATGATGATTGATATATCATCAACTTAGAGTAAGCAGGATGCAGGTGTATATAGGACGACAATTTCATACTTAGTATGGATTGTATGAATTTTGATTAAGTTGTTAGACTAATTAACGATTTAGTCGTCACTGGATTTGAGAATCGTGTATCCTGAACACGGTTGGATCCTTTTGTAATTGTTGGAGTTGCGTAACCTGGCCACTATTGATTGTGGTAGTTGGAGTTGCGCACTCGACCACCGTAAATGGTGGTTTGCCTTGTATGATTTGGTTATTCCTACGAATATGGATAGGATTCTTTTGAGCGTTAACATATCACAGACTTGTTTGACAAAGGTGATAATGGAAATCATTTAGTCGGAAGTTGGTGAAACCAGTTTACAAGACCTAGACGACGATTAACTTTTACACGAGTATTAGTTAATCCTTCCGGAGTGGACAAAAGGATGTTGTGCGCAAATGCATCGTTTCAGGGATCGGAGCAATTTCGATGCAATTGAATGAGGCGTACCTTATGCTTACGACAACTAAAAAACTACGAGATAGTCTGTCATATAAATGACGTGGCTTTAGTAGTTATTATCTGGATTTGTAGTTGTATGGAGCAGAAGTGCTCATAGAATTTTGACTAGCTAGTGGGTAGCTACTATTGAGTTGCTGGAACACGAATAGTTGCAATAAGGGAGAAATGATCGCTATAATCTTCCATGCACTTACAGAGTGTGTGGTAGAGTGGATTTTGAATGGTTGATGGACTCCTCTTTTGAGAAAATAATTCCCCGTCTCTGATAAGGATAGTGGGTTCCGGAGTTGCGGTGTTTAAGGAAGAGTTGCTACAAAAAGCACATCATTCAAGATGGGTTATATACCTTGGTGGTACTCAGATGTATCTAGAGTTGAAACGTTTATACTGGTGGAATGGTATAAAGAGAGTTATAGCAAATTTTGCTGCTCGATGTTTAGTATGCCAGTAGGTGAAGGCTGAACATCAGAAACTCGCTGGATTGCTCTCGAAAATTCTGATTCCGGAATGGAAGTGAGAGCATATCACAATTGATTGCATTACAGGATTGCCTAGAACCCATAAAGGGTGTGATACGATTTGGGTGATTATGGATCGACTGACCAAATCAGCTCATTTCCTTCCTATTCGTGGGTCGTACTCGTTGGACCATCCGGCAGCGTTGTATTACCGAAAGATTATCAGATTGTGTGGGGTACTTTTAAGTACCATATCGGATAGAGATTCATGTTTTACCTCGCGATTTTGGCAGAGTCTGCACCAGACTATGGGCACAGAGCTTCGGCTTAGTGCAACGTTTCATCGGCAGGCAGATGAAAAGTCTGAGTGTATCATTTAGACGTTGGAGGATCTATTCAGATCTTGTGTCGTTGATTATGGAGGTGTAGCTTATTGGTTGGCTTTACCCCCGACACTTGTGGGTGTTCATAACGTATTTCATGTTTCTATGATGAGGAAATATGTTCTGTGTCCAGATCATGTTCTAAAAGAGTTCCGATTCTACCTCAGTCTAATGCAACCTATGTGGAGATTCCGATGCGAATTCTTGGTCGCAAGGAGCGATAGTACGGAACCAACCATCCGACTTGTAAAGGTTGGATGACAGCATCACACCGATAAAGAGGCTATGTGGGAGTTGGAAGATACTACCCGAGCTCGGTACCCTCGTCTAGTCACTTGTGGTATGTGGGCATTACAGATATTTTCTATACTGGTTCTTATATTTAAGTACGAAATTTGGGAACCAAATTTTATTAAGTAGGGGAGAATGTAAAATACCGTAAATAACATTACTATAGAATAATAATGTGAGGAATTTATTTTACATTTTTTTTTATTTTATTAAATCAGTTAAGGCTAAATTAAAGTTTGTCACGCCCGCCCTTTTCGGACCCAGAATCTGGAAGGGGCGGCGCGTGACGCGATCGTACATACATACATTACATACAGCGGAAGACTTTATACATACTTCTTAATTCTTACATCGGAAGACTTTAGACCTATTTTTTTTTCTTTTAAAACATAAACATGCATTGACATATATATATACATATATATATATATATACTTCTTTTTAACATAGAGTATGCTTCATAACATGTATAGATACTTCTTCTTACTTCTTCTTTACTTCTTATCAACATAGAGCATGCATCATATATATAGATACTTAGTGCTTAGTTCAGGTTCATAAACATCATCGTCATAAAGAGACATAAGTAAGGACATCCATAAACATCATCATCATAGGTAAACATATATATATAGACCTAACGGATCCTCTCCACCATGCCACTACTACACACATTTGGCCCCTCCTGCTTCTCCCTTTAGTTTATCCATCCCTTACCCTTATCTGTAGTACGAGGGAAAGATAAACTATAAGCACATAGGCTTAATAAGATCCTGTCCTACTCACAAAAATCATACATCGACATTAATCATGTCATGTACATTCATAACATATAAGCAATATAACATGTAACATACATGGCGTAATCAACTTAACATGTAGCATAAGTAACGTGAGTAAACATAACATGTATCTGTAGGGATTTCTATATGCCAAATAGCATATGCGCAACGGAAAAATTAGGATCCCTTCCTAGTGATCCTTGCGAAAGAAAACCTCGTACAAAATAAATTTCTCTAAAACCAAACCTATCTTATAGGAGAGGATTACCTTTGTTGCGTGCCCTTGTTAATCCCGCTTTTCCTTTTGGTTTGTTGGATCTTTAGCACGTTCAAATGTCCGTGCCTCAATACGTATCCACACGAGCAAGATCTTGTCTCACAAAAGAAAAACTAGAAGGGCTCTCCTTTACTTCTTGCTAGAGAAGTCCCTAAAGGAGAGGAAGCTAGGGAAAAAGAGAAGGGAAGAAGAAGACTACTCTTCTTGCTAGCCTACACTCACAAAACCACACAACCAAAGCTTCCACCAAGCTCTCAAGCTCTCACACAACCACAATCACACTTTGGACGACCACTCCATGGAGTCTTTTATAGGGTTAGAAAAACCCTTTCACCTCCTACCATTCAATGCAATCCATTGCATTGAGACACCTTGTTTGGCCGACCACTTTAAGGAGACAAAAACCACTTTGTCTCCTTCCACCTTATCTAGCTTAGGTGGCATGATTATGTAGCATGCTTGTGTGGCATTCATGCATGTCTTATTAATTCAATAAGCCCACCTTATCTAGCTTAGGTGGCATGCTTATGTGGCATGCTTGTGTGGCATTCATGCATGTTGAATTAATCTTATTAATTCAATAAGCTTATGTTATCATATTGAATTAATCTCATTAAATCAATAAGGTAACATATTGAATTAATCTCATTAAATCAATAAGATAAAATTCTCATTAAGCTTAAAGTCCAAAAACCATTTTGTACTTAAGCTTATTCCCAAATTATTCTAGTCAAACTAGAATGCACTAATTCTTCTAATCATCATGCTCTTTGTGTGTGACCCTATAGGCTCTCATAACGTTGGCAGTGGATCTAAACTCTTTTAGATACACAAGCAATGAGCGGCATCTAGCAATACATCATTGCTACCCAAGTTACGAAATAAGTCAAGATCCGACTAACCTTTCCGTGACTACTATAATGTATGACCGTGTCCTTCTATCCTTGATATCAGATTGACCAATGAGGCATAGACCGTGTCATCCTCGATCAATCTATGTGTTTCTTGATGCCTGAGTAAACTAACTCAAACAAATGAGCTCAATATCTCATATTGACTCATTTGAGCATGGCCATGCGTTTTAGTAGTTCTACTCAATCAAGGGGCCCACCGATATCACTCTCGTCATATGAGAGGGATAGATCCCATCTACATCACTCACATCCCTCCGCATAATTTGTTATATACCCAGTAATCGCCTTTATGGTCCACCCTATTACGGGTAACGTTTGACGATACCAAAGTACATAATTCCTTATGTAGGGAACCGTAGTGACTTCAGGTTCGAGGACTATTCATACCAATAGTCACATGAGAAAGTTTATGACACTCATATAACGATCCATGAAACTTTCTCATGGCGGGTCAGTTCAGTATATATTCTCTAATATATACCCATGTGTCAACTTGATATCATATATCCATGACTTGTGAGATCAAGTCATCAATCGACCTACATTCTAGTCTTTATGTATTAATATTGCCCTTGCATATTAATACTTGACTAGGAACATTTAGGAAAGTGTTCTCTACAGCCTCTCATAATCAATTCTGCAAATTGATGTGCTGTAGATAAGAACCTACTTTTCTAGGGCATTATTATATTTAATTTAGCTGGCACAAGCAAGATGTAAATATAATAACCAATCCTTTGCCTTTATTGAATATGATACAAAATGTTCCCTTTTCAACCATCACATGATTGGCTCTAGGGCTATAACTAACAATCTCCCACTAGCACTAGTACCAATCACTATGATATCTAATACCTAGTGACCTAGTGTGACCATCATGCTTCCTCTGTGCCAAAGCCTTGGTCAATGGATCTGCGATGTTAGCTTCTGTCGGTACTCTGCATATCCTCACATCTCCTCTATCGATGATCTCTCGAATGAGATGGAAGCGCCGTAGCATGTGTTTGGTCCGCTGATGTGATCGAGGTTCCTTAGCCTGTGCAATAGCCCCATTGTTGTCACAATAGAGGTCTATTGGATCTGTAATGCTAGGAACTACCCCAAGTTCACTGATGAACTTGCGGAGCCAAACAGCCTCCTTTGCTGCATCAGACGCAGCAATATACTCGGCTTCTGTTGTAGAATCAGCAACTGTGTCCTGCTTTGAACTCTTCCAGCTCACAGCTCCACCATTCAGGCAAAACACGTACCCCGATTGCGATCTATAGTCATCCTTGTCTGTTTGGAAGCTTGCATCACTGTAACCCTTTACAGCTAGCTCCTCATTGCCTCCAAATATCATGAAATATTCTTTCGTTCTTCGTAAGTATTTAAGAATATTTTTGACTGCTATCCAGTGACTTTCACCTGGATCCGACTGGTATCTACTCGTCATGCTCAAAGCATACGAGACGTCAGGACGAGTACAAAGCATGGCGTACATGATAGACCCTATGGCAGATGCATAAGGGATCTTATCCATGCGATCTCTCTCCTCCTTAGAAGAGGGACATTGAGTCTTCGAAAGACTCACACCATGTGATAAAGGCAGAAATCCTTTCTTGGAATTTTGCATAGCAAAACGATCTAGCACTTTATCAATGTATGTACTCTGACTTAGGCCAAGTAATCTTTTAGATCTATCTCTATAGATCTTGATGCCTAGAATATAGGCAGCTTCACCTAAGTCTTTCATCGAGAAACAATTCCCTAACCACATCTTCACAGATTGGAGTGAGGGAATATCATTTCCGATGAGAAGTATGTCATCTACATACAAGACAAGAAATACAACTGTGCTCCCACTATTTCTCTTGTAGACACAAGGTTCATCTTCATTCTTGATGAAACCAAACTCCTTGATTGCATCATCGAATTGAAGATTCCAGCTTCGAGAGGCTTGCTTTAGTCCATAAATGGACCTTTGCAGTTTGCATACCTTTCCAGGATGCTTTGGATCTTCAAAACCCTCAGGCTGTGTCATGTACACATCCTCGAGTAGCTTTCCATTCAGAAAAGCGGTTTTGACATCCATCTGCCAGATCTCATAATCGTGGTAGGCTGCAATAGCAAGTATGATCCGAATGGATTTAAGCATCGCAACTGGTGAAAAGGTTTCATCATAGTCAATACCATGAATTTGTTTGAATCCTTTAGACACCAATCTACCTTTATAGGTATGCTTATTACCATCCATGTCAGTCTTTACTTTAAAGACCCACTTACACCCAATGGGTTTTACCCCTTCAGGTGGATCAACCAAAGTCCATACTTGGTTAGTGTACATGGATTCCATTTCGGATCTCATGGCCTCTAGCCATTTCTCGGAATCTGGGCTCATCATAGCTTCTTGATAGGATGTAGGCTCGTCAAGATCGACAAGCAATACCTCACCGTTGTCAATCAAGAGAAAAGAATATCTCTCAGGTTGACGACGGATCCTATTAGATCTACGAAGAGGTTGGTCTACTTGAACAGGTGTCTGCTCCACAACTCTTTGGGCAACACTTTCCTCATCCACAACACTTTGTGGTTCCTGTTCATTTTCCATCGAAGCCTTAGTGTTATCGTCATCTTGAACTTCTTCAAGATGAATTTTACTCCCACTAGTTTTTCTAGAAATAAATTCTCTTTCTAGAAAGACAGCATTTCTGGCAACAAACACCTTGCCAAGTGTGGGATTGTAAAAGTAATATCCCTTAGTTTCCTTGGGATATCCTACAAAATAACACTTATATGATTTGGGTCCTAGTTTATCTGAGACTTGACGTCTTACATAAGCTTCACAACCCCAAATCTTTATAAAAGACATTTTGGGACTCTTCCCAGTCCATATCGTATATGGTGTCTTTTCTACGGCTTTTGATGGGACGCGATTAAGTGTGAAAGCGGCTGTCTCTAGAGTTAGTCCCCAAAAGGAAGTAGGTAGATCAGTCTGGCTCATCATTGATCGTACCATATCTAATAGAGTACGATTTCTCCTCTCAGATACACCATTCCATTGTGGTGTTCCAGGTGGAGTAAGTTGGGATATTATCCCACACTCAGCCAGGTGATCACGAAACTCTTGACTAAGGTATTCACCACCTCGATCCGATCAAGTAGCTTAACACGCTTACCAAGTTGGTTTTGTACTTCATTCTTGAATGCTTTGAACTTTTCAAAGGATTCGACTTATGTCTCATCAAATATAAGTAGCCAATCTACTCATATCATCGCTGAAAGTAATAAAGTATTTATAGCCTCCTCTTGCCGACATTGAAAGGGCCACATACATCGGTATGTATGAGTCCTAACAAGTCCGTCTCTCGCCATGTCCACTAAATGGAGTTTTAGTCATCTTTCCTAAAGACAAGATTCGCATACCTCATATGATTCAAAATCAAATGAGTCCAATAATCCATCTTTATGGAGTTGGGATATGCGTTTTCATTTATGTGACCTGGCGGCGATTGCAAGATATGTTTGGTTCAAATCATTTTGATTTGAACCGTTTGGTATTTACGTTATATATTGGGTTTTCTAAATCTAGAACATAGAGACCATTCATAAGTGGTGCATTGCAATAGAATATTTCATTCAAATAAATGGAACAACATTTGTCCTTTATTATAAAAGAAAAGTTTTTCTTGTCTAAACAAGATACGTAAATTATGTTCTTTGTCAATGCGGTACATATAAGCACTCCTCTAGTTCTAAGATAAGCCCGGTGGGCAAAGACAAGGAATATGTTCCTACACTGGCAGTGAACTTTGCGCCATTGCCTACTCGTAGGTCCACTTCGCCTTTTGCCATTAGTCTACTATTTCTCAGTTCCTGCACATTAGTACAAATGTGAGATGCACATCCGGTATCTAATACCCATGTAGAAGAAATAGATAGATTAACTTCTATAACGTGTATACGGCGAAGTCCCACTTCTTTTATTCTTTACTTCCTCAAGGTAGACTTTGCAGCCCGCTTCGTGTCGATCTCACCGCAATGGAAACAGATCCCTTCCTTAGGTACTTTACCTTTACCCTTTGAAGTGGATGAATTGGCCTTGCCTTTGGCTTGGGTCTTACCCTTGCCTTTAAACTACCTTTGCCCTTCTTGACCATTAGTACGTTACTAACTTTCTTTTTGAGATTCGGTTCTGATTCTTAACATCGAGAATCTCGAGCAAAGGTTTATCAATTTCATTCATGTTATAATTCATGACGAATTGATTATATGCTTGACAGCGATTGCGAGGATAACATCGGTTGCCAATTCTTGGCTCGATGGAAAACCTAGTCTTTCAAGGTTCTCAACGTACCCAATCATTTTAAGTACGTGAGTTCCTACAGGTGTTCCTTCTTGCATCTTGCATGCAAAAAGAGCCTTAGACACTTCAAAACGCTCATGCCTGGCTTGTCCTTGATATAGTTGTTTCAAATGCTCAACCATATCATAGGCATCCATGTTCTCATGTTGCTTCTGAAGCTCAGAGTTCATGGTTGCAAGCATAAGGCATGACACATCTAATGCGTCATCTTGATGCTTCTTATAAGCATCTTTTTCAAAGACGAGTGGCCAGGCAGGTATTTCAGGTAGACTGCTCTAGGACATACAGTTTGCGTTCTTGCTTGAGGATAATCCTCAAGTTCCTATACCAGTCAAGAAAGTTCGCTCCATTGAGCTTGTCCTTCTCAAGGACAGATCGCAAGTTGAGGGGGTGTGTCGTGTTAGATGACATGGTGATCTACAACAATAAAATGCAAAATTAAGTATCATACCTAAGTCATTTAATTAGGCCTTTAATTAAATGAGGCTCCCACTAAATTCTCATAGCTTTGATATGAGCTAATCATTGATGTAGGCAAACACTTTTCGCTTACATCATTAGCTACTTTTTAGCTATAAATTTATATGGGATAAAGATCCACATCATAATTCGTCTTGAGTTAGCTTTGGCTAATCGCCCAAGACGTAGTATGATTAGGTAGGCAATCTTTTGCCAATTACATCTGATGTAACTCTTTAATAGCTTTGGTTAAGTTTAGATTAGTTTAGTGTTTATTCCTAAACCAGCTTCCAGGCTGTGGTGAGGCACAGGGGCCTTCTTGGATATCGGAGCAACGACCACTTCTAAGACAAAGCTGATGTTCGGAAATCACATAAAACTAATTTTAAAACTTATGCTCAAAGCTAATCTATGCCTCTACTTTCTTAACTAATTAAGAAAAACTTAATTAAGTCTTAACCAAGTTTGATAGCGGGACATCACGATTGTCCACTCGCACTCTTCCAAGATAAAATGCATTGCTTTGCTTTGGCAAACCCAATAACAAATGATCGAGGAAGTAGTGAGTACCAAACTTTGGTAGGCATATCGTATTTGACTTATTAAGATATAAACTTAAACATGCATCACATACATATTAGCATACATCACATATAAGCTAAATTAACATGCATCACATACAAGTTAAACTAAGTGTGTTATGGTTATGGCCCTTATTCTACAATCTTCTCAAGCCAATGAGAAGATTGATTGGTCAACCTAGGGATAGCATCTTCTCCCAAGTGCTTCCTTTTGGTTGTCTTGTGTTGTTGACTTCCTCCTTGTAACATTATCTTCCAATGGACCCTCCATCTTTGTTGTATATTACAAAAGGAGAAATACTCGAGTTACATTCGAGTCTAAAGCTAATTTTACAACAAGAATTTTAGGAGAAAGGCACGACACGCAGGCCGTATTAAGAATTACAACACACAATCACAAACTTTTTGGAACTAGGCCATAACCATGCACCATGTCAATTTTAACTTTTAAAAGACATCGGATATTTTATTATGTTTGAAAATTTGCTAATGCAATTATCAACTCATAATAAAATTCATCCTACTTCTATATCATATATAAAATAGAGAAAAACTATTTTTATACGATCTTTCACAAGTGGCTCGATACCTTTGTAGGGATTTCTATATGCCAAATAGCATATGCTAATGGAAAAATTAGGATCCCTTCCTAGTGATCCTTGCGAAAGAAAACCTCATACAAAATAAATTTCTCTAAAACCAAACCTATCTTATAGGAGAGGATTACCTTTGTTGCGTGCCCTTGTTAATCCCGCTTTTCCTTTTGGTTTGTTGGATCTTTAGCACGTTCAAATGTCCGTGCCTCTATACGTATCCACACGAGCAAGCTCTTGTCTTACAAAAGAAAAACTAGAAGGGCTCTCCTTTACTTCTTGCTAGAGAAGTCCCTAAAGGAGAGGAAGCTAGGGAAAAAGAGAAGGGAAGAAGAAGACTATTCTTCTTGCTAGCCTACACTCACAAAACCACACAACCAAAGCTTCCACCAAGCTCTCAAGCTCTCACACAACCACAATCACACTTTGGCTGGCCACTCCATGGAGTCTTTTATAGGGTTGGAAAAACCCTTTCACCTCCTACCATTCAATGCAATCCATTGCATTGAGACACCTTGTTTGGCCGGCCACTTTAAGGAGACAAAAACCACTTTGTCTCCTTCCACCTTATCTAGCTTAGGTGGCATGATTATGTGGCATGCTTGTGTGGCATTCATGCATGTCTTATTAATTCAATAAGCCCACCTTATCTTGCTTAGGTGGCATGCTTATGTGGCATGCTTGTGTGGCATTCATGCATGTTGAATTAATCTTATTAATTCAATAAGCTTATGTTATCATATTGAATTAATCTCATTAAATCAATAAGCTAAAATTCTCATTAAGCTTAAAGTCCAAAAACCATTTTGTACTTAAGCTTATTCCCAAATTATTCTAGTCAAACTAGAATGCACTAATTCTTCTAATCATCATGCTCTTTGTGTGTGACCCTATAGGCTCTCATAACGTTGGCAGTGGATCTAAACTCTTTTAGATACACAAGCAATGAGCGGCATCTAGCAATACATCATTGCTATCCAGTTCTGAAATAAGTCAAGATCCACTAACCTTTCCGTGACTACTATAATGTATGACCGTGTCCTTCTATCCTTGATATCGGATTGACCAATGAGGCATAGACCGTGTCATCCTCGATCAATCTATGTGTTTCTTGATCCCTGAGTAAACTAACTCAAACAAATGAGCTCAATATCTCATATTGACTCATTTGAGCATGGCCATGCATTTTAGTAGTTCTACTCAATCAAGGGGCCCACCGATATCACTCTCGTCATATGAGAGGGATAGATCCCATCTACATCACTCACATCCCTCCGCATAATTTGTTATATACCCAGTAATCGCCTTTATGGTCCACCCTGTTACGGGTGACGTTTGACGATACCAAAGTACATAATTCCTTATGTAGGGAACCGTAGTGACTTCAGGTTCGAGGACTATTCATACCAATAGTCACATGAGAAAGTTTATGACACTCATATAACGATCCATGAAACTTTCTCATGGCGGGTCAGTTCAGTATATATTCTCTAATATATACCCATGTGTCAACTTGATATCATATATCCATGACTTGTGAGATCAAGTCATCAATCGACCTACATGCTAGTCTTTATGTATTAATATTGCCCTTGCATATTAATACTTGACTAGGAACATTTAGGAAAGTGTTCTCTACAGCCTCTCATAATCAATTCTGCCAATTGATGTGCTGTAGATAAGAACCTACTTTTCTAGGGCATTATTATATTTAATTTAGCTGGCACAAGCAAGATGTATATATAATAACCAATCCTTTGCCTTTATTGAATATGATACAAAATGTTCCCTTTTCAACCATCACATGATTGGCTCTAGGGCTATAACTAACAGTATCATTTTATAACATAGCTTATTTCATTTTGCAAACATAGCATACTTCATTTCATAACACATCATGCTTCCCTTCATGAACATATCATCTTTCATTTCGTAACATACCATTCTTCATTTCATAACATATCATTCTTCATTTCATCATCATGTCATATTCATGTCGTGAACATATCGTTTTGTTTCATTTCATAATCTTATCTTTTTCCATTTCATAACATATTTTAAATATCGCATACACATAGACATGGCATAAGGCATGGCATCAAAAGTAAGTAAACACTAACCTAAGGCATGTTATCTTCATCTAGCATTATTTAATATCACAAGTCAACATGAATTCACCCAACATAAGACACATGTTAACCTATTCATTTAACTTAACAACAACTTCATATGCACATAAGACTTGAATTAAAACTTCATTTAATCCCCAAAAATACATGATGGCCGAATGGTCCATAGGGTTTTCTAGGGTTATCTTTTAACCTAATTCATTTAGCATAACAACAACTTCATTTTCATATAGAACATGAATTAGACTTCATTTAATCACCCAAAATTCATGGTGGCCGAATAGTCCATAGGGTATTCTAGGTTTATCTTTTAACCTAATTCATTTAACATAACTACAACTTCATTTGCATATAGAACATGAATTAGACTTCCTTTAATCACCCAAAATTCATGGTGGCCGAATAGTCCATAGGGTATTCTAGGGTTATCTTGTAACCTAATTCATTTAACATAACTACAACTTCATTTTGCATATAAAACATGAATTAGACTTCATTTAATCACCCAAAATTCATGGTGGCCGAATGATCCATAGGGGTTACTAGGGTTATCTTTTTAACCTAATTCATTTAACACAACAACAACTTCATTTGCATATAGAACATGAATTAAACTTCATTTAATCACCCAAAAATACATGATGGCCGAATGGTCCATAGGGGCTATTAGGGTTTCTTTTGTCCTAATCCATCTTAAATCCTAACATCATCATATAGTTACAAAAACATAGGATAGAACTTCATTGAAACCCTAAAACATGGCTTGGCCGAATGGATCTTGGTGGCTTGGTGGCTATTAGGGTTAACCTTTAACCTAATTCATTTTAACATAACAACAACATCATAAGCCTACAAAAATATGGATTAAACTTCATTGAATCATCAAGATCTAGGGGTGGCCGAATGGTCCATGTAGGTCTTTAGGGTTAACCTTTAACCTAATTCTTTTAACATAACAACAACATCATAATCCTACAAAAACATGGATTAAAACTTCATTTAGTCACCCAAAAACATAGGTTGACCGAATATATATTATAGGTTTCTTTCACAAAATAGCAATCGAAGCTACTCGTATGCAGGTGAGGGATACTTACATCCTTCGCTTTGCTTGTAGTGTGAAGATAACCTAAGGAACCAAGCCTAGCCTTTGCTTTCTTGCTTGCTTGGATGAGGTTCGGCCAAGGGGTGGAAATGGAGAGGGAGAGTCTCTAGAATTCGGTGAGAAGAAGAAGAGAAGAGGAGAAAGTGAAGTTGCTAACTCATGCCTCCTCATCCCCCCACTATTTATTCACCTAAAGAGTCCCTTAATCTCCCTTACACTTAACCATAATTTCCCTTATTCCTCTAATGATATAATCCTATTGGGCTTCTGGTTAGTGGGTCCATCTATAGGGCTTGGCTATCTCTAGAGGTTTGGGGTTCAATTCCTAGGCCTTGCACCCCTTTTTGGCTTATTTTCTTTTATTTTTGAAAAGGCCCACATAAAGCCCATTATCATCAAGCCAAAAATTCTTGTAAAATTGCTAGGAATTTTACGGGAGTTACAAAGTTACCCTAGGTTTAAAAGGGGTATTAAAAAGGGGATCGATTCCTCTTCCTTGCTTGGATCCATTTCTTCCACCGTAACCGATCCGCTTCATCATTTCTCCACTGCGAAACTCCCCGATTTCTCCTTCCAAATCTCACCGCCGTATTTCTTCCCCTTCCTCTCGGGTTCTCACGCGCCGCGCTCATCACCTCGCGTGCCACCCTCCTCACCCCGTCGCCCGTGCCGTGCCCGTAAATGTACGCGCCGGCCAAAGGCCATCACCGGTTCCTTTCCTCCCTCTCCCGATCACATCTTTTCCTCTCTCGATTTCTCACCGCCGTTCAAGCAAGTCACACCGTAGTCCATCTTCATCGTCAGCCGTTTTGTCTCGGACCACCACAGATAGCCCAGGCAGCCGACCTTCCTCGAGTTCCCCGGATCTTATGGCAGTCATGGCCTACTCAAATCGACGCCGACGCTTCTGCTCGCACAATGCAGCCGTCGTTCAAGCTTTTAGCCGCCGGAGATCTCACCTGATTGGCTACCGGATTTCGCGATCACAGTGATGCCACTGCCTCCCAACATCGGTGCTTGCAGCCATCTCCTCACCAGCCACTTGTTGGTCATCCACCATCGCGAACGACAACCCCGACATCATTTTTTTTTATCTCTTCAGCAAACATCAACGGCGCATCTTGTGGATTGTTGCTCTATTGTGATTGTCGTTGTGCCGAAGCCTCCGGCTGACTCTGCACTGCAAGAAGTAGGGTCGACCGCCATAGCTCAGATCCTTGGATCACTGATACAACAACGTTGGTTAGTTTTGGTTTATGGAGCTAGCTGGACGAGGTGATCAGAGGTTGCTCAGCTGAGAATGAGTCAAGGGTTGTTGATGGCAGTGTGGATTTGGACAGGTGGTTCAAGTTGGAGGTAAAGTTATTTTGATCTACGATTCTATCATGTTTCTAAGCTTCAGCATAGTTTACTTGTAGTGATTTGGTTGTGGGATGCGATTTGTGTTGTTCAGTTAGGCTACATGTGTGTGGAGCTATGATCAGTGAAAGCTGAATCTGGATGGGTTGTGCAAGATTTGTAGAGCAGAAGGAAGCTGAGTTCGGTAAGTAAGATTTGAATGTTTATAGTGCCTATCAGTTGTTTAGTTAACTAGTTTGGATATGTTATAACCAGGTAATGGGATATAGTTTCCTATTCGTTGTGTAGTGATAGATGATTAATTCGAATTTACTGGAGATTGGATCCTCTTTAGCCTAACAAGAAGGAGGGGAGGTTGAATCAGTGTGAGGTAAGTGCAGATTAAGATTTCTATGTAAATTGATTTAATTTGATACTATAAGGAAATTTTACTTACAGTATAAATGTGGTTTACAAAATGGACAAAGATTGGCTTAGATTCATATTCCTATAGTATGTATGATAGCGGCTGGTTATATTGTATTCTACAGTTGGGACCTTGATTCAAGATAGGTTCATGGACGGAAGACTATCGACATAGTCAACATATCAGGTGGGTAATTCCCACCCTGGGCAGGTAGTTTTAATGCATTCAGATTTAGTCATAAATATGAGCATGTTAGGTGTTCATATTATCTTGACCCTGCTCTTATTATCTTATGCTTGAACTTATCCTTGGATGTATTTATGCTCAATTGTTGATATCACATATACCCTATCATGATTTAGGAGTTATGGATGTGATGTAAATTGGCATAGATGTTTATTAGGCTGTAAATGTCAGTACGGGTGATAACCCAATTTATAAATTGGCAAAAAGGTCATCTATGGGTAGGTAATGACCTAAATGTAGGATTTATTTCCAATACCCATATGTTGCATACTTATTCCCAACCAGGTATTGTGTAATGGTTATGTGAAGGGTGATTAGTGTGTCGCTACGGACCGGTGGTCCCAGCTTGACATGATTAGTCGAGTACGACTCTCTACATGATAGAAAGTGCATCGATCAATTGAGTACAATTCTCTATTGGAGAAAGAGTTATGATCAGTCGAGTATGACTCTCTACAGGAGAGAGAGTCCGTCGATCAGTTGGGTATGACTCTCTACAAGATAGAGAGTCCGTCGATCAGTTGAGTATGACTCTCTACAGGATAGAGAGTGTATTGATCAGATGGGTATGACTTTTTATTGAATAGAGAGTCTGTGGTAGATGGTTGTATGTGTGACAGCATACTCATGTCATTTGCATGCATTCTGACGACATAGTCTCCCTTGGGGTTGAGAGAGTCGTCAGTCATCTTGCCTCTCAGAGCACTCCCCGAAGAGTAACTGGTGTGAGGGAAGAGCATCTATTGTGCCGCACTCTACCACTATAGACGGTGGTAGTTGGAGTTACGTGCAGTTGTCTTGGGTGCGTGGTACTCGACCACTCATTGGTAGTGTTAGTCAGAGTGGCCAGCAGCAGGGACCTCCGTTGTGTAGTGAGCTCTTTACGCTCATATGCTACTTGATCATACTGCCCACTTGGCCACTCTATAGCTGTGGTTGGTGTGAGTTGGGACAGTTATCATGTCGTGCCACCTAGGCCACACTGGGGTCGTGGTAGCGAGTAGGGGAGAGCAGGCATGACCATGCATGCTGCATTGCTGTATCTGATGGCGCTTTGCATATTACCATATATATATATACATATATGGATGTGTATATATATATATATATATATATATATATATATATATATATATATATATATATATATATATATATATATATATATATATATATATATATATATATATATATATATATATATATATATATATATATATGGATGGTTGAGATTGATATATATATAGATGCAGTCTATATATATATGCTTATTGTGATGTTGCACGTGATTGTATTATGCTTGCTGCATTTGGTTGTACATTATATTCATGCATGCTTCTTACTTATGTTATACGGTTGTGTCGGGTACTGGTATATGTGTTGGAAAGACCATTAGGTACCTTGACCTGTAGCTTGAGTATATTGTGAGTTGATCTACTCTTCCTGTTATATATATATATATATATATATATATATATATATATATATATATATATATATATATATATGTTGGATATATGTTCAGGTTGGATCAGAGTAGCATAGCAGACTTCAGGTATGTCTGCATTTTTTTTTGTTCATTTGGTTAGACGGTATATACTTGTATTTATATACTATGCTGATATACCTATTGTACCTCTAGATTATATTGTTGAAATACATGTGATATTACATATATGCATGTTTTTCTATTACCTGCTGAGTTTTACTCACCACCCCCACGGACCCTGGGTTTTTCTATCGCCCAGGTAACAGGTAGAAGTCTTCGTGATGGCTTGGAGCACCGCTGGCTGACATCTCATCTCACCTCCGAGGCTCCCGTGTTTGTTTTGGGCTTTCCGTCCATTGTGTATTGTATTTTGGAGTTTTCGTTATGTACATATTGTATATTCAGATTTTGTCGAGGTTCCGTGTTGTTGTGATGTGTTAGTCATACCGATATGCATGTGTGGGATTGATATTGTTGTGTTTTATGTTTCCGCTGTGTAGTTGTTGTAATTAGTTGTTATGTTGTTCCGCGACACTGACTTTAATTTCTTCGCCCAAGCGTTTCCTAATCTCGCGTTCTCTCCTTAACTTCTCCGCGACCACAGCCTCCACACCGATCATCTTCCTTGCCTCCCAAAAACAACGGTGCTTCCTTCTCTCCTTCTCCTCCGTGCAATCTCTCTGACTCCTTCCACCCAGATTTCGTCAGCTCCTCTATGTGGGTGGACGGCGGCAAGCGACGTCCCTTCGACGGTGCTCGCGGACAGACCAGAGTAATGAAGGAGGCTCGTGATTTGGGGGCTTAGGTCGATGCCGACGGCACTGTGCTCGGATAGGGAAAATCGGCGACATGTTGCCAGAGCTGAGAGTTCCAGCATGAGCTAGGGCAGTGCCTCAGGGGCATTGATTTTGCCGGTGAACAGAGGATCACGGCTAGAAATTAGGTAAGGGGATGATTTTCATCTTACCTTGGACGAGCTATAGTCTTCTTGTCGTTGAGCTTGATCTATTTTGGGCAGTGGTAGATTTCTGGTAGACGGTGGAATTTGGGAAAAGGGGGTTGTCGATTCTGTGGAGTTGCTACCGGTGAGGATCTAATTGTCAGTAAGCAAGCCATTTCCCTTTGGTTCTGTCCGTGCAGTTCAATTCATTGTTGTATTGCTGTGGATAAGATCGATTCCTGATTATCTCAATGGCCAACCTTGATTTTGAGTATCGTTCGATGTTTCCTTTGAGTTATCTAGTTAACGGTGGAAATGGTTGATGGAGGAGGCTATGATTGTGGTTGGTCGGCTGTGAACAGGTCGATGTGGGGTTGTTTGGGACTGAGACGACTATGGGCAGGAAAATTGCCGGCTAGGGATGGCTGTAAATGGTTGTAGGTTAGCATACTTGCTAACCGGGAATGATGGATGTTAATTATAGAGTTAATTATAGTATGGGGCAGCTGTAATTTAAGTGTTGTGTTTATGGATTAGATTTATAACTGATTCTGTTGGTGATACTATTACAATAAATTGGGTGTAAAAGGTTAAATCGTAATGAGATTAACTTTGTTAAGTTGGATATAGAATTGGATGAGGAAGTTAGCACTTTTGCTAATTGAAACTAATGGGTATAAATTAAATGGTCAAGTCTGGCTATTTGGGTTTCTAATTCGTATTCGATTAAGGGACTCGAATATAGAAACGGGAGAATAGTGAATTTATATATATATTGTTGTATGCTTGAACATGATCACAATGTTTGAAATATGCAAGACGTGGATACGAGACGGGTCCACGGACATGAGGACTCTAGTACTACGAGCATTTACAGTAGGTGGGTAATTTCCTACCCTAGTCAAGTAGATGTAATTGCATTCAAATTTAGTCAAAGATATGAGCATGTTAGGTGTTCATATTATCTTGACCCTTCTCTTATTTATCCGATGCTTGATATTTATATATATATGCTCAATTGCTGATATCACATTTTATGATTTAGGAGTTATGGATGTGATATAAATAGGTCTAAATATTTAGTAAGGTGTAGATGTTAGAGTACGAATGATGACCCAATTTATAAATTGTCAAAAAGGGTCATCCATGGGTAGGTAATGCCCTAAATGTAAGAGTTATTCCAATACCCGTATGTTGCATACTTATTTACCAATCATGTGTTGTGTAAATGGTCAGGTGAGTCATGAATAGTGTATCGCTATGGACCGGTGGTCCTAGCTTGCCATGATCAGTTGAGTACGTCTCTCTACAGGATAGAGAGTGTACTGATCAAATGGGTATGACTCTCTGTTTAACAGAGAGTCTGTGGTAGATGTCTGTATGTGAGATAGTACCTTCATGTCATTGCATGCATTCTGACAACATATCCTCCCTTGGGGTTGAGAGAGTCGTCAATCATCCTGCCTCCCAGGTTACTCCCAGAGAAGTAATTGGTGTGAGGGCAGAGCATTTGTTGTGCCTCACTCTACCATTATAGACGATGGTAGTTAGAGTTGCGTGCAGTTGTCCTGGGTGCATGATACTCGACCACTCATTTGTAGTGTCAGTCAGAGTGGCCAGTAGCAGAGACCCCCGTTGTGTAGCGAGCTCTTTACACTCATATGCTACTTGATCATACTGCTCACTCGGCCACTCTAGAGCAGTGGTTGGTGTGAGTTGGGACAGTTGCCATGTCGTGCCACCTAGGCCACACTGAGGTCGTGGTAGTGAGTAGGGGTGAGCAGGCATGACCATGCATGCTGCATTGCCGTATCAGACGGTGTTTTGCATAATGCTATATATATATACATATATGCATGTATATATATATACATGGATGATGGTGATCAGTATACATACAGATGCAGTCTATATGTATACTCACTTTGATGATGCATTTGTATGTACTATGCTTGTTGCATTTGGTTGTACATATTCATACATGTTATTGCATTTTTGTATGGTAGTAGGCTGGGTACTTGTATACTTGTTGGTCGGTCACTGTGATACCCTCGACTCATATCATGATGTAGTGTGGGTAGTATTACTCTTTATACCTTGTGTTGTGGATATATGTCCTGGTTGGATGATGATAGAGTAGATGACTGTCAGGTATGTCAGCATCGCTTGTTGTTTAGTTTGTTTAGTGTATGCATGTATGTATACTTGTTATGCTGATGTATACCTATCGTACCAGTAGATTAAACTATTGAATGACATGTGATATTGATTTATATATATTTACATGTTCTATCTTATTACCTGCTGAGTTTTACTCACCACCACAGACCCTGAGTTTTTCTGTCGCCTAGGTAACAGATAGAAGTCTTTGTGATGGCTTGGAGTTGCGCCGACGATCCATCCCATTTCCATTTTTCCGAGTCTCCCGAGGATTTTGTTTATGTTATGGACTTTGATTATGTTATGGACTTTGATTATGTTATGGGCTTGTTTTATATTATGGACTTTGTCATGATGTCGTAGACTTTATTTCTATGTTCGATACTTTATTTATGGTTTTATTACTGTGGACTTGTCAGGTGGTGTACACCTGTATGTTTTTAGTATGTATATTGTGGCTATGTGGTTTATATTTCTGCTGTGGTTGATATATTTTATATTATGTTGTTGTTGTGGGCCTACGGGCCTTACATTGACCTAAAATATTGCCACGTACAAGGGAGATGCCGTCCGTTTGCTTTTTGACACGGCATACTCTCGGGGCGTGACACTTCAACTTCTCACACTACCAGACACAACTTCAACATCAGACTTTTGCAACAAGTTGTGGCCAGTGTTGCCTCCCGAGAAAGAGAAGACTCACTGCTTCAAGAATTAGCACTATGTCGTGACTAACTATCAGAAGCTCAATGCCAAAGGCAAGAGAATGTTGAAACCATAGCAACCCTTCAACGCCAACAACAAAAGGATCCACAAACCCTAGCAACCCTTCAACGCCAACAACAAAGGGATGTCAAAACCATAGCAGCCCTTCAAGCCAAAGTAAGTATAGAGATCAACCACAATTCAGCTTTGATATTAGAAAGAAATAGAGGCCTCTCTCAAGTACACCGGTATGAAGTTTCCTTGCAGCGGGTGAGGAATGAAATCGCCCATACCAGGACCTACACTGAGGCTGTGGAAGAAATTTCAGCCTCCATGCACCAGGACTTGGTGGATATGTCAAGAATTATGCAACAGGGTCAGACCTCCCAATCTCATGGCACACCTATCCTGATGGACACTGTAACTCAAGTATCACAACGATATCGCCGAGTTCGTCAAGATGTTTTGGAGCACAGGGAATGTTGTACAAAGTTTCATCAAGATGTGCAAGTTGCAAACCAAAATCGACAAGAATTCTTGAAGCCCCTGATGCAAGCCATTTATCGAGACAATTTCAACAAAGTGGTCTGGCAGTGTGTCACCTAGGGGTTCCTTTCGGCTCGTCCACCAGCTCCTCCTTGTAATTGGGAGATCGACATTAGGCAATATCCCCCAGACCACTTTATGCTTTAATTCGTTTGTTTTCCTTCTCCTTCTTGTAATGGTAAACAATTATGGGTTTAGATATGGGACAATATTTGAAGGGCACTATCTCTTGATGACTTCTATATGATATTCTTTTGATATCTCCATTCCCGAAATGAGAAGTTAGTTTAAGCTAGAACCCTCCTGCTTATTTTAAACTGCGATTTCCTAGCTTTTCCTCTCTTGATAAATGTGAACAGCTCCTGGTTGCAATGATATGGAACTACGCTTGAGTTGCAACTCCTCCTTTTTGGGATTAATAGTGAACATGTAACATATAATGTTGGAGGATTGTGGCCCGACTAGAAGGGGGGTTGAATAGCCTACGATGTGCTCGATGGACTTCGTTCATTCTTGTCATCTAAATAATTGTTAGCGCAGTGGAATAATGAAACTAATATGAATACAAAGACAATTAAGCTAAAGCAAAGTAAAGAAGATAAGACCAATCGCAAACTCAAGTATGTAACGTGGTTCACGACCCTTGCTGCTAATCCACGACGATTCGTTCGAAGAATCACTCCCTCAATCAATCCAATAATCTCTCCTTTAGCTCGATACAAGGTGGAGGTAACCTCTTTACACAAAACCCTCCCTCTTACAATAAGATTGAGATAAGAACAAGGAAGAGGAGGTTTCGGACGTTTAGGGCACTTGGGGTGCACTTAGGAATGGAAGCATTAGCTGCCCCAAGACCCCCAACCCTTCTTTTTATAGAGAAGAAGGGTTCGTTGGGCATGTAACAGTCGATTGCTACATGCCAGGAGTCGATTGCTATTGTAATCGTTGCCTCACAACGGCTTAATCCACGTTGGCATCCCAACCAACAGATAGGCAATCAGTCGACTGCCAAACCCTAGCAGTTGACTGAAGTCCCTACAGTCGAGCCGTTGGTTCAGCTGCCTCGCTTCTGTGGTCGTTTCCACCTATAGCAGTCGACTGTCATCCCTTAGCAATCGACTGATGCTGGAGCAGTCGACTACCAGCCCTTGGCAGTCGACTGTTGTGCCATGAAACCCTAGTTGACAACGATCAACTAGCAATCGACTAAGACCATTCGACTGATATCTATATCAGTTGACTGCTATCGGGTAAAACCTCAAACAACAAATTTGTTTGAGCATCCGACCATCGAGTAAAACCTCAAAGCACATGTTTGATCATCCGACTCATCCAATCGTCGGGTAAACCTCAAACACATGTTTGAGCATCCGACTCATCTAATCGTCAGGTAAATCGCAAACACATATTTGAGCGTCCGACACTTGACTTTAGCCATTTGACCAAGTTCACCTACATGAGCTACCCCGTCCTAGGTTACAATCACTCAATCTCTCATCTCCCATGGAGTCCCTCACCAAAGCTTTCTTCGTCCGGCTACGTCCCTCGGATACACTAAGCCCATGGCTTCTCCCATGCCATCCTTCATGTCTTGCCCGAACATCTATATCCTTTGGCCTCACTCCATTTGCTCCTCGTCCGGCGGTCCCTCGGATGCACCAAGCTCACGGCTTCTCCCCATACATTCCTTCACCGAATCAAGGACCCGAGCTATGAGATGATGAACTCGCCAATGCTTCATCAAGTAAACCATGTGTGATTTACTAATTCCTGCACAATTTAAACACACATATCAAATCACATAATCAACCTACATTAAACCCTTTGCCACACACATTAAAACAAAACACATGCTTGGGTTGATTGCCCTAACAATCTCCTCCTTTTTGATGTGTGGCAACATGTATAAGTTAGGAAAATATTAACATAATACATAAGGAAAGTAAGCATGTAAATCATAACATGAGTATCAAAAATCCCCCTTAACAAATGCAAACTCCCCCTTAACACATGCTAATTCTCCCTAGCATGATTAACTTAAACTCTAACATTTCTCCCCCTTTAACACCATCAAAAATATCATACTTATGTTAAACAACATGGCATCAATATCTAAGGGAATAAAATCACCAAAATCTGGCTGAAAACACCCAAAATAGGTTACTATGCTCATGCACAGTTCAGTAGTCGACTGCGTCTGAACGCCAATCGACTGGCACCTAAAAATCAGCATTTTCTAATTTCTAAAGCCAACTTCAAAAATGCATTAAAAATTCATGAAAATTTAAAAAATCATGAAATTTGGGGAACACATTTCTAATGAGTTCCTTTATCAAGGAAAAATAATTTTTCATGAAAATACATTCAATTTTTGAAAATTAAGCAAAAACTCAAAAGTTATAAAAGTGTTCAATTATGTATCAACTTTGAAAACTAGTTTTGCCTTAAAACATTTCAAAACATGAACTCTCAGTTTTTCAAACATGAAATGGTTTTAAATCATTAAAAATATCCAACTATGATCTTTGGGCAATATGTCCATGAATTAAACATATGCTTTTCCCATAGTTGGTCTATGATTACTCTATCATGATACAAATAATGATTCATCAAAATGTCATAAGCATTAGTGAATCACTTGTATCAACCTAACATCTCACCCATTGCTATGTTTTCAATCAAGTTAGCCTTATGGTGAATGTGAGACGTAACTAAGGTATTTATACTTAACCATAAATTTCATGCAATTTCTACCCTAGGTTAAGTATCATCCAAACTCCCCAATCATGATCATAAGTCAAATATTATTACCCCACATACTCATAAGTCAACCAAATAATATGATATAAAATAAGTCCTATTATGGTTGACTATCCTAGGTTTTTCTATCCTTTAAGGATTGACTTGGGAACCCTATATAAGTTCTTTTCAATAGGGTTCACCAAGTATTCCTTAGGGATCCATTTCCTAGCTACTATTGTTGTCTTTGATTGCCCCCTAGCAATTAGACAATGATAGGCTTTTTCATTTCTAGATCCCTTGTATCCTAAGTCCTTTTTGTTGAAACTTGTCCTTTGGCTCCCTATAATAATATTCAAGGAATTTGAGCCTATAGTAAATTTTTCAAGGGCCTTAGTGAGATAGTTTACCTTTTCCCTTAAAACCTTATTCTCTTTTAAGCATGCATCATTTAAACTAGAAGAAGAAGCATTATCATGTGAACATGCATTTTTGATCTTTTCTTCTAGATTTGTAATTTCATTTTGCATGCATTTTTTTTTTGTTTTGGTTCTAAATAAATCCTTAGTTAAACTAGAAATCATAGAAATAACATCTTGAGAGGGTAGTTTCTTTACCTCACTTGCCCAATCGTCTTCTTCCAAATCCAAGGTAGATGCTCCCCCTACACTTGAACTCTCCTCCTCACTTATACTTCCTTCTTCTTGTTTGGATGAGGTGGAGGCAATGTCATCTATTCCCATTAGTGCGAAATGGGAGAAGATTTCTTCTTCTTTCGATGATGATGGGTCATCCCATGTGGCTTTTAGGTTCACTTTTCCCTTTCCCTTTTGTTTTGACTTCTTTCCATCCTTCTTCTTTCTTCCTTTCTTCTTGTCATCCTTCTTCCTTTCTTCCTTCTTCTTGTTCAAGAGAGGGCATTCATCTTTCATGTGTCCCTCTCCTTGGCAATTATAGCAAATGATCTTCCTTTGCCTTCTTCTCCTATCATGAGATTTGTTAAATTTAAATTTTTAATGCACATCTCACCTTTCTTACCATGTAATCCTCTTCATCGGTGTTCATGGAGGAAGATGAGTCATCATCCGATGAAGGAGGTGGAGTCTCCTTCTTATTTCCCTTATTGGATACTAGTGCTACTCACCTTGATTGTGTGCTTGGTTCTTCTACTATATCTTCAAGTCTTGTTTCGTGAAGCTCCATAGTAGAGAAAAATTCTTCTAGAGTACTTACCTCTAGATTGCTTGAAATGTAAAAAGAGTCCACCATTGAGCTCCATTTAGATGACCGGGGGAATGCATAAATTGTCTTCATTATCATATCCCGATTTGATAGCCCATTAATAATTTCTTTAAATCCAGAGTGTAGAGATAATACCTTTTTCCCTTTATCTAGCTTGATATTATTGATTTGAGAGCGGAGAAGGTCTCTTCTTGCAAGCTTGGCTTCGGAGGTGCCTTCATGAAGCTCAATTAGCTTCTCCCACATCTCCTTGGAGCTTGAGCACTCTCCAATCTGATTGATCTCTTGTTGAGGTAGCACATTGAAGAGATGGTGCTTTACGTTCAAGTTTGCAAGGTACTCCTCCTTTTGCTTCTTTGACCATCTTGATTTCTCTAATGGCCTCACTTCTTCATCTCTAGCCATTTCGAAATCGTTTTCCATAATCAACATAATTTCAAAATTGGTTTAAAAAAATACCTCCAATCTCTTCTTCCACCAAGAGAAGTCACCTTCGAATTTCGGTGGATGAATGTTAATGCTGGCCATTTTGTTGTTGACAACCTCCTCGCTCTGATACCACTTGTTGGAGGATAGTGGCCCGGCTAGAAGGGGGTTGAATAGCCTACGATGTGCTCGATGGACTTCATTCGTTCTCATTGTCTAAATAATCGTTAAGGTAGCAGAATAATGAAACTGATACGAATACAAAAACAATTCAGCTAAAGAAAAGTAACAAAGAGAAGAGAAATCGCAAACTCAAGGATGTAACATAGTTCATAGCCCTTGTCGATAACCCACGACGATTCGTTCGGCGAATCACTCCCTCAATCAATCCACTAATCTCTCCTTTAGCTCAAGACAAGGTGGAGGTAACCTCTTTACACAAAACCCTCCCTCTTACAATAAGATTGAGACAAGAACAAGGAAGAGGAGGTTTGGGACGTTTAGGGGACCTGGGGAGCACTTAGGAATGGAAGCATTAGCTGGCCCAAGACCCCCAACCCTTCTTTTTATAGAGAAGAAGGGTTTCTTTCCTTTGGGCATGCCGTAGTTGACTGCTGAATGCCAGCAGTCGACTAATGTTGTAGTCGTTTCCTAACAACGACTTCATCCACATTGGCATCCCAACCAACGGATAATCAATCAATTGACTGATGCCCGTGTAGTCAAGCCGCTGGTCGAGCTACCTCGCTTCTGTGGTTGTTTCCACCTACATCAGTCGACTGCCATTCCTTGGCAGTCAACTAATGGTGGAGAAGTCGACTGTCAGCCCTTGGCAGTCGATTGTTGGCCCACGAAACCCTAGTTGACACCGGTCAACTAGCAGTCGACTCGGACAAGTCGAATGATATCTATATCTATCAACTACTATCGGGTAAATCCTCAAACAACAAATTTGTTTGAGCATCCGCCCGTCGGGAAAAACCTTAAACCACATGTTTGAGCATCCAGCTCATCCAATCGTCGAGTAAACCTCAAACATATGTTTGAGAATCCGACTCATCCAATCGTCAAGTAAACCTCAAACACATATTTGAGCATCCGACACTTGACTTTAGCCATTTGACCAAGTTCACCTACTTGAGCTACCCCGTCTCGGGTTATAATCGCTCAATCTCTCATATCTCATGGAGTCCCTCACCGAAGCTCTCTTCGTCTGGCTACGTCTCTCGGATGCACTAAGCTCGCGGCTTCTCCCATGACATTCTTCGCATCTTGCCCTGAAGTCTACTTCCTTTAGCTTCACTCCATTTGCTCCTCGTCCAACGGTCCCTCGGATGCACCAAGCTCACGACTTCTCCCCGTGGCATCCTTCACCAACTTAAGCGCCCGAGCCATGAGATGATGAACTCTCCAATGCTTCATCAAGTAAACCATGTATGATTTACTAAGTCCTGCACAACTTAAACACACATATCAAATCACATAATCAACCTAATATAAACCCTTTTCCACACACATCAAAATCAAACACATACTTGGGTTGATTGCCCTAACATATAATTCCTCTCCTTGATATCTCTCGGTTACATAGTACGAAAATACTTTAAATGCACAACATTCCAGAGTCTAGGTAGCTCCTTGCCCTCATCCTATTTTAAATAGTATACTGATCCAGCCACTCAAAGGGTAACTGTGTAAAACCCTTCCCAATTAGGGGCTAACTTTTCAGGGTCTCTGGCAGGGTTAACTTTGCACAAAACTAGGTCACCCTCTTGCAACTGTTAATTATTTTTGATGGTGTCAAAGGGGGAGAAATATATTTGTTTAAGTAAGGGGGGAATTATATTTAGGGGGAGTTTCATGTATTAAGGGGGAGAGTTGCTAATCATGTTATTTACATGATTTCTTTCCTTAATAGTTTATAAAATATTTTACCTAACTTAAACGGATTGTCACACATCAAAAAGGGGGAGATTGTTAGTGCAATCAATCCTTGATATGGTTTTGATGTGTGTGGCAAAGGGTTTAAGTTAGGATGTGTGATTTGATATGTGCGTTGGAGTCTTGCAGGACTTAGTAATTCGCACATGGAGCCTTGGTGAGTTTAACCTCTCATAACTCGGTCCTTGAGTCGGTGAAGGATGTCTTTGTGGAAGCCGTGCGCTTGGAGCATCCGAGGGACCGCCTGACGAGGAGCTTGGAGTGAAGCCGAAGGAAGTAGACTTCAGGGCAAGACGCGAAGGATGGTGCTACAGAGTCGTGCGCTTGGCGAATCCGAGGGACGTGGCCGAACGAAGATAACTTCAAAGGCGAGGGACTCCAAGGGATGAGAGTGAGCGAATGTAACCCGGGAAGGGGTAGTGCTCTTAGGTGAAACTTGGCCATTTGGCTAAGTGTCGGATGGGATTTCCCGACATCAGTGGACTACCATGTTATGGTAGTCGACTACTCTAAGTCGACTGTGACTCGACTAGTGTTCGAGTCCGGTTCAAGTGCCAACAGTCGACTCCCATGGAATGACAGTCGACTACGAGACCACCAGTCGACTGATGAAGACATCAATCGACTGGTCGCAAGTGTTTCGGGCACAGAATGGAGTCGAGCTCATGAGCACTCGACTGATTGAGTATCAGTCGACTGATGGCAATATCAGTCGACTGATGCCGGTGCCGTTGGATAAAATCCAACATGGAAAGTAGTCGTTATTGTGCAACGGCTATAGGACCAGTCGACTGATAGGGACATTAGTCGACTGCTCCTATGTCAACGGGAAGAAACCCTCTTCCTCTATAAAGAGGAAGGGTGTGGGGCTTTGGGGGCCTAATTCTTGAACTCCTAACAACTCCCAAAGTGCCATAAATGTTTTTCCACTCTTTTACTTGTTCTAATCTTCATTCTATTGTAGAAGAGTAATCCTTGTGTAAAAGAGGTTACCTCCACCTAGCTTTGTGCAAGGGAGAGATCTAGTGGATTTGGCAAAGGAGTGATTCACCTTGGACGAATCGGGATCGTGGATTAGCGTCATAGCCGTGAACCACGTTACGACTTGGTGTTAGCATTGGTTTTATTCTTGTTGCTTTGATTTGCTTGTTTAGTTTTGTTTTCCATTGCGCTAATATTGTTTCTAGACAAGCGAATTACGTCATTGAACGAAAGAGGGCTATTCACCCCCCTCTAGCCGGCCACATCCACACTTCATCGATCCTACAGTAACCTCTTGGGCACTACCCTTTTGTTGAAAGTTTGTTGTATTCTTTTCTTGTAGGCTTCATCCCGAATTCGATCTTGCTCCCGATTTTCTTCCAACAAATCTAATTCAGTGCTTCTCACCACTTGGTTTTGTTCCAGTTCATAAGCTTTGACTCGGGCACTGCTTAAAATGGCCTCCACCAAGATGACTGCCTCAATTCTATACACCATTCTAAATGGAGTTACTCCAATGGCTATTTTGGGGGTAGTTTGGTAAGCCCATAATATCCCGGGCAAATCGTCCACCCATTTCCTTGCTTAGCGCCCAACTTAGTCTTCAACCCTTGAATGAGAATTCTATTAATTACTTCAACTTGACCATTGGCTTGAGGATGAGCTACTGAGGTAAAGGTCTGCTAAATGTTGAGACTTTGACACTATTTTCTAATCTTTCGACCCTGGAACTGACATCCATTATCGCTAACCAACCTTCGGGGAACTCCATACCGACATATAGTATTCTTCCAAAGGAACTGTATTACTATATTCTATGTAATCTTAGTTAAAGGTTCAACTTTCACCCATTTGAAAAAGTAATCTACTGCTACCAACAAGAATTTCTTTTGTAAAGGGGCGATAGGTGTTGGGAGTATGAGGAATACAATCAAAGTCCCACATTGGTAAGACATGGAAAAGATCATATGCTTATAAGATAAAAATATATCTCCCTTGGTGTGAGGCCTTTTGGGTAAATCTCAAAAACAAAACCATGAGGGTTTAGACCCAAAGTAGACAATATCATACCATTGTGGAGAAATATGGATCTTATAGACACTAACAATTGGTATCAGAGCCACGGTCCATGTCAAGCCATGAACCTCAAACGAAGAAAGTGGAGCTCCCATGTCCGGATGAAGAAAACCAGACACCAGACAGGAAGTCCAGTTGGGCCGGGAGGACTGAACAACTGGCAAGAAGTCTAGTTGGGACAGAAGGACTAGACAAATGACAGGAAGTCTAGCTGGGTCAGGAGGACCAGACAATTTGCAGAAAGTCTTAGTAGGTTGAGGATCGAACATAAAGTAGAGGAAGTCCTTCGAGGACGGATAGGCTTGAGGGGGCTCAATGTGGTCCTTCATTTGAGGGGGGGATTGTTGGGAGTATGAAGAAGTCTCACATTGGTAAGACATGGAAAAGATCATGTGCTTATTCTTGGAACGTTGTTAACCGCTAGAGGGGGTGAATAGCGTTTACGTATTGATGATGGAATTCAATCGTGTTTGCTACAAAATGTTAGTATATGCAATGAAAATAATAATGATACAAACAAATACACAACAAAAGCACAAGTACACGAGATATAATGTGGTTTGAAACCTCAAGGTTCCTACTCCACGGATTGAGCTCAAATGAGCTCTAGCAATGCAATCAACACAACTAATCACAAATACTCCTTCTCGACAATAAGTCTGAGGCGGAGAAACCTCTTACAGAGATTACAACAGTAATACAAAGTAAAACAAGCAATTACAAAGTGAAATACACAAAATAATGCAAAGAACTCTTTACAAATGATCTTTTGGAAGCTTGCTTGTTTGGTTGCTTGAGCTACACTTGGAGACCCTGAATTGCACCAGTAAATTACCCCAAATCGCCCTAAGGAACCATAGCAAAATCCTTCTCCACGAGCTACTTTTATAACCTGCATTCGGGCTGGATTTCGCCTAACAGTCGACTGATCGAGACCATCAGTCGACTGCTCCTGTAGCCGTTGTCTCACAACGGCCCAAGCCACGTTTGATAAGTTCCAACGGAATGCCCATCAGTCGACTGATAAAGTCATCACTAGATTGTCAAACCTTAACAGTCGACTCGGAAACATTCTATTCTCGAAAACTCGACCATCAGTCGACTAATCGATATATCAGTCGACTGATCAGGCCATCATTCGACTGCTAAATGTTGGCAGTCGACTGCTAGGCCATTTCATGCAATCGAACATCAGTCAACTTACATCAGTCGACTGCCCATAATATCAGTCGACTGATACCTTAATCCATGAGGTTTTAACATCAAGTATGATGCCCTCATACTTGCTAGACCACCCTTAGCCTAGACCTAAGCCTTCTAGCCACCTCCATCAGCCTCACGCCTATCGGATCCTTCTAAGTCATCCATAACTTGTTCATTCATAAGTTAGCCTTTAGGTGCTTCCATCAGCTATTGTCATGTAAATGTGGTATACACCAACAAGGCACATTGGGTTTATGCTGCCAAGACTCCTGCTTTGACTTTACGCCGTCAACCATTGGACTTATGCTGCCAAGACTCCACCCTTGGACTTTATGCCACCAATATTATACCTTGGACTTCCCTTGCCAACCCATGTTGGACTTTTCATTTGCCAAGACTCAATCTTGGACTTTCCCTTACCAAGACCCATGCTTAGACTTTCCATGCGAAGTACCCATGACTTGGACTTTTCATCCCAAGTACACAAGACTTGGACTTTCCATTCCAAGTACACAAGACTTGGACTTCTCAATCATATGGTCAATCCCATGTCAACCATATAGACAAACATTGGTCAAACCATCGTCAAACATCAAAATACCCCTCCAATCAAACTCGAGTGCGGTCAATCATGACCCCGGTCGATTGCACCAACAATCTCCTCAAACCATTGTCAAACATCAAAATACTACTCGAGTCTGGTGAACTATAACCTAGGCTGATTGCACCAATAATCTCCCCATGTTTGATGTTTGACAAAAACCACAAACAAAATATTGAGTTTGGCCACCTAACTCAATTCTCTTTACCAATTCTCCCAAATTGGTAATCCCAAATTCCTCCATAACTTCTCCTATAAATTCTTCCCCTTTTTGACATACATCAAAATGGTTCTCCCCAAGAAGGTCAATGTCTCATATCCCAATGATATCTTACAATCTCCCCCTTGGTCAAAGAACATCTAGGATGCCTTCACTCTTCCTAGTGATAAGTCCCATATCACTTAAGAGGGACTTCCTATAAACTCTCCCAATTTCCAAATTGGGCATCTCACATTCCCATTTCTCCCCCTCATGAGGAAGAACACATCCATCATCCCATGATGGATACCTCCCCCTAAAGGATTGCTCCCCCTTGACCATTGCACCAACAATGTCCTTGGAGAGTCCCTAAGCCAATAGGAACACTAAACCATCAAAAATAAGGTCAAAAGTTCAAACTTCAACTTTCACACACCTTAAAATTGATACCACCCTAAATAACTTTCCTAATTCATATCCAATGGATTTACACCCTTTCCAATGCTTTCTAAAGCTTATCCTAGGGTTAAGAGCAATTAAGGCAACCTAACATAGCTGAAATATGAGCTAAACATCTTTATTTATCCGAAATTAGTGTTGGCAGTTGACTCTGACAGTAATCAGTTGACTGCCCTATGCATCAGTCGACTGTGTTAGGACCTATGCTCCCACTAGAGGGGGTGAATAGTGTTTCGTCATTTTGATCACGGAATTCATTCATGCTTGCTACACAATGTTAGTATGCAGCAAAAATATGAAATATACAATCAAAATAAACACAAGCACAATCACAAAATGACAAGACGATGTAATGTGGTTCGGAACCTTAGGGTTCCTACTCCACGGGTGAGCTAAACGAGCTCTAGTGATGCACACGCAACCACTAATCAATAACACCTTCTCAGAATAATTCAGATGTGGACAATAAGAATGAAATACAAGAAATTACAAATGAAATACAACAAAAGAATGCAAAAAAAATTTTACAATCGATCTTTTGGAAGCTTGCTTGTTTGGTGGCTTGAGTTGCACTTGGAGACCCCAAATTGCATTAGCAAATTGCCCCAAAACTTTTCAAAGAACCATGCCAAAAATCCTCTCCATGAGCTTCTTTTATAACCTGCATTCACATTGGATTTCACCTAGCAGTCGACTGATCAAGACCATCAGTCGACTGCCCCTGTAGACGTTGTCTCACAATGACATGAGCCACGTTGGATAAGTTCCAACGGATAGACCATCAGTTGACTGAACATGACCATCAATCGACTGATAGAGCCATCACTCGACTGCCAAACCCTAGCAGTCGACTTGGGAACCTTCTGTGTTCGAAAACTTGACCAGCAGTCCATTGATCTCTAGATCAGTCGACTGCTCAAGCCATCAGTCGACTGCCAAATGCTGGCAGTCGATTGCTAGGCCATTTCCTACAGTCAAACATTAGTCGACACCCATCAGTTGACTGATCATAATATCAGTCGACTGATAACCTCATCCATGAGGTTTTAACCCCAAGTATGGTGCACCCATACTTGCTAGACCACCCCTAGCCTAGACCTAAGCCTTCTAGCCACCTCCATCGACCTCATGCCTATCAGATCCCTCCAAGTCATCCATAACTTATTCATTCATACACTAGCCTTTAGGTGCTTTGATAACTGTCATTTTGTTGTATTATTTTGGTCCTTAATATCACTGTTTTTATCCTCTCGAGTGATTTATTATTGATTATTTACATGTTTTATGAGTTGGATATATTTTTGGACCTTATTGTAAATTCTCCTAATTTTTGGACTTATATGCAAATTTTATCTTTGTTTGTAGGAGATCGAGATGAGCCACTAGACTAGACTCAAGTTGAATCAAATATGGCTTCATCTAGGACTAGAAGGATTATTTAAAATGTAATTAATCTGGACCTTTCATCAAGATCAGAAGCAGCTTAATCAAAGAGTTCAGATCTAGTCAATCCTGATCGTCTGATGAGATCTGATCGATTCTGAGTCATCTATCTTGATCTGAAGAGATCCGGTCCATACATTTAGATCTGGACATCTTATCCTTTCATTTAGATCCGGTCGATCGTGATTTTCCATTCAGATTCAATTAGTTCCATTCATTAGAGATCGGAGCAATCTGGACAGTCCAATGTGATGGATCGATCTGAACCATTAATCTGAATCTGGAGCGATCCGGCCCATGCATTGTGATCTACACATCTTGTCTGTTCATACAGACCGTTAGATTTCGATTATCCCTTCAGATGGATCAGATCCGTCCGTTTAAAATCAAATTGATTACAGCCGTTGGATTGAGCAGCCAATTGAAGCCAACTTAATTGATTAATCAAGCCCTAGCTCTAAGGAACAACTGAGATTGAAAGGGAAATTGAATCGGATGGCTGATGTTTTTCATTTAATAAACCCTACCTTCCCAAATCAGAAAAAAACATCGCGCAGAATCCTTCGAGCGACCGTCTTCTTCCTCTCGCGAGCGCGGGCGACCAACGACTACACGCGCGGCGGCTACAGTTCGACACTCCATTCCGGCGACCTTCCCTCCGACAGCCGACGATGATCCCAGGCGAGCCTTGGCGGACGATTAGGTGCCGTGATTCGGACAGCTAATCGAAAGAGGGGCGAGTGAGGGATTCCGACGAGTACACCCTTCACTGGCATTCACTCCATTCCGGTGGCTGGGATAGGCCTTTCCATCTCGTCGGAGCCACCCACAAGCTGCGCCGGTTTAGGACAGCTCCATCTCCACCGATGAAGTTCCATTTCACTATCTGGTGACTCTACAGCTGCCGGAACGGTGATCACGTTTCTCTGTCTGTCCTTCCTCCCTGCTGTGCTGATTGGGCAGCTTCGCATTCACCGCCGAAGAGGGTTGTTCGGTTTGTTGCGATCGCCGTGTGGTTACCAGTCGTTGTTTTATTTGGATCGATATGTGTGTTTGTTTATGTGTTGAACACCTAATTAGTTGGGATTTTATGTTAGTTACGTTCTGTTAATTATTCCTGTTAGATTATGCATTTGTTAGTAGTTGATTAGGTTTGTTCCTGTTACGTGTTTGTTTGTTTACGTGCAATGTTATTTCTATAGGTTTGGTTGTTGCTTAGTTGTTTAATTTTGTTCGTTATTTAGTTGTAGGTTAGTTTAATTTCTTGTTGCTGATGTACTAACCCCATCCATTAAAATTGTCCAATTAATGCATCGTATAGTGACAATATGGTGTTTTGGTTGGAGTGCTTTCATTATTAGGTTAGATTTCCTTTACATTCGACCAGTTGCCGTATAGTGACAGTGCGGTGTCTGGTTAAATTGCTTTTGTTTATTGCATTTAGTTTAGCTTTTCAGTGACTGTTCGATCACTGTGTCGTATAGTGACAGTGCGGTGCTTGGTTGAATGGTTCACATTTGTTTGATCATTGTACCGTATAGTGACAGTGCGGTGCGTGATCACTTACTTTTGCGCATTAGGATAGTTGTTTGTTATTTGTTAATTGGTAGTTAGATTTACTTATTGCATGTTTAATTCTCATGTTTGCTTTTGATTTTGCATTTTAATAAATTCAGAAAATCCCCAATGTTTACTTCTGTTTATAAACAAACGTCCAACCATTACGTTCGTTGGGAGATGACCCGAGTCAGTCCTATACTGCATTAGTGTAGTTAGGGGGTTCGGTAAATAATTTGGTAACAGTATTGCGATAATTCACCGCTCTATCAAATTTTGACACCGTTGCCAGGGAACTTTAATGGGTTCGTTTGTCTTTAAACTGTAGTTTGTTTGTTTGTTTTCTTTTCCTTTTGTTATATTGTCTTTCTTATTATCTATATTTGTTTCTCATTTTATTTGTTTGTGTGGATGACTAGGTCTTCAGGTGATAATCTACTTGAATTTTGCAGCAGTTTTTCTCTTCCCTCAGAGGCCCAGCCTAGGAAGGGGGTTGTTGAAGAAAAGGGTAGGGAATTCCAAAAGCTAACAGATTCCCAAGTATGCCATTTTTTTTTAAAGATCTGCGTGTTCACGAGAAGTTGTACTCTTTCTATGGAGGTAGGAGATACTGTAGTTCGGTTCAGTATTTTGGACGCTTTGAAGCACCCGATGGATGATCATTCTATTCTTAGCGTGGATATAGCTGATGAGCTGAACTGCATGAACTTTATTTCTTAGTCTGTTTTTCATTTGGATATCTCTGCACCTTCTATATTTTATTGTGATTTTATTGATTCTGTTGATTCTGATGTTGATAATGATTTGTTGTTAGGACCTATCTATGGGCCCTCTTTATTGTAGACAGGGATATGGAATGTGTAGGGACTTGCACGCTTCAGGTGACGCCCCAAGGATCACTTCCATCAGATGTTTGTAAGAAATGTCATTTCATGGTCAAGTTTGGGATATCTTAGGTTATATTATCTCTGTGTATGGTATTGAAGTAGATCCTGCTAGAATTCATCTTATATCTTCTTTATCTTACCCCGCTTCTGTGCGGGAAGTTCGTGCTTTTCTAGGTCATGCAGGTTTCTACAGACGTTTTATCAGAGACTTCAGCAAGATTGCCCCTACCCTTGACCAACTTGTTGCAGAAGGAGATGGTATTTCAGCTTGACCAGGATTGAGAGGGAGATCGAGCCCACCCCCATAGCAGATTCTTTTCCAGATGAGCAATTTTTAACCTGTAGGGTAAGACACTATGGTATGCAGATCTTGCCATTTATTTAGTTTCCGTGTTGTACCTTCACATTTTACTCATGCACAAGTCCAGAAATTGAAAAGTGATGCTATGTATTATGTATGGGATGATCTTTATCATTGAAAATTTTGTAGAGATCAGATTATTAGATGATGTGGACTTGATTATGAGTTTCATTTCATACGTACTTACTTTTTGTTATTCTCTGGCTTGTGGGGGGTACTTTGGACCCCAAAAGAACTGCTAGGAAAGTTTTAGAGTTTGATTTGTATTGGCCCACCCTATTTCATGATGCCTCTGAATTTTACAAGTCTTGTTAGCGATGTCAATGAATAGGGAAAATAGGACGTAGAAATGAAATGCCTCAAAAACTTTTGTTATTCTGTGAGATTTTCGATATTTGGGGTATTGATTTTATGGGTACGTGTCATGTATCTTTTGGATTTCCATATATTCTGTTGGCATATGATTATATTTCCAAATGGGTGGAGGTCATCCCCACCAGGACTGATGATTCTCTAGTTGTTGGAATTTTGTTAGGTCTCACATATTTTGCAGATTTGGAGTACCCAGGGCGATCTTTAGTGATCAAGGGTCTCACTTTCGCAATAGACGCAGGTCATTTTAAGCAGAGAGATAAATTCTATACTGGAGAATACGGTGGGGCCAGACATGATGATGCTTTTTCTCCGACATGAAAGGGGAGTGTGTTCTTTTATTTACTACATTGATTTTCTTCCTTGCATGTTCGGAATAATTTGTGTGGTTGATTGCTTGTTTGCCTGTTTACCTAGGTTTAGTGTTGTTGTTGAGTCAAATAATAGTCCCTATGCATGCCTTAGTATCATTTCAGAGGTGGTAAAAATTAGTTAAGCTTGATCATCAAATTATGGATTTTTTGTGTATGATAGGAGACTTCACTTGCATGCAGTCACTTGTTATGATGGTAAACTTTTTATTGATAGTCTAAGCTTGATGTTTATTCACCTAGTGAGGTTGCAAGCCATTTTTATCATCTACCCACTTTTGTGTGATAACACATGTGATTCTTGTTACTCTAGAACTTGCTTTGAGTCTTTTTAAAACTGCAGTAATATTTACTTGCATGAATATGATGAAGGATTTCATTCTTGACTCTTTTTCTGACTTGGTTTGCTTGTCTAATCCATGTGATACTTACTTATTCCATGTCTTCTCATATCTCTTCATTTTCTATCCATTGTCTTTGTATCTTTGTGGATTATCGTTTTCATATCTATTGCTTTCCATGTTGGAGGAATAGTTTGATGGGTTGTATTGTCCGAGACGGACAAAATTTTAAGTGTGGGGGAGGAGCTATATTATTTTTGTTGGAAATATGATATGGAAGATATAGTTTTCAGAGGTCATTAGTTCTAAGATATATTTGTATGTGATTAGTACTTGAGTTTCTGCACAAAAAAAAAGGAAAAGGAAAAGGAAAAAAAATGGCGCCATTGATGTTTCTTTTGTAAAAAAAAAAAAGAAAACAAAATGTGCAATTGTAATGCAGGCAAATGAGATTGCAATGTGTTGGATAGGCAAATGAGATTGCAATGTGTTGGATAGAATCATTTGATCCTGAATCCAATTCTAAAGTTTCCAATTGTCCTAGCCTCTTCCCATATTGCTGGTTACTGAGTATTTCACAGAGCAACTCATTAGGTTTATTTCTCCAATTCTTCTCTTGTTCCCTATTCATTTGTACCTTTGTCTTGTACTTCTCTTTGCATACTTTATCTGCACTCTACTTTTGATCTTATTCTGATTCATGATAAATCCTTTTGATTCATGTATGAGATGTATTGATAGGAGTAGAGAAGTAGATGATAAGCAAGCATATGGTAGTACAAAATTGCATGTTGTTTTGAGGGCGCCCCACTCCTACGTTATTATGTGAGCATCAGTGCATTTATCCATTTTGGGATGTTTTGTATCAGGTTTAGTCTATTTGATTTGACTGTAAATCATCATACATGTTGACTGTTGTAGGAGTCAGATCTTTTGAATACCCTAGATCCTGATGAATTTGGTGATCCTAAGTAACTTATTTTTTCTGTCTCTGAATTATTGATCTAGGTATTGCTAGGGGAATGAGTTAGGGAGTTAGTGTTTCTTTATTTTCATTATTGCTCGGGACGCGCAAAAATAAGTGTGGGGGAAGTGATGTAGAATACGGAAAAAAAAAATATTAATTAACTCGTTAATTAATTAGGATTAATTAGGGGATTAATTAGGCTTAAATAGTGGGCCGAACTGGGCCGAAATTGTAAATGGATGGCCGAATCGAATCGGGCTATGGGCAGAATGGATGAAATGGGCTGTAATGGACTGGGCCGAAATTGGGCTGTAATGGACTGGGCCGAAATTGGGCTGAACCCAATCGGATTGGGTTAGGGTTGAGCTGGGTTAACCGGATCAGGCGAACGGCGTTTATAAGTTGCCGAACGAACCGATTTCGGCAGATCGCGATTTCGGTTTCCATTTCTTCTTCTCCGCCTCATTCTGTTCTTCTCCGCGCCGAACGCATCTTCGCCGCGCGCTCTCCTCGCCGATCTCGTCGGCGGTCTGCAGGAGCTCGACTGGTAGATCTCCGTAGGGATCAAAGGGGGGTTCTCGCCTGGACGGAAATCGCGGCGACACTCCCATCGGACAGCGGCGTCGTTGGCGCGGCAGCAAGCTGCCATCAGAGGTAAGGCTCGAGAGTCGTCTTCCCTTCCGAGATTAGGTTTTGCTGTTAGCTGTGGTTGGCATGATTTTAGCTTAGATCTATGTTTGGCAGTGATCAAGAGCTTGATCTGATTCGGCGAGCAGACAAGATTTGGGAATTTTTCCACCGGTAGAGTTGGGATCACGGTAAGATGGATCTAACCGAATACTATAAGCTGTGGTATAAATTGATTTGTGTTCTGTTAAAGTGTGATTGTGGGATTTGTTTTATTCGGGAAAAAGTTAGTTGCCGATTAGTAATTGAGATTGTTGATTCGAGTATTGTTGCTTGGGAATTCTTGTTGATGTTTGGGTTGTCAGGATTGTTAGGGATTTCTTTTATATATGATCGGCTGTGGAAAACTCTGTGTGGTTATGGTTGTCGATGTGCTTGATCTGGATTGTTTCCGGTGAGCAGAGATTGAACAGAGGTGTTGCCGAAGATGCTCCGTTTGGTGTCAAGGGTGAGGAGCTGCTGCCGGAGAAAATCAAGATGGGGAAAGTGGTTAATTAGGCTTTCCGTGGTGTTAATTGTGTAGGAGATCGAGTGATTAAATGTAGGTTCTGTGGATGGTTTGATTGGGTTGTAATCTATTTGAGGTAAGGATGGATTGTTCCTAACCAAGGATTGTGCCGGCTATGGGTGTTCGTAGAGAGGAGAGTTGTGATGATAGAGTTGATATTGTGATTGTGGATTTGGGTAGTATAGTGAATTTGAATTGCCAATGAGTGGTTAGGCTTGTTGTTTCGGGTATTGGTGCTCGAGTAATATTAATGGATCTTTGACCTGTTTAGACTTAGAGATCTATGTAGTTGACCTAGGTAGTGTAACGAAGTTGGGATAAGTATGGTTCTTATTCGTAGACGGGAAAATAATACGAATATAAAATAGTATTTATTCGTATTATTATTGGAGTGTTATGCTAAATCCTAATTTGTTATTATGTGCAGGTTTGGGATACGAAGCAGGCCCGCGGCCGTGAGGATTATACGAGCTTCGTATCAGGTGGGTAATATCTACCTGGTCCGGTAGTTTGATCAATTCTAGTGCATGATAGTTTACATATGGTTATTCTTGTTTACCTTAGATCCACTCATATTGTATCTTGTGCTTGTACTTAACCTGCGATCTTTGAGATATTGCTGTTAATCTATCATACCTTTATCTCGGATAGAAATTATAACCCTGGTTGTTTGTTAGCTGATAGGTATTCAGTTAAATGCATGTAGTCACTAGTGTGGACTTAGATGGGGTTATCGGGTTCCATCACTAGGTTAGGTGATGAGTCCTCGGTCGTTGTACCGTACATATATTAGTGAGTTAACTTGATGAACCTATTTACCTGTACATAGGTAAGTAAGTTGGGGTTACGGATCAATCGTCCTTGCATGGTTGACTTTTGTTGACTAGATCTCCTTGTGGATTAGGGAGTGTTGTGGGGATGTATGTGTGAGCTATGCATCATTACATTTGCATGCATGCTGACGACTGGGTCTTCCTTGTGGAAGAGACGGTCATCGGACATCCCGCCTCCCGGCCACTCGGGGTAGTGTAGCGAGGTTGAGCGAGCATTAGATGTGCCGCGCTCGACCACTATATATGGTGGTAGCCGGAGATCGCACGCCACTGCAGTGGTGTTGCTTCACTCGCCCACTATAGATGGTGGTTATTCTGACGCGCGGTTGTCCCGCTGCGGCGCTTGTCTACTCATGGGTAGGGAGCGTGGCTTGCGAGGACCCCTAGGAGTAGTTAGCTTTTTAAACTACTCATTCATACTACCCAACTCGGCCACTCGAGTAGTGGTAGCTAGAGTCGAGCTAGTTGTCATTTGTCGTGCCACCACAGCCACTCTGGTCGTGGTTGGGTTGGAAGATCCATGACGATGACCATGCATATGCATTCTTGATATATATGTATGCATGTATTTGATATATGTTTTACATATGCCAGTGAGATGCTGCATTTGATTGCTGCATATGATTGTACATCATGCTACATGCCTTTTGCATATTTTATATACCGTTGTGCATGTGTTGAGCATGAGTGTGTACTATTTGGATTATGTCATGATATACCTGTTCAGGATGTTATAGATCATATGGAGGACAGACCGTCAGGTATGTACATTACTTTATGTAAGTCGATCCGTTCAGTTTATGCTATGAGTAGGACATATATGTGATTACTGATTACTATGCTTAGTACTGTATGTCTGTTGGACTCATGCTGCATACCTGTAGATCTTCACATGTATACTTGTAGATCTCTTACCCTGTATGTTGTTCATGCACTTCTATATATTACCCCTGAGTTTTATACTCACCACTCTAGACCCTGGGTTTCCTGTCGCCCAGGTAGTAGATAGAAGACTTTGGCAGAGACTTGGAGCATTGCCACCCGATCCCATCTCATTTGTTTTAGGGTTTTGTTTCCCATCTCATGTATCTACATATGGACTTTTATTGCTATTGGAGATCGTGATGTATTTTGCTCTTGTGATATTCGATATGAGATTCTGTTTTTGGTATGGACGGATATACCGATGTACTGATGTTGTTGAGTTGTATTTCCATTATGTTTGGCTTCCGCTATTGATGTTATACGTTTTGCTGTGTTGTTATACATTTTCGATATGTGTTATACTGGCTGCGACTTTGTACCGTATTGGAATTGTCATAAGGGGGTGTCGTCCGTTGGCCGGACAGAGTCTACCTCGGGGCGTGACAATTTTATTGGTATCAGAGCTCTAGGTTGCGATGCCATGCAATAATGTTTTTGTCGGATTTTGGGACCTCGGAAATCGTTTTGATTTGATTTGATTTCGATTTTGGTAAGATGGGATTGACAGAGGCATGAGCTCCGAGTTGTCAAAGTAAGAAATCTTAACATAATATTTTACGGATTAAATATTTATGGTAAGTCGTTCAGCAGTGTGAGCAGGCGATATTATAGCACCTGATTGAGACTACGTAGAGAGAATTACGACCATCTAAGAGGACCGATTGATCAGAGGAGCCACGACATGCCTTCCTACCAGAGGTTCGGAACCTCAAGAGCCTGATGTACCCTTGACTACGCCGACTGCTACGGATTCCAGTTGGGTCAGAGTCAAGGCACGTATACCGGTGTTAGCACGGTCAGCCAAGGACCGATTCACGCTATTCCGAGGCGAGTCTGATCCCTGGATTGCACGGACTTGGTTAGACAATTTGGAGGATACATTTGAGTTCATGAGTTGCACCGATGAGGAGAAGGTGGGTCTAGCAGCTTATCATCTTAGGGAGCAGGCGGTTACATGGTGGAAAATGCAGAAGACCTTGATGGGAGAGCAACATCACCGGGCGCTTTTCCGAGATATATTCTAGAGGCGATTTTCCTTCAAGGTTTCTACCGCACGACGCCGGAGTTCTTAAGCCTTGCTGTGGGATCGATCGGGCTTATGGAATACAATGCGAGTTTACTCGATTAAGCGGAATTTCGTCGCTCTGTAGCACAGATGAGGACCGGATGTTACAATTCACAGTGGTTTGGGCAGCCTATATTCGAGTAAGAATGTCCGATCCTCCATTAACTCGCACTGCAGAGGCAATCGGATAGGGCTCGTTTATTGAGATGACTTCTCAAAGAAATTGCAAAGGAGAAGGAAGTAGAGAAGCAGATGTCCTGTGGAAAGCAAATGGAGGCAGGATACGACCACTAAGGCTCAGAATAAGCAGAATCAGAGTGTGGCTTCTCGTGGTACTTCGTGAGGGATCATCTAGGCACAGAAGGGAAGCGACCGCTGGATACTCGGCGGTTCTCAGAAGAACCGTAAGAGTGGATACATGACTAGATGTCGTAGATGTGGGTCCGGAAATCATAGTGTTCCCAAGTGTCCCCTGGATCGAGATGTTTGTTATTACTGCAAGCATCCAGGGCATACTAGTCGAGAGTGTACTCTGAAGGCACAGCTGGAGGGTTCAGGCAATTCCAGCAAGGGAAAGAGATCTGATCAGCATCATCAGCAGAGGTCAGCACCTAGGACGCAGATGCATGGTCAGAGACAGACACTACCTCCTACAGCTCAGATATATCATATACATGGGAGTGATTCTTCCGGGATGCCAGCAGCGATTCATTATACCCCAGCTCCAGAGTTATTATTCGGACCATCTACTCGATATCTACCTACGGCTCTGAGGATATATTATGCTCACTGCAGAGTCACCCTCCAAAGAAATCATCATCTCGCACTGATCCATCCGGAGTGGAGGCATTCTACTATTATATCTGGAGCGCAGCGCAGGTGGAGACTGGACGAGTTTATGCCATTACCCGAGAGGACGCTCAGCGGGCCGAGGGATCGGTCATTCGGGGTATGATTTTGGTTTATTCTATACCTGCTGATACATTGATTGATACTGGTAGCTCGCATTCCTTTATTTCTAGTATATTTCTGAGAAAAATTGGGAGAATCCCTATGATTCGTTCTTGTGGATTAGCGGTATCATTACCATCGGGCGAGGTTTTGACCAGTCATCAAGTAATCGAGGGTTGTCCGTTGGATTTTGAGGGACATATACTTACGGTGGACCTTCAGGTGCTAGAGATGGTGGAATTCGACATTATACTCGGAATGGATTGGTTGGCTACATATTATGCTACAGTGGATTGTAGAGCGAGAGTAGTGACCTTCCGACCACCCGATCAGCCTGCATGGGAATTCGTGGGTACCCGTGATGATGGAGTGTCCGTTATATCTGCACTTCAGGCTCGGAGATTATTGTCGCATGGTTGTCAGGGTTACTTATTCTCGTTGGTCAAAGTGGAGAGTGAGGAGATACCACCTCTTTCCAGCGTACGGGTAGTTCGTGAGTATCCGGATATATTTCCAGATGAACTTCCGGGCTTGCCACCTCCGAGGCAAGTGGAATTCGCGATAGAGGTGATTCCGGGAACCGCACCGGTGTCAAAAGCTCCATACCGGATGGCACCGAAAGAGTTAAGTGAGCTAAAGATACAGCTGCAAGAGTTATTGGATAGGGGTTTTGTGCGTCCTAGTGTTTCACCTTGGGGAGCTCCGGTGCTGTTTGTTAAAAAGAAAGATGGATCTCTGCGGTTATGTATTGATTACCGACAACTTAATGCAGTGACCGTTAAGAACAAATATCCACTGCCGAGGATAGAGGATTTGTTTGATCAGCTCAAGGATACTTGCGTGTATTCCAAGATTGATCTGCGATCAGGTTATCATCAGCTGAGGGTAAGAGACGAGGATGTTCAGAAGACAGCGTTCCGCACGCGTTATGGACATTACGAGTTTCTAGTGATGCCATTTGGTCTTACTAATGCTCCAGCTGCATTTATGGATTTGATGAACCGGGTATTCTTGAGGTACTTGGATCAGTTTGTCATTGTATTCATAGATGATATCTTGATATATTCTCGTTCTGAGGAGGAGCATGAGCACCATCTTCGGATTGTATTAGAGACGTTGCGACGAGAGCATTTATATGCCAAATTCAGTAAGTGCGCTTTCTGGTTATCTTCTGTGGGATTTCTTGGACATGTGGTATCTAGCAGAGGTATTTCAGTTGATCCCCAGAAAATCGAAGCGATTACCAGTTGGGAGCAGCCAAAGTCAGTTCAGGAAGTCCGTAGTTTTCTTGGATTGGCCGGATATTACCGTAGATTTGTGGAGGGATTTTCCCGTATAGCCACCCCACTTACTCGCTTGACCCGGAAAGGGGTCAAGTTTGCTTGGTCAGAGGCGTGTGAGTCCAGTTTTCAGGAGCTTAAGCGTTTCAGTTTCTAGACCGACTCGTAATTCCTTCTTATGCGATGGGATGGTCCTATATCGATGCTTCTTTCCAAGGATTGGGAGCAGCTTTTGATGCGTTCGACTGCAGTAGTATCTTATGCCTCCGTCGCCTTAAGGATCATGAGAGGAATTATCCGACACGATCCGAGTTAGCAGCCATTATCTTTGCGCTAAAGATATGGAGACATTATCTGTATGGGATTACTTTTGAGATCTATACGGACCATAAGAGTTTGAAATATCTTTTCACTCAGAAAGAATTGAACCTTAGACAGAGACGATGGATGGAATACTTAAAGGATTATGATTGCACCATTCAGTATCATCCGAGTAGGATTCGGCAGATCATTTGGCCGCGATGGCCATCGATCTTGTTCGGCCGATTCTGAGTTGGGGTTGTCGGAACATGGTCAAACATCCCGAGGGATATTGGTATCTATGGTTGCTCAGTCTGCTATTATTGAGAGGATCAAGGAGGCACAACGATCTGCGATTCTTATGCAAGACTCGGACTCGGGGAACCATGCATTTCTTGTGTGTGAGACCGAGTCCTCCGATTCAGAGGGAGATTATGTGTTCCAGACACACATCCGATTAAGGAGGAGTTATTACGAGAGGCACATCACTCGAGATTTGCTATACATCCTGGCGGTACCCGGATGTATCAGGATTTGAGGCGTTCATACTGGTGGGACGGTATGAAGAGAGATATTGCGGATTTCGTCGCTCGATGTTTGGTCTGCCAGCAGGTAAAGGCTGAACATCAGAAACCCGCCGGATTGCTACAGAGAATCCCAATTCCGGAATGGAAGTGGGAACATATTACGATGGATTTTGTTACGGGGTTGCCCAGAACCCGTAAAGGACATGATGCGATTTGGGTGATTGTTGATAGATTAACCAAATCCGCTCATTTTCTTCCGATTCGTGAAACACATCCATTGGATCGACTAGCTGAGTTATACTGCAGAGAGATTGTCAGACTGCATGGAGTACCCTTGAGTATCATATCTGACAGAGATCCGCGTTTTACTTCACGATTCGCGAGTCTTGATGCTATGGGCACCGAGCTCCTCAAGATCGCATTTCACCCGCAGACGGATGGACAGTCGGAGCGTACTATTCAGACTTTGGAGGACTTATTGAGATCTTGCGTCATGGATTTCGGAGGCAGCTGGGAGGATCACGTTCACTTGGTGGAGTTCGCGTATAATAATAGCTATCACTCTTCCATTCAGATGGCTCCCTTTGAGGCTTTGTACGGTACGACCTGCAGATCTCGATTGTGGGAGGATGTTGGGGAGCGGCGATTATTGGGCCCTCGAGTATTGACGATGAGTTAGTTCGTGTTATCGACGGCGATTGTCGAGAGGCTCGTGATGCGAGAAAAGTTATGCGGATCGAAGGCGAAGACCCCTGGAGTTTTCTATAGGGGATCATGTGTTCCTACGTGTATCGCCTACGAAAGGAGTCAAGAGATTCGGAATTAAAGGAAAATTAGCACCCCGCTACATTGGACCATTCGAGATATTGGAGCGGATTGGAGGTGTAGCATACCGGCTGGCTCTACCTCCGACGCTTTCGAGCGTCCATAACGTATTCCATGTGTCTATGCTGAGGAAATACGTACCGCATCCGGATCATGTTCTGACAGAAGTGCCGGTTCCACTCCAGCCTAACGCGACATATGAGGAGGTTCTCACGGATTCTTGATCGCAAAGAGCGCCGATTCTGAACAAAACCATCCGCCTGGTAAAGGTTGGATGGCAGCATCACACTGATGAGGAGGCTACATGGGAGCTGGAGGATATCATACGAGTTCGATACCCTCACCTGTTCACGTGAGGTATGTAGTAATTTAAGAAATTTCTTACGTTAATTACTGCATATAAGTATGGAAATTTGGGGACCAAATTTTATTAAGTGGGGGAGAATGTAGAATACGGAAAAAAAAAATATTAATTAACTCGTTAATTAATTAGGATTAATTAGGGGATTAATTAGGATGTAATGGATCACGAATCGGGCTCGGGTTATAATAATGGACTGGGCTGGAAATGGGCTGTAATGGACTGGGCCGAAATTGGGCTGTAATGGACTGGGCCGAAATTGGGCTGAACCCAATCGGATTGGGTTAGGGTTGAGCTGGGTTAACCGGATCAGGCGAACGGCGTTTATAAGTTGCCGAACGAACCGATTTCGGCAGATCGCGATTTCGGTTTCCATTTCTTCTTCTCCGCCTCATTCTGTTCTTCTCCGCGCCGAACGCATCTTCGCCGCGCGCTCTCCTCGCCGATCTCGTCGGCGTCCGGTGCGAGGAGCTCGACGGCGCCATTTGGTAGATCTCCGGCCGGGGGATCAAAGGGGGGTTCTCGCCTGGACGGAAATCGCGGCGACACTCCCATCGGACAGCGGCGTCGTTGGCGGCCAAGAGTGCCGCCATCGAGGTAAGGCTCGAGAGTCGTCTTCCCTTCCGAGATTAGGTTTTGCTGTTAGCTGTGGTTGGCATGATTTTAGCTTAGATCTATGTTTGGCAGTGATCAAGAGCTTGATCTGATTCGGCGAGCAGACAAGATTTGGGAATTTTGCCACCGGTAGAGTTGGGATCACGGTAAGATGGATCTAACCGAATACTATAAGCTGTGGTATAAATTGATTTGTGTTCTGTTAAAGTGTGATTGTGGGATTTGGTTTATTCGGGAAAAAGTTAGTTGCCGATTAGTAATTGAGATTGTTGATTCGAGTATTGTTGCTTGGGAATTCTTGTTGATGTTTGGGTTGTCAGGATTGTTAGGGATTTCTTTTATATATGATCGGCTGTGGAAAACTCTGTGTGGTTATGGTTGTCGATGTGCTTGATCTGGATTGTTTCCGGTGAGCAGAGATTGAACAGAGGTGTTGCCGAAGATGCTCCGTTTGGTGTCAAGGGTGAGGAGCTGCTGTCGGGAGAAAATCAAGATGGGGAAAGTGGTTAATTAGGCTTTCCGTGGTGTTAATTGTGTAGGAGATCGAGTGATTAAATGTAGGTTCTGTGGATGGTTTGATTGGGTTGTAATCTATTTGAGGTAAGGATGGATTGTTCCTAACCAAGGATTGTGCCGGCTATGGGTGTTCGTAGAGAGGAGAGTTGTGATGATAGAGTTGATATTGTGATTGTGGATTTGGGTAGTATAGTGAATTTGAATTGCCAATGAGTGGTTAGGCTTGTTGTTTCGGGTATTGGTGCTCGAGTAATATTAATGGATCTTTGACCTGTTTAGACTTAGAGATCTATGTAGTTGACCTAGGTAGTGTAAACGGTTGGGATAAGTATGGTTCTTATTCAGAGACGGAAAATAATACGAATATAAAATAGTATTTATTCGTATTATTATTGGAGTGTTATGCTAAATCCTAATTTGTGATTATGTGCAGGTTTGGGATACGGGCGGGCCGTAGGTGAGGATTATCTGAGCCGTATCGTGGGTAATATCTACAGTCCGTAGTTTGATCAATTCTAGTGCATGATATTTTAAATATGGTTATTCTTGTTTACCTTAGATCCACTCATATTGTATCTTGTGCTTGTACTTAACCTGCGATCTTTGAGATATTGCTGTTAATCTATCATACCTTTATCTCGGATAGAAATTATAACCACAGTTGTTTGTTAGGTGATAGGTATTGATTAAATGCATGTAGTCACTAGTGTGGACTTAGATGGGGTTACCGGGTTCCATCACTAGGTTAGGTGATGAGTCCTCGGTCGTTGTACCGTACATATATTAGTGAGTTAACTTGATGAACCTATTTACCTTTACATAGGTAAGTAAGTTGGGGTTACGGATCAATCGTCCTTGCATGGTTGACTTTTGTTGACTAGATCTCCTTGTGGATTAGGGAGTGTTGTGGGGATGTATGTGTGAGCTATGCATCATTACATTTGCATGCATCTTGTGACTTGGTCTTCCTTGTGGAAGAGACGGGTCATCGGACATCCCGCCTCCCGCCACCACTGGTAGTGGTAGCAGTGGTTGAGGGCGAGAGCATTAGATGTGCGCTACCGACCACTATATATGGTGGTAGCCGGAGATGCGACCTGGCCACCGTCTGCAGTGGTGTTAGCACTCGCCCACTATAGATGGTGGTTATTCTGACGCGTTGTCTGCAGCGGCGCTTGTCTACTCATGGGTAGGGACGGCGTGGCTTGCAGCAGGGACCCCTAGGAGTAGTTAGCTTTTTACGCTTATATACTACTCATTCATACTACCCAACTCGGCCACTCGAGAGTAGTGGTAGCTAGAGTCGGGCTAGTTGTCATTTGTCGTGCCACCACGCCACTCGGGGTCGTGGTTGGGGTCCAGACAGTGACCATGTATATGCATTGCTGATATATATGTATGCATGTATTTGATATATGTTTTACATATGCCTGTGAGATGCTGCATATGATTGTACATCATGCTACATGCCTTTTGCATATTTTATATACCGTTGTGCATGTGTTGAGCATGAGTGTGTACTGCTTGGATTATGTCATGATATACCTGTTCAGGATGTTATAGATCATATGGAGGATGCCGTCGCATGTATGTACATTACTTTATGTAAGTCGATCCGTTCAGTTTATGCTATGAGTAGGACATATATGTGATTACTGATTACTATGCTTAGTACTGTATGTCTGTTGGACTCATGCTGCATACCTGTAGATCTTCACATGTATTCTTGTAGATCTCTTACCCTGTATGTTGTTCATGCACTTCTATATATTACCCCTGAGTTTTATACTCACCACCCTGGACCCTGGGTTTCCTGTCGCCCAGGTAGTAGATAGAAGACTTTGGCAGAGACTTGGAGCATTGCCACCCGATCCCATCTCGCTGTTTTTCCGAGGGTTTTGTTTCCCATCTCATGTATCTACATATGGACTTTTATTGCTATTGGAGATCGTGATGTATTTTGCTCTTGTGATATTCGATATGAGATTCTGTTTTTGGTATGGACGGATATACCGATGTACCGATGTTGTTGAGTTGTATTTCCATTATGTTTGGCTTCCGCTATTGATGTTATACGTTTTGCTGTGTTGTTATACATTTTCGATATGTGTTATACTGGCTGCGACTTTGTACCGTATTGGAATTGTCATAAGGGGGTGTCGTCCGTTGGCCGGACAGAGTCTACCTCGGGGCGTGACAAGTGATAACTGTCATTTTGTTGTATTATTTTGGTCTTTAATATCACTGTTTTTATCCTCTCGAGTGATTTATTATTGATTATTTACATGTTTTATGAGTTGGATATATTTTTGGACCTTATTGTAAATTCTCCTAATTTTTGGACTTATATGCAAATTTTATCTTTGTTTGTAGGAGATCGAGATGAGCCACTGGACTAGACTCAAGTTGAATCAAATATGGCTTCATCTAGGACTAGAAGGATTATTTCAAACGTAATTAATCTGTACCTTTCATCAAGATCAGAAGCAGCTTAATCAAAGAGTTCAGATCTAGTCAATCCTGATCGTCCAATGAGATCTGATCGATTCTGAGCCATCTATCTAGATCTGAAGAGATCAGGTCCGTACATTTAGATCTGGACATCTTATCCTTTCATTTAGATCCGGTCGATCATGATTTTCCATTCAGATTCAATTAGTTCCATTCATTAGAGATCGGATCAATCTAGACCGTCCAATGTGATGGATCGATCTGAGCCATTAATCTGAATCTGGAGCGATTTAGCCCATGCATTGTGATCTACACATCTTGTCTGTTCATACGAACCGTTGGATTTTGATTATCCCTTCAGATGGATCAGATTCGTCCGTTTGAAATCAGATTGATTACAGTCATTGGATTGGGCAGCCAAATGAAGCCAACTTAATTGATTAATCAAGCCCTGGCTCTAAGGAACGGCTGAGATTGAAAGGGAAATTGAATCGGACGGCTGATGTTTTTCATTTAATAAACCCTACCTTCCCAAATCAGAAAAAAACATCGCGCAGAATCCTTCGAGCGGCCGTCTTTTTCCTCTCGCAAGCGCGGGCGACCGGCAACTACACGCGCGGCGGCGACAATCCGGCATTCCATTCCGGTGACCTTCCCTCCGACAGCCGGCGATGATCCCAGGCGAGCCTCGGCGGATGATTAGGTGTCGTGATTCGGACAATTAATCGGGAGAGGGGCAAGCGAGGGATTCCGGCGAGTACACCCTTCACCGGCGTTCACTCCATTCCGGCGGCTGGGATAGGCCTTTCCATCTCGCCAGAGCCACCCACAAGCTGCGCCAGTTTAGGACAGCTCCATCTCCACCGGTGAAGTTCCATTTCACTGTCCAGTGACTCTACAGCCGCCGAAATAGTGATCGTGTTCCTCCATCTGTCCGTCCTCCCTGCTGTGCTGATTGGGCAGCTTCGCATTCACCGTCGAAGTGGGCTGTTCAGTTTGTTGCGACCGCCGTGTGGTTACCGGTCGTTGTTTTATTTGGATCGATATGTGTGTTTGTTTGTGTGTTGAACACCTAATTAGTTGGGATTTTGTGTTAGTTATGTTCTATTAATTATTCCTATTAGATTATGCATTTGTTAGTAGTTGATTAGGTTTGTTCCTATTACTTGTTTGTTTGTTTACGTGTAATGTTATTTCTATAGGTTTGGTTGTTCCTTAGTTGTTTAATTTTGTTCGTTATTTAGTTGTAGGTTAGTTTAATTTCTTGTTGCTGATGTACTAACCCCATCCATTAAAATTGTCCAATTAATGCATCGTATAGTGACAATATGGTGTTTTGGTTGGAGTGCTTTAATTATTAGGTTAGATTTCCTTTACATTCGACCAGTTGCCGTATAGTGCTAGTGCGGTGTCTGGTTGAATTGCTTTTGTTTATTGCATTTAGTTTAGCTTTTCAGTGACTGTTCGATCACTATGTCGTATAGTGATAGTGCGGTGCTTGGTTGAATGGTTCACATTTGTTTGATCATTGTACCGTATAGTGACAGTGCGGTGCGTGATCACTTACTTTTGCGCATTAGGATAGTTGTTTGTTATTTGTTAATTGGTAGTTAGATTTACTTTTTGCATGTTCAATTCTCATGTTTGCTTTTGATTTTTCATTTTAATAAATTCAGAAAACCCCCAATGTTTACTTCTGTTTAAAAACAAACGTCCAACCATTAGGTTCGTTGGGAGAAGACCCGAGTCAATCCTATACTGCATTAGTGTAGTTAGGGGGTTCGGTAAATAATTTGGTAATGGTATTGCGACAATTCACCGCTCTATCATGCTTCCATCAGCTATTGTCATGCTAATGTGGTCTACACCACCAAGGCACGTTGGGCTTACACTGCCAAGACTCCGCTTGGACTTTATGGCACCAACCATTGGACTTATGTTGCCAAGACTCCACCCTTGGACTTTACACCGCCAATAATCCCCTTGAACTTCTAAATTGCCAAGTACCAATGACTTGGACTTTCACCGCCAAGACTACACACATGGACTTACGTGGCCAAGACTGCACCCTTGGTCTTTCCTTACCAACCCATGTTGAAATTTCCATTTGCCAAGACTCAAGCTTGGACTTTCCCTTGACAAGACCCATGCTTGGACTTTCCATGCTAAGTACCCATGACTTAGACTTTTCCCATGACAATGGTCAAACCATCGTCAAACATCAAAATACCACTTGAGTTAAACTCAAGTCCGGTCAATCATGACTGAGGTCGATTGCACCAACAATCTCCCCAACACATTGTCAGACATCACTGTCAAATATCAAAACACTACTCGAGTCAAACTCGAGTCCGGTCAATCATGACCTGGGCCGATTGCACCAACAATCTTCCCCTTTTTGATGTTTAACAAAAACCAAACACCTTTGAGTTAGGCCACCTAACTCAAATCTCCTAACCAATTGTCCCAAATTGGTAATCTCATAAATTCTCTCCCTTTTTGACATACATCAAAAAGGTTCTCCCCAAGGAGGTTAATGTCTCATACCTTGGTCCAAAAACATCTAGGATGCCTTCACTCTTCCTAGTGATAAGTCCCATATCACTCAAGAGAGGCTTCCTATAAACAACCAATTTCCAAATTGGGCATCTCACATTCTCCCAAAATTCTCTCCCTCATGAAGAAGAACACATCTATCATCTCATGATGGATACCTCCCCCTAAAGGCTTGCTCCCCCTTGACCATTGCACTAACAATGTCCTTGGAGAGTCCCTAAGCATATAAGAACACTAAACCATCAAAAATAAGGTCAAAAGTTCAACATTGAACTTTCCCACACCTTAAAATTGATACATCACCCTAACAACTCTCCTAATCCATATCCAATAGATTTTCACCCTTTCCAATGCTTTCCAAAGCATATCCTAGGATTAGGAGCAGTTAGGGAACCCTAACATGGCTGAAACATGGGCTAAGCATCCTTGTTTACTCAAAATCAGCATTGGCAGTCGACTTTATCAGTCAACAATCGGCTGCCCCCATCACTAGTCGACTGCCATATGGCAGTCGACTGATATCTGCAAAATGCAGAAATCAAAAATCAAAAATCAGGTTTTGAAATTCATAAGTAATTATACATAATCCGAAAAATCATGAAAATTCATATGTATAATACTTATAACACACATTATGGGTGAAAAATGTTTGAAAAATATTTTACCCATAAAATAATGAAATTGATACAAAGTTCAAAAATGAGAAAAACTTTATTGTTTGAGCTCACTTTGTATCAACATCATCAATGGTGATTGCTATCAAAAGATAGACTTCACCAATGTTTTTCAAAGTGATTTTGAAATAGTTTTAAAACCTTATATTGAACCATGGTCTATGGGCTTAATATAGGCTTTCCTTATGATTCATCCATGGTTTTAGATGAGTTTGAGTTCATCTAGATGCATGAACCATGCACCTTGAACTTAACTCATTTCCTAACATCTCACATGTGTCTAGGGTGTTTGAAAACACACACATGTCAATTTGATGTGAGATGTGGGTTTTGGTTCATCCTAATCTAAGGCCTCATGCATTTTCTAAGGCAACTCTACTTGATTCCCTTATACATGGGACTTCAAGTCATGTCATAGTCCTTAAATCAATTTTAATTAATGCATGAATGATCATGGCATAAATGATAGTATAAATAAACATGGCCAATGATCATGATGTCATGACATATTATATAACCTAAGCATTCATGACATTAAAACTAAACCCTAAGCATAATCATGACATTTATATGATTTAAATGAATATGATGTCATGACATGGTATATGACAATCAAGACGTGGCAAATAAAATATAAAAGTATATAATACCTAAATTTTAATATTAGTTTCCATTTGTTATTATTAAACCCATTTTTCCATATTACTACTAATCCCCCAAGTGTGCCACAAACCCAAAATGGTACACTATGACTTTAAGACCTAAATTGTGCCAATTTGATCAATTTATCAAACTTCTTAAATAATATTGGCACATCCTAAAATCTTTTAGGATTATGATCAAACTTATTTCCAAGATACCCATAACCTTGGAAATGACCTAAAGTGTCACCTTTACCATGGTTAGGTTAACTACACATCCATTTAAAGTTGGCACACCCTAACCCATTTAGCGTGAATCGATCACGCTCCTAGGAACCAAATACCTATTGGAGCTCCTTGGGTTTACTAAGTATTCGTTAGGGATAGCCTCCCTAGATACTCTCCTAATGACCCTTCTAGGCTTGGTAGCCTTGGTCATTTGGGTCTTTCCTCAGTTAGCTCTAGGGGTAACTCCCCTTGTAACCTTCTTAGTGGCTTCCCTAGGTTTCCTTGAAACCCTAGACACTAGGCATCTACCTTGTTCAACCTTAGGGATGACTTCTCTATTGACCTAGGTTGTGTTCCATAATCGAATGAAACACTATGGTAGGTCTCCTTGGGCTTAGGTTTATGACCCAAACCTTTCTTTCCCTTGGTTGGACCTTGCTTTCTAAACCCTAGGTTTTGACTCCTTGACCTAGATTTTTGATCATTTGACCCTTGCATTTGATTTTGCACAATCCTAGGGGTCTTCTCCAACTTCTCAAGTCTTGACCTCAAGACTTGATTTTCTAGCTCTAATTGCGCAATTTTTTAATTTTTGTTTAATCTTTGGGCATTACCATTCCTTCTAGGCATATGCCTAGTTATACCTAGGTGATCCTATAATTTCCTAATGGTCTCCCTAGGTAGAATTATTTTAGGGACATTAGTCCCAAATTTCTCCTTATTACTAAAATGGACATGCTTAGCTCCTAAATAATAAAATCTATTATTCCTAGCATCCTCTTGTTCATGAATAATAGCAAGATTGCTAAAATTATTTCTAGCATGCTTTTGCCTATAACATAAAGAATGAGTATTATTAAATTTTACCTTAGGGTTTGATTTAAAAGCTCCCCCTACATGTGATGCTCCTTCCTTGCCTTTGCTTTCCTTCTTCCTAGGGCATTGACTCCTATAATGGCGCTTTTGGTTGCATTTGAAGTACATCATGTGCTCCTTGCTTTTAATTGTCGGGGCTCTGACTTCCTTTGACTTTTCTTGGAGTTTTGGTGTCGGTTGACTTTTCTTGACCTTCTTAGGGAACTTACTCATGTAATGCTCGGCTTCTCTATACTCAAAGCATATAAAATGGATTTTATTTTTAATTTAAATGCTTGAGTTACCTAGGGCGGTGGTCGGTGTCGGAGTTGATTCTTCACTTCTTCCGGAGGTTGAAGCGACTTCTTGATTTTGTTCCCGCTCCGATGTAGATGGTCTCTCCTCCCCCTCAATCCTAGAGGTGGAGGCTTCTCCTACTTCTTCTTCCTCCTCTTCCTCCTCGGATGTTGAACATTCCTCGACCTCCGAATCCTCACTTTCTTGTGAGGATGAACTTGCTTCTTCGATCTCTTCCTCAATTTGAGCCGATGATGGTTCTTCATGAAGCTTGGACAATTAGCTCCAAAATTTTTTTGCATCCTTGTATTCTCCTAATTTGGACATAACATCATTAGGAATTAAATCACTCAAAAATTTTATTACCTTATTACTCCTCTCGAATCCTCGGAGTTGTTCTTCGGTCCACTTCTTCATTTTGAGGAACCCTCCCTTACGCCCTCTTGGATATTTGAACCCTTCAATCAAAGTGGCCCAATCATCTAAGTCCATCATCATCATGAAGTCTTTAATCCTCGCCTTCCATTGATTGAAGCCTTCTTGTCTATAAAAGGTGTACTGGATTGGGGTATTGATGTCTCATCCCAAATTCTCTTGAAATTCTATCTTCCTTCCTCTAGCATGATTGCTCCCTGTTGTTAATCCGTTGAAGAGCGTCCTCGCTCTGATACCACTTGTTATGACTTATGCGCCCGATAGAGGGGAGATGAATAGCGTTTCATAATTTCAATCGCGAAATTCATTCGTGCTTGCTACACAATGTTAGTATGCAGTGAAAATATGAAATATACAATCAAAATAAACACAAGCACAATCACAATACGACAAGATGATGTAACGTGGTTTAGAACCTTAGGGTTCCTACTCCACGGGTGAGCTCAATGAGCTCTAGTGATGCACACACAACCATTAATCAATAACTCCTTCTCGGAACAATCCGGAGGTGGAGAAAACCTCTTACAATGGTTCTTACAACAATAAGAATGAAATACAAGCAATTACAAATGAAATACAATAAAAAAATGCAAAGAAAACTTTACAATCGATCTTTTGGAAGCTTGCTTGTTTGGTTGCTTGAGTTGCACTTGGAGACCCTGAAATGTACTTGCAAATTGCCCCAAAACTCCTCAAAGAACAATGCCAAAAATCCTCTCCACGAGCTGCTTTTATAACCTGCATTCAGGCTGGATTTCGCCCAGTAGTCGACTGATCGAGACCATCAGTCGACTGCTCCTATAGCCGTTGTCTCACAATGACATGAGCCACGTTGGATAAGTTCTAATGGATAGACCATCAATTGACTGAACATGACCATCAGTCGATTGATCGAGCCATCACTCGATTGCCAAACACTAGTAGTCGACTCGGGAACCTTCTGTGCTCGAAAATTCGACCAACAGTGGAGTGATATCTAGATCAGTCCACTGCTCAGGCCATCAGTCGACTACCCAATGCTGGCAGTCGACTTCTAGGTCATTTCCTGCAGTCGAACTCTAGTCGACTCCCATCAGTCGACTGACCATAATATCAATCGACTAATAACCTCATCCATGAGGTTTTAACCCTAAGTACGGTGCCCCTATACTTGGTAGACCTAACTTAGCCTAGACCTAAGCCTTCTAGCCACCTCCGTCAGCCTCACGCCTATCGGATCCTTCTAAGTCATCCATGACTTGTTCATCCATACTCTAACCTTCAGTTGCTTCACTCAGCTATTGTCATGCTAATGTGGTATACAATGCCAAGGCATGTTGGGCTTACGCTGCCAAGACTTCACTTGGACTTTATGCCGCCAACCATTGGACTTATGCTGCCAATACTCCACCCTTGGACTTCTAAATTGCCAAGTACCCATGACTTGAACTTTCACCGCCAAGACTACACACTTGGACTTACGTGGGCAAGATTGCACCCTTGGTTTTTCCTTGCCAACCCATGTTGGACTTTCCATTTGCCAAGACTCAAGCTTGGACTTTCCCTTGCCAAGACCCATGCTTGGACTTTCCATGCAAAGTACCCATGACTTGGACTTTTCCCCTAACAATAGTCAAACCATCGTCAAACATTAAAATAACACTACAGTCAAACTCGAGTCCAGTCAATCATGACCCGAGTCGATTGCGCCAACAATCTCCCCAACACATTGTCAGATATCATGTCAAACGTTAAAATACTACTCGAGTCAAACTCGAGTCCGGTCAATCATGACCTAGGCCGATTGCACCAACAGACTAATATCTACAAAATGCAGAAATCAGAAATAGAAAATAAATTTCATAAATTCATAAATAAATGTATGTATTTTGAAAAATCTTGAAACTTCATACATATAATACTTATGTCAAATAAAATGGGTGAAAAATATTTGAAAAATAATTTACCCACAAAGTAGGGAAATTGATACAAAGTTAAAAAATGTGAAAAACTTCATTTTTTTTAGCTCACATTGTATCAACATCATCAATAGTGACTTCTATCAAAAGATAGAGTACACAAAGATTTTTCAAAATGATTTTGAAATAGTTTTAAAATCTTATATTGAACCATGGTCTATGGGCTTAATGCACATGACTTGTACACAAGCTTTACTCATGATTTATCCATGGTATGTGTTGAATTTAAGTTCATCTACATGCAAAAACTATGAACCTTGATTAATTTATTTCCTTGCATCTCACATGTGTCTAGGGTGTATCAATACACACATGTCAATGTGATGTGATATGTGGGTTTTGTTCATCCTAAACTAGGATTTCATGCATTTTCTAGGGCAACACTACTTAATTCCCTTATACATGGGACTTCAAGTCATGTCATAGTCCTTAGATCAATTTTATTTACTTTAAAAGCATGAATGATCATGACATAAATGATGACATAAATAAGCATGGCCAATGATCATGATGTCATGACATATGATATAACCTAAGAATAATCATGACATTTTATATGATTAAAAGAGACATGATGTCATGACATGGTAAAGCAAACAAAGCATGACAATTGTAAAATACTAAGGTATTAAATACCTAAGTCTTCAGCCCAAATTGTCATTTCTAAAATTAAATCCAATTTTGCATTAATGTCACTTATCCTCAAAGTGTGCCAAAAACCCAAAATGACACACCATGACCTCTAAACCTAGTTTGTGCCAATTTGATTGATTTTTAATAATTCTTCAAAATATATTGGCACATCCTAAAAGTCTTTAAGATATTAATTCAAACAAATTTCCAAGGTATCCATAACCTTGAAAATGACCTAAGGTGCCTTCTTTACCATGGTTAGGTTAACAACCCATCCAATTAAAGTTGGCACACCCTAACCCATTTAGCGTGAATCGATCACACTCCTAGGAACCCAAAACCTATTTGAGCTCTTTGGGTTTACTAGGTATTCCTTAGGGATGATGTTGGATTTCCGGCACCGCGACAAGTGTGTTTTCGAACATGTTTCTTAAACATGCACAACACGGAAGAAATAAAAGGCAATAAATCTAATTTATTACAAGACACATACCATACGCATGCATAGTACAACATATGTAGACATAATCGTAGTTCTAAATTTTACAATAAAAGGAATTTATTCTAGGCATACCTGAGGTCTCACGTGTAGCAGGAAAGACATCAACCAGAGCGACTCTCGCTAGAATCACCTCTATCCGTATCCACGTCGAGTATTGTCGAGATGACTTCACAAAGCCACGAGTCTCGTCTTCTTACGAGTCACTAGCCTCATGTCGAAGATGATGTGATCAAGAGAATATCACAATCCGAATCAAAATTCGGATTCGAAAACGAGTCCCCAAAACTAGCTTATCCGGAGATGTATTCGTCAACTATTTGACGAGTCCTTCATCCTCCACCTATTAGAATTACCGGAGATCGAATCCCCGGCAAGGTAGCCATTGTCGGAGCTTCAAACGCCATCCAAACGATGCTCCGACATGAAGGAAACAAGCTGTCCAGAAAACTGAACCATCATCAAACATCAAAATACCACTCGAATCAAACTCGAGTCCGGTCAATCATGACCCTGGTCGATTGCACCAATAATCTCCCCAACACATTATCAGACATCACTGTCAAACATCAAAATACAACTCGAGTCAAACTCGAGTCCGGTCAATTGTGACCTAGTCCGATTGCACAAATAGACTGATATCTACAAAATGCAGAAATCAGAAACAGACAATGAATTTCATATATTCATAAATAAATGTATGTATTTTGAAAAATCTTGAAACTTTATACATATAATACTTATGTCAAATACTATGGGTAAAAAATATTTGAAAACTAATTTACCCACAAAGTAAGGAAATTGATACAAAGTTTAAAAATGTGAAAAACTTCATTTTTTTTAGCTCACTTTGTATAAACATCATCAATAGTGACTTCTATAAAAAGATAGAGTACACAAAGATTTTTCAAAATGATTTTGAAATAGTTTTAAAACCTTATATTGAACCATGGTCTATGGGCTTAATGCACATGACTTGTACACAAGCTTTCCTCATGATTTATCCATGGTATGTGTTGAATTTAAGTTCATCTACATGCAAAAACTATGCACCTTGATTAATTCATTTCCTTGCATCTCACATGTGTCTAGGGTGTATCAATACACACACATGTCAATGTGATGTGAGATGTGGGTTTTGTTCATCCTAAACTAGGATTTCATGCATTTTCTAGGGCAACACTACTTGATTCCCTTATACATGGGACTTCAAGTCATGTCATAGTCCTTAGATCAATTTTAATTACTTTAAAAGCAAGAATGATCATGGCATAAATGATGACATAAATAAGCATGACCAATGATCATGATGTCATGACATATGATATAACCCAAAAATAATCATGACATTTTATATGATTAAAAGAGACATGATGTCATGACATGGTAAAGCAAACAAAGCATGACAATTGTAAAATACTAAGGTATTACATACCTAAGTCTTAAGCCCAAATTGTCATTTCTAGAATTAAATCCAATTTTGCATTAATGTCACTTATCCTCAAAGTGTGCCAAAAACCCAAAATGACACACCATGACCTCTAAACCTAGTTTGTGCCAATTTGGTTGATTTTTAATAATTCTTAAAAATATATTGGCACATCCTAAAAGTCTTTAAGGTATTAATTCAAACCAATTTCCTGTTAGTGAAAGCCCTAGAGCCAATCATATGATGATTGTTGTATGGACTTTATTGTATCATATTCCTATTTATAAAGGCTTGGTTATTATATTTACTTGTATTGGTGCCAAATAACTAAAAATAATAATGTCCTTGAGTAGTAGGTTCTTATCTATATCAATCGATTGGTTGAATCGATAATGAGATGATATAGAGAACACTACTCTTAATCATTCCTAGTCGAGTATTAACATTCAGGGACAATGTTAATGCGTAGAGACTAGCATGTAGGTCAACATGATGACTTGATCTCACAAGTCATGGATATGAGATATCAAGTTGACACATGGGTATGCATTGGAGAATGTATACTGAATGACACGCCATGAGAAAGTATCATGGATCGTTATATGAGTGTCATATACTTTCTCATGTGGCTATTAGTATGACTATTAGTCCTTAGACCTGAAGTCACCATGGTTCCCTACATAAGGAGTTGCATACTTTGGCTTCGTCAAACGTCACCCGTAAATGGGTGGACTATAAAGGCGATTACTGGGTATGTAACGAATTATGCAGAGGGATGTGAGTGATGTAGATGGGATCTATCCCTCCTATATGACGGGGGTGACATCGATATTCTTGATAGAGTGAGACCACGAAGTGCATGGCCATGCCCAAATGAGTCAATATATTGAGCTCATTTAATTAGAGTGAGTCTACTTGGAGTTCAAGATTTAGATTGTACCGAGGATGACACGGTCTATGCCTCGATTGGTCAATCTAGATGTCAAGGATAGAGGGACAATGTCACATATTGTGAGAGTCACAATTAGTAGTCACAAAGGTGATGTTGGAGCTCAACATTCTTGTAACTTGGGTAGCAATGATGTGTTGCTAGATACCGCTCATTGCTTATGTTCCTAAATCGGTTTAGGGACATTGTCAACGTTACAAGAACCTATAGGGTCACACACATAAGAGCAATTAGATGGAGATTAGGTTCATATGATGAACCATGAGGATTAGGTTCATGGGATGAACCAAATTGGATTAAGAGTAATCCTAATTAGACTAATTGAGTTAGACTCAAGTTGATTCAAGTGTTGAATGAGTCTAATTGAGATTTGATTCATCAAATCAATTTAAATTAATGAATAGAGATTCATTAAATTAAATTGACTTGAGTCAAGTGGTTAGATTTGATCAACCATGGGAGATTAGAGGTCAAGTTTGACTTGACTTGAGAGGGAAGATGAAAGGTCAAGTTTGACTTGACCAAATGCCATGTCATGATGATGACTAGGCATGGCCGGCCAATGATGATGCTCCACATCATCATTGACTTGGTCAATTGGTGCCACATCATGAGGGAGACCAAGGGTCATGGGAGTTACATGCATGCATGTAACCCCCCTTCCATGAAGTGGCCGGCCACTTTAGGGGTTTCATTAGATGAAATTCATTTGTGTGAGTTAATTCCAACTTCATCTTCAACCTTGGTGCTCTTCTCTCTCAAGCTCTACCTCTCCCAACCTCTCCTTGGCCGAAATTCCTAAGGGAGTGCTAGCACACTCAAAGGCATTTTTCTCCACCTATTGCTTGTGTGGATACCATAGAGGAGTGTGCACTTGACACTCTCGAGTTCCGGTGAACTTTTGGACGAGCGGGATAAGCGAAGGGCATCGCTACGAGGGTAACATTCTAACCTCTTAGATCTAAGGTAGATCTAGGATTTCTGTAAGCACATACATGTAATTATAATTTTTATACTTCGCACGGATCCGTGGCCGGGGCTTCCGAGGTTTCCGCAACGCAAAAAGCGGTTTTTGCGGCTCGGAAAAACCCAACAGTGGTATCAGAGCCACGTGCGAAGCATGTATGTGTTTCATTTTTGTAGTTTTTATATTAGATATAAAAATTACAGATTTATTTGTTTCTGTAAATTTTCTTATTTTATAGAATTTTTGGGTATTTTTCTCGTAGAGTCGAAGCAACGAGTGTTGGGACACTCGTAGGCTTCAACCGTCGAGAAAAACTCTCCGAATCGGCGAGTTCTCGCTTTAGGTTTTTGGGACAGCGACTTAAGTCGCTGTAAGATCATTGTAGGGACACTCGCGAAGGTTATTTTGTGAGTAGGGGCGCTGCCCCTATCCCCGAAAGGGGCCATGTCCCGCGATCGCACCCGGAAACCGCTTAGTGGGACCGTCTCGGAGAGGTGACTCATAAATTCAAAATAAATTAGGAAAAATTATAGAAATTTTCTGTAAAAATACATAATTTAGAATTATGTATAATTCTGTGATTGTCATCGCCCAATAACCCAATTGGATTGGATTATGTGTGTTATAATTCATAATACGGTCTGCGTGCCGTTTTGTGGTTGTGCGTGTTGTAAAGTGTTTGCGACCTGCGCGTCGCACCTCTTCTTTTAATATTCTAGTTGTAAATAGTTTTAGACTCGAATGTAACTCGAGTTTCGTATTTGTAATGTACAAAATGGAGCGGTGGAAAGTCCACTTGAAGACAAGCTTACGAGAAGGGTGACGACGACACATGGCGGTCAAAGGAAGCGCTTGGAGAAGCCGCTAGCCTTAGGTAGACCGTCCGATCTTCTCATTGGCTTGAGAAGATCGTTGTAGGGTCATGACTATATCACATTTAATTATATATATATATGTTGATATATATATATATATATTTAATTGATTTTTGCTTGTATGTATGTGATGCATGCTAGTAGAATAATTAATGTATGTATATGATGCATGCTAGGTTAATTTTCTTGTATGTATATGATGCATGCTAGAATAATTAATGTATGTATATGATGCATGCTAATATAGGATAATAAAGGCCTAAATGCGTATAAGATACACATTACGATTAGATTAGATCATAATCGAATCAACTCGAAAATGCCTACCGAGCCTTGATACCCATCACTACCTCGATCATTTGTCGTTGTTGAATCGCCAAAGCGAGCAACACATATTATCTTGGTAGGGTGCGGAGAGGACAATCTTGGTCCCGCCTATCACGACTCGGGTTAGAGTAAGCTCAATTAGATTGAGCAAAACTAGTTAACTCAATTGGATCGAGTAGAACTATAGGCATATTCCAATCGTTGGAAAGATAGGTTAAGATCGCATTTACACTAAATCTTGGGTGATTTAGCCAAAGCTAACTCAAGGTCTTTTGTAAATGTGGGTCTTAATCCTATAAACAAGAGTTGCATAGAGATGTAATCGGTAATGTGTTACCCACCGATCGTACTAAGTCTTGGGCGATTTAGCCAAAGCTAACTCAAGGCTTAGTATGATGTGGATCTTGTCCCGCAAGAATTATAGCTAGTTTGTTTGAATCTAGTAATGTGGTTTGACCACATCCATAACTCGATTCTACAAAATTCCTATAATTCAGTGGGAGCATCATTTGATTAAAGGCCTAATTAAATGATAAAAGGAATATGATATTAATCCTCTGCATTGTATGTTGTAGATTACTATGTCAACAAACACGAACACTCTCTCTCTGCGATCTGTCCTTGAGAAGGACAAGCTCAATGGAGCAAATTTCCTGGACTGGTACAGGAACCTGAGAATTGTTCTCACCCAAGAAAGGAAGCTGTATGTCCTGGGCGGCCCATTAGGAGGCACCTCCACGCCCTGCTGCCTCATGGTGACAAAGATGCTTACAAGAAGCATCAAGATGATGCATTAGATGTGTCATGTCTAATGCTCGCGACCATGAACTCTGAGCTTCAGAAGCAACATGAGTTCATGAATGCTTATGATATGGTTGGACATCTTCGTCAACTATATCAAGGACAAGCTAGGCATGAGAGATATGAAGTCTCTAAGGCATTATTTGGGTCCAAAATGCAAGAAGGGACTCCCGTAGGTACATATGTACTCAAGATGATTGGGTACGTAGAAAACCTACAAAGGCTGGGATTCCCACTTGGCCAAGAGCTGGCCACTGACCTAATCTTGCAATCTTTGCCACAAGCCTTCAATCAATTTGTCATGAATTATAACATGAATGAAATTGATAAGCCACTGCCTGAAATGCTCAGCATGTAAAGAACTGCTGAGCTTAACCTTAAGAAGGGAAAATCTGACACCATTTTGATGGTGCAGAAGAAGAAAGGCAAGGGCAAGCCTAAAGGTAAGGAAAGTCCCAAGCCAAGGGCAAAGGCAAAGAACTTAAACCCAAAGGAGGGGTAGCAAGGAAGGGGCTTGCTTCCCGCAGGAAAAGCGGGACCTTTGGAAGGCGTAGCTAAGGCATACTGGAAATCTTAAGAAGAAGAGAAGTGAGACTTCTACTTCAGGTATAAATGTTATAGAAGTCAATCTATCTATTTCTTCATCATGGGTATTAGATACCGGATGTGCATCTCACATTTGTACCAATGTGCGAAATTTGAGAAATAGCGGGGCATTGACAAAGGCGAGGTGGACCTACGAGTAGGCAATGGAGCAAGGGTTCTTCTTTGTTCTTTGTAGGAACTTATGATCTATCTCGCCCTCTGGGCTTGTACTAGAATTAGATGAATGTTGTTATGTGCGCTTTAACTAAGAACATCATTTGATTTCTTGTTTGGACAAGAAAGGTTTTTCATTTATAATAAAGAACAAATGTTGTTCAGTTTATTTAAATGATATGTTCTATTGTAGTGCACCTCTAATGAACGGACTCTACTTTCTAGACTTATCTATAACATAAGTACCAAGAGGTTCAAGTCAAATGAGTTGAACCAAACCTATCTCTGGCATTGTCGCTTAGGTCACATAAATGAGAGTCGCTTATCTCAGCTCCATAAGGATGGGCTGCTAGACTCATTTGATTTTGAATCATATGAGACATGCGAGTCTTGCCTTTTAGGCAAGATGACCAAGACTCCCTTTAGTGGACATAGCGAAAGAGCAACAGATTTGTTAGGACTTATACATAGTGATGTATGTGGTCCTTTCAATGTTGCAGCTAGAGGTGGTTACAGGTACTTCATTACATTTACTGATGACTTCAGTAGATATGGTTATGTGTATCTTATGACACATAAATCAGAATCCTTTGAAAAAGTTCAAGGAATTCAAGAATGAAGTACAAAACCAGCTTGGCAAGAGTATTAAGATACTTCGATCAGATCGAGGTGGAGAATACCTTAGCCATGAGTTTCATGATTATCTAGCTGAGTGTGAGATTCTATCCCAACTCACTACTCCTGGAACACCACAGTGGAATGGTGTATCTGAAAGGAGGAATCGTACCTTATTGGATATGGTACGATCTATGATGAGTCACACAGATCTTCTTATATCCTTTTGGGGATATGCTCTGGACACAGCAGCCTTTACCCTTAACCGTGTACCATCCAAGGCTGTGGAAAAGACACCATATACGATATGGAAAGGGAAAAATCCCAAGATGTCTTTTATGAGGATTTGGGGTTGTGAGGCTTACGTTCGACGTCAAGTCTCAGACAAACTGGGACCCAAATTCGATAGGTGCTATTTTGTTGGATATCCCAAGGATACAAAGGGATATTACTTCTACATTCCTAGTCAGCACAAAGTGTTTGTGGCAAAGACTGGGGTTTTTCTAGAAAGGGATTTTGTTTCTAGAAAAACTAGTGGGAGTACCTTCGATCTTGAAGAAATTCAAGATAAGGACCATAGCACTGAGGCCTTGACGGAGGTTGAACAGGAACCACAAAGTGTTGTGGGTGATGAGGTTGTTGCACAAAGAGTTGTGGAACAACCACCTATTCAAGTAGACCTACCTCTTCGCAGGTCTGATAGGGTACGTCGTCAGCCTGAGAGATACTCATTTCTCTTGTCTGACCATGATGACGTTATACTCATTGAGAATGAGCCTACCTCCTATCAGGAAGCTATGATGAGCCCAGATTCTGAGAAATGGCTAGACGCCATGAGATCCAAGATGGAATCCATGTACACTAACCAAGTATGGACTTTGGTTGATGCACCTGAAGGGGTCAAACCCATTGGGTGTAAGTGGGTCTTTAGGAGAAAGACTGACATGGATGGACTTACGCATACCTATAAGGGCCGATTGGTGGCTAAAGGTTTCAAGCAAATTCATGGTATTGACTATGATGAAACCTTTTCTCGATGGCGATGTTTAAGTCCATTCGGATCTTGCTTGCTATTGCGACATACCACGATTATGAGATCTGGCGGATGGATGTCAAAACCGTTTACGAATGGAAACTTACTCGAGGATGTGTACATGACACAACCTGAGGGTTTTGTAGATCCACAGCATACTGGGAAGGTATGCAAGCTGCAAAGGTCCATTTATGGGCTAAAGCAAGCTTCTCGGAGCTGGAATCTTTGATTCGATGATGCGATCAAACAGTTTGGTTTCATCAAGAATGAAGATGAACCCTGTGTCTACAAGAGGGTTAATGGGAACACAGTTGTGTTCCTTGTATTGTATGTGGATGACATACTACTCATTGGGAATGACATCCCTTCGCTACAGTCTGTGAAGACTTGGCTGGGGACGTGCTTCTCAATGAAGGACTTAGGTGAAGTAGCCTGTATTCTAGGCATCAAGATCTATAGAGATAGATCTAAGAGATTGCTTGGCCTAAGTCAGAGTACATACATTGACACGGTATTACTTCGGTTTGCCATGCAGAATTCCAAGAAAGGACTTCTGCCGATGTCACATGGTGTAAGTCTTTCGAAGACTCAAAGTCCCTCTTCTAGAGAGGAGAGAGACCGCATGGATAAGATCCCTTACGCATCTGCTATAGAATCTATCATGTACGCCATGCTTTGTACTCGTCCTGATGTCTCATATGCTTTGAGCATGACGAGTAGATACCAGTCAGATCCAGGTGAGCGTCACTGGATAGCAGTCAAGAATATTCTTAAGTACTTGAGAAGAACTAAAGAATATTTCTTGATATTTGGAAGCGATGAGGAGCTAGCTGTAAAGGGTTACAGTGATGCCAGCTTCCAAACTGACCAGGATGATTATAGATCGCAGTCAGGGTTCATGTTTTGTTTGAATAGTGGCACTGTGTGCTGGAAGAGTTCCAAGCAGAACACAGTTGCTGATTCTACAACAGAGGTCGAATATATCGGTGCTTCCATCTCATTCGAGAGATTATCGATAGAGGATATGTGAAGATTTGCAGAGTACCCACAGAGCCTAACATCGCAAATCCCTTGACCAAGGCTTTGGCACAGAAAAAGCATGATGGTCACACTAGGTCATTGGGTATTAGATACTACGGTGATTGGCACTAGTGCTAGTGGGAGATTGTTAGTGAAAGCCCTAGAACCAATCATATGATGATTATTGTATGGACTTTATTGTATCATATTCCTATTTATAAAGGCATGGTTATTATATTTACTTGTATTGGTGCCAAATAACTAAATATAATAATGTCCTTGAGTAGTAGGTTCTTATCTATATCAATCGATTGGTTGAATCGATAATGAGATGATATAGAGAACACTACTCTTAATCATTCCTAGTCGAGTATTAACATTCAGGGACAATGTTAATGCGTAGAGACTAGCATGTAGGTCAACATGATGACTTTATCTCACAAGTCATGGATATGAGATATCAAGTTGACACATGGGTATGCATTGGAGAATGTATACTGAATGACCGCCATGAGAAAGTATCATGGATCGTTATATGAGTGTCATATACTTTCTCATGTGGCTATTAGTATGACTATTAGTCCTTAGACCTGAAGTCACCATGGTTGCCTACATAAGGAGTTGCATACTTTGGCTTCGTCAAACGTCACCCGTAAATGGGTGGACTATAAAGGCGATTACTGGGTATGTAACGAATTATGCGGAGGGATGTGAGTGATGTAGATGGGATCTATCCCTCCTATATGACGGGGGTGACATCGATATTCTTGATAGAGTGAGACCACGAAGTGCATGGCCATGCCCAAATGAGTCAATATATTGAGCTCATTTGATTAGAGTGAGTCTACTTGGAGTTCAAGATTTAGATTGTACCGAGGATGACACGGTCTATGCCTCGATTGGTCAATCTAGATGTCAAGGATAGAGGGACAATGTCACATATTGTGAGAGTCACAATTAGTAGTCACAAAGGTGATGTTGGAGCTCAACATTCTTGTAACTTGGGTAGCAATGATGTGTTGCTAGATACCGCTCATTGCTTATGTTTCTAAATCGGTTTAGGGACATTGCCAACGTTACAAGAACCTATAGGGTCACACACATAAGAGCAATTAGATGGAGATTAGGTTCATATGATGAACCATGAGGATTAGGTTCATGGGATGAACCAAATTGGATTAAGAGTAATCCTAATTAGACTAATTGAGTTAGACTCAAGTTGATTCAAGTGTTGAATGAGTCTAATTGAGATTTGATTCATCAAATCAATTTAAATTAATGAATAGAGATTCATTAAATTAAATTGACTTGAGTCAAGTGGTTAGATTTGATCAACCATGGGAGATTAGAGGTCAAGTTTGACTTGACTTGAGAGGGAAGATGAAAGGTCAAGTTTGACTTGACCAAATGTCATGTCATGATGATGACTAGGCATGGCCGGCCAATGATGATGCTCCACATCATCATTGACTTGGTCAATTGGTGCCACATCATGAGGGATACCAAGGGTCATGGGAGTTACATGCATGCATGTAACCCCCCTTCCATGAAGTGGCCGGCCACTTTAGGGGTTTCATTAGATGAAATTCATTTGTGTGAGTTAATTCCAACTTCATCTTCAACCTTGGTGCTCTTCTCTCTCAAGCTCTACCTCTCCCAACCTCTCCTTGGCCGAAATTCCTAAGGGAGTGCTAGCACACTCTAAGGCATTTTTCTCCACCTATTGCTTGTGTGGATACCATAGAGGAGTGTGCACTTGACACTCTCGAGTTCCAGCGAACTTTTGGACGAGCGGGATAAGCGAAGGGCATCGCTACGAGGGTAACATTCTAACCTCTTAGATCTAAGGTAGATCTAGGATTTCTGTAAGCACATACATGTAATTATAATTTTTATACTTCGCACGGATTCGTGGCCGGGGCTTCCGAGGTTTCCGCAACGCAAAAAGCGGTTTTTGCGGCTCGGAAAAACCCAACATTTCCAAGGTATCCATAACCTTGAAAATGACCTAAGGTGCCACCTTTACCATGGTTAGGTTAACAACCCATCCAATTAAAGTTGGCACACCCTTACCCATTTAGCGTGAATCGATCACACTCCTATGAACCCAAAACCTATTTGAGCTCTTTGGGTTTACTAGGTATTCCTTAGGGATGATGTTGGATTTCCGGCACCGCAGCAAGTGTGTTTTCGAACATGTTTCTTAAACATGCACACAATGGAAGAAATAAAAGGCAATAAATCTAATTTATTACAACACACACACCATACGCATGCATAGTACAACATGTGTAGACATAATCGTAGTTCCAAATTTTACAATAAAAGGAATTTATTCAAGGCATACCTGAGGTCTCACGTGTTGCGGGAAAGACAACAACCAGAGCGACTCTCGCAAGAATCGCCTCTATCCGTATCCACAACGAGTATTGTCGGGATGACTTCACAAAGCCACGAGCCTCGTCTTCTTACGAGTCACTAGCCTCATGTCGAAGATGATGTGATCAAGAGAATATCATAATCTGAATCAAAATTCGGATTCAAAAATAAGTCCCCAAAACTCGCTTATCTGGAGATGTATTCGTCAACTGTTTGACGAATCCTTCGTCCTCCACCTATTAGAATTACCGGAGATCGAATCCCCGGCAAGGTAGCCATTGTCGGAGCTTCAAACGCAGTCCAAACGATGCTTCGACATGAAAGAAACAAGCTATCCAGAAAACTGAACCATCGTCAAACATCAAAATACCACTCGAATCAAACTCGAGTCCGGTCAATCATGACCCGGGTCGATTGCACCAATAATCTCCACAACACATTGCTAGACATCACTGTCAAACATCAAAATACTACTCGAGTCAAACTCGAGTCCGGTCAATCGTGACCTAGTCCGATTGCACAAACAGACTGATATCTGCAAAATGCAAAAATCAGAAATAGAAAATGAATTTCATATATTCATAAATAAATGTATGTATTTTGAAAAATATTGAAATTCATACATATAATACATATGTCAAATACTATGGGTAAAAAATATTTGAAAAATAATTTACCCACAAAGTAGGGAAATTGATACAAAGTTTAAAAATGTGAAAAACTTCATTTTTTTTAGCTCACTTTGTATCAACATCATCAATAGTGACTTCTATCAAAAGATAGAGTACACAAAGATTTTTCAAAATGATTTTGAAATAGTTTTAAAACCTTATATTGAACCATGGTCTATGAGCTTAATGCACATGACTTGTACACAAGCTTTCCTCATGATTTATCCATGGTATGTGTTGAATTTAAGTTCATCTACATGCAAAAACTATGCACTTTGATTAATTCATTTTCTTGCATCTCACATGTGTCTAGGGTGTATCAATACACACACATGTCAATGTGATGTGAGATGTGGGTTTTGTTCATCCTAAACTAGGATCTCATGCATTTTCTAGGGCAACACTACTTGATTCTCTTATACATGGGACTTCAAGTCATGTCATAGTCCTTAGATCAATTTTAATTACTTTAAAAGCATGAATGATCATGGAATAAATGATGACATAAATATGCATGGCCAATGATCATGATGTCATGACATATGATATAACCTAAGAATAATCATGACATTTTATATGATTAAAAGAGACATGATGTCATGACATGGTAAAGCAAACAAAGCATTACAATTGTAAAATACTAAGGTATTAAATACCTAAGTCTTAAGCCCAAATTGTCATTTCTAGAATTATTTCCAATTTTGCATTTATGTCACTTATCCTCAATGTGTGCCAAAAACCCAAATTGACACACCATGACCTCTAAACCTAGTTTGTGCCAATTTGATTAATTTTCATAATTCTTCAAAATATATTTGCATATCCTAAAAGTCTTTAAGATATTAATTCAAACCAATTTCCAAGGTATCCATAACCTTGAAAATGACCTAAGGTGACACCTTTACCATGGTTAGGTTAACAACCCATCCAATTAAAGTTGGCACACCCTAACCCATTTTGCGTGAATCGATCACACTCCTAGGAACCCAAAACCTATTTGAGCTCCTTGGGTTTACTAGGTATTCCTTAGGGATGATGTTGGATTTCTAGCACCGCAGCAAGTGTTTTTTCGAACAAGTTTCTTAAACATGCACACAACGGAAGAAATAAAAGGCAATAAATCTAATTTATTAGAACACACACCATACGCATGCATAGTACAACATGTGTAGACATAATTGTAGTTCCAAATTTTTCAATAAAAGGAATTTATTCAAGGCATACCTGAGGTCTCACGTGTAGCGGGAAAGACAACAACCAGAGCGACTCTTGCTAGAATCGCCTCTATCCGTATCCACGTCGAGTATTGTCGGGATGACTTCACAAAGCCACGAGCCTTTTCTTCTTACGAGTCACTAGCCTCATGTCGAAGATGATGTGATCAAGAGAATATCACTATCCGAATCAAAATTCGGATTCAAAAATGAGTCCCCAAAACTCGCTTATCCGGAGATGTATTCGTCAACTGTTTGACAAATCCTTCGTCCTCCACCTATTAGAATTACCGGAGATCGAATCCCCGGCAAGGTAGGCATTGTCGAAGCTTCAAACGCCGTCCAAACAATACTCCGACATGAAAGAAACAAGCTATCCAGAAAACTGAACCATCGTCAAACATCAAAATACCACTCGAATCAAACTCGAGTCCGGTCAATCATGACCCGGGTCGATTGCACCAATAATCTCCACAACACATTGTCAGACATCACTGTCAAACATCAAAATACTACTCGAGTCAAACTCGAGTCCGGTCAATCGTGAGCTAGTCCGATTGCATAAACAGACTGATATCTGCAAAATGCAGAAATCAGAAACAGAAAATGAATTTCATATATTCATAAATAAATGTATGTATTTTGAAAAATCTTGAAACTTCATACATATAATACTTATGTCAAATACTATGGGTAAAAAAAATTTGAAAAATAATTTACCCACAAAGTAGGGAAATTGATACAAAGTTTAAAATTGTGAAAAACTTCATTTTTTTTAGCTCACTTTGTATCAACATCATCAATAGTGACTTCTATCAAAAGATAGAGTACACAAAGATTTTTCAAAATGATTTTGAAATAGTTTTAAAACCTTATATTGAACCATGGTCTATCGGCTTAATGCACATGACTTGTACAAAAGCTTTCCTCATGATTTATCCATGGTATGTGTTGAATTTAAGTTCATCTACATGCAAAAACTATGCACCTTGATTAATTCATTTTCTTGTATCTCACATGTGTCTAGGGTGTATCAATACACACACATGTCAATGTGATGTGAGATGTGGGTTTTGTTCATCCTAAACTAGGATTTCATGCATTTTCTAGGGCAACACTACTTGATTCCCTTATACATGGGACTTCAAGTAATGTCATAGTCCTTAGATCAATTTTAATTACTTTAAAAGCATGAATGATCATGGCATAAATGATGACATAAATAAGCATGACCAATGATCATGATGTCATGACATATGATATAACCTAAGCATAATCATGATATTTTATATGATTAAAAGAAACATGATGTCATGACGTGGTAATGAAAACAAAGCATGGCAATTGTAAAATACTAAGGTATTAAATACCTAAGTGATAAGTCCAAATTGTCATTTCTAGAATTAAATCCAATTTTGGCCTATTGTCACTTATCCTCAAAGTGTGCCAAAAACCCAAAATGATACACCATGACATCTAAACCTAGTTTGTGCTAATTTGATTGATTTTTCATAATTCTTCAAAATATATTGGGACATCCTAAAAGCCTTTAGCATATTAATTCAAACCAATTTCAAAGGTATCCATAACCTTGAAAATGACCTAAGGTGCCAGCATTACCATGGTTAGGTTAACAACCCATCCAATTATAGTTGACACACCCTAACCCATTTAGCGTGAATCGATCACACTCCTAGGAACCCAAAACCTATTTGAGCTCCTTGGGTTTACTAGGTATTCCTTAGGGATGATGTTGGGTTTTCGGCACCGCGGCAAGTGTCTGTTCGAACATGTTTCGTAAACATGCGCATAGTGGAAGAAATAAAAGGCAATAAATCTAATTAAGTACACAACACACATGACACACATGACACACATGCATAATACAACATGTGTAGACATAATTGTAGTTTCAAATTTTACAATAAAAGGAATTTATTCTTGGCATACCTGACATATCACATGTAGCGGGAAGGGCATCAGCCGGAGCGACTCTCGCTAGAATCGCCTCTATTCTAGCGATTGTAAAATACTAAGGTATTAAATACCTAAGTCTTAAGCCCAAATTGTCATATCTAGAATTAATTCCAATTTTGCATTAATGTAACATATCCTCAAAGTGTGCCAAAAACCCAAATTGACACACCATGACCTCTAAACCTAGTTTGTGCCAATTTGATTGATTTTTCATAATTCTTCAAAATATATTAGAATATCCTAAAAGACTTTAAGATATTAATTCAAACCAATTTCCAAGGTTTCCATAACCTTGAAAATGACCTAAGGTGCCACCTTTACCATGGTTAGGTTAACAACCCATCCAATTAAAGTTGGCACACCCTAACCCATTTAGCGTGAATTGATCACACTCCTAGGAACCCAAAACCTATTTGAGCTCCTTGGATTTACTAGGTATTCCTTAGGGATGATGTTGGATTTCCGGCACCGCAGCAAGTGTGTTTTCGAACATGTTTCTTAAACATGCACACAATGGAAGAAATAAAAGGCAATAAATCTAATTTATTACAACACACACACCATACGCATGCATAGTACAACATGTGTAGACATAATCGTAGTTCCAAATTTTATGATAAAAGGAATTTATTCTAGGCATACCTGAGGTATCACGTGTAGCGGGAAAGACATCAATCGGAGCGACTCTCGCTAAAATCGCCTCTATCCGTATCCACGACGAGTATTGTCGGGATGACTTCACAAAGCCACGAGCCTCGTCTTCTTACGAGTCACTAGCCTCATGTCGAAGATGATGTGATCAAGAGAAGATCACAATCCAAATCAAAATTCGGATTCAACAATGAGGCCCCAAAACTCGCTTATCCGGAGATGTATTCGTCAACTGTTTGACGAATCCTTCATCCTCCACCTCTTAGGATTACCAAAGATCGAATCTCCTGCAAGGTAGCCATTGTCGGAGCTTCAAACGCCGTCCAAACGATGATTCGACATGAAGAAAACAAGCTGTCTAGAAAACTAAACCATCATCAAACATCAAAATACCACTCGAGTCAAACTCGAGTCCGGTCAATCATGACCCGGGTCGATTGCACCAACAATCTCCCCAACACATTGTCAGACATCACTGTCAAACATCAAAATACTACTCGAGTCAAACTCGAGTCCAGTCAATCGTGACCTAGGCCGATTGCACCAACAGACTGATATCTGCAAAATGCAGAAATCAGAAACAGAAAATGAATTTCATATATTCATAAATAAATGTATGTATTTTGAAAAATCTTGAAACTTCATACATATAATACTTATGTCAAATACTATGGGTAAAAAATATTTGAAAAATAATTTACCCACAAAGTAGGGAAATTGATACAAAGTTCAAAACTGAGAAAAACTTCATTTTTTTTAGCTCACTTTGTATCAACATCATCAATGGTGACTTCTATCAAAAGATAGAATACACCAATGTTTTTCAAAATTATTTTGAAATAGTTTTAAAACCTTATATAGAACCATGGTCTATGGGCTTAATGCACATGACTTGTACACAAGCTTTCCTCATGATTTATCCATGGTATGAGTTGAGTTTAAGTTCATCTAGATGCAAAAACTATGCACCTTGATTAATTCATTTCCTTGCATCTTACATGTGTCTCGGGTGTATCAATACACACACATGTCAATGTGATGTGAGATGTGGGTTTTGTTCATCCTAAACTACGATTTCATGCATTTTCTAGGGCAACACTACTTGATTCCCTTATACATGAGACTTCAAGTCATATCATAGTCCTTAGATCAATTTTAATTACTTTAAAAGGATGAATGATCATGGCATAAATGATGACATAAATAAGCATGGCCAATGATCATGATGTCATGACATATGATATAACCTAAGCATAATCATGATATTTTATATGATTAAAAGAAACATGATGTCATGATGTGGTAATGAAAACAAAGCATGGCAATTGTAAAATACTAAGGTATTAAATACCTAAGTGTTAAGTCCAAATTGTAATTTCTAGAATTAAATCCAATTTTGGCCTAATGTCACTTATCCTCAAAGTGTGCCAAAAACCACAAATGATACACCATTACATCTAAACCTAGTTTGTGCTAATTTGATCGATTTTTCATAATTCTTCAAAATATATTGGCACATCCTGAAAGCCTTTAGCATATTAATTCAAACCAATTTCAAAGGTATCCATAACCTTGAAAATGACCTAAGGTGTCAGCATTACCATGGTTAGGTTAACAACCCATCACATTATAGTTGACACACCCTAACCTATTTAGCGTGAATCAATCACACTCCTAGGAACCCAAAACCTATTTGAGCTCCTTGGGTTTACTAGGTATTCCTTAGGGATGATGTTGGGTTTTCGGCACCGCGGCAAGTGTCTGTTCGAACATGTTTCGTAAACATGCGATAGTGGAAGAAATAAAAGGCAATAAATCTAATTAAGTACACAACACACACGACACACATGCATAGTACAACATGTGTAGGCATAATCGTAGTTTCAAATTTTGCAATAAAAGGAATTTATTCTAGGCATACCTGATGTATCACATGTAGCGGGAAGGGCATCAGCCGGAGCGACTCTCGCTAGAATCGCCTCTATTCGTATCCAGCCCGAGTATTGTCGGGATGACTTCACAAAGCCACGAGCCTCGTCTTCTTACGAGTCACTAGCCTCTTGTCGAAGACGATGTGATCGAGAGATGATCACAATCCGAATCAAAAATCGGATTAAAAAACGAGTCCCTAAAACTCGCTTCTCCGTTGAGGTATTCGCCAACTGTTTGACGAATCCTTCATTCTCCACCTATTTGAATTATCGGAGATTGAATCCTCGGTAAGGTAGCCGCTGTCGAAGCTCCAAACGCCGTCTAAACGATGCTTCGACATGATGGAAACAAGTTGTCCAGAAAACTGGACCATCGTCAAACATCAAAATACCACTCAAGTGAAACTCGAGTCCGGTCAATTATGACCCGGGTCGATTGCACCAACAATCTCCCAAACACATTATCAGACATCACTGTCAAACATCAAAATACTACTCGAGTCAAACTCGAGTCCGGTCAATCGTGACCTAGGCCGATTGCACCAACATACTGATATCTGCAAAATACAGAAATCAGAAACAAAAAATGAATTTCATAAATTCATAAATAAATGTATGTATTTTGAAAAATCTTGAAACTTCATACATATAATACTTATGTCAAATACAATGGGTAAAAAATATTTGAAAAATAATTTACCCACAAAGTAGGGTAATTTATACAATGTTAAAAAATGAGAAAAACTTCATTTTTTTAGCTCACTTTGTATCAACATCATCAATGGTGACTTCTATCGAAAGATAGACTACACCAAGGTTTTTCAAAATGATTTTGAAATAGTTTTAAAACCATATATTGAACCATGGTCTATGGGCTTAATGCACATGACTTGTACACAAGCTTTCCTCTTGATTTATCCATGGTATGAGTTGAGTTTAAGTGCATCTAGATGCAAAAACTATGCACCTTGATTAATTCATTTCCTTGCATCTCACATGTGTCTAGGGTGTATCAATACACACAAATGTCAATGTAATGTGAGATGTGGGTTTTGTTCATCCTAAACTAGGATTTCATGCATTTTCTAGGGCAACACTACTTGATTCCCTTATACATGTGACTTTAAGTCATGTCACAGTCCTTAGATCAATTTTAATTACTTTAAAAGCATGAATGATCATGGCATAAATGATGACATAAATAAGCATGGTCAATGATCATGATGTCATGACATATGATATAACCTAAGCATAATCATGACATTTTATATGATTAAAAGAAACATGATGTCATGACATGGTAAAGCAAACAAAGCATGGCAATTGTAAAATACTAAGGTATTAAATACCTAAGTGTTGAGCCCAAATTGTCATTTCTAGAATTAAATCCAATTTTGCCTTAATGTCACTTATCCTCAAAGTGTGGCAAAAACCCAAAGTGACACATCATGACCTCTAAACCTAGTTTGTGCCAATTTGATTGATTTTTCATAATTCTTCAAAATATATTGGAACATCCTAAAATCCTTTAGGTTATTAATTCAAACCAATTTCCAAGGTACCTATAACCTTGAAAATGACCTAAGGTGCCACCTTTTCCATGGTTAGGTTAACAACCCATCCATTTAAAGTTGGCACATCCTAATCCATTTAGCATGAATCGATCACACTCCTAGGAACCCAAAACCTATTTGAGCTCCATGGGTTTACTAGGTATTCCTTAGGGATGATGTTAGATTTTCGGCACCGCGGCGAGTGTTGTTCGAACATATTTCATAAATATGCGCACAGCGGAAGAAATAAAAGGCAATAAATCTAATTTATTACAACACACACACCACACTCATGCATAGTACAACATGTGTAGACATAATTGTAGTTTCAAATTTTGCAATAAAAGTAATTTATTCTAGGTATACTTGACGTATCACGTGTAGCGGGAAAGGCATCAGCCGGAGTGACTCTCACTAGAATCGCCTCTATCCGTATCGACGCCGAGTATCATCGGGATGACTTTATAAAGCCACGAGCCTCGTCTTCTTGCGAGTCACTAGCCTCGTGTCGAAGACGATGTGATCGAGAGAAGATCACAATCTGAATTCAAATTCGGATTCAAAAATAAGTCCCCAAAACTCACTTCTCCAAAAAGGTATTCATTAACTGTTTGACGAATCCTTCGTCCTCCACCTAATAGGATTACCGGAGATTCAATCCCCAACAAGATAGCTGCTGTCGGAGCTCCAAACGCCGTCCAAACGATGCTTTGACACGAAGGAAACAAGCTGTCCAGAAAACTGGACAGCTTTGGTGGAGAACTTGCGCTGGCCAAATAAGGAAAGGTAGGTGCTCACCTTGTCGCCAGAGCCACGGAAGATCACCGGAGCTCATCCGACAACATCTAGATGTCGGAAAGTGGGGAGGACAATAGCTGCTGGACGCCAACTAGTGGAGCTTGGGCGGTGGTGGGCAGCGGCAAGAAGTTGGGCGCCAGCAAGAAGAGGAGAAGAGGAGGAGAGGAAAAGATTTTCCAAAAATACCAAAAACCCATAGGGCTCTCCTTCCTCTAACAGTGCTTTTATAGAGCGCATGTTTCTTAACCATCAAGAAACCATCTCCTAGCGGTTATTGGTTCATAACCAAAACCCATTAACCCACTCCAATAACGTAAGTTAAAATAAACAAAATTGCATTTGTCTATTTTAAGTTAAAACGAACCGAACCAACTTTGGTTCATTCGTTTAAAACAAACCTAACCCCTTTGGTTTATTCTTCACCATTGGATTAGAACCAAACTAATTTGGTTCATCCATCATGTCTTCATAAGACATGGTCCATCCACTCTTCCATTGTGACTGAAACAATTTCATGCTCGACCCTTGTTTGGTCCTACCAAACCTAGTTTCTCTCGATCTGAAAATCTCATTCTCAAGCTCATTTTAAATCCTTCGGATTACGCTCGTTGTGTGTGTCACCAAATAGGTTCTCGGTTTATGTTGGTCGTCTATAATTAACCATATATTATAGAATGATCATGAGTGACACCTAGTAGTACATCATGATCCCCAATTAACCTAAAAGATCAACGGTTGATCCAGAACTATTTCTGAAACTCTTCAACAGCTACGATGAATCATGCCCCATTCCTTTCCCTCATCTTATACCCACTTGATTCAGGACATGGTCTATAGTGTCAGTCCACACTAGGTTGACTCCGTCACACCTAGCCCAAGTATCATTTCCTCATCCTACGGATTCTAGTTACTGCACATGTATCCAAGAGTACCTTACTCTAAACATGTAATGTTTTGGACAAAGACTTTAGTAACAATCCGGCGAGAGGCCATGGGTATACATCTCCTCACAAGGAGTGGTGAATCCTTTATAGGCTATTCAAACACCTTCGATCACTTCGACTTATACCCAATCATCCCAGGTCCACATATTCTCAGAGATGCTTGCTTAAGATGTCAAAGCATAAGTCTTCATGACCAAGATGACTTGAATACCGCAAGTTAAAGGAACATCGTACTTAAGCTGCAGTAAGAACTTCATTGACATATCTATATATGCGGAGAACCATATGAAGTCTTATATCTGGTCACTTCAATGAACTAGTTACCATAACTAGCATCCATGATTAACTCCGGACATCACAATGTCTCCAGCCAGTGAGAATCAGCTGCTTGGATACACCAAGGAGTATACCTCATGCTAGTCTCGACAGAATTGATGGTGTCCAAATCCATCAATTCATCGACTAGGGATAATTCCAATACATCACAATTACACATGTCGAGATACTCACTAGTTGTGATCCAATCACAAATTCTCTCATGCTGTGAATCATATTATGAACATTTAGTAAATGAGTTTAAGATCTAATCAAATACATGAAAACATGTATACTCAAATAGTGAATCTTCAATTATCATATAAATGGTTCAAACATAAGGCGATTGCCTTAGGACATCTCTCATATATTACTAACAAGCTCCCACTTGGCCTAATGTCAATCACTATGATATCCAATACCATAAGCTCTAACATGATCCTCAAACTTACTTTGAGGTAATGCCTTAGTTAAAGGATCCGCTTAGTTCCTTTCAGTGGGGATCTTCTTGATTTGTATTTCCTTCCTACTAATATCTCTCTGATAAAATGATAGCGGTGAAGCACATGTTTGGATCATTGATGAGACCACATCAAGTTCAGAGACAAACTTCTTGATCCAAACCGCTTCCTTTGTTTCTTCCAAAGCTGCAATGTATTTTGCCTCAGTGGTAGAATCCGCTGTAGTATCTTGTTTGGAACTTTTTCAACTCACTGCACCCCCATTCAAGATGAACACGTACCCAGACTGAGACCTGAAATCATCCTTGTCTGTCTAGAAGCTGGCATTCGTATACCCGCGTATCACCATGTCCCCTTCTCCATATATTAGGAACACATCCTTAGTTCTTCTCAAGTACTTAAGGATCATCTTTACAGTCGCCCAATGATCCATTCCTGGATCAGACTGGTATCTGCTCATGACACTCAGAGCATACGATACACCGGGCCTCGTACATAACATAGCATACATGATAGATCCTATTGCGGATGCATAGGGAATCTTACTCATGTAAATCCTCTCGTCTTCTATGCGCGGACACATAGACTTCGAAAGGTGTATCCCATACCTGATGGGTAGGAAACCTTTCTTGGATTCTGACATGCTTAACCTCTTTAGCACTCGGTCTATATATGTAGACTACAAAAGACCAAGCAACCGTTTCGATCTATCTCTATAGATCTTAATCCCGAGGATATAGATTGCTTCTCCCAGGTCTTTCATGGACAATGTCTTGGACAACCAAATATTAACCGACTGTAAGATAGAAACATCATTTCCTATAAGTAATATGTCATCAACATACAATACTAGGAACACGATTGCACTCCCACTAACCTTCTTCTACACACAAGGTTCGTCCGGATTTTGTGAGAAATCAATCTTTTGATTGTCTCATCAAAACGGATATTCCAGCTCCTAGATGCTTGCTTCAGTCCATATATATACCGTCGCAATTTGCATACCTTGGTTTTATCAACCAATGTGAAACCCTCAGGCTATATCATATACACATCCTCGAGTAGGTTTCAATTAAGGAAAGTTGTTTTCACATTCATCTGTCATATCTCATAATCATAATGAGCTGCTATGGCCAGGAGCATCCGAATGGATTTAAGCATAGCAATAGGTGAATAGGTTTCGTCATAATCAACACCTTGCTTTTGATGATATCCTTTTGCTACAAATCTAGCCTTATAGGTAAACACATTATCATCCATGTCAATTTTCTTCTTGAAAACCCACTTGCACCCTATAGGCTTTTTTCCTTCAGGTAGGTCAACTAAGTTCCAAACTTGGTTTTCATACATGGAATCCATTTCCGACTTCATGGCATCAAGCAACTTATCCCTTTCTGAACTTTTCAAAACTTCTTCATAACTGGTAGGCTCCTCATCATCAATGAGTAACACGTCGTTCGATTCACTTACAAAAAATCTATATCTCTTAAAAATATTGCGTGTTCTACCAGATTTATGAAGATGTGGTGTCTCAATAGGTACAGCCGATGGTTCATCACTATGAGTTATTAGCTGTGGTGCTTCACCAGGTATCTCATCTGTTGGTGCAACAATGCCCCAAGCATTTATATGTTTTGATGTTTGGATAATCATCTAAGTCAGGTAATGCTTTGTGATCTAATTGTGAACATGTTTAAGTGACAGGAAAATCCAAGTATGAAGACTTGGTAAGAGAAAAGTCCAAGTGTGATCTTGGCAAAAAGAAGTCAAAGGAAAGGTCTTGGCGGTGTATGTCCAAGCATATAGTCTTGGCGGTGTAAAGTCCAAGCAGTCCTTGGCAAAGGAAGACCAAATGCAAGTCTTGGCGGCATAAGTTCAAGCATGTAGTCTTGGTAGCGTAAAGTCCAAGCATACTTTGGCAAAGAAGAAACCCAAAGCATGACGAAACTGAAGGAAGCTTTTGAAGGCAAGCGCATGGATGAAGTCGTGGACTCAAAGAAATCGTGGAGGCATAAGGCTGATGGAGAAGCTAGAAGGTTAAGTCTAGGCTTAGGGTATGTTTTCAAGTATGAATTAGTCATACTTGAGGTGTTGTCGATGAACGGCCTTCAAAATGCATTGGAGGTCGAAGAATTGGCCATCGGAGTTATCGGTCGCCCGATCGATGATAGTCGACTCGAGCCGACCGCGCGATACAAGCTAGCGATCATTGCCATTATTGGCGATCAACTTCCTGAACGTAAAGGCTCATAGGTAGCGGATCGCTACAGGCGGCAATCGGTCCTGCTCATTGGCGATCGTGATAGTCCTCCCGTTGGTGATGACGACTGCAAATCCTACGAATCCTGCGAATCTGGCTGTTCAAAAGTCGTTAGCCACAACGGCAGTCGACTAATGTGATTCATCAGTCGACTGATGGACCTCCAATGAGAAAATGGGTCTCTTTCCTATAAAAAGAGACCAAGGGGAGCAAGAATAGCCTAATGCTTATATCCTGATCATTCTCTTAAGCTCCCACAAATTTCCTAATCTTTCTAAGTGTTTTAATTCCCCTCCTCCTCTCTAATCTTCATCTTCACCCTTTGTAAGAAGAGAAGGGTTTTGTAAAAGAGAAAGCTTATTAGTGAAGATTGATTTGGGTTGATCAACCTTAATGATCGCCGTGGAGTAGGAGCATTATCTCCGAACAACGTAAAAGCTTCTGTGTTAGCATTGTTTTTTTTTTCTATTATTATTGTTTTTGTTGTGCTTCCACTAATCATTTTTGTAGAAAACGAAAAGAGGCAATTCACCCCCCCCCCCTCTAGCCTTCCAAGGATCCCAACAAGTGGTATCAGAGCCCAGATCACATCGAAAGATCTAACCATCAACCGAAGCATGGCATTTCAAGAGGGATATAGTACGGCGAGGTCTCCATTTTTCGACGGCAATGATTTCGGCTATTGGAAAGGTAGGATGGAATACTACCTCATGAATGACATCAAAAATTGGTTTAGTATTGTAGATGGATTCGAAAAGCCAGTCGACGAATTCAGAGCACCACTACCGACAAAAGATTGGACAAGAGAGATGGCAAAGAAAGCACAAGCTAATGCAAAAGCAATGACCACACTTCAATGTGGTCTATCCAAGGAGCAACTTTCCAAAGTCGGGCCTTTCAATTCCGCAAAAGAGCATTAGGAGAAGCTAATCGAATTGAATGAAGGATCAAAGGAGACTAGAAGAGCCAAAAGAGACCTATTGATAGGTCAACTCCAAAGCTTTGCCATGAAGACCAACGAAACCGTAAGCCAAATGCACGGTCACTTTAAGAAAGTAGTCAACGGACTACATGTGATAGGTAAGAAGGTCGACAACTGAGACCTTGTGAGTGTTGGATCGATGCGGTTCGCTAGAGGGGGGGGTGAATAGCGAAAAACCTTTTCTTTTTCTTTCGTTCGTTAAAACTCGAGAGATAATTAATTAATTGCAGCGGAAATGTAAAGTAAATAAAGACAATGAAGTTTTACTTGGTTCGTAGCCTTCGGCTACTACTCCAAGGCCCTAGTGGTCCTTGACCACGTACGGAGGGCAAAAGTACTAAAGGAACTCCTCCTCGTTAGAGGTAGGAGTTAATTGATACAAGAAGGAACCACAAAAACATGAGATAGAGGGACACTCCCCCTCTCCTCGTATACGATAAAAGCTCCGGAAATGTAAATGACAAACTGATAACAAAAAAAAACTAATACCGACGTACAAAAATAATAAGGAAAGTTAAACCTAGACGTCGGAATGGAAGGACTTCGTTGTCGGAGAGTTGCAGCGTAACGGAGGCTTATGAGCACTTAGAAAATTATTTGAAACCCTAGGTTTGACCCTCCTTTTATAGCCTTTGAGCCCCTTTTCGAGAGGAACCCTAGCCAATCAAATTTGAGCACATCTTCCCTTGAAATTTGGTGATAATCCTTGACTCCTCAAATCTGATCATTGACCATCGATCGATGGCCATCATCACGATCGATGGCAAGATCGGGCCGAGTCGTCATTTTTGGCAATGATCGCTTGACGGCAGTCGAGTCCTCCAAGCTGGCAGTCGATTGATTCTAGCTGCAGGGCAAAGTTAGCTCAAAGAAAACATTATTTTGACGGCCTCCGACCATCCGATCTCGACCTAGACCATCTATGGGATGTCTTTGGTCGGATCTACGCTTAAGATCATCCCCGTAAAGAGGATACGACCTCACTTACGCTCGCACACACGAGCTTACCTCGATACTTACGTGTCGCTTTTGCTTCCGGCCTTCCACTCGATTCCTTTGGCTCCCTCCGGAGTAACTCGAGTATCGCCCGACCACCGCGGCTTCCTCCGGGTGTCGCTAGCCTTCAGCTCCAGCATTGAGACTTTTCTGCACACTTGATTTAGGTCGTGAGATAACAATATAAGCTTAACTTTGTATCGTTTGCTATAATCAAAACTTAGGTTTGACTTAGGTGCTCACTGCACCAACAGTGAGGTATGTACTCCAAGCCTTCCCTAGAACAACCTTGTGGGCTTCAATGGTAGATGCCTATAAGGTCTCTAGGGATCTTTCTTTAGTTAAATTAGATGAGCTCTTTTGTGAATTTGAGTTGCACGAGCAAGCTAACACTTCGTCCAAAGAGAAAGGTGTAGCTCTTTTTGTAGGAAATAAGGACAAGAAAAAGAAGGAGAAAAAAAGAAGTGTCTTCCTCATCCGAATCCGAGGAGGATTCATCTAGTAGTGAAGAAGAGCTATCGACAAGCGAGGTGGCTCATTATGTAAAGAAGTTTGGTGGAAGGTCAAGGAAACTCACCAAAAAGGATGTGAGGAGAATGTTCCAATCCTCAAGAGGTAAGTCTTCTAGTAGTTCAACTCTTTCCTCTATTGTTTTTTGCTATGGTTGCAATAAAAAGGGGCACATCAAACCAAATTGCCCGGACTTAAAGAAGAAGGAGGAGAAAGAAAAGAAGCATAAGGAGAAGAAGGAAAAGAAGGAGAAAAAGAAGAAGGAGGCAATGGTGGCACAAACATGGGACACACTAAGCTTGGAGGACTCTTCCGATGATGAAGAAATGTGTCATGCCACCCGGAACCTAGCCCTCATGGCCTTGGAGGAGGAAGTCGGAAGCTCAAGTGAGGAGTCTTCATCCTCATCCTCAAGCGACGAATCATCATCAAGTGATGATGAGGTAAGAGACTCTCCTAGGATAGATTTACTTTACAAAATCATTGCATGCCTTCAAAATGCCTTAAATAGATCAAAAACAAGAATTAAGGACTTAAAAGTGGAGATTAAATCACTTAAAAATATAGTACCACCTTGTGATGATGCATGTACACTTAGAACTGAGAATGATGAACTTAGGAAAGAAATAGGTGATTTACATGCATGTTTAGAAAAGTTTACAAATGGGTCCAAATATCTTGATATGATTCTTAGGGACCAAAGGGTCATTTATAACAAGGCCGGCATAGGATATAAGCCTAAGGAAAAAAGAAGTAGCCTTCACTTCTTTAATTAGTAGAAAACCAACCATTAGGAGCAAGGCTAAAAAGGCATGGGTCCCCAAAAGTTATATAGTTGATGCTATCGGTCCCAAAATTTGGGTGCCTAAGGCTTGTATTTTTCATGTTGTATAGGTAGAAGAACCAAGCTTATGGATTGTTGATAGTGGGTGCTCAAAACACATGATCGGTGATGAGAGAAAATTTTCCACCATCAACCACACTAGCAAGGGGAAGGTGTCTTTTCGAAATAGTGGTAAACATAAGATTCTAGGAAAAGGCACAATTGAGGTATCCCCCAATCTTGCCATTCATAAAGTGTTATTATTTAAAAATATGGAATTTAATTTGCTTAGTGTAAGTCAACTATGTGATGCCAATTTTGATGTTCAATTTGATTCTTCAAAATGTTTCATAAGACACAAAACTTTAAATGATTGCATGTTAGTAGGCTTTAGGAAATCAAATATATACTATGTTGATTTATCCTATGCTACTAATGCTTCTACTAAGTGTCTTATTGCAAAAGAAGAAGAAAGTTGGCTTTGGCATAAAAGGCTAGGGCACATCAATATGAAGAACATTGTCAAAATAGCCAAAATGAAGTTAGTCAAGGGGTTGCCAAAAGTCAAGTATCTCAAAGACAAAATGTGTTATGCATTCCAAGAAGGGAAACAATCAAAAACATCACACAAAGGTAAAACTTTACGTAGTACTGCTTTACCTTTAGAACTATTGCATATGGACTTATTTGATTGTCATAGTACTCCTTCCATGATTGGTAGTAAATATTTCTTAGTGATAGTAGATGATTTTTCTAGATTTACTTGGGTATTTTTCATGAAAAATAAGGATGAAACCCTATGAATAATCATAGGATTTAGCAAGAGAGTAGAGAATGAAAGAAAACTCAAAATCAATCAGATTCATAGTGATCATGGTGGAGAATTTGAGAATTCTAACTTCTTAACCTTTTGCCTAGAACAAGGGTACAAGAACGAAATTTTTTGTACTAGAACACCCCAACAAAATGGAGTCGTGGAAAGGAAAAATTGTGCCCTACAAGAAGTGGCTAAGACTATACTTAATGCATACTCTTTACCTAGCTACTTGTGGGCGGAAGCGGTCAACACTGCTTGCTATATCCAAAATAGAGTTTTAATTCATAGGTTCTTAGGAAAAGACCCATTTGAATTATGGAATGGTACAATTCCAACAATTCACTATTTTAAGGTCTTTGGATGCAAAGTCTATATTTTAAACACCAAAGACAAACTAGGTAAATTTTAGTCCAAAGCATATGAGGGAATCCTAGTTGGATACTCATCCACTAGTGTAGGGTATAGAGTTTATAATAAAAGAACTCAAAAGATTGAGGAATCTTCAAATGTCCAATTTGATGAAACCTCTAATACATACCCTAGGAAATCCTCCATTGATCATGATATCAATGACAAAATTCAAGAAATTGCCCAAAAATTTCAAGATTTAACTTTAGGGGGGTAATGATCAAGGGGGAGAGTTAAATCAAGGGGAAGTAAGAGGTGATTCCGATGATGAAAGAAGGGTTGAGGATAATCATGATCAAAATCAACTTAATACACCTCCTAGAACAATAAGAGTTCATCAAAATCACCCTATAGATCAAATTGTAGGTGAATTATCTCATGGTGTTAGGACTAGATCATTTCATTGAGATCCCTCTAGTCATATAGCCTTAATCTCCCAAATTGAGCCCAAAACAATCAATGATGCATTACTTGATCCGGATTGGATCTTAGCAATGCAAGATGAATTGGCTCAATTTGAAAGGAGTCAAGTATGGGAGTTAGTTCCTAGACCTAATGACAACACCATCATTGCCACAAGATGGGTCTTTAGGAACAAACTAGATGATCAAGGCAATATAACTAGGAATAAGGTAAGGTTAGTTGCAAGGGGCTTTAATCAAGTTGAAGGACTTGACTATGATGAAACATATGCCCCGGTTGCTAGGTTAGAGTCTATTAGGATCCTATTAGGATATGCCTCTTATATGGGTTTCAAACTTCATCAAATGGATGTTAAATCGGCATTCCTAAATGGGTTCATTAAGGAAGAGGTATATGTAGAACAACCTCCCGGATTTGAGAATATGGACTATCCAAACCATGTATACAAGCTTAGGAAAGCCTTGTATGGTTTGAAACAAGCTCCCCGGGCTTGGTATGAAAGATTATCATTTTTCTTAATCTCTAAAGACTTTAGAAGGGGTAATGTAGATCAAACTCTATTTATAAAGTCAACATCAAAAGACATCTTTGTAGCCTAAGTATATGTTGATGACATTATCTTTGGGTCAACAAATGATGAACTCCTTCAAGACTTTATCAAAAATATGGAAAATGAGTTTGAGATGAGTCTAGTTAGGGAACTAAATTTCTTCCTAAAATTACAAGTCAAACAAACAAGTGAAGGAATTTATATTTACTAGACCAAATATGCTAAGGAAATGATTAAGAAATTTGGTTTGGAAAATGCTAAAGTAGTGTCAACCCCAATGGCAACTAATACAAAAATAGATAATGATCATGAAGGAAAACAAATTGACATTACACTCTATAGGAGTATGATTGGTAGCCTTTTGTACCTAATTGCTAGTAGACTCGATATATTATTTGCGGTTGGTATGTGTGCTAAGTACCAATCATGTGCCAAAGAATCTCATTTAGTTGCCGTAAAGAGAATCTTACGATATATTAAAGGCACACTAAATGTAGGACTATGGTACCCTAGGACTAGGTCTTTTGATTTGGTTGGGTACACCGATTACGATTATGCCGGTTGCAAATTGGATCAGAAGAGTACTAGTGGTGAATGTCAATTCCTTGGGTCCTCCCTAGTTAGTTAGAGTAGTAGGAAACAACCTTGTGTTGTCCTATCCACCACCAAGGCCAAGTATGTGGCTATGGGTGGTTGTGTAGCTCAACTACTATGAATGAAACATACTTTAGAGGATTATGAGCTACTTTACTCCAACATAAAAGTATTTTGTGATAATGTGAGCACCATAAATTTGACCAAAAATCTGGTACATCACTCTAGGACCAAGCATATTGAAGTGAAACATCACTTCATTAGAGATCATGTGGCTAAGGGAGACATTGAACTTAATTACATAGAATCTAAGTCCAACTTAGCCGACATATTCACCAAGGCTCTCCCTAAAGTGGAATATTCTGTTGGATCGAGAAACGTCGCTAGAGGGGGGGTGAATAGCGATCGTAAATCTTTTTGATGTTTCATTCGAGTAGATAATTAAATGAGTAAAAGCAGCAGAAAATAAAGAAACACATTTATTTTTACTTGGTTCACAACCCAGCGGTTGCTACTCCAAGGCCCTATCGGTCCTAGACCGCGTACGGAGGGCAAAGCACTATAACGTCTCCTCCTCGTTGGAGGTAGGAGACAACGATCACAAAACCGAATGTACGAGGATGAGGCAACAAGCCTACCTCACCTCGTTACGAATAAAAACAATGAATACAATATCAAAATAAATTACTAGATGCTGCTACCGACGAAGAAGATCTGATCTTGTTGTCGCGTCGGCGTTATGACGGTGTTGGAGCGTTGGTGTTGTAGGAGCACTTGATGAATAAACTTGATTATCATTTGGAGATGGAATCCTCCCCTCCTTTTATAGATTTTGGCCTCTGAATATGTCTCCCTTTTTTTTGGAACAGATCACGAAGTTGTCCAAATTTTATCGCGAAGTGGCCGCGTCAAACGTTATCCATTTTGACCTAGCGCAAAGGCTGATTCGTCGCCATCAGTCGACTGATGACTCCCATCAGTCGACTGATGAGCATCAGTCGACTGCTCCATGTCCAGCAGTCGACTGCCAGCCTGGCCACTTCCCTGCAGTGAGAGGTTAGCTCGGAAAATGATAAATACGACGGTTTCTAACTGTCCGATCTCGACCTAGACCTTCCACAGGAAGTCTTAGTCAGATCGCCGCCTACGGTCATCCCCGTAAAGAGGACACGACCTTACAATCTCTCACTCACACGAGCTTTCCTCGATACTTACCTTGTAGCTCTTCCTTCTGGCCTTCCACTCGATTCCTTCGGCTCCCTCCGAAGTCACTCGAGTATCGCCCGACCACCACGGCTTCCTCCGGGTGTCGCTAGCCTTCAGCTCTAGCTTTAGTACTTTTCTGCATACTCGATTTAGCTCATGAGATAACGATGTAAACTTAACTTTGTGTCTTTGCCATAATCAAAATACAGGTTCGATTATCTGGTGCCCCTGCACCAACATATTCATCACTTAGGAGAGAACTTGGAATGTGCTTAGTAGAATAAGAAATCTAGAATTGCATGATCATATAGAGATTCTAGGTTTTATACCTTTAAGCATCTCACAAAAAACTTAAGAAACCATGATTTTTGTATTGAGCCACTTAGACAACATGTGAGATGTTAGGAAGATGCACTTGGTTCATCATGCTTGTTATGATGCATTACTATGAACCAAAATGACATATAGAGACATTAATCCTTCATTGGACCAATCATTGGGAAGGCTTATGCATAATTGATAGGCATATAGCTCCAAGAATATGATTGGAAATGTCAAATAAAATATAATTTAAACTATGTTTATCATACTTTAAAAAATAATGTTCAAGTGATAAGCAAAAGTGATACAAAGCTTGCAAAAATGTCATAACTTTTGCTAAATCTCGAGTTTGTGTCAATACCAAAATCGAGAAGAGACATATTTTTAAAATCATTTTTCTGTGATAGGAAATGATATAACAAAGTTAACCACAAAATTTCATAATTTTTTGATCTTTATTGAATTAATTATGTATTTTTCTATCTAGCCAGAAAACCTATCAATGATAAGCGATGCGACTTGACACTTATCCCGGATTGGTAATCACGTCGTCTTTCCGGCCCCAGGCTTACGGTTCAGATGGCGATCGTATCATGCTGCAAGCGTTCGTATCCGATTGGCTGGTTCAACTGATCTCTATCAGTTCGACTGTCGACTAATGGCAGTCGACTAATGTCGCGAGTTTTAGGGTTATCCCACCCATTTGACTCGCCAAAAACCCAAACTCCCCTCTTCGTCTTCTTCCGACGACTTTTTCTGCCACGCTTCTCTCGCCTCTTTCTCCCTTTTCCCGATGATCTCCCGACCGGTGCTCGTGCTTGAAGGGTTCTTCGACTCGAGGACCCCCTCCTCTCAGCATTTCACACCTTGGTCTCCACCACTGCCCATTCCCTCGGTTAGGGCTTCGTGGAATCTAGACTCCGGCGCCCGTCTTTGATCATTCACCATGCCTCCTAGGTAAAACCTCACCCCTGCTCATAGTTTGGTTGCTTATCTATTTTTGTTTCACTAACCATTGTGTTTTTTGTTTGTTTTTGTGATGCATTTATCATCATCATGCATTCTTGACCTACATTGTTCATTTTTCCTTTCAATCCGCACATTTAGAGTTAAGCATTTTGCAACTAAGCGTACCCGGTTACCACCGGTCAACGAGGGCCCGTCAAACCCTCCACCCATGACCGATCCTAGGTTTCCAAATTCGACACTTGAACAAGAATTCAATAAAAACAAATTTCAACTCATCCCTCCTCGATCATTGGATCCACAATTTATTAAGGAAAATTGCTTCGACATTGTCCAAATTATCCAATTCTACAATCTTGAGTGTTGAGATGTATATTGAAAGCCTAGCTTTTTTGTATGAACATTTTTATTTTGAAATAAGAATCACATGATCATTGTTTGCACTTTATATTTATTATATGTGTGCATATTGTCTAATACTTTACATTGTAGATAACATGGTGCTTGGTGTGACACAGAAGATCATGTTATCAGTCCCTTGTAGAATATAAGTAGAGGCTCACAACCAAGATGGTTTTGGACAAACCATTGGCATGGTTGTAGTGTAGCTTGGTATTGGTTTGTCTTGAACATAGAGTTACACTAGTACACTTAGGTGTATTGAGCAGGACCGACATAGAGGTGATTCAATTTATTGCTGACTACATAATTGAATCGGACCTCGGATATTATGTTGTACATGCTCTTAATCCCGATATAATAACGGGCACATGTACTTAGTATTTATTTCTTTGATTTACCAAAGGGTGAGATTTAAATGGATTAAATCAATATGCCCGATAAGTTGGGAAATGATATTATTTACATGGTGTGTCGTTAATTATAGGAGGAAACTGTGTCCTATATATTAGGTTGATGATGTCCCCTTGAGGAGCTCATAAGGTTCATCATGTAAACCCTGCAGGTTGACTTAGTCAACATGATGATAAGGTTGAGTGGTACTACTCGAGGAGTTAGATGTTAATTGATTGATGGTCAGTAAATCAATTAATTGACGGACATTCGATATCTTAAACACGAGGAGATGGATGTACAAATAATGCATGGAGCCCATATTAATTTATGGGAGTTGGTGAGGTAATTCAATGGTGATCCTCTAGTGGAATGGAACATCATTGATGGATCAAGTTTGTGTGGTTCCGATCCATCGGGTGCCCAAGATCCAACTCCTCCTCATGGTCCCTATCGTAGCCTAATATAATCCTCGTGAAGCCTAGATCCAATGATGGAAAATAAATTTCTAGATCCGATGGTTGAGATTAAATCCCTAGAACCGACGGTGGAGATTAAATCTCTAGATCCGATGGTTGAGATTAAATCTCTAGATCCGACGGTTGAGATTAAATCCCTAGAACCGATGGTGGAGATTAAATCTCTAGATCCGACGGTTGAGATTAAATCTCTAGATCTGACGGTAGAGATTAAATCCCTAGAACCGACGGTGGAGATTAAATCTCGAAATCCGACGGTTGAGATTAAATCTCTAGATCCGACGGTTGAGATTAAATACCTAGAACCGACGGTGGAGATTAAATCTCTAGATCCGATGGTTGAGATTAAATCTCTAGATCCGACGGTTGAGATTAAATCCCTAGAACCAACGGTAGAGATTAAAACAAAGCTTAAGCCTAACTCTATAAAAGGGGGCTTAAGGTGGGCAGCAAGGGAGGTTGATGGTTTTTGGAGATTAGGGTTTTGCCTATCAGTAGCTTGGGCGGCAAGAAACCCTAGGGAGGTTAGAGTTTGGTTGGGCGGCTAGGGTTTGGAAGGTGGAGTGGGCGGCAACTATAGGAGAGGTTCTCTTCTTCTTCCTAGGATGTTGTCGGCACCTATCTCTCTTCCCTCTACCTTGGTCGGCGCTCAACCAATTCCTCTTCTCCTCTTCTTTTCCTCTTGGCCAGCGGCACTAGGAGCTAGGGATTGTTCCCTTGTTTGGTTCCTTGGTTGGCCATCTTGTTCTCTCTATTCTTGGGGTCGGCGGCATCAAGCTTTTGTGGCTTAGTGGTTGGCTCAAGCAAGAAGGGAAGGAGAGTTCTTCTTTCTTTTGATTGAAGAAGATCTAGGAAGCTTCAACTTGTGGAGGATCTTCGCCCACACGAAGTCTACAAGGAGGTTAGGACATTCGATAGAAGATCGAGAGGTATAAAAGTTTTACAAGTTTTATTATTGATCTTTGCATGTTCTTGTTAATATGTATGTATGTGTTGATTATACATGTCTACATCCATATGTATTTGTATAATCATGGACCCCGAAGATAAACACAAAAACCGGCGATCCGTCCGTCGTCTCTTCCGCGGCTAACCGACTAGAAGAGCTTTGTTGCTTGAACAACTAGTTTGTTCAAGCGATCGCTCAAGTCGTTAACACGACGATGAATTGGTTGAGCTTAGGAAACTCATCTCATCCGGATTAGTTTTCATTAGTGAAAATTTTAATCCGGGGACATGGGAGCCAATGAGCCTCCTAGCATGCCATCATTGAGTCCTTGGTATTTTGTGACCACCCGGTCTACATTACTCTACTTTCTGAGTTTTACAACAATTTGTCACCGACTGGGGATGGCTTGAGGTACCGGACTCGCGTCTCTCAATTCGATCTGGATTTTAGCCCCCAGATTTGGATAGATTTTCTCAAATGTCGCCCTTCCGAGAATGAGTTCATCTTTTATCCTTCTTGGAGCGAGCCACTTCCGCCTCCCTTCGGGCATATCTCTCTAGACTCACTTCATACTCTCTTCTACAATTCTTGTTGTCCTTTAAATACTAATATTTTCCAATCCCAAGAGCTTTCTTCTCCTGACAATGTCCTTTATAAGGTCATTGCTCATTGCATTCTTTTGATAGTAACACGTGGGTTGGCTTTAGTTCGACCGGTTCACTTCTTCCTCATGCATATCTTCTGTCAGAGCTTAGATATCAACATTGTTAGGGCAATCTCTTGCCATGATTAGGTTTTGATGTGTGTGGCAAAGGGTTTAAGTTAGTTTGTTATGTTGATTTGATATGTGCGTTGAAGTCGTGCAGGACTTAGTAATTCGCACATGGAGCCGTGGCGAGTTTCACATCTCATGACTCGGTCCTTGAGTCGGTGAAGGATAGCTTTGTGGAAGCCGTGCGCTTTGAGCATCCGAGGGACCGCCGGACGAGGAGCTTGGAGTGAAGCCGGAGGAAGTAGACTTCGAGGCAAGAGACGCGAAGGAGCATTGCAGAGTCGTACGCCTGATGCTGCCGAGGGACGTGGCCGCGAACGAAGAGAACTTCGAAGGCGAGGGACTCCGAGGGACGAGAGTGAGCGAATGTAACCCGGGAAGGGGTAGTAGCTCGTGAGTGAAACTTGACCATTTGGCTAAGTGTCGGATGGGATTTCCCGACACCAGTCGACTGCCATGGAATTGCAGTCGACTGCTCTGAGTCGATTGGTTTCGACTGGTGTCTGACTCATGGGCATTTAGCTGCGCCAATCATTGCCGACATCGGCCACGCTAAGGGATCGACATCATCGGGCCGATCGATGTCACCGTGCACGCACGAGAGTGGAGTCGACTCGTTGAGGACTCGACCGATCGAGCACCCGATCGATGGTGCCATCGGTCCGATCGATGCCAATACCGTTGGATGGAATCCAACGTGGAAAGCGGCCGTTATTGGGCAACGACTACGGGATCAGTCGACTGATCGAGGGCATCAGTCGACTGATCCTATGTCAACGGGAAGAAACCCTCTTCCTCTATAAAAAGGAAGGGGATGGGGCTTTGGGAGGCTAATGCTCATGCTCCAATTTGCTCCCAAAGTGCTCTAAGTGTTTCTTCCACTCTTCTTACTTGTTTTAATTCCATTCTATTGTAAGAAGAGAGATTGTAAAGAGGTTACCTCCACCTAGATTTGTGCAAAGGAGAGATCTAGTGGATAGATTGCGGAGTGATTCACCGTGGATGAATCGGACCGTGGATTAGCAGCATAGCCGTGAACCACGTTACATCTCGGTGTTTGCATTGTTTGTATTTCTATTTGCTTGTCTTTATTTGTATTTGCATATTCTGCTTGCGCTAACATTTTGTAGACAAGCAAATTATGACTTCCATCGTTTAAGGGCTATTCACCCCCCTCTAGCCGGCCGTCCCGATCTCTCAACAATTGGTATCAGAGCCATGTCGCTTGTCAAGGACTAATCGCCACAACAAGAACTTCATCAAAAGATGGTCGGCTCAAACATTCACCCACCGAAGTTCGAAGGGGAATTCGCTTGGTGGAAGAAGCGAATGGAGGTATTCTTCGAAACCGACTTTGAAATTCTCTTAATAATGGAAAACAGTTTCGAGTTGCCTAGGAACGAAAATGGGGAGCCATTGGAGAAATCAAGGAGGAGCAAGAGACAAAGAGAAGAATACTTGGCAAATTCAAAGGCCAAGCACCACCTATACAATGTCCTCCCCCAACAAGAAGTAAATAGGATAGGGGAGTGCTCTAGTGCCAAGGAGATGTGGGAAAAGCTAGTAGAGCTTCATGAAGGCACTTCGGAGGCAAAGCTAGCAAGAAGAGACCTCCTCCGCTCCCAACTATCCAACATAAAATTAGAAAAGGGAGAAAAGGTAACTTCATTGCATTCTAGATTTAAAGAAATTTTAATCGGGCTAACGAGTGTAGGAGAAAAGCTCTCCAATCGGGATATGGTAATGAAGGTCATAGATGCCTTTCCCCGGTCCTCAAGATGGAGCTCCATGGTGGATTCGTTTTACATCTCCAAGAACATGGAAGTAAGTACCTTGGAGGAGTTCTTCTCAACAATGGAGCTCCACGAAACGAGGCTTGAAGGAATACAAGAAGAACCAAGAATTCAACCTTCAAGAGGAGTAGCCTTGATGGCAAACAAGGGAAAGAAGAAGATGGAAATCCCCTCCTCCTCCGATGATGAAGCCTCTTCCTCCTCCTCCATGGATAGCACCGAAGAAGCCTATATGGTAAGGAGGGTAAGACGTGCTTTAAAAGGTTTTCGATTTAATAAATCCAATGATAGGAGTAGAAGACCAAGGGGGAAAGTCATATGCTACAATTGCCAAGGAGAGGGACATATAAGGGATAATTGCCCCCTCCTAAACAAGAGTAAGGAAGAGAAGAAAAAGAAAGAAGAAAAGAGGAAGAAGAAGGGGAGCAAGAGAAAGGAAGAAGAAAAGAAGGCAAAAGAAAAAGGGAAGGCCATGGCATTCAAAGCAAAGACATGGGATGACCTTGCTTCCTCTTCCTCATCCGATGAAGAAGAGCATGTCTACTCCGACCTTGCATTGATGACTTTCGATGACTTGGATTGCTCCTCCACCGAAAATGAAGAATCAAGCTCAAGTGGAGAGAGCTCAAGTGAAGGGGGAGCCTCTACATCCTCCTCATCCGAAGAAGAAGAAGAGGACATGGAAGCTATGGTAACGAATCTAACTCCTAAGAAAATAGTTTCCATGGTTTCTAGCTTAACTAGGGATTTATTTAGAGCTAAGAAGAAGAACAAAAGCATGCTAGATCAAATTAAGGACTTAGAAGAGAAGTTAGAAAAAGCATGCTTAAATGATAATATTTCTTCTAGCTTAAATGATGCATGCTCACATGATAACTATATGCCATTTAATGTTAGTGATGCATGCATGGATGAAAATAGGGCTCTAAGGGAAAAGGTAGATTACTTGACAAAAGCCCTAGAAAAATTCACTATTGGCTCCAACACCTTGAACATGATTATAGGGAGCCAAAGAGCTAGCTTCAACAAAAAGGGCCTAGGATATAAAGAAAAGAAAAATGAAAAGGCCTATAAATGCCTAATTGCTAGGGGACAAGATAAGAAGAAAGTAATAGCTAGGAAATGGATTCCTAAGGAGTATCTAGTGAACCCCATAGGCAAGAACTTATTTTGGGTTCCAAAATCCATCCTTAAGGGTTAGGATAACCCTATGGTAGTCAACCATATGCAATTGACCTATATCATATTTTGGTTGACTTAGGATGGCGGGACAACATTTTTAAATAGTGTTAGGTGATGATAACGTGCCTAGAAATAGTTAATAATGCTTAAATCATGATAATAAATGAAATTGCTATAAATATTTGCAATCATGATTTATGATTTTGAAATTTGGCACATCATCATGAGAATTAGGGTTTAAATCATGCCTTAGGTGATATTTTGTTTATTATCATAATATAATACCTAATGCATGATTACAATTCGATGAATACATGTGTTTCATGATCATAATATGAATTTAAGTCATATATATCTTTATGATCATGAGGATTGTTAGGTTGATACTTAACCTTGATAGAAGTGCATGAATATAATGGTTAAGTATATACAAATACCTCTAGGATACATCTCACACTCACCATAGGCTACTTTGATTGAAAACTTAGCATGGGTGAGATGTTAGGATGATACAAATGTCCACTAATGCCTATGGCATTTAGATGGTCATTTAAAGTGTCAAAATAGCAATAATAGACCAATCATGGGGAAGGCTTATGTTTAATTCATAGAAATATTGCCCAAAGATCATGGTTGGATATTTCATATGTTTTAAAAACAATTTCTTAATCTAAAATCTATGTATTCATGTTTTGAAACAATTGGAACCAAAACTAGGTGTTAAACTTGATACTCACATGATCAAAAACCTAGTGGTTTTTAAACCTTTTGGATTTTTGGCAAATACATGAAAATATAATGATTTTTCATGAAAAAAACTATTTTTCATTGATAGATATACTTAAAATAAATGTGGTCCCCAAATTTCATGATTTTTTGAATTTTTTGGAATTTTTAATGCATTTCTAAAATTCGGTCCGAAAATCAGAAAGTTCTAAAATTCGCGTGCCAATCGACCGTAGTCCGAACATCTGATGGCTCAAAATCGTAATAAAGAAAGGCCGAATTCAGGTTTTAGACTAATGTTTGGTATTTTCCTTCTATTAGACTTGATGCCATGAGTTTATAACTTAGTGTTAATCTTTTTGATGGTGTCAAAGGGGGAGAAAATATTATGTTTAAGTTAATTATGATAGGGGGAGAATTTGTAGAGAGAGTTTCATGGATTAAGGGGGAGTTGCATGTTGCTATATCAATGTTTATGTTTACATACTTTCTTACCTTAAAAATTTTTATCAAATGTTTTTACCTAACTTAAACTGATTGCCACACATCAAAAAGGGGGAGATTGTTAGGGCAATCTCTTACCATGATTAGGTTTTGATGTGTGTGGCAAAGGGTTTAAGTTAGTTTGTTATGTTGATTTGATATGTGCGTTGAAGTCGTGCAGGACTTAGTAATTCGCACATAGAGCCGTGGCGAGTTTCACATCTCATGACTCGGTCCTTGAGTCGGTGAAGGATAGCTTTGCGGAAGCCGTGCGCTTGGAGCATCCGAGGGACCGCCGGACGAGGAGCTTGGAGTGAAGCCGGAGGAAGTAGACTTCGAGGCAAGAGACACGAAGGAGCATTGTAGAGTCGTGCGCCTGATGCTACCGAGGGACGTGGCCGCGAACGAAGAGAACTTTGAAGGCGAGGGACTCCGAGGGACGAGAGTGAGCGAATGTAACCCGGGAAGGGGTAGTAGCTCGTGAGTGAAACTTGGCCATTTGGCTAAGTGTCGGATGGGATTTCCCGACACCAGTCGACTGCCATGGAATGGCAGTCGACTGCTCTGAGTCGATTGGGTTCGACTGGTGTCTGACTCATGGGCATTTGGCCCAAGCACGATCGCTTGGACTAGCGATCGCTGCCGACATCACGACCGCTAAGGGACGACGATCAAATAATCGATGTCACCGCAGACGCGAGTGGAGTCGACCTCATTGAGGACTCGACTGATCGAGCACCAGTCGACTGATGGTGCCATCAGTCGACTGATGCCAATACCGTTGGATGGAATCCAACGTGGAAAGCGGCCGTTATTGGGCAACGACTACGGGATCAGTCGACTGATCGAGGGCATCAGTCGACTGATCCTGTGTCAACGGGAAGAAACCCTCTTCCTCTATAAAAAGGAAGGGGATGGGGCTTTGGGAGGCTAATGCTCATGCTCCAATTTTCTCCCAAAGTGCTCTAAGTGTTTCTTCCACTCTTCTTACTTGTTTTAATTCCATTCTATTGTAAGAAGAGAGATTGTAAAGAGGTTACCTCCACCTAGCTTTGTGCAAAGGAGAGATCTAGTGGATAGATTGCGGAGTGATTCACCGTGGACGAATCAGACCGTGGATTAGTGGCGTAGCCATGAACTACGTTACTTCTCGGTGTTTGCATTGTTTGTATTTCTATTTGCTTGTCTTTATTTGTATTTGCATATTCCGCTTGCGCTAACATTTTGTAGACAAGAAAATTACGACTTCCATCGTTTGAGGGCTATTCACCCCCCTATAGCCGGCCATCCCGATCTCCCAACAAACATTAGTCTCAACCCCTTCCATTGCATTATTCATTTCATCAAGCTGAACAATGGGAAGGTCCATATGCCATTTGGTAAAATCCTTACTCAGTGGCTAAGTTCCGTGGGCATCGATGTAACCAAGGGAGTCATTAAGGCCATGACCCAGAAATATGACCAGATGAATGCTCGGAGCTTCTCTTTGGCGGGCTTGAAGCCCCACGAGGGGTCCATTATCTGGGACCTTGCACGACTACCGACAGGCGGCGCTCCGGCACTGGAGGGTGCCGCTACTACGGGTGTTGCTGCTGAGGGTGCTGCTGCTATGGGTGCCGATGCGGAGGATGCTGCTGCAGATGGTGCCATTATGCTAGACTCATCTTTCGTAGCCCGCTTCGGTGCCTTTGCAGAGAGGATGGATGCACTCCTTGAGGAGCTTCGTTTGGGGCACCAGGAGCTTCGTCGGGAGCATCAGGAGTTCCTCTCCCTGGTGAGTGGGATGCACCGTTAGCAACAGAACATTCTAGCGATTCTCCGCCCTCCTGCACCCGGACATCCGCCTCAGTGATGGTTCATCAGACTAGGATGCCGGCGATGACGACCCTAGATAGTCAGCTTTAGGGATGATTTACATAATGCATTGTCATACAATACTTAGAAAACTTCTTTTTTTCTTTCTTTTGTTAATAATTTTTTTTAATGAAATGGAGTTGTTTTTTAGTACATTTCTATTCTTGTCTATATTACTATGGGTTGATATTTTCAAGTTTAGGATTTGAACACATATTACTAAGTATTTTTTTTTTGAAAACCTTTATTGTAATTCTAGTTACGAATATTGATACGATACAATCCAATTCTTTTCATATTTTTATCATTTTGAATCTTGTGTCAATTTGTTAATCTGATGAGCATAATTTTAGTCTAATATTTTTCACACATTATATTAGTCATAAATAATGTGTATGCCGAGTTTCATGATTTTTTGGACATCCACAGAATTTCCTACGCGTTTTTAAACCTCGACTGAAAAACTTTGATTTCAGAGTTGCCTGATATCAATTGACTGCCAAGGTCGGCAGTTGACTGATGACAATATCAGTCGAACCGGTGACACTATTTTGGGATGGAAAACTATTTTCATCATTTAAAGGTCAAATTTTGGATATTATATCTTCATACTATGATTCCTACAGTATATAAATGATAACTTGTATGGAAGAAGGATTGCATTTATGCATTGGTTTAGGGGGAGCTACATCCCTAAAATCTATACTTGTTGGTGCAAAGTTAGGACATATTTGCCTATTCTATTGTTTATGCTTTGCTTCACATGTTATTCACACATCATGAACCATGTCTTGAATTAAGGGGGGCCTCATATCAATCGTATACCTTAGTTCAAGATATGTCAAATGTAATTCTTTCATGAACTTATTATCGTATGAATTCTTCTTTTTTTGATGTATGTCAAAGGGGGAGAAGGCATGTTTAAGTTATAATTTATATTAGAAATATGATTATGTGCATGTGTTAAAGACCTAACTTAAATGATTGTCAAACATCAAAAAGGGGGAGATTGTTGGTGCAATAATGCCCCAAGCATTTATATGTTTTGATGTTTGGATAATCATCTAAGTTAGGAAATGCTTTGTGATCTAATTGTGAACATGTTTAAGTGACAAGAAAATCCAAGTATGAAGACTTGGTAAAAGAAAAGTCCAAGTGTGATCTTGGCAAAAATAAGTCCAAGGAAAGGTCTTGGCGGCATAAGTCCAAGCATGTAGACTTGGCGGCGTAAAGTCCAAGCAGTCCTTGGCAAAGGAAGACCAAAGGCAAGTCTTGGTGGCATAAATCCAAGCATGTAGTCTTGGCAGCGTAAAGTCCAAGCGTACTTTGGCAAAGAAGAAACCCAAAGCATGACGAAGCCGAAGGAAGCTTTTAAAGGCAAGCTTATGAATGGTGTCATGGACTCAGAGAAATCCTGGAGGCGCAAGGCTGATGAAGAAGCTAGAAGGTTAAGTCTAGGCTTAGGGAATATTTTCAAGTATAAATTAGTCACACTTGGGGTGTGCCAGTCGACTGGAACATTGTGTCAATCGAACTGACCTTCAAAATTCAGCATTGGAGGTCGGACAATCTGGCGATCGATCGGGAGTTATCGGTCAGGCGATGATAGTCGACTCGACCGGTCGCGATACAAGCTAGCGATCATTGCCATTATTGGTAGTCCGCCCGAAAGGCTCATAGCCGTTGGCTAGTCGACTACAGGCGACATCGATCGGTATGCTAATGTTGGCGGTCGTGATGATAGTCCTCCGTTAGTGATCATTGCAAATCCGTGAATCCCGTGATGTGATTCATCGATCAGAAAATGGGTCTCTTTCCTATAAAAAGTGACCAAGGGGAGCAAGAAGAGTCTAATGCTTATATTCTGATCATTCTCTTAAGCTCCCACAATTTTCCTAAGATTTCTAAGTGTTTTAATTCCCCTCCTCCTATCTAATCTTCATCTTCATCCTTTGTAAGAAGAGGAGGGTTTTGTAAAAGAGAAAGCTTATTAGTGAAGATTGATTTGGGTTGATCCACCTTAAGGATCGCCGTGGAGTAGGAGCGTTATCTCCGAACCACGTAAAAGGTTCCGTGTTAGCATTGCTTTTTCATTTCTATTATTATTGTTTTTGTTGTGATTCCGCTAATCATTTTTGTAGAAAATGAAAAGAGGCTATTCACCCCCCCTCTAGCCTTCCAAGGATCCCAACATCATCAATGTCTATTTGAGTCTCTCGAGCCTCCTCAAGCTCGACGACAATCCCACTGTTTTCTTGCAAGAAAAACTCTTTCTCTAGAAACACAACATGCCTTGAAACAAACACCTTTTGTTCCACATGATGATAGAATTTGTAACCCCTTATTTCCTTAGGGTATCCAATAAATAGACATTTATCAGACTTAGCATCCAATTTGTCCGATGCAGTCCGCTTCACATAAGCAAGACAACCACATATCTTCAAGTAAGATACATGAGGTTTTTTACTATTTCATATCTCTTCGAAAGACTCACACCATGTGACATTGGTAGAAGTCCCTTCTTGGAATTCTGCATGGCAAACCGTAGTAATAACATGTCAATATATGTACTCTGACTTAGAGCAAGCAATCTCTTAGATCTATCTTTATAGATCTTGATGCCTAGAATACAGGCTACTTCACCTAAGTCCTTCATTGAGAAGCACGTCCCCAGCCATGTCTTCACAGACTGTAGCGAAGGGATGTCATTCCCAATGTGTAGTATGTCATCCACATACAATACAAGGAAGATAACTGTGTTCCCATTAACCCTCTTGTAGACACAGGATTCATCTTCATTCTTGATAAAACCAAACTGTTTGATCACATCATCAAATCGAAGATTCCAACTCCGAGAAGCTTGCTTTAGCCCATAAATGGACCTTTGCAGCTTGTATACTTTCCTAGTATGCTGTGGATCTACAAAACCCTCAGGTTGTGTCATGTACACATCCTCGAGTAAGTTTCCATTCAGAAATGCAATTTTGACATCCATCTGCCAGATCTCATAATCGTGGTATGCTGCAATAGCAAGCATGATCCGAATGGACTTAAACATCGCCACTGGAGAAAAGGTTTCATCATAGTCAATACCACGAATTTACTTGAAACCTTTAGCCACCAATCGACCCTTAGAGGTATGCGTAAGTCCATCAATGTCAGTCTTTCTCTTAAAGACCCACTTACACCCAATGGGTTTGACCCCTTTAGGTGGATCAACCAAAGTCCATACTTGGTTGGTGTACATGGATTCCATCTCGGATCTCATGGCCTCTAGCCATTTCTCAGAGTCTGGGCTCATCATAGCTTCATGATAGGAGGTAGGCTCATTCTCAATGAGCATAACGTCATCATGATCAGACAAGAGAAATGAGTATCTCTCAGGCTGACGACGTACCCTATCAGACCTGCGAAGAGGTAGGTCTACCTGAACAGGTGGTTGTTCCATAACTCTTTGTGCAACAATTGTAATGCCTGTAAAATTTCTAGAAATTTTACAAGAATTTTTGGCATGAATATAATGGGCTTTAAGTGGGAACTTTCAAAAATAAAAGAAATAAAGCCAAAAAGGATGCATGGCCTAGGAATTGAACCCCAAACCTCTAGTAGATAGCTAACCCCTAAAGATGCATCCAATAACTAGAAGCCCAGCAAGGTTGTGCTATTAGAGGAATATGAGAGATGATAGTTAAGGGTAAGGGAGGCAAAGGGACACTTCAAGAGAATAAATAGGGAATGAGGAGACAAGAGAAAAGTCATTTCTCATTCTCCACTTCTCCTCTCCTCTTCTTCTTCCTCAACGAAATCTACTCCCCTTCCCTTCCATTTTTCCGAGGGCTAGACAAGCAAGAAGAAGGTTCTAGGTTGGCATCCATAAGGGTATCTTCCAACTAATAGCAAAGCGAAGGATGTAAGTATCCCCTTACCTGCATACAAGTAGTTTTTCGATTGATGTTATTATGTCAAACTCTTCATGAACCATTCGGCCAAGACCCTTACTTGAGTTTTCAATAAGGATCCATGCCATACCTTGTATGAATATGATGATGATAGGATGCTAGATAGGTGAGGTTAAGTGTTTGACCTTAAAAACCCCAAGAAACTTTCGGCCAAGACCATTACTTGTGCTCTCCATGATGATCCATGCTATACCTTGTATTAATATGAAGATGATAGGTTTCTAGGTGGGTTTGGTTAAGTGGTTGATCCTCAAACCCTTCTAAGACTCTCGGCCAAGTCCCTTTGGACCCCTAATGTGTTTTTTCTATGCTATGTTTTAGATGAGTTTATGCTATGTTTTGATGTTAGATGAAGATAACATGTTCTATGCTAGGTTTTAAATGAGTTCATGCCATGTTGATGGTAGAAGAAGATAACATGTTCTATGCCATGCTATATATGAGTTCATGCTATGTTTTGATGGTAGATGAAGATAACATGTTGTTGGCTAACCTAGAGTTAAGTGGTTGAGCCTTTAAGTCCTTTGAACCATTCGGCCAAGACCCCTAATGTGTTTTTCTATGCCATGTTTAGATGAGTTCATGATAACTTTTGATGTCAGATGAAGATAACATGTTCTATGCTAGGTTTTAAATGAGTTCATGCCATGTTGATGGTAGAAGAAGATAACATGTTCTATGTCATGCTATAGATGAGTTTATGCTATGTTTTGATGGTAGATGAAGATAACATGTTGTTGGATAACCTAGATTTAAGTGATTGACCCTTTAAGTCCTTTGAACCATTCGGCCAAGACCCATTTAGGTCTATCATGCTACGATCTATAAATTACCATGTTATGTTTTGAATGTAGATATAGGTAACATGTGAAAGCTAAGCTAGATTTAAGAAATGGATCTTAGATTTTCTTGAAACTCTCGGCCAAGGCTTATCTAAAATCATAAGTGCCCTCCCATGCCATGCTTTATATGTTAAAGAATTAACATGTGGTTAGTTAGACCATATATAAGTTGTTTAGTGTTTAAAACTTTGATAGAGCTCCATGAAGTTTAGGCCACTCCATGTATCCTTGTTCATGATGTTTATGCCTTATGTCATGCCCTATATGTGTGTGATGTTAACATGATGTTAAGGGGTCCTTGCTCAAGTGGTTTAGAATTATTGGTTATGTCACTACCATATGTCTATGTCCATAGTAGGGATGCATGATAAATTTCTGCTCATTACCATGTTAAATGTATGATCATGTTATGCTCATTGCCTTGTAATTATATGAATGTATGATGTTTTATAAAGAAGGAACATGATATGCATGAAAAGAAATATGTTATGAAAGCAATATGATATGTTATGATGTATGATATGTTATGAAGAAGAAATATGTTATGAAAAGCAATACGATATGTTATGAAGAAGAAACATGATATGCCATGATAAGGAACTTGATATGTTTATGAAATGAAATATGATATGTTATGATAAGAAGCATGATATGTATTTTTACTTTCTGCATGGCTTGTACCAAGACCCTAACAAGGTCCAAGGGATGGGCTCCTACGTGCCCCTAGGTCGACGGTCGTAGTACGTACTCAATACGGGATGGGCTCCCAGATGCCCTAGGCTGACGGTCATAAGTATGGGCTTAGGATGGGCTTCTGTTATGCTGCCCCTAGGCTACGGACTTTGTACGGGCCTAGTACTCTAGTGGGTTCGGGATTAGCTACCTTGGGTCTATTAGGGATGCGCACTATGATGATGTTGATGTGGTACAATGTCGGACCCAATATGTTGAGATTTATGTTTAAATACCTATAATATATGTTTTCAAAGAGCATCCTGCATATATCTTTATGTTATACCAGTTTATGTTCTATGATGTTATATTCATGTTGTGCCTGCTTATGTTCTATGATGTTATATTCATGTTATGCCTGCTTATGTTCTATGATGTTATATTCATGTTATGCCTGCTTATGTTCTATGTTGTTATATTCATGTTATGCCTGCTTATGTTCTATGATGTTATACTCATGTTATGCCTGCTTATGTTCTATGATGTTATATTCATGTTATGTCTGCTTATGTTCTATGATGTTATACTCATGTTATGCCTGCTTATGTTTTATGATGTTATATGCATGTTATGCTTGCTTATGTTCTTGCATGTTTATATGCATGTTATGTTCGTTTATATGTCGTTGTATGTTTATATGAATGTTATGCTTATATGTGTTATATGATCATGTCACTACTCTATGCTTAATGTTTGACGTATGATTTTTGTGAGTAGGACAAAATCTTACTAAGCATATATGCTTATAGTTTATGTCCCCTTGTACTGCAGATAAGGGTAAAGGGTGGCTAAACTAAAGGGAGCAGTAGGAGGGGCAAAGTGTGTGTGATAGTGGCATGGTGGAGGAGATCTGTTATGTTTCCTTATGCATGTTTTCCTTTAAGATGATTTTTATGAACTTGAACTAAGTACTTAAGAAATGATGATGCATGCTCTATGTTTAAAAAGAAGTATTTATGAAATAATGACGCATGTTTATGTTTTAAAGAAGAAAAAAAATATAAGTCTAAAGTCTTCCGCTGTAATGTAATGTATGTATGTACGATCACGTCGCGCCGCCCCTCCGAACCCCTGGAAAGGGCGGGCGTGACAGGTTGGTATCAGAGCAGATCTGTCTTTCCACTACACACACATCAAGCTCTAATCCTGCCGCTCCAAGTAAGAATTTCTATGCCTACTCTATTTCTTTCATGTATGATAAGAAATGCTTCTAGCCTAAATATGCATGAAAATATGTATGATAACCTTATGCTAGCTTTTAGTTTAACTATGCATAGATAAATGAACGATAAACTCATACTAGCCTTACTCTAATATGTGAAGATAAATGATGAGTAGAGTCGACGAGATAGCGCCCCCACATGACCTTACACATGTGGTTACTGAACTCCAACGTCAAGTTACAGAGCAACAACAAGTGATAAATGCATTAATGAATCAGCGAGGAAACCCTACCTCCCCACCAACGGGCCCTGGCTCGATGGTTCAACAGGAAGCTTACATGATCCAGTGGCAGAGGCTGAAACCGGAAAATTTCTCTGGTACTGGTGAACCATGGGACGCCCAGGCCTGGTTCAAGACGGTGGAAAGCATCGTGGAGCTACTGGACTGGCCCGAATGCGAGAAGATTAAGTGTGTGTCATTTTTCCTTTCGGGAGATGCTCGGATGTGGTGGGAACGGGTTAAAGCAAAGAGGCAAGTAAATCAGATGAGATGGACGGATTTCGAGTAAAAATTTTTCGAAGAATTCTTCCATATGAGGGTGACAAACAAGCATTACGACGAGTTCACTGGGTTCCGACAAGGTGACCTATCAGTAAAATGAAGCCGTGAAGAGATTCAACCGACTCACACTCCTATGCCCAGAGTTGGTCAGCACAGAAAGAGAAAGGGTCAGACTCATGCTGAAGATGCTCTGACCCGAAATAGCTCTGAATGTGGTCGGCGGAGTTCATAGACCGCAGACCGCAGAGGAGCTGTTCAGTAGTGCCTTGATTATCGAACATTATCTGAACAATATTAACTAACAAAAGAAGGCACTGAGTGAAGGCAGGAGCCAAGCCTAGTCAGGAGGTCAGAGAAACCAGAGTATTTGGAAAGGGAACCACACTGGTAAGAGAAAGCAATGGGATGACTCTAAAGGTGGTCCAATGAACAAGCAACCCAAGATCCCTCTGTGTGCTACATGCGGGAAGATACATCCTGGAGTATGCTACCGAGCCACAAATAGATGCTACAACTGTGGACGGGAAGGGCATAGAGTCAAGGACTGCCCTATTCAGGTTCAGGCACCTCCTCAACAGTATGCCCAGTACAGAGGTGCTCCTCCACAGCTACACCAGATGCAGGCTGCAATCGAAGGAACCCCGATCAGTCAAGGGAGATTGGAATCCCCGCCAATTATGACAGATGCCAAGGTATTCTCTCTCACCCAAGAAGATGTGGCGAACGCTTCTACGGTTGTCACAGGTCAGATATTTATTTTCTGTCAGTATACTACTGCATTATTTAATACTGGGGCAACACATTCGTTTGTTTCTACACCCTTCACAGAAAAGATAGACATACCACCACAAGCTTTGGATCGCAAGTTCTTAACCACCCTTCCCTCGGGAGAAGTAATGCCCTACACTCATATGCTGCGAGCCGCACCCATCAGAATCGCAGATAGAGAACTCTACTGTGATCTGATAGTGCTCGACATGCAGGATTATGATGTCATACTAGGCATGGATTTCTTAATCAAGTACGGTGCTTCGATCGAGTGCTGTAAAAGAAAAGTGGTCTTCCAGCCGGAGGCAGAACCTATGTTTGAATTTATTGGAGAGCCAAGGAGAAGAATCGATAAATTTCTATCAGCTCTACAAGCACGCAAGATGTTAGACAATGGATACACTGGGTTTCTAGCACATGTGGTTGATACAAGTCAAGCCGAGGACCAGAAGCTAGAAGATGTCAGAGTTGTATGCAACTACCCAGAGGTATTCCCAGATGAACTACCAGGATTAGCCCCGGATAGAGAAATTGAATTTGAGATCAAATTGATTCCTGGTACTAACCCAATCTCTAAAGCACCTTACCGTATGGCGCCGGCTGAATTGAATGAACTTCAGGGATAGCTACAGGAGTTACTCGACAAGGGACTCATACGCCCAAGTCGCTCTCCATGGGGAGCTCTAGTGTTGTTGGTGAAGAAGAAAGATGGGTCTATGCGAATGTGCATAGACTACCGAGCGCTAAATAATGTGACGATCAAGAACTGATACCCTTTACCGTGGATTGATGACTTGTTCGACCAACTAAAGGGTACCACCATCTTCTCTAAGATTGACCTGAGGTCTGGCTATCATCAAGTGAAAGTGAAACCAGATGATATACCGAAGACGGCTTTTCGAACAAGATACGGACATTACGAGTTCATAGTTATGCCCTTCGGAGTGACGAATGCACCTGCTATGTTCATGGATCTGATGAATCGGGTATTCTCGGCATTTCTCGACAAATTTGTAATCATTTTCATCGACGATATACTGATATATTCAAGAACCCCAGAAGAGCATGCAAAACACCTGAATATGGTATTACAGATTCTTCGGGAAAAGCAGCTGTATGCAAAGTTCTCCAAATGCGAATTCTGGCTCGATCAAGTATCATTTTTGGGTCACGTTATATCCAAGCACGGAGTGATGGTAGACCCAATAAAGATTAAAGCTGTGAGTAACTAGAACCGACCAAAGAATGCCAGTGAGGTCAGAAGTTTTCTTGGGCTAGCAAGCTACTATAGGAAGTTTGTAGAGAACTTCTCTAGAATTACATCCCCTATGACAGTCCTCACCAGAAAGAACAAAAAGTATGAATGGAAGGACGCCTGTGAGAATAGTTTCACAGAATTAAAAAAGAGACTGACCAGCGCTCCAATCCTTGCTCTTCCGGACAGTAATTAAAGCTTCGACATGTACAGTGACACTTCCAAGTTGGGACTCGGAGTTGTACTCATGCAGAACGGCAAGGTCATTGCCTATGCCTCTAGGCAACTCAAAGAACATGAAAGGAATTATCCCACTCACGATCTAGAGTTAGCGGTCGTGGTCTTTGCTCTAAAAACATGGAGGCATTATCTATATGGAGCTCAGTGTAGGATTTATACAGACCACCAGAGTCTAAAATATTTCTTCACACAGAAGGACCTGAACATGAGACAACGAAGATGGCTCGAGCTCGTCAAGGATTATGACTACAAGATCTTCTACCATCCAGGAAAAGCGAACAAGGTGGCCGATGCACTCGGCAGGAAGTCCTGCGCCACCTTGATGTCTCTATCAGTATTATCTCGGCCCTTAGAAAAGGAAATTATGCGTACGGGGTTGAAATCATTTCTGGATAGCTCTCGACCATGATGATAGCACCGACGCTATTCGACAATATATTGGAAAAAACAAACCCGTGACCCGAGCATTTAGAGGATCAAGCAGGAGGTCCTAGAAGGAAAGGATGATGGGTTCTGTATCTCTGATAGTGGGATACTCTATCTCAGGGACCGCTTGTGTATTCCCAATGATCCAGAATTACGGAAGAAAATATTTGAGGAAGCTCACAGAACTCCTTATGTGATGCATCCTGGAACCACTAAGATGTACCAAGACCTGAAAAGAAAATTCTGGTGGTTTGGAATGAAAAGAGATGTGGCTCAGTATGTCAAGACACCGACTGCGGAGGGTTAAAGCATAACACCAGAGACCTGGAGGAATACTGCAGCCGATCCAAATTCCAGAATGGAAATGGGAAGATATTTCTATGGATTTCATCTCAGGATTGCCCAAGATGACAAACGGATATGATACTATATGGGTAATTGTGGACAGATTGACGAAGTCCACCCACTTCTTAGTAATCAAGATGACCTATTCGACAGAGCAACTGGCTCAATTATATGCTAGGGAAATTATCAGATTACATGGGATTCCTAAGACCATCATTTCTGACAGAGATGGTCGCTTTATTTCCCATTTCTGGGAATGTGTTCAGAAGGCCCTTGGCACGAAGCTATTGTTCAGTACTGCCTTCCATCCTCAGACGGACGGACAGACCGAAAGGGTAAATCAAGTACTGGAGGATATGTTACGAGCTTGCGCCCTGGATTTCAAAGGGAGCTGGTGCCGATACTTATGCTTGGCAGAATTCGCCTACAATAATAGCTACCAAGCTACTATTGGAATGGCACCCTACGAGGCTCTATACGAGAGGAAATGTAGATCTCCTATATGCTTCTACGAGGGTGGTGAAAAGAAGGGGATGAGACTCCAGACAGACTTCATTGAGACACCACCCAAGCTATACAGAACATCCGCCAAAGAATTGAGACTACTCAGAGCTGGCAAAAGATCTATGCAGATATGTGGCGTAGACCGTTAGAATTCGAAGTCGGGAACCTGGTATTCCTCAAAGTGGCCCCTATGAAGGGAGTGATGAGATTCAGAAGGAAGGGTAAGCTGAGTCCACGCTATGTGGGACCGTATCCAATATTGAAGAGAGTTGGCAAGGTAGCTTACGAGCTAGAGCTGCCTCAAGAGATGTCGGCTATTTACAACGTGTTCCACGTTTCGATGCTCAAGAAGTGCATTTCCAGTACAAACCAAGTGATCAAGCCACAAACAGTGCAAGTTCAAGAGGACCTAAGTTATGAAATCGACCTATCCAGATACTAGACCGAGAAGTCAAGAGGCTAAGGAATAAGGAGGTGCCCTTAGTGAAGGTCCTATGGTAAAATCAACGGTACGAAGAAGCTACCTGGGAACGCGAGGAGGACATGAAACATAAGTACCCAGAATTATTCTAAGTTTCGAGGACGAAACTTTTAAAAGGTATGAAGGATTGTAACGCCCATAAAATTTCTAGCAATTTTACAAGAATTTTTGGCACAAATATAATGGGCTTTATGTGGGCTCTTTCAATAAAAGAAATAAAGCCAAAAGGAATGCATGGCCTAGGAATTGAACCCCAAACCTCAAGTAGATAGCTAATCTCTAAAGATGCACCCAATAACCAGAAGCCCAACGGGGTTGTGCTATTAGAGGAATATGGGAGATGACAGTTAAGGGTAAGGGAGACTAAGGGACACTTCAAGAGAATAAATAGGGAATGAGGAGACGAGAAAAGTCATTTCTCATTCTCCACTTCTCCTCTCCTTCTCTTCTTCTTCCTCACCGAAATCTACACCCCTTCCCTTCCATTTTTCTGAGAGCTAGACAAGCAAGAAGAAGGTTCTAGGTTGGCATCCCTTAGGGTATCTTCCACCTAATAGCAAAGCGAAGGATGTAAGTATCCCCTCACCTACATACAAGTAGTTTTTCGATTGATGTTATTATGTCAAACTCTTCATGAACCATTCGGCCAAGACCCTTACTTGAGTTTTCAATAAGGATCCATGCCATACCTTGTATGAATATGATGATGATAGGATGCTAGATAGGTGAGGTTAAGTGTTTGACCTTAAAAACCCCAAGAAACTTTCGGCCAAGACCATTACTTGTGCTCTCCATGATGATCCATGCTATACCTTGTATTAATATGAAGATGATAGGTTTCTAGATGGGTTTGGTTAAGTGGTTGATCCTCAAACCCTTCTAAGACTCTCGGCCAAGTCCCTTTGGACCCCTAATGTGTTATTTCTATGCTATGTTTTAGATGAGTTTATGCTATGTTTTGATGTTAGATGAAGATAACATGTTCTATGCTAGGTTTTAAATGAGTTCATGCCATGTTGATGGTAGAAGAAGATAACATGTTCTATGCCATGCTATAGATGAGTTCATGCTATGTTTTGATGGTAGATGAAGATAACATGTTGTTGGCTAACCTAGAGTTAAGTGGTTGAGCCTTTAAGTCCTTTGAACCATTCGGCCAAGACCCCTAATGTGTTTTTCTATGCCATGTTTAGATGAGTTCATGATAACTTTTGATGTCAGATGTAGATAACATGTTCTATGCTAGGTTTTAAATGAGTTCATGCCATGTTGATGGTAGAAGAAGATAACATGTTCTATGCCATGCTATAGATGAGTTTATGCTATGTTTTGATGGTAGATGAAGATAACATGTTGTTGGATAACCTAGATTTAAGTGGTTGACCCTTTAAGTCTTTTGAACCATTCGGCCAAGACCCATTTAGGTCTATCATGCTATGATCTATAAATTACCATGTTATGTTTTGAATGTAGATATAGGTAACATGTGAAAGCTAAGCTAGATTTAAGAAATGGATCTTAGGTTTTCTTGAAACTCTCGGCCAAGGCTTATCTAAAATCGTAAGTGCCCTCCCATGCCATGCTTTATATGTTAAAGAATTGACATGTGGTTAGTTAGACCATATATAAGTTGTTTGGTGTTTAAAACATTGATAGACCTCCATGAAGTTTAGGCCACTCCATGTATCCTTGTTCATGATGTTTATGCCTTATGTCATGCCCTATATGTGTGTGATGTTAACATGATGTTAAGGGGTCGTTGCTCAAGTGGTTTTGCATGATTGGTTATGTCACTACCATATGTCTATGTCAATAGTAGGGATGCATGATAAATTTCTGCTCATTACCATGTTAAATGTATGATCATGTTACGCTCATTGCCTTGTAATTGTATGAATGTATGATGTTTTATAAAGAAGGAACATGATATGCATGAAAAGAAATATGATATGTTATGAAGAAGAAATATGTTATGAAAGCAATATGATATGTTATGAAGAAAAAATAAGTTATGATGTATGATATGTTATGAAGAAGAAATATGTTTTGAAAAGCAATACGATATGTTATGAAGAAGAAATATGTTATGATATGAAGAAGAAACATGATATGGCATGATAAGGAACATGATATGTTTATGAAATGAAATATGATATGTTATGATAAGAAGCATGATATGTATTTTACTTTCTGCATGGCTTGTACCAGGACCCTAACAAGGTCCAAGGGATGGGCTCCTACGTGCCCTTGGGTCGACGGTCGTAGTATGGACTTAGTACGGGATGGGCTCCCAGATGCCCTAGGTCGACGGTCATAAGTATGTGCTTAGGATGGGCTTCTGTTATGCTGCCCCTAGGCCGACGGACTTAGTACGGGCCTAGTACTCTAGTGGGTTCGGGATTAGCTACCTCGGGTCTATTAGGGATGTGCGCTATGATGATGATGATGTGGTACAATGTCGGGCCCAATATGTTGAGATTTATGTTTAAATACCTATAATATATGTTTTGAAAGAGCATCCTGCATATATCTTTATGTTATACCTATTTATTTCCTATGATGTTATATTCATGTTGTGCCTGCTTATGTTCTATGATGTTATATTCATGTTATGCCTGCTTTTGTTCTATGATGTTATATTCATGTTATGCCTGCTTATGTTCTATGATATTATATTTATGTTATGCCTGCTTATTTTCTATGATGTTATACTCATGTTATGCCTGCTTATGTTCTATGATGTTATATTCATGTTATGCCTTCTTATGTTCTATGATGTTATATTCATGTTATGCCTACTTATGTTCTATGATGTTATACTCATGTTATGCCTGCTTATGTTCTATGATGTTATATGCATGTTATGCTTTCTTATGTTCTTGCATGTTTATATGCATGTTATGTTCGTTTATATGTCGTTGTATGTTTATATGAATGTTATGCTTATATGTGTTATATGATCATGTCACTACTCTATGCTTAATGTTTAACGTATGGTTTTTGTGAGTAGGACAGGATCTTAATAAGCCTATGTGCTTATAGTTTATGTCCCCTTGTACTGTAGATAAGGGTAAAGGGTGGCTAAACTAAAGGGAGCAGCAGGAGGGGCAAAGTGTGTGTGGTAGTGGCATGGTGGAGGAGATCTGTTATGTTTCCTTATGCATGTTTTCCTTTAAGATGATTTTTATGAACTTGAACTAAGTACTTAAGAAATGATGATGCATGCTCTATGTTTAAAAAGAAGTATTTATGAAATGATGATGCAAGTTTATGTTTTAAAGAAGAAAAAAAATATAAGTCTAAAGTCTTCCGCTGTAATGTAATGTATGTATGTACGATCGCGTCGCGCCGCCCCTCCGAACCCCTGGAAAGGGCGGGCGTGACAACAATCTCATCACCCACAACACTTTGTGGTTCCTGTTCAACTTCAATCAAGGCCTCAGTGCTATGGTCCTTATCTTGAATTTCTTCAAGATCGAACGTACTCCCACTAGTTTTTCTAGAAACAAAATCCCTTTCTAGAAAAATCCCAGTCTTTGCCACAAACACTTTGTGCTGACTGGGAATGTAGAAGTAATATCCCTTAGTTTCCTTGGGATATCCAACAAAATAGCACTTATCGGATTTGGGTCACAGTTTGTCTGAGACTTGACGTCGAACGTAAGCCTCACAACCCCAAATCCTCATGAAAGACATCTTGAGATTTGTCCCTGCCCATATCATATATGGTGTCTTTATCACAGCCTTGGATGGTATACGGTTAAGGGTGAAGGATGTTGTTTCTAGAGCATATCCCCAAAAGGATATAGGAAGATCTGTGTGACTCATCATAGATCGTACCATATCTAATAGGGTACGATTCCTCCTTTCGGATACACCATTCCACTGTGGTGTTCCAGGAGGAGTGAGTTGGGATAGAATCCCACACTCAGCTAGATAGTCACGAAACTCATGGCTAAGGTATTTACTACCTCGATCTGATCGAAGTATCTTAATACTCTTGCCAAGCTGGTTTTGTACTTCATTCTTGAATTTTTTGAACTTTTCAAAGGATTCTAATTTATGTGTCATTAGATACACATAACCATATCTACTCAAGTCATCAGTAAATGTAATGAAGTACCTGTAACCACCTCTAGCAGCAACATTGAAAGGGCCACATACATCACTATGTATAAGTCCTAACAAGTCTGTTGCTCTTTCGTTGTGCCCACTAAAGGGAGTCTTGGTCATCTTGCCTAAAAGGCAAGACACGCATGTCTCATATGATTCAAAATCAAATGAGTCTAGCAGCCCATCCTTATGGAGCTGAGATAAGCGACTCTCATTTATGTGACCTAAGCGACAATGCCATAGATAGGTTTGGTTCAACTCATTTGACTTGAACCATTTGGTACTTATGTTATAGATGGGGCTCACTAAGTCTAGAAAGTAGAGTTCATTCATTAGAGGTGCACTATAATAGAACATATCATTTAAATAAACTGAACAACATTTGTTCTTTATTATAAATGTAAATCCTTTCTTGTCCAAACAAGATACCGAAATTATGTTCTTAGTTAAAGCAGACACATAATAATATTCATCTAGTTCTAGTACAAGTCCAGTGGGAAGAGATAGATCATAAGTTCCTAGAGCAACAGCAACAACTCTTTCTCCATTGCCTACTCGTAGGTCCACCTCGCCCTTTGTCAATGCCCTGCTATTTCTCAGCGCCTACACATTGGTACAAATGTGAGATGCACATCCGGTATCTAATACCCATGATGAAGAAATAGATAGATTGACTTCTATAATATTTATATCTGAAGTAGAAGTCTCACTTCTCTTCTTCTTAAGATCTTCCAGGTATGCTTTACAGTTACGTTTCCAGTGTCCAGCTTCCTTGTAGTTGAAGCAAGCCCCTTCCTTGGCCACCCCCTCCTTTGGGTTTCAGTTCTTTGCCTTTGCCCTTGGCTTGGGACTTTCCCTTACCTTTAGGCTTGCCCTTGCCTTTCTTCTTTTGCACCATCAAAATGGAGTCAGATTTTCCCTTCTTAAGGTTGAGCTCAGCAGTTCTCAACATGCTGAGCATCTCAGGCAGTGGCTTATCAATTTGATTCATGTTGCAATTCATGATAAATTGATTGTAGCTTTGTGGCAAAGACTGCAAGATCAAGTCAGTGGCCAGCTCTTGGCCAAGTGGGAATCCCAATCTCTGTAGGTTTTCTACGTACCAAATCATCTTGAGTACATATGGACCTACGGGAGTCCCATCTTGCATCTTGCACTGAAATAATGCCTTAGAGACTTCATATCTCTCGTGCCTTGCTTGTCCTTGATATAGTTGACGAAGATGTTCAACCATATCATAAGCATTCATGAACTCATGTTGCTTCTGAAGCTCAGAGTTCATGGTTGCGAGCATGAGACATGACACATCTAATGCATCATCTTGATGCTTCTTGTAAGCATCTTTGTCAGTTCGTGAGGCAATGGCAAGTGGTGCCTCCGGAATGGGCTGCTCTAGGACGTACAGTTTCCTTTCTTGGGTGAGAACGATTCTCAGGTTCCTGTACCAGTCCAGGAAATTTGCTCCATTGATCTTGTCCTTCTCAAGGACAGAGTTCATGATCACGAGCATGAGACATGACACATCTAATGTTAGAGATTTGAGGTCGCTAGAGGGGGGTGAATAGCGTGTTGCCCGTGCGTGGATGGAATTTGTTCGCGATCATCTCTACAAAACTCGTTATGCGCAGCGGAATATAAATAATAAAAGAAATAATGAAAAGATACAATCACGAACACAAGGATATAACATGGTTCGGAACTGAAACGGTTCCTACTCCACGGATTGGGTTCGTAGGAACTCTAGCGATGCCAATCACAAACCACTATGATAAATACTCCTTCTCGACACAAGTCGGAGGTGGAGAAACCTCATACAATGTATACAATAGTAATACAAGATGAATACAAGCAATATAATGAAATACAAAGCAATACAAGTAAAGAAAACACTTTACAAATGCTCTTTGAATGCTTGAACGCTAGGTTGATTGAGTAAGACTTGGAGACCCTGAATTGCAGCAGCAACTCGCCCCAAATCGCTTCAAAGAACCATACCATTTTGCTCCATCACGAGCTCCTTATAAAGCTTCAACCTGTGCTGGAAAAAGTCGATCAGTCGACTGATCGGGACCATCAGTCGACTGATGCCACTGTTGTCGTGAGACAACGGCTAGATCCACGTTGGATAAGTCCAACGGATCTACCATCAGTCGATTGATCATACCCATCAGTCGACTGATGGAGTCCTCACTCGACCAGTCGAGTCTCGACTCCATTCTATGGTCGATTTCTCGAGCACCACCAAGCGATCGAACACGATCGGCTCATTCGCCGATCACCACTTAACATGAGGTTTTAGCCCAAGTATGGTTCCCCCATACTTGCTAGACCACCCTTAGTCTAGACCTAAGCCTTCTAGCCACCTCCATCAGCCTCACATCTCTCGGATCCCTCCAAGTCATCCATGACTTGTTCATCCATCGCGCTAGCCTTCAGGTGTTTCCATCGGCTATGTCATGCTAACGGTGTCTACACCGCCAAGGCACATTGGACTTACGCCGCCAAGACTCCGCTTGGACTTTACGCCGCCAATCATTGGACTTATGCTGCCAAGACTCCCGCTTGGACTTTACGCCGCCAATATCAAACCCTTGGACTTCTCAAATGCCAAGACTCAAGCTTGGACTTTCCCTTGCCAACCCATGTTGGACTTTTCATGCCAAGACCCATGCTTGGACTTTCCATGCCAAGACCCATGCTTGGACTTTCCCTTGCCAACCTATGTTGGACTTTCCATTTGCCAAGACTCATGCTTGGACTTTTCTCAAATGCCAAGTGTCCCACTTGAACTTCCCATGCCAAGTTCCCATGACTTGGACTTTCCCATGACAATTACATTGTCATATGTTTTTGTCAAAACATCAAAATATCACTCGAGTCAAACTCGAGTCCTGGTCAATCGTGACCTGGGCCGATTGCACCAACAATCTCCCCCTTTTTGATGTTTGACAAAAACCAAACAACACATTGAGTTAGAACACTAACTCAAATCCCTTACCAATTATCCCAAATTGGTAATCTTAAACATTCTCCAAATGTTCTCCCCCAAACATTCTCCCCCTTTTTGACTAACATCAAAAAGGTTATCTCTCCAAGGAGGTCAATGTCTCATGTCCCAATGAGATCTTACAATCTCCCCCATGATCCAAAAATAAATACCTAGGATGCCTACCATCTTCCTAGTAATAATTCACATATCACTCAAGAGAGACAATCCCATACTCTCTCCCAATTTTCAAATTGGGTATCAAAAACCCATCAATTTTCTCAATTGATGATACTCTCCCAGTAACTTCTCCTCTTCAAGGAGAAAAACACATCCATCATCCCAAGATGGATACCTCCCCCTAAAGGCTTGCTCCCCCTTGACCATTGCACCAACAATGTCCTTGGGAAGCCCCTAAGCCAATAGGAACTCTAAACCATCAAAATTAAGGTTCTAAGTTCAACATAGAACTTTCACTCACCCTAAATTTGATACTTTGACCTAACACAGCTCCTAATCCATATCCAATGGATTTTCACCCTTTATAATGCTTCCTAAAGCATATCCTAGGGTTATGAGTGATTAGGAACCTTTTCCATAGCTGAACACGGGCTAAACAAACCTTGTTAACCCGAAATCAGACCTGGCGATTGACTCTGCAATCAATCGATCATTGCCACTCACATCGATCATTGCCACCGCAGGCGTCGGTGATATAATCTCGATTTTCAGCTATCAGAAATGAATTTTGGAAATTCATAAATAATTATACATAATTCGAAAAATCATGAAAATTCATACGTATAATACTTATGACACACACAATGGGTGAAAATTATTTGAAAATTATTTTACCCATAAAATAGTGAGTTTGATACAAAACTCAAAACCATTGAAATTTTCAATGTTTTGGCCCTATTTTGTATCAACTCTATCAATGGTGATTGCTATCAAAAGATAGACTTCACCAAGGTTTTTCAAGATGATTTTAAAATGTTTTCAAAACCTTATTTTGGATCATATTCCTTGGCCTCTATGTACATGACTTGTACACATGCTCTCCCAATGATCCACAAATGAAACTAGATGAGTTTTAGTTCATCTTGATGCAAAAACTATGCACTTTGAACTTAACTCATATCCTAACATCTCACATGTATCTAAGGTGTATAGATACACATACATGTCAATTTAATGTGAGATGTGGGTTTTGTTCATCCTAATCTAGGGTTTCATGCATTTCCTAGGCAACCCTACTTGATTCCCTTATAAATGGGACTTCAAGTCATGTCATAGTCCTTAATTCAATTTCAACCAAATTGTCTTAAATGCATGAATGATTATGGCATTAGAAATGTTATAAATAAGCATATGCTCATAATCATGATGTCATGGCATAAGATGAAATCTAAAAACACATGACATTTGAAACCTTAATGCTAAACATGAACATGACATATAAAATCATAGAACTAGGCATGATGTCATGACATGGCATATGGCAATCAAAGCATGGCATATAAAATATATAGGTATAGTAATACCTAAATTTTAATATTAATTGCCATTTGATATGGTTAGATATATTTTGCCATATTATCATTAATCTCCCTAGTGTGCCAACAACCCAAAATGGCACACTAACACTCTAAACCCTAATTGTGCCAATTTGATCATTTTATCAAACTTCATAACTAATATTGGTACATCCTAGAATCTTTTAGGATTATAATTCAACCCTATTTCCAAGGTATCCATAACCTTGAAAATAACCTAAAATGCCACCTTTATCATGGTTGAGTTAACTACCCATCCACTCAAGGTTGGCACATCCTAAGCCCACCTAGCATGAATCAATCATGCTCTTAGGAACCCAAAACCGATTTGAGCTCCTAGGGTTAATTAGGTATTCCTTAGGGATAACCTCCCTAGATACCTTTCTAATGACCCTCCTAGGCTTGTTAGCCTTGGTCATTTGGGTCTTACCTAGGTTGACTCTAGGGGTAACTCCCCTTGCAACCTTCTTAGTGGCCACCCTAGGTTTCCTAGAAACCCTAGCCACTAGGCACACCCTTTGGTCAACTCTAGGGATGACTTCCCTATTGACCTTGGTCTTCCTAGACCTAGTTTGTGTCCCATAATCAAATGGAACACTATGGTAAGCTACCTTAGCCTTAGGTTTGTGACCCAAACCTTGCTTGCCTTTGGTTGACTTTTGACTCTTAGGTCCTTGGTGTTGACTTTGTCTTTTGGACCTTTGACTTTGACCATTAGACGCTTTAAATTGGTTTTGTATATTCCTAAGGGTCTTTTCAAGTTTTTCAAGCCTTGACCTCAAGACTTGATTTTCCTTTTCTAATTGCCCAATTTTAGAATTTTGATTTAAATCTTGGGCATTGGACTTCCTAGGCATATGCCTAGTCCATTTAGGGTTTAGACCTAGGTGCTCTTGCACCTTTCTAATTGTTTCCCTAGGTAAAATTGATCTTGAGTTATTTGACCTAGGTTTGTCCTTAAATAAGTTGTTTTTAGGGACATTAGTCCCAAATTTCTCCCTATTTCCTACATGGACTCTCTTAGCTCCTAAGCAAAAATATTTATTCCTATTAGCATGCTTTTCATAAATTGCAAGAGAATTAACGTTCCTAGCATGCTTTTTAGCATTTAAATTAGAAGATACATTACTAAAATGTACCTTAGGGTTGTATAGCTCCCCTACTTGTGATGCTTCCTTCTTGCCCTTCTTCTTCCCCCTAGGGCATTGACTCCGATAATGCCCCTTTGAATTGCACTTGAAGCATATGATGTGCTCTTTGCCTTTAGGTGTTGGGGAACCGACATCCTTGACTTTTGGTGCCGGTGGAGCTTTCCTAATCTTCTTTGGGCACTTGCTCTTATAGCGCCCAAATTCCCTACACTCAAAACACATAATATTATTTTTATTTGAAATTAGAGTGTTTGAGTTACCTAGGTTAATAAGGACCGGAATTGGACTTTGGGCTTCTTCATCTTGACCGGATGTCGAAGCTTCTTCTTGATGTTCCGGTGTGGAGGTTCTCTCCTCCCCCTCAATCCTTGAAGTGGATGCTTCTTCCACTTCCTCCACCGATCCAGGAGTTGACTCCCTATCAACCTCCAAATCCTCAAGCTCTTTAGATAATGATGTGCTTGCTTGAGCTTGAGAGGGTGAGCACTCTTCTTCTTCTTCTTCTTCTTGGACCGATGATGAGTTTTCATGGAGCTTTGCCACTTGGCTCCATAACTCTTTAGCATCTACATAATTACCTAACATACACAAGATATTGTTAGGCATTAAATCAATTAAAAATTTTATCACCTTATCATTTTTCTCGGATGCTTGAACTTGCTCTTCGGTCCATCTCTTCTTTTTGAGGAATCCACCTCTTGGTCCTCTTGGATATTCAAATCCATCCATCAAAATGGACCATTCCTCAAAGTCTCTCATCATAATAAAATCCTCAATTCTTCCCTTCCAAGAATTGAATCCTTCTCGTCCGTATAGGGTATAGGGCACTGGTGTGTTGATGTCCCAACCTAATTGATCTTGGACTTCCATCTTTTACCCTCTAGCGTCTTGCTCCCGGTTGTTAATCCGTTGAAGAGCCCCGGGCTCTGATACCACTTGTTAGAGATTTGAGGCCGCTAGAGGGGGGTGAATAGCGTGTTACCCGTGCGTGGATGGAATTCGTTCGTGATCGTCTCTACAAAACTCGTTATGCGCAGCGGAATAGAAATAATAAAAGCAATAACGAAAAGATACAATCACGAACACAAGGATATAACGTGGTTTGGAACCGAAACGGTTCCTACTCCACGGATTGGGTTCGTACGAACCCTAGCGATGTCAATCAAACACCACTATGATAAATACTCCTTCTCGACACAAGTCGGAGGTGGAGAAACCTCGTACAATGTATACAACAGTAATACAAGATGAATACAAGCAATATAATGAAATACAAAGCAATACAAGTAAAGAAAACACTTTACAAATGCTCTTTGAATGCTTGATCGCTAGGTTGATCGAGTAACACTTGGAGACCCTGAATTACAGCAGCAACTCGCCCCAAATCGCCTCAAAGAACCATATCATTTTCCTCCATCACGAGCTCCTTATAAAGCTTCAACCTATGCTGGAAAAAGTCGATCAGTCGACTGATCGGGACCATCAGTCGACTGATGCCACTGTTGTCGTGAGACAACGGCTAGATCCACGTTGGATAAGTCCAACGGATCTACCATCAGTCGACTGATCATACCCATCAGTCGACTGATGGAGTCCTCACTCAACTAGTCGAGTCTCGACTCCATTCTGTGGTCGATTTCTCGAGCACCAGTCGACTGATCACACGATCAGTCGATCCCGATCCATCGACCGACCGCCCACTTCGGCAATGATCATCGCTAGGCCACAACCCGCATCAAACCCTAGTTGATTGGTCCGGTCCGATCGTCACATGGCACCAGTCGACTGGCACACCTCAAACATGAGGTTTTAGCCCAAGTATGGTTCCCCCATACTTGCTAGACCACCCTTAGTCTAGACCTAAGCCTTCTAGCCACCTCCATCAGCCTCACGTCTCTCGGATCCCTCCAAGTCATCCATGACTTGTTCATCCATCGCGCTAGCCTTCAGGTGTTTCCATCGGCTATGTCATGCTAACGGTGTCTACACCGCCAAGGCACATTGGACTTACGCCGCCAAGACTCCGCTTGGACTTTACGCCGCCAATCATTGGACTTATGCTGCCAAGACTCCCGCTTGGACTTTACGCCGCCAATATCAAACCCTTGGACTTCTCAAATGCCAAGACTCAAGCTTGGACTTTCCCTTGCCAACCCATGTTGGACTTTTCATGCCAAGACCCATGCTTGGACTTTCCATGCCAAGACCCATGCTTGGACTTTCCCTTGCCAACCTATGTTGGACTTTCCATTTGCCAAGACTCATGCTTGGACTTTTCTCAAATGCCAAGTGTCCCACTTGGACTTCCCATGCCAAGTTCCCATGACTTGGACTTTCCCATGACAATTACATTGTCATATGTTTTTGTCGAAACATCAAAACATCACTCGAGTCAAACTCGAGTCCTGGTCAATCGTGACCTGGGCCGATTGCACCAACATCTAATGCATCATCTTGATGCTTCTTGTAAGCATCTTTGTCAGTTCGCGAGGCAGTGGCAGGAGGTACCTTCGGAATGGGCTGCTCCAGGACGTACAGTTTCCTTTCTTGGGTGAGAATGATTCTTAGGTTCCTGTACTAGTCCAGGAAATTTGCTCCATTGAGCTTGTCCTTCTCAAGGACAAAATGCAGGGAGAGAGTGTTCGTGTTTGTCGACATAGTAATCTACAACATACACAATGCAGAAAATTAATATCATATTCCTTTTATCATTTAATTAGGCCATTAATCAAATGATGCTCCCACTGAATTATAGGATTTTTGTAGAATCGTGTTATGGATGTGGTCAAACCACATTACTAGATTCATACAAACATGCTATAATTCCTGTGGGACAAGATCCACATCATTCTAAGCCTTGAGTTAGCTTTGGCTAAATCACCCAAGACTTAGTATGATCGGTGGGTAACCCATTACCGATTACATCTCTATGCAACTCTTGTTTATAGGATCAAGACCCACATTTACAAAAGACCTTGAGTTAGCTTTGGCTAAATGTGATATTATCCTATCTTTCCAACGGTTGGAATATGTCTATAGTTCTACTCGATCCAATTGAGTTAACTAGTTTTACTCAATCTAATTGAGCTTACTCTAACCCAAGCCGTGATAGGCGAGACCAAGATTGTCCCTCCGCACCCTACCAAGATAATATGCATTGCTCTTCTTTAGAAGATTCAACAACTACAAATGATCAAGGTAGTGATGGGTATCAAGACTTGGTAGGCATTTTCGAGTTGATTCGATTATGATCTAATCTAATCGTGAATGTGTATCATATACACATCAAGGCCTTTATTATCCTATACTAGCGTGCATCACATACATACAAGCATTATTCTATCATGCATCATATACATATAAGAAAAATATCCTAGCATGCATCATATACATACAAGCATTATTCTACTAGCATGCATCACATACATACAAGAATATATATATATATATATATATATATATATATATATATATATATATATATATATATATATATATATATATATATATATATATATATATATATATATATATATATATATAAGATATATATATATATAATTAATTGTGATGTGGTCATGACCCTACTACGATCTTCTCAAGCCAATGAGAAGATCAGACGGTCAACCTAGGGTTAGCGGCTTCTCCAAGCGCCTCCTTTGACCGCCATGTGTCGTCGGCACCCTTCTCGTAACTTCGTCTACAAGTGGACTTTCCATCGCTCCATTTTGTACATTACAAATATTAAACTCGAGTTACATTCGAGTCTAAAACTATTTACAACTAGAATTTTAAAAGAAGAGGCACGACGCGCAGGTCGCATACCCTATACAACATACACAACCACAAAAACGTCATACAGGTCGTATTATGAATTACAACACATTATCATCCAATCATATTGGGGTTCTTGGGCCATGACCATCACAGAATTATACAAAATACTAAATTATGTATTTTACATAAAATTTCTATAAATTTTCCTATTTTTTTCAATTTTATGAGTCACCTCTCCGTAACGGTCCCGCTAAGCGGTTTCCGAGCGCGATCGTGGGATAAGGCCCCTTTCGGGGATAGGGGAAGCGCCCCTACTTGCAAAAATAAATTTTGCGAGTGTCCCTACTAGATCTTACAGCGACTTAAGTCGCTGTCCCAAAAACCTAATGCGAGAACTCGCCGTTTCGGAGAGTTTTTCTCGAGGGTTGAAACCTACAAGTGTCCCAACACTTATTGCTTCGACTCTTCGAGAAAAATACCCAAAAATTCTATAAAAATAGGAAATTTACAGAAACTTAAAAATCTTTAATTTTTATATCTAATACAAAAACTACAAATATGAAACGCATACATGCTTCGCACGTGGCTCTGATACCACTGTTGGACTTTCCGAGCCGCAAAAATTGCCTTTTTGCTTTGCGGAAACCTCGGAAGCTCGGCCACGAATCCGTGTGAAGATATAAAAATAAAACATGTATGTGTTTAAATACCCTAGATCTACTTAGATCTACAAGATGAGAACATTATCCTCGTAGCGACGCCCTTCACTTATCCCGCTCATCCAAATGCTTTGCCGGAACTCAAGAGTGTCAAGTGTACACTCTATTGGTATCCACATGGACAAATGGTGGAGAAAAACAACCTAGATTGTGATAGCACCCCTTGGAAGTTTTGGCCAAAGTAGAGGATTGGGAGAGAGCTTGAGAGGAAGAAGATCCAAGGAAGAAGAAGATGGAGTTACTCACCAAATGAATTCCATCAAATGGAAAAAGCGGTCGGCCACTTCAATGGGTGGGGGGTTACATGCATGCATGTAACTCCAAGAGCCAATGGCTCTTGGTCTCCCTCATGAGGTGGCCCACCTGATAAGTCCATGATGATGTGGAACACCATCATTGGCCGGCCCACATGCCATGTCACCATGACATGACAATTGATCAAGTCAAAATTGACCATTCATCTTCCCTCTCAAGTCAAGTCAAACTTGACCTCTTATCTCCCATGGTTGATCAAATCTAACCACTTGATTCAAGTCAATTTGATTTAATGAATCTCTATTCATTAATTTAAATTGACTTAATGAATCAAATCTAAATTAGACTCATTCAACACTTGAATCAAATTGAGTCTAACTCAATTAGTCTAATTTGGATTACTCTTAATCCAATTTGGTTCATCCCATGAACATAATCCTCATGGTTCATCATATAAACCTAATCTCCACCTAATTTCCCTTTGTGTGTGACCCTATAGGTTCTTGTAACGTTGGAAATGCTCCTAAACCGATTTAGGAACATAAACAATGAGTGGTATCTAGCAACACATCATTGCTACCCAAGTTACAAGAATGTTGAGCTCCAACATCACCTTTGTGACTACTAATTGTGACTCTCACAATATGTGACAATGCCCCTCTATCCTTGACATCTAGATTGACCAATTGAGGCATAGACCGTGTCATCCTCGGTACAATCTATATCTTGAACTCCAAGTAGACTCACTCTAATCAAATGAGCTCAATATCTCATATTGACTCATTTGGGCATGGCCATGCACTTCGTGGTCTCACTCTAACAAGAATAATGATGTGACTCCCGTCATATAGGAGGGATAGATCTCATCTACATCACTCATATCCCTCCGCATAATTTGTTACATACCCAGTAATCACCTTTATAGTCCACCCATTTACGGGTGACGTTTGACGAAGCCAAAGTATGCAACTCCTTATGTAGGTAACAATAGTGACTTCAGGTCTAAGAACTAATAGTTAAACTAATAGTCACATGAGAAAGTATATGCCACTCATATAACGATCCATGATACTTTCTCATGGCGGGTCATTCAGTATACATTCTCCAATGCATACCCATGTGTCAACTTGATATCTCATATCCATGACTTGTGAGATCAAGTCATCGAGATGACCTACATGCTAGTCTCTATGTATTAAAATTGTCCCTGAATGTTAATACTTGACTAGGAATGATTAAGAGTAGTGTTCTCTATATCATCTCATTATCGATTCAACCAATCAATTGATATAGATAAGAACCTTCTACTCTAGGACATTATTATACTTAGTTATTTGGCACCAATACAAGTAAATATAACAACCATGCCTTTATAAATAAGAATATGATACAATAAAGTTCATACAACAATCATCACATGATTGGCTCTAGGTCTTTCACTAACACAGATGACCTCCCTAGATACCCTCCCAATGACCCTTCTAAGCTTTGTAGCCTTGGTCATTTGGGTCTTGCCTAGGTTAGATCTAGGGGTCACTCCCCTTGTAACCTTTTTAGTAGCTTCCCTAGGTTTCTTTGAAACCCTAGCCACTAGGCACTTACCTTGGTTAACCTTAGGGATGACTTCCTTATTAACCTTGGCTTTCCTAGACCTAGATTGCATTCCATAATCAAATGGAACATTATGATAGGTAGGCTTATCTACCTTAGACTTAGGCTTGTGGCTCAAGCCTTTCTTGGCCATAGATGAGCCTTGCCTCCTAGGACCTAAATTTTGACCATATGACCCTTGCATTTGATTTTGCATAATCTTAAGGGTATTTTCTAATTTCTCAAGTTTTGACCTCAAAACGTGATATTCTAGCTCTAATTGCCCAATTTTTAAATTTTGATTTAGTCTTTGGGACGAAGAGAACTTCAAAGGCGAGGGACTCCGAGGGATGAGAGTGAGCGAATGTAACCCGGGAAGGGGTAGTAGCTCTTAGGTGAAACTTGGCCATTTGGCCAAGTGTCAGATGAGTTTTCCCGACACTAGTCGATTGCTATGTCATGGCAGTCGACTGCTCTGAGTCAATGGTTCGATCGACTGGTTTAAGGGGCTGAATTAAGTTGATCAGTTGACTACGCATATGGGCAATGATCGATGGCTTGATCGGCCAGATCGCCATGCGGCGCAATGATCGAGCAGCACCGCTGCGGGCATAAAATGGAGTCGAGCTCGCGGAGCACTCGATTGATGGTCCATCAGTCGACTGATGGTAAGATCAGTCGACTGATGATGTTGCCGCTGGATGAAATCCAATTTGGAAAGTGGTCGTTATTGGGCAACGGCTACAGGACCAGTCGACTGATTGAGGCATCAGTCGACTGATCCTGTGTCAACGGGAAGAAACCCTCTTCCTCTATAAAAAAGAATGGTATGGGGCTTTGGGAGGCTAATGCTTCAACTCTAATCTTCTCCCAAAGTGCCATAAATGTCTTCCCACTCTTCTTACTTGCTTTTACTTCATTCTTAATGTAAGAAGAGTGATCTTGATTGTAAAGGTTACCTCCACCAAGCTTGGTGCAAAGGAGAGACCTTTAGTGGATTGGTTTTGGCGGAGTGATTCACCGAGGATGAATCGGGGATCATGGATTAGCGACGTAGCCGTGAACCACGTTACGACCTTGTGTTAGCATTGTTTGTTTATCTTTTGCTTTGTCTATTTGTATTTGAATATTCCACTTGCACTAATCTTTTGTAGATGAGCAAATACCATCATCCAACGAAAGAGGGCTATTCACCCCCCTATAGCCGGTCGATCGATCCCCTACAATTATGGAACTAAATTTAGGTCTGTTAGTAATATATGAGAGGTGTCCTAAGGCAATCGCCTTATGGTTATACCATTTATATGATAAATGAAGATTCAATATTTGAGTATACATGTTTTCATGTATTTGATTAGATCTTAAACTCATTTACTAAATGTCCCCGATACGATTCACAGCATTAGAGAATTTGTGATTAGATCACAACTAGTGAGTATCTCTACATGTGTAATTGTGATGAATTTGAATTATCCCTAGTCGATGAATTGATGGAATGGGACACCATCAATTCTGTCGAGACTAGCACGAGGTATACTCCTTGGTGTATCCAAGCAGCTGATTTTCACTGGCTGGAGACATTGTGATGTCCGGAGTTAATCGTGGATGCTAGTTATGGTAACTAGTTCATTGGAGTGACTAGCTGTAAGACTTCATATGGTTCTCTGCATATATGGATATGTCAATAAAGTTCTTACTGCAACTTAAGTACGATGTTCCTTTGACTTGCGGTATTCAAGTCATTTTGGTCATGAAGACTTATGCTTTGACATCTTAAGCAAACATCTCTGAGGAGATGTTGACCCGGGATGATTGGGTATAAGTCGATGTGGCCGAAGGTGTTTAAATAGCCTATAAAGGATTCACCACTCCCTACGAGGAGATGTATACCCATGGTCTCTCATCGGATTGTTGCTAAAGTCTTTGGCCAAAGCATTACATGTTTAGAGTATGGTACTCTTGGACACATGTGCAGTAACTAGAATCCGTAGGACGAGGAAATAATACTTGAGCTAGGTGTGATGTAGTCAACCTAGTGGGGACTAACACTATAGACCATGTCTTAAACCAAGTGGGTATAAGATGCATGAAGGGAATGGGGCACGATTCATTGTAGCTGCTGAATAGTTTCAGAAATAGTTCTAGATCAACCGTTGATCTTTCGATTAATTGGGGATCATGATGTACTACTAGGTGTTACTCATGATCGTTTTATAATTAATGGTTAATTATAGACTGCCAACATAAACCAAGAACCTATTTGGTCACACGCACAACGAGCGTAATCCAAAGGATTTAAAATGATCTTGAGAATCAGATTCTCAGACCGAGAGAAACTAGATTTGGTTGGACCAAATAAGGAGCGAGCATGAAATTATTTCAGTCGCAATGGAAGCATGGATGGGTCGTGTCTTATGAAGACATGATGGATGAACCAAATTAGTTTGCTTCTAATCTAATGGTGAAGAATAAACCAAAAAGGTTTGATTTATTTTAAACGAATGAACCAAAGTTGGTTTGGTTCATTTTAACTTAAAATAGACAAACGCGGTTTGGTTTATTTTAACTTAAGTTAATGGAGCAAGTTAACATATTTTGGTTATGAACCAATAACCGTTAGGAGAATGTGTTCTCTATAAAAACATGGCTTAAGGGTTTTTCATCGATAACTTTTGGGTGATGGAAAACCTAGCCGCCCAACCCTCTCCCTCTCTTCTCCTTGCCATCGCCCAAGCTCTCCTTGCCACCCAGCTGCTATCGGTGTCCAAGCTACTGCCGGCCATCCTCCGGTGAGCCTCCGGTGACTCACCTTGGTTCCGGCGACCAAGGGTTGGCCGGCTACCCTCTTTGGTCGGCGCAACATCCTCCACCAAGTTGTCCAATTTTTTGGAAAGCTTGTTTCCTTCGTGTTAGAGCATTGTTTGGACAACGTTTGGAGCTCCGACAGTGGCTACCTTGCCAGTGATTCGATCTTCGGTAATCGTCATAGGTGGAGGATGAAGGATTCATCAAACGGTTGACGAACACCTCTCCGGAGAAGCGAGTTTTGGGGACTCATCTTTGAATCCGAATTTTGATTCAGATTGTGATCTTCTCTCGATCACATCGTCTTCGACACGAGGCTAGTGACTCGTACGAAGACGAGGCTCATGCCTTTGTGAAGTCATCCCGATGATACTCAGCGTGGATACGGATAGAGGCGATTCTAGCGAGAGTCACTCCAGTTGATGTCTTTCCCGCTACACGTGATACGTCAGGTATACGTAGAGTAATTTTCTTTTATTGCAAAATTTGAAACTACAGTTTTGTCTACACATGTTGTACTATGCATGCGTGTGGTGTGTGTGATGTAATAAATTAGATTTAGTGTTTTTTATTTCTTCTGCTACGCACATGTTTACGAAACATGTTCGAACACACACTCGCCGCAGTACCGGAAACCCAACAGTGGTATCAGAGCCCAGGTTGTGTTTCGACATAATCGTAAAATTATTTTGTGATAGTCGTAATTGCATTTATGGAAATTTTTTACTTTTGGAAGTTTAGAAGTATTTATAGAAATTTTCTAATTTTGGAAAGTTTATAAGTATTTATGAAATCTTCTACTTTTGGAAAGTTAGAAGTATTTATGAAAATTAACACTTTCCATAAATAAAATAATTGATTAGATTTGCAAATTTGTTTTCTAATTTAATTATGATTTGATTTGGGAAATCAAATCTAAAATATATTTGATTTCATAAATAGTTTTGACAATTTAAGAAATTTATTTCCTAAATTAAATTTGACTTTCTTTAATTGAGACCTTCTATAAATAAAATATGTGATTAGATTTGGAAATTTGTTTCCTAATTTAATCATGATTTGATTTTGGGAATCAAATCTTAAACATATTTTATTTCCATAAATAATTATGACATATAAGGAAATTAAGTACATGTCATAATTGTATGTCATGTAATTGCATTAGATGCATATCATTATGTCATACGTGTCATGACATGTAGATGTATGTCATGCCATGTAGATAATAGTTATTTGCATGCAAAGAGGATGAGACTTTAAAACCCTTATACAATATTAAAGCCTACACCTTCCATTAATATGATTAGAACCAGAGTTCTGTTTCTTATTTGGGTTGTTGGACTCACTCCAAGCCCGGCTCGAACCTGAACATGTTCAAATCATTGGAATAATTTAACTCTAATATGGTAAGAGTCAGAGGTCAATCGTTAGTTTGGGTTGTTGGACTCACTCCAAGCATGGCTAATTGGTTGAATGCGCTCTAACCATATTAAAACTATTTCGCGATTAATGGGCCGACTCTAACTTGGAGCATCGATTTGTTGGACTCACTCCAAGGTCGATGTGAAGAGAGGTGAAGTTGGGTGTTATGCATATGATGCATACTTATTAATGTGTTAACAACCCAATGTATGTGTAAACATTCAATTAGTTGATAGCACATTGTTATAGCTACATATACGTGATATGTAATCGGTATACTTGATACCCACCATCATAGCTAAGAATGGCTTGTTGGACTCACTCCAAGGTTGTTCTTATCTATATTGGATATCAGCCCATTCGGAGATTGACCTACGATCTCCCGAATTGATTTTGAGGGTTTTTGAATTCGAAAAATGAATGAGATTTTATAAATGTATGTGGATGCATTTCAAATCATCTTTCTTATATATGCTCATTTTGTATTTCTAGGTTAATCGCTTGATCATGATGTCTTTAATTTGTCCATTTTGATTCAAATAAATCGATCGGGCCAAACTTGACTGGATTAGAAACTTGAGAATTGTTCTCAAGGCGGAAAAGCTTGAGAATGTCCTCGAAGTGTCTCTTCCCGCCCGTCCTAGTGATGATGCAACACCGGACCAATTGTTGACCCATCAAAAACATGTGAGTGATTCTAAGCAAGTGAGTTACATCATGCTAGCCGCGATGGTACCCGAGCTGCGGAAGAAGCATGAGCATATGGATGCTCATACCATAGTCCTTCATCTTTATGAGTTGTTTGATGAGCAAGTGAGATTCAAAAGGTTCAAAGTCTCCAAGATCCTCTTCACCTCTGAGATGCAAGAAGGTTCATCTGTGGTACTGCTCAACATGATGAAGACTGTGGAGCCTTCTGAGAAGCATGAGCAGGGGACGGTGTTGTTAGTTGATTCCTCGAAGAAAGGTTCTAAGAGGAAGTCAAAAGAACAGCATTAGGGGAAGAAGAAAAAGGCTAAAAAGGCAGAACCAGCTCAAAAATGACACTTACCATCATTATGACAAGGAGGGCCATTGGCGAAGAAATTGCAAGATTTATCTTGAGTCCATGAAGAAGAATAAGGCATTGGATGCCCCATCTTCTTCAGATATCTTCGTTATTGATTGTCATTCTATTTCCTCAAACACTTGGGTATTGGATACTGGGTGTAGCTCACATATATGTAATGACATACATGGGCTAAGGAATATAAGAAAACTCGTCAAGGGAGAGTCAAATTTATCTGTTGAGAATGGAGCAAAGGTTGTTGCACTTGCCATCAGAACGTATTTGTTGAGACCCCCTATAGGACTTGTCTTAGAACTGGACAATTGCTTTTATATTTTTTCGTTGATAAAGAACATCATTTCTATTTCTTGTTTGAATAGAAATGGGTACCATTTAACTTTTAGTAACAATTATTGTTACATAACTTTGAATGGAGTTCTTTATAGGATTGGAACTTTAAGCAATGGTATTTATATGTTGGACGTATCCAGTGACGTTTTCAATATCGAAGCGAGCAACAAGCATGCTCGGAAAGATAATAAATTAGACTTCTATATATGGCATTGTCGTCTTGGCCATGCAAGCAAGAAACACATGTCCGAATTACACTGATGTGGAATTATGGAATCATTTAAATTGGATTCATATGATACATGCGAATCATGCTTAAAAGACAAGATGACTAAGTTACCTTTTACAGAAAAAGGTGAACTGGTGAGAGAGTTGCTTGGTCTAATACATACAGATGTATGCGGACCTATGTCAACTCAAGCTCTGGGAGGCTATAGCTACTTCATTACTTTCACCGATGATTACTCACGATTTGGGTATGTGTTCTTGATGAAACACAAGTCTAAAGCCTTTGAAAGGTTCAAAGAATTCAGAAGTGAAGTAGAGAAACAACATGACAAGAGTATTAAAGTACTTCGATCAGATCGAGGTGGTGAATACTTAAGTCAAGAGTTTCTAGATTATCTAAGAGACAATGGTATATTGTCTCAATGGACTCCGCCATATACACCAAAACATAATGATGTATCTAAGAGGCATAACCGGACCTTGTTGGACATGGTCAGGTCAATGATGAATCATGCGAATCTTTCCAAGTCCTTTTTGGGCTATGCACTTCAGACAGCTGTTTACTTGTTAAATAGAATGCCAACCAAGGTAGTCTCTACTACTCCATATGAGATATGGAATAGTAAGAAATCTCATGTATCTTACTTGAAGATATGGGGTTGTCCTGCTTATGTGAAGCAGACTGCATCAGATAAATTGGATGCTAAGTCTGATAAATGTCTATTTATTGGATACCCTAAGGAAACAAGGGGTTACCAATTCTATCATCCTGTGGAACAAAAGGTGTTTGTTTCAAGGCATGCTGTGTTTCTAGAGAAAGAGTTTCTCTTGCAAGAAAACAATGTGAGTGTCGTCGAGCTTGAGGAGGCTTGAGAGACTCAAATAGACATTGATGAAATACCTGGTGAAGCACCATAGCCAATAACTCATAGTGATGAACCATCGGCTAGACTTATTGAGACACCACATCTTCGTAGATCTGGTAGAACACGCAATATTTTTGAGAGATATGGATTTCTCATAAGTGAATCTAACGACATGTTACTCATTGATAATGAGGAGCCTACCAGTTATGAAGAAGTTCTGAAAAGTTCAGAAAGGGATAAGTGGCTTGACTCCATGAAGTCGAAAATGGATTCCATGTATGAAAACCAAGTTTGGAACTTAGTTGACCCACCTGAAGGCATAAAGCCTATAGGGTGCAAGTGGGTTTTCAAGAAGAAAACCGACATGGATGGTAATGTGATTACCTATAAGGCTAGATTGGTAGCGAAAGAGAATCGTCAAAAGCAAGGTGTTAATTATGACGAAACCTATTCACCTGTTGCTGTGCTTAAATCCATTCGGATGCTCCTGGTCATAGTGGCTCATTATGATTATGAGATATGGCAGATGTATGTGAAAATAGCTTTCCTTAATGGAAACCTATCGAGGATGTGTATATGATGTAGGGGAATCGATCCGGCCGGCTAGAGGGGGTGAATAGCCCTCTTACGATGGATATCGGAATTCTCTCGTTCTTCTTGTGTTGCTTGTCTACGATTGTCGTTAGCGCAGTGGAATAACAATAATAATGAAACTAACAACAATACACAATCACACAACACAAGATATACGTGGTTCGGAACCGAATGGTTCCTACTCCACGGGCGAGCTCACCGAGCTCTAGTTATGCGCACGACACTAACTATAACACTCCTTCTCGACAACAAGTCGGAGGTGGAGAAACCTCTCACAAGCAATTACAATGTAATATAGAAATACAAGCAAATACACAAATACAATACAAAAGAAAACTTTCACCGATTGCTTTGATTGCTTTGCTTGTTGCTTGCTTTGATTGGCTCTTGAAGGACTGGAATGCAGCAGCAATTCCCCTCCAATAGCTCCACAAAAGGCTTGGCAAAAACCTCCATCTCGAGCTCCTTTTATAACCTGCATCGAGCTATTTTCGCGCCTAGCAGTCGACTACCAAAAAGGCCCCAGTCGACTGCCCCTGTAGCCATTGTCTCACAACGGCCAGATCCACGTTGGACAAGTTCCAACGGATCACCTACCAGTCGACTGATGATGCCCATCGATCGCGACCCAAAGAGTCGACGCCTCGGCTACGGAGCGTTCTATGCTCGCGACACTCCCATCACCGATCGCTATCCTCGGCCGATCGCTATCGACTTCCGATCACATACCCATGGCAATCGCGCTCACAAAACCCTAGCCTTACACCAGTCGAACTCTAGTCGACTTGGATCAGTCGAACCGGCACCTATGCCAGTCGACTGATGTCGGGTAAAACCTCAAACACCAAGTTGTTTGAGCATCCGACCGTCGGGTAAACCCTCAAACATCATGTTTGAGCCTCCGACACTCAGTCTTAGCCACTTGGCCAAGTCCACCTTATCCCTCATGGAGTTCCCCACCAAAGCACTCTTCCCCCGGCCTACGTCCCTCGGATGCGCAAAGCGCATGGCTTCGCAACGCCATCCTTCGCGTCTCATGCCCTAGAAGTATGCTTCCCTTTGGGCTCACTCCATTCGCTCCCCGTCCGGCGGTCCCTCGGATGCACCAAGCGCACGGCTTCGCAATGCCATCCTTCACCGACTCAAGGACCCCGAGCCTAGTGAACTTACCAAGTCCTCAAGACTTCCCAAATGCACCAAGCGCATGGCTTCGCAATGCTTTGGACTTTCCCATGCCAAGCACCAAGCGCACTGCTTCGCAATGCTTTGGACTTTCCCATGCCAAACACCAAGCGCATGGCTTCGCAATGCTTTGGACTTTCCCATGCCAAGGCTTCCCCCTTGGACTTCCACACCAAGCTCCATGCTTGGATTTTCCATGCCAACCCATGTTGGACTTTCCCATGACAATCCCATGTCATGAGTTTTGTCTATCATCAAAATACCATCAAGGTACTGCTGAGCCGATTGCACCAACAATCTCCCCCTTTTCGATGATTGACAAAACTACCATCTCAAGTCTACCAATTCTCCCATATTGGCAATTCTCATATCCCAATGAGAATTCCAACGAACCTTAATTGGTAACTTGGTAACTTCTCCCCCTTTTTGACATTACATCAAAAAGGTCCTCCCCAAGGGTATGAATGTATCATATCCCAATGAGATCTTACAATCTCTCCCTTGGAGGAACACATGCCTACAATCATTCTAGTGATCCCATATCACTTAAAGAGAGGCAACCCAATTTTCCTCCCATGAGGAAATACACATCTATCTTCCCATGATGGATACCTCCCCCTAGAGGCTTGCTCTCCCTTGACCATTGCACCAACAATGTCCTTGGAGAGTCCCTAAGCCAATAGGAACATTAAACCAAACAAAATTAAGGCAAAGTTCAACAATGAACTCACATCCACCTTAAAATTGATACTCACCCTCAACCCAACTCCTAATCCATATCCAATGGATTTCCACCCTCTCTAATGCTCTCCCAAGCATATCCTAGGGTTAGGAGTGGTTAGGGGACCTTAACCTAGCTGAACATGGGCCTAACCAACAAGATTTACCCGAAATCACTTGGCGATCATTGAAATCAAATCGGTCATTTTGCCACTATCGATCATTGCCAATCCATGGCGATCGATAACTGCATTTTCAGTTTTCAGCATTTCAGAAATGGATTTCCAAAATACATAAGTAAATATACGTAATTTTAAAAATCTTGAAAATGCATACGTATAATACTTATCCTAAACACTATGGGTGAAAAATATTGGAAAATTATTTTACCCACTAAATTAGGAGATTGATATAAAGTTCAAAAGTTTAGAAAAGCTTCAATAAAGAGCCCTCTTTGTATCATCCCATTCAATGGTGATAGCTATCAAAGGATAGGCTTCACCAAGGTTTTTCAAAATGTTTTCAAAACCTTTAATTTCTTTTCCTTAAACATCTCACTTATATCTAGATGTGTAAAAACACATTCAAGGCAATTAATCTAGTGAGATGTGGGTTTTTGTTCTTTAAAATGGTCTCATGCATATTTCTAGGCAATATTATTTGATTCCCATCAAATCATGCCATAGTCCTTAACTTCATTTTACTTCATGCATGATATGATTATGGCATAGATATGATATAGATAAAAACATATGCCAATATCATGATGTCATGGCATGTGAATGAAACTTAAGCATACATGACATCTAAACATAAATCTAAACCTGATCATGACATTTTTATAGATGAAAGTGAAAATGATGTCATGACATGGCAAGGCAAATAAAGCATGGCAAGAAAAATATACTAAGGTATAAAATACCTAAGTGTTAAAATCAATTTGCCATTTCTAGGGATTAAATTCATTTTGCCTTAATGCCATTATTTCCTTAGTGTGCCAAAAACCCAAAATAGCACACCACGACCTCTATGACCTAATTGTGCCAATTTAAATCTTTTTTTAACTTCTCAAACCATATTGGCACACCCTAATGTGTCAACTCACAATGGCTAGGTTAACCACCCATCCACTTAGGGTTGACACACCCTAACCCATTTAGCGTGAATCGATCACGCTTTTAGGAACCCAATATCTATTGGAGCTCCTTGGGTTAACAAGGTATTCCCTAAGGATAACTTCCCTAGATACCTTCCTAATGACCCTTTTAGGCTTTGAAGCCATAGTCTTTTGGGTCTTTCCTAAGTCAACTCTAGAGGTGACTCCTCCATTGACCTTCTTAGTGGCTACATTTGATTTCTTTGAGGTGTTAGCCACTAAACACATACCATGGCTAGACTTAGGGATGACTTCCCTATTAGCCTTGGTTTTCCTAGACCTAGAAATAGTTCCATAATTAAATGGAACATTATGGTAGGACATAGGTTTGTGACCCAAACCCTTCTTGCCCTTAGATGTTTCTTGTTTCCTAGGTCTTGACTTTTGTGCATTAGACCCCTTAACCGAGTTTGATATTATTGCTAGGGTCTTCTCCAATTTTTCTAGCCTTGACCTCAAGGCTTGGTTCTCTAGCTCTAATTTCCTTAATTTTGAATTTTCATTAGGTTTAGGGGAAATGTTCTTCTTCTTAGGCATATGCCTAGATTTCTTGGGATTAATACCCAAATTTTCTTCTACTCTTCTAATTGACTCCCTAGGCAAGATATTTCTAGAATTATGAGTCCTAGGTTTGTCTTTAGTCATATGAACATGCTTGGCACCTAAGCAATAAACCTTATTATTTCTCTTAGCATGCTTTTCATTGATAATAGTAAGAGAGCTAAAATAATTCTTAGCATGCTTTTTAACTCTAGGAATTAAAGGTGCATTAACTAAATGTACCTTAGGGTTAGCTTTAGGAGCTCCCCCTACATGAGTTGCAATTTCTTGCCCTTTCTTCCTCCCCCTAGGGCATTGGCTTCGGTAGTATCCCTTTTGATTGCATTTGAAGCACACAATGTGCTCTTTGCTCTTGATTTTGGGAACACCGGCATCGTTTGACTTTGGGTTGACTTTTGGTGTCGATGCCTTCTTCTTAGCCAATTTAGGGCATTTGCTCTTATAATGCCCTTTCTCCCTACACTCAAAGCATATTATGTGATTTTTATTTAAAATAATAACACTTGAATTACCTAGGGAGGTGGTGGAGGCCTCTTCATGATCTTCACTTCTCCCGGATGTGGATGCTTCTTGTTCTTGCTCCGGGATGGAAGATTGCCTTTCCTCCCCCTCAATGCTAGAGGTGGAGGTCTCCACCAAATCATCAACATCTTCAAATGTTGTGGGTGCTTCTTCTTCGGCATTCTCCTCTTCTTGTGCCGATTGGGAATTTTCTTGGAATTTCATTACCTTATTCCATAATTCCCTTGCATCCCTATAATCACCCAATCTAGACCAAATAGTGTTAGGTAACAAATCACTAATCAACTTGATTACCTTGAGATTTGTCTTGAAGTCTTTGATTTGGTCTTGGGTCCATTTTGACTTCTCAATGGGCTTGTTGTGTTTGTCCCTAGGCATCTCAAAACCGTTTTCTATAATAATCATAAAATCAAAATCGGTTTCGAGATATACCTCCATCCGTTTCCTCCACCAAGAAAAATCTCCATCGAATTTTGGTGGATGGATGAAGTCGGCCATCTTGTAGTGCTCTCGCGGAGGTTAGTCCTTGAAGAGCGACCTCGGCTCTGATACCACTTGTAGGGGAATCGATCCGGCCGGCTAGAGGGGGGTGAATAGCCCTCTTACGATGGATGTCGGAATTCTCTCATTCTTCTTGCGTTGCTTGTCTACGATTGTCGTTAGCGCAGCGGAATAACAATAATAATGAAACTAACAACAATACACAATCACACAACACAAGATATACGTGGTTCGGAACCGAATGGTTCCTACTCCACGGGTGAGCTCACCGAGCTCTAGTTATGCGCACGACACTAACTATAACACTCCTTCTCGACAACATGTCGGAGGTGGAGAAACCTCTCACAAGCAATTACAATGTAATATAGAAATACAAGCAAATACACAAATACAATACAAAAGAAAACTTTCACCGATTGTTTTGATCGCTTTGCTTGTTGCTTGCTTTGATTAGCTCTTGAAGAACTGGAATGCAGCAGCAATTCCCCTCCAATAGCTCCACAAAAGGCTTGGCAAAAACCTCCATCTCGAGCTCCTTTTATAACCTGCATCGAGCTGTTTTCGCGCCTAGCAGTCGACTACCAAAAAGGCCCCAGTCGACTGCCCCTGTAGCCGTTGTCTCACAACGGCCAGATCCACGTTGGACAAGTTCCAACGGATCACCTACCAGTCGACTGATGATGCCCATCAGTAGACTGGTGACCCAGTAGTCGACTGCCCAGTCGGCTACGGAGCGTTCTATGCTCGCGACACTCCTATCAGTCGATTGCTATCCCTCAGCATTGCTACATCATTTCCGATCGCACCGATCCATGGCGGCCGATCGCTATCGACTCGATCATTGCCGATCCGCGGCGATCGACTGCCAAGCACAAAACCCTAGCCTTACACCAGTCGAACTCTAGTCGACTTGGATCAGTCGAACCGGCACCTATGCCAGTCGACTGATGTCGGGCAAAACCTCAAACACCAAGTTGTTTGAGCATCCGACCGTCGGGTAAACCCTCAAACATCAAGTTTGAGCCTCCGACACTCAGTCTTAGCCACTTGGCCAAGTCCATCTTATCCCTCATGGAGTTCCCCACCAAAGCTCTCTTCCCCCGGCCTACGTCCCTCGGATGCGCCAAGCGCACGGCTTCGCAACGCCATCCTTTGCGTCTCATGCCCTAGAAGTATGCTTCCCTTTGGGCTCACTCCATTCGCTCCCCATCCGGCGGTCCCTCGGATGCACCAAGCGCACGGCTTCGCAATGTCATCCTTCACCGACTCAAGGACCCCGAGCCTAGTGAACTTACCAAGTCATCAAGACTTCCCAAATGCACCAAGCGCACGGCTTCGCAATGCTTTGGACTTTCTCATGCCAAGCACTAAGCGCACGACTTCGCAATGCTTTGGACTTTCCCATGCCAAACACCAAGCGCACGGCTTCGCAATGCTTTGGACTTTCCCATGCCAAGGCTTCCCCCTTGGACTTCCACACCAAGCTCCATGCTTGGATTTTCCATGCCAACCCATGTTGGACTTTCCCATGACAATCCCATGTCATGAGTTTTGTCTATCATCAAAATACCATCAAGGTACTGCTGGGCCGATTGCACCAACATATGATACAGCCTGAGGGTTCCACATCGGTTGATAAAACTAAGGTATGCAAATTGTGATGGCCCATATATGGACTGAAGCAAGCATCTAGGAGCTGGAATATCTGTTTTGATGAGACAATCAAAAAGTTTGATTTCTCACAAAATTCGAATGAACCTTGTGTGTACAAGAAGGTTAGTGGGAGTGCAGTCGTGTTCCTAGTATTGTATGTTGATGACATATTACTTATAGGAAACGATATTTCTGTCTTACAGCCAGTTAAAATTTGGTTGTCCAAGACATCCTCCATGAAAGACATGGGAGAAGCAACCTACATCCTCGGGATTAAGATCTATAGAGATAGATCGAAATGGTTTCTTGGTCTTTCGTAGTCTACATATATAGACCGAGTTCTAAAGAGGTTTAGCATGTCGGAATCTAAGAAAGGTTTCCTATCCATCAGGCATGGGATACACCTTTCGAAGTTTTTGTGTTCGCGCACAGAAGACGAGAGGATTTGCATGAGTAAGATTCCCTATGCATCCGCAATAGGATCTATCATGTATACTATGTTATGTACGAGGCCCGATGTATCGTATGCTCTTAGTGTCACGAGCAGATACTAGTCTGATCCAGGAATGGATCATTGGGTAGCTGTTAAGATGATCCTTAAGTACTTAAGAAAAACTATAGATGTGTTCCTAATATATGGAGAAGGAGACATGGTGATACGCGGGTTTACAGATGCCAGTTTCCAAATAGACAAGGATAATTCCAAGTCTTAATCTAGGTATGTATTCACCCGGAATGTAGGCGCAATAAGTTGGAAAGGTTCCAAGCCTGACACTATAGCGGATTCTACCACAAAGGCAGAATACATTGCAGCTTCAGAAGCAGTAAAGGAAGCGATTTAGATCAAGAAGTTCGTCTTTGAACTTGATGTGGTCTCATCAATGATTCAAACATGTTCTTCATCGCTATCATTTGATCAGACAGATCATAAGTAGGAAGGAAATATAAATCGAGAAGATTCCCACTGAAAGGAACTTAGCGGATCCTTTAACTAAGACATTACCTCAAAGTATGTTTGAGGGTCATGTTAAAGCTTATGATATTGGATACCGTAGAGATTGACATTAGGCCAAGTAGCAGTTTGTTAGTAATATATGAGAGGTGTTTTAAGGCAATCGCCTTATGGTTGTACCATTTATATGATAAATGAAGATTCAATATTTGAGTATACATGTTTTCATGTATTTGATTAGATCTTAAACTCATTTACTGAATGTCCCTGATACGATTCACAGCATGAGAGAATTTGTGATTGAATCACAACTAGTGAGTATCTCCACATGTGTAATTGTGATGTATTGGAATTATTCCTAGTCGATGAATTGATGGATTGGGACACCACCAATTCTGTCGAAACTAGCACAAGGTATACTCCTTGGTGTATCCAATCAGCTGATTTTCACTGGCTAGAGACATTGTGATGTCCGAAGTTAATCGTGGATGCTAGTTATGGTAACTAGTTCAATGGAGTGACCAGCTGTAACAGTTCTTATGGTTCTCTGCATATATGGATATGTCAATGAAGTTCTTACTGCAGCTTAAGTGCGATTTTCCTTTGACTTGCGGTATTCAAATCATCTTGGTCATGAAGACTTATGCTTTGACATCTTAAGCAAACATCTCTGAGGAGATGTGGTCCTAGGATGATTGGGTATAAGTCGAAGTGGTCGAAGGTGTTTGAATAGCCTATAAAGGATTCACCACTCCTTGCGAGGAGATGTATACCCATGGCCTCTCATCGGATTGTTACTAAAGTCTTTGGCCAAAGCATTACATGTTTAGAGTATGATACTCTTGGACACATGTGAAGTAACTAGAATCCGTAGGACGAGGAAATGATACTTGGGCTAGGTGTGACGTAGTCAACCTAGTGGGGACTGACACTATAGACCATGTCTTAAACCAAGTGGGTATAAGATGCGTGAAGGGAATGGGGCACGATTCATTGTAGTTGCTGAAGGGTTTCAGAAATAGTTCTGGATCAACCGTTGATCTTTCGTTTAATTGGGGATCATGATGTACTACTAGGTGCCACTCATGATCATTCTATAATTAATTGTTAATTATAGACGGCCAACATAAATCGAGAACCTATTTGGTCATACGCATAATGAGCATAATCCGAAGGATTTAAAACTATCTTGAGAATGAGATTCTCAGACCGAGAGAAACTAGATTTGGTTGGACCAAACAAGGAGCAAGCATGAAATTTTTTCAGTCGCAATGGAAGCATGGATGGGCCGTGTCTTATGAAGACATGATGGATGAACCAAATTGGTTTGGTTCTAATCTAATGGTGAAGAATAAACCAAAGGGGTTTGATTTGTTTTAAACGAATGAACAAAAGTTGGCTCGGTTCGTTTTAACTTAAAATAGACCAATGCATTTTGGTTTATTTTATCTTAAGTTAATGGAGCGGGTTAACGGGTTTTAGTTATAAACCAATAACCGTTAGGAGAATGTGTTCTCTATAAAAACATGGCTTAAGGGTTTTTCGTGGATAACTTTTGAGTGTTGGAAAACCTAGCCGCCAAACCCTCTCCCTCTCTTCTCCTTGTCGCCGCCCTAGCTCTCCTTGCCGCCCAGCTTTTGTGTCGCAGTCCCAGCTGTAGGGGGTCGAATGGCCGGCTAGAGGGGGGGTGAATAGCCCTTTTACGATGGACGTCGTATTTTGCTCGTCTACAAAAACGTTAGCACAAGCGGAAGCAATAAACTAAGACAAGCAATAAATGAAAATACAAATGCTTACAAAGAATGTAACGTGGTTCACGGCTACGCCGCTAATCCACGATCCCGATTCGTCCGAGGTGAATCACTCCTCCAAAGCCAATCACTATTAGTCTCTCCTTTGCACCAAGCTAGGTGGAGGTAACCTTTACAATCAAGATCACTCTTCTTACAAATAGAATGGAGTAAAAACAAGTAAGAAGAGTTTAGAGCTTGTGGGGCACTAGGAAGATCACTTGGAGCATAAGCATTAGCCTCTCAAAGGCTTACACCCTCTCTTTTTATAGAGAGGGCTGATTTCTTCCCGTTGGCCGCCATCAGTCGACTGCCGCCCTTGGTAGTCGACTGTCGTCACTACAACGGCCTCCGAACACGTCGGATCCCGACCGTTGTAGGCCAACGGAACTCTTGGCAGTCAACTGATGAACCTCATCGGCCAATCGGCGCCTCCGTAGTCGACGCGCCCGATCGGCTATGAACGGTTCATGGTCGAAACCCTATTGACGATCGACCATTGCCGCGCTGATCGATGGTCTTGGCAAATCGCCGACGTATGGCAGTCGACTACTGCCACAATCCAGTCAGTCGTATACCAGTCGAACTACACTCGACTCAGAGCAGTCGACTGCCATGACATGGCAGTCGACTGGTGTCGGGAAAACCCATCCGACACTTGGCCAAATGGCCAAGTTTCACCTAAGAGCTACCCTTCCCCGGGTTACAATCGCTCACTCTCATCTCTCGAAGTCCCTCGCCTTCGAAGTTCTCTTCGTTCTCGGCCACGTCCCTCGGCAGCATCAGGCGCACGACTCTGCAATGCTCCTTCGCGTCTCTTGCCTCGAAGTCTACTTCCTCCGGCTTCACTCCAAGCTTCTCGTCCGGCGGTCCCTCGGATGCTCCAAGCGCACGGCTTCCGCAAAGCTATCCTTCACCGACTCAAGGCACGATTCATGAGATGTGAAACTCGCCACGGCTCCATGTGCGAATTACTAAGTCCTGCACGACTTCAATGCACATATCAAATCAACATATCAAACTAACTTAAACCCTTTGTCACACCATCAAAACCATATTACGGCAAGAGATTGCCCTAACAATCTCCCCCTTTTTGATGTGTGGCAATCCGTTTAAGTTAGGTAAAAACATTTGATATAAATTCTAAGGTAAGAAAGCATGTAAAGATAAACATGATATAGCAACATGCAACTCCCCCTTAATCCATGAAACTCTCTATGCAAATTTTCTCCCCCTATCATATATTTCTCCCCCTAAAATAATTAACTTAAACATAATTATTTCTCCCCCTTTGACACCATCAAAAAGATTAACACTAAGTTATAAGCTCATGGCATCAAGTATAAAGAGAACCATACACTAAAATCAGTCAAAACCTGATAAAATCAGGTTATCAGACTTGTTCATTAGACATCGATCATTCAATCGATGTGATTGATCAGCACAAAAGAATCCGAATTTCTGATTTTCTGGATGAATTTCAGAAATGCACTATTAATTCCAAAAAATTCGAAAAATCATGAAATTTTGGGAAACATATTTCTTTTAAGTATATCTATCAGTGAAAAATAGGTTTTCATGAAAAATCATTATATTTCTACATATTTGCCAAAAATCCAAAAGCTTTAAAAACTACTAGGTTTTTTATCATAAGAGTATCCATTTTAACACCTAGTCTTGCATCCAATTGTTTCAAAACATGAATACTTAGATTTTAGATTAAGAAATTGTTTTGAAAACATATGAAATATCCAACCATGATCTTTGGGCAATATGTCTATGAATTAAACATAAGCCTTCCCCACGATTGGTCTATTATTGCTATTTTGATACTTTAAATGACCATCTAAATGCCATAGGCATTAGTGAACATTTGTATCATCCTAACATGTCACTCATGCTAAGTTTTCAATCAAGGTAGCCTATGGTGAGTGTGAGATGCATCGTAGGGGGTATTTGTATATACTTAACCAATATGTTCATGCAATTCTATCATGGTTAAGTGTCAACCTAACATCCTACATGATCATAATGACATATATGAATTAATTTCACATTATGATCATGAAATTCATGTATTCATCAAATAATAGTCATGCATTAGGTATTATATGATGATAATAACCAATGTATCAACTAAAGCATGATTCAAACCAATTTCTCATGATAACGTGCCAAATTTCAAAAACATAAATCATGATTGCAAATATACATAACAATTACATTAATCATCATGATTAAAGCATTATTATCTATTTATGGGTACGTTATCATCACCCAACACTATCTAAAAAATGTTGTCCCGTCATCCTAAGTCAACCAAAATATGATATAGGTTAGGTCCATGTGGTTGACTACCCTAGGGTTATTCTAACCCTTAAGGATGGATTTTGGAACCCAAAATAAGTTCTTTATTATTGGGTTCACTAGATATTCCTTGGGGATCCATTTTCTAGCACTTACTTTCTTTTTATCTTGTCCCCTAGCTATTAGGCATTTGTAGGCCTTTTCATTTTTCTTTTCCTTATATCCTAGGCCTTTTTTGTTAAAACTTGCTCTTTGGCTCCCTATGATCATATTTAATGTGTTGGAGCCAATTATGAATTTCTCTAGGGCTTTGGTTAAATAATCTACCTTTTCCCTTAAAGCCCTATTTTCCTCTATGCATGCATCACTAACATCTAATGGCACATAATTATCATGTGAGCATGCATCATCATGGCAAGAAGAGGTATCATTATTATTTAAACATGCATTTTCTAGCTTATATTCCAAAGCCTTAATTTGATTAAGCATGATTTTATTTTTCTTTTTCATTCCAAATAAGTCCTTAGTTAAACTAGACATTATGGAAACTATTTTCTTAGGAGAAGCTTTCGTTACCATAGTTTCCATATCTTCTTCTTCTTCTTCGGATGAGGAGGATGTAGAAGCTCCCCCTTCACTTGAGCTCTCTCCTCTTGAGCTTGATCCTTCATTTTTGGAGGAAGAGCAATCCAAGTCATCAAAGGCCATCAAGGCCAAATTGGTGACAAAGGCATTCTCCTCATCCGATGATGATGAAGAGGATGAGGATGGGTCATCCCAAGTCCTTGCCTTTAGGGCTTTGACCTTTCCCTTTTCCTTTGTCTTCTTCTCCTCTTCCTTTTTCTTCTTGCTCCCCTTTTTCTTCTTCTTTTCTTCTTTCTTTTTCCTCTCTTCCTTGCTCTTGTTTAGGAGAGGACAATTGTCCCTTATGTGCCCCTCTCCTTGGCAATTGTAGCATATGACCTTCCCCCTTGGTCTTCTATTTCTATCATGAGATTTATCAAATCTAAAATTTTTAAATGCACGTCTTACCCTCCTTACCATATAGGCTTCTTCGGTGCTATCCATGGAGGAGGAGGAAGATGCTTCGTCATCGGAGGAGGAGGGGATTTCCATCTTCTTCTTCCCCTTATTTGCATATAATGCTACTCCCCTTGAAGGTTGAATTTTTGGCTCTTCTTGTATTCCTTCAAGCCTAGATTCATGTAATTCCATAGTGGAGAAAAATTCATCTAGAGTACTTACCTCTAGATTCTTTGAAATGTAAAATGGGTCCACCATTGAACTCCACTTGGATGATCGGGGGAAAGCATCTATGGCCTTCATTATCATATCGCGATTGGAGAGCCTTTCTCCTACACTTGTTTGTCCATTTAAAATTTCTTTAAATCTAGAATGTAAAGAAGTTACCTTTTCTCCCTTTTCTAATTTAATGTTGGATAGTTGGGAGCGGAGAAGATCTCTCCTTGCTAGCTTTGCCTCGGATGTGCCTTCATGAAGCTCAATTAGCTTCTCCCACATCCCCTTGGCGCTTAGGCATTCTCCTATTCGGTTGATTTCTTGTTGGGGGAGCACATTGAAGAGATGATGCTTAGCTTTTGAATTTGCAAGGTGCTCTTCCCTTTCCCTTTTGGTCCACCTAGATTTCTCTATTGGCTTCCCCTCTTCAACCCTAGGCAAAACGAAACCGGATTCCATTGTAATCATAATGTCAAAATCCGTTTCGAAAAATACCTCCATTCGCTTCTTCCACCAAGCGAATTCTCCTTCAAACTTTGGAGGATGGATGTTGGAGCCGGCCATTTTGAAAGTTGCTTGTTGTGGCGGTTAGTCCTCGACAAGCTTTCCTCGGCTCTGATACCACTTGTAGGGGGTCGAATGGCCGGCTAGAGGGGGGGTGAATAGCCCTCTTACGATGGATGTCGTATTTTGCTCGTCTACAAAAATGTTAGCGCAAGCGGAAGCAATAAACTAAGACAAGCAATAAATAAAAATACAAACGCTAACAAAGAATGTAACGTGGTTCACGGCTACGCCGCTAATCCACGATCCCAATTCGTCCGAAGTGAATCACTCCTCCAAAGCCAATCACTATTGGTCTCTCCTTTGCACCAAGCTAGGTGGAGGTAACCTTTACAATCAAGATCACTCTTCTTACAAATAGAATGGAGTAAAAACAAGTAAGAAGAGTTTAGAGCTTGTGGGGCACTAGGAAGATCACTTGGAGCATAAGCATTAGCCTCTCAAAGGCTTACACCCTCTCTTTTTATAGAGAGGGCAGATTTCTTCCCATTGGCCGCCATCGCGGCAGTCGACTGCCGTCACTACAACGGCCTCCGAACACGTCGGATCCCGACCGTTGTAGGCCAATGGAACTCTTGGCAGTCGACTGATGGACCTCATCGATCACGCTTCAGCCTCGTCGGCGCCCGATCACTCTGACGGTTCTGTGGCGAAACCCTATTGACCGATCGGCGCCTTGGAATCGATCGATGGTCTTGGCGATCGCCCACTTATGGCGGCCGATCACGCCACAATCCGATCGATCGATACGGTCGAACTACACTGAAAGCCGACTGCCATGACATGGCAGTCGACTGGTGTCGGGAAAACTCATCCGACACTTGGCCAAATAGCCAAGTTTCACCTAAGAGCAACCCTTCCTCGGGTTACAATCGCTCACTCTCATCTCTCAGAGTCCCTCGCCTTCGAAGTTCTCTTCGTTCTCGGCCACATCCCTCGGCAGCATCAGGCGCACGGCTCTGCAATGCTCCTTCGCATCTCTTGCCTCGAAGTCTACTTCCTCCGGCTTCACTCCAAGCTTCTCGTCCGGCGGTCCCTCGGATGCTCCAAGCGCACGGCTTCCGCAAAGCTATCCTTCACCGACTCAAGGCACGATTCATGAGATGTGAAACTCGCCACGGCTCCATGTGCGAATTACTAAGTCCTGCACGACTTCAACGCACATATCAAATCAACATATCAAACTAACTTAAACCCTTTGCCACACCATCAAAACCATATTACGGCAAGAGATTGCCCTAACATCCTAACACCGAAATACCGGCCACTATCCTCCGAAGAACCCTCCCAAGGACTCCACCTTGGTTTCGCGACGGGCAAGGATTAGCGTCAAGACCACCTCTTTGGTCAGTAACATTCCTCCACCAAGCTGTCGTCTAGGCCTGACAGCTTGTATTTCCGTGCTGTGTCGGAGCATCGTTTGACAATATTTGAGTCTGACACGTGCAGCCTGCACCGCCAGTGGATTCTGATCTTCGATAATCCTCAGGTGGAGTGATGAAGGATTCACAAACGGTTGACGGTCACCTTCCTGAGAAGCGAAGCTGGGTTTGAATCCGAATTTTGATTCGGATTGTGATCTTCTCTCGATCACATCGTCTTCGACACAAGGCTAGTGACTCATACGAAGACAAGGCTCATGGCTTTGTTATGTCATCCCGACGATACTCGGCATGGATACGGATAGAGGCGTTTCTACCGAGAGTCACTCCGGTTGATATCTTTCCCGCTACACGTGATACGTCAGGTATATGTAGAGTCATTTCTTTTTATTGCAAAATTTGAAACTACGGTTATGTCTACACATGTTGTACTATACATGCGTGTGGTGTGTGTGATGTAATAAATTAGATTTATTGCTTTTTATTTCTTCCATTGCGCACATTTTTACGAAACATGTTCGAACACACACTCGCCGCGGTGTCAGAAACCCAACAAGGTCTAGGAAAACCAAGGTCACAAGGGAAGTCATCTCTATAGTTGACCATGGTAAGTGCCTCGTTGCTAGAGTTTCGAAGAAACCTAGGGAAGCCACTAAGAAGGTTACAAAGGGAGTCACCCTTAGAGTTACCTAGGCAAGTCCCAAATGACCAAGGCTACTAAGCCTAGAAGGGTCATTAGGAGGGTATCTAGGAAAGTTATCCCTCAAGATTACCTAGTAAACCCAAGGAGTTCAAATAGATTTTGGGTTCCTATGAGTGTGATCGACTCACGCTAAATGGATTAGGGTGTGCCAACTTTAAATGGATGGGTAGTTAACCTAACCATGGTAAAGATGACACTTTAGGTCATTTTCAAGATTATGGGTACCTTGGAAATATGGTTTGAATTTATATTCTAAAGGATTTTAGGATGTGCCAATATATTTTGAGAATTATGAAAAATCAATCAAATTGGCACAAACTAGGTTTAGAGGTCCTAGTGTGTCATTTTGGGTTTTTGGCACATTTGGGGGATTAGTGATAATATGGAAAAATGGGTTTAATTCTAACAAATGGCAATTAACACTATAATTTAGGTATTATATACCTTTATATTTTATTTTCCATGCTTGATTTTCCATATAACATGTCATGACATCATATTTCTTTTTAACCTTATAAAATGTCATGATCATGCTTAGAATTAGGTTTATGTCATGTATGCTTAGATTAAATCATATGCCATGACATCATGATCATTGGCCATGTTTATTTATGTTATATTTATTCCATGATCATTCATGCATTAATTAAAATTGATTTAAGTACAATTGGCATGACTTGAAGTATCATGTATAAAGGAATCAAGTAGTGTTGCCTTAGAAAATGCATGAAACCCTAGTTTAGGATGAACAAAATCCACATCTCACATCACATTGACATGTGTGTGTATTGATACACCCTAGATACATGTGAGATGTTAGGAAAATAAGTTAAGTTCAAGGTGCATAGATGTTGCATCTAGATGAACTTTAACTTATTTCAATCATAAATATGAATCATGAGGAAAGCTAATGTACAAGTCATGTACATCTAGCCCATAGTCCATGGTTCAAAATAGGTTTTCAAAATTATTTTAAAATCCCTTTTAGAAAATCTTGGTGAAGTCTATCTTTTGATAGCAATCACTAATGAGAGAGTTGATACAAAGTAGGGCCAAAATATTGAACTTTTCAATGGTTTTGAACTTTGTGTCAATCTCCTATTTTTATGAGTATTTTATTTTTCAAATATTTTTCACCCATAATGTTTGACATAAGTATTATACATTTTAATTTTCATGATTTTTTATTTATGTATAATTACTTATGATTTTTTGAATTCTGATTCTGAATTCTAATTTCTGCATTTGCAAAAAATCAGTCAGCTACCGCCTATGGCAGTCGACTAACGTCAATGGAAATCAACTGGTGACTGTAATAGTCGACTGCCAGAGCTAATTTTGGGTAAATAAGATTGTTTAGCCCATGTTTCAGCCATGTTAGGTTACCCTAACTGCTTCTAACCCTAGGATATGCTTTGTAATGCATTGGAAAGAGTGAAAATCCATTAGATATGGATTAGGAGAGTTGTTTAGGGTGTGTATCAATTTTAAGGTGTGAAAGTTCAAGGTTAAACTTTTAACCTTAATTTTGATGGTTTAGTGTTCCTATAGGCTTAGGGACTCTCCAAGGACATTGTTGGTGCAACGGTCAAGGGGGAGCAAGCCTTTAGGGGGAGGTATCCATCATGGGATGATGGATGTGTTCTTCCTCATGAGGGGGAGAAATGGGAATGTGATATTCCCAATTTGGAAATTGGGAAAGTTTATAGGAAGCCTCTCTTAAGTGATATGGGACTTATCATTAGGAAGAGTAAAGGCATCCTAGATGTTTTTGGACCAAGGGGGAGATTGTAAGATCTCATTGGGATATGAGACATTGACACCCTTGGGGAGAGAACCTTTTTGATGTATGTCAAAAAATGGGAGAATTTATAGGATTACCAATTTAGGACAATTGGTAAGGAGATTTGAGTTAGGTAGCCTAACTCAATGGTTTTGTGGTTTTTGTCAAACATCAAAAAGGGGGAGATTGTTGATGCAATCGGCCCAGGTCACGATTGACCATACTCGAGTTGGACTCGAGTATTATTTTGATGTTTGACAATGTTTTGGGAAGATTGTTGGTGCAATAGACCCGGGTCATGATTGACCGGACTAGAATTTGACTTGAGTGGTATTTTGATGTTTGACGATGGTTTGACCATTGTTTGACTATATGGTTGATAAAGGGTTGACCATATGATGGAGAAGTCTAAGTCTTGTGTACTTGGCATGGAAAGTCCAAGTGGGACACTTGGCAATGGGAAAGTCTAAGTCATGGGTACTTGGCATGGAAATTCCAAGCATGGGTCTTGGCAAGGGAAAGTCCAAGCTTGAGTCTTTGAAAATGGAATGTCCAACATGGGTTAGCAAGGAAAGTCCAAGGGTGATATTGGCAGCATAAAGTCCAAGCGGGAGTCTTTGCAGCATAAGTTCAATGGTTAGCAACATAAAGTCCAAGCAGTAGTCTTGGCAGAGTAAGCTCAAATGTGCCTTGGCAGTATAGACCAACTTAGCATGACAATAGCCGATAGAAGCACCAGAAGGCTAGCGTATAGATGAACAAGTCATGCAAGACTTAGAGGGATTTGATAGGCGTGAGGCTGACGGACGTGGCTATAAGGCTTAGGTCTAGGCTAAGGGTGGTCTAGCAAGTATGAGGGCATCATACTTGGGGTTAAACCTCATGTTTGAGGTTTGTCAGTCGATTGGGGTTATGGACCAGTCGACTGGTCAAGTGTTTTGACACTTGGCCACCGAGTCGACTTGTATCAGTCGACTGATGGGAGCCAATTGGAGTTCAACTACAGGAAATGGACTGGCAATCGACTGCCAGCAATCGACGGTCGCCTGATGGCCTAATCAGTCGACTGCTATGGCTGGCAATCAACTGATAGTCGATGTCGCAGACACAAAAGGTTCCAAAATCGACTATTAGGGTTTGACAGTTGTGTTAGTGCAACAAAGCTCCAAGCATTTATATGTTTTGATGTTTGGATAATCATATATAGTTAGGCAATATTTGTGATCTAATTGTGAACATGTTTAAGTGACAGAAAAATCCAAGTAAGAAGACTTGGTAAAGGAAAAGTCCAAGTGTGATCTTGGCAAGAGAAGTCCAAGGAAAAGTCTTGGCGGCATAAGTCCAAGCATGTAGTCTTGGTGGCGTAAAGTCCAAGCATACTTTGGCCAAGGGAAACCCAAGACATGATGAAACCGAATGAAGCTCTTGGAAGCAAGCACAAAGGATGAATAAGTCGCGGACTCGGAGGGATCCTGGAGGCGCAAGGCTAAAGGAAGAGCTAGAAGGTTGAGTCTAGGTCTAGGGAGTCAATTCAAGTATGAATTACTCATACTTGACGAGTATCAGTCGACTAATATGACGTAGCAGTCAACTGATAGGACACTCGATTGATGCAGTTGAGAAAGCAAGCCATCAGTCGACTGCCTAGAGTTGGCAGTCGACTGATTATGCCATCAGTCGACTGCCAAGACTAGGCAGTCGATTGATCAAGTTGGCATCAGGCACAGAATGGAGTCGCACTCAACTGATCACTTCATCGATCCGATCGATGAAGTTATCGATCATCGATGAAGATCGTTGGAAATAGCCGGTTGCGAAATCACATCTCGTGGATCTGCCTCGTCAGAAGCTATTGGCTTCAACGGCAGTTGATTGATGGAGACCATCAGTCGCAACGGGAAAAACAATCCTCTCTCTATAAAAAAAGGGCATGGGGTACTTGAAGAGGCTAGTGCTTATCTTTCAACCTTACTCTCAAGCTCCCCATAAATTTCAAAAGCTTTCTTAGTGTTAATTCCTCCTCTTCTCCTAAATTTCATTTTCATTATTGTAAAAAGAGAAGAGTGTCTTGTAAAGGAAAGCTTCTTAGTGGAATTGCTTGGGTTGATCCACCTTAAAAATCATCGTGGAGTAGGAGCTTAATCTCCGAACCACTTAAACACTTTCGTGTTAGCATTTGTTGTGTTTTTCATTTAGTTGTTGTTTTGCTTCCGCTAACCCTTTTTGTAGAATTCGGTAAAAGGCTATTCACCCCCCCTCTAGCCTTCCAAAGATCCCTAACAAGTGGTATCAGAGCCCAGATCGTATCGGAGGATCTAACAATCAACTGGAGCATAATGGCATTCCAAGAGGGGTATAGCACGGCGAGGCCTCCATTCTTCGACGGCAACGATTTCGGCTATTGGAAAGGTAGGATGGAATACTATCTTATGAACGATATTGATAATTGGTTTAGCATTGTAGATGGATTCGAGAAGCCGGTCGATGAATTCAGAGTGCCAATACTGACAAAGGATTGGACAAGAGAGATGGCAAAGAAGGCACAAGCAAATGCAAAAGCAACGACCACACTCCAATGTGGTCTATCAAAGGAGCAACTATCCAAAGTCAGCCCCTTCAACTCCGCTAAAGAGCTTTGGGAGAAGCTCATTGAATTGAATGAAGGATCAAAGGAGACGAGGAGAGCCAAGAGGGACCTCTTGATAGGCCAACTCCAAAGTTTCGCCATAAAGACCAACGAGGCCGTGAGCCAAATGCACAGTCGCTTCAAGGAGATAGTCAACGGACTACATGTGATAGGTGAAAAGGTCGAAAACCGAGACCTTGTGAGGTATATTCTTTAAGATTTCCCTAGAACAACCATATGGGCATAAATGGTAGATGCTTATAAAGTGTCTAGGGATCTCTCTCTAGTTAAACTAGATGAACTTTTTTGTGAATTCGAGTTGCACGAGCAAGCTAACACTTCGTCCAAGGAGAAAGGTGTAGCCCTTTTCGTAGGTAAGAAGGACAAGAAGAAGAAGGAGAAAAAGGATGTTTCATCTTCATCCGAGTCGTAGGAGGAATCTTCAAGTAGTGATGAGGAGCTATCAGCTAGTGAGGTAGCTCACTATGTAAAGAAATTTGGTGGGAGGTCAAGAAAACTCACGAAGAAGGATGTGAGGAGGATGTTCCAATCCTCCAGAGGTAAAACCTCCACTAGTTCAATTCCTACTTCTAATGTTACTTGCTATGGTTGCAACAAAAAGGGTCATATCAAGCCAAATTGTCCGGAGCTAAAGAAAAAGAAGGAAAAAGAAAAGAAGAAGAAGGACAAGAAGGAGAAGAAGAAGGAGGCCATGATAGCCCAAACTTGGGATACACAAAGCATAGAAGATTCCTCCAATGATAAAGAACTTTGCCATGTCACAAGAAACATGGCACTCATGGCCTTGGAGGATATCTCAAGTGAAGAGTCATCCTCGTCCTCAAACGACGAATCGTCATCTAGTGACGATGAGGTAAAGGACTCCCCTAGGATAGAATTACTATATAAAACTATTGCATGTCTTCAAAATGCACTAAATAAATCAAAATCTAGGATTAAGGATTTAAAAGTAGAAATTAAATCAATTAAGAATGTAGAAATTTCTTGTGATGATGCATGTTCATTTAGGAATGAAAATGATGAACTTAGAAAAGAAATAGGTAAACTAAGAGCATGCTTAGAGAAATTTACGAATGGGTCCAAATATCTTGATATGATTCTTAAGGACCAAAGGGTCATTTATAACAAGGCTGGCATAGGATATAGGCCTAAGGAGAAGGAAGTAGCCTTCACCTCACTAATTAGTAGAAAACAAACCATTAAGAGCAAGGCTAAAAAAGTTTGGGTTCCCAAAAGCTATATAGTTAATGCTAACAGTCCTAAAATTTGGATGCCTAAGTCTTGCATTTTTCATGTTGTATAGGTAGAAGGACCAAGCTTATGAATTGTTGATAGTGGTTGCTCAAAACACATGACCGGTGATGAGAGCAAATTTTCAACAATCAACCACACTAGCAAGGGGAATGTGTCTTTTGAAAATAGTGGTAAATTTAAGATCCTAGGAAAAGGGGCAATTGAGGTATCTCCAAACCTTGCAATTCATAAAGTATTATTAGTTAAAAATATGAAATTTAATTTGCTTAGTGTAAGTCAATTATGTGATGTCAATTTTGATGTTCAATTTGATATCTTCTAGATTTAACTCCTCCAAGTCCTTTTCCAGCTCCTGGTACATGCTGTCATTGATTTCCTTCTTGTTCAAGCGGTCAATCTCCATTTGTAATTGCCTATTTTCTGCGAGAAGAAAATCAATATACTCCAATAGTTCTTTAACTAATGCTTTATCATTAAATTGAACTGGTGCTAGTTTCTTCTTTGGGATTACCGCTCCTTCTCCCAAATTAATGCCTGCAATTCTTTTCGTCAGGTCGTCAATAGCTCCCTCAAGTTCTTTTGAAGGTCTAGCGACTTGAGTAGTAGGTTGACTTTTCAACTGATTGACTTGAGTTTTCAGGTCCTGTAGTTGTCTGTTAATATCTATCAGCACGGCTGGTGGCCTGGTAGTAGTTGAATGTCTTGCACTGGAAGACATTATTTTGTTCTCTCCCTGTGGAGGATATCTGACGAGTTGTGGAATACCAGAATAGAGCCTTTCTTCTTTGGGATTACCACTCCTTCTCCCAAATTAATGCCTACAATTTTTTTCGTCAGGTCGTCAATAGCTCCCTCAAGTTCTTTTGAAGGTCCAGCAACTTGAGTAGTAGGTTGACTTTTCAACTGATTCACTTGAGTTTTCAGGTCCTGTAGTTGTCTGTTAATATCTATCAGCAGAGATATTAAGGAAGGTATTTTGACATCCAGATTTATCTTTATCACCTCAAAAATTGGCTCTTCTAATATCAATACTACCAGTAGTTCTTGCTCAGCTTCTTCGAGCTCTACATCATCTTGATTAACTGTAGTTATTCTGTTATCAGCAGTAGGAATGTACCCCTCAAATTGCAATGAAACGCTTCCATCTAATAGAGTTCTTGTTTCAACACGTGATGGTGAAGCCGAATGGGTAGGGCTATGACAACTATGCACTCTGCCATCACTGCTTCTAAGTGACCGAGTGGACAGGATGTTGTCGGAGTACACCTATCCTCCTTCCCCAAACAGAGTGGGGGAGCTAATCTCTCATCTCCCGGTGTCATAGACCAGAGGAGGGATCCCTGCCCGCTACCACGCTGCCTCATCGCTACCCATGAGCGGACCAGCGGAGCCTGACAGAGCAACTGCACACACCCTCCTGATGTACCACTAACCCATGAGTGGCAGTGTGTGCAGGCCATGTAACTGGCTGCGGGCTCAACTATAAAGGAACCCCGTCCAGCCAGCATGCAATCATGCAAAAATGGTGCATGATACTAAAGCATGTAAATCCTACTCAAAATACCTATCCGAAAAATATGTACAATCAATATGTACATATCCATAATCCAAGTAATTATGATCCAAATAAAATAGGGAAGATATAATCATAACCTATCACATGCATGTATCAAGTAGGCACCAACAATATACTAGGCATATAAACATGAAAATTATTGCATGCTATCCTAACTAGCATATCAACAGTGACTATATCTAAAAGATAAGTCAAAATACCCGCCAAAATGTCATAAAAGAACGGATCGTCACGATAGTAGACACCGCCTCGTGATCGAAACCTGCATAATGCATAACTATTGTTAAGCACAAAATACCATTCACCGACAAATCGAATACTTAATCGATTCCTTCCATAACCAAGAATACTTAATTGATTCATTCCATAACCAATTAATCCAAAGTAAATCCATCAAATCCCAGCACACGACAACGTGCTAAATTACTACTATGTATCCCCAAGTAGCCCCTCAACCCGTAGGTCATAAATTGTGACTAACTCCTCAATCCAAGAACATATCCTTGCAATTAATCAAATCGAATCCTACATCGACCTCATATCCGATCCACTAGATTGATTTAATTATCCTCTTCAATCTAATCCATCCTCCATGCATAATTACAGAACCGATCAACATCACACCGAACTCAACAATCCAACCAACCATAGATCACTAAGAATTAACTCACACCCAAATCATATGACCCAAGTACAGACAACCACTGTCAATAACCTGTAATTAAGTTATAATCATCCTGTATGAAATCCAACCTAACCCTAGGTGACATACACAGCTCAATCAAACCTTACCTCAAACTCGATACAACACTTGGATCCCACAACTTGGCACCCACAATCCATTTACAACCCTTCACAGCCAACCAACTGCATAACAAAACTCACAACCAAGACCCACAACCTACCAAACTTCCAAACACCTAGCCATGCACAGCCGATATCACCCAAATAGACTCTTATATCCCTCTCAACCCACAACAACTCCAATCATAGCCGCCTCAAACACCAAAATCATGCTTACCAGCCCTAGGATCCCACTGGTAGCCATTTCTTTCCCTCAAATCGAATCCCCAACTCAATTTCCTAAATTCACAGCCGACAACACCACCCACAGCCACCATCAACTCTGACTGCCCACCAACTTTCAGCAATCCTCAAAAATCAAACTATAGGAATTGAACAAAACATCAACAACCGAGATTTACCTGTGCTAGGAAAAACCTTCCCGATTGAATTCACCAGAGATAAAGTCTCGACTGACCTATTCACTGGCCAAACACAAAGATCAAGAATTACCTTGCTCAGGAAACCACCGACAGAGATCACAGCGAAGGGGAAAAAGAAGCTTGACGGTCCTGTGGTAGAGAAGTCAGCACCTACGATTGTGGCAGAGGAGGCCGGCAAGCACGCCGAGGGCGGGTCGAGGCGACGGCGGAAGGCACGACGATGGTTGTTAGCTGCAGCACGACCAGAGACCTGGCCGTCGTGTGTGGGGGCTCGTGCGAAGGGGAACAGAAGGCTCGCGGTGTTCCTGTGGCCGCGGCGGTCGACGCGCACGGCTGTGGTCGGCGAGGAAGAGGAGAACGGCGCCCTGGTCATCGGCGGCTACAAGGGCGACGACAGCGGCCGCTGGCTTCGTGTGTGCGCTGCGATGAGTTGGACGGCGAAGAGGAGGCGATGGCAGTTCGCGTGAGACGGCAACGGCGGCGCGACCTCGGTGTCGGATGGCAAGCAGCAACGACCGCAAATCGCTGCTGCTGCTTGCGGTGGCTACGGCGCATGGAAGGGGAAACCGGTGGCCTGGGCACCGGGAAGGACGGCGGTCAACGGCGAGGAGGGCGACGTCGGCTGTCGGTTGCGATGGGAAGGACTTCCGTGAGAGAGCAACCGCACGATCGCAAGAGAGAAGTGGCATCGGGCGCGGCGAGGGAAAAGAAAAAGGAAATAGAAAATAGAAAAACCGATATTAATAACCTAGGTTAAATTTATCCTATTTACTCATCTAAACAGGCCCTTTAAAAGCATGTTTTTCCTATCTCCGTAATTATCTCGTACGACCTCCGTTTAAATCCAGAAAAATTCTGAAAAAATTGCTAAAAATTCCTAAAAATCCCAAAAAAATTCCAGAGGTATTTTTCTTAATTTCTGGCCATTTAATTTAATATTTTAAATCTTCAGTATTTAACATTCTCCCCCACTAATAAAAATTTGGTCCCCAAATTTCCTACTCGTATATTAGTACGAGATGTCACAACAACCATCTCCAGCATCTGGAGACAAGTCATACCTCAAGTGACCAAGTGGGGTTACTGATATCCACTAAAAAATCTTTCACACCTGCTTCCAGTAGCCCTTCCAAAGTATGAATAGTATCTTTATATCGACCACCTATCAAAAAGTACATAACTGTATCGGAGTGGAGCTCTAGATCCGTGACTTGTTAAAGACTTTGCCAGAATCACAAGGTAAATCCTGAATCGTTATCGCATACGATACACAAAGATACTCCATGAACTGAAAATCTCCACAGTATAACCTATCCAGCGATCCAACAAACTCATCTTATGGATCAAGAGAAAATGAGCGGACTTAGCTAATCATACTAAGTCTTTTCCGAATTCCAAATAATCACCCACACTGTCCCTCATACTAGGCTTTCACATCCATCTCGGTACAGAACCTTGCTAATTATTTATATACCACCTTTACTAGTTGACACACTGAACACCAGACTGCGAAATCAACTATGTCCCACATGTCGTTCCACCACGAAGAACGTTTCCATACTTACGATTTTCCGGATACAATCTGAATACATCTGCAACATATAGAACCTATTGCAATCTTCAGTAATACTTATCAAAATATCATGATAAAGCCTCGTGGCTCTCGAGGTAATACAAAAGGCACTATCTGCAGGCAACGACATGCTACCACGATCGGGAATCGTAGCCAGTCAAGATGTCAGGTAGCTAACTAGCCACAGACGACATACTAATTCAACTATCACTTACTCCGAATCGGTAGAGCAAGAGTACAACTCTATGGTAGATGCTCTCTATCATTCCAACAGGAATCTATCTGTTGTTCCTCAATCTATAGTAACTCTTCCTAAATTCGAATGCAACTATATAACCCACCATTCTTCTCGGAGACGGAGAAATATTTCCTCACAAGGGAAACCTACCTGTTTACTGAGATCTATTTGTAATAGAACTTGCTTTCTTTTTCCACTATTTATCTTCTCGCAGCTACTCAGTAGCTAGCCAAAATCCCATGAGCATTCCGGCTCCTCACCTACACAAAACAACATAACACCGCTACATCCACGTCATATATATGACCACCCATCTCGTAGTTCCTCATTTGACGTAAACATGGGATACGTCTTGATCAACTACATCAGAAACGCTCCATTCTCAGTAATATAACATCCACATATAATACCCTTCCTTCCACCTGAGAATGATCAAACAACACTGGTGTAACAGTCAACCATCGTCTGAGCTGTGAAACTAGTTTCACAAGCTTTAGACCAAGTAACTTCCAACACCTTCCTGATCCAACCAGTCAGCGATGTAATACCGCTAGAGCATCCTATCCATATCTATGGTAATAATCAAATCAATACCAGAAAACCATCATCTACGGTGGCCGAGTGCTCAACTCCAACTGCCACCATCACAAATGATCCAATCGTGTCCAGAATACACGATTTCCCAAATCCCTAGACGACTAAGTCGTCATAAGTCTAACAAGATAATCAAACCTCATACAATTCATACCAAGTATGAAATTGTCACCACTATACACCTGCATCCTCTTTACTCTAGGCTAATGATATATCAATCATCCCTACGACTTTGATAAATGTATGACATCCTGTCACTACAATATCAACACATCAATCATAAATCAATCCTAGAGTATACACAGATATCCTATAGCTTATCTAAACAGATCCTCAATCCACCATAAAGGATAATCATTTCCTTCTGCCACTACCGCATTCCATCATCGAAATCGGTGTATAACCTCAAAGGTTCATCTCTTTTTGAATGAGTTCCAGAGCTCCTCAAGAAATAAAATACTGGGACAACAAGAAATAAAACAAGAAATCCAACACCTCCTTTAATTGGAACTTAGATTCTTCCAATTCCCATAGTGTTAAGCAACACTAATACCAACTAAATTGTCCCCTGGAACAATCGTCATTCTAACAAATACCTCTCAACATCATCAACCTTGTCAACTTTGAATGATCGATCGATGACGGTATCTAAGCAACTCGATTTGGCGCTCAACCAATTGGATGACATTGCCTGGAGTATATCACAAGCTTCAACAACCTTGTGCGCTTTACACTAGCACTCAGCCAAAGCACCATAAGTACAAACATTTGGCTCGTAAAATATCATTTCCTCTGTATCGATTAAATTATCACCCAGTAGGGGATCTTTGATATCGAAACTATTTCTGAAATCACTCCGATCGCCTACTCTACTTACCTATACAACGGCAAGCCTAGAAGTTCATCCAACACTACATCTGATTACTCTTGAATTATACAGGCATCCGAGAGACCTTCTTATACCATCATGTCACAAGCATAACCTCCAAGTTAATATCCAAATATCCACATCATATCAACCAAGTGAACTATAAAACAACCAAGTTAACTCTCTCACCATAATATAACATTTCCATCAATCAACCTCTAAACATCAAAAATCATTATCATACCCCACTGATAATCCTCACAGTAATCATCTCAACATCTCACCTGTCAGCGGAAACACTATTAATCCACATGATCCAAATATAGAAATCCTTTTAATCCTATTTGTACATGTTTTAACCACAGATATCTGCAAACACCTGTATCTCTCAATATATCATCAAGTAAGGTAAACTATCTCACAATTAGGAGGTTCATGGTTCAAATCCTAGCTATAGCGAACCATAGTTTTACCTTAATGATCAATATCGAGCATCAACATGGGAACGAAATAATGTCACGTGAATTCATCTAGAAAAGCACGTTCTCGACTTCTACCGTTGTCTTATCCGAAGTGTAGGTTATTATCACCAGATTGACTACACCATTATCTTGAGACACTTGCTGCAGCGTCATTTTCATAATTATGACTCACCCTAATGCCTTCCGATAGGAACTGATGGAAGATCCAACTATCCTAATCCAAATGTAAACCAATAAATCGTGGGTGATCGAAAACAACTCAATCACTATCTTGAGCCATTAAGTGGGGGGTAAACTCTGCAAGTCTAACAAACTCTATAGTGAAACTCCATTAATTATTGATCACTCAACTTAAGGCTCAAGAATTCTCCAACAATGAGTCATACAAAATAACATGGGGAAATACTGTCTCTCGAAAACATCCTGAACCCATGATCCCGTAATGGGTTATTTCCCCCAAAATTCCTCTACATATTCCACCAAGTGACAACTTGATCATTACCATGCTAAGAAACTAACTCCACTCCCCCTATATAAATACAAGTTAGGTACTTAACAGTACCTTCAACGTTATCGATCTAAGCTCAAGCAGCTCAAGGATCAAAATCCCTATGGATCTTCATAACTTAAACCTCCATTGTCTAGATCAACAATAGTATACACTCCTTGTCCATTACCCACCAGGGTAATAATCTGCCTAGCATAATTAGTGAAAATCCCTAACACTGTAGTCCTTGATTTCCACAACCAATGTGACGACTTGACCCCTTCTTTCTGACTCGGTATCAGTCAGCTCTCAAAGGAAATTCACCTTTTCAACACAGGTTCCAGACTCACAGACTGAACTGGTTGTTCCCATGGTCAACTCCATCCACGATTACGAATAGTGACCTACACACTAAATGCTATTTCATGTTATCCACTAAACTCATAGAAAATCTAACTGGGAGTATAAATACTAACGGCAACTCCGGCTGGTCACCTTGGTGGGCGACCCATACTACGAGTCTGCACATGATTCAAAACTCTATAGACTCTTCCGGCAACTCCTTAGCCAGAGATCTCACTGTCCTCTTGCCTGGTTACCCTGCACTACTTCTCGGTGCAAGAGCACGCCCAACTCGTCTCATATCTATTAAATTATTACAGATGTTACTAGAACAGATGTTACTAGAAGTAATAACATATAAAATTAATCATCATACCAATTTTGTCACAGGAGAGGTCCCGTCACCGCCAAATCCCCATATTGACCTCGTCATAAATCCTCGAATTTCCGAAATATAAAAATCGTCAGAAATCCATACCAATCCAAAATTTTCCAAATTGCCTCGTAAAACCTGCCAAAACATGGCGAACTCCGAAAAATCCAAAAACCCCTAGGAACTCGAAATCCTAGGCACTCTGATACCAAATAAATTGTCACGCCCCGATGGAGTCCCCGCCAGACAAAAATCCGACAGCATCTCCCCTGTATGGGTGACAATACCAATTTACATACAAGGCCTAAAGGACCACTATACATCGGTCAACATGACCGGAATCCAAACAACTCACGCAGATAAAAAATTAGGCCTCTGGCCATCAACCATAATAGATAGATAACATCTATCACAACTAGACTTACCCCTTCTTCCATATGGGCATAAATACTCAACCAAAACCAATCCAAACAAAATCCGAATAAGGTCCATAAGGACACCAAAAATCCACGAATACAAATATCTAACTCCAATCCTAAACATGTCCTCTAATCAAACTATCCAAACCATAGAAACAAATAAAAACTTTCACAACGAGTGGGGTTTAGCAGCTGGACTCTCCTGACAGCTTCATCCTGAAATAGATATAAATCAACGGGGTAAGTTCAAAGAACTCAGCGGGTATAGTCGATATGCAAGTAAGATATAGCTAACAATAAAAATCATGCCAGTACAGTCTCACATATAGGGTAAGCAAGAAATAAATGCAAAAGGACTGTACTCACCTGATCTCCTAACCTGATATAGGAGCATGTGACCTACTATAAGAGTCATCACCATATACAAATATGTATCCTGTATGCATGGCAATCATATGCAACATCCAAGGCATCAATAAAATAATGCAGCAAACACAATACAAATGCGATCCATTCAAAGTGCATGCTGTGCAAATGACATGGTCACCCCTGATGCCAGTCAGCCGCCTCACATGTGATGGTGAAGCCGAGTGGGTAGGGCTATGACACCTTTGCACTCTGCCATCATTGCTCCTGAGTGACCGAGTGGACAGGATGCTGTTGGAGTACACCTATCCTCCTGCCCCAAACAGAGTGGGAGGAGCTAAGCTCTCATCTCCCGGTGTCATAGACCAGAGGAGGGATCTCTGCCCGCTACCACGCTGCCTCATCGCTACCCATGAGCGGACCAGCGGAGCCTGACAGAGCAACTGCACACACCCTCCTGATGTACCACTAACCCATGAGTGACAGTGTGTGCAGGCCATGTAACTGGCTACGGGCTCAACTATAAAGGAACCCCGTCCAGCCAACATGCAATCATGCAAAAATGGTGCATGATACTAAAGCATGTAAATCCTACTCAAAATACCTATCCGAATAATATGTACAATCAATATTTACATATCCATAATCCAAGTAACTATGATCCAAATAAAACAGGGAAGATATAATCATAACCTATCACATGCATGTATCAAGTAGGCACCAACAATATACTAGGCATATAAACATGAAAATTATTGAATGTTATCCTAACTAGCATATCAACAATGACTATATCTAAAAGATAAGTCAAAATACCCGCCTGCCAAAATGTCTGCAAAAAGAACCAGATCGTCACGACCGTGAACCTGCCTCGTGACCGAAACCTGCATAATGCATAACTATTGTTAAGCACAAAATACCATTCACCGACAAATCGAATACTTAATCGATTCCTTCCATAACAAAAAATACTTAATCGATTCCTTCCATAACCAATTAATCCAAAGTAAATCCATCAAATCCCAGCACACGACAACGTGCTAAATTACTATTATGTATCCCCAAGTAGCCCCTCAACCCGTAGGTAATAAATTGTGACTAACTCCTCAATCCAAGAACATATCCTTGCAATTAATTAAATCGAATCCTACATCGACCTCATATCCGATCCACTAGATTGATTTAATTATCCTCTTCAACCTAATCCATCCTCCATACATAATTACATAACCGATCAACATCACACCGAACTCAACAATCCAACCAACCATAGATCACTAAGAATTAACTCACACCCAAATCATATGACCCAAGTACAGACAACCACTCTCAATAACCTGTAATTAAGTTATAATCATCCTGTATGAAATCCAACCTAACCCTAGGTGACATACACAGCTCAATCAAACCTTACCTCAAACTCGATCCAACACATGGATCCCACAACTTGGCACCCACAATCCATTTACAACCCTTCACAGCCAACCAACTGCATAACAAAACTCTCAACCAAGACCCACAACCTAACAAACTTCCAAACACCTAGCCGTGCACAGCCGATATCACCCAAATAGACTCTTACATTCCTCTCAATCCACAACAACTCCAATCACAACCGCCTTAAACACCAAAATCATGCTTACCAGCCCTAGGATCCCACGGGCAGCCATTTCTTTCCCCCAAATCAAATCCCCAACTCAATTTTCTAAAATCACAGCCGACAACACCACCCACAGCCACCATCAACTCTCACTACCCACCAACTTTCAGCAATCCTCAAATATCAAACTATAGGAATTGAACAAAACATCAACAACCGAGATTTACCTGTGCTAGGAAAAACCTTCCCGACTGAATTCACCGGAGATAAAGTCTCGACTTCCGTATTCACTTCCCAAACATAAAGATCAAGAATTAGCTTGCTCAGGCAACCACCGGCAGAGATCACAGCGAAGGGGAAAAAGAAGCTCGGTGGTCCTGTGGCAGAGGAATCAGAACCTGCGATTGTGGCAGAGGAGGTCGGCAAGCACGCCGAGGGCGGGTCGAGGCGGCGACGGAAGGCACGACGGCGGTTGCTGGCTGTAGCGCGGCCAACAACCTGGCCGTCGTGTGTGGGGGCTCGGGCGAAGGGGAACAGAAGGCTCGCGGCGTTCTTGTGGTCGCGGCAGCTGACGCGCGCGGTTGTGGTTGGCGAGGAAGAGGAGAACGGTGGCCTGGTCGTCGGCGGCTACAAGGGTGACGACAGCGGCCGCCGGCTTCGAGTGTGCGCAGCGATGAATTGGACGGCGAAGAGGAGGCGATGGCATTTCGTGTGAGACGGCAACGGCGGTGCGACCTCGGTGTCGGACGGCAAGCAGCGGCGACCGCAAATCGCTGCTGTTGCTTGCGCTGGCTACGGTGCATGGAAGGGGAAATCGACGGCCTGGGCACCGGGAAGGATGGCGGTTAAAGTGAGGAGGGCGGCGTCGGCTGCCGGTTGCGATGGGAAGGACTTTCGTGAGAGAGCAACCGCACGATCGCGAGAGAGAAGAGGCGTCGGGCGCGGGGAGGGAAAAGAAAAAGGAAATAGAAAATAGAAAAACCGATATTAATAACCTAGGTTAAATTTATCCTATTTACTCATCTAAACAGACCCTTTAAAAGCATGTTTTTCCTATCTCCGTAATTATCTCGTACGACCTCCGTTTAAATCCAGAAGAATTCCAGAAAAATTCCTAAAAATCCCGAAAAATTTCCAGAGGTATTTTTCTTAATTTTTGGCCATTTAATTTAATATTTTAAATCTTCAGTATTTAACATTCTCCCCCACAAATAAAAATTTGGTCCCAAAATTTCCTACTCGTATATTAGTACGAGATGTCACAACAACCATCTCCAGCATCTGGAGACAAGTCATACCTTAAGTGACCAAGTGGGGTTACTGATATCCCCTAAAAAATCTTTCACACCTGCTTCCAGTAGCCCTTCCAAAGTATGAATAGTATCTTTATATCACGACCTATCAAAAAGTACATAACTGTACCGGAGTGGAGCTCTAGATCCGTGACCTGTTAAAGACTTTGCCAGAATCACAAGGTAAATCCTGAATCGTTATCGCATACGATACATAAAGATACTCCATGAACTGAAAATCTCCACAGTATAACCTATCCAGCGATCCAACAAACTCATCTTATGGATCAAGAGAAAATGAGCAGACTTAGCTAATCATACTAAGTCCTTTCCGAATTCTAAATAATCTCCCACACTGTCTCTCATACTAGGCTTTCACGCCCATCTCGGTACAGAACCTTGCTGATTATTTATATACCACCTTTACTAGTTGACACACTGCACACCAGACTGCGAAATCAACTATGTCCCACATGTCATTCCACCACGAAGAACGTTTCCATACTTACGATTTTCCGGATACAATCCGAATACATCTGCAACACATAGAACCTATTACAATCTTCAGCAATACTTATCAAAATATCATGATAAAGCCTCGTGACTCTTGAGGTAATACAAAAGGCACTATCTGCAGGCAACGACTTGCTACCACAATAAGGACTCATGCTTGATCAAGATGTAGTAGCTAACTAGCCACAGACGACATACTAATTCAACTATCACTTACTCTGAATCAGTAGAGCAAGAGTACAACTCTATGGTAGATGCTCTCTATCATCCCAACAGGAATCTATCTGTTGTTCCTCAATCTATAGTAACTCTTCCTAAATTTGAATGCAACTATATAACCCACCATTCTTCTCGGAGACGGAGAAATATTTCCTCACAAGAGAAACCTACCTGTTTACTGAGATCTATTTGTAATAGAACTTGCTTTCTTATTCCACTATTTATCTTCTCGCAGCTACTCAGTAGCTAGCCAAAATCCCATGAGCTTTCCGGCTCCTCACCTATACAAAACAACATAACATTGCTACATCCACGTCATATATATGACCACCCATCTCGTAGTTCCTCATTTGACGTAAACATGGGATATGTCTTGATCAACTACATCAGAAACGCTCCATTCTCAGTAATATCACATCCGCATATAATACCCTTCCTTCCACCTGAGAATGATCAAACAACACTGGTGTAACAGTCAACCATCGTCTGAGCTGTGAAACTAGTTTCACAAGCTTTAGACCAAGTAACTTCCAACACCTTCCTGATCCAACCAGTCAGCGATGTAATACTGCTAGAGCATCCTATCCATATCTCTGGTAATAATCAAATCAATACCAGAAAACCATCATCTACGGTGGCTGAGTGCTCAACTCCAACTGCCACCATCACAAATGATCCAATCGTGTCTAGAATACACGATTTCCCAAATCCCTAGATGACTAAGTCGTCATAAGTCTAACAAGATAATCAAACCTCATACAATTCATACCAAGTATGAAATTGTCACCACTATACACCTGCATCCACTTTACTCTAGGCTGATGATATATCAATCATCCCTACGACTTTGATAATTGTATGACATCCTGTCACTACAATATCAACACATCAATCATAAATCAATCCTAGTGTATACACAGATATCCTATAGCTGATCTAAATAGATCCTCAATCTACCATAAAGGATAATCATTTCCTTCTACCACTACCGTATTCCATCATCGAAATCGGTGTATAACCTTAAAGGTGCATCTCTTTTTGAACAACGAGTTCAAGAGCTCCTCAAGAAATAAAATACTGGGACAACAAGAAATAAAATAAGAAATCCAACACCTCCTTTAATTGGAACTTAGATTCTTCCAATTCCCATAGTGTTAAGCAACACTAATACCAACTAAATTGTCCCCTGGAACAATCGTCATTCTAACAAATACCTCTCAGCATCATCAACCTTGTCAACTTTGAACGACCGATCGATGACGGTATCTAAGCAACTCGATTTGGCGCTCAGCCAATTGGACGACATTGCCTGGAGTATATCACAAGCTTCAACAACCTTGTGCGCTTTACACTAGCCTTCAGCTAAAGCACCATAAGTACAAACATTTGGATCGTAAAATATCATTAACTCTGTATCGATTAAATTATCACCCAGTAGGGGATCTTTGATATCGAAACTATTTCCGAAATCACTCCGATCGCCTACTCTACTTACCTATACAGCGGCAAGCCTAGAAGTTCATCCAACACTACATCTGATTACTCACGAATTATACAGACATCCGAGAGACCTTCTTATACCATCATGTCACAAGCATAACCTCCAAGTTAATATCCAAATATCCACATCATATCAACCAAGTCAACTATAAAACAACTAAGTTAACTCTCTCACCATAATATAACATTTCCATCAATCAACCTCTAAACATCAAAAATCATTATCATACCCCGCTAATAATCCTCACAGTAATCATCTCAACATCTCACCTGTTGGAGGAAACACTATTAATCCACATGATCCAAATATAGAAATCCTTTTAATCCTATTTGTACATGTTTTAACGAGAGATATCTGTAAACACTTGTATCTCTCAATATATCATCAAGTAAGGTAAACTATCTCACAATTAGGAGGTTTATGGTTCAAATCCTAGCTATAGCGAACCATACTTTTACCTTAATGATCAATATCGAGCATCAACATGGGAACGAAATAATGTCACGTGAATTCAGCTAGAAAAGCACGTTCACGACTTCTACCATTGTCTTATCCGAAGTGTATGTTATTATCACTAGATTGACTACACCATTATCTTGAGACACTTGCTGTAGCGTTATTTTCATAATTATGACTCACCCTAATGCCTTCCGATAGGAACTGATGGCAGATCCAACTATCCTAATCCAAATGTAAACCAATAAATCGTGGGTGATCGAAAACAACTCAATCACTATCTTGAGCCATTAAGTGGGGGGTAAACTCTGCAAGTCTAACAAACTCTATAGTGAAACTCCATTAACTATTGATCACTCAACTTAAGGCTCAAGAATTATCCAACAATGAGTCATACAAAATAACATGGGGAAATACTGTCTCTCGAAAACATCCTGAACCCATGATCCCGTAATGGGTTATTTCCCCCAAAATTCCTCTACATATTCCACCAAGTAACAACTTGATCATTACCATACTAAGAAACTAACTCCACTCCCCCTATATAAATACTAGTTAGGTACTTAACAGTACCTTCAACATTATCGATCTAAGCTCAAGCAGCTCAAGGATCAAAATCCCTATGGAACTTCGTAACTTAAACCTCCATTGTCTGGATCAACAATAGTATACACTCCTTGTCCATTACCCACCAGGGTAATAATCTACCTAGCATAATTAGTGGAAATCCCTAACACTGTAGTCCTTGATTTCCACAACCAATGTGATGACTTGACTCTCGAATTTCAGATTACCACCTCAAAGGAAATTCACCTTTTCAACACAGGTTCCAGACTCACAGACTGAACAGGTTGTTCCTATGGTCAACTCCATCCACGATTACGAATAGTGACCTACACACTAAATGCTATTTCCTGTTATCTACTAAACTCATAGCCAATCTAACCGGGAGTATAAATACTAACGGCAACTCCAGCTGGTCACCTTGGTGGGCGACCCCTACTACGAGTCTGTGCATGAGTCAAAACTCTATAGACCCTTCCGGTAACTCCTTAGCCAGAGATCTCACTGTCCTCTTGCGTGGTTACCCTGCACCACGTCTTGGTGCAGGAGAACACCCAACTCGTCTCATATCTATTAAATTATTACAGATGTTACTAGAACAGATGTTACTAGAAGTAATAACATATAAAATTAATCATCATACCTATTTTGCCGCAGGAGAGGTCCCGTCACTGCCAAATCCCCATATTGACCTCGTCATAAATCCTCGAATTTCCGAAACATAAAAATCGTCGAAAATCCATACCAATCCAAAATTTTCCAAATTGCCTCTTAAAACCTGCCAAAACATGGCGAACTCCGAAAAATCCAAAAACCCCTAGTAACTCGAAAACCTAGGCGCTCTGATACCAAATAAATTGTCACGCATCGATGGAGTCCCCGCCGGACGAAAATCCGACAGCATCTCCCCTGTACGGGTGACAATACCAATTTTCATACAAGGCCTACACGACCACTATATATCGGTCAACATGATCGGAATCCAAACAACCCACGCAGATAATAAATTAGGCCTCTGGCCATCAACCAAAATAGATAGGTAACATCTATCACAACTAGACTTACCCCTTCTGCCATATGAGCACGAATACTCAACCAAAACCAATCCAAACCAAATCCGAATAAGGTCCATAAGGATGCCAAAAATCCACGAATACAAATATCCAACTCCAATCCTAAACATGTCCTCTAATCCAAATATCCAAACCATAGAAACAAATAAAAACTTTCACGACGAGTGGGGTTTGGCAGCTGGACTCTCCTAACAGCTTCATCCTGAAATAGATATAAATCAACGGGGTAAGTTCAAAGAACTCAGCGGGTATAGTCAATATGCAAGTAAGATATAGCTAATAATAAAAATCATGCCAGTACAGTCTCACATATAGGGTAAGCAAGAAATAAATGCAAAAGGACTGTACTCACCTGAATCTCCTACCCTGATTAGGAGCATGTGCCCTACTATAAGAGTCATCACCATATACAAATATGTATCCTGTATGCATGGCAATCATATGAAACATCCAAGGCATCAATAAAATAATGCAGCAAACACAATACAAATGCGATCCATGCAAAGTGCATGTCGTGCAAATGACATGGTCACCCCTGACGCCAGTCAGCCGCCTCACACGTGATGGTGAAGCCGAATGGGTAGGGCTATGACAACTATGCACTCTGCCATCACTGCTTCTGAGTGACCGAGTGGACAGGATGTTGTCGGAGTACACCTATCCTCCTTCCCCAAACAGAGTGGGGGAGCTAATCTCTCATCTCCCGGTGTCATAGACCAGAGGAGGGATCCCTGCCCGCTACCACGCTGCCTCATCGCTACCCATGAGCGGACCAGCGGAGCCTGACAGAGCAACTGCACACACCCTCCTGATGTACCACTAACCCATGAGTGGCAGTGTGTGCAGGCCATGTAACTGGCTGCGGGCTCAACTATAATGGAACCCCGTCCTGCCAACATGCAATCATGCAAAAATGGTGCATGATACTAAATCATGTAAATCCTACTCAAAATACCTATCCGAATAATATGTACAATCAATATTTACATATCCATAATCCAAGTAACTATGATCCAAATAAAACAGGGAAGATATAATCATAACCTATCACATGCATGTATCAAGTAGGCACCAACAATATACTAGGCATATAAACATGAAAATTATTGCATGCTATCCTAACTAGCATATCAACAATGACTATATCTAAAAGATAAGTCAAAATACCCGCCTGCCAAAATGTCCGCAAAAAGAACCAGATCGTCACGACCGTGAACCTGCCTCGTGACCGAAACCTGCATAATGCATAACTATTGTTAAGCACAAAATATCATTCACCGACAAATTGAATACTTAATCGATTCCTTCCATAACCAAGAATACTTAATCGATTCTTTCCATAACCAATTAATCCAAAGTAAATCCATCAAATCCCAGCACACGACAACGTGCTAAATTACTACTATGTATCCCCAAGTAGCCCCTCAACCCGTAGGTCATAAATTGTGACTAACTCCTCAATCCAAGAACATATCCTTGCAATTAATCAAATCGAATCCTACATCGACCTCATATCCGATCCACTAGATTGATTTAATTATCCTCTTCAACCTAATCCATCCTCCATACATAATTACAGAACTGATCAACATCACACCAAACTCAACAATCCAACCAACCATAGATCACTAAGAATTAACTCACACCCAAATCATATGACCCAAGTACAGACAACCACTGTCAATAACCTATAATTAAGTTATAATCATCCTGTATGAAATCCAACCTAACCCTAGGTGACATACACAGCTCAATCAAACCTTACCTCAAACTCGATACAACACTTGGATCCCACAACTTGGCACCCACAATCCATTTACAACCCTTCACAGCCAACCAACTGCATAACAAAACTCACAACCAAGACCCACAACCTACCAAACTTCCAAACACCTAGCCATGCACAGCCGATATCACCCAAATAGACTCTTACATCCCTCTCAACCCACAACAACTCCAATCACAGCCGCCTCAAACACCAAAATCATGCTTACCAGCCCTAGGATCCCACTGGCAGCCATTTCTTTCCCCCAAATCGAATCCCCAACTCAATTTCCTAAATCCACAGCCGACAACACCACCCATAGCCACCATAAACTCTCACTGCCCGCCAACTTTCAGCAATCCTCAAAAATCAAACTATAGGAATTGAACAAAACATCAACAACCGAGATTTACCTGTGCTAGGAAAAACCTTCCCGACTGAATTCACCGGAGATAAAGTCTCGACTGGCCTATTCACTGCCCAAACACAAAGATCAAGAATTAGCTTGCTCAGGCAACCACCGGCAGAGATCACAGCGAAGGGGAAAAAGAAGCTCAGCGGTCCTGTGGCAGAGGAGTCAGCACCTGCGATTGTGGCAGAGGAGGCCGGCAAGCACACCGAGGGTGGGTCGAGGCGAGGGCAGAAGGCACGACGGCGGTTGCTGGCTGCAATGTGCCCAGCAACCTGGCCGTCGTGTGTGCGGGCTCAGGCGAAGCAGAACAGAAGGCTCGCAGCGTTCCTGTGGCCGCGGCGGCCGACGCGCACGACTTTGGTCAACGAGGAAGAGGAGAACGACGGCCTGGTCGTCGGCGGCTGCAAAGGTGACGACAGCGGCCGCCGGCTTCGAGTGTTCTCAGCGATGAGTTGGACGGCGAAGAGGAGGCGACGACAGTTCACGTGAGACGGCAATGGCGGCGCGACCTCGGTGTCGAACTGTAAGCAGCGGCGATCGCAAATCGCTGCTGCTGCTTACGGTGGCTACGTCGCATGGAAGGGGAAACCGGCGGCCTGAGCACCGGGAAGGATGGCGGTCAACGACGAGGAGGGCGGCGTCGGCTACCGGTTGCGATGGGAAGGACTTCCGCGAGAGAGCAACCGCACGATCGCGAGAGAGAAGAGGCGTCGGGCGCGGCGAGGAAAAAGAAAAAGGAAATAGAAAATAGAAAAACCAATATTAATAACCTAGGTTAAATTTATCCTATTTACTCATCTAAACAGGCCCTTTAAAAGCCTATTTTTCCTATCTCCATAATTATCTCATACGACCTCCGTTTAAATCCGGAAAAATTCCTAAAAATCCTGAAATATTTCCAGAGTTATTTTTCTTAATTTCTAGCCATTTAATTTAATATTTTAAATCTTCAGTATTTAACATCCTCTAGTCATATAGCCCTCATCTCCCAAATTGAGCCCAAAATAATCAATTATGCATTACTTGATCCGGATTGGATCTTAGCAATGCAAGATGAATTGGCTTAATTTGAAAGGAGTCAAGTATGGGAGTTAATTCCTACAAGATGGGTTTTTAGGAACAAACTAGTTGATCAAGGCAATAAAACTAGAAATAAGGCAAGGTTAGTTGCAAGGGGCTTCAATCAAGTTGAAGGACTTGATTATGATGATACATATGCCCCGGTTGCTAGGTTAGAATCTATTAGATGTAAGAGACCGATATGGCCGGCTAGAGGGGGGTGAATAGCCCTCGTATGTTGGACGTCGTAAATTGCTCGTCTACAAAAACGTTAGCGCAAGCGGAAGCAATAAACTAAGACAAGCAATAAATGAACAAGCAATACAAACACCGAGATATAACGTGGTTCACGGCTACGCCGCTAATCCACGGTCCGATTCGTCCACGGTGAATCACTCCGCCAAAACCAATCACTATCGGTCTCTCCTTTGCACAAAGCTAGGTGGAGGTAACCTTTACAACCAAGATCACTCTTCTTACAATAGGATTGAAGTAAAGACAAGTAAGAAGAGTTTAGAGCTTGCGGGGCACTAGGAAGATCGTTTGGAGTATGAGCATTAGCCTCTCAAAGGCTTACACCCTCTCTTTTTATAGAGAGGGCTAACTTCTTCCCGTTGCGCCATCGATCATTGCCGCCCTTGGCGATCGGCCATCCTACACGGCCTCCGAACACGTCGGCTCCCGGCGTGTAGTCCAACGGAACTCTTGGCGATCGATCGATGGACCTCATCACGATCGGCTGCCTCGTAGTCGGCCCGATCGTCGGGCTACGAGCGGTCTTGGCGAACCCTTATCTATCGAGTCAGCGCGCCTTGATCGGTGATCGGCGTATCTTGATCGGCCTTGCGTATGGCGATCGGCTGCTGGCCAATTCGGCCAATCGTATACCGGTCGAACTCACTCGATTGAAGCGGCCACCGCCATGACATATGGTCGGGTGTCGGAAAACCCATCCGGACACTTGGCCAAATGGCCAAGTTTCACCTAAGAGCTACCCTTCCCTGGGTTACAATCGCTCACTCTCATTTCTCGGAGTCCCTCGCCTTCGAAGTTCTCTTCGTTCTCGGCCACGTCCCTCGGCAGCATCAGGCGCACGGCTCTGCAATGCTCCTTCGCGTCTCTTGCCTCGAAGTCTACTTCCTCCGGCTTCACTCCAAGCTTCTCGTCCGGCGGTCCCTCGGATGCTCCAAGCGCACGGCTTCCACAAAGCTATCCTTCACCGACTCAAGGCACGAGTCATGAGATGTGAAACTCGCCACGGCTCCATGTGCGAATTACTAAGTCCTGCACGACTTCAACGCACATATCACATCAACATATCAAACTAACTTAAACCCTTTGCCACACCATCAAAACCATACCACGGCAAGAGATTGCCCTAACAATCTCCCCCTTTTTGATGTGTGGCAATCCGTTTAAGTTAGGTAAAAACATTTGATATAAATTCTAAGGTAAGAAAGCATGTAAAGATAAACATGATATAACAACATGCAATTCCCCCTTAATCCATGAAACTCTCTATGCAAGATTTTCTCCCCCTATCATATATTTCTCCCCCTACAATATATTTCTCCCCCTAATGTGATTAACTTAAACATACTTATTTCTCCCCCTTTGACACCATCAAAAAGATTAATACTAAGTTATAAGCTCATGGCATAAAGTATAATGGAGGGAAAAAAAATATGTCAAGTTGATTTAAAAACTGTAGGAGGCATCAAGTATATTTCTACCACTTGTAGGAGGTTTACAAACTGAATTCGCCCTTCAATATTCTGATTCTGAGCCACGATCATTGCTATCGGTATGGCGATCGGCACCAAGAATCAAATTTCGATTTTACGACGAAATTCAGAAATGCATTATAAATTCCAGAAAATTTGAAAAATCATGAAATTTGGGGAACATATTTCTATTAAGTATATCTATCAATGAAAAATAGTTTTTCATGAAAACTCATTATATTTTCTTGTTTTTGCCAAAAATCCAAAAGTTCTAAAAAACCACTAGGTTTTTGATCATTCTAGTATCAAGTTAGCTACCTAGTTTTGCATCCAATTGTTTCAAAACATGAATACATGTATTTTAGGATAAGAAATTGTTTTGAAAACATATGAAATATCCAACCATGATCTTTGGGCAATATGTCTATGAATTAAACATAAGCCTTCCCCATGATTGGTCTATTATTGCTATGTTGATACTTTAAATGACCATCTAAATGCCATAGGCATTAGTGGACATTTGTATCATCCTAATATCTCACCCATGCTAAGTTTGCAATCAAGGTAGCCTATAGTGAGTGTGAGATGTATCCTAGGGGGTATTTGTGTATACTTAACCCATATATTCATGCAATTCTATCATGGTTAAGTATCAACCTAACATCCTACATGATCATAATGACATATATCAATTAATTCTATATTATGATCATGAAACTCATGTATCCATCAAATAATAGTCATGCATTAGGTATTATACGATGATAATAAACAAATTATCACCTAAAGCATGATTTAAACCTATTTCTAGTGATAACGTGCCAAATTTCAAAATCATAAATCATGATTTAAAACATACATAGGAATTACAACAATCATCATGATTTAAGCATTATTACCTATTTATGGGTACGTTATCATCACCCAACACTATCTAAAAAATGTTGTCCCGTCATCCTAAGTCAACCAAAATATGATATAGGTCAAGTTCATATGGTTGACTACCCTAGGGGTTATTCTAACCCTTAAGGATGGATTTTGGAACCCAAAATAGATTCTTTCCTATTGGGTTCACTAAATATTCCTTGGGGATCCATTTTCTAGCTATTGCTTTCTTTTTATCTTGTCCCCTAGCTATTAGGCATTTATAGGCCTTCTCATTTTTCTTTTCCTTGTAGCCTAGGCCTTTCTTGTTGAAACTAGCTCTTTGGCTCCCTAAGATCATGTTCAATGTGTTGGAGCCTATAGTGAATTTTTCTAGGGCTTTTGTTAAATAATCTACCTTTTCCCTTAAAGCCCTATTTTCATTTATACATGCATCACTAACATCCAAAGGCATATAACGGTCATGTGAGCATGCATCATCTAAGCTAGAAGAAATATTATCATTTAAGCATGCATTTTCTAATTTTTGTTCTAATTCCTTAATTTGTTCAAGCATGCATTTATTTTTCTTCTTAGCCCTAAATAAATCCTTAGTTAAACTAGAAATCATAGAAACTATTTTACTAGGTGAGAGATTGGTTACCATAGTTTCCATGTCCTCTTCTTCTTCGGATGATGAGGATGTAGAAGCTCCCCCTTCATTTGAGCTCTCCCTATTTGAGCTTGATTCTTCATTTTCGGATGAAGAGCAATCCAAGTCATCAAAGGCCATCAAGGCCAAATTGGTGACAAAGGCATTCTCCTCATCCGACGATGATGAGGAGGATGAGGATGGATCATCCCAAGTCCTTGCCTTGAGAGCCTTAGCCTTTCCCTTCTCCTTTGTTTTCTTCTCCTCTTCCTTTCTCTTGCTCTCCTTCTTCTTCTTCCTCTTCTCTTCTTTCTTTTTCTTCTCTTCTTTGCTTTTGTTTAGGAGAGGACAATTGTCCCTTATGTGCCCTTCTCCTTGGCAATTGTAGCATATAACCTTCCCCCTTGGTCTTCTATTCCTATCATTAGATTTATCAAATCTAAAATTCTTAAATGCACGTCTTACCCTCCTTACCATATAGGCTTCTTCGGTGCTATCCATGGAGGAGGAGGAAGGCGGCAAATCATCGGAGGAGGAGGGGATTTCCATCTTCTTCTTCCCCTTACTTGCCAATAATGCTACTCCTCTTGAAGGTTGAATTCTAGGCTCCTCTTGTATTCCTTCAAGCCTAGTTTCGTGGAGTTCCATTGTTGAGAAGAACTCCTCCAAGGTGCTCACTTCTAAATTCTTTGAGATATAGAATGAGTCCACCATGGAGCTCCACTTTGAGGACCGGGGAAAAGCATCTATGGCCTTCATTACCATATCCCGGTTCGATAGCTTCTCACCTACACTTGTTAGCCCATTTAAAATTTCTTTGAATCTAGAATGCAAAGAAATTACCTTTTCTCCCTTTTCTAATTTGATGTTGGATAGTTGGGAGCGGAGGAGATCTCTCCTTGCTAGCTTTGCCTCGGATGTGCCTTCATGAAGCTCAATTAGCTTCTCCCACATCTCCTTGGCGCTTAGGCATTCTCCTATCCGGTTGATCTCTTGTTGAGGGAGCACATTGTAGAGATGGTGCTTGGCTTTGGAGTTTGCAAGGTGCTCCTCTCTTTGCCTCTTGGTCCACCTAGATTTCTCTATTGGCTTCCCTTCTTCATCCCTAGGCAAAACGAAACCGGATTCCATTGTAATCATTATATCAAAATCCGTTTCGAAAAATACCTCCATTCGCTTCTTCCACCAAGCGAATTCTCCTTCAAACTTCGGAGGATGGATGTTGGAGCCGGCCATTTTTGATGTAGGGCTTGTTGCGGCGGTTAGTCCGGTGACAAGCAACCTCAGCTCTGATACCACTTGTAAGAGATCGATATGGCCGGCTAGAGGGGGGTGAATAGCCCTCGTACGTTGGACGTCGTAAATTGCTCGTCTACAAAAACGTTAGCGCAAGCGGAAGCAATAAACTAAGACAAGCAATAAATGAACAAGCAATACAAACACCGAGATATAACGTGGTTCACGGCTACGCCGCTAATCCACGGTCCGATTCATCCACGGTGAATCACTCCGCCAAAACCAATCACTATCGGTCTCTCCTTTGCACAAAGCTAGGTGGAGGTAACCTTTACAACCAAGATCACTCTTCTTACAATAGGATTGAAGTAAAGACAAGTAAGAAGAGTTTAGAGCTTGTGGGGCACTAGGAAGATCGTTTGGAGTATGAGCATTAGCCTCTCAAAGGCTTACACCCTCTCTTTTTATAGAGAGGGCTAACTTCTTCCCGTTTGCCGCCATCGATCATTGCGCCCTTGGCGATCATTGCCATCCTGCGGCCTCCGAACACGTCGGATCGGCCGTTGTAATCACGGAACTCTTGGCGATCGGCGATGGACCTCATCGGTCATTGCTGCTTCCGTAGTCATTGCCCGATCGGCTCGACGATTCTAATGGCGAACCCTTATCTATCGATCATTCTTGCCTTGACGATCGGTGATAATCTTTACGATCGGCCCGTATAGCGATCATTGCGCTGGCCAATCGATCGGTCGTATACGGTCGAACTCACTTTCGGACTCGGAAGCGATCATTGGCCAAGTTTCACCTAAGAGCTACCCTTCCCCGGGTTACAATCGCTCACTCTCATTTCTCGGAGTCCCTCGCCTTCGAAGTTCTCTTCGTTCTCGGCCACGTCCCTCGGCAGCATCAGGCGCACGGCTCTGCAATGCTCCTTCACGTCTCTTGCCTCGAAGTCTACTTCCTCCGGCTTCACTCCAAGCTTCTCGTCCGGCGGTCCCTCGGATGCTCCAAGCGCACGGCTTCCGCAAAGCTATCCTTCACCGACTCAAGGCACGAGTCATGAGATGTGAAACTCGCCACGGCTCCATGTGCGAATTACTAAGTCCTGCACGACTTCAACGCACATATCACATCAACATATCAAACTAACTTAAACCCTTTGCCACACCATCAAAACCATACCACGGCAAGAGATTGCCCTAACATTAGAAACCTATTAGTATATGCCTCCTACATGGGTTTTAAACTCCATCAAATGGATGTAAAATCGGCTTTCCTAAATGGGTTCATTAAAGAAGAGGTATATGTAGAACAACCTCCTGGGTTTGAACATATAGATTACCCTAACCATGTATACAAGCTTAGAAAAGCCTTATTGTAATGCCCGTAAAATTTCTAGAAATTTTATGAGTATTTTTGCATGATCAAATGGGCTTTTATGTGGGCTCTTCCAAAAATAAAAGAAATAGAGCCAAAAAGGATGCATGTCCCAGGAATTGAACCTCAAACCTCTAGTAGATAGCTAAACCCTAAGATGCATCCAATAACCAGAAGCCCAACAGGGTTGTGCTATTAGAGGGATATGAGAAATGATAGATAAGGGTAAGGGAGGCTAATGGACACCTTCAAGTGAATAAATAGGGGAATGAGGAGACAAGAGAAACCCCAATTTGCATTCTCCACTTCTCTTCTTCTTTCTCACCGAAACCCTAGGCTCCCCTCTTCCATTTTCCGAAAGCTAACCAAGCTAGGAGAAGGCTCTAATCTTGGCACAACCTAGGGTATTTTCCAACTAATAACATAGAGAAGGATGTAAGTATCCCCTCACCTACATACAAGTTGTTTCGATTGATGTTATTAAGTAAAACCCTTCATGAACTTTCGGCCAAGACCCTTCCTTATGCTTTCAATGATGATCCATGCCATACCTTGTATGAATATGATGATGATAGGTTGCTAGATAGGTTTGGTTAGGTGTTTTATCTTAAAAACTCCAAGAAACTTTCAGCCAAGACCATTCCTTGTGCTTTCCATGATGATCCATGCTATACCTTGTATGAATATGATGATGATAGGTTGCTAGATAGGTTTGGTTAAGTGTTAGATCTCAAAAACTTCAAGAAACTTTCGTCCAAGACCATTCCTTGTGCTTTCCATGATGGTCCATGCTATACTTTGTATGAATATAAAGATGATAGGTTTCTAGATAGGTTTGGTTAAGTGGTTGATCTTCAAACCCTCATAGAACTCTCGGCCAAGCCCCTTTGGACACCTAATGGTTTTTATATGCTATGCTCTAGATGAGTTCATGCCATGTTTTGATGTTAGATGAAGATAACAGGTTCTATGCTATGCTCTAGATGAGTTCATGCCATGTTTTGATGTTAGATGAAGATAACATGTTCTATGCTATGCTCTAGATGAGTTCATGCCATGTTTTGATGTTAGATGAAGATAACATGTTCTATGCTATGCTCTAGATGAGTTCATGCCATGTTTTGATGTAAGATAAAGATAACATGTTCTATGCTATGCTCTAGATGAGTTCATGCTATGTTTTGATGTTAGATGAAGATAACATGTTGTTAGCTAAACTAAATTTAAGTGGTTGAATTTAAAGCTCCTTGATACATTCGACCAAGACCCATTTAGGCCCCTAATGGTCTATCATGCTAGGACCTATAAGTTGCCATGCTATGTTTTGATTGTAGATGAAGATAACATGTTGTTAGCTAACCTAAATTTAAGTGGTTAATCCTTAAAGTTCATTGAAACATTCGGCCAAGACCCATTTAGGTCTATCATGCTATGATCTATAAGTTGTCATGCTATGTTTTGAATGTAGATGAAGGTAACATGTTGATAGCTAAGTTAGATTTAAGAAATGGATCTTAGGATTCCCTAAAGCTCTCGGCCAAGACTCATTTAAACTCCTAAGGGCCTTCCATGCCATGATTTATAGGTGATAGAATTAATATGTGGTTTGTTAGATCATGTACAAGTTGTTTAGGGTTTAAAATTTTGGTAGAACTCCATGAAGTTTAGATCACCCCATGTTATGCTTGTTCATGATGTTTATGCCATGCCCTATATGTGTGTGATGTTAGCATGATGTTAAGTAGTCCTTGCTCAAGTTGTTTAGCATGATTGGTTTATGGCACTACCATATGTCCATGTTAATTGTAGGAATGCATGATTAGGTTCTGCTCATTATCATGTTAAATGTATGATCATGTTATGCTCATTGCCATATAAATTGTATGAATGTATGATATGTTATAAAGAAGTAACATGATATGTATGAAAAGAAATATGATATGTTATGAAGAAGGAACATGATATGTTCTGAAAAGCAATACGATATGTTTTGAAGAAGAAACATGTTATGCTATGAAGAAGAAACATGATATGCCATGATAAGGAACATGATATGTTTATGAAAAGAAATATGATATGTTATGATAAGGAACATGATATGCTATTTTATTTTCTACATGGCTTGTACCAGGACCCTAACAAGGTCCAAGGGATGGGCTCCTACGTGCCCCTGGGTCGTGATCGTAATGCGGACTCGATCTGGGATGGGCTCCCGGATGCCCTAGGCCGACGGTCATAAGCGAGCATAGGATGGGCTTCTATGTTATGTTGCCCTAGGTCAGCCGGACATAAATGCAGGGCCTAGTACTCTAGTGGGTTCGGTATTAACTACCTCGGATCTATTAGGGATGCGCGCTATGATGATGATGTATGTGGAACAATGTCGGACCCAATATGTTGAGATTATGTTTAAGTACCTATAATATATATGTTTTCAAAGAGCATCTTGCATATACCTTTATTTTATGTCTGGATCATTATGATGTTTATATGCATGTTATGCTTGCTTATGTTCTTGAATGTTTATATGAATGTTATGCTTATGTTCTGGTGTGTTTATATACATGTTATGCTTGCTTATGTTCTTGAATGTTTATATGAATGTTATGCTTATGTTCTGGTATGTTTATATGCATGTTATGCTTGCTTATGTTCTTGAATATTTATATGAATGCTATGATTAAGTTCTGGTATGTTTATATGCATGTTATGCTTGCTTATGTTCTTGAATGTTTATATGAATGTTATGCTTATGTTCTGGTATGTTTATATGCATGTTATGCTTGCTTATGTTCTTGAATGTTTATATGAATGTTATGCTTATGTTCTAGTATGTTTATATGCATGCTATGCTTGCTTATATGTTCGTCTACGTTTATATGAATGTTATGCTTATATGAGCTTATATGATCATGTCACTACTCTATGCTTAATGCTTGACGTATGGTTTTTTTGAGTAGGACAGGATCTTACTAAGCCTATGTGCTTATAGTTTTATGTTCCCTTGTACTGCAGATAAGTGTGTGTGGTAGTGGCATGGTGGAGGAGATCTGTTTATGCTTCCCGTACTTATGCACGTTTTCTTTAAGTTGAATGTCATGAACTGGAACTAAGTATTTATGAAATGATGATGCATGCTTATGTTTAAAAGAAAGAAAGAAAAAAAAAGTTTAAAGTCTTCCACTGTAAGAAGTATATGTAGTCTTCCATTGTAATGCATGTATGTACGATCGCGTCGCGCCGCCCTTCCAACCCCTGGAAAGGGCGAGCGTGATAGGTTGGTATTAGAGTAGATATGCCTCTCCACTACACACACATCAAGCTCCAAATCCTGCCGCTCCAAGTAAGAAATTCTATGCCTACTTTATTTTTTTTATGTATGATAAGAAATGCTTTTTGCTTAAATATGCATGAATATATGTAGGATAATCTTATGCTAGCCTTTAGTTTAAATAATGCATAAATTTTGAATGATAATCTTTTGCTAGCTTCATTATAATATATGAAGATAAGCATGGCTGGAAGACGTAGTAATAGGGTCGATGAGACAGTAATATATCGAAGACATAGTAATAGAGTCGATGAGACAGTAATATATGGAAGACGTAGTAATAGAGTCGATGAGACAGTATTTTGCTCTCCATGGGGAGCTCCAGTACTGTTGGTGAAGAAGAAAGATGGGTCTATGCGAATGTGTAGAGACTACCGAGCACTAAATAATGTGACGATCAAGAATAGGTACCATTTACCGTGGATTGACGACCTGTTCGACCAGCTAAAGGGTGCCACCGTCTTCTCTAAGATTGACCTAAGGTCTGGCTATCATCAAGTGAAAGTGAAACCAGATGATATACCAAAGACGGCTTTCCGAACAAGATATGGACATTACAAGTTCGTAGTTATGCCCTTCGAAGTGACAAATGCACCTGCTATGTTCATGGATCTGATGAATCGGGTATTCTCGGCATTCCTCGACAAATTTGTGATCGTTTTCATCGACAATATACTGATATATTCGAGAACCCCAGAAGAGCACGCAGAACACCTGAATATGGTATTATAGATTCTTCGGAAAAGCAGTTGTATGCAAAGTTCTCCAAATGCGAATTCTGGCTCGATCAAGTATCATTTTTAGGTCACGTTATATCCAAGCATGGAGTGATGGTAGACCTAATAAAGATTGAAGCTATAAGTAACTGGAATAGGCCAAAGAATGCCAGCGAGATTAGAAGTTTTCTTGGGCTAGCAAGCTACTATAGGAAGTTTGTAGAGAACTTCTCCAGAATTGCAGCCCCTATGACAGTCCTCACCAGAAAGAACAAAAAGTATGAATGGACGGATGCCTGTGAGAAGAGTTTCACAGAGTTGAAAAAGAGACTGACCAGTGCTCCAATCCTTGCTCTTCCGGATCGTAACGAAGGCTTCGACATGTACAGCGACGCTTCCAAGTTGGGACTCGGAGCTATACTCATGCAGAACGGCAAGGTCATTGCCTACGCCTCTAGGCAACTCAAGGAACATGAAAGGATTTATCCTACTCACGATCTAGAGCTAGCGGCCGTGGTCTTTGCTCTCAAAACATGGAGGCATTATTTATATGGAGCTTAGTGTAGGATTTATACAGACCACCAGAGTCTGAAATATTTCTTCACACAGAAGGACCTAAACATGAGACAACGCAGATGGCTCGAGCTCGTCAAGGATTATGACTGTGAGATCTTCTACCATCCAGGAAAAGCGAACAAGGTGGCCGATGCACTCAGCAGGAAGTCCTGTGCCACCTTGATGTCTCGATCGGTATTATCTCGGCCCTTAGAAAAGGAAATTATGCATTACGGGGTTGAAATCATTTCCGGATAGCTCTCGACCATGACGATAGCACCGACGCTGTTCGATAATATATTAGAAAAGCAAGCCCGTGACCCGAGCATTCAAAGGATCAAGCAAGAGGTCCTAGAAGGAAAGGATGATGGGTTTCATATCTCTGACAGTGGAGTACTCTACCTCAGGGATCGCTTGTGTATTCCCGATGATCCAGAATTACGGAAGAAGATATTTGAGGAAGCTCACGGATCCCCTTATGCGATGCATCCTGGAACCACCAAAATGTACCAAGATCTAAAAAGGAAATTCTGGTAGTTCGGTATGAAAAGAGATGTGGTTCAGTATGTCAGTACCTGCTTGACCTGCCAGAGGGTTAAAGAAGAACACCAGAGACCTAGAGGAACACTACAGCCGATCCAAATTCCAGAATGGAAATGGGAAGATATTTCTATGGATTTCATCTCAGGACTGCCCAAGACGACAAATGGATATGATGCTATATGGGTAATTATGGACAGATTGACGAAGTCTGGCCACTTCTTAGCAATCAAGATGACCTATTCGACTGAGCAACTGGCTCAATTATATGCTAAGGAAATTATCAGATTACATGGGATTCCTAAGACCATCATTTCTGACAGAGATGGTCATTTTATTTCCCATTTCTGGGAATGTGTTGAGAAGGCCCTTTGCATGAAGCTATTATTCAGTACTGCCTTCCATCCTCAGACGGATGGGCAGACCGAAAGGGTAAATCAAGTACTAGAGGATATGTTACGAGCTTGCGCCCTGGATTTCAAAGGGAGCTGGTGCCAATACTTATGCTTGGAAGAATTCGCCTACAACAATAGCTACCAAGCTACTATTGGAATGGCGCCCTACGAGGCTCTATATGGGAGGAAATGTAGATCTCCTATATGCTGGTGCGAGGGTGGTGAAAAGAAGGGGATGGGACTCCAGACAGATTTCATTAACGACACCACCCGAGCTATACAGAACATCCGCCAAAGAATTGAAACTGCTCAGAGCCGGCAAAAGAGCTATGCGGATATGCAGCGTAGACCGTTAGAATTTGAAGTCGGGGATATGGTATTCCTCAAAGTGGCCCCTATGAAGGGAGTGATGAGATTCGGAAGGAAGGGTATGCTGAGTCCGCGCTATGTGGGACCGTATCCGATATTGAAGAGAGTTGGCAAGGTAGCTTACAAGCTAGAGCTACCTCAAGAGATGTCGACTATTCACAACGTGTTCCACGTTTCGATGCTCAAGAAGTGCATTTTCAGTACGGACCAAGTGATCGAGCCACAAATAGTGCAAGTTCAAGAGGACCTGAGTTATGAAAGTCGACCTATCCAGATACTAGACCGAGAAGTCAAAAGGCTAAGGAATAAAGAGGTGCCCTTGGTGAAGGTCCTGTGGCAAAATCAATGGTACGAAGAAGCGACCTGGGAATGCGAGGAGGACATGAAACAGAAGTACCTAGAGTTGTTCTAAGTTTCAAGGATGAAACTTTTGAAAGGTATGAAAGACTGTAACGCCCATAAAATTTCTAGATATTTTATGAGTATTTTTGCATGATCATATGGGCTTTTATGTGGGCTCTTCCAAAAATAAAAGAAATAGAACCAAAAAGGATGCATGGCCCAGGAATTGAACCCCAAACTCTAGTAGATAGCTAAACCCTAAGATGCATCCAATAACAAGAAGCACATTAGAGTTGTGCTATTAGAGGGATATGGGAAATGATAGATAAGGGTAAGGGAGGCTAAGGGACACCTTCAAGTGAATAAATAGGGGAATGAGGAGTTAAGAGAAACCCCAATTTGCATTCTCCACTTCTCTTCTTCTTCCTCACCGAAACCCTAGGCTCCACTCTTCCATTTTCCGAAAGCTAACCAAGCTAGGAGAAGGCTCTAATCTTGGCACAACCTAGGCTATTTTCCAACTATTAACAAAGCGAAGGATGTAAGTATCCCCTCACCTGCATACAAGTTGTTTCGATTGATGTTATTGTTGGATCGATGCGGTTCGCTAGAGGCGGGGGTGAATAGCGAAAAAACTTTTCCTTTTTTTTACGTTCGTTAAAACTCGAGAGATAATTAATTGCAGTGGAAATGTAAAGTAAAAAGAGACAATAAAGTTTTTACTTGGTTCGTAGCCTTCGGCTACTACTCCAAGGCCCTAGTGGTCCTTGACCACGTACAGAGGGCAAAAGCACTAAAGGAACTCCTCCTCGTTGGAGGTAGGAGTTAATCGATACAAGAAGGAAAAAGCTTGAGGTAGAGGGACACTCCCCCTCTCCTCGTATACGATAAAAGCTCCGAAAAGAAATGAACTTAAATAAGAGCTAAAAAACCGACGTTACAATAGAAAAGAATTTAAGACCTAGACGTCGGAGAGAAAGCACTTCGTGGTCGAAAAGTTGTAGCTTGGCGGAGGCTTTTTGGAAGCTTTAGAATGATGAAGAAACCCTAGGTTTGGCCCTCCTTTTATAGCCTTTGAGCCCCTTTTCGAGAGGAACCCTAGCCAATCACAATTGAGCACCAATCTCCTTGAAATGGGGTGATAAGCCTTGACTCCTCGAATCTGATCATTGACCATCAGTCGACTGATGGCTATCATCAGTCGACTGATGGCAGCATCAGTCGAGTGCTGACCTCCGGCAGTCGACTGATTGACGGCAGTCGAGTCCTCCAAGCTGGCAGTCGACTGATGCTTGCTGCAAGTCAAAGTTAGCTCAACAAAAACATAATTTTGACGGTCGTCGACCGTCCGATCTCGACCTAGACCATCTATAGGATGTCTTTGGTCGGATCTATGCTTAAGATCATCCCCATAAAGAGGATACGACCTCACTTACGCTCGCACACACGAGCTTACCTCGACACTTACATGTTGCTTTTGCTTTCGACCTTCCACTCAATTCCTTCGGCTCCCTCCGAAGTCACTTGAGTGTCGCCCGACCACCGCGGCTTCCTCCGGGTGTCGCTAGCCTTCAGCTCCAGCTATATCAATCTTCTGCATACTCGATTCAGCTCGTGAGATAACGACATGAGCTTAACTTTGTATCGTTTGCTATAATCAAAACTTAGGTTCGACTTAGGTGCCTACTGCACCAACAATCTCCCCCTTTTTGATTTATGGCAAACCCACATAGAAAGTTAAGAAAAAACAAATTAAGTGCATTAAGTAAAATGAGCAAGAGATATGCATGAATGTGTAGGAGTAAAAACTCTTTTTCAAGTGCACCCCCTTGAGGAATCCTCCCCCTTGACCGAGGGTGAGTAATTGAGAAAGGGTTTTAACTCTCCCCCTTGATATTTGCTACTAAAAAAGAATTAAGTGATCGAAATTACTTAATATTGGCCATAGTGTTTAAAATAAGTTTTAAGTTAAGAAAAAATTGATTTCTTAACCTTGGCCTTTACTTCTATTTGGTTAACAAGTTAAGTAAATTACTTTTTGTTAACAAGTTAAGTAAGAGTTAAGTAAATTATTGTATTTTTAATGAAAACAAGTTAACTAAATGTGTTTAAGTTAAGGTTTCCCTTAACTTGTTTTGTTAACTTAAAGTTAAGTAAGCCTTGGCCATAAAAAAAATTGATCCCTTAACTTTGGCCTTTTTCTCCCCCTTTTGCCATATATCGAAAAGAGTGAGGATGTGTGTGGAATAAAAAATAAGTTTTAATTTTAAAGTCAAAGCATGTTCCACATTATTTTGAAAATAATATACTGAAAATAGGTTCATCTATAAAATGTTCGACTCATATTTGGCTTGATTGATATGAAGGATCAACCAGTCCTGGTCAGAGTCGGTTAGTATGTATGATTATACTCCGTGGTTCATAGCGATGCACTAGCTCTACATCTGGAACCAGGAGTAAGGTCCTAACATCTCACGCCCATCTACGTGGCTAAGTACACAAACACATTAGTCCTATGTGTTGTGAGATGTACTGGCTCCTTAAATCTATAGGTGCATGATATCTAAGGTATGTCCTATGCTAGTTCCATGAAATTAAAGAAATAGTAGTAAGAACATATAATTTGCAAGTACCTATTCTATTACGCACATGCCCAATTTTCGTCTTAATAGACTAAATTCGGCTACGGGTAGGGGTTTAGTAAATAGGTCTGCCAAGTTAGACTTTGATTCAACGTATTCGAGTTGTATGGCTCCGTTGGCCACATGTTCTCGAATAAAATGGTGTTTAACCTCTATATGTTTGGTCCTAGAGTGACATATCGGATTCTTTGTAAGATTAATTGAACTAATGTTATCTACGTGAAGTTTAGTATTCGTAAAGTCTAACTTAAAGTCGCGGAGAGTGTGCTTCATCCAAAGAAGCTGTGTGACACACTCACCCATCGCGATGTATTCGGCTTCGGTGACACAGTGTTGCTTCCTACTGCACCAACTCACTAGACTCGAGTCGAGAAGTTGACAACAACCACTCGTGCTCTTTCTATCGAGCTTACTACCAGCATAGTCCGAATCGGAGTAGCCGGTTAGTTTGAACTCGGTAGATCTAGGATACCAAATACCGACATTAAGTGTACCCTTTAGATATCTAAGGATACGCTTAACTAGGGTTAGGTGAGACTCCTTAGCACAGGTTTGAAACCTGGCGCACATACTTACTGCGAATAGGATGTCGGGTCGACTCGCAGTTAAGTATAGGAGACTTCCTATCGCACTCCTATAGTACTTTAAGTCAATGGACTTACTTTCTAGGTCTTCTCCTATGTTAACATTAATCGCCATTGGGGTGTTTATTACCTTAGCGTCTTGCATTCCAAATCTTTTAATTAACTCCTTAGTGTATTTTTGTTGATATAGGTATATACCATCCTTAGTTTGTTTAATTTGTAGACCTAAAAAGAAACTTAACTCGCCTACCAAGTTCATTTCGAACTCACTTTCCATGAGTGAAACGAACTCGTTTAGTAAGGCTGAGTTAGAGGTTCCAAAAATTATATCGTCTACGTAAATTTGAGCTATGAATATTTCTTTACCTAAGGTTTTTACGAAGAGAGTTGGGTCAACTAAGCCTTGGTTAAATCCTTTTGACTTAAGATGGATTGAAAGTCTCTCGTACCAAGCTCGAGGAGCTTGTTTAAGTCCATAGAGAGCTTTCTTAAGTTTTAGAACATGGTCGGGTTTATCTAGATTTTCGAATCCGGGGGGTTGGCTAACATAAACTTCTTCTTTAATGTATCCATTTAGGAATGCCGACTTAACATCCATTTGAAACAGCTTAAATCCTGGATGTGCGGCATAAGCTAGCAACATTCGAATGGATTAGAGTCTAGCTACTGGGGCATAGGTTTCGTCGTAATCTAAGCCTTCGACTTGACTAAACCCTTTGGTGACTAACCTAGCCTTGTTTCTAACTACTTCACCTTTATCATCAAGCTTATTTCGAAACACCCACCTTGTTCCAATTATCATTTTGTCTTTAGGTGGTGGTACTAATTCCCACACTTCATTCCTAGTAAATTGAGCTAGCTCTTCTTGCATTGCAATAATCCAATCGGGATCAAGAAGAGCTTGTTCAATTGATTTGGGTTATATCTTTGAAATTAAGGAAATTTGACTAAGGTTCCTATAGGATGCTCTAGTTCGAACTCCTAGATTAGGATCTCCTATCACTTAATCGATAGGGTGGTTAGTCTGAATCCTAGATTGGGTTGGGTTTGTGTCACCTAATGCTTGATCAATGGGGTGACTTGGTTGAACACTAGTTTGATTCGGATCACTTGTCACTTGGTCGACAAGAGAAGTTGGTTGATGTGGATTAGACTCGATCTCAGGGTCAGAGACGAGTTTGGTATCAGTGGGCTCAACACTTGGGGTCATTAAGGGTTTTGTAGGTTCGGGTACTTCATCGAACACTACATTAATAGTCTCTTCGACTTTAAGGGTATCGTGGTTATATACCCTATAGGCCCTACTCGTGGTTGAGTATCCTAAGAAGATTCCGGTGGAGGTTTTGGATTTGAATTTCCCTAGGTGGTTCTTAGTGTTTAAGATATGTACTTTACATCCAAATACTCTAAAGTACTTGATGTTGGGTACTTTATTGTGATAAATCTCGTAGGAGGTCTTAAGGTGCCTCTTTACCATAAGGATCCTATTCTGAACATAGCAAGCCGTGCTAACGGCTTCTGCCCAAAACCTATCAGGTAGGTCGTATTCGTTCAATATGGTCCTAGCGGCTTCTTGTAGAGTTCGGTTTTTCCGCTCCACTAGGCCATTTTGTTGAGGGGTCCTAGGGAAAGAGAATTCATGGTGGTGTCCGTTTAGGTTACAGAAGTCAGTGAACCTTTGATTTTCGAATTCACCACCATGATCGCTTCTAAGTCTTTTAACCTTAAGGTTTTTTTGATTCTCGATTAATTTGAATAGATTGATTAATTGATCTAGGGTATCATTTTTATGTTTGATGAACCTAACCCATGTAAACCTGGAGTAGTCGTCAATTATGACTAAGCAATATTGACTTCTATTGAGTGACTTGGCTCCATGTGAATCGAATAGATCCATATGCAGGAGCTCAAGTACACTTGAGGTTCATTCTTGGTTAGTTAACTTGTGTTGTGTCCTAGGTTGTTTTCCTTGTTGACAAGCATTACAGATTTTATTAACCAAATTGTTGAGGTTGGGTAAGCCTCTGACTAAGCCACTCTGACTCATCTTGTGGACGAGTCTTGGGTGCGAGTGACCGAGTCGTCAGTGCCACAACCATGATTCCTCTTCCTGTGTCATAAGACATTTGGCTGAGGATTTGATTAAGTTAATTGTATAAATGTTATTTGTCCTAGTTCCTTTGAGTATTGTTTTAGCTATTTTATTTGTTTTAATTACACATTCATTTTCTAAAAATACGACCTTATAGTTATTGTCACATAATTGGCTTACGCTAAGGGTTATATTCAAAATTCTCTACAAGTAATACATTTTTAATAACAAAATTCGAGTTAAGCTCGATATCACCTGATCCGATGATTTTGAGCTTGCCGTTATTCCCAAAGGCTACCGATCCTTGTCGTTTGAATCGAAGCTTCGTGAATTTGAGTTGATCCCCGGTCATGTGTCGGGAGCAACCGCTGTCCAACATCCATTGATCCTACACACAAGGTGGTTGGATTGGATGTTAGATTTTTTTTAAAAAAAAAAAATTGGTTGTAAGTTGTTAAACCTAGGTCATCTCACCTGTGTCTATATGATCAAGCATGTTATACTTATGTGTTTTTTGTGAGATGACTTCCAATTAAGTTGATTAAGTGCATTTAGGTTCAAGTAATTTTATGTTAGATTTGGATTTGACCCTAGGCTTGTCAAGTTTACCTTTTCAAGATCATGGCTTCCAGGTCGTGGCGAGGCACAGGGGCCTTCTTTTATCGGATCATCGACCACTTCCTTAGACAAAGCCATTTTCAAGAAAATGATGACTTGACTCACCTAAGACTATTTCCTAGTCTAACTAGTTATTTTTGAAAAGAGGCTCCCCGAGGCTCAATCTTTTCGAAGGATTTTAGTTGGTTATGTACGTGTTCTAAGTGAGTTCACAAGTTTTAAAGCACAAACTTTCTAAGTTAAAGCATGTAATTTCTAAGTTAAAGCACAAACTTTCTAAGTTAAAGCATGCAATTTCTAAGTTAAAGCACAAACATGTTTTGTACTGGCTCCCCCTAGACCGTTGAATCGGTTTGGTCTATCCACATAGTGGATTTGGTCCTTGGGAACCCAGTACGGGTTGGATCCTAGAGTTGAAATCAAAAAGTTCTTAGGGACCCATGCTTGGACATGTTTCCTATGTCGACTTACAATCGACATATACGACCTATTAGTCGTGTTTAAGTTAAACCCTAGTCTAGCCTTGTTGTACACGGCCCTTTGAGATCCAAGTAGGAGGTCAAGTCCTTTGGATCCCGAAGTGAACCTTTCCAACGTGTTCCTAATATCTTCAACTTGACTTTTCAAGAGAGAGTTCTCAACTTCGAGCTTTTCAGCTCGAGTTGGGTCCTCTTCTCGAACTTGACTAGTCGAAGAGGTTAGGGAGACCTTGTGTTTGAGGAGTTTGACCTCCTCAATCAAGGTCTCGACCTTGGACTCGGACTTAACTAATTTCCTAGACAAAAACCTAACCGTATTATGTAAAGTATTAAATAAAGTTCGACTCACTTTAAGGGTATCTTTTGAACGGGATGCGTATCCGTGTCTTGACTTGAAGGTAGCTTCGTAGTCCGAGTAATCCTCAGGTTCTGACTCAAGTTCAGGTTCGGTCTCCGTGTCTGACTCAATCGATTTCGCCATGAAGACGTGGTCTTCGTCTTCTTCGGATGATGCTTCTTCCCATGTCGCGTTGAGGGCCTTCTTGTGCTTAGATGCTTGGTGGTTGAGCTTGGGGCACTCGGACTTGATATGTCCAAACCTGTTACACTCATAACACCTAATATTAGTACTTTTAGGCTTACCTTGGTTGGGTCGAGTCGTGGTTTTCTTTCGTCCCTTGACTATCCTTCGAGCTAGGTTCATTAGTTCGGCAGTCAACTTCGGGTCAACTTCTTCTTCGGACTCGTCTTCCTCCTCGGTTGGTGGTGGCTTGCTTGCGATTTTCTTTTTCTTTGAACCTGCAAACAAGGCTATACCCCTCTCGGGTTCCGAGTTGGACTGCTCATGTAATTCGAAATCTGAAAAGAGTTCATCTAACCTAATTTTAGAAAGATCCTTGGAGACCTTGTAGGCGTCGACCATGGATGCCCACAAGGTAGTCCTCGGAAAAGAGTTTAGAACATACCTTATAAGGTCGCAGTTTTCGACCTTTTGCCCGATTGCGTGTAGGTTGTTGACTATGTCTTGGACCCGGGCGTGGAGTTGCATCGCGGACTCGTGTTCCTGCATTTTTAGGTTATATAGTTTATTGAAAAGAAGATCACGCTTACATACCTTGGCTTCATCGGTCCCTTCGTGTAGCTCCACTAGTTTTGTCCAAAGATCTTTTGCGCTTATGAAGGGGCCGACGCGATTTAGCTCCTCCTTGGATAGGCCGCATTGGAGGATTTGTGTTGCCTTGGCGTCGGCTTCGACTTGTCGTTTTGTCGCAATGGTCCATTGATCATAATCCAAGGAGTCACCCACTTCATTAGTCGGAAGTGTGAAACCCGTTTGAATTATGATCCACATATCGATTTGGGTTTTGAGAAAGCATTCCATCTGACCCTTCCAATAACGGAAGTCATCTCCGTTGTAAAACGGAGGTCGGATGGTGCTAAAACCCTCGAGATGGGCCATTAGAACAAAAAACAAGGAGACTAAAAAGAAGACCTAGCAACAACAAAAACACACGAAAGTACCAAGACTTGCGTCTTGGATTAGTAGTGTGGGAAATAAAAAGAAACAAACGAAAAATAGAAAGTTAAGCAAAGAAATAAGAACCTAAATAAAAAGTAAGTACTCACAACCTTCGATGTCCCCGAAAGGCTAATAAACGTCGATTTTTGAGGATAAAAACAACTTGTTATGAGGGTAAACCTCCATAATAAGTGTAGATCTCTGCGAGGGCTTCGATTTGGTAGGTAGACCGTGTCGTGGGTCAACTTGTACGAAAAGTTATGCCCGTTTGACCGTCGGCTACTCCAAAAGCGAATACTTGCAAAACAAAACCAAACGAAGAGTACCAAGACTTCGTCTTGGATTAGTAGTGCGGGAAAAAATTTAAGCGAACGAAAAACAAATCTGTAAAAAATGTTAGATTGGTGGTTTCACCAAATCTAAGCGCCCCCGGCTCTGATACCAATTGTTGGATCGATGCGGTTCGCTAGAGGGGGGGATGAATAGCGAAAAACCTTTTCCTTTTTTTTACGTTTGTTAAAACTCGAGAGATAATTAATTATAGCGAAAATGTAAATTAAAAAGAGACAATGAAGTTTTTACTTGGTTCGTAGCCTTCGGCTACTACTCCAAGGCCCTAGTGGTCCTTGACCACGTACGGAGGGCAAAAGCACTAAAGGAACTCCTCCTCGTTGGAGGTAGGAGTTAATCGATACAAGAAGGAAAAAGCTTGAGGTAGAGGGACACTCCCCCTCTCCTCGTATACGATAAAAGCTCCGAAAAGAAATGAACTTAAATAAGAGCTAAAAAACCGACGTTACAATAGAAAAGAATTTAAGACCTAGACGTCGGAGAGAAAGCACTTCGTGGTCGAAAAGTTGTAGCTTGGCGGAGGCTTTTTGGAAGCTTTAGAATGATGAAGAGACCCTAGGTTTGGCCCTCCTTTTATAGCCTTTGAGCCCCTTTTCGAGAGGAACCCTAGCCAATCACAATTGAGCACCAATCTCCTTGAGATGGGGTGATAAGCCTTGACTCCTCGAATCTGATCATTGACCATCAGTCGATTGATGGCTATCATCGATCGTGATGGCGACATCGATCGAGTCTTGACCTCCGGCGGTCGGATTAATGGCGATCGAGTCCTCAAGTAGCGGTCGTGATGTTTGCTGCAAGTCAAAGTTAGCTCAACAAAAACATAATTCCTTGAAGCTCTCGGCCAAGACTCATTTAAACTCCCAAGGGCCTTCCATGCCATGATTTATAGGTGATAAAATTAATATGTGGTTAGTTAGATCATGTTCAAGTTGTTTAGGGTTTAAAATTTTGATAGAACTCCATGAAGTTTAGATCACCCCATGTTATGCTTGTTCATGATGTTTATGTCATGCCCTATATGTGTGTGTTGTTAGCATGATGTTAAGTAGTCCTTGCTCAAGTTGTTTAGCATGATTGGTTTATGGCACTACCATATGTCCATGTTAATTGTAGGAATGCATGATTAGGTTCTGCTCATTACCATGTTAAATGTATGATCATGTTATGCTCATTGTCATGTAAATTGTATGAATGTATGATATATTATAAAGAAAGAACATGATATGTACGAAAATAAATATGATATGTTATGAAGAAGGAACATGATATGTTCTGAAAAGCAATACGATATGTTATGAAGAAGAAACATGTTATGCTATGAAGAAGAAACATGATATGCCACGATAAGGAACATGATATGTCTTTGAAAAGAAATATGATATGTTATGATAAGGAACATGATATGTTATTTTACTTTCTGAATGGCTTGTACCAGGACCCTAACAAGGTCCAAGGGATGGGTTCCTACGTGCCCCTGGGTCGACGGTCGTAGTACGAAGTCAGTACGGGATGGGCTCCCAGATGCCCTAGGCCGACGGTCATAAGTACGGGCTTAGGATGGGCATCTATGTTATGTTGTCCCTAGGCCGATGGATATAGTACGGGCCTAGTACTCTTGTGTGTTCGGGATTAGCTACCTCGGATCTTTTAGGGATGCACGCTATGATGATGATGTATATGGTACAATGTCGGGCCCAATATGTTGAGATTATGTTTAAGTATCTATAATATATATGTTTTCAAAGAGCATCTTGCATATACCTTTATTTCATGTCTAGATCATTATGATGTTTATATGCATGTTATGCTTGCTTATCTTCTTGAATGTTTATATGAATGTTATGCTTATGTTCTGGTGTGTTTATATGCATGTTATGCTTGCTTATGTTCTTGTATGTTTATATGAATGCTATGCTTATGTTCTGGTATGTTTATATGCATGTTATGCTTGCTTATGTTCTTGAATGTTTATATGAATGCTATGCTTATGTTCTGGTATGTTTATATGCATGTTATGCTTGCTTATGTTCTTGAATGTTTATATGAATGCTATGCTTATATTCTGGTATGTTTATATGCATGCTATGCTTGCTTATATGTTCGTCTACGTTTATATGAATGTTATGCTTATATGAGCTTATATGATCATGTCACTACTCTATGCTTAATGCTTGACGTATGGTTTTTGTGAGTAGGATAGGATCTTACTAACCCTATGTGCTTATAGTTTTATGTTCCCTTGTACTGCAGATAAGGGTAAAGAATGGCTAAACTAAAGGGAGCAGTAGGAGGGGCAAAGTGTGTGTGGTAGTGGCATGATGGAGGAGATCTGTTTATGCTTCCCGTACTTATGCACGTTTTCTTTAAGTTGAATGTCATGAACTGGAACTAAGTATTTATGAAATGATGATGCATGCTTATGTTTAAAAGAAAGAAATAAAAAAAAAAGTTTAAAGTCTTCCGCTGGAAGAAGTATATGTAGTCTTTCGCTGTAATGCATGTATGTACGATCGCGTCGCGCCGCCCTTCTAACCCCTGGAAAGGGCGGGCGTGACACTTATACGGGTTAAAACAAGCTCCCCGGGCTTGGTATGAAAGATTGTCATCTTTCTTAGTGTCTAAAGGTTTTAGAAGGGGTAAAATAGATCCAACTCTCTTTATTAAATCAAAATCAAAGGATATATTTGTAGCCCAAGTATATGAAGATGACATAATTTTTGGGTCAACCAATGATGAACTCCTTCAAGATTTCATCAAAAATATTGAAAATGAATTTGAAATAAGTCTAGTTGGAGAATTAAAATTCTTCTTACGATTACAAGTCAACCAAACAAATGAAAGGAACTATGTATACCAAACCAAATATGCAAAAGAAATGATCAAGAAATTTGGTTTGGAAAATGCTAAGGTAGTTTCAACCCCTATGGCAACCAATACAAAAATAGATAATAATCATGAAGGAAAATCAATTGACCTTAAGATTTATAGAAGCATGATTGGTAGTCTTTTATACTTGACCGCTAGTAGACTCGACATTTTATTTGTGGTAGGTATGTATGCAAGATACCAATCTTGTGCCAAAGAATCCCATTTAGTGGTCGTTAAGAGAATTCTAAGATATATCAAAGGCACACTAAATGTAGGACTTTGGTACCCTAGGACTAAGTCTTTTGATTTGGTTGGGTACACTGACTTCGACTATGCGGATTGCAAGTTGGATCAAAAAAGTACTAGCGGTGGATGTCAATTTCTTGGCTCCTCCATAGTGAGTTGGAGTAGTAGAAAGCAACCGTGTGTCGCTTTGGCAACCACCGAGGTCGAATATATGTCTATGGGTGGGTGTGTGGCTTAATTACTTTGGATGGGACACACATTAGAAGATTATGAGCTACACTACTCCAATATCAAAGTCTATTGTGATAATGTGAGTACCATAAACTTGACCAAAAATTCAGTACATCACTCTAGGACTAAGCACATTGAAGTGAAACATCACTTCATTAGAGATCATGTGGCTAAGGGGGACATCAAACTCAATTACATAGAATCCAAGTCCAACTTAGCCGACATGTTCACCAAGGCTCTCCCCGAAACGGAATTTTTATCCCTTAGGAGAGAACTTGGAATGTACTTAGTAGAATAGAGGTCTAGGTTTGCATGATCTTATAGAAATTCTAGGATTTATACCTCTAAGCATCTCACAAAAGACCTAAGAAACCATGAATTTTGTATTGAGCCACTTAGACAATATGTGAGATGTTAGGAAGATACATTTGGTTCATCATGCTTGTTATGATGCATTACTATGAACCAAAATATCATCTAGAGACATTAATCCTTCATTGGATCAATCATTGGGAAGGCTTATGTATAATTGATGTGCATATAGCTCTAAGAATATGATTGGAAATGTCAAATAAAATATATTTTAAACTATGTGTAGGGGATCGGTGCGCCGGCTAGAGGGGGGTGAATAGCCCTTTACCAATGGATGTTGGAATTCTCTCGTTCGTTTGCTCGTCTACACAAACGTTAGCGCAAGCGGAAGCAATAAACTAAGACAAGCAAATAGAAATAAAACAAAGACAATACAAACACGGAGATGTAACGTGGTTCACGGCTACGCCGCTAATCCACGATCCTGATTCGTCCGAGGTGAATCACTCCTCCAAAACCAATCACTATTGGTCTCTCGTTTGCACCAAGCTAGGTGGAGGTAACCTTTACAATCAAGATCACTCTTCTTACAAATAGAATGAAGTAAAAACAAGTAAGAAGAGTTTAGAGCTTGTGGGGCACTAGGAAGATCACTTAGAGCATAAGCATTAGCCTCTCAAAGGCTTACACCCTCTCTTTTTATAGAGAGGGCTGATTTCTTCCCGTTGGCGCCACCCGATCATTGCTTGGCGATCGCGGTCATTGCACTACAGCCTCGAACACGTCGGATCCCGGCCGTTGTAGTCCAACGGAACTCTTAGCGATCATTCGGACCTCGTGATCGGCTTCGCTCCGTAATCGTCGGCCCGATCGGCTACGAGCGGTCTGTGCGCGATATCCTCCGGTCGACTATCATTCCATGGCGATCATTTGCGGGCTAAACCCATCGATCGGATACCGGTCGAACTCACTCGACTCAGGCGATCGACCATGACATGGCGATGATGGTGTCGGAAAACCCATCGACACTTGGCCGAATGGCGAGTTTCACCTAAGAACTACCCCTCCCCGGGTTACAATCGCTCACTCTCATCTCTCGGAGTCCCTCGCCTTCGAAGTTCTCTTCGTTCTCGGCCACATCCCTCGGCAGCATCAGGCGCACGGCTCTGCAATGCTCCTTCGCGTCTCTTGCCTCGAAGTCTACTTACTCCGGCTTCACTCCAAGCTTCTCGTCCGGCGGTCCCTCGAATGCTCCAAGCGCACGGCTTCCGCAAAGCTATCCTTCACCGACTCAAGGCACGAGTCATGAGATGTGAAACTCGCCACGGCTCCATGTGCGAATTACTAAGTCCTGCACGACTTCAACGCACATATCAAATCAACATAACACACTAACTTAAACCTTTTGCCACACCATCAAAACCATATTACGGCAAGAGATTGCCCTAACAATCTCCCCCTTTTTGATGTGTGGCAATCCGTTTAAGTTAGGTAAAAACATTTGATATAAGTTTTAAAGGAAAGAAAGCATGTAAACATAAACATGATATAGCAACATGCAACTCCCCCTTAATCCATGAAACTCCCCCTTAATTTCTCCCCCTATCATAATTAACTTAAACATAATTATTTCTCCCCCTTTGACACCATCAAAAATATTAATACTAAGTTATAAACTCATGGAATCAAGTATAAAGAGAAACATATATTAAAATCAGTCAAAACTTGATAAAATCAGGTTACTGTACTTGTTCACAGTCCATCGATCATTGCTATCAATATGGCGTGATCTGGCACAAAATCAATTTACGATTTTACGGATAAATTTCAGAAATGCATTATTAATTCCAGAAAATTTGAAAAATCATGAAATTTGGGGAACATATTTCTTTTAAGTATATCTATCAATGAAAAATAGTTTTTCAAGAAAAATCATTATATTTTCCGAGATTTGCCAAAATTCTAAAGGCTTTAAAAACTACTAGGTTTTTGATCATAAGAGTATCCATTTTAACACCTAGTCTTGCATCCAATTGTTTCAAAACATGAATACATGTATTTTAAAGTAAGAAATTGTTTTGAAAACATATGAAATATCCAACCATGATCTTTGGGCAATATGTCTATGAATTAAACATAAGCCTTCCCCATGATTGGTCTATTATTGCTATTTTGATACTTTAAATGACCATCTAAATGCCATAGGCATTAGTGGACATTTGTATCATCCTAACATCTTACTCATGCTAAGTTTTCAATCAAGGTAGCCTATGGTGAGTGTGAGATGCATCCTAGGGGGTATTTGTGTATACTTAACCAATATATTCATGCAATTCTATCAAGGTTGAGTATCAACCTAATAATCCTCATGATCATAAAGACATATATGAATAAATTCTACATTATGATCATGAAACTCATGTATTCATTCATGCATTAGGTATTATAAGATGATAATAAGCAAAGTATCACCTAAAGCATGATTCAACCCTATTTCTCATGATTACGTGCCAAATCATAAATCATGATTTCAAACATACATAGCAATTACATTAATCATCATGATTTAAGCATTATTATCTATTTATGGGCACGTTATCATCACCCAACACTATTCTAAAAATGTTGTCCCGCCATCCTAAGTCAACCAAAATATGATATAGGTTAATTCCATATGGTTGACTACCCTAGGATTTTCCTAACCCTTAAGGATGGATTTTGGAACCCAAAATAAGTTCTTTCCTATTGGGTTCACTAAGTATTCCTTGGGGATCCATTTCCTAGCTATTACTTTCTTCTTATCTTGTCCCCTAGCTATTAGGCATTTATAAGCCTTTTCATTTTTCTTTTCCTTGTAGCCTAGGCCCTTTTTGTTGAAGCTAGCTCTTTGGCTCCCTAAGATCATGTTCAATGTGTAGGAGCCAATTGTGAATTTTTCTAGGGCTTTTGTTAAATAATCTACCTTTTCCCTTAAGGCCCTATTTTCATTTATACATGCATCACTAACATCTAATGGCACATAAAGGTCATGTGAGCATGCATCATTTAAGCTAGAAGAAATATTATCATTTAAACATGCATTTTCTAGCTTATTTTCCAATGCCTTAATTTGATTAAGCATGCTTTTATTTTTATTTTTCATTCCAAATAAGTCCTTAGTTAAACTAGAAATTATGGAAACTATTTTCTTAGGAGAGGCTTTCGTTACCATAGTTTCCATGTCCTCTTCTTCTTCGGATGATGAGGATGTAGAAGCTCCCCCTTCATTTGAGCTCTCTCCTCTTGAGCTTGATTCTTCATTTTCGGATTAAGAGCAATCCAAGTCATCAAAATCCATCAAGGCCAAATTGGTGACAAAGGCATTCTCTTCATCCGATGATGATGAGGAGGATGAGGACGGATCATCCCAAGTCCTTGCCTTGAGAGCTTTAGCCTTTCCCTTTTCCTTTGTCTTCTTCTCCTCTTCCTTCTTTTTCTTGCTCCCCTTTTTCTTCTTCTTTTCTTCTTTCTTTTTCCTCTCTTCCTTGCTCTTGTTTAAGAGAGGACAATTGTCCCTTATGTGCCCTTCTCCTTGGCAATTGTAGCATATGACCTTCCCCCTTGGTCTTCTATTCCTATCATGAGATTTATCAAATCTAAAATTCTTAAATGCACGTCTTACCTTCCTTACCATATAGGCTTCTTCGGTGCTATCCATGGAGGAGGAGGAAGACGCTTCGTCATCGGAGGAGGAGGAGATCTCTATCTTCTTCTTCCCCTTATTTGCCAACAATGCTACTCCCCTTGAAGGTTGCATTTTTGGCTCTTCTTGTATTCCTTCAAGCCTAGATTCATGTAATTCCATAGTGGAGAAAAATTCATCTAGAGTACTTACCTCTAGATTCTTTGAAATGTAAAATGAGTCCACCATTGAACTCCACTTGGATGATCGGGGGAAAGCATCTATGGCCTTCATTATCATATCGCGATTGGAGAGCCTTTCTCCTACACTTGTTAGTCCATTTAAAATTTCTTTGAATCTAGAATGCAAAGAAGTTACCTTTTCTCTCTTTTCTAATTTAATGTTGGATAGTTGGGAGCGGAGGAGATCTCTCCTTGCTAGCTTCGCCTCGGATGTGCCTTCATGAAGCACAATTAGCTTCTCCCACATCTCCTTGGCGCTTAGGCATTCTCCTATTCGGTTGATTTCTTGTTGGGGGAGCACATTGAAGAGATGATGCTTGGCTTTTGAATTTGCAAGGTGCTCTTCCCTTTGCCTTTTGGTCCACCTAGATTTCTCTATTGGCTTCCCCTCTTCATCCCTAGGCAAAACGAAACCGGATTCCATTGTAATCATAATGTCAAAATCCGTTTCGAAAATTACCTCCATTCGCTTCTTCCACCAAGCGAATTCTCCTTCAAACTTTGGAGGATGGATGTTGGAGCCGGCCATTTTGAAAGTTTCTTGTTGTGGTGGTTAGTCCTCGACAAGCTTTCCTCGGCTCTGATACCACTTGTAGGGGATCGGTGCGCCGGCTAGAGGGGGGTGAATAGCCCTTTACCAATGGATGTTGGAATTCTCTCGTTCGTTTGCTCGTCTACACAAACGTTAGCGCAAGCGGAAGCAATAAACTAAGACAAGCAAATAGAAATAAAACAAAGACAATACAAACACGAAGATGTAACGTGGTTCACGGCTACGCCGCTAATCCACGATCCCGATTCGTCCGAGGTGAATCACTCCTCCAAAACCAATCACTATTGGTCTCTCCTTTGCACCAAGCTAGGTGGAGGTAACCTTTACAATCAAGATCACTCTTCTTACAAATAGAATGAAGTAAAAACAAGTAAGAAGAGTTTAGAGCTTGTGGGGCACTAGGAAGGTCACTTAGAGCATAAGCATTAGCCTCTCAAAGGCTTACACCCTCTCTTTTTATAGAGAGGGCGAACACGCCGGATCCCGACCGCTGTAGTCCAAAACTTGGCAATGACCGATGGACTCCCGATCGCCGATCAGCCTCCGTAGTCGACGCCTACGGCTACGAAGCGGTTTCTGTGCTCGATATCCTCCTCGGCCATCGATCGACCGCTATTCCATGGTACGGGGCAATGCACGCATAAACCTATCGGCCGATACCAATAACTCACTGACTGAGTATGATCGCCATGACATGGCAATGATCGCGTGTCCTGAAACTCCATCCGACACTTGGCCAAATGGCCAAGTTTCACCTAAGAGCTACCTTCCCGGGTTACAATCGCCACTCATCTCTCTGAGTCCTCGCCTTCGGTTCTTCGCTCGCCACGCCCCTAAGCAAAGATCAGCGCACGACTCGAATGCTCCTTCGCGTCTCTTGCCTCGAAGTCTACTTCCTCCGGCTTCACTCCAAGCTTCTCGTCCGGCGGTCCCTCGGATGCTCCAAGTGCACGGCTTCCGCAAAGCTATCCTTCACCGACTCAAGGCACGAGTCATGAGATGTGAAACTCGCCACGGCACCATGTGCGAATTACTAAGTCCTGCACAACTTCAACGCACATATCAAATCAACATAACACACTAACTTAAACCTTTTGCCACACCATCAAAACCATATTACGACAAGAGATTGCCCTAACACTATGTTTATCATACTTTGAAAAATAGTTTTCAATTTCTAAGCAAAAGTGATACAAATTTGCAAAATGCTTAAAGTTTTTGCTAGTTTTCAAAATTGTATCATTTTCAAAATCTGGAAAACATATATTTTTTAAATTATTTTTCCTTGATAGAATATGATTTCAGAAATGTGTATCAAAAATTTTGTGATTTTTCGATGTTTCTTGATTTTTTGGCTTATTTCTGAAGTTGGGCTGAAAATGCTGAAAAATAGCATTTCGGGTGTATCAATCGACTGTGTCAAATTTCAGTCGACTGCCACCCTAATTTTTCTGTAAATCAAGCCTATTTCTTGATCTTAAGTATACTCTTAAGTGTCCTAACCCTATGATATGTTAACTTAAGTAATTAAAAATATATAGGACTAATTGATGCATTGTTTTAGGGGGAGCTTCATTGTAAAATCTTTTCATCTCCTAAAATTATATTGTTGGTGCAAAATTAGGACATAGTTTCATTGCTTATGCTTTGCTCCACATGCTATTCACACATAATAACCGATTAAATCTTACGATTTACCGCTCCAAAACTACCCTGAAATTAAGTATGGCCAAATTGCCCTGGAAAAATGTCTCTGGCTAAACTGCCCTAGCAAAATTGCCCTGGCTAAACTGCCCTAGCAAAATTTCCCTGGCAAACTTCCCTGGCAAAACTGGCCTGGCAAAATTGCCTTGGATAAACTGCCCTGGCCAAACTTCCATAGCAAAACTGCCCTGGCCAAACTTCCCTGGCAAAACTGGCCTAGCAAAACTGCCCTAGCAAAATTGTCCTGGCCAAACTACCCTGGCCAAACTGCCATGGCCAAACTACACTGGCCAAACTGCCCTGGCCAAACTACTCTGACTTAACTGCCCTGGAAACATGCGAACCATCTTAACATAAACATACCGCACTGATTTGGGTCTAAAACTACTCGGGAACTATGCAAGGATGTATGATCTAGGGGTAGTAAACTCTTAGTGGGTGAATCTCATTGAAAAATAAGACATGATAACCCCTTGGTAGATTTTTTTTTTCAGGTGTGCTAAGAAGGGGGAGTCCTATATCTACCTTATACCTTAGTTCAAGACATAATCAATTCAATTCTTTCATGCATATGAATCCATCTCTTTTTTATGTATGTCAAAGGGGGAGAAGGAATATTTAAGTTAGAATTTACATTGATATATGATGATGTTTATTTTTGAGAATATTTGAAGACCTAACTTAAATGATTGCCAAACATCAAAAAGGGGGAGATTATTGGTGCAACAATGCCCCAAGCATTTATATATTTTGATGTTTGGATAATCATCTATAGTTAGGCAATATTTATAATCTAATTGTGAACATGTTTAAGTGACAGAAAAATCCAAGTAAGAAGACATGGTAAAGGAAAAGTCTAAGTGTGATCTTGGCAAGAGAAGTCCAAGGAAAAGTCTTGGCGTCATAAGTCCAAGCATGTAGTCTTAGCGGTGTAAAGTCCAAGCGTAATTTGGCAAAGGGAAACCCAAGACATGACGAAACTGAAGGAAGCTCTTGGAAGAAAGCGCAAAGGATGAACAAGTTGCGGACTCAGAGGGATCCTGGAGGCGCAAGGCTAAAGGAAGAGCTAGAAGGTTGAGTCTAGGTCTAGGGAGTCAATTCAAGTATGAATTACTCATACTTTAGTATCATTCGACTGATAGGATACTCGACTGATGCAGATGAGAAAGCAATCCATCAGTCGACTACCTAGAGTTGGTAGTCGACTGATCAAGTTGGCATCGGGCATAGAATGGAGTCGCACTCGACTCCTCATGGGGATCACTCGACTGATCATTTCATCAGTCGACTGATGAAGTTATTAGTCAACTGATCATCCTGCCATTGGAAATGGCGGCTGTAAACCCCCGCAGATCCACCTCGTCAGAAGTTGTTGGCTTCAGCGACAGTCAACTGATGGAGACCATCAGTCGACTGATCGAGGCTCAACGGGAAAATCAACCCTCTCTCTATAAAAAGAGGGCATGGGGTGCTTGAAGAGGCTAGTGCTTATCTTCCAACCTTACTCTCAAGCTCCCCACGAATTTCAAAAGCTTTCTTAGTGTTAATTCCTCCTCTTCTCCTAAATTTCATTTTCATTATTGTAAGAAGAGGAGAGTGTCTTGTAAAGGAAAGCTTCTTAATGGAATTGCTTGGGTTGATCCACCTTAAGGATCGCCGTGGAGTAGGAGCTTAATCTTCGAACCACGTAAACAATTTTGTGTTATCATTTGTTGTGTTTTTCATTTAGTTCTTGTTTTGCTTCCGCTAACCCTTTTTGTAAAATTTGGTAAAAGGCTATTCACCCCCCCCCCCTCTAGCCTTCTAAAGATCCCTAACAAGTCGAGTGATGGCTCGATCAGTCGACTGATGGGCATGACCAGTCGACTGATGATTTATTCATTGGAACTTATCCAACGTGACTCGGGCCGTTGTGAGACAACGGCTATAGGAGCAGTCGACTGATGGTCTCGATTAGTCAACTGTTAAATGAAATCCACCCTGAATGCAGGTTATAAAAGCAGCTCGTGGAGGAAGTTTTTTCCAAGGTTTCTTAGGGTGATTTGGGGCGATTTTCTAGTGCAATTCAAGGTCTCAAAGTGTTGTAATTCAGGGTCTCCAAGTGCAGCTCAAGCAACAAAACAAGCAACCATCTAAAAGCTCTTTGTAAAGTTTTCTTTACTTGCATTCTATTGTATTTGCTTGTATTTTTGTTGTATTACAATTGTAATCTTTGTACAAGGTGTCTCCACCTCCGACGTGTTGTCGAGGAGTTTTATTAGTGGTGGTGTCATCACTCGAGCTCGTTGAGCTCTACCCATGGAGTAGGAACCTTGAGGTTCCGAATCATGTTATATTGTTGTGTTCTTGTGCTTGTATTTGTGATTGTGTATTTGTTTGTATTATTTTTATATTCCACTACATACTAACAATTATAGGTAAAATCGTGAACGAATTCCATCATGCAATTGTTGGATCGATGCGGTTCGCTAGAGGGGGGGTGAATAGCGAAAAAAAAAACTTTTTCTTTCGAATTCATTTCAAGACAAATATACGCAGCGGAAATGAAAATAAAAACTAAAAGAGACAAATAGTTTTTTACTTGGTTCGTAGCCTTCGGCTACTACTCCAAGGCCCTAACGGTCCTAGACCGTGTACGGAGGGCAATTCACTAAAACACTCCTCCTCGTTGGAGGTAGGAGTTTACGATTACAAAAAAAACACTTTCGAAGCACAAGATAGAGAGACACACCCTCTCTTCTATTAAAATGAAAATACAACGAAATAAAGCCTCGATTAACAAACTAATTGCAAGATTAAAAGAAATGACAAGACAAGATTATACCAATAACTCGAAGATAGGACTTAAACTAGGGTTGTTGGCAGCACTTCGTTATCGTAGAGTTGTCGGACAGTCGCAGCGTTGCGGAGGCTTTTGAGCACTTAGAATTGATGATGAAACCCTAGGTTTGGACCTCCTTTTATAGCCTTTGATCCCCTTTTCGAGAGGAACCCTAGCCAATCACAATTGAGCACCACTCCCCTTGAAATTTGGTGATAAACCTTGACTCCTCGAGGCTAATCCTTTGACCATCAGTCGACTGATGGCCATCATCGATCGTGATGGCGGCATCGATCAGTGCTAACCTCTTGCGATCGATTGATTGGCGGGAGTCCTCAAGGTGGCGATCGTGATGCTTGCAAGTCAAAGTTAGCTCAACAAAACATAATTTAACGGCGGTCGATCGGCTAGACCATCTATAGGATGTCTTTGGTCGGATCTACGCTTAAGATCATCCCCGTAACGAGGATACGACCTCACTTACGCTCGCACACACGAGCTTACCTCGATACTTACATGTTGTTTTTGCTTCCGGCCTTCCACTTGCTTCCTTCGGCTCCCTCTGAAGTTACTCGAGTGTCGCCCGACCACCGCGGCTTCCTCTGAGTGTCACTAGCCTTCAGCTCCAGCTATAGCAATTTACTGCACACTCGATTCAGCTCGTGAGATAACGACATGATCTTAACTTTGTATCGTTTGCTATAATCAAAACTCAAGTTCGACTTAGGTGCCTACTGCACCAACAATCTCCCCCTTTTTGATTTATGGCAAACCCACATACAAAGTTCAGAAAAAAAACAAATTAAGTGCATTAAGTAAAATGAGCAAGAGATATGCATGAATGTGTAGGAGTAAAAACTCTTTTTCAAGTGCTCCCCCTTGACCGAGGGTGAGTACTTGAGAAAGGGTTTTAACTCTCCCCCTTGATATTTGCTACTAAAAAAAAGTTAAGTGACTGAAATTACTTAACATTGGCCATAGTGTTTAAAATAAGTTTTAAGTTAAGAAATCCCTTAACTTTAAAGTTAAGTAAGTCTTGGCCATAAAAAAAAATGATCCCTTAACTTTGGCCCTTTTCTCCCCCTTTTTCCATATATCGAAAAGGGTGAGGCACCTATGTGGAATAAAAAATAAGTTTTAATTTTAAAGTCCAAGCATGTTCCATATTATTTTGAAAATAATATACTGAAAATAAGTTCATCTATAAAATGTTCGACTCATATTTGGCTTGATTGATATGAAGGATCAACTAGTCCTAGTCAGAGTCGGTTAGTATGTATGATTATACTTCGTGGTTCATAGCGATGCACTAGCTCTACATCTGGACCCAGGAGTAAGGTCCTAACATCTCACACCCATCTACGTGGCTAAGTACACAAACACATTAGTCCTATGTGTTGTGAGATGTATTGGCTCCTTAAATCTATAGGTGCATGATATCTAAGGTATGTCCTATGCTAGTTCCATAAAAATGAAATTAAAGAAATAGTAGTAAGAACATATAATTTGCAAGTACCTATTCTATTACGCACATGCCCAATTTTCGTCTTAATAGACTAAATTCGGCTTCGGGTAGGGGTTTAGTAAATAGGTCTGCCAAGTTAGACTTCGATTCGACGTATTCGAGTTGTATGGCTCCATTGGCCACATGTTCTCGAATGAAATGGTGTTTGACCTCTATATGTTTGGTCCTAGAGTGACATATCGGATTTTTTGTAAGATTAATTGAACTAATGTTATCTACGTGAAGTTTAGTATTCGTAAAGTCTAACTTAAAGTCACAGAGAGTGTGCTTCATCTAAAGAAGCTGCGTGACACACTCACCCATCGCGATGTATTCGGCTTTGGTAGTAGATAAAGCAACACAGTGTTGCTTCCTACTGCACCAACTCACTAGACTCGAGCCGAGAAGTTGACAATAACCACTCGTGCTCTTTCTATCGAGCTTACTACCGGCATAGTCCGAATCGGAGTAGCCGGTTAGTTTGAACTCGGTAGATCTAGGATACCAAATACCGACATTAAGTGTACCCTTTAGATATCTAAGGATACGCTTAACTAGGGTTAGGTGAGACTCCTTAGCACAGGTTTGAAACCTAGCGCACATACTTATTGCGAATAGGATGTCAGGTCGACTCGCAGTTAAGTATAGGAGACTTCCTATCGCGCTCCTATAGTACTTTAAGTCAATGGACTTACTTTCTAGGTCTTCTCCTATGTTAACAATAATCGCCATTGGGGTGTTTATTACCTTAGCGTCTTGCATTCCAAATCTTTTAATTAAATCCTTAGTGTATTTTTGTTGATATAGGTATATACCATCCTTAGTTTGTTTAATTTGTAGACCTAAAAAGAAACTTAACTCGCCTACCAAGTTCATTTCGAACTCACTTTCCATGAGCGAAACGAACTCGTTTAGTAAGGCTGAGTTAGAGGTTCAAAAAATTATATCGTCTACGAAAATTTGAGCTATGAATATTTCTTTACCTAAGCTTTTTACGAAGAGAGTTGGGTCAACTAAGCCTTGGTTAAACCCTTTTGACTTAAGATGGATTGAAAGTCTCTCGTACCAAGCTCGAGGAGCTTGTTTAAGTCCATAGAGAGCTTTCTTAAGTTTTAGAACATGGTCGGGTTTATCTAGATTTTCGAATCCGGGGGGTTGGCTAATATAAACTTCTTCTTTAATGTATCCATTTAGGAATGCCGACTTAACATCCATTTGAAACAGCTTAAATCCTCGATGTGCAGCTTAAGCTAGCAACATTCGAATGGATTCGAGTCTAGCTACTGGGGCATAGGTTTCGTAGTAATTTAAGCCTTCGACTTGACTAAACCCTTTGGCGACTAACCTAGCCTTGTTTCTAACTACTTCACCTTTATCATCAAACTTATTTCGAAACACCCACCTTGTTCCAATTATCGTTTTGTCTTTAGGTGGTGGTACTAGTTCCCACACTTCATTCCTAGTGAATTGAGCTAGCTCTTCTTGCATTGCAATAATCCAATCGGGATCAAGAAGAGCTTGTTCAATTTATTTGGGTTCTATCTTTGAAATTAAGGAAATTTGACTAAGGTTCCTATAGGATGCTCTAGTTCGAACTCCTAGATTAGGATCTCCTATCACTTGATCGATAGGGTGGTTAGTCTGAATCCTAGATTGGGTTGGGTTTGTGTCACCTAATGCTTGATCAATTGAGTGACTTGGTTGAACACTAGTTTGACTCGGATCACTTGTCACTTGGTCGACAAGAGAAGTTGGTTGATGTGGATTAGACTCGGTCTCAGGGTCGGAGACGAGTTTGGTATCAGTGGGCTCAACACTTGGGGTCATTAAGGGTTTTGTAGGTTCGGGTACTTCATCGAACACTACATTAATAGTCTCTTCGACTTTAAGGGTGTCGTGGTTATATACCCTATAGGCCCTACTCGTGGTTGAGTATCCTAAGAAGATTCCGATGGAGGTTTTGGATTTGAATTTCCCAAGGTGGTTTTTAGTGTTTAAGATATGTACCTTACATCCAAATACCCTAAAGTACTTGATGTTGGGCACTTTATGTTGGTGCAGTAGGCACCTAAGTCGAACCTGAGTTTTGATTATAGCAAACGATACAAAGTTAAGCTCATGTTGTTATCTCACGAGCTAAATCGAGTGTGCAGAAAATTGCTATAGCTGGAGCTGAAGGCTAGCGACACCCGGAGGAAGCCGCGGTGGTCGGGTGACACTCAAGTGACTTCGGAGGGAGCCGAAGGAATTGAGTGGAAGGCCGGAAGCAAAAGCAACACGTAAGTATCGAGGTAAGCTCGTGTGTACGAGTGTAAGTAAGGTCGTATCCTCGTTACGGGGAAAGACTTAAGCGTAGATCCGACCCAAGACATCTCATAGGTGGTCTAGGTCAAGATCGGACGGTCGACGACCGTCGAAATAATGTTTTCTTTAAGCTAACATTGTCTTGCAGCCAGCATTAGTCGACTGCCAACCTGAAGGACTCGACTGCCGTCCATCAGTCGGGTGACTACGGCTAGCACTCGACTGATCTTTGCCGTGATCGGTAGTGATGGCCATCGATCATTCTTGGTCAAGATCGACCTCAGTCAAGGTTTATCACCAAATTTCAAGGGGAGTGGTGCTCAAATATGATTGGCTAGGGTTCCTCTCGAAAAGGGGCTCAAAGGCTATAAAAGGAGGTCCTAACCTAGGGTTTTTACAAGAATTCTAAGTGCTCAAAAGCTCCATGCTGCGACTCTCAAGCGACTCTCGACAACGCGAAGTCGCCAACAACCCTAGCTTAAGGTCTTTCTTTTTAGTTGTTGGTATAATCCTTGTTATTGTTTTCAATATTGCAACTCTTTTACTCAAGGTTTTTCTATCGTTGCATTTTACTTTAATAGAAGAGAGGGTTTGTCTCTCTATCATTTTGCTTCGAAGTTTTTTTTTTGTAATCGTCAAACTCCTACCTCCAACGAGGAGGAGTGTTTTAGTGAATTGCCCTCCGTACACGGTCTAGGACCGTTAGGGCCTTGGAGTAGTAGCCGAAGGCTACGAACCAAGTAAAAAAACAAACTTGTCTCTTTTTGTTTCATTTACATTTCCGCTGCGTATATTTGTCTTGAAGCATTCGAAAGAAAAAGGCTTTTCGCTATTCACCCCCTCTAGCGAACCATCGATCCAACAATTGGTATCGAGTAGGGGTTGCTAAGATTTGGTGAAACCACCAATCTAGCCATTTTTACAGATTTACTTTTTTTGTTTCTTTTAATTCTGTTTTTTTTCTTTTTTTTTGGGTTTATTTCGCTTTGTTAAGTATTCTCCCCCACTACTAATCCAAGACGCGAGTCTTGGCACTTGTTTTTTTGTTTTTGTCGTTGCTAGTTTCTTAAGCGTCTCCTTGTGTCTTTTGTTCTAATGGCCCATCTCGAGGGTTTTAGCACCGTCCGACCTCCGTTTTACAATGGAGATGACTTCCGTTATTGGAAGGGTCGGATGGAATGCTTCCTAAAAACCCAAATAGAGATGTGGATTGTGATCCAAACCGGGTTCACCCTTCCTACTAATGAAGAAGGTGAATCCTTGGATTACAATCAATGGACCATTGCGACAAAACGACAAGTCGAAGCCGATGCCAAGGCAACACAAATCCTCCAATGCGGCCTATCCAAAGAGGAGCTAAATCGCGTCGGCCCCTTCATAAGCGCAAAAGATCTTTGGACAAAACTAGTGGAGCTACACGAAGGGACCGATGAAGCCAAGGTATGTAAGCGCGACCTCTTGTTCAATAAATTATATAATCTAAAAATGCAGGAACACGAGTCCGCGACGCAACTCCACGCTCGTATCCAAGACATAGTCAACAACCTACACGCAATCGGGCAAAAGGTCAAAAACCGTGACCTTATAAGGTATGTTTTAAACTCTTTTCCGAGGACTACCTTGTGGGCATCCATGGTCGATGCTTACAAGGTCTCCAAGGACCTCTCTAAACTTAGATTAGATGAACTCTTTTCTGATTTTGAATTACATGAGCAGTCCAACTCGGAACCCGAGAGGGGTATAGCCTTGTTTGCAAGTTCAAAGAAGAAGAAAATCGCAAGCAAGCCACCACCAACCGAGGAGGAAGACGAGTCCGAAGAAGAAGTTGACCCGGAATTGACTGCCGAGCTAATGGACCTAGCTCGAAGGATAGCCAAGGGACGAAAGCGAACCACAACTCGACCCAACCAAGGTAAGCCTAAAAGTTCTAATATTAGGTGTTATGAGTGTAACAGGTTTGGACATATCAAGTCCGAGTGCCCCAAGCTCAACCACAAAGCACCTAAGCACAAGAAGGCCCTCAACGCGACATGGGAAGAAGCGTCATCCGAAGAAGATGAAGACCATGTCTTCATGGCAAAATCAATTGAGTCAGACACGGAGACTGAACCTGAACTTGAGTCAGAACCTGAGGATGACTCGGACTATGAAGCTACCTTCAAGTCAAGCCACGGATACGCATACGGTTCAAAAGATACCCTTAAAGTAAGTCGAACTTTATTTAATACTTTACAAAATACGGTTAGGTTCTTGTCTAGGAAATTAGTTAAATCCGAGTCCAAGGTCGAGACCCTGGTTGAGGAGGTCAAACTCCTCAAACACAAGGTCTCCCTAACCTCTTCGACTAGTCGAGTTCAAGAGAAGGACTCAACTCGGGTTGAAAAACTCGAAGTTGAGAACTCACTCTTGAAAAGTCAAGTCAAAGATCTTAGGAACACGTTGGAAAGGTTCACTTCGGGATCCAAAGGACTTGACCTCCTACTTGGATCTCAAAGGGCCATGTACAACAAGGCTGGACTAGGGTTTAACTCAAACATGACTAATAGGTCGTATATGTCGATTGTAAGTCGACATAGGAAACATGTCCAAGCATGGGTCTCTAAGAACCTTTTGATTTCAACTCTAGGATCCAACCCGTACTGGATACCCAAGGACCAAATCCACTATGTGGATAGACCAAACCGATTCAACGGTCTAGGGGGAGCCAGTACAAAATATGTTTGTGCTTTAACTTAGAAATTACATGTTTTAACTTAGAAAGTTTGTGCTTTAACTTAGAAATTGCATGCTTTAACTTAGAAAGTTTGTGCTTTAAAACTTGTGAACTCACTTAAAACATGAACATAACCAACTAAAATTCTTCGAAAAGATTGAGCCTCGGGGAGCCTCTTTTCAAAAACATAACCAACTAAAATTCTTCGAAAAGATTGAGCCTCGGGGAGCCTCTTTTCAAAAATAACCAGTTAGACTAGGAAATAATCTTAGGTGAGTCAAGTCATCATTTTCTTGAAAATGGCTTTGTCTAAGGAAGTGGTCGATGATCCGATAAAAGAAGGCCCCTGTGCCTCGCCACGACCTGGAAGCCATGATCTTGAAAATGTAAACTTGACAAGCCTAGGGTCAAATCCAAATCTAACATAAAATTACTTGAACCTAAATGCACTTAATCAACTTAATTGGAAGTCATCCCACAAAAAACACATAAGAATAACATGTTTGATCATATAGACACAGGTGAGATGACCTAGGTTTAACAACTCACAACCAATTTTTTAAAAATCTAACATCCAATCCAACCACCTTGTGTGTAGGATCAATGGATGTTGGACAGCGGTTGCTCCCGACACATGACCGGGGATCAACTCAAATTCACAAAGCTACGATTCAAACGACAAGGATCGGTAGCCTTTGGGAATAACGGCAAGCTCAAAATCATCGGATCAGGTGATATCGAGCTTAACTCGAATTTTGTTATCAAAAATGTATTACTTGTAGAGAATTTTGAATATAACCTACTTAGCGTAAGTCAATTATGTGACAATAACTATAAGGTCGTATTTTTAGAAAATGAATGTGTAATTAAAACAAATAAAACAGCTAACACAATACTCAAAGGAACTAGGACAAATAACATTTATACAATTAACTTAATCAAATCCTCAGCCAAATGTCTTATGACACAAGAAGAGGAATCATGGTTGTGGCACCGACAACTCGGTCACTCGCACCCAAGACTCGTCCACAAGATGAGTCGGAGTGGCTTAGTCAGAGGCTTACCCAACCTCAACAATTTGGTTAATAAAATCTGTAATGCTTGTCAACAAGGAAAACAACCTAGGACACAACACAAGTTAACTAACCAAGAACGAACCTCAAGTGTACTTGAGCTCCTGCATATGGATCTATTCGATTCACATGGAGCCAAGTCACTCAATAGAAGCCAATATTGCTTAGTCATAATTGATGACTACTCCAGGTTTACGTGGGTTAGGTTCATCAAACATAAAAATGATAACCTAGATCAATTAATCAATCTATTCAAATTAATCGAGAATCAAAAAAACCTTAGGGTTAAAAGACTTAGAAGCGATCATGGTGGTGAATTCGAAAATCAAAGGTTCACCGACTTTTGTAACCTAAACGGATACCACCATGAATTCTCTTGCCCTAGGACCCCTCAACAAAATGGCCTAGTGGAGCAGAAAAACCGAACTCTACAAGAAGCCGCTAGGACCATGTTGAACGAATACGACCTACCTGATAGGTTTTGGGCAGAAGTCGTTAGCACGGCTTGCTATGTCCAGAATAGGATCCTTATGGTAAAGAGGCACCTTAAGACCTCGTACGAGATTTATCACAATAAAGTACCCAACATCAAGTACTTTAGGGTATTTGGATGTAAAGTACATATCTTAAACACTAAGAACCACCTAGGGAAATTCGAATCCAAAACCTCCACCGGAATCTTCTTAGGATACTCAACCACGAGTAGGGCCTATAGGGTATATAACCACGATACCCTTAAAGTCGAAGAGACTATTAATGTAGTGTTCGATGAAGTACCCGAACCTACAAAACCCTTAATGACCCCAAGTGTTGAGCCCACTGATACCAAACTCGTCTCCGACCCTGAGATCGAGTCTAATCCACATCAACCAACCTCTCTTGTCGACCAAATGACAAGTGATCCGAGTCAAACTAGTGTTCAACCAAGTCACTCAATTGATCAAGCATTAGGTGACACAAACCCAACCCAATCCAGGATTCAGACTAACCACCCTATCGATCAAGTGATAGGAGATCCTAATCTAGGAGTTTGAACTAGAGCATCCTATAGGAACCTTAGTCAAATTTCCTTAATTTCAAAGATAGAACCCAAATCAATTGAACAAGCTCTTCTTGATCCCGATTGGATTATTGCAATGCAAGAAGAGCTAGCTCAATTTACTAGGAATGAAGTGTGGGAATTAGTACCATCACCTAAAGACAAAACGATAATTGGAACAAGGTGGGTGTTTCGAAATAAGCTTGATGATAAAGGTGAAGTAGTTAGAAACAAGGCTAGGTTAGTCGTCAAAGGGTTTAGTCAAGTCAAAGGCTTAGATTACGATGAAACCTATGCCCCAGTAGCTAGACTCGAATCCATTCGAATGTTGCTAGCTTATGACGCACATCGAGGATTTAAGCTGTTTCAAATGGATGTTAAGTCGGCATTCCTAAATGGATACATTAAAGAAGTTTATGTTAGCCAACCCCCCGGATTCGAAAATCTAGATAAACCCGACCATGTTCTAAAACTTAAGAAAGCTCTCTATGGACTTAAACAAGCTCCTCGAGCTTGGTACGAGAGACTTTCAATCCATCTTAAGTCAAAAGGGTTTAACCAAGGCTTAGTTGACCCAACTCTCTTCGTAAAAACCTTAGGTAAAGAAATATTCATAGCTCAAATTTACGTAGACGATATAATTTTTGGAACCTCTAACTCAGCCTTACTAAACGAGTTCGTTTCACTCATGGAAAGTGAGTTCGAAATGAACTTGGTAGGCGAGTTAAGTTTCTTTTTACGTCTACAAATTAAACAAACTAAGGATGGTATATACCTATATCAACAAAAATACACTAAGGAGTAAATTAAAAGATTTGGAATGCAAGACGCTAAGGTAATAAAAACCCCAATGGCGATAAATGTTAACATAGGAGAAGACCTAGAAAGTAAGTCCATTGACTTAAAGTACTATAGGAGCGCGATAGAAAGTCTCCTATACTTAACTGCGAGTCGACCCGACATCCTATTCGCACTAAGTATGTGCGCCAGGTTTCAAACCTATGCTAAGGAGTCTCACCTAACCCTAGTTAAGCGTATCCTTAGTGTAGGGGATCGGATGGCCGGCTAGAGGGGGGTGAATAGCCCTCGTACGTTGGACGTCGTAAATTGCTCTCGTCTACAAAAGATTAGCGCAAGCGGAATATACAAATACAAAGCAAAAGACAAACAATAAAACGAACACTAACACGATGGTATAACGTGGTTCACGGCTACGCCGCTAATCCACGGTCCCCGATTCGTCCTCGGTGAATCACTCCGTTAAACCAATCCACTAAATGGTCTCTCCTTTGCACCAAGCTAGGTGGAGGTAACCTTTACAACCAAGATCACTCTTCTTACAATAGGATTGAAGTAAAGACAAGTAAGAAGAGTTTAAAGCTTGTGGGGCACTGGGAAGATCGTTTGGAGTATGAGCATTAGCCTCTCAAAGGCTTACACCCTCCCTTTTTATAGAGAGGGTTGTTTTCTTCCGTTGGCATCATCGATCATTGCCGCCCTTGGCGATCATTGCCCGTCTCTAGCGGCCTCCGAACATGTCGGATCCCGGCCGTTGTAGTCCAACGGAACTCTTGGCGATCGGTGATGGACCTCATCGGTCATTCTCTCCTCGTAATCGGCGCGATCGGCTCGAGAACGGTTCAATAGCGAAACCCTATTGATCGATCATTGCGCCTTCGATCGGTGATGATCTTAGCGATCGGCGCCCGTATGGCGATCATTGCGGCCTAATCCGGTCGATCGTATACGGATCGAACTCACTTCTCGACTCGAGCTGATCAGCCATGACATGCGATCGGCGGTGTCGGGAAAACCCATCCGACACTTGGCCAAATGGCCAAGTTTCACCTAAGATCTACCCTTCCCCGGGTTACAATCGCTCACTCTCATTTCTCGGAGTCCCTCGCCTTCGAAGTTCTCTTCGTTCTCGGCCACGTCCCTCGGCAGCATCAGGCGCACGGCTCTGCAATGCTCCTTCGCGTCTCTTGCCTCGAAGTCTACTTCCTCCGGCTTCACTCCAAGCTTCTCGTCCGTGGCGGTCCCTCGGATGCTCCAAGCGCCGCGGCTTCGTAAAGCTATCCTTCACCGACTCAAGGCACGCGAGTCATGAGATGTGAAACTTCGCCACGCGGCTCCATGTGCGACTAAGTCTGCACGACTTCATATCACATCAACATATCAAACTAACTTAAACCCTTTGCCACACCATCAAAACCATATTACGGCAAGAGATTGCCCTAACAATCTCCCCCTTTTTGATGTGTGGCAATCCGTTTAAGTTAGGTAAAAACATTTGATATAAATTCTAAGGTAAGAAAGCATGTAAAGATAAACATGATATAGCAACATGCAACTCCCCCTTAATCCATGAAACTCTCTATGCAAATTTTCTCCCCCTATCATATATTTCTCCCCCTAAAATATATTTCTCCCCCTAAAATAATTAATTTAAACATGATTATTTCTCCCCCTTTGACACCATCAAAAAGATTAACACTAAGTTATAAGCTCATGGCATCAAGTATAATGGAGGGAAAATATGACAAGTTGATTTAAAATTGGGTATCACTTGTTGGTTTACAAACTGAATTCGGCCTTCAATGTTCTGATTTACAGGCCACCCATTGCTATCGTATGGCGGTCGGTAGCACAAAGAATCGAATTTTTGATTTTCTAGACGAATTTCAGAAATGCATTATAAATTCCAGAAAATTCGAAAAATCGTGAAATTTGGGGAACATATTTCTTTTAAGTATGTCTATCAATGAAAAATAGTGTTTCATGAAAACTCATTATATTTTCTTGTTTTTTCCAAAAATCCAAAAACTCTAAAAACCACTAGGTTTTTGATCATTCTAGTATCAAGTTAGCTACCTAGTTTTGCATCCAATTGTTTCAAAACATGAATACATGTATTTTAAGGTAAGAAATTGTTTTGAAAACATATGAAATATCCAACCATGATCTTTGGGCAATATGTCTATGAATTAAACATAAGCCTTCCCCATGATTGGTCTATTATTGTTATGTTGATACTTTAAATGACCATCTAAATGTCATAGGCATTAGTGGGCATTTGTATCATCCTAACATCTCACCCATGCTAAGTTTGCAATCAAGTTAGCCTATAGTGAGTGTGAGATGTATCCTAGGGGGTATTTGTATATACTTAACCCATATATTCATGCAATTCTATCATGGTTAAGTATCAACCTAACATCCTACATGATCATAATGACATATATCAATTAATTCTACATTATGATCATGAAATGCATGTTTTCATCAATTTATAGTCATGCATTAGGTATTATATGATGATAATAACCAAAGTATCACCTAAAGCATGATTCAAACCTATTTCTTATGATAACGTGCCAAATTTCAAAAACATAAATCATGATTGTAAATATACATAGGAATTACATCAATCATCATGATTTAGGCATTATTACCTATTTATGGGCACGTTATCATCACCCAACACTATCTAAAAAATATTGTCCCGTCATCCTAAGTCAACCAAAATATGATATAGGTCAAGTTCATATGGTTGACTACCCTAGGGGTTTTCTAACCCTTAAGGATGGATTTTGGAACCCAAAATAAATTCTTTCCTATTGGGTTCACTAAATACTCCTTGGGGATCCATTTCCTAGCAATTACTTTCTTTTTATCTTGTCCCCTAGCTATTAGGCATTTATAGGCCTTTTCATTTTTCTTTTCCTTGTAGCCTAGGCCTTTCTTGTTGAAACTAGCTCTTTGGCTCCCTAAGATCATATTTAAGGTGTTGGAGCCAATTGTGAATTTCTCTAGGGCTTTGGTTAAATAATCTACCTTTTCCCTTAATGCCCTATTTTCCTCTATGCATGCATCATTAACATCCAAAGGCATATAATCATGTGAGCATGCTTCATTTAAGCTAGAAGAAATATTATCATTTAAGCATGCATTTTCTAGTTTATTTTCTAGGTCCTTAATTTGATCTAGCATGCTTTTGTTTTTCTTCTTAGCTCTAAATAAATCTCTAGTTAAGCTAGAAACCATGGAAACTATTTTCTTAGGAGTTAGATTTGTTACCATAGTTTCCATGTCCTCTTCTCTTGGATGAGGAGGATGTGGAGGCTCCCCCTTCACTTGAGCTTTCCCCACTTGAGCTTGATTCTTCATTTGAGGAGGAGGAGGAGCAATCCAAGTCATCAAAGGCCATCAAGGCCAAATTGGTGACAAAGGCATTCTCCTCATCCGATGATGAGGAGGAGGATGAGGATGGATCATCCCAAGTCCTTGCCTTGAGAGCCTTAGCCTTTCCCTTCTCCTTTGTCTTCTTCTCCTCTTCCTTCTTTTTCTTGCTCCCCTTTTTCTTCTTCTTTTCTTCTTTCTTTTTCCTTTCTTCCTTGCTCTTGTTTAGGAGAGGACAATTGTCCCTTATGTGTCCCTCTCCTTGGCAATTATAGCATATGACCTTCCCCCTTGGTCTTCTATTCCTATCATTAGATTTATCAAATCTAAAATTCTTAAATGCACGTCTTACCCTCCTTACCATATAGGCTTCTTCGGTGCTATCCATGGAGGAGGAGGAAGATGCTTCGTCATCGGAGGAGGAGGGGATTTCCATCTTCTTCTTTCCCTTATTTGCCAATAATGCTACTCCTCTTGAGGGTTGAATTAGGCTCCTCTTGTATTCCCTCAAGCCTAGTTTCGTGGAGCTCCATTGTTGAGAAAAATTCCTCCAAGGTACTTACTTCCAAGTTCTTGGAGATGTAGAACGAATCCACCATGGAGCTCCACTTTGAGGACCGGGGAAAGGCATCTATGGCCTTCATTACCATATCCCGGTTTGATAGCTTCTCACCTACACTTGTTAGTCCATTTAAAATTTCTTTGAATCTAGAATGCAAAGAAATTACCTTTTCTCCCTTTTCCAATTTGATGTTGGATAGTTGGGAGCGGAGGAGATCTCTCCTTGCTAGCTTTGCCTCGGATGTGCCTTCATGAAGCTCAATTAGCTTCTCCCACATCTCCTTGGCGCTTAGGCATTCTCCTATTCGGTTGATTTCTTGTTGGGGGAGCACATTGAAAAGATGATGTTTTGCCTTTGAGTTCGCAAGGTGCTCCTCTCTTTGCTTCTTAGTCCATCGTGATTTTTCGATTGGTTTACCTTCTTCATCCCTAGGCAAAACGAAACCGGATTCCATTGTAATCATTATATCAAAATCCGTTTCGAAAAATACCTCCATTCGCTTCTTCCACCAAGCGAATTCTCCTTCAAACTTCGGAGGATGAATGTTGGAGCCGGCCATTTTGAAAATTGCTTGTTGTGGCGGTTAGTCCTCGACAAGCTTTCCTCGGCTCTGATACCACTTGTAGGGGATTGGATGGCCGGCTAGAGGGGGGTGAATAGCCCTCGTACATTGGACGTCGTAAATTGCTCTCGTCTACAAAAGATTAGCGCAAGCGGAATATACAAATACAAAGCAAAAGACAAACAATAAAACGAACGCTAACACGATGGTATAACGTGGTTCACGGCTACGCCGCTAATCCACGGTCCCCGATTCGTCCTCGGTGAATCACTCCGTTAAACCAATCCACTAAATGGTCTCTCCTTTGCACCAAGCTAGGTGGAGGTAACCTTTACAACCAAGATCACTCTTCTTACAATAGGATTGAAGTAAAGACAAGTAAGAAGAGTTTAAAGTTTGGGGCACCTTTGGGAAGATCGTTTGGAGTATGAGCATTAGCCTCTCAAAGGCTTACACCTCCCTTTTATAGAGAGGCTGTTTTCTTCCGTTAGCCGCCATCACCGATCCGCTTGGCGATCGGCTTGCAATCAACTGCCTCCGAACACGTCGGATCACGACCGTTGTAGTCCAACGGAACACTAGGCAGTCGACTGATCGACCTCATCGCTATCGCTCCGTAGTCGATCGGGCTACGAACGGCTCAATGGCCAAAACCCTATTGATCGATCATCGCCGCCTTGGCCGATCGATGATGTCTTGGCGCCGATCGCCGCGTATGGCGATCATTGCGGCCACAATCCGATCGATACGTATACGGTCGAACTCACTCGACTCGAGCGGCCGATCGCCATGACATAGCGATCGACTAGTGTCGGGAAAACCCATCCGACACTTGGCCAAATGGCCAAGTTTCACCTAAGAGCTACCCTTCCCCGGGTTACAATCGCTCACTCTCATTTCTCGGAGTCCCTTGCCTTCGAAGTTCTCTTCGTTCACGGCCACGTCCCTCGGCAGCATCAGGCGCACGGCTCTGCAATGCTCCTTCGCGTCTCTTGCCTCGAAGTCTACTTCCTCCGGCTTCACTCCAAGCTTCTCGTCCGGCGGTCCCTCGGATGCTCCAAGCGCACGGCTTCCGCAAAGCTATCCTTCACCGACTCAAGGCACGAGTCATGAGATGTGAAACTCGCCACGGCTCCATGTGCGAATTACTAAGTCCTGCACGACTTCAACGCACATAACACATCAACATATCAAACTAACTTAAACCCTTTGCCACACCATCAAAACCATATTACGGCAAGAGATTGCCCTAACACTTAGATATCTAAAGGGTACACTTAATGTCGGTATTTGGTATCCTAGATCTACCGAGTTCGAACTAACTGGCTACTCCGATTCGGACTATGCCGGTAGTAAGCTCGATAGAAAGAGCACGAGTGGTTGTTGTCAACTTCTCGGCTCGAGTCTAGTGAGTTGGTGCAGTAGGAAGCAACACTGTGTTGCTTTATCTACCACCGAAGCCGAATACATCGCGATGGGTGAGTGTGTCTCGCAGCTTCTTTGGATGAAGCACACTCTCTTCGACTTTAAGTTAGACTTTACGAATACTAAGCTTCACGTAGATAACATTAGTTCAATTAATCTTACAAAGAATCCGATATGTCACTCTAGGACCAAACATATAGAGGTCAAACACCATTTCATTCGAGAACATGTGGCCAACGGAGCCATACAACTCGAATACGTCGAATTGAAGTCCAACTTGGCAGACCTATTTACTAAACCCCTACCCGAAGTCGAATTTAGTCTATTAAGACGAAAATTGGGCATGTGCGTAATAGAATAGGTACTTGCAAATTATATGTTCTTACTACTATTTCTTTCTTTTTCATTATTATGGAACTAGCATAGGACATACCTTAGATATCATGAACCTATAGATTTAAGGAGCCAGTACATCTCACAACACATAGGACTAATGTGTTTGTGTACTTAGCCACGTAGATGGGCATGAGATGTTAGGACCTTACTCCTGGTTCCAGATGTAGTGCTAGTGCATCGCCATGAACCATGGAATATAATCATACATACTAACCGACTCTGACCAGGACTGGTTGATCTTTCATATCAATCAAGCCAAATATGAGTCAAACATTTTATAGATGAAATTATTTTCAGTATATTATTTTTGAAATAATGTGGAACATGCTTGGACTTTAAAATTAATACTTATTCCACACACACCCTCGCTTTTTTCGATATATGGCAAAAGGGGTAGAAAAAGGCCAAAGTTAAGGGATCGGCCAAAGTTAAGGGATCAATTTTTTTTTGGCCAAGGCTTACTTAACTTTAAGTTAACAAAACAAGTTAAGGGAATTCTTAACTTACAAGTTAAGGGAATTCTTAACTTAAACATATTTAGTTAACTTGTTTTAAGGGAATTCTTAACTTAAACATATTTAGTTAACTTGTTTTTGTTAACAAATAATTTACTTAACTTTAAGTTAACTTGTTAACAAAATGAAAGTAAAGGCCAAGGTTAAGAAATCATTTTCTTAACTTAAAACTTATTTTAAATACTATGGCCAATATTAAGTAATTTCGATTACTTAACTCTTTTTTAGTAGCAAATATCAAGGGGGAGAGTTAAAACTCTTTCTCAAGTACTCACCCTCGGCCAAGGGGGAGGATTCCTCAAGGGGGAGCACTTGAAAAAGAGTTTTTATATACTCCTACACATTCATGCATATCTCTTGCTCATTTTACTTAATGCACTTAATTTGTTTTTTCTTAACTTTGTATGTGGGTTTGCCATAAATCAAAAAGGGGGAGATTGTTGGTGCAGTAGGCACCTAAGTCGAACCTGAGTTTTGATTATAGCAAACGATACAAAGTTAAGATCATGTTGTTATCTCACGAGCTGAATCGAGTGTGCAGAAAATTGCTATAGCTGGAGCTGAAGGCTAGCGACACCCGGAGGAAGCCGCAGTGGTCGGGCGACACTCAAGTGACTTCGGAGGGAGCCGAAGGAATTGAGTGGAAGGCCGAAAGCAACAGCAACACGTAAGTATCAAGGTAAGCTCGTGTGTGCGAGTGTAAGTAAGGTCGTATCCTCGTTACGGGGAAAGAATTAAGCGTAGATCCGACCCAAGACATCTCATAGGTGGTCTAGGTCGAGATTGGATGGTCGACGACCGTCGAAATAATGTTTTCTTTAAGCTAACATTGCCTTGCAGCCAGCATCAGTCGACTGCCAACCTGAAGGACTCGACTGTCGTCCATCAGTCGGGTGACTACGGCTAGCACTCGACTGATGCTGCCAAATCGGTAGTGATGGCCATCGTTCATTCTTGGTCAAAGGATCGACCTCGAGTCAAGGTTTATCACCAAATTTCAAGGAGTGGTGCTCAAATATGATTGGCTAGGGTTCCTCTCGAAAAGGGGCTCAAAGGCTATAAAGGAGGTCCTAACCTAGGGTTTTACAAGAATTCTAAGTGCTCAGCTGCTACTCTCGCGACTCTACGACAAAGTCTTTGCCAACAACCCTAGCTTAAGGTCTTTCTTTTTAGTTGTTGGTATAATCCTTGTTATTGTTTTCAATATTACAACTCTTTTACTCGAGGTTTTTCTATCGTTGCATTTTACTTTAATAGAAGAGAGTGTTTGTCTCTCTATCATTTTGCTTCGAAGTTTTTTTTTTGTAATCGTCAAACTCCTACCTCCAACGAGGAGGAGTGTTTTAGTGAATTGCCCTCCGTACACGGTCTAGGACCGTTAGGGCCTTGGAGTAGTAGCCGAAGGCTACGAACCAAGTAAAAAAACAAACTTGTCTCTTTTTGTTTCATTTACATTTTCGCTGCATATATTTGTCTTGAAACGAATTCGAAAGAAAAAGGCTTTTCGCTATTCACCCCCCCCCCTCTAGCGAACCGCATCGATCCAACACTTTATTGTGATAAATCTCGTAGGAGGTCTTAAGGTGCCTCTTTACCATAAGGATCCTATTCTGGACATAGCAAGCCGTGCTAACGGCTTCTGCCCAAAACCTATCGGGTAGGTCGTATTCTTTCAACATGGTCCTAGCGGCTTCTTGTAGAGTTTGGTTTTTCCGCTCCACTAGGCCATTTTGTTGAGGGGTCCTAGGGCAAGAGAATTCATGGTGGTATCCGTTTAGGTTACAGAAGTCGGTGAACCTTTGATTTTCGAATTCACCACCATGATCGCTTCTAAGTCTTTTAACCTTAAGGTTTTTTTGATTCTCGATTAATTTGAATAGATTGATTAATTGATCTAGGGTATCATTTTTATGTTTGATGAACCTAACCCAAGTAAACCTGGAGTAGTCGTAAATTATGACTAAGCAATATTGACTTCTATTGAGTGACTTGGCTCCATGTGAATCGAAAAGATCCATATGCAGGAGCTCAAGTACACTTGAGGTTCTTTCTTGGTTAGTTAATTTGTGTTGTGTCCTAGGTTGTTTTCCTTGTTGACAAGCATTACAGATTTTATTAACCAAATTGTTGAGGTTGGGTAAGCCTCTGACTAAGCCACTCTGACTCATCTTGTGGACGAGTCTTGGGTGCGAGTGACCGAGTCGTCGGTGCCACAAACATGATTCCTCTTCCTGTGTCATAAGACATTTGGCTGAGGATTTGATTAAGTTAATTGTATAAATGTTATTTGTCCTAGTTCCTTTGAGTATTGTTTTAGCTGTTTTATTTGTTTTAATTACACATTCATTATCTAAAAATACGACCTTATAGTTATTGTCACATAATTGGCTTACGCTAAGCAGGTTATATTCAAAATTCTCTACAAGTAATACATTTTTAATAACAAAATTCGAGTTAAGCTCGATATCACCTGATCCGATGATTTTGAGCTTGTCGTTATTCCCAAAGGCTACCGATCCTTGTCGTTTGAATCGAAGCTTCGTGAATTTGAGTTGATCCCCGGTCATGTGTCGGGAGCAACCGCTGTCCAACATCCATTGATCCTACACACAAGGTGGTTGGATTGGATGTTAGATTTTTTATATTATTTTTTTTAAAAAAAAATTGGTTGTAAGTTTTTAAACCTAGGTCATCTCACCTGTGTTTATATGATCAAGCATGTTATACTTATGTGTTTTTTGTGAGATGACTTCCAATTAAGTTGATTAAGTGCATTTAGGTTCATGTAATTTTATGTTAGATTTGGATTTGACCCTAGGCTTGTCAAGTTTACCTTTTCAAGATCATGGCTTCCAGGTCGTGGCGAGGCACAGGGGCCTTCTTTTATCGGATCATCGACCACTTCCTTAGACAAAGCCATTTTCAAGAAAATGATGACTTGACTCACCTAAGACTATTTCCTGGTCTAACTGGTTATTTTTAAAAAGAGGCTCCCCGAGGCTCAATCTTTTCGAAGGATTTTAGTTGGTTATGTATGTGTTCTAAGTGAGTTCACAAAAAAAACAAAACAAAAAAAAAATTCTAAGCATGCAATTTCTAAGTTAAAGCACACACATGTTTTGTACTGGCTCCCCCTAGACTGTTGAATCGGTTCGATCTATCCACATAGTGGATTTGGTCCTTGGGAACCCAGTACGGGTTGGATCCTAGAGTTGAAATCAAAAAGTTCTTAGGGACCCATGCTTGGACATGTTTCCTATGTTGACTTACAATCGACATATACGACCTATTAGTCGTGTTTGAGTTAAACCCTAGTCCAGCCTTGTTGTACACGGCCCTTTGAGATCCAAGTAGGAGGTCAAGTCCTTTGGATCCCGAAGTGAACTTTTCAAGAGAGAGTTCTCAACTTCAAGCTTTTCAACTCGAGTTGAGTCCTTCTCTTGAACTCGACTAGTCGAAGAGGTTAGGGAGACCTCGTGTTTGAGGAGTTTAACCTCCTCAACAAGGGTCTCGACCTTGGACTCGGACTTAGCTAATTTCCTAGACAAAAACCTAACCGTATTATGTAAAGTATTAAATAAAGTTCAACTCACTTTAAGGGTATCTTTTGAACCGGATGCGTATCCGTGGCTTGACTTGAAGGTAGCTTCGTAGTCCGAGTCATCCTCAGGTTCTGACTCAAGTTCAGGTTCGGTCTCCGTGTCTGACTCAATCGATTTCGCCATGAAGACGTGGTCTTCGTCTTCTTCGGATGATGCTTCTTCCCATGTCGCGTTAAGGGCCTTCTTGTGCTTAGGTGCTTGGTGGTTGAGCTTGGGGCACTCGGACTTGATATGTCCAAACCTGTTACACTCATAACACCTAATATTAGAACTTTTAGGCTTACCTTGGTTGGGTCGAGTCGTGGTTCGCTTTCGTCCCTTGGCTATCCTTCGAGCTAGGTTCATTAGTTCGGCAGTCAACTCCGGGTCAACTTCTTCTTCGGACTCGTCTTCCTCCTCGGTTGGTGGTGGCTTGCTTGTGATTTTCTTCTTCTTTGAACCTGCAAACAAGGCTATACCCCTCTCGGGTTCCGAGTTGGACTGCTCATGTAATTCGAAATCTGAGAATAATTCGTCTATTCTAACTTTAGAAAGGTCCTTGGAGACCTTGTAGGCGTCGACCATGGATGCCCACAAGGTAGTCCTCGGAAAAGAGTTTAGAACATACCTTATAAGGTCGCGGTTTTCGACCTTTTGCCCGATTGCGTGTAGGTTGTTGACGATGTCCTGGACGCGGGCGTGCAATTGTGTTGCCGTCTCGTGTTCCTGCATTTTTAGTGTGTATAATTTATTGAACAACAAATCACGTTTGCAAACCTTAGCTTGATCCGATCCTTCGTGTAACTCGATCAGCCTCGTCCAGAGATCTCTTGCGCTGATGAAGGGTCTGACTCGGTTCAGCTCCTCCTTGGATAGCCCGCACTGTAGGATTTGAGTCGCCTTTGCATCTGCCTCGACTTGTCGTTTAGTGGCAATGGACCACTGATTGTAATCCAAGGATTCACCTTCTTCATTAGTAGGAAGGGTGAACCCGGTTTGGATCACAATCCACATCTCTATTTGGGTTTTTAGGAAGCACTCCATCCGACCTTTCCAATAACGGAAATCATCACCGTTGTAAAATGGTGGTCGGACGGTGCTAAAACCCTCGAGATGGGCCATTAACACGAAAGACACAAAGAGACGAAGACGAAGAAACTAGCAACGACAAAAACACAAAAATAAGTACCAAGACTCGCGTCTTGGATTAGTAGTGCGGGAGAAAAAGCTAACAAAGCGAAATAAATAATAAAAAACAGAAATAAAAGAGAAATAAATCTGTAAAAATGGCTAGATTGGTGGTTTCACCAAATCTTAGCAACCCCCGGCTCTGATACCAATTGTTGGATCGATGCGGTTCGCTAGAGGGGGGGTGAATAGCGAAAAAAAAACTTTTTCTTTCGAATTCGTTTCAAGACAAATATACGCAGCGGAAATGAAAATAAAAACTAAAAGAGACAAATAGTTTTTTACTTGGTTCGTAGCCTTCGGCTACTACTCCAAGGCCCTAACGGTCCTAGACCGTGTACGGAGGGCAATTCACTAAAACACTCCTCCTCGTTGGAGGTAGGAGTTTACTATTACAAAAAAAAACACTTTCGAAGAACAAGATAGAGAGACACACCCTCTCTTCTATTAAAATGAAAATACAACGAAAGAAAGCCTCGATTAACAAACTAATTGCAAGATTAAAAGAAATGACAAGACAAGATTATACCAACAACTCGAAGATAGGACTTAAACTAGGGTTGTTGGCAGCACTTCGTTGTCGTAGAGTTGTCGGAGAATTGCAGCGTTGCGGAGGCTTTTGAGCACTTAGAATTGATGATGAAACCCTAGGTTTGGCCCTCCTTTTATAGCCTTTGAGCCCCTTTTTGAGGGGAACCCTAGCCAATCACAATTGAGCACCACTCCCCTTGAAATTTGGTGATAAACCTTGACTCCTCGAGGCTGATCCTTTGACCATCGATCGGTGATGGTCATCATCGATCGGATCGATGGCAGATCGGTCGAGTCGACCTCCGGCGATCGGTGATGGCGATCGAGTCCTCCAAGTTGGCAGTCGACTGATGCTTGCTGCAAGTCAAAGTTAGCTCAACAAAAACATAATTTCGACGGTCGTCGACCGTCCGATCTCGACCTAGACCATCTATAGGATGTCTTTGGTCGGATCTACGCTTAAGATCATCCCCATAACGAGGATACGACCTCACTTACGCTCATACACACAAGCTTACCTCGATACTTTCATGTTGCTTTTGCTTCCGGCCTTCCACTCGCTTCCTTCGGCTCCCTCTGAAGTTACTCGAGTGTCGCCCGACCACCGCGGCTTCCTCCGGGTGTCGCTAGCCTTCAGCTCCAGCTATAGCAATTTACTGCACACTCGATTTAGCTCATGAGATAACGACATGAGCTTAACTTTGTATCGTTTGCTATAATCAAAACTCAGGTTCGACTTAGGTGCCTACTGCACCAACAGCAATGTCGGAACGCTATTCACCCCCCCCCTCTAGCGACGATCAATTTCCCAACACTAAATACATTCCCCATTGATCAAAGGGGCAAGAAGCAACCACAACTTTCATCAACTCGGCAAGCCACTCTGATCTATTGCTATGTTTTTGACAAGCGGGACAAGTCTGCACCAGGCGTGTTGCATCTTGATGAAGAGTTGACTAAAAGTACCCAACTAACAATACTTTTCTAGTTAACGCCCTTCCTCCCAAGTGATTGCTGCAACATCCTTCATGTATTTCTTAGAGCACCCACTCAGCATCCTTTTTCCCCAGGCACTTCAATAAAGGTCAGATAAAAGATGTTTTGTATAGAGTTCCATCAATAATTATGAACTGCTTCACCCTCTTTACCAAGGTTGATGCTGCCCCACCTTCGGTTGGGGCATTCCCATGTTGCAAATATGTCATGATATTGGTTCTCCAATCGGGTGCAAAATCACTTCCTGGCATCACGTCTTCCACATTACACACTACCAAGGAATCAGGAGCTTCTACACAAACAGAATCCTGAAGCTTCCCTCCTTCTAAAGCACTAACCAACCGGGCCAACTCATCTGCTTTTCGATTATCTTCTCTTAGGATTTGCTGTAGAATTACCTCCTGAAAATGAGTCTTTCCTTTTTCGAAGGCCACCAAATTTTTTTGCAACCTTTTCTTCCCGGACGATGAAAGTGCCTTTGAGCTGTGACACTACCAACTGAGAATCTGAATGGATGGTGACTGAAGTGGCTCCCATTACCCGATCCACTTGCAACCCTACCAGGATAGCTTCGTACTCCATCTCATTGTTGGATGCTCTATATCCGAGACGAATGGCTATCCGAGTTTCCTCCCCTTCTAGAGATATGAACACCACCGCAACTCCGCTTCCTCCAATTCCCGAAGATCCATCTACAAAGATAGTCCACACATTCTTTCCCTCTTTTTCTTTAGCCGAATTGTCCTCCAAGCTTATTGGCACCTCAGCTAGGAAGTTGGCTAACGACTGAGCTTTGATAGCAGTTTGAGGATGGTAATGAATGTCATATTCACTCAGCTCCACAACCCACTTTGCTAACCTTCTTGAGAAGTTAGGCCTAGTGACCACCCAGCCTAGCTCACTATGGGTTAATACATTCACCGGATAAGCTAAGAAATACGACCTCAACTTGCGAGCTGTTAAGATTAAAATGTATGCAAACTTTTTCAATTCGGTGTATCACAACTTTGCTCCTTTCAATATATGACTAGTATAATAGATGGGCTACTATTGAGAAACTTCCTGCTTTAGTAACACTGAACTGACTGCTCCTTCTGATACAACTAAATACATCCACAGCGGTTCCCCAGAAATAGGTTTGGCCAACAAAGGGAGTTCAACTAAATACTTCTTCAATTCTTGAAAAGCTTGCTCACACTGCTCATCCCACTGAAACCGAGTAGCCTTGCATAGAATTTGAAAAAAAGGTAGCCCCTTGTCTGTTGATCTAGTTATAAATCGAGACAAAGAGACTATCCTTCCCACCAACTTTTGGGTTTCCCACAAATTAGTAGGCGACTTCATATTACAAAATGTCTGCACCTTTTCAGGATTGGCCTACAGCCCCTTCTCGGTCACAATATATCCAAAAAGATTTTCACTTTTCACTCCAAACAAACACTTCTTTGGATTCAACTTTACATTGTATCCCCTAATGGTGGAAAAGGTTTCTTCAAGATCCGGAACTAAATCTTGAGTGGTTTCTGACTTAACTAGAATATCATCAATATATACTTCCACATTCTTGCCTTTATGTTCAGTAAAAATCTTGTCCATGACCCTCTGATAGGTAGCTCCAACATTCTTTAGCTCAAAAGGCATTACTACATAAGCATACAACCCTCCTTCCATGATAAAACTAACCTGCTTCTGATCATCCTTCACCAAGAGAATTTGATGATACCTTTGATAAGCATCCATAAGTGTTACTACTTCATACCCCACAGTAGAATCTACCAACTGATCAATACGAGGCAAGGGGTAGCAGTCTTTAGGGCATGCTTTATTTAAATCATGGAAAACGATACACATCCTCCACTACCGAGAAAGCTTAGGGACCAAAACTACATTGGAAACTCACTCGGGAAATTGAATCTCTCGAATATGACCATCTTGCAATAGTTTGTCCACTTCTTAAGCAATAACCTTGTCCTTCTTCGATCCAAAGTGTCGCCTCTTCTATTGAACGGGTCGGGCTCCTCGAATGATGTTGAGATGGTGTTCAACAATCAGAGGATCAATCCCTGTGAGACCATGCACATCCTTGGCAAAGATGTCTTCATTCCTTCACAAGCAGACAATGAGTTCTTCCTTCACCTCCACCTGCTGAGCTACTCGAGTGACCTTTCCAAGGGCTATCTCTACAGACTCACCCTCCTCCATCTTCTCTGCCTTGGGAGGGGATTCTTTCAGCATATATACTCCTATAGTGACGATAGCCTTTCCCTTGGGGTCATCCACCCTGGCTTTCTTCTGATCATCCCTCACCATCTGGATGTAACAGCTCCGGACTTCCCTCTGCTCCCCTCGTGCTTCTCCAATAAGTTGTCCTATCGGGAATTTTACCTTCTGATGGTAGGGGGAAGCCACCGCTTAGAAAATTGACAAAAAGGGGTGACCCAAAATAGCATTATAGGTGGACGAAGCATCTACCATGAAAAAAGAAATCATATTAGTTTTTTAACTGGGCTTTGTGCCCAAAGTAAGAGGCAAAGAGATTTGCCCAATAGGATGCATCATGTGCCCAGCAAAACTAAAGAGAGGAGTTGTCACATCCTCTAACTGTGCATTTCTCAACTGCATCTGCTCAAATGCTTCCTGAAAAAGGATGTTAATAGAACTTCCCGAGTCCACCAGGACTCGGGAAACCTCATAGTTTGCCAAAGAGACCCTAATTACCAGAGCATCAATGTGGGGCAACAGGACACCCCGTAGATCTTCATGTCTGAAAGATATCAGCGGGGTAGTTTGAATGGTTCGGTCTGCTCCAATTGCCAAACTCTCCATGAGGAAGGCGTATGATTTTCTATCTCTATTGGAATCCCTATCAGTGGGTCCTCAAGTAATAACATTTATGACTCCCCGAGTTGGGATATCACCTGGAGCAGTTAATGCACCCTCACTAGTTGACCCTTCTTGCGAAGTGCCTTCATGGTTGGATCGTCGCGGGCCAGGTGGGAGGAGGGCTTGAGGCTTTCTGTTGTAGGGCCCCGGGAGAACAATATTTAGCCGGCGACCTCTTCTCGCTGGATTTCCCATCTATGGCTGTAGGTGGGATACTATGCTCTGATGCACTCTAACTCACTTTGCAGCTAGAAACATTGGTCCCTAGTGTGACCATACTCCGTATGGTATTGGCAAAAGAATAGAGTTGGGGTATTACAGGGGATTCCTATGTATCCTACCGAGCGCTAAAGAATACCCTACTTGTCGTATGCCTCCATTTCCCGTTCTTTCCATGTCCGCGGAGGGGGAAAAGCTTCCGTAGCCATAATTTGCAAAGGAGGGGTAGGACGAATTCTCGACGTCAGTGGTCATGGCCAAGGCGCTTCAAGCAATAAAGGCCTAACATATTCTCTCCTGAGAGGTCCCCAGGGGATTGGAGGGGGGTTTCTTTCTATGGGGGTAGATACAGGCTTCTTCTCTGCTCTTCTCACTCTCAACCCCTCTTCTTCATTAATGTATTCTTCAGCACGGCCTAGCAACTCTTCGTAGCTAGCGACTGGCTGTCTTTAACAAGGAGTTGAGAAAGGGCTCTTCTTTCAACCCATGAGGGATGGTAACCTTCAAGATATCAGGCATCACCGAGGGGATTTCCCTAGCGGTGGTAGTGAAGCGATGAATATACCTCCTCAAAGACTCTGAGGACTCTTGTTTTAGGTGCAGCAAGATAGAAACATCATGCTTATAAGCTTTGCAACTATCAAATTGTTGAAAAAAATGACTTTTAAATCAGCAAAACATCTAATATAACCAGGAGGTAAGGACTTGAACCATCTCTGAGCTAAAGTAGCCAACGTGATGTGGAAAGCTCTGCACTTAATGGCATCAAAATAAAAATGGAGGGAGGTCATACCCTCAAACTAGGATAGGTGCTATTCTGGATCAGAAGTGACATTCTACATTCCCACCTGAGGAGCCCAAAAATGTGGCGGTGGTTACTCAACCATGATGTCTTCAGTGAAGGGGAATGACTCATAAGATTCAGGTGCCCTTGTGGAATGACTCTGCCCATGATCTTCATGTCTCGCCTGTGATGCGAAGATAGGGTATTGATACGCCCTCCCCATCGGTACTTCACCTGACAAAATTTCAATCTCCTAGGGGCCAGGTGGGAGGACACGAGAAGGCCCTTGATAACTACCATTTTGTCGAGTTATTTTGGTCCTTAATATCACTGTTTTAATCCTCTCATGTGCTTAATTGTTGATTATTATCATGTTTTATGAGTTGGATTTATTTTTGGACCTTATTGTCAATTCTCCTAAATTCTGGACTTATATGCAAATTTTGACTTTATTTGTAGGAGATCTGTTAGTAATATATGAGAGATGTCCTAAGGCAATCGCCTTATGTATGAACCATTTATATGATAAATGAAGATTCACTATTTGATTATACATGTTTTATGTATTTGATTGGATCTTAAACTCATTTACTGAATGTCCACGATACGATTCACAGCATGAGAGAATTTTTGATTGGATCACAACTAGTGAGTATCTCTACATGTGTAATTGTGATGTATCGGAATTATCCCTAGTCGATGAATTGATGGATTTGGACACCATCAATTCTGTCGAGACTAGCACGAGGTATACTCCTTGGTGTATCCAAGCAGCTGATTCTCACTGGCTGGAGACATAGTGATGTCCGGAGTTAATCGTGGATGCTAGTTATGGTAACTAGTTCATTGGAGTGACCAGCCGTAAGACTTCATATGGTTCTCTGCATATATAGATATGTCAATGAAGTTCTTACTGTGGCTTAAGTGCGATGTTCCTTTGACTTGCGGTATTCAAGTCATCTTGATCATGGAGACTTATGCTTTGACATCTTAAGCAAACATCTCTAAGGAGATGTGGACCCGGGATGATTGGGTATAAGTCGAAGTGATCGAAGGTGTTTGAATAGCCTATAAAGGATTCACCACTCCTTGCGAGGAGATGTATACCCATGACCTCTCGTCGGATTGTTACTAAAGTCTTTGGCCAAAGCATTACATGTTTAGAGTAAGGTACTCTTCGATACATGTGGAGTAACTAGAATCCGTAGGACGAGGAAATAATACTTGGGCTAGGTGTGACGTAGTCAGCCTAGTGGGGACTGACACAATAGACCATGTCCTGAACCAAGTGGGTATAAGATGAGTGAAGGGAATGGGGCACGAATCATTCGAGTCTTTGAAGGGTTTGAGAAATAGTTACGGATCAAGCGTTAATCTTTTGGTTAATTGGGGATCATGATGTACTACTAGGTGCCACTCATGATCGTTCTATAATTAATGGTTAATTATAGACGGCCAACATAAACCGAGAACCTATTTGGTCACACGCACAACGAGCGTAATCCAAAGGATTTAAAACGAGCTTGAGAATGAGATTCTCAGAACGAGAGAAACTAGGTTTGGTTGGACCAAACATAAAGCGAGCATGAAATCGTTTCAGTCGCAATGGAAGCGTGGATGGGCCGTGTCTTATGAAGACGTAATGGATGAACCAAAATGGTTTGGTTCTAATCCAATGGATGAGAATAAACCAAAGGGGTTTGGTTTATTTTAAACGAATGAACCAAAAGTTGGTTCGGTTCGTTTTAACTTAAAATAAACCATCATGGTTTGGTTTATTTTAACTTATCTTAATGGAGCGGGTTAACGGGCTTTATGGATATGATCCATTAACCATTAAGAGAATTAGTTCTCTATAAAAGAGGGCTTAAGGGATTGTTAAGCCCTAACCTAATCCAAAACCCTAGCCTCTTGAGTTGCCGCCCACCTCCACCCTTGGAGTTTTTTCGGCGCCAACCAAAAGGCTGCTGCCGCCCAGCTTGTGTGCTGCCGTCCAAGTCCTTGCCGGCGTCCAAGCTTCAGCCGGTGATCCTCCGGCGACCCTCCGGTGATCTTCCTAGGCTTCGGTGAAAAGGTGAGCACTTGGCTTCCTTTGTTGGCCGGCGCCTATCTCCTCCACCAAGCTGTCCAGTTTTCTGGACAGCTTCTTCTCCTCTCGTCGGAGCATCGTTTGGACGACTGTTAGAGCTCCGACAGCGGATAACTTACCGGGGATTCGATCTCCGGTAATCCTCTGAGGTGGAGGACGAAGGATTCGTCAATCGGTTGACGAATACCTCTCCGGAGAAGCAAGTTTTGAGGACTCGTTTTGGATCCGAATTTAGATTCGGATCGTGATCATCTCTCAATCACGTCGTCTTCAACACGAGGCTAGTAACCCGTACGAAGACGAAGCTCGTGGCTTAGCGAAGTCATCCCGAGGAACTCGGCGTGGATAAGGATAGAGACGATTCTAGCGAGGATCGTTCCGGTTGATGTCGTTCTCGCTACACGTCATATGAAAGGTATAACGTAGATAAATTTCCTTTTATTGCAAATTTAAATTTACGGTTATGTCTACGCTTGTTGTAATATGCATGCGTGTGTTGTGTGTGTTGTAATAAATAGGAGTATTTATTATTTTTATTGCTTCCGCTGTGTTCATGTTTACGAAACATGATCGAACACACACACGCCGCGGTGCCGAAAACCCAACAGTGGTATCAGAGCCCAGGTTGTGTTTCAACATAATCGTAAAATGGTTTTGCGATAGTCATAATGTATTTCTGGAAATTTTCTAATTTTGGAAATTTAGAAGTATTTATGGAAATTTTTCAATTTTGGAAAGTCTAGAAGTATTTATGGAAATCTTCCACTTTTGGAAAGTTGGAAGTATTTATGGAAATTGATATTTTCCATAAATAAAATATTTGATTAGATTATGGAAATTTGTTTCCTAATTTAATCATGATTTGATTTGGGAAATCAAATCTTAAAATATTTTATTTCCATAAGTAGTTTTAATGATTTAGGAAATTGGTTTCCTAATTTAATTATGATTTGATTTGGAGAATCAAATCTTAAACATATTTTATTTCCATAAATAGTTATGACATATAAGGAAGTATATACATGACATAATTGTATGCCATGTAATTGCATTAGATGCATAACATTATGCCATGCGTGTCGTGACATGTAGATGTATGCCATGTATGTCATGCCATGTAGATAATAGTTATTTGCATGCAAAGAGGATGAGACATAAAAACCCTTAAACAATATTAAAGCCTACACCTTCCATTAATATGGTTAGAACCAGAGTTCCGTTTCTTGTTTGGGTTGTTGGACTCTCTCCAAGCCCTCGAACCGAATATGTTCAAACCATGGAATAGTTTAATACTAATATGGTAAGAGTCGAGGTCAATCGTTAGCTTTGGTTGTTGGACTCTCTCAAGCGGGCTAATTGGTTGAATGCGCTCTAACCATATTAAAACTATGTCGATTAATGGGTTGGCTTTAACGAGCATCGGCTTGTTGGACTCTCTCAAGGTCGATGTAAAGGGAGGTGAAGTTGGGTGCTATGCATATGATGCATACTTGTTAATGTGTTAACAACCCGATGTATGTGTGAACATTCAATTAGTTGATAGCACATTGTGATAGTTGCATATACGTGATATGCAATCGGTATAGAAGATACCTACCGTCGTAGTTATGAATGGCTTGTTGGACTCTCTCCAAGGTTGTTCATAACTATGATGGATATCATCCCATTCGGAGATGGACCTACGATCTCCCGAAGTGATTTTGGGGTTTTTGAAATTCAAAAAATGAATGGGATTTATAAATGTATATTGATGCATTTTAAAATCATCTTTCTCATATATGCTCATTTTGTATTTTTAGGTCAATAAATTGATCATGACGTCTTTGAATTTGCACACTATTTTGGATTCGAATAAATTGACTGGGCCGAGCTTCATGGACTGGCTTAGAAGCTTGAGAATTGTTCTCAAGGTTGAAAAGCTTGCAAATGTCCTCGAAGAGCCTCTTCCCGCCCGTCCTAGTGACGATGCAACTCTGGACCAATTGTTGGCCTATCAGAAACTTGTGAGTGATTCTGAACAAATGAGTTGCATCATGCTAGCCGCGATGGAACCCAAGCTACGAAAGCAGCATGAGCATATGGATGCTCATATCGTAGTCCTTCATCTTTGTGAGTTGGTTGATGAGCAAGTGAGATTGAAAGGTTGAAGTCTCAATGCTCCTCTTCACCTCGAGATGCTAGAAGGTTCATCTGTAGTCTTTGCTCGATATCTTTGAAGACTATGAGTCTTGAGAAGCATGGCGAGGGGCGGTCTTTGTTAGTTGATTCCTTGAAGAAAGGTTCTAAGAGGAAGTCAAAGGAACAGAAGGGAAAGAAGAAGGGCTAAGAAGGTAGAACTAGCACAAAGGAAACTTGCCATCATTATGGCAAGGAGAGCCATTCTTGAAGAAAGTGCAAGATTTATCTTGAGTCCGTGAAGAAGGATAAGGCATCGGATGCCCCATCTTCTTGAAATCTTCTTTATTGATTGTCATTCTATTTCCTCGGACACTTGGGTATTTGATCTGGGTGTGGCTCACATGTATGTAATGACATACATGGGCTAAGGAATAGAAGACTCGTCGAGGAGAGTCAAATTTACGTGTTGGGAATGGAGCAAGGTTCTTTGCACTCGCCATCAGCGTATTTGTTGGAACTCCCTGTAGGACTTGTCTTAGAACTGGACAATTGCTTTTATGTTCCTTCGTTGATAAAGAACATCATTTCTATTTCTTGTTTAAATAGAAATGGGTATCATTTGACTTTTAGTAACAATTGTTGTTACATAACTTTGAATGGAGTTCTTTATGGGACTGGAACTTTAAGCAATGGTGTTTATACGTTGGACGTATCCAGTGACATTTTCAATATCGAAGCGAGCAACACGCGTGCTAGAAAGGATAATCAAATAGACTCCTATATGTGGCATTGTCGTCTTGGCCATATAAGCAAGAAACGCATGTCCGAATTACACCGATGTGGAATTCGGAATCGATTGAATTGGATTCATACGATACATGCGAATCATGCTTAAAAGGCAAGATGACTAAGTTACCTTTTACTGGAAAAGGTGAACGAGTGGGAGAGTTACTAGGTCTAATACATACTGATGTATGTGGACCTATGTCAACTCAAGCATTAGGAGGCTATAGCTACTTCATTACCTTCACCGATGATCACTCACGGTTTGGGTATGTGTTCTTGATGAAACACACGTCTGAAGCCTTTGAAAGGTTCAAAGAATTCAGAAATGAAGTAGAGAAACAACATGACAAGAGTATTAAAATACTTCGATCGGATCGAGGTGGTGAATACTTAAGTCAAGAGTTTCTTGATTATCTAAGAGACAATGGCATATTGTCTCAATGGACTCCGCCCTATACACCACAGCATAATGGTGTATCTGAGAGGCGTAACCGGACCTTGTTGGACATGGTCAGGTCAATGATGAATCATGCAACTCTTCCCAAGTCCTTTTGGGGCTATGCACTTCAGACAGCTGTTTACTTGTTAAACAGAATGCCTACCAAGGGAGTCTCAACTACTCCATATGAGATATGGAATAGTAAGAAACCTCATGTATCTTACTTGAAGATATGGGGTTGTCCTGCTTATGTGAAGCGGACTGTATCAGACAAATTGGATGCTAAGTCTGATAAATGTCTATTTGTTGGATACCCTAAGGAAACAAGGGTTACCAATTCTATCATCCCATGTGAACAAAAGGTGTTTGTTTCAAGGCATCTTTGTGTTTCTAGAAAGAGTTTCTCTTGCAAGAAAGCAGTGGGAGTGTCGTCGAGCTTGAGGAGGCTCGAGAGACTCAAATAGACATTAATGAGATACACGGTGAAGACGGTAAACTGACTCATAGTGATGAGCAATCGGCTGGACCTATTTTAACACCACATATTAGTATATCTTGTATAACACGCAAAATTACTGAGAGATATGGATTTCTCGTAAGTGAAACGAACGAAGTGTTACTCATTGTTGATGAGAAGCCTACCTTATGAAGAAGTCTTGACAAGTTGAGAAAGGGATAAGTGGCTTGGTGCCATGAAGTCGGAAATGGATTCTATGTATGAAAACCAAGTTTGGAACTTGGTTGACCCACCTGAAGGAATAAAGCCTATAGGGTGCAAGTGGGTTTTCAAGAAGAAAACTGACATGGATGGTAATGTGATTACCTATAAGGCTAGATTGGTGGCGAAAGGATATCGTCAAAAGCAAGGTGTTGATTATGACGAAACCTATTCGCATGTAGCTATGCTTAAATCCATTCGGATGCTCCTGGCCATAGCGGCTCATTATAATTATGAGATATGGCAGATGGATGTGAAAACAGCTTTCCTTAATGGAAACCTGCTCGAGGACGTGTATATGATACAGCCTGAGGGTTTCACATCGATTGATAAAACCAAGGTATGCAAATTGCGACGGTCCATTTATGGATTGAAGTAAGCATCCAGGAGCTGGAATATCCGTTTTGATGAGACAATCAAAAAGTTTGATTTCTCATAAAATCCAGATGAACCTTGTGTGTACAAGAAGGTTAGTGGGAGTGCAGTCGTATTCCTAGTATTGTATGTCGATGATATACTACTTATAGGAAACGATGTTTCAATCTTACAGTCAGTGAAGGTTTGGTTATCCAAGACATTCTCCATGAAAGATCGGGGAGAAGCAACCTACATCCTCGGGATTAAGATCTATAGAGATAGATCGAAACGGTTGCTTGGTCTTTCGCAGTCTACATATATAGACCGAGTGCTAAAAAGGTTTAGCATGTCGGAATCCAAGAAAGGTTTCTTACCCATCAAGCATGGGGTACACCTTTCGAAGTCTATGTGTCCGCGCACAAAAGACGAGAGGATTTGCATGAGTAAGATTCCCTATGCATCCGCAATAGGATCTATCATGTATGCTATGTTATGTACAAGGCCCGATGTATAAATGCGCTCACGAGTGTCACGGCGGATACGATCCGATCGAGAATGGATCATTGGGTGGTATTAAGGCGATCCTTAAGTACTTAAGAAGAACTAAGGATGTGTTCCTAATATATGGAGAAGGGTACATGGTGATACGTGGGTATACGGATGCCAGCTCCAGACAGACAAGGATGATTCCATGTCTTTGTCTGGGTATGTATTCACCTAGAATGGAGGCGCAATAAGTTGGAAAGGTTCCAAGCTTGACACTATAGCGGATTCTGCCACTAAGGCGGGAATACATTGCGACTTTAGGCGACAAAGAGCGGTTTGGATCAAGAAGTTCATCTGAACTTGATGTGGTCTCATCGATGATCCAAACATGTGCTAGCCGCTATCATCTTATCGGAGAGATCATCGGTAGGAGCGAAATACAAATCGAAAATTCCCCTTTGAAAGAACTTAGCGGATCCTTTGACTAAAGGCATTACCTCAAAGTAAGTTTGAGGTCATGTTAGAGCTTATGGTATTGGATACCATAGCGATTGGCATTAGGCCAAGTGGGAGTCATTAGTAATATATGAGAGATGTCCTAAGGCAATCGCCTTATGTATGAACCATTTATATGATAAATGAAGATTCACTATTTGAGTATACATGTTTTTATGTATTTGATTGGATCTTAAACTCATTTACTGAATGTCCACGATACGATTCACGGCATGAGAGAATTTGTGATTGGATCACAACTAGTGAGTATCTCTACATGTGTAATTGTGATGTATCGGAATTATCCTAGTCGATGAATTGATGGATTTGGACACCATCAGTTATCGAGACTTACGAGGTATACTCCTTGGTGTATCCAAGCAGCTGATTCTCACTGGCTGGAGACATAGTGATGTCCGGAGTTAATCGTGGATGCTAGTTATAGTAACTAGTTCATTGGAGTGACCAGCCGTAAGACTTCATATGGTTCTCTGCATATATAGATATGTCGATGAAGTTCTTCTTGTGGCTTAAGTGCGATGTTCCTTTGACTTGCGGTATTCAAGTCATCTTGATCATGGAGACTTATGCTTTGACATCTTAAGCAAACATCTCTAGGAGATGTGGACCGGGATGATTGGGTATAAGTGAAGTGATCGAAAGGTGTTGAATAGCCTATAAAGGATTCACCACTCCTTGCGAGGAGATGTATACCCATGGCCTCTCGTCGGATTGTTACTAAAGTCTTTGGCCAAAGCATTACATGTTTAGAGTAAGGTACTCTTGATACATGTGGAGTAACTAGAATCCGTGGGGCGAGGAAATGATACTTGGGCTAGGTGTGGCGTGAGTCGACCTAGTGAGGGACACAATAGACCATGTCTGAACCAAGTGGGTATAAGATGAGTGAAGGGAATGGGGCACGATTCATTCGAGCTCTTGAAGGGTTTGAAATAGTTACGGATCAGCAGATTGATCTTTTCTGTTAATTGGGGATCATGATGTACTACTAGGTGCCACTCATGATCGTTCTATAATTAATGGTTAATTATAGACGGCCAACATAAACCGAGAACCTATTTGGTCACACGCACAACGAGCGTAATCCAAAGGATTTAATACGAGCTTGAGAATGAGATTCTCAGACTGGGAGAAACTAGGTTTGGTTGGACCAAACATAAAGCGAGCATGAAATCGTTTCAGTCGCAATGGAAGCGTGGATGGGCCGCATCTTATGAAGATGTAATGGATGAACCAAAATGGTTTGGTTCTAATCCAATGGATGAGAATAAACCAAAGGGGTTTGGTTTATTTTAAACGAATGAACCAAAAGTTGGTTTGGTTCGTTTTAACTTAAAATAAACCATCATGGTTTGGTTTATTTTAACTTATCTTAATGGAGCGGGTTAACGGGCTTTATGGATATGATCCATTAACCATTAAGAGAATTAGTTCTCTATAAAAGAGGGCTTAAGGGATTGTTAAGCCCTAACCTAATCCAAAACCCTAGCCTCTTGAGTTGCCGCCCACCTCCACCCTTGGAGTTTTTCGGCGCCAACGCCTTGCCTGCTGCGCCAACTTGTGTCTTGCCGTCAAGTCCTTCGGCGTCAAGCTGAGCACTTGGCTTCCTTTGTTGGCCGGCACCTATCTCCTCCACCAAGCTGTCCAGTTTTCTGGACAGCTTCTTCTCCTCTCGTCGGAGCGTCGTTTGGACGACTGTTAGAGCTCCGACAGCGGATAACTTACCGGGGATTCGATCTCCGGTAATCCTCTGAGGTGGAGGATGAAGGATTCGTCAATCGGTTGACGAATACCTCTCCGGAGAAGCGAGTTTTGAGGACTCGTTTTGGATCCGAATTTAGATTCGGATCGTGATCATCTCTCGATCACGTCGTCTTCAACACGAGGCTAGTAACCCGTACGAAGACGAAGCTCGTGGCTTAGCGAAGTCATCCCGAGGAACTCGGCATGGATATGGATAGAGACGATTCTAGCGAGGATCGTTCCGGTTGATGCCGTTCCCGCTACACGTCATACGAAAGGTATAACGTAGATAAATTTCCTTTTATTGCAAATTTAAATTTACGGTTATGTCTACACTTGTTGTAATATGCATGCATGTGTTGTGTGTGTTGTAATAAATAGGAGTATTTATTATTTTTTTGTTTCCGCTGTGTTCATGTTTACGAAACATGATCGAACACATACACGCCGCGGTGCCGGAAACCCAACAAGATCGAGATGATCCAATGGATTAGACTCGAGTTGGATCAAATATGGCTTCATCTAGGGCTGGAAGGATATTTTAAGCAGGATCAATATGGACTTTTCATCGTGATCGAGGGCAATTTAATCAAGAGATCAGATCTGAGCAATATGGATCGTCCGATGAAAGCAGCTTGATTTTGAGTCATTTACCCAGATCTTGAGAGATCCGGTCCATACATATTGATCTGTACATCTGAGCCCTTCATCCAGATTTGACCGATCGTGATTATCCCTTCGGATGGATCAGATCCATCTATTCAAAGTCAAAGAATTCTCAACCGTTGGATGCATAGCCCATTAATGGATTAATCAAGGCAATCAAAACCTAGGTTAATGGATGGCTGGGATTGATCCTGCTTGGATCGGTCGACTGATAAAATGAAGCTTAAAAACCAACATTTTCCCAATCACCCTCTTCATCGTGCACCACAGTTCTTCATCTCCTCCAACAGGCGACGTCGGCATTTTCTGCTTCCATGTGCGAGCACCGTCGGTCGTCCACTCCCTCCGCCAAGGCCAGCAGTTGTCCACCCATCTCCTCCTCCATTCAGCCAGCTTCTCCATAGCCGGTTTTGACCATCTCCGCCCGACCACAGCCGCTTCTTCACCGCCGCCAGTCGCTCGTCTTCCACAGCTCCGGCCATTGCTCTATCACTGCCGATCAATTGGAGACAGGATTCCTCTCCGATTTCATCTCTTTCCAGCCTCCACAGCTTCGGCAGCCACCACCTCAGCTCCGGCAACTCATCCAGCAATCCATTTTCTAGCAACCATTTCCAGCTTCGTTCACAGCTCCTATTTCCAGCCCTGTTTTAGCTTTCTAGCATTCTCATTCGGATTACAATCCTTCAGTTGATGTGTTTGATTGTTCTTCGTTTAGTTTGTTTTGAATGGTTGTAATTAAATTCACTTCCACATTTAGATTTGCACGCATTTTGTTTGATTTCTTACATGCCTACGTAGTGTTCGGTTAAATGCTTCTTAGAGTAATTAGGATGTAGTTCATTAGGTTAGATTTAGTTTCATGCTTTACTTAAGTTGCTTTCTTTAATCATGTTTTTAATTGTTTGTTAGTTAAATATTTTCTTCCCTTGAGCCTTAGCAGCCACCTCCACCTTGCTTCCATCCACTTTCCTCCACGGATTCGAGGAACCGATTCATCGAGAGATTTCAGCGACGTCCTCCATCTCCATAGCATCCACCTTCTCTTTCGGATTCGAGGAGAAGTTCCGCTCTGACTACACTTCTTCGAGCTCAACCGGATCCGCGAGAGTTCAGAGCATCCATCAAACTACTAGATTTAGAAGTTTGCACCATCTTAGATCCACTGCCATTTGCGGAGTCTCGATCGGGCTTCGTTGGATTTAGCCAAAGGACCTTGTTCATTCACCGGGCCTATCTTGGGTTGATCATATTAATTCCTTTTCAAGTTTTTTATTGCTTTAATTCCTACACTGTTTGATTTAATTGTCGCATGTTAGTTTAGACTTTTAATTACCTTGCAACAGTAGGATTAGTCTTTCAAAAACCCAAACCTCCAATCTTCATTAGAAAACCCAAAGCAATAATTAGAAATCCTAAGTTTGTTATTCTGTCGATTACACTCATTGGCAAACGATATGGGTCATCCACTATGCTATATTAGTGTAGTTAGGGGGGTCGGTAATTAATTTGAAACGGTACCACGACAATTACTCGTTATCAAATTTTGGCGCCGTTGTCGGGGAGTGTAATGATGCTTAGTAGATTTAGGATTGTTTTTCAATTTTTCTAAAAAAAAAACAAAATTCAAAAACTTTTGTTTATGGATGCATTCTTTTATTTCTTGTATATCCATGTACTTGATCATGTCTATTTCCTATGACTTTTGATTGTGTTTGTAAGATTTTCAAGAAAGACTAGGAATCTCTTACAACATAGATCCATATTATCAGCCATTTGGAGATCTCAGTGATGCTTACTATTCAGGCACTGGTCAACAAGAGTATTACCAACCTGAAGATTATTATTATTAGTACCAGCCGCAATATCATCAGCCCGTTCCTCAGTATCATCAGTCTTATCAGCAGGACATGTATAATTCATTTTTTGGTACATATAATGTCAATTCAGATTTCAGGTATGGGAATACACAATCTCAGTGCTATCTACCCCAACCATCCATTGATACTTACATGCCTAGTTGGGGAGATCAAGCAAGTTACTGTGAAGAAACCCCTGCTCCCAGTCAAGAAAAGACACTAGAAAAACTAGCATCATTTCTACATCAATATCAGCAACAAATGAACGATAGTCAATAGCGGATACATAACATGCAAATCCAGCTGGATCTAATTGCATCATCCATCAGCCAAACACAAGCACAAGATTCCTCCCAGTTTTCCCCAGAGATCATTCCTGATGGCAGTGATGTGCTTGAGGAGATGGATTGCAGAGCTAGTGATAGATATGTTTCTTCTTCTACATCTCTACAGGACTCCTCTATTGATGGGCATGGTGATGATGTACTGTCTAATGCTCTAGATATTGATGATGTTGTTTCTATTGAATATGATATACAGGGTGATACCAGTGGTTTTGATTTACTCTGTGATACTATTTTTGCCACTGACACTGAGAAATCTATAGTGGAAGCAGGGTCTACAAAATGTGTTGAGGATGATGTTAAGAGTTGCCTGCCTGAACTAGGAGTGATGGATAGCTGGACTATTCCCCCACACTAGACACTCCCACCACAGCCAGAGTCTCCAAGAACCATGATGATGAAAGCCCTGACAACAAATGCAATAATCCAACCCCAAGGCTGGACACTTTTACTGAATCGCCTCCGACCACCAGAGATTACATATGATAAAGTGATACTCTTGGAGGGAGCAACACAGTACTATCATGATCACATCATGAAGGTGCTCACCCTCATTCAGTCCATTCCACTCCCAGCGTGGATGTTAAAGCTGAATCTTCTTCAACCACCGGGACGGGATTTCTATCGGAGCACTCCACTACCAACGTGGCTCCTCCTACTAAACCTTCTTCAACCGCCAGGATCTCAGGGGAGTTTGCTCCATCTCACCTCTTTTCTTTTTCTTTGTATATATATCTCTTTTACTTCATTTGTTTTTGTTTTAATTGTTATGTTTCGTTTATTAAGTTTTTGTTTTGTTGGGATTTTCAAATAAATTTCCTATGCATTCCTTTATATCATCTTAGAAGTCATCAAAGCTAGTTAAATTTGATTGTCGAGTTGCAGGGAGTTATTGTCATGAATGGATTATTTGATTGCATGTGGTTACTACTTGGTGATGGATTCTGTGTTGATAGACTCAGTTGATTATTTTTTTTTACCTAGTGAGGATTGAGCCTATTTTTATTGCTTATGTGTGGTACACTTGTGGTTATTGTAACTCTAGAACTTGCTTTGATTCTTTCAAGACCACACAACAGTAGGTTTGCATGATTATTATGAAGGCAATCACTTTGTTTTCCTTCACTTCTTTTATCATCACATGCTTATTTGAATAACATTCTAGTCATTCATCCTTACATTTTTTTTCTTTCCTTCCATTACTTTCTTCTCCATTTCTATTTCTGGATGTGGAATACTTGGATGATCCATGATGAGTGTTTTGCCTAGGATGGATAAAAATTTAAGTATAGGAGAGAGAGTAGCTCAGGAGAATTTAGTGTAAGTATAGGCAAGTCGTGCTTGATCACCATGAGCTAGCCATGCTCTTTATCTTTTTAGCTGAGCTTGATGTTGGAGCATAGGGAAGTGCACTGCATGTTGAAAAAAAAAGTTTGGAAAAAAAATTGAAAAAAAAAATCTGAAAAAAAAAGTTGAAAAAAAAATAAATTGGGTGCCCGTGAAATAAAAAAAATTGTGAAAAATTTGACATGTGGTGTCATTCATTTTTATTTATGTGTGATAATATTTTTGTTAACGACATCTCTTGTTGCATTTATTGAGAGATTTATTGTATATCATGAGTAGATTTGTATTGAAGAATGTGATAAGGGTTGTTACATGTTTATTTGGTTGGAAGAAAAAAATTTAGAGCAATACTTTCTTGTACTCATCTATGTAGCATTCCAGTATTTCCATATCTTCTTTTTGCATTTCTTTAGCTATTTCATTTCTTATCTTTCTTTTCTTTCACCAATCTTGCCATTTTTCTTGTATTCATGTTTCCCTTATATTCTTAATAAGTCTTTAGTGATTGTGCATTCTTATGTGTATATAGTGGTGAAGGTAGAAGAAAAGCAAGCATATAGTAGTTCATAAACCATTAGTAGCTTGAGTGAACTCCACTATTACATGCTTATGAGAGCAAGAGAAATCACCACTTACCTTGTGAAGCTTAATCATTCTTAGTCTATACAGGATGGATTGAAGTCACCATGTTTGTTAATCTGTGTAAGATTTGAGTCAATAATTGCTTGAGTCTTTGAGATTTGACAATCCTAAGTAATTTTCTTTCACGATCTTCTATGTATGCTTGGGAATTGCTAGGGAAATATTGTTTTTAGTTTTATTTACTTGCTCAGGACGTGTAAGAATAAGTGTGGGGAATTGATAACTACCATTTTATCGAGTTATTTTGGTCCTTAATATCACTGTATTAATCCTCTCATGTGTTTAATTATTGATTATTATCAAGTTTTATGAGTTGGATTTATTTTTGGACTTTATTGTAAATTCTCCTAAATTCTGGACTTATATGCAAATTTTGTCTTTATTTGTAGGAGATCGAGATGAGCCAATGGATTAGACTCGAGTTGGATCAAATATGACTTCATTTAAGGCTAGAAGGATATTTTAAGCTGGATCAATCTGGACCTTTCATCGTGATCGAGGGCAATTTAATCAAGAGATCAGATCTGAGCAATATGGACCATCCGATGAAAGCGGCTTATCCTAAGTCATTTACCCAGATTTGGAGAGATCCAGTCCATACATATTGATCTGTACATCTGAGCTCTTCATCCAGATTCAACTGATCGTGATTATCCCTTCGGATGGATCAGATTCATCCATTCAAAGTCAGAGAATTCTCAGCCGTTGGATGCACAGCCCATTAATGGATTAATCAAGGCAATCAAAACCTTGGTTAATGGACGGCTGGGATTGATCCTGCTTGGATCAGACGGCTGCTAAAATGAAGCTTAAAAACCAACATTTTCCCAATCGCCCTCTTCATCGCGCAGCATAGTTCTTCATCTCCTCCAACAGGCGACACCGGCATTTTCCGCTTCCATGCGCGAGCACCGCCAGCCGTCCACTCCCTCCGCCAAGGCCGGTGGTGGTCCACCCATCTCCTCCTCCATCCAACCAGCTTCTCCACAGTTGGTTTCGACCATCTCCGCCCGACCATAGCTGCTTCTTCACCGTCGCCAGCCGCTCATCTTCCACAGTTCCGACCATTGCTCTGTCGCTGGCGATCAATTGGAGACGGGATTCCTCTCTGCTTTCATCTCATTCCAGCCTCCACAGCTTCGGCAGCCACACCTCAGCTCCGGCAGCTCATCCAGCAATCTATTTTCCAGTAACCATTTCCAGCTTCGTTCACAACTCCTATTTCTTGCCCTGTTTTAGCTTTCCGGCATTCTCATTCGGATTGCAATCCTTTGGTTGATGTGTTTGATTGTTCTTTGTTTAGTTTGTTTTGAATGGTTGTAATTAAATTCACTTCCACATTTAGATTTGCATGCATTTGTTTGATTTCTTACATGCCAACGTAGTGTTCGGTTAAATGCTTCTTAGAGTAATTAGGATGTAATTCATTAGGTTAAATTTAGTTTCATGCTTTACTTAAGTTGCTTTCTTTAATCATGTTTTTAATTGTTTGTTAGTTAAATCTTTTCTTCCCTTGAGCCTTAGCAGCCACCTCCACCTTGCTTCCATCCACTTTCCTCCACGGATTCGAGGAGGAACCGATTCATCGAGAGATTTCGACGACGTCCTCCATCTCCACAGCATCCACCTTCTCTTTCGGATTCGAGGAGAAGTTTCGATCCGACTACACTTCTTCGAGCTCAACCGGATCCGTGAGAGTTCGGAGCATCCATCAAACTACTGGATTCAGGAGTTTGCACCATCTCACATCCACTGCCATTTGCGGAGTCTCGATCGAGCTTCGTTGGATTTAGCCGAAGGACCTTGTTCATTCACCGGGCCTATCTTGGGTTGATCAGATTAGTTCCTTTTCCAATTTTTTATTGCTTTAATTCCTGCACTATTTGATTTAATTGTTGCATGTTAGTTTAGACTTTTAATTACCTTGCAATAGTAGGATTAGTCTTTCAAAAACCCAAACCTCCAATCTTCAATAGAAAACCCAAAGCAATAATTAGAAATCCTAAGTTTGCTATTCTGTCAATTACACTCGTTGGGAAACAATCTGGGTCATCCACTATGCTATATTAGTGTAGTTAGGGAGTTCGATAATTAATTTGAAATAGTACCATGACAATTACTCGTTATCAATCCTTCCAACGGTGGATCCCTCTAAGGGCTTGTTTGGGAGGAGGTAAGGCAAGGGGAAAGGAGGGTAAATAAAGGGAGGGGAATTTTTACCTTTGTTTGGGAAGGAGTGAGGAAAGGGGAGGGAATGGTAGGCAAGGGGAAATGTTAACCAGCTATACCCATGGAGAAGGTGAAATTCGGTACACTCCAAATCGGGGTGTAAGGAAGGGGAAAATTAAATTTAATATTTTTTCTTCCCATTTTATCCCTCTTAGATATATTATTTATTTTTAATCCTTTAGTTTCGGTCGAAAACGACGTTCCCTCTTCCTCTCCCTCTCGCTCTCGTTCTCGCCGCCGCAGAAGACAAATTCCTCTTCAACCATTTCACTTTTTCCCGATTTCTCTTCCATCACTCTTGCTCCAATGTAAGTTATTTTTCCTTTTTGCTTTTTTCTTTTTTTTTTTTCGTTTCTGGATTTTGAGTTTGTGGATGAATGGATTTTTAGTTTCTGGATTTTGGATTTTGAATCTGTCATTCGTTGGATGAATCAATTTTGTTGATTTTTTTTTCGTTTTTTTTGTTTCTTCACTGAGATCATTCTTTTTTTTGTTTCTTTTTTTTTCGTTTCTTTTTTTTCCTGTTTCTTCATTGAATCTGTGGTCATTTATTTAACTTATAATTTATTTTGATTTTGTTTATTTGATTATAGATGGATGATCAAAATGATAAATGCAATAATTTCATTAAGTTGCATCGTATGCATCATCGGCATCGCTCGAGTTGTTTGTTTGTTTGGTTGTGGCTTGGTATACTGAAAATAGAAACAAATCAAATAGTCAAATTCCTCGTGTAATCTGATTAGAAGGAGAATATATACGAAATGAATTAATGACAAAACTCTTGACTAATGATCGATGTCGTAGTATAATTAGAATGAGTCATACGCATTTGTGAGATTGTGTAATCTTTTAGTCGAAGAAGGTGGTTTGCGACCTCTGACAAGGATCACCGTGGAAGAACAAGTAGCAAAATCACTCTATTTGCTAGCCCATAATGTTCTTACAAATCGTGAACTTGACTTCTTTTCTATCGATCGGGAGAAAGCGTTGAGTCGTCATTTCCATAATGTTTTAAGAGCTATAATAGAGTTGGAGGATAAATTTCTCAAACAACCGGATGGGTCAGAAATTCCTACAGAAATCTACAATAGCAATCGATTCTACCCATTTTTTAAGGTGAAAATATTATTCTTATCTTTTATCTAGTATAAATTCATGTATACATGTTAATAATTATTAATAATTTAGGTATGATTATATCATGATTGTATTGGAGCGATAGATGGAACACATATTCGTGTTAGAGTTTCTCCCTATGATGCCCCAAAGTTTCGTGGTAGAAAGGATTTTCCAACACAAAATGTTTTAGCAGCATGCACATTTGATTTGAAATTCACTTATGTCTTAACCGGGTGGGAAGGCGACCGATTCAAGAGTACTAAAAATGCATTATCGAACAAGATTGTCTTAAAATTCACAAGGTAAATTAAATGACATATATTGTAATTAAATTTTCTCACTTTTACATTTTGATAACACATAATTTTTTTTAGAAAAATACTATCTTGTTGATGCTGGATTCATGTTGAAAAGCGGTCTTATTACACCATATCGATGAGAACGTTATCATTTGAAAGAATATAGCCGCAATCCACCACGAAATGCTCGGGAGTTATTTAACCTTCGACATTCTTCTTTGCGCAATACAATTGAAAGAGCTTTTGGAGTTCTTAAGAAAAGATTTCCTATTATAGGAAGTTCGACAGAGCCAAATTATGGCATTGAAACTCAAAAAAAAATTATCCTCTGTTGTTGCATTTTACATAATTACTTGATTAATATTGATCCAGATGAGGGATTGCTTGCTGAGGTTGATGCTGAACTTAGTAATAATAGTGAATATCAAGAGGAAAATCATAGTAATAGGGATGACCATGAAGAGACAAGGAAGGGTGAATTGCTTAGGAATTCCATAGCCACGGCTATGTGGTTAGATTATAATATGTGACATTTATGTTTTTTTTTGTTTATCTTGCAATTTTGGATAAATTCTCTTGTATTTAGATGATTATGAAAGGTGTCATTTTAATTTATTATGTTACTTGGATTTTATATCATATGATTGTTTATGTGATTGTGTTTTAAGTGTTACTATATTTTTTTTTTAAGGATGACTAAAAAGAAGGATTTGCAAAGTGAAAATGCAAGTGCAAGCAAGGGGAATAATTATTGTTGTTGGAATAAAGCAATGGATGATGTTCTTATTGATGCATATTTGAATCAACATAATATAGGCAATAGGGTTGGTGGAACCTTTACTACACATGCATATGAAAATATTCTAAATGAATTGAAAGTAAAATTTTCCAACAGACCTATTGATAAGGAGAAGATTCAAAATCGTATGAAACATATTAAAAGAGGTTGGTTTTCATGTTATGATTTATTCAAGAATGGTATGAGTGGTTTTGCATGGGATCCTACTACAGAAACATTCATTCATAACGAAGTTTGGCAACAATTAATTGAGGTGAGTTTTGTAATATGCATTTGAAAATTATATTTTATTTTTCTCTTGTGATATTATCTATAAATGAATGTTTGATGCAATTGTATTGTAACTTGTAGATAAAACCAAAAGCTGCCGAATGGAAGAACAAGCCTATTCGAAATTATGAGAAGTTAGTTCAATTATATGGAAAAGATAGGGCTACAGGTCAATATGCTGAAACTGCATCAGAAATGCAAAAGAGAAAAGCGGACATGGAAATGGAGGATAATATTGGTGGAAATAATTTTGAAACCATTGATGAAGTTGAATGTATGATATCTCAACAAGAAATCTATTTGAACAATTGAATCGATTAATGAAGATGCCCAACTTCCTAATGGTTCTGCACCAACTAAATCTCAATCAAACTCTTTTGTTGGAGCATCATTCAATAACAAGAGGGCAAAGAAAGGTAAAGTTGATGATGATAGTATAAGCAATGCAATTGAACAAGTAGCTCAAGCCATTGTGAGTTCAACAGCTGAAATGGTTAAGTCAAATGAACTTCCTATTTCTGAAAATGAAGTGTGAAATTTGTTAAGTCAATTAGGCATTGAGCAACATAAAATTTCCACATGCTATTTGTATCTTGTTCAACGCCCGAAGATGTTGAGAGCTTTACTTGGATGTCCTCATGAATATCGCAAAAATTTATTATTCCAAATGATGGATGAAGAGAATCCACCACATGATTAGTTTGTTGTTTGTTATGTGGTACACACAATGAAAAATTTTGTTTGGATGTACCAAATCATGTTTTTGGATGATAGATACTTGGATGATTTTGTTTGGAGGCTACATATTATGTATTTGGATGATTTTGGATATTTGTTAGACTATTATGTATTTGGATGATATGTATTTGAAGTTTGTTGCTTGATGATTGAATATACTTTGTTCTCATTATGGTATGGATATTATTTTATTCTTATGATGGTAGAATTTATATACTTTGTTCTTATTATGGTATGGATATTATTTTATTCTTATGATGGTGGAATTTATATACTTTGTTCTTATTATGGTGGAATAGATATATTTTGTCCTGATGTAAATTGATATATTTTATACTCTGCTTAAATTGATATTTTATGTAGACAAATTTAGCTACCTAGAAATTCATATTTTTTATCCATTATCTTGTCTGCAATTTATCCAAATATCTCATAATAAATATAATATCACGATTCATATGCCCAATAAATTTTTTTAAACGACAAAACTTTTTTTTGGCATGTTAAATGAGGTCTTGATTTTTTTGTTGCAATATTATTAAGGGTATTTTTGTAACTTTATATATTTAACTTTCATTCCCCTTCCTTTCCTTCCAAACAAGGTAATACACATTACGTTAATGAACCCTCCCTTCCTCCCAAACAAAGAGAAAGTATATATTTCCCATCCCATCCCTTTCCCTCGCTTCCCCTCCCTTTCCTTTCCATTACTTACACTTTCCTCACCTCCTCCCAAACAAGCCCTAAGGAGGCTCCCTGGAATGTGAATGAAGATACCCTATCCTTTTCCTTTCTCTGACCAAGGCTTCAGATACAGCGGTGTCTACCATAGCCTTCAGCTGGGATGGTAGCAAAGTGATAGGGCTCTCCTCTGCGGAAGAGGTTGTTGGAGAAGGGATCTCTTGTAAAGGCATCTCAATATCTTGCTCAACAGAAATGTTCCCACAGACGGCGCCAAGTGATGCGGCAACGAATTTGCTACCTCCTTTTAAGAGATTGGTGTTGGTGCAATCGGCCCAGGTTGACTCGAGTTTGACTCAAGCAAGTACCAATGATAGTATTTTGATGATAGACAAAACTCATGACATGGGATTGTCATGGGAAAGTCCAACATGGGATTGGCATGGGAAATCCAAAGCATTGCGAAGCCGTGCGCTTGGTGCATTTGGGAAGTCTTGAGAACTTGGCAAGTTCACTAGGCTCGGGGTCCTTGAGTCGGTGAAGGAGGGCATTGCGAAGTCGTGCGCTTGGTGCATCCGAGGGACCGCCAGACGGGGAGCGAATGGAGTGAGCCCAAAGGGGAAGCATACTTCGAGGGCATGAGACGCGAAGGATGGCGTTGCGAAGCCGTCGCGGCTTGCGTCAGGGCGTAGTGAGGAAGAGCTTGGTGGGAACTCCATGAGGATAAGGTGGACTTGGCCAAGTGGCTAAGGCCGAGTGTCGAGGCTCAAACAACTTGGTGTTTGAGGTTTTGCCGACATCAGTCGGTGGCGTAGATGTCGATCGACTACTCGTCGGGTTCGACCGGTGTTCGAACCAGGTTCGATCGAACCAAGATCGCTGCCGCATCACGAGCGCCATTGAGGGGCGGACGATCGATCACGGGTTGGAACTTAACCAACGTGTATCTGGCCGTTGTGAGACAACGGCTACGGGACCAGTCGACTGATGGTCATGATCAGTCGACTGATGGGCACGAAAATAGCTTGATGCAGGTTATAAATGGAGCTCGAGTTGGAGGATTTCGCCATGGTTTTTATGGAGCTATTGGAGGGGAATTTCTGCTGCATTCCAGTCCTTCAAGAGCCAATTAAAGCAAGCAACAAACAAGTGATCAAAAGCAATCGGTGAAAAGTGTTTCTTTTGTATTGTATTTGTATTTGTATATTACTGTTGTAATTGCTTGTGAGAGGTTTCTCCACCTCCGACGTGTAGTCGAGAAGGAGTTTAGTTAGTGTCGTGCGCATAACTAGAGCTCGGTGAGCTCACCCGTGGAGTAGGAATCATTTGGTTCCAAACCACGTATATCTTGTATTGTGTGATTGTGTATTGTTGTTAGTTTCATTATTATTGTTATTCCGCTGCGCTAACAACAATCGTAGACAAGCAACGCAACGAGAACGAGCAAATTCCGTTATGCAACGAAAGAGGGCTATTCACCCCCCTCTAGTCGGTCGATCGATCTCCAACAAGTGGTATCAGAGCCAGGTCGCTCTTCAAGGACTAACCGCCGTGAGAGTACTACAAAATGGCCGGCTTCATCCATCCACCAAAATTCGATGGAGATTTTGCTTGGTGGAGGAAACGGATGGAGGTATATCTCGAATCCAATTTTGATTATATGATTATTGTAGAAAATGGTTTTGAGATGCCTAGGGACAAATACAACAAGCCAATTGAAAAGTCAAGGTGGACCCAAGACCAAATTAAGGACTTCAAGACAAATCTCGAGGTAATAAAATTATTTAGTGATTTGTTACCTAACAAAATTTGGTCTAGTTTGGGTGACTATAGGGATGCAAAGGAATTATGGGAGAAGATAATGAAATTTCAAGAAAACTCCCAACCGGCACATGTAGAGGATAATGCCGAAGAAGAAGCACCATCTACTTTTGATGATGTTGATGATTTGGTGGAGACCTTCACCTCTAGCGTTGAGGGGGAGGAAAGGATTTCAATTCCGGAGCAAGATCAAAATGAAGCTTCTACCTCCGGAAGAAGTGAAGAGGCCTCCACCAACTCCCTAAGTAACTCAAGTGTTGTTATTTTAAATAAAAATCAAATAATATGCTTTGAGTGTAGGGAGAAAGGGCACTACAAGAGTAAATGCCCTAAATTGGCTAAGGAAAAGGCATCAACACCAAAAGTCAACCCAAAGTCAAAGGATGTCGGTGTTCCCAAAATCAAGAGCAAAGAGCACATTGTGTGCTTTAAATGCAACCAACGGGGACATTACCGAAGCAAATGCCCTAGGGGGAGGAAGAAAGGGCAAGAAGGTGTGACTCATGTAGGGGGAGCTTCTAAAGCTAACCCTAAGGTACATTTAAATAATGCACCATCAATTTCTAGAATTAAAAAACATGCTAAGAATTATTTTAGTTCTCTTTCCATTATTAATGAAAAGCATGCTAGGAGAAACAATAAGGTTTATTGCTTAGGTACTAAGCATGCTAGTTTCTCTAAGGACAAACCTAGGACTCAAAACACTAGATCTATTTTACCTAGGGAGTCAATTAGCAGAATTGAAGAAAACTTGGGTGTTAATCCCAAGAAATCTAGGCATATGTCTAAAAAGAAAAACATTTCCCAAAAGATAAATGAAAATTCAAAATTGGGAAAATTAGAATTAGAAAATCAAGCCTTGAGGTCAAGGCTAGAAAAATTGGAGAAGACCCTAGCAATAATATCAAATTCGGTTAAGGGGTCTAATGTACAAAAGTCAAGACCTAGAAAACAAGAAATGTCTAAGGGCAAGAAGGGTTTGGGTCACAAACCTATGTCCTACCATAATATTCCATTTAATTATGGAACCACATCTAGGTCTAGGAAAACCAAGGCTAATAGGGAAGCCATCCCTAAGTCTAGCCATGGTATGTGTTTAGTGGCTAACACCTCAAAGAAATCAAATGTAACCACTAAGAAGGTCAATGGAGGAGTCACCTCTAGAGTTGACCCAAGTAAGACCCATTTGACTAAGGCTTCAAAGCCAACAAGGGTCATTAGAAAGGTATCTAGGGAAGTTATCCCTAGGGAATACCTTGTTAACCCAAGGAGCTCTAATAGGTATTGGGTTCCTAAAAGTGTGATTGATTCACGCTAGATGGGTTAGGGTGTGTCAACCCTAAATGGATGGGTAGTTAACCTAACTATAGTAGAGTTGACACATTAGGATGTGTCAATGTGCTTGAGAAGTTTAGAATGATTTAAATTGGCACAATTAGGTCATAGAGGTCATGGTGTGCTATTTTGGGTTTTTAGCACACTAGGGAAATGAATGGTTTAAGGCAAAGTGAGTTTAATCCCTAGAAATGGAAAATTGATTTTAACACTTAGGTATTTTATACCTTAGTATATTTTTCTTGCCATGCTTTATTTGCCTTGCCATGTCATGACATTATTTTCATTTTTATCTCTAAAAATGTCATGATCATGTTTAGACTTATCCTTATATGTCATGTATGCTAAAACATCATTCACATGTCATGACATCATGATTTTGGCATATGCTCTTATTTATATTATATTTATGCCATAATCATATCATGCATATAAATAAAATGAAATTAAGGACTATGACATGATTTGATGGGAATCAAATAATATTGCATAGAAATATGCATGAGACCATTAAAAGAACAAAAACCCACATCTCACTAGATTAATTGCCTTGAATGTGTTTTACACATCTAGAGATAAGTGAGATGTTTAAGGAAAAGAAATTAAAGGTTTTAAAAACTTTTTGAAAACATTTTGAAAAACCTTGGTGAAGCCTATCTTTTGATAGCTATCACCATTGAATGGGATGATACAAAGAGGGCTCTTTATTGAAGCTTTTCTTAAATTTTGGACTTTGTATCAATCTCCTAATTTAATGGGTAAAATAATTTTCTGATATTTTTCACCCATAATGATTGTGATAAGTAATATACATACCAAATTTCAAGATTTATCAATTTATGTATATTTACTTATGAATTTTGAAAAGTCGTTTCAAAATTGCAAATCTGATTATCGGATCGTACCCGGGAGGCCCGGTCGTGATGATCAATGTCGATCACCGGTTTTTGACGTAGTCGACTGACAATGCTGATTTCGGGTAAACCTTGTTGGTTAGGCCCATGTTCAGCCATGTTTTGGTCCCCTAACCACTCCTAACCCTAGGACATGCTTGGGAGAGCATTAGAGAGGGTGGAAATCCATTGGATATGGATTAGGAGAAGGGTTGAGGGTGAGTATCAATTTTAAGGTGGATGAGAGTTCATTGTTGAACTTTGCCTTAATGTTGATTTGGTTAATGTTCCTATTGGCTTAGGGACTCTCCAAGGACATTGTTGGTGCAATGGTCAAGGGGGAGCAAGCCTCTAGGGGGAGGCATCCATCATGGGAAGATGGATGTGTATTTCCTCATGGGAGGAAAATTTGGGTTGCCTCTCTTTAAGTGATATGGGATCACTAGAAAGATGGTAGGCATGTGTTCCTCCAAGGGAGAGATTGTAAGATCTCATTGGGATATGAGACATTCATACCCTTGGGGAGGACCTTTTTGATGTAATGTCAAAAAGGGGGAGATGTTACCAAGTTACCATTTAGGTTTGGAATTCTCATTTGGGATGTGAGAATTGCCAATATGGGAGAATTGGTAGACTTGAGATGGTAGTTTTGTCAATCATCAAAAAGGGGGAGATTGTTGGTGCAATCGGCCCTAGTTGACTCGAGTTTGACTCGAGCAAGTACCAATGATAGTATTTTGATAGACAAAACTCATGACATGGGATTGTCATGGGAAAGTCCAACATGGGATTGGCATGGGAAATCCAAAGCATTGCGAAGCCGTGCGCTTGGTGCATTTGGGAAGTCTTGAGAACTTGGCAAGTTCACTAGGCTCGGGGTCCTTGAGTCGGTGAAGGAGGGCATTGCGAAGCTGTGCGCTTGGTGCATCCGAGGGACCGCCGGACGAGGAGCGAATGGAGTGAGCCCAAAGGGGAAGCATACTTCGAGGGCATGAGACGCAAAGGATGGTGTTGCGAAGTCGTGCGCTTGGCGCATCCGAGGGACGTAGGCCGAGGGAAGAGAGCTTCGGTGGGGAACTCCATGAGGGATAAGGTGGACTTGGCCAAGTGGCTAAGACTGAGTATCGGAAGCTCAAACAACTTGGTGTTTGAGGTTTTGCCCGACATCAGTCGACTGGCATAGATGTCAGTCGACTACTCTAGGTCGTATGGGTTCGACCGATGTCTGTGAACCAACCTAGATCGATCACGACTACCATGGAGAGGCGATCATTGTTAGAACATCGATCATTGCTTAAGGAAGCGATCGATCACACCTGCTAACGCAGACGCGAATGGAGTCGAGCTCGCTAGCACTCGACTGATGGATGATCAGTCGACTGATGGGTGCCATCAGTCGACTGATGTGTGATTCGTTGGAACTTAACCAACGTGGATCTTGCCGTTGTGAGACAACGGCTACGGGACCAGTCGACTGATGGTCACGATCAGTCGACTGATGGGCGCGATCAGTCGACTAATGGGCGCGAAAATAGCTTGATGCAGGTTATAAATGGAGCTCGAGTTGGAGGATTTCGCCATGGTTTTTGTGGAGCTATTGGAGGGGAATTGCTGCTGCATTCTAGTCCTTCAAGAGCCAATCAAAGCAAGCAACAAACAAGTGATCAAAAGCAATCGGTGAAAAGTGTTTCTTTTGTATTCTTGTTTGTATTTGTATATTACTATTGTAATTGTTTGTGAGAGGTTTCTCCACCTCCGACGTGTAGTCGAGAAGGAGTTTAGTTAGTGTCGTACGCATAACTAGAGCTCGGTGAGTTCACCCGTGGAGTAGGAACCATTTTGTTCCGAACCACGTATATCTTGTGTTGTGTGATTGTGTATCGTTGTTAGTTTCATTATTATTGTTATTCCGCTGCGCTAACAACAATCGTAGACACGCAACGCAACGAGAACGAGCAAATTCCATTATCCAATGAAAGAGGGCTATTCACCCCCCTCTAGCCGACTGATCGATCTCCAACAATTGGATGATGACATCAAGGAGGATTGGGGTCCTCTCCGATTGCAACAATAAAAGAAGGAGATGATGATGATGAAGAAAGTCACAGAGAATGATAACATAAGGTTTAACGTGATTCGGAATTCCAATTCCTACTCCACGAGATGAGCTCTAGAGTGAGCTACGGTGCTAAACACCTTAACTATAAAATCTCTCCTTCTCAGAAGCACTTCCGGAGGCGAAGAAAATCCCTTATAAGTCAAAATGTGCACAAAGTAAAGAGATGAATGAAACTGAAGTAGCCCCCTGCCTTCTTCTCCCTTCTCTGATTTTCTCCCTCTCCTTCCCCTTTGGCCATCCTCCTCTCCTTCGAAAAAGCTCCCCTCTCCTTCCGATGTCGCCCCAGTTGAGTGTTCTGAAGTCCCTTGAATGGAATCGATCCTCCGCTCCTTCCTTCTCTCCCCCCCCCCCTTTCTACCTACTCCCCTAGAGCTAGAGCTAGTTGTGATGTAACAAACCATCGAGATCACCATCCAAGTGGAGGGGCCCTTTTGCCTGAGGAATAATTCTGTTAGGAAGATAATAAATGGAGACTCGTGAGAATCTTATGTGGGGTCCTAGTTTGTTATACCACGTAACTAACTCTTATAAGCAAGCGTATTGAGGAGCATCCTCACCTTTTCTTTATCCTTTCTTTCTCCCCTAAAGGTCTTTATTTTCCCTAATCACCTCTTCCGACTTCTACATCAACTTGACCCTATTTCCTAGATGACCCTTGGATTACTTTCCTGACAAATTCCCCTGCACCCTTCTGGTTTACTTAAACCGAGGTATGTATGACTCAACTCGGCCCACCGAGTTGATATTTGGCCTTGTTCTGACCATCAAGCCCACGCACTTATACCCTCCTTAATTCCCTGAGTCATTTCCCGATTCACTTCCCGGGTCGCCTATCCGGCTTCTTTCTGGCCATCGGACTTCTCCGTCCTACCCTGTGTTGTCACCTCATCAACTCAATTTGCTCCCCCTAATCAGGTCTAGCAGTGCCAAGTCATATATCCCTTTCCTCATACTTCACCTTGATGGTCGTGACTCCTTTATACAACTCTCAGATCATGTTAGTGTAGTATCACTACCCATCTTCTCTCTTGAGGCAACCTTCTACATTTGAGTATATTTTTTAGTTGTCCTATTCATTCATACGCTTATTGTATTTCATCGTACACATACTTTGGATGAGATTTCTTTACCTCTAAATCTTTTGAAAATGATAAAATATAATGGGTGTTGCATTCGATTGATCCATGTGATATATCATAGTCTATGGAGTAGAAATCCAGAAGGAAAGTCGAACCATGTGAAATAATTATGTTATTTGTATTTCCACTACTTAAATTCTTACTTATATTGATTAGTTTGCTTTTTAATTTGATTGTTTATTTACTATCTTCTTTATAAAATTAAGTAATAATATTCACCCTCAATCGATCATTGCTTTGGTTCTATCAAATTTAACCTTGTACTTTTAAAATAAAAAGTTTTAATTTTCAAGTTATTCTTTATTCACCTCTTTCCTTCTAGTCACATCATTGAACTGATAGAGATTATAGGTGTAAAATACCAGAAAATAAAATAATACTGATTAATTAGGAAAGTACCAATGTAAAATATCGAAAACTAAAATAATACTGATTAATTAGGAAAGTACCCATCGGAACTTTTCAGGAAATTTTAAAAAAATTTGGATTTAAATGAAGTTCTTATGATATTTTATGGGAGGAATAATATAATAGGCTATTATTATTAAAGAGTTAATTATATTAAGTAACCTAAGATATATAACTATTAAAACCTAGGTTTAGTTATTTTCCCTACCTTTCTCCCCCCAACCGTAGCCACGACTTTCTCCCCTCCGGTTTCCCCAATTCGGATCTTCATCGCGATCTCCCCGTTCTTTCTCTCTCGATCAACCTCTCGGAAGCGATTTTCCATCGCCGAACCTTCTCCCTGCTCTTCGATCACCAGCGCCCTAAGCCAGCTCGCCGCACCGGTCAGTTTGCCTTCGCTCCGCTCTTCGCAACCACCCTCTGATCGTCGCAACAAAACGCCCTGACCTTCCTCTTACGCCGATTATGGTTTCTTACGCCTTGTTTCGCCGCCCATACCGTTTCCTTAGCCATCAAGAGCTTGGCTTGCCTTCGGTAATCGACTTCCCATCTCGGCCAGCATCGATATCAGCGTCGTTGTGGTTTCCTGTCGAGAGGAGCATTGTGCGTCGAGGGCGATGCGCCATCTGCATCGGCAAGCACGACGACACCATCACTGCTGGATCTCTTCACGCGAATCTAGTTAGCTCGCTGTCGCTTTCTCCCACACCTTCACGGCAGCTCGATTCTGGAGTTCCGAGATCCTAAAGCGGCCACACTATTCCTCACTATCAAATTAAAAATGGAGGGGGAAGAGGACTGTGATGTTTGGGTGATCTGTGAGTTCTAATCGGCTGACCTATTGCTGCACCAGAAAAGCTCAGTTCTTTTGCTTCTTAGAGTGGTTGGAGGTCCGATCGACAGTCCAGTGCAATCTCCTCATTGACGGTATTCGTTGGGATGGACTTTAGTTTATATATCTCTTTAATAGGTTATGGATGGTGATAACTTGCAAATGATCAGGTGTTGAAGGAAATCTGAGTACGAGGTGTTGCAGTTCGATTGATATAAATTTGATACCCTAAAACTTGGATCAAGGAGTCATGTGATTGAAGCGATTGTTAGGTAAGCTTAGATATGGATACGTTATGGATGTATACTATTATATAGTTGGTCTAATGTTTGTTATGATTATGATGTTAGATCTAAAGCTAATCAAGATATAGGCTCAATTTGTGGATGTGATACCATCATTGGACTTATGATAGACTTTGTCAATGTTTGTGTGTTGAGTACAGGACTTTGATATGAGGCAGGTTCGCATACGCGAATACAATCAATACAGTCTACATAGCAGACGGGTATTTTGACTTATCTTTTAGATATAGTCATGTTAATATGCTTAGTTAGTTATAGCTTGCAATAATTTTTATGTTTAACTGCCTTGTATGTTATTGTGCCTACTTGATACATGCATTTGATCAGCTTTTAGTTATACCTTTCCTGTTTTACTTAGGTCATTGATATGTACCTATTTGTTGTGCATATTATTCGGAGACATATTTTAGTTGGTGATACATGCTTTAGTGTCATGCACCATCTTGCATGATTGCATGATGGCTTGACGGGGTTCCTTTGTAGTTGAGCCCACAGCCAGTTATATGTTCTGCACACACTGCCACTCATGGGTTAGTGGTACATCAGGAGGGTGTGTGCAGTAGCTCTGTCAAGCTTCGCTGGTCCGCATCAGAGTGGCGCAGCGGAAGCATGGTGGGCCCATAACCCACAGGTCCCAGGATCGTAACCTGGCTCTGATACCAAATAAATTGTCACGCCCCGAGTGAGTCCCCGCTAGACAAAAATCCGACAACATCTTCCCTGTACGGGTGACAATACGAAACTTACATACAAGGCCTACACAGCCACGATACATCGGTCAACACAATCGGAACAAAACTACACACGCAGGTCATAAATAGGCATCAGGCCAACAATCAAAGTAAATAACAAAAGTCTATCACATCTAGACTTATCCCTTTTGCCATCTGGGCAGGAATACACAATCAAATCCAATCGAATAAAAATCCGAATAGATGTCCATAAGGACATACCAAATATCATCAAAACATCCACGAGTACATAAATCAAACACCAGTCCTAAATCATACTCCAACAACATCCTGTCCACTCGGTCACTCTGAATATTGTCACTAAGGGGCTCCTCCGTCATTTGGATGATGAATATGCCCTCGAGACGTGACAATTTTATTAGTTTGCAATTTTGGTTTGTGGGTTTTGTGTTTCGAGGATTTTCTTTTCCTTGGATTTTTGGGAGTTCTCGTGTTTTGGGACCAGGCAAGCTGAAGGATATCTCTGAGCTATAGGAAAAGTAGTTGCCTTTAGTAGTCACTTTAATTTCCTTATGTAATAGGAAGTTATCATTATGGTTCTATTAGATACTTGCATATTTGCTTACAATAGGAAAAGTCACCTTGGGAAATTGGCCCTACTCATGGTCGTGGACGAGTTCGACGACGTATTGACTTTGAGGAATCTAACGATGATTTTAGAAGTACGGACTCTTTAGAGGTGCCGACTGATGTCGAATTAGAAAGCTAGTGATTTGGCCTGCTAGTCACCCATTGGAAGGTCAAGGAGTAAACCCTCAGAGAATATCAGTCCCTACTATTAGTGATTTGGTTATGGATAAGGCGTGTATACCTACACTGGTCAAGATGATGAAAGATCATTTTACCTTATTATAGGAGGTGTTGGATGGGATATTTATCTATCCCAGATTTCTTCTAGAGAAGATCCAGAACTCTTTGTTAAAAGAGAGATGGACTTTTGAAGTTATGCATCGATTATCGATTATAGAGTGCGATTGTTGTAGAAGGAAATGAATATCCTTCATTGTGGATAGAGGATCTATTTAGATCAGCTATAGGACACCTGTGTATACTCTAGGATTGATTTATGACTTGTGTGTTGATATTGTAGTGACATGGTGTCATACAATTATCATTGTCGTTGTGATGATTGTTATATCATTAGCCTAGAGTAAAAAGAATGCAGGTGTGTAGCGACAACAATTTCATACTTGGTATGAATTGTATGAGCTTTTGATTATCTTATTAGACTTATTGATGACTTAGTCGTTCAGGAATTTAGGAAGTCGTGTATTCTAGACATGATTGGATCAGTTGTGGTCGTTGGAGTTGCGTAACTTGGCCACTGTTGATGGTGGTAATTGGAGTTACGTACTCGGCCACCGTAGATGGTGGTTTCTTGGTATTGATTTGATTATTACCATAGATATGGATAGAATGCTTTAGCGGTACTACATCACTGACTGGTTGGACAAAAAATGTGATGGAATTTACTTGGTCTAAAGCTTGTGAAACTAGTTTCAGGGCTCAGACGATGGTTGACTTTTACGCCAGTGTTGATTAATTATTTTGGTGTGGATGGAAGGGTAGTGTACATGGATGCATCATTTCAGGGATCGGAGCAATTCTGATGCTATTGAATAAGACATATCCTAACCTTACGGCAGTTAAAGAACTGCAAGATAAGTCGTTATATATATGACGTGGATGCTGGGTTTCCGGCACCGCGGCGAGTGTGTGTTCGAACATGTTTCGCAAACATGTGCACAGCGGAAGGAATAAAATAATAAATCTAATTTATTATAACACACACATCACACGCATACATAGTACAACATGTGTAGACATAACCATAAATTTAAATTTTTGCAATAAAAGGAAATTTAACTACGTATACTTTACGTATCACGTGTAGCGGGAAAGCCATCAACCGGAACGATCCTCGCTAGAATCGTCTCTATCCGTATCCACGCCGAGTATCTTCGGGATGACTTCACCAAGTCACGAGCCTCGTCTTCGTATGGGTTACTAGCCTCGTGTTGAAAACGATGTGATCGAGAGAAGATCACGATCCGAATCCAAATTCGGATCCAAAAACGAGTCCTCAAAAACTCGCTTCTCCGGAGAGGTATTCGTCAACCGTTTGATGAATCCTTCGTCCTCCACCTATGAGGATTACCGGAGATCGAATCCCCGGCAAGGCTACCGCTGTCAGAGATCCAAACTTCGTCCAAACGACGCTCCGACGAGAGGTAAACAAGCTGTCTAGAAAACTGGACAGCTTTGGTGGAGGAGTAGGGCCGGCCAAAAAGGAAAGGTGGAAGCTCACCTTATTACCGAACCCAAGGGAGATCACAGGAGCTCTTCCGGCAGCAGCTCGATGCCGGCAAGTGGAGAAGACGGCAGCAGCTGGTCGCCGGTTGGAGGAGGTGGGCGGCAGCACTATGGTTGGCGCCGACTTCTTCAAAGGGGAGGAGGTGGGCGGCAACTCTAGGTTAAGGGAATTGAATTAGGGCTTAACAAACCCTTAAGCCCTGTTTTATAGAGAACTAATTCTCTTAATGGTTATTGGATCATAACCATAAGGCCCAGTTAAAATAAACCAAACCATGATGGTTTATTTTAAGTTAAAACGAACCGAACCAACTTTGGTTCATTCGTTTAAAATAAACCAAACCCTTTGGTTTATTCTCCTCCATTGGATTAGAACCAAACCATTTTGGTTCATGCATTATGTATTCATAAGACACGACCCATCCACGCTTCCATTGCGACTGAAACGATTTCATGCTCGCTCCATGTTTGGTCCAACCAAACCCAGTTTCTCTCGGTCTGAGAATCTCATTCTCAAGCTCATTTTAAATCCTTCGGATTATGCTCGTTGTGCGTGTGACCAAATAGGTTCTCGGTTTATGTTGGCCGTCTATAATTAACCATTAATAATAGAACGATCATGAGTGGCACCTAGTAGTACATCATGATCCCCAATTAACCGAAAATATCAACGGTTGATCCAGAACTATTTCTGAAACCCTTCAGCAGCTCGAATGAATCATGCCCCATTCCCTTCACTCATCTTATACCCACTTGGTTCAGGACATGGTCTATAGTGTCAGTCCCCACTAGGCTGACTACGTCACACCTAGCCCAAGTATCATTTCCTCGTCCTACGGATTCTAGTTACTGCACATGTATCGAAGAGTACCTTACTCTAAACATGTAATACTTTGGCCAAAGACTTTAGTAACAATCCGACGAGAGGCCATGGGTATACATCTCCTCGCAAGGAGTGGTGAATCCTTTATAGGCTATTCAAACACCTTCGATCACTTCGACTTATACCCAATCATCCCGGGTCCACATCTCCTCAGAGATGCTTGCTTAAGATGTCAAAGCATAAGTCTTTATGATCAAGATGACTTGAATACCGCAAGTCAAAGGAACATCGCACTTAAGCTACAGTAAGAACTTCATTGACATATCTATATATGCAGAGAATAATATGAAGTCTTACGGTTGGTCACTCTAATGAACTAGTTACCATAACTAGCATCCATGATTAACTCCGGACATCACAATGTCTCCAGCCAGTGAGAATCAGTTGCTTGGATACACCAAGGAGTATACCTCGTGCTAGTCTCGACAGAATTGATGGTGTCCAAATCCATCAATTCATCGACTAGGGATAATTTCGATACATCACAATTACACATGTAGAGATACTCACTAGTTGTGATCCAATCACAAATTCTCTCATGCCGTGAGTCGTATCACGGACATTCAGTAAATGAGTTTAAGATCTAATCAAATACATGAAACCATGTATACTCAAATAGTGAATCTTCATTTATCATATAAATGGTTCATACATAAGGCGATTGCCTTAGGACTTCTCTCATATATTACTAACAGACTCCCACTTGGCCTAATGCCAATCGCTACGGTATCCAATACCATAAGCTGTAACATGACCCTCAAACTTACTTTGAGGTAATTTCTTAGTCAAAGGATCCGCTAAGTTCCTTTCAGTGGGGATTTTCTCGATTTGTATTTCTTTCCTACTGATGATCTCTCTGATAAGATGATAGCAGCGAAGCACATGTTTGGATCGTTGATGAGACCTTGGCTCTTTTGCCTGTGCAATTGCTCCATTGTTGTCACAGTAGACCGGTATTGCTTCAACAATGGCTGGAATCACACCAAGTTCATAAATGAACTTCTTGATCCAAACCGCTTCCTTTGCTGCTTCTGAAGCTGCAATGTATTCTGCCTCAGTTGTAGAATCTACTACAGTGTCTTGTTTGGAACTTTTCTCTCTCACTGCGCCCCCATTCAAGGTGAACACGTATCCAGACTGAGACCTGGAATCATCCTTGTCTGTCTGGAAGCTGGCATCCGTATACCCGCGTATCACCTTGTCCCCTTCTCCATATATTAGGAACACATCCTTAGTTCTTCTTAAGTACTTAAGGATCATCTTAACAGCCACCCAATGATCCATTCCTGGATCAGACTGGTATCTGCTCGTGACACTCAGCATACGATACATTGGGCCTCATACATAATATAGCATACATGATAGATCCTATTGCGGATGCATAGGGAATCTTACTCATGCAAATCCTCTCGTCTTCTGTGAGCAGACACATATACTTCGAAAGGTGTACCCCATGCCTGATGGGTAGGAAACCTTTCTTGGATTCCGACATGCTAAACCTCTTTAGCACTCGGTCTATATATGTAGACTGCGAAAGACCAAGCAACCGTTTCGATCTATCTCTATAGATCTTAATCCCGAGGATGTAGGTTCCAAACTTGGTTTTCATACATGGAATCCATTTCCGACTTCATGGCTTCAAGCCACATATCCCTTTCTGAACTTGTCAGAACTTCTTCATAATTGGTAGGCTCCTCATCATCAATGAGTAACACGTCATTCGATTCACTTACGAGAAATCCATACCTCTCAGGAATATTGCGTTCTGCGGATCTCGAAGATGTGGTGTTCATCAAAGTCGGATTGCTCATCAGAATAGTATAGTTCATTTCAGGTATCTCATCAATGTCTATTTGAGTCTCTCGAGCCTCCTCAAGCTCGACGACACTCCCACTGTTTTCTTGCAAGAGAAACTCTTTCTCTAAAAACACAGCATGCCTTGAAACAAACACCTTTTGTTCCATAGGATGATAGAATTGGTAACCCCTTTTTTCCTTAGGGTATCTAATAAATAGACATTTATCAGACTTAGCATCCATTTTATCTGATACAGTCTGCTTCACGTAAGTAGGACAACCCCATATCTTCAAGTAAGATACATGAGGTTTCTTACTATTCCCATAAGTAGTGAACTACCTTATGGCATATTAACAAGTAAATAGTAAATTTATAGTCATAGAGGACTTGGGAAGATTCGCGCATTTATCATTGATCGATATCGTACCAAGGTCCGATTCCCGCTCTTATATCTGTAGTATATGGTGGAGTCCATTGAGACAATATACCATTGTCTCTTAGATAATCAAGAAACTCTTGACTTAAGTATTCACCACCTCGATCCGATCGAAGTATTTTAATACTTTTGTCATGTTGTTTCTCTACTTCATTTCTGAATTCTTTTGAACTCTTCGGACTTGTGTATATAACTCTCCCACTGCTCATCTTTTCTAGAAACAGTCATCTTGCCTTGCCTCTTTTTCATGATCGAATCCATCCACGATTCCAGATTCACATCGTGTAATTTCGGACATGTATTTCTTGCTTACATGGCCAACGATCAATGTCACATAGGAGTCTAATTGATTATCCTTTCGAGCACGCTTTCTTACTATTCCATATCTCCGATATGATAGTAAATTATGCATACATTTCAGTACAAGTAAAGCATTAAATAGTATCAACAATTGTTATTAAACGTCATGGAAACCATTTCTATTTAAGCGAAATAGAAACAATGTTCTTTATTAGAAGGAACACATTATCTTGTCCGATTAGACTAGTCCACTAGGAGCTTACAGACCATGCTTGTAATCGACTCTTGCCATTGTCAACTCACAAATTTGAATTTTTAATCTCGTCATGTTCCTTCTTCTCTTCATTAGCCACATTCTTAGAATCCCACATTGTGTCATCAATGAACACAATACCCAAGGAAATAGAATGACAATCAATAACGAAGATAAAGAGGATGGGCATCGGATGCCTTCTTCTTCTTCATGGACTCAAGATAAATCTTGTAGTTTCTTCTGGCCTTCCTTTGCCAGTGATGTCAAGTGCCCTTTTGTGATGGTTACGCCTTCTTTGCCTTCTTGTTCTTCCCTTTCTTTTGCCTTCCTCTTAGAACCTTTCTTTGAGGAATCAACTATGAATCGCTTTCTCCTCATGCTTGAAAGGCTCCACCATATTGAGCATGGGAATAGATTCTAATTTGTTCATCCAGATTTGTCACATAGTAAAATGCACTCTTAACAAAAATGCACAATACTTAATTCATGATCCATCAAAACTCCAGGTGGCTAGTCGATGTACCGTTCATCTTTAGCATCCCACTACAGAGAATTCTTGCATCTTCGTGGTGAAGAGGAGCCCAGAGAATTGAACCTTTGGATCTCCCGATCAAACAACTCAAGAAGATGGAAGACCGTATTAGCATCCATATGCTCATCATTTTTTATGTATATAATCGAATATGATGATACAACTCGCCAACTCGACATGCTTCACCGATAGACATTTGGTCAGGTTGCATCGTCCTTAGGATGGTTGGGAAGAGGCTCTTCAGGACATATGCTAGCTCGCCTTGAGAACAATTCTGTAAAATTCGCGTTAGGCTCAGTTTGTTTGAATCCAAAAGATACATAAATTGAAGCGTCATCGATTGCGACACTATACAAACGAGCTATATGAAAATAATTTTAAAAATGCATCAATATACATTTATAAATCCCATTCATTTTTCGAATTTCAAAAACCCCAAAATCACTTCGGGAGATCGTAGGTCCATCTCCGAATGGGCTGATATCCATCATAGATATGAACAACCTTAGAGAGAGTCCAATAGTCTTCACATAGGGTATCAAATATACCATTATATCCTATCAAATCACAATGTGCTATCAACTAATTGAATGTTCACACATACATCGGGTTGTTAACACATTAACAAGTATGCATCATATGCATAGCACCCAACTTCACCTCCGTTTACATCGACCTTGGAGAGAGTCCAACAAACCGATGCTCCAGGTTAAAGTCAACCCATTAATCAAGAAATAGTTTTAATATGGTTAGAGCGCATTCAACCAATTAGCCCGGCTTGGAGAGAGTCCAACAACCAAAGCTAACGATTGACCTCTGACTCTTACCATATTAGTATTAAACTATTCCATGGTTTGAACATGTTTGTTCGGCTTGAGAGAGTCCAACAACCCAAACAAGAAACAGAACTCTGGTTCTAACCATATTAATGGAAGGTGTAGGCTTTAATATTGAGTTAGGGTTTTATGTCTCATCCTCTTTGCATGCAAATAACTATTATCTACATGGCATGACATACATCTTGATCATCGATGACCGCGGTAATGATATGCATCTATATGCAATTACATGCATACATATTTGTCATGTCATAACTATTTATGTCAAACAAAATAATAATGTTTGATTCTCCAAATCAAATGATAAAATCTATCAATCTTTGGAATTATTAGAAAGTAATAGGAAACCAATTTAAATCATTTGATAAATATCGACTTGGAAATAAAATAATTTTTTGATTTCAATCAAATCATGATTAAATTAGGAAAAATTTCCAAAATCTAATCAAATATTTTATTTATGGAAAATATCAATTTCCATAAACTTCAACTTTCCAAAAGTAGAAGATTTCCATAAATACTTCTAGACTTTCCAAAATTGAAAAATTTCCATAAATACTTCTAACTTTCCAAAAGTAGAAAATTTTAGAAATATCATTATGACTATCATAAACAATTCATTATTTGAAACATAACCCGGCTCGATACCCTCGTTGGGTTTTAAGCTCTATTACAGTGTGTGTTCGAACATGTTTCATAAAACATGTGTACTGAAGGAATATAATAAATAAATTTATTATTAACACACACACACGCACATAGTACAACATGTGTATATGCATAACCATAAATTTAAATTTTGCAATAAAATTTAACAGTCATACCTTTATCACGTGTGAAGGAAAGGCATCAACCAATCCTCGCTAGAATGCGATCTATCCACGAGTATCTCTTCGACTTCACCAGTCATGAGCCTCGTCTTCGTGCAGTTACTAGCCTCGTGTTGAAAGGCGATGTGATCGAGAGAAGATCACGATCCAATCTAAATTCGGATCCAAAATGAGTCCTCAAAACTCGCTTCTAGAGGGTATTCATGTTTTCCTTCTCCTCCACCTATGAGGATTAATGATCGATAATGCAATTTTAGGATACATGTCGCATAACGACGATAGAAAAGGAAATAATTGTAAAATCAACTTTGGTGGAGGAGTAGGGCCGGCCAAAAAGGAAAAAAGCTCACCTTGATTACAGGAGATCATCAAAGTTCAAATTTAGGAAACGAAAAGAAGGTGTGTATTTGGTTGGAGGAGGTGGGCGACACTAGGGTTGGTGCCTTCTTCAAAGGGGAGGAGGTGGCGGCAACTCCGGGTTAAGGGAATTGGATTAGGGCTTAAACAAACCCTTAAGCCCTCTTTTATAGAGAACTAATTCTCTTAATGGTTATTGGATCATAACCATAGGCCCGTTAACCCGCCATTAATATAAGTTAAAATAAACCAAACCATGATGGTTTATTTTAAGTTAAACACGAAACCAACTTTGGTTCATTCGTTTAAAATAAACCAAACCCTTTGGTTTATTCTCCTCCATTGGATTAGAACCAAACCATTTTGGTTCATCCATTATGTCTTCATAAGACAACACACGCTTCCATTGGAATCTAAACGATTTCATGCTTGCTCCATTTTATAAAACCCGGTTTCTGATGCGAGAATCTCATTCTCAAGCTCATTTTAAATCCTTCATTATGCTGCCGTGCGTGTGACCAAATAGGTTCTCGGATGTTATGTTGGCCGATCAATTAACCTTAATGCGATCATGAGTGGCACCTAGTAGTACATCATGATCCCCAATTAACTAAAATATCAAGCTGATCCAAAACTATTTTAAACCCTTAGCTCGAATGAATTGTCCCCATTCCTTCACTCATCTTATCTTATACCCACTTGGTCACATAGACATAAGTCAGATCGCCCAGAACAATACCTTTGTCTCCTTGAGTTCTATGTGAGTACGAAGAGTACCTTACTCTAAACATGTAATGCTTCAAAAGACTTTAGTAATAATCCGACGAGAGGTAGGGTATCTTACATCTTTGAGTGGTGAATCCTTTATAGGCTATTCAAACACCTTGATCACTTACTTATACAAACTAATCTCCATGGTCCACATCTCCTCGAGATGCTTGCTTAGATGTCACATAAGTCTTTATGATCAAGATGACTTGAATAAAGTCGAAGGAACATCGCATTAAGCTACAATTTATGAACTTCATTGACATATCTATATATGGCAAGAGAACAATATGGTCTTACTCTCCACTCCAATGAACTAGTTACCATAACTAGCATCCATTAACTCCGGACATCACAATGTCTCCCGGTGAGAATTAGGATACACCAAGGTATACCTCGTGAGAACTCGTTCGCTAAATTGATGGTGTCCAATCCATCAATTCATCGACCTAGATGGATAATTTCGATACATCACCACATGTAGAGATACTCACTAGTTGTGATCATATCACAAATTTTCATCAGTCGCATGACATTCAAATGAGTTTAAGATCGATCAAATACATGAAACCATGTATACTCAATAGTGAATCTTCATTTATCATATCGTCTAATAATTTTTACTTAAAGCGATTGCCTTAGGACATCTCTATATATTACTAACACTCCGGCTAATGTCATACCTTCACTGTTCAATACCATAAGCTTTAACATGACCCTCAAACTTACTTTGAGGTAATGTCTTTCAAAGATCAAAGTCCTTTAAGTTTTCTCGATATTTCGATTTCTTTCTTCTTGATCTCTCGATAAGATGATAGCTACAGCACATGTTTGGATCGTTGATGAGACCTTGGCTCTTTCGCTGTGCAATTGCTCCATTGTTGTCATATATATGGTATTGACAATGGTTGGAATCACACCATGTTCATAAATGAACTTCTTGATCAAACCGCTTCTTTGCTTCAATGTGATTCTCCCTTAGGGTAGAATCTACTCACAATGTCTTGTTTGGAACTTTTCTCTCATTCTCGCCGTTCAAGGTGAAGAGATCTGAGATCTCGAATCATCTCTTCAAGTTGGCATCCATACCGCTTATCACCATGTCCCCTTCATATATTAGGAACACAGTCTTCTTAAGTACTAAGGATTCTTATTACCTCAGCTTATCCATTCATTTAGATCGGGATCCATCTTCGTCGGACGCTCGATACATCGATCGTCATTATAACATAGTATACATGATAGATCCTATTGCGGATGCATAGGGAATCTACTTATGCAAATCCTCTCGTCTTACCTGAAAAATCTCCATCATGAGATGGTGTACCTCGATCTTTCTTGGATTCCGTCGATGATAAACCTCTTTAGCACTCGATCGATATATGAATAGATCGCGAAGACCAAGCAACCTTTTCGATCTATCTCTAGATCTTAATCCCGAGAGATGTAGGTTGCTTCTCCCGAGTCTTTCATGGAGAATAATGTCTTAACCAAACTTATGAAGATATCTTGAAACATCGTTTCCTATGTAGATGTCATCGACATACAATACTAGATGCTATCCACTAACCTTCTTGTACACTTTATTTTGAAATCAAACTTTTGCTCATCAAATATTCTCGGATGCTTGCTTGATCCATATAGGGTTTGCATACCTTGCCCTCGTTTTCACATATCAAGTATATATTAGAAACTTTTATGAATAGTCCTCATTATGGAGATATTGATGATTAGAAGAATTATTGGGAATAAGCTTAAGTACAAAATGGTTTTTGGACTTTAAGCTTAATAAACAGCTTATTGATTTAATGAGATTAATTCAATATGCTAAGCTTATTAATTTAATAAGATTAAATAAATATGTTATCATGATAGCCATAAGATTAATTCAATATGTTACCTTATTGATTTAATGAGATTAATTCAATATGATAACATAAGCTTATTGAATTAATAAGATTAATTCAACATGCATGAATGCCACATAAGCATGCCACATAAGCATGCCACCTAAGCTTGATGAGGTGGAAGGAGACAAAGGGTTTTTGACCTTTGGAATTTCTCCACATGTGGCCGGCCAAATAACTCCTTGTTTGATTATGTTTCAATGCAATTGATTGCATTGAATGTGATAGGAGGTGAAAGGTTTTTCAATCCTATAAAACACCCCATGGGGTGGCCGGCCAAGGGGTGAAGCTTGAGGCTTGGAGAGAGCTTGGTGGTGAGAGGCTTTGGTTGTGTGGCTTTTGTGAGTGTAGGCTAGCAAGAAGAGTGGTCTTCTTCTTCCTTTCTCTTTTTCCCTACCTTCCTCTCCTTTAGGGACTTCTCTAGCAAGAAGTAAAGGAGAGCTCTTCTAGTTTCTTTTGTGAGACAAGAGCTTACTCGTGTGGATACATATAGAGGCACGGACATTTGAACGTGCTAAAAGATCCAACAAACCCAAGGAGAAGCGGGATTAAAAAGGGTACGCAACAAAGGTAATATTCTCCTATAAGATAGGTTTTAAGAAATTTATTTTTGTACGAGGTTTTCTTTCGCAAGGATCACTTGGAAGGGATCCTATTTTTCCGTTGCGCATATGCTATTTTGCATAAGAAATCTCTGCAGTGGTATCAGAGCCACTTGCGAAAGATCGTATAAAAAATAGGTTTTCTCTATTTTATATATGATATAGAAGTAGGATAAATTTTATTATGAGTTGATAATTACATTAGCAAATTTTCAAACATAATAAAATATCCGATGTCTTTTAAAAGTTAAAATTGACATGGTGCATGGTTATGGCCTAGTCCCAAAAAGGTTGTGAATGTGTGTGTTGTAATTCTTAATACGGCCTGCGTGTCGTGCCTTTCTCCTAAAATTCTTGTTGTAAAAATTAGTTTTAGACTCGAATATAACTCGAGTATTTCTCCTTTTATAATATACAAAATAAAGATGGAGGGTCCATTGGAAGATGACGTTACAAGGAGGAAGTCAACAACACAAGACAACCAAAAGGAAGCACTTGGGAGAAGATGCTATCCCTAGGTTGACCAATCAATCTTTTCATTGGCTTGAGAAGATTCTAGAATAAGGGTCATAACCATGACACGCTTAGTTTAATATGTATGTGATGCATGTTAATTTAGCTTATATGTGATGTATGCTAATATGTATGTGATGCATGTTTATTTCTTAATAAGTCAAAAATGATATGCCTAACAAAGTTTGGTACTCACTACTTCCTCGATCATTTGTTGTTGGGTTTGCCAAAGCAAAGCAATGCATTTTATCTTGGAAGAGTGCGAGTGGACAATCGTGATGTCCCGCTATCAAACTTGGTTAAGACTTAATTAAGTTTTTCTTATTTAATTAAGAAAGTAGAGGCATATATTAGCTTTGAACATAAGTTTTAAAAATTAGTTTTGTGTGATTTAGAACATCGGCTTTGTCTTAGAAAGTGGTCGTTGCTCGATATCAAAGAAGGCCTCTGTGCCTACTGCACGGCGAAGTGGTTTAGGAATAAGTACTAAACTAATCTAAACTTAACCAAAGCTATTAAAGAGTTACATCAGATGTAATTGGCAAGATTGCCTACCTAATCATACTACGTCTTGGGCGATTAGCGAAAGCTAACTCAAGGCAAGTATGATGTGGATCTTTATCCCATATAAATTTATAGCTAAATAGAAGCTAATGATGTAAGCAAAATGTGTTTACCTACATCAATGATTAGCTCATATCAAAGCTATGAGAATTTAGTGGGAGCCTCATTTAATTAAAGGCCTAATTAAATGACTTAGGTATGATACTTAATTTTGCATTTTAATGTTGTAGATCACCTATGTCATCTAACATGACACACCCCCTGAACTTGCGTCTGTCCTTGAGAAAGACAAGCTCAATGGAGCTAACTTTCTAGGTGGTATAGGAACTTGAGGATTATCCTCAACAAGAACGTAAACTGTATGTCCTAGAGCGTCTACCTGAAACACACGCCCTGCCCACTCGTCTGAAAAGGATGCTTATAAGAAGCATCAAGATGATGCATTAGATGTGTCATGTCTTATGCTTGCCACCATGAACTCACGAGCTTGAAGCATGAAGCAACCATGGATGCCTATGGTATGGTTGAGCATTTGAAACAATTATATCAAGGACAAGCTACGCGGCGTTTTGAAGTGTCTAAGGCTCTTTTTGCATGCAAGATGCAGAAGGAACACTGTAGGAACTCACGTGCCAAAATGATTAGATGCGTTGAGAACCTTGAAAGACTAGGTTTTCCAGGCGAAATTGGCAGCCGATGTTATCCTGCAATCATTCAGGAAGCATATAATCAATTCGTCATGAATTATAACATGAATGAAATTGATAAGCCTTTGCTGAGATTCTCGGCATGTTAGAAGCTATGAACCAAATCTCAAGAAGAAAGTTAATGCGTACTAATGGTCAAGAAGGGCAAAGGTAGCGAGGCAAGGTAAGACCAAGCCAAAGGCAAGGCCAATTCATCCACTTCAAGGGTAAAGGTAAAGTACCTAAGGAAGGGACTATTTCCATTGCGGTGAGACTAGACCTTTGGAGCGGGCTAAAGTCTACCTTGAGGAAGTAAAGAAGAAAAGAAGTGGGACTTACGCCTCGGTATACGTTATAGAAGTTAATCTATCTATTTCTTCTACATGGGTATTAGATACCGGATGTGCATCTCACATTTGTACTAATGTGCAGGGACCGAGAAATTGTAGACTAATGGCAAAAGGCGAAGTGGACCTACGAGTAGGCAATGGCGCAAAAGTTGCTGCAGTAGCTGTAGGAACATATTCTTTGTCTTTGTCCACTGGGCTTATCTTAGAACTAGAGGAGTGCTTTTATGAACCTGCATTAACGAAGAACATAATTTCTGTATCTTGTTTAGACAAGAAAAACTTTTCTTTTATAATAAAGGACAAATGTTGTTCCATTTATTTGAATGAAATGTTCTATTGTAATGCACCACTTATGAATGGTCTCTATGTTCTAGATTTAGAAAACCCAATTTATAACGTAAATACCAAACGGTTCAAATCGAATAATTTGAACCAAATATATCTCTGGCACTGTCGCCTAGGTCACATAAATAAAAAACACATATCCCAACTCCATAAAGATGGATTATTGGACTCATTTGATTTTGAATCATATGAGGTATGTGAATCTTGTCTTTTAGGAAAGATGACTAAAACTCCATTTAGTGGACATGGCGAGAGAGCGACGGACTTGTTAGGACTCATACATACTGATGTATGTGGCCCTTTCAATGTCGAAGCCAGAGGAGACTATAAGTACTTTATTACTTTCACTGATGATATGAGTAGATTTGGCTACTTATATTTGATGAGACATAAGTCAGAATCCTTTGAAAAGTTCAAAGAATTCAAGAATGAAGTACAAAACCAACTTGGTAAGCGTATTAAGCTACTTCGATCAGATCGAGGTGGTGAATACCTTAGTCAAGAGTTTCGTGATCACCTGGCTGAGTGTGGGATAATATCCCAACTCACTCTACCTGGAACACCACTATGGAATGGTGTATCTGAGAGGAGAAATCGTACTCTATTAGATATGGTACGATCAATGATGAGCCAGACTGATCTACCTACTTCTTTTTGGGTTTATCTCTAGAGACAGCCGCTTTCACACTTAATCGCGTCCCATCAAAAGTCGTAGAAAAGACACCATATACGTTATGGACTGGGAAGAGTCCCAAAATGTCTTTTATAAAGATTTGGGGTTGTGAAGCTTATGTTAGACGTCAAGTCTCAGATAAACTAGGACCCAAATCAGATAAGTGTTATTTTGTAGGATATCCCAAGGAAACTAAGGGATATTACTTTTATAATCCCACACTTGGCAAGGTGTTTGTTGCCAGAAATGCTGTCTTTCTAGAAAGAGAATTTATTTCTAGAAAAACTAGTGGGAGTAAAATTCATCTTGAAGAAATTCAAGATGAAGATAACACTAAGGCTTCGATGGAAAATGAACAGGCACCACAAAGTGTTGTGGATGAGGAAATTGTTGCCCAAAGAGTTGTGGAGCAAACACCTATTCAAGTAGACCAACCTCTTCGTAGATCTGATAGGATCGTCGTCAACCCGAGAGATATTCTTTTCTCTTGGTGACAGCGGTGATGTATTGCTTGTCGATCTTGGCGAGCCTACATCCTATCAAGAAGCTATGATGAGCCCAGTTAGAAATGGCTAGAGGCCATGAGATCGAAATGGAATCCATGTACACTAACCAAGTATGGACTTTGGTTGATCCACGAAGGGTAAAACCCATTGGGTGTAAGTGGGTCTTTAAAGTAAAGGCCCGACATGGATGGTAATAAGCATACCTATAAAGGTAGATTGGTGGCTAAAGGATTCAAACAAATTCATGGTATTGACTATGATGAAACCTTTTCACCAGTTGCGATGCTTAAATCTATTCGGATCATACTTGCTATTGCAGCCTACCACGATTATGAGATCTGGCAGATGGATGTCAAAACTACTTTTCTGAATGGAAAGCTACTCGAGGATGTGTACATGACACAGCCTGAGGGTTTTGAAGATCCAAAGCATCCTGGAAAGGTATGCAAACTGCAAAGGTCCATTTATGGACTAAAGCAAGCCTCTCGAAAGGAATCTTGATTCGATGATGCAATCAAGGAGTTTGGTTTCATCAAGAATGAAGATGAACCTTGTGTCTACAAGAGAAATAGTAGAACATAATTGTATTTCTTATCTTGTATGTAGATGACATACTTCTCATCGGAAATGATATTCCCTCACTCCAGTCTGTGAAGATGTGGTTAGGGAATTGTTTCTCGATGAAAGACTTAGGTGAAGCTGCCTATATTCTAGGCATCAAGATCTATAGAGATAGATCTAAAAGATTACTTGGCCTAAGTCAGAGTACATACATTGATAAAGTGCTAGATCGTTTTGCTATGCAAAATTCCAAGAAAGGATTTCTGCCTTTATCACATGGTGTGAGTCTTTCGAAGACTCAATGTCCCTCTTCTAAGGAGGAGAGAGATCGCATGGATAAGATCCCTTATGCATCTGCCATAGGGTCTATCATGTACGCCATGCTTTGTACTCGTCCTGACGTCTCGTATGCTTTGAGCATGACGAGTAGATACCAGTCGGATCCAGGTGAAAGTCACTGGATAGCAGTCAAAAATATTCTTAAATACTTACGAAGAACGAAAGAATATTTCCTGATATTTGGAGGCAATGAGGAGCTAACTGTAAAGGGTTACAGTGATGCAAGCTTCCAAACAGACAAGGATGACTATAGATCACAATCGAGGTACGTGTTTTGCCTGAATGGTGGGTGTGAGATGGAAGAGTTCAAGCGAGGACACGATTCTTGATTCTCTGTGAAGTCGAGTATATTGCTGCGTCACGATGCGAAAGGAGGTATTTGGCTCATGAGTTCATCGATGAACTTGGGGTAGTTCCTAGCATTGCAGATCAAATAGACCTCTATTGTGACAACAATGGGGCTATTGCACAGGCTAAGGAACCTCGATCACATCAGCGGACCAAACACATACTGCGGCGCTTCCATCTCATTCGAGAGATCATCGATAGAGGAGATGTGAGGATATGTAAATCTACGAAGCTAACATCGCAGATCCATTGACCAAGCCTTTGGCACAGAGGAAGCATGATGGTCACACTAGGTCACTAGGTATTAGATATTATAGTGATTGGTACTAGTGCTAGTGGGAGATTGTTAGTTATAGCCCTAGAACCAATCATGTGATGGTTGAATAGGGAACATTTTGTATCATATTCTATAAAGGCAAAGGATTGGTTATTATATTTACGTCTTGCTTGTGCCAACTAAATTAAATATAATAATGCCCTAGAAAAGTAGATTCTTATCTACAGCACATCAATTGGCAGAATTGATTATGAGAGGCTGTAGAGAACACTTTCCTAAATGTTCCTAGTCAAGTATTAATATGCAAGGGCAATATTAATACATAAAGACTAGCATGTAGGTCAATTGATGACTTGATCTCACAAGTCATGGATATATGATATCAAGTTGACACATGGGTATATATTAGAGAATATATACTGAACTGACCCGCCATGAGAAAGTTTCATGGATCGTCATATGAGTATCATAAACTTTCTCATGTGACTATTGGTATGAATAGTCCTCAAACCTGAAGTCACTATGGTTCCCTACATAAGGAGTTATGTACTTTGGTATCGTCAAATGTCACCCGTAACAGGGTGGACCATAAAGGCGATTACTAGGTATATAACAAATTATGCGAAGGGATGTGAGTGATGTAGATGAGATCTATCCCTCCCATATGACGGGAGTGATATCTGTGGGCCCCTTGATTGAGTAGAACTACTAAAACACATGGCCATGCTCGAATGAGTTAATATGAGATATTGAGCTCATTTATTTGAGTTAGTTTACTCAGGGATCAAGAAACACATAGATTGATCGAGGATGACACGGTCTATGCCTCATTGGTCAATCTGATATCAAGGATAGAAGGACACGGTCATACATTATAGTAGTCACAGAAAGGTTAGTCGGATCTTGACTTATTTCGTAACTTGGGTAGCAATGATGTATTGCTAGATGCCGCTCATTGCTTGTGTATCTAAAAGAGTTTAGATCCATTGCCAACGTTATGAGAGCCTATAGGGTCACACACAAAGAGCATGATGATTAGAAGAATTAGTGCATTCTAGTTTGACTAGAATAATTTGGGAATAAGCTTAAGTACAAAATGGTTTTTGGACTTTAAGCTTAATGAGAATTTTAGCTTATTGATTTAATGGGATTAATTCAATATGCTAAGCTTATTAATTTAATAAGATTAAATAAATATGTTATCATGATAGCCTAAGCTTAATTGATTTAATAAGATTAATTCAATATGTTACCTTATTGATTTAATGAGATTAATTCAATATGATAACATAAGCTTATTGAATTAATAAGATTAATTCAACATGCATGAATGCCACATAAGCATGCCACCTAAGCATGCCACATAAGCATGCCACCTAAGCTTGATGAGGTGGAAGGAGACAAAGGGTTTTTGACCTTTGGAATTTCTCCACATGTGGCCGGCCAAACAAGGAGTGATTATGTTTCAATGCAATTGATTGCATTGAATGTGATAGGAGGTGAAAGGTTTTTCAATCCTATAAAACACCCCATGGGGTGGCCGGCCAAGGGGTGAAGCTTGAGGCTTGGAGAGAGCTTGGTGGTGAGAGGCTTTGGTTGTGTGGCTTTTGTGAGTGTAGGCTAGCAAGAAGAGTGGTCTTCTTCTTCCTTTCTCTTTTTCCCTACCTTCCTCTTCTTTAGGGACTTCTCTAGCAAGAAGTAAAGGAGAGCTCTTCTAGTTTCTTTTGTGAGACAAGAGCTTGCTCGTGTGGATACATATAGAGGCACGGACATTTGAACGTGCTAAAAGATCCAACAAACCCAAGGAGAAGCAGGATTAAAAAGGGCACGCAACAAAGGTAATATTCTTCTATAAGATAGGTTTTGAGAAATTTATTTTTGTACGAGGTTTTCTTTCGCAAGGATCACTTGGAAGGGATCCTATTTTTTCGTTGCGCATATGCTATTTTGCATAAGAAATCCCTACAAAATCCATATCTCTCAGGAATATTGCGTGTTCTACCAAATCTACGAAGATGTGGTGTTTCAATAGGTCCAGCCGATTGCTCATCACTATGAGTTATCGGTTGTTGTGCTTCACCAGGTATCTCATCAATGCCTATTTGAGTCTCTCGAGCCTCCTCAAGCTCGACAACACTCCCACTGTTTTCTTGCAAGAGAAACTCTTTCTCTAAAAACACAGCATATCTTGAAACAAACACCTTTTATTCCACAGGATGATAGAATTGGTAACCCCTTGTTTCCTTAGGGTATCTAATAAATAGACATTTATCAGACTTAGCATCCAGTTTGTCTGATACAATCCTCTTCACGTAAGTAGGACAACCCCATATCTTCAAGTAAGATACATGAGGTTTCTTACTATTCCATATCTCATATGGAGTAGTAGAGACTACCTTGGTTGACATTCTGTTTAACAAGTAAACAGCTGTCTGAAGTGCATAGCCCCAAAAGTACTTGGGAAGATTCGCATGATTCATCATTGACCTGACCATGTCCAATAAGGTCCGGTTACACCTCTCAGATACACCATTATGCTGTGGTGTATATGGCGGAGTCCATTGAGACAATATACCATTGTCTCTTAGATAATCAAGAAACTCTTGACTTAAGTATTCACCACCTCGATCCGATTGAAGTATTTTAATACTTTTGTCATGTTGTTTCTCTACTTCATTTCTGAATTCTTTGAACCTTTCAAAGGCTTCATACTTGTGTTTCATCAAGAACACATACCCAAACTGTGAGTGATCATCGGTGAAGGTAATGAAGTAGTTATAGCCTCCTAAAGCTTGAGTTGACATAGGTTCACATACATCAGTATGTATCAGACCTAGTAACTCTCCCACTCGTTCATCTTTTCCTGAAAAAGGTAACTTAGTCATCTTGCCTTTTAAGCATGATTCGCATGTATCGTATGAATCCAATTCAAACGATTCCAGAATTCCACATCGGTGTAATTCGGACATGCGTTTCTTGCTTACATGTCCAAGACGACAATGCCACATGTAGGAGTCTAATTGATTATCCTTTCGAGCATGCTTGTTGATCGCTTCGATATTGAAAATGTCACTGGATACGTCCAACGTATAAATGTCATTGCTCAAAGTTCCAGTTCCATAAAGTACGCCATTCAAAGTTATATAACAACAATTGTTACTAAACGTCAAATGGAAACCATTTCTATTTAAGCAGGAAATAGAAACAATGTTCTTTATTAGAGAAGGAACACAATAGCAATTGTCCAGTTCCAAGACTAGTCCACTAGGGAGCTTCAGCAAATAAGTTCCGATGGCGACCGCAACAACCTTTGCTCCATTGCCAACTCACAAATTTGACTCCCCTCTGACAAGTCTTCTTCTATTCCTTAGCCCCTGTATGTCATTACATATATGTGAGCCACACCCAGTATCCAATACCCAAGTGTCTAAGGAAATAGAATGACAATCAATAATGAAGATACCTGAAGAGGATGGGGCATCGGATGCCTTCTTCTTCTTCATGGACTCAAGATAAATCTTGCAGTTTCTTTGCCAGTGGCCTTCCTTGCCACAGTGCTGGCAAGTGCCCTTTTGTGCTGGTTTTGCCTTCTTTGCCTTCTTGTTCTTCCCTTTCTTCTGTTCTTTTGCCTTCCTCTTAGAACCTTTCTTTGAGGAATCAACTAACAGAATCGCCTTCTCCTCATGCTTCACAAAAGGCTCCACAGTCTTCAGCATATTGAGGAGCTCAGGAATAGTGGATTCTAATTTGTTCATCCGATAGTTAATCACAAATTGTGAGAAACTCTTGGGCAAACAATGCAGAATTAAGTCAATACTTAATTCATGATCCATCACAAACCTGAGGGTGGCTAGCCGCTCGATGTACCCGTTCATCTTTAGCACAAACTGCACTATAGACGAACCTTCTTGCATCTTCGTGGTGAAGAGGATCCTGGAGACTTCGAAACTTTTGGATCTCGCTTGCTCATCAAACAACTCATGAAGATGGAAGACCATGGTATTAGCATCCATATGGTCATGCTGCTTTTGCAGCTCAGGTACCATCGCAGCTAGCATGATGCAACTCGCCAGCTCAGAATCTGCCACATGCTTCTGATAGACCAACATTTGGTCTGGAGTTGCATCGTCCTTAGGATGGTTGGGAAGAGGCTCTTCAAGGACATATTCTAGCTTTTCTGCCTTGAGAACAATTCTCAGGTTTTTAAGTCAGTCCAGGAAGTTAGGCCCAGTTAGTTTCTTTGAATCCAAAATAGTGCGCAAATTCAAAGACGTCATGATCAATCGATTGACCTAGAAATACAAACGAGCATATATGAGAAAATAATTTTAAAAATGCATCAATATACATTTATAAATCCCATTCATTTTTTGAATTTCAAAAACCCCAAAATCACTTCGGTAGATCATAGGTTCATCTCCGAATGGGCTGATATCCATCATAGATATGAACAACCTTGGAGAGAGTCCAACAAGTCATTCATAACTACGATGGTAGGTATCAAATATACCGATTACATATCACGTATATGCAACTATCACAATGTGCTATCAACTAATTGAATGTTCACACATACATCGGGTTATTAACACATTAACAAGTATGCATCATATGCATAGCACCCAACTTCACCTCCCTTTACATCGACCTTGGAGAGAGTCCAACAAGCCGATGCTCCAAGTTAAAGCCAACCCATTAATCAAGAAATAGTTTTAATATGGTTAGAGCGCATTCAACCAATTAGCCCGACTTGGAGAGAGTCCAACAACCAAAGCTAACGATTGACCTCTGACTCTTACCATATTAGTATTAAACTATTCCATGGTTTGAACATGTTCGGGTTCGAGCCGGGCTTTGAGAGAGTCCAACAACTCGAACAAGAAACGGAACTCTAGTTCTAACCATATTAATGGAAGGTGTAGGCTTTAATATTGAGTTAGGGTTTTTATGTCTCATCCTCTTTGCATGCAAATAACTATTATCTACATGGCATGACATACATGGCATACATCTACATGTCATGACACGCATGGCATAATGATATACATCTAATGCAATTACATGGCATACAATTATGTCATGTACAATATTTCCTTATATGTCATAACTATTTATGGAAATAAAATATATTTAAGATTTGATTCTCCAAATCAAATCATGATTAAATTAGGAAACAAATTTCCAAATCTAATCATATATTTTATTTGTGGAAATAGTTGATTAAGGAAAGTCAATTTAGGAAACCAATTTCCTAAATCATCAAAACTACTTATGGAAATAAAATAATTTAAGATTTGATTTCCCAAATCAAATCATGATTAAATTAGGAAAAAAATTTCCAAAATCTAATCAAATATTTTATTTATAAAAAATATCAATTTCCATAAATACTTCCAACTTTCCAAAAGTGGAAGATTTCCATAAATACTTCTAGACTTTCCAAAATTGAAAAATTTCCATAAATACTTCTAACTTTTCAAAAGTAGAAAATTTCCAGAAATATCATTATGACTATCGCAAAACAATTTTATGATTATGTCGAAACACAACCTGGGCTCTGATACCACTGTTGGGTTTTCGGAACCGCGACGAGTGTGTTCGAACATGTTTCGCAAACATGTGCACAGCGGAAGGAATAAAATAATAAATCTAATTTATTACAACACACACATCACACGCATGCATAGTACAACATGTGTAGACATAACCATAAATTTAAATTTTTGCAATAAAAGGAAATTTAACTACGTATACCTTACGTATCACGTGTAGCGGGAAAGGCATCAACCGGAACGATCCTCGCTAGAATCGTCTCTATCCGTATCTACGCCGAGTATCTTCGGGATGACTTCACCAAGTCACGAGCCTCGTCTTCATACGGGTTACTAGCCTCGTGTTGAAGACGATGTGATCAAGAGAAGATCACGATCCGAATCCAAATTCGGATCCAAAAATGAGTCCTCAAAAACTCGCTTCTCCGGAGAGGTATTCGTCAACCGTTTGACGAATCCTTCGTCCTCCACCTATGAGGATTACCGGAGATCGAATCCCCAGCAAGGCTACCGCTGTCGGAGCTCCAAACGTCGTCCAAACGATGCTCCGATGAGAGGGAAATAAGCTGTCCAGAAAACTGGACAGCTTTGGTGGAGGAGTAGGGCCGGCCAAAAAGGAAAGGTGGAAGCTCAACTTATTACCGAACCCAAGGGAGATCACCGGAGCTCTTCCGGCAGCAGCTCGACACCGGAAAGTGGAGAAGACGGCAGCAGCTGGTCGCCGGTTGGAGGAGGTGGGCGGCAGCACTAGGGTTGGCGCCGACTTCTTCAAAGGGGAGGAGGTGGGCGGCAACTCTAGGTTAAGGGAATTGGATTAGGGCTTAACAAACCCTTAAGCCCTCTTTTATAGAGAACTAATTCTCTTAATGGTTATTGGATCATAACCTTAAGGCCCGTTAACCCGCTCCATTAATATAAGTTAAAATAAACCAAACCATGATGGTTTATTTTAAGTTAAAACAAACCGAACCAAATTTGGTTCATTCGTTTAAAATAAACCAACTCCTTTGGTTTATTCTCCTCCATTGGATTAGAACCAAACCATTTTGGTTCATCCATTATGTCTTCATAAGACACGGCCCATCCACGCTTCCATTGGGACTGAAACGATTTTATGCTCGCTCCATGTTTGGTCCAACCAAACCCAGTTTCTCTCGGTCTGAGAATCTCATTCTCAAGCTCGTTTTAAATCCTTCGGATTACGTTCGTTGTGCGTGTGACCAAATAGGTTCTCGGTTTATGTTGGCCGTCTATAATTAACCATTAATTATAGAACGATCATGAGTGGCACCTAGTAGTACATCATGATCCCCAATTAACCGAAAAGATCAACGGTTGATCCAGAACTATTTCTGAAACCCTTCAGCAGCTCGAATGAATCGTGCCACATTCCCTTCACTCATCTTATACCCATTTGGTTCAGGACATGGTCTATAGTGTCAGTCCCCACTAGGTTGACTACGTCATACCTAGCCCAAGTATAATTTCCTCGTCCTACGGATTCTAGTTACTGCACATGTATCGAAGAGTACCTTACTCTAAACATGTAATGCTTTGGCCAAAGACTTTAGTAACAATCCGACGAGAGGCTATGGGTATACATCTTCTCGCAAGGAGTGGTGAATCCTTTATAGGCTATTCAAACACCTTCGATCACTTCGACTTATACCCAATCATCCCGGGTCCACATCTCCTCAGAGATGCTTGCTTAAGATGTCAAAGCATAAGTCTTTATGATCAAGATGACTTGAATACTGCAAGTCAAAGGAACATCGCACTTTAGCTACAGTAAGAACTTCATTGACATATCTATATATGCAGAGAATCATATGAAGTCTTACGGTTGGTCACTCCAATGAACTAGTTACCATAACTAGCATCCACGATTAACTCCGGACATCACAATGTCTCCAGCCAGTGAGAATCAGCTGCTTGGATACACCAAGGAGTATATCTCGTGCTAGTCTCGACAGAATTGATGGTGTCCAAATCCATCAATTCATCGACTAGGGATAATTTCGATACATCACAATTACACATGTAGAGATACTCAATAGTTGTGATCCAATCACAAATTCTCTCATGCCGTGAGTCGTATCGCGGATATTCAGTAAATGAATTTAAGATTCAATCAAATACATGAAACCATGTATACTCAAATAGTGAATCTTCATTTATCATATAAATGGTTCATACATAAGGTGATTGCCTTAGGACATCTCTCATATATTACTAACAGTGGACTTAGCAGTTATTATGTTATTTTTCAGAGGTGAGGAGCAGGAATGCTCATGAGATTTTAGCTAGCTACTGGTTAGCTACTATAGAGTAGCTGGAACATGAACGGTTGTAACAAGGGAGTTTAGTCGCTATAGCCTCCCATGCACTTACAGAGTGTGTGGTGGAGTGGATTTGGACGGTAGATGGACTTCTCTTGTGAAAAGATAATTCACCGTCTCTGTCTCTGAGGAGAATAGTGGGTTACAGAGTTACATTCATTTCCGGACTAGTTGCTTTAGGGGACTCATCATTCGAGATCGGTGATTTATTCGGAGTGAATCCGAAAATAGCAAGTATTGAAATGTTCTCCATGGTGGAACGACATGCGGGACATAGTTGATTTCGTAGTCTGGTGTTCAGTGTGTCAACTAGTAAAGGTGGAATATTAGTGACCAGTAGGGTTACGTACCGTGATGGAAGTGGGAGCCTAGTATGATGGATAGTGTTGGGAGATTATTTAGAATTTGGAAAGGACTTGATGCGATTTCGGGTAATCGGTGGTCGATTAACCAAGATCCACTCATTTTCTTCCAATCCATAAGATGAGTTTGTTAGATCGCTGGATAGGTTTATACTATGGAGATTTCCAGTTCATGGAGTATCTTTGAGTATCGTATGTGATAGCGATTCAAGATTTACCTTACAATTCTGGCAAGTTTCCAATGAGTCATAGGTATAGAGCTCCACTTTGGTGCAGTTATTCACCCTCAGGTAGTTGGTTAGACAGAAGGTATGATTCATAGTTTAGAAGGAATGTTGAAAGTATGAGCGATAGATTTTTGGAAACTATGTGAGAGCTGAAATATAATATTCAAGCTCAGTACCCCACTTAGTTACTTGATGTGTGGTTTTCCCAAGTACTTGAGTTGAGCAGTGTGACATTGCTTGTTAGTACTTGAGTAAGAAATTTAGGAACCAAATTTTTATTAGTAGGGGAGAATATAAAATACCAAAAAATAAAATAATAATGATTAATTAGGAAAGTACCCATCGGAATTTTTCAGGAAATTTTAAAACTTTTGGATTTAAATGAAGTTCTTATGATATTTTATGGGAGAAATAATTTAATAGGCTATTATTATTAAAGAGTTAATTAGATTAAGTAACCTAAGATATATAACTATTAAAACCTAGGTTTAGTTATTTTCCCTACCTTTCTCCTCCCAACTATAGTCGCGACTTTCTCCCCTCCGGTTTCCCCGATTCGGATCTTCATCGCGATCTCCTCGTTCTTTCTCTCTCGATCCACCTCTTGGCAGCGATTTTCCATTACCGAACCTTCTCCCTGCTCTTCGATCGTTGGCGCCCCAAGCTAGCTCGCCGCACCAGTTGGTTTGCCTTCACTCTGCTCTTCGCAACCACCCTCTGATCGTTGCAACAAGCTGCCACAGCCTTCTTCTTTCGCCCGATTATGGTTTCTTCTGCCTTGTTTCATCACCACAGTTTCCTTCTGTCGTCGCCATTGAGAACTCGGCTTGCCTTCAACCGTCGACTTCCCCATCTCGGCTGACATCGATATCCCAATGATCATTGTCGGTTTCCTTTGTCGAGAGGAACAGTTGTCGTCAAGGATGATCTGCGCCATCTCTGCCGAGGGGACTTGCTGTCGGATTGTACAAGCACGGCGACACCATCGCTGTTGGATCTCTTCACGCGAATCTAGTTAGCTCGCCATCGCTTTCTCCCACACCTTCACGGCAGCTCGATTCTGGAATTTCGAGATCCTAAAGCTGTCACACTATTCCTCACTATCAAATCAGAAATGGAGGGTGAAGAGGACTGTGATGTTTGGGTGATCTATGAGTTCTAATCGGCTGACCTGTTGCTTCACCAGAAAAGCTCAGTTCTTTTGCTTCTTAGAGTGGTTGGAGGTCCGATCGACAGTCCAGTGCAATCTCCTCATTGATGGTATTCGTTGGGATGGACTTTAGTTTATATATCTCTTTAATAGGTTATGGATGGTGATAACTTGCAAATGATCACGTGTTGAAGGAAATCTGAGTACGAGGTGTTGCAATTCGATTGATATAGATTTGATACCCTAAAACTTGGATCAAGGAGTCGTGTGATTGAAGCAATTGTTAGGTAAGCTTAGATATGGATACGTTATGGATGTACACTATTATATAGTTGGTCTAATATTTGTTATGATTATGATGTTAGATCTAAAGCTAATCAAGATATAGGCTCGATTTGGGGATGTGATACCATCATTGGACTTATGATAGACTTTGTCAATGTTTGCGTGTTGAGTACAGGACTTTGATATGAGGCAGGTTCGTAGACGCGAATATAATCAGCACAGTCTACATAGCATGCGGGTATTTTGACTTATCTTTTAGATATAGTCATGTTGATATGCTTAGTTAGTTATAGCTTGCAATAATTTTTATGTTTAACTACCTTGTATGTTATTGTGCCTACTTGATATATGCATTTGATCAGCTTTTAGTTATACCTTCCCTGTTTTACTTAGGTCATTGATATGTACCTATTTGTTGTGCATATTATTCGGAGACATATTTTAGTTGGTGATACATACTTTAGTGTCATGCACCATCTTGCATGATTGCATGCTGGCTGGACGGGGTTCCTTTGTAGTTGAGCCCGCAGCCAGTTACATGTTCTGCACACACTGTCACTCATGGGTTAGTGGTACATCAGGAGGGTGTGTGCAGTAGCTCTGTCAGGCTCCGCTGGTCCGCTCATGGGTAGCGATGAGGCAGCGTGGTAGTGTGCAGGGATCCCTCCTCTGGTCTACGACACCAGGAGATGAGAGCATTGCTCCCCCACTCTATTTGGGGTAGGAGGATAGGTGTACTCCGACAGTATCCTATCCACTCGGTCACTCAGGAGCAGTGATGGCAGAGTGCACAGTTTCATAGCCCTACCCACTCGGCTTCACCATCGCGTGTGAGGCGGCTGATTGGCGTCAGGGGTGACCATGTAATTTGCGTCGCATGCATATTGCATGGATTGCATTTGTATTGTGCTTGCTACAATTTGATTGCTGTCTTGGATGTTGCATATGATTTTCATGCATACAGGATACATTTCGCAATAAAAAAACATGAAATTGGCGATGAATTTTGGCAACGAAAAAAATTCATTGCAAATCTGCAACGAATTTTACAACGAATTTTATGTTTCGTCGTAAATTTGTAACGAAATTTCCGACAAAAAAAAATTATTACAAAAATTTTAAAATTTCCAACATTTAATTTTCGTTGTAAAATTAGTCGCAAATTGACGACGAAAATCATTTTTCATCGCCAATTTGCAACAAAAAAATATTTTCGTTGCAGATGTCTACAACGAATTTATTTTTCTCATTGCAGAATTCTGCAACGAATTGTTTTTCGTTGCAGAATCTGCAACGAATTTTGAATTCGTTGCAGAATTATGCAACGAATTTATTTTTCTCATTGCAGAATTCTACAACGAATTTTTTTTTCGTTGCAGAATTCTGCAACAAATTGTTTTTCGTTGCAAAATCTGCAACGAATTTTAATTCGTTGCAGAATTCTGCAACGAATTTATTTTTTCATTGCAGATTTTGCAACGAATATAGGATTCGTTACCAAATTGGAGACGAATATAGGATTCCTCGCCAATTTGGCGATGAAATTAGCGACGAAAAAATATTCGTCGCTAAATTTCCCCTAATTATCCCGCTGCACCCAATTTCTCTCCATTTCCTCAGCTCGATCGCGCTAGTCTTCCTCCCGTAGCCCCGTCCATACATCTCCCTTCTCTCCCTCCCTTCCTCCCTTCTGACTCTCCCTTCCTTTGCCGTCGGCAGCCGACGGCTGGCTGCGCCGTGTGCGACATTCTGGCTCGCGTCGCTTGCGCACTTGCAGCGCCATGGCTCCGGGCTGAGCTCGGACGGCTATCTGCGGCGAACAGCACGCGGCATCGGCCGTCAAGAGCTTGCGGGCCCCACTGCCGCGAGCTCGCGGCAGCATCTGCCGCATGGTGGCGACAACTAGGTGCTGTCGCGCATACACGCGGCAGGTTCCTACCGCGAGATCGCGCGCGGTGGCAGCCGCCGCCGCGAGATCGCGCGCTCGCATGTGCTTGCGACAACACGTGCTCGTGGTGGCTCTCCCGCACGCGCGGTCGCGGCGGAGTCGCCACGTGTGCTTGCGACAGCACCGCGCGCGTGCCCTAGCGCGGCTACATTATACATAGCCGTCGTACGCCGCCTGTCCACACGGGCGCCGGCGCAAGTGGCCTTGCGGCCTCCGCATGCTTTCCCACGCACGTGTCCTCCGTCGTGTGTGTGCCCTCGCTCGTGCTTATTGTAGCATAAGTCGCGCCCTACGTACTTGTTGCGCATTGCGCGTGCTTGGCGGTTGTCGCGTGATCGATTTCGATCGTGAATTCAAATGTTATTTAAAATAATTATATAAATCAATATATATATATATATATATATATATATATATAATCTAAATACAATAATTTTTTTTCATAGGTTTTCCTACTTTGAAGGAGATCGTCAAGTGTTCATCTAGCTGTGAGCTCATCCGCACGTTGTTTCCATTTGGACAGGTACGCATAAAAATATTGTTTATAACATTAATTATAGTATTATTAAATCTGTTATAATTTTTATTCTTAATTTTTGATTTTAATTAAGTAATTTAATTACTGTTAATAGATCATAATTGTTCGAAATAATGATATTATAATTTGCAATTAAATATCACACAAAATTATATTTAGTATTAGAAAAATTTAATTAATGTTGAGTATAAATTTATGGTTAGATTGATATATATATGGATGAAGTTAATTTGGAAGAAATTAAAATTAATCATTGTTGATATAATTTCGAATACAGGATCGATGGAGAGAGAACGAAGTTGGATGTATAAAAAGAATTTATCAGAACGTCGTGGTTTAATCGATGAATTTATAATTGGGTTGGAAAATTTTTTGAGATTTGCTAATAATAATATTGAGTTTATGGATGGGAATAAATTAAGGTGCCCGTGCAAAAAATATCATAATGGTAAATTTTTCCAATGTGATAAAGTTCGAGAACATCTTCGTAGATTTGGTTTTACGCCAAATTATTATAATTGGACTTGTCATGGTGAACCGTTTATATCCGATGAAGAGGTTGGATGAAACATACAAAGGACAGTTAGTGGAGAGCAAGTATATTACGATCAATTCAATCCGTACCAGAGGATGATAGTTGATGCAGTTGGTCATAATTTGAATAACGAATCAAACACGGCAAGTTCTAGTTATCCTCAAGCATTTGAACACATGGATAATAATTATTCAACGCCATTGGAGGAGGTAGAAATTACTGGTGGTAATGAAAATGTGTACAATGAGCCATATATAAAATTTCAAGAAGTATTGAGAGCTGCAGATGAACCCGTGTGGTCCGGTTGTGAGAGTCACACAAAATTATCTCTCACTGCAAGATTGTTGAATGTTAAAGCTGAGCATAATATGTCCGAAGAATGTTTTAATGATTTTGTTCAAGTTATTGGAGAAGTATTACCGCGTGATCACATAATGTCGAATGATTTTTACAGTATGAAAAAACTTGTGAATGATTTGGGTCTTCCGGTGCAAAGAATTGATGTTTACAGAAATGGTTGCATGCTATATTGGGGAGATAATGCAGATTTAGAGACTTGCAAATTCTGTAGTCAATGCAGGTACAAGAGTACCACAAGATCAAATCGTAATAAGTGATTAAAATCATTCAGACAAATATTCTATTTGCCTTTAACTCCTAGATTGCAAAGGCTTTATGCTTCGAAGGTGACTGCTGAACACATGACTTGGCATGCAAATCATGAAACAGAGAATGGGCTAATGTGTCATCCATCTGATGCAGAGGCGTGGAAAAATTTTGATCGAACATATCCTGAGTTTGTAAATGAGACCCGAAACATCAGGTTGGGGCTATGTGCTAATGGATTTGCTCCATTTGGAAAAATTATCGTGACTCCATACAATCTTCCTCCCGGTATATGTATGAAAACACCTTATATGTTTTTAACATTGATTTTGCCTGTCCCTCATAATCCGAAGAAGTTAATAGATGTTTACATGCAACTGTTGATTGCCGAGTTGATCCAACTATGGGACGTGGGTGTTTCCACATATGATGTTCATACTAATCAACTGTTCACAATGAGAGGTACACTTCTTTGGACCATAAATGATTTTTCTGCTTATGGGATGTTATCGGGTTGGAGTACTGCGGGGATTTTAGGATGTCCAATATGTATGGAGAGGTCAAAGTCATTCATATTGAAACACGGAAAGAAACCGAGTTATTTTGATTGTCATAGATAATTTTTACCACCAAATCATAAATTGAGAAGAAATAAAGAAGAATTTACTAATAATAGAATTGAAAGAACACCTCCACCATTGAGATTCACCGGTCAAATCTTATGGCAAAGAGTGCTTAACTTTCCATCTGTTATTGAAGACCCAAATGTCACAACATATGACTATGGAATTACACATAAATGGACAAAACGGAGTATCTTTTGGGATTTACCGTATTGGCAGAGTAATTTGATTCGTCACAATCTTGATTTAATGCATATTGAGAAGAATATTTTTGAAAATCTGATAAATACGGTGATGGATATAACTGGAAAAACAAAAGACAATCTGAATGCAAGAAAAGATTTGTGTCTCATATGTAAACGAGCCACCCTTGATGTTGATGCAAATAGTAGGGGACCAAAACCGAAAGCAGTGTATACATTGAATAAGGATCAGAAACGGATTGTTTGTGAATGGTTGAAATCATTGAGATTTCCTGATGGTTATGTCTCAGATCTTGGTAGATGCATTGATTTGAAGGAATGCAAATTTATGGGTTTTAAAAGTCATGACTGTTATATATTCATGGAAAGATTAATTCCTATTGCTTTGAAAGAACTGTTACCAAATTTTGTCTGGGGTGCAATTACGGAATTAAGCATTTTCTTTCATGATATTTGCTCGACTGTACTGAGTCATTCACACATAGAGACATTAGAGAGAGATATTCCGATTATTATGTGTAACTTAGAAAGGATATTTCCACCGACATTTTTTGATTCAATGGAACATCTTTTGGTTCACTTGTCATATGAGGCTAAAGTTGGAGGTCCTGTTCAATTTCGATGGATGTATCCATTTGAAAGGTGATTTTTTTTTCTTTTTTCTCATTGTTATTTCATTTGGTCAAATCTAGTCTAATTTATTTGCTAATAAATTTTATTGTATTGCTCTTAGATTCCTCTATCACTTAAAAAAAATGAAAAATAAGGCTCATGTTGAAGCTTCTATTGTTAATGCATATATTGTGGAGGAAGTTACAACTTTTGCATCATATTACTTTGAACCTCACGTTCAATGCAAGAGTTGAAAAGCAGGAAGAAACAATGAGGGTCCTGTTGATCCAAATTTGAAGGCATTCTCAATTTTTAATTACCTTGGTCGACTAAGTGGATCTTGTACAAGTAGATACCAAACTGGTCCAGAGTGGCAAGCAGCCCATACATATATTTTATTGAACTGTCCAGAAGTAACGTCGTATTTCGAGTAAGTATATAATAGTTATATTAAATATTTTGTATATCATAAAATATTATTCATGTTTTATTTAATTATATTGTAGGATTTTTCAAACTCTATATTCGGAGCATGAGTTTAATAATTTCTATGATGGAGAATTTGCACAATGGTTCAAAAATTATGTAAGTAGTATATGATAGTAAATTTGATAAATCTTGTCTGATGACACATATTTATTTTACTTTAGGTTCTTGATAATCACAGTCACATTGAGCAAGACCTAATAAACAATCTGTCATGGGGTCCAAATTCAATGGTTAAAACTTGGCCCGCATATTTCATAAATGGATATAATTTTCATACTCAAGCTTATAGAACTGGGAAAACTACAATGAATAACGGAGTTTGTGTTCAGTCATTTATTGATGGGGGTGCAAGGAATGAATTTTACGATTTACTAGATGAAATTTTAGAGGTAGCGTATCCAGGCTCAGATTTGCGAGTTATTTTATTTATGTGTCATTGGTTGACCCTATCAAAGGCATGAGGGTGCATCCACAGTTTAATTTGGTTGAAATTAACTACAAAAAAATATACAAGAGGTACGAACCATTTGTATTAGCACAGCAAGCGATTCAAGTATTTTATGCTTCATATCCTAGTCTGAGACGAGACAAAAGTGATTGGTGGGCAGTTTGTAAAACAAAAGCACGTAATAAAATTGAGGAACATTGGGAGAACATAGCATATCAACAAGATGAAGTTGTCAATACATTTCATATCGAAGAGTATAATATTTCAATGTTACAAGATCCCAGTGGCATAGTAATAGATGTTGATGCAAGTGAACTGAATGAGCATGAAGATGAAGATTTCAATGATGAGGATGAGGATAAGGATGACGATGACGATGACGATGACGATGACGATGATAATTAGGCGCATTATCAGGCCAAAAATTTTATTGCATACTTCGATTTCTAATTATTGGTAATTTACCTTTTAATTTATTGAATACCAATTATGTTTTAATTGACTGTGTTATTCGAAATTCCATATATTTGATATGCTAATGAACTTTTTTTTATTTAGGGTCATCCAGTTGCTATGAATATTGTAATATTTTCATATTTTTCCTATTAATAGTTCGATATGAAATTGTATTTTCTTTTTCCTGTAATATTCTTTTAATAATCATGATTGTTAGTTTCGACGTGGCGGTCATAGACGTAGTAGTGATGGAAGATCACAGTCTTCCTCTGCTTCAGCACTCGCACATTCTGATGCTCTTGCAGGAAATGTGCCCTCCACCTTTTCCCCAGTTGCAGGATCCTCTGATTCTCAACATATACCTGCTAATGTTTCTTCCCCGGTACAACAATCACTCGTGGAGAGGGAAGATACGAGAGAGTTTATATCTCCGCGCGGAGATTCGTAAGTATTCAAGTTTTAGAATATCTATATTTAAATTTTAATACAATATATTTTTTTTAAAAGTATATAACGGGGTTTGTTTTTGGTTTATGTTAGATTTACAAATTTTGTACATGTTATTCACGAGGTGAATAAAATAGTGAATAACCATTAGGCCGGCGCTTCTATGAGTTATACAAGCACGCCGAAAGAAATTAAAGTTCTATGGTGGAATGAGTTTAAGGTAACTTATTTCAATCATTTAGTATATGAAATTGCAGTTAATATAATCAATTTTGTTTCCTCTACTATAGCGGGTATTTATTTGGGAGGAGAGTGAAACACTAGAGATTAGGAGGATTTTTAAGAAAAAGTGTGGTGATCATATTAGAAACATACTAAATCGTGCCAAAACTAGAAATAAGAAACCACACTGTATAACCGAGAAGAATTGGAATAAAATTATTGTGCATTAGGGATTAGATGAAAGTAAGCAGAGGAGTGAACAAAATAAGCAAAATCAGAATTGTAACTCCGACGTTATGTCTGCCACGTATGCGGGAGGATCCATAAATATCGATGAGCATAGACATCGATTGGTGAGTATTTTCAATTTATGGTTTTGTAATCTAATACTCACTAATTTATAAATATTAACTGTTTAATTTATTTAGGCCAAAGATGTTGGTGCAATCGGCCCAGGTTGACTCGAGTTTGACTCGAGCAGTACCTTGATAGTATTTTGATGATAGACAAAACTCATGACATGGGATTGTCATGGGAAAGTCCAACATGGGGTTGGCATGGAAAATCCAAGCATGGAGCTTGGTGTGGAAGTCCAAGGGGGAAGCCTTGGCATGGGAAAGTCCAAAGCATTGCGAAGCCGTGCGCTTGGTGCATTTGGAAAGTCTTGAGGACTTGGTAAGTTCACTAGGCTCGGGGTCTTTGAGTCGGTGAAGGATGGCATTGTGAAGCCGTGCGCTTGGTGCATCCGAGGGACCGCCGAACGGAGAGCGAATGGAGTGAGCCCAAGGGGAAGCATACTTCTAGGGTATGAAACACGAAGGATGGCGTTGCGAAGCCGTGCGCTTGGCGCATCCGAGGGACGTAGGCGAGGAAGAGCTTGGTGGGGAACTCCATGAGGATAAGGTGGACACTTGGCCAAGTGGCTAAGGCGAGTGTCGGAGGCTCAAACTTGATGTTTGAGGTTTACCGACGGTCGGATGCTCGAACAACTTGGTGTTTGAGGTTTTGCCGACGTCGGTCGTAGCATAGGTCGTTCGGTGTCCAAGTCGACTAGGAGTTCGGCGGTGTAAGGCTAGGAGTTTGTGCTTAGCGGTCATTTGCCATGGGTAGCGATCGGCCCGATAATCGACGGCCGGTCGGCTAAGGGATGGCCCGGTCGGTGATGGGATGTCGCGAGCCGCGAGCGCTCGTAGGCGGTCACTACTAGGTCATCGATCGGTGATGGGCATCATCGATCGGCCCAGTAGGTAATCCGTTGGAACTTAATGCGGCGTGGATCGGAGATAACGGCTCTGGGCAATGATCGGGCCTTTGGCAATGATCGCTAGGCGCGAAAACAGCTCGATGCAGGTTATAAAAGGAGCTCGAGATGGAAGTTTTTGCTAATGGTTTTTGTGGAGCTATTGGAGGGGAATTGCTGCTGTATTCCAGTCCTTCAAGAGCCAATCAAAGCAAGCAACAAACAAGTGATCAAAAGCAATTGGTGAAAAGTATTTCTTTTGTATTGTATTTGTATTCTTGTTTGTATTTGTATATTACTGTTGTAATTTCTTGTGAGAGGTTTCTCCACCTCCGACGTGTGGTCGAGAAGGAGTTTGAGTATTGTCGTGTGCATCTCTAGAGCTCGTTGAGCTCGCCCCGTGGAGCAGGGAACCCTAAGGTTCCGAACCACGTATATGCTTGCGTATTTAGTGTGCTTGTATTGTTGTTAGTATTACTCTTGTTTTATTGTTTCCGCTGCGCTAACAACAATCGTAGATAAGCAACGCAACGAGAACGAGCGAATTCCGACATCCAACGAAAAAGGGCTATTCACCCCCCTCTAGCCGGCCGTCCCGATCTCCCAACAAGTGGTATCAGAGCCGAGGTCGCTCTTCAAGGACTAATCGCCGCGAGAGCACTACAAATGGCCGGCTTCATCCATCCACCGAAATTCGATGGAGATTTTGCTTGGTGGAGGAAACGGATGGAGGTATATCTTGAAACCGATTTTGATTCGATGTTAATTATAGAAAACGGTTTTAAGATGCCTAGGGACAAAGAAAACAAGCCCATGGAAAAATAAAAATGGACCCAAGACCAAATCAAAGATTTCAAGACAAATCTTGAGGTAATAAAATTGATGAGTGATTTATTACCTAACACTATTTGGTCTAGATTGGGTAATTTTAGGGATGCAAGGGAATTATGGAATAAGGTAATGAAATTCCAAGAAAATTCCCAATCGGCACAAGTAGAGGAGAATGTCGAAGAAGAATCACCATCCACTTTTGAAGATGTGGATGACTTGGTGGAGACCTCCACCTCTAGCGTTGAGGGGGAGGAAAGGATTTCGATTCCGGAGCAAGATCAAAATGAAGCTTCTACCTCCGGAAGAAATGAAGAGGCCTCCACCAACTCCCTAGGTAACTCAAGTGTTGTAATTTTAAATAAAAATCACATAATATGCTTTGAGTGTAGGGAGAAGGGGCATTACAAGAGCAAATGCCCTAAATTGGCTAAGGAAAAGGCATCCACACCAAAAGTCAACTCAAAGTCAAAGAATGCTGAAGTTCCCTCAATTGAGAGCAAAGAGCACATTGTGTGCTTCAAATACAATCAAAGAGGGCACTACCGAAGCCAATGTCCTAGGGGGAGGAAGAAAGGGCAAGAAGATGTGACTTATGTAGGGGGAGCTTCTAAAGCTAACCCTAAGGTAAATTTAATTAAAGCACCCTCAATTCCTATAGTCAAAAAGCATGCCAAAAATTATTTTAGTTCTTTTGCTATTATCAATGAAAAGCATGCTAGGAGAAACAATAAGGTCTATTGCTTAGGTGCTAAGCGTGTTAGTTTCTCTAAGGACAAACCTAGGACCCAAAACACTAGACCTATCCTACCTAGGAAATCAATTAGAAGAATTGAAGAGAATTTGGGTATTAATCCCAAGAAATCTAGGCATATGCCTAAGAAGAAAACCAACTCCCAAAAACCAAATAAAAATTCAAAATTGAGGAAATTGGAGTTAGAAAACCAAGTCTTGAGATCAAGACTTGAGAGAATGGAGAAAACCCTTAGAATCATAGAAAACTCAATTCTAGGGTCAAATACCCAAAAGTCAAGACCTAAGGTTCAAAAACGGTCTAAGGGCAAAGAAGGTTTGGGTCACAAACCTATGCCCAAGAAGACTTATCATAATGTTCCATTTGATTATGGAACTATTTCTAGGTCTAGAAAAACCAAGGCTAATAGGGATGCTATCCCTAAGACTAGCCATGGTATTTGCTTAGTGGCTAAGGACTTAAGAAAAACCAAGAAGGCCACTAAGAAGGTCAATGGAGGAGTCACCTCTAGAGTTGACCTAGGAAAGACCCAAAAGACTATGGCTTCAAAGCCTAAAAGGGTCGTTAGGAAGGTATCTAGGGAAGTTATCCCTAGAGAATACCTTGTTAACCCAAGGAGCTCCAATAGATATTGGGTTCCTAAAAGCGTGATCGATTCACGCTAAATGGGTTATGGTGTGTCAACCCTAAGTGGATGGGTAGTTAACCTAACCATAGTAGAGTTGACACATTAGGGTGTGCCAATGTGCTTGAGAAGTTAAAAATGATTTAAATTGGCACATTTAGGTCATAGAGGTCATGGTGTGCCATTTTGGGTTTTGGCACACTTGGGAGCTAAATGGTTTAAGGCAAAATGGATTTAATCCCTAGAAATGGCAAATTGATTTTAACACTTAGGTATTCTATACCTTAGTATATTTTACTTGTCATGCTTTATTTGCCTTGCCATGTCATGACATCATTCTCATTTTTATCTCTAAAAATGTCATGATCATGTTTAGACTTATCCTTATATGTCATGTATGCTTAAACATCATTCACATGCCATGACATCATGATTTTGGCATATGCTTTTATCTATACCATATCTATGCCATAATCATATCATGCATATATTAAAATGGAGTTAAGGACTATGGCACAATTTGAAGGGAATCAAATAATATTGCCTAGAAATATGCATGAGAACACAAACAAAACAAAACCCACATCTCACTAGATTAATTGCCTTGAATGTGTTTTACACATCTAGATATAAGTGAGATGTTTAAGGAAAAGAAATTAAAGGTTTTGAAAACATTTTGAAAACATTTTGAGAAACCTTAGTGAAGCCTACCTTTTGATAGCTATCACCATTGAATGAGATGATACAAAGAGGGCTCCTTATTGAAGCTTGTCTTAAATTTTGAACTTTGTATCAATCTCCTAGTTTAATGGGTAAAATAATTTTTTAATATTTTTCACCCATAATGTTTGTGATAAGTAGTATACATACCAAATTTCAAGATTTATCTATTTATGTATATTTACTTATGAATTTTGGAAATTCATTATCGAATTAAAATCAGAATGTAGCTTATCAACTAACTGGAGGAGGCCAATGATCGATGAGTGTGTCACAATCGTTTCGACGTTAGCCGATCAAAATGCTGATTTCGGGTAAACCTTGTTGGTTAGGCCCATGTTCAGCTGTGTTTTAGTCCCCTAACCACTCCTAACCCTAGGATATGCTTAGGAGAGCATTAGAGAGGGTGGAAATCCATTGGATATGGATTGGGAGTTGGGTTGAGGGTGAGTATCAATTTTAAGGTGGATGAGAGTTCATTGTAGAACTTTGCCTTAATTTTGTTTGGTGGAATGTTCCTATTGGCTTAGGGACTCTCTAAGGACATTGTTGGTGCAATGGTCAAGGGGGAGCAAGCCTCTAGGGGGAGGTATCCATCATGGGAAGATGGATGTGTATTTCCTCATGGGAGGAAAATTGGGTTGCCTCTCTTTAAGTGATATGGGATCACTAGAAAGATTGTAGGCATGTGTTCCTCCAAGGGAGAGATTGTAAGATCTCATTGGGATATGAGACATTCATACCCTTGGGGAGGACCTTTTTGATGTAATGTCAAAAAGGGGGAGAAGTTACCAAGTTACCAATTAGGGTTCGTTGGAATTCTCATTGGGATATGAGAATTGCTAATATGGGAGAATTGGTAGACTTGAGATGGTAGTTTTGTCAATCATCAAAAAGGGGGAGATTGTTGGTGCAATCGGCCCAGGTTGACTCGAGTTTGACTCGAGCAGTACCTTGATAGTATTTTGATGATAGACAAAACTCATGACATGGGATTGTCATGGGAAAGTCCAACATGGGGTTGGCATGGAAAATCCAAGCATGGAGCTTGGTGTGGAAGTCCAAGGGGGAAGCCTTGGCATGGGAAAGTCCAAAGCATTGTGAAGCCGTGCGCTTGGTGCATTTGGGAAGTCTTGAGGACTTGGTAAGTTCACTAGGCTCGGGGTCTTTGAGTCGATGAAGGATGGCATTGCGAAGCCGTGCGCTTGGTGCATCCGAGGAACCGCCGGACGGGGAGCGAATGGAGTGAAACCAAGGGGAAGCATACTTCTAGGGTATGAAACGCGAAGGATGGCATTGCGAAGCCGTGCGCTTGGCGCATCCGAGGGACGTAGGCCGAGGGAAGAGAGCTTCGGTGGGGAACTCCATGAGGGATAAGGTGGACTTGGCCAAGTGGCTGAGACTGAGTGTCGGAGGCTCAAACTTGATGTTTGAGGGTTTATCCGACGGTCGGATGCTCAAACAACTTGGTGTTTGAGGTTTTACCCGACGTCAGTCGACTGGCATAGGTGCTAGTTCGACTGGTCCAAGTCGACTAGGGTTCGACTGGTGTAAGGCTAGGGTTTTGTGCTTGGCAGTCGACTGCCATGGACTGGCAGTCGACTGATGTCGACAGCAGTCAACTGCCGAGGGATGGCAATCGACTGATGGGAGTGTCGCGAGCACAGAACGCTCCGTAGCCGACTGGGCAGTCGACTACTAGGTCACTAGTCAACTGATGGGCATCATCAGTCGACTGGTAGGTGATCCGTTGGAACTTGTCTGACGTGGATCTGGCCGTTGTGAGACAACGGCTACAGGGGCAGTCGACAGGGGCCTTTTGGCAGTCGACTGCTAGGCGCGAAAATAGCTCGATGCAGGTTATAAAAGGAGCTCAAGATGGAGGTTTTTGCTAATGGTTTTTGTGGAGCTATTGGAGGGGAATTGCTGCTGCATTCCAGTCCTTCAAGAGCCAATCAAAGCAAGCAACAAACAAGTGATCAAAAGCAATCGGTGAAAAGTGTTTCTTTTGTATTGTATTTGTATTCTTGTTTGTATTTGTATATTACTATTGTAATTGCTTGTGAGAGGTTTCTCCACCTCTGACGTGTAGTTGAGAATGAGTTTGAGTATTGTCGTGTGCATCTCTAGAGCTCGTTGAGCTCGTCCCGTGGAGTAGGAACCCTAAGGTTCCGAACCACGTATATGCTTACGTATTTGGTGTGCTTGTATTGTTGTTAGTATTACTCTTGTTTTATTGTTTCCGCTGCGCTAACAATAATCGTAGACAAGCAACGCAACGAGAATGAGCGAATTCCGACATCCAACGAAAAAGGGCTATTCACCCCCCTCTAGCCGGCCGTCCCGATCTCCCAACAAAAGAGACGGGAACTAAGCCATTATTTATTAACACTTTCACCCGTACATTCCAAAAAAAGGATAAAACATGGAGTGGGGAAAGAGCTAGAACAATAAAGGTGTGTGATTGTAAAATTTTAATTTCTTATGTTACTATTTAATTTTTTCTCTTTCACAATAGGAGAAATAACGATGAACTTTCACAAAAAAATTCTGGAGCAAGTGATGATGGAGTCGAATCCGAGCCATCTGTTAGCAATATAAATTTATGGCTCAAAGCATCTAGAGGATCGAAAAGTGGAAAAGATCATGGCCTGAAAGGATATCCCAACCGGTGAAGCCAACCCAAATATTAAGCAAAGCACATGTAACTGGAACAAGCCCAAGTTATTCAATTAACCGAAGAGGTTAATCATTTGAGAGAGTTACTAGTACAGAAGGAAACTGAATCGAGAGAGAACGCTCAGAAAGTTCAAGACTTAAATAAAAAGATGAACGAATTTTAAAGGAAACAAATGTTTATTATGCAACATCTTCAGTAAACGTCTAGCTCAAAACAACTTCCTCCTTCTGGCTCTGCTCCTCCTTTGCCTGATCCCTGTCATGGAGACAATGATGATGTATTTTTTGATGACGATAGTGATGATGGTGGTTATCTTTGACTGTATTGGTAAAAGTTTAATTGTTAGCTACTTGACTTATGACATATACGATATTTATGTTTTTATAAGTTTGTTGTATTTAAATGTTACCAGATGATAATGGTACGGTAGACCTTTGGATGTATTTTTTATATGTATAAATTTGTTTGATATCCATATTATTGTTTGTTATATAAGTGTGTTAATATTGTTGTGTGTTTGTTGTAAAACAGGAAAAAAAAGATTAATTTAAAATATATTTTTTTCAATTTTTTCCAGATTTGCAACGAAAATATATTTTTCGTTGCAAAATTATATGTATCAATCGACTGATGTAAACATTCAGTCGACTGATACGTGAGAAACTGCGCAATCCAAAATTATTTTGGGCATCGATCGTGATGCCTTTGACGATTCTGAGCGGCCGTGGCCGTGACGATCGACTTCGCGAGCCTAGCGATCGGGATGGATATGATCGATCATTGCCATCTTTATAACAACTCACGAACATCACGGTAGGGTTGCCGCGATCGATCGAATACATCGATCCATTTTTAGCGACGAATTTTTATTTTCGTCGCCAAATTTGCAACGAAAAATAAATTCGTCACCAAATTTAATTTTATTTGTTAATTCGGTTCATCAGATTTTGACGAAGAATATTTTTTTTGTTGCAAATTCTGCGACGAAAATAAAAATTTGTCGCAAAATTTGCGACGAAAAATATATTCGTCGCCAAATTTAATTTTATTTTTTAATCTCGTTCATCAGATTTTGGCGACGAATATTTTTTTCGTAGCAAATTTTGCGACGAAAATAAAAATTCGTCGCAAAATTTGCGATGAAAAATATATTCGTCGCAAAATTTCATTGTATTGGGGTGAAGATGCATGCGAGAGTTTGCGACGAATAAATATTTCGTCGTAAATTTGGCGACAAAAATTTATTTGTCATCGAATTCGGCAACGAAAATAATTATTCGTCGTGGAATTCTACGATGAAAATAATTATTTGTCGCCAAATTCGGCGACGAAAAATATTTTTGGTTGCAAAATTTTGCGACGAATCTTATTTTCGTCGCCAAATTCGCGACGAAACATTTATTCGTCGCCAAATTTGGCGACAAATTTTGCAACGAAATAATTATTCGTTGAAATTTGGTGACGAATTTTATTTTTTCGTTGCAGAATTTAGCAGCGAATTATTTGCAACGAAAAGGTTTTCGTTGCAAATTTCGTTGCAAAAAAATTTTGCAACGAATTTTTTTGCAAATTTCGTTGCAAAATTCGTCGCCAAAAATCAATTTTTTGTAGTGTTTTGTATTTTGGTCTGACGACTTTATTTCTGCTAGTATGGCAAATGCTCCTAGGTCAGGATAGGAGATTCAGGTAAGTACAGTCTTTTGGTATTTCTTTCTTGCATATCCTATATATGAGACTGTACTACCATGATTATTATTGTTAGTTATATCTGACTATGCATATCGACTATTATCCACTGAGTTCATTGAACTTACCCCATTGTTTTATATTTATTTCAGGATAAAACTGCCAGGAGAGTCCAGCTGCCAAACCCCCTCGTCGTGATAGTTTTCTTGTTATTTGATTTATGGTTTTGGTATTGACTAGAAAATATGTTTAGGACTGGTGTTTGATTTATGTACTCGTGGATATTTTGGTGATATTTGATATGTCCTTATGAACCTCTATTCGGATTTTTATTCGATTGGATTTGGTTGTGTATTCCTGCCCAGATGGCAGAAGGGGTAAGTCTAGATGTGATAGACTTTTATTATTTATTTTGATTGTTGGCCTGAGGCCTATTTATGACTTGCTTGTGTAGTTTTGTTCTGGTCGTGTTGACCGATGTATAGTGGTCGTGTAGGTCTTGTATGTAAGTTTCGTATTGTCATCCGTACAGGAAAGATATTGTCGGATTTTTGTCTGACGGGAACTCTCCCAGGGTGTGACAATTGGAGACTTGAAGTGTCTAAAAAAATTCCCAGTTTAAGAGAATCTTTTTAGGGGAATGACTATTAAGATGTGTGAGTATATATATATATATATATATAAAATCACTATTATGGTTTAAAAAAAATTAAAAAAAAAGCCTCATGTGAATAATGTAGATTTTTGAGTTGGAAATTTATTTTTTTTAGCAAAATATCCAACAAAATGTTCTCTATTGCAAACAATACATATAGGGAAAAAGAAATTAAACTTTCTTAGAATTCTTGAATATTTTAATATTATTGATAAAAGGTTAATTCAATGTATAAAGCTCTCATTAATTAATATGAGAACCCATGAAAGATTAAATTATATTAGATATATTATATATAGTCTTATCCTAACAAATTATTTTCAAGATCACCTGACAAATATTGATAAAAATATATTTTAATTCAAATGCATATTCAATTTTTCTTAACACTTATTGATTAAAATCTACATTTTTATTAGTAATCACTTTCATAGATTCGAGAGCACTATTGTTTATTTGTCTAAAATGGGAATGGACAAAATTTTAAAAAAAAACTCAATTATTCAGATCATCAAATGTACTATTTTTTTTTTAAATATGGAAATATCACTATGTAATTTTCTATCAAAATATTTTTTTTTGTATTATACCTTTAAGCAATTCTGACCAAAATTATTCCAACTCAGTTTTGATCAAAATAGCTTCACCTTAAAGTTTCTTGACCAAAGTTGCTCCAACATTTGAGCTGCCTTAGAGTTGCTTTGGTTAAAATTGCTCCAACTTAAAGTTTTTTTTAACTAAAGCTACTTCACCTTTGAGCTTCGTTGACCAAAATTACTTCACTTTGGAGTTACTTTGATAAAATTGTCTTAAGGTGATTAGGACAACCGTTCATATTCCTATAGATAGATTGATCTCTGATTTGGATTACCTCTCTATTTGCATCGTCGAGACCTCGTCCCCTGCGATCTTCCTTTCACCGCATCCACGAGGCGGATGGCGAAATGCTTAGTTGATGATTCCCAACTTTTACAGAATAGATAGATTGACTGAGAACAAAAAAAAAATATATTATAGATGAGACAATCTTGTGATGATGATGATGATAAGTGTCATTTTGATTTTTTTTCCTCAAATTTTTATTGTAAAATGTTTGTAACAAATTAATTTTTTAAAGTTATGCCATGCCGGTTTAAATGATTAAGTTTTTGCCATAAAATATTTATAAAAAATAATCACATAAAATCGTAACATCTACACTTTATATATCATGCACATGTGAATAAACACAGATATTATTATTTTTATTATCTCCTCTTCTTCTTTTATACATAGAGAGAGATGATGGAATTGAGTAAAAAGGAAATGGAAATGATGAAGATATTCTTATCTTTGACCAGATCTTTAATTGCAAGGTGCGGTTGCTCCTAATACCCACTACAAGCCTTGTACGTAGATAACTATGCCCATCGATCGTTACATGATCATTAAGCTCCAACAACTTCCATGCATTTGTTTATTTTCCCATCTAATACTATAAGTACCCTCGTCGATCGAGTTCCTTTCGCACTCTCATTCCAACTTTCATGATCTCAAAATCCCCCTAGGCATGATCTTCTAGGTTGTCGAGCATTATCAACAACCTAGATTTCTCACTAGCAACTTCTTCCTATGCCCATAAAATTAACAAGAGCTTGGATCTCTCGAAAATATTGATAAAACGAAATTTTTTTCTATGATTTCAGAGAGAAAAAAAAACTGAGATCACCCAAGTTCAACTAGATACCATTGGACTTGAAAAAGCTGATTCGGGTAATTTTATTTATTTATTTTAACCAACTAAATACTAAAGGAGACTCTCTCAAACTTCATAATTTTCCACCAAGAAAAATAGGTCATCAAGTTTTGTTTACTTTGCTAGCTAGAAAGGAACCACACTAGAGGGAATGGAAATAGAAAAAGAGCATTTTCCATTATTTACTAATGGAAAGAGACAAATTTCTAGTAGGAGCAAGGTTGGGAAATTCCCAACCTCTACACCTAATCTGAATCCCCCCCCCCCCCCCCCCCCATAATAACTTATTTCTATTTTTTTTAAGCTATTAAATTTTATCATTTTAGACCAAAATAGGAGTTGCATTATATTTCTAAGGTGGAAATTTCTCTGCAAAAGAAATCGATCGAGTAAAAGAGATTTCCTATCAATAAGGAAGTACAAGTCACACCACCTTAACCCTTAACAAATCTATTAGTAAGTCAAAATGAACAGATGGGAACCATCACAATGTGCCCTATAAGATGTTGTGTCATAAACTTCAACAAGCTCAATTGGTTAAACTCATCGAATCAAAATAAATCATAAATTAGCTTGCAAATTTAAAAATACATGAGGTATTCATCTGAAAACATTATATAACTAAGCTGGTTTTTAGGAAAAACTAAAACTTGGAGACCGTTTTGAAAAAAATTATATATCAAGAGCTTGTTCTGAAAAAAAGAAAAAAAACTCTTAATTTTGCACAATTAACGATCACAAAATCAAGTTCACATCCAGTTTCTTGCTCGTCATGCCTTTTTCTGATATCCGAGCCTCTAAAGTCTCAACATTGGATAGTGGAAGACCAAATAGCCTCCTGTCTATCGCCGTCTGGTACAACGCATGTACACAGCAGATGGCTTTGGTCCTCCTTTTACCTGCCACCATATCCTGTCAAATCTGGAGACACATCCCACAACGTGATTGGATGTATATATATATTTTTTCCTTCCGCGTAAATTAAATTTTTGAATATTTTTTTAATCCAGCTGTCTGAGTTAATTTTTCTGAATATTTTTATAGGTAATAATAATAATAATAATAATAATAATAATAATAATAATAATGCGTTCTCATCGTGCTCCTATAGTTAAATAAAAAATAAATAAATTATGAAAAGTATTTTTATCTAATTAAAAATTAACATGCCATACCCCTCTGACTGTGACGAGATAATTACGCGAGTACAATACGTAACTGAACGAAGCATATATTATATCACATTCTGAAAGGCAAATTTTGAAGAATTGATTATGATACACACGACTCTGGTTGATTCTAATGCTGTTTTGGTACATAATTCGTTTGAAAACTTTGATTGGTACACAGAATTGAGAATTTGTTAGTAAATAATATCAGTCTTATCCATCAATCACGTAGGGATTAAGTAATGTCTTATCTATAGCCTTACATGGGATTAAAGAACAGTATGTATTAGTAAACGAGAAAGAGTGACGGGACGTGAAGACTGCATGCCCACATCATGTGGCGCAGCGTGGGACGAAGACAATTATTTCTTCGCATGCAATGATTTACTGGTCCAAGTTCAACTGCCAATTAAGCAGTCTTTCTCAAATCTTACTTCAAATTTAAATCGAAAACAAGAACTCGATCGTGACTAAGTCTGTTTTCATTGCATGTTTACAACATGCTAAATTGCTTATCTCGAGTAGGCCAAGTACTAAATATATTTATACTGATATGATGATCACAGAACATGCTTTCACATTTTTGTTCCCTCACGTCCTCTTTTTCTTGTTTGCTTGGACAAGTTTATTAGCTAGTCGGAAGGGTCCACGATGTTGTGAAGTATTTCCATGCATTTGGGTCCCATGCCCAGTTCAATCTTGTTTCACCTTTTAGACGACCACTGATTGAAATTGTAAAGACACGACCTTCTGTTAAAAGGAAACAGTACAGATCTATCAGTAGAAATTTTTATTAAGATCATTCAAGTTCAGGTTAAGAAAAAATTAACGTAAAATTTCATAACAGGAACTTAATAAGTTTCCATCAGACTCGAGTGATTTTACAAATTTCCGAAGTCCTCAATTTGAAAGGTGAATGCTGCAAAAATACCCTTAGACTTCGACCGGCTTTCGAACCCACAAACCAGCAGCTCCTGTTTGATCAGAAACGCTGGAAATACCCAACTAAAATTGAAATCATAAACCAAAACAATCTCTCTTCTCAATACTCCTACATCCAAAAATCTGTTGGGGATCGTATCACTACAATAAATTTGGCTTTTCGCAGCGCGCAAATATGCTATCCGCAGCGTGCATCGCATGCTGCATAATGTCAAGCTGTTGAAAGTCATAAGACATCGACAACGCGCGGGTGCGCGCTGCGCTTAAGTGCATTCGCAGCGCGCGGGTGCGTGCTGCGCTTAAGTGCTTCCACAGTGCGCGGACACGCGCTGCGCTTAAGTGCATTCTCGAGATACAAATAATTATAAAATCAAAATTCAAACAATTATAATACAATACACAAATATCATGTAGTTATAATACCACAAACAAATACTACACAAAATTATAAGATCGCATACACATTAGCCGAAAGACTTTGTTCATTATGTAGATTTAGTATTTCTACAGTAGACGAAAGACTTTATTCTTTCAGTCTGTTGTTTTCCTCCTAGACCTTCTATAGTTTTCCTTTAAGCTCAAGTTATACAGCTCTATCTCCTTCAGCTTCTCATATAGACTCTTCGAATCCTCCTGGGACTCGCGATACTGCTTCTCGATATACTCCAACTTCTTCAAATGTACAATCTTTTCAGACTCCATTTAAGCATTAACATCTTGAATTTGCTTCTTAAGAAGGTGCTGCATTTTCTCTAAATTGTTTCGGTCTTCTTTGATTTCACAGAGCTCCTGATACTACAGCTTCTTTTCCTCCTTGCACATATTCACCATACCGAAAAAGAGCATCTTCTTTCTCAGCTTTCTCCTTGGAGCAACTTCTTACATGCACGAGAAGAAACACTTCAATGAGAAGCAGTTTTAATAGTAGAGAATAAGAAGTTAATTGAAACAACGAAAGCACTGCAAATGTCAGCTATGAAAATTTACTGTTGAATCATTTTCATCAAATATTTCACCAACAATCTCTTCAACAACACCTTCTAGGATTAGAATTTGTCCAATTAAATTATACATAAATGAGCAATAATGCTAGAGATATATCAAAGCTAAAATAAAGTACACATATATGGAATGATGTATCAAGTTGCTTTTGTTTCTGAATTCAGCTATTTGGCAACTACTAAAAGATTATGTTATTTGATAACTATGCATTGCTCAAGGACAATCATTAGAAGAGTTTTAATAGAACGTACACCAACTGTTCCACCATATTCATTAAGCACTACAGCCATATGAACCTACCTTATACGAAACTCTGTCAGCATATTCCAGAGGGACATTGAATCTGCAGTGTGAAAAAAGAATGAACTATATAAGAATGCTCTAGCAATGTATCATATTTCTAACTGTGTAGCAATGTTTCAATAATGTATCAGAGCTCCATCGATACAAACATTGATTAACTACTGAAACAAAAAGTAGAAAGATCAAAAAGGAAAATTATAGGCCACAAATTAAATGAAACAATGAAGTGCTAGAAACTAAACTAGGCGACAATGGAACAAAGACAACTCAATGATGATGAGGGCAATGAAAGGAAGCAAAACTCGCTATTTCACATCTTTGTAAATGGTGCTGAGCTAAAAGAAATGGTTAAATCAAATTTTAGAAATAAATTTTTGGAGTAGTGGAGAATGATAGAATTTATCATCCTTTCATTCAAGATACACATATCTCGTATATATTTAGGACCCAATATAAAATCTTATCAAAAACACTTAGATGGGTCCTAACTAAACTAATCACCTAAAAGTTTTAACACTAAGCAATTGCTTTAGTATATAAAGTAACAAACAAAAGTAACAGGGATAAGGACGATGAGATAGAAATAATACCTTCTATGTCCCCCTTGAACCAAATGCACCCTAAGAGTAGAGCAACTTGTTCGTGAAGTTTAATTCAAGATCTCCAAAATTCAATCATCAAAAGTTAACCATTCCAAACTATGTAGGCATAATTTTTAACTGATTGATATCTATACAACTGAGTTCAAACCAGAGTTCACGGCTTGGCAACACCCCTACAACCAATTTGCTATGGCATTTTTAGACACTCGAAAACTTTACATGATATGATACCAAGGCAACAACTGAAAATGCCAAACATTATCTACACAAATGCACCGAGTATACAAATCCCTCTTATACCAAGAAGTAATACAGAACCTTTTGAAGGGTGGTCGACGAAGATACTCATACATCATCTTTTTGGTAAAACATTGATTTTTATTGTTACTTCAAAATAGGTATGTGTGTTTATAGTGATAACACAAACAAGACAGTCTCTTCGGTGGAAGATGAATTGAACTGAGAGTTCGATTAGCAAGTGATTTCTAAGACAACATAGACAAAAACTGGATATATGAATTAAATAAATCACTTTTTTTTTTTAAAAAAAGTCTTTTGGAGCAGTAGAATAAAATCAACAAGACGAATACCCTACTAGACTGCGCAGGGTCTCGGTGCATTGGACCATCCACTCGGCGACCTTCCGGAGCTTCGTCTCCGCTGCGCTCTCCTGCATGAAGAATCAGAGAAAAGGAGTAGAAGAGTCAGATCCACTGGGTGAGTGGAGGAAGGGCTCCTCGGTGACGCCAATGGCCCTTTGGACCTCGACGATGATGGGCGACCTCTTCTTGTGGGGCAACGAGAGTTTGTTCTTGCAGGGAGACCGCATGGCCTTGTAGGCGAGAATGACGACAGGTAAAGAAGACAACGAAGAAGATCTTACAACTGTGAAAACCCTCCATGAGCCCTCCTCTCCTCCCTTTCCGCTCCATGCACTCGAGATTTATTTCGGCTAGCTTTAGATACGATGCAGATATTAAAGTCACGACGGACGAAGGGCGATGGATGGCGACCGAAGGAGGGCGACGGAAGGTGGTCGACGGACAACGACCGAAGGAGGGCAAAGGACGAAGGGGGTGCGGCGTGCGTGAAATCTCGACGAAAAGGGCAGGATGGAGGTTTAAGAGAAATAATTTGTCCATATTAAACTAATATGACTTCACATAATCGCTGGGTAATATTATCTGTAGCGCGCTTAATTAACGTGCTGCAAAATCATAGGATAATTTTATTCGTAGCACGCGCGTTGTGAAATCATAGGATAATATTATCCGTAATACGTTAGATTCGAGCATTGATATTTATAAAAATTAAATTAAATTCATTTGAATAATAAAAGTGAAACTTTTTTAAATTGGAGAAGTTCATCGAGTGATTGGTTTTTAAATTTTTTAAAAAAATTTAGTTCTCATTTTCTATTTTTTAAATTGTTTAATACTAATAACAAATGTGTCATTAAATTTTAAAAATTTTATTTTTGTAATCATACAAATATAGTATTATCTACAACGCACTGGATTGGTGCGCTGTGAAAAATTTAATTTTTTATATTGAGACTTTTAAAAGCGTACAAAATGTACGCTGCAGATAATATTAACAAAACTAATATTATCCGCAACGTACTTGATTGATGTGCTACGAAAAATTTATTTTTTTATAATGAGACTTTTAATAATGTGTAAATTGTATGATATTATTATTTCATATTAACAAATATAGTATTATCCGCAACGCACTTGATTAGCACACTGTAAAAATTTAATTTTTTATAATGAGACTTTTAACGGCGTACAAAATGCACGCTGTTATTATTTCATATTAACAAACCTAATATTATCCGCAACACACTTGATTGGTATGTTGCGAAAAGTTTAATTTTTTATAATGAGATTTTTAACAGCGTACAAAATGCATGCTGTTATTATTTAATATTAACAGCATGCATTGCACACTGTTAAAATGAGTATTGACAGCATATTATTTTTGCACGCTGTTGTTTGTAAAAATATAATATTATCCGCAGCGTACAAGATTGAGCACGTTGTAAAAACTATTATTAACAGCGTGCTATAATTGTGCGCTGTTGATAACGCGCTGCAGAAAGTCATATTTGTTGTAGTGTATGACCGTTAGAGGGGGTGAATACCGTCGTAGTTCGTTTGACGGAATTTGATCGTGCTTGTCTCTATAACTTATTAGTTTGCACAACGGAATATGGAAATACAAAAGACAAATACACAATCACATGCAAAAACATAAGATATAACGTGGTTCGGAATCTTAGGGTTCCTACTCCACGGGGCGATCTCAAATGAGCTCTGTTGATGCACACATCACTAATACACTCCTCGGAACAATCCGGAGGTGGAGAAACCTCATACAATATTTACAATAATAAACAAGATAACTACAAGCCAATACAATGAAAAACAAGTAAAGAAACCTTTATAAAGAATGCTTTGAATGCTTGCTTATTTGATTGTTTGAGCCACACTTGAAGACCCTGACTTGCACTAGCAAATTGCCTCAAATCGCTGTTAAAATCCTCCCCTTCGTGCTCCTTTTAAAGCTGCAACTCGGGTTGATTTCTGCCTAGCAGTCGACTGCTCTACCCATCAGTCGACTTCTCCTGTAACTGTCGTCTCACAACGACTTAATCCACATCGACATTCCAATCAATGGATACACTGACAGTCGACTGCCCTTACCAGCAGTCGACTGTCAAGCCCGTAGCTGAGTGCTCAGTCGGCTACCGAGCTTTCTATGCTCATGACCAAATCCAACAGTCGACTGCCCTCAATGGCAGTCGACTACTCAAGGGTAGTTGAGGTGCCGCCTTGATTGGGACTCAAGTCGAGGTGCTAGTCGAGGCGCCTTACGTCTGTGGCCGCAACTCGACTGCAATCGAGACCAGTCGAGGCGCCGCCTTGACTAGGACTCCAGTCGAGGCATCAGTCGAGTCGCCTTGCGTCTGTGGCCACAACTCAGCTGCAGTTGATCGCCAGTCGACTCCCATCACTCGACTGGTCATAATCCAGTCGACTGCTCGGCGTCGACTCTGCTGCCAAGTGTCAAAAAACTTGACTAGTCCACTGGTCCATGACCCCAGTTGACTAATACACCTCAACCATGAGATTTAACCCAAGTATGATGTCCTCATACTTGCTAGACCACCCTTAGCCTAGACCTAAGCCTTCTAGTCACCTCCATCAGCCTCACGCCTATTGGAACCCTCCAAGTCATCCATGACTTGTTCATCTATATGCTAGCATTCAGGTGCTTCCATCGGCTATTATCATGCTAACCTGGTCTACACCGCCAAGGCACATTGGGCTTACGCTGCCAGACTCACGCTTTGACTTTATGTTGTCAACCATTAGACTTATGTTGTGTCGCGCCCGCCCTTATCTGCTCTCAGGGCGGCGCTACTTGGGTCTATATATATATTTTTTTATTAGCATACTACATATGGATCCGTTCAAGTCTACATGCTTGAACAGGTTATCATAACTGAAACCTTCTTTGGCACATGCATCACCTATCTTATTCATCATTAGCATGACCACATATCTTATCTTATTTCATAACATGCATAGCGAAAGGATTCGTTCATGAGTTCTAACATGTCGAACCTCTTAAACTAAGGGATACTCATTAAACACAAGTCTTATAAGCGGAAGCAATGTCTTAAATTGTTCTTAGAGCATATAAATATAAGCAGATAGTGTAGGGTCTTCTTTCACCATGCCACTATCACACACGCACATGGCCCCTCCTGCCACTCCCTCTAGTGCAGACTTCCTTTATCTGCAGTATATGGACAACATAAACTATAAGCATATAGCTTAGTAAGATCCTTGCCTACTCACAAAAACCACGATTTCATCAAACTATTAGAACATGAGCATGCTGGCATAGAAAATGACCTAAGCATTTCATAGCAACACTAATCAACAACATATCCAGGTAATAGTACAAAAAGAACTAAGCATTGCATAGAATTGTTCATAAGCAGGTTAAGCATAATTAATCTAAGCAGGGCATACTTTGAACATGAGCGTTATAACTGCATAAACTAAGCGTGCATGAAAGAACGTAATCATAAGCATTTGGTTAACTTGAACATAAACATTTGTAATAACATAAACCCTAATCATGCAGAAGGAACATAGTCGCAAGTATTCTTAACCTTACCCTTAACCTTCACCACATCATAAATTCTAAACTAGCATAAAGTACATAGTCACCACATACTTAGACTTAACTCTAAACATCATAACTTCATAACATCTAGCATGCATAAAGAACCTAGTTTGTAAGCATTCAGAGCATTTAACATAAGCATACACAATATCATAGAAGTCTTTTCTTTTCAAACATACACTTATAATTAATTCAATATCATCGTAACTTCATAACATCTAGCATGCATAAAGAACCTAGTTCGTAAGCATTCAGAGCATTTAACATAAGCATACACAATATCATAAAAGTCTTTTCTTTTCAAAACATATACTTATAAATACTTCAATATCATCATAACTTCATAACATCTAGCATGCATAAAGAACCTAGTTCGCAAGCATTCAGAGCATTTAACATAGGCATACACAGTATCATAAAAGTCTTTTCTTTTCAAAACATATACTTATAAATACTTCAATATCATCATAACTTCATAACATCTAGCATGCATAAAGAACCTAGTTCGTAAGCATTCAGAGCATTTAACAGAAGCATACACAATATCATAGAAGTCTTTTCTTTTCAAAACATATACTTATAAATACTTCAATATCATCATAACTTGTTTGGGGGGCCCCAGGTTAAGTACCACATAATGCGCGTTCCCTAATAGGCTGGGGTAGCGAGCCACTAGTCCTATTAGAGCAAGACCTCTTACGTCTTACCAGGGCAAGACCTCTTACGTCTTCTTGTGTCCCTATGGATTTGATTAACGACCACCTGACGGGTCGGGTACTTAACCTCTTGCAAAGTAAAATACTTAATTCTTTTCTTTTTTGGACATAATATAAAGAATGCTCTTGATCCCCATCATAAGAAGGGAAGCATCTTGATCTTATCTTGACATAAGGAGAGCTCTTGATCCCTACTTGAAAGGGAAGCATCTCCATCTTATCTTATCATAAGGAGAGCTCTTGATCCCTACTTGAAAGGGAAGCATCTCCATCTTATTTTATCATAAGGAGAGCTCTTGATCCCTACTTGAAAGGGAAGCATCTCCATCTTAGTCATTTTATAAGGACACATGCATTCATAACATAAGAGTACCCTAAAGGGGTCCTAAAGCATAAACGGGTTCATCACATAAGCATGTTTCATGACATATTGCATCGTAAACATGAAGCATATTTCCTAAGCATATTCATGACATATTAAATCACAAAACATATTCTTCACCTAGGTATATTTCATGGCACAATACTCCATAACTTGAAGCACATTCCCGAAGCATATACATGGCATATTACTTCACACAACATGTTCATCATGGCATATTACATGGCACATTACATCATAACAGGAAGTATATTTCCTAAGCTTATTCATGGCATATTAAATCATAAAACATGCTCATCACATTGCCTAATTTCATGTTGCATTGAATCATAACATATTCATCACCCAAGCAAAGTTCATGTCATATTAAAAACTATACACATAGCACAATTACATATAGGGTGTTTTCATGAAACCCTAACCCTAAAACCATGGGTTGGCCGAAACTTGTAAGGGGGCTCAAGCTTAGGTTTGGTCCCCAAAAATTCATTCATAAAGCATTATAACCTAGCTTAGCATCATGAGGGATATTTTCATGCAACCCTAACCCTAATTACCTAGGGTGGCCGAAACCTACAAGGGGCTCAACTAGGGTTCTTGCCACCTAATATTCATTCATGAGCATTATCATCTAGCATAGCATCATTAGGGATATTTTCATACAACCCTAACCCTAATTACCTAGGGTGGCCGAAACCTACAAGGGGCTCAACTAGGGTTCTTGCCACCTAATATTTATTCATGAGCATTATCATCTAGCATAGCATCATTAGGGATATTTTCACCCTAACCCTAATTACCTAGGGTGGCCGAAACCTACAAGGGCCTCATCTTGGATGGTGGATACCCAAGGGTCTTACTTGAAACATACCAACCAAGAATATCACTTTAGGATCAAGTTCATGCAACCCTAACCCTAAAATCTTGGGGGTGGCCGAACCATATAGGGTCATCACCTTTGCACTTTGGTCTCCTAAAGGTATCTACTTAAAACATATCACCCATAAAAACCTCCCTTAGTAGCATTTTCATGAATCCTAGCCCACCAACTTAGTTGGCCGAAACTTATAAGGCTACAATTTCATATTTCTTTCAAGCAACCAACCCTATCAAACTAATATCTGCAGTGAGGGAAAACTTACATCCTTCGCTTTGCTTGGGAGATGACCTAATGGAGGTCACCTAGCTCTCTCCTAGCTTGCAAGGAGCCTCGGCCAAAGGAGGAAGAAGAGCTTGGGGTTTCGTGAGAATGAAGAGAAGAGGAAGAAGGAAGGAAGAAGTGGCCAAGTGGAACTTCTCTCTTCTTTATAAAGGGAGGAAGAGAAGTTTCTCTTCTCCTTGTCAAGCCTCTTCATTTACCCTCCTCCCATTTATCTATAGGTTCCCCTTTCCTCTAATGATATGATTCTATTGGGCTTATGGTTAGTGGGTGCATCTATAAGGCTTGGCTATCTCTAGAGGTGGGGTTCAATTCCTAGGCTTTGCATCTCTTTTTGGCTTATTTTCTTTTATTTCTCCAAAAAGGCCTACATAAAGCCCATCCTCATAAAGCCAAAATTCTCGTAAAATTGCTAGAATTTCACTGCGTTACAATCCCTCATACCTTGTAAAAGTTTCATCCTCGAAACTTAAAACAATTCCGTACTTCGCCTCATGTCCTCCTCGCGTTCCCAAGTAGCCTCCTCATATTGCACTCGCCACAGGACCTTCACTAAGGGCACCTCTTTGTTCCTTAGTCTCTTGACATCTCTGGCCTAGTATCCGGATAGGCCGACTTTCGATACTCAGTCCTCTTGAACGTGTACAATTTGTGGCTCGATCACTTGGTCCGCTCGATATGCATTTCTTGAGCATAGAGACATGGAACACGTTGTGTATAGCCGACATCTCTTGGGGCGCCTCGGCAGACGCCACCTTGCCCACTCTCTGTGATATCGGATAGGGTCCCACGTAGCGTGGATTCAGATTTACCCTTCCTTCCGAATCTCATCACTCCCTTCATAGGGTCACTCGAGGAATACCAGTCCCCGACTTCAACTCTAACTCACGCCGCATATCCGCATAGCTCTTTTGTCTCTGGCGGCTTCGATTCTCGACGGATATCTCAGATAGCGGGTGGTATTGTCAATAATATCGGCCTGAAGACCCATTTCCCTCCTTTCACCACCCTCGTACCAACAGATAGGAGACCTGCATCTTCTCCCGTATAGAGCTTCATAGGGTGCACTTCCAATGGTAGCCTAGTAGCTGTTGTTGTAAGCAAACTCTGCCAGGCACAAATATCGACACCAGCTCCCCTTAAAGTCTAGAGCACAAGCCCGCAGCATATCTTCCAGCACCAGGTTCACTCTTTCCGACTGACCGTCGGTCTGAGGATGAAACGCAGTGCTGAATCTCAACTTAGTGCCAAGAGCCTTCTGAACACATTCCCAAAAATGGGAGGTAAAACGGCCATCCTACGAAATAATAGCCTTAGGCACTCCATGTAATTTGATAATTTCTTGACATATAATTGAGCTAGGCTCGAAAATAGGTCATCTTGATTGCGAAATGGGACTTTGTCAACCGGTCTATGATTACCCATATAGCATCGTAACCATTTTGTCGCTCGGTAATCCGAGATGAAATCCATGGAAATTTCTTCCCATTTCCACTCGAATCTGTATTGGCGCAGTAATCCCCGTGTTTCGTGTTCTCGCCTTCACCTTCTCCGCGGTCGACAAGTGTTGACGTCGAGCCACATCCTTTCATGCCGGACCACCCAAAATTTATCCCTTAAGTCCTCGATACATTTTATTAGATCCAGATGCATGGTATAAGGTGTTCCATGGGATTCTCGAGTATCTTCTCGCCAGTAACTCCGGATCGTTCGGAATGCATAGGCGATCCCGGAAGTATAATAATCCGCCGTCGGTGATGCGGAATCCATTATCCCTTCCTTCCAGTACTTCTTGTTTGAACTTCTGGATGTCTGAATCACCATCTTGCTTTCCTTTTATATCGTCGAACAGCGTCGGCGTTATAGTCATGGTGGAAAGTTGCCCAGAAATGATTTCTATTCCGTAATTCATTACTTCCCTTTTCAGGGGTTGAGATAGCATCGATAAGGACATCAAAGCGGCACCGGACTTTGTTTCCACTCATTATTCGTATGTTCCAGTCTAACCGACATTGATCAATTATACCATACATTTCCCATGCAACGAACTCATCTTTAATTTCAAAAGAACGACTCATCATCTTTTATTCATATTTTCAGACCAGAAGGAATAATGTTAACATATAACATTCTTTATTCCTAATTGGAACAATGTAAACTACTTAAGAAGATAATTCATTATGACTCCCACTAGGACAAACCCTAGTGCGGTTGTAACTATTTTTAGTCCTATCTTCCCCCGGCCTCACTAGGGTAGTCTCCTAGCCACTAAGTTGGACTTTTAACCCTCTTCCTTCCTCTTGAGGCCAGCTACCACCGGATTCTCTACCACAGGCTTCTCTTGAACCTTGTGCTCCAGTAGCTCCCAGCACAACTCCGCATATGTTATCCGCCTTCATGCGCGGCCCCCACGTGGTGCGCGACTACCATGAAATCGTTTGGCAGGGAGCGTACCAAGGCCCATATCCGATAATTATCCAGTATCGGAAACTCCTGCTGCTCGAGTCTCCTAAAGAGACCATCGAGTCTCCTCATGTGTCCGGCGACCCCACCATCAGGTTTATAAACTATCTCTTCAATAGCTTCCCTCAATCGGTTTCGGGACACATCACGACGGGTCATGGTAGTCATCGTCCGTGCCATCTGAAATTGAAAAATGAAGTCAGCACAAGACCGACTAACCCGTACTAAACCGGCTTATTTCAATTCATATGAGCATAGACCCGACACCGATAATTACGAAAATCAGATCTTCGAAATTTTTGGAATGGTATGTCTGGGTTAAAGACATGTTTCCATCATATAAAGCATGGTAAGGTATTGTTGCCATCTCAATCACAAGTACGGTTCCATTATACTAAACATAACGAGGTCTTATTTCTATCTAAGTCACAAGTGTGATTCCAATCTACTAAAACATGATAAGGTATTATTTCTATCTAGATCACAAGTGTGATTCCAATCTACTAAAACATGATGAGGTATTATTTCTATCTAGTTCACAAGTGTGATTCCAATCTACTAAAACATGATGAGGTATTATTTCTATCTAAGTCACAAGTGTGATTCCAATCTACTAAAACATGATAAGGTATTATTTCTATCTAGATCACAAGTGTGATTCCAATCTACTAAAACATGATGAGGTATTATTTCTATCTAGATCACAAGTGTGATTCCAATCTACTAAAACATGATGAGGCATTATTTCTATCTAGATCACAAGTGTGATTCCAATCTACTAAAACATGATGAGGTATTATTTCTATCTAGATCACAAGTGTGATTCCAATCTACTAAAACATGATAAGGCATTATTTCTATCTAGATAGGAGTCATTCTTCATTATAAAAGAAAACTCAGTATGCATAAAGTTACTTACTTGGAAATAGCAGGATGGAGGCTTGATGTGTGATAGTGGAAAGGTGAACCCGCTCTGATACCACCTGTCGCGCCTCTTATCTCGCCTCTACTTGGGTCTATATATATATTTTTTTATTAGCATACTACATATGGATCCGTTCAAGTCTACATGCTTGAACAGGTTATCATAACTGAAACCTTCTTTGGCACATGCATCACCTATCTTATTCATCATTAGCATGACCACATATCTTATCTTATTTCATAACATGCATAGCGAAAGGATTCGTTCATGAGTTCTAACATGTCGAACCTCTTAAACTAAGGGATACTCATTAAACACAAGTCTTATAAGCGGAAGCAATGTCTTAAATTGTTCTTAGAGCATATAAATATAAGCAGATAGTGTAGGGTCTTCTTTCACCATGCCACTATCACACACGCATACGGCCCCTCCCGCCACTCTCTAGTGCACTTCCTTTATCTGCAAGATATGACAACATAAACTATAAGCATATAGCTTAGTAAGATCCTTGCCTACTCACAAAAACCACGATTTCATCAAACTATTAGAACATGAGCATGCTGGCATAGAAAATGACCTAAGCATTTCATAGCAACACTAATCAACAACATATCCAGGTAATAGTACAAAAGAACTAAGCATTGTATAGAATTGTTCATAAGCGTGTTAAGCATAATTAATCTAAGCGGGCATACTTTGAACATGAGCGTTATAACGGCATAAACTAAGCGTGCATGAAAGAACGTAATCATAAGCATTTGGTTAACTTGAACATAAACATTTGTAATAACATAAACCCTAATCATGCAGAAGGAACATAGTCGCAAGTATTCTTAACCTTACCCTTAACCTTCACCACATCATAAATTCTAAACTAGCATAAAGTACATAGTCACCACATACTTAGACTTAACTCTAAACATCATAACTTCATAACATCTAGCATGCATAAAGAACCTAGTTTGTAAGCATTCAGAGCATTTAACATAAGCATACACAATATCATAGAAGTCTTGTCTTTTCAAACATACACTTATAAATACTTCAATATCATCAGAACTTCATAACATCTAGCATGCATAAAGAACCTAGTTCGTAAGCATTCAGAGCATTTAACATAAGCATACACAATATCATAAAAGTCTTTTCTTTTCAAAACATATACTTATAAATACTTCAATATCATCATAACTTCATAACATCTAGCATGCATAAAGAACCTAGTTCGTAAGCATTGAGCATTTAACATAGGCATACACAATATCATAAAAGTCTTTTCTTTTCAAAACATATACTTATAAATACTTCAATATCATCATAACTTCATAACATCTAGCATGCATAAAGAACCTAGTTCGTAGCATTGAGCATTTAACAAACATACACAATATCATAGAAGTCTTTTCTTTTCAAAACATATACTTATAAATACTTCAATATCATCATAACTTGTTTGGGGGCCCAGTGTTAAGTACCACATAATGCGCGTTCCTAATAGGTCAGTAGCGAGCCACCAGACCTATTAGAGCAAGACCTCTTACGCCTTACCAGGCAAGACCTCTTACGTCTTCTTGTGTCCCTATGGATTTGATTAACGACCACACGGCCAGGTCGGGTACTTAACCTCTTGCAAAGTAAAATACTTAATTCTTTTCTTTCTGACATAATATAAAGAATGCTCTTGATCCCCATCATAAGAAGGGAAGCATCTTGATCTTATCTTGACATAAGGAGAGCTCTTGATCCCTACTTGAAAGGGAAGCATCTCCATCTTATCTTATCATAAGGAGAGCTCTTGATCCCTACTTGAAAGGGAAGCATCTCCATCTTATTTTATCATAAGGAGAGCTCTTGATCCCTACTTGAAAGGGAAGCATCTCCATCTTAGTCATTTTATAAGGACACATGCATTCATAACATAAGAGTACCCTAAAGGGGTCCTAAAGCATAAACGGGTTCATCACATAAGCATGTTTCATGACATATTGCATCGTAAACATGAAGCATATTTCCTAAGCATATTCATGACATATTAAATCACAAAACATATTCTTCACCTAGGTATATTTCATGGCACAATACTCCATAACTTGAAGCACATTCCCGAAGCATATACATGGCATATTACTTCACACAACATGTTCATCATGGCATATTACATGGCACATTACATCATAACAGGAAGTATATTTCCTAAGCTTATTCATGGCATATTAAATCGTAAAACATGCTCATCACATAGCCTAATTTCATGTTGCATTGAATCATAACATATTCATCACCCAAGCAAAGTTCATGTCATATTAAAAACTATACACATAGCACAATTACATATAGGGTGTTTTCATGAAACCCTAACCCTAAAACCATGGGTTGGCCGAAACTTGTAAGGGGGCTCAAGCTTAGGTTTTGTCCCCAAAATTCATTCATAAAGCTTTATAACCTAGCTTAGCATCATGAGGGATATTTTCATGCAACCCTAACCCTAATTACCTAGGGTGGCCGAAACCTACAAGGGGCTCAACTAGGGTTCTTGCCACCTAATATTCATTCATGAGCATTATCATCTAGCATAGCATCATTAGGGATATTTTCATACAACCCTAACCCTAATTACCTAGGGTGGCCGAAACCTACAAGGGGCTCAACTAGGGTTCTTGCCACCTAATATTTATTCATGAGCATTATCATCTAGCATAGCATCATTAGGGATATTTTCATGCAACCCTAACCCTAATTACCTAGGGTGGCCGAAACCTACAAGGGCCTCATCTTGGATGGTGGATACCCAAGGGTCTTACTTGAAACATACCAACCAAGAATATCACTTTAGGATCAAGTTCATGCAACCCTAACCCTAAAATCTTGGGGGTGGTCAACCATATAGGGTCATCACCTTTGCACTTTGGTCTCCTAAAGGTATCTACTTAAAACATATCACCCATAAAACCTCCCTTAGTAGCATTTTCATGAATCCTAGCCCACCAACTTAGTTGGCGAAACTTATAAGGCTACAATTTCATATTTCTTTCAAGCAACCAACCCTATCAAACTAATATACCGCAGTGAGGGAAAACTTACATCCTTCGCTTTGCTTGGGGAGATGACCTAATGAAGGTCACCTAGCTCTCTCCTAGCTTGCAAGGAGCTCTCGGCCAAAGGAGGAAGAAGAGCTTGGGGTTTCGGTGAGAATGAAGAGAAGAGGAAGAAGGAAGGAAGAAGTGGCCAAGTGGAACTTCTCTCTTCTTTATAAAGGGGAGGAAGAGAAGTTTCTCTTCTCCTTGTCAAGCCTCTTCATTTACCCTCCTCCCATTTATCTATAGGTTCCCCCTTTCCTCTAATGATATGATTCTATTGGGCTTATGGTTAGTGGGTGCATCTATAAGGCTTGGCTATCTCTAGAGGTGGGGGGTTCAATTCCTAGGCTTTGCATCTCTTTTTGGCTTATTTTCTTTTATTTCTCCAAAAAGGCCTACATAAAGCCCATCCTCATAAAGCCAAAAATTCTCGTAAAATTGCTAGAATTTCACGGGCGTTACATGTTGTCAAGACTCCACCCTTAGACTTTACGCCTCTAATATCAACCTTTGGACTTCCCAATTCCCAAATATCCATGACTTGGACTTTCACCGCAAAGACTACACACTTGAACTTACGTGGCCAAGACTACACTCTTTGACTTTCTGTTGGTGCAATCGGCCCAGGACTCGAGTTTGACTCGAACTGTATTTTGATGTTAGACAAAACGCATGACATGGGATTGTCATGGGAAGTCCGACATAGAGTTGGCCATGTAAATCCAAGTGTGTAGCCTTGGTGGTGAAAAGTCCAAGCATGGGGCTTGGTGTTGGAAAGTCCAACATGGGTTGGCATTGTAAGTCCAAGCATAGGGCTTGGCGGTGAAAGTCCAAGCATGGGGATTGGCATGGAAAATCCAAGAGTCGATGAAGGATAGCATTGCGAAGCCGTGCGCTTAGTGCATCCGAGGGACCTCCGGACGGGGAGCGAATAGAGTGAGGCCCAAGGGAAGCATACTTCGAGGGCAAGAGATGCGAAAGATGGCATTGCGAAGTCGTACGCTTGGTGCATCCGAGGGACGTAGGGCGAGGGAAGAGAGCTTCGGTGGGGAACTCCATGAGAGGATGAGGTGGACTTGGCCAAGTGGCTAAGACTGAGTGTCGGAGGCTCAAACATTGTGTTTGAGGGTTTACCCGATGGTCAGATGCTCAAACAACTTAGTTTTTGAGGTTTTATCCGAAATCAATTGACTGATATAGGTACCAGTCGACTGCTCCAAGTTGACTTGGGTTCGACTGGTGTTAGACTGAATTTTGTGGGCTGGCATTCGACTGCCAAGGGATGGCAGTCGACTGATGTCGACAGCAATCGACTGTCGAGGGATGGCAGTCGATTGATTGAAGTGTCGCAGGCACATAATGCTTCGTAGCCGATTGGGCAATCGACTACGAGGTCAGCAGTTGACTGATGGTCATCATCAATCGACTGATAGAGGATCTATTGGAACTTTTCCAATGTGGATCAAGCCGTTGTGAGACAACGGCTATAGGAGCAATCGACTGGGGCCTTTTGGCAGTCGACTGCTAGGTGCGAAATCAGCTCGATGTAGATTATAAATGGAGCTCAAGATGGAAAATTTTGCAAGGAATTATGGGGAGATTTTGGAGGGGAATTACTGCTACATTCCAGTCCTTCAAGAGCCATCCAAAGCAAGCAACAAGCAAGTGATCAAAGCAATTTTGTAAAAGTTCTCTTTTGTATTGTCTTTGTATTTTGGCTTGTATTTTTATATTACTATTGTAATTTCTTGTACGAGGTTTCTCCACCTCCTACTTGTAGTCGAGAAGGAGTTTGAGTATTGCCGTGTGCATCTCTAGAGCTCGTTGAGCTCGCCCCATGGAGTAGGAACCATTCGGTTCCGAACCACATATATCTTGTGTATGCTTGCATGTGTTGTTAGTATTTTCATTTGTATTACTATTCCATTGCGCTAATGACAATCGTAGACAAGTGACACAAGAAGAACGAATGAATTTCACCGTCTACGCGATTAGAGCTATTCACCCCTCTCTAGCCGCCCATCGACGTTCCAACAAGTGGTATCAGAGCCAAGTTCTTATTGAGGACTAACCGCCAACACAAGCACAACAAGATGGCCAGCTACAACCTCCAACTACCAAAATTTGAAGGGGATTTTCAATGGTGGAAAAGAAAAATAGAGGTATATCTAGAAATCGATTTTGATTTCATATTAATTCTAGAAAATGGTTTCGAAATGCCTTGGGATTAAAGCAATAGGCAAATTGAAATGACAAGATGGACCAAGGACCAAATGAAGGACTTCAAGACAAATCTCAAGGTAATCACATTACTTAGTGATTTGATTCCTAATAACATTTGGTCTAGGCTAGGTAATTATAGGGATGCTAAGGACCTATGGGACAAGGTGATCAAATTTCATGAAGAGCCCACATTGGTCCATGCCGAGGAAGAATCACCATCTACATTTGACAATGTGGATGACTTGGTGGAGACCTCCACCTCTAGTATTGAGGGGGAGGAGAGGCCTTCCATCCCGGAACAAGATCAAGAAGAAGTATCTACATCGGGGAGAAGTGAAGAGCAAGAGGCTTCCACCACCTCCCTAGGTAACTCATGCATTATAATTAATAATAAAGATCATATAATATGTTTTGAGTGTAGGGAGAAAGGGCATTACAAGAGTAAATGCCCAAAATTGGCTAAGAAGAAAGCACCAACACCAAAAGTTAACCAAAAGTCAAAGGATGCTGGAGTCCTCACCAAGAGAAGCAAAGAGCACATTGTGTGTTTCAAATGCAATCAAAGAGGACACTACCATAGTTAATGCCTTAGGGGGAAGAAGAAACGGCAAGAAGGGGCATCTCATGTAGGGGGACCTTCCAAAGCTAACCCTAAAGTAAATTTAATTAATGCACCTTCAATTTCTAAGGTTAATAAGCATGCTAGGAATTATTTTAGCTCTTTTACAATTATTAATGAAAAGCATGCTAGTAGGAATAAATATGTTTGTCTAGGTGTCAAGCATGTTAGTTTATCTAAGGACAAACCTAGACACCATAATTCTAGACCTATCTTGCCTAGGGAGAGCATAAGGAGAATAGAAGAAAATTTGGGCATTAACCCCAAAAAGTCTAGGCATATGCCTAAGAAGAGTCATTCCTAAAAATCTAATGAAAAATCAAAATTGGGAAGGTTAGAATTAGAGAACCGAGCCTTGAGGTTAAGGCTTGATAAATTGGAAAAGACCCTAGCAATAATTACAAATTCAATTAAAGGGTCAAATGTTCAAAATTCAAGGCCTAGGAAACAAGAAATGTCCAAGGGCAAGAAAGGTTTGGGTCACAAATCTATGTCCTACCATAATGTTCCATCTAATTATGGAACAATTTCTAGGTCTAGAAAAACCAAGGCTAATAGGGAAGCTATCCCTAAGACTAGCCATTGTGTGTGTTTAGTGGCTAAGGACTTAAGAAAAACCAAGAAAGCCACTAAGAAGGTCAAAGGAGGAGTCACCTCTAGAGTTGACCTAGGAAAGTCCCATTTGACTAAAGTGTCAAAACCAAAAAGGGTCATTAGGAAGGTATCTAGGGAAGTTATCCCTAGTGAATACCTAGTTAACCCAATGAGCTTCAATAGGTATTGGGTTCCTAGAAGCGTGATCGATTCACGCTAGATGGGTTAGGGTGTGTCAACACTAAGTGGATAGGCAGTTAACCAAGCCATGGTGAGTTGATACATTAGGATGTGATAATGTGCTTTGAGAAGTTAAAAAATGATTAAATTGACACAATTAGGTCTTAGAAGTATTAGTGTGCCATTTTGGGTTTTTGGCACACTAGGGGGATAATGACATTAAGGCAAAAATAGGTTTAATCTTAGAAATGGCAATTTGAATTTAATACTTAGGTATTTTATACTTTAGTATTTTATAATTGACATACTTTGTTTCCCTTGCCATGACATTGTTGGACTTTCCGAGCCGCAAAAATCATTTTTTACATTGCGGAAACCTCGGAAGCCCGGCCACAGATCCGTGCGAAGATATAAAAAATAAAACATGTATGTGTTTAAATACCCTAGATCTACCTTAGATCTACAAAATGAGAGCATTACCCTCGTAGCGACTCCCTTCGCTTATCCCGCTCGTCCAAATGCTTTGCCAGAACTCAAGAGTGTCAAGTGTACACTCCTCTATTGGTATCCACACGGACAAATGGTGGAGAAAAATAACCTAGAGTGTGCTAGCACCCCTTGGAAGTTTCGGCCAAAGTAGAGGATTGGGAGAAAGCTTGAGAGGAAGAATATCTAAGGAAGAAGAAGATGGAGTTACTCACCAAATGAATTCCCTTCACCAAGTAAAAGTGGCCGGCCACTTCAATGGGTGGGGGTTACATGCATGCATGTAACTCCAAGAGCTAATGGCTCTTGGTCTTCCTCATGAGGTGGCACCACATGATAAGTCCATGATGATGTGGAACACCATCATTGGCCGGCCCACATGCCATGTCACCATGACATGGCAATTGGTCAAGTCAAAATTGACCATTCATCTTTCCTCTCAAGTCAAGTCAAACTTGACCTCTTATCTCCCATGGTTGATCAAATCTAACCACTTGATTCAAGTCAATTTGATTTAATGAATCTCTATTCATTAATTTAAATTGACTCGATGAATCAAATCTAAATTAGACTCATTCAACACTTGAATCAAATTGAGTCTAACTCAATCAGCCTAATTTGGATTACTCTTAATCCAATTTAGTTCATCCCATGAACCTAATCCTCATGGTTCATCATATGAACCTAATCTCCATCTAATTGCCCTTTGTGTGTGACCCTATAGGTTCTTGTAACATTGGTAATGCTCCTAAACCGATTTAGGAACATAAGCAATGAGCGGTATCTAGTAACACATCATTGCTACCCAAGTTACAAGAATGTTGAGATCCAACATCACCTTTGTGACTACTAATTGTGACTCTCAAAATATGTGACAATGTCCCTCTATCCTTGACATCTAGATTGACCAATTGAAGCATAGACCGTGTCATCCTCGGTACAATCTATATCTTGAACTCCAAGTAGACTCACTCCAATTAAATGAGCTCAATATCTCATATTGACTCATTTGGGCATGGTCATGCACTTCATGGTCTCACTCTATCAAGAATAACGATGTCACTCCCGTCATATAGGAGGGATAGATCCCATCTACATCACTCATATCCCTCCGCATAATTTGTTACATATCCAGTAATCGCCTTTATAGTCCACGCATTTACGGGTGACGTTTGATGAAGCCAAAGTATGCAACTCCTTATATAGGGAACCATGGTGACTTCAGGTCCAAGAACTAATAGTCATACTAATAGTCACATGAGAAAGTATATGACACTCATATAATGATCCATGATACTTTCTCATGGCGGGTCATTCAGTATACATTCTCTAATGCATACCCATGTGTCAACTTGATATCTCATATCCATGACTTGTGAGATCAAGTCATCGAGTTGACCTACATGCTAGTCTCTACATATTAACATTGTCCCTGAATGTTAATACTTGACTAGGAATGATTAAGAGTAGTGTTCTCTATATCATCTCATTATCTATTCAACCAATCGATTGATATATATAAGAACCTTCTACTCAAGGATGTTATTATACTTAGTTTATTTGGCACCAATACAAGTAAATATAATAACCATGCCTTTATGAATAGGAATATGATACAATAAAGTCCATACATCAATCATCACATGATTGGCTCTAGGACTTTCACTAACAATATCCCACTAACACTAGTGCCAATCATCGTAGTATCTAATACCCAATGACCTAGTGTGACCATCATGCTTTTTCTATGCCAAAGCCTTGGTCAAGGGATCTGCGATGTTAGCCTCTGTGGGTACTCTGCAAATATTCACATCTCCTCTATCGTTAATCTCTCAAATGAGATGGAAGTGTCATAGTATGTGTTTGGTCTGCTGGTGTGAGCGAGATTCCTTAGCCTATGCAATCGCTCCATTGTTGTCACAATAGAGCTCTATGGGATCTGCTATGCTAGGAACCACCCCAAGGTTAGAAATGAACTTGCGGATCCAAACTGCCTCCTTTGCTGCCTCAGATGCAGCGATATACTCAGCTTCTGTTGTAGAATCAGCAACTGTGTCCTGCTTCGAACTCTTCCAACTCACAGCGCCACCATTCAAGCAAAACACGAACCATGACTATGATCTATAATCATCCTGGTCAGTTTGGAAGCTGACATCGCTGCACCCCTTTACAGCTAGCTCCTCATCACCTCCAAATATCAAAAAATATTCTTTATTCCTTCTCAAGTACTTAAGAATATTCTTGACTGCTATCCAGTGACGCTCACCCGGATCTGACTGGTATCTGCTCGTCATGCTCAAAGCATACGAGACATCAGGACGAGTACACAGCATGACGTACATGATAGATTCTATAGCAGATGCGTAAGGGATCTTATCCATGCGGTCTCTCTCCTCTCTAGAAGAGGGACTTTGAATCTTCGAAAGACTCACACCATGTGACATCGGCAGAAGTCCCTTCTTGGAATTCTGCATGACAAACTGTAGTAATACCGTGTCAATGTATGTACTCTGACTTAGGCCAAGCAATCTCTTAGATCTATCTCTATAGATCTTGATGCCTAGAATACAGGCTGCTTAACCTAAGTCCTTCATTGAGAAGCACCTCCCCAGCCAAGTCTTCATAGATTGTAGTGATGGGATGTCATTCCCAATGAGTAGTATGTCATCCACATACAATACAAGGAAAATAACTGTGTTCCCATTAACCCTCTTGTAGACACAGGGTTCATCTTCATTCTTGATGAAACCAAACTGTTTGATCGCATCATCAAATCGAAGATTCCAGCTCCGAGAAGCTTGCTTTAGCCCATAAATGGACCTTTGCAGCTTGCATACTTTCCCAGTATACTATGGATCTACAAAACCCTCAGGTTCTGTCATGTACACATCCTTGAGTAAGTTTCCATTCAGAAACGTGGTTTTGACATCCATCTGCCAGATCTCATAATCGTGGTATGCTGCAATAGCAAGCATGATTCGAATGGACTTAAACATCACAACTGGAGAAAAGGTTTCATCATAGTCAATACCATGAATTTGCTTGAAACCTTTAGCCACCAATCGACCCTTATAGGTATGCGTAAGTCTATCCATGTCAGTCTTTCTTTTAAAGACCCACTTACACCCAATGGGTTTGACCCCTTCAGGTGGATCAACCAAAGTCCATACTTGGTTGGTGTATATGGATTCCATCTCGGATCTCATGGCCTCTAGCCATTTCTCAGAGTCTGGGCTCATCACAGCTTCCTGATATGAGGTAGGCTCATTCTCAATGAGCATAACGTCATCATGGTCAGACAAGAGAAATGAGTATCTCTCAGGCTGACGACGTACCCTATCAGACCTGCGAAGAGGTAGGTCTACCTGAACAGGTGGTTGTTCCACAACTCTTTGTGTAACAATCTCATCATCCACAACACTTTATGGTTCCTGTTCAACCTCCATCAAGGCCTCAGTACTATGGTCATTCTCTTGAATTTCTTTAAGATCGAAACGTACTCCCACTAGTTTTTCTAGAAACAAAATCCATTTCTAGAAAAACCCCAATCTTTGCCACAAACACTTTGTGCTGACTGGGAATGTAGAAGTAATATCCCTTCGTATCCTTGGGATATCCAATAAAATAGCACTTATCGGATTTGGGTCCTAGTTTGTCTGAGACTTGACGTCGAACATAAGCCTCACAACCCCAAATCCTCATGAAAGACATCTTGGGATTTCTCCCTGTCCATATCGTATATGGGATCTTTATCACAGCCTTGGATGGTACACGGTTAAGGGTGAATGCTACTGTGTCTAGAGCATATCCCCAAAAGGATATAAGAAGATCTGTGTGACTCATCATAGATCGTACCATATCTAATATGGTACGATTCCTCCTTTCGGATACACCATTCCATTGTGGTGTTCAAGGAGGAGTGAGTTGGAATAGAATCCCACACTCAGCTAGATAGTCACGAAACTCATGGCTAAGGTATTCACCACCTCGATCTGATCGAAGTATCTTAATACTCTTGCCAAGCTAGTTTTGTACTTTATTCTTGAATTCCTTGAACTTTTCAAAGGATTCTGATTTATGTGTCATTAGATACACATAACCATATCTACTGAAGTCATTAGTAAATATAATGAAGTACCTGTAACTACCTCTAGCAGCAACATTGAAAGGGCCACATACATCACTATGTATAAGTCCTAACAAGTCTGTTGCTCTTTCGCTGTGTCCACTAAAGGGAGTCTTGGTCATCTTACCTAAAAGGCAAGACTCGTATGTCTCATATAATTCAAAATCAAATGAGTCTAGCATCCCATCCTTATGGAGCTGAGACAATCGACTCTAATTTATGTGACCTAAGCGACAATGCCAGAGATAGGTTTGATTCAACTCATTTGACTTGAACCTTTTGGTACTTATGTTATAGATGGGGTTCTCTAAGTCTAGAAAATAGAGTCCGTTCATTAGAGGTGCACTACAATAGAACATATCATTTAAATAAACTGAACAACATTTGTTCTTTATTATAAATGTAAATCCTTTCTTGTCCAAACAAGAAACCAAAATAATGTTCTTAGTTAAAGCAGACACATAACAATATTCATCTAGTTCTAGTACAAGCCCAGTGGGCAGAGATAGATCATAAGTTCCTACAGCAACAGCAGCAACTCTTGCTCCATTGCATACTCGTAGGTCCACCTCGCCCTTTGTCAATGCACTGCTATTTCTCATCACCTGCACATTAGTACAAATGTGAGATGCACATCCGGTATTTAATACCCATGATGAAGAAATAGATAGATTGATTTCTATAACATTTATACCTGAAGTAGAAGTCTCACTTCTCTTCATCTTAAGATCTTCCAGGTAAACTTTGCAGTTACTCTTCCAGTGTCCAACTTCCTTACAGTGGAAGCAAGCCCCTTCTTTGGCCACCCCTCCTTTGGGTTTCAGTTCTTTGCCTTTGCCCCTGGCTTGGGACTTTCCCTTACCTTTAGGCTTGCCCTTGCCTTTCTTCTTTTGCACCATCAAAATGGAGTCAGATTTTCCCTTCTTAAGGTTGAGCTTAGCAGTTCTCAACTTGCTGAGCATCTTAGGCAGTGGATTATCAATTTCATTCATGTTGTAATTCATGACAAATTGATTGTAGCTTTGTGGCAAAGACTGCAAGATCAGGTCAGTGGCCAGCTCTTGACCAAGTGGAAATCCCAATCTCTGTAGGTTTTCTACCTACCCAATCATCTTGAGTACATATGAACCTACGGGAGTCCCATCTTGCATTTTGGACTGAAATAATGCCTTAGAGACTTCATATCTCTCGTGCCTTGCTTGTCCTTGATATAGTTGACGAAGATGTTCAACCATATCATAAGCATTCATGAACTGTTGTTGCTTCTGAAGCTCAGAGTTTATGGTCGCGAGCATGAGACATGACACATCTAATGATCATCTTGATGCTTCTTGTAAGCATCTTTGTCAACTCGTGAGGCAATAAATAAGACAATTTATTTTTACTTGGTTCACAACCCAATGGTTGCTACTCCAAGGCCTTGCGATCCTTGACCGTGTATGAAGGGGCAATCCACTATAGAGTCTCCTCCTCGTTGGAAGTAGGAGACAACGATCACAAAAATCGAAAGCTCGAGGATGAGGCAACACACCTACCTCACCTCGTTATGATTAAAACCACAAATACAATAAGTAAAAACAAACTTGTTGTTGCTGACTAAGAGGTTGTAAGCTGAAGGTCGAAGCTTCACTTCTCACTTCATCTCGGTCACTTGTGCATGATGATCCAATCATACGTCCTCGAATTAAAAAAAAATTAATCCAAATGAAGATGGATTATCCAAGCAACCGATCCATCATTGTGCTTCTCGATTTGAGTCGTCGTTTGAACAAACTTGTTGTTCAAATAACCTAACTCTTATCCTCGATTAGCCGTGGAATAGATGATTACGGATCGCTGGTTTTTGTGTTTATCTTCGAGGCCCATGATCATACAATTACAAACAAATTTCATAGAACAAGAAAGAAGCTTAAACAAGAATTATACCTCTTGTTTACCTCTTGATCTTCTATCGTATGACCTATCCTCCTCTTGGACGTGTTAGTAATATATATGAGAGATGTCCTAAGGCAATCGTCTTATGTATGAACCATTTATATGATAAATGAAGATTCACTATTTGAGTATACATGTCTTCATGTATTTGATTGGATCTTAAACTCATTTACTGAATGTCCACGATACGATTCACAGCATGAGAGAATTTGTGATTGGATCACAACTAGCGAGTATCTCTACATGTGTAATTGTGATGTATCAGAATTATCCGTAGTCGATGAATTGATGGATTTGGACACCATCAATTCTGTCGAGACTAGCACGAGGTATACTCCTTGGTGTATCCAAGCAGTTGATTCTCACTGGCTGGAGACATTGTGATGTCCAGAGTTAATCGTGGATGCTAGTTATGGTAACTAGTTCATTGGAGTGACCAGCCGTAAGACTTCATATGGTTCTCTGCATATATAGATATGTCAATGAAGTTCTTACTGTAGCTTAAGTGCGATGTTCCTTTGACTTGCGGTATTCAAGTCATCTTGATCATGAAGACTTATGCTTTGACATCTTAAGCAAGCATCTCTAAGGAGATGTGGACCCAGGATGATTGGGTATAAGTCAAAGTGATCGAAGGTGTTTGAATAGCCTATAAAAAATTCACCACTTCTTGCGAGGAGATGTATACCCATGGCCTCTCGTCGGATTGTTACTAAAGTCTTTGGCCAAAGCATTACATGTTTAGAGTAAGGTACTCTTCGATACATGTGCAGTAACTAGAATCCGTAGGATGAGGAAATGATACTTGGGCTAGGTGTGACGTAGTCAGCCTAGTGAGGACTGACACTATAGACCATGTCCTGAACCAAGTGGGTATAAGATGAGTGAAGGGAATGGGGAACGATTCATTCGAGCTGCTGAACGGTTTCAGAAATAGTTCTGGATCAACCATTGATCTTTTCAGTTAATTGGGGATCATGATGTACTACTAGGTGCCACTCATGATCGTTCTATAATTAATGGTTAATTATAGACGACCAACATAAACCGAGAACCTATTTGGTCACACGCACAACGAGCGTAATCCGAAGGATTTAAAACGAGCTTGAGAATGAGATTCTCAGACCGAGAGAAACTAGGTTTGGTTGGACCAAACAAGAAGCGAGCATGAAATCGTTTCAGTCGCAATGAAAGCGTGGATGGGCCATGTCTTATTAAGACATAATGGATGAACCAAAATGGTTTGCTTCTAATCCAATGGAGGAGAATAAACCAAAGGGTTTAGTTTATTTTAAACGAATGAACCAAAAGTTGGTTCGGTTCATTTTAACTTAAAATAAACCATCATGGTTTGGTTTATTTTAACTTATATTAATGGAGCGGGTTAACGGGCCTTATGGTTATGATCCAATAACCATTAAGAGAATTAGTTCTCTATAAAAGAGGGCTTAAACCCTAATCCAAAAACCCTAACCTAGTTGCTGCCCACCTCCTCTCCTTGGAGATTTTCGGCGCCAACCCTCCTCCTTGCCGCCGCCCACCTTGAAGCTCCAACCGGCGACCAGCTACTGCCGTCTTCTCCCATTGCCGGCATCGAGCTGCTGCCGGAGGAGCTCCGGTGATCTTCCTTGGCTCCGGCGACAAGGTGAGCAAGTCGCTTTCCTTATTTGGCCGGCGCAAGGTCTCCACCAAAGCTGTCCAGTTTTCTGGACAGCTTGTTTCCCTCGTCGAGCATCGTTTGGGCGGCGTTTGGAGCTCCGACAGCGGTAGCCTTGCGGGATTTGATCTCCGGTAATCCTCTGAGGTGGAGGGCGAAGGATTCGTCAAGCGGTTGTGAATACCTCTCGGAGAAGAGTCTTGAGGACTTATTTTTGGATCCGAATTTGGATTCGGATATTTATCATCTCTCGATCACGTAATCTTCAACACGAGGCTAGTAACCCGTGAAGAGCGAGGCTCGTGACTTAGCGAAGTCATCCGTCGGCGTGGATACGGATAGAGGCGATTCTAGCGAGGATCGTTCGGTTGATGTCGTTCCGCTACACGTCATCTGGAAGGTATACGTAGTTAAATTTCCTTTTATTGCAAAATTTAAATTTACGGTTTTGTCTACACATATTGTACTATGCATGCGTGTGATGTGTGTGTTGTAATAAATGTAGATTTATTATTTTTATTTCTTCCGCTATGTACATGTTTACGAAACATGTTCGAACACACACTTGTGTGATCGATACCGATGGTATCGAGCCCAGGTTGTGTTTCGACATAATCGTAAAATGGTTTTGCGATAGTCATAATGATATTTCTGGAAATTTTCTACTTTTGGAAAGTTAGAAGTATTTATGGAAATTTTTCAATTTTGGAAAGTCTAGAAGTATTTATGGAAATCTTCCACTTTTGGAAAGTTGGAAGTATTTATGGAAATTGATATTTTCCATAAATAAAATATTTGATTAGATTTTGGAAATTTGTTTCCTAATTTAATCATGATTTGATTTTGGAAATCAAATCTTAAAATATTTTATTTCCATAAGTAGTTTTGATGATTTAGGAAATTGGTTTCCTAAATTGACTTTCCTTAATCAACTATTTCCACAAATAAAATATGTGATTAGATTTGGAAATTTATTTCCTAATTTAATCATAATTTGATTTGGAGAATCAAATCTTAAACATATTTTATTTCCATAAATAGTTATGACATATAAGGAAATTAAATACATGACATAATTGTATGCCATGTAATTGCATTAGATGCATATCATAATGCCATGCGTGTCATGACATGTAGATGTATGTCATGTATGTCATGCCATGTAGATAATAGTTATTTGCATGCAAAGAGGATGAGACATAAAAACCCTTACTCAATATTAAAGCCTACACCTTCCATTAATATGGTTAGAACCAGAGTTCCGTTTCTTGTTTGGGTTGTTGGACTCTCTCCAAGCCCGGCTCGAACCCGAACATGTTCAAACCATGGAATAGTTTAATACTAATATGGTAAGAATCAGAGGTCAATCGTTAGCTTTGGTTGTTGGACTCTCTCCAAGCTGGGCTATTTGGTTGAATGCGCTCTAACCATATTAAAACTATGTCTTGATTAATGGGTTGGTTTTAACCTGGAGCATCGGCTTGTTGGATTCTCTCCAAGGTCGATGTAAAGGGAGGTGAAGTTGGGTGCTATGCATATGATGCATAGTTTGTTAATGTGTTAACAACCCAATGTATGTGTGAACATTCAATTAGTTGATAGCACATTGTGATAGTTGCATATACGTGATATGCAATCGGTATAGTTGATACCTACCATCGTAGTTATGAATGGCTTGTTGGACTCTCTCCAAGGTTGTTCATATCTATGATGGATATCAGCCCATTCGGAGATGGACCTACGATCTCCCGAAGTGATTTTGGGGTTTTTGAAATTTGAAAAATGAATGGGATTTATAAATGTATATTGATGCATTTTAAAATCATTTTCTCATATATGCTCGTTTTGTATTTCTAAAATTGATCATGATGCCTTTGAATTTGCGTTCCATTTTGGATTCGAATAAATTGACTGGGCCGAACTTCTTGGACTGCTTAGAATCTTGAGAATTGTTATCAAGGTAAAAAGCTTGCGTATGTCCTCGAAGCGCCTCTTCCCGCCCATCCTAGTGACGATGCAACTCCGGACCAATTGTTAGTCTATCAAAAACATGTGACTGATTCTGAACTGACAAGTTGCATCATGCTAGCCGCGATGGAACCCAAGCTACGAAAGCAGCATGAGCATATGGATGCTCATATCGTAGTCCTTCATCTTTATGAGTTGTTTGATAAGCAAGTGAGATTCGAAAGGTTCAAAGTCTCCAAGCTCCTCTTCACCTCTGAGATGCAAGAAGGTTCATCTGTGGTACTGCTCAACATGCTGAAGACTGTGGAGCCTTCTGAGAAGCATGAGTAGGGGACGGTGTTGTTAGTTGATTCCTCGAAGAAAGGTTCTAAGAGGGAGTCAAAGGAACAACAGAAGGGGAAGAAGAAAAAGGCTAAAAGGCAGAACTAGCTCAAAAGGGCACTTGCCATAATTATGGCAAGGAGGGCCATTGGCGAAGAAATTGCAAGATTTATCTTGAGTATGTGAAGAAGAATAAGGCATAAGATGCTCCATCTTTTTCATATATCTTCGTTATTGATTGTCATTCTATTTCCTCAGACACTTGGGTATTGGATACTGGGTGTGGCTCACATATATGTAATGACATACATGGGCTAAGGAATAGAAGAAGACTCGTCAAGGGAGAGTCAAATTTATGTGTTGGGAATGGAGCAAAGGTTGCTGCACTCGCCATCGGAACGTATTTGTTGAAACTCCCTACAGGACTTGTCTTAGAACTGGACAATTGCTTTTATGTTTCTTCGTTGATAAAGAACATAATTTCTATTTCTTGCTTAAATAGAAATGGTTTCCATTTGACGTTTAGTAACAATTGTTGTTATATAACTTTGAATGGAGTTCTTTATGGGACTGGAACTTTAAGCAATGGTATTTATAAGTTGGACGTATCCAGTGACATTTTCAATATCGAAGCGAGCAACAAGCATGCTCGAAAGGATAATCAAATAGACTCCTACATGTGCCATTGTCGTCTTGGCCATGTAAGCAAGAAATGCATGTCCGAATTACACCGATGTGGAATTCTGGAATCGTTTGAATTGGATTTATATGATACATGCGAATCATGCTTAAAAGGCAAGATGACTAAGTTACCTTTTACAGGAAAAGGTGAATGAGTGGGAGAGTTGCTAGGCCTAATACTTAGTAATGTATGTGGACCTATGTCAACTCAAGCTTTAGGAGGCTATAACTACTTCATTACCTTCACCGATGATCACTCACGGTTTGGGTATGTGTTCTTGATGAAACACAAGTCTGAAGCCTTTGAAAGGTTCAAAGAATTCAGAAATGAAGTAGAGAAACAACATGACAAGAGTATTAAAATACTTCGATCAGATCGAGGTGGTGAATACTTAAATCAAGAGTTTCTTGATTATCTAAGAGACAATGGTATATTGTCTCAATGGACTCCGCCATATACACCACAGCATAATGGTGTATCTGAGAGGCGAATCTTAGGACCTTGTTGGACATGGTCAGGTCAATGATGAATCATGCGAATCTTCCCAAGTCCTTTTGGGGCTATGCACTTCAGACAGCTGTTTACTTGTTAAACAGAATGCCTACCAAGGTAGTCTCTACTACTCCATATGAGATATGGAATAGTAAGAAACCTCATGTATCTTACTTGAAGATATGGGGTTGTCCTGCTTATGTGAAGCGGATAGTATCAGACAAATTGGATGCTAAGTCTGATAAATGTCTATTTATTGGATACCCTAAGGAAACAAGGGGTTACCAATTCTATCATCCTATGGAACAAAAGGTGTTTGTTTCAAGGCATGCTGTGTTTCTAGAGAAAGAGTTTCTCTTGCAAGAAAACAGTGGGAGTGTCGTCGAGCTTGAGGAGGCTCGAGAGACTCAAATAGACATCGATGAGATACCTGGTGAAGCACAACAACCGATAACTCATAGTGATGAGCAATCGGCTGGACCTATTGTAACACCACATCTTCGTAGATCTGGTAGAACACGCAATATTCCTGAGAGATATGGATTTCTCGTAAGTGAATCGAACGACGTGTTACTCATTGATGATGAGGAGCCTACCAGTATGAAAACCAAGTTTGGAACTTGGTTGACCCACCTGAAGGCATAAAGCCTATAGGGTACAAGTGGGTTTTCAAGAAGAAAACCGACATGGATGGTAATGTGATTACCTATAAAGCTAGATTTGTGGTGAAAGGATATCGTGAAAAACAAGGTGTTGATTATGACGAAACCTATTCGCCTGTAGCTATGCTTAAATCCATTCGGATGCTTCTGGCCATAGCAGCTCATTATGATTATGAGATATGGCAGATGGATGTGAAAACAACTTTCCTTAATGGAAACCTGCTCGAGGACGTGTATATGACACAGCCTGAGGGTTTCACATCGGTTGATAAAACCGAGGTATGCAAATTGCGACGGTCCATATATGGATTGAAGCAAGCATCCAGGAGATGGAATATCCGTTTTGATGAGACGATCAAAAAGTTTGATTTCTCACAAAATCCAGACGAACCTTGTGTGTACAAGAAGGTTAGTGGGAGTGCAGTCGTGTTCCTAGTATTGTATGTCGATCACATATTACTTATAGGAAATGATGTTTCAATCTTACAGTCAGTTAAGGTTTGGTTATCCAAGACATTCTCCATGAAAGACCTGGGAGAAGCAACCTACATCCTCGGGATTAAGATCTATAGAGATAGATCGAAACGGTTGCTTGGTCTTTCGCAGTCTACATGTATAGACCGAGTGCTAAAGAGGTTTAGCATGCCGGAATCCAAGAAAGGTTTGTTACCCATCAGGCATGGGGTACACCTTTCGAAGTCTATGTGTCCGCGCACAGAAGACGAGAGGATTTGCATGAGTAAGATTTCCTATGCATCTGCAATAGGATCTATCATGTATGCTATGTTATGTACGAGGCCCGATGTATCGTATGCTCTGAGTGTCACAAGTAGATACCAGTCTGATCTAGGAATGGATCATTGGGTGGCTGTTAAGACGATCCTTAAGTACTTGAGAAGAACTAAGGATGTGTTCCTAATATATGGAGAAGGGGACATGGTGATACGCGGGTATACAGATGCCAGCTTCCAGACAGACAAGGATGATTCCAGGTCTCAGTCTGGATACGTGTTCACCTTAAATGGGGGCGCAGTGAGTTGGAAAAGTTCCAAACAAGACACTATAGAGGATTCTACCACTGAGGCAGAATACATTGCAGCTTTGGAAGCAGCAAAGGAAGCGGTTTGGATCAAGAAGTTCGTTTATGAACATGGTGTGATTCCGGCCATTGTTGAAGCAATACCGATCTACTGCGACAACAATGGGGAAATTGCACAGGCGAAAGAGCCAAGGTCTCATCAACGATCCAAACATGTACTTCGCCGCTATCATCTTATCAGAGAGATCATCAGTAGGAACGAAATACAAATCGAGAAAATTCCCACCGAAAGGAACTTAACGGATCCTTTGACTAAGGCATTACCTCAAAGTAAATTTGAGGGTCATGTTAGTGCTTATGGTATTGGATACCGTAGCGATTGGCATTAGGCCAAGTGGGAGACTGTTAGTAATATATATGAGAGATGTCCCAAGGCAATCGCCTTATGTATGAACTATTTATATGAAAAATGAAGATTCACTATTTGAGTATACATGTCTTCATGTATTTGATTGGATCTTAAACTCATTTACTGAATGTCCACGATACGATTCACAGCATGAGAGAATTTGTGATTGGATCACAACTAGCGAGTATCTCTACATGTGTAATTGTGATGTATCGGAATTATCCCTAGTCGATGAATTGATGGATTTGGACACCATCAATTCTGTCGAGACTAGCACGAGGTATACTCCTTGGTGTATCCAAGCAGCTGATTCTCACTGGCTGGAGACATTGTGATGTCCGGAGTTAATCGTGGATGCTAGTTATGGTAACTAGTTCATTGGAGTGACCAGCCGTAAGACTTCATATGGTTCTCTGCATATATAGATATGTCAATGAAGTTCTTACTGTAGCTTAAGTGCGATGTTCCTTTGACTTACGGTATTCAAGTCATCTTGATCATGAAGACTTATGCTTTGACATCTTAAGCAAGCATCTTTGAGGAGATGTGGACCCGGGATGATTGGGTATAAGTCAAAGTGATCGAAGGAGTTTGAATAGCCTATAAAGGATTCACCACTCCTTACGAGGAGATGTATACCTATGGCCTCTCGTCGGATTGTTACTAAAGTCTTTGGCCAAAGCATTACATGTTTAGAGTAAGGTACTCTTCGATACAAGTGCAGTAACTAGAATCCGTAGGACGAGGAAATGATACTTGGGCTAGGTGTGACGTAGTCAGCCTAGTGGGGACTGACACTATAGACCATGTCCTGAACCAAGTGGGTATAAGATGAGTGAAGGGAATGGGGCACGATTCATTCGAGCCAAGGGTTTCGAAATAGTTCGATCAACCGTTGATCTTTTCGGTTAATTGGGGATCATGATGTACTACTAGGTGCCACTCATGATCGTTCTATAATTAATGGTTAATTATAGACGGCCAACATAAACCGAGAACCTATTTGGTCACACGCACAACGAGCGTAATCCGAATGATTTAAAACGAGCTTGAGAATGGGATTCTCAGACCGAGAGAAACTAGGTTTGGTTGGACCAAACAAGAAGCGAGCATGAAATCGTTTCAGTCGCAATGGAAGCGTAGATGGGCCGTGTCTTATTAAGACATAATGGATGAACAAAAATGGTTTGGTTCTAATCCAATGGAGGAGAATAAACCAAAGGATTTGGTTTATTTTAAACGAATGAACCAAAAGTTGGTTCGGTTCGTTTTAACTTATAATAAACCATCATGGTTTGGTTTATTTTAACTTATATTAATGGAGCGGGTTAACGGGCCTTATGGTTATGATCCAATAACCATTAAGAGAATTAGTTCTCTATAAAAGAGGGCTTAAACCCTAATCCAAAAACTCTAACCTAGTTGCCGCCCACCTCCTCTCCTTGGAGATTTTCTGCGCCAACCCTCCTCCTTGCCGCTGCCCACCTTGAAGCTCCAACCGGCGACCAGCTGCTGCCGTCTTCTCCCATTGCCGGCGTCGAGCTGCTGCCGGAGGAGCTCCGGTGATCTTCCTTGGCTTCGGCGACAAGGTGAGCAAGTCGCTTTCCTTATTTGGCCGGCGCAAGGTCTCCACCAAAGCTGTCCAGTTTTCTGGACAGCTTGTTTCCCTCTCGTCGGAGCGTCGTTTGGACGACGTTTAGAGCTCCGACAGCGGTATCTTTGCCGGGGATTTGATCTCTGGTAATCCTCTGAGGTGGAGGACGAAGGATTCGTCAAACGGTTGACGAATACCTCTCCGGAGAAGCGAGTCTTGAGGACTTGTTTTTGGATCCGAATTTGGATTCAGATCGTGATCATCTCTCGATCACATCATCTTCAACACGAGGCTAGTAACCCGTACGAAGACGAGGCTCGTGACTTAGCGAAGTCATCCCGAGGATACTCGGCGTGGATATGGATAGAGACGATTCTAGCGAGGATCGTTCCGGTTGATGCCGTTCCCGCTACACGTGATACGGAAGGTATACGTAGTTAAATTTTCTTTTATTGCAAAATTTAAATTTACGGTTTTGTCTACACATATTGTACTATGCATGCGTGTGATGTGTGTGTTGTAATAAATGTAAATTTATTATTTTTATTTCTTCCGCTGTGCACATGTTTACGAAACATGTTCGAACACACACTCGCCGCGGTGTCGGAAACCCAATAGGACGTTGTGTGGGCAACGATCCTCCAAGAGTTGAAGTCTCCTAGATCACGTTCTTCCCTTCCTTGCTTGCTCCGAACAAAGGGAAGAAAACTTCTCCCTACTTCTCCTTTCTAGTGTTGACCACCAAGATTCCTTGCTTGGTTGTTGCCGCCGGCCAAGGAGAGGGAGAATTAATAGGCGCCGGCCAAGAGAGCTAGGACTCTTGTTCCCGCCGGCCCTTGGAGAGGGAGAAGAGGGAGGCGTCGGCAATGGAGAAGAAGAGAAAGGAAAACTCCACCAAATCTTCTTGTGTCGCCGGCCTTAAGGAGCAAACCCTAGGTTGCCGCCCAATAGAAGCCAATGCCAACTCAAACCCTAGCCCTTGGTCTTTTCCGCCCAAGCCTCTTCCTCCTCTTTATAGTTTTAGCCTAAAACTCTATTCATTCGTATCCGTTGGATCTAGGCTTCTTGAGGGCTTTAATATGCTACAATAGGGACCATGAGAAGGAGTTGGATCTTGGCCACCTTATGGATCCATCTCACATAAAATCTGATCCATTAATAATAATCCATTCCACTAGAGGATTATCACTGATCTACCTCACTAACCCCCATAATTAAATATGGGCTCCATATATTAATTATACAAATATCTCCCCGTGTTTAAGATATCGAATATCCATTAATTAATTAATTTACTGATAATTAATTAATTAACATCTAACTCCATGAGTAGTACCACTCAACCTTATCATCATGCTGGACCAAGTCCACCTATAGGGTTTACATGATGATCCTTATGAGCTCCTCAAGGGGACATCATCATCCTAATACATAGGACATGGTTTCCTCCTATAATCAACAACACACCATGTAAATAATATAATTTCCCAACTTACCAGGCCTATCGATTTAACCCATAAATCTCGCCCATTGGTAAATCAAAGAAATAAATATTAAGTATATGTGCCTATTATTATATCGGGATTAAGAGCATGTACACCATAATATCCAAGGTCCGATTCAATTATATAGTCAGTATAAATTGAATCACCTCTAAGTCGGTCCAGCTCAATACACACAAAGTGTACTAGTTGAAGGTTGGAAACTTCGCTTCCCACTTCAACTCGGTCGCTTGTTCATGGCGATCCCGTCTACGTCCCCGGATTAAAAAAATTAATCCTAGACAAAGAGGGATTACCCAAGCAACCGTTTCATCGTCGTGCTGTTCGATTAGAGTGGTCATTTGAACAAACTTGTTATTCAAGAAACCAACCTCTATTCTACGATTAGCTGCGGAATAGACGATGTACGGATCGCCAATTTTTGTATTTGTATTCGGGGTCCAAGTAAATTAGCCACATAACAAAAATATACAACTTGCATAGAATAAGAAAAGATCATAAACAAGAATTATACCTATTGTTATATCTCTTGATCTTCTATCGTATGTCCTATCCTCCTCTTGGAAGTTGTGTGGGCAACGATCCTCCAAGAGATAAAGCCTCCTAGATCACGATCTTCCTTTCCTTGCTCGCTCCGAACAAGAGGAAGAAGAAATGAAACTCTTCCCTATCTAGGACTGGCCACCAAGTCAAGAGACTTGACGTTGTCGCCGGCCAAGGAAAGGAATAGGGAGTGTGGGAGTCGGCCAAAAGCTCCAAGGGAAGAAGCCCTAGCTCTTGCCACAAGCCAAGGAGAAGAAGGAGAGGATTGGGACGCCGACCAAGAAGAGAAAAGGAAAGGGGGCGCCGGCCAAAACCCTAGGAAGGAGAAGGTCTTGCCGCCCAAAGCTTCTCCATACCCTAGTCGCCCAAAGCTCTCCAAACCCTAGCCACCCAAAGCTCTCATCTCCAAGATTATTCTTGCCGCCCACCCCTTAAGCTATATTTATAGTGTTAGGCTTAAACCTCCTTTAATCTCCACCGTTGTATCTAGGGATTTAATCTCAACCGTCAGATCTAGGGATTTAATCTCAACAATCGGATCTAGAGTTTTAATCTCCACCGTCGGATCTAAAGATTTAATCTCCATCGTTGGATCTCAAGATTTAATCTCCACTGTCGAATCTAGAGTTTCATTTTCCATCAACGGATCTTGGCTCCATGTGGGTTTTAATAGGCTACAATAGGGACCATGAGGAGGAGTTGGATCTTGGCCACCCAATGGAACAAGCCCACATAAAGTCTGATCCATTAATGATAATCCATTCCACTAGAGGATTATCATTGATCTACCTCACCAACCCCCATAAGTTAATATGGGCTCCATATATTATTTGTACATATATCTCCTCGTGTTTAAGATCTCGAATGTCCGTCGATTAATTAATTTAATGACAATTAATTAATCAACATCTAACTCCATGAGTAGTACCACTCAACCTTATCATCATGCCGGACCAAGTCCACCTGCAGGGTTTACATGATGGACCTTATGAGCTCCTCAAGGGGATATCATCATCCTATTATATAGGACACAGTTTCCTCCTATAATCAACGACACACCATATAAATAATATCATTTCCCAACTTACCGAGCCTATCGATTTACTCTATAAATCTCGCCCATTGGTAAATCAAAGAAATGAATACTAAGTATATGTGCCTGTTATTATATCGGGATTAAGAGCATGTACAATATAATATCTGAGGTTCGATTCGATTATGTAGTCAGCAATAAATCGAATCACCTCTAAGTCGGTCCTGCTCATTACACACAAAGTATACTAGTGTAATTCAATAGCCAAGACAAATCAATACCAAATCACACTACAACCATTCCAATGGTTGGTCCATAACCGTCTAGGTTGTGAGCCTTTTCTTATACTTTAAAAGAAACTGATAACATGATCTCCCGTGTGACACTACACACCATGTTATCTACAATGTAATGTATTAGACAATATGCATAACCATAAATATGCAAACAATGATCATTTATTCTTATTTAAAAAATAAAGATGTTCATACAAAAGATAGACTTTTCAGTATACATCCCAACAATCTCCCACTTATACTAAAAGACTATGTTGTCCTCATATTGCCATACATGTGATTCCCATTCCCTCCACATGCCTATCAAAAGCTCTCACTTGAAGGGCCTTAGTGAAAGGATCTGCCAGGTTATCCTCTGATGCAATCTTGGCCACAACAACTTCTCCTCGCTTTACGATTTCTCGTATCAGGTGGTACTTGCACTCTATGTGTTTACTTGCCTTATTGGCTCGTGGTTCCTTCGAGTTTGCAACTGCACCACTATTATCACAACAAATTGTGATAGTTTTGGGCACACCAAAAATCACATCTAAGTCCATCAAGAAGTTCCTGAGCCACAAAACTTCTTTGGCCGCCTTAGAGGCTGCCACATACCCAGCTTCCATAGTAGAGTCCGCCATGCATTTCTGCTTGACACTCCTCCATATAATGGCTCCACCTCCCAAAGTAAACACAAAACCTGAGGTTGACTTACTGTTATCCCTTTATGATTAGAAGTCGAAATCTGTGTAAACCATAGGGAGTAATTGGTCTGCCTGATAAACTAGCATATAATCCCTAGTCCTTCTCAGGTACTTCAATATATGCTTTACCGCAGTCCAATGTCCCTGTCCTGGATTACTCTGATATTTGCTAACCATGCCCATGACAAAGCAGATATCCGGTCTCGTACATAGCATAACATACATGAGACTTTCTACTGCCGAAGCATAAAGAACAACCTTCATCTCCTCTATCTCCTTTGATGTTCTAGGACACATCTCCTTAGATAAAGGAACTCCATGCCTGAAAGGTAGAAAACCTTTCTTGGAGTTTTGCATACTAAAACGATTCATAATGGTGTCTATGTCTGAAGCTTGAGATAAGCACAACATCCTTTTCTTATGATCCCTTATAACCTTGATCCCAAGGATGTGTCCCACTTCTCCCAAGTCCTTCATATCAAACTGTTTGGACAACCATACCCTTACATCCGATAACACCTTGACATTGTTGCCAATTAACAAAATGCCATCTACGTATAGTACAAGAAATACCACTACGATTCCGTCACATCTCTTGTATACACAAGACTCATCCGGACTTTGAATAAATCCATAAGACTAGATTACCTCATCAAAGCGGATGTTCCAAGACCTCGAAGCTTGCTTCAATCCATAAATGGACCGATTAAGCTTGCACACAAGATGCTCTTTGTCCTTTGCAATAAATTCCTCTAGTTGCTTCATATAGATGTTTTCCTCAAAACTTCCATTAAGGAAAGCTGTCTTGACATCCATCTTCCACACCTCATAATCCATATAAGCAGCAATACATAAGAGAATCTGGATAGACTTAAGCATGGCTACCGGCGAAAAGGTCTCCTCATAATCGATGCCCTCTTTCTGAGTATACCCCTTCGCAACAAGCCTTGCTTTGAAGGTCTCAACCTTCCCGTCTATTCCTCTATTTATTTTGTAGATTCACTTGCATCCAATGGCTTTTACACCATTGGGTGGTTCTACTAGCTCCCAGACCTGATTTGAATCCATTGATTCTATCTCAGAATTCATCGCACTTTGCCAAGATACCGCATCTTTATCTTGGATCGCCTCGTCATATGTCCAGGGGTCAGGTTCATGTTTGCAGGGATCAAATCAGAAGATTCTCCTAAGAACATGAATCTATCTGGCTGTCTAACAACCCTCCCACTATGATGAGGTATTACCTGTGTATCCTCTGTGACACGCGGTGCAGTGACTTGTGGTATATCCTCTTGTACCGGTGGTACTTAAGGAGTGACTTCCCCTCTAAATTCCTCCAGAACAATCTTACTCATGGGCTTGTGGTTCACCACATAGTCTTCCTCTAGAAATCTGGCGTTCGTGCTAATGATCACCCTCTGATCTCTAGGACTATAAAACAAATCACCTTTCGTTCCTCTAGGATAGCCAACGAACATGAGCACTTTTGTACGAGGTTCCAACTTACCAGTGTAGGATCGTTGGCGTCGCTAGAAAGGGGGGGGGAATGAATAGCTACGCTCGTCTTTTCGATTCGTTGTACCCTTCTACAATGATTAGTACGCAGCGGAAACAAGAAAACGAATACAAAAAAAAATTACAAACGCAAACACACCAATTTTACGTGGTTCGAAACACAAGTCCCTACTCCATGGTTGAGCCCTCGTCGGCTCTAGTGATGCACACCACCACTATAAACTTCTCCTTCTCAGTGATACACCGAAGGTGGAGAAACCCTTTACGCGATTTATCGAAGCGTTACAAGAAAGCTTACGAGAAATATGAAGAAGCGATAAAGCAGTACATGAAAATGCTTCTTGCTTGCTGAATCGTTGACACTCCTGTTGGATGATCAAGGCTTGTAAGAATGAAGAAGCTTTTTCCCTCGTGTCTTTCTTCAGAAAAATGTCGTAAGTTCTTCTTTTTTAACTTTGAAATATATAAGCCCAGAATACTTGATAGCTCGAGCCTGATTAGGGCTTTTCTGCCCGCCCAGTCGAGTCGCCTCGGCTGGTGCCTCGACTGGAGCATTAATTGGCATTTATTAATGGCTTCAACGGTAAGATTTGGACCATAATTAGTTTTATTTCCGTTGAAAACATAGGTCCAGTCGAGGCGATGATCCGACGCCTTGACTGGCAGGCTTTGGTTCCAACTGAACAGAGCAACAGTCGAGCTCCCAGTCGATAGTCCCTTGCTTCTGTTCCGTTGGATTAAAGCTCTAGTCGAGTCGCCGCTTCGACTGGCAGGCTTTGGTTCCAACTGAACAGAGCAACAGTCGAGCTTCCAGTCGACAGTCCCTTGCGTCTATTCCGTTGGATCAAAGCTCTAGTTGAGTCGCCGCTTCGACTGGCAGGCTTTGGTTCCAACTGAACAGAGCAACAGTCGAGCTCCCAGTCGACAATCCCTTGCATCTATTCCGTTGGATCAAAGCTCTAGTCGAGTCGCCGCCTCGACTGTTGTTGGTTTTCCTACGAACATACAGGCCACAGTCGAGACATCAACCGACTATTGCTTGCCTCTGCTCGTATGAAATAACCTCAGTCGAGGCACTGCCTCGACTGATACAGTCAGAACCACTGTTTGTCCAGAGCAGTCGAGCTCTCAGTCGACACCTCCTTGCGTCTGCTTAGTTGAACCAAGCATCAGTCGAGGCGTCGCCTCGACTGGTATGAGTCAACCTGCTGCTCGACAAGAGCAGTAGGTTCCAGTCGAGGCGTCACCTCGACTACCACCTTTACCTGATGCCTATGAATTACTGTTCATAGGTCTTCCATGCCAGAAATCATCTCCGGGACTTCGTGCCAAGACTCCCTGTCCGGGTCTTCACTGCCAAGAGGCCACGCCTCCGGGACTTCACTACCAAGACTCCACGTCCGGGTCTTCACTTGCCAGGACTCCACGTCCGGGTCTTCACTTGCCAGGACTCCATGTCCGGGTCTTCACTTGCCAGGACTCCACGTCCGGGTCTTCATCAATCTTGCATCCAGTCCTCGACCTACAAGAGATTTCCTGAAAATACATCTCAAACAATCATATGAGATAACACATAATTATCACCTTGACATAAACCCTTGTCAATCACCAAAAACATCCTTTGGGTCTGATTGCACCAACAATCTCCCCCTTTTTTTATGTTTGACAATACGGTTTAAGTTTAGGTGATGAAATTATAGCAAAATATAATGTATTCGAAATTTAATATGCAAAAAGGAGAGATATAGATGTGTAGTTTCAAAAGTTTTAATTTCAGACTTAAAGCCCATCTTCTCCCCCTTTGGCAAACACCTAAAAAGAAAAGTTGCTTATAGAAGCACTCCCCCTGAATTCATTTCCCTTAGGTTATCAAATGCACTAACAATATATTTTAGCAAGATAAATGTCAGTCGTACATTTCTAAAGAAAGATATAAACCACCGGAAGAAAAATTTGACATAATTTTCCTTAATATTTGTTGTAATATCCCTGTTCATGACAGCAAAAAAAAAAAACTACATACACAGAGATATTAGAAACAAATATACAAGCATACACCCAAAAAGTCACCCAAAACATCCTGATATATATATTTTCTTGAATTCAAACTGTTCATACAGATAAAAAGTAAAACAAAAACTAAACTACTGAAGATGATGGTCCTGATGAATCCGACATCATGGCATAAAGGAGAGTTAGAATTTCCTTCTGCTGGGCAGAGACTTCAGAAAACCGAGCATCTAGCTTGGAGTGAATCTCTTCGAATTTAGTGTCAATTGACGTACTAAGGTCCATGAATTTAGTATCAACTGAGTTTATGAACTCAGCATGATCTTTTCACAGATTCTCCAGCTGTTCAGACACGGTGGAAGATGGTTCAACAGCTAGAACTGGACGTTCTTGTTCACCTTCTTCCTCCATATCCCACCTTTCACCAGCTTGATGTCCATCTGCCCACTCAACGGTGCTACCAACTTTTGACATGTCGGCCAAAGAAAAGTTTCTCCACTTTATGAAATCAAAGTCTATCATCTGCCTAATTTTCCCCCTGCTTGTGTTGATGCCTATGGATTCTAGCCAAAATGTGATGATATGACCAAAAGGCATGTAAATTTTCTTTTGGACAGGAGTTGAGAAGTGGACTATGCAGAGAAAGATGTTTAAAGCAACATTAAAGTTTAAACGTTGCTTTAAGAGATGTAGAGCTAGTAAATGATGTGGTCTTATCTTAGCTTGCCCCCTAGTAACAATTGGAAGGATGCAACCTACAACGACCTTATATAGGACATTATCGGGGGCAGCTAATGCCATGGCCGGAAATAGAGTAAGACCAGGTTGTCTGGTTTTTTTTAAAGAAGTACTCATGAATTACATTTATGGAGTATCCCTCAACAGGTTCTTGAATGCTTGGATAGCATTCAAGGGTTGAGTTTGACTCACGACACTCTAGAAATGCTCTGAGGATATCAGGAGTGAAAGATATGTCCTTTCTGGCTACCCTACTCTTAAATATGAGCCTATCACCTATAGGCTGTAGATTGTTGTAGAATTCACTAACTAAGTCTATATTGATGTCATGATCACAATAGACTAGTTTATTGAGCCCATAGTAGTTAATCATTTGTATAACATGTTGGGCATGATTTTCAAAAAATTCTTTATCTAATGATCTAGTATGCATCAACTGAAATTTGTGGGCAGTAAAGGTATGTTGATGATGTGTGGAGGGAAACCGGGGATCCGTAGATGGATTTTCCCGAGGTGTTTCACTTGACTCGCCTATCCTACGTTTTTGTCTAATGAATGCCAAAATGATGTTCCAAAAAAAATATGATGGTATGATGAGTGGCAATAACCAACACCCAATTAGTTTACCCAATATTACTAAGTCGTGTAATCAAAGAGATGAGTTTAGAAATTTACTTAGGTGCCATTTTTCCTGTTGTTGACTGGTCTTGAGGGATCAAGAAGATGACTTCTGTGAAATCACTTTCTCCAGCAAAAAAAAAAACGAACCCTAGAAAATCTGGCAAAATCTAGGGTTTGAGAAAATCGTCGTCTAGGGTTAGGTATTGACCAAAAGAAGGAATGAGGGGCTGGAGAACTTACTTCAAGTTAGTTTAGGAGCAATTGAGGTAATCTAGGGTTTTGTCGGTGTTAAACTTGGCCAAAAACTTGAACGGCGACAGAAGAGAAAAATCGCGGTGAGAGGAGTTGAGGCAAGTCGCGAGTTTGGGAGAGGCGGTAAGTGAAATTCCTTATATATTTCTTAGTTACGCAGTCGAGGCAGTAAGTTGAACGCCTCGACTATTATATCAGTCGAGGCGCCAGTCGAGTGCGCCTCGCTTCTGTTTGCTCACACCCTCTGTCAGTCGAGGCGATTATTGAAATGCCTCGACTGTTATTCTGAAGGTTCATTTTTGTCTTAGATATTTTAAGTTCCAAATTCATTGTATTTAGGTATTTAAAACATTTTAAAAGTGACAATATACTCTATCGACAATATCAAACATATATTGGATGTTTCACTTGAGTTTTATCATTATTTAAGATGTCCAACCAATTTTACTTGGTTGGAATGTCCAATTATGTTTTTAAACCAAATACACATGAATTATGTATTGGTCTTCCCCATAATTGGTCAACTTAATGATTCATGCAGTTTTCAACCGCATTACTCAAGTTATGCATCATAACAAGCAATTTGAGTAAATTGGTTGCTCCTAACATCTCACCCCTATCTAGCAATACACAAGCATAGTTAATCCTATGATTTGTGTGAGATGTTTCCCAAAGGTATCCCAAACATTATTTTCCCATTTCTTTTGAACTTATGAATTTGTCCTTATGATCACGGAGAGTTTTCACTCAGCTGCACACATTCCCAACTCTCTTCTTAAATGACTAAATTCATTTTCTGGAAGAGGTTTTGTGAAAATATCAGCAAGATTCTCCTTAGACTCAACATAATTGAGTATAATATCTCCTCTTGCTACATGATCCCTAATGAAGTGATGTCTCACTTCAATGTGTTTTGTTCTGGAATGATGGACTGGGTTTTTTGTTAAGTTGATCGTGCTAATATTATCACATAGCACTTGTACGTTCTTATATGAAAATCCATAATCCTCCAATGTGTGAGTCATTCATAACAATTGTGACACACTCTCTCCCATGGCTATGTACTCAGCCTCAGTGGTGGAGAGAGCAACACAATGTTGCTTTCGACTTGACCAACCAACTAAAGCTGAACCTAGGAATTGACATCCCCCGCTAGTACTTTTTCTATCTAGTTTGCATCCTGCATAATCTGAATCTGTATAGCCTACTAAATCAAAAGACTCAGTTCGGGGATACCACAGTCCAACTGATATTGTTTCTTTAAGATATCTCATAATTATTTTAACAGCAACCCAATGAGACTCTTTAGCACACAATTGATATCGTGCACACATACCCACAGCAAATACTATATCAGGTCTACTTGCTGTAAGATATAAAAGACTACCTATGGCACTCCTATAACGCTTTAGATCAACAGGTTTACCATCTACATCACTATCTAGATGAGTGTTTTGTGCCATTGGAGTGGCAACCTCCTTAACATTTTCCATGTTGAATCTTTTTAGCAACTCCATGGCATATTTTGATTGACAAACATGAATTCCTTCTTTGGTTTGTTTGATTTGAAGTCCAAGGAAAAATGTCAATTCCCCTACTAGACTCATCTCAAACTCACTCTCCATGTGTTCTATAAATTCATTGAGATAATCCCTATTGTTTGAACCATAGATTATGTCATCGACATAAATCTGAGCTACAAATATGTCTTCACCATTTCTTTTCAGAAAAAGTGTGGGATCAATTTGACCTCTTCTAAAACCCCTCTCAACTAGAAAAATTGACAACCTTTCGTACCAAGCACGAGGTGCTTGTTTCAGCCCATAAAGAGCCTTCTTTGGCTTATACACGTGATTTGGAAATTCAGAATTTTCAAATCCCGGTGGTTGTTCAACATAGACCTCTTCCTTTATAAACCCGTTCAAAAATACTGACTTCACATCCATTTGATATAATTTGAATCCTCTATATGCTGCAAATGCTAGCATTAATCGAATGGATTCTAACCTAGCCACGGGTGCATAAGTTTCACCATAATCAAGTCCCTCAATTTGATTGTATCCTTTGGCAACTAACCTAGGATTATTTCTCACTATTTCTCCTTTATCATTCAATTTATTCTTGAATACCCATTTGGTTCCTATTATGGTAGCTTGATCAAGTCTTGGAACTAAATTCCAAACTTGACTTCTCTCAAATTGTCCCAATTCATCTTGCATTGCTATAATCTAGTCCGAATCAAGCAAAGCTTCATCAATTACTTTTGGTTCAATTTCAGAGATTAATGCTACTTGATTCACTTCATTTCTAAAGTATGATCTTGTCCTCACCCCTTGATGGATGTCTCCAACAACTTGGTCTAGGGAATGACTAGTGCCCATTCTAGTGGATCTTGGTACTTGAGATGTTTCTTGAACCTCATTGTTAGATACAATCTCAAGCAATGACCCTTCTGATCTAGATTTTTCATTTTCGGAGTCAGATTTGACTCCCCCTACACTTGTGTCCTCCTTCAAACTCAATCTTTTGAGTTCGACCTCTACTGCATCAGTATTATCCTTAGAGTCAATTTGGTCTTTACATTCCTCAAAAACCACATTTGACGATTCCTCAACCAAATTTGTTCGTTTGTTGTAAACTCGATAAGCCTTACTACACTACAAAAAAAACAATCATTAGCGATGAATTTAGCGACGAATTTTAAAATAAAATTCGTTGCAAAATAAATTAGCGACGAATTTAGCGACAAAAATATTTTTGTTGCGAATAAAGCGTCGCAAATAATAGCGACAAAATTAGCGATGAATTTTTGCGACGAATTTTAGCGACGAAAATTAGGGACGAATTTAAAATTTCGTCGCTAATTTTGTTGCAGATGTTACCACGATTTCAAAAATTAAATTGCAAAAATTCCAGAAGCGAATTAAAATTAAATGCGCCAATTTACTGACAATTAATTTTTCGTTAGTAATTTTTAGACGTAAAATAAGAAATTCGTTGGTAAATTGGCGACTGATACAAAATTGTCGCAAATTTTGTATTGAATCCGTCACTAAATTAAATCATGAAAAACCAAATTTTCTGACCAATTAATTTTTAGTTGGAAATTTTTGCGTGAAATAAGAAGTCGTTGGTAAAACTAATACAAATTCGTTTGCAAATTTCACGCTAAATTCGCAAAATTGTCGCAAAGTTCAATATTTTACGACTAATTTTTTTCGTTGCAAAAATTTACGACGAATTTAATTTTCGTCGCAAATTTCATCGCAAAATTCGTTGCAAAATTTGTCGCAAGTTGGATTCGTTGCTAAATTCGTCGCTAATTTGCGACGAAAATTTAATTCATCGCAAAAGTCATCGCAGATTCCTCAGAATTTTACAACGAATTTATATTTTTGTCGCTAAATAAAAATTTTTTTAACAGATTTTATCCGTTTCGATATTCTATCGTATATACAAATTTTCACACACATACAACAAAACACAATAAGTTCTAATATCCAAATAAATACATTCAATACAAACAAAACACACACACATTCAATACAACAAAATAATATTCAATCATATCCAAATAAATACAAAGCAACACAATCAGTTAAGAACAATACAACATTCCAAATAAAAAGTTATATCCTATAACATTTCAAACATCAACATAGTTCTGATATTCAAATAACAATGTCTACAAAAGATCTAAATGTTAGTAATATATGAGAGATGTCCTAAGGCAATCGCCTTATGTATGAACCATTTATATGATAAATGAAGATTCACTATTTGAGTATACATGTTTAATGTATTTGATTGGATCTTAAACTCATTTACTGAATGTCCACGATACGATTCACAGCATGAGAGAATTTGTGATTGGATCACAACTGGTGAGTATCTCTACATGTGTAATTGTGATGTATCGGAATTATCCCTAGTCGATGAATTGATGGATTTGGACACCATCAATTCTGTCGAGACTAGCACGAGGTATACTCCTTGGTGTATCCAAGCGGTGATTCTCAGCGAGACATAGTGATGTCGAGTTGATCGTGGATGCTAGTTATGGTAACTAGTTCATTGGAGTGACCCGGTAGTAAGACTTCATATGGTTCTCTGCATATATAGATATGTCAATGAAGTTCTTACTGTGGCTTAAGTGCGATGTTCCTTTGACTTGCGGTATTCAAGTCATCTTGATCATGGAGACTTATGCTTTGACATCTTAAGCAAACATCTCTAAGGAGATGTGGACCCGAGATGATTGGGTATAAGTCGAAGTGATCGAAGGTGTTTGAATAGCCTATAAAGGATTCACCACTCCTTGCGAGGAGATGTATACCCATGGCCTCTCGTCGGATTGTTACTAAAGTCTTTGGCCAAAGCAATACATGTTTAGAGTAAGGTACTCTTCGATACATGTGGAGTAACTAGAATCCGTGGGGCAGGAAATGATACTTGGGCTAGGTGTGGCGTGAGTCGGCCCTAGTGAGGGGCGACACAATAGACCATGTCTTGAACCAAGTGGGTATAAGATGAGTGAAGGGAATGGGGCACGATTCATTCGAGCTACTGAAGGGTTTCAGAAATAGTTCTGGATCAACCGTTGATCTTTTCGGTTAATTGGGGATCATGATGTACTACTAGGTGCCACTCATGATCGTTCTATAATTAATGGTTAATTATAGACGGCCAACATAAACCGAGAACCTATTTGGTCACACGCACAACGAGTGTAATCCAAAGGATTTAAAACGAGCTTGAGAATGGGATTCTCAGACCGAGAGAAACTATGTTTGGTTGGACCAAACATAAAGCGAGCATGAAATTGTTTCAGTCGCAATGGAAGCGTGGATGGGCCGTGTCTTATGAAGACATAATGGATGGACCAAAATGGTTTGGTTCTAATCCAATGGATGAGAATAAACCAAAGGGTTTGGTTTATATTAAACGAATGAACCAATGGTTGGTTCGGTTCGTTTTAACTTAAAATAAACCATCATGGTTTGGTTTATTTTAACTTATCTTAATGGAGCGGGTTAACGGGCTTTATGGATATGATCCATTAACCATTAAGAGAATTAGTTCTCTATAAAATAGGGATTAAACCCTAACCCTAAACCTAATCTATTTTTGGCCGCCCAACATCAAGAGTTGCCGCCAACCTCCTTGGTGAAGTTGCCGCCCAGCCCACCTCCTCAACGCGCCCGTATAGGCGGCTTCCTTCCTCCCTCGCCGGCGTTGAGCTGCTGCCGGAAGAGTTCCGGCGATCCTCCTTAGGTTTGGCATCAAGGTAAGCACTTGGCTTCCTTTGTTGGCCGGCGCCTATCTCCTCCACCAAGCTGTCCAGTTTTCTGGACAGCTTCTTCTCCTCTCGTCGGAGCGTCGTTTGGACGACGGTTAGTGCTCCGACAGCGGCTAACATACTGGGGATTTGATCTCCGGTAATCCTCTGAGGTGGAGGACGAAGGATTCGTCAAACGGTTGACGAATACCTCTCCGGAGAAGCGAGTTTTGAGAACTCATTTTGGATCCGAATTTGGATTCGGATCGTGATCATCTCTCGATCACGTCGTCTTCAACACGAGGCTAGTAACCCGTACGAAGACGAAGCTCGTGACTTAGCGAAGTCATCCCGAGGAGCTCGGCGTGGATACGGATAGAGGCGATTCTTACGAGGATCGTTCGGTTGATGCCGTTCCGCTACCGTCATACGAAGGTATAACGTAGTTTAATTTCCTTTTATTGCAATTTTAATTTACAGTTATGTCTACACTTGTTGTAATAGCATGCGTGTGTTGTGTGTGTTGTAATAAATAGGAGTATTTATTATTTTTATTGCTTCCGCTGTGCTCATGTTTACGAAACATGATCGAACACACACCTTGTGGTCTTGCGGAAACCTTGATGGTATCAGAGCCCAGGTTGTGTTTCGACATAATCGTAAAATGGTTTTGCGATAGTCATAATGTATTTCTGGAAATTTTCTAATTTTGGAAATTTAGAAGTATTTATGCAAATTTTTCAATTTTGGAAAGTCTAGAAGTATTTATGGAAATCTTCCACTTTTGGAAAGTTGGAAGTATTTATGGAAATTGATATTTTCCATAAATAAAATATTTGATTAGATTCTGGAAATTTGTTTCCTAATTTAATCATGATTTGATTTGGGAAATCAAATCTTAAAATATTTTATTTCCATAAGTAGTTTTAATGATTTAGGAAATTGGTTTCCTAAATAGATTTTCCTTAATCAAATAATTCCATGAATAAAATATGTGATTAGATTTGGAAATTTGTTTCCTAATTTAATTATGATTTGATTTGGAGAATCAAATCTTAAACATATTTTATTTCCATAAATAGTTATGACATATAAGGAAATATAGACATGACATAATTGTATGCCATGTAATTGCATTAGATGCATAACATTATGCCATGCGTGTCGTGACATGTAGATGTATACCATGTATGGCATGCCATGTAGATAATAGTTATTTGCATGCAAGAGGATGAGACATAAAAACCCTTAATCAATATTAAAGCCTACCTTCCATTAATATAGTTAGAACAGAGTTACATTTCTTGTTTGCAGGTTGTTGGACAAGCCCTACTAAACTCAATATGTTCAAACCATGGAATAGTTTAATACTAATATGGTAAGAGTCAGAGGTCAATCGTTAGCTTTGGTTGTTGGACTCTCTCCAAGCTGGGCTAATTGGTTGAATGCGCTCTAACCATATTAAAACTATGTCCCGATTAATGGGTTGGCTTTAACCTGGAGCATCGGCTTGTTGGACTCTCTCCAAGGTCGATGTAAAGGGAGGTGAAGTTGGGTGCTATGCATATGATGCATACTTGTTAATGTGTTAACAACCCGATGTATGTGTGAACATTCAATTAGTTGATAGCACATTGTGATAGTTGCATATACGTGATATGCAATCGGTATAGATGATACCTACCGTCGTAGTTATGAATGGCTTGTTGGACTCTCTCCAAGGTTGTTCATAACTATGATGGATATCAGCCCATTCGGAGATGGACCTACGATCTCCCGAAGTGATTTTGGGGTTTTTAAAATTCGAAAAATGAATGGGATTTATAAATGTATATTGATGCATTTTAAAATCATTTTCTCATATATGCTCGTTTTGTATTTCTAGGTCAATAAATTGATCATGACGTCTTTGAATTTGTGCACTATTTTGGATTCGAACAAACTGACTGGGCCTAACTTCCTGGACTGGCTTAGAAACCTGAGAATTGTTCTCAAGGCGGAAAAGCTTGCATATGTCCTTGAAGAGCCTCTTCCTGACCGTCCTAAGGACGATGCAACTCCAGACCAAATGTTGGTCTATCGAAGCATGTGGCGATTCGAATGGAGAGTTGCATCATGCTAGCGGCGATGGTACAGTGAGCGCATGAGCATATGGATGCTAACACTATGGTCTTCCATCTTCATGAGTTGTTCGATGAGCAAGCGAGATCCGAAGGTTCGAGGTCTCTAGGCTCCTCTTCACCACGAAGATGCAAGAAGGTTCGTCTGTAGTACAGTTTGTGCTAAAGATGAACGGGTACATCGAGCGGCTAGCTACCCTCGGTTTTGTGATGGATCATGAGTTAAGTATTGACTTAATTCTGCATTGTTTGCCCAAGAGTTTCTCGCAATTTGTGATGAACTATCGGATGAACAAATTGGAATCCACCATTCCTGAGCTCCTCAATATGCTGAAGACTGTGGAGCCTTCTGTGAAGCATGAGGAGAAGGCGGTTCTGTTAGTTGATTCCTCAAAGAAAGGTTCTAAGAGGAAGGCAAAGAAGAATGTAAGAAAGGAAAGAAAAAGGCAAAGAAGGCTAGAACTAAGAAAAGGGCACTTGCCATCATTATGGCAAGGAAGGCCACGGCGAAGAAACTGCAAGATTTATCTTGAGTCCATGAAGAAGAAGAAGGCATCCGATGCCCCATCCTCTTCTGTATCTTCGTTATTGATTGTCATTCTATTTCCTTAGACACTTGGGTATTGGATACGGTGTAGCTCACATATATGTAATGACATACATGGGCTAAGGAATAGAAGAAGACTTGTCGAGAGTCAAATTTGGTTGGCAATGGAGCAAAGGTTCTGCTCGCCATCGGAACTTATTTGTCAAGCTCCTAGTGGACTAGTCTTAGAACTGGACAATTGCTATTATGTTCCTTCTCTAATAAAGAACATTGTTTCTATTTTCTGCTTAAATAGAAATGGTTTCCATTTGACGTTTAGTAACAATTGTTGTTATATAACTTTGAATGGCGTACTTTATGGAACTGGAACTTTGAGTAATGGCATTTATACGTTGGACGATATCAAAGGACATTTTCAATATCGGCGAGCAACACGCGTGCTCGAAAGGATAATCAAATAGACTCTATATGTGGCATTGTCGTTTGGCCATATAAGCAAGAAACGCATGTCCGAATTACACCGATGTGGAATTCTAGAATCGCTTGAATTGGATTCATACGATACATGCGAATCATGCTTAAAAGGCAAGATGACTAAGTTACCTTTACCGAAAAGGTGAACGAGTGGGAGAGTTACTAGGTTTAGTACATACCGATGTATGTGGACCTATGTCAACTCAAGCATTAGGAGGCTATAGCTACTTCATTACCTTCACCGATGATCACTACGGTTTGGGTATGTGTTCTTGATGAAACACAAGTCCAAGCCTTTGAAAGGTTCAAAGAATTCAGAAATGAAGTAGAGAAACAACATGACAAGAGTATTAAAATACTGATCGGATCGAGGTGGTGAATACTTAAGTCAAGAGTTTCTTGATTATCTAAGAGACAATGGCATATTGTCTCAATGGACTCCGCCTATACACCACAAAGATAATGGTGTATCCGAGAGGCGAATCGACCTTGTTGGACATGGTCGTCAATGATGAATCATGCAACTCTTCCCAAGTCCTTTGGGGTTATGCACTGCATACCGCTTACTTGTTAAACATAATGCCTACCAAGGTAGTCTCAACTACTCCATATGAGATATGGAATGGTAAGAAACCTCATGTATCTTACTTGAAGATATGGGGTTGTCCTGCTTATGTGAAGCTTGATCAGACGTATAAATGGATGCTAAGTCTGATAAATGTCTATTTATTGGATACCCTAAGGAAACAAGGGGTTACCAATTCTATCATCCTGTGGAACAAAAGGTGTTTGTTTCAAGGCATGCTGTGTTTCTAGAGAAAGAGTTTCTCTTGCAAGAAAACAGTGGGAGTGTCGTCGAGCTTGAGGAGGCTCGAGAGACTCAAATAGACATTAATGAGATACCTGGTGAAGCACAACAACTGATAACTCATAGTGATGAGCAATCTGGACCATTGTAACACACCACATCTTCGTAGATCCGGTAGAACACGCAACATTCCCGAGAGATATGGATTTCGTAAGTTTAATCGAACGACGTGTTACTCATTGATGATGAGGAGCCTACCAGTTATGAAGAAGTGCTGACAAGTTCAGAAAGGGATAAGTGGCTTGGTGCCATGAAGTCGGAAATGGATTCCATGTACGAAAACCAAGTTTGGAACTTGGTTGACCCACCTGAAGGCATAAAGCCTATAGGGTGTAAGTGGGTTTTCAAGAAGAAAACCGACATGGATGGTAATGTGATTACCTATAAGGCTAGATTGGTGGCGAAAGGATATCGTCAAAAACAAGGTGTTGATTATGACGAAACCTATTCGCCTGTAGCTATGCTTAAATCCATTCGATGCTCCGCCATAGCGGCTCATTATGATTATGAGATATGGCGATGGATGTGAAAATTTTCCTTAATGGAAACTCGCCGAGGACGGTATATGATACAACTGAGGGTTTCACATCGGTTGATAAAACCAAGGTATGCAAATTGCTACGATCCATTTATGGATTGAAGCAAGCATCCAGGAGCTGGAATATCCGTTTTGATGAGACGATCAAAAAGTTTGATTTCTCACAAAATCCAGACGAACCTTGTGTGTACAAGAAGGTTAGTGGGAGTGCAGTCGTGTTCCTAGTATTGTATGTCGATGACATATTACTTATAGGAAACGATGTGTCCATCTTACAGTCAGTTAAGGTTTGGTTATCCAAGACATTCTCCATGAAAGACCTGGGAGAAGCAACCTACATCCTTGGGATTAAGATCTATAGAGATAGATCGAAACGGTTGCTTGGTCTTTCGCAGTCTACATATATAGACCGAGTGCTAAAGAGGTTTAGCATGTCGGAATCCAAGAAAGGTTATCTGCCCATCAGGCATGGGGTACACCTTTCGAAGTCTATGTGTCCGTGCACAGAAGACGAGAGGATTTTAATGAGTAAGATTCCTTATGCATCCGCAATAGGATCTATCATGTATGCTATGTTATGTACGAGGCCCGATGTATCGTATGCTCTGAGTGTCACGAGCAGATATACCGATCCAGAATGGATCATTGGGCATTAAGATGATCTTTAAGTACTTAAGAAGAACTAAGGATGTGTTCCTAATATATGGAGAAGGGGACATGGTGATACGCGGGTATACTGATGCCAGCTTCCGACAGACAAGGATGATTCCGTGTCTCACCGATACGTGTTCACCTTGAATGGGGCGCATGAGTTGGAAAAGTTCCAAACAAGAGAGAGCGGATTCTACCAAATATATTGCGCAAAGCGGTTTTGGATCAAGTTCGCTCATGAACTTGGTGTGATTTCGCCATTGTTGAAGCAATACCGGCTCATCGCGAACAATGGAGCAATTGCAAAGCGAAGAGCCAAGGTCTCATCAACGATCCAAACATGTGCCAGCTATCATCTTATCAGAGAGATCATCGAGGAATGAAATACAAATCGAGAAAATTCCCACCAAAGGAACTTAGCGTGATCCTTTGACTAAAGCATTACCTCAAAGTAAGTTTCGAGGGTCATGTTAGAGCTTATGGTATCGATACCGAGCGATTGGCATTAGGCCAAGTGGGAGTCTGTTAGTAATATATGAGAGATGTCCTAAGGCAATCGCTTTATGTATGAACCATTTATATGATAAATGAAGATTCACTATTTGAGTATACATGTTTCATGTATTTGATTGGATCTTAAACTCATTTACTGAATGTCCACGATACGATTCACAAAGATGAGAGAATTTGTGATTGGATCACAACTAGTGAGTATCTCTACATGTGTAATTGTGATGTATCGGAATTATCCCTAGTCGATGAATTGATGGATTTGGACACCATCAATTCTCTCGAGACTAGCACGAGGTATACTCCTTGGTGTATCCAAGCAACTGATTCTCACTAGCTGGAGACATTGTGATGTCCGGAGTTAATCGTGGATGCTAGTTATGGTAACTAGTTCATTGGAGTGACCAGTCGTAAGACTTCATATGGTTCTCTGCATATATAGATATGTCAATGAAGTTCTTACTGTGGCTTAAGTGCGATGTTCCTTTGACTTCGTGTATTCAAGTCATCTTGATCATGGAGACTTATGCTTTGACATCTTAAGCAAACATCTCTAAGGAGATGTGGACCCGGATGATTGGGTATAAGTCAAGTGATCAAGGTGTTTGAATAGCCTATAAAGGATTCACCACTCCTTGCGAGGAGATGTATACCCATGGCCTCTCGTCGGATTGTTACTAAAGTCTTTGGCCAAAGCATTACATGTTTAGAGTAAGGTACTCTTCGATACATGTGGAGTAACTAGAACTAGGACGAGGAAATGATACTTGGGCTAGGTGTGACGAGTCACCCTAGTGGGATCACAATAGACCATGTCCTCAACCAAGTGGGTATAAGATGAGTGAAGGGAATGGGGCACGATTCATTCGAGCATCAAGGGTTTCGTAAATAGTTCGATCAACCGCTGATCTTTCGGTTAATTGGGGATCATGATGTACTACTAGGTGCCACTCATGATCGCTCTATAATTAATGGTTAATTATAGACGGCCAACATAAACCGAGAACCTATTTGGTCACACGCACAACGAGTGTAATCCAAAGGATTTAAAACGAGCTTGAGAATGGGATTCTCGCATCGAGAGAAACTATGTTTGGTTGGACCAAACATAAAGCGAGCATGAAATTGTTTCAGTCGCAATGGAAGCGTGGATGGGCCGTGTCTTATGAAGACATAATGGATGGACCAAAATGGTTTGGTTCTAATCCAATGGATGAGAATAAACCAAAGGGTTTGGTTTATATTAAACGAATGAACCAAAGGTTGGTTCGGTTCGTTTTAACTTAAAATAAACCATCATGGTTTGGTTTATTTTAACTTATCTTAATGGAGCGGGTTAACGGGCTTTATGGATATGATCCATTAACCATTAAGAGAATTAGTTCTCTATAAAATAGGGATTAAACCCTAACCCTAAACCTAATCTATTTTTGGCCGCCCAACATCAAGAGTTGCCGCCAACCTCCTTGGTGAAGTTGCCGCCACTTGTGTTGCCGCCACTCCTCCAACCGCGCCCAAGGCGGCTTCCTTCCTCCTCGCGGCGTCGAGCTGCTGCCGGAAGAGTTCCGGCGATCCTCCTTAGGTTTGGCATCAAGGTAAGCACTTGGCTTCCTTTGTTGGCCGGCGCCTATCTCCTCCACCAAGCTGTCCAGTTTTCTGGACAGCTTCTTCTCCTCTCGTCGGAGCGTCGTTTGGACGACGGTTAGTGCTCCGACAGCGGCTAACATACCGGGGATTTGATCTCCGGTAATCCTCTGAGGTGGAGGACGAAGGATTCGTCAAACGGTTGACGAATACCTCTCCGGAGAAGCGAGTTTTGAGAACTCGTTTTGGATCCGAATTTGGATTCGGATCGTGATCATCTCTCGATCACGTCGTCTTCAACACGAGGCTAGTAACCCGTACGAAGACGAAGCTCGTGACTTAGCAAAGTCATCCCGAGGAGCTCGGCGTGGATACGGATAGAGACGATTCTTACGAGGATCGTTCCGGTTGATGCCGTTCCCGCTACACGTCATACGGAAGGTATAACGTAGTTTAATTTCCTTTTATCACAATTTTAATTTACGGTTATGTCTACACTTGTTGTAATAGCATGCGTGTGTTGTGTGTGTTGTAATAAATAGGAGTATTTATTATTTTTATTGCTTCCGCTGTGCTCATGTTTACGAAACATGATCGAACACACACACGCCGCGGTGCCGGAAACCCAACACTAAACACATGGGAAAGAAAAAAGAAAAGAGAATCTGGTAAGCTCTGCCGACATATTTTCTACCTGCATTAGAAAAGAAACAAAAAAAAAGTATCATGCATTAAAAAAAAACTATATACTAACACGAAAATAAATATGCAAAGACTTACAATGATGTGCAGGTAGAAAACCGCCATAGGGATTAACTTCATCGACCATTCCTGTTTAAAGCAAAATAAACAAACTCAATAAACTAAAAATTTTTAAAAGTACTAATTAAAAACATGCATACAATATCATCATCGTCGTCACCATCATCGTCATGACTTGGACCAGAACTAAATTGCTGAAACTGTCGCATAAGAAAGACTTGTTGTCGTCGCATTTCTATCATTTCTTGATCCCTTTGTGAGTTTTGTTGTTGTATTTCTAGAATTTGCTGATCTCTTTCATGTATTATGCCCTTCAAATTGCTAACCTCCTCAGTTAAGTTATGTATCTGTGCCGCTACTGCTGGTGGAGTAGAAGAAATAGATCTACGAGGAGCATTATGCATTCTGCTCAGAGAACCCATACCTAATATCCTTCCCCCTTTTGATCCTCCACTCACCTCAAGCCATAAATCCAAATTATTACTAACAGATGGCTCAGATCCCTCAGTATCACCGTCATCTCCTGAAATTCTCTGAGATGAGGATAACTGATCATATCTCTCCTACACAAAATTAAAATTTTAATCAGAGCATTTACATAACTAACAGAATTAAAGTTATAAAGTAAGTTTAAAGATTAATTCAAACCTTAATTGCTCGAGCTCTATCTCCACTCCAAGTCTTATCTTTTTTTTGGAAAGTGCGAACGAAAGTATCTATAAATTTCGGCTCCTTTCCCAATTCCTTAGACTAAATATAAGAATGTTAGAAATAAAATAATAATCTGAAATATATTTAAAAACTAATTGTAGAATTTAAAAATTACCAATCTACGTGAATGCTCCTCGATATTTATAGATCCTCCCACATATGTTGCAGATAAGTCTCCAGAATTACAAGCTTGATTTAATTTATTCTGTTGACTTCTTTTTTTGCTCTCATCAGATTGCCAATAATTGGAGATTTTACTCCAATTTTCTGATGTGACACAGGCGGATTTTTTTCCAGTAGATTTAGCATGACTCAATACATGCCGGATATGATCGCCACATTTTTTTTTAAAAATTCTTTTAACTTCCAAGTCTTGAGTAGGGTCCCAAATAAATCTCCGCTGAGATGGAAATAAAACAATTGATTATATAATCACTTTTATAATATATAAAAAATGAATCAATTATACCCGAAACTCGCACCACCATAATTCTTTTGTAGGTCCTGGCGTGCTCGAGTATGACAAAGAGTCTCCTCTCCAATAGTTAATAACGATTTTATTGATCTCAATAATAACAGTGCATGTAATTTTCAAACCTACGATAAAGTGAAAAAATTGAATAAATAATTAAGATAATTTAAAAATTATAATACTTATATTACTTATGAATCTCCCATGGAAATATATATGGTCGACTTTCGATGTTCTCGAGAGGAGTGTCCAAGTGCAGTGAATCGAATGGGAAGGCTGGCGAATGAGATTCGGCGGTGATCATGTGAAGGTCCAGAAGATCGGGAGGGCAAGTAGGTATAGTCGGCAAAGTGGATCATCGCCACTACTAGTACTCTTGCCTCTGCCCACCACGAAACTATCAACCAAAAACAAAATTAGAATAAAGAAAATAAAACTTTTATGCTTAATGAAGAACATGAAAACTTACAATATGCATAATGAAGATATGAGATCGATCAAGCGCTTAAGCTACATGATTTCAATTTCACCACTGATAACCTATAAGAACAAAATATACAAAACATACAGAGACAAAAGATATAAATTTAACAATGAGATATTATATAAACAAATAATTGAGCTAAGAAAATTTGTAAAATTATAGTTTAAAACTAAAATTATATATAAAAAACTTACCCTAGACACAAATTTCAAAGTCCTCATTATCATCTTCCTCATCCTCATCAAGATATCCTCATCCTCGGTCTCCTCCTCCTCTTCCTCCTCGTCCCCTCCTCCTCCTCCCCTCCTCCTCTTCATCATTATCATCAATTTCATGCATCCACGCTTTATCACTACTCCTGGGATCTCGTAACGTTGGAATTATATATTCTCTGATGAAACATATTTGTAACTTTGTCTTGTTGATATGTAATGTCTTGCCAGCGCTCTTCAATTTTTTTCCGTGCTTTTGTTTTACAAACAGCCCACCATTCATTTTTGTCACGCCTCAAACTAGGATATGGAGCATAGAAAACTTGAATCGCTTGTTGTGCCAAAATAAATGGTTCATATCTCTTATAAAATATTTTATGATTTATTTCAACCAAATTATACTGTGGATGCACCTTCATCCCTCTGACGGGGTCAAACCAGCGACACATAAATAAGATAACTCGCATTTCTGGACCAGGATAATCAATCTCTATAATTTCATCCAGCAAACAATAAAATTCATTGCTTGCACCTCCATCATTGGAAGACTGAACACATACTCCACTATTCATTATACTCTTTCCATTTCCATATTCTTGAGTGTGAAAATTATATCCGTTTATGAAATATGCTGGCCAAGTGCGTACCATTACTTTTGGACCCCATGAAAGATGGATTAGGAATTCTTGCTGAACGTGAGTTTGATTAGCATAAACCTATACTCAAATGAAAATGATATTTATTTAAAAGTTAAGATATGTGTAAACAAAAATGAGGTAATTAAAACTGCTTACATATGATTTGAACCATGGTGCAAATTCCTGATCGCAGAAGTGATCAAAGTCACGTGTCGGGATTTCAGAGTATAAGTTTTGGAAAATCCTATAATAAAAAATTATATTATAACATAAACAAATTAACACTTGACGAAGAAATAGGAAATATATACTAACTCGAAATATGGCGATACTTCTGGACAATTAAGTAAAACATATGTCTGGGCTGCCCGCCATTCTTGATCAGTTAAGTATCGTTGCTTACACGGTCCACTTGGTCGACCAAGATAATTAAAAATTGAGAATGAATTCAAATTGGGATCGACAGGACCTTCATCATTCCTTCCGGATTTCCGTCTTTTGGTCTGAATGTGAGGCTCAAAATAATATGATGCAAAAGTTGTTACTTCCTCCACAATATATGCATTCACAATAGAGGCTTCAACATGTGCCTTATTTTTCACTTTTTTCTTCAAATGATATAAGAATATGATTGTAATATAACAAATTGTATTAGAAATGAATATATAAAAAAATTAAACATTTTTATGCAATATTAATGAAATATAGAATATGCGAATTATACCTTTCAAAAGGATACATCCATCGATAATGAACTGGTCCTCCAACTTTCGCCTCATATGGCAAGTGAACCAAAAGATGTTCCATTGAATTAAAAAACGCAAAGGAAAATCCTTTCTAAATTGCACAAAATGATTGGAATGTCTCTCTAACTTCTCCATGTGTGAATATCCCAAAATGCTGAGCATATATCATGAAGAAAATACTTAACTCGTAATGGCACCCTGCATAAAATTGGTAAGAGTTCTTTAAAGGCAATAGGAATAAGTCTTTCCATGAATATATGACAATCATGGCTTTTCAAACCCATCAATTTGCATTCCTTCATATCGACACATCTCCCAAGATTAGAAACATACCCATCAGGAAATCTCAATGACTTCAACCATTCACAAACAACATGTCTCTGTTCCTTATTCAATGTATAAACCGCTTTGGTTTTGGTCCTCTACTATTTTCATCAACATCAAGGTGGGTCGTTTGCAAATGAGTCGCATATCTTTTCTTGCATTCAGATTGTCTTTTGTTTTTCTGATATCCATCACTGTATTTATCAGATTATCAAAAATATTCTTCTCAATATGCATAACATCGAGATTATGATGAATCAAATTACTAAACCAATACGGTAACTCCCAAAATATACTTCGTTTGGTCCATTTATGGTTGCTTCCATATTCATAAGTTGTACCATGTGGCTCTTCAATAACAGATGGAAAGTGAAGAACTCAGACCAAATATCTTGACCACTAATCTCAATGGCAGAGGTGTTCTTTCAATTCGATTCCTAGTGAATTCATCTTTATTCCTTCTGAAATTATGATTTAGTGGTAAAAATTGTCTGTGACAATCAAAATAACTTGGCTTCTTACCATGCTTCAATCTAATCGACTTTGATCTCTCCATACATATTGGGCATCCTAAGATCCCTGCAGTACTCCAACCTGATAGCATACCATAAGCCGGAAAGTCATTTATGGTCCAAAGAAGAGCAGCCTTCATTACAAACATCTGATTAGTATGAACGTCGTATGTAGGAAAACCTTCATCCCATAGTTGTTTTAGCTCTGCAATCAATGGTTGCATATAAACATCTATTAACTTCTTCGGATTTTTTGGGCCAGGCACAACCAATGTTAAAAACATATACGGTGTTTTCATGCACATCCCAGGCGGAAGATTATACGGAGTTAATATAACTGGCCAACAAGAATAGTGTCTTCCTGATTTACCAAATGGAGCAACCACAAAGACAGAGACCTAACCTAATATTTCGAGTCTCCTTTGCAAAATCAGGATATGTTCTATCAAAATTTTTCAACGCCTCTGCATCTGATGGATGACACATTAGTCCCTCTTCGGTTCGATGATTTGCATGCCAAGTCATGTGTTCAGCAGTTGTCTTTGATGCATAAAACCTTTGTAACCTAGGAGTTAAAGGCAAATAAAACAACTGACTATATGATTTACGTTGTTGCTGCCTCCTACTAGTGCTCTTGTACCTATCTTGATTATAAAATTTACAAACATCTATATCTGCATCATCTCCCTAATATAACATACAACCATCTCTGCACACATCAATTCTTTCCACTGGGAGACCTAATTCTTTCATCAATTTTTTCATACTGTACAAATCATTGGGCAGTATATGATCACGCGACAATGCCTCTTCAAAAGCTTGAACAAAATTATTAAAACACTCTTTAGACACATTATGCTCTGCCTTGACATTCAACATTCTTGCGGTGAACGATAGTTTAGTGTGAGTCTCACAACCAGCCCATAAAGGTGCATCTGCAGCACTCAACACCTCCTGAAATTTGAGATATGCTTCATTATTCATATTCGACGATATCACTTGCACCTCTTCCAAGGGTGATGCATTAGTAAACATTTGCTCAACTGTTGGAGGACAACTTGAAGTTGCACCTTGTGATTGGGGAATCAAATTCGGGCCCGCTACATCATATATCATCCTCTGATATGGATTTAATTGATTATAATCACTTTAATCCCTAGAGACTTGTGTGTTGTGTCTATCATAAACTTCATCAGATATAAATGGTTCACCATGACCTGTCCAGTTATAGTAATTTGCAACGAATCCAAATCTACAAAGATGCTCTGAAACTTTGCTATACGGTAAAAATCTACCATTGTGACACTTTCTGCACAGACACCTTATCTGATTACCATCCATAAACTCAACATTACTAGCTGAGAAATTTAAAAACTCTTGCAACCCACTCATAAATTCATCAGTTAAACCCCAACGTTCAGGTAAATTCCTATTATACATCCAACTCCTCTCACGCTGCATTTTGTCTATTTTCAATCAATTATATTAATATCAACTCCTAGAAATTACAATAATACGAATATACAGTTAGTTCACATATGAATTCACTATGTTTAACAATCTTTAAACATAACCGAAAAAGGACAATAGTTGTATAGAAAGCTTACTGTTAATTTAGGTTTAAACATTTTGGGATGTTTAAACCTGAAATGTTAAACAACTTAAGTTGATTGTGACAATTAATATCACAAATGAACACATTCCAAGGTAATGTGTGGTGTTAGAGATGGTTGCATGTGGGATAGTGTGGCTACCATTGGGCCTCACATTCTTCTGATTAGGAATGGTTCAAATTATGTGTTGGGGTTTCAGTCTTAACGAGGACATCAGGACTTAAAATGGGGGTGATTGTGACAACCCGAATTTAGTGTCAAATTGTGAATTGTGGGCTAATAATATAGAGAAGCTTTATAAGCTTAAATGAGAGAGTTATTATTAACATAGGTCTAGAAGTTTTGTTAATCGGCCAATTCTCTCATCTAAGCAAGCAGTGACAACAAACTAATCAAATTTATTGAACATGAAAGATACTCATTGCAATTATGCCATTTAGGTCAAATTATTGTTGTAGATGTATAACAATCATCGCAAATGAGACAACTCAAAATGTATCACCACAAGTTAATACTAATCTAATAAGCCTTAAACACTAGCTCCCCCACCACCACTGACTTTAAGATGCTTGTAATTTCTCAGGTAGATGTGCATGATTTTCTCATCTAAGCCTTATAAACTGCTTGTTTTATCCAATAACTTCCTATATGTGACTAAACAAAATCATAAAATATTTCTTCCAACTTAGTACTTAGCATTATTTGGTATGTGAACCAAAATGGCAAATTAGCAGCTTAAAGCTTCTGTAGTTTTACAGTTAACTATATATAGTTACAGAATAAATAGGATAACAACATAAAGCTTCTGTAGTTAATTATGGAGTTAAATATAGGGAAAAAAAATAAATTTATACCATCGTGCTCGCGCGCCTCCGAGCCGTGATTGGTTAATCGAAGGCGACAAGTACGTAGCAGAGCGAGGCGTCGGCCAAGGCGGGAGCGACGTCGTGGTTACGGCCGCTGAGGCCCAGTGCGGGCTGTGAGGCGAGGCGGCCGGAAGGTGGGCTCGCAGGCCATTGGGAGCACGACCGACGAGGGGGCGGGCAGGTAGAGGGCACCGGCTCGCGGCAATGGTCGGGGGCCGCTGGTCGCCGCGGCGGGGCGGGCCGGACGAGGGGGCGCAGAAGCGCCACCGCCGGCCGTGGGGCGGCGGGCCGGTCGCTCCGGGCTGATGGGGAGCACTGTGGCCGGCCGGGCCCGAGGGGGGCGCTGCGGTAGAAGGGGCTCACGCGGCCGGGCGCTCATGGCGATGGCGCGGCCGCGGTCGGCGGGCGGCACGCTGTCGGACGAGGGGGCGCGGTGTCGCGTCGGCCGGAGCGGGCGGCGTCGGCGTCGGTCGACCTAAGCGGCGCTTGCGATGCGGCGGGCTCTGTCATGGTAAAGTTAATTAAATTTTGCAACGAATCTTTGGATTCGTTGCAAATTTGCAACGAATCCAAAGATTCGTTGCAAAATAAAAAAAAAAAATTAAACGTTGTTTTTTTTTAATTTGCAACGAATCCAGGATTCGTTGCAAATTAAAAAAAAAATATACTTAACGTTCTAAAAAATTTTAATTTTTTTTTTGCAACGAATCCAGGATTCGTTGCAAAAATTTGCAACGAATCCAGGATTCCTTGCAAAATTGCAACGAATTTTATTTTTTCGTTGCAAAATTGCCGACGAAAATTTATTTCGTTACAAATTTGCGACGAAACCTAAAATTCGTTGCTATATTTGTTGCAGATTTGCAATGAAAATAATTCGTTGCTAAATTTCGTCGCAAAAAAACTGTTTTTTTGTAGTGCTAGTGAGGGAATATCGTAACAAGACACCTTCATCTGCTTTTGCAGTGAATTTTCCTAGATGATCCTTAGTGTTTAAAATGAAAACCTTGCAACCAAAAACCCTAAGATGTTTGATTGTTGGTGGTTTTCCAAACCATAGTTCATGAGGTGTTTTTCCTAATAATCTATGTATCAAAACTCGGTTTTGAACATAGCATGCAGTGTTAATTGCCTCAGCCCACAAGTAACTAGGAAGAGCATACTCATTTAGCATACTCCTCGCAGCTTCTTGCAAAGCTCTATTCTTCCTCTCTACCACACCATTTTGTTGTGGTGTTCTAGGAGTGGAAAACTCATGTTTATAGCCTTTTTCTGAACAGAATTCCTTAAACCTCATATTTTCAAATTCTCCTCCATGATCACTCCTAATTGTTTTAATTGTTGAGTTTTTCTCATTTTCAATTCTTCTACAAAAAAGAATAAAAATTTCTAATGTTTGAGAAAGAAGGTCCAAGTATATCTAGTATAGTCATCTACTACTACCAAGCAATATCTACTTCCATTCAAGGTTTTAGTGGAGCTACTATCAAACAAATCTAAATGCAATAAATCTAAAGCATTTAAAGTACTTACAGTGTTCTTGCTTTTGTGTGATGCTCTTATTTGTTTACCTTTTTGACATGCATCACATAGCTTGTCCTTTTTGTATTTGAGCAATGGTAGACCCCGCACAACCTCTTCCTTGGCCAACCTCTTGATATTTTTCATGTTGACGTGTGCTAGTCTCCGATGCCATAGCCATGATTCATCTTCTTTGGACAAAAAACACTTCACACGCAGGTTAGTAGCACTACTAAATTGAACTTGATAGATATTCTCCTTCCTAGTCCCTACTAGCATGATAGTATCGGTTTCATTATGTTTAATTAAGCATTTAGTTGAATAAAATTCTACTCTATATCCTTCATCACATAATTGACTGACACTTAACAAATTAAAAGCCATTCCTCTAACTAGCAGAACATTCTTAATCCTAAATTGTTCAGAAATTACTATGTCTCCTACTCCTATGACTTCTAGTTTGCCACTATTACCAAAAGAAACAGTATATTTACTCCTATTTTTAAATGTAGCAAACTTTGTGGAGTCCCCGTTCATGTGCTTGGAGCATCCGCTATCTACAACCCACATCATTGGACACTCCCCCTCGATCCCTAATCAAACACGAAAAACAAGATCTTTTGGAACCCAGATTTTGGGTCCATTAGCATTTACAATTTATTGTTTAGGAATCCAAGCCTTAGTTATGTTTGCTTTACCAACGTGAGTTCTGTTTACTAATGACATGAAACTGAATTCCCTTTTTGTTGGTTTGTAGCCTATTCCTGCTCTGTTGTAAACTGTCCTTTGGGCATCTAAAATCATGTTAAGAGTTTGAGAGCTTGTTGTGAATCTCTCAAGTGTGCACTTGAGATCATCAACTTGTGCTCTCAAGAAATTGTTTTCTTCCCTAAGTTTTTGGATTTCATAAGTATCAATCCTAATTTCTGTAGGAACAGAATCCTGAGTTTTAAGCTCCTCTAATTCTGATTTTAACATCTTAACTTTATTTTTTTATCTACTCAAGGCATTAGTTAAGCATGCTACTATTTCATACAATTTATCTAGTTCAGAAGATGTTACCTCATCATCATCAGATGATGATGTGTCCTTCCGTGAAGACTCATCCAATCTCAGGTGATCAAACGCCATTAGTGCCGTATGCTTGGCTCCTTTTGCCCTGTCTTCATCTTCTGAGGAACTGGAAGAAGAGTCATCCCATGTTGCCCTCAACGCCTTCTTCTTCCTGGACTTGTCCTCTTTCTTGTTGAGATCAGGACATTCACTCTTGATGTGCCCTTTCCTGTTACACTCAAAACAAACCACATCAGATTTACCTCTAAATTTATGTGATGACTTACCTTTCCTCTTGTCTGCGAAGATTTTCTTTACATCCTTCTTATTGTACTTTCTGCTTCTCCTCATCATCCTCCTCACGAAATTGACTACCTCGCTAGATGAGGACTCGTCGTCACTGTCACTACTTGTCTCAGATGAGGATGAAGATGACTCCTTCTTCTTCTCCTTTTTCTTGTTCTCCTTGTATTGCTCACCTGCAACAAAAGCAATACCTTTCTCTTTTGGACCCTTGTTAGCTTGCTCATGTAATTCCATTTCACAAAATAATTCATCCAACTTAATAGTAGACAGATCCCATGATACTTTGTAGGCATCTACCATAGATGACCACAAAGCATTTCGGGGAAAAGACTTTAGGACGTACCTGATAATGTCTCTGTTCTCCAAGTTTTCTCCGACTAAATGCAGCCCATTCAATACTTCCTTGAACCTTCCATGCAACTCACCAACAGTCTCGCCATATTTCATAGAAAGATTTTGCAGCTGGTTCATGTAGAGATCTCGCTTTGCTATTCTCGAGTCTCTTGTCCCTTCGTTCAGTTCTATCAGTTTATTCCAGAGATCTTGCGCGCTGCTGAACGGACCTACTTTGTTGAGTTGATCCTTCGCTAGACCACATTGCAGAGTCACGGTGGCCTTAGCATTTGCTTGCGCCTTGCATTTTTGTTCTACAGTCCACCTTCCAGACTCAAGTACTTTGCCTTCTGCGTCCATCGGTGTCGTGAAGCCTTCGGTTACCGAAAACCACATATCTATCTCAGTCATGAGATAGTACTCCATCCGGCTTCGCCAATACTGGAAGTTCGTTCCGTCAAAGAATGGAGGCTGGTTTGTGCTGTAACCTTCTTGCATCACCATTTGAACTTGCTCTTGTGGTTGTGAATCCGAAGAAGAGCACCAGGCTCTGATACCAATTGTAGGATCGTTGGCGTCGCTACAAAGGGGGGGGGGAATGAATAGCTACGCTCGTCTTTTCGATTCGTTGTACCCTTCTACACTGATTAGTACGCAGCGGAAACAAGAAAACGAATACAGAAAAAAATGACAAACGCAAACACACCAATTTTACGTGGTTCGAAACACAAGTCCCTACTCCATGGTTGAGCCCTCGTCGGCTCTAGTGATGCACACCACCACTATAAACTTCTCCTTCTCAGTGATACACCGAAGGTGGAGAAACCCTTTTGCACAGTTTATCAGAAATGTTACAAGAAAGCTTACAGTAGACAATGAAGAAGCAGTAAAACGAGTACAGATTTCAGAGTGAATGAAAATGCTTCTTGCTTGCTGAATCGTTGACACTCTTGTTGGATGATCAAGGCTTTTAAGAATGAAGAAGCTTTTTCCCTCGTGTCTTTCTTCAGAAAAATGTCGTAAGTTCTTCTTTTTTAACTTTAAAATATATAAGCCCAGAATACTTGATAGCTCGAGCCTGATTAGGGCTTTTCTGCCTGCCCAGTCGAGTCGCCTCGGCTGGTGCCTCGACTGGAGCATTAATTGGCATTTATTAATGGCTTAAATGGTAAGATTTGGACCATAATTAGTTTTATTTCCATTGAAAACATAGGTCCAGTCGAGGCGATGATCCGACGCCTTGACTGGCAGGCTTTGGTTCCAACTGAACAGAGCAACAGTCGAGCTCCCAGTCGACAGTCCCTTGCTTCTGTTCTGTTGGATTAAAGCTCTAGTCGAGTCGCCGCTTCGACTGGCAGGCTTTGGTTCCAACTGAACAGAGCAACAGTCGAGCTCCCAGTCGACAGTCCCTTGCGTCTGTTCCGTTGGATCAAAGCTCTAGTCGAGTCGCCGCTTCGACTGGCAGGCTTTGGTTCCAACTGAACAGAGCAACAGTCGAGCTCCCAGTCGACAGTCCCTTGCATCTGTTCCATTGGATCAAAGCTCTAGTCGAGTCGCCGCCTCGACTGCTGTCGGTTTTCCTACGAACATACAGGCCACAGTCGAGACATCAACCGACTGTGGCTTGCCTCTGCCAGAAGAATAACCTCGGTCGGCGCTACTCGATCGATCGATCGAACTCCTTTGTTTGTCTAGAGCAGTCGAGCTCTCAGTCGACACCTCCTTGCGTCTACTTAGTTGAACCAAGCATCAGTTGAGGCGTCGCCTCGACTGGTATGAGTCAACCTGCTGCTCGACAAGAGCAGTAGGTTCCAGTCGACGTGTCACCTCGACTACCACCTTTACCTGATGCCTATGAATTATTGTTCATAGGTCTTCCATGCCAGAAATCATCTCCAGGACTTCGTGCCAACACTCCCTGTCCGGGTCTTCACTGCCAAGAGGCCACGCCTCCGGGACTTCACTGCCAAGACTCCTCGTCCGGGTCTTCACTTGCCAGGACTCCACGTCCAGGTCTTCACTTGCCAGGACTCTACGTCCGGGTCTTCACTTGCCAGGACTCCACGTCCGGGTCTTCATCAATCTTGCATCCAGTCCTCGACCTACAAGAGATTTCCTGAAAATACATCTCAAACAACCGTATGAGATAACACATAATTATCACCTTGACTTAAACCCTTGTCAATCACCAAAAACATCCTTTGGATCTGATTGCACCAACAACCAACATCTGCCTTCAGCACATATGCTGGACTCCACTAAATCCAAATATGTCTTAGACTAGACTTTCGGCCAGTCCACAATTCTGCGGGAGTAGAAGGCACTAATTTAGATGGTACCAAGTTTAGAATATACACTGTTGTATCTAGAGCATATCCCCAGAACGAATCTGGCAACTCTGAATAACTCATCATCGATCTAACCATCTCCATAAGAGTCCTATTCCTTCGCTCTGCTACACCATTCTGCTGGGGTGTGCCAGGTGCAGACAATTTGGATTGAATCCAAGCCTCTGATAAGTAATTTCTAAACTCTCCCAAGAGGAACTCACCACCACGATTAGATCGTAGTGTCTTGATACTTTTACCTTGACGTTTCTCCACATCAGCCTTGAATTATTTGAAATTGTCAAAGCATTTAGACTTGCGGCGCATCAAGTAAATGTATCCATATCTCGAATAATCATCTATAAAGGAGACGAAATATTCAAAACCACCTCTTGCCTGGATAGACATAGGACCACACAAATCAGAATGAACCAACTCCAACACATCTTTGGCTCTGTACCCCTTGACCTTAAAAGACCTCTTGGTCATTTTACCCTCCATGCAAGATTCGCAGGTTGGGAAATCTTCCACCACTAATGAACCTAGAGGTCCATCAGCTATCAACATTTGAATTCTGCTTAGGTTAATATGACCTAGCCTTAGATGCCAAAGATATGTTTGGTTCATCTTCGAAGGTTCTTTTTGTTAGGACCCTTGTAATGGCTAGAGGGGGGGGGGTGATTAGCCTTTCTTCGTTTCTACAAGTAAGTTAGCAGAAGCAATACAAATACAAAAACGAATACGAATAAGAAATAAGAAACCAAACGCTAGCACCCGATGTACGTGGTTCGGAGATGACGCTCCTACTCCATGGCAATCCGTAAGGTGGATTAGTCCTAGCCAAGCTTCACTATATTCTCCTTTGGATGAATCAAGATGGAGAAACCTTTCTTACAATGCTCTCCACTACTTTACAATGATGGATGATTAAGAACTAGAGAAGAGGAGGTTTTGAATTGCTAAAACACTTGGGAAAACTGTTGGGTTTTCGGCACCGCGGCGTGTGTGTGTTCGATCACGTTTCGTAAACATGAACACAGCGGAAGCAATAAAAATAATAAATCTACATTTATTAAAACACACACAACACACACATGCATATTACAACAAGTGTAGACATAACCGTAAATTTAAATTTGCAATAAAAGGAAATTTATCTACGTTATACCTTTCGTATGACGTGTAGCGGGAACGACATCAACCGGAACGATCCTCGCTAGAATCGTCTCTATCCGTATCCATGCCAAGTTCCTCGGGATGACTTCGCTAAGCCACGAGCTTCATCTTCATACGGGTTACTAGCCTCGTGTTGAAGACGACGTGATCGAGAGATGATCACGATCCGAATCCAAATTCGGATCCTAATACGAGTTCTCAAAACTCGCTTCTCCGGAGAGGTATTCGTCAACCAATTGACGAATCCTTTGTCCTCCACCTCAGAGGATTACCGGAGATCGAATCCCCGGTAAGTTAGCCGCTGTCGGAGCTCTAACCGTCGTCCAAATGACGCTCCGACGAGAGGAGAAGAAGCTGTCCAGAAAACTGGACAGCTTGGTGGAGGAGTAGGCGCCGGCCAAAACAAGGAAGCCAAGTGCTCACCTTTTCACCGAGGCCTAAGAAGATCACCGGAGGGTTCACCGGCTGAAGCTTGGACGCCGACAAGGAGCTGGACGGCGGCACAAGGAGCTGAGTGGCAAGCTTAGGGTTGGCGCCGAAAACTCCTTCAATGGGGTGGGCGGCAACTTTTGTTAGGGCTTGGATTAGGGCTTAATTATTCCTTAAGCCCTCTTTTATAGAGAACTAATTCTCTTAATGGTTATTGGATCATAACCATTAGGCCCGTTAACCCACTCCATTAAGATAAGTTAAAATAAACCGAACCATGATGGTTTATTTTAAGTTAAAACGAACCGAACCAACTTTTGGTTCATTCGTTTAAAATAAACCAAACCCATTGGTTTATTCTTATCCATTGGATTAGAACCAAACCATTTTGGTTCATCCATTACGTCTTCACAAGACTCGGCCCATCCACGCTTCCATTGCGACTGAAACGATTTCATGCTCGCTTTATGTTTGGTCCAACCAAACCTAGTTTCTCTCGGTCTGAGAATCCCATTCTCAAGCTCGTTTTAAATCCTTCGGATTACGCTCGTTGTGCGTGTGACCAAATAGGTTCTCGGTTTATGTTGGCCGTCTATAATTAACCATTAATTATAGAACGATCATGAGTGGCACCTAGTAGTACATCATGATCCCCAATTAATCGAAAAGATCAACGGTTGATCCAGAACTATTTCTGGAACTCTTCAGCAGCTCGAATGAGTCATGCCCCATTCCCTTCACTCATCTTATACCCACTTGGTTTAGGACATGGTCTATTGTGTCAGTCCCCACTAGGCTGACTACGTCACACCTAGCCCAAGTATCATTTCCTCGTCCTACGGATTCTAGTTACTCCACATGTATCGAAGAGTACCTTACTCTAAACATGTAATGCTTTGGCCAAAGACTTTAGTAAGCAATCCGACGAGAGGCCATGGGTATACATCTCCTCGCAAGGAGTGGTGAATCCTTTATAGGCTATTCAAACACCTTCGATCACTTCGACTTATACCCAATCATCCCGGGTCCACATCTCCTTAGAGATGCTTGCTTAAGATGTCAAAGCATAAGTCACTATGATCAAGATGACTTGAATACCGCAAGTCAAAGGAACATCGCACTTAAGCCACAGTAAGAACTTCATTAACATATCTATATATGCAGAGAACCATATGAAGTCTTACGACTGGTCACTCCAATGAACTAGTTACCATAACTAGCATCCACGATTAACTCCGGACATCACTATGTCTCCAGCCAGTGAGAATCAGCTCCTTGGATACACCAAGGAGTATACCTCATGCTAGTCTCGACAGAATTGATGGTGTCCAAATCCATCAATTCATCGACTAAGGATAATTCCGATACATCACAATTACACATGTAGAGATACTCACTAGTTGTGATCCAATCACAAATTCTCTCATGCTGTGAATCGTATCGTGGACATTCAGTAAATGAGTTTAAGATCCAATCAAATACATAAAACATGTATACTCAAATAGTGAATCTTCATTTATCATATAAATGGTTCATACATAAGGTGATTGCCTTAGGACATCTCTCATATATTACTAACAAAAACTTGGTGAGCAGGAGGGTGTAGTTAAAAATGAGAGCACTAGCTTCACCAAGCTCCCCAAGGCCCCTTTTTATAGAAGAGGGGCTGTTTTTCCCGTTGGGCCTCGATCAGTCGACTGATGCTTACCATCAGTCGACTGCCGCCGAAGCCAACGACTTCTGAACCGAGATCTCCGCGGAGATTCGTAGCCGCAATTTCCAACGACCAGGTGATCAGTCGACTGATCCCTCCATCAGTCGACTGATGGAGTGATCAGTCGAGTGATCAAGCCGATCGAGTGGGATGCGTGCATGGCGATTTTCTCCTTGATCGATCATTCTTTGCCCGCAACGATCGATGCAACATCGATCGACTTCCTCGACCAAGGCGGATCGATGGCTGTGGTCTTACGACTTAGTCGAATGCTCGACGGCCGATCGATACATCGTATCAGTCGACTGATACTCATCAAGTATGAGTAATTCACACTTGATTTTACACCCTAGATCTAGACTCAACCTTCTAGCTCCTCATTAAGCCTTGCGCCTTCAGGATCCCTCCGAGTCCGCGACTTGTTCATCCTTTGCGCTTTGCTTCCAAGAGCTTCCTTCGGTTTCGTCATGTCTTGGGTTGCCAAATGCTTGGACTTTACGCCACCAAGACTACAAGCTTGGACTTATGCTGCCAAGACCTTACTTTGGACTTCCTTTGCCAAGATCATACTTGGACTTCCTTTGCCAAGGTTCACTTGGACTTTACGCTGCCAAGAATACAAGCTTGGTCTTATGCTGCCAAGTCCATCCCTTGGACTTCCCTTGCCAAGATCATACTTGGACTTCTCCATCCCTTGGACTTCCCTTGCCAAGATCATACTTGGACTTCTCTTTTACCAAGTCTTCATCCTTGGATTTCCCTGTCACTTAAAACATATTCGCAATTAGATCACAAGATATTGCCTAACTTAGATGATTATCCAAACATCAAAACATATAAATGCTTGGAGCATTGTTGCACCAACAATCTCCCCCTTTTTGATGTTTGACAATCATTTAAGTTAGGTCTTTAAAGATACACACATAATCATATTTTCAATATGAATTATAACTTAAACACTCCTTCTCCCCCTTTGACATACATCAAAAAGAGAAGGATTCAAACATGAATGAAATAATGTGTTGGATCTTGGACTAAGGTATAAGATTGAAATTAAGCTCCCCCTTAATCCAAGATATGCTTTATAATGTGTAAACACTATTTGAAGCAAAGCATAACAAAAATTCAAAAATTAAGTCCTAGCTTTGCACCAACAATGGATTTGGGGATGAAAAAGATATAATTTATGAAACTCCCCCTAAAACACTGCATCAAACAGTCCTAAAACTTTATGTATACGCAATATTATCATACTATAATTTTAGGACATCTAAGATACACTAAATACCAAAACATGGAGTTGTTTATCCGAAAATACAGTATATCAGTCGATCGTTTCAACTCGATCATTATACCAAATCGAAATTTCATCTAAATCTCAAAAAATCATGAAATTTTGTGTACACATTTCTGAGATCATACTTTATTAAGGAAAAATAGTTTTAAAAATATATGTTCTCCAGATTTCCATATTGACACAAACTTGGAACCTAACAAAGGTTCTAAAGATTTTGCACACTTTGTATCACTTTTGTGTTCCACTTGAAAACTGTTTTTCAAAATATAATGAATATAGTTTAAAATATATATGATTTGGAATTTCCAACCATGTTCTTAGAGCTATGTATCCATTACTTGAATACAAGCCTTCCCAATGATTGGTCCATAAGGTATTTATGTCTCTAGGTGTGTCATTGGCTCATAGTAATGCATCATAACAAGCATGATGAGCCAAGTACACCTTCCCTATCATCTCACATGTTTCTAAGTGTCTCAATACAAAAATCAAGGTTTCTTAAGGCTTTTGTGAGATGTATCAAGGTATAATGCCAACATATAAATATAGGATCATGCATACCTAGAATTTTACTCTACAAAGCACATAACAAGCTCTCTCCTTAATGATGAAAATTCAGTTTCGGGAAGAGCTTTGGTGAAGATATCGGCAAGGTTGGACTTAGATTCTACATAATTTAGTTCAATGTCCCCTCTTGCCACATGATCTCTTATGAAGTGATGTTTCACTTCAATGTGCTTGGTCCTAGAGTGATGTACCGGATTTTTGGTCAAGTTGATGGTACTCACATTATCATAATAAACTTTAATGTTAGAGTAGTGTAGCTCATAGTCCACAAGGGTATGCCTCATCCAAAGTAATTGAGCTACACAACCCCCCATAGCCACATATTCGGCTTCGGTGGTTGATAAGGCAACACAATGTTGCTTTCTACTACTCCAACTAACTAGGGAGGACCCAAGAAATTGACATCCACCACTAGTACTCTTCCTATCCAATTTACATCCGGCATAATCAGAATCGGTAAAGCCAAGCAACTCAAAGGACCTAGTCCTGGGATACCAAAGTCCTACATTTAGAGTGCCTTTAATATATCTTAAAATTCTCTTAACGACTACTAAATGTGATTCTTTGGCACAAGATTGGTATCTTGCACACATACCTACCGCAAATAAGATATCGGGTCTACTAGCGGTTAGGTATAGTAGGCTACCAATCATACTTTTATAAAGTTTAAGATCAATTGATTTACCTTCATGATCACTATCTATTCTAGTGCTAGTGGCCATAGGAGTGGTTACAATTTTGGCATTCTCCAAACCAAATTTCTTGATCATTTCATTTGCATATTTGGTTTGATAAATATGAATACCTTCATTGGTTTGTTTGACTTGTAAACCTAGGAAAAAAGTAAGCTCTCCAACTAAACTCATTTCAAATTCATTTTCCATATTTTTTATAAATTCATGAAGAAGATCATCATTTGTTGACCCAAAAATGATATCATCAACATATACTTGGGCTATGAATATATCCTTTAATGTTGACTTTATAAACAAAGTTTGATCTACTTGGCCTCTTCTAAAATCCTTAGAAATTAAGAAAGATGACAATCTTTCATACCATGCCCGGGGAGCTTGTTTTAACCCATATAGTGCTTTCCTAAGCTTACATATATGGTTTGGATAATCTATGTTCTCAAATCTGAGTGGTTGCTCTACATATACTTCCTCCTTAATATAACCATTTAAGAATGCCGATTTAACATCCATTTGGTAGAGTTTAAATCCCATATAGGAAGCATACCCTAAGAGAATTCTAATAGATTCTAATCTAGTAACCGGGGCATAAGTCTCATCATAGTCAAGCCCCTCAACTTGATTAAATCCTCTAGAAACCAACCTAGCCTTATTTCTAGTGATATTTCCTTGGTCATCTAGCTTATTCCTAAAGACCCATCTTGTGGTAATTATGGTGCTATCATTGGGTCTAGGTACTAACTCCCATACTTGACTCCTCTCAAATTGGGCCAATTCATCTTGCATTGCCAAAATCCAATCCGGATCATGTAATGCATCATTAATCGATTTGGGCTCAATTTGTGAAATGAGAGCTACTTGACTAGTAGGAGGTCTATGAAATGACCTAGTTCTTACTCCTTGAGATAGATCTCCTACTACTTGGTCAAGTGGATGATCTTGATGAATTCTTAGGGTTCTAGGAGGGGTTTCAAATTGATCATGGTTATCTTCCACCCTCCTTTCATCATCGGAATCTCCTCTTCCTCCCCCTTGATCATTACCCCTAATGGTCAAATTTTGAAGTTTTTGGGTGATGTCTTGATTATTGTTATTAATATCCTTATCAATGGAGGACTTTCTAGGGTAGGTACTAGTAGTTTCATCAAATTGAACATTGGTGGACTCCTCAATCCCTTGGGTTCTCTTATTGTAGACTCGATACACTCTACTTGTGGATGAGTATCCAACTAGGATTCCCTCATCCACTTTGGATTCAAATTTTCCTAAGTTATCCTTGGTGTTTAGAGTATAAACTTTACATCCAAAGACTTTGAAATAATGAATTGTGAGAATAGTCCCATTCCATAATTCAAATGGTGTTTTTCCTAAAAACCTATGGATTTGAACCCTATTTTGGATATAGCAAGAGGTATTAACCGCTTCCGCCTACAAGTAGCTAGGTAGAGAATATGCATTAAGCATAGTCCTAGCCGCCTCTTGTAGGGCACGATTTCTCCTTTCCACCACCCCATTTTGTTGAGGTGTTCTAGGACAAGAGAACTCATGCTTGTACCCTTACTATAAACAAAATTGTGAAAATTTTGAGTTCTCAAATTCACCACCATGATCACTACGGATCCGGTTGATTTTGAGACTCTTTTCATTTTCAACCCTTTTACTAAATCCTATGATTATTTCTAAGGTATCATCCTTATGTTTCATAAAATAAACCCAAGTATACCTAGAAAAATCATCTACTATAACCAAACAATATTTGTTACCATTTAAAGATGGCGTACTATGGCAATCAAATAAGTCAAGATGCAATAATTCTAATGGTAAAGATGTACTAGTTAGGGTTTTACCTTTGTGTGATGCCTTTGTTTGTTTTCCTTCTTGGCATGCATCACACATTTTGTTCTTGACATACTTGATCTTTGGTAGCCCTTTGACCAACTCCATCTTGGCTACCTTGGATATGTTTTTCATGTTGATGTGCCCCAATCTTCTATGCCATAGCCAACTTTCTTCCTCTTTTGCAATAAGACACTTAGTAAAAATGTTAGAAGCATATGAAAGATCAACATAATAAATGTTTGATTTCCTATATCCAACTAACATACAATCAATTAATTCCTTGTGTCTAATCATGCATTTAGAGGATTCAAACGAGACATGATAGTTTGCATCACAAAGTTGACTAACACTTAATAAATTAAATTTCATATTTTCAACTAGCAAGACTTTGTGAATAACAATTTTGGGGGATACCTCAATTGTACCTCTACCTAATATCTTGAGTTTTCCACTATTCCCAAAGGACACCGCTCCCTTCTTCACATACTTAATTGTGGAGAACTTGCTCACATCCCTGGTCATATGTGTTGAGCACCCGCTATCTACAATCCACATACTTTGCTCTCCTACCTAAATCACATGAAAAACACAAGCTTTTGGTACCCAAACATTTGGACTGGTAACATTAAGTAAAAACTTCTTAGGTACCCATGCTTTCTTAACCTTTCCCTTAATGGTTGCTTTCCTATTAATCAATGAAATATAAGCAACTTCTTTTTCTTTTGGCTTATATCCTAAACCGGCCTTGTTGTAAACGGCTCTTTGCCGACTAAGGATCATATCAAGACATTTTGAGCCATTTGAGAATTTCTCTAAACATGCTTTTAGCCCAACAACCTCATCCTTAAGTTTGTCATTCTCTTCCTTAAGCATGCAAGAATCGATATGTGAAGGTTTTTCATTCCTAATTGCCTTTAGTTCTACCTTCATGCTCTTAACCTTAGATCTAGACTTATCTAGAGCCTCTTTAAGATAAGCAATTGATTGATAAAGAAGCTTAACTTTGGGAGAGTTCATTACCTCATCGTCACTAGATGACGATTCATCACTTGAGGAGTCTTCTTGGCTTGATGTACCGGAGTCATCTCCTAGGGCCATGAGTGCCACATGGCGTGTGATGTGGCAAAGTTCATCATCGGAGGAGGAGTCTTCAACACTTGGTGTGTCCCATGTGGTTTGAGCCACCATAGCCTCCTCCTTCTTCTCCTTCTTTTTCTTTTCTTTTTCCTCCTTCTTCTTCTTTTCTTTTTCCTCCTTCTTCTTTAGCTCCAGGCAATTTGGCTTTATGTGCCCCTTCTTGTTGCAAGCATGGCAAATCACATTATTATTGAAACTTGAATTACCACTAAACTTACCTTTTGAAGAATGAGACCCCTTCCTTGCTTCTCTACTCTTGAACTCCTTTGATTTCCTATAGAGCTTCTTGACGAAATTTGCCATCTCACTAGATGAGTCTTCATCACTACTTGAATCATGCTCCGATTCGGATGATGATGATGCTTCTTTTCTTTCCTTCTTCTTCTTTTCCTTCTTTTCAACAAATAGAGCTAAACCCTTTTCCTTAGAGGACATGTTAGTTTGCTCATGTAATTCAAACTCACAAAATAATTCATCAATTTTAATTTGAGAGAGATCCCTAGTTACCTTAATGGCATCAACTATAGAAGTCCATAAGGAATTTCTAGGAAATGCTTGAAGAATATACCTTACCAAGTCCCGGTTGTCAACTCGCTCACCTATGATGTGGAGTCCGTTCACAATCTCCTTGAACCTTCCATGAATTTGGCTTACGGTTTCATGCATCTTCATTTGGAAGTCTTGAAGTTGTCCAATTAGTAGGTCCTTCTTGGCCCTCTTTGACTCCTTGGAACCTTCATTTAGCTCAATGAGCTTTTCCCATGGCTCCTTGGCGGATTCAAAAGGCCCCACCATGTTGAGTTGCTCCATGGTAATACCGCATTGAATGGTGAGTACCACCTTTGCATTTGACTCGAATCGCCTATTCATTTCCCTTGTCCAATCCTTGCTTGGAATAGGGTTTCCTTGTTCATCCACCGGTTCCTCGAAGCCATCTACAATACTATGTCAAATTTCAATATTGCTCATTAGATAATACTTCATCCTACCTTTCCAATATGCAAAGTGACTCCCATCGAAGAGTGGTGGCTTGGCGGTGCTATATCCCTCTTGAAGAGCCATTGATGCCTTGGTTGATGGTGAGATCTTCCAAGCTTTTCGGGCTCTGATACCACTTGTTAGGACCCTTGTAATGGCTAGAGGGGGAGTGATTAGCCTTTCTTCGTTTCTACAAGTAAGTTAGCGGAAGCAATACAAATACGAAAACGAATACGAATAAGAAATAAGAAACCAAACGCTAGCACCCGATGTACGTGGTTCGGAGATGACGCTCCTACTCCACGGCAATCCGTAAGGTGGATTAGTCCTAGCCAAGCTTCACTATATTCTCCTTTGGATGAATCAAGGTGGAGAAACCTTTCTTACAATGCTCTCCTCTTCTTTACAATGATGGATGATTAAGAACTAGAGAAGAGGAGGTTTTGAATTGCTAAAACACTTGGGAAAACTTGGTGAGCACGAGGGTGTAGTTAGGAATGAGAGCACTAGCTTCACCAAGCTCCCCAAGGCCCCTTTTTATAGAAGAGGGGTTGTTTTTCCCGTTGGGCCTCGATCAGTCTGTTAGTAAAATATATGAGAGATGTCCTAAGGCAATCGCCTTATGTATGAACCATTTATATGATAAATGAAGATTCACTATTTGAGTATACATGTTTAATGTATTTGATTGGATCTTAAACTCATTTACTGAATGTCCACGATACGATTCACAACATGAGAGAATTTGTGATTGGATCACAACTAGTGAGTATCTCTACATGTGTAATTGTGATGTATCGGAATTATCCCTAGTCGATGAATTGATGGATTTGGACACCATCAATTCTGTCGAGACTAGCACGAGGTATACTCCTTGGTGTATCCAAGCAGCTGATTCTCACTGGCTGGAGACATTGTGATGTCCGGAGTTAATCGTGGATGCTAGTTATTGTAACTAGTTCATTGGAGTGACCAACCGTAAGACTTCATATGGTTCTCTGCATATATAGATATGTCAATGAAGTTCTTACTGTGGCTTAAGTGCGATGTTCCTTTGACTTGCGGTATTCAAGTCATCTTGATCATGGAGACTTATGCTTTGACATCTTAAGCAAACATCTCTGAGGAGATGTGGACCCGGGATGATTGGGTATAAGTCGAAGTGATCGAAGGTGCTTGAATAGCCTATAAAGGATTCACCACTCCTTGCGAGGAGATGTATACCCATGGCCTCTCGTCGGATTGTTACTAAAGTCTTTGGCCAAAGCATTACATGTTTAGAGTAAGGTACTCTTCGATACATGTGGAGTAACTAGAATCAGAGGACGAGGAAATGATACTTGGGCTAGGTGTGACGAGTCACCCTAGTGGGATCGGCACAATAGACCATGTCCCGAACCAAGTGGGTATAAGATGAGTGAAGGGAATGGGGCACGATTCATTCGAGCATCAAGGGTTTCGTAAATAGTTCGATCAACTGCTGATCTTTTCGGTTAATTGGGGATCATGATGTACTACTAGGTGCCACTCATGATCGCTCTATAATTAATGGTTAATTATAGACGGCCAACATAAACCGAGAACCTATTTGGTCACACGCACAACGAGTGTAATCCAAAGGATTTAAAACGAGCTTGAGAATGGGATTCTCAGACCGAGAGAAACTATGTTTGGTTGGACCAAACATAAAGCGAGCATGAAATTGTTTCAGTCGCAATGGAAGCGTGGATGGGCAGTGTCTTATGAAGACATAATGGATGGACCAAAATGGTTTGGTTCTAATCCAATGGATGAGAATAAACCAAAGGGTTTGGTTTATATTAAACGAATGAACCAAAGGTTGGTTCGGTTCGTTTTAACTTAAAATAAACCATCATGGTTTGGTTTATTTTAACTTATCCTAATGGAGCGGGTTAACGGGCTTTATGGATATGATCCATTAACCATTAAGAGAATTAGTTCTCTATAAAAGAGGGCTTAAGGGATTGTTAAACCCTAATCAATCAAAACCCTAGCCCTTGGAGTTGCCGCCCACCCCTTGAAGGAGGATTTCGGCGCCAACCCTAGTGTGCCGCCGCCAACCTCTTGTGCCGCCGTCCAACTTGTTGCCGGCGACCAAGCTTCAGCCGGTGAACCTCCGGCGACCCTCCGGTGATCTCCTCTAGGTTCGGTGATAAGGTGAGCTTCCATCTCTCCTTGGCCGGCCTCTATTCCTCCACCAAAAGCTGTCCAGTTTTTCTGGACAGCTTGTTTCTTTGTTGTCGGAGCGTCGTTTGGACGACGGTTAGTGCTCCGATAGCGCCTAACTTACCGGGGATTTGATCTCCGGTAATCCTCTGAGGTGGAGGACGAAGGATTCGTCAATTGGTTGACGAATACCTCTCCGGAGAATCGAGTTTTGAGGACTCGGTTTTGGATCCGAATTTGGATTCGGATTGTGATCATCTCTCGATCACATCGTCTTCAACACGAGGCTAGTAACCCGTACGAAGACGAAGCTCGTGGCTTAGCGAAGTCATCCCGAGGAGCTCGGCGTGGATACGGATAGAGACGATTCTTGCGAGGATCGTTCCGGTTGATGCCGTTCCCGCTACACGTCAAAAGGAAGGTATAACGTAGATAATTTTCTTTTATTGCAAATTTTAATTTACGGTTATGTCTACACTTGTTGTAATAGCATGCGTGTGTTGTGTGTGTTGTAATAAATATAGATTTATTATTTTTAATTGCTTCCGCTGTGCTCATGTTTACGAAACATGATCGAACACACACACGCCGCGGTGCCGGAAATCCAACACAGTCGACTGATACTTACCATCAGTCGACTGCCGCCGAAGCCAACGACTTCTGAACCGAGATCTCCGCGGAGATTCGTAACCACAATTTCCAACGGCCAGGTGATCGATCACGGTCGATCCTCCATCACGATCGATGGAGTGATCACAGTGATCAAGCGGCGTGAGTGGGATCGCGTTCGTGGCGATTTTCTCCTGATCACGATCGCGCGCCCTTAGCGATCGTAGCCGCAACATCGATCGACTACCCGACCAAGGCGATCGGTGATGGCTAGGGTCTTACCGACTTAGTCGAGCGGTGACCCGATGATCGATACATCTGTCGGTCGATCGATACTCATCAAGTATGAGTAATTCACACTTGATTTTACACCCTAGACCTAGACTCAACCTTCTAGCTCCTCATTAAGACTTGCGCCTTCAGGATCCCTCCGAGTCCGCGACTTGTTCATCCTTTGCGCTTTGCTTCCCAGAGCTTCCTTCGGTTTCGTCATGTCTTGGGTTGCCAAATGCTTGGACTTTACGCCGCCAAGACTACAAGCTTGGACTTATGCTGCCAAGACCTTACTTTGGACTTCCTTTGCCAAGATCATACTTGGACTTCCTTTGCCAAGGTTCACTTGGACTTTACGCTGCCAAGACTACAAGCTTGGTCTTATGCTGCCAAGTCCATCCCTTGGACTTCCCTTGCCAAGATCATACTTGGACTTCTCCATCCCTTGGACTTCCCTTGCCAAGATCATACTTGGACTTCTCTTTTACCAAGTCTTCATCCTTGGATTTCCCTGTCACTTAAAACATATTCGCAATTAGATCACAAGATATTGCCTAACTTAGATGATTATCCAAACATCAAAACATATAAATGCTTGGAGCATTGTTGCACCAACACTTTTCTCTTATTGGAATTAGAAGATGAGTTATTTTCTTCTATTTGCATCGTTGGAGCTTTTGGTTCAAGTGTATATAAATTTCCTATCAATGCACCAACACAGATAATCTCTCTATTCCTTTTTATAACAACTCTATCATTAAAAGAAATAGAATATCCATTCATAAACAATTTAGAAATCGAAATCAAATTCTTTCTAAATAAAGGTACATAAAGGCAATTCTTAAGAACCAAAACTTTATTTCTCTCAAAAGACAAATAAACATCTCCCATTGCAACAACCACTACCTTTATAGTATCACCCAAGTAGATGGTAATCTCCCCTTCAGCCAGTCGTCTGGTTTCCTAGAACCCCTGCAAAGTTTTGCAAACATGATCAGTGGCTCCCGTATCTACACACCAGGTGTCGGTAGATAACACCACTAAACATGTTTCAATGACTAGACCAAAAGATATACCTTTGTTCTGCTTCCGGTTGGGGTAGTCCTTCTTCCAGTGTCCAGTCTGCTTGCAAGTGAAGAACTTGCCTTTCGACTTCTTCACTACTCCCTGAGATCCTCCCGCCACCTTTGCCCCAGCTTGTTTCTTCTTCTTCTTGCCTTTCGGCTTAGAAGTAGAAACCTTTTGGGCAACCATGGCCTATGCCTGAGCACTCTGACGAAATAGCCCCTCTATCGCCTGGAGTTTTGTCAGAAGCTCCGCCAACGAATACAACCTCTTATTCATGTTGTAGTTCAGGCGAAACTGCTCAAAACTCCTTGGTAGTGTAACGCCCGTAAAATTCTAAACCATTCAAAGTAGTTTTATGGGTTTTAACGCCCATAAAAGGTTTAAAATAAAATAAAATAAAAGATGGGTATAGGTAGGATTTGAACCATGAACCTCCTAATAGGGAGGTAACCTTGACACCACTAGACCATAGGATGATTCATGGATAACATATATAAAGAATATAGATGGGAAGATGAGGAGTTGGTTCATCCCCCCATGAAAGGATGAAGAGTGTTCATTCCCTAGGTATTAAAGAGGAGAATTAAGACAAGAGAGGAAGAAAAACCCCACTTTCCTTCTTCATTCTCCTTCTTCCTCATCCTTGGCCGAATTTCTCATTCTCCATCCTCCCCTTTTCATCCCAAGCTCTAGGGCTTCTTGTGTAGGGATTCTCAAGAGGGGTTTTCCAAGAGGAGTTCCCACAAGTCTTAGTATTGCTAGAAGATCCAACTCCACCGAAATGTTCCCTCCTCCTTCCTCCTTCACCGAGACCCTAATGCCCTTGTTTGGTGTTTTTAAGAGGGTTTCAAGGGGATACAAAGGCTTAGTATATGCTAGAGGATCGCTCCTAAGGATAAGGAACAAGGTAAGGTCTTCATCTCCTAAAAACCCTAGCGGTATACTAGTACGATAGCGAGAGGATGTAAGTATCTCTCACCTGCAGTACAAGTAGCTCTTCGATTGTTTTATATAGCTTATTTTTCAATGTTTTGAAGATTATATGTTTGGATCAGATGATATATGTGTGTGATCAGATTTACAGTTAAGGTATATGTCTTTTTAAGCAAGATCTAAGATCACAAAGATGCTATCTTTCACCTATAGCATAAGTAACTCTTTGATATGCCCATTTAACTTCTATCACCATGTTTTATTCGAATTTATATGTTCTTTCCAGATTATGTTTGTTTAGATTTTTAGGTATTTTAAGTATATTTCATGTTGAAGCAAGACATAAGATCGCAAAGATGCTTTCCCTATAAGTTTTGGGGACAAAGAGCATGATTGCATGTCGTGAAAGGCTTCCTATATGAGTTTTGGGAGTATGATCATGTTAAATGTTTGATAAATGATAAAGAATATGTTTTGATTAGATTATATATGTGTGTTTAGATTTATAGGTAAGTATCCCCTCACCTACAGTACAAATTGTTTCGGTTGATAGTTGCTTAAAAATCTCTTTTGAAACTCTTGGCCAAGACTCCTTCATGCTTCCAATGATTTTTCCATGCCATGTTTTGTATGAATATGATGATAATATGTTGATAGCCAGGTTTGGTTTGAGTATTTGATCTCAAGGCCCCTTGAAACTTTCGGCCAAGACCCATATATGCTCCTAATGGTCTTCCATGCTATGATCTATATGTTTCCATGCCATGTTTTGTATGTAGATGAAGATGACATGATGATAGCTAGGTTTGGTTTGAGTATTTGATCCCAAGGCCCCTTGAAACTTTCGGCCAAGACCCATATATGCTCCTAATGGTCTTCCATGCTATGATCTATATGTTTCCATGCCATGTTTTGTATGTAGATGAAGATGACATGATGATAGCTAGGTTTGGTTTGAGCATTTGATCCCAAGGCCCCTTGAAACTTTTGGCCAAGACCTATATATGATCCTAATGGTCTTCCATGCTATGATATATATGTTTCCATGCCATGTTTTGTATGTAGATGAAGATAATATGTTGATAGCTAGGCTTGATTTGAGTGGTTGATCCCAAAGCCCCCTTGAAACTTTCGGCCAAGTCCTAGTTGTGCTCCTAATGGTCTTCCATGCCATGATCTATATGTAATGGATGTTAACATGTGGTTAGTTAAATCTTGTACAAGTTGTTTAGGGTTTAAATTCTTAAGAACCCTCCCTTAGGGTTTCGGCCAACCCATACTCATGCCCTCTAATAATCCTCCATGCCATGCTACATGTATATAAGATGTTAATATGATGTTAGTTAGACTTTATGATAGCATGATTGGTTTAGGTCACTACCTTATGTCCATGTTAATTGTATGAATGTATGATTATGTTATGCTCATTGCCATGTTAATTGTATGAATGTATGATTATGTTATGCTCATTGCCATGATAATTGTATGAATGTATGATTATGTTATGCTCATTGTCATGTTAATTGTATGAATGTATGATTATGTTATGCTCATTGCCATGTTAATTGTATGAATGTATGATTATGTTATGCTCATTGCCATGTTAATTATATGAATGTATGATTATGTTATGCTCATTGCCATGTTAATTGTATGAATGTATGATTATGTTATGCTCATTGTATCATGATGAACAAATATGTATGATGAAAATACCTAAGAGATGATTCCCTAAGAGCACTCTTTATGTCATGAAAAGTGTTGGGGGATCGTGACGGCCGGCTAGAGGGGGGTGAATAGCCCTCGTTCGTTGGATGTCGTATTTTGCTCGTCTACAAAATGTTAGCGCAAGTAGAATATGCAAATATAAATAAAGACAAGCAAAATATAAACAAGCAATACAAACACCGAGATGTAACGTGGTTCACGGCTACGCCGCTAATCCACGGTCCGATTCATCCACGGTGAATCACTCCGCAATCTATCCACTAGATCTCTCCTTTGCACAAAGCTAGGTGGAGGTAACCTCTTTACAATCTCTCTTCTTACAATAGAATGGAAATAAAGCAAGTCAGAAGAGTAGGGAATCGTGTATGACACTTTGGGAGAAGTTTAGAGCTCAAGCATTAGCCTCCCAAAGCCCCATCCCCTTCCTCTTTATAGAGGAAGAGGGTTTCTTCCCGTTGACACAGGATCAGTCGACTGATGCCCTCGATCAGTCGACTGATCCCGTAGCCGTTGCCCAATAACGGCCGCTTTTCGCGTTGGATTCCATCCAACGGTATTGGCATCAGTCGACCGATGGCACCATCAGTCGACTGGTTCTCGATCAGTCGAGTCCTCAACGAGGTCAACTCCACTCGCGTGCAGACAAGGATATCACGATCGCCATCCCTTGGCGGTCGACCGATATCGACATACGATCGATGCCGACAACGATCATTGACCGCTATCCAAGGCCGATCGCTGGGCCAAATGCCCATGAGTCAGACACCAGTCGAACCCAATCGACTCAGAGCAGTCGACTGCCATTCCATGGCAGTCGACTGGTGTCGGGAAATCCCATCCGACACTTAGCCAAATGGCCAAGTTTCACCTAAGAGCTACCCCTTCCCGGGTTACATTCGCCACTCTCATCTCTGAGTCCTCGCTCAAGTTTTCTTCGCTCAGCGCCATGTCCCTAAGCAAAGATCAGCGACGACTGCAATGCTCCTTCGTGTCTCTTGCCTCGAAGTCTACTTCCTCCGGCTTCACTCCAAGCTCCTCGTCCGGCGGTCCCTCAGATGCTCCAAGCGCACGACTTCCGCAAAGCTATCCTTCACCGACTCAAGGCCCGAGTCATGAGATGTGAAACTCGCCACAGCTCCATGTGCGAATTACTAAGTCCTGCACGACTTCAACGCACATATCAAATCAACATAACAAACTAACTTAAACCCTTTGCCACACACATCAAAACCTAATCACGGCAAGAGATTGCCCTAACAATCTCTCCCTTTTTGATGTGTGGCAATCCGTTTAATTTAGGTAAAAACATTTGATATAAATTTCTAATGTAAGAAAGCATGTAAACATAAACATGATATTGCAACATGCAACTCCCCCTTAATCCATGAAACTCTCTCTACAAATTTTCTCCCCCTATCATAATTTACTTAAACATAATCAATTCTCCCCCTTTGACACCATCAAAATGATTAACACTAAGTTATAAACTCATGGCATCAAGTTTAATAGGAGGAAAATTCCAAAAATTGTTTTAAAACCTGAAATTAGCCTTTACTATTTGAAATATCAGGTCACCAGTCGACTGGTTTGTTGGGTTTCCGGCACCGCGGCGTGTGTGTGTTCGATCATGTTTCGTAAACATGAGCACAGCGGAAGCAATTAAAATAATAAATCTATATTTATTACAACACACACAACACACGCATGATATTACAACAAGTGTAGACATAACCGTAAATTAAAATTAGCAATAAAAGGAAATTAAACTACGTTATACCTTTCGTATGACGTGTAGCGGGAACGGCATCAACCGGAACGATCCTCGTAAGAATCGTCTCTATCCGTATCCACGCCGAGCTCCTCGGGATGACTTCGCCAAGCCACGAGCTTCATCTTCGTACGGGTTACTAGCCTCGTGTTGAAGACGACGTGATCGAGAGATGATCACTATCCGAATCCAAATTCGGACCTAAAAACAAGTCCTCAAGACTCGCTTCTCCGGAGAGGTATTCGTCAACCGATTGACGAATCCTTCGTCCTCCACCTCAGAGGATTACCGGAGATCAAATCCCCGGTATGTTAGCCGCTGTCGGATCACTAACCGTCGTCCAAACGACGCTCCGACGAGAGGAGAAGAAGCTGTCCAGAAAACTGGACAGCTTGGTGGAGGAGTAGGCGCCGGCCAAAACAAGGAGAGAAAAGGATCACCTTGATGCCGAACCTATAGGAGATCACCGGAGGGTCGCCGGAGGTTCACCGGCTGGAGCTTGGACGCCGGCAAGGGTCTTGGACGGCAGCACAAAGCTGGGCGACGGCAGCTTGTAGTTACGCCAAAATTCCTCCAAGGGGTGGGCGGCAACTTCAAGCTAGGGTTTTGGATGATTAGGGTTTAACAATCCCTTAAGCCCTCTTTTATAGAGAACTAATTCTCTTAATGGTTAATGGATCATATCCATAAAGCCCGTTAACCCACTCCATTAGGATAAGTTAAAATAAACCAAACCATGATGGTTTATTTTAAGTTAAAACGAACCGAACCAACCTTTGGTTCATTCGTTTAATATAAACCAAACCCTTTGGTTTATTCTCATCCATTGGATTAGAACCAAACCATTTTGGTTCATCCATTATGTCTTCATAAGACACGGCCCATCCACGCTTCCATTGCAACTGAAACGATTTCATGCTCGCTTTATGTTTGGTCCAACCAAACCTAGTTTCTCTCGGTCTGAGAATCCCATTCTCAAGCTCGTTTTAAATCCTTTGGATTACGCTCGTTGTGCGTGTGACCAAATAGGTTCTCGGTATATGTTGGCCGTCTATAATTAACCATTAATTATAGAACGATCATGAGTGGCACCTAGTAGTACATCATGATCCACAATTAACCGAAAAGATCAACGGTTGATCCAGAACTATTTCTGAAACCCTTCAGTAGCTCGAATGAATCGTGCCCCATTCCCTTCACTCATCTTATACCCACTTGGTTCAGGACATGGTCTATTGTGTCAGTCCCCACTAGGCTGACTACGTCACACCTAGCCTAAGTATCATTTCCTCGTCCTACGGATTCTAGTTACTCCACATGTATCGAAGAGTACTTTACTCTAAACATGTAATGCTTTGGCCAAAGACTTTAGTAACAATCCGACGAGAGGCCATGGGTATACATCTCCTCGCAAGGAGTGGTGAATCCTTTATAGGCTATTCAAACACCTTCGATCACTTCGACTTATACCCAATCATCCCGGGTCCACATCTCCTCAGAGATGTTTGCTTAAGATGTCAAAGCATAAGTCTCCATGATCAAGATGACTTGAATACCGCAAGTTAAAGGAACATCGCACTTAAGCCACAGTAAGAACTTCATTGACATATCTATATATGCAGAGAACCATATGAAGTCTTACGGCTGGTCACTCCAATGAACTAGTTACCATAACTAGCATCCACGATTAACTCCGGACATCACTATGTCTCCAGCCAGTGAGAATCAGTTGCTTGGATACACCAAGGAGTATACCTCGTGCTAGTCTCGACAGAATTGATGGTGTCCAAATCCATCAATTCATCGACTAGGGATAATTCCGATACATCACAATTACACATGTAGAGATACTCACTAGTTGTGATCCAATCACAAATTCTCTCATGCCGTGAATCGTATCGTGGACATTCAGTAAATGAGTTTAAGATCCAATCAAATACATAAAACATGTATACTCAAATAGTGAATCTTCATTTATCATATAAATGGTTCATACATAAGGCGATTGCCTTAGGACATCTCTCATATATTACTAACATGGTTCAGACTACCAGTCGACTGGCACACTGTTTTCAGGAATTCTGATTTCCGGGGTGAAATTCAGAAATGCATTAAAAATTCCATAAAATTAGAAAAATCATGAAATTTGGGGAACATATTTCTTGTAAGTATATCTATTAATGAAAAATAGTTTTTCATGAAAAATCATTATATTTTCTGATATTTGCCAAAAATCTAAAAGCTTTAAAAACCACTAGGTTTTTGATCATTCTAGTATCAAGTTTAACACCTAGTTTTGGTTCCAATTGTTTCAAAACATGAATACATAGATTTTAGATTAAGAAATTGTTTTGAAAACATATGAAATATCCAACCATGATCTTTGGGCAATATGTCTATGAATTAAACATAAGCCTTCCCCATGATTGGCCTATTATTGCTATTTTGATACTTTAAATGACCATCTAAATGCCATAGGCATTAGTGGACATTTGTATCATCCTAACACCTCACCCATGCTAAGTTTTCAATCATGGTAGCCTATAGTGAGTGTGAGATGTATCCTAGAGGGTATTTATATATACTTAACCATTATATTCATACAATTCTATCAAGGTTAAGTATCATCCTAACACTCAACATGATCATAAAGACATATATGACTTAAATTCATATTATGATCATGAAATGTATGTATTCATTGAATTGTTATCATGCATTAGGTATTATGTCATGATAATAAACAAAGTATCACCTAAAACATGATTTAACCCTATTTCTCATGATGATGTGCCAAATTTCAAAATCATAAATCATGATTGCAAATATACATAGCAATTACATTAATCATCATGATTTAAGCATTATTAACTATTTATAGGCACATTATCATCACCTAACACTATTTAAAAATGTTGTCCCGCCATCCTAAGTCAACCAAAAATAAGATATAGGTGAATTCCATTTGGTTGACTATCCTAGGGTTTTCCTAACCCTTAAGGATGGATTTTGGAACCCAAAATAAGTTCTTGCCTATGGGGTTCACTAGATACTCCTTGGGAATCCATTTCCTATCTATTACTTTCTTCTTATCTTGTCCCCTAGCAATTAGGCATTTGTAGGTATTTTCATTTTTCTTTTCTTTGTATCCTAGGCCTTTCTTGTTGAAGCTAGCTCTTTGGCTCCCTATGATCATGTTCAAGGTGTTGGAGCCTATAGTGAATTTTTCTAGGGCTTTTGTCAAATAATCTACCTTTTCCCTTAAAGCCCTATTTTCATCCATACATGCATCACTAACATCAAAAGGCATATAGTTATCATGTGAGCATGCATCATTTAAGCTAGAAGAAATATTATCATTTAAGCATGCTTTTTCTAGCTTATTTTCTAAATCCTTAATTTGATCTAACATGCTTTTGTTCTTTTTCTTGGCTCTAAATAAGTCCTTAGTGAGGCTAAAAATCATAGACATAATTTGCTTAGGGGGTAGATTTGTTACCTCACTTACCAAATCCTCTTCTTCGGATGAGGATGATGTAGAGGCTCCCCCTTCACTTGAGCTCTCTCCACTTGAGCTTGATTCTTCATTTTCGGTGGAGGAACAATCCAAATCATCAAAAGCCATTAGTGCTAAATTTGAGTAGACATGTTCTTCTTCTTCTGATGAGGATGAGGAAGCAAGGTCATCCCATGTCTTTGCTTTGAGAGCCATGGCCTTTCCTTTTTCCTTGGCCTTCTTTTATTCTCCCTTCTTTTTACTCCCCTTTTTCTTTTTCTTTTCTTCTTTCTTCTTCCTTTCTTCTTTGCTCTTGTTTAGGAGAGGACAATTGTCCCTTATGTGCCCCTCTCCTTGGCAATTGTAGCATATGACCTTCCCCCTAGGTCTTCTTCTCATATCATGAGATTTATTAAATTGAAAACCTTTTAAAGCACGTCTTACCCTCCTTACCATATAGGCTTCTTCGGTGCTATCCATGGAGGAGGAGGAAGACGCTTCGTCATCGGAGGAGGAGGGGATCTCTATCTTCTTCTTCCCCTTGTTTGCCATCAAAGCTACTCCTCTTGAAGGTTGGATTCTTGGCTCTTCTTGTATTCCTTCAAGCCTAGATTCATGTAATTCCATAGTGGAGAAAAATTCATCTAGAGTACTTACCTCTAGATTCTTTGAAATATAAAATGAGTCCACCATTGAACTCCACTTGGATGATCGGGGAAAAGCATCTATGTCTTTCATTATCATATCCCGGTTGGAGAGATTTTCACCTACACTTGTTAGCCCAATTAAAATCTCTTTAAACCTAGAATGCAATGAAGTTACCTTTTCTCCCTTTTCTAATTTTATGTTGGATAATTGGGAGCGGAGGAGATCTCTCCTTGCAAGTTTAGCCTCCGAAGTGCCTTCATGAAGCACTACTAGCTTCTCCCACATCTCCTTGGCACTTAGGCAATCTCCAATTCTATTTATTTCTTATTGAGGAAGCACATTGTATAGATGGTGCTTGGCTTTTGAGTTTGCCAGGTGCTCCTCTCTTTGCCTCTTGGTCTACCTTGACTTCTCTATTGGCTTCCCCTCTTCATCCCTAGGCAAAACAAAACCGGATTCCATTGTAATCATAATATCAAAATCTGTTTCAAAAAATACCTCCATTCGCTTCTTCCACCAAGCGAATTCCACTTCGAACTTCGGTGGATGAATGTTTGAGCCGACCATCTTTTTGTAGTGCTCTCGCGGCGGTTAGTCCTTGAAGAGCGACCTTAGCACTGATACCACTTGTTGGGGGATCGTGACGGCCGGCTAGAGGGGGGTGAATAGCCCTCGTTCGTTGGATGTCGTATTTTACTCGTCTACAAAACGTTAGCGCAAGCAGAATATGCAAATATAAATAAAGACAAGCAAAATATAAACAAGCAATACAAACACCGAGATGTAACGTGGTTCACGGCTACGCCGCTAATCCATGGTCCGATTCGTCCACGGTGAATCACTCCGCAATCTATCCACTAGATCTCTCCTTTGCACAAAGCTAGGTGGAGGTAACTTCTTTACAATCTCTCTTCTTACAATAGAATGGAAATAAAGCAAGTAAGAAGAGTAGGGAATCATGTATGACACTTTGGGAGAAGTTTAGAGCTCAAGCATTAGCCTCCCAAAGCCCCATCCCCTTCCTTTTTATAGAGGAAGAGGGTTTCTTCCCATTGACACAGGATCAGTCGACTGATGCCCTCGATCAGTCGACTGATCCCGTAGCCATTGCCCAATAACGACCGCTTTCCATGTTGGATTCCATCCAACGGTATTGGCATCAGTCGACCGATGGCACCATCAGTCGACTGGTGCTCGATCAGTCGAGTCCTCAACGAGGTCGACTCCACTCTGTGCCCATGCACAGTGACATCAGTCGACTACCGTCCCTTGGCAGTCGACTGATGTCGATAGCAGTCGACTGCCAGTCCAAGGCAGTCGACTGCTTGGGCCAAATGCCCATGAGTCAGACACCAGTCGAACCCAATCGACTCAGAGCAGTCGACTGCCATTCCATGGCAATCGACTGGTGTCGGGAAATCCCATCCGACACTTAGCCAAATGGCCAAGTTTCACCTAAGAGCTACCCCTTCCCGGGTTACATTCGCTCACTCTCATCTCTCGGAGTCCCTCGCCTTCGAAGTTATCTTCGTTCGCGGCCACGTCCCTCGGCAGCATCAGGTGCACAACTCTGCAATGTTCCTTCGCGTCTCTTGCCTCGAAGTCTACTTCCTCCGGCTTCACTCCAAGCTCCTCATCCGGCGATCCCTCGGATGCTCCAAGCGCATGGCTTCCACAAAGCTATCCTTCACCAACTCAAGGCCCGAGTCATGAGATGTGAAACTCGCCACGGCTCCATGTGCGAATTACTAAGTCCTGCACGACTTCAATGCACATATCAAATCAACATAAAAAACTAACTTAAACCCTTTGCCACACACATCAAAACCTAATCACGACAAGAGATTGCCCTAACAAAAAGAAATATGATATGTTATGAAGAAGGAACATGATATGTTATGAAGAAGGAACATGATATGCTATGATAAGGAACATGATATGTTATGAAAAGAAAAATTATATGTTATGAAGAAGGAACATAATATGTTATTTTACTTTATGCATGACTTGTACCGGACCCTAACAAGGTCCAAGGGATGGGCTCCTACGTGCCCCTAGGTCGACGGTCATAGTACGGACCTAGTACGGGATGGGCTCCTAAGTTGCCCTAGGTCGACGGACATAGTACGGGCCTAGGATGGGCTTCTATGTTATGATTTCCCCTAGGTCAACGGACATAGTATGGGCCTAGTAACCTAGTAGGTTTGGGATTAGCTACCTCGGGTCTATTTAGGGATGTGCGCAATGATGATGATGAATGTGGTACAATGCCGGGCCCAATATGTTGAGATTATGTTTAAGTACCTATAAAATATATATTTTCAAGAGCATCTTGAATATACCCCTTTCCATGTCTATATGTTCTTGTATGTTTATATGAATGCTATGCTTATATGTTCTTGTATGTTTATATGAATGCTATGCTTATATGTTCTTGTATGTTTATATGAATGCTATGCTTATATGTTCTTGTATGTTTATATGAATGCTATGCTTATATGTTCTTGAATGATGATATGAATGCTATGCTTATATGATCTTGTATGTTTATATGGATGCTATGCTTATATGTTCTTGAATGTTTATATGAATGTTATGCTTATATGTTCTTAAATGATCATGTCACTACTCTATGTCTAAGTCTTGATGTATGGTTTTTGTGAGTAGGAAAGGATCTTACTAAGCCTATGTGCTTATAGTTTCATGTTTCCCTTGTACTGTAGATAAGGGTAAAGAATGGCTAAACTAAAGGGAGTAGTAGAAGGGGTAAAGTGTGTGTGGTAGTGGCATGGTGGAGGAGATCTATTATGTTTCTCATACTTATGCACGTTTTCTTTAAGTTGAATGTCATGAACTGGAACAAGTATTTATGAAATGATGATGCATGCTTATGTTAAAAGAAAGAAAAAAATAAGTCTAAAGTCTTCCGCTGTAAGAAGTATATGTAGTCTTCCGCTGTAATGCATGTATGTACGATCGCGTCGTGCCGCCCCTCCAACCCCTAGAAAGGGCGGGCGTGACAGGTAGAGACTGGAGAATAATATCGACCTGGGTTTTCCCATCGATCTCAGCTTCGAGGACTTCCAGCTCATTTAAATGAGCCATCATCTTGAGAACATGATCCCTCACGGGTGTTCCCTCGATTATGGTGGTCATGATCAAGTTCCTCATGGCTTCCTGCCTCACAAGCCGATTCTGGTGTCCAAAAAGCGCTTTGAGATTGAGCATCATGTCATAAGCAGTGGGCATGGCTTGATGCTGATGTTGCAGTACATTTGACATAGATGCCAAAATGAAACATCGCGCCATCTCATCAACCTTGATCAACTTCTTATAACTCTCCTTCTCCTTTTCCCCAGAATCATCCTCAGGCTTATGAGGGCACTCTTCGAAGAGTACATATTTGTATTCCTCAGCAGTCAAGACAATGTTAAGATTCCTCTTCCAATCAATATAATTGGGTCCAGTAAGTTTATTTTCTTTCAGTATCACAACAAACGGGTTGAAAGTCCTTTTTGAAAAACCTAAGAATCACATAGATCAAAACCTTAGATTTCAAAAAATTATTGATTCCTCAAACAATGAAATTTTAAAATCAACCAACACCTCAAAACACCGAGAATGTCATATGCCACGATAGTGTGGACGTATACGAATTCTACATTTGTAAGAGGAGGTTTTACCCATTAATTTTACTATCTTGTCAACCTATCTTTTTGACAAATAAAATTAATAGTTGGTTCCTCTTCGGCCCTACAAATAAAAGTAGTGACTCCGATGGGAAGGATACTTCTATTTGCATCAAAGTGTTCACCATTACTTGGTACCAAGTTAATTATCTCGGGTTATGTGCCTTCCGATGGGGAAGTACACATGTTCCATAATAATTTCCTATAATAATATTCGACCCTGTGATCCACAAACAAACTCATCCGATGGGTGGAAGGCACTCAGAGCCGACACACAAGTTTGTTTGCATCACATGTCAAATCGTAATAGAGGCCATGGGAATTTATAAAAATATCCCTCTCCCACTTAGTAATTTAAAATTGAGGAATTTTCCTAGCCTACGACATGCATATCAAACAAGAAGCAATAAATATGAAAAAAAAATATTTTTCAACTATTATGACTTTTGTCTCCAATATGCCTCCCGTCGTATCACCATCTCGTCCACTTCTCCCTACGCCATGTACAAGTCATCCGGAGATCCGAGCCGAGAAAAACTATTTTAATTTATATCCATCGATCCTATACTCCATGAAGGAGTGTACATAAAATCTAGATCAAAAGTAAACTAAAATAAAAAGAGTGGCTAAATAATATCGTACTTAATTACAAAAATTAAATACTAGCCTCGTCAATCCCGAGGATTCAAATAATATATAATTACACACATACAATCACATACACACATATGGCTATAATAGTTGGATCCTATTTCTGCAACCAAAAAGTTAACCTATGCACATCCTACTATTATCCGACACATATAATATATGAAAAGTGCATAAAAGTAACTGAATCCTAAACACACAAAATTGGAAACCTAGTTCTGATACCACTTGAAGGTTGGAAACTTTGCTTCCCACTTCAACTCGGTCGCTTGTTCATGGCGATCCCGTCTATGTACCCAGATTAAAAAAAATTAATCCTAGACAAAGAGGGATTACCCAAGCAACCGTTTCATCATCGTGCTATTCGATTAGAGTGGTCACTTGAACAAACTTGTTGTTTAAGCAACCAACCTCTATTCTACGATTAGCCGCGGAATAGACGATGTACGAATCGCCGGTTTTTGTGTTTGTATTCGGGGTCCAAGTAAATTAGCCACATAACAAAAATATACAACATGCATAGAATAAGAAAAGATCATAAACAAGAATTATACCTCTTGTTATACCTCTTGATCTTCTATCGTATGTCCTATCCTCCTCTTGGACATTGTGTGGGCAACGATCCTCCTAGAGATAAAGCCTCCTAGATCACGATCTTTCTTTCCTTGCTCACTCCGAACAAGAGGAAGAAGAAACGAAACTCTTCCCTATCTAGGACCGGCCACCAAGTCAAGAGACTTGATGTTGCCGCCGGCCAAGGAAAGGAATAGGGAGTGTGGCCGACGGCCAAAATCTCCAAGGGAAGAAGCGCTAGATCTTGCCGCCGGCCAAGGAGAAGAAGGAGAGGATTGGGATGCTAGCCAAGAAGAGAAAATGAAAAGGGGGCACTGACCAAAACCCTAGGAAGGAAAAGGTCTTGCCGCCCAAAGCTTCTCCAAACCCTAGCCGTCCAAAGTTCTCCAAACCCTAGCCGCCCAAAGCTCTAATCTCCAAGATTATTCTTGCCGCCCACCCCTTAAGCTATATTTATAGAGTTAGGCTTAAGCCTTCTTTAATCTCCACTATAGGATCTAGGGATTTAATCTCAACCATCGGATCTAGGGATTTAATCTCAACCATCAGATCTAGAGTTTTAATCTCCACCGTCAGATCTAAAGATTTAATCTCCATCGTTGGATCTCGAGATTTAATCTCCACCGTCGAATCTAGAGTTTCATTTTCCATCATCGGATCTAGGCTCCATGAGGGGTTTAATAGGCTACAATAGGGACCATGAGGAGGAGTTGGATCTTGGCCACCCAATGGATCAAGCCCACATAAAGTCCGATCCATTAATGATAATCCATTCCACTAGAGGATTATCATTGATCTACCTCACCAACCCCCATAAGTTAATATGGGCTCCATATATTATTTGTACATATATCTCCTCGTGTTTAAGATCTCGAATGCCCGTCGATTAATTAATTTACTGATAATTAATTAATAAACATCTAACTCCATGAGTAGTACCACTCAACCTTATCATCATGTCGGACCAAGTCCACCTACAGGGTTTATATGATGAACCTTATGAGCTCCTCAAGAGGACATCATCATCCTATTACATAGGACACAATTTCCTCCTATAATCAACGGCACACCTTATAAATAATATCATTTCTTAACTTACCGAGCCTATCGATTTACTCTATAAATCTCGCCCATTGGTAAATCAAAGAAATGAATACTAAGTATATGTGCCCGTTATTATATCGGGATTAAGAGCATGTACAACATAATATCTGAGGTCCGATTCGATTATGTAGTCAGCAATAAATGGAATCACCTCTAAGTCGGTCCTGCTCATTACACACAAAGTATACTAGTGTAATTCAATGACCAAGACAAACCAATACCAAATCACATTACAACCATTCCAATGGTTTGTCCATAACCATCTAGGTTGTAAGCCTTTACTTATACTTTACAAGGAACTGATAACATGATCTACCGTGTGACACTACACACCATGTTATCTACAATGTAATATATTAGACAATATGCATAACCATAAATATGCAAACAATGATCATGTGATTCTTATTTCAAAAATAAAGATGTTCATACAAAAGATAGACTTTTCAGCATACATCCCAACACTAGTGTAATTCTATGGTGAAGATAAACCAATACCAAATTACACTACAACCATACCAATGGTTTGTCCAAAACCATCTTGGTTGTGAGCCTCTACTTATACCCTACAAGGAACTGATAACATGATCCTCTGTGTGACATCACACACCATGTTATCTATAATGTAAAGTATTAGACAAGATGCACACATATAATATATATAAAATGCAAACAATGATCATGTGATTCTTATTTCAAAATGAAGATGTCCATACAAAGACTAAACTTTCAGTATATATCCCACAATCTCCCACTTATACTAAATGACTATGCTGCCATCAAAGTGCCATACATTTGATTCTCATTCCCTCCACATGCCTATCAAAAGCTCTCGCTGGAAGGACCTTAGTGAAAGGATATACCAGGTTATCCTCTAATGCAATCTTGGAAATAGCAACTTATCCTCGCTTTACGATCTCTCGTATCAGGTGATTCTTGCGCTCTATGTGTTTACTTGCCTTATGGGCTCGTGGTTCCTTCGAGTTTACAATTGCACCACTATTATAACATTAAATTGTGAAAGTTCTGGGCAAACCAGGAATAACATCCAAGTCCATCAAAAAGTTCCTGAGCCATACAACTTCTTTGGCTGCCTCAGAGGCTGCCACATATTCAGCTTCCATGGTGGAGTCCGCCAAGCATTTCTGCTTGACACTCCTCCATACAATGGCTCCACCTCCCAAAGTACACACAAAACTGTTGGGTTTCCGGCACCGCGGCGTGTGTGTGTTCGATCATGTTTCGTAAACATGAGCACAGCGGAAGCAATTAAAAATAATAAATCTATATTTATTACAACACACACAACACACGCATGCAATTACAACAAGTGTAGACATAACCGTAAATTAAAATTGCAATAAAAGGAAATTAAACTACGTTATACCTTCCGTATGACGTGTAGCGGGAACGGCATCAACCGGAACGATCCTCGTAAGAATCATCTCTATCCGTATCCACGCCGAGCTCCTCGGGATGACTTCGCTAAGTCACGAGCTTCGTCTTCGTACGGGTTACTAGCCTCGTGTTGAAGACGACGTGATCGAGAGATGATCACGATTCGAATCCAAATTTGGATCCAAAACGAGTTCTCAAAACTCGCTTCTCCGGAGAGGTATTCGTCAACCGTTTGACGAATCCTTCGTCCTTCACCTCAGAGGATTACCAGAGATCAAATCCCCGGTATGTTAGCCGCTGTCGGAGCACTAACCGTCGTCCAAACGATGCTCCGACGAGAGGAGGAGAAGCTGTCCAGAAAACTGGACAGCTTGGTGGAGGAGTAGGCACCGGCCAAAACAAGGAGAGAAAAAGCTCACCTTGATGCCGAACCTATAGGAGATCACCGGAGGGTCGCCGGAGGTTCACCGGCTGGAGCTTGGACGCCGGCAAGGGTCTTGGACGGCGGCACAAAGCTGGGCGCCGAAATCACCAAGGAGGTGGGCGGCAACTATGTTGGGCGGCCAAGGTTTAGGGTTTTGGATGATTAGGGTTTAACAATCCCTTAAGCCCACTTTTATAGAGAACTAATTCTCTTAATGGTTAATGGATCATATCCATAAAGCCCGTTAACCCGCTCCATTAAGATAAGTTAAAATAAACCAAACCATGATGGTTTATTTTAAGTTAAAACGAACCGAACCAACTTTTGGTTCATTCGTTTAAAATAAACCAAACCCTTTGGTTTATTCTTATCCATTGGATTAGAACCAAACCATTTTGGTCCATCCATTACGTCTTCATAAGACGCAGCCCATCCACACTTCCATTGCGACTGAAACGATTTCATGCTCGCTTTATGTTTGGTCCAACCAAACCTAGTTTCTCTCGGTCTGAGAATCCAATTCTCAAGCTCGTTTTAAATCCTTTGGATTACACTCGTTGTGCGTGTGACCAAATAGGTTCTCGGTTTATGTTGGCCGTCTATAATTAACCATTAATTATAGAACGATCATGAGTGGCACCTAGTAGTACATCATGATCCCCAATTAACCAAAAGATCAACGGTTGATCCGAACTATTTCTCAAACCCTTGATGAGCTCGAATGAATCGTGCCCCATTCCCTTCACTCATCTTATACCCACTTGGTTCGAGGACATGGTCTATTGTGCCGATCCCCGCTAGGTGACTACGTCACACCTAGCCCAGTATCATTTCCTCGTCCTACAGTTCTAGTTACTCCACATGTATCGAAGAGTACCTTACTCTAAACATGTAATGCTTTGGCCAAAGACTTTAGTAACAATCCGACGAGAGGCCATGGGTATACATCTCCTGCAAGGAGTGGTGAATCCTTTATAGGCTATTCAAACACCTTGATCACTTCGACTTATACCCAATCATCCCGGGTCCACATCTCCTTAGAGATGTTTGCTTAAGATGTCAAAGCATAAGTCTCCATGATCAAGATGACTTGAATACCGCAAGTCAAAGGAACATCGCACTTAAGCCACAGTAAGAACTTCATTGACATATCTATATATGCAGAGAACCATATGAAGTCTTACGGCTGGTCACTCCAATGAACTAGTTACCATAACTAGCATCCACGATTAACTCAGGACATCACTATGTCTCGGCCCGGTGAGAATCAGCTTGGATACACCAAGGAGTATACCTCGTGCTAGTCTCAACAAAATTGATGGTGTCGATTCATCAATTCATCGACTAGGATAATTCGATACATCACAATTACACATGTAGAGATACTCACTAGTTGTGATCCAATCACAAATTCTCTCATGCTGTGAATCGTATCGTGGACATTCAGTAAATGAGTTTAAGATCCAATCAAATACATAAAACATGTATACTCAAAAAGTGAATCTTCATTTATCATATAAATGGTTCATACATAAGGCGATTGCCTTAGGACATCTCTCATATATTACTAACAGACTCCCACTTGGCCTAATGCCAATCGCTACGGTATCCAATACCATAAGCACCAACATGACCCTCAAACTTACTTTGAGGTAATGCTTTAGTCAAAGGATCCGCTAAGTTCCTTTCAGTGGGAATTTTCTCGATTTGTATTTCGTTCCTACTTATGATCTCTCTGATAAGATGATAGCGGCGAAGCACATGTTTGGATCATTGATGAGACCACATCAAGTTCAGAGATGAACTTCTTGATCCAAACCGCTTCCTTTGCTGCTTCCAAAGCTGCAATGTATTTTGCCTTAGTGGCAGAATCCGCTATAGTGTCAAGCTTGGAACCTTTCCAACTTATTGCGCCTCCATTCCAGGTGAATACATACCCAGACAAAGACATGGAATCATCCTTATGCATGCGGGTTAACATCCGTATACCCACGTATCACCATGTACCCTTCTCCATATATTAGGAACACATCCTTAGTTCTTCTCAAGTACTTAAGGATCGTCTTAACAGCCGCCCAATGATCCATTCCTGGATCGGACTGGTATCTGCTCGTGACACTCAGAGCATACGATACATCGGGCCTCGTACATAACATAGCATACATGATAGATCCTATTGCGGATGCATAGGGAATCTTACTCATGCAAATCCTCTCGTCTTCTGTGCGCGGACACATAGACTTCGAAAGGTGTACCCCATGCCTGATGGGCAGATAACCTTTCTTGGATTCCGACATGCTAAACCTCTTTAGCACTCGGTCTATATATGTAGACTGCGAAAGACCAAGTAACCGTTTCGATCTATCTCTATAGATCTTAATCCCAAGGATGTAGGTTGCTTCTCCCAGGTCTTTCATGGAGAATGTCTTGGATAACCAAACCTTAACTGACTGTAAGATTGACACATCGTTTCCTATAAGTAGTATGTCATCGACATACAATACTAGGAACACGACTGCACTCCCACTAACCTTCTTGTACACACAAGGTTCGTCTGGATTTTGTGAGAAATCAAACTTTTTGATTGTCTCATCAAAACGGATATTCCAGCTCCTGGATGCTTGCTTCAATCCATAAATGGATCGTTGCAATTTGCATACCTTGGTTTTATCAACCGATGTGAAACCCTCAGGCTGTATCATATACACGTCCTCGAGCAGGTTTCCATTAAGGAAAGCTGTTTTCACATCCATCTGCCATATCTCATAATCATAATGAGCTGCTATGGCCAGGAGCATCCGAATGGATTTAAGCATAGCTACAGGCGAATAGGTTTCGTCATAATCAACACCTTGCTTTTGACGATATCCTTTTGCCACCAATCTAACCTTATAGGTAATCACATTACCATCCATGTCGGTTTTCTTCTTGAAAACCCACTTGCACCCTATAGGCTTTATGCCTTCAGGTGGGTCAACCAAGTTCCAAACTTGGTTTTCGTACATGGAATCCATTTCCGACTTCATGGCACCAAGCCACTTATCCCTTTCTGAACTGGTCAGCACTTCTTCATAACTGGTAGGCTCCTCATCATCAATGAGTAACACGTCGTTCGATTCACTTACGAGAAATCCATATCTCTCAGGAATATTGCGTGTTCTACCAGATCTACGAAGATGTGGTGTTACAATAGGTCCAGGCGATTGCTCATCACTATGAGTTGTCGGCTGTTGTGCTTCACCAGGTATCTCATCAATGTCTATTTGAGTCTCTCGAGCCTCCTCAAGCTCGACGACACTCCCATTTGTTTTCTTGCAAGAGAAACTCTTTCTCTAGAAACACATGCCTTGAAACAAACACCTTTTGTTCCACGGATGATAGAATTGGTAACCCCTTGTTTCCTTAGGGTATCCAATAAATAGACATTTATCGGACTTAGCATCCAATTTGTACGTCGTCAGCTTCACATAAGCGGGACAACCCCATATCTTCAAGTAAGATACATGAGGTTTCTTACTAGCCCATATCTCATATGGAGTAGTAGAGACTACCTTGGTAGGCATTACATTTTAACAAGTAAGCAATGTAGTGCATAACCCCAAAAGGACTTGGGAAGAGTCGCATGATTCATCATTGACCTGACCATGTCCAACAAGGTCCGGTTACACCTCTCAGATACACCATTATGCTATGGTGTATAGGGCGGAGTCCATTGAGACAATATGCCATTGTCTCTTAGATAATCAAGAAACTCTTGACTTAAGTATTCACCACCTCGATCCGATCGAAGTATTTTAATACTTTTGTCATGTTGTTTCTCTACTTCATTTCTGAATTCTTTGAACTTTTCAAAGGCTTCAGACTTGTGTTTCATCAAGAACACATACCCAAACCGTGAGTGATCATCGGTGAAGGTAATGAAGTAGCTATAGCCTCCTAATGCTTGAGTTGACATAGGTCCACATACATCAGTATGTACTAGACCTAGTAACTCTCCCACTCGTTCACCTTTTCCAGTAAAAGGTAACTTAGTCATCTTGCCTTTTAAGCATGATTCGCATGTATCGTATGAATCCAATTCAAACGATTCCAGAATTCCACATCGGTGTAATTCAGACATGCGTTTCTTGCTTATATGGCCAAGACGACAATGCCACATATAGGAGTCTATGTGATTATCCTTTCGAGCACGCGTGTTGCTCGCTTCGATATTGAAATCGTTACTGGATACGTCCAACGTATAAACACCATTGCTTAAAGTTCCAATCCCATAAAGAACTCCATTCAAAGTTATGTAACAACAATTGTTACTAAAAGTCAAATGGAACCCATTTCTATTTAGACAAGAAATAGAAATGATGTTCTTTATCAACGAAGGAACATAAAAGCAATTGTCCAGTTCTAAGACAAGTCCTACAGGGAGTTTCAACAAATACGTTCCGATGGCGAGTGCAGCAACCGTTGCTCCATTCCCAACACGTAAATTTGACCCTCCCCTTGACGAGTCTTCTTCTATTCCTTAGCCCATGTATGTCATTACATATATGTGAGCCACACCCAGTATCAAATACCCAAGTGTCTGAGGAAATAGAATGACAATCAATAAAGAAGATTTATGAAGAAGATGGGGCATCCGATGCCTTATCCTTCTTCATGGACTCAAGATGAATCTTGCACTTTCTTCGCAAATGGCTCTCCTTGCCATAATGATGGCAAGTTTCCTTTTGTGCTAGTTCTACCTTCTTAGCCCTTCTCTTCTTTCCCTTCTGCTGTTCCTTTGACTTCCTCTTAGAACCTTTCTTCGAGGAATCAACTAACAGCACCGTCCCCTGCTCATGCTTCTCAGAAGACTCCACAGTCTTCAGCATATTGAGCAGTACCATAGATGAACCTCCTAGCATCTCAGAGGTGAAGAGGAGATTTGAGACTTCGAATCTCACTTTCTCATCAACCAACTCACAAAGATGAAGGATTACGATATGAGCATCCATATGCTCATGCTGCTTTCGTAGCTTGGGTTCCATCGTGGCTAGCATGATGCAACTCATTTGTTCAGAATCACTCACATGTTTCTGATAGGCCAACAATTGGTCCAGAGTTGCATCGTCACTAGGACGGGCGGGAAGAGGCGCTTCGAGGACATTCGCAAGCTTTTCCACCTTGAGAACAATTCTCAAGTTTCTAAGCCAGTCCAAGAAGTTCGGCCCAGTCAATTTATTCGAATCCAAAATGGAACGCAAATTCAAAGACATCATGATCAATCTTAGAAATACAAAACGAGCATAGATGAGAAAGATGATTTTTTAAAAATGCATCAATATACATTTATAAATCCCATTCATTTTTCGAATTCAAAAACCCCAAAATCACTTCGGGAGATCGTAGGTCCATCTCCGAATGGGCTGATATCCATCATAGATAAGAACAACCTTGGAGTGAGTCCAACAAGCCATTCTTAGCTATGATGGTGGGTATCAAGTATACCGATTACATATCATGTATATGTAACTATCACAATGTGCTATCAACTAATTGAATGTTTACACATACATTGGGTTGTTAACACATTAACAAGTATGCATCATATGCATAGCACCCAACTTCACCTCTCTTCACATCGACCTTGGAGTGAGTCCAACAAATCGATGCTCCAAGTTAAAGCCGACCCATTAATCGCGAAATAGTTTTAATATGGTTAGAGCGCATTCAACCAATTAGCCAGGCTTGGAGTGAGTCCAACAACCCAAACTAACGATTGACCTCTGACTCTTACCATATTAGAGTTAAACTATTCCAATGATTTGAACATGTTCAGGTTCGAGCCGGGCTTGGAGTGAGTCCAACAACCCAAACAAGAAACAGAACTCTGGTTCTAACCATATTAATGGAAGGTGTAGGCTTTAATATTGAGTTAGGGTTTTATGTCTCATCCTCTTTGCATGCAAATAACTATTATCTACATGGCATGGCATACATGGCATACATCTACATGTCACGACACGCATGGCATAATGTTATGCATCTAATGCAATTACATGGCATACAATTATGTCATGTACATAATTTCCTTATTTGTCATAACTATTTATGGAAATAAAATATGTTTAAGATTTGATTCTCCAAATCAAATCATAATTAAATTAGGAAACAAATTTCCAAATCTAATCACATATTTTATTCATGGAATTATTTGATTAAGGAAAATCTATTTAGGAAACCAATTTCCTAAATCTTTAAAACTACTTATGGAAATAAAATATTTTAAGATTTGATTTCCCAAATCAAATCATGATTAAATTAGGAAACAAATTTCCAGAATCTAATCAAATATTTTATTTATGGAAAATATAAATTTCCATAAATACTTCCAACTTTCCAAAAGTGGAAGATTTCCATAAATACTTCTAAACTTTCCAAAATTGAAAAATTTCCATAAATACTTCTAAATTTCCAAAATTTAGAAAACTTCCAGAAATACATTATGACTATCGCAAAACCATTTTTACGATTATGTCGAAACACAACTTGGGCTCTGATACCACTGTTGGGTTTCCGGCACCGCGGCGTGTGTGTGTTCGATCATGTTTCGTAAACATGAGCACAGCGGAAGCAATTAAAAATAATAAATCTATATTTATTACAACACACACAACACACGCATGCAATTACAACAAGTGTAGACATAACCGTAAATTAAAATTGCAATAAAAGGAAATTAAACTACGTTATACCTTCCGTATGACGTGTAGCGGGAACGGCATCAACCGGAACGATCCTCGTAAGAATCGTCTCTATCCGTATCCACGCCGAGCTCCTCGGGATGACCGGCTAAGTCACGAGCCGTCTTAAATGCGGGTTACTAGCCTCGTGTTGAAGAGGCGGCGTGATCGAGATGATCACGATCCGAATCCAAATTCGGATCCAAAAGCGAGTTCTCAAAACTCGCTTCTCCGAGAGGTATTCGTCAACCGTTTGGCCGAATCGCCGTCCTTCACCTCAGAGGATTACCAGAGATCAAATCCCGGTATGTTAGCGCTGTCGGAGCACTAACCGTCGTCCAAAGCGATGCTCCGGCGAGAGGAGAAGCTGTCCAGAAAACTGGACAGCTTGGTGGAGGAGTAGGCGCCGGCCAAAACAAGGAGAGAAAAAGCTCACCTTGATGCCGAACCTATAGGAGATCACCGGAGGGTCGCCGGAGGTTCACCGGCTGGAGCTTGGATGCCGGCAAGGGTCTTGGACGGCACAAAGCTGGGCGCCAAATCACCAAGGAGGTGGCGGCAACTATGTTGGGTGGCCAAGGTTTAGGGTTTTGGATGATTAGGGTTTAACAATCCCTTAAGCCTCTTTTATAGAGAACTAATTCTCTTAATGGTTAATGGATCATATCCATAAAGCCCGTTAACCCGCTCCATTAAGATAAGTTAAAATAAACCAAACCATGATGGTTTATTTTAAGTTAAAACGAACCGAACCAACTTTTGGTTCATTCGTTTAAAATAAACCAAACCCTTTGGTTTATTCTCATCCATTGGATTAGAACCAAACCATTTTGGTCCATCCATTACGTCTTCATAAGACCACGGCCCATCCACGCTTCCATTTGCATTGAAACGATTTCATGCTCGCTTTATGTTTGGTCAACCAAACCTAGTTTCTCTCGATGCGAGAATCCATTCTCAAGCTCGTTTTAAATCCTTTGGATTACACTCGTTGTCGCGTGTGACCAAATAGGTTCTCGGTTTATGTTGGCCGTCTATAATTAACCATTAATTATAGAGCGATCATGAGTGGCACCTAGTAGTACATCATGATCCCCAATTAGAAAAGATCAGCGGTTGATCGAACTATTTACGAAACCCTTGATGGCTCGAATGAATCGTGCCCCATTCCCTTCACTCATCTTATACCCACTTGGTTCGGGACATGGTCTATTGTGTCGATCCCACTATGACTCGTCACACCTAGCCCAAGTATCATTTCCTCGTCCTCACAGTTCTAGTTACTCCACATGTATCGAAGAGTACCTTACTCTAAACATGTAATGCTTTGGCCAGACTTTAGTAACAATCCGACGAGGCCATGGGTATACATCTCCTGCAGGAGTGGTGAATCCTTTATAGGCTATTCAAACACCTTTGATCACTTGACTTATACCCAATCATCCGGGTCCACATCTCCTTAGAGATGTTTGCTTAAGATGTCAAAGCATAAGTCTCCATGATCAAGATGACTTGAATCTGCAAGTCAAAGGAACATCGCACTTAAGCCACAGTAAGAACTTCATTGACATATCTATATATGCAGAGAACCATATGAAGTCTTACGGCTGGTCACTCCAATGAACTAGTTACCATAACTAGCATCCACGATTAACTCCAGACATCACTATGTCTCCAGCCAGTGAGAATCAGCTGCTTGGATACACCAAGGAGTATACCTCGTGCTAGTCTCAACAAAATTGATGGTGTCCAGATTCATCAATTCATCGACTAGGGATAATTCCGATACATCACAATTACACATGTAGAGATACTCACTAGTTGTGATCCAATCACAAATTCTCTCATGCTGTGAATCGTATCGTGGATATTCAGTAAATGAGTTTAAGATCCAATCAAATACATAAAACATGTATACTCAAATAGTGAATCTTCATTTATCATATAAATGGTTCATACATAAGGCGATTGCCTTAGGACATCTCTCATATATTACTAACAAAAACCCAAGGTAGACTTACTGTTATCCCAATTTGCTTGGAAGTCAGAATCTATGTAACCCATAGGGAGTAATTGATCTTCCTGGTATACCAGCATATAATCCCTAGTCCTTCTCAGGTACTTCAATATATGCTTTACTGCAGTCCAATGTCTCTGTTTTGGATTACTCTGATATATGCTAACCTTGCCCACGACAAATCAGATATCTGACCTCGTACATAACATAGCATACCTGAGGCTTCCTACCACCGAAGCATAAGGAACCACCTTCATCTCCTCTTTCTCCTTTGATGTTCTAGGACACATCTCTTTAGATAAAGATACTCCATGCCTAAAAGGTAGAAAACCTTTCTTGGAGTTCTGCATGCTAAAACGAGCTCAAATAGTGTCTACGTATGAAGCTTGTGATAAGCACAACATCCTTTTCTTGCGATCCGTTATAACCTTGATCCCAAGGATGTGTCCCACTTCTCCCAAGTCCTTCATATCAAATTGTTTGGACAACTATACCCTTACGTCTGACAACACTTTGACATTATTGCCAATGAGCAAAATGTCATCTACGTATAGTACAAGAAATACCACTACGTTTCCGTCACATCTCTTGTATAGACAAGACTCATCCAAACTTTGAATAAATCCATATGACTGGATTACCTCATCAAAGCGGATGTTCCAAGATCTCGAAGCTTGCTTCAATCCATAAATGGACCGATTAAGCTTGCACACAAGATGCTCTTTGCCCTTTGCAATGAATCCCTCTGGTTGCTCCATATAGATGTTTTCTTCAAGACTTCCATTAAGGAAAGATGTCTTGACATCCATCTTCCAAATCTCATAATCCATATGAGCTGCTATGCATAAAAGAATTCGGATAGATTTAAGCATGGCTACCGGGGAAAAGGTCTCCTCATAATCGATACCCTCTTTCTGAGTATACTCCTTCGCAACAAGCCTCGCTTTGAAGGTCTCAACCTTCCCATCTATTCCTCTCTTTCTCTTATAGATCCACTTGCATCCAATGGTTTTTACACCATCAGGTGTTTCTACTAGCTCCCAGACCTGATTTGAATCCATAGATTCAATCTCAGCATTCATTGCACTTTGCCAAGATACTGCATCTTTATCTTGGATTGCCTCGTCATATGTCCAGGGATCAGGTTCATGTTTGCCAAGGACCAAATCAGAAGATTCTCCCAAGAACATGAATCTTTCAGGCTGTCTCACAACCCTCCCAATACGACGAGGTATCACCTGTGTATCCTCTGTGACACGCGGTGCAGTGACATGTGGTATATCCTCTTGTACTGGTGGTACTAAAGAAGTGACTTCCCCTTTTAACTCCTCCAGAACAATTTTACTCTTGGGCTTGTGGCTCATCACATAGTCTTTCTCTAGAAATCTGGCGTTCGTGCTAACGATCACCCTCTGATCTCTAGGACTATAAAACAATCCACCCTTCGTTCCTCTAGGATAGCCAACCAACAAGCGCACTTCTGTACGAGGTTTCAACTTACCAGCATCTGCCTTCAGCACATGTGCTTGACTCTCCCATATCCGAATATGTCTTAAACTAGGCTTTCGCCCAGTCCACAACTCTGTGGGAGTAGAAGACACTGATTTAGATGGAACCAAGTTCAGAATGTACACCGTCGTATCTAGAGCATATCCCCAGAATGAATCTAGCAAGTCAGAATAACTCATCATCGATTTAATCATCTCCATAAGAGTCCTATTTTTTCGCTCTGCTACACCGTTCTGCTGGGGTGTGCCAGGTCCAGTCAATTGGGATTGAATCCCAGCCTCTGATAAGTAGTTCCTAAACTCTCCCAAGAGGTACTCACCACCACGATCAGATCGTAGTGTCTTGATACTTTTACCTTGACATTTCTCCACATCAGCCTTGAATTCTTTGAACTTGTCAAAGCATTCAGACTTGCGGTGCATCAGGTAAATGTATCCATATCTTGAGTAATCGTCAATAAAAGAGACGAAATACTCAAAACCACCTCTAGCCTGGATAGACATAGGACCACACAAATCAGAATGAACCAATTCTAACACATCTTTTGCTCTATATACCCCTTGGCCTTAAAAGGCCTCTTGGTCATCTAACCCTCCAAGCAAGATTCGCAGGTTGGGAGATCCTCCACCACCAATGAACCCAAAGGTCCATCAACCATCAACCTTTGAATTCTACTTAGGTTAATGTGACCAAGCCTAAGATGCCAAAGATATGTTTGGTTCATCTTCGAAGGTCCTTTTCTCTTATTGGAATTAGAAGATGAGTTATTAATCTTCAATTTGCATCGTGGGAGGTTTTGGTTCAAGTGTGTATAAATTTCCTATCAATGTACCTGAACAAATATTCTCCCTATTCATTTTTATAACAGCTTTGTCATTAAAAGAAATAGAATATCCATCCATGAACAATTTTAGAAACTGAAACTAAGTTCTTTCTAAATAAAAGTACATAAAGGGAATTTTCCAGAACCTATGTTTTATTTTTCTCAAGAGATAAATAAAACTTCTCCCACTGCAATAGTCGCCACTTTCATGGCATTGCCCAAGTAAATGGTAATCTCCCCTTTAGCTAGTCGTCGGGTTTCCTGGAACCCCTACAAAGTGTTGCAGACATGATTAGTGGCTCTCGTATCTACACACCAGGTGCCGGTAGATAACACCGCTAATCATGTTTCAACGACTAGTCCAAAGGATATATCTTTGTTCTGCTTTGGATTGAGACAGTCCTTCTTCCAATGTCCATCCTGCTTGCAAGTGAAGTACTTGCCTTTCGGCTTCTTCACTCCTCCCTGAGATCCTCCCACCACCTTTGTTCCACCTTGTTTCTCCTTCTTCTTGCCTTTTGGCTTAGAAGTAGAAACCTTTTTGAGCAACCATGGCCTGAGGACACTCTTCGAAGAGTGCATACTTGTACTCCTTAGCAGATAAGACAATATCTAGATTCTTTTCCAATCCACCTTATTTGGGTACAGTAAGTTTATTTCCTTTAGTATCATAGTAAGTGGACTGAAAGTCATTTTTAAAAATCCTAAGAATCACATAGATCATTACTGTAGATTTAAAAAATGTATTGATTCCTCAAACAATAAAATTTCAAAATCAACCAACACCTCAAAACACCGAGAATATCGTATGCCACGATAGTGTGGACGTATACGAATTCTACATTTGGAAGAGAAGGTTTTACCCATTAATTTTACTATCTTGTCAACCTAACTTTTTGACAAGTAAAATTAATAGTTGGTTTTTCTTCGGCCCTACAAATAAAAGCAGTGACTCCGATGGGGAGGATACTTATATTTGTATCTAAGTGTTCACCATTACTTGGTACCAAGTTAATTATCTCGGGTTATGTGCCTTATGATGGGAAAGTACACACACTCCTTAATAATTTTCTATAACCATATTCGACCTTGTGATCCGCAAACAAACTCATCCGATGGGGAGGAAGGCACTCAGAGCCGATGCGCAAGTTTGCTTGCATCACATGTCAAATCGTAATGGAGGCCGTGGGAATTTATATAAATATCCCTCTCCCACTTAGTAATTTGAAATTGAGGAATTTTCCTAGCCTACGACATGCATATCAAACAAAAAGCAATAAATATGAAAAATAAATTATTTTCCAACTATTATGGCTTTTGTCTTCAATATGACTCCCGTCGCATCGCCATCTCGTCCGCTCCTCCTACGCCATGTACGAGCCATCCGGAGATCCGAGCCGAGACTAAAAACTATTTTAATTTACATCCATCGATCCTATACTCCACGAGGGAGTGTACATGAAATCTAGATCGAAAGTAAAATAAAATAAAGAGTGGCTAAACAATGCCGTATTTAATTTACAAAAACTAAATACTAGCCTAAATCCCAGGATTCAACAAAATAAATATTTACACACATATAATCACATACACACATATGACCATAATAGTCGGATCTTATGCCTGCAACCAAAGAGTTAAACTACGCATATCCTACTATTATCCGACACATATAATATATGAAAAAGTGCATAAAAATTAACTAAATCCTAAACACACAAAACCGGAAACCTTGGCTATGATACCAATTGTTGGTGATTTTGCTTATCGAGTCCGCGAGGGGAAACTTCGCTTCCCACTTCACCTCGGTAGCTTGTCCATGGCGATCCCTTCGATATCTCCAGATTAAAAAAATTTAATCCTAGACAATAAGGATTGCCCAAACCACCAAGTCATCATCGTGCTATTCATTTAGAGAGGTCACTTGAACAAACTAGTTGTTCAAGCGACCATCCTCTATTCTACGAGTAGCCGCGGAATAGACGATGTCCGGATCGTCGGTTTTTGTGTTTATGCTCGGGATCCAAGTATTATTTAGCCATTTACAGATTTATAACATGATTATAATTGAAAAACAAAAACAAGCAACAAACAAAAGAAGAAAGTAAAATAGGTATACCTCTCGATCTTCTAATGTATGACCTTCCTCCTTTTGGACGCCGTGTGGGCGACGATCTACCAAAAGTCGAAGCTCCTAGATCACAAATCTTCCTTCCTTGCTCTTCCAAAGCAAGAGGAAGAATAGAAACAAGCTTTTTCTCCTCCCTAAAACCAACCAACAAGGAGCATACAATCTCCTTGCCGCCCGCCAACTAGAAGGTGGAGAAGATGATGGAAAACAATCAAGACACCAAGAGAAACCCTATATCTTGTTTCCACCACCTAAGGAGAGGGAGAAGGGAGCTTTTTGGCGCCGTCCAAGGGCTGGGAAGGGCTGGAAACCAATCTGGACGCCGTCCACAAGAGGAGGAAGAAGAAACAATCACCTTCCTTATTTGGTGCCGCCCTAGCCTCCAAACCCTAACCCTAATCCTATCTCAACTAGGATTCCTTCTTGCCGCCCAAACCCTAGCTCTCCTTGATTGTAGTTCACGCCAACTCCCATGCCATTCTTTTATAGAGTTAGGGATAAGTCATGAATTAATATCATCCATTGGTTCTAGGGATTTAATCTCAACCGTCGGATCTAGAGATTTAATCTCAACCGTCGGATCTTAGAGATTTAATCTCTACCAATGGATCTTAGAGTTTTGTTTCTATCCATTGGATCTAAGCATCATGAGGTGTTAATAGGCTATATTAGGGACCATGAGGAGGAGTTGGGTCTTGGCCACCCATGGATCAAGCCCACATAAAGTCCGATCCACTAATGATGATCCAATCCACTAAAGGTTCATCATTGAACTACCTCACCAACTCCCATATGATAATATGGGCTCCATTTATTATTTGTACATTTTCTCCCCATGTTTAAGATCTCGAATGTTCGTCGATTAATTAATTTACTGACCATTAATTAATCCACATCTAACTCCTTGAGTAGTACCACTCAACCTTTTCATCATGCCGGACCAAGTCCACCTACAGGGTTTACATGATGAACCTTATGAGCTCCTCAAGGGGACATCATCATCCTAATATATAGGACACGATTTCCTCCTATAATCGATGACACACCATATAAATAATATCATCTCCCAACTTACCGAGCCTATCGATTTAATCTATAAATCTCGCCCATTGGTAAATCAAAGAGATGACTATTAAGTATATGTGACTATTATTATATCGGGATTAAGAGCATGTACTAAATAATATCTAAGGTCCGATTCGATTATTTAGTCAGCAATAAATCAAATCACCTCTAAGTCAGTCCTGCTCAATACACATAAAGTGCACTAGTGTGATTCTATGGTCAAGACAAACCAATACCAAATCACACTACAACCATTCCGATGGTTTGTCTTAAGCCATCTCGGTTGTGAGCATTTACTTATACTTTTCAAGGGGCCAATAACATGATCTCCTGTGTGACACCACACACCATGTTATCTACAATGTAAAGTATTAGACAATATTGCATAACCATAAAAATATGCAAACAATGATCATGTGATTCTTATTTCAAAATAAAGATGTTCATACAAAAGATAGTCTTTTTAGTATACATCCCTACAGTATCGACATCAAAAGTCAACCAAAAGTAAAAAGATGCTGGAGTTCCCTCAACTAGAAGCAAGAAGCACATTGTGTGCTTTAAATGCAATCAAAGAGGACACTACCATAGCCAATGCCCTAGGGGGAAGAAGAAAGGGCAAGAAGGGGCATCTCATATAGGGGGAGCTTCCAAAGCTAATCCTAAGGTAAATTTAATTAATGCACCTTCAATTTCTATGGTTAATAAGCATGCTAGGAATTATTTTAGCTCTCTTGCAATTATTAATGAAAAGCATGCTAGTAGGAATAAATATGTTTTTCTAGGTGCCAAACATGTTAGTTTTGCAAAGGACAAACCTAGACACCATAATTCTAGACCTATCTTGCCTAGGGAGAGTATAAGGAGAATAGAAGAAAATTTGAGTATTAACCCCAAGAAATCTAGGCATATGCCTAAAAGGAAAAACAACTTCCAAAAATCTAATGATAGATTAAAATTGAGAAGATTAGAGGTGGAGAACAGAGCCTTGAGGTCAAGGCTAGAAAAATTGGAAAAGACCCTAGCAATTATTACAAATTCATTTAAAGGGTCGAATGATCAAAATTTAAGGCCTAGGAAACAAGAAATTTCCAAGGGCAAGAAAGGTTTGGGTCACAAACCTATGTCCTACCATAATGTTTCATTTAATTATGGAATAATTTCTAGGTCTAGAAAAAACAAGGCTAATAGAGAAGCTATCCCTAAGACTAGCCATGGTGTGTGTTTAGTGGCTAAGGACTTAAGAAAAACCAAGAAAGCCACTAAGAAGGTCAAAGGAGGAGTCACCTCTAGAGTTGACCTAGGAAAGACCCATTTGACTAAGGTGTCAAAACCAAAAAGGGTCATTAGGAAGGTATCTAGGAAAGTTATCCCTAGTGAATACCTAGTTAACCCAAGGAGCTCCAATAGGTATTGAGTTCCTAGAAGCATGATCGATTCATGCTAGATGGGTTAGGGTGTGTCAACCCTAAGTGGATAGCTAGTTAACCTAGCCATAGTGAGTTGACACATTAGGATGTGCCAATGTGCTTTGAAAAGTTGAAAAATGATTAAATTGGCACAATTAGGTTTTAGAAGTATTGGTGTGCCATTTTGGATTTTTGGCACACTAGGGGGATAATGGCATTAAGGCAAAAATAGGTTTAATCTTAGAAATGAAAATTTGAATTTAACACTTAGGTATTTTATACCTTAGTATTTTATAATTGCCATACTTTGTTTGCCTTGTGATGACATGATATCATATTTATTTTTATCATATAAAATGTCATGATAATTTTTAGGGTTATTTTTATATGTCATGTATGTTTATAATTCATTCACATGCCATGACATCATGATTTTGGCACATGCTTATTCATTATATCAATTATGCCATAATCATCATTCATGCATAAATAAAATGGATTTAAGGACTAAGACATGATTTGAAGTCCCATGCATAAGGGAATCAAATAATGTTGCCTAGAGATATGCATGAAATCCTAAATAACAAAGTCCCCACATCTCACTAATATTTGACTTGTATGTGTTTTACACATTTAAATGTTAGTGCATATAAGATCCACATATCTCCACAATGGTATGATATTGTCCACTTTGGGCCCAAGCCCTCATGGTTTTATTTTTGGGCTTTACCCAAAAGGCCTCATACCAATGGAGATATCTTTTTTCTTATAAGCACATGATCTTTTCCATGTCTTACCAATGTGGGACTTTGATTGTATTCCCCATACTCCCAACAATCCCCCCCTCAAACGAAGGACCACATTGGGCCCCCCCTCAAGCCTATCCCTCCTCGAAGGATTTTCTCTGCTTGATGTCCGATCTTCAACCCACCAGGACTTCCTGCCAGTTGTTCGGTCCCCCCGACCCAACTAGACTTCCTTCCTGATGTCTGGTTCTCTTAATCCGGACGTGGGAGCTCAACTTCCTTCGTTCGAGGTTCATGGCTTGACATGGACCATGGCTCTGATACCAATTGTTAGTGCATATAAGATCCACATATCTCCACAATGGTATGATATTGTCCACTTTGGGCCCAAGCCCTCATGGTTTTATTTTTGGGCTTTACCCAAAAGGCCTCATACCAATGGAGATATATTTTTTCTTATAAGCACATGATCTTTTCCATGTCTTACCAATGTGGGACTTTGATTGTATTCCCCATACTCCCAACATTAAATACAAGTTCATCTGGCTTTTGCTTTAGGCACTCTACCATCATGGAAAGATTAGCAGCATGGGAGGTAAAATTAGGCCGATCAAGCAATACGTAACTGAAACGAAGTTGAGATGATACAAAGAGGGTTCAATATTGAAGATTTTCTTAATTTTTGAACTTTCTATCAATCTCACTATTTTTGGGTAAAATAATTTTCCAATATTTTTCACCCATAATGATTGTAATAAGTAATATACACACAAGATTTCAAGATTTTTCAACTTATGTATATTTACTTACGAATTTTAGAAATTCATTTAAAATCAAAACCGCATTTGCGATTATCGATCATCGCCATGGAGGCCACGATCGGTGATGAGGTGGCAATGATCGATATCTCGATCTGATCAATTGCCCAAGATGATTTCGGGTAAACCTTGGTTGTTAGGCCCACGTTCAGTTATGTTTTGGTCCCCTAACCACTCCTAACCTTAGGACATGCTATGGAGAGCATTAGAAAAGGTGGAAATCTATTGGATATGGATTAGGAGAAGTGTTTAGGGATAGTATCAATTTTAAGGTGGATGGAAGTTCATTGTTGAACTTTGCCTTAATTTTGACTGTTTAAATGTTCATATTGGCTTAGGGACTCTCCAAGGACATTGTTAGTGCAATGGTCAAGGGGGAGCATGTCACGCCACGATAGAGTCCCTGCCAGACGAAAATCCGGCAACATCTCCCCTGTACGGGTGACAATGCCAATTTACATACAAGGCCTACACGATCACTATACATCGGTCAACACGACCAGAATCCAAACAACCCACGCAGATAATAAATTAGGCCTCTGGCCAACTATCAAAGAAAAAGGTAAACAATCTACATAACTAGACTTACCCCTTCTGCCATCTGGGCAGGAATACCCAACCAAAACCAATCGAAATAAATCCGATCAAAGGTCCCTAAGGACATACCAAAACATCCACAGGTACAAATATCCAACTCCAGTCCTAAACATATATTCTAATCAAAATATCCAAAACCGCAAACACAAATAACAAATAGAACTTTCACGACGAGTGGGGTTTGGCAGCTGGACTCTCCTGACAGCTTCATCCAGAAATAGATATAAATCAACGGGGTAAGTTCAAAGAACTCAGCGGGTATAGTCGATATGCAAAGTAAGATATAGCTAACAATAAAAAAATCATGCCAGTACAGTCTCACATATAGGGTAAGCAAGAAATAAATTCAAAAGGACTATACTCATTTGAATCTCCTACTCTGATATAGGAGCATGTGCCCTACTATAAGAGATGAAGTCATCACATATACGAATATGAATCCTGTATGCATGACAATCATATGCAACATCCAAGGCATCAATAAAATAATGCAGCAAACACAATACAAATGCGATCGGTGCAAAGTGCATGTCGTGCAAATGACATGGTCACCTCTGACGCTAGTCAGCCGCCTCACACGCGATGGTGAAACCGAGTGGGTAGGGCTATGACAACTGTGCACTCTGCCATCACTGCTCCTGAGTGACCGAGTGGACAGGATGCTGTCGGAGTACACCTATCCTCCTGCCCCAAACAGAGTGGGGGAGCTAAGCTCTCATCTCCCGGTGTCATAGACCAGAGGAGGGATCCCTGCCCGCTACCACGCTGCCTCATCGCTACCCATGAGCGGACCAGCGGAGCCTGACAGAGCAACTGCATACACCCTCTTGATGTACCACTAACCCATGAGTGGCAGTGTGTGCAGGCCATGTAACTGGCTGCGGGCTCAACAATAAAAGAACCCCATCTAGCCAGCATGCAATCATGCAAGATGGTGCATGATACTAAAGCATGTAAATCCAACTAAATACACCTATCCAAATAATATGCACAATCAATATGTACATATCCATAATCCAAGTAACTATGATCCAAATAAAACAGGGAAGGTATAATCATAACCTATCACATGCATGTATCAAGTAGGCACCAAAAACATACTAGGCATATAAACATGAAAATTATTGCAAGCTATCCTAACTAGCATATCAACTTGACTATATCTAAAAGATAAGTCAAAATACCCACCTGATAAAATATCCGCAAAAAGAACCAGATCGTCACGACCGTGAACCTGCCTCGTGACCGAAACCTGTTGGGTTTCCGGCACCGCGGCGTGTGTGTGTTCGATCACGTTTCGTAAACATGAACACAGCGGAAGAAATAAAAATAATAAATCTACATTTATTACAACACACACAACACATGCATGCATATTACAACAGGTGTAGACATAACCGTAAATTTAAATTTGCAATAAAAGGAAATTTATCTACGTTATACCTTTCGTATGACGTGTAGCGGGAACGGCATCAACCGGAACGATCCTCGCTAGAATCGTCTCTATCCGTATCCACGCCGAGTTCCTCGGGATGACTTTGCTAAGCCACGAGCTTCATCCTCGTACGGGTTACTAGCCTCATGTTGAAGACGACGTGATCGAGAGATGATCACGATCCGAATCCAAATTCGGATCCCAAGATGAGTCCTCAAAACTCGCTTCTCCGGAGAGGTATTCGTCAACCAATTGACGAATCCTTCGTCCTCCACCTCAGAGGATTACCGGAGATCGAATCCCCGGTAAGTTAGCCGCTGTCGGAGCTCTAACCGTCGTCCAAACGACGCTCCGACGAGAGGAGAACAAGCTGTCCAGAAAACTGGACAGCTTTGGTGGAGGTGATAGGCGCCGGCCAACCAAGGGAGATAGAGCTCACCTTGATGCCAAACTTGAAGGAGATCACCGGAGCACTAACCGGCAGCAGCTCGATGCCGGCGAGGGGGAAGGAAGCAGCCTTCTGGACACCAGTTGGAGCCTCAAGGTGGGCGGCGGCAAGGAGGAGGAGAGTTAGCTCCGAATTTCTCCAAGGAGAGGTGGGCGGCAACTTAGGGTTGTGGATTAGGGCTTAAACCATCCCTTAAGCCCTCTTTTATAGAGAACTAATTCTCTTAATGATTATTGGATCATAACCATTAGGCCCGTTAACCCGCTCCATTAAGATAAGTTAAAATAAACCAAACCATGATGGTTTATTTTAAGTTAAAACGAACCGAACCAACTTTTGGTTCATTCGTTTAAAATAAACCAAACCCTTTGGTTTATTCTCCTCCATTGGATTAGAACCAAACCATTTTGGTTCATCCATTATGTCTTCATAAGACACGGCCCATCCATGCTTCCATTGCGACTGAAACGATTTCATGCTCGCTTTATGTTTGGTCCAACCAAACCTAGTTTCTCTCGGTCTGAGAATCCCATTCTCAAGCTCGTTTTAAATCCTTCGGATTACGCTCGTTGTGTGTGTGACCAAATAAGTTCTCGATTTATGTTGGCCGTCTATAATTAACCATTAATTATAGAACGATCATGAGTGGCACCTAGTAGTACATCATGATCCCCAATTAACCGAAAAGATCAACAGTTGATCCAGAACTATTTCTGAAACCCTTCAGTAGCTCGAATGAATCGTGCCCCATTCCCTTCACTCATCTTATACCCACTTGGTTCAGGACATGGTCTATTGTGTCAGTCCCCACTAGGCTGACTACGTCACCTAGCCCAAGTATCATTTCCTCGTCCTATGGATTCTAGTTACTCCACATGTATCGAAGAGTACCTTACTCTAAACATGTAATGCTTTGGCCAAAGACTTTAGTAACAATCCGACGAGAGGCCATGGGTATACATCTCCTCGCAAGGAGTGGTGAATCCTTTATAGGCTATTCAAACACCTTCGATCACTTCGACTTATACCCAATCATCCCGGGTCCACATCTCCTTAGAGATTCTTGCTTAAGATGTCAAAGCATAAGTCTCTATGATCAAGATGACTTGAATACCGCAAGTCAAAGGAACATCGCACTTAAGCCACAGTAAGAACTTCATTGACATATCTATATATGCAGAGAACCATATGAAGTCTTACGGCTGGTCACTCCAATGAACTAGTGACCATAACTAGCATCCACGATTAACTCCGGACATCACAATGTCTCCAGCCAGTGAGAATCAGCTGCTTGGATACACCAAGGAGTATACCTCGTGCTAGTCTCGACAGAATTGATGGTGTCCAAATCCATCAATTCATCGACTAGGGATAATTTCGATACATCACAATTACACATGTAGAGATACTCACTAGTTGTGATCCAATCACAAATTCTCTCATGCCGTGAATCGTATCGTGGACATTCAGTAAATGAGTTTAAGATCCAATCAAATACATAAAACATGTATACTCAAATAGTGAATCTTCATTTATCATATAAATGGTTCATACATAAGGCGATTGCCTTAGGACATCTCTCATATATTACTAACAAAACCTGCATACAACATAACTATTGTTAAGCACAAAATACCATTCACCATCAAATCGAATACTTAATCGATTCTTTCCATAACCAATTAATCCAAAGTAAATCCATCAAACCCAAGTACACAACAAATGATCGAATCGAATCCTACATCGACCTCATATCCGATCCACTAGATTGATTTAATTATCCTATTCAACCTAATCAATCCTCCATACATAATTACAGAACCGATCAACATCACACCGAACTCAACAATCCAACCAACCATAGATCACTAAGAATTAACTCACACCCAAACCATATAACCAAGGTACAGAAAACCACTGTCAATAACCTGTAATTAAATTAAAATCCTCCTGTATGTAATCCAACCAATCAATCACAGTCATCCCCATTGCATCAATAGAATTTAATGACATCCTAAATAAATCCTTCATTTTCCTCAAGCCTAATTCACAACTCCACAACAATAAACAGAACATCTCACCGATCCCACAACAACTCACCAATCAGAAATATAAATCAAACCTAACCCTAGGTGACCTATACACAGCTCAATCAAACCTTACCTCAAACTCAATCCAACACTTGGATCCCACAACTTGGCACCCACAATCCATTTACAACAGTTAACAACTCACCTAATGATAAACTCACAGCCAACAACACTCATTACATTGAGTCGAAATAGACTGCAAGAAAATAGAGTAAATTCAAGATATATATATACCTGCAACAGAATTTCCCCTCGGCAACCCTTCTTGCCAATAGCCCAGTCCACTAGAACCCTAACCCCAACACCGCTGCTCTAGCTCCCGCTGGAAACCCTGTTCATCGACACCATACCACTGCCAAAATCATCAATCAAGCTCACCGAAGAGAAAATGCTCAACTATAACCTAGATCCTATCCAAGGTACAAGGAATCCGACTCCTACCTTGCTCCGACGACCACCGGCAGGGATCGCAGCCCTCCAACAGTGGCTGTGATGCTGAACCGACACTGTCGAGGCTGCCCGACACTGGTAGCGGCGACCGAAGAGGTAGGCACGCAGTGTGTGCGTGAGAGAGACGGTCGACGGCAGAAAAAAAATTAGGAAGAGAGATGATGGCGACGAGGCCTCGTGTCGGACGGCGAAGTGGAGAGCGACGCCGGCAAAAGCGAACGCTGCCTGTGAGCAACAACCACGACGTCGGGTAGCGTAGGGGAAGAGGAGGCTTGGGCGGTCCTGTGGCTGTAGAGACCGGCACGTGTGACTGGGGTCGGCGAGGAAGAGGAGAACGACGAGAGCCTTTTGCCGGCGCGCGTCGTCTGATCGTCAGCGGAGAAGAGACCGTCGCGGAGAAGAGGTCTCTCGAAATCGGGAACTGCCGAAGGCGAAAAGATGTCGCGGCGAGGAAAAAGAAAAAGAAAAATAGAAACTTAGGTTAATGTCGTCGATTAACCCCCCTTTAAATAGACTCCTCCAAAGCTATTTATTTTATCCCCGTAATTATCTCATACGGATTCCGTTTAAATTCCAGGAAAATTTTTAAAAATCCAGAAAAATTCCCAGGATTATTTTCTTAATATTTTAAATCTTTAGTATTTAACAGAGCAAGCTTTTAGGGGGAGGTATCCATCATAGGAAGATGGATGTGTATTTTTCCTCATGGAAGGAAAATTGGGTTGCCTCTCTTAAGTGATATAAGACTTATCGCTAGAAAGATTGTAGGCGTGTGTTCCTCCAAGGGAGAGATTGTAAGATCTCATTAGGATATGAGAAATTCATACCCTTGGGGAGGACCTTTTTGATGTATGTCAAAAAGGGGGAGAAGTTACCAATTGGGATAGTTGGAATTCTCATTGGGATATGAGAATTGCCAATTGGGGATAATTGGTAGACTTGAGTTTGAGTTTTTGTCCAACATCAAAAAGGGAAAGATTGTTGGTGCAATCGGTCCAGGACTCGAGTTTGACTCGAATTGTATTTTGATGTTAGACAAAATGCATGACATGAGATTGTCATGGGAAATCCGACATAGGGTTGGCCACATAAATATAAGTGTGTAGCCTTGGTGGTGAAAAGTCCAAGCATGGGGCTTGGCATGGAAAATCCAAGCATGAGGCTTGGTGTGGGAAGTCTTGAGGACTTTGCAAGTTCACTAGGCTCGGGGTCCTTGAGTCGGTGAAGGATGACATTGTGAAGCCATGCGCTTGGTGCATCCGAGGGACCACCGGACGGGGAGCGAATGGAGTGAGGCCCAAGGGAAGCATACTCCGAGGGAAAGAGATGCGAAGAATGACATTGTGAAGCCGTGTGCTTGGTGCATTCGAGGGACGTAGGCCGAGGGAAGAGAGTTTTGGTGGGGAACTCCATGAGAGGATGAGGTGGGCGTGGCTAAGTGGCTAAGACTAAGTGTCAGAGGCTCAAACATTGTGTTTGAGGGTTTACCCGATGCTCGGATGCTCAAACGACTTGGTGTTTGAGGTTTTACTCGACATAAGTCGACTGGTATGGGTACCAGTCAACTGCTCCAAGTCAACTTGGATTCGACTGGTGTTAGACTGCATTTTGTTTTGCGATCGGCATCGCCAAGGGATGGCGATCGGCCGAATGATGTTGATAGCATGATCGGAGGGATGGATGGCCGATCGATGGAAGTGTCATGGGCAGAATGCTCGTAATCAGGCGATTGACTACGAGGTAAGCAGTCGACTGATAGAGAATCCATTGGAACTTTTCTAGCATGGATCAAGCCATTGTGAGACAACAACTATAGGAGCAGTCGACTTGGGCCTTTTGGCAGTCGACTGCCAGGTACGAAATCAGCTCGATGCAGGTTATAAATGGAGCTCGAGATGGAGGATTTTGCAAGAGATTTTGGAGAGATTTTGGAGGGGAATTGCTGCTGCATTCCAGTCCTTCAAGAGCCATCCAAAGCAAGGAACAAGCAAGTGATCAAAGAAATTGTGTAAAAGTTCTCTTTTGTATTGTCTTTGTATTTTGGCTTGTATTTTTATATTACTGTTATAATTTCTTGTACGAGGTTTCTCCACCTCTGACTTGTAGTCGAGAAGGAGTTTGAGTATTGCCGTGTGCATCTCTAGAGCTTGTTGAGCTCGCCCCGTGGTGTAGGAACCATTCGGTTCCGAACCACGTATATCTTTTGTATGCTTGTATGTGTTGTTAGTATTTTCATTTGTATTACTATTCTGCTGCACTAACGACAATCGTAGACAAGTGACACAAGAAGAACGAACGAATTCCACCGTCTACGCGATTAGGGCTATTCACCCCCCTCTAGCCGGCCATCGACATTCCAACATCTTCTTCTTCTTGCCTTTCGACTTTGAAGTAGAAACCTTCTGGGCAACCAAAACTTGAAAACTCTAATGAAAAAGCCCCTCTTGCTACCTGGAGTTCTGTCCGAAGCTTTGCCAACGAATACAACCTCATATTCATGTTGTAGTTTAGGCGAAACTCCTCAAAACTCCTAGGTAGAGATTGGATAATGATATCGACCTAGGTTTCCCCTTCGATCTTAGCTTTAAGGACTTCCAAATCATTCAAATGAGCCATCATCTTGAGAACATGATCCCTCATGGGTGTTCCCTCAACCATGGTGATTGTCATCAAGTTTCTCATGGCTTCTTGCCTAGAAGCCCGATTCTGGTGTCCGAAAAGTTTCTTGAGATTGAGCATCACGTCATAAGCAGTAGTCATGGCTTGATGCTGATGTTGCAATACATTTGACATAGAAGCCAAAATGTAACACCGCACCATCTCATCAGCCTTGATCCACTTCTTATAACTCTTTTTCTCCTTTTCTCCAGAATCATCCATAGGCTTAGGAGGACACTCCTCGAGAAGTACATACTTGTACTCCTCAATAGTCAAGACTATGTCTAGATTCCTTTTCCAATCCACATAGTTAGGTCTAGCAAGTTTATTTTCCTTTAGAATCACAGCAAGTGGGTTGAAAGTCATTTTGAAGAAACCTAAGAATCACATAGATCAAAAACATTTAGATTTCAAAAAATTATTGATTCCTCAAACAATAAAATTTTAAAATCAACCAACAGCTCAAAACACCGAGAATATCATATGCCACGATAGTGTGGACGTATACGAATTCTACATTTGTAAGAGGAGGTTTTACCCATTAATTTTATTATCCTGTCAACTTTACTTTTTGACAAATAAAATTAATAGTTGGTTCCTCTTTGGTCCTACAAATAAAAGCAGTGACTCCGATGGGGAGGATACTTATATTTGCATCTAAGTGTTCACTATTACCCGATACTAAGGCAATTACCTCGGATTATGTGCCTTCCGATGGGGAAGTACACACGCTCTTAAATAATTTCCTATAACCATATTTGACCTAGTGATCCACAAAACAAACTCATCCAATATGGAGGAAGGCACTCAGAGCCAACACGCAAGTTTGTTTGCATCACATGTCAAATTATAATAGAGGTCGTGGAAATTTTTTTTTAAAAAATATCCCTCTCCCACTTAGTAATTTAAAATTGAGTAATTTTAACTATGAAAGCACAACAAGCATATAAATAAAAAGAGATAAATATGAAAAAACAAAATTTCCAACTATTATGGCTTTTGTTCTCCAATATGCCTCTAGTCGTGTTGCCACCTCGTCCGCTCCTCCCTACGCCATGTACAAGCCATCCGGAGATCCGAGCCGAGAAAAATTATTTTAATTTACATCCATCGATCCTATACTCCACAAAGGAGTGTACATGAAATCTAGATCGAAAGTAAACTAAAATAAAAGAGTGGCTAAACAATGCCGTACTTAATTACAAAAATTAAATACTGGCCTCGTCAACCCCGAGGATTCAAATAATATTACGATTACACACATACAATCACATACACACACATATGGCCATAATAGTTGGATCTTATGCCTGCAACCAAAAAGTTAGCCTACGCACATCCTACTATTATCTGACACACATAATATATGATAAGAGCATAAAAGTAACCGAATCCTAAACACAAAAAACTGGAAATTGTGGATCTGATACCACTTGAAGGTCGAAGCTTCGCTTCTCACTTCACCTCGATCGCTTGTGCATGGCAATCCAATCATACATCCCCGGATTAAAAAAAATTAATCCAAACGAAGATGGATTACCCAAGCAATCGATCCATCATCGTGCTTCTTGATTTGAGTCGTCGTTTAAACAAACTTATTATTCAAACAACCTAACTCATATCCTCGATTAGCCGCGGAATAGATGATATACGGATCGCTAGTTTTTGTGTTTATCTTCGGGGTCCATGATCATACAATTACAAACAAATTGCATAGAATAAGAAAGAAACTTAAAAAAGAATTATACCTCTTATTTACCTCTTGATCTTCTATCATATGACCTATCCTTCTCTTGGACGTTGTGTGGTCAATGATCCTCCAAGAGTTGAAGCCTCCTAGATCACATTTTTCTCTTCCTTGCTTGCTCCGAACAAAGGGAAGAAAACTTCTCCCTACTTCTCCTATCTAGTGTCGACCACCAAGCTTCCTTGCTTGGTTGTTTCCGTCGGCCAAGGAGAGGGAGAATGAATAGGCGCTGGCCAAGTGAGCTAGGACTCTTGTTCCCGCCGGCCCTTGGAGAGGGAGAAGAGGGTGGCACCGGCTGATGTAATTGAGAGGTGTCCTAAGGCAATCGCCTTAGAAGTTAATAATAAAATTCACTATTTGAGTATACATTATCTATGTATTTGATTGGTTCTTAAACTCATATACTGAAGTCAACAATACGATGCATAGCATGAGAGAAATTGTGATTGGATCACAATTAGTGGGTATCTCATCATATGTAAATATGAAAGTATTGAAACTATCCCTAGTCGATGAATTGATGAGATTGGACATCATCAATTCTGTGAGACTAGCACATGTTGTGCTCCTTAGTTTATCCAAGCATTTGGTACTCACTGAATGGAAGCATAGGGATGCTGAGAGGGAACATGTGGATGCTAGTTATGGTAACTAGTTCATTAGAGTGTCCTGCTATGAGACTTCATATGGTTCTATATGTCATTGAAGATCTCATTGCGGCTTGAGTGTAAGCTTCCTTAGACTTGAGGTATTCAAGTCACCTTGATCATGACAACTTGTACTTTGACTTCTTCGCAACCATCTACATAGTAGGTGTAACTCCGGGATGATTGGGTATAAGCCAAAGTGATCGAAGGTGTTTGAATAGCCAATAGAGGATTCACCACTCCTGATAAAGGAGAGGTATACCCTCGGCCTCTTGTCAGGATTGTTACTCAGAAGTCTCTGGCCAGAGCAAGCATGTTAAGAAGATGGTCTTCTTGGGAATATATAGGATTAACTTGAATCCACAGGACAAGGAAATTAACTTGGGCTAAGTGTGACGTAGTCAGCCTAGTGGGGACGAACACAGAGACCATGTCCTGAACCAAGTGGGTATAAGATGAGTGAAAGGAATAAGGAACGAACAACTGAAGTTGCTGAAGGGTTCAGAAAATGTTCTGGAGTCGATTTAGACTTTTCGGTCAATTGGGGGTCATGATGTACTGCTAGGTGTCACTCATGATCTATTCATAATTAAAGGGTTAATTATGAATGACCAACATGACCGGGAACCTATTGTGTCACACGCTCTACGGGTGATCTCGAGATGTAAAACAAGTCTAAGAATGAGATTCTCGTTGAGAGAGGATATGTTTGGTTGGACCAGACCAAGGGGGTGCAAAACGGAGGCTATGAAATCTCGTATGGCTTTGTTGGACTTAGCATGGTCATATCGCACTTAAATGAAGTCAAACGGACCATACAAAGCCTCACACGACCGTGCCTAACTTGGCACAGGCTGTGCTTGGCTCTGGCCTCAAATTGGCAAAGTCTGGGCTGCCCCAGAGATACACACGGCCAGGCCATGTGAAAACACACGACCTTGTGAATCCACACGGCCAGGCCATGTGAATCCACACGGTCGTGTCGCGTCTCCACCGATTTTGAAGATTTCTCTTTATAGAAATTTTCTGTGTTGTTCTTACCTTAATTATGGGATAATTATGGTAAGATATGTTCCATTTAAGCCTCCTAAGATGGCCTAATCAAGAGATATATGATAATCTTTGGCTAAGGTTTTTGGTTTTTAGTTTTTCCCTTGATAGCCATCGTTGCTCTCTCCTCTCTCCTATTCCCTTATCTCCACCGGTTGGCTAGCACCAATCGGAGACAAAGACTTGCTGCTCTAGGAGTTGTCTTAGGTGATCCCGACATGGATACTGATAGAGGCAAGGCCCGTTCATCTTGCTTGTGGTTTCGACGGAGTCAAAAGAATCCCGAAGGTATAACTTCTCTTTCTCCTTGCGTGTTTTCATGTGATTATGCCAAAACAAGTTTTCTTGGCCCCTAGGGGATGTCTGGGATGGAATAAAAATTGTTTTATTCGCTTATTCCGCTGCGTATGATCTTGGAACATCCAACAAGTGGTATCAGAGCCACCTTGTTCTTTTGGCATATATTGCATGTTGTAGGAGAAATTTTAAAGCATGTTTGATGTTTTAATATACCTGTGCCATGTTTATCTATATGATAGATTAGAGTATTCTTGTTTTACATATAGGATATGTTTGTAACCTAAAAGGAAATACCGAGGATGCACCTGGAAACACCGAAGGTGTTGGCCGCATCATTAGAGCCTAAGCATAGACTCACGTTCACGTTGGGAAATTCATTTCCTAATGTGACCTTGGTTTTTCCATATTTAGGTTTATTTCATTTTTAGATGAGACCCATAATAATGTGAAATCCCTCGTACAAATATTAGGGCTAACGCCTTCCGTTAATGTGGTTGAACCAGAGTTCTTTTTCGTGTTTGGGTTGTTGGACTCCCTCTAAGCCTGGCATGACATCGAGCATGTTCAATTCATATGAGATTCGATATTTATTTTAAATGGTAAGGACCAGAGGTCAATTTCAAGTTTGTGTTGTTGGACTCTCTTCAAGCGTGGCTTGTAAGTTGGATGTGCTCAAATCATTTAAATTCGATCTCACGATTAATGGGCCGGCCCTAACTGAAAGCATTGATTTGTTGGACTCCCTCCAAGATCAATATGGACAGAGGTGCAATTAGGTGATATGCATTGGATGTATATATGTTAATGAGTTAACAACCTAATGTATATGTGAACATAGAATTAGTTGATAGCATAAAGTGATAGTTATATATTTGACATATAATGGGTACTGTTGATACCTAACATTATGACTATAAATGACTTGTTGGACTCTCTCCAAGGTTGTTCTTAGTCATAATGGATATCAACCCACTAAGAGATCACCTACCATCTCTCGAATTCAAAGCGAGGGCTATTGAATTTGATAAAATAGTGGGAGTTTCTTGTTAATGTAAATTGTTTACATTACTTTTAATTCATCTCTCTTATACACCTTTTTTTGTATGTCTAGGTACTAATTAGAACAACATGTCGACCTCCCTTAATTTACGTTCAATTTTGGACAACAACAAATTGACAGGGTCAAACTTCTTGGACTGGCTTCACAACCTGAGAATTGTTCTCAAGTTTGAAAAGCTAGCTTATGTCCTTGAAGAGGCTCTTCCCCAACCTCCTGCAGACAATGCATCTGGTGACCAAAAGTTAGCTTACCAAAAACATGTTGCTGACTCTGAGATGGCGAGTTGCATTATGCTAGCGTCGATGTCTCCTGAGTTGCAAAAGCAATATGAGCATATTGATGCTAATATAATTGTCTTCCATCTTCGAGAGTTGTTCGATGAGCAGGCACGATCTGAAAGGTTCGAGGTCACCCAACTTCTCTTTCGCTCGAAGATGCAGGAGGGTTCATTTGCAGTGCAATTTGCGCTAAAGATGAATAGCTATATTGAGCGATTGGGATCATTAGGGTTCTTCATGGACCATGAATTAAGTATTGACTTAATTCTTCAAAATCTTACTGGTAGCTATTCACAATTTATGATGAACTATCAGATGAATAAGACTGAGTCCACGATCCTGAATTGATCAATATGCTCAAAATAGTGGAGTCATCTGTTGCGAAGGAACAGAAGGCGGTGATGTTAGTTGACTCCTCAAAGAAAGGTTCTATGAAAAAATCAAAAAAAAAAGCTAAAGGGAAGAAGAAGGCAAAGAAGGAAGAAATAACTCCCAAGGGCACCTGCCATCATTGTGGCAAGGATGGACATTGTAAGAGAAACTGCAAGCAGTATCTGGAGTCACTGAAGCAGAAGAAGTCATCTGATGCCTAATCTACTTTAGGTATATTTGTTATTGAATGTCATACTTTTTCTTCTATCACTTGGGTATTGGATACCGGGTGTGGCTCACATATATGTAATGACATACAGGGGCTGAGGAACAGAAGAAAACTAGTTAAGGGAGAAGCATATCTAAGGGTTGGCAATGAAGCAAAGGTTGCTGCAATAGCCAAGGGTACTTATATGTTGCGACTTCCTATGAGACTAGTTTTAGAATTGGATGATTGTTTTTTATATTCCTGCATTAATAAAGAACATTGTTTCTATTTCATGTTTGAATAAGAAAGGTTATCATTTGATGTTTAGTAATAATTGTTATTACATTACGTTAAATGCCGTTCTTTATGCTACTGGAATATTAAATAATGGGATCTACACATTAGATACATCTAATGAGATATTCAATATTGAATCAAATAGCAAACAGGCTAAGTTAGATAATCAATTAACCTCGCAATTATGGCATTGTCATCTTGGCCATATAAGCAATGAATGCATGTCCAAATTGCAGAGGCTTGGCATTTTGGAGTCTTATGAATCAGATTCATTAGACACATGTGTTTCATGCTTAAAAGGAAATATGACTAAACTACCTTTCAGAGGAAAGGGTGAACGAGCAGTTAAGGTATTGGGCCTTATACATACCGATGTATGCGGACCAATGTCAACTCATGCCATAAGAGGTTATAGCTACTTCGTTACCTTTATCGATGATTATTCACGATATGAGTATTTGTATCTATTAAGATACAAGTCTGAAGTCTTTGAAAGGTTTAAAGATTTTAGAAAAGAAGTAGAGAAACAACTTGGGAAAAGTATTAAAGTACTTCGATCGGATCGAGGTGGTGAATACTTAAGCCAAGAGTTTCAAGATTATATAAGGGACAATGACATCTTGTCCCAAAGGACTCCACCTTACACGCCACAACATAATGGTGTGGCTGAAAGGCGAAACTGAACCTTGTTGGACATGGTTAGGTCAATGATGCATCATGCAAGTCTTCCAAAAACCTTTTGGAGTTACGCACTCGAGACCGCTATTTACTCGTTAAATAGAATCCCAACTAAGGCAATCTCTACTACTACATATGAGATGTGGAAAAGTAGAAAACCTCATTTATCTTATTTGAAGTTATGGGGTTGTCCTGCTTATGTGAAGAGGACAGTATCAGACAAGTTGGAGGCTATGTCTGATAAGTGTCTATTTATTGGTTACCCTAAGGAAACAAGGGGTTACCAATTCTATCATCCCTTGGAACAAAAGGTGTTTGTTTCAAGACATGTTGTATTCTTAGAGAAGGAGTTTCTCTTATAGGAAAACAATAGGAGTGAGGTTGAACTAAGTGTAGTTCAAGAGGCTCTAGTAGACATAAAAGAGATGCCTAGTCAAAAACCACAGCTAATTACTCATTCGGATGAGGTAATAGCTGAACCTGATGATACACAACTTCCTTATAGATCTAGTAGGACACGAAGGATTCCTGAGAGATATGGATTTCTCATAAGTGAATCTAATGACGTGTTGCTCATAGATGATGAGTAACCTACTAATTACGAAGAGACACTGAATAATTCAGACAGGGATAAATGGCTAATAGCCATGAAATCGGAAATGGATTCCATGTATAAAACTAGGTTTGGAACTTGGTAGACCCACCCGAGGCATAACGCCTATAGGGTGCAAGTGGGTTTTCAAGAAGAAAACCGATATGGATGGTAATATTATTACCTATAAAGCTAGATTAGTGGCAAAAGGCTATCGTCAAAGACAAGGTGTTGACTATGACGAAACATTTTCACCAGTAGCTATGCTTAAATCCATTCGGATACTCCTAGCCATGGTAGCTCATTTTGATTATGAGATATGGAAGATGGATGTGAAAATAGCTTTTCTTAATGGAAACCTGTTTGAGGATGTATATATAATACAACATGAGGGTTTCACATCCATTGATAGGAACAAAGTATGTAAGCTTCAACGTTCCCTTTATGGATTGAAGCAGGCATCCAGGAGTTGGAATATCCGTTTTGATGAGGCAATCAAACAGTTTGATTTCTCACAAAATTTTGAGGAGCCTTGTGTGTATAAGAAGGTTAGTGGGAGTGCAGTCGTGTTCCTAGTATTGTATATCGATGACATATTAATTATAGGAAATGATATTCTTGTTTTGCAAATAGTCAAGGTCTGGTTGTCCAAAATGTTCTCCATGAAAAACATGGGAGAAACAACCTATATTTTGGGGATTAAGATCTATAGAGATAGATCGAATTGGTTGCTTGGTCTTTCGTAGTCTACATACATAGACAAAGTGCTAAAACGATTCAGAATGGAAGAATCCAAGAAAGGTTTTATTCCCATGAGGCTGGGATTCACCTTTCGAAGTCTATGTGCCCATTCATTGAAGATGAGAGGATTCACATGAGTCAGATCCCATATGCGTCAGCTATAGGATCGATCATGTATGCTATATTATGTACGAGGCCCGATGTATCGTATGCTTTGAGCATTACGAGTAGATATCAGTCGGATCATGGTATGAACCATTGGGTGGCTGTCAAGACAATCCTTAAGTACTTGAGAAGAACTAAGGATTTGTTCTTGGTATATGGAGGAGGTGATATGGTAGTAAGTGTTGATACAGTAAGCATCACTCCTTAGTTTTGACGTATGAACTACAGTTAATAGTTAGGACTCACGTGTGATCTAATATAAGTGTTAAGTGTGCAGGCTTAACAGGAAGTCCTAGTAGGTCATGTTGACTGGATACTAGGCATGAATCTTGATAGATCAAAAGGACCGGACACCAAGATGAAGTCCAGATAGGTCGCGTGAACCGGACATCTAGCATGAAGACCCGGTTAGGTCGAGATCGGACAATCGAAAGTCCACTGGTCGTGCAGATCGATACCGTGGTGAAGCCCTGGTGGGTCAGATCGGATGTCAAGGATGGTAAGTCTAGCAGGTAGCCGGCAGGTAAGCCTCGAGTGAAGAGGTGAGGCCGAGTCCTCTGTAGGGGGACAAATCTAGGCGTCGATTCGATGAAAAGTCTACATGGGACTTAGTAGTTGAGATCGAGCAGTATTACTACTGCTATTGCATTTCATATTATTTGTTTTGTGCTAATCATGTTTTACAGGAATCAATCGACTGAATGGATTTAAGTCGACTGGAGATGTATCAGTCGACTGGATACCTATTTGGCAAGATCAGCTGGTGATCGATCACAGATCGCGCGACATAGATGGAAAGGGCTTGAGTCGACTGAAGAGAGAAATTTCCCGATGCGAAGCCGAGTGACATGGAGTCGATTGAAGGGGATTCAGTCAACTGGAAGACTACGAATTCCATATCGACGGGCTGATGTTGAGTCAACTGGAAGGAATTCTAGTCGACTGGAAAGAGTTTATAAAAGTCGTGCTCGACCAGAACTCGATATCAACATTCAATCAACGTCGAAGTACTACCGAAATACTTGCTCGTCCACTAAATTTTCATTCCACAACAAGGCGACCTTCCGACACACTGCAACTACCTCTACAATCTCTTAGTGTCGGTATAAAGACTTATATTTTATTTTAATTTATTATTTCGCTTCTGTACTTAATGTTAAGAAGAGTGGGTAGTGTGTTATCCTTCTTCATCATTTGTAAAAAGCGAAACCCTCCGAAGTCAAGAGTTCTCGAGTCGAAGGGTATTTAGTGAATTACCCATTGAGGTAGCTTTTGGGAGAGTTACGGGCCTTGGAGTAGCAACCCAGTCCGGGTTATGAACCAAGTAAATTGCCCGTGTTGATAATTGTCTTTATATTCCGCTGCGTATTTTGATTAGTATAAAATTAGTTTAAAATTTATAAAATACCGAGATTCACCCCCTCTCTCGGTTTACTCGATCCTACAATTGATATCAGAGCAAGGGCACTCCGAGTTGGTGAAACCACCATCGTGAGCTTTTTATTGCTTTAGAATAATTTTTATTGCATTAGAATAATTTTTATTGCTTTTGTAAATTAATTTTCTACATTTTAATATTAGTTAAAATAAATTTCTACACATTAAATTAATTTTCTACATTTTAATATTAGTTAAAATAATTTTCTGCATATTAAATTCATTTTTTGCATTTTAAAATTTGTTAAAATAATTTTATACACATTAAATTAATTTTTTGCATTTTAAAATTAGTTAAAATAATTTTCTACACATTAAATTATTTTTTTTCATTTTAAAATTAGTTAAAATTATTTTCTACATATTAAATTAATTTTCTGCATTTTAATATTAGTTAAAATAATTTTCTGCATATTAAATTTATTTTATGCATTTTAAAATTAGTTAAAATCATCTTTTGCATATTAAATTTATTTTCTGCATTTTAAAATTAGTTAAAATCATTTTCTGCACATTAAATTAATTTTTTGTATTTTAAAATTAGTTAAAATCATTTCCTGCACATTAAATTAATTTTTTGCATTTTAATATTAGTTAAAATAATTTTCTGCATATTAAATTCTTTTTCTCCATTTTAAAATTAGTTAAAATCATTTTATGCATATTAAATTCATTTTCTATATTTCAAAATTAGTTAAAAACATTTTCTGCATATTAAATTCATTTTCTGCATTTTTAAATTTGTGAAAATAATTTTTTGCATATTAAATTCATTTTCTGTATTTTAAAATTCATTAAAATAATTTTCTATTTTTTAAATTCATTTTCACCATATTTAAATTCGGTAAAATATTTTTCTACATATTAGATTCTTTTTAAAATCAATTTTTGTCCTTAGAAAATATTTCATTGATAATGTCACACTTAAAGGGATACAGTACCGTTCACCCTCCTCTCTTTAATGGAGAGAGCTTTTCCTACTGAAAAAGGCGAATGGAGTGCTATCTGAAGACCGACCTAGAGGTTTGGTTTTCAAAGAGGAAAGGATTTGTAGCTCTGGTAGACTACTCGGGGGAGTTGTTATGTCACGCCCCGGGAGTATGCCGTGTCGAAAAGTAAACGGACGACATCTCCCCTGTACGTGGCAACATATCGGGTTAATACAAGGCCCGTAGGCCCACAACAACAATATGATATACACAGATATCAACATATCAAACGCACTAAACACAGCGGAAACAATACAAACAGATCTGTTAGTAATATATGAGAGATGTCCTAAGGCAATCGCCTTATGTATGAACCATTTATATGATAAATGAAGATTCACTATTTGAGTATACATGTTTAATGTATTTGATTGGATCTTAAACTCATTTACTGAATGTCCACGATGCGATTCACAGCATGAGAGAATTTGTGATTGGATCACAACTAGTGAGTATCTCTACATGTGTAATTGTGATGTATCGGAATTATCCCAAGTCGATGAATTGATGGATTTGGACACCATCAATTCTGTTGAGACTAGCACGAGGTATACTCCTTGGTGTATCCAAGCAGCTGATTCTCACTGGCTGGAGACATAGTGATGTCCGGAGTTAATCGTGGATGCTAGTTATGGTAACTAGTTCATTGGAGTGACCAGCCGTAAGACTTCATATGGTTCTCTGCATATATAGATATGTCAATGAAGTTCTTACTAAGGCTTAAGTGCGATGTTCCTTTGACTTGCGGTATTCAAGTCATCTTGATCATGGAGACTTATGCTTTGACATCTTAAGCAAACATCTCTGAGGAGATGTGGACTCGGGATGATTGGGTATAAGTCGAAGTGATCGAAGGTGTTTGAATAGCCTATAAAGGATTCACCACTCCTTGCGAGGAGATGTATACCCATGGCCTCTTGTCGGATTGTTACTAAAGTCTTTGGCCAAAGCATTACATGTTTAGAGTAAGGTACTCTTGATACATGTGGAGTAACTAGAATCCGTGGGGACGAGAAATGATACTTGGGCTAGGTGTGGCGTGAGTCGACCTAGTGAGGGGTGACACTATAGACCATGTCCTGAACCAAGTGGGTATAAGATGAGTGAAGGGAATGGGGCACGATTCATTCGAGCTCTTGAAGGGTTTGAAATAGTTACGGATCAACCGTTGATCTTTTGGTTAATTGGGGATCATGATGTACTACTAGGTGCCACTCATGATCGTTCTATAATTAATGGTTAATTATAGATGGCCAACATAAACCGAGAACCTATTTGGTCACCGCACGCAGTGTAATCCAAAGGATTTAAAGCGAGCTTGAGAATGGGATTCTCGGAGAGAAACTAGGTTTGGTTGGACCAAACATAAGCGAGCATGAAATCGTTTGATGCGCAATGGGCGTGGATGGGCCGTCTTATGAAGGCGTAATGGATGAACCAAAATGGTTTGGTTCTAATCCAATGGATGAGAATAAACCAAAGGGTTTGGTTTATTTTAAGCGAATGAACCAAAAGTTGGTTGGTTCGTTTTAACTTAAAATAAACCATCATGGTTTGGTTTATTTTAACTTATCTTAATGGAGCGGGTTAACGGGCTTTATGGATATGATCCATTAACCATTAAGAGAATTAGTTCTCTATAAAATAGGGGTTAAACCCTAACCCAAAAACCCTAATGAAGTTTTGGCCGCCCAACCCTAGCCTCCTTTTGTTGTTGCCGCCCAACATGGTGTTGCCGCCATCTTCATGGAGCTGCTGCCACCTCCTTGCCGCCGGCATCCAAGCTTCAGCCGGCGATGCTCCGGCGACCCTCCGGCGATCTCCTTTGGGTTCGGTGATAAGGTGAGCTCCACATCTTCTTTGGCCGGCCTCTATTCCTCCACCAAAAGCTGTCCAGTTTTTCTGGACAGCTTGTTTCTTTGTTGTCGGAGCGTCGTTTGGACGACGGTTAGTGCTCCGACAGCGGCTAACTTACCGGGGATTTGATCTCCGGTAATCCTCTGAGGTGGGGGACGAAGGACTCGTCAAACGGTTGACGAATACCTCTCCGGAGAAGCGAGTTTTGAGAACTCATTTTAGGATCCGAATTTGGATTCGGATCGTGTTCATCTCTCGATCACGTCGTCTTCAACACGAGGCTAGTAACCCGTACGAAGACGAAGCTCGTGACTTAGCGAAGTCATCCTGAGGAGCTTGGCGTGGATACGGATAGAGACGATTCTTACGAGGATCGTTCCGGTTGATGCCGTTCCCGCTACACGTCATACGAAAGGTATAACGTAGATAAATTTCTTTTATTGCAAATTTTAATTTACGGTTATGTCTACACTTGTTGTAATATGCATGCGTGTGTTGTGTGTGTTGTAATAAATATAGATTTATTATTTTAATTGCTTCCGCTGTGCTCATGTTTGCGAAACATGATCGAACACACACACGCCGCGGTGCCGGAAACCCAACAGTGGTATCAGAGCCCAGGTTGTGTTTCGACATAATCGTAAAAATGGTTTTGCGATAGTCATAATGTATTTCTGGAAATTTTCTAAATTTTGGAAATTTAGAAGTATTTATGGAAATTTTTCAATTTTGGAAAGTCTAGAAGTATTTATGGAAATCTTCCACTTTTGGAAAGTTGGAAGTATTTATGGAAATTGATATTTTCCATAAATAAAATATTTGATTAGATTCTGGAAATTTGTTTCCTAATTTAATCATGATTTGATTTGGGAAATCAAATCTTAAAATATTTAATTTCCATAAGTAGTTTTAATGATTTAGGAAATTGGTTTCCTAAATAGAGTTTCCTTAATCAAATAATTCCATGAATAAAATATGTGATTAGATTTGGAAATTTGTTTCCTAATTTAATTATGATTTGATTTGGAGAATCAAATCTTAAACATATTTTATTTCCATAAATAGTTATGACATATAAGGAAATTATATACATGACATAATTGTATGCCATGTAATTGCATTAGATGCATAACATTATGCCATGCGTGTCGTGACATGTAGATGTATGCCATGTATGCCATGCCATGTAGATAATAGTTATTTGCATGCAAAGAGGATGAGACATAAAAACCCTTAATCAATATTAAAGCCTACACCTTCCATTAATATGGTTAGAACCAGAGTTCTGTTCTTGTTTGGGTTGTTGGACTCTCTCCAAGCCTGGCTCGAACCTGAATATGTTCAAACCATGGAATAATTTAATACTAATATGGTAAGAGTCAGAGGTCAATCGTTAGCTTTGGTTGTTGGACTCTCTCCAAGCTGGGCTAATTGGTTGAATGCGCTCTAACCATATTAAAACTGTCCCGATTAATGGGTTGGCTTTAACTTGGAGCATCGGCTTGTTGGACTCTCTCCAAGGTCGATGTAAAGGGAGGTGAAGTTGGGTGCTATGCATATGATGCATACTTGTTAATGTGTTAACAACCCGATGTATGTGTGAACATTCAATTAGTTGATAGCACATTGTGATAGTTGCATATACGTGATATGCAATCGGTATAGTTGATACCTACCGTCGTAGTTATGAATGGCTTGTTGGACTCTCTCCAAGGTTGTTCATAACTATGATGGATATCAGCCCATTCGGAGATGGACCTACGATCTCCCGAAGTGATTTTGGGGTTTTTGAAATTCGAAAAATGAATGGGATTTATAAATGTATATTGATGCATTTTAAAATCATCTTTCTCATATATGCTCGTTTTGTATTTCTAAGATTGATCATGATGTCTTTGAATTGCGTTCCATTTTGGATTCGAATAAATTAGTGGGCGAACTTCTTGGGTGGCTTAGAAACTTGAGAATTGTTCTCAAGGTGGAAAAAGCTTGAATGTCCTCGAGCGCCTCTTCCCGCCCATCTAGTGACAATGCAACTCTGGACCAATTGTTGGCCTATCGAAACATGTGAATGATTACGAAATGGTGAGTTGCATCATGCTAGCCGCGATGGAACCCAAGCTACGAAAGCAGCATGAGCATATGGATGCTCATATCGTAGTCCTTCATCTTTGTGAGTTGGTTGATGAGCAAGTGAGATTCGAAAGGTTCGAAGTCTCAAAATTCCTCTTCACCTCTGAGATGCTAGAAGGTTCATCGTAGTCTTGCTCGATATCTTTGAAGTGTGGAGTCTTACGAGAAGCATGGCGAGGGGGCGATCTTTGTTAGTTGATTCCTCGAAGAAAGGTTCTAAGAGGAAGTCAAAGGAACAGAAGGGAAAGAAGAAGGGCTAAGAAGGTAGAACTAGCACAAAGGAAACTTGCCATCATTATGGCAAGGAGAGCCATTCTTGAAGAAAGTGCAAGATTTATCTTGAGTCCGTGAAGAAGGATAAGGCATCGGATGCCCCATCTTCTTGAAATCTTCTTTATTGATTGTCATTCTATTTCCTCGGACACTTGGGTATTTGATCTTTGGGTGTGGCTCACATATATGTAATGACATACATGGGCTAAGGAATAGAAGAAGACTCGTCGAGGAGAGTCAAATTTCGTGTTGGGAATGGAGCAGCGGTTCTTTGCACTCGCCATCGGAGCGTATTTGTTGGAACTCCTGTAGGACTTGTCTTAGAATTTGGACAATTGCTTTTATGTTCCTTCGTTGATAAAGAACATCATTTCTATTTCTTGTTTAAATAGAAATGGGTACCATTTGACTTTTAGTAACAATTGTTGTTACATAACTTTGAATGGAGTTCTTTATGGGTGGAACTTTAAGCAATGGTATTTATACGTTGGACGTATCCGGTGATATTTTCAATATCGAAGCGAGCAACAAGCGTGCTCGAAAGGATAATCAAATAGACTCCTATATGTGGCATTGTCGTCTTGGCCATATAAGCGAAAGCATGTCGAATTACACCGATGTGGAATTGCGGAATCGTTGAATTGGATTCATACGATACATGCGAATCATGCTTAAAAGGCAAGATGACTAAGTTACCTTTCTTTGGAAAAGGTGAGCAGTGGGAGAGTTACTAGGACTAATACATCTTGATGTATGTGGACCTATGTCAACTCGAGCATTAGGAGAGCTATAGCTACTTCATTACCTTCACCGATGATCACTACGGTTTGGGTATGTGTTCTTGATGAAACACAAGTCCAAGCCTTTGAAAGGTTCAAAGAATTCAGAAATGAAGTAGAGAAACAACATGATAAGAGTATTAAAATACTTCGATCGGATCGAGGTGGTGAATACTTAAGTCAAGAGTTTCTTGATTATTTAAGAGACAATGTTATATTGTCTCAATGGACTCCGCCATATACACCACAAAGATAATGGTGTATCCGAGAGGCGAATCGACCTTGTTGGACATGGTCAGTCAATGATGAATCATGCAACTCTTCCCAAGTCCTTTGGGGCTATGCACTTGCATAAATTGCACTTGTTAAATGTAATGCCTACTAAGGTAGTCTCAACTACTCCATATGAGATATGGAATAGTAAGAAACCTCATGTATCTTACTTGAAGATATGGGGTTGTCCTCGCTTATGTGAAGTGGATCAGACGACATAAATTGGATGCTAAGTCCGATAAATGTCTATTTATTGGATACCCTAAGGAAACAAGGGGTTACTAATTCTATCATCCTAGGAACAAAAGGTGTTTGTTTCAAGGCATCGTGTTTCTAGAGAAAGAGTTTCTCTGCAAGAAAAGGGGGAGTGTCGCTGAGCTTGAGGAGGCCTCGAGAGACTCAAATAGACATTGATGAGATACCGGTGAAGCACAACAAACAACTCATAGTGATGAGCAATCTCGGACCTATTGTAACACCACATCTTCAGAGATCCGTAGAACACGCAATATTCCCGAGAGATATGGATTTCTCGTAAGTGAATCGAACGACGGTTACTCATTGATGATGAGGAGCCTACCTATGAAGAAGAAGTCGACAAGTTCAGAAGGGATAAGTGGCTGCCATGAAGTCGGAAATGGATTCCATGTATGAAAACCAAGTTTGGAACTTGGTTGACCCACCTGAAGGCATAAAGCCTATAGGGTGCAAGTGGGTTTTCAAGAAGAAAACCGACATGGATGGTAATGTGATTACCTATAAGGCTAGATTGGTGGCGAAAGGATATCGCCAAAAACAAGGTGTTGATTATGACGAAACCTATTCGCTGTAGCTATGCTTAAATCCATTCGATGCTCCCGCCATAGCGGCTCATTATGATTATGAGATATGGCGATGGATGTGAAAACAACTTTCCTTAATGGAAACCTCGCCGAGGACGTGTATATGATACAAATGAGGGTTTCACATCGCTGATAAAACCAAGGTATGCAAATTGCGACGGTCCATTTATGGATCAAGCAAGCATCCAGAGTCGGAATATCCGCTTTGATGAGACAATCAAAAGTTTGATTTCTCACAAAATCCGCATTTAACCTTGTGTGTACAAGAAGGTTAGTGGGAGTGCAAAGATTCCTAGTATTGTATGTCGATGACATATTACTTATAGGAAACGATGTTTCAATCTTACAATGAAGGTTTGGTTATCCAAGACATTCTCCATGAAAGACTGGGAGAAGCAACCTACATCCTGGATTAAGATCTATAGAGATAGATCAAACGGTTGCTTGGTCTTTCGCAGCTACATATATAGACCGAAAAGCTAAAGAGGTTTAGCATGTCAATCCAAGAAAGGTTTCTACCCATCGCATGGGGTACACCTTTCAAGTCTATGTGTCCGCGCACGTAAGACGAGAGGATTTGCATGAGTAAGATTCCCTATGCATCCGCAATAGGATCTATCATGTATGCTATGTTATGTACGAGGCCCGATGTATCGTATGCCTCGAGTGTCACGAGCAGATACCACCGATCCAGAATGGATCATTGGGTGATCGTCATAAGACGATCCTAAGTACTTGAGAAGAACTAAGGATGTGTTCCTAATATATGGAGAAGGGTACATGGTGATACGGGTATACGGATGACCGCATGCATAAGGATGATTCCATGTCTTAGTCCGCATGTATCTACCTCGAATGGAGGTTACTGTTGGGAAAGGTTCCAAGCTTGACACTATAGCGGATTCTGCCACTAAGGCAAAATACATTGCAGCTTTGGAAGCAGCAAAGGAAGCGGTTTGGATCGAGAAGTTCATCTCTGAACTTGATGTGGTCTCATCAATGATCCAAACATGTGCTTCACCGCTATCATCTTATCAGAGAGATCATCAGTAGGAACGAAATACAAATCGAGAAAAACCCCACTGAAAGGAACTTAGCGGATCCTTTGACTAAGGCATTACCTCAAAGTAAGTTTGAGGGTCATGTTAGAGCTTATGGTATTGGATACCATAGCGATTGACATTAGGCCAAGTGGGAGTCTGTTAGTAATATATGAGAGATGTCCTAAGGCAATCGCCTTATGTATGAACCATTTATATGATAAATGAAGATTCACTATTTGAGTATACATGTTTAATGTATTTGATTGGATCTTAAACTCATTTACTGAATGTCCACGATGCGATTCACAGCATGAGAGAATTTGTGATTGGATCACAACTAGTGAGTATCTCTACATGTGTAATTGTGATGTATCGGAATTATCCCTAGTCGATGAATTGATGGATTTGGACACCATCAATTCTGTTGAGACTAGCACGAGGTATACTCCTTGGTGTATCCAAGCAGCTGATTCTCACTGGCTGGAGACATAGTGATGTCCGGAGTTAATCGTGGATGCTAGTTATGGTAACTAGTTCATTGGAGTGACCAGCCGTAAGACTTCATATGGTTCTCTGCATATATAGATATGTCAATGAAGTTCTTACTGTGGCTTAAGTGCGATGTTCCTTTGACTTGCGGTATTCAAGTCATCTTGATCATGGAGACTTATGCTTTGACATCTTAAGCAAACATCTCTGAGGAGATGTGGACCCGGGATGATTGGGTATAAGTCGAAGTGATCGAAGGTGTTTGAATAGCCTATAAAGGATTCACCACTCCTTGCGAGGAGATGTATACCCATGGCCTCTCGTCGGATTGTTACTAAAGTCTTTGGCCAAAGCATTACATGTTTAGAGTAAGGTACTCTTCGATACATGTGGAGTAACTAGAATCCGTAGGATGAGGAAATGATACTTGGGCTAGGTGTGACGTAGTCAGCCTAGTGGGGACTGACACTATAGACCATGTCCTGAACCAAGTGGGTATAAGATGAGTGAAGGGAATGGGGCACGATTCATTCGAGCTACTGAAGGGTTTCAGAAATAGTTCTGGATCAACCGTTGATCTTTTCGGTTAATTGGGGATCATGATGTACTACTAGGTGCCACTCATGATCGTTCTATAATTAATGGTTAATTATAGACGGCCAACATAAACCGAGAACCTATTTGGTCACACGCACAACGAGTGTAATCCAAAGGATTTAAAACGAGCTTGAGAATGGGATTCTCAGACCGAGAGAAACTATGTTTGGTTGGAGCAAACATAAAGCGAGCATGAAATTGTTTCAGTCGCAATGGAAGCGTGGATGGGCCGTGTCTTATGAAGACATAATGGATGAACCAAAATGGTTTGGTTCTAATCCAATGGATGAGAATAAACCAAAGGGTTTGGTTTATTTTAAACGAATGAACCAAAAGTTGGTTCGGTTCGTTTTAACTTAAAATAAACCATCATGGTTTGGTTTATTTTAACTTATCTTAATGGAGCAGGTTAACGGGCTTTATGGATATGATCCATTAACCATTAAGAGAATTAGTTCTCTATAAAATAGGGGTTAAACCCTAACCCAAAAACCCTAATGAAGTTTTGGCCGCCCAACCCTAGCCTCCTTTTGTTGTTGCCGCCCAACATGGTGTTGCCGCCAACTTCATGGAGCTGCTGCCACCTCCTTGCCGCCGGCATCCAAGCTTCAGCCGGCGATGCTCCGGCGACCCTCCGGCGATCTCCTTTGGGTTCGGTGATAAGGTGAGCTCCACATCTCCTTTGGCCGGCCTCTATTCCTCCACCAAAAGCTGTCCAGTTTTTCTGGACAGCTTGTTTCTTTGTTGTCGGAGCATCGTTTGGACGACGGTTAGTGCTCCGACAGTGGCTAACTTACCGGGGATTTGATCTCCGGTAATCCTCTGAGGTGGGGGACGAAGGATTCGTCAAACGGTTGACGAATACCTCTCCGGAGAAGCGAGTTTTGAGAACTCGTTTTAGGATCCGAATTTGGATTCGGATCGTGATCATCTCTCGATCACGTCGTCTTCAACACGAGGCTAGTAACCCGTACGAAGACGAAGCTCGTGACTTAGCAAAGTCATCCCGAGGAGCTCGGCGTGGATACGGATAGAGACGATTCTTACGAGGATCGTTCCGGTTGATGCCGTTCCCGCTACACGTCATACGAAAGGTATAACGTAGAAAAATTTCTTTTATTGCAAATTTTAATTTACGGTTATGTTTACACTTGTTGTAATATGCATGCGTGTGTTGTGTGTGTTGTAATAAATATAGATTTATTATTTTTAATTGCTTCCGCTGTGCTCATGTTTGCGAAACATGATCGAACACACACACGCTGCGGTGCCGGAAACCCAATAAGATCAACAAGATACAAAGACCAACTGTGCACTTCGGAGTGACTTGACACGACAAGAATCATAACAGAAATCGAATCAAAGACCAAATACATACAATATGTCCGTATATCACAAATACGGAAACAATACAGGGAAAAACCCAAACCAACAATCCGTAAGGATACAACAACACGGAAAACATATCCATTCGTCCGGTGTGAGATGAGATCGGTGAAGACTTGAGCGTCAAGGAATCTTCTACATTATCAGGCGACGGGAAGCCCGAGTCGGGGTGGTGAGTATAAACTCAGGGGTAATATATAGAAAGTGCATGAACAACATATAAGGATAGATCTACAAGTATACATATGAAGATCTACAGGTATACAACATGAGTTCAATAGATATACAGTTCTATCCAACTCTAATAACAAGTAACTACAGTAAAGTCATACTCAGTGTATATACTAAACTAATCAACTGAACATAAAGTAATGTACCAACGTACCTGACGGTCTGCAACACCATAAGCTATATCATCCTGACAGATATACAATAACATAACCCATATAATGTACCAGGTCAATCCCATACCTGACCAATACTCCAACATATGAACAGTATATGATCACCTGTACTAACAACCAGGTCTGTACCACACAATGACATGATGCTAATCAAATGCATATAACTGTCTGAATCAACGCATGTATCATGCTCAACACATAGCAGTAAATAAAATGCAAATGACATGTATCATGATGAACAAACATGTGCAACAATCATAGCTCAATCAAATGCAGCATCTCACAGGCATATGTAAAACATATATCAAATACATGCATACATATATATATCTGCAATGCATATGCATGGTCATGCCTGCGCACCCCACTCGCTACCACGACCCCAGTGTGGCCTAGGTGGCAGGACATGACAACTATCCCGACTCCAGCCGCCACCACTCTCGAGTGACCGAGTTGGGTAGTATGAAACAGTAGCTAGCCCGCCATAGAGCTATATGCTACCCACACGAGGGGTCCCTGCTGCTAGCCGCTCCGTCCCTACCCATGAGTAGACGAGCACCGCACCCAAGACAACTGCACATCACACGACCACTGTCTATAGTGGGTGAGTGCGCTAACTACCACTCCGCACAGTGGCCAAATGCGCATCTCCAGCTACCACCATCCATAGTGGCCGAGAACGGCACGCACAACAATGCTCTGCCCTCAACCCTGCAACCACTACCCCGAGTGGCCGGGGAGGCAGGATGACTGACGACTCGTCTCAACCACAAGGCAGACCCAGTCGTCAGCATGCATGAAATGTAATGATGCATAGCTCACACACAAATCCTCGCAACACTCCCTAACTCACGGGGAGACCTAGTCAACCAAAAGTCAACCATGCAAGGATGACAAATCCGTAATCACAACCTATTTACCTATGTACAGATAAATAGATCCGTCAAACTAACACACTGATATGTATACGATACAATGACCGACCTCATAATTTGGACTCATCACCTAACCTAGTGATGCAACCCAGTAACCCAATCTGAGGTCATAAAAATAACTCTAACCACATGTACTTACTAAACATCTATCAGCTAACACATAATAGGGTTTTATAGTTCCTATCCGAGCTAGATAATCAATGAAGTACCAGAGTATATATATCTCAAAGGTCAAGGCAGTACAAGCATATGATTAAATAAGAGTGGATTTAAGGTAAACAGGTATAAACATATATCCAAGATCATGCACTGGAATTGATCAAAACTACCGGACCAGGTAGATATTACCCACCTGATATGTAGCTCGTATCAGCCATCCCTAACTACGAGCATCATCACTAATCAAAGTCCTGAAATCAACATCCTGCAAACAGAACATATTTGATCCAATCATGCTGTCAATTCTAATATTAGGATCAAATCCTAATCCTATATCCACTTTATATCTCGATCAACTAGATTGATCCAATTATCCTAATCAAGTATCCACATAAATCCATCAATCGAATCTCTACCAAATAAACAACTTCTTCCAATGTGAAGCATAGAAATACGACCAAATCATAAATCAATACAGATCTTACCTCAATCTGCTCTCGAGTTCACAGTTGTCCATCACCACAAAGATCTAGCTTCAAATTAACAATTCATCAAACTCACCTTCCTCAATCACAGTTGCAAAATTCCTGGATCTTGCTAGTAAATCCGTTCAACGACAGTCCACTACTCCGATCGTCCTTCCTATCCAAAATCACAATATCACAGCTCATCAATATCATGGAATCATCACAAAATTGCCATCAACCATTACCGAAATCAACCAAATCCCTAACGAAACAATTAGCTAACACTCCAAATCAAACTGTAACAACAATTTATCATTGAAACTGAAAGAGATATCAAGGCTTACCAACCAAATCACTACCGGCAGCCATCCCCTTCATCGTCCCCTGTTCACCGACGAGATCCTGAGTTTCGATCACTGTCCATCAACAAACATCCTAAACACAGAGACATTTCACCTAGCACAGGGGAAACAAAAGAAAAATCGAAACCTACCAATACCGTAGATCCTTCAACGCTGCTCCTTCCCTGTCCCCTGCTTCTCCGAACCAAACAAATCCTCCAATCACAAACACAGATCACTACACTACCTTAAGGAAAAAGGATGATACCAGTGCTTACCCAAAACTCACCGATCAGATCATCTCCGAAAGCCCTTTCTTGTCTCCTAATCATCGAGCAATCAAATTCCAAACACTGTCCAAATCTCGGCAGAACTCGTGAGATGCAACTCACGATCGGAGACCTGGCGCAGTTCCACCGCCGCCCCTCGGCTCCCAGCAAAGACTCTTCGCCGGAACTCTTGATTGGAAACCCGCGATCGGAGGTCTTCCAGCGAGGCGATCTCGTGTGCGTCGGCGGCAGTCGCGTTTGAAAGAGGAAATGGGAACGACGCTCGCGCGAAGGATCACTGACCTCGAAGGACAAGGATCAGTTGGGGCGGCGCCGTCGCCGAGTTGCTCTCACATGGATGCCGACGAACTGAGATCGGCCAACCGAGATTGCGCGGAGACGAAATCGTGAAGAAACGAACGAGAAGAGGGCGATCACGATGGATGCCTCGCTCGGTTCATTCGATCCCTTTAAAGCTCGTTCGACCAACCCAAACTGGTTCAGGTCCAACCCAAGTTCAATCCAAACGGATTTAACCCATTTCCAGCCCAAGCTCAATATAGCTCAAGCCCAATACCAACCCAAGCCCAATACCAACCCAAGCCTAAATACAGTCCAAGCCCAATACAACCCAAGCCCAAATTCCAGCCCAATCCGAAACCAGCCCAATGGACTCAATCCAACTAGCTAATCAACCTTATTAGCCCAATTAAACCACTAATTAAACCCAATTAATTAAAGGGTTAATACATATGAATAATTTTTTTTCTCATATTTTACATGTTAGAACCAGAGAAATGAACCTCGGATATTAGGAAGAGAGCTCAAGTCAATTACAAGGCACTTAACACCTTGTAATGCGGACTTACTAAAGAAAAGCTAAATAGGGTAGGTCCATTTGAAAATTCTAAAGAATTATGGGAGAAGTTAATTGAATTGCATGTGGGTACAAATGACACTAGGATAGTCAAAAGGGACATGCTTTTAAATAAATTATATAATTGTAAAATGAACGAAAACAAAAACGCTAGTCAACTTCATACTAGGATTAAAGATATATTAAATGGATTACATTTAATAGGACACCAAATAGAGAATAGAGGTTTAATTAGGTATACCCTTAAGGCATTCCCGAGAAATGCCTTATGGACATCGATTGTCGATGCCTATAAGGTATCTAGGGATCTCTCCACAATTAGGTTAGATGAACTATTTTGTGAACTTGAACTACACGAACAAGCTAACTCGGGTCAAATCGAGAATGATATAGCTTTGATGGCAGGTTCAACTAAAAAGGAAAGAAAAGTGAAGGTTGAGTCCGAAGACGAGTCAGAGTCGGAAACAAACAGAGAAGAGGAGATTGTAAACATGGTAAGAAAAATGTTCAACCGAAAGAAAAGATTTACAAAGAAAGATGCCAAAAAGGTGGTCGACAACAAGCCGAGACCTTGATCGAAAGTAACCTGCTACGAATGTAACGGAAAAGGACATTACAAGTTGGAGTGCACAAATTTAAAAAAGGAAGAAAAACCAAAAAAGGAAAATAAGAAGAAGGCTCTTAAGGCAACATGGGATGAGTCGTCATCTGAGGAGTCGGATACGGAATAGACGAAGAGAAGCTTCGTCGTATTTATGGCCGAATCAAGATCCGGAGCCGAGTCGAGTTCCGAATATGAGTTTGATTTCGAATCCGAGAGAAGCCACGGATCCGTATCTATTTCCAAAGGTTCAAATGAGGTAACTTCTCCATTAGAAGATAAATTATATAATATCATTGCATGCTTAGGTAGGAAGTTAGCTAAGTCCGAAAATCGAGTCGACTCGCTACTTAAGGAAGTCCAAGTACTTAAGGAGCAAGTCAACTCGAAGACTTCGACTTGCCAATTTAAGGATAGAGACTCAACTCAAGTTGAAAAACTTGAGGAAGAGAACTCAGTCCTAAAAAGGCAAGTAGAGGATCTAACTAGATCTTTGGAAAAGTTCACTTCGGGTTCCAAGTATCTTAACATGATGCTTGGATCTCGGAGAGCTGTGTACAATAGATCCGGACTCGGGTATAAGGCTAAGTCCACCTATAAATCTTACATGTCATTACTTAGCCGAAATGCTACAAGTCCAAGCATGGGTTCCTAAGTCTAGCTTAGTCAACCAAGTTGGACCAAATCAATTTTGGGTAGTTCATTTAGTGAACAAAACTCAAACTAGCTACCATTTAGGGGGAGCTAACACCTTGCTTGTTTCCATGTTTAGTTAAACACTTGCATGTTTTAGCTAACTTTTCTTGTTTAACACTTGATTGCTTTAGTGTACCTTCCTTGACTTGCTTAATGTAGAATGGACTAGATAGGAAACAATGTAGCTTAAACTTGAACAACCTAGTACTAAGACAAGTGAACTGATAATAAGTTGGGGAAGCTCTTCGAAGTGCATGTCTAGGAAGTGGTCGTTGCTCCGATAATCAAGAAGGCCATGTGCCTCACCACGACCTAGTGCACTAAGTCAAGTGGAACTGATCGAAGCTAACTCACTAAGTCTTTAACTAGTTAGACCAAGGCTTAACCTAAAGTGAATCAAGTACTTGATTCCTTTATTGACTTTGTCTAGGAAGTGGTTGTTGCTCCGATAATCAAGAAGGCCATGTGCCTCGCCACGACCTGGAAGTCAATACTGGAAAAACCTACTTGACTAGCTCAAACCAAGCCTTAATCTAACATAAGTTTAAACACTTTGAAATTGCTCATTTAATTTAATAAAGATAAAATAAATTCTCATCTCACAAAACTCATAAGGATAAGTGTATTTAAAACCTAGCTTGCGTGAGATGATTTAGGATTAAAATACACTTCAACCAATTTTTTAACAGCATACTCTAGTTAACCTACCTTAATTAACTCAAACTAAACAAATATACCTAACTAAAACAAATTATGTTAACCTAATTTAAGTCAACACAACCTAATTTACTATACTTAAACTTGACTAAATCTAACTTATTAAATTTATATTAACAGAACTTAACCCAAACTAATATACTCAACTATAACTTACTTGCTTCACAAATTTACAACTATATATATATATTGAATTATCTTAAATTTTTAATCCATGTAGGACTCCAGAATGGACCAATGGATTCTGGATAGTGACTGCTCCAGACATATGACTAGAGATAGTTAAAAGTTCTCGGAATTAAGCTACAAGAACATAGGAATAGTTCCCTTTTGGAAACAATGGTAAACTTAAGGTAATTGGATCAGGTAATATTGAATTAGAATTTAATTTTATTATACAAAAAGTTCTACTAGTAGATACTTTTAAATTTAATTTGCTTAGTATAAGTCAGTTGTGCGATGCTGGTTATGTAGTAAAATTTTTATCTAATGAATGCTTGATCAAAGATATTGAAAATTCAAAAATATTACTTAAGGGAGTTAGGGATAAAAATATATATTCAATAAGTTTAGAAAGATCCTCAATTAAATGTCATATGACACGACATGAGGAGAGTTGGTTGTGGCATAGGCGACTTGCTCACACCAACTTTAGGAATATATTGAAGTTAAGTGAAACTAATCTAGTTAGGGGGTTGCCCAAACTTAAAAATATTGAAAATAAAATTTTTAATACTTGCCAACAAGGGAAACAAACCAAGTCTCAACATAAATTAACCGATCAAGGTAGAACAAGCTCAATACTTGATTTAATACACTTAGATTTATTCGATTCACATGGAGTAAAATCACTAAGTGGTAATCTATATTGTTTAGTAATAATAGATGATTAATCTAGATTTACATGGATAAAATTTTTAAAACATAAAAATGAAACATTTGAGGTATTTAAAAATTTTAGCATACAAATAGAAAATGAAAAAGATCGTAAGATAAAAAGAATACGAAGTGATAACGGAGGAGAATTTAAAAATGACAAATTTACATTAATGTGTTTAGAAAATGGATATCATCATGAGTATTCATGCCCTAGAACTCCTCAAAAAAATGGTATAGTAGAAAGAAAAAATAGAACTTTACAAGAAGCTGCTAGGTGAATAATAAATGAATATAATCTACCCAGTTACTTATGGGCCGAAGCTATAAACACTACATGTTATCTGCAAAATAGAGTAATAATTAATAAAATACATGACAACATCTTATGAAATTTTTAACAATAAAATACCTTCAATAAAATATTTTAAGGTATTTGGATGTAAAGTATTTATTTTAAATACGAAAGACCATTTAGGTAAATTCTCTTCAAAAACTGACAAAGGAATATTTTTAGGATACTCGAACACTAGTTGGGCCTATAGGATTTATAATATGAAAACCCTAAAAATTGAAGAAACAACAAATGTAAAATTTGATGAGGAAGAAACCACTAATAAACAATCAAACACATTGAAAAATAATCAAAATGATCTAAATAAAATTACACACGATGAAGAAGAACAACTTAATCCTAATCAATGTGAAGAAAATCTAAAGACATCTAGAATTAATCCTAATCATCCAATAGATCAAGTATTGGGAAATCCAACCTTAGGAGTTCAAACCAGATCAGCTCTAATAAACTTAAGTCAAATCTCATTAATATCAAAAATAGAACCAAAAACAATAGAGGAGGCCTTACCAGACACTGATTGGATAATAGCCATGCAAGAAGAATTAGCACAATTCGATAGAAATGAAGTATGAGACCTAGTGCCTCCACGTGCAAATAAATCAATAATAGACACTAAATGGGTGTTTAGAAATAAATTAAATGATCAAGGAAAATAGTAAGGAATAAAGCTAGATTAGTAGCTAAAGGGTTTAGTCAAGTAGAAGGGCTAGATTATGATGAAACCTATGCACCAGTAGCTAGAATTGAGTAAATTAGAATGTTGCTAGCGTATGTGGCAAATAAAGGGTTCAAGTTATACCAAATAGATGTAAAATCTGCATTCTTAAATGGAGTAATAAAAGAGGAAGTATACGTAGGTCAACCTCCTGGTTTTGAAAGCTTAGAAAATCCTAATCATGTATATAGATTAAAAAAGGCATTATATGGATTAAAACAAGCTCCTAGAGCCTAGTACGAAAGACTATCATCATACTTAAGCTCTAAAGGTTTCAGACAAGGTCAAATTGATTCAACACTTTTCGTAAAAACCTTAAACTATGATATTTTTATTGCTCAAATTTATGTAGATGACATAGTTTTTGAATCAACAAAATTCAAATTTGTTAAAGGAATTTATCACCCTAATGGAACAAGAATTCGAAATGAGTTTAGTAGGCGAGTTAAACTTCTTCCTAGGTTTACAAATAAAACAAACAAGAGACGGTAATTATATATATCAAAATAAGTATGTAAGAGAGTTAATTAAGAAATTTGGTATGGAAAATGCGAAAGACATTAAAACACCTATGGCTACGAATGTAATATTAAATGAAGATAAAGAAGGAAAATTTGTAGATCTAAAGTACTATAGGAGTGCCATAGGTAGTTTACTTTATTTAACTGCAAGTAGACCCGACATACTATTTGCAGTAAGCATGTGTGCCAGATATCAAACATGTGCTAAGGAGTCACATTTAACACATGTTAAAAGGATATTAAGATACATAAAAGGAACAATTTGAAGGTAGGAAACTTCGCTTCCCACTTCAACGCGGTCGCTTGTTCATGGTGATCCCTTCTATGTCCCCGGATTAAAAAAATTTATCCTTGACAAGAGGGATTGCCCAAGCAACCTTGTCATCGTCGTGCTATTCGATTAAAGTAGTCACTTGAACAAACTTGTTGTTCAAGCGTCCAAACTCTATTCAACGAATAGCCGTGGAATAGACGATATACGGATCACCGGCTTTTGTATTTGTATTCGGGGTCCAAGTATATTTAGCCACAAAATAGAATATATCATGCATATATAATTGAAAAACAATTACAAACATGTTACATATAAAGATAGATAAGTTTTATACCTCTCGATCTTCTATCGTATGTCCTTCCTCCTTTTGGACATCGTGTGGGCGACGATCTACCAAAAGTCGAAGCTCCTAGATGACCAATCTTCCTTTCCTTGTTCACTTCGAACAAAGGAAGATCATAAAACAAAACTCTTCTTCCTATCTAGAACCAGCCACCAAGTCAATAGACTCGATGTTGCCGCCGGCCAAGGAAGAGAACATGGAGTATGGGAACCGGCCAAAAGAGAATCAATGAGAGCATGGGTGCCGGCCAACACTTGGAGAAGAAAAAGGAAACCAATCTTCACCTTGTAGCCGCCCAATACCCTAACCCTAGCTCTCCTAGTTGCTGACCAAGGAAGAGGGGAAGAAGGATAGGTTGAGCACCGGCCAAAGTAGAGGGAAGAAGGATAGGTTGCCGGCAACACCTTAGAAAGAAGAAGAAAAGAGCTTCTCCTCTTGTTGCCGCCCAATCCAACACCCAAACCCTAGCCGTCCACTCCTAATCCTAACCTAACTAGGATTCCTAGCCGCCCAAGGGAAGCAAACCCTAATCCCCTTCCATCATGTTGCCGCCCACCCCTATCCTCTCCTTTTATAGAGTTAGGTATAAGTCTTGTTTTAATCTCCACCATTGGTTCTAGGGATTTAATCTCAATCGTCGGATCTAGAGATTTAATCTCAACCATCGAATCTAGAGATTTAATCTCTACCTTTGGATCTAGAGTTTTGTTTTCATCCATTGGATCTATGCTTCATGAGGTTTTAATAGGCTACAAGAGGGACCATGAGGAGGAGTTGGATCTTGGCCAACCAATGGATCAAGCCCACATAAAGTCCGATCCATTAATGATTATCCATTCCACTAGAGGATTATCATTGATCTACCTCACCAACCCCCATAAGTTAATATGGGCTCCATATATTATATGTACATTTTCTCCCTGTGTTTAAGATCTTGAATGTTCGTCGATTAATTAATTTACTGACAATTAATTAATCAACATCTAACTCCATGAGTAGTACCACTCAACCTTATTATCATGCCGGACTAAGTCCACCTGCAGGGTTTACATGATGAACCTTATGAGCTCCTCAAGGGGACATCATCATCCTAATATATAGGACACGATTTCCTCCTATAATCAATGACACACCATATAAATAATATCATTTCCCAACTTACCGAGCCTATCAATTTAATCTATAAATCTCGCCCATTGGTAAATCAAAGAAATGAATACTAAGTATATGTGCCCGTTATTATATCAGGATTAAGAGCATGTACAATATAATATCTGAGGTCCGATTCGATTATGTAATCAGCAATAAATCGAATCACCTCTAAGTCAGTCCTGCTCAATACACACAAAGTGCACTAGTGTGATTCTATGGTCAAGACAAACCAATACCAAATCACACTACAACCATACCAATGGTTTGTCCAAAGCCATCTCGGTTGTGAGCCTTTACTTATACTTTACAAGGAGCCGATAACATGGTCTACCGTGTGACACCACACACCATGTTATCTACAATGTAATGTATTAGACAATATGCATAACCATAAATATGCAAACAATGATCATGTGATTCTTATTTCAAAAATAAAGATGTCCATACAAAAGATAGACTTTTCAGTATACATCCCAACAATCTCCCACTTATACTAAAAGACTATGCTGTCCTCATACTTCCATACATCTGATTCCCCTTCCCTCCACATGCCTATCAAAAGCTCTCGCATGAAGGGCCATAGTGAAAGGATCTACCGTGTCATCCTCTGATGCAATCTAGGCGACAACAACTTCTACCTCCTTTATGATTTCTCGTATCAGGTGGTACTTGTGTTCTATCTGTTTACTTGCCTTATGGGCTCGTGGTTCCTTCGAGTTTGCAACTGCACCATTATTATCACAATAAATTGTGATAGTTCTGGGCAAACCAGGAATCACATCCAAGTCCATCAAGAAGTTCCTGAGCCACACAACTTCTTTGGCCGCCTCAGAGGCTGCCAGATACTCAGCTTCCATGATAGAGTCCGCCAAGCATTTCTGCTTGACACTCCTCCATACAATGGCTCCACCTCCCAAAGTAAATACAAAACCTGAGGTAGACTTACTATTATCCCTATCTGATTAGAAGTCAGAATCCGTATAACTGACAGGGGTAATTGGTCTGCCAAGTAAACTAGCATATAATCCCTAGTCTTTCTCAGGTACTTCAATATATGCTTTACCAGCCAATGTCCTGGACTACTCTGATATCTGCTGACCATGTCCACTGCAAAGCAGATATCTGCTCTCGTACATAGCATCGCATACATGAGGATTCCTACTGCCGAAGCATATGGAACCGCCTTCATCTCCTCTATCTCCTTAGATGTTCTAGGACACATCTCCTTAGATAAAGGAACTCCATGCCTGAAAGGTAGAAAACCCTTCTTGGAGTTCTGCATGCTAAAACGATCCCAAATGGTGTCTATGTATGAAGCTTGAGATAAGCACAACATCCTTTTCCTGCGATCCCTTATAACCTTGATCCCAAGGATGTGTCCCACTTCTCTCAAGTCCTTCATATCAAACTGTTTGGATATCTATACCCTTACGTCCGATAACACCTTGACATTGTTGCCAATTAATAAAATGTCATCTACGTATAGTACAAGAAATACCACTACATTTCCATCACATCTCTTGTATACACAAGACTCATCCAGACTTTGATTAAATCCATAAGACTGGATTATCTCATCAAAGCAGATGTTCCAAGACCTCGAAGCTTGCTTCAATCCATAAATGGACCGATTAAGCTTACATACAAGATGCTCTTTGCCCTTTGCAATGAATCCCTCTGGTTGCTTCATATAGATGTTTTCCTCAAGACTTCCATTAAGGAAAGTTATCTTGACATCCATCTGCCACGCCTCATAATCCATATGAGCTACAATGCAGAAGAGAATCCGGATAGACTTAAGCATTGCTACTGGCGAAAAGGTCTCCTCATAATCGATACCCTCTTTCTGAGTATACCCCTTCGCAACAAGCCATGCTTTAAAGGTCTCAACCTTCCCATCTATTCCTCTCTTTCTTTTGTAGATCCACTTACATCCAATGGTTTTTACACCATCGGGTGGTTCTACTAGCTCCCAGACCTGATTTGAATCCATAGATTCAATCTCAGCATTCATTGCACTTCGCCAAGATACTGCATCTTTATCTTGGATTGCCTCGTCATATGTCCAGGGATCAGGTTCATGTTCGCCAGAGACCAAATCAGAAGATTCTCCCAAGAACATGAATCTATCAGGCTGTCTCATAACCCTCCCACTACGATGAGGTATCACCTGTGTATCCTCTGTGACACGCGGTGTAGTGACTTGTGGTATATCCTCTTGTACCGGTGGTACTGAAGAAGTGACTTCCCCTTTTATTTCCTCCAGAACAATCTTACTCATGGGCTTGTGGTTCATTACATAGTCTTCCTCTAGAAATCTTTCATTCATGCCAACGATCACCCTCTGATCTCTAGGACTATAAAACAAAGCACCCTTCGTTCCTCTAGGATAGCCAACGAACATGCATACTTTTGTATGAGGTTCCAACTTACCAGCATCTGCCTTCAGCACATGTGCTGGACTCCCCCATATTCGAATATGTCTTAGACTAGGCTTTCGTCCAGTCCATAATTTTGTGGGAGTAGAAGGCACTGATTTAAATGGAACCAAGTTCAGAATGTACACCGCCGTATCTTAAGCATATCCCCAGAACAAATCTGGCAACTCAGAATAACTCATCATCGATCTAACCATCTCCATAAGAATCCTATTCCTTCGCTCTGCTACACCATTCTACTGGGGTGTGCCAGGTGCAGACAATTGGGATTGAATCCCAACCTCTGAAAAGTAATTCCTAAACTCTCCCAAGAGGTACTCTTCACCACGATCAGATCGTAGTATCTTGATACTTTTGCCTTGACATTTCTCCGCATCAACCTTGAATTCTTTGAACTTGTCATAGCAATCAGACTTGCGGTGCATCAAGTAAATGTATCCATATCTTGAATAATCATCTATAAAAGAGACGAAATACTCAAAACCCCCTCTAGCCTGGATAGACATAGGACCACACAAATCAGAATGAAGCAATTCCAACACATCTTTGGCTCTATACCCCTTGGCCTTAAAAGGCCTCTTGGTCATTTTACCCTCCAAGCAAGATTCGCAGGTTGGGAAATCTTCCACCACTAATGAACCCAGAGGTCCATCACCTATCAACCTTTGAATTTTGCTTAGGTTAATATGACAAAGTCTAAGATGCCAAAGATATGTTTGGTTCATCTTCGAAGGTTCTTTCTCTTATTGGAATTAGAAGATGAGTTATTAATTTATATTTGCATCGTGGGAGCTTTTGGTTCAAGTGTATACAAATTTCCTATCAATGTACCTGAACAGATAATCTCCCTATTCCTTTTTATAACAACTCTGTCATTAAAAGAAATAGAGTATCCATTCACAAACAATTTAGAAACCAAAATTAAATTATTTCTAAATAAAGGTACATAAAGGCAATTCTTAAGAACCAAAACTTTATTTTTCTCAAAAGACAAATAAACATCTCCCACTACAACAGCCGTCACCTTCGTGGCATTGCCCAAGTAAATGGTAATCTCCCCTTTAGCTAGTCGTCGGGTTTCCTGGAACCCCTACAAAGTATTACAGATATGATCAGTGACTCTCGTATCTACACACCAAGTGTCGATAGATAACACCGCTAAAATATTTCAACGACTAGACCAAAGGATATACCTTTGTTCTGTTTCGGATTGGGACAACCCTTCTTCCAATGTCCAGTCTGCTTGCAAGTGAAGCACTTGCCTTTCGACTTCTTCACTCGTCCCTGAGATCCTCCCACCACCTTTGCCCCATCTTGTTTCTTCTTCTTCTTGCCTTTCGGCTTAGAAGCAGAAACCTTTTGAGCAACCATGGCCTGAGCTTGAGCAAGCCTTTCTGTCGATTGGAGAATGATATCGACCTGGGTTTCCCCATCAATCTCAGCTCCAAGGACTTCCAGCTCATTCGCAGGCTTAGGAGGACACTCTTCGAAGAGTACATACTTGTACTCCTCAGCAGTTGAGACAATATCAAGATTCCTTTTTCCAATCAACATAATTATGTACAGTAAGTTTTTTCTCCTTTAGTATCACAGCAAGTGGATTGAAAGTCATTTTTAAAAAACCTAAGAATCACATAGATCATTACTTTAGATTTCAAAAAATTATTGATTCCTCAAAATATAAAATTTTAAAATCAACCAACACCTCAAAACACCGAGAATATCATATGCCACGATCGTGTGGATGTATACAAATTCTACATTTGTAAGAGGAGGATTTACCCATTAATTTTACTATCTTGTCAACCTAATCTTTTTGACAAATAAAATTAATAGTTGGTTTCTCTTCGGCCCTACAAATAGAAGCAGTGACTCCGATGGGGAGGATACTTATATTTGTATCTAAGTGTTCACCATTACTCGGTACCAAGGAAATTATCTTGGGTTATGTGCCTTCCGATGGGGAAGTACACACGCTCCTTAATAATTTCCTATAACCATATTCGACCTTGTGATCCGTAAACAAACTCATCCGATGGGGAGGAAGGCGCTCAGAGGCGATACACAAGTTTGTTTGCATCACATGTCAAATCATAATGGAGGTCGTGGGAATTTATAAAATATCCCTCTCCCACTTAGTAATTTGAAATTGAGGAATTATCTAGCCTATGACATGCATATCAAACAATAAGCAATAAATATGAAAAATAAAAAATTTCCAACTATTATGGCTTTTGTCTTCAATATGTCTCCCGTCATATCGCCATCTCGTCCGCTCCTCCCTACGCTATGTACAAGCCATCCAGAGATCCGAGCCGAAAAAAATATATTTTAATTTACATCCATCGATCCTATTGTAAGATACGAAAAAAAAATTCTCATATGGATTAACCCTTTAATTAATTGGGTTTAATTAGTGGATTAATTGGGCTTAAGAAGTGGGCTAATGAGGTTGATTAGCTAGTTGGATTGAGTCTATTGGGCTGGTTTCGGATTGGGCTAGAATTGGGCATGAATCGGATTGGGCTGGAATTGAGCTTGAACTAGATTGGTTTAAATCAGATTGGATTAGACTTGGGTTGGGCTAACCGAGTCGCTCGAATGACATTTAAAGGCTGCCGAACGAACCGATCAGCCATCGTGATCTCCTTTTCTTCTCTTCTCCGCCTCGTTCCTGTGCTCCGCACAATTTCCGTCGCCGATCTCGTCGGCATTCCGGTGAGAGCAGTCGATGACACCGCCACCTGGGTCGATCTCTGGTGGAGGATTTTGGGTCTCGCCTGGGGGGATCTCGACGGTATTTGCGGCGGACGGGCGGTGCTGTCGCCATGGCGGTGAGTTGCCATCGAAGGTAAGGATCGATCATTTTCTTCCCTTTCAAGTTGAGATCTACTGCTAGTTGTGGTTTTTGGATTTTAGCTCAGATCAGTGTTTGGGCAGTGATCGGAGCTCAAAATCTCGTTGGGGGATAAGCTGTGCATGGAGAGCAGCTGAGATTGGGGAAGGTTGGTTGCCGGTGGAGATTAGAGCCAGTAAGATTAATCTAACCTATTCTTTTCATCTGTGATGGATTTTTTGATTGGAAGTTGTGGTATTCGTTTGATTCGGGTGTGTGTGTGTGTGATCGCTGTGAACTTGTGGGTTGTCGATTGATGCGATAGAGTTGAGAATTGGAATTGTGGTGTTCGGATTGTTAGGAATTGAAGCTATGATTTGGAAGTTAATCTGTGATTTGAGTGGTTTATATCATTTCTACTGATTTGGTGTAGATCTATGTTCTGCCGATGGGTTGGTTGTGTGTATGGATTGATCGGTGGAAGATTGGCAACTGTAATCAGTAGGTGTAAATTGTGATGGTGGTTGTAGTAGCTTTGAGGTTGTGTTGCAACGGTGAAATGTATTGGTATAATCTCTGTTTTCCTTTAATTGATTTGTGTAGGAAGTTAGTGGGTTATGATGTATAAGCTCGGGAAGTTGTTAATTAGGTTTTCTGTGGTTGATCTATGTAGTGTATCAGAGTGGGATAGTCGGAGTTGTTAACACGTATTTGTTGGGATGTATACTGAAAGCCTAGCTCTTTTGTATGAACATCTTTATTTTGAAATAAGAATCACATGATCATTGTTTGCATATTTTTATGATTATGCAAAATTGTCTAATATTTTACATTGTAGATAACATAGTGCTTGGTGCGGCACAGAAGATCATGTTATCAGTCCCTTGTAGAATATAAGTAAAGGATCACAACCAAGATGGTTTTGGACAAACCATTGGCATGGTTGTAGTGTAGCTTGGTAATGTTTTGTCTTGAACATAGAGTTACACTAGTACACTTAGGTGTATTGAGCAGGACCGACATAGAGGTGATTCAATTTATTACTGACTACATAATTGAATCGGACCTCGGATATTATGTTGTACATGCTCTTAATCCCGATATAATAATGGGCACATGTACTTAATATTTATTTCTTTGATTTACCAGAGGGTGAGATTTCTATAGATTAAATCAATATGCCCGGTAAGTTGGGAAATGATATTATTTACATGGTGTGCCGTTGATTATAGGAGGAAACCGTGTCCTATATATTAGGTTGATGATGTCCCCTTGAGGAGCTCATAAGGTTCATCATGTAAACCCTACAGGTTAACTTAGTCAACATGATGATAAGGTTGAGTGGTACTACTCGAGGAGTTAGATGTTAATTGATTGATGGTCAGTAAATCAATCAATTGACGGACATTCGATATCTAAAACACGGGGAGATGGATGTACAAATAATATATGGAGCCCATATTAATTTATGGGGGTTGGTGAGGTAGTTCGATGATGATCCTCTAGTGGAATGGAACATCATTGATGGATCAAGTTTGTGTGGTTCCGATCCATCGGGTGGCCAAGACCCAACTCCTCCTCATGGTCCCTATCGTAGCCTAATATAAACCTCATGAAGTCTAGATCAAATGATGGAAAACAAATCTCTAGATCCGACGGTTAGGATTAAATCCCTAGAATCGACGATTGTGATTAAATCTCTAGATCCGACGGTTGGGATTAAAACCCTAGAATCGACGGTTGAGATTAAATCTCTAAATCCGACGGTTGAGATTAAAACCCTAGAACCGACGGTGGAGATTAAACCAAGGCCTAAACCTAACTCTATATAAAAGGGAGAGGAAAGGTTGGATAAGGTGGGCGGCAAGTTTAAAAGATTGATAAAATTTTTTTTCCTAATTCTATGCCACCTTGGGCGGCAAGATTAGAATTAGTTAAAAAAAATTTTAAGATTAGAATTGGTGAAAATTTTTTTTCCTATGCTACCTTGGGCGGCAAGATTATAGGAGGAAATTTTTTTTTACTAATTCCTTGCTACCCTTGGGCGGCAAGAAAATTGGGAATTAGTTCCTATATTTTTGGCTACCTCATCAATAACCAACTTTTTCCTAAGTTCTATAAATAGGGGCTTAGGCTTGGGCGGAAAAAAAAAAGATATGGATTAGGGTTAGGGTTTGGTTGATGGGGTTGGGCGGCTAGGGTTAGGGTTTTGGGATTAGGTTGGGCGGCAACATGGAGATGAAGATCTTCTTCTTCTTTCTTCTAAGTGTTGGCCAGCCACTATCCATGTTCCCTATACCTTGGCCGGAGCTCAACCTATTCTCCTTCCCTTCATCCTTGGCCGAAAATTAGGAAAGCTTTGTCTAGGGTTTGGGCAGCAACAAGGAGGAGGATTGTTTTCCTTTCCTTTCTCCAAGTGTTGGCCGACAATCATACCCTTGGTGTTTCTCTTTCGGTTGGCTTCCATACTCCATTCCATCTTCTCTTTGGACCGGCGGCAAACATCATGCTTGGAGCTTGATGGTTGGTCCTAGATAAGAGATGAGTTTTGTTTCCATTTTGTTCTCTCTATTCTTGGGGCCGGCGGCATCAATCCTTTGTGGATTGGTGGTTGGCTCAAGCAAGAAGGGAAAGAGAGTTCTTCTTTCTTTGGATTGAAGAAGATCTAGGATGATTCAACTTGTGGAGGATCTTCGCCCACACGAAGTCTACAAGGAGGTTAGGACATACGATAGAAGATCAAGAGGCATAAGATCCAACTATTATGGCTATCTTTGGATTGAAGAAGATCTAGGATGCTTCAACTTGTGGAGGATCTTCGCCCACACGAAGTCTACAAGGAGGTTAGGACATACGATAGAAGATCAAGAGGTATAAAAGTTTTATAACTTTTATTATTGTTCTTTGCATGTTCTTATTTGATATGCTAGCTTATGTTCTTTATGTTAGTATATGTTGATTATACTAGTTTACATTTGCATGTATTTGTATAATCATGGACCCCGATAAGAAACACAAAAACCGGCGATCCGTCCGTCGTCTCTTCCGCGGTTAACCGACTAGAAGAGTTGTGTTGCTTGAACAACTAGTTTGTTCAAGCGATCGCTCAAGTCGTTACCACGACGACGAATTGGTTGTGCTTAAGAAACTCATCCCATCCGGATTAGTTTTCATTAGTGAAAATTTTAATCCGGGGACATGGGAGCCGATGAGCATTCTGAGGAATAGCACATTGCCAACAAATGGTATCAGAGCCACGGTTTCCGGTTTTGTGTGTTTTGGATTCGGTTACTTTCACGCACTTATCATATATTGTGTATGTCGGATAATAGTAGGATGTGCGTAGGCTAACTTTTTGGTTGCAGGCATAAGATCCAACTATTATGGCTATATATGTGTGTATGTGATTGCATGTGTGTGTGATTGTATATTATTTGAATCCTCGGGGTTGACGAGGATAAATTAGTATTTAATTTTTATAATTGAATACGGCATTGTTTAGCCACTCTTTATTTTATTTTACTTTCGATCTAGATTTCATGTACACTCCCTCGTGGAGTATAGGATCGATGGATGTAAAATAAAATAGGTTTTATTCTCGGCTCGGATCTCCGGTTGGCTCGTACATGGCGTAGGAGGAGCGGACGAGGTGGCGACACGACGGGACGCATATTGGAGAACAATGCCATAATAGTTGGAAAAATTCTGATTTTTCCATATTTATTGCTGATTTGTTTTATATGCATATTGTGTGTGCTTGAAAATTCCTCATTTTCAATTTACTAGTGGGAGAGGGATATTTTAATTAATTCCCACGGCCTCCATTACAATTTGACCTGTGATGCAACAAACTTGCACGTCGGCTCTGAGTGCCTTCCTCCCCATCAGATGAGTTTGTTTGCGGATCACTAGGTCAAATAATGGTTATAGGAAATTATTTAGGAGCGTGTGTGCTTCCCCATCGGTAAGGCACATAATCCGAGATAATTCCCTTAGTATCGTGTAATGGTGCACACTTAGATCCAAATAAAAAGTATCCTCCCCATCGGAGTCACTGCTTTTATTTGTAGGGCCAAAGAGGAACCAACTATTAATTTTATTTGTCAAAAAGTAAGGTTGACAAGATAATAAAATTAATGGATAAAACCTCCTCTTACAAATGTAGAATTCGTATACGTCCACACTATCGTGGCATGCGATATTCTCGGTGTTTTGAGGTGTTGGTTGATTTCGGAATTTTATTGTTTTGAGGAATCAATAATATTTGAAATCTAAAGTTTTGATCATTGTGATTCTTAGGATTTTCAAAATGACTTTCAGTCCACTTATTATCATGCCGGACTAAGTCCACCTGCAGGGTTTACATGATGAACCTTATGAGCTCCTCAAGGGGACATCATCATCCTAATATATAGGACACGATTTCCTCCTATAATCAACGACACACCATATAAATAATATCATTTCCCAACTTACCGAGCCTATCAATTTAATCTATAAATCTCGCCCATTGGTAAATCAAAGAAATGAATACTAAGTATATGTGCCCGTTATTATATCAGGATTAAGAGCATGTACAATATAATATCTGAGGTCCGATTCGATTATGTAATCAGCAATAAATCGAATCACCTCTAAGTCAGTCCTGCTCAATACACACAAAGTGCACTAGTGTGATTCTATGGTCAAGACAAACCAATACCAAATCACACTACAACCATACCAATGGTTTGTCCAAAGCCATCTCAGTTGTGAGCCTTTACTTATACTTTACAAGGAGCCGATAACATGGTCTACCGTGTGACACCACACACCATGTTATCTACAATGTAATGCATTAGACAATATGCATAACCATAAATATGCAAACAATGATCATGTGATTCTTATTTCAAAAATAAAGATGTCCATACAAAAGATAGACTTTTCAGTATACATCCCAACAATCTCCCACTTATACTAAAAGACTATGCTGTCCTCATACTTCCATACATCTGATTCCCCTTCCCTCCACATGCCTATCAAAAGCTCTCGCATGAAGGGCCATAGTGAAAGGATCTACCGTGTCATCCTCTGATGCAATCTAGGCGACAACAACTTCTACCTCCTTTATGATTTCTCGTATCAGGTGGTACTTGTGTTCTATCTGTTTACTTGCCTTATGGGCTCGTGGTTCCTTCGAGTTTGCAACTGCACCATTATTATCACAATAAATTGTGATAGTTCTGGGCAAACCAGGAATCACATCCAAGTCCATCAAGAAGTTCCTGAGCCACACAACTTCTTTGGCCGCCTCAGAGGCTGCCAGATACTCAGCTTCCATGATAGAGTCCGCCAAGCATTTCTGCTTGACACTCCTCCATACAATGGCTCCACCTCCCAAAGTAAATACAAAACCTGAGGTAGACTTACTATTATCCCTATCTGATTAGAAGTCAGAATCCGTATAACTGACAGGGGTAATTGGTCTGCCAAGTAAACTAGCATATAATCCCTAGTCTTTCTCAGGTACTTCAATATATGCTTTACCGCAGTCCAATGTCCCTGTCCTGGACTACTCTGATATCTGCTGACCATGTCCACTGCAAAGCAGATATCTGCTCTCGTACATAGCATCGCATACATGAGGATTCCTACTGCCGAAGCATATAGAACCCCCTTCATCTCCTCTATCTCCTTAGATGTTCTAGGACAAATCTCCTTAGATAAAGGAACTCCATGCCTGAAAGGTAGAAAACCCTTCTTGGAGTTCTGCATGCTAAAACGATCCCAAATGGTGTCTATGTATGAAGCTTGAGATAAGCACAACATCCTTTTCCTGCGATCCCTTATAACCTTGATCCCAAGGATGTGTCCCACTTCTCTCAAGTCCTTCATATCAAACTGTTTGGACATCTATACCCTTACGTCCGATAACACCTTGACATTGTTGCCAATTAATAAAATGTCATCTACGTATAGTACAAGAAATACCACTACATTTCCATCACATCTCTTGTATACACAAGACTCATCCAGACTTTGATTAAATCCATAAGACTGGATTATCTCATCAAAGCAGATGTTCTAAGACCTCGAAGCTTGCTTCAATCCATAAATGGACCGATTAAGCTTACATACAAGATGCTCTTTGCCCTTTGCAATGAATCCCTCTGGTTGCTTCATATAGATGTTTTCCTCAAGACTTCCATTAAGGAAAGTTATCTTGACATCCATCTGCCACGCCTCATAATCCATATGAGCTACAATGCAGAAGAGAATCCGGATAGACTTAAGCATTGCTACTGGCGAAAAGGTCTCCTCATAATCGATACCCTCTTTCTGAGTATACCCCTTCGCAACAAGCCATGCTTTAAAGGTCTCAACCTTCCCATCTATTCCTCTCTTTCTTTTGTAGATCCACTTACATCCAATGGTTTTTACACCATCGGGTGGTTCTACTAGCTCCCAGACCTGATTTGAATCCATAGATTCAATCTCAGCATTCATTGCACTTCGCTAAGATACTGCATCTTTATCTTGGATTGCCTCGTCATATATCTAGGGATCAGGTTCATGTTCGCCAGAGACTAAATCAGAAGATTCTCCTAAGAACATGAATCTATCAGGCTGTCTCATAACCCTCCCACTACGATGAGGTATCACCTGTGTATCCTCTGTGACACGCGGTGTAGTGACTTGTGGTATATCCTCTTGTACCGGTGGTACTGAAGAAGTGACTTCCCCTTTTATTTCCTCCAGAACAATCTTACTCATGGGCTTGTGGTTCATTACATAGTCTTCCTCTAGAAATCTTTCATTCATGCCAACGATCACCCTCTGATCTCTAGGACTATAAAACAAAGCACCCTTCGTTCCTCTAGGATAGCCAACGAACATGCATACTTTTGTATGAGGTTCCAACTTACCAGCATCTGCCTTCAGCACATGTGCTGGACTCCCCCATATTCGAATATGTCTTAGACTAGGATTTCATCCAGTCCATAATTTTTTGGGAGTAGAAGGCACTGATTTAAATGGAACCAAGTTAAGAATGTACACCGCCGTATCTTAAGCATATCCCCAGAACAAATCTGGCAACTCAGAATAACTCATCATCGATCTAACCATCTCCATAAGAGTCCTATTCCTTCGCTCTGCTACACCATTCTACTGGGGTGTGCCAGGTGCAGACAATTGGGATTGAATCCCAACCTCTGAAAAGTAATTCCTAAACTCTCCCAAGAGGTACTCTTCACCACGATCAGATCGTAGTGTCTTGATACTTTTGCCTTGACATTTCTCCGCATCAACCTTGAATTCTTTGAACTTGTCATAACATTCAGACTTGCGGCGCATCAAGTAAATGTATCCATATCTTGAATAATCATCTATAAAAGAGACGAAATACTCAAAACCCCCTCTAGCCTGGATAGACATAGGACCACACAAATCAGAATGAAGCAATTCCAACACATCTTTGGCTCTATACCCCTTGGCCTTAAAAGGCCTCTTGGTCATTTTACCCTCCAAGCAAGATTCGCAGGTTGGGAAATCTTCCACCACTAATGAACCCAGAGGTCCATCACCTATCAACCTTTGAATTTTGCTTAGGTTAATATGACAAAGTCTAAGATGCCAAAGATATGTTTGGTTCATCTTCGAAGGTTCTTTCTCTTATTGGAATTAGAAGATGAGTTATTAATTTATATTTGCATCGTGGGAGCTTTTGGTTCAAGTGTATATAAATTTCCTATCAATGTACCTGAACAGATAATCTCCCTATTCCTTTTTATAACAACCCTGTCATTAAAAGAAATAGAGTATCCATTCACAAACAATTTAGAAACCGAAATTAAATTCTTTCTAAATAAAGGTACATAAAGGCAATTCTTAAGAACCAAAACTTTATTTTTCTCAAAAGACAAATAAACATCTCCCACTACAACAGCCGCCACCTTCGTGGCATTGCCCAAGTAAATGGTAATCTCCCCTTTAGCTAGTCGTCGGGTTTCCTGGAACCCCTACAAAGTATTACAGATATGATCAGTGACTCTCGTATCTACACACCAAGTGTCGATAGATAACACCGCTAAAATATTTCAACAACTAGACCAAAGGATATACCTTTGTTCTGTTTCGGATTGGGACAACCCTTCTTCCAATGTCCAGTCTGCTTGCAAGTGAAGCACTTGCCTTTCGACTTCTTCACTCGTCCCTGAGATCCTCCCACCACCTTTGCCCCATCTTGTTTCTTCTTCTTCTTGCCTTTCGGCTTAGAATCAGAAACCTTTTGAGCAACCATGGCCTGAGCTTGAGCAAGCCTTTCTGTCGATTGGAGAATGATATCGACCTGGGTTTCCCCATCAATCTCAGCTCCAAGGACTTCCAGCTCATTCGCAGGCTTAGGAGGACACTCTTCGAAGAGTACATACTTGTACTCCTCAGCAGTTGAGACAATATCAAGATTCCTTTTTCCAATCAACATAATTATGTACAGTAAGTTTTTTCTCCTTTAGTATCACAGCAAGTGGATTGAAAGTCATTTTTAAAAAACCTAAGAATCACATAGATCATTACTTTAGATTTCAAAAAATTATTGATTCCTCAAAATATAAAATTTTAAAATCAACCAACACCTCAAAACACCGAGAATATCATATGCCACGATCGTGTGGATGTATACAAATTCTACATTTGTAAGAGGAGGATTTACCCATTAATTTTACTATCTTGTCAACCTAATCTTTTTGACAAATAAAATTAATAGTTGGTTTCTCTTCGGCCCTACAAATAGAAGCAGTGACTCCGATGGGGAAGATACTTATATTTGTATCTAAGTGTTCACCATTACTCGGTACCAAGGAAATTATCTTGGGTTATGTGCCTTCCGATGGGGAAGTACACACGCTCCTTAATAATTTCCTATAACCATATTCGACCTTGTGATCCATAAACAAACTCATCCGATGGGGAGGAAGGCGCTCAGAGGCGATACACAAGTTTGTTTGCATCACATGTCAAATCATAATGGAGGTCGTGGGAATTTATAAAATATCCCTCTCCCACTTAGTAATTTGAAATTGAGGAATTATCTAGCCTATGACATGCATATCAAACAATAAGCAATAAATATGAAAAATAAAAAATTTCCAACTATTATGGCTTTTGTCTTCAATATGTCTCCCGTCATATCGCCATCTCGTCCGCTCCTCCCTACGCTATGTACAAGCCATCCAGAGATCCGAGCCAAAAAAAATATATTTTAATTTACATCCATCGATCCTATTGTAAGATACGAAAAAAAAATTCTCATATGGATTAACCCTTTAATTAATTGGGTTTAATTAGTGGATTAATTGGGCTTAAGAAGTGGGCTAATGAGGTTGATTAGCTAGTTGGATTGAGTCTATTGGGCTGGTTTCGGATTGGGCTAGAATTAGGCATGAATCGGATTGGGCTGGAATTGAGCTTGAACTAGATTGGTTTAAATCAGATTGGATTAGACTTGGGTTGGGCTAACCGAGTCGCTCGAATGACATTTAAAGGTGCAGACGAGCCGTCGACCATCGTGATCTCCTTTTCTTCTCTTCTCCGCCTCGTTCCTGTGCTCCGCACAATTTCCATCGCCGATCTCGTCGGCAATCCAATGAGAGCAGTCGATGACACCGCCACCTGGGTCGATCTCTGGTGGAGGATTTTGGGTCTCGCCTGGGGGGATCTCGACGGTATTTGCGGCGGACGGCGTGTCGCCACCGATGAGTTGCCATCGAAGGTAAGGATCGATCGTTTTCTTCCCTTTCAAGTTGAGATCTACTGCTAGTTGTGGTTTTTGCATTTTAGCTCATATCAGTGTTTGGGCAGTGATCGGAGCTCAAAATCTCGTTGGGGGATAAGCTGTGCATGGAGAGCAGCTGAGATCGGGGAAGGTTGGTTGCCGGTGGAGATTAGAGCCAGTAAGATTAATCTAACCTATTCTTTTCATCTGTGATGGATTTTTTGATTGGAAGTTGTGGTATTCGTTTGATTCGGGTGTGTGTGTGTGATCGCTGTGAACTTGTGGGTTGTCGATTGATGCGATAGAGTTGAGAATTGGAATTGTGGTGTTTGGATTGTTAGGAATTGAAGCTATGATTTGGAAGTTAATCTGTGATTTGAGTGGTTTATATCATTTCTACTGATTTGGTGTAGATCTATGTTCTGCCGATGGGTTGGTTGTGTGTATGGATTGATCGGTGGAAGATTGGCGGCTGTAATCAGTAGGTGTAAATTGTGATGGTGGTTGTAGTAGCTTTGAGGTTGTGTTGCAACGGTGAAATGTATTGGTATAATCTCTGTTTTCCTTTAATTGATTTGTGTAGGAAGTTAGTGGGTTATGATGTATAAGCTCGGGAAGTTGTTAATTAGGTTTTCTGTGGTTGATCTATGTAGTGTATCAGAGTGGGATAGTCAGAGTTGTTAACACGTATTTGTTGGGATGTATACTGAAAGCCTAGCTCTTTTGTATGAACATCTTTATTTTGAAATAAGAATCACATGATCATTGTTTGCATATTTTTATGATTATGCAAAATTGTCTAATATTTTACATTGTAGATAACATAGTGCTTGGTGCGGCACAGAAGATCATGTTATCAGTCCCTTGTAGAAAATAAGTAAAGGATCACAACCAAGATGGTTTTGGACAAACCATTGGCATGGTTGTAGTGTAGCTTGGTATTGTTTTGTCTTGAACATAGAGTTACACTAGTACACTTAGGTGTATTGAGCAGGATCGACATAGAGGTGATTCAATTTATTGCTGACTACATAATTGAATCGGACCTCGGATATTATGTTGTACATGCTCTTAATCCCGATATAATAATGGGCACATGTACTTAATATTTATTTCTTTAATTTACCAGAGGGTGAGATTTCTATGGATTAAATCAATATGCCCGGTAAGTTGGGAAATGATATTATTTACATGGTGTGCCGTTGATTATAGGAGGAAACCGTGTCCTATATATTAGGTTGATGATGTCCCCTTGAGGAGCTCATAAGGTTCATCATGTAAACCCTACAGGTTGACTTAGTCAACATGATGATAAGGTTGAGTGGTACTACTCGAGGAGTTAGATGTTAATTGATTGATGGTCAGTAAATCAATCAATTGATGGACATTCGATATCTTAAACACGGGGAGATGGATGTACAAATAATATATGGAGCCCATATTAATTTATGGGGGTTGGTGAGGTAGTTCGATGATGATCCTCTAGTGGAATGGAACATCATTGATGGATCAAGTTTGTGTGGTTCCGATCCATCGGGTGGCCAAGACCCAACTCCTCCTCATGGTCCCTATCGTAGCCTAATATAAACCTCATGAAGTCTAGATCAAATGATGGAAAACAAATCTCTAGATCCGACGGTTAGGATTAAATCCCTAGAATCGACGATTGTGATTAAATCTCTAGATCCGACGGTTGGGATTAAAACCCTAGAATCGACGGTTGAGATTAAATCTCTAAATCCGACGGTTGAGATTAAAACCCTAGAACCGACAGTGGAGATTAAACCAAGGCCTAAACCTAACTCTATATAAAAGGGAGAGGAAAGGTTGGATAAGGTGGGCGGCAAGTTTAAAAGATTGATAAATTTTTTTTCCTAATTCTATGCCACCTTGGGCGGCAAGATTAGAATTAGTTAAAAAAAATTTTAAGATTAGAATTGGTGAAAAATTTTTTTCCTATGCTACCTTGGGCGGCAAGATTATAGGAGGAAATTTTTTTTTTACTAATTCCTTGCTACCCTTGGGCGGCAAGAAAATTGGGAATTAGTTCCTATATTTTTGGCTACCTCATCAATAACCAACTTTTTCCTAAGTTCTATAAATAGGGGCTTAGGCTTGGGCGAAAAAAAAAAAAGATATGGATTAGGGTTAGGGTTTGGTTGATGGGGTTGGGCGGCTAGGGTTAGGGTTTTGGGATTAGGTTGGGCGGCAACATGGAGATGAAGATCTTCTTCTTTCTTCTAAGTGTTGGCCAGCCACTATCCATGTTCCCTATACCTTGGCCGAAGCTCAACCTATTCTCCTTCCCTTCATCCTTGGCCGAAAATTAGGAAAGCTTTGTCTAGGGTTTGGGCAGCAACAAGGAGGAGGATTGTTTTCCTTTCCTTTCTCCAAGTGTTGGCCGACGCCCATACCCTTGGTGTTTCTCTTTCGGTTGGCTTCCATACTCCATTCCATCTTCTCTTTGGACCGGCGGCAAACATCATGCTTGGAGCTTGATGGTTGGTCCTAGATAAGAGATGAGTTTTGTTTCCATTTTGTTCTCTCTATTCTTGGGGTTTCATGCATCAATCCTTTGTGGATTGGTGGTTGGCTCAAGCAAGAAGGGAAAGAGAGTTCTTCTTTCTTTGGATTGAAGAAGATCTAGGATGCTTCAACTTGTGGAGGATCTTCGCCCACACGAAGTCTACAAGGAGGTTAGGACATACGATAGAAGATCAAGAGGCATAAGATCCAACTATTATGGCTATCTTTGGATTGAAGAAGATCTAGGATGCTTCAACTTGTGGAGGATCTTCGCCCACACGAAGTCTACAAGGAGGTTAGGACATACGATAGAAGATCAAGAGGTATAAAAGTTTTATAACTTTTATTATTGTTCTTTGCATGTTCTTATTTGATATGCTAGCTTATGTTCTTTATGTTAGTATATGTTGATTATACTAGTTTACATTTGCATGTATTTGTATAATCATGGACCCCGATAAGAAACACAAAAACCGGCGATCCGTCCGTCGTCTCTTCCGCGGTTAACCGACTAGAAGAGTTGTGTTGCTTGAACAACTAGTTTGTTCAAGCGATCGCTCAAGTCGTTAGCACGACGACGAATTGGTTGTGCTTAAGAAACTCATCCCATCCGGATTAGTTTTCATTAGTGAAAATTTTAATCCGGGGACATGGGAGCCGATGAGCATTCTGAGGAATAGCACATTGCCAACAAATGGTATCAGAGCCACGGTTTCCGGTTTTGTGTGTTTTGGATTCGGTTACTTTCACGCACTTATCATATATTGTGTATGTCAGATAATAGTAGGATGTGCGTAGGCTAACTTTTTGGTTGCAGGCATAAGATCCAACTATTATGGCTATATATGTGTGTATGTGATTGCATGTGTGTGTGATTGTATATTATTTGAATCCTCGGGGTTGACGAGGATAAATTAGTATTTAATTTTTGTAATTGAATACGACATTGTTTAGCCACTCTTTATTTTATTTTACTTTCGATCTAGATTTCATGTACACTCCCTCGTGGAGTATAGGATCGATGGATGTAAAATAAAATAGGTTTTATTCTCGGCTCGGATCTCCGGTTGGCTCGTACATGGCGTAGGAGGAGAGGACGAGGTGGCGACACGACGGGACGCATATTGGAGAACAATGCCATAATAGTTGGAAAAATTCTGATTTTTCCATATTTATTGCTGATTTGTTTTATATGCATGTTGTGTGTGCTTGAAAATTCCTCATTTTCAATTTACTAAGTGGGAGAGGGATATTTTAATTAATTCCCACGGCCTCCATTACAATTTGACCTGTGATGCAACAAACTTGCACGTCGGCTCTGAGTGCCTTCCTCCCCATTAGATGAGTTTGTTTGCGGATCACTAGGTCAAATAATGGTTATAGGAAATTATTTAGGAGCGTGTGTGCTTCCCCATCGGTAAGGCACATAATCCGAGATAATTCCCTTAGTATCGTGTAATGGTGCACACTTAGATGCAAATAAAAAGTATCCTCCCCATCGGAGTCACTGCTTTTATTTGTAGGGCCAAAGAGGAACCAACTATTAATTTTATTTTTCAAAAAGTAAGGTTGACAAGATAATAAAATTAATGGATAAAACCTCCTCTTACAAATGTAGAATTCGTATACGTCCACACTATCGTGGCATGCGATATTCTCGGTGTTTTGAGGTGTTGGTTGATTTCGGAATTTTATTGTTTTGAGGAATCAATAATATTTGAAATCTAAAGTTTTGATCATTGTGATTCTTAGGATTTTTAAAATGACTTTCAGTCCACTTATTTTGATACTAAAGGAAATAAACTTACTGTAACCAAATAATGTTGATTGGAAAAGAATCTAGATGTTGTCTTATCTGCTAAGAAGTACAAGTATACACTCTTCAAAGAGTGTCCTCAAGCCATGGTTGCTCAAAAGGTTTCTACTTCTAAGCCGAAAGGCAAGAAGAAGGAGAAACAGGGTGGAGCAAACGTGGTGGGAGGATCTCAGGGAGGAGTGAAGAAGCCGAAAGGCAAGTACTTCACTTACTAGCAGGATGGACATTGGAAGAAAGACTGTCCCAATCCAAAGAAGAACATGTTGGGTTTCCAGCACCGCGGCATGTGTGTGTTCGATCATGTTTCGTAAACATGAACACAGCGGAAGCAATAAAATAATAAATACTCCTATTTATTACAACACACACAACACACGCATGCATATTACAACAAGTGTAGACATAACCGTAAATTTAAATTTGCAATAAAAGGAAATTTATCTACGTTATACCTTTCGTAGATATTTAGCGGGAACAGCATCAACCGGAACGATTCTCGCTAGAATCGTCTCTATCCGTATCCACGCCGAGTTCCTCGGGATGACTTCGCTAAGCCACAAGCTTCGTCTTCGTATGGGTTACTAGCCTCGTGTTGAAGACGACGTGATCGAGAGATGATTACGATCCGAATCCAAATTCGGATCCTAAGACGAGTCCTCAAAACTCGCTTCTCCGGAGAGGTATTTGTCAACCGATTGACGAATCCTTCGTCCTCCACCTCAGAGGATTACCGGAGATCGAATCCCCGGTAATTTAGCCGCTGTCGGAACTCTAACCGTCGTTCAAACGATGCTCCGACGAGAGGAGAAGAAGCTATCAAGAAAACTAGACAGCTTGGTGGAGGAGATAGGCGCCAGCAAACAAAGGAAGCCAAGTGCTCACCTTGATGCTAAACCTAAGGAGGATCGCCGGAACTCTTCCGGCAGCAGCTCGACGCCGGCGAGGAGGAAGGAAGCAGCCTTCTGGATGCCGGTTGGAGGAGCTATGGGCTGGGCGGCAAGAGAAGTTGGCGCCAACTCAAAAGGGGAGATGAGGTGGGCGGCCAAACTAGGGTTGCCTCTTCATTAGTTCTTAACAAACCCTAAAACTCGTTTTTATAGAGAACTAATTCTCTTAATGGTTATTGGATCATAACCATTAGGCCCGTTAACCCGCTCCATTAAGATAAGTTAAAATAAACCAAACCATGATGGTTTATTTTAAGTTAAAATGAACCGAACCAACTTTTGGTTCATTCGTTTAAAATAAACCAAACCCTTTGGTTTATTGTCCTCCATTGGATTAGAACCAAACCATTTTGGTCCATCCATTATGTCTTCATAAGACACGGCTCATCCACGCTTCCATTGCGACTGAAACGATTTCATACTCGCTCGACCAAACTTAGTTTCTCTCGGTCTGAGAATCCCATTCTCAAGCTCGTTTTAAATCCTTTGGATTACGCTCGTTATGCGTGTGACCAAATAGGTTCTCGGTTTATGTTGGCCGTCTATAATTAACCATTAATTATAGAACGATCATGAGTGGCACCTAGTAGTACATCATGATCCCCAATTAACCGAAAAGATCAAGTTGATCGAACTATTTCAAACCCTTGAGCTCGAATGATTCGTGCCCCATTCCCTTCACTCATCTTATACCCACTTGGTTCAGGACATGGTCTATAGTGTGTCCCCACTAGGTGACTACGTCACACCTAGCCCAAGTATCATTTCCTCGTCCTGATTCTAGTTACTCCACATGTATCGAAGAGTACCTTACTCTAAACATGTAATGCTTTGGCAAAGACTTTAGTAACAATCCGACGAGAGGCCATGGGTATACATCTCCTCGCAAGGAGTGGTGAATCCTTTATAGGCTATTCAAACACCTTCGATCACTTCGACTTATACCCAATCATCCCGGGTCCACATCTCCTTAGAGATGTTTGCTTAAGATGTCAAAGCATAAGTCTCCATGATCAAGATGACTTGAATACCGCAAGTCAAAGGAACCTCGCACTTAAGCCACAGTAAGAACTTCATTGACATATCTATATATGCAGAGAACCATATGAAGTCTTACGGCTGGTCACTCCAATGAACTAGTTACCATAACTAGCATCCACGATTAACTCCGGACATCACTATGTCTCCAGCCAGTGAGAATCAGCTGCTTGGATACACCAAGGAGTATACCTCGTGCTAGTCTCGACAGAATTGATGGTGTCCAAATCCATCAATTCATCGACTAGGGATAATTTCGATACATCACAATTACACATGTAGAGATACTCACTAGTTGTGATCCAATCACAAATTCTCTCATGCTGTGAATCGTATCGTGGACATTAAGTAAATGAGTTTAAGATCCAATCAAATACATAAAATATGTATACTCAAATAGTGAATCTTCATTTATCATATAAATGGTTCATACATAAGGCGATTGCCTTAGGACATCTCTCATATATTACTAACAGACTCCCACTTGGCCTAATGCCAATTGCTACGGTATCCAATACCATAAGCTCTAACATGACCCTTAAACTTATTTTGAGGTAATGCCTTAGTCAAGGGATCCGCTAAGTTCCTTTCAGTGGGAATTTTCTCGATTTGTATTTCGTTCCTACTGATGATCTCTCTGATAAGATGATAGCGGCGAAGCACATGTTTGGATCATTGATGAGACCACATCAAGTTCATAGATGAACTACTTGATCCAAACCGCTTCCTTTGCTGCTTCCAAAGCTGCAACGTATTCTGCCTTAGTGGCAGAATCCGCTATTGCGTCAAGCTTGGAACCTTTCCAACTTATTGCGCCTCCATTCTAGGTGAATACATACCCAGACTGAGACATGGAATCATCCTTGTCTGTCTGGAGCTGGCATCCGTATACCCGCGTATCACCATGTCCCCTTCTCCATATATTAGGAACACATCCTTAGTTCTTCTCAAGTACTTAAGGATCGTCTTAACAGCCGCCCAATGATCCATTCCTGGATCGGACTGGTATCTGCTCGTGACACTCAGAGCGTACGATACATCGGGCCTTGTACATAACATATCATACATGATAGATCCTATTGTGGATGCATAGGGAATCTTACTCATGCAAATCCTCTTATCTTCTGTGCGCGGACACATAGACTTCGAAAGGTGTACCCCATGCCTGATGGGTAAGAAACCTTTCTTGGATTCCGACATGCTAAACCTCTTTAGCACTCGGTCTATATATGTAGACTGCGAAAGACCAAGCAACCGTTTCGATCTATCTCTATAGATTTTAATCCCGAGGATGTAGGTTGCTTCTCCCAGGTCTTTCATGGAGAATGTCTTGGATAACCAAACCTTCACTGACTGTAAGATTGAAACATCGTTTCCTATAAGTAGTATGTCATCGACATACAATACTAGGAACACGAATGCACTCCCACTAACCTTCTTGTATACACAAGGTTCATTTGGATTTTGTGAGAAATCAAACTTTTTGATGGTCTCATCAAAACAGATATTCCAGCTCCTGGATGCTTGCTTCAATCCATAAATGGACCGTCGCAATTTGCATACCTTGGTTTTATCAACCGATGTGAAACCCTCAGGCTGTATCATATACACGTCCTCGAGCAGGTTTCCATTAAGGAAAGTTGTTTTCACATCCATCTGCCATATCTCATAATCATAATGAGCCGCTATGGCCAGGATCATCCAAATGGATTTAAGCATAGCTACAGGCGAATAGGTTTCGTCATAATCAACACCTTGTTTTTGACGATATCTTTTCGCCACCAATCTAGCCTTATAGGTAATCACATTACCATCCATGTTGGTTTTTCTTCTTGAAAACCCACTTGCACCCTATAGGATTTATCACTTCAGGTGGGTCAACCAAGTTCCAAACTTGGTTTTCATACATGGAATCCATTTCCGACTTCATGGCACCAAGCCACTTATCCCTTTCTGAACTTGTCAGTACTTCTTCATAACTGGTAGGCTCCTCATCATCAATGAGTAACACGTCGTTCGATTCACTTACGAGAAATCCATATCTCTCAGGAATATTGCGTGTTCTACCAGATCTATGAAGATGTGGTGTTACAATAGGTCCAGCCGATTGCTCATCACTATGAGTTGTCGGCTGTTGTGCTTCACCAGGTATCTCATTAATGTCTATTTGAGTCTCTCGAGCCTCCTCAAGCTCGACGACACTCCCACTGTTTTCTTGCAAGAGAAACTCTTTCTCTAGAAACACAGCATGCCTTGAAACAAACACCTTTTGTTCCACAGGATGATAGAATTGGTAACCCCTTGTTTCCTTAGGGTATCCAATAAATAGACATTTATCAGACTTAGCATCCAATTTGTCGTCTGATCCGCTTCACATAAGCGAGACAACCCCATATCTTCAAGTAAGATACATGAGGTTTCTTACTATTCCATATCTCATATGGAGTAGTTGAGACTACCTTGGTAGGTATTACATTTAACAAGTAAGCATGTCTGAAGTCATAGCCCCAAAGGACTTGGGAAGAGTTGCATGATTCATCATTGACTGACCATGTCCAACAAGATCGATTCGCCTCTCGGATACACCATTATCTTTGTGGTGTATAGGGCGGAGTCCATTGAGACAATATGCCATTGTCTCTTAGATAATCAAGAAACTCTTGACTTAAGTATTCACCACCTCGATCCGTCGAAGTATTTTAATACTCTTATCATTTTGTTTCTCTACTTCATTTCTGAATTCTTTGAACCTTTCAAAGGCTTCAGACTTGTGTTTCATCAAGAACACATACCCAAACCGTGAGTGATCATCGGTGAAGGTAATTAAGTAGCTATAGCCTCCTAATGCTTGAGTTGACATAGGTCCACATACATCAGAATGTATGAGACCAATTAACTCTCACTCGTTCACCCTTTCGGTAAAGGTAACTTAGTCATCTTGCCTTTTAAGCATGATTAAAATGTATCGTATGAATCCAATTCAAACGATTCCAGAATTCCACATCGGTGTAATTCGGACATGCGTTTCTTGCTTACATGGCCAAGACGACAATGCCACATGTAGGAGTCTATTTGATTATCCTTTCGAGCACGCTTGTTGCTCGCCGATATTGAAAATATCCTTTGGATCGTCAGCGTATAAACACCATTGCTTAAAGTTCCGGTCCTTAAAGAACTCCATTCAAAGTTATGTAACAACAATTGTTACTAAAAGTCAAATGGTACCCATTTCTATTTAAACAAGAAATAGAAATGATGTTCTTTATCAACGAAGGAACATAAAAGCAATTGTCGATTCTAAGACAAGTCCTATAGGAGTTCCAACAAATACGTTAGATGGCGAGTCGTGACCTTTGCTCCATTCCCAACACGTAAATTTGACTCTCCTTGTGAGTCTTCTTCTATTCCTTAGCCCATGTATGTCATTACATATATGAGCCACACCAGTATCAAATACCCAAGTGTCTGAGGAAATAGAATGACAATCAATAAAGAAGATTTCTGAAGAAGATGGGGCATCCGATGCCTTATCCTTCTTCACGGACTCAAGATAAATCTTGCACTTTCTTCGCAAATGGCCCTACTTGCCATAATGATGGCAAGTTTCCTTTTGTGCTAGTTCTACCTTCTTAGCCTTTCTCTTCTTTCCCTTCTGCTGTTCCTTTGATTTCCTCTTAGAACCTTTCTTTGAGGAATCAACTAATAGCACCGTCCCCTGCTCATGCTTCTCAGAAGACTCCACAGTCTTCAGCATATTGGCGATACCACGCAGATGAACCTTCTAGCATCTCAGAGGTGAAGAGGAGCTTTGAGACTTCGAACCTTTCGAATCTCACTTGCTCATCAACCAACTCACAAAGATGAAGGACTACGATATGAGCATCCATATGCTCATGCTGCTTTCGTAGCTTGGGTTCCATCGCGGCTAACATGATGCAACTCATTTGTTCAGAATCACTCACATGTTTCTGATAGGCCAACAATTGGTCCAGAGTTGCATCGTCACTAGGACAGGCGGGAAGAGGCTGTTCGAGGACATTTGCAAGCTTTTCAACCTTGAGAACAATTCTCAAGCTTCTAAGCCAGTCCAAGAAGCTCGGCCTAGTCAATTTATTTGAATCCAAAATGGAACGCAATTCAAAGACATCATGATCAATCTTAGAAATACAAAACGAGCATATATGAGATAGATGATTTTAAAATGCATCAATATACATTTATAAATCCCATTCATTTTTCGAATTTCAAAAACCCCAAAATCACTTCGGGAGATCGTAGGTCCATCTCCGAATGGGCTGATATCCATCATAATTATGAACAACCTTGGAGAGAGTCCAACAAGCCATTCATAACTACGACGGTAGGTATCAACTATACCGATTGCATATCACGTATATGCAACTATCACAATGTGCTATCAACTAATTGAATGTTCACACATACATCGGGTTGTTAACACATTAACAAGTATGCATCATATGCATAGCACCCAACTTCACCTCCCTTTACATCGACCTTGGAGAGAGTCCAACAAGCCGATGCTCCAGGTTAAAGCCAACCCATTAATCGGGACATAGTTTTAATATGGTTAGAGCACATTCAACCAATTAGCCCAGCTTGGAGAGAGTCCAACAACCAAAGCTAACGATTGACCTCTGACTCTTACCATATTAGTATTAAACTATTCCATGGATTGAACATATTCGGGTTCGAGCCGGGCTTAGAGAGAGTCCAACAACCCAAACAAGAAACGGAACTCTGGTTCTAACCATATTAATGGAAGGTGTAGGCCTTAATATTGTTTAAGGGTTTTTATGTCTCATCCTCTTTGCATGCAAATAACTATTATCTACATGGCATGGCATACATCTACATGTCACGACACGCATGGCATAATGTTATGCATCTAATGCAATTACATGGCATACAATTATGTCATGTATATATTTCGTTATATGTTATAACTATTTATGGAAATAAAATATGTTTAAGATTTGATTCTCCAAATCAAATCATAATTAAATTAGGAAACAAATTTCCAAATCTAATCACATATTTTATTCATGGAATTATTTGATTAAGGAAAATCTATTTAGGAAACCAATTTCCTAAATCATTAAAACTACTTATGGAAATAAAATATTTTAAGATTTGATTTCCCAAATCAAATCATGATTAAATTAGGAAACAAATTTTCAGAATCTAATCAAATATTTTATTTATGGAAAATATCAATTTCCATAAATACTTCCAACTTTCAAAAAGTGGAAGATTTCCATAAATACTTCTAGACTTTCCAAAATTGAAAAATTTCCATAAATACTTCTAAATTTCCAAAATTAGAAAATTTCCAGAAATACATTATGACTATCGCAAAACCATTTTTACGATTATGTGAAACACAACTGGAGCTCTGATACCCTTTGTTGGGTTTAGGCACCTTGGCGTGTGTGTGTGTTCGATCATGTTTCGTAAACATGAACACAGCGGAAGCAATAAAAATAATAAATACTCCTATTTATTACAACACACACAACACACGCATGCATATTACAACAAGTGTAGACATAACCGTAAATTTAAATTTGCAATAAAAGGAAATTTATCTACGTTATACCTTCGTAGATATGGCGTGTGCGGAGCAGCATCAGGAGCGATCTCGCTAGAATCGTCTCTATCCGTATCCACTCGAGTTCCTCGGGATGACTTAGCTAAGCCAGCCGTCTTCATGGGTTACTAGCCTCGTGTTGAAGATGGCGTGATCGAGAGATGATCACGATCGAATCAAATTCGGATCCTAAAGCGAATCCTCAAAACTTCGCTTCTCCGGAGAGATATTCGTCAACCGATTGGCGAATCCTTCATCCTCCACCTCAGAGGATTGCGGAGATCGAATCCCGGTAATTTAGCGCTGTCGGAGCTCTAACCGTCATCAAGCGATGCTCCGATGAGAGGAGAAAAGCTGTCAGAAAACTGGACAGCTTTGGTGGAGAGAGATAGCGCCCGGCCAACAAAGGAAGCCAAGTGCTCACCTTGATGCCAAACCTAAGGAGGATCACCGGAACTCTTCCGGCAGCAGCTCGGCTTGGCGGAGGAAGGCAGCCTTCTGGGCCTTGGTTGGAGGACTATGGGTGGCGGCAAGAGAAGTTGGCGCCAACTCAAAAGGGGAGATGAGGTGGCGGAAACTAGGGTTGCCTCTTCATTAGTTCTTAACAAACCCTAAAACCCTTTTTTATAGAGAACTAATTCTCTTAATGGTTATTGGATCATAACCATTAGGCCCGTTAACCCGCTCCATTAAGATAAGTTAAAATAAACCAAACCATGATGGTTTATTTTAAGTTAAAACGAACCGAACCAACTTTTGGTTCATTAGTTTAAAATAAACCAAACCCTTTGGTTTATTCTCCTCCATTGGATTAGAACCAAACCATTTTGGTTCATCCATTATGTCTTCATAAGACACGGCCCATCCACGCTTCCATTGCGGTGAACGATTTCATGCTCGCTTTATGTTTGGTCAACCAAACCTAGTTTCTCTCGATGCGAGAATCCCATTCTCAAGCTCGTTTTAAATCCTTTGGATTACACTCGTTGTGCGTGTGACCAAATAGGTTCTCGGTTTATGTTGGCCGTCTATAATTAACCATTAATTATAGAGCGATCATGAGTGGCACCTAGTAGTACATCATGATCCCCAATTAAGAAAAGATCAGCGGTTGATCGAACTATTTACGAAACCCTTGATGGCTCGAATGATAGTGCCCCATTCCCTTCACTCATCTTATACCCACTTGGTTCAGGACATGGTCTATTAGTGTCGAGTCCCCACTAGGTGACTCGTCACACCTAGCCCAAGTATCATTTCCTCGTCCTCAGTTCTAGTTACTCCACATGTATCGAAGAGTACCTTACTCTAAACATGTAATGCTTTGGCCAAAGACTTTAGTAACAATCCGACGAGAGGCCATGGGTATACATCTCCTCGCAAAGAGTGGTGAATCCTTTATAGGCTATTCAAACACCTTCGATCACTTCGACTTATACCCAATCATCCCGGGTCCACATCTCCTTAGAGATGTTTGCTTAAGATGTCAAAGCATAAGTCTCCATGATCAAGATGACTTGAATACTGTAAGTCAAAGGAACATCGCACTTAAGCCACAGTAAGAACTTCATTGACATATCTATATATGCAGAGAACCATATGAAGTCTTACGGCTGGTCACTCCAATGAACTAGTTACCATAACTAGCATCCATGATTAACTCCGGACATCACTATGTCTCCAGCCAATGAGAATCAGCTGCTTGGATACACCAAGGAGTATACCTCGTGCTAGTCTCGACAGAATTGATGGTGTCCAAATCCATCAATTCATCGACTAGGGATAATTCCGATACATCACAATTACACATGTAGAGATACTCACTAGTTGTGATCCAATCACAAATTCTCTCATGCTGTGAATCGTATCGTGGACATTCAGTAAATGAGTTTAAGATCCAATCAAATACATAAAACATGTATACTCAAATAGTGAATCTTCATTTATCATATAAATGGTTCATACATTAGGCGATTGCCTTAGGACATCTCTCATATATTACTAACAGAACAAAGGTATATCCTTTGGTCCAGTCGTTGAAACATGGTTAGAGGCATTATCTACCGGCACCTGGTGTGTAGATACGAGAGACACTAATCATGTCTGCAACACTTTGCAGGGGTTCCAGGAAACCCGACGACTAGCTAAAGGGGATATTACCATTTACTTGGGCAATGCCATGAAGATGGCGGATATTGCAGTGGGAGATGTTTTATTTATCTTTTGAGAAAAATAAAGGTTTTGGTTCTTAAGATTTTCCTTTATGTACCCTTATTTAGAAAGAATTAATTTTGGTTTCTAAATTTGTTCTAGATGGATAATCTATTTCTTTTGATGACAGATATGTTATAAAAGGAATAGGGACATTATCTATTCAGGTACATAGATAGGAAATTTATAACTTGAACCACGAGCTCCCATGGTGCAAATAGAAGTTATTAACTCATCTTCTAAGTCTAATAAGAGAAAAGAACCTTCGAAGATGAACCAAACATATCTTTGGGATCTTAGGCTTGGTCATATTAACCTAAGTAGAATTCAAAGGTTGATAGCTGATGGACCTTTGGGTTCATAAGTGGTGGAGCATCTCCCAACCTGCGAATCTTGCTTGGAGGGTAAGATGACCAAGAGGCCTTTCAAGGCCAAGGGGTATAGATCCAAAGATGTGTTGGAATTGATTCATTCTGATTTGTATGGTCCTATGTCTATCTAGACAAGAGGTAGTTTTGAATATTTTGTCTTTTTCATAGACAATTATGGAGATGATTATGGTGGTGAGTACCTCTTGGGAGAGTTTAGGAACTACTTATCAGAGGCTGGGATTCAATCCCAAATTGACTGCACCTGGCACACCCCAGCAGAACGGTGTAGCAGAGCGAAGGAATATGACTCTTATGGAGATGATTAGATCGATGATGAGTTATTCTGACTTGTTTTATAGTCCTAGAGATCAGAGAGTGATCGTTAACACGAATGCCAGATTTCTAGAGGAAGACTATGTGATAAGCCACAAGCCCAAGAGTAAAATTGTTCTGGAGGAGTTAAAAGGGAAGTCACTTCTTTAGTACCACCGGTACAAGAGGACTTACCACATGTCACTGCACCGCGTGTTACAAAGGATACACAGAAGATACCTCGTCGTAGTGGGAGGGTTGTTAGACAACCTCTTAGATTCATGTTTTTGGACAAATCTTCTGATTTGGTCCCTAGCAAACATGAACCTGATCCCTAGACATACGACGAGGCAATCCAAGATATAAATACAGCATCTTTGCAAAGTGCAATGAATACTGAGATTGAATCTATGGATTCAAGTCAGGTCTGGGAGCTCTTATGCATTGCAGCTCATATGGATTATGAGGTGTGATAGATGGATGTCAAGACAGTTTCCTTAATGGAAGTCTTGAGGAAAACATCTATATGAAGCGACCAGAGGGATTCATTGCTAAGGGCAAATAGCGTATTGTATGTAAGCTTAATCGGTCCGTTTATGGACTGAAGCAAGCTTTGAGGTCTTGGAACATCCGCTTTGATGAGGTAAATCCAGACTTATGGATTTATTCAAAGTACGGATGAGTCTTGTGTATATCAGAGATGTGACAGAAATGTAGTGGTATTTTTGTACTATACGTAGATGACATTTTGGTGGTTGGCGACAACATCAAAGTGTTATCAGACGTAAGGGTATGGTTGTCCAAACAGTTTGATATGAAGGACTTGGGAGAAGTGGGTCACAACCTTGGGATCAAGGTTGTTGTGCTTATCCCAAGCTTCATACAAAGATATGATGGTGGATCGTTTTAGCATACAAAACTCCAAGAAGGGTTTTCTACCTTTCAGGCATGGAGTTCCTTTATCTAAGGAGATGTGTCCTAGATCATCTGAAAAGATAGAGGAGATATAGGCAGTTCCTTATGCTTCGGCAGTAGAAATCCTAATGTATGCTATGTATGAGACCAGATATCTGCTTTGTCATAGGCAAGGTCAGCAGATATCAGAGTAATCTAGGACAGGGACATTGAACTGTGGTAAAGCATATATTGTAGTGCCTGAGAAGGACTAGGGATTATATGCTAGTTTATCGGGCAGACCAATTACTCCTTGTGGGTTACACGGATTCTGATTTCCAATCTGATAGGGATAACAGTAAGTCTACCTCAGGTTTTGTGTTTACTTTAGGAGGTGGAGCCATTGTATGGAGGAGTGCCCAGCAGAAATGCGTGGCAGACTCCACCATGGAAGCTGAGTATTTGGCAGCCTTTGAGGCAGCCAAAGAAGCTGTGTGGCTTAGGAACTTCCTGATGGACTTGGATGTGATTCCTGGTTTGCCCAGAACTATCACAATTAATTGTGATAATAATGGTGCAGTTGCAAACTCGAAGGAACCACGAGCCCATAAGGCTAGTAAACACATAGAGTGCAAGTACCACCTGATACGAGAAATCGTAAAGGAGGTAGAAGTTGCTGTCGCCTAGATTGCATCAGAGGATGACCTGGTAGACCCTTTCACTAAAGCCCTTCTTGCAAGATCTTTGATAGGCAAGTGAAGGGAAGGGGAATCAGATGTATGGCAGTATGAGGATAGCATAGTCTTTTAGTATAAGTGGGAGATTGTTGGGATGTATACTGAAAGCCTAGCTCTTTTGTATGAACATCTTTATATTGAAATAAGAATCACATGATCATTGTTTGCATATTTTTATGATTATGCAAAATTGTCTAATATTTTTTACATTGTAGATAACATGGTACTTGGTGCGGCACAGAAGATCATGTTATCAGTCCCTTGTAGAATATAAGTAAAGGCTCACAACCAAGATGGTTTTGGACAAACCATTGGCATGGTTATAGTGTAGCTTGGTATTGTTTTATCTTGAACATAGAGTTACACTAGTACACTTAGGTATATTGAGCAGGACCGACATAGAGGTGATTCAATTTATTGCTGACTACATAATTGAATCGGACCTCGGATATTATGTTGTACATGCTCTTAATCCCGATATAATAACGGGCACATGTACTTAATATTTATTTCTTTGATTTACCAGAGGGTGAGATTTCTATGGATTAAATCAATATGCCCTGTAAGTTGGGAAATGATATTATTTACATAGTGTGCCGTTGATTATAGGAGGAAACCGTGTCCTATATATTAGGTTGATGATGTCCCTTTGAGGAGCTCATAAGGTTCATCATGTAAACCCTGCAGGTTGACTTAGTCAACATGATGATAAGGTTGAGTGGTACTACTCGAGGAGTTAGATGTTAATTGATTGATGGTCAGTAAATCAATCAATTGACGGACATTCGATATCTTAAACACGGGGAGATGGATGTACAAATAATATATGGAGCCCATATTAATTTATGGGGGTTGGTGAGGTAGTTCGATGATGATCCTCTAGTGGAATGGAACATCATTGATGGATCAAGTTTTTGTGGTTCCGATCCATCGGGTGGCCAAGACCCAACTCCTCCTCATGGTCCCTATCGTAGCCTAATATAAACCTCATGAAGTCTAGGTCAAATGATGGAAAACAAATCTCTAGATCCGACGGTTAGGATTAAATCCCTAGAACCGATTGTTGAGATTAAATCTCTAGATCCAACGGTTGGGATTAAAACCCTAGAACCGACGGTTGAGATTAAATCTCTAAATCCAACGGTTGAGATTAAAACCCTAGAACCGATGGTGGAGATTAAACCAAGGCCTAAACCTAACTCTATATAAAAGGGAGAGGAAAGGTTGGATAAGGTGGGCGGCAAGTTTAAAAGATTGATAAAATTTTTTTTCCTAATTCTATGCCACCTTGGGCGGCAAGATTAGAATTAGTTAAAAAAAAATTTAAGATTAAAATTGGTGAAATTTTTTTTCCTATGCTACCTTGGGCGGCAAGATTATAGGAGGAAATTTTTTTTTACTAATTCCTTGCTACCCTTGGGCGGCAAGAAAATTGGGAATTAGTTCCTATATTTTTGGCTACCTCATCAATAACCAACTTTCTCCTAAGTTCTATAAATAGGGGCTTAGGCTTGGGCGGAAAAAAAAAAGATATGGATTAGGGTTAGGGTTTGGTTGATGGGGTTGGGCGGCTAGGGTTAGGTTTTTGGGATTAGGTTGGGCGGCAACATGGAGATGAAGATCTTCTTCTTCTTCCTTCTAAGTGTTGGCCGGCCACTATCCATGTTCCCTATACCTTGGCCGGAGCTCAACCTATTCTCCTTCCCTTCATCCTTGGCCGAAAATTAGGAAAGCTTTTTCTAGGGTTTGGGCAGCAACAAGGAGGAGGATTGTTTTCCTTTCCTTTCTCCAAGTGTTGGCCGGCGCCCATACCCTTGGTGTTTCTCTTTCGGTTGGCTTCCATACTCCATTCCATCTTCTCTTTGGACCGGCGGCAAACATCATGCTTGGAGCTTGATGGTTGGTCCTAGATAAGAGATGAGTTTTGTTTCCATTTTGTTCTCTCTATTCTTGCGGCCGGCGGCATCAATCCTTTGTGGATTGGTGGTTGGCTCAAGCAAGAAGGGAAAGAGAGTTCTTCTTTCTTTGGATTGAAGAAGATCTAGGATGCTTCAACTTGTGGAGGATCTTCGCCCACACGAAGTCTACAAGGAGGTTAGGACATACGATAGAAGATCAAGAGGCATAAGATCCAACTATTATGGCTATCTTTGGATTGAAGAAGATCTAGGATGCTTCAACTTGTGGAGGATCTTCGCCCACACGAAGTCTACAAGGAGGTTAGGAGATACGATAGAAGATCAAGAGGTATAAAAGTTTTATAACTTTTATTATTGTTCTTTGCATGTTCTTATTTGATATGCTAGCTTATGTTCTTTATGTTAGTATATGTTGATTATACTAGTTTACATTTGCATGTATTTGTATAATCATGGACCCCGATAAGAAACACAAAAACCGGCGATCCGTCCATCATCTCTTCCGCGGCTAACCGACTAGAAGAGTTGTGTTGCTTGAACAACTAGTTTGTTCAAGCGATCGCTCAAGTCGTTAGCACGACGATGAATTGGTTGTGCTTAGGAAACTCATCTCATCCGGATTAGTTTTCATTAGTTAAAATTTTAATCCGGGGACATGGGAGCCGATGAGCATTCTGAGGAATAGCACATTGCCAACAGTATTCGGGGAAGAAAGTGAATATAGAACGAATTAGTATTTAGTTTGTATAATTAGCGGAGACTTGTACTTAACCATAATTTGTTATTATTGTGCAGATTTGGGATACGAAGCAGGTCCGCGACCGTGAGAATTATTCGAGCTCCGTGTCAGGTGGGTAATATCTACCTGGTCCGGTAGTTTTGACCAAATTCCAGTGCATGAATTTGGATATATGTTTATACCTATTTACCTTAAATCCACTCATGTTTAATCATATGCTTGTACTACCTTTGACCTTTGAGATATATTGTTGTTATTTCATTGATTATCAATCATGGATATGAACTACAAACCCTATTATGTGTTAGCTGATAGATGTTCAGTAAGTACATGTGGTTAGGGTTATCTTTGTGACCTCAGATTGGGTTACTGTGTTACATCACTAAGGTTAGGTGATGGTTCGGGTTATGGAGTCGATTGTTGTATCGTACACATATTAGTTGTACATTTATGGTAGATTTAGTTGTCTGTGCTTAGATAAATGTGTGGTTGTCAGTATGTGACCAGGGACTAGAGCTCCTAGCGTTATGGTATATTCATTATGGATTGTGTGCCTGTGTATGGTTATATGGACCGTCGATAGTATCTCGCTGCTGACTAGAGGTCTTAGCGTGATTGACTGTCAGATGTGTATGACTCTTTGTCCGATAGAGAGAGTCTTCTGGAGTGTAGTCCTTGCATAGTTGATTATTGGTTGACCAGGACTCCCCGTGGGATAGGGAGTGTTGCGAGGATACCTATATGGAGCTATGCATCATTACATTTGCATGCATGCTGTTGACTTGGTCTCCCTTGTGGTTGAGATGGGTCGTCAGTCATCCTGCCTCCCCGGCCACTTGGGGTAGTGGTAGCAGGGTTGAGTGCAGAGCATTAGATGTGCCGTGCTCGGCCACTATAGACAGTGGTAGCTAGAGTGGTGTGCAGTTTGTCCTGACATGCAACACTCGACCATTCATTGGTAGTGGTAGCTAGAGTCGCTTGCAGTAGGGACCCCTAGGTAGCATATAGCTCTATGGCGGCTAGCTACCATTACATACTACCCAATTTGGTCACTCGAGAGTGGTGGCGGCTGGAGTCGGGATAGTTGTCATGTCGTGCCACCCTGGCTACTCTGGGGTCGTGGTTGGACGGGTCCGCAGACAGTGACCATGCATATGCATTGTTGATATATATGTATGCATGTATTCAATATATATTTTACATATGCCTGTGAGATGTTGCATTTGTTTGTTGCATATGTTTGTTCATCATGATACATGCCATTTGCATATTATGTACTGCTGTGTGTTGAGCATGATATATGTGTTGGTCCATACTGAAGTATGCACTTGATTAACGTCATGTCATACTGTGGTATGGACCGAGATGTTATTACGTGTGATTATATACTATTCATATGTCTGAGTGATGGTCAGGTATGAGATTGACTTGGTACGTTATATGGTTTATTTTATTGTAAATCTGTTCAGGATGATATAGCTTATAGTGTTGCAGACCGTCAGGTACGTTGGTACATTACTTCATGTTCAGTCGATCAGTTTAGTATATACATTGAGTATGACTATACTGTGGTTACTTGTTATTAGATTTGGATAGGACTGTATGTCTATTGGACTCATGCTGTATACCTGTAGATCTTCACATGTATACTTGTAGATCTCTTTATCCTATATGTTCATGCACTCTCTACATATTACCCCTGAGTTTATAGTCACCACCCCGGGACCCTGGGTTTTCTGTCACCCAGGTAACAGGTAGAGGATTCCTTGGACGTTCGGAGCTCCGCTAGCTGATCCCATCTCACACCAAATGGGTGGAGGTTTATTTACGATTTGTTGTATTCTTGTGGATTAATGTATTCCGTATTGTTGTTTTGGGTTTTAGCCTATATTGTTTCCGTATTTGTGATATACGGACGTATTGTATGTATTTGGATGTTGTTGTGGTTTCTATTATGATTCTTGTTGTGTCAAGTCACTCCGGAGTGCACAGTTGGGTCTTTGTATCTTGTTTTGTCTGTAGTATGTTTCCGCTGTGTTTGGTATGTTGATACCTTTATGTTATATTGTTGTTGTGGGACTACGGGCCTTGTATTAACCCAATATGTTGCCACGTACAGAGGATATGCCGTCCGTTTGCTTTTCGGCACGATATACTCTCGGGGCGTGACAATTTTATTGGTATCAGAGCCCTAGGTTACGAAGTCCATTTTTGGATTTTATTTCGTTCGGACATCGAGTTTTGCTTTACTCGGTTTTGGTTTTGTGAGTTCTGGGATTTGGCTATTGCGGGACATCTCTGAGCTACAAGGTTTAAGGTATGTTAACTGTTATTACATATCCTTCTGTTGGCTATACATTTAGTTGCTTATAACATGGATGACTTGTAGGGTGTTAGTCACAATTCATAACCATGGTTTGAGTTGGACACGGGAACGACATGTGGAGGTTATTAGACATGTATCTGCTATCGAAAAGGTAATTACCTTTGAGAGCCGACTGATACCGAGTCAGAAAGCAGGGGTTAGGTAGTCACATCTCTTGTAGAGATCAATGATTACAGTCCTAAGGATTTTCATTGATTATACTTGTCAGATTGTTATCTGAGGGGTAATGGACTAAGTAAGTATACTATTGCTGATGCAAATAGTAGGAAATTAGGGGATGATATTCATAGGAATTTTGATCCCTGAGATGGTCATTTCAGGTTGTATAACTTTGAGAGTACTTTTGAGTACTTAACTCGTATTATACGAAGAGAGTGGAGTTGGTTGACTACCATAATCCGGATCTAGCCGGTACTTGGTAGAAGAGATAGGAAATAACTTTCGAAAAATCACACATCACTTGGCCACGGTGTAGTGATGTTGTGAGAGAGTATTTTTCCACGTCATCTTCTTTGAATTGTCGTCAGGGAATTCTTGAGCTTTAGGTTGGGTGATCGTTTGGTAATGAGGGTACCATGCAAAGTTGTTAGACTTGCGAAGATTACGACCACCTAATAGCTCGAGAATGTGATTGACATGTCTTAAGCCACCTATGGTTTATTGGCTGCTATTTGGATCAGATGTTTGGATCTTCTATTAGATCCTACCGGAAGTCCTTAGACCGAGTCATGTGTATATGAATGACTCTGTAGCAAGTGTTTTAAGAGTTGGAGATTTGATAAGCAGATATTGCAAGTCAAATTATTGGAATCCGAAATCTCCAAATGTTGGATAAAAGGAGCAAGATTAAAGTCATGAGTCACAAGCGACTATTGGAGAGTTTTCCGATCATAGAAGACTGATTGCTCGTCAGATCGTCAGCATCTTCTCATGTTTATCAGTGAAATCAGAAGAAAGACTCCGAAGGGAGATTATGTGCGTGAAGTGCGGGTCACGACGACACCAGAGTCAGATTATTTGGCGGATCATTTTATCTGTTTCTACTATAAGCAAAAGTATTAGTAGAAATAAATAAGGTTTATTGTTTAACATGATGTGATAGTCCCACCATTCGTGCACCATGTTTAGCATCCGACACTACCCAGCTACTTGGGAATCATGTTTAATCAGCTTGGAAGTCACAGCAATACGTAACCGAACGAAGTTTTTGATACTTCCATCCGGGAAGAAGTAAGTTACTCAGCACTATCAGCAGAAGACATCTCAGAAGACTTAGACGTTCAGACAACAATTGTTACCTATCCAGACGACAACAACTGTTACCTTCCCAGACGTGGTTACGATTTGTTCAGAGGAGAGAGAGTATACGACGATGGTCGTATCTATGCTGTATTCTTCAGACGCAGTTATACTATTTGCAGAGTTGGAGCATGCTACGATGTTGGCAGTTATTTAGTATTTTTCAGCCGGTGGTGTACCCTTTGCCAGTACAACAATGTTTTACTATCTCCATTGCAGTTGTTTCAGTTTGTACCTCAGTTTCAGTAGTTGATTTCAGTTCCTTCATGGCAGACTTTTGCAGCTACTTGAGCTCAGTCGTCAAGAACAGATGTTAGACCAATTTACATGATTACTCGAGAAGAGGTGTAGAAGACCGAAGGATTGGCCATTCGGGGTATTACTTTAGGTTACCCTATTTGCGGATGTATCGAGAGATACTGGTAGTGATAGGTAGCTAGGTCTAGAATATTCTTAGATAGGATTAGAAGGGTTCCTATCGACTTATGGATTGGTGATTTTCCTTTACCGTCAGGTGAGATGTTGATCAACAACCAAGAAGTCAAGGGATACCCTTAGCCTTTGCTAGACATACCTCTACTATAGACATATCCTTACGGATAGTTAAATGGTTGAGATTATGGTATAATATGTCTCTCGGACGTGCGTATAATTCGAGAGTATTTTGATATAGTTTCGGATGAACTCCCGGGCTTGTCACTGCATGGGCAAGTGGAATATGCGATTGGAGGTAATTTCGAAAATAGTTTCGATATTGAAGACCTCGTACCGGGAGATGATTTTATTGGTATTAGTGTTGCTAAACACCGTGGAAATCGGAGGAACGTAAGTTGCCATTATAGGAGATGCTGGATGGAATATTTATCCATTCCAGTATTTCTCATGAGGGGATTTATCTTTCCTAGTGTTTCTTCTTAAGAAGACTCGTAACTCTTTGTTAAAAGAGAGATGAACTTTTGGGGTTATACATCGGTTATCGATGATGGAATGCAGTAGTAGTTGAGAATGAATATCCTTCGTCATGGATAGATGATCTGTTTAGATCAGCTAAAGGACACCTGTGTATATCCTAGGGTTGATCTACGATTGGAGGGTTGATATTGTAGTGACTTAGTGTCATACAATTATCATTGTCGATGTGATGATTGAGCTATCATCAGCTTAGAGTGAAAAGGATGGAGGTGTATAGAAGACGACATTTCATACTTAGTATGAATTTTATGAGTTGTTGATAATGTCGTTAGACTTATTAATGATTTAGTCATTCATTAAGCGACTGGACCCGTTAGTGGTTGCCTTCTTAGATGACTTGTTAGACCAAGAAGGTAATAGAAATCGCCGGTCGGAAGTTTGTGAAGCTAGGTTTTAGGGCCTAGACGACGATTGACTTTTGCATCAGTGTTAGTTAGTCCTTCCATTGGGGATGGAAGGGTACTGAACATAGATGCAACATTTCAGGGATTAGAGCGATTTCGATGCAGTTGTATGAGACGTGTCTTATGGCTACGTTAGTTGAGGAATTGTGAGATAAGCAGTTATTATCCTGATTGTAGATGTATGGAGCGGAAGTGCTTATATAGTTTTGGCTAGCTACTGTGTAGCTGCTATAGGGTTACGTATCGAGATGGAAGTGGGAGCCTAGTACGTTAGATTGTGTTGGGAGATTATCTAGAATCCGAAAATGAATCGATGCGATTTAGATAATCGATGGTCGATTAGCTAGGTTCACTCATTTTCTTCCGAGCCGTAAGATGGATTTTGTTGGATCGCTTGACGGAATTATCTCCATGGAGTATCCTTGGGTATCATTTCTGATAGTGATTCATGATTCATCTTACGATTTTGGCAAAGTCTCCAACAGGTCATGGATATAGAGTTCCACTCTGATACAGGTATTTACCTCTTAATAGGTTGATTTAGAGTGTATATAAGAGTTGGAATGTAGTATTCGAGCTCAGTACCCCATTTAGTATATGAGGTGTGTGACTTTTCTCCGGATAATTGAGATGGTGGTAGTGACATCTCGTGCTCGTACGTGAGTCGGAAATTTGGGGACCAAATTTTTATAAGTGGGGGAGAATGTAAGATATGAAAAAAAAATTCTCATATGGATTAACCCTTTAATTAATTGGGTTTAATTAGTGGATCAATTGGGATTAATTAGTGGGCTAATGAGGTTGATTAGCTAGTTTGATTGAGTCCATTGGGCTGGTTTCGGATTGGGTTGGAATTGGGCTTGAACCGGATTGGGCTGGAATTGAGCTTGAACTGGATTGGGTTAAATCAGATTGGATTAGACTTGGGTTGGGCTAACCGAGTCGCTTGAACAACATTTAAAGGTTGCCGAACGAACCGATCAGCCATCGAGATCTCGTTTCTTCTCTTCTCCGCCTCGTTCCTGCGCTCCGCGTGATTTTCGTCGCCGATCTCGTCGGTGTTCTGGTGAGAGCAGTCGACGGCACCGCCACCTGGGTCGATCTCCGGTGGAGGATTTTGGGTCTTGCCTGGGGGGATCTCGGCAGTATTTACGGTGGACGGGCGGTGCTGTCGCTGTGGCGGTGAGCTGCTATCGAAGGTAAAGATCGATCATTTTCTTCCCTTTCGATTTGAGATCTATGGCTAGCTGCGGTTTTCGGATTTTAACTCAGATTAGTGTTTGGGCAGTGATCGGAGCTCAGAATCTCGTTGGGGGATAAGTTGTGTGAGGAGAGCAACTGAGATGGGGGAAGGTTGGTTGCCGATGGAGATTAGAGCCGGTAAGATTAATCTAACCTATTCTTTTCATATGTGATGGATTTTTCGATTGGAAGTTGTGGTATTCGTTTGATTCGGGTGTGTGTGTGTGATTGCTGTGAACTTGTGGGTTGTCGATTGATGTGATGGAGTTGAGAATAGGAACTGTGGTGTTCGAATTGTTAGGAATTGCAGCTATGATTTGGAAGTTAATCTGTGATTTGAGTGGTTTATATCATTTCTACTGATTTGGTGTAGATCTATGTTCCGCCGATGGGTTGGTTGTGTGTATGGATTGATCGGGGGAAGATTGGCGGCTATAATCAGTAGATGTAAATTGTGATGGTGGTTGTAGTGGCTTTGAGGTTGTGTTGCAACGGTGAAATGTATTGGTATAATCTCTATTTTCCTTTAATTGATTTATGTAGGAAGTCGGTGGGTTATGATGTATAAGCTCGGGAAGTTGTTAATTAGGTTTTCTGTGGTTGATCTATGTAGTGTATCAGAGTGGGATAGTCGGAGTTGTTAAGACGTATTCGGGGAAGAATGTGAATATAGAACGAATTAGTGTTTAGTTCGTATAATTAGCGAAGACTTGTACTTAACCATAATTTGTTATTATTGTGAAGATTTGGGATACGAAGCAGGTCCGCGACCATGAGGATTATTCGAGCTCCATGTCAGGTGGGTAATATCAACCAGGTCCGGTAGTTTTGACCAAATTCCAGTGCATGAATTTGGATATATATTTATACATGTTTACCTTAAATCCACTCATGTTTAATCATATACTTGTACTGCCTTTAACCTTTGAGATATATTGCTGTTATTTCATTGATTATCTATCATGGATATGAACTACAAACCCTATTATGTGTTAGCTGATAGATGTTCAGTAAGTACATGTGGTTAGGGTTATCTTTGTGACCTCAGATTGGGTTACTGTGTTACATCACTAGGGTTAGGTGATGGTTTGAGTTATGGAGTCGATTGTTGTATCATACACATATTAGTTGTGCATCTATGGTGGATTTAGTTGTCTGTGCTTAGATAAATGTGTGGTTGTCAGTATGTGACCAGGGACTAGAGGTCCTAGTGTGATGGTATATTCATTATGGATTGTGTGCCTGTGTATGGTTATATGGACGGTCAATAGTATCTCGCTCCTGACTATAGGTCTTAGCGTGATTGACTGTCAGATGTGTATGACTCTTTGTGCGATAGAGAGAGTCTTGTGGAGTGTAGTCCTTGCATAGTTGACTATTGGTTGACCAGGACTCCCCGTGGGATAGGGAGTGTTGCGAGGATACCTATATGGAGCTATGCATCATTACCTTTGCATGCATGCTATTAACTTGGTCTCCCTTGTGGTTGAGACGGGTCGTCAGTCATCCTGCCTCCCTGTCCACTCGGGGTAGTGGTAGCAGGGTTGAGGGCAAAGCATTAGATGTGTCACGCTCGGCCACTATAGACAGTGGTAGCTAGAGTGGCGTACATTTTGTCTTGACGTGTAGCACTCGGCCACTCATGGGTAGTGGTAGCTAGAGTCGCTTGCAGCAGGGACCCCTAGGCTAGCATATAGCTCTATGGCTGCTAGCTACCATTACATACTACCCAATTTGATCACTCGAGAGTGGTGGCGGTTGGAGTCGGAATAGTTGTCATGTCGTGCCACTCTGGCCACTCTGGGGTCGTGGTTGGACGGGTCCGCAGACAGTGACCATGCATATGCATTGCTGATATATATGTATGCATGTATTCGATATATGTTCTACATATGCCTGTGAGATGCTGCATTTGTTTGTTGCATATGTTTGTTCATCATGATATATGCCATTTGCATATTATGTACTGCTGTATGTTGAGCATGATATATGTGTTGGTCCAGACTGTTGTATGCACTTGATTAGCGTAATGTCATAGTGTGGTATAGACCGGGATGTTATTACATGTGATTATATACTGTTCATATGTATGAGTGAGGGTCAGGTATGGGATTGACTTGGTACGTTATATGGGTTATGTTATTGTAAATCTGTTCAGGATGATATAGCTTATGGTGTTGCAGATCGTCAGGTACATTGTACATTACTTCATGTTCAATTTATCAGTTTAGTATATACATTGAGTATGACTATACTGTGGTTACTCGTTATTAAATTTGGATAGAACTGTATGTCTATTGGACTCATGTTGTATACCTGTAGATCTTCACATGTATACTTGTAGATCTCTTTATCCTATATGTTCATGCACTCTCTACATATTACCCCTGAGTTTATACTCACCACCCCGGGACCCTGGGTTTTCTGTCGCCCAGGTAACTGGTAGAGGATTCCTTGGACATTCGGAGCTCCACCAGCTGATCCCATCTCACACCAAACGGATGGAGGTTTATTTATGATTTCTTGTATTCTTGTGGATTGATGTATTCTGTATTGTTGTTTTGGGTTTTAGCCTGTATTGTTTCCGTATTTGTGATATACGGACGTATTGTATGTATTTGGTTGTTGTTGTGGTTTCTATTATGATTCTTGTTGTGTCAAGTCACTCCGGAGTGCACAGTTGGGTCTTTGTATCTTGTTTTGTCTATAGTATGTTTCCGCTGTGTTTGATATGTTGATATCTTTATGTTATATTGTTGTTGTGGGCCTACGGGCCTTGTATTAACCCGATATATTGCCACGTACAGAGGAGATGCCGTCCGTTTGCTTTTGGCATGACATACTCTCGGGGTGTGACACCTATACTCCATGAGGGAGTGTACATGAAATCTAGATCGAAAGTAAACTAAAATAGAAAGAGTGGCTAAACAATGCCGTATCTAATTTACAAAAAATAAATACTAGCCTCGTAAACCTCGAGGATTCAACAAAATATACAATTACAGACATACAATCACATACACACATATGACCATAATAGTTGGATCCTATGCCTGCAACAAAAGAGTTAAGCTACGCATATCCTATTATTATCCGACACATATAATATATGAAAACTGTATAAAAGTAACCGAATCCTAAACACACAAAACCGAAAACCATGGCTCTGATACCACTTGAAGGTAGGAAACTTCGCTTCCCACTTCAACTCAGTCGCTTGTTCATAGCGATCTCTTCTACGTCCCCGGATTAAAAAAATTTATCCTTGACAAGAGGAATTGTCCAAGCAACCTTGTCATCGTCATGCTATTTGATTAGAGTAGTCACTTGAACAAACTTGTTGTTCAAGCGACCAACCTCTATTCAACGAATAGCCGCGGAATAGACGATGTAGGGATCACCGGATTTTGTATTTGTATTCGGGGTCTAAGTATATTTAGCCACAAAACAGAATATATCATGCATATATAATTGAAAAACAATTACAAACATGTTACATATGAAGATAGATAAGTTTTATACCTCTCGATCTTCTATCGTATGTCTTTCTTCCTTTTGGACGTCGTGTGGGCGACGATCTACCAAAAGTCGAAGCTCCAAGATAACCAATCTTCCTTTCCTTGTTCACTCCGAACAAAGGAAGATCATAAAATAAAACTCTTCTTCCTATCTAGAATCGGCCACCAAGTCAATAGACTCGATGTTGCCACTGGCCAAGGAAGAGAACATGGAGTATGGGAACCGGCCAAAAGAGAATCAATGAGAGCATGGGTACCGGCCAACACATGGAGAAGAAAAAGGAAACCAATCTTCACCTTGTAACCGCCCAATACCCTAACCCTAGCTCTCCTAGTTGCCGACCAAGGAAGAGGGGAAGAAGGATAAGTTGAGCACCGGCCAAAGTAGAGGGAAGAAGGATAGGTTGCCGGCAACACCTTAGAAAGAAGAAGAAAAGAGCTTCTCCTCTTGTTGCCGCCCAATCCAACACCCAAACCCTAGCCGCCCACTCCTAATTCTAACCTAACTAGGATTCCTAGCCGCCCAAGGGAAGCAAACCCTAATCCCCTTCCATCATGTTGCCTCCCACCCCTATCCTCTGTTGGGTTTCCGGCACCGTGGCGTGTGTGTGTTCGATCATGTTTCGTAAACATGAGCACAGCGGAAGCAATTAAAAATAATAAATCTATATTTATTACAACACACGCATGCTATTACAACAAGTGTAGACATAACCGTAAATTAAAATTTGCAATAAAAGAAATTATCTACGTTATACCTTTCGTATGACGTGTAGCGGGAACGGCATCAACCGGAATGATCCTCGTAAGAATCGTCTCTATCCGTATCCACGCCGAGCTCCTCGGGATGACTTCGCTAAGTCACGAGCTTCGTCTTCGTACGGGTTACTAGCCTCGTGTTGAAGACGACGTGATCGAGAGATGATCATGATCCGAATCCAAATTCGGATCCTAAAACGAGTTCTCAAAACTCGCTCATCCGGAGAGGTATTCGTCAACCAATTGACGAATCCTTCGTCCTCCACCTCAGAGGATTACCGGAGATCAAATCCCCGGTAAGTTAGGCGCTATCGGAGCACTAACCGTCGTCCAAACGACGCTCCGACAACAAAGAAACAAGCTGTCCAGAAAAACTGGACAGCTTTTGGTGGAGGAATAGAGGCCGGCCAAGGAGAGATGGAAGCTCACCTTATTACCGAACCTAGAGGAGATCACCGTAGGGTCGCCGGAGGTTCACCGGCTGAAGCTTGGTCGCTGGCAACAAGTTGGACGGCGGCACAAGAGGTTGGGCGGCGGCACAGTTAGGGTTGGCGCCGAAAACCTCCTTCAAGGGGTGGGCGGCAACTCCAAGGGCTAGGGTTTTTTTTATTAGGGCTTAATTATCCATTAAGCCCTCTTTTATAGAGAACTAATTCTCTTAATGGTTAATGGATCATATCCATAAAGCCCGTTAACCCGCTCCATTAAGATAAGTTAAAATAAACCAAACCATGATGGTTTATTTTAAGTTAAAACGAACCGAACCAACCATTGGTTCATTCGTTTAATATAAACCAAACCCTTTGGTTTATTCTCATCCATTGGATTAGAACCAAACCATTTTGGTCCATCCATTATGTCTTCATAAGACACGGCCCATCCACGCTTCCATTGCGACTGAACCAATTTCATGCTCGCTTTATGTTTGGTCCAACCAAACATAGTTTCTCTAAGTTTGAGAATCCCATTCACAAGCTCGTTTTAAATCCTTTGGATTACACTCGTTGTGCGTGTGACCAAATAGGTTCTCGGTTTATGTTGGCCGTCTATAATTAACCATTAATTATAGAACGATCATGAGTGGCACCTAGTAGTACATCATGATCCCCAATTAACCGAAAAGATCAACTATTGATCCGAACTATTTCAAACCCTTCAAGAGCTCGAATGAATCGTGCCCCATTCCCTTCACTCATCTTATACCCACTTGGTTCAGGACATGGTCTATTGTGTCAGTCCCCACTAGGCTGACTACGTCACACCTAGCCCAAGTATCATTTCCTCGTCCTACAGATTCTAGTTACTCCACATGTATCGAAGAGTACTTTACTCTAAACATGTAATGCTTTGGCCAAAGACTTTAGTAACAATCCGACGAGAGGCCATGGGTATACATCTCCTCGCAAGGAGTGGTGAATCCTTTATAGGCTATTCAAACACCTTCGATCATTTTGACTTATACCCAATCATCCCGGGTCCACATCTCCTGAGAGATGTTTGCTTAAGATATCAAAGCATAAGTCTCCATGATCAAGATGACTTGAATACCGCAAGTCAAAGGAACATCGCACTTAAGCCACAGTAAGAACTTCATTGACATATCTATATATGCAGAGAACCATATGAAGTCTTACGGCTGGTCACTCCAATGAACTAGTTACCATAACTAGCATCCACGATTAACTCCGGACATCACAATGTCTCCAGCCATTGAGAATCAACTGCTTGGATACACCAAGGAGTATACCTCGTGCTAGTCTCGACAGAATTGATGGTGTCCAAATCCATCAATTCATCGACTAGGATAATTATACATCACAATTACACATGTAGAGATACTCACTAGTTGTGATCCAATCACAAATTATCTCATGCTGTGAATCGTATAGTGGACATTCAGTAAATGAGTTTAAGATCCAATCAAATACATAAAACATGTATACTCAAATAGTGAATATTCATTTATCATATAAATGGTTCATACATAAGGCGATTGCCTTAGGACATCTCTCATATATTACTAACAGACTCCCACTTGGCCTAATGCCAATCGCTACGGTATCCAATACCATAAGCTCTAACATGACCCTCAAACTTACTTTGAGGTAATGCTTTAGTCAAAGGATCCGCTAAGTTCCTTTCAGTGGGAATTTTCTCGATTTGTGTTTCGTTCCACTGATGATCTCTATGATAAGATGAAAGCGGCGAAGCACATGTTTGGATCATTGATGAGACCACATCAAGTTCAGAGATGAACTTCTTGATCCAAACTGCTTCTTTTGCTGCTTCCAAAGCTGCAATGTATTCTGCCTTAGTGGCAGAATCCGCTATAGTGTCAAGCTTGGAACCTTTCCAACTTATTGCGCCTCCATTGCAGGTGAATACATACCCAGACTGAGACATGGAATCATCCTTGTCTGTCTGGAGCTGGCATCCGTATACCCACGTATCACCATGTACCCTTCTCCATATATTAGGAACACATCCTTAGTTCTTCTTAAGTACTTAAGGATCATCTTGACAACCACCCAATGATCCATTCCTGGATCAGACTGGTATCTGCTCATGACACTCAAAGCATACGATACATTGGGCCTCGTACATAACATAGCATACATGATAGATCCTATTGCGGATGCATAGGGAATCTTACTCATGCAAATCCTCTCGTCTTCTGTGCGCGGACACATAGACTTCGAAAGGTGTACCCCATGCATGATGGGCAGATAACCTTTCTTGGATTCCGACATGCTAAACCTCTTTAGCACTCGGTCTATATATGTAGACTGCGAAAGACCAAGAAACCGTTTCGATCTATCTCTATAGATCTTAATCCCAAGGATGTAGGTTGCTTCTCCCAGGTCTTTCATGGAGAATGTCTTGGATAACCAAACCTTAACTGACTGTAAGATTGACACATCGTTTCCTATAAGTAATATGTCATTGACATACAATACTAGGAACACGACTGCACTCCCACTAACCTTCTTGTACACACAAGGTTCGTCTAGATTTTGTGAGAAATCAAACTTTTTGATCGTCTCATCAAAACGAATATTCCAGCTCCTGGATGCTTGCTTCAATCCATAAATGGATCGTCGCAATTTGCATACCTTGGTTTTATCAACCGATGTGAAACCCTCAGGCTGTATCATATACACGTCCTCGAGCAGGTTTCCATTAAGGAAAGCTGTTTTCACATCCATCTGCCATATCTCATAATAATAATGAGCCGCTATGGCCAGGAGCATCCGAATGGATTTAAGCATAGCTACAGGCGAATAGGTTTCGTCATAATCAACACCTTGTTTTTGACGATATCCTTTCGCCACCAATCTAGCCTTTAGGTAATCACATTACCATCCATGTCGGTTTTCTTCTTGAAAACCCACTTGCACCCTATAGGCTTTATGCCTTCAGGTGGGTCAACCAAGTTCCAAACTTGGTTTTCGTACATGGAATCCATTTCCGACTTCATGGCACCAAGCCACTTATCCCTTTCTGAACTTGTCAGCACTTCTTCATAACTGGTAGGCTCCTCATCATCAATGAGTAACACGTCGTTCGATTCACTTACGAGAAATCCATATCTCTCAGGAATATTGCGTGTTCTACCAGATCTACAAAGATGTGGTGTTACAATAGGTCCAGCCGATTGCTCATCACTATGAGTTGTCGGCTGTTGTGCTTCACCAGGTATCTCATCAATGTCTATTTGAGTCTCTCGAGCCTCCTCAAGCTCGACGACACTCCCACTGTTTCTTGCAAGAGAAACTCTTTCTCTAGAAACACAGCATGCCTTGAAACAAACACCTTTTGTTCCACAGGATGATAGAATTGGTAACCCCTTGTTTCCTTAGTGTATCCAATAAATAGACATTTATCAGACTTAGCATCCAGTTTGTCTGATACAGTCCGCTTCACATAAGCAGGACAACCCCATATCTTCAAGTAAGATACATGAGGTTTCTTACCATTCCATATCTCATATGGAGTAGTTGAGACTACCTTGGTAGGCATTACATGCTTAACAAGTAAACAGCTGTCTGAAGTGCATAACCCCAAAAGGACTTGGGAAGAGTCGCATGATTCATCATTGACCTGACCATGTCCAACAAGGTCCGGTTACGCCTCTCAGATACACCATTATGCTGTGGTGTATATGACGGAGTCCATTTAGACAATATGTCATTGTCTCTTAGATAATCAAGAAACTCTTGACTTAAGTATTCACCACCTCGATCCGATCGAAGTATTTTAATACTTTTGTCATGTTGTTTCTCTACTTCATTTCTGAATTCTTTGAACCTTTCAAAGGCTTCAGACTTGTGTTTCATCAAGAACACATACCCAAACCGTGAGTGATCATCGGTGAAGGTAATGAAGTAGCTATAGCCTCCTAAAGCTTGAGTTGACATAGGTCCACATACATCAGTATGTATTAGACCTAGTAACTCTCCCACTCGTTCACCTTTTCCCGTAAAAGGTAACTTAGTCATCTTGCCTTTTAAGCATGATTCACATGTATCGTATGAATCCAATTAAAACGATTCCAGAATTCCACATCGGTGTAATTCGGACATGCATTTCTTGCTTATATGGCCAAGACGACAATGCCACATATAGGAGTCTATTTGATTATCCTTTCGAGCACGCGTGTTGCTCGCTTCGATATTGAAAATGTCACTGGATACGTCCAACGTATAAACACCATTGCTTAAAGTTCCAGTCCCAAAAAGAACTCCATTCAAAGTTATGTAACAACAATTGTTACTAAAAGTCAAATGGTACCCATTTCTATTTAAACACGAAATAGAAATGATGTTCTTTATCAACGAAGGAACATAAAAGCAATTGTCCAGTTCTAAGACAAGTCCTACAGGGAGTTCCAACAAATACGTTCTGATGGCGAGTGCAGCAACCGTTGCTCCATTCCCAACACGTAAATTTGATTCTCCCCTTGACGAGTCTTCTTCTATTCCTTAGCCCATGTATGACATTACATATATGTGAGCCACACCCAGTATCAAATACCCAAGTGTCTGAGGAAATAGAATGACAATCAATAAAGAAGATTTCTGAAGAAGATGGGGCATCCGATGCCTTATCCATCTTCACGGACTCAAGATAAATCTTGCACTTTCTTCGCAAATGGCTCTCCTTGCCATAATGATGGCAAGTTTCCTTTTGTGCTAGTTCTACCTTCTTAGCCCTTCTCTTCTTTCCCTTCTGCTGTTCCTTTGACTTCCTCTTAGAACCTTTCTTTGAGGAATCAACTAACAGCACCGTCCCCTGCTCATGCTTCTCAGAAGACTCCACAGTCTTCAGCATATTGAGCAGTACCACAGATGAACCTCCTAGCATCTCAGAGGTGAAGAGGAGCTTTGAAACTTCGAACCTTTCGAATCTCACTTGCTCATCAACCAACTCACAAAGATGAAGGACTACGATATGAGCATCCATATACTCATGCTGCTTTCGTAGCTTGGGTTCCATCGTGGCTAGCATGATGCAACTCATTTGTTCAGAATCACTCACATGTCTCTGATAGGCCAACAATTGGTCCAGAGTTGCATTGCCACTAGGATGGGCGGGAAGAGGCGCTTCGAGGACATACGCAAGCTTTTCCACCTTGAGAACAATTCTCAAGTTTCTAAGCTAGTCCAAGAAGTTCGGCCCAGTCAATTTATTTGAATCCAAAATGGAACGCAAATTCAAACACATCATGATCAATATATTGACCTAGAAATACAAAACGAGCATATATGAGAAAATGATTTTAAAATGCATCAATATACATTTATAAATCCCATTCATTTTTCGAATTTCAAAAACCCCAAAATCACTTCGGGAGATTGTAGGTCCATCTTCGAATGGGTTGATATCCATCATAGTTATGAACAACCTTGGAGAGAGTCCAACAAGCCATTCATAACTACGACGGTAGGTATCATCTATACCGATTGCATATCCCGTATATGCAACTATCACAATGTGCTATCAACTAATTGAATGTTCACACATACATCGGGTTGTTAACACATTAACAAGTATGCATCATATGCATAGCACCCAACTTCACCTCCCTTTACATCGACCTTGGAGAGAGTCCAACAAGCCGATGCTCCAGGTTAAAGCCAACCCATTAATCAAGACATAGTTTTAATATGGTTAGAGCGCATTCAACCAATTAGCCCAGCTTGGAGAGAGTCCAACAACCAAAGCTAACGATTGACCTCTGACTCTTACCATATTAGTATTAAACTATTCCATGGTTTGAACATATTCAAGTTCGAGCCGGGCTTGGAGAGAGTCCAACAACCCAAACAAGAAACAGAACTCTGGTTCTAACCATATTAATGGAAGGTGTAGGCTTTAATATTGATTAAGGGTTTTTATGTCTCATCCTCTTTGCATGCAAATAACTATTATCTACATGGCATGGCATACATGGCATACATCTACATGTCACGACACGCATGACATAATGTTATGCATCTAATGCAATTACATGACATACAATTATGTCATGTATATAATTTCCTTATATATCATAACTATTTATGGAAATAAAATATGTTTAAGATTTGATTCTCCAAATCAAATCATAATTAAATAAGGAAATAAATTTCCAAATCTAATCACATATTTTATTCATGGAATTATTTGATTAAGGAAAATCTATTTAGGAAACCAATTTCCTAAATCATTAAAACTACTTATGGAAATTGAATATTTTAAGATTTGATTTCCCAAATCAAATCATGATTAAATTAGGAAACAAATTTCCAGAATCTAATCAAATATTTTATTTATGGAAAATATCAATTTCCATAAATACTTCCAACTTTCCAAAAGTGGAAGATTTCCATAAATACTTCTAGCCTTTCCAAAATTGAAAAATTTCCATAAATACTTCTAAATTTCCAAAATTAGAAAATTTCCAGAAATACATTATGACTATCGCAAAACCATTTTTACGATTATGTCGAAACACAACCTGGGCTCTGATACCACTGTTGGGTTTCCGACACCGCGGTGTGTGTGTGTTCGATCATGTTTCGTAAACATGAGCACAGCGAAAGCAATTAAAAATAATAAATCTATATTTATTACAACACACACAACACACGCATGCTATTACAACAAGTGTAGACATAACCGTAAATTAAAATTTGCAATAAAAGAAATTATCTACGTTATACTTTTCGTATGACATGTAGCGGGAACGACATCAACCAGAACGATCCTCGTAAGAATCGTCTCTATCCGTATCCACGCCGAGCTCCTCGGGATGACTTCGCTAAGTCACGAGCTTCGTCTTCGTACGGGTTACTAGCCTCGTGTTGAAGACGACGTGATCGAGAGATGATCACGATCCGAATCCAAATTCGGATCCTAAAACGAGTTCTCAAAACTCGCTTATCCGGAGAGATATTCGTCAACCAATTGACGAATCCTTCGTCCTCCACCTCAGAGGATTACCGGAGATCAAATCCCCGGTAAGTTAGGCGCTATCGGAGCACTAAAGAAACAAACTGTCCAGAAAAACTGGATAGCTTTTGGTGGAGGAATAGAGGCCGGCCAAGGAGAGATGGAAGCTCACCTTATCACCGAACCTAGAGGAGATCACCGGAGGGTCGCCGGAGGTTCACCGGCTGAAGCTTGGTCACCGGCAACAAGTTGGACGGCGGCACAAGAGGTTGGGCGGCGGCACAATTAGGGTTGGCGCCGAAAACCTCCTTCAAGGGGTGGGCGGCAACTCCAAGGGCTAGGGTTTTTTTATTAGGGCTTAATTATCCATTAAGCCCTCTTTTATAGAGAACTAATTCTCTTAATGGTTAATGGATCATATCCATAAAGCCCGTTAACCTGCTCCATTAAGATAAGTTAAAATAAACCAAACCATGATGGTTTATTTTAAGTTAAAACGAACCGAACCAACCTTTGGTTCATTCGTTTAATATAAACCAAACCCTTTGGTTTCTCCTCCTCCATTGGATTAGAACCAAACCATTTTGGTCCATCCATTATGTCTTCATAAGACACGGCCCATCCACGCTTCCATTGCGACTGAAACAATTTCATGCTCGCTTTATGTTTGGTCCAACCAAACATAGTTTCTCTCGGTTTGAGAATCCCATTCTCAAGCTCGTTTTAAATCCTTTGGATTACACTCGTTGTGCGTGTGACCAAATAGGTTCTCGGTTTATGTTGGCCGTCTATAATTAACCATTAATTATAGAACGATCATGAGTGGCACCTAGTAGTACATCATGATCCCCAATTAACCGAAAAGATCAACGGTTGATCAAGAACTATTTCTGAAACCCTTCAGTAGCTCGAATGAATCGTGCCCCATTCCCTTCACTCATCTTATACCCACTTGGTTCAGGATATGGTCTATTGTGTCAGTCCCCACTAGGCTGACTACGTCACACCTAGCCCAAGTATCATTTCCTCGTCCTACGGATTCTAGTTACTCCACATGTATCGAAGAGTACCTTACTCTAAACATGTAATGCTTTGGCCAAAGACTTTAGTAACAATCCGACGAGAGGCCATGGGTATACATCTCCTCGCAAGGAGTGGTGAATCCTTTATAGGCTATTCAAACACCTTCGATCATTTCGACTTATACCCAATCATCCCGGGTCCACATCTCCTCGGAGATGTTTGCTTAAGATGTCAAAGCATAAGTCTCCATGATCAAGATGACTTGAATACCGCAAGTCAAAGGAACATCGCACTTAAGCCACGGTAAGAACTTCATTGACATATCTATATATGCAGAGAACCATATGAAGTCTTACGGCTGGTCACTCTAATGAACTAGTTACCATAACTAGCCTCCACGATTAACTCCGGACATCACAATGTCTCCAGCCAGTGAGAATCAGCTGCTTGGATACACCAAGGAGTATACCTCGTGCTAGTCTCGACAGAATTGATGGTGTCCAAATCCATCAATTCATCGACTAGGGATAATTCCGATACATCACAATTACACATGTAGAGATACTCACTAGTTGTGATCCAATCACAAATTCTCTCATGCTATGAATCGTATCGTGGACATTCAGTAAATGAGTTTAAGATCCAATCAAATACATTAAACATGTATACTCAAATAGTGAATCTTCATTTATCATATAAATGGTTCATACATAAGGCGATTGCCTTAGGACATCTCTCATATATTACTAACATCCTCTCCTTTTATAGAGTTAGGGATAAGTCTTGTTTTAATCTTCACCATTGGTTCTAGGGATTTAATCTCAACCATCGGATCTAGAGATTTAATCTCAACCGTCGGATCTAGAGATTTAATCTCTACCTTTGGATCTAGAGTTTTGTTTTCATCCATTGGATCTATGCTTCATGAGGTTTTAATAGGCTACAATAGGGACCATGAGGAGGAGTTGGATCTTGGCCACCCAATGGATCAAGCCCACATAAAGTCTGATCCATTAATGATTATCCATTCAACTAGAGGATTATCATTGATCTACCTCACCAACCCCAATAAGTTAATATGGGCTCTATATATTATATGTACATTTTCTTTCCGTGTTTAAGATCTCGAATGTCCGTCGATTAATTAATTTACTGACAATTAATTAATCAACATCTAACTCCATGAGTAGTACCACTCAATCTTATCATCATGCCGAACCAAGTCCACCTGCAGGGTTTACATGATGAACCTTATGAGCTCCTCAAGGGGACATCATCATCCTAATATATAGGACACGGTTTCCTCCTATAATCAATGACACACCATATAAATAATACCATTTCCCAACTTAAATCGAATCACCTCTAAGTCAGTCCTGCTCAATACACACAAAGTGCACTAGTGTGATTCTATGGTCAAGACAAACCTATACCAAATCACACTACAACCATACCAATGGTTTGTCCAAAGTCATCTCGGTTGTGAGCCTTTACTTATACTTTACAAGGAGCCGATAACATGATCTCCCGTGTGACACCACACACCATGTTATCTACAATGTAATGTATTAGACAATATGCATAACCATAAATATGCAAACAATTATCATGTGATTCTTATTTCAAAAATAAAGATGTTCATACAAAAGATAGACTTTTCAGTATACATCCCAACACAATTAATGTTGGAATGTGGTACCCAAGATCTAGTACCTTTGAGTTAATAGGATATTCTGACTCGGACTATGCAGGATGTAAACTAGATAGGAAAAGTACCAGTGGAGAATGTCAACTCTTAGGATCTTGCTTAGTAAGTTGGTTCAGTAGGAAGCAACACTGTGTTGCACTTTCCACAACTAAAGCAGAATACATAGCATTTGGTGAATGTGTAGCACAACTATATTGGATGATGCATACACTTAAGGATTTTGAACTATATTACAAAAAAGTAAAGACTTTAGTTGATAATATAAGTTCAATAAATTTAACAAAAAATCCAATTCATCACTCACGTACTAAACACATTGATGTTAAACATCACTTTGTAAGAGATCATGTGGCTAAAGGTAACATTGAACTCAACTATGTTGAGTCCAAATCAAACCTTGCCGACATATTCACTAAACTGCTTCCGAAAGCTGAGTTTAGTATGCTTAGAAGACAATTAGGGTTATGCTTGGTAGACTAGGAATTTTCTTTTTACTTATCATTCCGAATTATTTTGAAAAGTAATTTTATATTATTTTTGTAAAACAATTAAAAAATTATTCTAGAATAGGTCAATTTAGAATTCATGATCCTATAGATCTAGGTTGCCTTTGCATCTCACAAATACCTAAGTTTACCTGTTTGTGTACTGATCCACGAAGATGGGCATGAGATGTTAGGACTGCACCTCTAGGTTCCATATGTAGATTAAGTGCATCGACATGAACCAACATGGGATTTACAAAAGCAAATTGATCACTTCGGTGACTGACTGCAATTCAAAGCTTAATGATTTACTATATATCACTTGAGCTAGAAAAAGTTAGAAATTTACTTTAAGGACAATATTTAGATGTGTATCTTCAAAAGCTAAATGTAATACGAATTCATGCTTGGACTTACTCCCTATCATTTGTGCATCAAATTTAAATTAAAAAAAAATAAAAAAAATTGTTTGAAAATTTTGAATTTTTCATGGGGACTTGTGAATACTTTGATTTTTTTTAAATTATTAAATTTTTTAGGGGGAGTTTCTGAAAAAGTTTGAATGAGGAGTTTTTTTTTTTTTAAAATGTTTGAAAATTTTGAATTTTTCATGGGGACTTGTGAATATTTCAAAAGTTTTTAAATTATTAAATTTTTCAAGGGGAGTTTCAGAAAAAATTTGAATGAGGAGTTTTTTTTTAATAAATTGTTTGAAAATTTTGAATTTTTCATGGGGACTTGTGAATACTTTGAAAATTTTTAAATTATTAAATTTTTCAAGGGGAATTTCTGAAAAAATTTGAAAATTTTTTTGAACGACGAATATATCTTTAATTTCACCCTTATTTTGATGTATGCCAAAGGGGGGAGAGAAGAGATATAATTAAAGAGATAAAATTAGAGAAGATACAAAAATTTGATAAGGATTAATGCATATTATACATGGTTAAATTTATGCATCTATATTCATTACAAAAGTTGTAAGTTCATTTCTTATACATGTTAAATATGGAGATTGATATTTAATTCTCCTAACTTTAACTAATGTGTTGTCATACATCAAAAAGGGGGAGATTGTTGATGCAGTAAGCATCACTCCTTAGTTTTGATGTATGAACTACACTTAATAGTTAGGACTCATGCGTGATCTAATATAAGTGTTAAGTGTGCAGGCTTAACAGAAAGTCCTGGTATGTCATGTTGACTGGATACTAGGCATGAATCTTGAAAGATCAGGAGGACCAAACACCAGGCATGAAGTCCATATGGGTCGCGTGGATCGGACATCTAACATGAAGATCGGTTGGGTCAGGAGACCGGACAATCATCAAAAAGTGCAGCTGGGTCAGGCAGACCGGACAGCTGGTGGAAGCCCTAGTGGATAAGATTGGATGTCAAGGATGGTAAGTCCGACAGGTAGCCGACAGGTAAGCCTCAAGTGAAGAGGTGAGGTCGAGTCCTCTGTAGGGGGACAAAGCTAGGCGTCGATCCGACGAAAAGTCCGCGTGGGACTTAGTAGTCAAGATCAAGCAGTATTACTACTGCTATTGCATTTTATATTATTTGTTCTGTGCTAATCCTATTTTGTAGGAAGCAGTCGACTGAATGGATTCAAGTCGACTGGAGATGTATCAGTTGACTGGATACTTATTTGGTAGGATCAGTTGATGATCGATCAAAGATCGTGTGACACAGATGGAAAGGGCTTGAGTCAACTTAAGAGTTTGAGTCGACTGAAGAGAGAAATTTCCCGATGCGGAGCTGAGTCACGTAGAGTCGACTGAAGGGTATTCAGTCGACTGGAAGACCACGAATTCCATATCAACAGACTGATGTGGAGTCGACTGGAAAGAGTTTATAAAAGTCATGCTCGACCAGAACTCGATATCAACATTCAATCAATGTCGAAGTACTACTGAAATACTTGCTCGTCAACTAAATTTTCATTCCATAACAAGGCGACCTTCCGACACACTACAACTACCTCTACAATCTCTTAGTGTCGGTATAAAGTCTTGTATTTTATTTTAATTTATTATTTCGCTTCTGCACTTAATTTTAAGAAGAGTGGGTAGTGTGTTACCCTTCTTCATCATTTGTAAAAAGCGAAACCCTCCGAAGTCGAGAGTTCTTGAGTAGGAGGGTATTTAGGGAATTGCCCATCGAGATAGCTCGTAGGAGAGTTATGGGCCATGGAGTAGCAACGCAGTCCGGGTTGTGAACTAAGTAAATTGCATGTGTTGATAATTGTCTTTATATTCTGCTGCATATTTTGATTAGTATAAAATTAGTTTAAAATTTATAAAATACCGAGATTCAGCCCCTCTCTCGGTTCACTCGATCCTATAGTAAGCGGGTATACTGATGGCAGCTTCCAGACAGATAATGATGTTTCCAAATCTCAGTCTGGATACATATTCATCTTGAATGGAGGTGCAATGAGTTGGAAGAGTTCTAAACAAGATATCATTACTGATTCTACTACGGAGGCAGAGTACATTGCAACTTCTGAAGCAGCAAAGGAGGCGGTCTGGATCAAGAAGTTCATTACTGAACTTGGAGTAGTTCTGAGCATTGTTGAAGCATTACCAGTTTACTGTGACAATAATGACGCTATTACACAGGCAAAGGAACCACGGTCTCATCAGCGATCCAAACACGTACTACGCCGTTACCATCTAATCAGAGAGATCATTGGTAGAAGAGACGTACAAATAGAGAAAGTTTCCACAGATAGGAATCTAGCAGATCCCTTGACAAAGCCTCTTCCCCATGAAAAGTTCAAGAGGCATATAGAGTCCTATGGTATTAGATACCAAGGCGATTGGCTGTAGGCCAAGTGGGAGTTTGATATAATTGAGAGGTGTCCTAATGTAATCGCCTTAGAAGTTATTAATAAAATTCACTATTTGAGTATACATTATCTATGTATTTGATTGGATCTTAAACTCATATACTGAAGTCCACAATATGATGCATAACATGAGATAAATTGTGATTAGATCACAATTAGTGGGTATCTCATCATGTGTTAATATGCAAGTATTGAAACTATCCATAGTCGATGAATTGATGAGATTGGACATCATCAATTCTATGAGACTAGCACATGTTGTTCTCCTTGGTTTATCCAAACATTTAGTACTCACTGAATGGAAGCATAGGGATACTGAGAGGGAACATGTGGATGCTAGTTATGGTAACTAGTTCATTGGAGTGACCTGCTATGAGACTTCATATAGTTCTATATGTCATTGAAGATCTCATTGCGGCTTGAGTGCAAGCTTCCTTAGACTTGAGGTATTCAAGTCACCTTGATCATGACACCTTGTACTTTGACTTCTTCGCAGCCATCTACATAGTCGGTGTAACTCCGGGATAATTGGGTATAAGCCAAAGTGATCGAAGGAATTTGAATAGCCAACAGAGGATTCACCACTCCTGATAAAGGAGATGTATACCATAGGCCTCTTGTCAGGATTGTTACTTAGACGTCTCTGGCCAGAGAAAGCATGTTAAGAAGATGGTCTTCTTGGGAACATGTAGGAGTAACTTGAATCCACAGGACAAGGAAATTAACTTGGGCTAGGTGTGATGTAGTCAGCCTAGTGGGGACGAACACAGAGATCATGTCATGAACCAAGTGAGTATAAGATGAGTGAAAGGAACAAGGCATGAACAACTGAAGCTGCTGAAGGGTTCAGAAAATGTTCTGGAGTCGATTTAGACTTTCCGATCAATTGGGGGTCATGATGTACTGCTAGGTGCCACTCATGATCTATTCATAATTAAAGGGTTAATTATGAATGGCCAACATAACCAGGAACCTATTGGGTCACATGTACTACGGGTGATCTCGAGATGTAAAACAAGTCTGAGAATGAGATTCTTGTTGAGAGAGGATAAGTTTGGTTGGATCAGACCAAGGGGGTGCGAAACGGAGGCTATGGAACCTTCTATGGCTTTGTTGGACTTAGCATGGTCATATTGCACTTAAACGAAGTCAAACAGACAATACAAAGCCTCACACGGCCGTGCCTAACTTGGCACGGGCCGTGCCTGGCTCTGGCCGCAAATTGGCAAAGTCTGGGCTGCCCCATAGAGACACACGACTATGTGAATCCACACGGCCAGGTTGTGTGAATCCACATGGTTGTGTCGCGTCTCTACCGATTTTGGAGATTTCTCTTTATAAAAATTTCCTGTGTTGTTCTTACCTTAATTATGGGATAATTATGGTAAGATATATTCCGTTTAAGCCTCCTAAGATGACCTAATCAAGAGATATATAAATATATCCCTTGATAATCTTTGGCTAAGGTTTTTGGTTTTTAGGTTTTCCCTTGATAGCCGTCGTTGGTCTCTCCTCTCTCTGCTTCCCTTGTCTTCGCCAATTGGCTAGTACCAATCGGAGAAAAAGATATGCTGCTCTAGGAGTTGTTTTAGGTGATCCTGGCGTGGATACTGATAGAGGCAAGGCCCGTTGGTCTTGCTTGTGGTTTCGACGGATTCAAAAGAATCCCAAAGGTATAACTTCTCTTTATCCTTGCGTGTTTTCATGTGATTATGCCAAAACAAGTTTTCCTGGCCCACAAGGGATGTCTAGGATGAAATAAAAATTCTCTTATTCGCTTATTCCGCTGCGCATGATCCTGGAATATCCAACACCGACAATGGAGAAGAAGAGAAAGGAAAACTCCACCAAATCTTCTTGTGCTGCTGGCCTTAAGGAGCAAACCCTAGGTTGCCGCCCAATAGAAGCCAAACCCTAGGTTTGCTTATGTTGCCACCCAATGCCAACTCAAACCCTAGCCCTTGGTCTTTTATGCCCAAGCCTCTTCCTCCTCTTTATAGTTTTCGCCCAAAACTCTATTCATTCGTGTCCGTTGGATCTAGGCTTCTTGAGGGTTTTAATAGGCTACAATAGGGACCATGAGGAGGAGTTGGATCTTGGCCACCTAATGGATCCGACCCACATAAAATCTGATCCATTAATGATAATCCATTCCACTAGAGGATTATCATTGATCTACCTCACCAACCCCCATAATTAAATATGGGCTCCATATATTAATTGTACAAATATCTCCCCGTGTTTAAGATATCGAATGTCCGCTAATTAATTAATTTACTGACAATTAATTAATTAACATCTAACTCCATGAGTAGTACCACTTAACCTTATCATCATGCTGGACCAAGTCCACCTGTAGGGTTTACATGATGATCCTTATGAGCTCCTCAAGGGGACATCATCATCCTAATACATAGGACACGGTTTCCTCCTATAATCAATACACACCATGTAAATAATATTATTTCCCAACTTACCGGGCGTATCAATTTAACCCATAAATCTCTCCCATTGGTAAATCAAAGAAATAAATATTAAGTACATGTGCCCGTTATTATATCGAGATTAAGAGCATGTACACCATAATATCCGAGGTCCGATTCAATTATATAGTCAATATAAATTGAATCACCTCTAAGTCGGTCCTGCTCAATACACACAAAGTGTACTAGTGTAATTCTATGGTCAAGATAAACCAATACATAATTACACTACAACCATACCAATGGTTTGTCCAAAACCATCTTGGTTGTGAGCCTCTATTTATACCCTACAAGGAACTGATAACATGATCCTCTGTGTTACACCACATAATATGTTATCTACAATGTAAAGTATTAGACAAGATGCACACATATAATAAATATAAAGTGCAAACAATGATCATGTGATTCTTATTTCAAAATGAAGATGCCCATATAAAGACAAGGCTTTTAGTATACATCCCAACATAAGCTTAGCGTTGCGTTGGCATTATGACGACGTTACGACGTTAGAGCTTTAGCATTGTGGGAGAACTTTGAGAGAAATCTTGATGATCTAGGATTCGAGTCCTCCCCTCCTTTTATAGACTTGTGCCTTGGAATAAGTCAAGATCTAGATCCACAACTTGTGGTTCTTATAACGAGGTGGCACCTTATCTTATCGCGAAGTAACGATGTCAATCGTTATCCTTTTTGACCATGTATATTTGGATGATTCATCACCATCAATCGACTAATGACCTTCATCAGTCGAATGCTGGAGCATCAGTCAACTGCTAATATCCAACAGTCGACTGCCAGCTTGGTCATTCCCTGTAATAAGAGGTTAGCATGGAATATGGTAAATATGATGGTTCCTTACCGTCCGATCTTGACATACACCATCCAATGGAAGTCTTAGTTGGATCTGTTGGTGCAGTAGGCACCTGAATCAAACCTGAGTTTTGATTATAGAAAATACACAAAGTTAAGTTTATTTTGTTATCTCATGAGCTGAATCAAGTGAAGGGAGGGGAAACTTCGCTTCCCACTTCAACTCGGTCGCTTGTTCATGGCGATCCCTTCTATGTCCCCGGATAAAAAAATTTTATCCTTGACAAGAGGGATTACCCAAGCTACCATTTCATTGTCGTGCTATTCGATTAGAGTAGTCACTTGAACAAACTTGTTGTTCAAGCCACCAACCTCTATTCTACGAATAGCCGTGGAATAGACGATATACGGATCACCGACTTTTGTGTTTGTATTCGGGGTCCTAGTTAATTTAACCACAAAACAGAATATACAACAAGTATATGATTGAAAAACAATTATAGACATGTTACAAAAGAAAATAAACAAGCATTATACCTCTCGATCTTCTATGTTATGTCCTTCCTCCTTTTGGACATCGTGTGGGCGACGATCTTCCAAAAGTCGAAGCCTCCTAGATCACCAATCTTCCTTCCATGCTCGCTTCGAACAAGAGGAAGTATAGAAACAAAACTCTTCTCCTTCCTTTAACCAACCACCAAACACCAACCTTGATGCTTGCCGCTGGCCAAGAGGAGAAGAAGGATGGTGGACGCTGGCCAAAACGCTGAGGGAAGAGACCCTAGGCTTTGTTTCCACCGGCCAAGGAGAAGAGGATGAAGGGGTTTGACGCTAGCCAAGGAAGAGGAGAGGCTAGTTGGGCGCTGGCCAAAGAAGAAGAAGAAGAAAAAAAAGGAAAAACTTTCCTTAATTGTGGCCGCCCAAGCCTCCAAGCTCTAGCCGCCCAAACCCTAATCCTATCTTGCTTCTAATTCTCCTTGTCGGCCACCCTAATCCCTCCTTTTATAGAGTTAGGCTTAAGCCTTGTTTTAATCTCCACCGTCAGTTCTAGGGATTTAATCTCAACCGTTGGATCTAGAGATTTAATCTCAACCGTCAGATCTAAAGATTTAATCTCCACCGTCGGATCTAGAGTTTTGTTTTCAACCATTGGATCTAGAGATTATAGGACACGGTTTCTTCCTATAATCAATGACACACCATATAAATAGTATCATTTCCCAACTTACCGAGCTTATCGATTTACTCTATAAATCTCACCCATTGGTAAATCAAAGAAATGAATACTAAGTATATGTACCCATTATTATATCGGGATTAAAAGAATGTACAACATAATATCTGTGGTCCGATTCGATTATGTAGTCAGCAATAAATTGAATCACCTCTAAGTTGGTCCTACTCAATACACACAAAGTGTACTAGTGTAATTCAATGGCCAAGATAAACCAATACCAAATCACACTACAACCATTCCAATGGTTTGTCCATAACCTTCTCGGTTGTGAGCCTTTACTTATACTTTACAAGGAACCGATAACATGATCTCCCGTGTGACACTACACACCATGTTATCTACAATGTAACGTTTTAGACAATATGCATAAACATAAATATGCAAACAATGATCATGTGATTCTTATTTCAAAAATAAAGATGTTCATACAAAAGATAGACTTTACAGTATACATCCCAAAAATCTCCCACTTATACTAAAAGACTATGCTGTCCTTATACTGCCATACATCTGATTCCCATTCCTTCCAAATGCCTATCAAAAGCTCTCGCTAGAAAGGCCTTAGTGAAAGGATCTACGAGGGTATCCTCTGATGCAATCTTGGCGACAACACCTTCAACCTCTTTTACGATTTCTCATATCAGGTGGTACTTGCGCCCTATGTATTTACTTGCCTTATGGATTTGTGGTTCCTTCGAGTTTGCAATTGCACCACTATTATCACAATATATTGTGATAGTTCTGGGCAAACCAGGAATCACATCCAAGTCCATCCAGAAGTTCCTGAGCCACACAGCTTCTTTGGCCGCCTCAGAGGCCACCACATACTCAACTTCCATGGTAGAGTCTGCCACGCATTTCTGCTTGACACTCCTCCATACAATGGCTCCACCTCCCAAAGTAAACACAAAACCTAAGGTAGACTTACTGTTATCCCTGTCTTATTGGAAGTCGGAATCTGTGTAACCCACAGGGAGTAATTGGTCTGCCTGGTAATCTAGCATATAATCCCTATGTAACGCCCATAAAATTTCTAGCAATTTTACAAGAATTTTTGGCTTGATGATAATGGGCTTTATGTGGGCTCCTAAAAAAAAAAAAAGCCAAAAAGAATGCAAGGCCTAGGAATTGAACCCCAAACATCTAGAGATAGCCAAACCCTATAGATGCACCCACTAACCAGAAGCCCAACAAGAATGTATTGTTAGAAGAACATGGGAAATTATAGTTAGAGGTAAAGGAGATGAAGGGACTCTTCAAGTGAATAAATAGGGGGAATGAGGGGGCATGAGTTACCAAACTTATTTTCTCCTCCTCTTCTTCTTCCTCACCGAATCCTAGAGCTTCCCCTCTCCATTTCTTTGGCCGAACCCCATCCAAGCAAGGAGAAGGCTAGATTTGGCTTTCTTTAGGTCATCTTTCCACTAAAAGCAAAGCGAAGGATGTATGTATCCCTCACCTGCATACGAGTAGCTTTCGGTTGATATTTTGTGCAGAAACCCCTATGATATGTTTGGCCAACATGTGTTCTTGGTGTTTTATTGAAGTTCTATACCTTGTTTTACATGCACATGATGAAGTTAAGATGTAGAATGAATTAGGTTAAAAGTTAACCCTAGAAACCCCTATGATATGTTCGGCCAACATGTGTTCTTGGTGTTTTCTTGAAGTTCTATACCTTATTTTACATGCACATGATGAAGTTAAGATGTAGAATGAATTAGGTTAAAAGTTAACCCTTGAAACCCCTATGATATGTTCGGCCAACAAGTGTTCTTGGTGTTTTCTTGGAGTTCTATACCTTGTTTTACATGCACATGATGAAGTTAAGATGTAGAATGAATTAGGTTAAAAGTTAACCCTAGAAACCCCTATGATAGGTTTGGCCAACATGTGTTCTTGGTGTTTTATTGAAGTTCTATACCTTGTTTTACATGCACATGATGAAGTTAAGATGTAGAATGAATTAGGTTAAAAGTTAACCCTAGAAACCCCTATGATAGGTTCGGCCAACATTTGTTCTTGGTGTTTTATTGAAGTTCTATACCTTGTTTTACATGCACATGATGAAGTTAAGATGTATAATAAATTAGGTTAAAAGTTAACCCTAAAAGCCTACATGGACCATTCAGCCACCCCCTTGTATTGATGTTTTAATGAAGTTTTATTCCATATTTTGTAGGCATATGATGATGTTATTATGTTAGAGGGATTAGGTTAAAAGACTAGCCCTAAAAGCCTACATGGACCATTCGGCCACCCCCTTGTATTGATGTTTCAATGAAGTTTTATTCCATATTTTTTATGCATATGATGATGTTAGTATGTTAGAGGGAATTACGTTAAAAGACTAGCCCTAAAAGCCTACATGGACCATTCGGCCACCCCCTTGTATTGATGTTTCAATGAAGTTTTATTCCACATTTTGTATGCATATGATGATGTTAGTATGTTAGAGGGATTAAGTTAAAAGACTAGCCCTAAAAGCCTACACGGACCATTCGACCACCCCCTTTTATTGATGTTTCAATGAAGTTTTATTCCATGTTTTGTATGCATATGATGATGTTAGTATGTTAGATGGATTAGGGTAAAGGTTTAACCCTAAAAGTCCTATGAACCATTCGGCCAACCATTGTACCTTAACATGCTCTAGGTTGGGTTAACATGTGTTTTATGTTTAGGTGAATTCATGTTGACTTGTGATATTAAATGATGCTAGATGAAGATAACATGCTTTAGGTTAGAGTTTACTTACTCTTAATGTTTATGCCTTATGCCATGCCCTATATGTATGTGATATTTAAGATATGTTATGAAATGAAATACGATATGATTATGAAATGAAAAACGATATGTTCATGAAATGAATATGATATGATTATGAAATGAAGTATGATATGTTTATGAAATGAAAAATGATATGTTCATGAAGTGTAGTATGATATGTTAGGAAATGAAGTATATGTTAGGAAATGAAGTATGCTATGTTTGCAAAATGAAATAAGCTATGTTATAATAAAAGCATATAAGTATTTTACCTTCTGCATGGCTTGTACCAGGACCCTAACAAGGTCCAAAGGGATGGGCTCCTAAGATGTCCTAGTTCGACGGACTAAGATCGGGCTTAGGATGGGCTCCTATGTATGATTGCCCCTAGGTCGACGGACTAAGATCGGGCCTAGTACGGGATGGGCTCCAAGATGCCCTAGGTCGATGGAGTAAGACTCGGGCCTAGGATGGGCTTCTACGCTATGACGATTGCCCTAGGTCGACGGACTAAGATCGGGCCTAGTAACCTAGTAGGTTCGAGACTTGCTACCTCGGGTCTATTTAGGGATGCACACTATGATGATGAAGAAGTGGTACAATGCCGGGCCCAAATATGTTGAGATTATGTTTACGTACCTATAATATATGTTTTCAAAAGCATCCTGCATAGGTTACACGATTTAATTGCTATGTTCACATGCTATGTTGATATGTCATATATATGTTGCATGTTATGTCATGTTTATGTTGCTATGTTACATATGTTGTATGTTATGTTTGATTAAGTCATATATATACATGTTATGCTGCTATATTATGGATGATACATGTTATGTTTACTTATGTTACTTATGCTACATGTTAAGTTGCTTACGTCATGTATGTTACATGTTATGTTGCTTATATGTTATGAATGTTACATGCTATGATTAATGTCGATGTATGGGTTTTGTGAGTAGGACAGGATCTTACTAAGCCTATGTGCTTATAGTTTACCTTTCCCTCGTACTGCAGATAAGGGTAAGGGATGGATAAACTAAAGGGAGCAGCAGGAGGGGCCAAATGTGTGTGGTAGTGGCATGGTGCAGAAGATCCGTTATATCCTTATATATATGTTTCCCTATGATGATGACGTTTATGAATGTCCTTATTTATGTCCCCTTATGATGATGATGTTTATGGACTATGTTAAGAAGAAGTATCTATATATGTTATGATGTTTATGGACTATGTTAAGAAGAAGTATCTATATATATTATGATGCATGTTCTATGTTAAGAAGAAGTATCTACAAATGTCAATGCATGTTTATGTTTAAAAGAAAAGAAAAAAAAATAATTCATCTAAAGTCTTCCACTGTAAGTAGTAAGAAGTGTATGTATGTACGGTCGCGTCACGCGCCGCCCCTTCGGACCCTTGGTAAAAGGGCGGGCGTGACAGGTTGGTATCAGAGTGTAGGGATGTATACTGAAAAGTCTATCTTTTGTATGAACATCTTTATTTTGAAATAAGAATCACATGATCATTGTTTGATTATTTTTATGGTTATGCAATATTGTCTAATATGTTACATTGTAGATAACATGGTGTGTGGTGTCACACGGGAGATCTTGTTATCGGCTCCTTGTAAAGTATAAGTAAAGGCTCACAACCGAGATGACTTTGGACAAACCATCGGAATGGTTGTAGTGTGATTTGGTATTGGTTTGTCTTGACCATAGAATCACACTAGTGCACTTTGTGTGTATTGAGCAGGACCGACACAGAGGTGATTCGATTTATTGCTGACTACATAATCGAATCGGACCTCAGATATCATTTAGTACATGCTCTTAATCCCGATATAATAATGGGCACATATACTTGGTACTCATCTCTTTGATTTACCAATGGGCGAGATTTATAGATTAAATCGATAGACTCGATAAGTTGGGAGATGATATTATTTATATGGTGTGCCGTTGATTATAGGAGGAAACCGTGTCCTATATATTAGGATGATGATGTCCCCTTGAGGAGCTCATAAGGTTCATCATGTAAACCCTGCAGGTGGACTTGGTCCGGCATGATGAAAAGGTCGAGTGGTACTACTCAAGGAGTTAGATGTCGATTAATTAATGGTCAGTAAATTAATTAATCGAAGGACATTCGAGATCTTAAACACGGGGAGAAAATGTACAAATAATATATGGAGCCCATATTATCATATGGGGGTTGGTGAGGTAGATCAATGATGAACCTTTAGTGGATTGGATCATCATTAGTGGATCGGACTTTATGTGGGCTTGATCCATGGGTGGCCAAGACCCAACTCCTCCTCATGGTCCCTAATGTAGCCTATTAACACCTCATGAAGTTTAGATCCAATGGATAGAAACAAAACTCTAAGATCCATTGGTAGAGATCAAATCTCTAAGATCCGACGGTTGAGATTAAATCTCTAGATCCGACGGTTGAGATTAAATCCCTAGAACCAATGGAGGAGATTAATTCATGACTTATCCCTAACTCTATAAAAGGAGGGCATGGGGAGTGGTCGTGGATGACATGATGAATAGGAGGAGAGCTAGGGTTTGGGTGGCAAGGAGCAATCCTATTTGAGATAGGATTGGGATTAGGGTTTTGAGGCTAGGGTGGCACCAAATAAGGAAGGTTCTTTCTCTCTTCTTCTTCCTCTTTGGGACAACGTCCAGCAGCCTTTTCCATCTCTTTTCCAGCCTTATCCGGCGCCCAAAGTCCCCTTCTTCTTCTCCTTAGGTGGTGGAAACAAGATATAGGGTTTCCCTTGGTGTCTTGGTAGTTTTCCACCATCTCCTTCTCCTTCTAGTTGGCCGGCGGCAAGGACTTTCATAGCTCCTTGTTGGTTGAGTTTTGGAAGGAGAAAAACATTGTTTCTCTTCTTCCTCTTGCTTGGGAAAAGCAAGGAAGGAAGTTTTGTGATCTAGGAGCTTCGACTTTTGGTGGATCGTCGCCCACACGACGTCCAAAAGGAGGATGGTCATACATTAGAAGACCAAGAGGTATACCTATTCTTCTTTCTCTTTTATTCATTGCTTGTTTTTGTTTTACAAATATAAGCATGTTATATTTCTGTAAATAGGCTAAATAATACTGAGATCCCGAGTATAAACACAAAAACCGGCGATCCGGACATCGTCTATTCCGCGGCTACTCGTAGAATAGAGGATGGTCGCTTGAACAACTAGTTTGTTCAAGTGACCTCTCTAAACGAATAGCACGACAATGACTTGGTTGTCTTGGGAATCTCTTTTGTCTAGGATTACATTTTTAATCCGGGGACATCGAAGGGATCACCATGGTTAAGCAACCGAGGTGAAGGGGAAGCGAAGTTTCCTCTCACGGACTCGACAAGGGAAATCCCTTCAATTGGTATCAGAGCTTCCGGGCAAAACCAACAATTGGTATCAGAGCCAAGGTTTTCCGGTTTTGTGTGTTTAGGATTCGGTTAATTTTTATGCACTTTTTCATATATTATATGTGCCGGATAATAGTAGGATATGCGTAGTTTAACTCTTTGGTTGCAGGCATAAGATCCGACTATTATGGCCATATGTGTGTATGTGATTGTATGTGTGTAAATATTTATTTTGTTGAATCCTCGGGGTTGACGAGGCTAGTATTTAGTTTTTGGTAAATTAAATACGGCATTGTTTAGCCGCTCTTTATTTTATTTTACTTTCGATCTAGATTTCATGTACACTCCCTCGTGGAGTATAGGATCGATGGATGTAAATTAAAATAGGTTTTATTCTCGGCTCGGATCTCCGGTTGGCTCGTACATGGCGTAGGAGGAGCGGACGAGGTGGCGACACGACGGGACGCATATTGGAGAACAATGCCATAATAGTTGGAAAAATTCTGATTTTTCCATATTTATTGCTGATTTGTTTTATATGCATGTTGTGTGTGCTTGAAAATTCCTCATTGTCAATTTACTAAGTGGGAGAGGGACATTTTAATTAATTCCCGCGGCCTCCATTACAATTTGACATGTGATGCAACAAACTTGCGCGTCGGCTTTGAGTGTCTTCCTCCCCATCGGATGAGTTTGTTTGTGGATCACTAGGTCAAATAATGGTTATAGGAAATTATCTAGGAGCGTGTGTACTTCCACAGCGGTAAGACACATAATCCGAAATAATTCCCTTAGTACCGTGTAATGGTGCACACTTAGATGCAAATAAAAAGTAGTTTTATTTGTAGGGCCAAAGAGGAACCAACTATTAATTTTATTTGTCAAAAAGTAAGGTTGACAAGATAATAAAATTAATGGGTTAAACCTCCTCTTACAAATGTAGAATTCGTATACGTCCACACTATCGTGGCATGCGATATTCTCGGTGTTTGAGGTGTTGGTTGATTTCAAAATTTTATTGTTTGAGGAATCAATAATTTTTATTGAAATCTATAGTAAAAATAAGCATGTTGTGTGTGCTTGAAAATTCCTCATTTTCAATTTACTAAGTGGGAGAGGGATATTTTAATTAATTCCCGCGGCCTCCATTACAATTTGACATGTGATGCAACAAACTTGCGCTACACTCGAGTGCCTTCCTCCCCATCGGATGAGTTTGTTTGCGGATCACTAGGTCAAATAATGGTTATAGGAAATTATTTAGGAGCGTGTGTACTTCCCCATCGGTAAGGCACATAATCCGAAATAATTCCCTTAGTACCATGTAATGGTGCACACTTAGATGCAAATAAAAAGTATCCTCCCCATCGGAGTCACTGCTTTTATTTGTAGGGCCAAAGAGGAACCAACTATTAATTTTATTTGTCAAAAAGTAAGGTTGACAAGATAATAAAATTAATGGGTAAAACCTCCTCTTACAAATGTAGAATTCGTATACGTCCACACTATCGTAGCATGTGATATTCTCGGTGATTTGAGGTGTTGGTTGATTTCGAAATTTTATTGTTTGAGGAATCAATAATTTTTTGAAATCTAAAGTAATGATCTATGTGATTCTTAGGATTTTCAAAATTGACTTTCAGTCCACTTATTTTTTATACTAAAGGAAATAAACTTATTGTACCCAAATTATATTGATTGGAAATGAATCCAAATATTGTCTTATCTGCTAGTATGCACTCTTCAAAGAGTGTCCTCAAGCCATCATTGCTCAAAAGAGTTTCTACTTCTAAGCCGAAAGGCAAGAAGAAGAAGAAACAAGGTGAAGCAAAGATGGTGGGAGGATCTCAGGGAAGAGTGAAGAAGCCGAAGGCAAGTACTTCACTTGCAAGGTGATGGACATTGGAAGAAGGACTGTCCCAATCCAAAAGAGAACATAGGTATATCTTTTGGACTAGTCATTGAAACATGATTAGCGGTGATATCTACGGCACCGTGAGTAGATACGGAGCCACTAATCATGTTCGCACATTGCAGGGGTTCCAGGAAACCCGATGACTAGTTGAAGGGGAGATTACCATTTACTTGGGCAATGCCATGATGGTGGCGGCTATTGTAGTGGGAGAAGTTTTATTTATCTCTTGAAAATAATAAAACTTTGGTTCTGGAAAATTCCCTTTATGTACCTTTATTTAGAAAGAATTTAGTTTCAGTTTCTAAATTATTATGGATGAATATTCTATTTCTTTTAATGACAGAGTTGTTATAAAAAGGAATAGGGAGAATATCTATTCAGGTACATTGAAAGGAAATTTGAACCAAAATCTCCCACGATGCAAATTGAAGTTAATAACTCATCTTCTAATTCCAATAAGAGAAAAGAACCTTCGAAGATGAACCAAATATATCTTTGGCTTCTTAGGCTTGGTCACATTAACCTAAGCAGAATTCAAAGGTTGATAGCTGATGGACCTTTGGGTTCATTAGTGGTGGAGGATCTCCCAACCTACGAATCTTGCTTGGAGGGTAAGATGACCAAGAGACCTTTTTAAGGCCAAGGGGTATAGAGCCAAAGATGTGTTAGAAATGGTTCATTCTGATTTGTGTGGTCCTATGACTATCTAGGCAAGAGGTAATCTTGAATATTTCATCTCTTTTGTAGATGATTATTCAAGATGTGGATGACACTACGATCTGATCGTGGTGGTGACAACATCTTGGGAGAGTTTAGGAACTACTTATCAGAGGTTGGGATTCAATCCCAATTGACTGCACCTGGCACACCCCAGCAGAACGGTGTAGCAGAGCGAAGGAATAGGACTCTTATGGAGATGGTTAGATCGATGATGAGTTATTCTGACTTGTTTTATAGTCCTAGAGATCAGAGGGTGATCGTTAACACAAATGCCAGATTTCTAGAGGAAGACTATGTGATAAGCCACAAGCCCAAGGGTAAAATTGTTCTGGAGGAGTTAAAAAGGGAAGTCACTTCTTTAGTACCAGCGGTACAAGAGGACATACCACATGTCACTGCACCGCGTGTCATAGAGGATACACAGAAGATACCTCGTCGTAGTGGGAGGGTTGTTAGACAACCTCTTAGATTCATGTTTTTGGACAAATCTTCTGATTTGGTCCCTAGCAAACATGAACCTGATCCCTAGACATACGACAAGGCAATCCAAGATATAAATACAGCATCTTTGCAAAGTGCAATGAATGTTGAGATTGAATCTATGGATTCAAATCAGGTCTGGGAGCTAGTAGAACCACCCGATGGTGTAAAAACCATTGGATGCAAGTGGATCTACAAGAGAAAAAGAGGAATAGATGGGAAGGTTGAGACCTTCAAAGCGAGGCTTGTTGCGAAGGGGTATACTCAGAAAGAGGGTATCGATTATGAGGAGACCTTTTCGCCGGTAGCCATGCTTAAATCTATCCGGATTCTCTTATGCATAGCAGCTCATATGGATTATGAGGTGTGGCAGATGGATGTCAAGACAGCTTTCCTTAATGGAAGTCTTGAGGAAAACATCTACATGAAGCAACCAGAGGGATTCATTGCTAAGGGCAAAGAGCATCTTGTATGTAAGCTTAATCAGTCCATTTATGGATTGAAGCAAGCTTCGAGATCTTGGAACATCCGGTTTGATGAAGTGATCCAGTCTTATGGATTTATTCAAAGTCCGGATGAGTCTTGTGTATACAAAAGATGTGACGGAAACGTAGTGGTATTTCTTGTACTATACGTAGATGACATTTTGTTGATTGGCAACAATATCAAGGTGTTATCGGACGTAAGGGTATGGTTGTCCAAACAGTTTGATATGAAGGACTTAGGAGAGGTGGGACACATCCTTGGGATCAAGGTTATAAGGGATCGCAGGAAAAGGATGTTGTGCTTATCCCAAGCTTCATACATAGACACGATTATGGAGCGTTTTAGCATGCAGAACTCCAAGAAGGGTTTTCTACCTTTCAGGCATGGAGTTCCTTTATCTAAGGAGATGTGTCCTAGATCATCTGAGGAGATAGAGGAGATGAAGGTGGTTCCTTATGCTTCGGCAATAGGAAGCCTCATGTATGCGATGCTCTGTACGAGACCAGATATCTGCTTTGCCATGGGCATGGTCAACAGATATCAGAGTAATCCAGGACAGGGACATTGGACTGCGGTAAAGCATATATTGAAGTACCTGAGAAGGACTAGGGATTATATCTTTATCGAAAGGCACTAATTACTCCCTGTGGGTTATACGGATTCCGACTTCCAATCTGATAGGGATAACAGTAAGTCTACCTCAGGTTTTGTGTTTACTTTGGGAGGTGGAGCCATTGTATGGAGGAGTGTCAAGCAAAAGTGCGTGGCGGACTCCACCATGGAAGCTGAGTATGTGGCGGCCTCTGAGGCGGCCAAAGAAGCTGTATGGCTCAGGAACTTCCTGATGGACTTGGATGTGATTCCTGGTTTGCCCAGAACTATCACAATTTATTGTGATAATAATGGTGTAGTTGCAAACTCGAAGGAACCACGAGCCCATAAGGCTAGTAAACACATATAGTGCAAGTACCACCTGATACGAGAAATCGTAAAGGAGGTAGAAGTTGCTGTCGCCTAGATTGCATCAGAGGATGACCTGGTAGACCCTTTTACTAAGGCCCTTCTAGCGAGAGCTTTGAAAGGCATGTGGAGGGAAGGGGAATCAGATGTATGGCAGTATGAGGACAGCATAGTCTTTTAGTATAAGTGGGAGATTGTAGGGATGTATACTGAAAAGTCTATCTTTTGTATGAACATCTTTATTTTGAAATAAGAATCACATGATCATTGTTTGCATATTTTTATGGTTATGCAATATTGTCTAATATGTTACATTGTAGATAACATGGTGTGTGGTGTCACACGGGAGATCTTGTTATCGGCTCCTTGTAAAGTATAAGTAAAGGCTCACAACCGAGATGACTTTGGACAAACCATCGGAATGGTTGTAGTGTGATTTGGTATTGGTTTGTCTTGACCAAAGAATCACACTAGTGCACTTTGTGTGTATTGAGCAGGACCGACACAGAGGTGATTCGATTTATTGCTGACTACATAATCGAATCGGACCTCAGATATCATTTAGTACATGCTCTTAATCCCGATATAATAACGGGCACATATACTTGGTACTCATCTCTTTGATTTACCAATGAGCGAGATTTATAGATTAAATCGATAGACTCGATAAGTTGGGAGATGATATTATTTATATGATGTGCCGTTGATTATAGGAGGAAACCATGGCCTATATATTAGGATGATGATGTCCCCTTGAGGAGCTCATAAGGTTCATCATGTAAACCCTGCAGGTAGACTTGGTCCGGCATGATGAAAAGGTCGAGTGGCACTACTCAAGGAGTTAGATGTCGATTAATTAATGGTCAGTAAATTAATTAATCGACGGACATTCGAGATCTTAAACACAGGGAGAAAATGTACAAACAATATATGGAGCCCATATTATCATATGGGGGTTGGTGAGGTAGATCAATGATGAACCTTTAGTGGATTGGATCATCATTAGTGGATCGGACTTTATGTGGGCTTGATCCATGGGTGGCCAAGACCCAACTCTTCCTCATGGTCCCTAATGTAGCCTATTAACACCTCATGAAGTTTAGATCAAATGGATAGAAACAAAACTCTAAGATCCATTGGTAGAGATCAAATCTCTAAGATCCGACGGTTGAGATTAAATCTCTAGATCCGACGGTTAAGATTAAATCCCTAGAACCAATGGAGGAGATTAATTCATGACTTATCCCTAACTCTATAAAAGGAGGGCATGGGGAGTGGTCGTGGATGACATGATGAATAGGAGGAGAGCTAGGGTTTGGGTGGCAAGGAGCAATCCTATTTGAGATAGGATTGGGATTAGGGTTTTGAGGCTAGGGTGGCACCAAATAAGGAAGGTTCTTTCTCTCTTCTTCTTCCTCTTTGGGCCAACGTCCAGCAGCCTTTTCCATCTCTTTTCCAGCCTTAGCCGGTGCCCAAAGTCCCCTTCTTCTTCTCCTTAGGTGGTGGAAACAAGATATAGGGTTTCCCTTGGTGTCTTGGTAGTTTTCCACCATCTCCTTCTCCTTCTAGTTGGCCGGCGGCAAGGACTTTCATAGCTCCTTGTTGGTTGAGTTTTGGAAGGAGAAAAACATTGTTTCTCTTCTTCCACTTGCTTGGTAAAAGCAAGGAAGGAAGTTTTGCGATCTAGGAGCTTCGACTTTTGGTGGATCATCGCCCACACGACGTCCAAAAGGAGGAAGGTCATACATTAGAAGACCAAGAGGTATACCTATTCTTCTTTCTCTTTTATTCATTGCTTGTTTTTGTTTTACAAATATAAGCATGTTATATTTCTGTAAATAGGCTAAATAATACTGAGATCCCGAGTATAAACACAAAAACCGGCGATCTGGACATCGTCTATTTCGCGGCTACTCGTAGAATAGAGGATAGTCACTTGAACAACTAGTTTGTTCAAGTGACCTCTCTAAACGAATAGCACGACGATGACTTGGTTGTCTTGGGAATCCCTTTTGTCTAGGATTACATTTTTAATCCGGGGACATCGAAGGGATCACCATGGTTAAGCAACCGAGGTGAAGGGGAAGCGAAGTTTCCTCTCACGGACTCGACAAGGGAAATCCCTTCAATTGGTATCAGAGCTTCCAGGCAAAACCAACACAGAGCAGATCTGCCTTTCCACTACACACACATCAAGCTCCAAATCCTGCCGCTCCATGTAAGAATTTCTATGCCTACTTTATTTTTTTCATGTATGATAACAAATGCCTCTAGCTTAATTATGCTTGAAAATATGTATGCCTGAAAGTATGTAAGATAACATTATGCTAGCTTTTAGTTTAACCATGCATAGCTAAATGAACTAGCTTTTAGTTTAATTATGCGTAGATAAACGAACGATAATCTTATACTAGCCTTACTCTAATATATGAAGATGAACATGGATGGAAGACGTAGTAATAGGGTCGATGAGATAGTAATATAGGGAAGACGTAGTAATAGGGTCGATAAGATAGTAATATATGGAAGACATAGTAATAGAGTCGATGAGACAGTACCCCACCTGCTCTTATGCATGTGGTTACTGAACTCCAGTACTGTTGGTGAAGAAGAAAGACTGGTCTATGCGAATGTGCATAGACTACCGAGCGCTAAATAATGTGACGATCAAGAATAGGTACCCTTTACCGCGGATTGATGATCTGTTCGACCAACTAAAGGGTGCCACTGTCTTCTCTAAGATTGACCTGAGGTCTGGCTATCATCAAGTAAAAGTGGAATCAGATGATATACCAAAGACGACCTTTCGGACAAGATACGGACATTACGAATTCGTAGTTATGCCCTTCGGAGTGACGAATGCACCTGCTATGTTCATGGATTTGATGAATCGGGTATTCTCGGCATTCCTCGATAAGTTTATGATCATCTTCATCGACGACATACTGATATATTCGAGAACCCCAGAAGAGCACGCAGAACACCTGAATGTGGTATTGCAGATTCTTCGGGAAAAGCAGCTATTTGCAAAGTTCTCCAAATGCAAGTTTTGGCTCGAACAAGTATCATTTTTGGGTCACATTATATCCAAGCACGGAGTGATGGTAGACCCAATAAAGATTGAAGCCGTGAGTAACTGAAACCGACCAAAGAATGCCAGTGAGATCAGAAGCTTTCTTGGGCTAGCAAGCTACTATAGGAAGTTTGTAGAGAACTTCTCCAAGATTGCAGTCCCTATGGCAGTCCTCACCAGAAAGAACAAGAAATATGAGTGGACGGACGCCTGCGAGAGGAGTTTCACAGAATTGAAAAGGAGGCTGACCAGCGCTCCAATCCTTGCTCTTCCAGATAGCTCTCGACCATGACGATAGCACCGGCGCTGTTCGATGATATACTGGAAAAGCAAGCCCATGACCCAAGAATTTAGAGGATCAAGCAAGAGGTCTTAGAAGGAAAGGACGACGGGTTTCATATCTCTGATAGTGGAGTACTCTACCTCAGGGATCGCCTGTGTATTCCCAACGATCCAGAATTACGGAAGAAGATATTTGAGGAACTCACGGAACTCCTTATGCGATGCATCCTGGAACCACCAAGATGTACCAAGACCTGAAAAGAAAATTCTGGTGGTTCGGAATGAAAAGAGATGTGGCTCAGTATGTCAGTACTTGCCTGACCTGCCAGAGGGTTAAAGCAGAACACCAGAGACCTGGAGGAACACTGCAGCAGATACAGATTCCAGAATGGAAATGGGAAGACATTTCTATGGATTTCATCTTAGGATTGCCCAAGACAACAAATGGTTATGATGCTATATGGGTAATTGTGGACAGATTGACGAAGTCCGCCCACTTCTTAGCAATCAAGATGACCTATTCGACGGAGCAACTGGCTTAGTTATATACTAGGGAAATTATCAGACTACATGGAATTCCTAAGACCATCATTTCTGACAGAGATGGTCGCTTTATTTCCCATTTCTGGGAATGTGTTCAGAAGGCCCTAGGCACGAAGCTATTGTTCAGTACTACCTTCCATCCCCAGACGGACAGACAGACCGAAAAAGTAAATCAAGTACTGGAGGATAAGTTACGAGCTTGTGCCCTGGATTTCAAAGGTAGCTGGTGTCGATACTTATGCTTGGCAGAATTCGCCTACAACAATAGCTACCAAGCTACTATTGGAATGGTACCCTACGAGGCTCTATATGGGAGGAAATGTAAGTCTCCCATATGCTGGTACGAGGGTGGTGAGAAGAAGGGGATGGGACTCCAAACGAACTTCATCGACGACACCACCCGAGCTATACAGAACATCCATCAGAGAATTGAAACTGCTCAGAGCCGACAAAAGAGCTATGCGGATATGCGGCGTAGACCGTTAGAATTCAAAGTCAGGGACCTGGTATTCCTCAAAGTGGCCCCTATAAAGGGAGTGATGAGATTCGAAAGGAAGGGTAAGCTGAGTCCGCGCTACGTGGGACCGTATCCGATATTGTAGAGGATTGGCAAGGTAGCTTACAAGCTGGAGCTGCCTCAAGAGATGTCGGCTATTCACAATGTGTTCCATGTCTCTATGCTCAAGAAATGCATTTCCAGTGCGGACCAAGTGATCGTGCCACAAACAGTACAAGTTTAAGAGGACCTGAGTATTGAAAGTCGGCCTATCCAGATACTAGACCGAGAAGTCAAGAGGCTAAGGAACAAAGAGGTGCCCTTAGTAAAGGTCCTGTGGCAGAATCAACGATACGAGGAAGCTACCTTGGAACGCGAGGAGGACATGAAGCAGAAGTACCCAGAATTGTTCTAAGTTTTGAGGGCGAAACTTTTAAAAGGTATGAAGGATTGTAACGCCCGTAAAATTTCTAGCAATTTTACAAGAATTTTTGGCTTGATGATAATGGGCTATATGTGGGCTCCTTCAAAAAAAAATAAAAAAAATAAGCCAAAAAGAATGCAAGGCCAAGGAATTGAACCCCAAACCTCTAGAGATAGCCAAACACTATAGATGCACCCACTAACCAGAAGCCCAACAAGAATGTATTGTTAGAAGAACATGGGAAATTATAGTTAGAGGTAAAAGAGATGAAGGGACTCTTCAAGTGAATAAATAGGGGGAATGAGGGGGCATGAGTTACCAAACTTATTTTCTCCTCCTCTTCTTCTTCCTCACCAAATCCTAGAGCTTCCCCTCTCCATTTCTTTGGCTGAACCTCATCAAAGCAAGGAGAAGGCTAGATTTGGCTTTCCTTAGGTCATCTTTCAACTAAAAGCAAAGCGAAGGATGTAAGTATCCCTCACCTGCATACGAGTAGCTTTCGGTTGATATTTTGTGCAGAAACCCCTATGATATGTTCGGCCAACATGTGTTCTTGGTGTTTTATTGAAGTTCTATACCTTGTTTTACATGCACATGATGAAGTTAAGATGTAGAATGAATTAGGTTAAAAGTTAACCCTAGAAACCCCTATGATATGTTCAGCCAACATATGTTCTTGGTGTTTTCTTAAAGTTCTATACCTTGTTTTACATGCAAATGATGAAGTTAAGATGTAGAATGAATTAGGTTAAAAGTTAACCCTAGAAACCCCTATGATATGTTCGGACAACATTTGTTCTTGGTGTTTTTTGAGTTCTATACCTTGTTTTACATGCACATGATGAAGTTAAGATGTAGAATGAATTAGGTTAAAAGTTAACCCTAGAAACCCCTATGATAGGTTCGGCCAACATGTGTTCTTGGTGTTTTATTGAAGTTCTATACCTTGTTTTACATGCACATGATGAAGTTAAGATGTAGAATGAATTAGGTTAAAAGTTAACCCTAGAAACCCCTATGATAGGTTCGTCCAACATGTGTTCTTGGTGTTTTATTGAAGTTCTATACCTTGTTTTACATGCACATGATGAAGTTAAGATGTATAATAAATTAGGTTAAAAGTTAACCCTAAAAGCCTACATGGACCATTCGGCCACCCCCTTGTATTGATGTTTCAATGAAGTTTTATTCCATATTTTGTATGCATATGATGATGTTAGTATGTTAGAGGGATTAGGTTAAAAGACTAGCCCTAAAAGCCTACATGGACCATTCGGCCACCCCCTTGTATTGATGTTTCAATGAAGTTTTATTCCATATTTTGTATGCATATGATGATGTTAGTATGTTAGAGGGAATTAGCTTAAAAGACTAGCCCTAAAAGCCTACATGGACCATTCAGCCACCCCTTGTATTGATGTTTCAATGAAGTTTTATTCCACATTTTGTATGCATATGATGATGTTAGTATGTTAGAGGGATTAGGTTAAATGACTAGCCCTAAAAGCCTACATGGACCATTCGGCCACCCCCTTGTATTGATGTTTCAATGAAGTTTTATTCCATGTTTTGTATGCATATGATGATGTTAGTATGTTAGATGGATTATTGTAAAGGTTTAACCCTAAAAGTCCTATGAACCATTCGGCCAACCATTGTACCTTAACATGCTCTAGGTTGGGTTAACATGTGTTTTATGTTTAGGTGAATTCATGTTGACTTGTGATATTAAATGATGCTAGATGAAGATAACATGCTTTAGGTTAGAGTTTACTTACTCTTGATGATTATGCCTTATGCCATGCCCTATATGTATGTGATATTTAAGATATGTTATGAAATGAAATACGATATGATTATGAAATGAAAAATGATTTGTTCATGAAATGAATATGATATGATTATGAAATGAAGTATGATATGTTTATGAAATGAAAAATGATATGTTCATGAAGTGTAGTATGATATGTTAGGAAATGAAGTATGCTATGTTTGCAAAATGAAATAAGCTATGTTATAATAAAAGCATATAAGTATTTTACCTTCTGCATGGCTTGTACCAGGACCCTAACAAGGTCCAAAGGGATGAGCTCCTAAGATGCCCTAGGTCGACGGACTAAGATCGGGCCTAGGATGGGCTCCTATGTATGATTGCCCCTAGGTCGACGGACTAAGATCGGGCCTAGTACGGGATGGGCTCCAAGATGCCCTAGGTCGATGGAGTAAGACTCGGGCCTAGGATGGGCTTCTACGCTATGATGATTGCCCTAGGTCGACGGACTAAGATCGGGCCTAGTAACCTAGTAGGTTCGAGACTTGCTACCTCGGGTCTATTTAGGGATGCGCGCTATGATGATGAAGAAGTGGTACAATGCCGGGCCCAAATATGTTGAGATTATGTTTACGTACCTATAATATATGTTTTCAAAAGCATCCTGCATAGGTTACACGATTTGATTGCTATGTTCACATGCTATATTGATATGTCATATATATGTTGCATGTTATGTCATGTTTATGTTGCTATATTACATATGTTGTATGTTATGTTTGATTAAGTCATATATATACATGTTATGCTGCTATGTTATGGATGATACATGTTATGTTTACTTATGTTACTTATGCTACATGTTAAGTTGCTTACGTCATGTATGTTACATGTTATGTTGCTTATATGTTATGAATGTTACATGCTATGATTAATGTCGATGTATGGGTTTTGTGAGTAGGACAGGATCTTACTAAGCCTATGTGCTTATAGTTTACCTTTCCCTCGTACTGCAGATAAGGGTAAGGGATGGATAAACTAAAGGGAGCAGCAGGAGGGGCCAAATGTGTGTGGTAGTGGCATGGTGGAGAAGATCCGTTATGTCCTTATATATATGTTTCCCTATGATGATGACGTTTATGAATGTCCTTATTTATGTCCCCTTATGATGATGATGTTTATGGACTATGTTAAGAAGAAGTATCTATATATGTTATGATGTTTATGGACTATGTTAAGAAGAAGTATCTATATATATTATGATGCATGTTCTATGTTAAGAAGAAGTATCTACAAATGTCAATGCATGTTTATGTTTAAAAGAAAAGAAAAAAAAATAATACATCTAAATCTTCCGCTGTAAGTAGTAAGAAGTGTATGTATGTACGGTCGCGTCACGCGCCGCCCCTCCGGACCCTTGGTAAAAGGGCGGGTGTGACACCCTAGTCCTTCTCAGGTACTTCAATATATGCCTTATCGCAGTCCAATGTCCCTGTCTGGGATTACTCTGATATCAGCTGACCATGCCCACGACAAAGGAGATAACTGGTCTCGTACATAGCATCGCATACATGAGGCTTCCTACTGCCGAAGCATAAGGAACCACCTTCATCTCCTCTATCTCCATAGATGTTCTAGGACACATCTCCTTAGATAAAGGAACTCCATGCCTGAAAGGTAGAAAATCTTTCTTGGAGTTTTGCATGCTAAAACGATCCATAATTGTGTCTATGTATGAAGCTTGAGATAAGCACAACATCCTTTTCCTGTGATCCCTTATAACCTTGATCCCAAGGATGTGTCCCACTTCTCCCAAGTCCTTCATATCAAACTGTTTGGACAACCATACCCTTACGTCCGATAACACCTTGACATTGTTGCCTATTAACAAAATGTCATCTACGTATAGTACAAGAAATACCACTACGCTTTCGTCACATCTCTTGTATACACAAGACTTATCCAGACTTTGAATAAATCCATAAGACTGGATTACCTCAATAAAGCGGATGTTCCAAGACCTCGAAGCTTGCTTCAATCCATAAATGGACCGATTAAGCTTGCACACAAGATGCTCTTTGCCCTTTGCAATGAATCCCTCTGGTTTCTTCATATAGATGTTTTCCTCAAGACTTCCATTAAGGAAAGCTGTCTTGACATCCATCTGTCATACCTCATAATCCATATGAGCAGCAATGCATAAGAGAATCCGGATAGACTTAAGTATGGCTACCGGTGAAAAGGTTTCCTCATAATCGATACCCTCTTTCTAAGTATACCCCTTCGCAACAAGCCTTGATTTGAAGGTCTCAACCTTCCCGTCTATTCCTCTCTTTCTTTTGTAGATCCACTTACATCCAATGGTTTTTACGCCATCGGATGGTTCTACTAGCTCCTAGACCTGACTTGAATCCGTAGATTCAATCTTAGTATTCATTGCACTTTGCCAAGATACCGCATCTTTATCTTGGATTGCCTCGTCAAATGTACAGGGGTCAAGTTCATGTTCGCCAGAGACCAAATCAGAAGATTCTCCCAAGAACATGAATCTATTAGCCTGTCTAACAACCCTCCCACTACGATGAGGTATCACCTGTGTATCCTATGTGACATGCGGTGCAATAACTTGTGGTATATCCTCTTGTACCGGTGGTACTGAAGTAGTGACTTCCCCTTTTAATTCCTCCAGAACAATCTTACTCATGGGCTTGTAGTTCATCACATAGTCTTCCTCTAGAAATCTGGCGTCCGTGCTAACGATCACCCTCTGATCTCTAGGACTATAAAACAAACCTCCTTTCGTTCCTCTAGGATAGCCAATGAACATCCGCACTTCTGTACGAGGTTCCAACTTACCAGCATCTGCCTTCAGCACATGTGCTGGACTCCCCCAAATCCAAATATGCCTCAGACTAGGCTTTCGCCCAGTCCACAATTATGTGGGAGTAGAAGACACTGATTTATATGAAACCAAGTTTAGAATGTACACTATCGTATCTAGAGCATATTCCCAGAACGAATCTGGCAACTCAGAATAACTCTTCATCGATCTAACCATCTCCATAAGAGTCCTATTCCTTCGCTCTGGCAACTCAGAATTCTGCTTAGGTTAATATGACCAAGTCTTAGATGCCAAAGATATGTTTGGTTCATCTCTGAAGGTTCTTTTCTCTTATTGGAATTAGAAGATGAGTTATTAACTTCTATTTGCATCATGAGAGCTTTTGGTTCAAGTGTATACAAATTTTTTATCAATGCACTAGAACAGATAATCTCCCTATTTCTTTTTATAATAACTCTATCATTAAAAGAAATAGAATATCCATCTATAAACAATTTAGAAACTGAAATTAAATTCTTTCTAAATAAAGGTACATAAAGGTAATTTTTAAGAACCAAAACTATATTTCTCTCAAAAGACAAATAAACATCTCCCACTGCAACATGTGCCACCTTTGTGGCATCACCCAAGTATACGGTAATCTCCCCCTCAGTAAGTCGTCTTGTTTCCTGGAACCCCTGCAACATATTGTAGACATGATCAGTGGCTCCCGTTGAAGGGAGTTGCTTCGGAGGCTCATTGACTCCCATGTCCCCGGATTAAAATTTTCACTAATGAAAGAACTAATCCGGATGGGATGAGTTTCCTTAGTACAACCAATTTGTCGTCATGCTAACAACTTGAGTGATCGCTTGAACAAACTAGTTGTTCAAGCAACACAACTCTTCTAGTTGGTTAGCCGCGGAAGAGATGACGGACGGATCGCCGGTTTTTGTGTTTGTCTTCGGGGTCCATGATTATACAAAATATATACAAATACACATTTGTATAATCAACACATAAAAGAACATGCTAAGATCAGAAAATAAAGTTGTAAAACTTTTATACCTCATGATCTTCTACCGTATGTCCTATCCTCCTCGTGGACGTCGTGTGGGCGAAGATCCTCCACGAGTAGAAGCCTCCTAGATCACGTTCTTCCCTTCCTTGTTCGCTGCGAACAAAGAGAAGAACCAAGCAAAACTCCTTCTCCTTTCTAGAACTAGCCACCAAGCCAAGGAGCTCGATGTAACTGCCGGCCAAGGAGTGAATGGTTGAGCGGCGACCAACCTTGTGACAATGTTGCCGCCGGCCACCTAGAAGTTGGAGAAGCGCCGACCACTAAGAAGTTGGAGAACCGCCGGCCACCAAGGAGCAAAGGAGGAGGAAGAGGGCCGTCCAAAGCAAGGAAGAAGAGGGAGTGAGCACCGGCCACCAAGGAGAAAAGAAGGAAACCCTAATCTCCTTTCTTGTTGCCGCCCAAACCACTTCCAAAACCCTAGCCGCCTAAAACACTTGAGAGGCAAAACCCTAATCCAAGAGAACCATCATTGCCACCCAAGCCTTAGCCCTCTATTTATAGAATTGGGCTTAAGCCTTTTTTAATCTCCACCGTCGGATCTAGGGATTTAATCTCCACCGTTGGATCTAGGGTTTTATCCCAACCGTCGGATCTAGGGTTTCATCCCAACCATCGGATCTAGGATTTCATCCCAACCGTCGGATCTAGGGATTTAATCCCAACCGTTGGTTTTAGAGTTTTGTTTTACATCCTTGGATCTAGGCTTCTTGAGGATTATATTAGGCTACGATAGAGACCATAAGGAGGAGTTGGATCTTGGCCACCCGATGGATCAGAACCACACAAACTTGATCCATCAATGATGTTCCATTCCACTAGAGGATCATCATTGAACTACCTCACCAACCCCCATAAATCAATATGGGCTTCATATATTATTTGTACATCCATCTCCCCGTGTTTAAGATATCGAATGTCCGTCAATTAATTGATTTACTGACCATCAATTAATTAACATCTAACTCCTCGAGTAGTACCACTCAACCTTATCATCAAGTTGACTAAGTCAACCAGCTGGGTTTACATGATGAACCTTATGAGCTCCTCAAGGGGACATCATCAACCTAATATATAGGACACAGTTTCCTCCTATAATCAACGACACACCATGTAAATAATATCATTTCCCAACTTACCAGGCATATTGATTTAATCCATTTAAATCTCACCCTTTGGTAAATCAAAGAAATAAATACTAAGTATATGTGCCCGTTATTATATTGGGATTAAGAGCAAGTACAACATAATATTCGAGGTCCGATTCAATTATGTAGTCAGCAATAAATTGAATCACCTCTATGTCGGTCCTGCTCAATACACCAAAGTGTACTAGTGTAACTCTATGTTCAAGACAAAACAATACCAAGCTACACTACAACCATGCCAATGGTTTGTCCAAAACCATCTTGGTTGTGAGCCTCTACTAATATTCTACAAGATACTGATAACATGCTCTTCTGTGCCACACCAAGCACCATGTTATCTACAATGTAAAATATTAGACAATATGCACACATATAATAAATATATAAAGTGCAAACAATGATCATGTGATTCTTATTTTAAAATAAAAATGTTCATACAAAAAGAGCTATGCTTTCAGTATACATTCCAACAATCTCCCACTTATACTAAAAGACTATGCTGTCATCACACTGCCATACATCTGATCCCCATGTCCTCCACATGCCTATCAAACGCTTTCGCTGGAAGGGCCTTAGTGAATGGATACGCCAGGTTATCCTCTGATGCAATCTTGGCGACAGCTACTTCTCCTCGCTTTACGATCTCTCGTATCATGTGGTACTTGCGCTCTATGTGTTTACTCGCCTTATGGGCTCGTGGTTCCTTCGAGTTTGCAACTGCACCACTGTTATCACAATAAATTGTGATAGTTCTGGGCAAACCAGGAATCACATCCAAGTTCATCAAGAAATTCCTGAGCCATACAGCTTCCTTGGCTGCCTCAGAGGCTGCCACATACTCAGCTTCCATGGTAGAGTCCGCTACGCATTTCTGCTTGACACTCCTCCATACTATGGCTCCACTTCCAAAAGTAAACACAAATTCCGAGGTAGACTTACTCTTGTCCCTATCTGATTGGAAATCCGAATCCGTGTAACCCACAGGGACTAATTGATCTGCCCGGTAAACCAGCATATAATTGCTAGTCCTTCTCAGGTACTTCAATATATGCTTTACCACAGTCCAATGTCCCTGTTCAAGATTACTCTGATATCTACTAACTATACCCACGACAAAGCAGATATCTGGTCTCGTACATAGCATAACATACATGAGGCTTCCTACTGCCGAAGCATAAGGAACTGCCTTCATGTCCTCTATCTCCTTTGATGTTTTGGGACACATCTCTTTAGATAAAGGTACTCCATGCCTAAAAGGTATAAAACCTTTCTTTGAGTTCTGCATGCTAAAACTGTTAGTGAAAGCCCTAGAGCCAATCATGTGATGATTGTTGTATGGACTTTATTGTATCATATTCCTATTTATAAAGGCATGGTTATTATATTTACTTGTATTGGTGCAAAATAACTAAATATAATAATGTCCTTGAGTAGTAGGTTCTTATCTATATCAATCGATTGGTTGAATCGATAATGAGATGATATAGAGAACACTACTCTTAATCATTCCTAGTCGAGTATTAACATTCAGGGACAATGTTAATGCGTAGAGACTAGCATGTAGGTCAACAAGATGACTTGATCTCACAAGTCATGGATATGAGATATCAAGTTGACACATGGGTATGTATTGGAGAATGTATACTGAATGACCCGCCATGAGAAAGTATCGTGGATCGTTATATGAGTGTCATATACATTCTCATGTGGCTATTAGTATGACTATTAGTCCTTAGACCTGAAGTCACCATGGTTCCCTACATAAGGAGTTGCATACTTTGGCTTCGTCAAACGTCACCCGTAAATGGGTGGACTATAAAGGCGATTACTGGGTATGTAACAAATTATGCGGAGGGATGTGAGTGATGTAGATGAGATCTATCCCTCCTATATGACGGGAGTGACATCGATATTCTTGATAGAGTGAGACCACGAAGTACATGGCCATGCCCAAATGAGTCAATATGAGATATTGAGCTCATTTGATTAGAGTCAGTCTACTTGGAGTTCAAGATTTAGATTGTACTGAGGATGACACGGTCTATGCCTCGATTGGTCAATCTAGATGTCAAGGATAGAGGGGCATTGCCACATATTGTGAGAGTCACAATTAGTAGTCACAAAGGTGATGTTGGAGCTCAACATTCTTGTAACTTGGGTAGCAATGATGTATTGCTAGATACCGCTCATTGCTTATGTTCCTAAATCGGTTTAGGGACATTGCCAACGTTACAAGAACCTATAGGGTCACACACATAAGAGCAATTAGATGGAGATTAGGTTCATATGATGAACCATGAGGATTAGGTTCATGGGATGAACCAAATTGGATTAAGAGTAATCCAAATTAGATTAATTGAGTTAGACTCAAGTTGATTCAAGTGTTGAATAAGTCTAATTTATATTTGATTCATCAAATCAATTTAAATTAATGAATAGAGATTCATTAAATTAAATTTACTTGAGTCAAGTGGTTAGATTTGATCAACCATGGGAGATTAGAGGTAAAGTTTGACTTGACTTGAGAGGGAAGATGAAAGGTCAAGTTTGACTTGACCAAATGCCATGTCATGATGATGACTTGGCATGGCCGGCCAATGATGATGCTCCACATCATCATTGACTTTGTCAATTGGTGCTACATCATGAGGAAGACCAAGAGGCATGGGAGTTACATGCATGCATGTAACCTCCCAAGCCATAATGTGGCCGACCAACACCATTAGGGGTTATGATGGTGAAATTTATTTTTGTGAGTTATTCCAACTTCATCTTCTTCCTTGGAATTTTTCTCTCAAGCACTAGCTCTCCCAACCTCAACTTGCCGAGATCTTCTAGGAGTGCTAGCACACTCAAGTTTGTCTCTTTCTCCACCTATTTCTTGTGTGGATACCATAGAGGAGTGTGCACTTGACACTCTCGAGTTCCGGCGAACTTTTGGACGAGCGGGATAAGCGAAGGGCATCGCTATGAGGGTAATGTTCTAACCACTTAGATCTAAGGTAGATCTAGGGTTTTTGTAAGCACATACATGTTTTTTATATTTTTATACTTCGCACGGATCCGTGGCCGGGGTTTCCGAGGTTTCCGCAACACAAAAAGCGGTTTTTGCGGCTCGGAAAAACCCAACAAAAACGATCAAGGATAGTGTCAATGTATGAAGCTTGAGATAAGCACAACATCCTTTTCTTGCGATCCCTTATAACTTTGATCCCAAGGATGTGTCTCACTTCTCCCAAGTCCTTCATGTCAAACTGTTTGGACAACCATACCCTTAAGTCTGATAACACTTTGATATTGTTGCCAACTAACAAAATGTCATCTACGTATAGTACAAGAAACACCACTACGTTTCCGTCACATCTCTTGTATACACAAGACTCATCCGGACTTTGAATAAATCCATATGACTAGATTACCTCATCAAAGTGGATGTTCCAAGATCTAGAAACTTGCTTCAATCCATAAATGGACCGATTAAGCTTGCATACAAGATGCTCTTTGCCTTTAGCAATGAATCCCTCTGGTTGCCGCATATAGATGTTCTCCTCAAGACTTCTGTTAAGGAAAGCTGTCTTGACATTCATCTGCCAAATCTCATAATTCATATGAGCAGCTATAGATAAGAGAATCCGGATAGACTTAAGCATAGCTACCGGAGAAAAGGTCTTCTCATAATCGATGCCCTCATTCTGAGTATACCCTTTCGCAACAAGCCTAGCTTTGACGGTCTCAACCTTCCCGTCTACCCCTCTCTTTCTCTTGTAGATCCACTTGCATCCAATGGATTTTACACCATCGAGTGGCTCTACTAGCTCCCAGACTTGATTAGAATCCATAGATTCTATCTCTGAATTCATCGCTCTTTGCCAAGATACCGCATCTCTATCTTGGAGTGCCTCGTCATATGTCCAGGGATCAGGTTCATGTTCACCAGGGACTAAGTCCGAAGACTCTCCCAAAAACATGAGTCTCTCGGGTTGTCTAACAACCCTCCCACTATGACGAGGTGCCTCCTGTGTATGCTCTGTGACACGTGGTGCAGTGACTTATGGTATCTCCTCTTGTACCGGTACCAAGTCGGGACTTCCGCAATTCCTCAAGAACAATCCTACTCTGGGCTTGTGGTTCATTACATAATCCTCCTCTAGAAATCTGCTCGTGCTAACGATCACCCTCCGATCTCTAGGATTATAAAACAAACCACCTTTCGCTCCTTAGGGTAGCCAACAAACATGCACACTGCATTTAGGTTCCAACTTACCAACATCGCCTTTCAAAGATACATGTGCTGGACTCCCCCATATCCGAATATGTCTCAGACTAGGCTTTCGCCCAGTCCACAATTCTACAGGGGTAGAAGGTACTGATTTAGATGGAACCAAGTTCAGAGTATACATTGTCATATCCAAAGGCATACCCCGTAATCTAAATAGGTAACTCGTAATAACTCATCATCGATCCGACCATCTCCATAAGAGTCCTATTCCTTCGCCTCCGCTACACCATTCTCACTGGGTGTGCAAAGTGCATAATTGGGATTGAATCCCAGCCTCTGATAAGTAATTCCTAAACTCTCCCAAGAGGTACTCACCACCACGATCAGATCGTAGGGTCTTGATACTCTTACCTTGACGGTTCTCTACATCAGCCTTGAATTCTTTGAACCTGTCAAAGCATTCAGACTTGCGGCGTATCAAGTAAATGTATCCATATCTTGAATAATCGTCTATAAAAGAGACAAAATATTCAAAACCACCTCTTGCCTGGATAGACATAGGACCGCACAAATCAGAATGAACCAATTCTAACACATCTTTGGCTCTATACCCCTTGGCCTTGAAAGGCCTCTTGGTCATTTTACCTTCCAAGCAAGATTCGCAGGTTGGGAGATCCTCCACCACTAATGAACCCAAAGGTCCATCAGCTATCAACCTTTGAATTCTGCTTAGGTTAATATGACCAAGCCTTAGATGCCAAAGATATGTCTGGTTCATTTGTAAAGGTTCTTTTCTCTTATTAGACTTAGAAGATGAGTTATTGACTTCTATATGCATTGTGGGAGTTTTCGGTTCAAGTGTATATAAATTGCCAACCAATGTACCAGAACAGATAATCTCCCTATTCCTTTTTATAACCACTTTGTCATTAAAAGAAACAGAATATCTATCCATAAACAATTTAGAAACTGAAATTAAATTCTTTCTAAAAGTAGGTACATAAAGACAATTTCTCAAAACCAAAACTTTATTCCTATCAAAAGATAAATAAACGTCTCCCACTGCAATAGCTGCCACCTTTGAAGCATTGCCCATGAAGACGGTAATCTCTCCCTCAGCTAGTCGTCGGGTTTCCTGGAAGCCCTGCAAAGTATTGCAGACATGATCAATGGCTCATGTATCTACACACCAGGCACTGGTAGATAATACCGCTAAACATGTTTCAACAACTAAACAAGAAGATATACCTTTGTTCTTTCGGCGAGGACAGTCCGCCTTCCAATGTCCAGTCTGCTTGCAAGTGAAGCACTTGCCTTTCGGCTTCTTCACTCCTGCCTGAGGTCCCACTGCCACTTTCTTCGCTCCACCTTACTTCTTCTTCTTCTTACCTTTCGGTTTAGAGGAAGAAACCTTCTGAGCGACCATGGCTTGAGCGCTTTGACAAAAAATCCCCTCCGCCGCTTGGAGTTCTGTCAGAAGCTCCGCCAACGAATACAACCTCTTGTTCATGTTGTAGTTAAGGCGGAACTGCTCAAAACTCCTAGGCAGACACTGGAGAATGATATCGACCTGGGTTTCACCATCGATCTCAGCTCCGAGGACTTCCATCTCATTAAGATGAGCCATCATCTTGAGAACATGATCCCTAACGGGTGTTCCCACGATCATGGTGGTCGTCATCAAGTTTCTCATCGCCTCCTATCTATCCACCCTACTCTGATGTCCGAAAAGTTCCTTGAGATTGAACATCATGTCATAAGCTGTGGCCATGGCCTGATGCTGATGTTGCAGCACATTTGACATAGATTCCAAAATGTAACTGTTGGGTTTCCGGCACCGCGGCGTGTGTGTGTTCGATCATGTTTCGTAAACATGAGCACAGCGAAAGCAATTAAAAATAATAAATCTATATTTATTACAACACACACAACACACGCATGCTATTACAACAAGTGTAGACATAACCGTAAATTAAAATTTGCAATAAAAGAAAATTATCTACGTTATACCTTCCGTATGACGTGTAGCAGGAACGGCATCAACCGGAACGATCCTCGTAAGAATCGTCTCTATCCGTATCCACGCCGAGCTCCTCGGGATGACTTCGCTAAGTCACGAGCTTCGTCTTCATACGGGTTACTAGCCTCGTGTTGAAGACGACGTGATCGAGAGATGATCACGATCCGAATCCAAATTCGGATCCTAAAACGAGTTCTCAAAACTCGCTTCTCCGGAGATGTATTCGTCAACCGTTTGACGAATCCTTCGTCCCCCACCTCAGAGGATTACCGGAGATCAAATCCCCGGTAAGTTAGCCGCTGTCGGAGCACTAACCGTCGTCCAAACGACGCTCCGACGAGAGGAGGAGAAGCTGTCCAGACACCGGAGGGTCGCCGGAGTGTTCACCGGCTGAAGCTTGGTCGCCGGCAATGACTTGGACGGCGGCACAAAGGCTGGGCGGCGGCACTTAGGGTTGGGCGCCGAATTCACCAACAAGGGGTGGGCGGCAACTCTATGTTGGGCGGCAACAACTTGATTAGGGTGCTTGGATTAGGGTTTAAGCCCTATTTTATAGAGAACTAATTTTCTTAATGGTTAATGGATCATATCCATAAAGCCCGTTAACCCGCTCCATTAAGATAAGTTAAAATAAACCAAACCATGATGGTTTATTTTAAGTTAAAACGAACCGAACCAACCTTTGGTTCATTCGTTTAATATAAACCAAACCCTTTGGTTCATTCTCATCCATTGGATTAGAACCAAACCATTTTGGTCCATCCATTATGTCTTCATAAGACACGACCCATCCACGCTTCCATTGCGACTGAAACGATTTCATGCTCGCTTTATGTTTGGTCCAACCAAACCTAGTTTCTCTCGGTCTGAGAATCCCATTCTCAAGCTCGTTTTAAATCCTTTGGATTACACTCACAGCGTGGTGACCAAATAGGTTCTCGGTTTATGTTGGCCGCCTATAATTAACCATTAATTATAGAACGATCATGAGTGGCACCTAGTAGTACATCATGATCCCCAATTAACCAAAAAGATCAACTTGATCCGTAACTATTTCTCAAACCCTTCAAAGAGCTCGAATTAATCGTGCCCCATTCCTTCACTCATCTTATACCCACTTGGTTCAGGACATGGTCTATTGTGTCAGTCCCCACTAGGCTGACTACGTCACACCTAGCCCAAGTATCATTTCCTCGTCCTACGGATTCTAGTTACTCCACATGTATCAAAGAGTACCTTACTCTAAACATGTAATGCTTTGGCCAAAGACTTTAGTAACAATCCGACGAGAGGCCATGGGTATACATCTCCTCGCAAGGAGTGGTGAATCCTTTATAGGCTATTCAAACACCTTCGATCATTTTGACTTATACCCAATCATCCCGGGTCCACATCTCTTTAGAGATGTTTGCTTAAGATGTCAAAGCATAAGTCTCCATGATCAAGATGACTTGAATACCGCAAGTCAAAGGAACATCGCACTTAAGCCACAGTAAGAACTTCATTGACATATCTATATATGCAGAGAACCATATGAAGTCTTACGGCTGGTCACTCCAATGAACAAGTTACCATAACTAGCATCCACGATTAACTCCGGGCATCACAATGTCTCCAGCCAGTGAGAATCAGCTGCTTGGATACACCAAGGAGTATACCTTGTGCTAGTCTCGACAGAATTGATGGTGTCCAAATCCATCAATTCATCGACTAGGGATAATTCCGATACATCACAATTACACATGTAGAGATACTCACTAGTTGTGATCCAATCACAAATTCTCTCATGCTGTGAATCGTATCGTGGACATTCAGTAAATGAGTTTAAGATCCAATCAAATAAATAAGACATGTATACTCAAATAGTGAATCTTCATTTATCATATAAATGGTTCATACATAAGGCGATTGCCTTAGGACATCTCTCATATATTACTAACAGACTCCCACTTGGCCTAATGCCAATCACTACGGTATCCAATACCATAAGCTCGAACATGACCCTCAAACTTACTTTGAGGTAATGCCTTAGTCAAAGGATCCGCTAAGTTCCTTTCAGTGGGAATTTTCTCGATTTGTATTTCGTTCCTACTGATGATCTCTCTGATAAGATGATAGCGGCGAAGCACATGTTTGGATCATTGATGAGACCACATCAAGTTCAGAGATGAACTTCTCGATCCAAACCGATTCCTTTGCTGCTTCCAAAGCTGCAATGTATTCTGCCTTAGTGGCAGAATCCGCTATAGTGTCAAGCTTGGAACCTTTCCAACTTATTTCGCCTCCATTCCAGGTGAATACATACCCAGACAAAGACATGGAATCATCCATGTCTGTCTGGAGCTGGCATCCGTATACCCACGTATCACCATGTACCCTTCTCCATATATTAGGAACGTATCCTTAGTTCTTCTTAAGTATTTAAGGATCGTCTTAGCAGTCACCCAATGATCCATTCCTGGATCAGACTGGTATCTGCTCGTGACACTCAGAGCATACGATACATCGGGCCTCGTACATAACATAGCATACATGATAGATCCTATTGCGGATGCATAGGGAATCTTACTCATGCAAATCCTCTGGTCTTCTGTGCGCGGACACATAGACTTCGAAAGGTGTACCCCATGCCTGATGGGTAAGAAAACTTTCTTGGATTCCGACATGCTAAACCTCTTTAGCATTCGGTCTATATATGTAGACTGCGAAAGACCAAGCAACCGTTTTGATCTATCTCTATAGATCTTAATCCCGAGGATGTAGGTTGCTTCTCCCAGGTCTTTCATGGAGAATGTCTTGGATAACCAAACCTTCACTGACTGTAAGATTGAAACATCGTTTCCTATAAGTAGTATGTCATCGACATATAATACTAGGAATACGACTGCACTCCCACTAACCTTCTTGTACACACAAGGTTCGTCTGGATTTTGTGAGAAATCAAACTTTTTGATTGTCTCATCAAAACGGATATTTCAGCTCCTGGATGCTTGCTTCAATCCATAAATGGACCGTCGCAATTTGCATACCTTGGTTTTATCAACCGATGTGAAACCCTCAGGCTGTATCATATACACGTCCTCGAGCAGGTTTCCATTAAGGAAAGTTGTTTTTTCACATCCATCTGCCATATCTCATAATCATAATGAGCCGCTATGGCCAGGAGCATCCGAATGGATTTAAGCATAGCTACAGGCGAATAAGTTTCGTCAAAATCAACACCTTGTTTTCGACGATATCCTTTCGCCACCAATCTAGCCTTATAGGTAATCACATTACCATCCATGTCGGTTTTCTTCTTGAAAACCCACTTGCACCCTATAGGCTTTATGCCTTCAGGTGGGTCAACCAAGTTCCAAACTTGGTTTTCATACATGGAATCCATTTCACTTCATGGCACCAAGCCACTTATCCCTTTCTCAACTTGTCAAAGACTTCTTCATAACTGTAGGCTCTCATCATCAATGAGTAACACGTCGCTCGATTCGCTATGAGAAATCCATATCTCTCGTGAATATTGCGTGTTCTACTAGATCTACGAAGATGTGGTGTTACAATAGGTCCAAATGATTGCTCATCACTATGAGTTGTCGTCGCTGTGCTTCACTAGGTATCTCATTAATGTCTATTTGAGTCTCTCGAGCCTCCTCAAGCTCGACGACACTCCCAATCGCTTTCTTGCAAGAGAAACTCTTTCTAGAAACACAAAGATGCCTTGAAACAAACACCTTTTGTTCCACAGATGATAGAATTGGTAACCCTTGTTTCCTTAGGGTATCCAATAAATAGACATTTATCGACTTAGCATCCAATTTGTCTCGACATCGTCGCTTACATAAGGTGATAACCCCATATCTTCAAGTAAGATACATGAGGTTTCTTACTATTCCATATCTCATATGGAGAAGTTGAGACTACCTTGGTAGGCATTCTGTTTAACAAGTAAACAGCTGTCTGAAGGGCATAACCCCAAAAGGACTTGGGAAGAGTCGCATGATTCATCATTGACCTGACCATGTCCAACAAGGTCCGGTTACGCCTCTCAGATACACCATTATGCTGTGGTGTATAGGGCGGAGTCCATTGAGACAATATGCCATTGTCTCTTAGATAATCAAGAAACTCTTGACTTAAGTATTCACCACCTCGATCCGATCGAAGTATTTTAATACTTTTGTCATGTTGTTTCTCTACTTCATTTCTGAATTCTTTGAACCTTTCAAAGGCTTCAGACTTGTGTTTCATCAAGAACACATACCCAAACCGTGAGTGATCATCGGTGAAGGTAATGAAGTAGCTATAGCCTCCTAAAGATTGAGTTGACATAGGTCCATATACATCACTATGTATTAGGCCTAGCAACTCTCCCACTCGTTCACCTTTTCCCGTAAAAGGTAACTTAGTCATCTTGCCTTTTAAGCATGATTCGCATGTATCTTATGAATCCAATTCAAACGATTCCAGAATTCCACATTGGTGTAATTCGGACATGCGTTTCTTGCTTACATGGCCAAGATGACAATGCCACATGTAGGAGTCTATTTGATTATCCTTTCGAGCACGCTTGTTGCTCGCTTCGATATTGCAAATGTCACTGGATACGTCCAACGTATAAACACCATTGCTTAAAGTTCCAATCCCATAAAGAACTCCATTCAAAGTTATGTAACAACAATTGTTACTAAAAGTCAAATGGAACCCATTTCTATTTAGACAAGAAATAGAAATGATGTTCTTTATCAACGAAGGAACATAAAAGCAATTGTCCAGTTCTAAGACAAGTCCTACAGGGAGTTCCAACAAATACGTTCCGATGGCGAGTGCAAAGAACCGCTGCTCCATTCCCAACACGTAAATTTGACTCTCCCCTTGACGAGTCTTCTTCTATTCCTTAGCCCATGTATGTCATTACATATATGTGAGCCACACCCAGTATCAAATACCAAAGTGTCTTAGGAAATAGAATGACAATCAATAAAGAAGATTTTTGAAGAAGATGGGGCATCCAATGCCTTATCCTTCTTCACGGACTCAAGATAAATCTTGCACTTTCTTCGCAAATGGCTCTCCTTGCCATAATGATGGCAAGTGTCCTTTTGAGCTAGTTCTGCCTTTTTAGCCTTTTTTCTTCTTCCCCTTCTGTTGTTCCTTTGACTCCCTCTTAGAACCTTTTTTCGAGGAATCAACTAAAAACACCGTCCCCTGCTCATGCTTCTCAGAAGGCTCCATAGTCTTCAGCATGTTGAGCAGTACCACAGATGAAACTTCTTACATCTCAGAGGTGAAGAGGAGCTTGAAGACTTCGAACCTTTCGAATCTCACTTGCTCATCAACCAACTCATAAAGATGAAGGACTACGATATGAGCATCCATATGCTCATGCTGTTTTCGTAGCTTGGGTTCCATCATGGCTAGCATGATGCAACTCACCATTTCAGAATCATTCACATGTTTCTGATAGGCCAACAATTGGTCCAGAGTTGTATTGTCACTAGGACGGGCGGGAAGAGATGCTTCGAGGACATTTGCAAGCTTTTCAACCTTGAGAACAATTCTCAAGCTTCTAAGCCAGTCCATGAAGCTCGGCCTAGTCAATTTATTCGAATCCAAAATGGAACGCAAATTCAAACACATCATGATCAATATATTAACTTAGAAATACAAAACGAGCATATATGAGAAAGATGATTTTAAAATGCATCAATATACATTTATAAATCCCATTCATTTTTCGAATTTCAAAAACCCTTAAAATCACTTCGGGAGATTGTAGGTCCATCTCCGAATGGGCTGATATCCATCATAGATAAGAACAACCTTGGAGTGAGTCCAACAAGCCATTCTTAGCTATGATGGTGGGTATCAAGTATACCGATTACATATCATGTATATGTAACTATCACAATGTGCTATCAACTAATTGAATGTTTACACATACATTGGGTTGTTAACACATTAACAAGTATGCATCATATGCATAGCACCCAACTTCACCTCTCTTCACATCGACCTTGGAGTGAGTCCAACAAATCGATGCTCCAAGTTAAAGCCGACCCATTAATCGCAAAATAGTTTTAATATGGTTAGAGCGCATTCAACCAATTAGCCAGGCTTGGAGTGAGTCCAACAACCCAAACTAACGATTGACCTCTGACTCTTACCATATTAGAGTTAAACTATTCCAATGATTTGAACATGTTCAGGTTCGAGCCGGGCTTGGAGTGAGTCCAATAACCCAAACAAGAAACAGAACTCTGGTTCTAACCATATTAATGGAAGGTGTAGGCTTTAATATTGAGTTAGGGTTTTATGTCTCATCCTCTTTGCATGCAAATAACTATTATCTACATGGCATGTCATACATGGCATACATCTACATGTCACGACACGCATGACATAATGTTATGCATCTAATGCAATTACATGGCATACAATTATGTCATGTACATAATTTCCTTATTTGTCATAACTATTTATGGAAATAAAATATGTTTAAGATTTGATTCTCCAAATCAAATCATAATTAAATTAGGAAACAAATTTCCAAATCTAATCACATATTTTATTCATAGAATTATTTGATTAAGGAAAATCTATTTAGGAAACCAATTTCCTAAATCTTTAAAACTACTTATGGAAATAAAATATTTTAAGATTTGATTTCCCAAATCAAATCATGATTAAATTAGGAAACAAATTTCCAGAATCTAATCAAATATTTTATTTATGGAAAATATCAATTTCCATAAATACTTCCATCTTTCCAAAAGTTGAAGATTTCCATAAATACTTCTAGACTTTCCAAAATTGAAAAATTTCCATAAATACTTCTAAATTTCCAAAATTAGAAAATTTCCAGAAATACATTATGACTATCGCAAACCATTTTTACGATTATGTAAACACAACCCGGGCTCGATACCATCAAGGTTTCCAAGATCTGCAAGGTGTGTGTTCGATCATGTTTCAGAACACATGAGCACAAATGAAGCAATTAAAAATAATAAATCTATATTTATTACAACACACACAACACACGCATGCTATTACAACAAGTGTAGACATAACCGTAAATTAAAATTTGCAATAAAAGAAAATTATCTACGTTATACCTTCAGATGACGGTAGCGGAACGCATCAACCGAATGATCCTCGTAAGAATCGCCTCTATCCGTATCCACGCCGAGCTCCTCGATGACTTCGCTTAAGTCACGAGCTTCGCCTTCAGACGGGGTTACTAGCCTCGTGTTGAAGACGACGTGATCGAGAGATGATCACGATCCGAATCCAAATTCGGACCTAAAACAAGTCCTCAAGACTTGCTTCTCCGGAGAGGTATTCGTCAACCGATTGACGAATCCTTCGTCCTCCACCTCAGAGGATTACCGGAGATCAAATCCCCGCTATGTTAGCCGCTGTCGGAGCACTAACCGTCGTCCAAACGACGCTCCGACGAGAGGAGAAGAAGCTGTCCAGAAAACTGGACAGCTTGGTGGAGGAGATAGGCACCGGCCAACCAAGGAAAGAAAAGCCTCACCTTGATGCCAAACCTATAGGGATCACGGAGTGTTCACACAAAGGGGCGGCGACTTAGGTTGGGCGCCAATTCACCAACAAGGTGGGCGGCAACTCATGTTGGGCGGCAACAACTTGATTAGGGTGCTTGGATTAGGGTTTAAGCCCTATTTTATAGAGAACTAATTCTCTTAATGGTTAATGGATCATATCCATAAAGCCCGTTAACCCGCTCCATTAAGATAAGTTAAAATAAACCAAACCATGATGGTTTATTTTAAGTTAAAACGAACCGACTTTGGTTTATTCTCATCCATTGGATTAGAACCAAACCATTTTGGTCCATCCATTATGTCTTCATAAGACACGGCCCATCCACGCCTCCATTGCGATCAAACATTTCATGCTCGCTTATGTTTGGTCCAACCAAACATAGTTTCTCCTCCGAGAATCCCATTCTCAAGCTCGCTTTAAATCCTTTGGATTACACTCACAGCGCGGTGACCAAATAGGTTCTCGGTTTATGTTGGCCGTCTATAATTAACCATTAATTATAGAACGATCATGAGTGGCACCTAGTAGTACATCATGATCCCCAATTAACCGAAAAGATCAACGGTTGATCCAGAACTATTTCTGAAACCCTTCAACAGCTCGAATGATTCGTGCCCCATTCCCTTCACTCATCTTATACCCACTTGGTTCAGGACATGGTCTATTGTGTCAGTCCCCACTAGACTGACTACGTCACACCTAGCCCAAGTATCATTTCCTCGTCCTACGGATTCTAGTTACTCCACATGTATCGAAGAGTACCTTACTCTAAACATGTAATGCTTTGGCCAAAGACTTTAGCAACAATCCGACGAGAGGCCATGGGTATACATCTCCTCGCAAGGAGTGGTGAATCCTTTATAGGCTATTCAAACACCTTCGATCATTTCGACTTATACCCAATCATCCCGGGTCCACATCTCCTTAGAGATGTTTGCTTAAGATGTCAAAGCATAAGTCTCCATGATCAAGATGACTTGAATACCGCAAGTCAAAGGAACATCGCACTTAAGCCACAGTAAGAACTTCATTGACATATCTATATATGCAGAGAACCATATGAAGTCTTACGGTTGGTCACTCCAATGAACTAGTTACCATAACTAGCATCCACGATTAACTCCGGACATCACAATGTCTCCAGCCAGTGAGAATCAGCTGCTTGGATACACCAAGGAGTATACCTCGTGCTAGTCTCGACAGAATTGATGGTGTCCAAATCCATCAATTCATCGACTAGGGATAATTCCGATACATCACAATTACACATGTAGAGATACTCACTAGTTGTGATCCAATCACAAATTCTCTCATGCTGTGAATCGTATCGTGGGCATTCAGTAAATGAGTTTAAGATCCAATCAAATACATAAGACATGTATACTCAAATAGTGAATCTTCATTTATCATATAAATGGTTCATACATAAGGCGATTGCCTTAGGACATCTCTCATATATTACTAACAGTAACACCGCGCCATCTCATCTGCCTTGTTCCATTTATTATAACTTTCTTTCTCCTTTTCATCAGAGTCATCGGTGGGCTTAGGAGGACAGACCTCGAAGAGTACAAATTTGTACTCCTCCGCAATTAAGACAATATCCAGATTTCTTTTCCAATAAATGTAGTTTGTTCCAGTAAGTTTATTTTCTTTTAATATGACAACAAGTGGGTTTAAAGCCATTTGAAAAACCTAAGAATCACAATGATCAAAACATTAGATTTCAAATATTATTGATTCCTCAAAACAATAAAATTCTGAAATCAACCAACACCTCAAATCACCGAGAATGTCGCATGCCACGCTGTGTGGACGTATACGAATTCTACATTTGTAAGAGGAGGTTTTACCCATTAATTTTATTATCTTGTCAACCTTAATTTTTGACAAATAAAATTAATAGTTGGTTCCTCTTTGGCCCTACAAATAAAAGCAGTGACTCCGATGGGGAGGATACTTTTATTTGCATCTAAGTGTGCACCATTACACGATACTAAGGGAATTATTTTGGATTATGTACCTTACCGCTGTGGAAGTACACATGCTCCTAGATAATTTCCTATAACCATTATTTGACCTAGTGATCCGCAAACAAACCCGTCTGCAGGGAGGAAGGCACTCAGAGCCGACACACAAGTTTGTTGCATCACACGTCAAATTGTAATGGAGGCCACGGGAATTAATTAAAATATCCCTCTCCCACTTAGTAAATTGAAAATGAGGAATTTTAAATCATACACAACATGCATATAAAATAAATAAGCAATAAATATGAAAAAAAAACAGAATTTTTCCAACTATTATGGCATTGTTCTCCAATACGCTTCCCGTCGTGTCGCCACCTCGTCCGCTCCATCTTTTCCCGTGCGCAAGTCACCAAAGAGATCCGAGTCGAGATATATCATTTTAATTTACATCCATCGATCCTATACTCCACGAAGGAGTGTACAAATAATCTAGATCGAAAGTAAACTAAAATGAGTGGCTAACCAATGTTGTATTTAATTACAAAAATTAAATACTAATCTAGCCTCGTCAACCCCCAGGATTCAAATAATATACATACAATCACACACAAAACAATCACATACAACCAAATAGCCATAATAGTCGGATCTTATGCCTGCAACCAAAAAGTTAGTGTACGCACATCCTACTATTATCCGGCATACTCAATATATGATATGTGCATGAAAGTAACCGAATCCAAAACACACAAAACCGGAAATCGTGGCTCTGATACCACTTTGAAGGGAGTTGCTTCAGAGGCTCATTGGCTCCGATGTCCCCGGATTAAAATTTTTACTAATGAAAGAACTAATCCGGATGGGATGAGTTTCCTTAGCACAACCAATTCGTCATCGTGCTAACAACTTGAGTGATCGCTTGAACAAACTAGTTGTTCAAGCAACACAACTCTTCTAGTTGGTTAGCCGCGGAAGAGACGACGGACGGATCGCCGGTTTTTGTGTTTGTCTTCGGGATCCATGATTATACAAAATATATACAAATGCACACTTGTATAATCAACACATAAAAGAACATGCTAAGATCAGAAAATAAAGTTGTAAAACTTTTATACCTCACGATCTTCTACCGTATGTCCTATCCTCCTCGTGGACGTTGTGTGGGTGAAGATCCTCCACGAGTAGAAGCCTCCTAGATCGCGTTCTTCCCTTCCTTGTTCGCTGCGAACAAAGAGAAGAACCAAGAAAAACTCCTTCTCCTTTCTAGAACCGGCCACCAAGCCAAGGAGCTCGATGTAACCGCCGGCCAAGGAGTGAATGGTTGAGCGCCGGCCAACCTTGTGACAATGTTGCCGCCGGCCACCTAGAAGTTGGAGAAGCGCCGGCCACCAAGAAGTTGGAGAACCGCCGGCCACCAAGGAGCAAAGGAGGAGGAAGAGGGTCGTCTAAAGCAAGGAAGAAGAGGGATTGAGCGCCGGCCACCAAGGAGAAAAGAAGGAAACCCTAATCTCCTTTCTTGTTGCCGCCCAAACCACTTCCAAAACCCTAGCCGCCTAAAACACTTGAGAGGCAAAACCCTAATCCAAGAGAACCATCATTGCTGCCCAAGCCTTAGCCCTTTATTTATAGAATTGGGCTTAAGCCTCCTTTAATCTCCACCGTCGGATCTAGGGTTTTATCCCAACCGTCGGATCTAGGGTTTCATCCCAACCGTCGGATCTAGGGTTTCATCCCAACCATCGGATCTAGGGTATCATCCCAACCGTCGGATCTAGGGATTTAATCCCAACCGTTGGTTTTAGAGTTTTGTTTTACATCCTTGGATCTAGGCTTCTTGAGGATTATATTAGGCTACGATAGGGACCATTAGGAGGAGTTGGATCTTGGCCACCCGATGGATCAGAACCACACAAACTTGATCCATCAATGATGTTCCATTCCACTAGAGGATCATCATTGAACTACCTCACCAACCCCCATAAATCAATATGTCCTCCATATATTATTTGTACATCCATCTCCCCGTGTTTAAGATATCGAATGTCCGTCAATTAATTGATTTACTGACCATCAATTAATTAACATCTAACTCCTCGAGTAGTACCACTCAACCTTATCATCATGTTGACTAAGTCAACCAGCTGGGTTTACATGATGAACCTTATGAGCTCCTAAAGGGGACATCATCAACCTAATATATAGGACACGGTTTCCTCCTATAATCAACGACACACCATGTAAATAATATCATTTCCCAACTTACCGGGCATATTGATTTAATCCATTTAAATCTCACCCATTGGTAAATCAAAGAAATAAATACTAAGTACATGTACCCGTTATTATATCAGGATTAAGAGCATGTACAACATAATATCCGAGGTCTGATTCAATTATGTAGTCAGCAATAAATTGAATCACCTCTATGTCGGTCCTGCTCAATACACCTAAGTGTACTAGTGTAACTCTATGTTCAAGACAAAACAATACCAAGCTACACTACAACCATGCCAATGGTTTGTCCAAAACCATCTTGGTTGTGAGCCTCTACTTATATTCTACAAGATACTGAGAACATGATCTTCTATGCCACACCAAGCACCATGTTATCTACAATGTAAAATATTAGACAATATGCACACATATAATAAATATATAAAGTGTAAACAATGATCATGTCATTCTTATTTCAAAATAAAAATGTTCATACAAAAAGAGCTAGGCTTTCAGTATACATTCCAACACCCGTATCTACACACCAGGTGCTGGTAGATAACACCGCTAAATATGTTTCAACAACTAAACCAAAAGATATACCTTTGTATTGCTTGCGGTTGGGGCAGTCCTTCTTCCAGTGTTCAGTCTGCTTACAAGTGAATCACTTGCCATTCGGCTTCTTCACTCCTCCTTGAGTTCCTCCCACCACCTTTGCCCCAGCTTGTTTCTTCTTTTTTTGCCTTTCGGCTTAGAAGTAGAAACCTTTTGGGCAACCATGGCTTGCGCCTGAGCACACTGACGAAAAAGCCCTTCTGCCGCCTGGAGTTATGTCAAAAGCTCTGCCAATGAATACAACCTCTTGTTCATGTTGTAGTTCAGGTGAAACTGCTCAAAACTCTTAGGGAGAAACTAGAGAATGATATCGGCCTGGGTTTCCCCATCGATCTCAGCTCTGAAGACTTTCAGCTCATTCAAATGAGCCATCATCTTGAGAACATGATCCCTTACGGGTGTTCACTAGATCATGGTGTTTGTCATCAAGTTCCTCAAGGCTTCCTGCCTAGCAGCCTGATTCTGGTGTTTGAAAAGCTCTTTGAGATTAAGCATCATGTCATAAGAAGTGGGCATGGCTTGATGTTGATGTTGCAGTACATTTGACATAGATGCCAAAATATAACACCATACCATCTCATCGGCCTTGATCCACTTCTTATAACTCTCCTTCTCCTTTTCCCCAGAATCATCCGCAGGCTTAGGAGGGCACTCTTCGAGGAGTACATATTTGTATTCCTCAGCAGTCAAGACAATGTCAAGATTCCTCTTCCAATCAACATAGTTGGGTCCAGTAAGTTTATTTTCTTTCAGTATCACAGCAAGCGGGTTGAAAGTCATTTTGAAAACAACCTAAGAATCACAATGATCAAAACATTAGATTTCAAAAATTCTTGATTCCTCAAATAATTAAATTTTAAAATCAACCAACACCTCAATACACCGAGAATATCGTATGCCACGATAGTGTGGGCGTATACGAATTCTACATTTGTAAGAGGAGATTTCACCCATTAATTTTATTATCTTGTCAACCTAACTTTTTGACAAATAAAATTAATAGTTGGTTCCTCTTTGGCCCTTCAAATAAAAGCAGTGACTCCGAAGGGGAGGATACTTATATTTGTACCTAAGTTTTCACCATTACTCGGTACCAAGGTAATTATCTCGGGTTATGTGCCTTCCGATGGGGAAGTACACACACTCTTTAATAATTTTCTATAACCATATTCGACCTTGTGATCCACAAACAAACTCATCCGATGTGGAGGAAGGTACTCAGAGCCTACGCGCAAGTTTGTTTGCATCACATGTCAAATCGTAATGGAGGCCGTGGGAATTTATAAAATATCCCTCTCCCACTTAGTAATTTAAAATTGAGGAATTTTCTAGCCTACGACATGCATATCAAACAATAAGCAATAAATATGAAAAATAAATATTTTCCAACTATTATGGATTTTGTCTTCAATATGTCTCCCGTCGTATCGCCATCTCGTCCACTCCTCCCTACGCCATGTACAAGTCATCCGGAGATCCCAGCTGAGAAAAACTATTTTAATTTACATTCATCGATCCTATACTCCACGAGGGAGTGTACATGAAATCTAGATCGAAAGTAAACTAAAATAAAAAGAGTAACTAAACAATGTCGTATCTAATTACAAAAATTAAATACTAGTCTCGTCAACCCCGAGGATTCAAATAATATACAATTACACACATACAATCACATACACACATATGGCCATAATAGTTGGATCCTATGCCTGCAACCAAAAAGTTAACCTACACACATCCTACTATTATCCTGCATATATAATATATGAAAAGTGTATAAAAGTAAACGAATCGTAAACACACAAAATCGAAAACCGTGGCTATGATACCAATTTAAGGGAGGGGTGATAACTGTCATTTTGTTGTATTATTTTGGTCCTTAATATCACTGTTTTTATCCTCTCTAATGATTTATTATTGATTATTTGCATGTTTTATGAGTTTGGATTCATTTTGGACCTTTCTGTAAATTCTCCTATATTTTGACTTATTTGCGAATTTTATCTTTATTTGTAGGAGATCGAGATGAGCCACTGGACTAGACTCAAGTTAGATCAAATATGGCTTCATCTGGGGTCATAATGGACATTTCAAAATGATTTAATCTGAGCCCTTCATTCAGATCAGAAAGCAAATTAAATCAAGGGTTCAGATCTGAGCATTATAGACCGTCCGAGGAAAGTGATTGATTCTGAGCCATCCATCTGGATCTGGAGCGATCCGGCCCGTACATTAAGATCTACACACCTTGGCCATTCATCCGGACCGTTGGATCGTGATTATACCTTCAGATGGATCAGATCCGTCCATTGCAAATCAGACTAATTTCAGCCGTTGGATGGAGCAGCCTAATTAAGCAGTTAATATATCATCAAGCCCTAGCTTCAAATGGACGGCTGAGATCGTGGGAGAAGTGATCGGACGGTTCACAAATTTCATTTAATAAAGCCTTACCTCATCGAACAGAAGGCAGAATCGGCAGAAGGAGCTCGACAGAACTCGTTGCGCGGCGGCGGTCTTCTTCCTCGCGAGCGGCAGCCGGCGGCTTCTTCCGCAGCCGTGCGACCGGCGGCGGGATTGCACAGGCAGCCGGCGGCGACGCGCAGAAGGAGGTCCTTCCATTTCGCGACGAGCAGCAGCAACTCGAGCCGAGGCATTTTTTTCCCCATTTCCACGCGCGGCAGAGTCTTCTTCCCCACGTCCGACGGTGACAGTCCAGCTTCCCATTCCGGTGACCTCCCTTCCGAGACCCGGCGGTAATCCCATCCGACCCTCGACGATAGATACAGATGTGCTGGTTGCGGCAGCTGATCCGAAGCGGGGCGAGGCAGGATTCCGGTGATTCCCTTTTCCGGCGAATCCACTCCATTCGGTGGGAATAGTTGTTCCATTTCCCGGAGTCATCCACTATGTCTTTGGTTGGGGATTCCATCACCATCGCGGTGAAGATTCCCTTCATCGTGCGGTGAATCCAGATTCAGCAAGCGATCGATTCGCATTGATGTGTATGTCCTTCCTTCCAAGGCTGGTTGGCGGCTCGCATTCATCGTCAGAGAGTTGTTCGGGTTATTGTCGCCATCGTGGGGTTACCGATTACTTATATTTGATTCAGTCCATTTAATTGGATATTTGTTTTGCTATGTTTTTTTGTTTGTTGACTTGCAATGTTAATTCTATAGGTTTGATTATTGCTTAGTTGTTAATTTTGTTCGTCGTGCATTTGTAGGTTAGTTTAATTTCTTGTTGCTGATACACTAACCCTAGCTACTAAAATTGTCCAATCCATGCATCGTATAGTGACAGTGCGGTGCCTGGTTGGAGTGCTTTCATTATTAGGTTAGATTTAATTTACAATCAGATAGTGAGTAACGGTGCCTCGGTTGAATTGCTTTCGTTATTGCATTTCATTTATTGCAATTTTTAGTGATTGTTTGACTCGCGGTCGATAGTGATGGCGTAGTACATGGTTAAATTGTTCACCTTTGTTTCGTGATCATTATACCATATAGTGACAGTGCAGTGCGTGATTACTTACTTTTGCGCATTAGTTAGATTTACTTCCTGCAGATTCAATTTCCATGTCTATTTACCAGAATTGTTTGACCATTGCATCGTATAGTGACAGTGCGGTGCAAGGTTGAATCGTTCTTGCATTAGGTTAGCTTTGAATAATTGTTTTGATAATTATAAAAACCCCCAGTGTTTACCTCTGTTTAAAAATAAACGTTTGCCATTAGGTTCGTTGGGAGATGTCCCGAGTCAGTCCTATACTGCATTAGTGTAGTTAGGGGGTTCGGTAAATAATTTGGGAACGGTATCACGCCAATTCATTAACCGCTCTGCCAAATTTTGGCGCCGTTGCCGGGGAATTCTAATGGGTTCGTTTGTCTTTAAACCTTAGTTTGTTTGTTTGTTTACTTTTTCTTTTGTTATTATTGTCTTTCTTATTATCTATATTTGTTGCTCATTTTATTTGTTTGTGTGGATGACTAGGTCTTCAGGCGATAATCTACTTGAGTTTTATGCAGCAGTTTTTCTCTTCCCTCAGAGGCCCAGCCTAGGAAGGGGGTTTTTGAAGAAAAGGCTAGGGAAGCAGATTCCCAATTATGCCGAGGTTTTGTTTCATGAGAAGTTGTACTCTTTCTATAGAGGTAGGAGATACTGTAGTTCGGTTTAGTATTTTGGACGCTCTGAGGTACCCGATGGAGGATCATTATATTCTTAGCGTGGTTATAGCTGATGAGTTGGACTGCATGAACTTTATTTCTTAGTCTGTTTTTCATTTGGATATCTCTGCACCTTCTACATTTTGTTGTGATTTTATTGATTCTGATGTTGATAATGATTTGTTGTTATGACCTATCTGTGGGTCCTCTTTATGTAGACAGGGATATGGATTGTGTAGGGACTAACGCTCTTCAGGCGACGCCCCAAGGATCACTTCCATCAGATGTTTGTGAGAAATGTTATTTCATGGTCGAGCATGGGATAGTCTTAGGTCATATCTTCTCTGTGTATGGTATTGAAGTAGATCCTGCTAAAATTCATGTTATATCTTCTTTATCTTACCTCGCTTCTGTGCGGGAAGTTTGTGCTTTTCTAGGTCATGCAGGTTTCTACAGACATTTTATCAGAGACTTTAGTTTGCCCTACCCTTGACCACTTTGTTGCAGAAGGAGGTGGTATTTCAGCTTGACTAGGATTGTGATGGAGATCAAGCCCACTCCTATAGCAGATTCTTTTCTAGATGAGCAGTTTTTTTTCACCTGTAGGGTAAGACACCATGGTATGCAGATCTTGCTATTTATTTAGTTGTTGTGTTGTACCTTCACATTTTACTCATGCACAAGTCCAGAAATTGAAAAGTGATGCCAAGTATTATGTATGGGATGATCTTTATCATTGAAAATTTTGTAATGATCAGATTATTAGATGATGTGTACTTGATTATGAGTTTCATTCCATATGTATTTACTTTTTGTTATTCTCTGGCTTGTGGGGGGTATTTTGGACCCCAAAGAACTGCTAGGAAAGTTTTAGAGTTTGATTTGTATTGGCCCACCTTATTTCATGATGTCTCTGAATTCTACAAGTCTTGTGAGCGATGTCAACGAACAGGGAACATAGGATGTAGAAATGAAATGCCTCAACAACTTTTGTTATTCTGTGAGATTTTCGATATTTGGGGTATTAATTTTGGGTCCGTGTCCTGTATCTTTTGGATTTTCATATATTCTTTTGGCATATGATTATGTTTCTAAATGGGTGGAGGCCATCCCCACCAGGACTGATGATTCTCTAGTTGTGGATTTTGTTAGGTCTCACATATTTTGCAGATTTTGAGTTCCCAGGGCGATCATTAGCGATCAAGGGTCTCACTTTTGCAACAGACTCATGAAGTGTCGAGCAAAGAGATTAAGTCTATACTGGAGAATACGGTGGGGCCAGACATGATGATGCTTCTTCTCCGACATGAAAGGGGAGTGTGTTCTTTTATTTACTGCATTTATTGTCTTCCTTTCATGTTCAGAATAAATTGTATGGGTTGTGTGTTTGTTTGCCTGTTTACCTAGGTTTGTTTGTCTGTTGTTGAGTCAAATAATATTCTCTATGCATGCCTTAGTATCATTTCAGATGTGGTAAAAATTAGTTAAGTTTGATCATCAAATTATAGATTTTTGTGTATGATAGGAGACTTCACTTGCATGCAGTCACTTGTTATGATGGTGAACTTTTTATTGATAGTTTAAGCTTGATGTTTATTCACCTAGTGAGGTTACAAGCCATTCTTATCATCTACCCACTTTTGTGTGATAACACATGTGATTCTTGTTACTCTAGAACTTGCTTTGAGTCTTTTCAAAACTGCAGTAACATTTACTTGCATGAATATGATGAAGGATTTCATTCTTTGACTCTTTTCCTGACTTGGTTTGATTGTCTAATCCACTTGATACTTCCATCTTCCATGTCTTACTTGTCATATCTCTTCATTTGCTATCCATTGTCTTTGTATCTTTGTGGATTATCTTTTTCATATCTATTGCTTTCCATGTTGGAGGAATAGTTTGATGGGTTGTATTGTCCGAGACGGACAAAATTTTAAGTGTGGGGAGGAGTTATATTATTTTTGTTGGAAATATGATATGGAAGATATAGTTTTCAGACGTCATTGGTTCTGAGATATATTTGTCTGTGATTAGTACTTGAGTTTCTGCACCAAACAAAAAAAAAAAGAGGAAAAGAAAAAAAAATGGCGCCATTGATGTTTCTTTTGTAAAAAAAAAAATAAAAAAAAAATTGTGCAATTGTAATGTAGTCAAATGAGATTGTAATGTGTTGGATAGAGTCATTTGATCCTGAATCTAATTCTAAAGTTTCCAATTATCCTATCCTCTTCCCATATTGCTGGTTACTTAGTATTTCACAGAGCAACTCATCAGGTTTATTTCTCCAATTCTTCTCTTGTTCCCTATTCATTTGTACCTTTGTCTTATACTTCTCTTTGCATACTTTATCTGCACTCTACTTTTGATCTTATTCTGATTCATGTTAAATCCTTTTGATTCATGTATGAGATGTATTGATAGCAGTAGAGAAGTAGATGATAAGCAAGCATATGGTAGTACAAAATTGCATGTTGTTTTGAGGGCGCCCCACTCCTACGTTATTATGTGAGCATCAGTGCCTATATCCATTTTGGGAGGTTTTGTATCACGCTTAGTCTATTTGATTTGACTGTAAATCATCATACATGTTGATTGTTGTAGGAGTCGGATCTTTTGAATACCCTAGATCCTGATGAATTTGGTGATCCTAAGTAACTTATTTTTTCTGTCTCTGAATTATTGATCTAGGTATTGCTAGGGGAATGAGTTAGGGTGTTAGTGTTTCTTTATTTTCATTTTGCTTGGGACGCGCAAAAATAAGTGTGGGGGAAGTGATAACTGTCATTTTGTTGTATTATTTTGGTCCTTAATATCACTATTTTTATCCTCTCTAATGATTTATTATTGATTATTTGCATGTTTTATGGGTTTGGATTCATTTTGGACCTTTTTGTAAATTCTCCTATATTTTGACTTATTTGCGAATTTTATCTTTATTTGTAGGAGATCGAGATGAGCCACTGGACTAGACTCAAGTTAGATCAAATATGGCTTCATCTGGGGTCATAATGGACATTTCAAAATGATTTAATCTGAGCCCTTCATTCAGATCAGAAAGCAAATTAAATCAAGGGTTCAGATCTGAGCATTATAGGCGTCAAGGAAAGTGATTGATTCTGAGCCATCCATCTGGATCTGAAGCGATCTGGCCCGTACATTAAGATCTACACGCCTTGGCCATTCATCCGGACCGTTGGATCGTGATTATACCTTCAGATGGATCAGATCCGTCCATTGCAAATCAGACTAATTTTAGTCGTTGGATGGAGCAGCCTAATTAAGCAGGTAATATATCATCAAGCCCTAGCTTCAAATGGACGGCTGAGATCGTGGGAGAAGTGATTGGACGGTTCACAAATTTAATTTAATAAAGCCTTACCTCATCGAACAGAAGGCAGAATCGGCAGAAGGAGCTCGACAGAACTCGTTGTGCGGCGGCGGTCTTCTTCCTCGTGAGCGACACCCGGCGGCTTCTTCCGCAGCCGTGCGACCGACGGCGGGATTGCACAGCGCGGCGGCGGCAGCGAGAAGAGGTCCTTCCATTTCACGGCGGCGGCAACTCGAGCCGAGGCGTTTTTTTTCCCCATTTCCACGCGCGGCAGAGTCTTCTTCCCCACGTCCGGCGGCGACAGTCCGACATCCCATTCCGGCGACCTCCCTTCCGAGACCCGGCGGTAATCCCATTCGACCCTCGACGGCAGATACAGATGCACTGGTTGCGGCAGCTGATCCGAAGCGGGGCAAGGCAGGATTTCGGTGATTCCCTTTTTCGGCGAATCCACTCCATTCCGGCGGCTGGAATAGGCCGTTCCATTTCGTCGGAGTCATCCACTAGCTGTGCCGGTTGGACAGTTCCATCACCATCGCCGGTGAAGATTCCCTTCACTGTCCGGTGAATCCAGATTACGAGCGTTGATCGGCATTCGATCGTATGTCCGTCCTTCTGCTGCATTGGGCAAACGGCTCGCATTCACCGTCAGAGAGTTGTTCGGGTTATTGTCTCCATCGTGGGGTTATCGATTACTTATATTTGATTCAGTCCATTTAATTGGATATTTGTTTTGCTATGTTTTTTTGTTTGTTGACTTGCAATGTTAATTCTATAGGTTTGATTATTGCTTAGTTGTTAATTTTATTCGTCGTGCATTTGTAGGTTAGTTTAATTTCTTGTTGCTGATACACTAACCCTAGCTACTAAAATTGTCCAATCCATGCATCGTATAGTGACAGTGCGGTGCCTGGTTGGAGTGCTTTCATTATTAGGTTAGTTTTCCTTTACATTCGATCAGTTATCGTATAGTGACAGTGCGGTGCCTGGTTGAATTGCTTTCGTTTATTGCATTTCATTTATTGCAATTTTTAGTGAGTGTTTGACTACTGTGTCGTATAGTGACAGTGCGGTACATGGTTAAATTGTTCACCTTTGTTTCGTGATCATTGTACCATATAGTGACAGTGCGGTGCGTGATTACTTACTTTTGCGCATTAGGTAGATTTACTTCCTGCAGATTCAATTTCCATGTCTGTTTACCAGAATTGTTTGACCATTGCATCGTATAGTGACAGTGCAGTGCAAGGTTGAATCGTTCTTGCATTAGGTTAGCTTTGAATAATTGTTTTGATAATTATAAAAACTCCCAGTGTTTACCTCTGTTTAAAAACCAACGTTCAGCCATTAGGTTCGTTGGGAGATGACCCGAGTCAGTCCTATACTACATTAGTGTAGTTAGGGGGTTCGGTAAATAATTTGGGAACGGTATCACGACAATTCATTAACCGCTCTATCAAGGAGAAACTTCACTTCCCACTTCAACTCGGTCGCTTGTTCATGGCGATCCCTTCTACGTTCCCGGATAAAAAAATTTTATCCTTGACAAGAGGGATGACCCAAGCTACCGTTTCATCGTCGTGTTATTCGATTAGAGTAGTCACTTGAACAAACTTATTGTTCAAGCCACCAACCTCTATTCTACGAATAGCCGTGGAATAGACGATTTACGGATCGCCGACTTTTGTGTTTGTATTTGGGGACCAAGTTAATTTAACCACAAAACAGAATATACAACATGTATATGATTGAAAAACAATTATAGACATGTTACAAAAGAAAATAAACAAGTGTTATACCTCTCGATCTTCTATTGTATATCCTTCCTCCTTTTGGACGTCGTGTGGGCGACGATCTTCCAAAAGTCAAAGCCTCCTAGATCACCAATCTTTTTTCCATGCTCGCTTCGAAAAAGAGGAAGTATAGAAACAAAACTCTTCTCCTTCCTTTAACCAACCACCAAGCACCAACCTTGATGCTTGCCGCCGGCCAAGAGGAGAAGAAGGATGGTGGACGCCGGCCAAAACTCCAAGGGAAGAGACCCTAGGCTTTGTTTCCACCGGCCAAGGAGAAGAGGATGAAGGGGTTGGACGTTGGCCAAGGAAGAGGAGAGGCTAGTTGGGCACCGGCCAAGGAAGAAGAAGAAAAAAAAGGAAAAACTTTCCTTAATTGTGGCCACCCAAGCCTCCAAGCTCTAGCCGCCCAAACCCTAATCCTATCTTGCTTCTAATTCTCCTTGTCTCCCACTCTAATCCCTCCTTTTATAGAGTTTGGCTTAAGCCTTGTTTTAATCTCCACCGTCGGTTCTAGGGATTTAATCTCAACCGTCTGATCTAGAGATTTAATCTCAACCGTCGAATCTAGAGATTTAAGTTCCACCGTCGGATCTATAGTTTTGTTTTCAACCATTGGATCTAGGCTTCATGAGGTTTTAATAGGCTACAATAGGGACCATGAGGAGGAGTTGGATCTAGGCCACCCAATGGATCAAGCCCACATAAAGTCCGATCCATTAATGATAATCCATTCCACTAGAGGATTATCATTGATCTACCTCACCAACCCCCATAAGTTAATATGGGCTCCATATATTATTTGTACATATATCTCCCTGTGTTTAAGATCTCGAATGTCCGTCGATTAATTAATTTACTGACAATTAATTAATCAACATCTAACTTCATGAGTCGTACCACTCAACCTTATCATCATGCCGGACCAAGTCCACCTGTAGGGTTTACATGATGAACCTTATTAGCTCCTAAAGGGGACATCATCATCCTAATATATAGGACACGATTTCCTCCTATAATCAACGACACACCATGACACTACACACCATGTTTTTTACAATGTAACGTATTAGACAATATGCATAACCATAAATATGCAAACAATGATCATGTGATTCTTATTTCAAAAATAAAGATGTTCATACAAAAGATAGACTTTTCAGTATACATCCCAACTTCAAGTGTGCAAAATTGCTAAGCTAAAGCTGAGTCAGTGACACCCGGAGGTTTGCCGTGGTAATCGAGCAACATTGGGAGGACTTCGAAGAGAGCCGAAGAACTCAGATGAAGACCGGAAGTGAAGCTTCAAAGGTAAAGGTTGAGGTAAGGTCGTGTCCTCCGTACGGGGACGTCCTTAGGCGACGATTCGACCAAGACTTCCCAAGGAAGGTCTAAGTCGAGATTGGATGGTAAATGGCCATCGAGCTTACTTATATTAACTGCATTTTCGAGCTAACTCTTCTTTGCAGCTGGAATCCTTGCCATAAGTCGATTGATGGCTTGTATCAATTGACTGATGCCTCAAGCAGTCGACTCATAGGGTTGATAAGTCGAGTGCTGGTCAGGGATTAGCCTCGAGGAGAGTCAAAGCTTATCACCATTTCTCAAGGGCTAGGTGGCATCACCTCATGAAACCTCATGTCAATGATTAGGGTTTCACAAGGCTATAAAAGAAGGTGTTCTCCACCCCATTATCATCATTCTAAGTGCTCAAAAGTGCTCTTGCTATGCTACTCTTCTACGACGATCTTATGATGACGAAGTGCTACCTCATCTCCGACGACAAGAGCTCAAGTCCTATCTTCAATAGTCATTGGTATATTTTTATTTAATTTTCGTATTTAAATCTTGTTCACATCTTTTCTTATCGAGCTTTAATCGTAACAAGGAGAGGGGGAGTGTCCCTCTACCTTGATTGTTTTTCGTATCGATTGTACTTGCTTATTCCTACCTCTAACGAGGAGGAGTATTTTTAGTGCTTTGCCCTCCGTACATAGTCTGGGACTGTTAGGGCCTTGGATTAGCAGTTGAAGGCTATGAACCAAGTAAAAACAAATTTGTTATATTTATTTTCTGCTTCACTTTACTCTTCTTGCGTATCAAATCGACGAACGAATTCGAAAAGTTTTTCTTGCACTATTCACCCTGCCTCTAGCGTTCAAATCGATCCAAAAATTGGTATCAGAGCAGGGGGTGCTATGATTTGGTGAAAACACCAATCTAGCAATTTTTACAGATTTTTTTTCTATTTATTTTTGTTTTACGAGTTTTTCATTTCGTTTAAATTCATTCTCCCGCACTACTAATCCAAGACGAAAGTCTTGGTACATTTCGGTTGTTTTTGTTTTGTCAGGTGCTTGTTTTCCTTATTTTGTCTAAATGACCCATCTCAAAGGGTTTAGCACCGTCCGACCTCCATTTTACAATGAAGATGACTTCCGTTATTGGAAGGGTCGGATGGAGTGCTTTCTTAAGACCCAAATCGAGATGTGGATCGTAATCCAAACCGTATTCACGCTTCCTACTAATGAAGTGGGTGAAACCTTGGAATACGATCAGTGGACTAATGCCATGAAAAGACAAGTGGAAGCCGACGCAAAGGCTACCCAAATCCTTCAATGTGGCTTGTCCAAAGAGGAGCTAAACTGCGTCAGCCCCTTCATAAGTGTGAAGGACTTCTGGACTAAACTCGTTGAGTTACACGAAGGAACCGACGATGCAAAGGTTTGTAAACGAGACCTTTTATTCAATAAATTGTATAACTAAAAAATACAAGAACATGACATGGCGACACAACTACATGCCCGTATTCAAGATATCATCAATAGCCTGCACACCATCAGACAAAAGGTCGAGAATCGAAACCTTATAAGGTATGCTTTAAATGCTTTCCCTAGGACTACTTTGTGGGCATCCATGGTCGATGCCTACAAGGTTTCTAAGGACCTTTCAAAAATTAGATTAGATGAGTTATTTTCTAAATTTGAACTCCATGAATAGTCTAATTCGATTCTCGAGAAAGGTATTGCCTTACGTGCAGGTTCGAAGAAGAAGGCCGCAAATAAACCACACCCTCCCAAGGAAGAGGATGATTACGAGTATGAGTCGGAGGTAGACCCCAAGATGGAAACCGAACTAGCGAATCTAGTTTGGAAGATGATCAAGATCCAAAGATGACCCGTCAATCAAGGTAAATCTAAGTCTAATTCAAATTTGAGATGTTTTGAATGCAACAGGATCGGACACATCAAGTCGGAGTGTCTGAAACTAAAGAACAAAGCACCCAAGTCCAAGAAAGCACTTAACGCTACTTGGGAAGCATCATCGGAAGAGGAAGATGACGATCTCATCCTTATGGCCAAACTGATCGAACCCAATCAAGAGTCCAAACCCAAGGAAGAGTCCAAGTCTGGATCTGACGATGAGTCGCTATTCAAGACAAGCCACAGATACGCATCCAGTTCAAAAGAGTCACTTAAGGTAAGTCAATCTTTGCTTAGCACTTTATACAATGCAATTAAATTCTTAACTAGAAAGTTAGCTAAGTCTGAGTCCAAGGTCAAGATCTTAGTTGAGGAGGTTAAACTCCTTAAACATAAGGTCTCCCTAACCTCTTCGACTAGTCAAGTTCAAGAGGAGGACTCAACTCAAGTTGAAAAACTTGAAGTTGAGAACTCACTTTTGAAAAGTCAAGTTGATGACCTTTGGCATACGTTGGAAAGGTTCACTTTGGGATCCAAGGGACTTGACCTTTTACTTGGATTGCAAAGGGCCATGTACAATAAGGTCGGGCTTGGGTTTTGCTCAAATATGACTAACAAGTTGTATATGTCAATTGTAAGTCGAAATAGAAAACATGTCCAAGCATGGGTCCCTAAGACCACTTTGATTTGATATCTTTTTTCTTATAAGCACATGATCTTTTCCATGTCTTACCAATGTGGGACTTTGATTGTATTCCCCATACTCCCAACAATACCCCCCTCAAACGAAGGACCACATTGGGCCCCCCTCAAGCCTATCCCTCCTCGAAGGATTTTCTCTGCTTGATGATCTCACCCACTCGAGACTTCCAGCGGTTCTTGGTCCTCCCCCCAACTAGACTTCCTTCCTGATGTCTGGTTCTCTTGATCCGGACGTGGGAGCTCAACTTCCTTCGTTCGAGGTTCATGGCTTGACATGGACCATGGCTCTGATACCAATTGTTGGTGCATATAAGATCCACATATCTCCACAATGGTATGATATTGTCCACTTTGGGCCCAAGCCCTCATGGTTTTGTTTTTGGGCTTTACCCAAAAGGCCTCATACCAATGGAGATATCTTTTTTCTTATAAGCACATGATCTTTTCCATGTCTTACCAATGTGGGACTTTGATTATATTCCCCATACTCCCAACACGGGCTTGGGTTTTGCTCAAATATGACTAACAAGTTGTATATGTCAATTGTAAGTCGAAATAGAAAACATGTCCAAGCATGGGTCCCTAAGACCACTTTGATTTCACAATTATGATCTAACCAGTACTGGATTCCTAAGGACCAAATCCACTACATGGAAAGACCAAACCGATTCAATGGTCCAGGGGGAGCTAGTACAAAATTTGTTTGTGCTATTACTTAGAATTTGCATGCTTAGGTCTTTTTCTTCTAATTTTTAGAACGGTTAGATAGGAACTATAACTCGTCAACATTTGAAAACATAGTACTAGGATGCGGTGAGATGATAATATGCTAGGAAAGGGAAGTCTTGTGTGTCCGAGTTAGATAAGGCGTATCTAGCATGGTGCACTCGACTAAGTGGAACTAGCTCAAGCTACCTTGTCGTATCCTTAACTAGTTAGACCAGGAAGTGATCTTAGGTGAATCAAGTTATTATTTTTTTGAACTTGGCTTTGTCTAAGGAAGTGGTCGTTGTTCCAATCAAAGAAGGCCTCTATACCTCGCCATGACCTGGAAGCCAATTTCTTGAAAAGGTGACTTGGTGAGCTTAGGGTTAAATCCGAATCTTGAAGGGAGGAAACTTCGCTTCCCACTCCAACTCGGTGGCTTGTTCATGGTGATCCCGTCTTCGTCCACGGATAAAAAAAATTAATCCTTGACAAATAGGGATCAACCAAGCTACCGTTCCATCATCGTGCTATTCGATTAGAGTGGTCACTTGAACAAACTTGTTGTTCAAGCAACCTACCTCTATTCTTCAAATAGTCGCGGAATAGACGATGTATGGATCGCCGGTTTTTGTGTTTGTATTCAGGGTCCAAGTAAATTAGCCACACACAAAATATACAACATGCATAGAATAAGAAAAGATTCATAAACAAGAATTATACCTCTTGTTATACCTCTTGATCTTCTATTGTATGTCCTTCCTCCTTTTGGACGTCGTGTGGGCGATGATCTTCCAAAAGTTGAAGCCTCCTAGAACACGTTCTTCCCTTCCTTGCTTGCTCCGAACAAAGGGAAGAATGAAATGAAACTCTTCTTCCTTTCTAAAATCGGCCACCAAGTCAAAGGACTTGATGTTGCCGCTGACCAAGGAATAGGTGATGGAGTGCCGACAAACCTTGAAGAAGGGTTGCCGCCGGACAAAGGAGAGGAGAGGACGCCAGCCAAGGATGAATAAAGGGAGGGGATGAGGACCGACCAAGGATGAGAGGATGATGATGGGCGCCGACCAACTCTTAGGAAGAGAAAGGAAGCAAACCTCAATCTTCCACCTTGTTGCCGCCCAAGCCAAAACCCTAACCCTAGCCGCCCAAAGCTTGCCGCCCCAAACCCTAATCTCCCTTATGTGTTGTTGCCACCCACCCCTTAAGCCTACTTTTATAGAGCTAGGCTTAAGCCTCCTTTTAATATCCACCATAAGATATAGGGATTTAATCTCAACTGTCGGATCTAAGGATTTAATCTTAACCATCGGATCTAGAGATTTAATCTCCATCGTCGGATCTAAAGATTTAATCTCCACCGTTGGATCTAGAGATTTAATCTCCACCGTTGGATCTAAAGTTTCATTTTCCATCATCGGATCTAGGCTCCATGAGGGTTTTAATAGGCTACAATAGGGACCATGAGGAGGAGTTGAATCTTGGCCACCCAATGGATCAAGCCTCATAAAGTCTGATCCATTAGTGATAATCCATTCCACTAGAGGATTATCATTGATCTACCTCACCAACCCCCATAAGTTAATATGGGATCCATATATTATTTGTACATATATCTCCCCGTGTTTAAGATCTCGAATGTCTGTCGATTAATTAATTTACTGACAATTAATTAATCCACATCTAACTCCATGAGTAGTACCACTCAACCTTATCATCATGTCAGACCAAGTCCACCTGTAGGGTTTACATGATAAACCTTATGAGCTTCTCAAGGGGACATCATCATCCTAATATATAGGACACGGTTTCCTCCTATAATCAATGACACACCATATAAACAATAGCATTTCCCATCTTACCAATCCTATCGATTTACTCTATAAATCTAGCCCATTGGTAAATAAAAAAAATGAATACTAAGTATATGTGCCCATTATTATATCGGGATTAAGAGCATGTACAACATAATATCTGAGGTCCGATTCAATTATGTAGTCAGCAATAAATCGAATCACCTCTAAGTCGGTCCTGCTCAATACACACAAAGTATACTAGTGTAATTCAATGGCCAAGACAAACCAATACCAAATCACAGTACAACCATTCCAATGGTTTGTCCATAACCATCTAAGTTGTGAGCCTTTACTTATACTTTACAAGGAACTGATAACATGATCTCCCATGTGACACTGCACACCATGGTATCTACAATGTAATGTATTAGACAATATGCATAACCATAAATATGCAAACAATGATCATGTGATTCTTATTTCAAAAATAAAGATATTCATACAAAAGATAGACTTTTCAGTATACATCCCAATAATCTACCACTTGTACTAAAAGACTATGCTGTCCTCATATTACCATACATCTGATTTCCATTCCCTCCACATGCCTATCAAAAGCTCTCGCTGGAAGGGCCTTAGTGAAAGGATCTGTCAGGTTATCCTCTGATGCAATCTTGGCCACAACTTCTCCTCGATTTACGATTTCTCGTATGAGGTGGTACTTGCGCTCTATGTGTTTACTTGTCTTATGGGCTCGTGGTTCCTTCGAGTTTGCAACTGCACCACTATTATCACAATAAATTGTGATAGTTCTGAGCTAACTAGGAATCACATCTAAATTCATCAAGAAGTTCCTGAGCCATACAGCTTCCTTGGCTGCCTCAGAGGTTGCCACATACTCAGCTTCCATGGTAGAGTCCGCCACGCATTTCTGCTTGACACTCCTCCATAAAATGGCTCCACCTCCCAAAGTAAACACAAAACCTGAGGTATACTTATTGTTATCCCTATTTGATTGGAAGTCAGAATCTGTGTAACCCACAGGAAGTAATTGGTCTTCCTAGTAAACTAGCATATAATCCCTAGTCCTTCTCAGGTACTTCAATATATGCTTTACTGCAGTCCAATATCCCTGTCCTGGATTACTTTGATATCTGCTAACCATGCCCATGGCAAAGCAGATATCCGGTCTCGTACATAGCATAACATACATGAGGTTTCCTACTGCCGAAGCATAAGGAACCACTTTCATCTCTTCTATCTCCTTAGATGTTCTAGCACACATCTCCTTAGATAAAGGAACTCCATGCCTGAAAGGTAGTAAACCTTTATTGGAGTTATGCATGCTAAAACGATCCATAATGGTGTCTATGTATGAAGCTTGAGATAAGCACAACATCCTTTTCCTGCGATCCCTTATAACTTTGATCCCAAGGATGTGTCCCACTTCTCCCAAGTCCTTAATATCAAACTGTTTGGACAACCATACCCTTACATCCGATAACACCTTGACATTGTTGCCAATTAACAAAATATCATCTACATATAGTACAAGAAACACCACTACATTTTCGTCACATCTCTTGTATACACAAGACTCATCCGGACTTTGAATAAATCAATAAGATTAGATTACCTCATCAAAGCGGATGTTCCAAGATCTCGAAGCTTGCTTCAATCCATAAATGGACCGATTAAGCTTGCACACAAGATGCTCTTTGCCCTTTGTAATGAATCCCTCTGGTTGCTTCATATAGATGTTCTCCTCAAGACTTCCATTAAGGAAAGCTGTCTTGACATCCATCTGTCACACCTCATAATCCATATGAGTAGTAATACATAAGAGAATCCGGATAGACTTAAGCATGACTGCCGACGAAAAGGTCTCCTCATAATCGATGCCCTCTTTCTGAGTATATCCCTTCGCAACAAGCCTCGCTTTGAAGGTCTCAACCTTCCCGTCTATTCCTCTCTTTCTTTTGTAGATCCACTTGTATCCAATGGCTTTTATACCATTGGGTGGTTCTACTAGCTCCCAGACATGATTTGAATCCATAGATTCTATCTCAGAATTCATCGCACTTTGCTAAGATACCGTATCTTTATCTTGGATTGCCTTGTCATATGTCCAGGGATCAGGTTCATGTTCGCCTGGGACCAAATTAGAAGATTCTCCTAAGAACATAAATCTGTCAGGCTATCTAACATCCTTCCCACTACGACGAGGTATCACCTGTGTATCCTCTATGACACACGGTGCAGTGACTTGTGGTATATCCTCTTCTACCGGTGGTTCTGAAGCAGTGACTTCCCCCCTTAATTCCTCCAGAACAATCTTACTCATGGGCTTGTGGTTCATCACATAGTCTTCCTCTAGAAATCTGGCATTCATGCTAATGATCACCCTCTGATCTCTAGGACTATAAAACAAACCACCTTTCGTTCCTCTAGGATAGCCAACGAATACGCACACTTCTGTACAAGGTTCCAACTTACCAACATCTGCCTTCAGCACTTGTGCTGGACTGCCCCAAATCTGAATATGTATCAGACTAGGCTTTCGCCCAGTCCACAATTCTGTGGGAGTAGAAGGCACTGATTTAGATGGTACCAAGTTCAGAATATATACTGTCGTATCTAGATCATATCCCCAGAATGAATCTGGCAACTCAGAATAACTCATCATCGATCTAACCATCTCCAAAAGAGTCCTATTCCTTCGCTCTGCTACACCATTCTGCTGGGGTGTGCCAGGTGCAGACAATTAGGATTGAATCCTAGCCTCTGATAAGTAATTCCTAAACTTTCCCAAAAGGTACTCACCACCATGATTAGATCGTAGTGTCTTGATACTTTTACCTTGACGTTTCTCCACATCATCTTTGAATTCTTTGAACTTGTCAAAGCATTCAGACTTACGGCGCATCAAGTAAATTTATCCATATCTCGAATAATCATCTATAAAGGAGATGAAATATTCAAAATCACCTCTTGCCTGGATAGACATAGGACCACACAAATCAGAATGAACCAACTCCAACACATCTTTGGCTCTATACCCCTTGGCCTTAAAAGGCCTCTTGGTCATTTTACCCTCCAAGCAAGATTCACAGGTTGGGAAATCTTCCACCACTAATGAACCCAGAGGTCCATCAGCTATCACCCTTTGAATTTTGCTTAGGATAATATGACCTAGCCTTAGATGCCAAAGATATGTTTGGTTCATCTTCGAAGGTTCTTTTCTCTTTTTGGAATTAGAAGATGAGTTGTTCACTTCTATTTGCATCGTGGGAGCTTTTGGTTCAAGTGTATATAAATTTCCTATCAATGCACCAGAACAAATAATCTCTCTATTCCTTTTTATAACAACTCTGTCATTAAAAGAAATAGAATATCCATCCATAAACAATTTAGAAACAGAAATCAAATTCTTTCTAAATAAAGGTACATAAAGGCAATCTTTAAGAACCAAAACTTTCTTCCTCTCAATAGACAAATAAATTTCTCCCACTGCAACAGTCGTTACCTTCGTAGCATCACCCAAGTAGATGGTAATCTCCCCTTTAGCCAGTTGTCTGGTTTCCTGGAACCCCTGTAATGTATTGCAGACATGATCAGTGGCTCCCGTATCTACACAACAGGTGGTGATAGATAACACCGCTAAACATATTTCAACGACTAGACCAAAAGATATACCTTTGTTCTTCTTTCGGTTGGGGCAATCCTTCTTCTAGTGTCCAGTCTGCTTGCAAGTGAAGCACTTACCTTTCGGCTTCTTCACTCCTCCCGGAGATCCTTCGACTAATTTCACCCCAGCTTGTTTCTTCTTCTTCTTGCTTTTCAGCTTAGAAGGAGAAACCTTTTGGGCGACCATGGCCTGAGCTTGAGCACTCTGACGAAAAAGCCCCTCTGCCGCCTGGAGTTTTGTCAGAAGCTCTGCCAATGAATGCAACCTTTTATTCATGTTGTAATTCAGGTGAAACTTCTCAAAACTCCTAGGTAGAGATTGGAGAATGATATTGACCTGGGTTTTCCCATCGATCTCAGCTCCGAGGACTTCTAGCTCATTCAAATAAGTCATCATCTTGAGAACATGATCCCTCATGGGTGTTCCCTCGATCATGGTGGTCGTCATCAAGTTCCTCATGGCTTCCTACCTACCAGCCCAATTTTGGTGTCCGAAAAGCTCTTTGAGATTGAGCATCATGTCATAAGCAGTGGGCATGGCTTGATGCTGATGTTGCAATACATTTGACATAGAAGCCAAAATGTAACACCGCACAATCTCATCAACCTTAATCCACTTCTAATTATAACTCTACTTCTCCTTTTCCACAGAATCATCCCCAGGCTTAGGAGGACACTCTTCGAAGAGTACATATTTGTACTCCTTAGCAGTCAAGACAATGTCAAGATTCCTCTTCCAATCAATATAATTGGGTCCAGTAAGTTTATTTTCTTTCAGTATTACAGCAAGTGGGTTGAAAGTCATTTTTGAAAAACCTAAGAATCACATAGATCAAAACATTATATTTCAAAAAATTATTGATTCCTCAAACAATAAAATTTTAAAATCAACCAACACCTCAAAACACCGAGAATATCGTATGCCACGATAGTGTGGGCGTATACGAATTCTACATTTGTAAGAAGAGGTTTTACCCATTAATTTTACTATCTTGTCATCCTATATTTTGACAAATAAAATTAATAGTTGGTTCCTCTTCGACCCTACAAATAAAAGCAGTGACTCCGATGGGAAGGATACTCTTATTTGTATCTAAGTGTTCACCATTACTCGGTACTAAGACAATTATCTCGAGTTATGTGCGTTCCGATGGGGAAGTACACACGCTCCTTAATAATTTCCTATAACCATATTTGACCCTGTGATCCGCAAACAAACTCATCCGATGGGGAGGAAGGCACTCAGAGCCGACGCACAAATTTGTTTGCATCACATGTCAAATCGTAATGGACGCCGTGGGAATTTATAAAAATATCCCTCTCCCACTTAGTATTTTTAAATTGAGGAATTTTCTTAGCCTACGACATGCATATCAAACAAGAAGCAATAAATATGAAAAAAATATTTCCAACTATTATGGCTTTTGTTTTCCAATATGCCTCCCGTCGTATCGCCATCTCGTCCGCTCCTCCCTACGTCATGTACAAGCCATCCGGAGATCCGAGACGAGAAAAACTATTTTAATTTACATCCATTGATCCTATATTCCACGAAGGAGTGTACGTGAAATCTAGATTGAAAGTAAACTAAAATAAAAAGAGTGGCTAAACAATGTCGTACTTAATTACAAAAATTAAATACTAGCCTCGTCAACCCCGAGGATTCAAATAATATACAATTACACACATACAATCACATACACACATATGACCATAAAAGTTGGATCCTATGCCTGCAACCAAAAAGTTAACCTACACACATCCTACTATTATCCGACACATATAATATATGAAAAGTGCATAAAAGTAACCGAATTCTAAACACACAAAATCGAAAACCATGGCTCTGATACCAATTGAAGGGAAGAAACTTCGCTTCCCACTTCAACTCGGTGGCTTGTTCATAGCGATCCCGTATTCATCCCCAGATAAAAAAAAATTAATCCTTGACAAATTGGGATCACCCAAGCTACCGTTCCATCATCGTGCTATTCGATTAGAGTGGTCACTTGAACAAACTTGTTGTTCAAGCAACCTACCTCTATTCTTCGAATAGTCACGGAATAGATGATGTACGGATCGCTGGTTTTTGTGTTTGTATTCGGAGCCCAAGTAAATTAGCCACACACAAAATATACAATATGCATAGAATAAGAAAAGATTCATAAACAAGAATTATACCTCTTGTTATACCTCTTGATCTTCTATTGTATGTCCTTCCTCCTTTTTGACGTCGTGTGGACGACGATCTTCCAAAAGTTGAAGCCTCCTATAACATGTTCTTTCCTTTCTTGCTCGCTCTGAACAAAGGGAAGAATGAAATGAAACTCTTCTTCCTTTCTAAAACTGGCCACCAAGTCAAAGGATTTGATGTTCCCGCCGGCCAAGGAATAGGTGATGGAGCACTGGCCAACCTTGAAGAAGGGTTCCTGTCGGCCAAAGGAGAGGAGAGGATGCCGACCAAGGATCAAAAAAGGGAGGGGATGAGCACCGACCAAGGATGAGAGGATGATGATGGACGCCAGCCAACTCTTAGGAAGAGAAAGGAAGCAAACCTCAACCTTCCACCTTGTTGCCGCCCAAGCCAAAACCGAAACCCTAGCCGCCCAAAGCTTGCCGCCCGAAACCCTAATCTCCCTTGTGTGTTGTTGCTGCCCACCCCTTAAGCCTCCATTTATAGAGCTAGGCTTAATCCTCCTTTTAATATCCACCTTCGGATATAGGGATTTAATCTCAACCGTCGGATCTAGGGATTTAATCTCAACCGTCAGATATAGAGATTTAATCTCTACCGTCGGATCTAAAGATTTAATCTCCATTGTTGGATCTAGAGATTTAGTCTCCACCGTCGAATCTAGAGTTTCATTTTCCATCATCGGATCTAGGCTCTATGAGGGTTTTAATAGGCTACAATAGGGACCATGAGGAGGAGTTGGATCTTGGACACCCAATGGATCAAGCCCACATAAAGTCCGATCCATTAATAATAATTCATTTCACTAGAGGATTATCATTGATCTACTGCACCAACACTCATAAGTTAATATGGGCTCCATATATTATTTGTACATATATCTCCCCATGTTTAAGATCTCGAATGTCCGTCGATTTATTAATTTACTGACAATTAATTAATCAACATCTATCTCCATGAGTAGTACCACTCAACCTTATCATCATGTCGGACCAAGTCCACCTGTAGGGTTTACATGATGAACCTTAAGAGCTCCTCAAGGGGACATCATCATCCTAATATATAGGACACGGTTTCCTCCTATAATCAACAACACACCATATAAATAATATCATTTCCCAACTTACCGAGTCTATCGATTTACTCTATAAATCTCGCTCATTGGTAAATCAAAGAAATGAATACTAAGTATATATGCCCGTTATTATATCGAGATTAAGAGCATATACAACATAATATTTGAGGTCCGATTCAATTATATAGTCAGCAATAAATCGAATCACCTTAGTAGGTCCAGCTCAATACACACAAAGTATACTAGTGTAATTCAATGGCCAAGACAAACCAATACCAAATCACACTACAATCATTCCAATGGTTTGTCCATAGCCATCTAGGTTGTGAGCCTTTGCTTATACTTTACAAGGAACTGATAACAAGATCTCCCGTGCGATACTACACACCATGTTATCTACAATGTAATGTATTAGACAATATGCATAACCATAAATATACAAACAATGATCATGTGATTATTATTTTAAAAATAAAGTTGTTCATACAAAAGATAGACTTTTCAGTATACATCCCAACAAATCTAACCCAAGGTTGACTAGTTTCGATTCATTAAAATTAATCAAGTAAAATCGAAGTCATCTCACCAGAACACATAAGGATAACATGTTTGATTAGGTAGAAATGGCTGAGATGATCCAGGACTAATAATCTTCAACCAACCCTTAAAATTCCAAAATCTGATCCAACTACCTTGTGTGTAGGATCAAATGATGTTGGACAGTGGGTGCTCCCGACATATGACTGGAGGCCAACTTAAATTTTCGAGCTTAGATTCAAACGACAAGGATCAGTAGTTTCGAAAACAATGACTAGCTCAAAATCATCGGTTCGGGTGATATTGATCTAAATTCTAATTTCACAATTCACAATGTTTTATTAGTCGAAGATTTTCAATATAATTTACTTAGTGTAAGTCAATTATGTGATAAAAACTATAAAGTTATATTCTTAGAAAATGAATGCTTAATTAAAACAAATGAGACCTCTAAAACAATACTTAAATGAACTAGGAATAGCAACATCTACACAATTAACTTATCCATCTCCTCAACCAAGTGTCTTATGACACAACAAGAAAAATTTTGGTTGTGGCATTGACGACTTGGTCACTCGCACCCAAGACTCGTTCACAAGATGAGCCAGAGTGGCTTAGTTAGAGGTTTGCCTAACCTTAACAACTTAGACAATAAAATTTGTAATGCTTGTCAACAAGGTAAACAACCTAGGACACAACATCCACTAACTAACCAAGAATGAACCAAAAGTGTGATTGAGCTCATTCATTTGGATCTATTCGATTCACATGGAGCAAAGTCACTTAATGGAAGTCAATTTTGCTTAGTCATAATTGACGACTATTCTAGGTTTACCTGGGTTAGGTTTCTTAAACACAAAAGTGATACCTTAGATCAGCTCATCAACTTGTTTAAATTAATCGAAAACCAAAAGAACCTTAAAATTAAAAGACTTAGAAGCGATCATGGTGGTGAATTCGAAATCCACAGGTTCACAGATTTCTGTAATATAAACGGATACCATCATGAATTCTCATGTCCTAGAACCCCACAACAAAATGGCCTAGTCGAGTGGAAAAATAGAACCCTACAAGAAGCCACTAGGACCATGTTGAACGAATACAACCTACCCGATAGGTTTTGGGCAGAAGTCGTTAGTATGACTTGTTATGTCCAAAATAGAATTCTTATGGTAAAGAGGTACCTTAAGACCTCATACGAAATCTACCATGATAAAGTACCTAACATTAAATACTTTAGAGTATTTGGATGTAAGGTATATATCCTAAACACTAAGGACTACCTAGGAAAGTTCACATCCAAAACCTCCATGTAGGGAATTCTTTATGCCAAATGGCATATGCGCAACGGAAAAATTAGGATCCCTTCCAAGTGATCCATGCGAAAGCAAACTCGTATAAAATAAATTTCTCTAAACCAAAGCTATCTTATAGGAGAGGATTACCTTTGTTGCGTGCCCTTGTTAATCCCGCTTTTCCTTTCGGTTTGTTGGATCTTTAGCACGTTCAAGTGTCCGTGCCTCTATACGTATCCACACGAGCACGCTCTTGTCTCACAAAAGGAAAACTAGAAGAGCTCTCCTTTACTTCTTGCTAGAGAAGTCCCTAAAGGAGAGGAAGAGAGGGAAAAGGAGAAAGGAAGAAGAAGACTCCTCTTCTTGCTAGCCTACACTCACAGACCCACACAACCAAAGCTTCCACCAAGCTCTCTCACCACTAACACAACCAAAGCGTCCACCAACAACAAAAGCCAATGCTCACTTTTGGCCGGCCACTTAGGGTGTCTTTTATAGGGTTGGAAAAACCCTTTCACCTCCACACATTCAATGCAATCCATTGCATTGAGACATATCCTTGTTTGGCCGGCCACTTAAGGAGACAAAAACCAATTTGTCTTCTTCCACCTCATCTAGCTTAGGTGGATGCTTAGGTGGCATGCTTATGTGGCATTCTTATGTGGCTTTCATGCATGTTGAATTAATCTTATTAATTCAATTAAGCTTATGTTATCATATTGAATTAATCTTATTAAATCAATAAGGTAACATATTGAATTAATCTCATTAAATCAATTAGCTAAAATTCTCATTAAGCTTAAAGTCCAAAAACCATTTTGTACTTAAGCTTATTCCCAAATTATTCTAGTCAAACTAGAATACTCTAATTCCTCTAATTATCATGCTCTTTGTGTGTGACCCTATAGGCTCTCATAACGTTGGCAGTGGACCTAAACTCTTTTAGATACACAAGCAATGAGCGGCATCTAGCAATACATCATTGCTACCCAAGTTCTGAGATAAGTCAAGATCAGGACTAACCTTTCGTGACTACTATAATATATGACCGTGTCCTTCTATCCTTGATATCAGTTGATCGATGAGGCATAGGACCGTGTCATCCTCGATCAATCTATGTGTTTCTTGATCCGAGTAAACTAACTCAAACAAATGAGCTCAATATCTCATATTGACTCATTCGAGCATGGCCATGCGTTTTAGTAGTTCTACTCAATCAAGGGCCCACCGATATCACTCCGTCATATGGAAGGATAGATCCCATCTACATCACTCACATCCCTCGCATAATTTGTTACATACCCGATGTCGCCTTTATGGTCCACCACCTATTACGGGTGGACGTTTGTGATACCAAAGTACATAACTCCTTATGTAGGGAACCATAGTGACTTGGTCTAAGGACTATTCATACCAATAGTCACATGAGAAAGTTTATGACACTCATATACGATCCATGAAACTTTCTCATGGCGGGTCGAGTTCGGTATATATTCTCGATATATACCCATGTGTCAACTTGATATCATATATCCATGACTTGTGAGATCAAGTCATCAATTGACCTACATGCTAGTCTTTATGTATTAATATTGCCCTTGCATATTAATACTCGACTAGGAACATTTAGGAAAGTGTTCTCTACAGTCTCTCATAATCAATTCTGCCAATTGATGTGCTGTAGATAAGAACCTACTTTTCTAGGGCATTATTATATTTAAATTAGCTGGCACAAGCAAGATGTAAATATAATAACCAATCCTTTGCCTTTATAGAATATGATACAAAATGTTCCCTATTCAACCATCACATGATTGGTTCTAGGGCTTTAACTAACAATCTCCCACTAGCACTAGTACCAATCACTATGATATCTAATACCTAGTGACCTAGTGTGACCATCATGCTTCCTCTGTGCCAAAGCCTTGGTCAATGGATCTGCGATGTTAGCTTCTGTCGGTACTCTGCATATCCTCACATCTCCTCTATCGATGATCTCGAATGAGATGGGCCGCGATATGTGTTTGGTCATTGATGTGATCGAGGTTCCTTAGCACGCAATAGCCCCATTGTTGTCACAATAGAGGTCTATTGGATCTGCGATGCTAGGAACTACCCCAAGTTCAGCGATGAACTTGCGAGCCAAACGACCTCCTTTCTTTGCATCGGATCTTTTAATATACTCGGCTTACATTGTAGAATCGGCAAGCTGTGTCTGCTTGAACTCTTCCGACTCACGGCTCCACCATTCGAGGCAAAACACGTACCGATTGCGATCTATAGTCATCCTTATGCATTTGGAAGCTTGCATCACAACCCTTCTGATTAGCTCCTCATTGCCTCGAATATCGGAAATATTCTTTCGTTCTTCGTAAGTACTTAAGAATATTTTTGCTATCGATGACTTTCACGGATCATGGTATCTACTCGTCGTACTCAAAGCATCTGAGGCGTCGAGAGCAGTACAAAGCATGGCGTACATGATAGACCCTATGGCGATGCATAAGGGATCTTATCCATGCGATCTCTCTCCTCCTTAGAAGAGGACATTGAGTCTTGAAAGACTCACACCATGTGATAAAGCGAAATCCTTTCTTGGAATTTTGCATAGCAAAGCGATCTAGCACTTTATCAATGTATGTACTCGACTTAGGCCAAGTAATCTTCTAGATCTATCTCTATAGATCTTGATGCCTAGAATATAGGCGGCTTCACCTAAGTCCTTTCATCGAGAAACAATTCCCTAACCACATCTTCACGGTGGGTGAGAATATCATTTCGATGAGAAGTATATCATCTACATACAAGACAAGAAATACAAGCTGTGCTCCCACTATTTCTCTTGTAGACCACAGGTTCATCTTCATTCTTGATGAAACCAAACTCTTTGATTGCATCGTGAATCGAAGATTCCGGACGAAGGCTTGCTTTAGTCCATAAATGGACGCTGCGGTTTGCATACCTTTCCAGATGCTTTGGATCTTCAAAACCCTCGTTGTGTCATGTACACATCCTCGAGTAGCTTTCCATTCAAAAGCGGTTTTGACATCCATCCGCCAGATCTCATAATCATGGTAGGTCGCAATAGCAAGTATGATCCGAATGGATTTAAGCATCGCAATCGGTGAAAAGGTTTCTTCATAGTCAATACCATGAATTTGTTTGAATCCTTTAGCCACCAATCTACCTTTATAGGTATGCTTATTACCATCCATGTCGTCTTTACTTTAAAGACCCACTTACACCCAATGGGTTTTACCCCTTCGTGGATCAACCAAAGTCCATACTTGGTTAGTGTACATGGATTCCATTTCGATCTCATGGCCTCTAGCCATTTCTAACTGGCTCATCATAGCTTCTTGATAGGATGTAGGCTCGCCAAGATTGATAAGCAATACATCACCGCTGTCACCAAGAGAAAAGAATATCTCTGGGTTGACGAGATCCTATTAGATCTACGAAGAGGTTGGTCTACTTGAATGTGTTTGTTCCACAACTCTTGGGCAACAATTTCCTCATCCACAACACTTTGTGGTTCCTGCTCATTTTCCATCGGCCTTAGTGTTATCATCATCTTGAACTTCTTCAAGATTAATTTAACACCCACTAGTTATTCTAGAAATAAATTCTCTTTCTAGAAAGAAAAGATTTCGCAACAAACACCTTGCCAAGTGTGGGATTGTAAAAGTAATATCCCTTAGTTTCCTTGGGATATCCTACAAAATAACACTTATCCGATTTGGGTCCTAGTTTATCTGAGACTTGACGTCTTACATAAGCTTCACAACCCCAAATCTTTATAAAAGACATTTTGGGACTCTTCCCAGTCCATATCGTATATGGTGTCTTTTCTACGGCTTTTGATGGAACGCGATTAAGTGTGAAAGCGGCTGTCTCTAGAGCTAAACCCCAAAAGGAAGTAGGTAGATCAGTCTGGCCATCATTGATCGTACCATATCTAATAGAGTACGATTTCTCCTCTCAGATACACCATTCCATTGTGGTGTTCCAGGGGGAGTGAGTTGGGATATTATCCCACACTCAGCCAGGTGATCACGAAACTCTTGACTAAGGTATTCACCACCTCGATCTGATCGAAGTAGCTTGATACGCTTACCAAGTTGGTTTTGTACTTCATTCTTGAATGCTTTGAACTTTTCAAAGGATTCTGACTTATGTCTCATCAAATATAAGTAGCCAAATCTACTCACATCATCAGTGAAAGTAATAAAGTACTTATAGCCTCCTCTGGCTTCGACATTGAAAGGCCCACATACATCAGTATGTATGAGTCCTAACAAGTCTGTCGCTCTCTCTCCATGTCCACTAAATGGAGTTTTAGTCATCTTTCCTAAAAGGCAAGATTCGCATACCTCATATGATTCAAAATCAAATGAGTCCAATAATCCATCTTTATGGAGTTGGGATATGCGTTTTTCATTTATGTGACCTAGGCGACAGTGCCAGAGATATGTTTGGTTCGAATCATTCGATTTGAACCGCTTGGTATTTACGTTATAAATTGGGTTTTCCAAATCTAGAACATAGAGACCATTCATAAGTGGTGCATTACAATAGAACATTTCATTTAAATAAATGGAACAACATTTGTCCTTTATTATAAAAGAAAAATTTTTCTTGTCTAAACAAGATACAGAAATTATGTTCTTTGTCAATGCAGGTACATATAAGCACTCTCTAGTTCTAAGATAAGGGCAAAGACAAAGAATATGTTCCTCACTACGCGACTTTGCATTGCCTACTCGTAGGTCTACTTCGCTTTTGCCATTTGTCTACTATTTCTCTCCTCACATTATTACAAATGTGAGATGCACATCCGATCTAATACCCATGTAGAAGAAATAGATAGATTAACTTCTATAACGTATATACCGAGGCGTAAGTCCCACTTCTTTTATTCTTTACTTCCTCAAGGTAGACTTCTGCAGCCCGCCTCCAAAGGTCCAGCCTCACCGCAATGGAAGCAGTCCCCTTCCTTAGGTACTTTACCTTTACCCATTGAAGTGGATGAATTGGCCTTGCCTTTGGCTTGGGTCTTACCCTTGCCTTTGCGCTTACCTTTGCCCTTCTTGACCATTAGTACGTTGCTAACTTTCTTCTTGAGATTTGGTTCTAGCTTCTAACATGCCGAGAATCTCAGCAAAGGTTTATCAATTTCATTCATGTTATAATTCATGACGAATTGATTGTATGCTTCCTCGCAACGATTGCAGGATAACATCATTGCCAATTCTTGGCTCTGGAAAACCTAGTCTTTCAAGGTTCTCAACGCATCCAATCATTTTGAGTACGTGAGTTCCTACAGTGTTCCTTCTTGCATCTTGCATGCAAAAAGAGCCTTAGACACTTCAAAACGCCGTGCCTAGCTTGTCCTTGATATAGTTGTTTCAAATGCTCAACCATATCATAGGCATCCATGTTCTCATGTTGCTTCAAGCTCGTGAGTTCATGGTGGCAAGCATAAGGCATGACACATCTAATGCGCCATCTTGATGCTTCTTATAAGCATCCTTTTCAAAGACGAGTGGCCGAGGGGCGTATTTCAGTGGGTAGCTCGCTTCTAGGACATATAGTTTATGCTTCTTGCTTGAGGATAATCCTCAAGTTCCTATACTACCAAGAAAGTTTGTCCATTGAGCTTGTCCTTCTCAAGGACAGATCGCAAGTCGAGGGGTGTGTCATGTTAGATGACATGGTGATCTACAACATTAAAATGCAAAGTTAAGTATCATACCTAAATCATTTAATTAGGCCTTTAATTAAATGAGGCTCTACTAAATTCTCATAGCTACTATTTAGCTATAAATTTATATGGGATAAAGATCCACATCATAATTGCCTTGAGTTAGCTTTGGCTAATCGCCCAAGACGTAGTATAATTAGGTAGGCAATCTTTTGCCAATTACATCTGATGTTCCTTTAATAGCTTTGGTTAAGTTTTAGATTAGTTTAGTGTTTATTCCTAAACCACTTCCAGCCGTGCAGGCACAGGGCCTTCTTGGATATCTGAGCAACGACCACTTCTAAGACAAAGCCGATGTTCTGAAATCACACAAAACTAATGTTAACACTTATGTTCAAAGCTAATATATGCCTCTACTTTCTTAACCAATTAAGAAAACACTTAATTAAGTCTTAACTAAGATCGAGAAGGGACATCACGATTGTCCACTCACTTCTCCACAAGATGAAATGTATTGCTTTGCTTTGGCAAACCCAATAACAAATGATCGAGGAAGTAGTGAGTACCAACTTTGGTAGGCATATCGTTTAGACTTATTAAGAAATAAACATGTATCATATACATATTAGCATACATCACATATAAGCTAAACTAATCATGCATCACATACAAGCTAAACTAACATGCATCACATACATATTAAACTAAGCGTGTCATGGTTATGGCCCTTATTCTACAATCTCTCAAGCCAATGAAAAGATTGATTGGTCAACCTAGGATAGCATCTTCCTAAGTGCTTCCTTTGGTTGTCTTGTGTGTTGACTTCCTTGTAACCTCATCTTCCAATGGACCCTCCATCCTTGTTTTGTACATTACAAAGGAGAAATACTGAGTTACATTCAGTCTAAAACTAATTTTACAACAAGAATATTAGGAGAAAGGCACGACACGCAGCCGTATTAAGAATTACAACACACAATCACAAACTTTTGGGACTAGGCCATAACCATGCACCATGTCATTTTAACTTTTAAAGATATGATATTTTATTATGTTTGAAAATTTGCTAATGCAATTATCAACTCATAATAAAATTTATCCTACTTCTATATCACATATAAAATAGAGAAAACCTATTTTTATACGATCTTCGAAGTGGCTCGATACCACGTAGGGAATTCTTATGCCAAATGGCATATGGAACGGAAAAATTAGGATCCCTTCCAAGTGATCCATGCGAAAAGCAAACTCGTGATAAAATAAATTTCTAAACCAAAGCCTATCTTATAGGAGAGGATTACCTTTGTTATGCGTCCCTTGTTAATCCCGCTTTTCCTTGGGTTTGTTGGATCTTTAGCACGCTCAAGTGTCCGTGCTCTATATGATCCACACGAGCACGCCTTGTCTCACAAAAGGAAAACTAGAAGAGCCTCCTTTACTTGCTAGAGAAGTCCCTAAAGGAGAGGAAGAGAGGGAAAAGGAGAAAGGAAGAAGAAGACTCTCTTCTTGCTAGCCTACACTCACACTCCACACAACCAAAGCTTCCACCAAGCCTCTCACCACTAACACAACCAAAGCTTCCACCAACAACAAAAGCCAATGCTCTCTTTTGGCCGCCACTTAGGGTGTCTTTATAGGGTTGGAAAACCCTTTCACCTCCACATTCAATGCAATCCATTGCATTGAGACATATCTCGGCCACTTAAGGAGACAAAACCAATTTGTCTTCTTCCACCTCATCTAGCTTAGGTGGATGCTTAGGTGGATGCTTAGGTGGCATGCTTATGTGGCATTCTTATGTGGCTTTCATGCATGTTGAATTAATCTTATTAATTCAATTAAGCTTATGTTATCATATTGAATTAATCTTATTAAATCAATAAGGTAACATATTGAATTAATCTCATTAAATCAATTAGCTAATTATTAAGCTTAAAGTCCAAAAACCATTTTGTACTTAAGCTTATTCCCAAATTATTCTAGTCAAACTAGAATACTCTAATTCCTCTAATTATCATGCTCTTTGTGTGTGACCCTATAGGCTCTCATAACGTTGGCAGTGGACCTAAACTCTTTTAGATACACAAGCAATGAGTGGCATCTAGCAATACATCATTGCTACCCAAGTTACGAGATAAGTCAAGATCCGACTAACCTTTCCGTGACTACTATAATATATGACCGTGTCCTTCTATCCTTGATATCGATTGATCAATGAGGCATAGACCGGTCATCCTCGATCAATCTATGTGTTTCTGATCCCCGAGTAAACTAACTCAAACAAATGAGCTCAATATCTCATATTGACTCATTCGAGCATGGCCATGCGCTTTAGTAGTTCTACTCAATCAAGGGGCCCACCGATATCACTCTGGCCATATGGAAGGGATAGATCCCATCTACATCACTCACATCCTCCGCATAATTTGTTATATACCCAAGAATCGCTTTTATGGTCCACCCCGCTACATGTGACGTTTGACGATACCAAAGTACATAACTCCTTATGTAGGGAACCATAGTGACTTCAGGTCTAAGGACTATTCATACCAATAGTCACATGAGAAAGTTTATGACACTCATATAACGATCCATGAAACTTTCTCATGGCGGGTCAGTTCAGTATATATTCTCCAATATATACCCATGTGTCAACTTGATATCATATATCCATGACTTGTGAGATCAAGTCATCAATTGACCTACATGCTAGTCTTTATGTATTAATATTGCCCTTGCATATTAATACTCGACTAGGAACATTTAGGAAAGTGTTCTCTACAGCCTCTCATAATCAATTCTGCCAATTGATGTGCTGTAGATAAGAACCTACTTTTCTAGGGCATTATTATATTTAAATTAGCTGCCACAAGCAAGATGTAAATATAATAACCAATCCTTTGCCTTTATAGAATATGATACAAAATGTTCCCTATTCAACCATCACATGATTGGTTCTAGGGCTTTAACTAACACTCCATCGGTAACTTCCTAGGATACTCAACTACAAGTAGAGCCTATAGGGTATATAACAATGACACCCTTAAAATTGAGGAAACAATTATTGTAGTATTCGATGAAGGATATGAACCCACGAAACCCGTAGTAAAACCAACTAGCGAACCGATTCATACCAGACTCGACTCTGGCCTTGAAATCGAGTCTACTATTAATCCTAATCTGAGCCAGTCTAGAATTCAATCAAGTCATCCTATCGATCAAGTGAGAGGTGACCCTAACCCAAGTCATTCTAGGATTCAATCGAATTATCCTATTGACCAAGTGATAGGTGATCCTAGCCTAGGGGTACGAACTAGATCATCATATAGAAATCTTAGTCAAATCTCCTTGATTTCAAAAATCAAACCCAAGACCATTGAACAAGCTCTTCTGGATCCCGATTAGATTATTGCAATGCAAGAAGAGCTAGCTCAATTTATTAGGAACGAAGTTTGGGAATTAGTACCACCACCTAATGATAAATCAATTATTGGAACAAGGTGGGTCTTCCGAAACAAACTTGATGACAAAGGTGAAGTAGTTAGAAACAAAGCTAGATTGGTCGCGAAAGGGTTTAGTCAAGTAGAAGGGTTAGATTATGATGAAACCTATGCCCCCGTAGCTAGATTAGAATCCATTCGAATGTTGTTGGCATACGCTGCACATCGAGGATTTAAATTGTTTCAAATGGATGTGAAGTCAGCGTTTTTAAATGGACTTATTAAGGAAGAAGTGTATGTTAGTCAACCCCCAGGATTTGAAAGCTTAGATAAACCCGACCATGTGTTTAAACTCAAGAAAGCTTTATATGGACTAAAACAAGCTCCTAGAGCTTGGTATGAGAGACTTTCGATATACCTTAAGTCCAAAGGGTTTAGCCAAGGTTTAGTCGACCCAACCCTTTTCGTAAAATCCGTAGGCAAAGAAATTTTTATAGCCCAAGTCTATGTAGATAACATAATCTTTGGAACAACTAATTCAATCCTACTAAACGAATTCATTTCACTCATGGAAAGTGAATTTGAAATGAACTTAGTAGGAGAATTAAATTTCTTTTTTGAATTATAAATTAAACAAACTAAGGAAGGAATTTATTTACATCAACAAAAATACGCTAAGGAATTTATTAACCGATTCGGGATGCAAAATGCTAAAATCATTAATATACCCATGGCAACAAATGTTAATATAGAAGAAGATGTAGAAGGAAAATCTATTGACCTAAAATATTATAGGAGCACAATAGGAAGTCTCCTTTACTTAACTGAGTCGACTAGATATATTATTCATAGTAAGTATGTGAGCAAGGTTCCAAACCTGTGCTAAGGAGTCTCACCTAATGTTAGTTAAGCGTATCCTTAGATATCTAAAAGGCACGCTAAGCGTAGGTATTTGGCACCTTAGATCTAACGAGTTCGAACTGATCGGCTACTCCGACTCAGATTATGTCGGTAGTAAACTCGATAGAAAGAGCACGAGTGATTGTTGTCAACTTTTCGGCTAAAGTCTAGTGAGTTGGTGCAGTAGGAAGCAATACTGTGTTGCCTTATCTACCACCGAAGCCGAATACGTCACGATGGGTGAGTGTGTGGCTTAGCTTCTTTGGATGAAGCACACTCTCCAATACTTTAACTTAAACTTCAGCAATATTAAAACTCACATAGATAATATTAGCTCAATCAACTTAACCAAAAATCCCATACGCCACTCTAGGACCAAACATATAGAGGTCAAACACCACTTTATTCGAGAACATGTAGCTAACGGAACCATACAACTCGAATACGTGGAATCAAAGTCGAATCTAGCGGACCTATTTACCAAACCTTTACCCAAAGTCGAATTTAGTCTACTAAGATGAAAATTGGGCATGTGCGTAATAGAGTAGGATTGACAAACTTATATTTTTATATACTCTATTATTTACTTTTCTTTTCATGTTAATGGAACTAGCTTAGGGATTACCTTAGATATCATGTACCTATAGATTTATGGAGCCAATACATCTCACAACACATAGGACTAATGTGTTTGTGTACTTAGCAACGTAGATGGGTGTGAGATGTTAGGACCTTACTCCTAGTTCCAGATGTATACTTAGTGCATCGACATGAACCACGGAGTATAATTACATAAATTAACTAACTCTACTCAGGGTTTATTGATCATTTCATATCAATTAAGTCAAATAGAGTTGAGCATCTAAATATATGAGCTTATGTTTAAACTACTATTTTCAAATTTTATTTGGAACATTCTTGGACTTAAAACTAAATTCAAAAATATGTTTTTCAAACCCCCCACTCCTTCCGATTTATGGAAAAAGGGGGAGAAATGTCAAAGTTAAGGGATCAATCAACAATTATTTTTGATAACTTAACTTGAGTACAGATCTTATACTTTTTTGGCCCAAAGTTAAGTTAACCTTGTTTACTTTACTTAACTTTTTAAACTTAACCTTTATGGTTAAACTTTCTTAATTGATAAAGGGGGAGAAAGACCAAGGTTAACCTGAACTTTTTCTAAACACTAAGGCCATTGTTAAGTAATTTCGATTACTTAAAAAACCTCTTTAGTAGCTAACATCAAGGGGAAGGGTGAAGACACTTTTTCAAGTACTCACCCTCGGTCAACGGGGAGGATTCCTCATGGGGGAGTACTTGAAAGAGAGTTCTTCTCATACTCCTACTCATTTATACTCATGTTATTCATTTTACTTAATGCACTTAATTTATTTACTTAACTTTGTGTTAGTTTTCCATAGATCAAAAAGGCGGAGATTGTTGGTGCAGTAGGCACCTGAATCAGACCTGAGTTTTGATTATAGCAAATACACAAAGTTAAATTCATTTTGTTATCTCATGAGTTGAATCAAGTGTGAAGAATTTCTAAGCTAAAGTTGAAGGTCAGTGACACCCGGAGGTTAGCCATGGTGGTCGAGCAATACCGAGAGGACTTCGGAGAGAGCTAAAGAACTCAGGTGAAGACTAGAAGCGAAGATTCAAAGGTAAAGGTTGAGGTAAGCTCGTGTGAGTGAGTGTAAGTAAGGTCGTGTCCTCCGTACGGGGACGTCCTTAGGTGACGGTCTGACCAAGACTTCCCATGGAAGGTCTAAGTCGAGATCGGATGGTAAATGAACATCGAGCTTACTTATATTAACTATATTTTCGAGCTAACTCTTCATTGTAGCTGGAAACCCTGTCATCAGTCGACTAATGGCTTGTATCAGTTGATTGATGCCTCAAGCATTCGACTGATAGGGTTGATTAGTCGACTGCTATTCAAGGATCAGCCTCCAGGAGAGTCAAAGCTTATCACCATTTCTCAAAGGCTAGGTGACATCACCTCATGAAATCTCATCTCAAAGATTAGGGTTTCACAAGGTTATAAAAGAAGATGTTCTCCACCCCATTATCATCATTCTAAGTGCTCGAAAGTGCTCTTGCTATGCTACTCTTCTACGATAATCTTACCACGATGAAGTGCTACCGCATCTCCGACGACAAGAGCTCAAGTCCTATCTTCAATAGTCATTGGTATATTTTTATTTAATTGTCATCTTTAAATCTTGTTCACATCTTTCCTTATCGAGCTTTAATCGTAACAAGGAGAGGGGGAGTGTCCCTCTACCTTGATTGTTTTTCGTATTGATTGTACTCTCTTACTCCTACCTCTAACGAGGAGGAGTGTTTTTAGTGCTTTGCCCTCCGTACATAGTCTAGGACCATTACGACCTTGGATTAGCAGCCGAAGGTGTTGAACCAAGTAAAAACAAATTTGTTATATTTATTTTCTGCTGCACTTTACTCTTCTTGAGTATCGAATCGACAAACGAATTCGAAAAGTTTTTCTTGCGCTATTCACCCCCTCTAGCGCTCAAATCGATCCAATAGGATCACCTCCTATGGTCATCCCCGTACAGAGGACACGACCTTACCATCTTTCTTCGTACTCGTGTTTACCTCTGGTCCTTTATGACCTGTCGCTTTGCTTTCGATCTCCACCTGGGTTCTTTGACTCCCACGAAGTTCTCCCGGTGTCACCCTACCACCACGGTTTCTCGACTCGATATTCTCCGGGTGTCGCTGACCTTCAGCTTAGCTTAACCATTTCCTGCACACTTAATTCACCACATGAGATAACAATAAGACCTTAACTTTGGGCCTTTTCCATAATCAAAACCTAGGTTCGATTATCTGGTGCCCCTTCACCAATACTATTATCATGCTAACTGGGTCTTTACCGCCAAGGCACATTGGGCTTATGCTGCCAACCATTGAACTTATTCTACCAAGACTCCACCCTTGGACTTTACGTCACCAATATCAACCCTTGGACTTATGAATTGCCAAGTATCCATGACTTGGACTTATGTAGCCAAGACTACACCCTTGGACTTTTCATGCCAACTCCATGTTGAACTTTCCAAATGGCAAGACCCATGCTTGAACTTTCCATTGCCAAGTACCCAAGACTTGGACTTTACCATTGCCAAGACCCATGCTTGGAATTTCCATGCCAAGTGTCCCACTTGGACTTCTCCATCATATGGTCAACCCCATGTCAACCATATAGTCAACCCATTGTAAAAAAATGGTCAACTCATCGTCAAACATCAAAATACTACTCGAGTCAAACTCGAGTCTGGTCAATCGTGACCTGGGTTGATTACACCAACAAAACCCTCCATAAAGCCAAATATTCTCATCTCTTGTGATTCTCATCTATCTTTATTCATAATGTTTGGTTAGTTGTTAACTATTAGTAAAATTGGACTCTAAGCGACGAGGATTAATTATAAGTTTTTATGTTTAAATAAGGAAAGAAGTTAGAATTATCTTTTTATGTATTTGAGTTGTATAGAACTTGGGAAAGATAAACATGTGTGGAGGCAATTTCTTGGCATGCCCAATGTCAATGGATAAATGTCTCATGGTTCATGAAGATTAAAGAAAAATAACATGAGAAATTGGACATTCAAGAGATTGAAGGATGAGAAACATTGGAGTATAGTTATGTTTGTAAAATCAAACTATATAGGTGATGTAGGGTTTTGCCCCGGAAGCTCTCATACCAATTTAATGGTTTTTGCTTATCGAGTCCGTGAGGGGAAACTTTGCTTCCCACTTCACCTCGATAGCTTGTCCTTCATGGCGATCCCTTCTATGTCCTAGGATTAAAAAAATTTAATCCTAGACAAAAGGGATTGCCAAAGCAATCAAGCCATCATCGTGTTATTCGTTTACAGAGGTCACTTTAACAAACTAGTTGTTCAAGCGATCATCCTCTATTCTACGAGTAGCCACGGAATAGACGATGTCCGCATCGCCGGTTTTCATGTTTATGCTCGGGATCCAAGTATTATTTAGCCATATACAGATTTATATCATGCTCATAAATGAAAAACAAATAGAAACATCAAACAATAGAAGAAAGTAGAATAGGTTTACCTCTCGATCTTCTAATGTATGACCTTCCTCCTTTTGGATGTCGTGCGGGTGACGATCCACCAAAAGTCGAAGCTCCTAGATCACAAATCTTCCTTCCTTGCTCTTCCAAAGCAAGAGGTAGAATAGAAACAAGGTTTTTCTCCTCACTAGAAACAACCAACAAGGAACTAAAACTATCCTTGCCGCCGGCCAACTAGGTGAAGGAGAAGATCGTGGAAAAAGTCCGATCCACCAAGGGAAGCCCTATATCTTGTTTCCACCACCTAAGGAGAAGGAGAAGGGGGCTTTTGGGCACTAGCCAAGGCTGGAAAAGAGGCTTGAGAGGTGCTGGATGTTATCCAAAAGAGGAAGAAGAAGAGAAGAATACCTTCCTTATTTGGTGCCACCCTTGCCTCCAAACCCTAATCCTAATCCTATCTCAACTAGGATTCCTTTCTGCCGCCCAAACCCTAGCTCTCCTTCAATGTCATTCACACCAACTCCCATGCCATCCTTTTATAGAGTTAGGGATAAGTCATGAATTAATCTCATCCATTGGTTCTAGGGATTTAATCTCAACCGTCGGATCAAGTGATTTAATCTCAACCGTCGGATCTTAGAGATTTAATCTCTACCAATGGATCTTAGAGTTTTGTTTCTATCCATCGGATCTAAGAATCATGAGGTGTTAATAGGATACATTAGGGACCATGAGGAGGAGTTGGGTATTGGCCACCCATGGATCAAGCCCACATAAAGTCCGATCCACTAATGATGATCCAATCCACTAAAGGTTCACCATTGATCTACCTCACCAACCCCCATATGATAATATGGGCTCTATATATTATTTGTACATTTTCTCCCTGTGTTTAAGATCTCGAATGTCCATCGATTAATTAATTTACTGACCATTAATTAATCAACATCTAACTCCTTGAGTAGTACCACTCAACCTTTTCATCATGCCGGACCAAGTCCACCTGTAGGGTTTACATGATAAACCTTATGAGCTTCTCAAGGGGACATCATCATCCTAATATATAGGATACAGTTTCCTCCTATAATCAACGGCACACCATATAAATAATATCATCTCTCAACTTACCGAGTCTATCGATTTAATCTATAAATCTTGCCCATTGGTAAATCAAAGAGATGACTACTAAGTATATGTGCCCGTTATTATATCGGGATTAAGAGCATGAACTAAATAATATCTGAGGTCCGATTCGATTATGTAGTCAGTAATAAATCGAATCACCTCTATGTCGGTCCTGCTTAATACACACAAAGTGCGCTAGTGTGATTCTATGGTCAAGATAAACCAACACCAAATCACACTACAACCATTCCGATGGTTTGTCCAAAGCCATCTCGGTTGTGAGCCTTTACTTATACTTTACACGGAGTCGATAACATGATCTCCCGTGTGCCACCACACACCATGTTATCTACAATGTAACGTATTAGACAATATTGCATAATCATATAAATATGCAAACATTGATCATGTGATTCTTATTTCAAAAATAAAGATGTTCATACAAAAGATAGATTTTTCAGTATACATCCCTACAATCTCCCACTTATACTAAAAGACTATGCTGTCCTCATACTGCCATACATCTGATTCTCCTTCCCTCCACATGGCTATCAAAGCTCTCGCTAGAAGGGCCTTAGTGAAAGGGTCTGCCAGGTCATCCTCTGATGCAATATAGGCGACAGCAACTTCTACCTCCTTTATGATTTCTCGTATCAGGTGGTACTTGCATTCTATTTATTTACTTGCCTTATGGGCTCATGGTTTCTTCAGCTTCCCACTTCACCTCACCTCGGACAATCGACACACAAAACCGTATAAAGATGTTCGTATAAAGTGAATAAAAATTAATTGAATCCTAAACACACAAAACCGGAAACCTTGGCTCTGATACCAATTGTAGGGTTTTGCCCTAGAATCTCTCATACCAATTTAATGGTTTTTGCTTATCGAGTCTGTGAGGGGAAACTTCGCTTCCCACTTCACCTCGGTAGCTTGTCTTTCATGGCGATCCCTTCTATGTCCCCGGATTAAAAAAATTTAATCCTAGACAAAAGGGATTGCCAAAGCAACCAATCCATCATCGTGCTATTCGTTTAGAGAGGTCACTTGAACAAACTAGTTGTTCAAGCGATCATCCTCTATTCTACGAGTAGCCACGGAATAGACGATGTTCGGATCGCCGGTTTTCGTGTTTATGCTCGGGATCCAAGTATTATTTAGCCATATACAGATTTATATCATGCTCATAAATGAAAACCAAATACAAACATCAAACAAAAGAAGAAAGTAGAATAGGTATACCTCTCGATCTTCTAATGTATGACCTTCCTCCTTTTGGACGTCGTGTGGGCGACGATCCACCAAAAGTCGAAGCTCCTAGATCACAAATCTTCCTTCCTTGCTCTTCCAAAGCAAGAGGAAGAATAGAAACAAGGTTTTTCTCCTCACTAGAAACAACCAACAAGGAACTAAAACTATCCTTACCGCCGGCCAACTAGGTGAAGGAGAAGATGGTGGAAAACAACTAAGATACCAAGGGAAGCCCTATATCTTGTTTCCACCACCTAAGGAGAAGGAGAAGGGGGCTTTTGGGTGCCAGCCAAGGCTGGAAAAGAGGCTGGAGAGGTGCTGGACGTTGGCCAAAAGTGGAAGAAGAAGAGAAGAATACCTTCCTTATTTGGTGCCACCCTTGCCTCCAAACCCTAATCCTAATCCTGTCTCAACTAGGATTCCTTCTTGCCGCCCAAACCCTAGCTCTCCTTCAATGTCATTTACGCCAACTCCCATGCCATCCTTTTATAGAGTTAGGGATAAGTCATGAATTAATCTCATCCATTGGTTCTAGGGATTTAATCTCAACCGTCGGATCTAGAGATTTAATCTCAACCGTCGGATCTTAGAGATTTAATCTCTACCAATGGATCTTAGAGTTTTGTTTCAATCCATTGGATCTAAGCATCATGAGGTGTTAATAGGCTACATTAGGGACCATGAGGAGGAGTTGGGTCTTGGCCACCCGTGGATCAAGCCCACATAAAGTCCGATCCACTAATGATGATCCAATCCACTAAAGGTTCATCATTGATCTACCTCACCAACCCCCATATGATAATATAGGCTCCATATATTATTTATACATTTTCTCCCCGTGTTTAAGATCTCGAATGTCCGTCGATTAATTAATTTACTGACCATTAATTAATCAACATCTAACTCCTTGAGTAGTACCACTCAACCTTTTCATCATGCCGGACCAAGTCCACCTGCAGGGTTTACATGATGAACCTTATGAGCTCCTCAAAGGGACATCATCATCCTAATATATAGGACATGGTTTCCTCCTATAATCAACGGCACACCATATAAATAATATCATCTCCCAACTTACCGAGTCTATCGATTTAATCTATAAATCTCGCCCATTGGTAAATCAAAGAGATGACTACTAAGTATATGTGCCCGTTATTATATTGGGATTAAGAGCATATACTAAATAATATCTGAGGTCCTATTCGATTATGTAGTCAGCAATAAATCGAATCACCTCTATGTCGGTCCTGCTCAATGCACACAAAGTGCACTAGTGTGATTCTATCATCAAGACAAACCAATACCAAATCACACTGCAACCATTCTGATGGTTTGTCCAAAGGCATCTCGGTTGTGAGCCTTTACTTATACTTTACAAGGAGCCGATAACATGATCTCCCATGTGACACCACACACCATGTTATCTACAATGTAACGTATTAGACAATATTGCATAATAATATAAATATGCAAACAATGATCATGTGATTCTTATTTCAAAAATAAAGATGTTCATACAAAAGATAGACTTTTCAGTATACATCTCTACAAGTGAAGCATGGAGAATAACATATGGAGCGAGTCGAGTACTTAGTGCATCCAAGAGATGAGAAGTCTAAAGACAAAGAGGTTGCAAAGGTATAACTCTTAGTAGGTAGGAGAGAATAAATCTTTAACTTAAATAGATTTGACCCATTAGAATAATCATTGTCAATGATCCAATCAATTGAAGAGTGCCTTCAATAAACTAGTAGTTGAGTCAACCAAGTAATTGACTTGATTGTTTTTACTAGCAAGTAGAATATTTTTTTAGGGCAAAAAACTAGAGATAGTCTATTGAATAGTGTTGGTGCCAAGAACATCACTCCTTAGTATTGATGTATGAATCATAGTTAAAGTTAGGAATTACTTGTGGTTTGATGTATGTGCTAAGTGTGCAGGCTTAACAGGAAGTCCTAGTAGGTCAGGCAAACCAGATACTAAGCAATGCATGGGAAGTCCTAGTAGATTGTGTTGACCAGATACTAGGCAGAAGACTTGATAGATCAGGAGGACCGGAGACTAGACAGGAAGTCCAGATGTGTCAGAAGACTAGACATCTAGAATGAAGATCGATTGGGTTAGGAGATCGGACAATCGACATGAAGTCTAACTAGGTCAGGGAGACTAGATAGCTGGCGGAAGCCCTGGTGGATCAGATCATATGTCAAGTATGGAAAGTCCTGTAGGGCAACCGGAAGGTAAGCCTCGAGTGAAGAGGTAAGGCCAAGTCCTCTATAGGGGGACAAAGCTAGGCGTCGATTGATGCACGCGAACACGACCTCAAATCTCACAATGGAGACTGTCGAGGACTCGAAGCGTGCGCTCGCGCTCAATGCCCGCAAGTACATGGATGTCGTCAAGTAATAAAAAGATTATCGATCCCATAGGGACTGAGATTCGAGTATCGATTTGGTAAGTGGAGGTTATTATTTGGAATTCAGATATAAGGGTTGTGATTGCGAGGGTTTACGATGGTCCCAACTTAATACGGTGTCACACGGAAGAAGAAAGAAACTAGTTGTGAGTCTTCGAAAGGGATTCTAGGATTTCGGTTTCGTTTGTGTGTCACAGAACACATTGTCAATTAAGTTTTATCTAGGTTTCTAGCTACGGTTTTGTAGAAAGGACATCATGCACTCCCCAAATGAGCCTTCGTATCTATCGGAAGCTACCTCTGCCATTACCAGGTCGACCCCTGGACTTAGGACAGGATAGTCGGTATGAGGATGCCGAATCATTCCTTGCGACTAGTCAAAAATGGGGTGCATTTCCTACTCTATCGCATCCTTCTACCCACTATTACGGGAGATGAGGGCAACCCCTAGGTTCCTCTTTTATTATTCTAAATCATAGATACGAGGGTTGTCACCCCTCGTATCGGCTATCATAGTAGATAGAAAACAAAAACAATAGTTATAGCTCTAAACCAAATGCCAATTGCAAATATAAATTCAAGAATGAAAAGATATTTGAACCAACATGTTCTAACTCAACACAAACTACTCCTTAGTCCTAGAATCGAAGATTCTACTCCATAAATTGTTGGGATGTATACTGAAAAGTCTATCTTTTGTATGAACATCTTTATTTTTGAAATAAGAATCACATGATCATTCTTTGCATATTCATGGTTATGCACATTGTCTAATACATTACATTGTAGATAACATGGTGTGTGGTGTCACACGAGAGATCATGTTATCGGCTCCTTGTAAAGTATAAGTAAAGGCTCACAACCGAGATGGCTTTGGACAAACCATTGGTATGGTTGTAGTGTGAGTTGGTATTGGTTTGTCTTGACAATAGAATCACACTAGTGCACTTTGTGTGTGTTGAGCAGGACCGACTTAGAGGTGATTTGTTTTATTGCTGACTATATAATTGAATCGGACCTCAGATATTATATTGTACATGCTCTTAATCCCGATATAATAACGGGGCACATATACTTAGTATTCATTTCTTTGATTTACCAATGGGTGAGATTTATAGATTAAATTGATAGGCTCGGTAAGTTGGGAAATGATATTATTTATATGGTGTGCCGTTGATTATAGGAGGAAACCATGTCCTATATATTAGGATGATGATGTCCCCTTGAGGAGCTCATAAGGTTCATCATGTAAACCCTGCAGGTGGACTTGGTCCGGCATGATGATAAGGTTGAGTGGTACTACTCATGGAGTTAGATGTAGATTAATTAATTTTCAGTAAATTAATTAATCGACGGACATTCGAGATCTTAAACACGGGGAGATATATGTACAAATAATATATGGAGCCCATATTAACTTATGGGGGTTGGTGAGGTAGATCAATGATAATCCTCTAGTGGAATGGTTTATCATTAATGGATCAGACTTTTTGTGGGCTTGATCCATTGGGTGGCCAAGATCAAACTTCTCCTCATGGTCCCTATTGTAGCCTATTAAAACCCTCATGGAGCCTAGATCCGATGATGGAAAATGAAACTCTAGATCCAACGGTGGAGATTAAATCTCTAGATCCAACGGTGGAGATTAAATCTCTAGATCCGACGGTTGAGATTAAATCCCTAGAACCAATGGTGGAGATTAAAACAAGGCTTATCCCTAACCCTATAAATAAGCCTTAAGGGGGTGGGCGGCAACTTGATGGGAGGAGATTAGGGTTTGCTTCCCTTGGGCGGCGAGGAATCCTAGTTAGGTTAGGATTGTGTTTGGGCGGCTAGGGTTTTGGTGTTGGAGTGGGCGGCAACAAATGGAGAGGTCTTCTTCTTCTTCCTTGGTGGTCGCTGCCTATCAGTCTCCCATATTACTTGGTCGGTGCTCAACCTATTCCTCTTCCCCTCTTCTTTGGCCGGTGGCAACTAGGAGAGCTAGGGTTAGGTTTTTGGGCGACTACAAGGTGAAGGATTTGTTTCCTTTCTCTTCTCCAAGAGTTGGCCGACGCACATCACCCTCCTTGATTCTCTTATGGACGGTTCCCATACTCCATATTCTCTTCCTTGGCCGATGGCAACATCGAGTCTATTGATTTGGTGGCTGGTTCTAGATAGGAAGAAGAGTTTTGTTTTATGATCTTCCTTTGTTCGGAGTGAACAAGGAAAGGAAGATTGGTGATCTAGGAGCTTCCACTTTTGGAAGATCGTCGCCCACACAACGTCCAAAAGGAGGAAGGACATACAATATAAGATCAAGAGGTATAACAAGAGGTATAATCTTGTTTATTTTGATTAGTGTTCTTTTGTATTATGTCTATAATTGTTTTTCAATTATATGCATGTTATATGTTTTATTTTGTGGAAAAAAATACTTGGACACCGAACATAAACACAAAAGTCGGCGATCCATACATCGTCTATTCTGCGGCTATTCGTAGAATAGAGGTTGGTGGCTTGAACAACAAGTTTGTTCAAGTGACTACTCTAATCGAATAGCACGACGATGAAACGGTTGCTTGGGTGATTACCCAAGCAACCGATCCATAATCGTGCTATTCGATTAGAGTGGTCTCTTGAACAAACTAGTTGTTCAAGCAACCTAACTCTCTTCCTCGATTAGCCGCGGAATAGACGATGTATGGATCGCTGGTTTTTGAGTTTATCTTCGGGGTCCAAGTAAATTAGCCACATGCAATTACATACATTATACAAAGAAACAAAAGGAAACCAAAACAAGAATTACACCTTTTGTTTATCTCTTGGTCTTCTATTGTATGTCCTATCCACCTCTTGGACGTTGTGTGGGCAACGATGCTCCAAGAGATGAAACTTCTTAGATCACGTTCTTCCCTTCCTTGCTCGCTCCGAACAAAGGGAAGAATACACGCTCCCTTCTTCTCCTTACTTGCGCCAACCACTAAATACCAATTCCTTGGTGTCCGCCGGCCCTAAGGAGAGGAAGAAGGATGGGCACCGACCAAGATCTCCAAGGGAAGAAACCCTAACTCTTGCCACTGGGCAAGGGAAGAGGGTGAAGGTGGCACCGCCGACCCTAGGAGAAGATGAGGGTGGCTGGCCAAGAGAGAAAAGAAGCAAACCGTAGACCCTCTTGTGTTGTCGACCAAAGGGACAAAACCCTAGCTCACCTCCTATCTCCTTGCTTCCCAAGCCATCCCTAACCCAAACCCTAGAATCCAAAAAAAACCAAGTTATCGCCCAAGCCTTGGGCCTTTATTTATAGATCTCTCCCAAGCCTCCTTTTAATCGTGTCCGTTGGATCTAGGTTTCATGAGGGTTTTAATAGACTACAATAGGAACCATGAGGAGGAGTTGGATCTTAGCCACCCAATGGATCAAGCCCATATAAATTCTGATCCATTAATGATAATCTATTCTACTAGATGATTATCATTGATCTACCTCACCAACCCCCATAAATAAATATGGGCTCCATATATTAATTATACAAATATCTCCCCATGTTTAAGATCTCGAATGTCCGTCAATTAATTAATTTACTGACTTTAATTAATCAACATCTAACTCTATGAGTAGTACCACTCAACCTTTCATCATGCCGGACCAAGTCCACCTGCAGGGTTTACGTGATGATCCTTATGAGCCCCTCAAGGGAACATCATCATCCTAATATATAGGACACAATTTTCATCTATAATCAATGACACACCATGTAAATAATATCATTTCCCAACATACCGAGCCTATCGATTTAATCTATAAGTCTCGCCCATTGGAAAATCAAAGAAATAAATACTAAATACATGTACCCGTTATTATATCAGGATTAAGAGCATGTATACCATAATATCCAAAGTCTGATTCAATTATATAGTCAGTAATAAATTAAATCACCTCTAAGTCGGTCCTGCTCAATACACACAAAGTGTACTAGTATAATTCTATGGTCAAGACAAATAAATACCTAATTACACTACAACCATACCAATGGTTTGTCCAAAACTATCTCGGTTGTGAGCCTCTACTTATACTCTACAAGGAACTGATAACATGATCTTCATGTGACACCACACACCATGTTATCTACAATGTAATGTATTAGACAATATGCATAACCATAAATATGCAAACAATGATCATGTGATTCTTATTTCAAAAATAAAGATGTTCATATAAAAGATAGACTTTTCAGTATACATCCCAACATTCTCCCACTTATACTAAAAGACTATGTTGTACTCATACTGCCATACATTTGATCCCCATTCCCTCCACATGGCTATCATAAGCTTTCGCTAGAAGGGCCTTAGTGAAAGGATCTACCAGGTTATCCTCTGATGCAATCCTGGCGACAACAACTTCTACCCGCTTTACGATCTCTCGTATCAGGTGGTACTTGCGCTCTATGTGTTTACTTGCCTTATGGGCTCATGGTTCCTTTGAGTTTGCAACAGCACCACTGTTATCACAATAAATTATGATAGTTCTAGGCAAACCAGAAATTACATCCAAGTCCATCAAGAAGTTCCTGAGCCATATAGCTTCTTTGGTCGCCTCAGAGGCTGCCACATACTCAACTTCCATGGTAGAGTCCGCCACGCATTTCTACTTGACACTCCTCCATACAATGACTCCACCTCCCAAAGTAAACACAAAACCTGAGGTAGACTTACTGTTATCCCTATCTAATTGGAAGTAGAAATCTGTGTAACCCACAGAGAGTAATTGATCTGCCTGGTATACCAGCATATAATCCCTATTCCTTCTTAGGTACTTCAATATATGCTTTACCGCAGTCCAATGTCCCTGTCTTGGATTACTCTAGTATCTGCTAACCATGCCCATGACAAAGCAGATATCCGGTCTCATACATAGCATAACATACATAAGGCTTACTACTGCCGAAGCATAAGGAACCGCCTTCATCTTCTCTATCTCCTTTGATTTTCTAGGACACATCTCTTCAGATAAAGGTACTCCATGCCTAAAAGGTAGAAAACCTTTCTTGGAGTTATGTATGCTAAAACGAGCCAAAATAGTGTCTATGTATGAAGCTTGAGACAAGCACAACATCCTTTTCCTGCGATCCCTTATAACCTTGATCCCAAGGATGTGTCCCACTTTTCCCAAGTCCTTTATATCAAACTCTTTGGACAACCATACCCTTACGTCCGATAACACCTTGACATTGTTTCCAATTAACAAAATGTCATCTACGTATAGTACAAGAAATACCACTACGTTTTCGTTGTTAGAATGTATACTGAAAGCCTAGCTCTTCTTGTATGAACATTTTATTTTGAAATAAGAATCACATGATCATTGTTTGCACTTTATATATTTATATGTGTGCATATTGTCTAATATTTTACATTGTAGATAACATGGTGCTTGGTGTGGCACAGAAGATCATGTTATCAGTTCCTTGTAAAATATAAGTAGAGGCTCACAACCAAGATGGTTTTGGACAAACCATTGGCATGGTTGTAGTGTAGCTTGGTATTGTTTTATCTTGAACATAGAGTTACACTAGTACACTTAGGTGTATTGAGTAGGACCGACATAGAGGTGATTCAATTTATTGCTGACTGCATAATTGAATCGGACCTCGGATATTATGTTGTACATGCTCTTAATCCCGATGTAATAACGGGCACATGTACTTAGTATTTATTTCTTTGATTTACCACAGGGTGAGATTTAGATGGATTAAATCAATATGCCCGGTAAGTTGGGAAATAATATTATTTACATGGTGTGTCGTTGATTATAGGAGGAAACCGTGTCCTATATATTAGGTTGATGATGTCCCCTTGAGAAGCTCATAAGGTTCATCATGTAAACCCAGCTGGTTGACTTAGTCAACATGATGATAAGGTTGAGTGGTACAACTCGAGGAATTAGATGTTAATTAATTGATGGTCAGTAAATCAATTAATTGACGGACATTCTGTTGGATCGATCGGATCGCTAGAGGGGGGTGTGAATAGCGATAGAAACTTTTTAGTACGAATTCATTTTAAAAAAAACTTATATGCAGCGGAAAGATAAACAAAACAAAAAGTAAAGGAGACAATAGACACAAGAGATTTACTTGGTTCGTAGCCGAAGTCTACTACTCCAAGGCCCTAGTGGTCCTTGACCACGTACGGAGGGCAAACTACTAACGAACTCCTCCTCGTTGGAGGTAGGAGTTAGACGGATACAAAAAGCCCGAGGTAGAAGGACACTCCCCCTCTCCTCGTTATAATGAAAGCTTTACTAAAAGGAATAAACTGAAATACAATTTAGAACTTTTGTTACCGACGACTTTAAAGGTTGGAGGTTGAAGCTATAGTCGTCGTCTCGGCAGCGCTTCGTCGTAGGTATGTCGAAGAGTCGGAGCGTATCGGAAGCACTTGGAAGCTTTTGAATTGATTCAAAAACCCTAGGTTTGGCCCTCCTTTTATAGCCTTTGAGCCCCTCATCGAATGGGTCTTTAGCCAATCACAAATGGGAACAAAACCCCTTGAAAAATGGTGATAACTCTTGACTACTCGAGGTTGATCCTTTGACACCGATGATCGATGGCCATCATCGATCAGCGATGGCGATCATCGATCGATTCTTGACCTTGACGGTCATTGTTTGTGAGCGAGTCTCCAAGTAGTCTAGCTCAACAAAAACATAATTTCGATGGTCGTCGACCATCCAATCTCGACCTAGACCATCTATAAGAAGTCTTTGGTCGGATCTATGCTTAAGATCATCCCCGTAAAGAGGATACGACCTTACTTACGCTCGCACACACGAGCTTACCTCAGTACTTACGTGTTGCTTTTGCTTTCGGCCTTCCACTCAATTCCTTCGGCTCCCTCCGAAGTCTCTTGAGTGTCGCCCGACCACCGCGGCTTCCTCCGGGTGTCGCTAGCCTTCATCTCCAGCGTTGAGACTTTTCTGCACACTTGATTTAGCTCATGAGATAACAATATATGCTTAACTTTGTATCGTTTGCTATAATCAAAACTTAGGTTCGACTTAGGTGCCTACTGCACCAACAATCTCCCCCTTTTTGATTTATGGCAAACCCACATACAAAGTTAAGTAAATAGCAAGCATGAAGAGTAATAATGTGCATGAGAAACAAAAAATATGAAGATTAAGTTGGAGTAGTAAGGATTTTCTTCAAGTACTCCCCCTTGAGGAAACCTCCCCCTTGACCGAGGGTGAGTCTTGAAGAAAGACCTTAATCCTCCCCCTTGAGGGTTGCTTTAAGTAATTAACATTACTTAAAGTTGGCCTTAGTAAAACGTTTTAGTTAAGCCCTTTCTTCCCCTTAAGTAAAACATTAACGACATAAAGTTTAAAAAATAAGTTTAAATAAAACGTAGACGGCACAAATAAGTTTAAGTTAAGAATTCTTTGGCCTTTTGGTAAAAGTTAACTAAGTTTTAACTTTTGCTTTAAATATGAAGTAAGAGTTAAGTTAAAAGAAAAAAATTTGACCCCTTAACTTTGGCCTTTTTCTCCCCCTTTTGCCGTATATCGAAAAGAGTAAGGGGTGTGTGGAAAACAAAATAAGTGTTATATTTAAAGTCCAAGCATGTTCCCCATTTTTTATAAAAAAATAAAAATAAAAATAATATACTGAAAATAAGCTCATCTATAAAATGTTCGACTCATATTTGGCTTGATTGATATGTAAGATCAACCAGTCCTGGTCAGAGTCGGTTAGTATGTATGATTATACTCCGTGGTTCGTAACGATGCACTAGCTCTACATCTGGAACCAGGAGTAAGGTCCTAACATCTCACGCCCATCTACGTGGCTAAGTACACAAACACATTAGTCCTATGTGTTGTGTGATGTACTGGCTCCTTAAATCTATAGGTGCATGATATCTAAGGTATGTCCTATGCTAGTTCCATAAAAATGAAATTAAAGAAATAGTAGTAAGAACATATAATTTGCATGTACCTATTCTATTTCGCACATGCCCAATTTTCGTCTTAATAGACTAAATTTGGCTTCGGGTAGGGGTTTAGTAAATAGGTCTGCTAAGTTAGACTTCGATTCGACGTATTCGAGTTGTATTGCTCCGTTGGCCACATGTTCTCGAATGAAATGGTGTTTGGCCTCTATATGTTTGGTCCTAGAGTGACATATCGAATTCTTTGTAAGATTAATTGAACTAATGTTATCAACATGAAGTTTAGTATTTGTAAAGTCTAACTTAAAGTCGCGGAGGGTGTGCTTCATCCAAAGAAGCTGTGTGACACACTCACCCATCGCGATGTATTCGGCTTCGGTGGTAGATAAAGCAACACAGTGTTGCTTCCTACTGCACCAACTCACTAGACTCGAGCCGAGAAGTTGACAACAACCACTCGTACTTTTTCTATCGAGCTTACTACCGGCATAATCCGAATCGGAGTAGCCGATTAGTTCGAACTCCGTAGATCTAGGGTACCAAATACCAACGTTAAGTGTACCCTTAAGATATCTAAGGATACACTTAACTAGGGTTAGGTGAGACTCCTTAGCACAAGTTTGAAACACAGCGCGCATACTTACTGCGAATAGGATGTCGGTTGATTAAGTATAGGAGACTTCCTATCGCGCTCCTATAGTACTTTAAGTCAATGGACTTACTTTCAGGGTCTTCTCCTATGTTAACATTAATCGCCATTGGGGTGTTTATTATCTTAGCGTCTTGCATTCCAAATCTTTTAATTAACTCCTTAGTGTATTTTTGTTGATATAGGTATATACCATCCTTAGTTTGTTTAATTTGTAGACCTAAAAAGAAACTTAACTCGCCTACCAAGTTCATTTCGAACTCACTTTCCATGAGTGAAACGAACTCGTTTAGTAAGGCTGAGTTAGAGGTTCCAAAAATTATATCGTCTACGTAAATTTGAGCTATGAATATTTCTTTACCTAAGGTTTTTACGAAGAGAGTTGGCTCAACTAAGCCTTGGTTAAACCCTTTTGACTTAAGATGGATTGAAAGTCTCTCGTACCAAGCTCGAGGAGCTTGTTTAAGTCCATAGAGAGCTTTCTTAAGTTTTAGAACATGGTCGGGTTTATCTAGATTTTCGAATCCAGGGGGTTGGCTAACATAAACTTCTTCTTTAATGTATCCATTTAGGAATGCCGACTTAACATCCATTTGAAACAGCTTAAATCCTCGATGTGTGGCATAAGCTAGCAACATTCGAATGGATTCGAGTCTAGCTATTGGGGCATAGGTTTCGTCGTAATCTAAGCCTTCGACTTGGCTAAACCCTTTGGCGACTAACCTAGCCTTGTTTCTAACTACTTCACCTTTATCATCAAGCTTATTTCGAAACACCCACCTTGTTCCAATTATCGTTTTGTCTTTAGGTGGTGGTACTAATTCCCACACTTCATTCCTAGTAAATTGAGCTAGCTCTTCTTGCATTGGAATAATCCATTCGGGATCAAGAAGAGCTTGTTCAATTGATTTGGGTTCTATCTTTGAAATTAAGGAAATTTGACTAAGGTTCCTATAGGATGCTCTAGTTCGAACTCCTAGATTAGGATCTCCTATCACTTGATTGATAGGGTTGTTAGTCTGAATCCTAGATTGGGTTGCGTTTGTATCACCTAATGCTTGATCAATGGGGTGACTTGGTTGAACACTAGTTTGACTCGGATCACTTGTCACTTGGTCGACAAGAGAAGTTGGTTGATGTGGATTAGACTCGATCTCAGGGTCGGAGACGAGTTTGGTATCAGTGGGCTCAACACTTGGGGTCAATAAGGGTTTTGTAGGTTCGGGTACTTCATCAAATACTACATTGATAGTCTCCTCGACTCTAAGGGTGTCGTGGTTATATACTCTATAAGCTCGACTTGTAGTCGAGTATCCTAGAAAGATTCCGGTCGTGGTTTTGGATGTAAATTTCCCTAGGTAATCCTTAGTGTTTAGGATATGTACCTTACACCCAAATACCCTAAAGTACTTGATGTTAGGTATTTTATCGTGATAAATCTCGTACGAGGTCTTAAGGTGCCTTTTTACCATAAGGATCCTATTTTGGACATAGCATGCCGTACTCACGGCTTCTGCCCAAAACCTATCGGGTAGGTCGTATTCGTTCAACATGGTCCTAGCGGCTTCTTGTAGAGTTCGGTTTTTCCGTTCCACTAGGCCATTTTGCTGAGGGGTCCTAGGGCAAGAGAATTCATGGTGGTATCCGTTTAGGTTACAGAAGTCGGTGAACCTTTGATTTTCGAATTCACCACCATGATCGCTTCTAAGTCTTTTAACCTTAAGGTCTTTTTGATTCTCGATTAATTTGAATAGATTGATTAATTGATCTAGGGTATCATTTTTATGTTTGATGAACCTAACCCAGGTAAACTTGGAGTAGTCGTCAATTATGACTAAGCAATATTGACTTCTATTGAGTGACTTGGCTCCATGTGAATCGAATAGATCCATATGCAGGAGCTCAAGTACACTTGAGGTTCATTCTTAGTTAGTTAACTTGTGTTGTGTCCTATGTTATTTTCCTTGTTGACAAGCATTACAGATTTTATTAACCAAGTTGTTGAGGTTGGGTAAGCCTCTAACTAAGCCACTCTGACTCATCTTGTGGACGAGTCTTGGGTGCGAGTGACCGAGTCGTCGGTGCCACAACCATGATTCCTCTTCCTGTGTCATAAGACATTTGGCTGAGGATTTGATTAAGTTAATTGTTTAAATGTTATTTGTCCTAGTTCCTTTGAGTATTGTTTTAGCTGTTTTATTACACATTCATTTTCTAAAAATACGACTTTATAGTTATTGTCACATAATTGGCTTACGCTAAGCAGGTTATATTCAAAATTCTCTACAAGTAATACATTTTTAATAACAAAATTCGAGTTAAGCTCGATATCACCTGATCCGATGATTTTGAGCTTGCCATTATTCCCAAAGGCTACCGATCCTTGTCGTTTGAATCGAAGCTTTGTGAATTTGAGTTGATCCCCGGTCATGTGTCGGGAGCAACCGCTGTCCAACATCCATTGATCCTACACACAAGGTGGTTGGATTGGATGTTAGATTTTTTATAATTTTTAAAAAAAAAAAAAAGGTTGTAAGTTTTTAAACCTAGGTCATCACACCTGTGTCTATATGATCAAGCATGTTATACTTATGTGGTTGTTGTGAGATGACTTCCAATTAAGTTGATTAAGTGGATTTAGGTTCAAGTAATTTTATGTTAGATTTGGATTTAACCCTAGGCTTGTCAAGTTTACCTTTTCAAGATCATGGCTTCCAGGTCGTGGCGAGGCACAGGGGCCTTCTTTTATCGGATCATCGACCACTTCCTTAGACAAAGCCATTTTCAAGAAAAAAGATGACTTGACTCACCTAAGACTATTCCTAGTCTAACTGGTTATTTTTGAAAAGAGGCTCCCCGAGGCTCAATCTTTTCGAAGAATTTTAGTTGGTTATGTTTTTGAAAAGAGGCTCCCCGAGGCTCAATCTTTTCGAAGAATTTTAGTTGGTTATGTTCGTGTTCTAAGTGAGTTCACAAGTTTTAAAGCACAAACTTTCTAAGTTAAAGCATGCAATTTCTAAGTTAAAGAACAAACTTTCTAAGTTAAAACATGCAATTTCTAATTTAAAGCACAAACTTTTTAAGTTAAAACATGCAATTTCTAAGTTAAAGCACAAACATGTTTTGTACTGGCTCCCCCTAGACCGTTGAATCGGTTCGGTCTATCCACATAGTGGATTTGGTCCTTGGGAATCCAGTACGGGTTGGATCCTAGAGTTGAAATCAAAAGGTTCTTAGGGACCCATGCTTGGACATGTTTCCTATGTTGACTTACAATCGACATATATGACCTATTAGTCGTGTTTGAGTTAAAGCCTAGTCCAGCCTTGTTGTACACGTCCCTTTGAGATCCAAGTAGGAGGTCAAGTCCTTTGGATCCAGAAGTGAACCTTTCCAACGTGTTCCTAAGATCTTCAACTTGACTTTTCAAGAGTGAGTTCTCAACTTCGAGTTTTTCAACCCAAGTTGAGTCCTTCTCTTGAACTCGACTAGTCGAAGAGGTTAGGGAGACCTTGTGTTTGACGAGTTTGACCTCCTCAACCAGGGTCTCGACCTTGGACTCGGACTTAGCTAACTTCCTAGACAAAAACCTAATTGTATTATGTAAAGTATTAAATAAAGTCCGACTTACTTTAAGGGTATCTTTTGAACCGGATGCGTATCCGTGGCTTGACTTGAAGGTAGCTTCGTAGTCCAAGTCATCCTCAGGTTCCGACTCAAGTTTAGTTTTGGTCTCCGTGTCTGACTCAATCGATCTTGCCATGAAGACGTGGTCTTCATCTTCTTCGGATGACGCTTCTTCCCATGTCGCGTTGAGGGCCTTCTTATGCTTAGGTGCTCGGTGGTTGAGCTTGGGGCACTCGGACTTGATATGTCCAAACCTGTTACACTCATAACACCTAATATTAGAACTTTTAGGCTTACCTTGGTTGGGTCGAGTCATGGTTCGCTTTCGTCCCTTGGCTATCCTTCGAGCTAGACTCATTAGTTCGGCAGTCAATTCTGGGTCAACTTCTTCTTCGGACTTGTCTTCCTCCTCGGTTGGTGGTGGCTTGCTTGCGATTTTCTTCTTCTTTGAACCTGCAAACAAGGCTATACCCCTCTCGGATTCCGAGATAGACTGCTCATGTAATTCGAAATCGGAAAAGAGTTCATCTAACCTAATTTTAGAAAGATCCTTGGAGACCTTGTAGGCATCGACCATGGATGCCCACAAGGTAGTCCTCGGAAACGAGTTTAGAACATACCTTATAAGGTCGCGGTTTTCGACCTTTTCCTCGATTGCGTGTAGGTTGTTGACTATATCTTGGACACGGGCGTGGGGTTGCGTCGCGGACTCGTGTTCCTGCATTTTTAGTGTGTACAATTTATTGAACAACAAATCACATTTGCAAACCTTAGCTTGATCCGATCCTTCGTGTAACTCGATTAGTTTCGTCCAAAGATCCTTTGCGCTTATGAAGGGGCCGACGCGATTTAGCTCCTCCTTGGATAGGCCGCATTGGAGGATTTGTGTTGCCTTGGCGTCGGCTTCGACTTGTCGTTTTGTTGCAATGGTCCATTGATCATAATCCAAGGAGTCACCCACTTCATTAGTCGGAAGTGTGAAACCCGTTTGGATTATGATCCACATCTTGATTTGGGTTTTGAGAAAGCATTCCATCCGACCCTTCCAATAATGGAAGTCATCTCCGTTGTAAAAGGGAAGTCGGACGGTGCTAAAACCCTCGAGATGGGCCATTAGAACAAAAGACCGAAGGAGACGAAGATGAAGAAACTAGCAATGATAAAAACACGAAAGCAAGTACCAAGACTCGCGTCTTGGATTAGTAGTGCGGGAGAGAAACTTAACAAAGCGAAATGAAATAAAAAAACAGAATTAAAAGAAAAAATAAATATGTAAAAAAGGCTAGATTGGTGGTTTCACCAAATCTTAGCAACCCCCGGCTCTGATACCAATTGTTGGATCGATCGGATCGCTAGAGGGGGGGGGTGAATAGCAATAGAAACTTTTTAGTACGAATTCATTTTAAAAAAAACTTATATGCAACGGAAAGATAAACAAAACAAAAAGTAAAGGAGACAATAGACACAAGAGATTTACTTGGTTTGTAGCTGAAGGCTACTACTCCAAGGCCCTAGTGGTCCTTGACCACGTACGGAGGGCAAACTACTAAAGAACTCCTCCTCGTTGGAGGTAGGAGTTAGACGGATACAAAAAGCCCGAGGTAGAAGGACACTCCCCCTCTCCTCATTATAATGAAAGTTTTACTAAAAGGAATAAACTGAAATACAATTTAGAACTTTCGTTACCGACGACTTTAAAGGTTGGAGGTTGAAGCTCTAGTCGTCGTCTCGGCAGCGCTTCGTCGTAGGGATGTCGGAGAGTCGGAGCGTATCGGAAGCACTTGGAAGCTTTTGAATTGATTCAAAAACTCTAGGTTTGGCCCTTCTTTTATAGCCTTTGAGCCCCTCATCGAATGGGTCTTTAGCCAATCACAAATGGGCACAAAACCCCTTGAAAAATGGTGATAACTCTTGACTACTCGAGGCTGATCCTTTGACCAGCAGTCGACTGATGGCCATCATCAGTCGACTGATGGCAGCATCAGTCGATTGCTGACCTTCGGCAGTCGACTGTTTGACGGCAGTCGAGTCCTCCAAGCTGGCAGTCTACTGATGCAACCTGCAAGGCAAGGTTAGCTCAATAGAAACATAATTTCGATGGTCGTCGACCATCCGATCTCGACCTAGACCATCTATAAGAAGTCTTTGGTCGGATCTACGCTTAAGATCATCCCCGTAAAGAGGATACGACCTTACTTACGCTCGCACACACGAGCTTACCTCAGTACTTACGTGTTGCTTTTGCTTCCGGCCTTCCACTCAATTCCTTCGGCTCCCTCCGAAGTCTCTTGAGTGTCGCCCGACCACCGCGGCTTCCTCCGGGTGTCGCTAGCCTTCAGCTCCAGCGTTGAGACTTTTCTGCACACTTGATTTAGCTCATGAGATAACAATATATGCTTAACTTTGTATCGTTTGCTATAATCAAAACTTAGGTTCGACTTAGGTGCCTACTGCACCAACACATTCGATATCTTAAACACGGGGAGATGAATGTGTAGGGATGTATACTGAAAAGTCTATCTTTTGTATGAACATCTTTATTTTGAAATAAGAATCACATGATCATTGTTTGCATATTTTTATGGTTATGCAATATTGTCTAATACGTTACATTGTAGATAACATGGTGTGTGGTGTCACACGGGAGATCTTGTTATCGGCTCCTTGTAAAGTATAAGTAAAGGCTCACAACCGAGATGACTTTTGACAAACCATCGGAATGGTTGTAGTGTGATTTGGTATTGGTTTGTCATGACCATAGAATCATACTAGTGCACTTTGTGTGTATTGAGCAGGACCAACACAGAGGTGATTCGATTTATTGTTAACTACATAATCGAATCAGACCTAAGATATTATTTAGTATATGCTCTTAATCCCGATATAATAACGGACACATATACTTGGTACTCATCTCTTTGATTTACCAATGGGCGAGATTTATAGATTAAATCGATAGACTCGGTAAGTTGGAAGATGATATTATTTATATGGTGTGCCGTTAATTATAGGAGGAAACCGTGTCCTATATATTAGGATGATGATGTCCCCTTGAGGAGCTCATAAGGTTCATCATGTAAACCCTGCAGGTGGACTTGGTCCGGCATGATGAAAAGGTTGAGTGGTACTACTCAAGGAGTTAGATGTTGATTAATTAATGGTTAGTAAATTAATTAATCGACCGACATTCGAGATCTTAAACACGGGGAGAAAATGTACAAATAATATATGGAGCCCATATTATCATATGGGGGTTGGTGAGGTAGATCAATGATGGACCTTTAGTGGATTGGACCATCATTAGTGGATCGGACTTTATGTGGGCTTGATCCATGGGTGGCCAAGACCCAACTCCTCCTCATGGTCCCTAATGTAGCCCATTAACACCTCAAGATGCTTAGATCCAATGGATAGAAACAAAACACTAAGATCCATTGGTAGAGATTAAATCTCTAAGATCCGACGGTTGAGATTAAATCTCTAGATCCGATTGAGATTAAATCCTAGAACCAATGGAGGAGATTAATTCATGACTTATCCTCACTCTATAAAGGAGGGCATGGGAAGTGGTCGTGGATAACATGATAGAGAGGAGCAAGGCTTGGCGGCAGAATAGGGCAATCCTAGTTGAGATAGGATTGGAATTAGGGTTAGGGTTTGGAAGCAAGGGTGGCACCAAATAAGGCAAGTTTTCCTTCTTCTTCCTTGCCTTGTGGCCAACGTCCAGCAGCTATTCCAGCCCTTCCCAGCCCTTGGCCGGCGCCCAAAACACTCCCCTCTCTTCTCCTTAGGTGGTGGAAACAAGATATAGGGTTTCCCTTGGTGTCTTGGTAATTTTTCATCATCTTCTTCTCCTTCTAGTTGGCCGGCGGCAAGAACTTCTATAGTTCTTTGTTGGTTGAGTTTTTGAAGGAGAAAAACATTGTTTCTCTTCTTCCTCTTGTTTGGGAAAAGCAAGGAAGGAAGTTTTGCGATCTAGGAGCTTGACTTTTGGTGGGATCGTCGCCCCACGGCGTCAAAGGAGGAGGGTCATACATTAGAAGACCAAGAGGTATAACTATTCTTCTATCTCTTTTATTCATTGCTTGTGTTTGTTTTTCAAAATATAAGCATGTTATATTTCTGTAAATAGGCTAAATAATACTTGGATTCCGAGTATAAACACAAAAACCGGCGATCCGGACATCGTCTATTCCGCGGCTACTCGTAGAATAGAGGATGGTCGCTTGAACAACTAGTTTGTTCAAGTGACCTCTCTAAACGAATAGCACGACGATGACTTGGTTGCTTTGGGAATCCCTTTTGTCTAGGATTAAATTTTTAATCCGGGGACATCGAAGGGATCACCATGGTCAAGCAACGAGGTGAAGGGAAGCGAAGTTTCCCAGGAAAAATCCCTTAAATTGGTATCAGAGCTTCCGGGCAAAACCATTCAATTGGTATCAGAGCCAAGGTTTCCGGTTTTGTATGTTTAGGATTCGGTTAATTTTTATGCACTTTTTCATATATTAAATGTGTCGGATAATAGTAGGATATGCGTAGCTTAACTCTTTGGTTGCAGGCATAAGATTCCACTATTATGGCATGTGTGTGTATGTGATTGTATGTGTGTAAATGTTTATTTTGTTGAATCCTCGGGGTTGACGAGGCTAGTATTTAGTTTTTGTAAATTAAATATGGCATTGTTTAGCCACTCTTTATTTTATTTTACTTTCGATCTAGATTTCATGTACACTCCCTCGTGGAGTATAGGATCGATGGATGTAAATTAAAATAGGATTTAGTCTCAGCTCGGATCTCCGGATGGCTCGTACATGGCGTAGGAGGAGCGGACGAGATGGCGATGCGACAGGAGTCATATTGAAGACAAAAGCCATAATAGTTGGAAAATAATAAATTTTTCATATTTATTGCTTTTTGTTTGATATGCATGTCATAGGCTAGGAAAATTCCTCAATTTCAAATTACTAAGTAAGAGAGGGATATTTTTATAAATTCCCGCGGCCTCCATTACAATTTGACAAGTGATGCAAACAAACTTGCGCGTCGGCTCTGAGTACCTACCTCCCCATCGGATGGGTTTGTTTGCGGATCACAAGGTCAAATAATGGTTATAGGAAATTATTTAGGAGTGTGTGTACTTCCCCATCGGTAAGGCACATAATCCGAAATAATTCCCTTAGTACCGTGTAATGGTGCACACTTAGATGCAAATAAAAAGTAGTTTTATTTGTAGGGCCAAAGAGGAACCAACTATTAATTTTATTTGTCAAAAAGTAAGGTTGACAAGATAATAAAATTAATGGGTTAAACCTCCTCTTACAAATGTAGAATTCGTATACGTCCACACTATCGTGGCATGCGATATTCTCGGTGTTTGAGGTGTTGGTTGATTTCAAAATTTTATTGTTTGAGGAATCAATAATTTTTTATTGAAATCTACAGTAATAATAAGCATGTTGTGTGTGCTTGAAAATTCCTCATTTTCAATTTACTAAGTGGGAGAGGGATATTTTAATTAATTCCCGCGGCCTCCATTACAATTTGACATGTGATGCAACAAACTTGCGCGTCGGCTCTGAGTGCCTTCCTCCCCATCGGATGAGTTTGTTTGCGGATCACTAGGTCAAATAATGGTTATAGGAAATTATTTAGGAGCGTGTGTACTTCCCCATCGGTAAGGCACATAATCCGAAATAATTCCCTTAGTACCGTGTAATGGTGCACACTTAGATGCAAATAAAAAGTATCCTCCCCATCGGAGTCATCGCTTTTATTTGTAGGGCCAAAGAGGAACCAACTATTAATTTTATTTGTCAAAAAGTAAGGTTGACAAGATAATAAAATTAATGGGTAAAACCTCCTCTTACAAATGTAGAATTCGTATACGTCCACACTATCGTGGCATGCGATATTCTCGATGATTTGAGGTGTTGGTTGATTTAATTGTTTGAGGAATCAATAATTTTTGAAATCTAAAGTAATGATCTATGTGATTCTTAGGATTTTCAAAATTGACTTTGATCCACTTATTTTGATACTAAAGGAAATAAACTTATTGTACCCAAATTATATTGATTGAAATGAATCCAAATATTGTCTTATCTCGCTAGTATGCACTCTTGAAGAGTGTCCTCAAGCCATCATTAAAAGAGTTTCTACTTCTAAAGGCAAGAAGAAGAAGAAACAAGGTGAAGCAAAGATGGTGGGAGGATCTCAGGGAAGAGTGAAGAAGCCGAAAGGCAAGTACTTCACTTGCAAGCAGGATGGACATTGGAAGAAGGACTGTCCCAATCCAAAACAGAACATAGGTATATCTTTTGGACTAGTCATTGAAACATGATTAGCGGTGATATCTACCAACACCTGGTGAGTAGATACGGGAGTCACTAATCATGTCTGCAACAATTTGCAGGGGTTCCAGGAAACCCGATGACTAGTTGAAGGGGAGATTACCATTTACTTGGGCAATTCCATGATAGTGGCGGCTATTGCAGTGGGAGAAGTTTTATTTATCTCTTGAAAATAATAAAACTTTGGTTCTGGAAAATTCCCTTTATGTACCTTTATTTAGAAAGAATTTAGTTTCAGTTTCTAAATTATTATGGATGGATATTCTATTTCTTTTAATGACAGAGTTGTTATAAAAAGGAATAGGGAGAATATCTATTTAGGTACATTGAAAGGAAATTTGAACCAAAATCTCCCACGATGCAAATTGAAGTTAATAACTCATCTTCTAATTCCAATAAGAGAAAAGAACCTTCGAAGATGAACCAAACATATCTTTGGCTTCTTAGGCTTGGTCACATTAACCTAAGCAGAATTCAAAGGTTGATAGTTGATAGACCTTTGGGTTCATTAGTGGTGGAGCATCTCCCAACCTGCGAATCTTGCTTGGAGGGTAAAATGACCAAGAGGCCTTTCAAGGCCAAGGGGTATAGAGCCAAAGATGTGTTAGAAATGGTTCATTCTGATTTGTGTGGTCCTATGGCTATCTAGGCAAGAGGTAATCTTGAATATTTCGTCTCTTTTGTAGATGATTATTCAAGATGTGGATGACACTACGATCTGATCGTGGTGGTGACAACCTCTTGGGAGAGTTTAGGAACTACTTATCAGAGGTTGGGATTCAATCCCAATTGACTGCACCTGGCACACCCCAGCAGAACGGTGTAGCAGAGCGAAGGAATAGGACTCTTATGGAGATGGTTAGATCGATGATGAGTTATTCTGACTTGTTTTATAGTCCTAGAGATCAGAGGGTGATCGTTAACACGAATGCCAGATTTCTAGAGGAAGACTATGTGATAAGCCACAAGCCCAAAGGTAAAATTGTTCTGGAGGAGTTAAAAAGGGAAGTCACTTCTTTAGTACCACCGGTACAAGAGGACATACCACATGTCACTGCACCGCGTGTCATAGAGGATACACAGAAGATACCTCGTCGTAGTGGGAGGGTTGTTAGACAACCTCTTAGATTCATGTTTTTGGACAAATCTTCTGATTTGGTCCATAGCAAACATGAACCTGATCCCTAGACATACGACAAGGCAGTCCAAGATATAAATACAGCATCTTTGCAAAGTGCAATGAATACTGAGATTGAATCTATGGATTCAAGACAGGTCTGGGAGCTCTTATGCATAACAACTCATATGGATTATGAGGTGTGACAGATGGATATCAAGACAGCATTCCTTAGTGGAAGTCTTGAGGAATCCATCTACATGAAGTGACCAGAGGGATTCATTGCTAAAGGCAAAGAGCGTATTGTATGTAAGCTTAATCGGTCTGCTGATGGACTGAAGCAAGCTTTGAGGTCTTGGAACATCCGCTTTGATGAGGTAAATCCAGACTTATGGATTTATTCAAAGTCCAAATGAGTCTTGTGTATACAATAGATGTGACAGAAACGTAGTGGTATTTCTTGTACTATACGTAGATGACATTTTGGTAGTTGACAACAATATCAGAGTGTTATCAGACGTAAGGGTATGGTTGTCCAAACAGTTTTGAAGAACTTGAGAGAAGTGGGTCACAACCTTGGGATCAAGGTTGTTGTGCTTATCCCAAGCTTCATACATAGACATGATTTTGGATCGTTTTAGCATGCAGAACTCCAAGAAGGGTTTTCTACCTTTCAGGTATGGAGTTACTTTATCTAAGGATATGTGTCCTAGATCATCTGAGGTGATAAATGAGCTGGAGGCGGTTCCTTATGCTTCGGCAGTAGGAAGCCTCATGCATGCTATGTACGAGGCAAGATATCTACTTTGCCGTGGGTATGGTTAGCAGATATCAGAGTAATCCAGGACAGGGACATTGGACTGCGGTAAAAGCATATATTGTAGTGCCTGAGAAGGACTAGGGATTATATGCTAGTTTACCGTGCATACCAATTACTCCCTGTGGGTTGCATGGATTGCGATTTCCAATCAGATAGGGATAACAGTAAGTCTACCTCAGGTTTTGTGTTTACTTTAGGAGGTGGAGCCATTGTATGGAGGAGTGCCCAGCAGAAATGCGTGGCGGACTCCACCATGGAAGCTGAGTATCTGGCAGCCCCTGTGGCGGCCAAAGAAGCTGTATGGCTCAGGAACTTCTTGATGGACTTAGATGTGATTCCTGGTTTGCCCAGAACTATCACAATTTATTGTGATAACAATGGTGCAGTTGCAAACTCGAAGGAACCACGAGCCCATAAGGCTAGTAAACACATAAAGTGCAAGTACCACCTGATACGAGAAATCGTAAAGGAGGTAGAAGTTGCTGTCGCCTAGATTGCATCAGAGGATGACCTGGTAGACCCTTTCACTAAGGCCTTTATGGCGAGAGCTTTGATAGGCATGTGGAAGGAAGGGGAATCAGATGTATGGCAGTATAAGGACAACATAGTCTTTTAGTATAAGTGGGAGATTGTAGGGATGTATACTGAAAAGTCTATCTTTTGTATGAACATCTTTATTTTGAAATAAGAATCACATGATCATTGTTTGCATATTTTTATGGTTATGCAATATTGTCTAATACATTACATTGTAGATAACATGGTGTGTGGTGTCACACGGGAGATCTTGTTATCGGCTCCTTGTAAAGTATAAGTAAAGGCTCACAACCGAGATGACTTTTGACAAACCATCGGAATGGTTGTAGTGTGATTTGGTATTGGTTTGTCTTGACCATAGAATCATACTAGTGCACTTTGTGTGTATTGAGCAGGACCGACACAGAGGTGATTCGATTTATTGCTAACTACATAATCGAATCAGACCTCAGATATTATTTAGTACATGCACTTAATCCTGATATAATAACGGGCACATATACTTGGTACTCATCTCTTTGATTTACCAATGGGCGAGATTTATAGATTAAATCGATAGACTTGGTAAGTTGGGAGATGATATTATTTATATGGTGTGCCGTTGATTATAGGAGGAAACCGTGTCCTATATATTAGGATGATGATGTCCCCTTGAGGAGCTCATAAGGTTCATCATGTAAACCCTGCAGGTGGACTTGGTCCGGCATGATGAAAAGGTTGAGTGGTACTACTCAAGGAGTTAGATGTTGATTAATTAATGGTTAGTAAATTAATTAATCGACTGACATTCGAGATCTTAAACACGGGGAGAAAATGTACAAATAATATATGGAGCCCATATTATCATATGGGGGTTGGTGAGGTAGATCAATGATGGACCTTTAGTGGATTGGACCATCATTAGTAGATCGGACTTTATGTGGGCTTGATCCATGGGTGGCCAAGACCCAACTCCTCCTCATGGTCCCTAATGTAGCCCATTAACACCTCAAGATGCTTAGATCCAATGGATAGAAACAAAACACTAAGATCCATTGGTAGAGATTAAATCTCTAAGATCCGACGGTTGAGATTAAATCTCTAGATCCGACGGTTGAGATTAAATCCCTAGAACCAATGGAGGAGATTAATTCATGACTTATCCCTAACTCTATAAAAGGAGGGCATGGGAAGTGGTCGTGGATAACATGATAGAGAGGGAGCAAGGCTTGGGCGGCAAGAATAGGGCAATCCTAGTTGAGATAGGATTGGAATTAGGGTTAGGGTTTGGAAGCAAGGGTGGCACCAAATAAGGCAAGTTTTCCTTCTTCTTCCTTGCCTTGTGGCCAACGTACAGCAGCTATTCCAGCCCTTCCCAGCCCTTGGCCGGCGCCCAAAACACTCCCCTCTCTTCTCCTTAGGTGGTGGAAACAAGATATAGGGTTTCCCTTGGTGTCTTGGTAGTTTTCCATCATCTACTTCTCCTTCTAGTTGGCCGGCGGGAAGAACTTCTATAGTTCTTTGTTGGTTGAGTTTTTGAAGGAGAAAAACATTGTTTCTCTTCTTCCTCTTGTTTGGGAAAAGCAAGGAAGGAAGTTTTGCGATCTAGGAGCTTCGACTTTTGGTGGATCGTCGCCCACACGACGTCCAAAAGGAGGAGGGTCATACATTAGAAGACCAAGAGGTATAACTATTCTTCTATCTCTTTTATTCATTGCTTGTGTTTTTTTTTCAAAATATAAGCATGTTATATTTCTGTAAATAGGCTAAATAATACTTGGATCCCGAGTATAAACACAAAAACCGGCGATCCGGACATCGTCTATTCCGCGGCTACTCGTAGAATAGAGAATGGTTGCTTGAACAACTAGTTTGTTCAAGTGACCTCTCTAAATGAATAGCACGACGATGACTTGGTTGCTTTGGGAATCCCTTTTGTCTAGGATTAAATTTTTAATCCGGGGACATTGAAGGGATCACCATGGTCAAGCAACCGAGGCGAAGGGGAAGCGAAGTTTCCCCTCACGGACTCGACAAGGGAAATCCCTTAAATTGGTATCAGAGCTTCCGGGCAAAACCTTTCAGAATCTACAAATAATATATGGAGCCCATATTGATTTATGGGGGTTGGTGAGGTAGTTCAATGATGATCCTCTAGTGGAATGGAACATCATTGATGGATCAAGTTTGTGTGGTTCCGATCCATCGGGTGGCCAAGATCCAACTCCTCCTTATGGTCCCTATCGTAGCCTAATATAATTGTTGTGAAGTCTAGATCCAACAATGTAAAACAAAACCTAGAACCAACGGTTGGGATTAAATCCCTAAGATCCGATGGTTAGGATGAAACCCTAGAACCAACGGTTGGGATTAAATCCTTAAGATCTGATGGTTAGGATGAAACCCTAGAATCGACGATTAGGATTAAATCCCTAGATCCAACGGTTGGGATAAAACCCTAGATCCGACGGTTGGGATGAAATCCTAGATCCGACGGTTGGGATGAAATCCTAGATCCGACGGTTGGGATGAAACCCTAGATCCGACGGTTGGGATAAAACCCTAGATCCGACGGTGGAGATTAAATCCCTAGATCCGATGGTGGAGATTAAAGGAGGCTTAAGCCCAATTCTATAAATAGGGGGCTTAGGTTTGGGTGGCATGATTAATTATTTATTTCAAATTGGAGTTAGGGTTTTGGGCGGCTAGGGTTTTTGGGCGGCTAGGGTTTGAAGCAAAGTGGGTGGCAACCTTCATCCTTCTAGTTGATTGCCGGCGCCCATCTCCTTTGATCATTCCTTGGCCGGCGCCCATCCTAGAGGCCTCTCCCTTCTTCCTTGGCCGACGGTTCTCCTCCCATTGGTGGCCGGTTCTCATCCTCCTCCCTATTCTCCATGGTGGCCGGCGGTTCTCCTTCATTTGGTGGCCGGCGCATCATCCATTTGATCCTTGGCCGGCGGTTGCACCAAATTCCCTAATTTGGTGGACGGCTCTAGAAAGGATAGGTATTTGTAAGTTCTTCTCTTTGTTCGCAGCGGACAAGGTAGAGAAGAAAGCGATCTAGAAGGCTTCCACTCGTGGAGGATCTTCGTCCACACGTCGTCCACGAGAAGGATAGGATATATGGTAGAAGATCGTAAGGTATAAAGTTATTTTAACTTTATTTACAGATCTGAGCATGTTCTTTTATGTTTTGATTATGCATGTGTGAATTAGTAAATGTATTGTATAATCATGGACCCCGAAGATAAACACAAAAACCGATGATCCGTCCGTCGTCTCTTCCGCGGCTGACCAACTAGAAGAGTTGTGTTGCTTGAACAACTAGTTTGTTCAAGCGACCACTCAAGTTGTTAGCACGACGACGAAATGGTGTTGCTAAGGAATCTCATCCCATCCGGATTAATCCTTTCATTAGTGAAAATTTTAATCCGGGGACATGGGAGCCAATGAGCCTCCGAAGCGACTCCCTGCAACTGGTATCAGAGCCACGGTTTCCGGTTTTGTGTGTTTAGGATTCGGTTAATTTTTTATGCATTTTTCTTATATTATATGTGTCGGATAATAGTAGGATATGCGTAGTTTAACTCTTTGGTTGCAGGCGTAAAATCCAACTATTATGGCCATGTGTGTGTATGTGAATGGATGTGTGTAAAAATTTATTATTTGAATCCTCGGGGTTGACGAGGCTAGATTAGTATTTAATTTTTGTAATTAAATACGACATTGTTTAGCCGCTCATTTTAGTTTACTTTCGATCTAGATTATTTGTACACTCCTTCGTGGAGTATAAGATCAATGGATGTAAATTAAAATAGTTTTATCTCGGCTCGGATCTCTTTGGTGACTTGCGCACGGGAAAAGATGGAGCGGACGAGGTGGCGACACGACGGGATGCATATTGGAGGACAATGCCATAATAGTTGGAAAAATTCTATTTTTTCCATATTTATTGCTTATTTGTTTTATATGCATGTTGTGTATGATTTAAAATTCCTCATTTGCAATTTACTAAGTGGGAGAGGGACATTTTAATTAATTCCCGCGGCCTCCATTACAATTTGATGTGTGATGCAACAAACTTGTGTGTCGGCTCTGAGTGCCTTCCTCCCTGAGGACGGGTTTGTTTGTGGATCACTAGGTCAAATAATGGTTATAGGAAATTATCTAGGAGCATGTGTACTTCCACAGAGGTAAGACACATAATCCAAAATAATTCCCTTAGTATCATGTAATGGTGCACACTTAGATGCAAATAAAAGTATCCTCCCCATAGGAGTCACTGCTTTTATTTGTAGGGCCAAAGAGGAACCAACTATTAATTTTATTTGTCAAAAAGTAAGATTGACAAGATAATAAAATTAATGGGTAAAACCTCCTCTTACAAATGTAGAATTCGTATACGTCCACACAGAGTGGCATACGAAATTCTCGGTGTTTTGAGGTGTTGGTTGATTTCGGAATTTTATTGTTTTGAGGAATAAATAATATTTGAAATCTAATATTTTGATCATTGTGATTTTTAGGATTTTCAAATGGCTTTCAACCCACTTGTTGTGATTTTAAAAGAAAACAAACTTACTGGTCCAAACTACATTGATTGGAAAAGAAACCTGGATATTGTCTTAACTGCGGAGGAGTACAAATTTGTACTCTTCGAGGTCTGTCCTCCTAAGCCCACCGATGACTCTGATGAAAAGGAGAAAGAACGTTATAAGAAATGGGTCAAGGCAGATGAGATGGCGCGGTGTTACATTTTGGCATCTATGTCAAATGTGCTGCAACATCAGCATCAGGCCATAGCCACAGCTTATGACATGATGTTCAATCTCAAGGAACTTTTCGGACATCAGAGTAGGGCGGCTAGGCAGGAGGCTATGAGAAACTTGATGACGACCTCCATGATCGAGGGAACACCCGTTAGGGATCATGTTCTCAAGATGATGGCTCATCTTAATGAGATGGAAGTCCTAGGAGCTGAGATCGATGGGGAAACCCAGGTCGATATCATTCTCCAGTCTCTGCCTAGGAGTTTTGAGCAGTTCCGCCTCAACTACAACATGAACAAAAGGTTGTATTCGTTGGCGGAGCTTCTGACAGAACTCCAGGCGGTAGAGGGGCTTTTTCGTCAGAATGCTCAAGCCATGGTCGCTCAGAAGGTTTCTTCCTCTAAACTGAAAGGTAAGAAGAAGAAGAAACAAGGTGGAGCGAAGAAAGTGGCAGTGGGACCTCAGGCAGGAGTGAAGAAGCCGAAAGGCAAGTGCTTCGCTTGCAAGCAGACTGGACATTGGAAGGCGGACTGTCCTCGCCGAAAGAACAATGGTATATCTTTTTGTTTAGTTGTTGAAACATGTTTAGCGGTGTTATCTACTAGTGCCTAGTGTGTAGATACAGGAGCCACTGATCATGTCTGCAATACTTTGCAGGGGTTCCAGGAAACCCGACGACTAGCTGAGGGAGAGATTATCGTCTTCATGGGCAATGCTTCAAAGGTGGCGGCTATTGCAGTGGGAGACGTTTATTTATCTTTTGATAGGAATAAAGTTTTGGTTTTGAGAAATTATCTTTATGTACCTACTTTTAGAAAGAATTTAATTTCAATTTCTAAATTGTTTTTGGATGGGTATTCTGTTTCTTTTAATGACAAAGTGGTTATAAAAAGGAACAGGGAGATTATCTGTTCTGGTACATTGGTTGGAAATTTATATACTCTTGAACCAAAAACTCCCACGATGCATATAGAAATCAATAACTCATCTTCTAAGTCTAATAAGAGAAAAGAACCTTCGCAAATGAACCAAACATATCTTTGGCATCTAAGGCTTGGTCATATTAACCTAAGCAGAATTCAAAGGTTGATAGCTGATGGACCTTTGGGTTCATTAGTGGTGGAGGATATCCCAACCTGCGAATCTTGCTTGGAAGGTAAAATGACCAAGAGGCCTTTTAAGGCCAAGAGGTATATAGCCAAAGATGTGCTAGAATTGGTTCATTCTGATTTGTGCGGTCCTATGTCTATCCAGGCAAGAGGTAGCTTTGAATACTTCGTCTCTTTTATAGACGATTATTCAAGGTATGGATACATTTACTTGATGCGCCGCAAGTCTGAATGCTTTGACAGGTTCAAAGAATTGAAGGCTGATGTGGAGAACCGTCAAGGTAAAAGTATCAAGACATTACGATCTGATTGTGGTGGCGAGTACCTCTTGGGAGAGTTTAGGAATTACTTATCAGAGGCTGAGATTCAATCCCAATTGTCTGCACCTGGCACACCCCAGCATAATGGTGTAGCGGAGCGAAGGAATAGGACTCTTATGGAGATGGTCAGATCGATGTTGAGTTATTCTGAGTTACCTGTTTCATTCTGGGGGTATGCACTGGATACGACAATGTACACTCTGAACTTGGTTTCATCTAAATCAGTACCTTCTACCCCTGTAGAATTGTGGATTGGGCGAAAGCCTAGTCTGAGACATATTCGGATATGGGGGAGTCCAGCACATGTGCTGAAAGCTGATGCTGGTAAGTTGGAACCTCGTACAGAAGTGTGCATGTTTGTTGGCTACTCTAAGGGAACGAAAGCTGGTTTATTTTATAATCCTAGAGATTAGAGGGTGATCGTTAGCACGAACACCAGATTTCTAGAGGAGGATTATGTAATGAACCACAAGCCCAAGAGTAGGATTGTTCTTGAGGAGTTGACAGGGAAAGTCCCGACTTCAGTACCACCGGTACAAGAGGAGACACCACAAGTCACTGCACCGCATGTCACAGAGCATACACAGGAGGCACCTCGTCGTAGTGGAAGGGTTGTTAGACAACCCGATAGATTCATGTTTTTGGGGGAGTCTTCGGACTTAGTCCTTGGTGAACATGAACCTGATCCCTGGACATATGACGAGGCAATCAAAGACAGAGATGTGGTATCTTGGCAAAGAGCGATGAATTCAGAGATAGAATCTATGGATTCTAATCAGGTCTGGGAGCTAGTAGAGCCACCCGATGGTGTAAATGTTGGGTTTCCGGCACCGCGGCGTGTGTGTGTTCGATCATGTTTCGTAAACATGAGCACAGCGGAAGCAATAAAAATAATAAATACACCTATTTATTACAACACACACAACACACGCATGCTATTACAACAAGTGTAGACATAACCGTAAATTATAATTTGCAATAAAAGGAAATTAAACTACGTTATACCTTTCGTATGACGTGTAGCGGGAACGGCATCAACCGGAACGATCCTCGTAAGAATCGTCTCTATCCGTATCCACGCCGAGCTCCTCGGGATGACTTCGCCAAGCCACGAGCTTCGTCTTCGTACGGGTTACTAGCCTCGTGTTGAAGACGACGTGATCGAGAGATGATCACGATCCGAATCAAAATTCGGATCTAAAAACAAGTCCTCAAGACTCGCTTCTCCGGAGAGGTATTCGTCAACCGATTGACGAATCCTTCGTCCTCCACCTCAGAGGATTACCGGAGATCAAATCCCCGGTATGTTAGCCGCTGTCGGATCACTAACCGTCGTCCAAACGACGCTCCGACGAGAGGAGAAGAAGCTGTCCAGAAAACTGGACAGCTTGGTGGAGGAGTAGGCGCCGGCCAAAACAAGGAGAGAAAAGGCTCACCTTGATGCCGAACCTATAGGAGATCACCGGAGGGTCGCCGGAGGTTCACCGGCTGAAGCTTGGTCGCCAGCAACAAGTTGGACGGCGGCACAAGTGGTTGGGCGGCGGCACAAGGTTGTTGGCGCCGAATTCACCAAGGAGGTGGGCGGCAACTTGCTTTAGGGTTTTGGATGATTAGGGTTTAACAATCCCTTAAGCCCACTTTTATAGAGAACTAATTCTCTTAATGGTTAATGGATCATATCCATAAAGCCCGTTAACCCGCTCCATTAAGATAAGTTAAAATAAACCAAACCATGATGGTTTATTTTAAGTTAAAACGAACCGAACCAACTTTTGGTTCATTCGTTTAAAATAAACCAAACCCTTTGGTTTATTCTTATCCATTGGATTAGGACCAAACCATTTTGGTCCATCTATTACGTCTTCATAAGATGCAGCCCATCCACGCTTCCATTGCGACTGAAACAATTTCATGCTCGCTTTATGTTTGGTCCAACCAAACATAGTTTCTCTCAGTATGAGAATCCAATTCTCAAGCTCGTTTTAAATCCTTTGGATTACACTCGTTGTGCGTGTGACCAAATAGGTTCTCGGTTTATGTTGGCCGTCTATAATTAACCATTAATTATAGAACGATCATGAGTGGCACCTAGTAGTACATCATGATCCCCAATTAACCAAAAGATCAACGGTTGATCCAGAACTATTTCTGAAACCCTTCAGCAGCTCGAATGATTCGTGCCCCATTCCCTTCACTCATCTTATACCCACTTGGTTCAGGACATGGTCTATTGTGTCAGTCCCCACTAGGCTGACTACGTCACACCTAGCCCAAGTATCATTTCCTCGTCCTACGGATTCTAGTTACTCCACATGTATCGAAGAGTACATTACTCTAAACATGTAATGCTTTGGCCAAAGACTTTAGTAACAATCCGACGAGAGGCCATGGGTATACATCTCCTCGCAAGGAGTGGTGAATCCTTTATAGGCTATTCAAACACCTTCGATCACTTCGACTTATACCCAATCATCCCGGGTCCACATCTCCTCGGAGATGTTTGCTTAAGATGTCAAAGCATGAGTCTCCATGATCAAGATGACTTGAATACCGCAAGTCAAAGGAACATCGCACTTAAGCCACAGTAAGAACTTCATTGACATATCTATATATGCAGAGAACCATATGAAGTCTTATGGCTGGTCACTCCAATGAACTAGTTACCATAACTAGCATCCACGATTAACTCCGACATCACTATGTCTCCACCAAAGGAGAATCACCGCTTGGATACACCAAGGAGTATACCTCGTGCTAGTCTCGATGAATTGATGGTGTCCAAATCCATCAATTCATCGACTAGGATAATTCGATACATCACAATTACACATGTAGAGATACTCACTAGTTGTGATCCAATCACAATTTCTCTCATGTTGTGAATCGTATCGTGGACATTCAGTAAATGAGTTTAAGATCCAATCAAATACATAAAACATGTATACTCAAATAGTGAATCTTCATTTATCATATAAATGGTTCATACATAAGGTGATTGCCTTAGGACATCTCTCATATATTACTAACAGACTCCCACTTGGCCTAATGTCAATCGCTACGGTATCCAATACCATAAGCTCTAACATGACCCTCAAACTTATTTTGAGGTAATGCTTAGTCAAAGGATCCGCTAAGTTCCTTTCAGTGGGAATTTTCTCGATTTGTATTTCGTTCCTCCGATGATCTCTCTGATAAGATGATAGCGGCGAAGCACATGTTTGGATCATTGATGAGACCACATCAAGTTCAGAGATGAACTTCTTGATCCAAACCGCTTCCTTTGCTGCTTCCAAAGCTGCAATGTATTCTGCCTTAGTAGCAAAATCCGCTATAGTGTCAAGTTTGGAACCTTTCCAACTTATTGCGCCTCCATTCTAGGTGAATACATATCCAGACTGAGACATGGAATCATCCTTGTCTATCTGGAGCTGGCATCCGTATACCCACGTATCACCATGTACCCTTCTCCATATATTAGGAACACATCCTTAGTTCTTCTCAAGTACTTAAGGATCGTCTTAACAGCCGCCCAATGATCCATTCCTCGATCGATCGGTATCCGCCGTGACACTCGAGCATACGATACATCGGGCCTCGTACATAACATAGCATACATGATAGATCCTATCATGGATGCATAGGGAATCTTACTCATGCAAATCCTTCTCGCGCGGACACACATAGACTTCGAAAGGTGTACCCCATGCCCGATGGGTAGGAAACCTTTCTTGGATTCCGACATGCTAAACCTCTTTAGCACTCGGCCTATATATGTAGATCAAAAGACCAAGCAACCGCTTCGATCTATCTCTATAGATCTTAATCCCAAGGATGTAGGTTGCTTCTCCTGTGTCTTTCATGGAGAATGTCTTGGATAACCAAACCTTAATCGATCAGTAAGATGGACACATCGCTTTCCTATAAGTAATATGTCATCGACATACAATACTAGGAACACGATCGCACTCACTAACCTTCTTGTACACACAAGGTTCGCTCGATTTTGTGAGAAATCAAACTTTTGATCGTCTCATCAAAACGGATATTCCAGCCTCGGATGCTTGCTTCAATCCATAAATGGATCGTCGCAACTTTGCATACCTTGGTTTTATCAACCGATGTGAAACCTCAGTGTATCATATACACGCCCTCGAGCAAGTTTCCATTAAGGAAAGTTTTACATCCATCCGCCATATCTCATAATCATAATGAGCCGCTATGGCCAGAGCATCCGAATGGATTTAAGCATAGCTACAAAGTAATAGGTTTCGGCCATAATCAACACCTTGCTTTTGACGATATATCCTTTCGCCACCAATCTAGCCTTATAGGTAATCACATTACCATCCATGTCGGTTTTTTTTCTTGAAAACCCACTTGCACCCTATAGGCTTTATGCCTTCAGTGGGTCAACCAAGTTCCAAACTTGGTTTTCACATGGAATCCATTTCGACTTCATGGCACCAAGCCACTTATCCCTTTCTCAACTTGTCAAGACTTCTTCATAACTGTAGGCTCTCATCATCAATGAGTAACACGTGCTCGATTCACTTACGAGAAATCCATATCTCTCAGAATATTGCGTGTTCTACCAGATCTACGAAGATGTGGTGTTACAATAGGTCCAAATTGATTGCTCATCACTATGAGTTGCCTGAGTCAGTTGTGCTTCACCGTGTATCTCATTAATGTCTATTTGAGTCTCTCGAGCCTCCTCAAGCTCGACGACACTCCCACTGCTTTCTTGCAAGAGAAACTCTTTCTCTAGAAACACAAAGATGCCTTGAAACAAACACCTTTTGTTCCACAGATGATAGAATTGGTAACCCCTTGTTTCCTTAGGGTATCCAATAAATAGACATTTATCGACTTAGCATCCAATTTGTCGATACATCCGCTTCACATAAGCAGGACAACCCCATATCTTCAAGTAAGATACATGAGGTTTCTTACCATTCCATATCTCATATGGAGTAGTTGAGACTACCTTGGTAGGCATTCTGTTTAACAAGTAAACAGCTGTCTGAAGTGCATAACCCCAAAAGGACTTGGGAAGAGTTGCATGATTCATCATTGACCTGACCATGTCCAACAAGGTCCGGTTACGCCTCTCAGATACACCATTATGCTGTGGTGTATAGGGCGGAGTCCATTGAGACAATATGCCATTGTCTCTTAGATAATCAAGAAACTCTTGACTTAAGTATTCACCACCTCGATCCGATCGAAGTATTTTAATACTTTGTCATGTTGTTTCTCTACTTCATTTCTGAATTCTTTGAACCTTTCAAAGGCTTCAGACTTGTGTTTCATCAAGAACACATACCCAAACCGTGAGTGATCATCGGTGAAGGTAATGAAGTAGCTATAGCCTCCTAATGCTTGAGTTGACATAGGTCCACATACATCAAGATGTATTAGACCTAGTAACTCTCCCACTGCTCACCTTTTCCAAAGAAAAGGTAACTTAGTCATCTTGCCTTTTAAGCATGATTCGCATGTATCGTATGAATCCAATTCAAACGATTCCAATTCCACATCTGTAATTCGGACATGCGCTTTCTTGCTTATATGGCCAAGACGATACAATGCCACATATAGGAGTCTATTTGATTATCCTTTCGAGCACGCTTGTTGCTCGCTTCGATATTGCAAAATGTCATCGATACGCCCAACGATAAACACCATTGCTTAAAGTTCCAAATCCCATAAAGAACTCCATTCAAAGTTATGTAACAACAATTGTTACTAAAGTCAAATGGAAACCCATTTCTATTTAAACAAGAAATAGAAATGATGTTCTTTATCAACGAAGGAACATAAAAGCAATTGTCCAGCTTCTAAGACAAGTCCTACAGGAGTTCCAACAAATACGCTCCGATGGCGAGTGCAAAGAACCGCTGCTCCATTCCCAACACGAAATTTGACTCTCCGACAGTCTTCTTCTATTCCTTAGCCCATGTATGTCATTACATATATGTGAGCCACACCCAGATCAATACCCAAGTGTCCGAGGAAATAGAATGACAATCAATAAAGAAGATTTCAAGAAGATGGGGCATCCGATGCCTTATCCTTCTTCATGACTCAAGATAAATCTTGCACTTTCTTCAAATGGCCTTCCTTGCCATAATGATGGCAAGTGCCCTTTGTGCTAGTTCTACCTTCTTAGCCCTTCTCTTCTTTCCCTTCTGCTGTTCCTTTGACTTCCTCTTAGAACCTTTCTTCGAGGAATCAACTAACAGCACCGTCCCCTGCTCATGCTTCTCAGAAGACTCTACAGTCTTCAACATATTGAGCATTACCATAGATGAACCTCCTAGCATCTCAGAGGTGAAGAGGAGCTTTGAGACTTCGAACCTTTCGAATCTCACTTGCTCATCAACCAACTCACAAAGATGAAGGACTACGATATGAGCATCCATATGCTCATCGCAGTAGCTTGGGTTCCATCGTGGCTAGCATGATGCAACTCATTTGTTCGGAATCACTCACATGTTTACGATAGGCCAACAATTGGTCCAAAGTTGCATCGTCACTAGGGAGAAGCGGGAAGAGCGCTTCGAGGACATACACAAGCTTTTCACCTTGAGAACAATTCTCAAGTTTCTAAGCCATCCAAGTTGAAGTTCATCAATTTATTTGAATCCAAAATGGAACGCAAATTCAAACACATCATGATCAATATATTAACTTAGAAATACAAAAGCGAGCATATATGAGAAAGATGATTTTAAAATGCATCAATATACATTTATAAATCCCATTCATTTTTCAATTTCAAAACCCCAAAATCACTTGAGATTGTAGGTCCATCTCCGAATGGGCTGATATCCATCATAGTTATGAACAACCTTGGAGAGAGTCCAACAAGCCATTCATAACTACGACGGTAGGTATCATCTATACCGATTGCATATCCCGTATATGCAACTATCACAATGTGCTATCAACTAATTGAATGTTCACACATACATCGGGTTGTTAACACATTATCAAGTATGCATCATATGCATAGCACCCAACTTCACCTCCCTTTACATCGACCTTGGAGAGAGTCCAACAAACCGATGCTCCAGGTTAAAGCCAACCCATTAATCAGGACATAGTTTTAATATGGTTAGAGCGCATTCAACCAATTAGCCCAGCTTGGAGAGAGTCCAACAACCAAAGCTAACGATTGACCTCTGACTCTTACCATATTAGTATTAAACTATTCCATGGTTTGAACATATTCAGTTGAGCGGGCTTGGAGAGTCCAACAACCCAATCAAGAAACAGAACTCTGGTTCTAACCATATTAATGGAAGGTGTAGGCTTTAATATTGATTAAGGGTTTTTATGTCTCATCCTCTTTGCATGCAAATAACTATTATCTACATGGCATGGCATACATGGCATACATCTACATGTCACGACACGCATGACATAATGTTATGCATCTAATGCAATTACATGGCATACAATTATGTCATGTATATAATTTCCTTATATGTCATAACTATTTATGGAAATAAAATATGTTTAAGATTTGATTCTCCAAATCAAATCATAATTAAATTAGGAAACAAATTTCCAAATCTAATCACATATTTTATTCATGGAATTATTTGATTAAGGAAAATCTATTTAGGAAACCAATTTCCTAAATCTTTAAAACTACTTATGGAAATTAAATATTTTAAGATTTGATTTCCCAAATCAAATCATGATTAAATTAGGAAACAAATTTCCAGAATCTAATCAAATATTTTATTTATGGAAAATATAAATTTCCATAAATACTTCCAACTTTCCAAAGTGGAAGATTTCCATAAATACTTCTAGACTTTCCAAAATTGAAAAATTTCCATAAATACTTCTAAATTTCCAAAATTTAGAAAACTTCCAGAAATACATTATGACTATCGCAAAACCATTTTACGATTATGTCGAAACACAACCTGGGCTCTGATACCACTGTTGGGTTTCCGGCACCGCGGCGTGTGTGTGTTCGATCATGTTTCGTAAACATGAGCACAGCGGAAGCAATAAAAATAATAAATACTCCTATTTATTACAACACACACAACACACGCATGCTATTACAACAAGTGTAGACATAACCGTAAATTATAATTTGCAATAAAAGGAAATTAAACTATGTTATACCTTTCGTATGACGTGTAGCGGGAACGGCATCAACCGGAACGATCCTCGTAAGAATCGTCTCTATCCGTATCCACGCCGAGCTCCTCGGGATGACTTCGCCAAGCCACGAGCTTCGTCTTCGTACGGGTTACTAGCCTCGTGTTGAAGACGACGTGATCGAGAGATGATCACGATCCGAATCAAAATTCGGATCTAAAAACAAGTCCTCAAGACTCGCTTCTCCGGAGAGGTATTCGTCAACCGATTGACGAATCCTTCGTCCTCCACCTCAGAGGATTACCGGAGATCAAATCCCCGGTATGTTAGCCGCTGTCGGATCACTAACCGTCGTCCAAACGACGCTCCGACGAGAGGAGAAGAAGCTGTCCAGAAAACTGGACAGCTTGGTGGAGGAGTAGGCGCCGGCCAAAACAAGGAGAGAAAAGGCTCACCTTGATGTCGAACCTATAGGAGATCACCGGAGGGTCGCCGGAGGTTCACCGCTAAGCTTGTGCCAGCAACAAGTTGGGCGGCGCACAAGTGGTTAGGCGGCACAAGGTTGTTGGCGCCGAATTCACCAAGGAGGTGGGCGGCAACTTGCTTTAGGGTTTTGGATGATTAGGGTTTAACAATCCCTTAAGCCCACTTTTATAGAGAACTAATTCTCTTAATGGTTAATGGATCATATCCATAAAGCCCGTTAACCCGCTCCATTAAGATAAGTTAAAATAAACCAAACCATGATGGTTTATTTTAAGTTAAAACGAACCGAACCAACTTTTGGTTCATTCGTTTAAAATAAACCAAACCCTTTGGTTTATTCTTATCCATTGGATTAGGACCAAACCATTTTGGTCCATCTATTACGTCTTCATAAGATGCAGCCCATCCACGCTTCCATTGCGACTGAAACAATTTCATGCTCGCTTTATGTTTGGTCCAACCAAACATAGTTTCTCTCGGTCTGAGAATCCAATTCTCAAGCTCGTTTTAAATCCTTTGGATTACACTCGTTGTGCGTGTGACCAAATAGGTTCTCGGTTTATGTTGGCCGTCTATAATTAACCATTAATTATAGAACGATCATGAGTGGCACCTAGTAGTACATCATGATCCCCAATTAACCGAAAAGATCAACGGTTGATCCAGAACTATTTCTGAAACCCTTCAGTAGCTCGAATGAATCGTGCCCCATTCCCTTCACTCATCTTATACCCACTTGGTTTAGGACATGGTCTATTGTGTCAGTCCCCACTAGGCTAACTACGTCACACCTAGCCCAAGTATCATTTCCTCGTCCTACGGATTCTAGTTACTCCACATGTATCGAAGAGTACATTACTCTAAACATGTAATGCTTTGGCCAAAGACTTTAGTAACAATCCGACGAGAGGCCATGGGTATACATCTCCTCGCAAGGAGTGGTGAATCCTTTATAGGCTATTCAAACACCTTCGATCACTTCGACTTATACCCAATCATCCCGGGTCCACATCTCCTCTGAGATGTTTGCTTAAGATGTCAAAGCATGAGTCTCCATGATCAAGATGACTTGAATACCGCAAGTCAAAGGAACATCGCACTTAAGCCACAGTAAGAACTTCATTGACATATCTATATATGCAGAGAACCATATGAAGTCTTACGGCTGGTCACTCCAATGAACTAGTGACCATAACTAGCATCCACGATTAACTCCGGACATCACTATGTCTCCAGCCAGTGAGAATCAGCTGCTTGGATACACCAAGGAGTATACCTCGTGCTAGTCTCAACGAATTGATGGTGTCCAAATCCATCAATTCATCGACTAGGGATAATTCGATACATCACAATTACACATGTAGAGATACTCACTAGTTGTGATCCAATCACAAATTCTCTCATCTTTGTGAATCGTATCGTGGACATTCAGTAAATGAGTTTAAGATCCAATCAAATACATAAAACATGTATACTCAAATAGTGAATCTTCATTTATCATATAAATGGTTCATACATAAGGCGATTGCCTTAGGACATCTCTCATATATTACTAACAGTAAAAACCATTGGATGCAAGTGGATCTACAAGAGAAAGAGAGGAGTAGACGGGAAGGTTGAGACCTTCAAAGCTAGGCTTGTTGCGAAAGGGTATACTCAGAAAGAGGGTATCGATTATGAGGAGACCTTTTCGCCGGTAGCTATGCTTAAGTCTATCCGGATTCTCTTATCTATAGCATATGGATTATGAGATTTGGCGGATGGATGTCAAGAGCGACTTTCCTTAATGAAGTCTTGAGGAGAACATCTATATCACGGCAACGAGAGGATTCATTGCTAAAGGCAAGAGCATCTTGTATGTAAGCTTAATCGGTCCATTTATGGATTGAAGCAAGCTTCTAGATCTTGGAACATCCGCTTTGATGAGGTAATCCAGTCATATGGATTTATTCAAAGTCCGGATGAGCCTTGTGTATACAAGAGATGTGACGGAAACGTAGTGGTGTTTCTTGTACTATACATAGATGACATTTTGTTAGTTGGCAACAATATCAAAGTATTATCGAGACGTAAGTATGGTTGTCCAAGCAGTTTGATATGAAGGACTTGGGAGAAGTGGGACACATCCTTGGGATCAAAGTTATAAGGGATCGCAAGAAAAGGATGTTGTGCTTGTCTCAAGCTTCATACATTGACACTATCCTTCTCGTTTTAGCATGCGGAACTCCAAGAAAGGTTTTCTACCTTTTAGGCATGGAGTTCCTTTATCTAAAGAGATGTGTCCCAAAACATCAAAGGAGATAGAGGACATGAAAGCGGTTCCTTATGCTTGTGATAGGAAGCCTTATGTATGCTATGCTATGTCATGAGACGGATATCTACTTTGCCATGGGCATGGTTAGCGAATATCGAGTAATCTGGACAAGGACATTGGGTGCGGTAAAGCATATATTGAAGTACGAGAAGGACTAGGGATTATATGTTGGTTTCTAAGGCGGATCAAATTAGTCCACATGGGTTACCGCAGTTGGATTTCAATCGAGATAGGGACAAGAGTAAGTCTACCTCGGGGTTTGTGTTTACTTTTGGAGGTGGAGCCATAGTATGGAGAGTGTCAGCGAAATGCGTGGCGGACTCTACCATGGAAGGTAGTATGGCGACCTACGAGCGACCAAAAGAAAGTCAGATGGCTCAGGAACTTCTTGATGGACTTAGATGTGATTCCTGGTTTGCCCAGAACTATCACAATTTATTGTGATAACAGTGGTGCAGTTGCAAACTCGAAGGAACCACGAGCCCATAAGGCGAGTAAACACATAGAGCGCAAGTACCACCTTATACGAGAGATCGTAAAGCGAGGGGAAGTTACTGTTGCCAAGATTGCATCAGAGGATAACCTGGCGGATCCATTCACTAAGGCCCTTCCAGCGAAAGCGTTTGATAGGCATGTGGAGGACATGGGGATCAGATGTATGGCAGAGTGATGACGGCATAGTCTTTTAGTATAAGTGGGAGAATGTTAGAATGTATACTGAAAGCCTAGCTCTTCTTGTATGAACATTTTATTTTGAAATAAGAATCACATGATCATTGTTTGCACTTTATATATTTATATGTGTGCATATTGTCTAATATTTTACATTGTAGATAACATGGTGCTTGGTGTGGCACAGAAGATCATGTTATCAGTTCCTTCTAAAATATAAGTAGAGACTCACAACCAAGATGGTTTTGGATAAACCATTGGCATGGTTGTAGTGTAGCTTGGTATTGTTTTGTCTTGAACATAGAGTTACACTAGTACACTTAGGTGTATTGAGTAGGACCGACATAGAGGTGATTCAATTTATTGCTGACTGCATAATTGAATCGGACCACGGATATTATATTGTACATGCTCTTATTCCCGATATAATAACGGGCACATGTACATAGTATTTATTTCTTTGATTTACCAGAGAGTGAGATTTAGATGGATTAAATCAATTTGCCCGGTAAGTTGGGAAATAATATTATTTACATGGTGTGTCGTTGATTATAGGAGGAAACCGTGTCCTATATATTAGGTTGATGATGTCCCCTTGAGGAGCTCATAAGGTTCATCATGTAAACCCAGCTGGTTGACTTAGTCAACATGATGATAAGGTTGAGTGGTACTACTCGAGGAATTAGATGTTAATTAATTGAAGGTCAGTAAATCAATTAATTGACGGACATTCGATATCTTAAACACGGGGAGATGAATGTACAAATAATATATGGAGCCCATATTGATTTATGGGGGTTGGTGAGGTAGTTCAATGATGATCCTCTAGTGGAATAGAACATCATTGATGGATCAAGTTTGTGTGGTTCTGATCCATCGGGTGGCCAAGATCCAACTCCTCCTTATGGTCCCTATCGTAGCCTAATATAATCCTTGTAAAGTCTAGATCCAACAATGTAAAACAAAACCTAGAACCAACGGTTGGGATTAAATCCCTAAGATCCAATGGTTAGGATGAAACCCTAGAACCAACAGTTGGGATTAAATCCCTAAGATCCGATGGTTAGGATGAAACCCTAGAATCGACGATTAGGATTAAATCCCTAGATCCGACGGTTGGGATAAAACCCTAGATCCGACGGTTGGGATGAAATCATAGATCCGACGGTTGGGATGAAATCCTAGATCTGACGGTTGGGATGAAACCCTAGATCCGACGGTTGGGATAAAACCCTAGATCCGACGGTGGAGATTAAATCCCTAGATCCGACGGTGGAGATTAAAGGAGGCTTAAGCCCAATTCTATAAATAGGGGGCTTAGGTTTGGGCGGCATGATTAATTATTGATTTCGAATTGGAGTTAGGGTTTTGGGCGGCTAGGGTTTGAAGCAAAGTGGGCGGCAACCTTCATCCTTCTAGTTGATTGCCGGCGCCCATCTCCTTTGATCATTCCTTTGCCGGCGCCCATCCTAGAGGCCTCTCCCTTCTTCCTTGGCCGGCGGTTCTCCTCCCATTGGTGGCCGGTTCTCATCCTCCTCCCTATTCTCCAAGGTGGCCACGGTTCTCCTTCATTTGGTGGCTGGCGCATCATCCATTTGATCCTTGGCCGGCGGTTGCACCAAATTCCCTAATTTGGTGGCCGGCTCTAGAAAGGATAGGTATTTGTATGTTCTTCTCTTTGTTCGCAGCGGACAAGGTAGAGAAGAAAGCGATCTTGAAGGCTTCTACTCGTGGAGGATCTTCGTCCACATGTCGTCCACGAGAAGGATAGGACATACGATAGAAGATCGTAAGGTATAAAGTTATTTTAACTTTATTTACATATCTGAGCATGTTATTTTATGTTTTGATTATGCATGTGTGAATTAGTAAATATATTGTATAATCATGGACCCCGAAGACAAACACAAAAACCGGCGATCCGTCCGTCGTCTCTTCCGCGGCTAACCAACTAGAAGAGTTGTGTTGCTTGAACAACTAGTTTGTTCAAGCGACCACTCAAGTTGTTAGCACGACGACGAAATGGTGTTGCTAAGGAATCTCATCCCATCCGGATTAATCCTTTCATTAGTGAAAATTTTAATCCGGGGACATGGGAGCCAATGAGCCTCCGAAGCGACTCCCTGCAACAACCTTTTCCTGCGATCCCTTATAACCTTGATCCCAAGGATGTGTCCCACTTTTCCCAAGTCCTTTATATCAAACTCTTTGGACAACCATACCCTTATGTCCGATAACACCTTGACATTGTTTCCAATTAACAAAATGTCATCTACGTATAGTGCAAGAAATACCACTATGTTTTCGTCACATCTCTTGTATACACAAGACTCATCCAGACGTTGAATAAATCCATAAGACTGGATTACCTCATCAAAGCAGATGTTCCAAGATCTCGAAGCTTGCTTCAATCCATAAATGGACCGATTAAGCTTGCACACAAGATGCTCTTTGCCCTTTGCAATGTATCCCTCTGGTTGCTTCATATAGATGTTTTCCTCAAGACTTCCATTAAGGAAAGCTTTCTTGACATCTATCTGCCACACCTCATAGTCCATATGAGTAGCAATACATAAGAGAATCCGAATAGACTTAAGCATGGCCACTAGCGAAAAGGTCTCCTCATAATTGATACCCTCTTTTTGAGTATACCCTTTCACAACAACCCTTGCTTTGAAGGTCTCAACCTTCCCGTCAATTCCTCTGTTTCTTTTGTAGATCCACTTGCGTCCAGTGGTTTTAACACCATTGGATAGTTCTACTAGCTCCTAGACCTGATTTGAATCCATAGATTCTATATTAGAATTCATCGCACTTTGCCAAGATACCGCATCTTTATCTTGGATTGCCTCATCATATGTCTAGGGATCAGGTTCATGTTCGTTAGAGACCAAATCAGAAGATTCTTCTAAGAACATAAATCTATCAGGCTATCAAACAACCCTCCCACTACGACGAGGTATCACCTGTGTATCCTCTGTGACACGCGGTGTAGTCACTTATGGTATATCCTCTTGTACCAGTGGTATTGAATTAGTAACTTCCCCTCTCAATTCCTCCAGAACAATCTTACTCATGGGCTTGTGGTTCATCACATAGTCTTCCTCTAAAAATCTGACATTCGTGCTAATGATCACCCTCTGATCTCTAGGAATATAGAACAAACCACCTTTCATTTCTCTAGGATAGGCTACAAACATGCACACTTCTGTACCAAGTTCAGAATATACACTGTCGTATCCAGAGCATACCCCCAGAACCAATCTGGCAACTCAGAATAACTCATCATCAATCTATCCGTTTCTATAAGAGTCCTATTCCTTCGCTCCGATACACCATTCTGCTGGGGTGTGCTAGGTGTAGACAATTGGGATTGAATCTCAACCTCTGATAAGTAATTCCTAAACTCTCCTAAGATGTACTCACCACCACGATCAGATCGTAATATTTTGATACTTTTACCTTGACGTTTCTCCACATCAGCCTTGAATTCTTTGAACCTGTCAAAGCATTCAGACTTACGACGCATCAAGAAAATGTATCCATATCTTGAATAATTATCTATAAAAGAGACAAAATATTCAAAACCACCTCTAGCCTGGATAGACATAAGATCACACAAATCAGAATGAACCAATTCTAACACATCTTTAGCTCTATACCCCTTGGCCATAAAAGGCCTCTTGGTCATTTTACCTTCCAAGCAAGATTCGCAGGTTGGGAAATCTTTCACCACTAATGAACCCAGAGGTCTATTCGCTATCAACCTTTGAATTCTTCTTAGGTTAATATGACCTAACCTTAGATGCCAAAGATATGTTTGGTTCATTTTCGAAGGTTCTTTTCTCTTATTAGATTTAGAAGATGAGTTATTTACTTCTATTTGCATCGTGGGAGCTTTTGGTTCAAGTGTATATAAATTTCCTATTAATGCACCAGAACAGATAATATTCATATTCCTTTTTATAATAACTCTGTCATTAAAAGAAATAGAATATCCATCCAAAAACAATTTAGAAACTGAAATCAAATTCTTTCTAAATAAAGGTACATAAAGGCAATTTTTCAGAACCAAAGTTTTATTCCTATCAAAAGATAAATAAACATCTCCCACTGCAACAACCGCCACCTTCGTAGCATCGCCCAAGTAAATGGTAATCTCCCCTTCAGCTAGTCGTCTGGTTTCTTGGAACCCCTGCAAAGTATTGCAGACATGATCAGTGTCTCCCGTATCTACACACCAGATGTCGGTAGATAACACCGCTAAACATGTTTCAATGACCAGTCCAAAAGATATACCTTTGTTCTGCTTTCGGTTGGGGTAGTCCTTCTTCCAATGTCCAGTCTGTTTGCAAGTGAAGCACTTGCCTTTCGGCTTCTTCACTCCTACCTAAGATGCTCCAACCACCTTTACTCCACCTTGTTTCTTCTTCTTCTTGCCTTTCGGCTTAGAAGTCAAAATCTTTAGAGCAACCATGGCCTGAGCCTGAGCACTCTGACGGAAAAGCCCCTCTGCCGCCTAGAGTTCTATCAGAAACTCTGCCAACGAATACAACCTTTTATTCATGTTGTCGTTTAGGCAAAACTGCTCAAAACTCCTAGGTAGAGACTAGAGTATGATATCGATCTAGGTTTCCCCATCGATCTCAGCTCCAAGGACTTTCAGCTCATTCAAATGAGCCATTATCTTGAGAAAATGATCCCTCATGGGTGTTCCCTCGATCATGGTGGTCATCATCAAGTTCCTCATGGCTTCCTGCCTAACATCCCGATTCTGGTGTCCGAAAAGCTCCTTGAGATTGAGCATCATGTCATAAGCAGTGAGCATGGCTTGATGCTGATGTTGCAATACATTTGACATAGAAGCCAAAATGTAACACCACGCCATCTCATCAGCCTTAATCCACTTTTTATAACTCTCTTTCTCCTTTTTTCCAGAATCATCCGCAGGCTTAGGAGGACACTCTTCGAAGAGTACATATTTGTACTTCTCAGCAGTCAAGACAATATCTAGATTCCTTTTCCAATCAACATAATTGGGTCTAGTAAATTTATTCTCCTTTAGTATCACCACAAGTGGGTTGAAAGTCATTTTTGAAAAACCTAAGAATCACATAGATCAAAACATTAGATTTTAAAAAATTATTGATTCCTCAAACAATAAAATTTTAAAATCAACCAAGACCTCAAAACACCGAGAATATCGTATGCCACGATAGTGTGGATGTATACAAATTCTACATTTGTAAGAGGAGGTTTTACCCATTAATTTTATTATCCTGCCAACCTAACTTTTTGACAAATAAAATTAATAGTTGGTTCCTCTTCGGCCCTACACATAAAAGCAGTGACTCCGATGGGGAGGATACTCCTATTTGCATCTAAGTGTTTACCATTACTCGATACCAAGGAAATTATCTCGGATTATTTGCCATCCGATGGGGAAGTACACACGCTCCTAAATAATTTCCTATAACAATATTTGACCCTGTGATCCACAAAACAAACTCATCCAATGAGGAGGAAGGCACTCAGAGCCGATGTGCAAGTTTGTTTGCATCACATGTCAAATCGTAATGGAGGTCATGGGAATTTTTAAAAAAAATATCCCTCTCCCACTAGTAATTTAAAATGAGTAATTTTCCTAGCACACGACATGCATATCAAACAAGAAGCAATAAATATGAAAAAAATATTTCCAACTATTATGGCTTTTGTTCTCCAATATGCCTCCCGTCGTATCGCCATCTCGTCCGCTCCTCCCTACACCATGTACAAGCCATCTGGAGATCTGAGCCGAGAATAATTATTTTAATTTACATCCATCGATCCTACACTCCACAAATGAGTGTACATGAAATCTAGATCGAAAGTAAACAAAAATAAAAGAGTGGATAAACAATGTTGTACTTAATTATAAAAAATTAAATTCTAGCCTCGTCAACCCCGAGGATTCAAATAATATTATAATTACACACAACCAATCACATACACGCACTTATGGCCATAATAGTTGGATCTTATGCCTGCAACCAAAAAGTTAGCCTACACACATCCTACTATTATTCGGCACATACAATATATGATAAGTGCATAAAATTAACCTAATCCTAAACACACAAAATCAGAAACCGTGGCTCTCATACCACTTGAAGGTTGAAGCTTCGCTTCCCACCTTAACTCGGTCATTTGTGCATGGCGATCCCATCTACATCCCCGGATTAAAAAAATAAACCAAGACGATAACGGATTACCCAAGCAACTGATCCATCATCGTGCTATTCGATTAGAGTGGTCTTTTGAACAAACTAGTTGTTCAAGCAACCTAACTCTCTTTTTCGATTAGCCGCGGAATAGATGATGTACAGATCACCAGTTTTTGTGTTTATCTTCGAGGTTCAAGTAAATTAGCCACATGCAATTACATACATTATACAAAGAAACAAAAGGAAACCAAAATAAGAATTATACCTCTTGTTTACCTCATGGTCTTCTATTGTATGTCCTATCCTCATCTCGTACGTTGTGTGGGCAACAATTCTCCAAAAGATGAAACTTCCTAGATCACATTCTTCCCTTACGTGCTCACTCCGAACAAAGGGAAGAATACACGCTCCCTTCTTCTCCTTACTTGCGCCAACCACCAAAGACCAATTCCTTGGTGTCCGCTGGCCCTAAGGAGAGAAAGAAAGATGGGCACTGGCCAAGAGCTCCAAGGGAAGAAACCCTAACTCTTGCCACCGGCTAGGGGAAGAGGGTGAAGGTGGCACCACCGACCCTAGGAGAAGATGAGGGTGGCCGACCAAGAGAGAAAAGAAGCAAACCGTAGACCCTTTTGTGCCGCCGACCAAAGGGACAAAACCCTAGCTCACCTCCTACCTCCTTGCCGCCCAAGCCATCCCTAACCCAAACCCTAGCATCAAAAAAAAAAAACAAGTTGCCACCCAAGCCTTGGGCCTTTATTTGTAGATCTCACCCAAGCCTCCTTTTAATCGTGTCCGTTGGATCTATGTTTCATTAGGGTTTTAATAGGCTACAATAGGGACCATGAGGAGGAGTTGGATCTTGGCCACCCAATGGATCTAGCCCACATAATGTCCGATCCATTAATGATAATCCATTCCACTAGAAGATTATCATTGATCTACCTGACCAACCCCCATAAATAAATATGGCCTCCATATATTAATTGTACAAATATCTCCCCGTGTTTAAGATCTTGAATGTCCATCAATTAATTAATTTACTGACGATTAATTAATCAACATCTAACTCCATGAGTAGTACCACTCTACCTTATCATCATGCCGGACCAAGTCCACCTATAGGGTTTACAAGATGATCCTTATGATCTCCTTAAGGGGACATCATCATCCTAATATATAGGATACGGTTTCCTCCTATAATCAACGACACACCATGTAAATAATATCATTTCCCAACATACCGAGCCTATCGATTTAATCTATAAATCTTGCCCATTGGAAAATCTAAGAAATAAATACTAAGTACATGTGCCCATTTTTATATCGGGATTAAGATCATGTACACCATAATATCCGAGGTCCGATTCAGTTATGTAGTCAGCAATAAATTGAATCACCTCTAAGTTGGTCCTTCTCAATATACATAAAGTGTACTATTGTAATTCTATGGTCAAGACAAACCATTACCAAATAACACTACAATCATACCAATGGTTTGTCCAAAACCATCTCGGTTGTGAGCCTTTACTTATACTCTACAAGGAACTGATAACATGATCTTATGTGTGACACCACACTCCATGTTATCTACAATGTAATATATCAGACAATATGCATAACCATAAATATGCAAACAATGATCATGTAATTCTTTTTTAAAAAATAAAGATGTTCATACAAAAGATAGACTTTTCATTATACATCCCAACAAGTACCTCTAATATGGTGGTTGAGGCCGGAAGTCCGGTAGTCTCGGCATGTCGGGCTCCAGGGTAAACCTGGTGCTATGACATTGATGTCACATGTACATGTGGTCGACCTCTCTGTGCTCCTCCTCCCGGCCCACTATACCTGTTGGGCATGCATGTGCTGTCGCATCTCCTGGCGGTAGGTGGTCTCATCCTGGCGATGGGCAGTCTCCTCTTGGAAGTAGATGCGGGCCTCATCGTAGAACTCCTCAGGCCGTTGGAAGGGCTCCTGGAAGCCCTGAAACTCTGCCTACTTGTAAGCGCTCTGCTCCTCCCATCGCTGCTTCTACGTCTGCTGCTTGGCATATATGTCGTCGAGGCGCGATCGGAACTTCGAAAAATCATAGGCAGATGTACCTGCATGCTGATCAAAAGTAGAAAAGGTGGTGGTGCAAGTGCAGGCTCATGTCGATGTGGACTAGGTGGGCTCCTATACATTCGTGGACTAGAGGGAGAGTGATGCAAAGGGGGAGAGATGGGTGCCGATGTGGATGGTCCCTCATATGGTGGGGACTCCACTATCAGGTCTAAATGCCAATTGATGCGTGTGGTGATGGTGGTACGATCGGGGTCGGGGAGCCTAAGGGATGATAGGTTTTTCCTTACAAAACACAAGGAGTGTCCCTCTCTCACTATCATCTTCATGGTCATACACACTCCTAAGTCGATCCTAGGGCTCCTTTCTATGCTATCTAGCACGGTGTAGTCGTACCCCATCCTATGGTAAATGTGGGTAAGTAGGCCCACCACAATGATCTCTCCTCTCACTGCTTTGCCCATTTTCACTAGGTGTCTAATGAAATGAGACCCTACATCAATGCTACTCCTTTCTTCTAGCATGTCCCACAAGCAAAGTAGCTTACTAGCTCACTCTATACTGTCATTCTTCCCACGACCAAAAATAGTACTTACCATGATTCAATGTTTGTATCGGAGAATGGGGTTTTGAAGGTGCGATGCTTTGGCCCTAGAAGAGTCGTAAGCGTGTTCTCATGTCAATTCGGTCCAAAAGATCCGAGAGTTAAACCAAATAGGGGTTCTTCTCTCTCCTCCACTAGGCAAGCCAAAGCATGTGTTCCATTGGTATAGTGTCCATTCATGCTCAATGTTGAATAACCTAAAGGTAATCCTACCCTCTTCGCTCTCTCTAACTGTTAAAACCTTAGCTTCTAAAGAACTTAAAAACTCTAAAACTATCCTAGGGTAGGTTGGGTGTCTTAACCCCATTATCTCTCCCCACCCCATTTTTATAAATAGGGCTTGAATATCACCAAACAAACCTAGGGTCTCTATGAGATCCTCATCAGAATACCTAGTAGCGGTGATTCTTCTAGTAGAAAGCATATCAAATCTCTCCCTATGCTCATTATTTCTAAAAATAAGGGTTGGAAGAGCGTCACCTTCCTCCGACGCTTGAGAGGCATCCCTTCTCTTTGTTCTTCGCTCCAAAGCACCGGATCAAGATGTCACTTGCTTGGTCCTCCCCATCCTTACTTCTTTTGGGCTTCCTTGAAGGTTGGAAAGGCTTCTACGTGGTGTGGAAGAAGGATTCACATGGCTAGGGCAAGAGGAATCAAAGCACACGATGCATTTAGGGTGAAAACGCACGGCTTGGCCTCTTAAACCTCACGTGCCACGGCCATGTGAAAACACACGGCCAGGCCGTGTATGCCGCTGAGGGTTGGGGCATGGCCATGTGTCCTCTGTTTCTTTCTCACGGTGTACAACAGTCCAAATCCTCCTTACTCACTCAGTCATGTGGATTTAAAGTGATTTTTCTTTTACCTAGCAGGTTCTTTCTAGTCCTAATTCATGTTAAAAATGCTAAATGAATGGAATCCAAAGTTCAAATTAAACAAATAAATGCAATACAATGAAAAGAACACCTAAAAACTAAACTTGGGTTGCCTCCAGATAAGCAATTTGTTTAAGGTCTTTTAGCTCGACCCTACTCCATTGTCTTAACTTGGCTCTGGAGGTTCTGTGAACCTCCATTCATCCATCTCGGAGTTGACATCCGGTGGGTTCGGCTTTACCCTACTGAAAGTGTAGCCGTCTAGGAAGGGCACTCTACACTCTGACAGATTGAAAATGATTATCTTCTCATCACCTCCAAGGAGATCTTGTGCGCCTTTACGTCTATTAATGCTTCTATAGTCGCCTGAAAGGGTCTTCCCAAAATGATGGGATTCTGGAGATTTGGTCATGTGCCCAATATAATAAAATTCGTGTGTATCACAAAATTCTCAATGACCACAGGAACATGTGCTAGCATGCCGACGGGTTCCTTGACTAAGTCATCCCACATACGAATACCAAGATTCGCTGGTTGGATCCCATTCAGTCCCATCTTCAGATAGTATGCATAGGGCATCACACTTACTGATGACCCCAAGTCACACAATGCTTCATCGAAGCTTTCCCCATAAATCGAGCAGGGGATAATAAATTTTCCAAGGTCCTCAAGCTGTGGTGGGATTCTATCTTCGATTTCATCTTGGTTGGGTAGGGTAGAAATCATGGCTGCACACCCCTTGGTAGATATGTTCTTCTGAGCTACTCTTTCACCGTATATTCCCTCCTCCTTGACTTGACTTGGCTTGGGTAATGTTGGAGAACTATCAATAGGTTGTGACATAGTTTGGGCTATCTGGGCCACTTGTGTTTCCAACATCTGCGTGTGACTTGCAAGACCGTGAATAGTAGCCTTCAAATCCCTAAGTGACTCTTCTATTTTCTGATGTGGGCATCGAAACTCTTCATTGGCCTTTGTTTGGGTAGCAATGTAGTCTTCCATCATCAATTCTAGCCTAGACTTCTGTGGTTGTTGCTGCCCATTGCCTTGTTGCTCCCCATATCCTCCAGATGGATGGAAGTTCCCTGAGTTATTCCGATAGGAAAAGTTCAGGTGGTTCTTCCATCCGGAATTGTAAGTACTGAAGTATGGGTTGTTGGGCCTTTGATTATAGTCCCCAATCGCATCAACATGCTCAATCTACTCTTCTGAGCCACCCTGCCCTCCATAGTAGTCCTCCCGATATGCTGCTGCTCCATCTCTAAAGTCATTGACCACACATGCAGAAACAAGATTGAAAGAGTCGAACCGTCCTCTAAGTGCATCTAACCTCACTGCCATGTGGTCCATAGAGTTGACAACATATCGTCATGCGGCAGGAGTTGGGTGACTACATTCGGAAGCCCATTGATAGTGGTTCTGGGTCACCTCTTCTATTAGCTCCTCCACTTCCTCGATAGTTTTGTTCATAAGTGCTCCTCTTGCGGCAGAATCGAGGGACATCTTTGTGGCGTACGTGATCCCATTATAGAAGATGTGAATCACCAGCCACCTTTCTTGTCCATGGTGGGGGCATTGGTAGAGTAGCCCCTTGTAGCGATCCCAGGCTTCAAATAGGGACTCCCCTTCCTTCTGATGGAAGCTGATTATTAGATGGCGCATGTAAGCAGTCTTACTAGGTGGGAAGTATTTATTCAAGAACTGCTGCTCACATTGCTCCCAGGTAGTAATGCTTCCCAAAGGCAGGGAGTGAAGCCATACCTTAGCTTTATCCCACAATGAGAACGGGAATAGGCTCACAAGGATTGCGTCTGCAGGGACTCCATTTATCTTCATTGTTGAGTAGATTTCCAAAAACGTCTCCAGGTGCTGGTTCAGGTCTTCAATTGTAGCTCCCCAGAATTGACTCTACTGGACCATGTGTATGAGTGTCGGTTTCAGCTCAAAGTTGTTTGCTAAAATGGATGGTCCAGCTATACTCGGCCTAAAGCCTCTAGCACTAGGGGCTACGTATCCTGCAAAAGTTGACTACCTATATTCACTTTGGATGCGGCTTGGTTTTCCATCCTCTTCTATTCAGCTCTTCGGTGATGACAGGTTCATTCAATTTCTAGATCAATCGGAATCAGGTCTCTCGATCTTAGGCATCTAAACATACGAAAAACCGAGCCACAAAATTAGGAGTATTACCTAATACTTAATTAAAATAGAAAATAGCCAAAACTAATACTAAATCAAAAGAAAAAAATTTAACTAAGGGTTAATGCAACGTAATTACTGAAATAAATCTAAACTTACTCTAGATATTAAAATTCTAAAACTGAAGTAAATAAAAATAAACGAAAGAAATAAAAGTAAATCAAGTAAAAAAATCTACCTTAAGTCTGATCCAATTATCCGCATCTTGATTCGATATTGAATCAATCAGTCCCCGACAACGGCACCAAAAACATGATGCACGTGAACACGACCTCAAATCTCGCGATGGAGACAATCGAGGACTCGAAGCGCACGCTCGCTCTCAATGCCCGCAAGTGCACGGATGTCATTAAGTAATAAAAAGATTATCGATCCCACAGGGACTGAGATTCGAGTATCGATTTGGTAAGTGGAGGTTATTGTTCAGAATTCAAATCTAAGGGTTGTGATTGTAAAGACTGACGACGATCTTGACTCAATACGGTGTCACATGGAAGAAGAAAGAAACTAGTTGTGAGTCTTTGAAAGGGATTCTAGGATTTCAGTTTCATTTGTGTGTCGCAGAACACGTTGTCAATTGGGTTTTGTCTAGGTATCTAGCTACGGTTTAGTGGAAAGGACATCATACACTCCCCCAAAGAGTCTATTCCATAAATAAGAGAGGAGAAACATAAAGCACGATCATGTTCATATAAATAATGGAAATTATGCAAAGAATAGAATTTACAATACGATGTGACTCTTCTCTCTGGCGTTGAAGTGTAGAATTTGGATCTCCGACGACTTTTTTCCTCCCCGTTGTGAGTTCCCGAAGCTTTTTAGGGTGTCAGAGTGTTGTCCCGACCATCGTGCCTCCATGCTAGGGTTTGGCTGTAACCTCCTTTATATAGATATCAGCCTGGATCTCTCTAAAACTTGGAAAATAACTGACTCGCGTCAAAATTGTTAGTTATATATATGAGAGGGGTCCTAAAGCAATCGCCTTTTGTTTAAACCATTTATATGATAAATGAAGATTCACTATTTGAGTATACATGTTTTCATGTATTTGATTAGATCTTAAACTCATTTATTGAATGTTCACAGTACGATTCACAACATGAGAGAATTTGTGATTGGATCACAACTAGTGAGTATCTCTACATGTGTAATTATGATTTATTGGAATTATCCCTGGTCGATGAATTGATGGATTTGGACACGATCAATTCTGTCGAGACTAGCATGAGGTATACTCCTTGGTGTATCCAAGCAGTTGATTATCACTGGCTGAAGACATTGTGATGTCCAGAGTTAATCGTGGATGCTAGTTATGGTAACTAGTTCATTGGAGTGATCAACTGTAAGACTTCATATGGTTCTCTTCATATATGGATATGTCAATGAAGTTCTTACTGCAGCTTAAGTGTGATGTTCCTTTGACTTGCGGTATTCAAGTCATCTTGGTCATGAAGACTTATGCTTTGACATCTTAAGCAAGCATCTCTGAGGAGATGTGGATCCGGGATGATTGGGTATAAGTCGAAGTGGCCGAAGGTGTTTGAATAGCATATAAATGATTCACGACTCCATGCGAGGAGATGTATACCCATGGCCTCTCGTGGAATTGTTACTAAAGTCTTTGCCCAAAACATTACATGTTTAGAGTATGGTACTCTTGGATACATGTGCAGTAACTAGAATCTGTAGGATGAGGAAATAATACTTTGACTAGGTGTGACGTAGTCGACCTAGTGGGGTGATACGAACGATGAATGAATTGTCGTGATACCGTTCCCAAATTATTTACCGAACCCCCTAACTACACTAATGCAGTATAGGACTGACTCGGGTCATCTCCCAACGAACCTAATGGCTGAACGTTTGTTTTTAAACAGAAGTAAACACTGGGGGTTTTTATAATTATCAAAAACAATTAAAATGCAAAATCAAAAGCAACCATGAGAATTAAACATGCAAGAAGTAAATCTAACTGCCAAATAACTATTAACAAGCGACTATCCTAATGCGCAAAAGTAAGTGATCACGCACCGCACTGTCACTATACGGTACAATGATCAAACAAATGTGAACAATTCACACTATACGGCATACGGATCGAGCGATCAACGAAAAACTAAACTAATAGACAGAAAAGAAAGCGACCAAGCACCGCACTGTCACTATACGGTACAATGATCAAACAAATGTGAACAATTCAACCATGCACCGCACTGTCACTATACGACACATTAGTCAAACAGTCACTAAAAGCTGCAGTAAACGAAATGCAATAAAAGAAAGCAATTCAACCAAGCACCGCACTGTCACTATGCGACACACTGGCTGAAGATTAACTAAAATAGGAAAGAATAAGTACACTAAGGAGATAAATCTAACCACTAGATAAACACTGTAAACGAATAACAAGACTCACTAAACTATCAACTAATTACCACGTGCACGATTTACCACACAGACATGATACGACTAAACATCAGTGGAACACTACTGCACACTAAGAAATCAATACTAGAACAATACTGATAAAATATAGTGCACATCAGGGAGCCAACAATGTAAAAAATACTAAAATACCCAAAGTGAACAATGCAGTAAACAATAAGAAACACAGTACTGAATTAACAGTAAATCAATAAAGTAAATCAACAGTCATCCACAAACACCGGAAAGGTACCACCCTCTCCGGTGACCTACGCATAATACCAACACTCCAAGGATCTCAGATGTGGATCTCGTCGTATTCCGACGAGTTGGATCGACGCGTAGTTCACAGCCCGATGTGGATGCGGATCGCCGTGACCATGAGCAATCAATGTGGATGGAATCGAATCTGAATCGATACTTTTCATCACCCGCCATCGTGAAGACCGCCAGAGTTGGAAGTAATAAAGCGCCGAGTCGAAATCGATTCTGCGGATCCCGACAAGAGAAAGTCACCCCTAGCTGCATAACCACGCCCCCACTAGGGTAGCTCAACTCACGGGTGAGGGCTTAAGATCGCCGGTGAAGACAGTGAATTCCATCGCCGGGCCGATGGACTGCCGCCGCCCAATTGCTGCTGAGAGCTCCATCTGACCGAAGAGGGAAAAGTCCGTCGGGTGAAATGGACTGGGGAAGAACCAGGGATTGCTGGAATTATCGCCGGAGTGTTATGTGGAGCTGTCGCCGCGCTCGCGAGAGGAAGATGACGCCGCCAACACTGTTCTGTGTCGCGCGTGGAAATGGGGAAAAAAATGCCTTGGCTCGAGTTGCTGCTGCTCGTCGCGACATGGAAGGACATTCTTCTGCGCGTCGCCGCTAGCTGCCGCTCGCGAGGAGGAAGACCGCCGCCGCGCGACGATTCTGTCGAGCTCCTTCTACCAATTCTGCCGATTCGATGAGGTAAGGTTTAATTAAATGAAATTTGTGAACCGTCTGATCATTTCGCCCACTCAATCTCAGCCGTTCCTTAGATCTAGGGCTTGATTAATCGATTAAATAGGCTTCATTTGGCTGCTCAATCCAACGGCTGAAATCAGTCTGATTTGAAATGGACGGATCTAATCCGTCTGAAGGTATAATCACGATCCAACGGTCCGGATGAACGGCCAAGACGTGTAGATCTTAATGTACGAGCCGGATCGCTCCAGATCCAGATGGATGGCTCAGAATCAAACACTTTCCTCGGACGGTCCATAATGCTCAGATCTGAACCCTTGATTTAATTTGTCTTCTGATTTGGATGAAGGGCTCAGATTAAATAATCTTGAAATGTCTTTTATGACCCCAGATGAAGCCATATTTGATCCAACTTGAGTCAAGTCGAGTGGCTCATCTCGAACTCCTACAAACAAAGATAAAATTTGCATATAAGTCCAAAAATTAGGAGAATTTACAATAAGGTCCAAAAATATATTCAACTCATAAAACATGTAAATAACCAATAATAAATCACTCGAGAGGATAAAAAAAGTGATGTTAAGGACCAAAATAATACAACAAAATGGCAATTATCACTTCCCCTACACTTATTTTTGCGCGTCTCGAGCAATAATGAAAATAAAAAAACACTAACACCCTAACTCATTCCCCTAGCAATACCTAGATCAATAATTCAGAGACAGAAAAAATAAGTTACTTAGGATCACCAAATTCATCAGGATCTAGGGTATTCAAAAGATCCGACTCCTACAACAATCAACATGTATGATGATTTATAGTCAAATCAAATATACTAAGCCTGATACAAAACCTCCCAAAATGGATATATGCACTGATGCTCACATAATAACGTAGGAGTGGGGCGCCCTCAAAACAACATGCAATTTTGTACTACCATATGCTTGCTTATCATCTACTTCTCTACTGCTATCAATACATCTCATACATGAATCAAAAGGATTTAACATGAATCAGAATAAGATCAAAAGTAGAGTGCAGATAAAGTATGCAAAGAGAAGTACAAGACAAAGGTACAAATGAATAGGGAACAAGAGAAGAATTGGAGAAATAAACCTGATGAGTTGCTCTGTGAAATACTCAGTAACCAACAATATGGGAAGAGGCTAGGATAATTAGAAACTTTAGAATTAGATTCAGGATCAAATGACTCTATCCAACACATTACAATCTCATTTGCCTGCATTACAATTGCACAATTTTTTTTTTTTTTACAAAAGAAACATCAATGGCGCCATTTTTTTTTCTTTTCCTTTTTTTTTTTGGTGCAGAAACTCAAGTACTAATCACAGACAAATATATCTCAGAACCAATGACCTCTGAAAACTATATCTTCCATATCATATTTCCAACAAAAATAATATAACTCCTCCCCCACACTAAAATTTTGTCCGTCTCAGACAATACAACCCATCAAACTATTCCTCGAACATGGAAAGCAATAGATATGAAAAAGATAATCCACAAAGATACAAAGACAATGAACAACAAATGAAGAGATATGACAAGACATGGAATAAATAAGTATCACGTGGATTAGACAAGCAAACCAAGTCAGAAAAAAGTCAAGAATGAAATCCTTCATCATATTCATGCAAGTAAATGTTACTACAGTTTTGAAAAGACTCAAAGCAAGTTCTAGAGTAACAAGAATCACATGTGTTATCACACAAAAGTGGGTAGAAGATAAAAATGGCTTGCAACCTCACTAGGTGAATAAACATCAAGCTTAGACTATCAATAAAAAGTTCACCATCATAACAAGTGACTACATGCAAGTGAAGTCTCCTATCATACACAAAAATCCATAATTTGATGATCAAACTTAACTAATTTTTACCACATCTGAAATGATACTAAGGCATGCATAGAGAATATTATTTGACTCAACAACAGACAAACAAACCTAGGTAAACAGGCAAACAAACACACAACCCATACAATTTATTTCGAACATGAAAGGAAGAAAATAAATGCAGTAAATAAATGAACACACTCCCCTTTTAAGTCGGAGAAGAAGCATCATCATGTCTGGCCCCACCGTAATCTCTAGTATAGACTTGATCTCTTTGCTCGACACTTCATGAGTCTGTTGCAAAAGTGAGACCCTTGATCGCTAATGATCGCCCTGGGAACTCAAAATCTGCAAAATATGTGAGACCTAACAAAATCCACAACTAGAGAATCATCAGTCCTGGTGGGGATGGCCTCCACCCATTTAGAAACATAATCATATGCCAAAAGAATATATGAAAATCCAAAAGATATAGGACACGGACCCAAAATCAATACCCCAAATATCGAAAATCTCATAGAATAACAAAAGTTGTTGAGGCATTTCATTTCTACATCCTATGTTCCCTGTTCGTTGACATCGCTCACAAGACTTGTAGAATTCAGAGACATCATGAAATAAGGTGGGCCAATACAAATCAAACTCTAAAACTTTCCTAGCAGTTCTTTGGGGTCCAAAATACCCCCCACAAGCCAGAGAATAACAAAAAGTAAATACATATGGAATGAAACTCATAATAAGTGCACATCATCTAAAAATCTTATCATTACAAAATTTTCAATGATAAAGATCATCCCATACATAATACTTGGCATCACTTTTCAATTTCTGGACTTGTGCATGAGTAAAATGTGAAGGTACAACACAGCAACTAAATAAATAACAAGATCTGCATACCATGGTGTCTTACCCTACAGGTGAAAAAGTTGCTCATCTGGAAAAGAATCGCATGGGGGTGGGCTCGATCTCTATCGCAATCTCGTAAACTCAAATACCACCTCCTTCTCGCAACAATTTGGTCAAGGGTAGGGCAACTGATCAAGTCTACGATAAAATGTCCAGAGAAACCTGCATAACCTAGAAAAGCACAAACTTCCCGCACAGAAGCGGGGTAAGATAAAGAAGATATAACATGAATTATAGCAGGATCTACTTCAATACCATACACAGAGATGATATGACCTAAGACTATCCCATGCTCGACCATGAAATGACATTTCTTACAAACATCTGATGGAAGTGATCCTTGGGGCATCGCCTGAAGAGCGCTAGTCCCTACACAATCCATATCCCTGTCTACATAAAAAGAGGGCCCACAGATAGGTCCTAACAACAAATCATTATCAAGATCGTAATCAATGTAATCAATAAAATCATAACAAAATATAGAAGGTGCAGAGATATCCAAATGAAAAATAGACTAAGAAATAAAATTCATTCAGTCCAACTCATCAGCTATAACCACGCTAAGAATAGAATGATCCTCCATCGGGTACCTCATAGCGTCCAAAATACTGAACCAAACCACAGTATCTCCTACCTCCATAGAAAGAGTACAACTTCTTGTGAAACAAAACCTTGGCATACTTGGGAATTTGCTTCCCTAGCCTTTTTCAACAACAACCCCCTTCCTAGGCTGGGCCTCTGAGGGAAGAGAAAAACTGCTGCAAAAACTCAAGTAGATTATCACCTGAAGACCTAGTCATCAACACAAACAAATACAATGAGAAACGAATAGAAATGATAAGAAAGACAATAATAACAAAAGAAAAAGAAAACAAACAAACAAACTACAGTTTAAAAACAAACGAACCCATTAGAGTTCCCAGGCAACGGCGCCAAAATTTGATACGAACGATGAATGAATTGTCATGATATCGTTCCCAAATTATTTACCGAACCCCCTAACTACACTAATGCAGTATAGGACTGACTCGGGTCATCTCCCAACGAACCTAATGGCTGAACGTTTGTTTTTAAACAGAAGTAAACACTGGGGGTTTTTATAATTATCAAAAACAATTAAAATGCAAAATCAAAAGCAACCATGAGAATTAAACATGCAAGAAGTAAATCTAACTACCAAATAACTATTAACAAGCGACTATCCTAATGCGCAAAAGTAAGTGATCACGCACCGCACTGTCACTATACGGTACAATGATCAAACAAATGTGAACAATTCAACCAAGCACCGCACTGTCACTATACGACATGCTGATTGAGCGATAACAAAACTAAACTAATAGACAGAAAAGAAAGCGACCAAGCACCGCACTGTCATTATACGGTACAATGATCAAACAAATGTGAACAATTCAACCATGCACCGCACTGCCACTATACGGCACAGTAGTGATACAGTCACTAAAAACTGTAGTAAACGAAATGCAATAAACGAAAGCAATTCAACCAAGCACCGCACTGTCACTATACGGCACACTGGCTGAAGATTAACTAAAATAGGAAAGAATAAGTACACTAAGGAGATAAATCTAACCACTAGATAAACACTATAAACGAATAACAAGACTCACTAAACTATCAACTAATTACCACGTGCACGATTTACCACACAGACATGATACGACTAAACAACAGTGGAACACTACTGCACACTAAGAAATCAATACCAGAACAATACTGCTAAAATATAGTGCACATCAGAGAGCCAACAATGTAAAAAATACTAAAATACCCAAAGTGAACAATGCAGTAAACAATAAGAAACACTACTGAATTAACAGTAAATCAATAAAGTAAATCAACAGTCATCCACAAACACTGGAAAGGTACCACCCTCTCCGGTGACCTACGACAATATCGAACACTCCAAGGATCTCAGGATGCGGATCTCTCGTCGTATTCCGAAGAGAGTTGGATCGATGTGGTAATTCACAGCTCCGATGTGGATGCGGGACTGCCGTGACAACGAGCAGTGAATGTGGATGGAATCAAATTTGGAAACTGATACTTTTCGTCACTCGCTGCTGTTGAAGACCGCCCAGAGTTGGAAGTAACACTGCCGTCGGAGCTGGAAACTGATTCTGCGGGATCCCGACAGTAGCAAGTCACCCCTAGCTTCGCGTAACCACGTCCCACTAGGGTAGCTCAACTCCGCCAGTGAGGGCTCTAAAGATCGCCGATGAAGACAGGTGAACTCCACTGCTCAGTCGATGGACTGCCGCCGCCCAATTGCTGCTGAGAGCTCCATCTGACCGAAGAGGGAAAAGTCCGCCGGGTGAAATGGACTGGGGAAGAACCAGGGATTGCTGGAATTATCGTCGGAGTGTTATGTGGAGCTGTCGCCGCGCTCGCGAGAGGAAGACGACGCCGCCCGCACTGTTCTGTGTCGCGCGTGGAAATGGGGAAAAAAATGCCTTGGCTCGAGTTGCTGCTGCTCGTCGCGACATGGAAGGACCTCCTTCTGCACGTCGCCGCTGGCTGCCTGTGCAATCCCGCCGCCGCTCGCATGGCTGCGGAAGAAGCCGCCGGCTGCCGCTCGCGAGGAGGAAGACCGCTGCTGCACGACGATTCTGTCGAGCTCCTTCTGCCAATTCTGCCGATTCGATGAGGTAAGGTTTAATTAAATGAAATTTGTGAACCGTCCGATCATTTCGCCCACTCAATCTCAGCCGTTCCTTAGATCTAGGGCTTGATTAATCAATTAAATAGGCTTCATTTGGCTGCTCAATCCAACGGCTGAAATCAGTCTGATTTGAAATGGACGGATCTAATCCGTCTGAAGGTATAATCGCGATCCAACGGTCCGGATGAACGGCCAAGACGTGTAGATCTTAATGTACGGGCCGGATCGCTCCAGATCCAGATGGATGGCTCAGAATCAATCACTTTCCTCTGACAGTCCATAATGCTCAGATCTGAACCCTTGATTTAATTTGTCTTCTGATCTGGATGAAGGGCTCAGATTAAATAATCTTGAAATGTCCATTATGACCCCAGATGAAGTCATATTTGATCCAACTTGAGTCTAGTCCAGTGGCTCATCTTGATCTCCTACAAACAAAGATAAAATTTGCATATAAGTCCAAAAATTAGGAGAATTTACAATAAGGTCCAAAAATATATCCAACTCATAAAACATGTAAATAACCAATAATAAATCACTCGAGAGGATGAAAACAGTGATGTTAAGGACCAAAATAATACAACAAAATGGCAATTATCATGGGGACTGACATTATAGACCATGTCTTGAACTAAGTGGGTATAAGATGAGTGAAGGGAACAAGGCACGATTCATTGTAGTAGATGATGAGTTTCAGAAATGGTTCTGGAATCAACCGTGATTTTTCGGTTAATTGGTGATCATGATACTAGGTGCCACTCATGATCGTTCTATAATTAATGATTAATTATAGACGACCAACATAAATCGGGAACCTATTTGGTCGCACGCACAATGAGCGTAATGCAAATGATTTAAAATGAGCTCGAGAATGATATTCTCAGATCGAGAGAAACTATGTTTGGTTGGACCAAACAAGGAGCGAGCATGAAATTGTTTCAGTCGCAATGGAAGCATGGATGGGCCGAGTCTTATAAAGACATGATGGATGAACCAAATTGGTTTGGTTCTAATCCAATGGTAGAGAATAAACCAAAAGGGTTTGGTTTGTTTTAAAGAAATGAACCAAAGTTAGTTCGGTTCGTTTTAACTTAAAATAAACCAACTCGGTTCGGTTTATTTTAACTTAAGTTATTGGAGTGGGTTAACGGGTTTTGGTTATGAACCAATAACTCTAAGGAGAAGGTTTCTTAATGGTTAAGAAACATGCACTCTATAAAAGAGCGGCTAGAGGTTTGGAGAGCCCTAACTTTTATTTTTGGAAAACTCTCATCCTCTCCTCTCCCTCTCTTCTCCTTGCTGCCGCCCAAGGAAGCAAGCCCAGCTTTTGTGCTGTCATCCACCCTAGCTGTCGGCCACTCCTCCCGCGATCCTCCGGCGATCCACCTTGGCTCCGGTGACCAAGGATCAATTGGCCATCTCCTTTGGCCGGCGCCAAGTCCTCCACCAAGCTATCCAGTTATTGGACAGCTTGTTTCCTTCTTGTCAGAGCATCATTTGGACGGCGTTTGGTGCTCCGACAGTGACTTCCTTATCGGGGATTGGATCTCCGGTAATCCTCATAGGTGGAGGAGCAAGGATTCATCAATCGGTTGACGAATATCTCTCCGGAGAAGCAAGTTTTGGGGACTCATTTTCAAATCCGAATTTTGATTCGGATTGTGATAATCTCTCGATTACATCGTCTTTGATGCGAGGCTAGTGACTCCTACGAAGACGAGGCTCGTAGCTTGGCGAAGCTATCCCGACGGTACTCGGCGTGGATACGGATAGAGGCAATTCTAGCGAGAGTTGCTCCGGTTGATGCCATTCCTGCTGCACGTGATACATCAAGTATAACTAGCGTAATTTCTTTTTATTGCAAAATTTGAAACTGTGATTATGTCTACACATGTTGTACTATGCATGCGTGTGGTTTGTGTATTGTAATAAATTAGATTTATTACTTTTTAATTCTTCCATTGTGCACATGTTTACGAAACATGTTCGAACACACACTCACCGCGGTGTCGGAACCCCAACAGTGGTATTAGAGCCCAGGTTGTGTTTCGACATAAACGTAAAATTGTTTTGCGATAGTCATAAATGTATTTATGGAAATTTTCTACTTTTGTGAAGTTTAGAAGTATTTATGAAAATTTTCTAATTTTGAAAAGTTTAGAAGTATTTATGGAAATCTTCTACTTTTGGAAAGTTTAGAAATATTTATGAAAATTAACACTTTCCATAAATAAAATATGTGATTAGATTTGGAAATTTGTTTCCTAATTTAATCATGATTTGATTTGAGGAATGAAATCTAAAACATATTTTATTTCCATAAATAGTTTTGACAATTTAGGAAATTTATTTCGTAAATTAAATTTGTCTTTCCTTAATTAACACTTTCCATAAATAAAATATGTGATTAGATTTGCAAATTTTTTTCCTAATTTAATCATGACTTGATTTGGGAATCAAATCTCAAACATATATTATTTCCATAAATAGTTATGACACATAAGAAAATTATTGTACATGTCATAATTGTATGTCATGTAATTGCATTAGATGCATATCATTATGCCATGCATGTCGTTGTTGCTGCAATCGGCCCAGGTCACGATTGACCGGACTCGAGTTTGACTTGAGCGATGTTTTGATGTTTGACATGGAAGTTTGACATCGATGTTTAACATTGATGTCTGATAATGTTTTAGGGAGATTGTTGGCACAATTGATTTGGGTCATGATTGACCGGGCTCGAGTTTGACTCAAGGGGGATTTTGATGGTTGACTGGAGTTGACCATGTCTTGGAAAGTCCAAGTCTTGAGTACTTGGCATGTAAAGTCCAAGCATGGGTCTTGGCAAGGAAAAGTCCAAGCATGGGTCTTAGCATGGAAAGTCCAACATGGGTTGGCAAGAGAAAGTCCAAGCTTGAGTCTTGGCATTTGAGAAGTCCAAGGGGTTTGATATTGGTGGCGTAAAGTCCAAGCGGGATTCTTGGCAGTATAAGTCCAATGGTTGGAAGCGTAAAGTCCAAGGGAAGTCTTGGCAGCGTAAGTCCAATGTGTCTTGGCGGTGTAGACACCATTAGCATGACATAGCCGATGGAAGCACCTGAAGGCTCGCGTTTGGATGAACAAGTCATGGATGACTTGGAAGGATCCAATAGGTGTGAGGATGAAAGAGGTGGCTAGAAGACTTAGGTCTAGGCTACGGGTGGTCTAGCAAGTATGGGGGCACCATACTTAGGTTAAACCTCATGTTTGAAGTTAAAACCTAATGTTTGAGGTGTGCCAATCAACTGGTGCCATATGATAGTCGACTGGTGTGAGCCAACTAGGGTTTGACTGTGGAAGTGTCACAACAGTCGACTGCTAGAGGTGGGCAGTCGACTGCTGGCTCGTGCAGTCGATTGATCAGGTGATCAGTCGACTGGTGCTCGAGAATTCCAGCATAAAATGAGTCGAGACTCGACTCCGGGGCTTAGTAGTCGAGTGAAGTCTCCATCAGTCGATTGATGGGTATGATCAATCGATTGATGATGCATCCGTTGGATTTTTCCAGCATGGATCTAGCCGTTGTCTAATGACAACAGTGGCATCAGTCGACTGATGGTCCCGAGCAGTCGACTGATAGGCAATTTCTAGCCCAGGCAACATCTTTAAATGGAGCACGTGGAGGAGGAAATCACAACTAGTTCTTGAGCTACTTTGGGGCGATTTGTTGCTGCAAATCAGGGTCTCCAAGGCTATTCTTCAAGAAGCCAAGATCAAGTAATCCTAAGCTCTTTGTAAAGTGGTTTTTCTTTACTTGTATTGTATTTCATACTTGTATTAGCTTGTATCTTTCATATTACTTAGTGTAATCATTGTAAGGGGTTTCTCCGCCTCTAAATTGTGTCGAGAAGGAGTGTTTATTAGTGGTGTGTGATTGACATCGCTAGAGCTCTTTAGAGCTTGATCCGTGGAGTAGGAACTATTCGGTTCCAAACCACATTATATGATTATGTAATTGTGTGCTTGTATTTGTTATTGCTTTATTTCCGCTGCGCTAACACAATTTGTATACACACAACGAATTCCATCGAGATGCTTCAAAACGAGCTATTCACCCCCCTCTAGTGGTCACCGTTTCCTCTACATTTGGTATCAGAGCTAGGAGCTCTTCTACGGACTAACCGCTGGGAGCAAAGACGCTAGAGGGTAAAGATGGAGTTGGAAGAACAACTAGGTTTGGACATCAACACACCGGTGCCTTACACCCTATATGGATGAGAAGGCTTCAATTCTTGGAAGAGAAGAATTGAAGATTTTATCATGATGAAAGATTTTGAGGAGTGGTCCATCTTAATGGATGGATTCGAATATCCAAGAGGACCAAAAGGTGGCTTCCTCAAAAAGAAGAGAAGGAGTGAGGAGCAACTCCAACAATTTGAGAAAAACAAGAAGGTAATCAAATTTATTTTTGATTTAATTCCTAATGACTTCTTGTGTAGCCTAGGTGATTGCATGGATGCCAAGGAGCTTTGGAAGGAATTGGCCAAGCTCCATGAAGACCCATCACCGACTCAAGAAGAGGAGGCCAAGGATGAATCCTCATCCTCACAAGCGAGTGAGGATTTGGAAGTTGATAGGGAGTCAACCTTCGAATCGGTGGAAGAAGAGGAAAAAGTGGAAGAAGCCTCCACTTCAAGGATTGAGGGGGAGGAGAGACCATCCACACCGGAGAAACCTCAAGAGAAGCCATCCACCTCCGGGAGAGATGAAGAATCCACTCCGACCACCACAATTACCCTAGGTAACTCAAGTAATTTAGGTTTAAACAAATAATTTGCTTTGAGTGTAGGAAATCCAAGCATTATAAGAGCAAGTGCCCAAAGAGAGTAAGGAAAGCTCCTCCGACACCTAAAAGTCAAGAAAAGTCAAAGGATGTCAGTGTCCCCACCAAGAAGAGCAAGGAGCACGTTGTGTGTTTCAAATGCCAACAACCGGGACATTATAGGAGCCAATTCCCTAGGAAAAAGGAAAGAGCATTACAAGTAGGGAGAGCTAAGGCTAACCCTAAGATATATTTCAATAATGCACCTTCTTTGGTTAATAGGCAAAAACATGCTAGAAATTTCAATTCACTTGCTATTACTCATGAAAAGCATGCTAGGAACAATAAATATTTTTGTTTAGGAGCTAAGAATGTCCACTTCTCAAATAGGGAGAAATTTGGGACTAATATTCCCATAAAAACCTTACCTAGGGAGACAATTAGAAAGGTACAAGAGCACCTAGGTTTTAACCCCAAATGGACTAGGCATATGCCTAGGAAGAACCATGCCCAAAGATTAAATCAAAATTCTAAAATTGGGCAATTAGAGGTTGAAAATCAAGCCTTGAGGTCAAGGATTGAGAAACTTGATAAGACCCTTAAGATAATGCAAAACCAAATAAAAGGGTGAAATGGTCAAAGTCAAGGGTCTAGGTCCAAGAGTCAAGGCCTAGGGCATAAGAGACAAAAGTCAACCAAGGGCAAGAAAGGTTTGTGTCACAAACCTAAGCCTAAGGTGACTTATCATAGTGTTCCTTTTGATTATGGAACACAAACTAGTTCTAGGAAAACCAAGGTTAGTAGGGAAGTCATCCCTAAGGGTAACCAAGGTATGTGCCTAGTGGTTAGGGCTTCTAAGAAACCTAGGGTGGTCACTAAGAAGGTTACAAGGGGAGTTACCCCTAGAGTTAACCTAGGCAAGACCCAAATGACCAAGGCTAACAAGCCTAGAAGGGTCATTAGGAAGGTATCTAGGGAGGTCATCCCTAAGGAATACCTAGTAAACCCTAGGAGCTCAAATAGGTTTTGGGTTCCTAAGAGCGTGATTGATTCACGCTAGATGGAGTTAAGTGTGCCAACCTTAAATGGATAGGTAGCTAACTTAACCATGGTAAAGATGACACTTTAGGTAATTTTCAAGGTTATGGATACCTTGGAAATAGTTTTGATCCTATGATCCTAAAAGATTTTAGGGTGTGCCAATACATTTTTGAGATTATGAAAAATTAATTAAATTGACACAATTTAGGTTTAGAAGTCATAGTGTGCCATTTTGGGTTTTTGGCAAAATATACTTAATTATATCAAATGACAATTAATATTAAAATTTAGGTATTATTATACCTATATATTTTATATGCCATACTTTGTTTGCCATATAACATGTCATGAAATCATATCTATTTTTAATCATTTAAAATGTCATGATCATGCTTAGGGTTAGGTTAAATGTCATGTATGCTTAAATTGTATCATATGTCATGACATCATGATCATTGGCCATGTTTACTTATGTCATCATTTATGCCATGATCATACTTCATGCATTTAAATTAATGAAAATTGATTTAAGGACTTTGGCATGACTTGAAGTCCCATGTATAAGGGAATCAAGTAGGGTTGCCTTAGAAATGCATGAAACCCTCGATTAGGAGAACAAAACCCACATCTCACATCACAGTGACTTTGTGTGTGTTTTATACACCCTAGATATATGTGAGATGATAGGATATGAGTTAAATTCAAGGTGCATAGTTTTTGCATCTAGATGAACTTAAACTCATCTTATTGTATTTGTGGATCATTGGGAAAGCTTGTGTACAAGTCATGTACATTGAGCCCAAGGAATATGATCCAATATAGGTTTTTAAAATCATTTTAAAATACTTTTAGAAAACCTTGGTGAAGTCTATCTTTTTATAGCAATCACCATTGATGAAGTTGATACAAAGTGAGCTAAAACATTGAAGTTTTTCTTCACTTTTGAATTTTGTATCAATTTCAATATTTTATGGGTAAAATATTTTTTTATCATTTTTCACCCATTGTATTGGTCATAAGTATTATATGTATGAATTTCATTGATTTTTTGATATACGTATAATTATTTATGAATTTTCAAAATCCATTTTTGATAACTGAAATTCAGAAATTTTAGTTATCAGTCGACTGCCCTTGGTGGCAGTCGACTGATGGACACGATAGTCGACTGATCTTTGATAGAGTCGACTGCTAGGCTGATTTCGAGAAAAACAAGGTTGTTTATCCCATTTTCAGCCATGGTAAAGTTCCCTAACCACTTCTAACCCTAGGATATACTTTGGAAAGCATTATAAAGGGTGAAAATCCATTGGATATGGATTAGGAGAGGTGTTAGGATGATGTATCAAATTTAAGGTGTGGAGAGTTCATGTTTGAACTTTGAACCTTATTTTTGATGGTTTAGAGTTCCTATTGGCTTAGGGACTTACCAAGGACATTGTTGGTGCAATAGTCAAGGGGGAGCAAGCCTTTAGGGGGAGGTATCCATCATGGGATGATGGATGGTATTTTTCCTCATGAAGGGGAAAAAGGGATTTTGAGATACCCAATTTGGAAATTGGGAGAGTGTATAGGATTGCCTCTCTTAAGTGATATGAGACTTATCACTAGGAAGATGGTAGACATCCTAAGTATTTTTGGACAAATGGGGGGATTGTAAGATCTCATTGGGACATGAGACATTGACCTCCTTGGAGAGAACCTTTTTGATGTATGTTAAAAAGGAGGAGAAAGTGAAATTACCAATTTGGAATAATTGGTAAGGGAATTTGAGTTAGTGTTCTAAATCAAAGGTATGTGTTTTTATCAAACATCAAAAAGGGAGAGATTATTGGTGCAATCAGCCCAGGTCATGATTGACCGGACTCGAGTTTGACTCGAGCGATGTTTTGATGTTTGACATGGAAGTTTGATATCGATGTTTAACATTGATGTCTGATAATGTTTTGGGGAGATTGTTGGCACAATCGACCCAGGTCATGATTAACCGGACTCGAGTTTGACTCGAGGGGGATTTTGATGGTTGACTAGAGTTGACCATGTGATGGAAAGTTCAAGTCTTGAGTACTTGTCATGTAAAGTCCAAGCATGGGTCTTGGCAAGGAAAAGTCCAAGCATGGGTCTTGGCATGGAAAGTCCAACATGGGTTGGCAAGGGAAAGTCCAAGATTGAGTCTTGGCATTTGAGAAGTCCAAAGGGTTAGATATTAGCCGTGTAAAGTCCAAGCGTGAGTCTTGGCAGCATAAGTCAAATGGTTGGCGACAAAAAGTCCAAGTGGAGTCTTGGCTGTGTAAGTCCAATGTGCCTTGGCGGTGTAGACACTGTTAGCATGACATAGCCGATGGAAGCACCTGAAGGCTAGCGTATGGATGAAGAAGTCATGGATGACTTGGAGGGATCCGATAGGCATGAGGTTGACGGAGGTGGCTAGAAGGCTTAAGTCTAGGCTACGGGTGGTCTAGCAAGTGTGGGGGCACCATACTTGGGTTAAACCTCATGTTTGAGGTTAAAACCTCATGTTTGAGGTGTGTCAGTCGACTGGTGCCATATGACAGTCAACTGGTGTGAGTCAACTAGGGTTTGACTGTGGGAAGTGTCCCAGCAGTCACCTTCCAGAGGTGGGCAATCGACTGTTGGCTCGCTCAGTCGACTGATCAGGTGATCAGTCGACTGGTGCTCGAGAATTCCAGCACAGAATGGAGTCAAGACTCGACTGCGGGGCTTAGCAGTCGAGTGAAGGCTCCATCAGTCGACTGATGGGTATGATCAGTCGACTGATAATGGATCCGTTGGATTTTTCCAGCGTGGATCTAGCTGTTGTCTCATGACAACAGTGGCATCAATCGACTGATGGTCTCGAGCAGTCGACTGATAGGCGATTTCCAACCCAGGCAGCAACTTTAAATGGAGCTCTTGGAGGAGGAAATCACAACCAGTTCTTTAGCTACTTTGGGGCGATTTGTTCCTACAAATCAGGGTCTCCAAGGCTATTCTTCAAGCAACCAAGATCAAGCAATCCAAAGGTCTTTGTAAAGTGGTTTTTCTTTACTTGCATTGTTTTTCATACTTGTATTAGCTTGTATCTTTCGTAATACTTAGTGTAATCATTGTAAGGGGTTTATCTGCCTCCGACTTGTGTCGAGAAGGAGTGTTTATTAGTGGTGTGTGATTGGCATTGCTAGAGCTCTTTAGAGCTCGATCCATGGAGTAGGAACCTTTCGGTTCCGAACCACGTTATATGATTGTGTAATTGTGTGCTTGTATTTTTTATTGCTTTATTTCCGCTGCGCTAACACAATTTGTAGACAAGCACGCAATGAATTCCATCGAGATGCTTCGAAATGAGCTATTCACCCCCTCTCTAGTGGTCACCATTACCTCTACTGTCGTGACATGTAGATGTATGCCATGCCATGTAGATAATAGTTATTTGCATCCAAAGAGAATGTGACATTAAAACCCTAACACAATATTAAAGCCTACACCTTCCATTAATATGGTTAGAACCAGAGTTCTTTTTCTTGTTTGGGTTGTTGGACTCTCTCCATGCCCGACTCGAACCTAAACATATTCAAACCATTAAATAGTTTAATACTAATATGGTAAGAGTCAGAGGTCAATCATTAGCTTTGGTTCTTGGACTCTCTCCAAGCCAGGGTACTTGGTTGAATGCACTCTAACTATATTAAAACTATTTCTCGATTAATGGGTTGGCTTTAACCTGGAGCATTGGCTTGTTGGACTCTCTCCAAGGTCGATGGAAGGAAGGTGAAGTTGGGTGCTATGCATATGATGCATACTTGTTAATGAGTTAACAACCCGATATATGTGTGAACATTACATTAGTTGATAGCACATTGTGATAGTTGCATATATGTGATATGCAATCGGTATACTTGATACCAACCATTGTAGCTATGAATGGCTTGTTGAACTCTCTCAAAGGTTGTTCATATCTATGTTGGATATCAGCCCATTCGGAGATGGACCTACGATCTCCCGAAGTGATTTTGGGGTTTTAAAATTTGAAAAATGAATTGGATTTGTAAATGTATGTTGATGCATTTTCTCATCTTTCTCATATATGCTCGATTTTGTATTTCTATGTTAATCGATTGATCATGACGTCTTTGAATTTGTGCTCTATTTTAAATTCGAATAAATTGACTAGGCCGAACTTCTTGGACTGACTTAGAAACTTGAGAATTATTCTCAAGGCTGAAAAGCTTGTGTATGTCCTCGAAGTGCCTCTTCCCGCCCGTCCTAGTGATGAATCAACTCCGGACCAATTGTTGGCCCATTAGAAACATGTGAGTGATTCTGAACTATTGAGATGCATTATGCTAGCCGTGATGGTACCCGAGCTATGGAAGCAGCATGAGCATATGGATGCTCATACCATAGTCTTTCATCTTTATGAGTTGTTTGATGAGCAAGTGAGATCCAAAAGGTTCGAAGTCTCCAAGCTCCTCTTCACCTCTGAGATGCAAGAAGGTTCATCTGTGGTACTGCTCAATATGATGAAGACTGTGGAGCCTTCTGTGAAGCATGAGTAGGGGACGGTGTTGTTAGTTGATTCCTCAAAGAAAGGTTCTAGGAGGAAATTAAAGAAATAGCACAAGGGGAAGAAGAAGGCAGAACCAGCTCAAAAGGACACTTGGCATCATTGTGGCAAGGAGGGTCATCGATGAAGAAATTGCAAGATTTATTTTGAGTCTGTGAAGAAGAATAAGACATCTGATGCCCCATCTTTTTCAGATATCTTTGTTATTGATTGTCATTCTATTTCCTCAGACACTTGGGTATTGGATACTGGGTGTGGCTCATATATATGTAATGACATACATGGGCTAAGGAATAGAAGAAGACTCGTCAAAGGAGAATCAAATTTATGTGTTGGGAATGGACTAAAGGTTGTTACACTCACCATCGGAACGTATTTGTTGTAACTCCCTACAGGACTTATCTTAGAACTGGACAATTGCTTTTATGTTCCTTCATTGATAAAGAACATCATTTTTATTTCTTGTTTGAATAGAAATGGGTACCATTTAACTTTTAGTAACAATTGTTGTTACATAACTTTGAATGACATTCTTTATGGGATTGGAACGTAATGGTATTTATACGTTGGACGTATCCAGTGACATTTTCAATATCAAAGCGAGCAACAAGAGTGCTCGAAAAGATAATCAATTAGACTCCTACATGTGGCATTGTCGTCTTGGCCATGTGAGCAAGAAATGCATATCCGAATTACACTGATGTGGAATTCTGGAATCGTTTGAATTATATTCATACGATACATGTGAATCATGCTTAAAAGGAAAGATGACTAAGTTACCTTTTACGGGAAAAGGTGAACTGGTGGGAGAGTTACTTGGTCTAATATATACTGATGTATGCGGACCTATGTCAACTCAAGCTCTAGGAGGCTATAGCTACTTCATTACCTTCACCGATGATCACTCATGGTTTGGGTATGTGTTCTTGATGAAACACAAGTCTAAAGCCTTTGAAGGGTTCAAAGAATTCAGAAATGAATTAGAGCAACAACTTGGCAAGAGTATTAAAATACTTCGATCGGACCGAGGTGATGAATACTTTAGTCAAAAGTTTCTAGAATATCTAAGGGACAATGGTATATTGTCTCAATGGACTTCGTCGTATACACCACAGCATAATGGTGTATCTATGTGTTGGCAATGTGCTAGCCCTCGGAATGCTCATCGGCTCCCATGTCCCCGGATTAAAATTTTCACTAATGAAAACTAATCCGAATGGGATGAGTTTCCCAAGAACAACCAATTCATCGTCGTGCTAACGACTTGAGCGATCGCTTGAACAAACTAGTTGTTCAAGTGACCAAGCTCTTCTAGTCGGTTAGCCACGGAAGAGACGACGGACGGATCGCCGGTTTTTGTGTTTATCTTCGGGGTCCATGATTATACAAATACATGCAAATATAAACTAGTATAATCAACATATACAAACATAAAAACATAAGCTAGCATATCAATAAGAACATGTAATGAACAATAATAAAAGTTATAAAACTTTTATACCTCTTGATCTTCTATCATATGTCCTAACCTCCTTGTAGACTTCGTGTGGGCGAAGATCCTCCAGAAGTTGAAGCTTCCTAGATCTTCTTCAATCCAAAGAAAGAAGAACTCTCTTTCCCTTCTTGCTTGAGTCAACCACCAATCCGCAAAGGATTGATGTCGCCGGCCCCAAGAATAAAGAGAACAAAATGGAAACCACCAAGGAACCAAACTAGGGACAAACCCTAGCTTCTAGTGTCGCCGGCCAAGATGGAATGAAGAGGAGAAGAGGAATACATTGGGCGCCAGCCAAGGTGGAGGGAATAGAGGAAGGAGCCGGCCACACCCTAGGAAGAAGAAGAGCTCCTCTCCTATAGATGCCGCCCACCTTCTTGCAAACCCTAGCCGCCCAACCATAGGAGCCAAACCCTAATTAGGGTTTCCTCCTTAGGCTTTCTTGCCGCCCAACCAAGGTGGAGAGAAGAGATCTAGGAGCCGACCACCTTCTAGGAAGAAGAAGAGATCCTCCTCAAGTTGCCGCCCACTCTTCCTTCCAAACCTAGCCGCCCAACCAAAGAGCCAAACCCTAATCCAATTAGGGTTTCCTCCTTAGGGTTTCTTGCCGCCCAAGCAATGCTAGGCAAAACCCTAATCTCCTTAGCATCCAGCATCCATCATCCAACATCAACCTTTGCCGCCCACCCTAAGCCACCCTTTTATAGAGTTAGGGATAGGCCTTGGTTTAATCTCCACCGTCGGTTCTAGGGTTTTAATCTCAACCGTCGGATCTAGGGTTTCATCCCAACCGTCGGATCTAGGGATTTAATCTCAACCGTCGGTTCTAGGGATTTAATCCCAACCGTCGGTTCTAGGGATCTAGGAAGTTCCTGAACCACACAGCTTCTTTGGCCGCCACAGGGGCTGCCACATACTCAGCTTCCATGGTGGAGTCCGCCACACATTTCTTCTTGACACTCCTCCATACTATGGCTCCACCTTCAAAAGTAAACACAAACCCCGAGGTAGACTTACTGTTATCCCTATCTGATTGGAAATCGCAATCCATGCAACCCACAGGGAGTAATTGGTCTGCCCGGTAAACTTGCATATAATCCCTAGTCCTTCTCAGGCACTACAATATATGCTTTTACCGCAGTCCAATGTCCCTGTCCTGGATTACTCTGATATCTGCTAACCATGCCCACGGCAAAGCAGATATCTTGTCTCGTACATAGCATACATGAGGCTTCCTACTGCCGAAGCATAAGGAACCGCCTTCAGCTCCTTTATCACCTCAGATGATCTAGGACACATCTCCTTAGATAAAGGAACTCCATACCTGAAAGGTAGAAAACCCTTCTTGGAGTTCTGCATGCTAAAATGATCCAAAATCATGTCTATGTATGAAGCTTGGGATAAGCACAACAACCTTGATCCCAAGGTTGTGACCCACTTCTCCCAAGTCCTTCAAAACTCTTTGGACAACCATACCCTTACGTCTGATAACACTCTGATATTGTTGCCAACTACCAAAATATTATCTACGTATAGTACAAGAAATACCACTACATTTCCGTCACATCTCTTGTATACACAAGACTCATCCAGACTTTGAATAAATCCATAAGACTGATTTACCTCCTCAAAGCGGATGTTCCAAGACCTCGAAGCTTGCTTCAATCCATAAATGGACCGATTAAGCTTACATACAAGATGCTCTTTGCCCTTAGAAATGAATCCCTCTGGTCGCTTCATTTGGATGTTTTCCTCAAGACTTCCATTAAAAAAAGCTGTCTTGACATCCATGTGCCACACCTCATAATCCATATGAGCTGCTGTGTATAAGAGCTCCCAGACCTGACTTGAATCCATGGATTCAATCTCAGTATTCATTGCACTTTGCCAAGATGTTGTATCTATATCTTGGATTGCCTCATCGTATGTCTAGGGATCAAGTTCATGTTTGCTAGGGACCAAATCAGAAGATTCACCCAAGAACATGAATCAATAAGGTTGTCTAACAACCCTCCCACTACGACGAGGTATCATCTACGTATCCTCTATGACACGCGGTGCAGTGACATGTGGTATATCCTCTTGTACCGGTGGTACTAAAGAAGTGACTTCCCTTTTAAATCCTCCAGAACAATTTTACCCTTGGGCTTGTGGCTCATCACATAGTCTTCCTCTAGAAATCTAGCGTTCATGTTAACGATCACCCTCTGATCTCTAGGACTATAAAACAATCCACCCTTCGTTCCCCTGGGATAGCCAATGAACATGCGTATACATGCGAGTTTCCAACTTACGATGTCGCCTTGACATGTGTTGGACTCCCATATCTGAATATGTCTTAGACTAGGCTTTCGCCCAGTCCACAATTCTGTGGGAGTAGAAGGCACTGATTTAGATGAAACCAGGTTCAGAATGTATACCGTCGTATCTATAGCATACCCCCAGAACGAATCTGGCAAGTCAGAATAACTCATCATCGATCTAACCATCTCTATAAGAGTCCTATTCCTTCGCTCTGCTACACCGTTCTGCTGGGGTGTGCCAAGTGCAGTCAATTGGGATTGAATCCCAGCCTCTGATAAGTAGTTCCTAAACTCTCCCAAGAGGTACTCACCACCACGATCAGATCGTAGTGTCATTCGTATCTTGAACAATCATCTATGAAAAAGATGAAATGTTCAAAACTACCTCTTGTCTGGATAGACATAGGACCATACGAATCAGAATGAACCAATTCCAACACATCTTTGTATCTATACCCCTTGGCCTTGAGAGGCCTCTTGGTCATCATACCCTCCAAGCAAGATTCACAGGTTGGGAGATCCTCCACCACTAATGAACCCAAAGGTCCATCAGCTATCAACCTATTGAATTATGCTTAGGTTAATGTGACCAAACCTAAGATGCCAAAAGATATGTTTGGTTCATTTTCGAAGGTTCTTTTCTCTTATCGGAATTAGAAGATGAGTTAATAACTGTAGGAGCTTGTGGTTCAAGTTATAAATTTCCTATCTATGTACCTGAATAGATAATGTCCCTATTCCTTTTATAACAAATCTGTCATAAAAAGAAATAGATTATCCATCCATAAACAATTTAGAAACCGAAATCAATTCTTTCTAAATAAGGGTACATAAAGGAAATTCTTAAGAACCAAAACCTTTATTTTTCTCAAAAGATAAATAAAACATCTCCCACTGCAATAGCCGCCATCTTTAAGGCATTGCCCAAGTAAATGGTAATATCCCCTTTAGCTAGTCGTCGGGTTTCCTGGAACCCCTGCAAAGTATTGCAGACATGATTAGTGGCTCTCGTATCTACACACCAGGTGCCTGTAGATAACACCGCTAACCATGTTTCAATGACTAGACCAAAGGATATACTTTTGTTCTGCTTTGGATTGGGACAGTCCTCCTTCCAATGTTCATCCTGCTTGTAAGTGAAGTACTTGCCTTTCGACTTCTTCACTCCTCCCTGATATTCTCCCACCACATTTTCTCCACCTTGTTTCTCCTTCTTCTTGCCTTTCATCTTAGAAGTAGAAACCTTTTGGAGAAACCATGGCTTGAGGATACTCTTCGAAGAGTGCATACATGTACTTCCTAGCAAATAAGACAATATCTAGATTCTTTTCCAATCAACATTATTTGGGTATAGTAAGTTTATTTCCTTTAGTATCACAATAAGTGGACTCAAAGTCATTTTGAAAATCCTAAGAATCACATAGATCATTACTTTAGATTTCAAAAATTATTGATTCCTCAAAACAATAAAATTCCGAAATCAACCAACACCTCAAAACACTGAGAATATCGCATGCCACGATAGTGTGGACGTATACGAATTCTACATTTGTAAGAGGAGGTTTTACCCATTAATTTTATTATCTTGTCAACCTTACTTTTTGACAAATAAAATTAATAGTTGGTTCCTTTTTGGCCCTACAAATAAAAGCAGTGACTCCGATGGGGAGGATACTTTTTATTTGCATCTAAGTGTGTACCATTACACGATACTAAGGGAATTATCTCGGATTATGTGCCTTACCGATGGGGAAGTACACACGCTCCTAAATAATTTCCTATAACCATTATTTGACCTAGTGATCTACAAACAAACTCATCCGATGGGGAGGAAGGCACTCAGAGCCGACGCGCAAGTTTGTTGCCTCACACGTCAAATTGTAATGGAGGCCGCGGGAATTAATTAAAATATCCCTCTCCCACTTAGTAAATTGAAAATGAGGAATTTTCAAGCACACACAACATGCATATAAAACAAATCAGCAATAAATATGGAAAAATCAGAATTTTTCCAACTATTATGGCATTGTTCTCCAATATGCATCCCGTCGTGTCGCCACCTCGTCCGCTCCTCCTACGCCATGTACGAGCCATCCGGAGATCCGAGCCAAGAATAAAACCTATTTTATTTTACATCCATCGATCCTATACTCCACGAGGGAGTGTACATGAAATCTAGATCGAAAGTAAAATAAAGTAAAGAGTGGCTAAACAATGTCGTATTCAATTACAAAAATTAAATACTAATTTAGCCTCGTCAACCCCAAGGATTCAAATAATATACAATCACACACACATGCAATCACATACACACATATATAGCCATAATAGTTGGATCTTATGCCTGCAACCAAAAAGTTAGCCTACGCACATCCTACTTTTATCCGACATACACAATATATGATAAGTGCGTGAAAGTAACCGAATCCAAAACACACAAAACCGGAAACCGTGGCTCTGATACCATTTGTTGGCAATGTGCTAGCCCTCGGAATGCTCATCGGCTCCCATGTCCCCGGATTAAAATGTTCACTAATGAAAACTAATTCGGATGGGATGAGTTTCCTAAGCACAACAAATTCGTTATCGTGCTAACGACTTGAGCGATCGCTTGAACAAACTAGTTGTTCAAGCAACCAAGCTCTTCTAGTCGGTTAGCCGCGGAAGAGACGATGGACGGATCGCCGGTTTTTGTGTTTATCTTCGGGGTCCATGATTATACAAATACATGCAAATGTAAACTAGTATAATGAACATATACTAACATAAAGAACATAAGCTAGCATATCAATAAGAACATGTAAAGAACAATAATAAAAGTTGTAAAACTTTTATACCTCTTGATCTTCTATCGTATGTCCTAACCTCCTTGTAGACTTCGTGTGGGCGAAGATCCTCCAGAAGTTGAAGCTTCCTAGATCTTCTTCAATCCAAAGAAAGAAGAACTCTCTTTCCCTTCTTGCTTGAGTCAACCACCAATCCGCAAAGGATTGATGTCGCCGGCCCCAAGAATAAAGAGAACAAAATGGAAACCACCAAGGAACCAAACTAGGGACAAACCCTAGCTTCTAGTGCCGCCGGCCAAGATGGAATGAAGAGGAGAAGAGGAATACATTGGGCGCCGGCCAAGGTGGAGGGAATAGAGGAAGGATCCGGCCACACTTTAGGAAGAAGAAGAGCTCCTCTCCTATAGATGTCGCCCACCTTCTTGTAAACCCTAGCCGCCCAACCATAGGAGCCAAACCCTAATTAGGGTTTCCTCCTTAGGCTTTCTTGCCGCCCAACCAGAGTGGAGAGAAGAGATCTAGGAGCTGGCCACCTTCTAGGAAGAAGAAGAGATCCTCCTCAAGTTGCCGCCCACTCTTCCTTCCAAACCTAGCCGCCCAACCAAAGAGCCAAACCCTAATCCAATTAGGGTTTCCTCCTTAGGGTTTCTTGCCGCCCAAGCAATGCTAGGAAAAACCCTGATCTCCTTAGCATCAAGCATCCATCATCTAACATCAACCTTTGCCGCCCACCCTAAGCCACCCTTTTATAGAGTTAGGGATAGGCCTTGGTTTAATCTCCACTGTCGGTTCTAGGGTTTTAATCTCAACCGTCGGATCTAGGGTTTCATCCCAACCGTCGAATCTAGGGATTTAATCTCAACCATCGATTCTAGGGATTTAATCCCAACCGTCGGATCTAGGGATTTAATCTCAACCGTCGGTTCTAGGGATTTAATCCCAACCGTCGGATCTAGAGATTTAATCTCAACCGTCGGTTCTAGGGATTTAATCCCAACCGTCGGATCTAGAGATTTGTTTTCCATCATTTGATCTAGACTTCATGAGGTTTATATTAGGCTACGATAGGGACCATGAGGAGGAGTTGGATCTTGGCCACCTGATGGATCGGAACCACACAAACTTGATCCATCAATGATGTTCCATTCCACTAGAGGATCATCATTGAATTACCTCACCAATCCCCATAAATTAATATGGGCTCCAAATATTATTTGTACATCCATCTCCCCGTGTTTAAGATATCGAATGTCCGTCAATTAATTGATTTACTGACCATCAATTAATTAACATCTAATTCCTCGAGTAGTACCACTCAACCTTATCATCATGTTGACTAAGTCAACCTGCAGGGTTTACATGATGAACCTTATGAGCTCCTCAAGGGGACATCATCAACCTAATATATAGGACACGGTTTCCTCCTATAATCATCGGTACACCATGTAAATAATATCATTTCTCAACTTACCAGGCATATTGATTTAATCCATCTAAATCTCACCCATTGGTAAATCAAAGAAATAAATACTAAGTACATGTGCCCGTTATTATATTGGGATTAAGAGCATGTACAACATAATATCTGAGGTCCGATTCAATTATGTAGTCAGCAATAAATTAAATCACCTCTATGTCGGTCCTGCTCAATACACCTAAGTGTACTAGTGTAACTCTATGTTCAAGACAAAACAATACCAAGCTACACTATAACCATGCCAATGGTTTGTCCAAAACCATGTTGGTTGTGAGCCTCTACTTATACTCTACAAGGGACTGATAACATGATCTTCTGTGCCACACCCAAGCACCATGTTATCTACAATATAAAGTATTAGACAATATGCACATATATAAATAAAGTGCAAACGATGATCATGTGATTCTTATTTCAAAATAAAGATGTTCATACAAAAGAGCTAGGCTTTCAGTATACATCCCAACACTATGAGGAAAAAAAGAACCTTATTGGACATGGTTAGGTCGATGATGAATCATGCGAATCTTCCCAAGTCCTTTTGAGGCTATGCACTTCAGACAACTGTTTACTTGCTAAACATAATGATAATCAAGGTAGTCTCCACTACTCCATATGAGATATGGAATAGTAAGAAACCTCTTGTATCTTACTTGAAGATATGGGGTTGTCCTGCTTATGTGAAGCAAACTGTATCAGATAAACTGGATGCTAAGTCTGATAAATGTCTATTTATTGGATGCCCTAAGGAAACGAGGGATTACCAATTCTATCATCCTATGGAACAAAAGGTGTTTGTTTCAAAACATGCTTTGTTTCTAGAGAAAGAGTTTCTCTTGCAAGAAAATAATTGGAGTGTCGTTGAGCTTAAGGAGGCTCAAGAGACTCCAATAGACATTGATGAGATACCTGGTGAAGCACCACAACCGATAACTCATAGTGATGAGCCATCGACTGGACCTATTGTGACACCACATCTTTGTAGATCTGGTAGAACACGCAACATTCCTGACAGATATGGATTTCTCGTAAGTGAATCGAACGACGTGTTACTCATTTATGATAAGGAGCCTACGAGTTATGAAGAAGTTTTGAAAAGTTTAGAAAGGGATAAATGGCTTAACGCCATGAAGTCGGAAATGGATTCCATGTATGAAAATCAAGTTTTGAACTTGGTTGACCCATCTGAAGGTATAAAGCCTATAGGGTGCAAGTGGATTTTCAAGAAGAAAATCGACATGGATGGTAATGTGATTACCTATAAGGCTAGACTGGCGGCGAAAGAATATCATCAAAAGCAAGGTGTTGATTATGACGAGACCTATTCACCTGTTGGTATGCTTAAATCCATTCGGATGCTCCTGGCCATAGCGGCTCATTATGATTATGAGATATAGCAGATGGATGTGAAAACAACTTTCCTTAATGGAAACCTACTCGAGGACGTGTATATGATGTAACCTGAGGGTTTCACATCGGTTGATAAAACTAAAGTATGTAAATTGTGACGGTCCATATATGGATTGAAGCAAGCATCCAGGAGTTGAAATATCCGTTTTGATGAGACAATTAAAAGGTTTGATTTCTTACAACATCCAGACGAACCTTGTGTGTACAAGAAGGTTAGTGGGAGTGCAGTTGTGTTCCTAATATTGTATGTTGATGACATATCACTTATAGGAAATGATGTTTCTATCTTACAGTCAATTAAAATTTGGTTGTCCAAGACGTTCTCCACGAAAGACATGGGAGAAGAAACCTACGTCCTTGGGATTAAGATCTATAGGGATATATCGAATCGGTTGCTTGGTCTTTCGCAGTCCACATATATAGACTGAGTGCTAAAGAGGTTTAGCATGTTGAAATCGAAGAAAGGTTTCCTACCCATCAGGCATGGGATACACCTTTCGAAGTTTATGTGTCCATGCACAAAAGACGAGAGGATTTTCATGAGTAAGATTCCCTATGCATCCACAATAGGATCTATCTTGTATGATATGTTATGTACGAGGCCCAATGTGTCGAATGCTCTCAGTGTCACGAGCAGATATCAGTCTGATCCAGGAATAAATCATTGGGCAGCTGTTAAGACAATCCTTAAGTACTTAAGAAGAACTATGGATGTGTTCCTAATATATGGAGAAGGAGATATGGTAATATGGGGGTATATGGATGGCAACATCCAAACAAACAAGGATGATTCTAGGTCTCAGTCTGATTATGTATTTACCTTGAATGGAGGCACAATAAGTTGGAAAGGATCTAAGCAAGACACTATAGCGGATTCTTCCACTAAGGCAGAATACATTGCAGCTTAGGAAGCAGCAAAGGAAGCGGTTTGGATCAAGAAGTTCATCCCAGAGCTTGATGTGGTCTCATCAATGATCCAAACATGTGCTTCATCGCTATCATTTGATTAGAGAGATCATATGTAGAAAGAAAATACAAATCGAGAAGATTCCCACTGAAAAGAACTTAGTGGATCCTTTAACTAAGGCCTTACCTCAAAGTAAATTTGAGGGTCTTGTTAGAGCTTATGGTATTGGATACTGTGGCGATTGACATTAGGCCAAGTGGTAGTTTGTTAGTTATATATATGAGAGGTGTCCTAAGGCAATCGCCTTATGTTTAAACCATTTATATGATAAATGAATATTCACTATTTGAGTATACATGTTTTCATATATTTGATTAGATCTTAAACTCATTTATTGAATGTCCACAATATGATTCACAGCATGAGAGAATTTGTGATTGGATCACAACTAGTGAGTATCTCTACATGTGTAATTGTGATGTATTGGAATTAAGCCTAGTCGATGAATTGATGGATTTGGACACGATCAATTCTATCGAGACTAGCATGAGGTATACTCCTTGGTGTATTCAAGCAGCTGGTTCTCACTGGCTAGAGACATTGTGATGTCCGGAGTTAATTGTGGATGCTAGTTATGGTAACTAGTTCGTTGGAGTGACAAGCCGTAAGACGTCATATAGTTCTCTGTATATATGGATATGTCAATAAAGTTCTAACTGCAGCTTAAGTGCGATGTTCCTTTGACTTGTGGTATTCAAGTCATCTTAGTCATGAAGACTTATGCTTTGACATCTTAAGAAAGCATCTCTGAAGAGATGTGGACCCGGGATGATTGGGTATAAGTCAAAGTGGTTGAAGGTGTTTGAATAGCATATAAAGGATTCACCACTCAGTGCGAGGAGATGTATACCCATGGCCTCTCGTCGGATTGTTACTAAAATCTTTGGCCAAAGCATTAAATGTTTAGAGTATGGTACTCTTGGATACATGTGCAGTAACTAGAATCCGTAGGACGAGAAAATGATACTTGAGCTAGATGTGATGTAGTCGACCTAGTGGGGACTGACACTATAGACCATGTCCTGAACCAAAGGGGTATAAGATGAATGAAGGGAATGGGGCTGATTCATTGTAGCTGTTGAAGGGTTTCAGAAATGGTTCTGGAATCAATCGTTGATTTTCTGGTTAATTGGGGATCATGATGTACTACTAGGTGGCACTCTTGATCATTCTATAATTAATGGTTAATTATAGATGACCAACATAAATCGGGAACCTATATGGTCACACACACAACGTGCGTAATGCGAATGATTTAAAATGAGCTTGAGAATGAGATTCTCAGATCGAGAGAAACTATATTTGGTTGGACCAAACAAGGAGTGAGCATGAAATTATTTTTGTTACAATGGAAGCATGGATGGACCGAGTCTTATGAAGACATGATGGATGAACCAAATTGGTTTGGTTCTAATCCAATGGTGGAGAATAAACCAAAGGGGTTTGGTTTGTTTTAAACGAATGAACCAAAGTTGGTTCGGTTCATTTTAACTTAAAATAGACCAACTCAGTTTGGTTTATTTTAACTTAAGTTATTGAAGCAGGTTAACGGGTTTTGGTTATGAACGAATAACTCTAAGGAGAAGGTTTCTTAATGGTTAAGAAACACGCGCTCTATAAAAGTGCGGCTAGATGTTTGGAGAGCCCTAACTTTTATTTTTGGAAAACTCTCATCCTCTCATCTCCCTCTCTTCTCCTTGCCACCGCCCAAGGAAGCCAACCCAGCTTTTGTGCCACCATCCACCCTAGCTGCTGGCGTCCAGCTACTGCCAGCCCCTCCTCCTACGACCCTCCGATGATCGACCTTGGCTCCGGTGACCAATGATCAGTCGACCATCTTTTTTGGCTGGCGCCATGTCCTCCACCAAGCTGTCCAATTTTTGGACAGCTTGTTTCCTTATTATCGGAGAATCATTTGGATGGAATTTGGAGCTCCATAAGTGACTTCCTTACCGAGGACTCGATGTCTGGTAATCCTCATAGGTGGAGGACCAAGGATTCATCAATCGGTTGACGAATACCTCTCCGGAGAAGCAAGTTTTAGGGACTCATTTTTGAATCCGAATTTTGATTCAGATTGTGATCTTCTCTTGATCACATCGTCTTCGACACGAGGCTAGTGATTCCTACAAAGACGAGGCTCATAGCTTGACGAAGCTATCCCGACGGTACTCGGTGTGGATTCAGATAGAGGCAATTCTAGCGAGTGTTGCTCCGGTTGATGTCATTCTCGCTGCACGTGATATGTCAGGTATAACTAGCGTAATTTCCTTTTATTGCAAAATTTGAAACTGCGATTATATCTACACATGTTGTACTATGAATGCGTGTGGTGTGTGTGTTGTAATAAATTAGATTTATTTATTTTTAATTCTTCTGCTGTGCACATGTTTACAAAATATGTTCGAACACACACTCATCGCGGTGCTGGAACCCCAATAGGAATCATGCAGCATGTAGCCACACGCCCTGGTCGTGGCCCCTTCTGCGTGTAGCCACACGCCCTGGTCGTGGCCCCTTCTATGTCCAGCTGCAAAATATCCTTCTTTTTCTATTAAAGTGCACCATTTTCCCCATGAAATGTTATCCTGCAGACAAAAGTACAAAGAGCAGATATCATAACCTGAAAATAGGAAATGCATACAAAACAAAGTAAAATATGCATGAAATAAACATAAAATCTAATGAGATGTGAGCGAAAATTACACCTAAAACCCTATATGTTTTCCAAGGAATTGTCCACTGAAGTCTAGCTGACTAAGTATGGTCCAGTCGACTGGATACACAGTTGCCATAATTAGCTGGTGATCGATCGAAGATCTGGCAACCTAGATAGAAAGAGTTCCAGTCGACTGGGGAGTTCCAGTCGATTGGAACGGAAAACATCCTGATGCGGAGTCAGGTGACCTGGAGTCAACTGGAACATGTCCAGTCGATTGGGAAGGCCGAAGTATCATATCGACGGGCTGATGTGGAGTCGACTGGAGGGCATTCCAGTCGATTGGAAATGGATTATAAAAGAAATGCATGACCAGGTTCGAAAATAATTGATCTACTATGTCCAAGTTCTGTCTCGTGTGTTTCTCATCTACAAGAGCTTCATCACGCTGCAACACCACAACTCTGACACTCCGAGTTCAGGTTAAGAATAAATTACCGTAAAATTTCTCTCCGGTAGATGACTCAGGTAAGTTGTTAGAACTAGAGAAATGCACCGCGGACGTTAGAAAACGAGCTCAAGCCAATTACAAGGCCCTTAACACCTTGTAATGCAGACTTACCAAAGAAGAGCTCAATAGAGTCGGTCCCTTTGAAAACTCCAAGGAATTATGGGACAAGTTAATTGAATTACATGAAGGCACCAATGATACTAGAATTATGGGACAAGCTAAATGAGATATGTTACTTAACAAACTCTTTAATTGTAAAATGAATGAAAATGAAAATGCTAGTCAACTCCACACGAGAATAAAAGATATATTGAATGGACTTCATTTAATAGGACATCAAATAGAAAAAAGGGATGTAATTAGATGTACACTCAAGGAATTCCCGAGGAACGCCTTAATGACATCCATTGTCGATGCCTATAAGGTCTCCAGAGACATTTCTTTAATTAAATTAGATGAACTATTTTGCAAACTCGAACTACACGAACAAGCTAACTCGGGTCAAACCAACATTGATATTTCTTTAGTGGCAGGTTTGACTATAAAGGAAAGAAAAACAAAAAGTGAGTCCGAAGACGAGTCAGAGTCGGACCTAAATGGAGAGAAAGAAATCGTAAACATGGTCCGAAAAATGTTCAACTGAAGGAAAAGATTTACGAAAAAGGATGCCAAAAAGGTCGTAGACAATAAGCCAACACAGAGATCAGAAGTAACATGTTACGAGTGCAACGGAAAGGGTCACTACAAATCAGAATGCACAAATCTAAAAAAGGAAGAAAAACCTAAAAAAGAAAAGAAGAAGAAAGCACTTAAGGCAACTTGGGACGAATTGTCCTCAGAAAAGTCAGACGCAAAAGAGACAAAGAGAAGCTTCGTGGCATTCATGTTCGAATCAAACTCTAGAGTCGAATCAAGTTCCGAGTATGAGTCTGAGAGAAGCCACGGATCTGCATCCGTTTTCGAACGACTAGATGAGGTAACTTCTCCTTTAGAAGATAAACTTTACAACATAATTGCATGCCTAGGTAGGAAAATAACTAAGTCTGAGAACTGAGTAGACTCACTCCTTAAGGAAGTTCAAGTACATAAGGAGTAAGTAAACTCGAAGATTTCAACTTGCCAATTTGATGACAGAGACTCAACTCAAGTTGCAAAGCTTGAGGAAGAGAACTCGGGCCTAAAAAGGCAAGTATGAGATCTTACCGGAATGTTGGAAAGGTTCACCTCGGGTTCCAAGTATCTAAACATGATGTTTGGATCTCAGCGAACTATTTACAAAATGTCCGGACTTGAACACAAAGCTAAACCCTCATATAAATCATATATGTCATTACTTAGCCGAAACGCTAAGAATCGAGTCCAAGCATGGGTTCCTAAGACTAGCTTAGTCAACCAAGTTGGACCAAATTAATTTATGGTTCCCAAGAGTCAAGTTCACTTAGTGAACAAAACTCAACCAAGTTATCACTTAGGGGGAGCAAATACTTTGCTTGTTTCTTTATTTAGTTAAATTCTTGCATGTTTTAGTTTACTTTACTTGCTTAATTTAGAATGGACTAGATAGGAAACAAAGTATTTTAAACTTGAACAACCTAGTATTAAGACGAAAAGAACTGATAGTAAGTTAGGGAAGCTATTCGAAGTGCATGTCTAGGAAGTGGTCCATCCGATATCCAAGAAAGTCATATGCCTCACCACGACCTAGTGCACTAAGTCGAGTGGAACTAACCGAAGCTATCTCACTAAGTCTTTAACTAGTTAGCCCAAGGCTTAGTCCAAAGTAAGTCAAGTATTTGATTCCTTCATTGACTTTTTCTAGGAAGTGGTCCATCCGATACCCAAGTAGGTCATATGTGATGGCATGCTCGGAGGCTCGTTGGCTCCCATGTCCCTGGACTAAAATTTTCACTAATGAAAACTAATCTGGATGGGATGAGTTTCCTAAGCTCAACCATTTCGTCGTCGTGCTAACGACTTGACCAATCGCTTGAACAAACTAGTTGTTCAAGCAACAAAGCTCTTCTAGTCGGTTAGCTGCGGAAGAGACGACGGACGGATCGCCGATTTTTGTGTTTATCTTCGGGGTCCATGATTATACAAATACATATGGATGTAGACATGTATAATCAACACATACAAACATATTAATAAGAACATGCAAAGATCAATAATAAAACTTGTAAAACTATTATACCTCTTGATCTTCTATTGTATGTCCTACCTCCTTTTGGATGTCGTGTGGGCGACGATCTTCCAAAAGTCGAAGCCTCCTAGAACACGCTCTTCCTTCCTTGCTCGCCCCCGAACAAGAGGAAGTGTGGAAACAAAACTCATCTCTTATCTAGGACCAACCATCAAGCTCCAAGCATGATGTTTGCCGCCGGCCCAAAGAGAATAAGAGGATTGCCGACCAACCTTGAAGAAGGTTGTCGCCGCCCAACCTTGATAGAGAAGAGGAGAGGATGCTTCGGCCAAGAGAGGAAGATGAGAAGAGAATCCCTTACCTTCTTGCCGCCGGCCACACCCCATGGGCAATGGGCGCCGCCCAACCATTAGGGTTCTAAACCCTAATCTTGCTACCCAACCATTAGAGTTATAAACCCTAATCTTGCCACCCATAGTCTCTCCCCAAACCCTAATCTCCTTAGCATTAGGTTGCCGCCCAAGCCAATAAGCCTTATTTATAGAGTTAGGTTTAAGCCTCCTTTTATTCTCCACCGTCGGATCTAGGGATTTAATCTCAACCGTCAGATCTAGAGAATTAATCTCAACCGTCAGATCTAGAGATTTAATCTCCACCGTTGGATCTAGAGAATTAATCTCAACCGTCGGATCTAGAGATTTAATCTCCACCGTCAGATCTAGGGATTTAATCTCCACCGTCGGATCTAGGGATTTAATCTCAACCGTCGGATCTTGAGATTTAATCTCAACCGTCAGTTCTAGGGATTTGTTTTCCATCATTGGATCTAGGCTTCATGAGGATTATATTAGGCTACGATAGGGACCATGAGGAGGAGTTGGATCTTGGCCACCCGATGGATCGGAACCACACAAACTTGATCCATCAATGATGTTCCATTCCACTAGAGGATCATCATTGAATTACCTCACCAACCCCCATAAATTAATATGGGCTCCATACATTATTTGTACATTCATCTCCCCATGTTTAAGATATCGAATGTCCGTCAATTAATTGATTTACTGACCATCAATCAATTAACATCTAACTCCTCGTGTAGTATCACTCAACCTTATCATCATGTTGACTAAGTCAACCTACAGGGTTTACATGATGAACCTTATGAGCTCCTCAAGGGGATATCATCAACCTAATATATAGGACACGGTTTCCTCTTATAATTAACGGCACACCATGTAAATAATATCATTTCCCAACTTACCGGGCATATTGATTTAATCCATTTAAATCTCACCCTTTGGTAAATCAAAAAAATAAATACTAAGTACATGTGCCCATTATTATATCGGGATTAAGAGCATGTACAACATAATATCCGAGGTCTGATTCAATTATGTAGTCAGCAATAAATTGAATCACCTCTATGTCGGTCCTGCTCAATACACCTAAGTGTACTAGTGTAACTCTATGTTCAAGACAAACCAATTCCAAGCTACACTACAACCATGCCAATGGTTTGTCCAAAACCATCTTGGTTGTGAGCCTCTACTTATATTCTACAAGGGACTGATAACATGATCTTCTGTGCCACACCAAGCACCATGTTATCTACAATGTAAAGTATTAGACAATATGCACACATATAATAAATATAAAGTGCAAACAATGATCATGTGATTCTTATTTCAAAATAAAAATGTTCATACAAAAAAGCTAGGCTTTCAGTATACATCCCAACAATATGCCTCGCCACGACCTAGAAGTCAATGTTGAAAAAACCTACTTGATTTGCTCAAGTTAAGCCTGAATATAACACAAGTTTAAAAAATTTTGAGATTGTTCATTGAAATTAATTAAGATAAAAATAAATCCTCATCTCACAAAATCCATAGGATTAACGTGTATTGAAAACTTAGCTCGGGGGAAATAATTTAGAACTTAATAAAGCTTAAATAATTTAATCAACTCAATGATGTTAGGGCAATCAACCCAAGTATGGTTTGGTTTTGATGTCTGTGACAAAGATTTAAGCTAGGATGTTTATGTTGATTTGATATGTGTGTTTAAGCTGTGCAGGACTTAGTAAATCACACATGAGTTAGCTTGATGATAGCATTGATGGGTTCACCATCTCATGGCTCGGGTCCTTGAGTCGGTGAAGGATAGCATTGGGGAAGTTGTGCACTTGGTGCATCCGAGGGACCGCCGGACGAGGAGCATTGGAGTGAAGCCAAACAAACTAGACTTCAGAGCGAGACATGAAGGATGCCATTTCAAAAGTCGTGCGCTTGGTGCATCTGAGGGATGTGACCGGACGAAGAGAGCTTCAGTGAGGGACTCCAAGGGAGATGAGAGATTGAGCGATTGTAACGGTAGCTCATAAGTGAATTTGGCCGAATGGCCAAGTCAAGTGTCAGATGCTCAAACTTAGGTTTGAGGTTTACCCGACCATCAGATGCTTAAACAAGTGTTTTGTTTGAGATTTTACCCCACACCAGTCGACTGCTATAGATAGCAGTCGACTGTTCTGAGTCGATGACACTCGACTGGTGCTCAACTGAGGGTTTTCGGCCTAGCAGTCGATTATCAAGGGATGACAGTCGACTGCTGCACCATCAATCGACTACCAAGGAATGACAGTCGACTATTGTAGATGGTTGCGGGCACAGAACCTCCCATAGTCGACTGATCAATCAGATACGCAGGCAGCAGTCGATTGTTGATATCAACAGTAGACTGCCAAAGCTACCGTTTGACTACAATAGTCACAATTTGATGTGGTCAGGGGCCATTTGAACGGCGATAGTCTACTGGTGACATGCAGTAGTTGACTGCTGCATGCCCAATGGGAAGAAAGCCCTCTTCTCTATAAAAAGAAGACTTGGGTGGCTTTGGGAGGCTAATGCTTCATTCCTAAGTGCTCATCTAAATCATATTGTAAGAGGGAGGATTTTGTAAGAAGGTTTCTTCTCCACCTTGATTGAGCAAAGGAGAAGTTTAGTGATTGGTTTGAGGGAGTGATTTGCCATATGAATTGTCCGTGGATTAGCGGCAAGGATCGTGAACCACGTTACATACTTACGTTTGTGTTTGCTTTATCTTTACTTTGTGTTTTGTTTTAATTGTCTTAATTAGCATATTACGCTGCACTAACAACTCTTGTAGACGATTAAGATGCACGAATTCCATCAACGTACATCTAGGCTATTCAACCCCCCTTCTAGCCGGGTCACGATCCTCCAACAAGTGGTATCAGAGCGAGGAGCTTGTCAACGGACTCATCTCCAAAACAAGCACGACAACGAAATGGCCGACTCGAACATTCATCCGCCTAAATTCGAAGGGGACTTCACTTGGTGGAAAAAGCGTATGGAGGTATTTTTCGAAATGGATTTTGATATAATGGTTATTATGGAAACCAATTTCGATATACCTAGGGGTGAAGAAGGGAAGTCAATTGATAAATCAAGGTGGACTAAGAAGCAAAGAGAGGAGCACCTTGCAAACTCGAAAGCCAAGCACCATCTCTACAATGTGCTTCCTCAACAAAAGATTAATAGGATTGGAGAGTGTGCTAGTGCCATGGAGATGTGGGAGAAACTAGTGGAGCTTCATGAAGGCACCTCCGAAGCCAAGCTTACAAGATGGGACCTTCTCCAATCGTAATTAAGCAACATCAAGCTAGAAAAAGGAGAAAATGTACTATCCTTGCATTCTAGGTTTAAGGAAATAATCACTAGTTTATCAAGTGCAGGTGAGAAGCTATCAAACCGGGATATGATAATGAAGGCAATTGATGCATTCCCCCGGTCCTCAAACTGGAGCTTGATGTGAGCAAAACATATAGGGTTTTAGGAGTAGTTTTCGCTCACATCCCATTTCATTTTATATTTGATTCTTGCATATTTTACTTTATTTTGCATGCATTTTCTATTTACTGGTTCGGAGATCTGCTCTTTGTACTCTTGTGTGTTGGACAACATTAAACAGGGAAAATGGCAGACTATTGGAGAGAAAAGAAGGCATTTGGTGGCTAGAACAGAAGGACACACGCCCTGGCCCTGTCAATCCACATGGCTCGCACCCTAGCACCACACACGGCCATGTGGTGCTAGTTGATTTCGACGTGATTCTATTATTTTTTAGGTTTCGGGGAGATCTGTCCTGATGTCTATATAAAGGAAACTACGCCTAAACCCTAGGGGGGAGGCACGACGGTCGGGACAACACTTCGATACTCTAAGAGCTTTGGAAACTCACAAAGGGGAGGAAGGAAGCCGCTCGAGGATCAAATTCTGTGCTCGAACGTCGGAGAGAAGAACCAAAGAGCACTGTAATTTATTTTCTATACATCTTCTGCATTTTAATGATGAATTCAATCATGTCTTGTGTTTCTTCTCTTTTGTTTATGGAGTAAATACTTCGATTCTAGGATTAGGGAGTAGTTTGTGTACGTAGAACATGTTATTTCAAATATACTTCTATTCGTTGTTGGATCGAAAGTGTCGCTAGAGGGGGGGGGGGTGAATAGCGATACGATGTCGTTAAAAAACTTTTGCAATAAGTAAAAAGCAAGTAGAGAATGCACAGCGGAAATATAAAGTAGACAAGATATTTTTACGTGGTTCACAATCTTTCGATTGCTAATCCACGGCCCTAGTGATCCTTGATCACGTACGGAGGGCAATTCACTAAAACCACTCCTCTTCGTTGGAAGTAGGAGCAACGATTACAAAAAGAAATCAAGGCAAAGGGACACTCCCCCTTTCCTTGTTACGATTAAAGCACAAAGACAATTTAAAGAAGTAGAACTTAAATAAATATACCGACAACTCTTATAAGTAGAAGATGTAGCTTTCGTTGTCTGCGGCACTTCGTCGTATCTAATGTGTGTAGTAGTAGCGGCTTTTATACGGCGTGTTGAGAGCTCTTGAATTCTTGTTATTTGCTTGGCTTGAACATGTCTATTTATGGATATTGATCTATGAATTTAGACATAGGTAGTGTCCAAGGTGAGGTTCTTATCCCCCAAGACTTGTTCATCCACATCCTTTGCGCCAACTCAAGGATGAGGTGTTTCATCCAACCACCTTGTGCCACCTCCAACCTCCTTGTGCCACCTCCAACCTCCTTGGGCGCCAACTCAAGGATGAGGTGTTTCATCCAACCACCTTGTGCCACCTCCAACCTCCTTGGGCGCCAACTAAAGGATGAGGTGTTTCATCCAACCACCTTGTGCCACCTCCAACCTCCTTGGTCGCCAACTTGTTGGAGCCATTCAACTTGTGCCACATCATGGGAGCCAACCATCTTGTGCCAACTCACCTTATCTTGGGCGTCCACCACAAGGAAGCTTGGTGATGGTTTGGATGTCCACCTTGATGCCACATCACCCTTTGTACCAAAACACGAGTCAAGTCCAAATTCACCCCCTTGAAATTCGAGCTCTTCTCGAGGCTGGAACTTGACTAGCAGTTGACTGTAGTCAAAGGGTTTTGGACTGCAGTACAAGTTAGCTTAAAATATAAAGTACGATGGTTCTAACCATTTGATCTCGACCTAGACCTTCCATTGGAGGTATTGGGTCGGATCTACGCTTAACGACCTTGCTTCGCTTTCACACGAGCTTACCTTGTAGCCTCGCTTCCGGTCTTCACCCGAGTACCTCGGCTTCCTCCGAAGTCCCTCTGGCGTTGCCCGACCACCTCGGTTCCCACCGGGTGTCGCAGACCTTCCGCTCAACTTTAGAATTTCTGCACACTTAATTGAGCTCGTAAGATAACAAATATACCCTTAACTATTGAGCCTTTTGCCATAATCAAAATACCGGTTCGACTTTGGTGCCCACTGCACCAACAATCTCCCCCTTTTGATTCATGGCAAACCACACAAAAGTTAAGGAAAAATTAACATAACATAAGCTAGCATAATGATTAAGCATGAATGAGCTAGCATAAAGATTAAATATGAATGAGCTAGCATAATGATTAAGCATGAATGAGCTAGCATAAAGATTAAATATGAATGAGCTAGCATAAAGATTAAATATGAATGAGCTAGCATAATGATTAAATATGAATGAGCTAGCATAATGATTAAGTATGAATGAGCTAGCATAAAGATTAAGCATGAGTGAGAAATATTATTGTTTCAAGTTCTCCCTTTGAGGTAACCTCCCCTTGACCGAAGGTGAGTTCTTGAAAAATAATTTTACTCCCCTTAATAGTTGCTTAAGTAAGCGGAATTACTTAATATAAAAGGTAATAATTTTGTTTACTTTCTTCCTTACTTTTGACTTTCTCCCTTTAATTTTGGTAATAATTTTGTTTACTTTCTTCCCTTTAATTTTGGTTACTTTTGTGACTTTCTCCCCTTTTGCCTTAACTCAAAAGTTTGTAAATATATTTTAGGGTTTGTAAGTCCAAGCAAGTTCCCAATATGATTTCTAAGGTAAGACTTAGGCTAATTTCATAAAAGAAGCAAAAATAGAGTACATATATAGAAAAATTTAAATCCTACTCTATTACGCACATACCTAACTTTTAATGTTGTTAAAGATTAAGCTAAAGTCTTGGAGAGTGTGCTTCATCCACGAGGTGAGAGACACACTCACCCATCGCAACGTATTGGCCGGTGGTAGATAAGGCAACGCAATCGCTTCCTCTGCACCAACTTACTAGACTCGGTAGAGGATTTGACAACAACCACTCGTGCTCTTTCTATCGAGTTTACTACCGCATAGTCGAGTCGGAGTAGCCGATTAGATTAAACTCGGTAGATCTAGGGTACCAAATACCTCGTTTAGCGTGCCCTTTAGATATCTAAGGATACGCTTGACTAGGGTTAGGTGAGACTCCTTGCACAGTTTGTAACCTTGCGCACATACTTACATGCGAATAAAATGTCGGGTCGCTCGCGGTTAAGTATAGGAGACTTCCTATTAGCGCCTATAGTATTTTAGGTCAACGGGTTTTCCTTCTACATCTTCGTTTATATTAACATTAGTTGCCATAGGTGTATTGATTATTTTAGCATCTTGCATTCCAAATCGATTTATTAAGTCCTTAGTATATTTTTGTTGATGTAAATATATTCCATCTTTAGTTTGTTTAATTTGTAAACCTAAGAAGAAACTTAACTCTCCTACTAAATTCATTTCAAATTCACTTTCCATAAGTGAGATGAATTCGTTTAGCGAGGATCGAGTTGGTAGTTCCAAAAATTATATCATCTACATAGATTTGGGCTATAAAGATTTCTTTTCCTACGGTTTTTACGAATAAGGGTGGGTCGACTAAACCTTGGTTGAATCCTTTGGACTTAAGATAGATCGAAAGCCTTTCGTACCAAGCTCTTGGGGCTTGTTTGAGTCCATATAGGGCTTTCTTAAGTCTAAGGACATGGTCAGGTTTATCTAGATGTTCAATCCGGAGGTTGGTAGCGTAAACTTCTTCCTTAATGTATCCATTCAAAAATGCTGACTTGACATCCATTTGAAACAATTTAAAACCTCGATGTGCGGCATATGCTAACAACATTCGGATGGACTCTAGTCAGCTCGGGCGTAGGTCTCATCGTAATCTAAACCTTCGACTTGACTAAACCCTTTTGTGACTAACCTAGCTTTATTTCTAACTACTTCACCTTTATCATCAAGTTTATTTCGAAATACCCACCTTGTTCCAATAATTGATTTTTCTTTAGGTGGTGGTACTAATTCCCAGACTTCATTTCTAGTGAATTGAGCTAGCTCTTCTTGCATAGCAATAATCCAGTCGGGATCAAGAAGTGCTTGTTCAATAGTTTTGGGTTCGATTTTGGAAATTAACGAGATTTGACTAAGGTTTCGATATGAAGCTCTAGTTCGAACCCCTAAATTTGGATCACCTATAACTTGATTGATAGGATGATTTGTTTGAGTCTTAGTGTGACTCGGGTTAGGGTCATCTATCACTTGGTCGATAGGATGACTTGGGTGAGTTCTAGTTTGACTTGGGTTAGAGTCATCTATCACTTGGTCGATAGGATGACTTGGGTTAGGGCGAGATTCAAGTTCAAGATCAGTCGGGTTCGCTATAAGTTGATTTGCTAGTTGGTTTTGTTAAGGATTGAGCGGGTTCGTGTCCTTAAATCGAAAACTATATTAATGGTTTCTTCGACTCTAAGAGTGTAGGATCAATGGAATTACTAAAGGGTTGTTTGTAAGTTTTTAAACCTAAATCATCTCACCAATATCTACATGATCAAAACATGTTATTCCTATGTGTTACTGTGAGATGACTTTCAATTTTACTTGATTAATTTTAACCAACATTAGGTTAGATTCGGATTTAGTCTAAGCTCATCAAGTAATCTTTTCAAGAGATTAGCTTCCAGGTCGTGGCGAGGCACAGAGGCCTTCTTTGATCGGAACAACGACCACTTCCTTAGACAAAGCTAATTTCAAGAAATTGATAACTCGACTTACTTGAGACTACGTCTTGGTCTAACTAGTTATTTTTGAAAAGAGGCTCCCGAGGCTCAATCTTTTTTAAATAGGATTTTAGTTGGTTTATTTTTGAAAAGAGGCTCCCCGAGGCTCAATCTTTTCGCAGGATTTTAGTTGGTTATGAGTCCTATCTAACCATTCTAAAAATAAAGGAAAAACTAAGCATGCAATTTCTAAGACTTAACAAAAATACATTTTGTATTGGCTCCCCCTGGACCATTGAATCGAGTGGGTCTATTCACATAGTGAATTTGGTCCTTGGGAACCCAATACATGTTAGATCCTAAAGTTGAAATCAAAGTGGTCTTAGGGACCCATGCTTGGACATTTTTCTTATGTTGGTTTACTATAGACATATATGACTTATTGGTTGTATTTGAGTTAAACCCGAGTCCGGCCTTGTTGTACACGGCCCTTTGTGATCCAAGTAAGAGGTCAAGTCCCTTGGATCCCAAAGTGAACCTTTCCAACGTGTTCCTAAGGTCTTCGACTTGTGTTTTCAAAAGCGAGTTCTCAACTTCAAGCTTTTCAACTTGAGTTGAGTCCTCCTCTTGAATACGAGTAGTCGAAGAGGTTAGGGAGACCTCATGTTTGAGGAGGTTAACCTCCTCAATTAGGGTCTCGACCTTGGACTCGGACTTAGCTAGTTTCTTATTTAAAAATTTAATTGCACCATACAAAGTATTAAGTAACGACCGACTTACCCTTAATGATTCTTTTGAGCCGGATCACGGATCCGTGGCTTGTCTTGAATGGAAGCTCATCGCCATTCGGACTCGGACTCTTCTTCGGTTTGAGTCGTGCTCGTCGGCTTAGCCATTAGAGCTTGGATATCGTCTTCTTCCTCCGAGGGTGGCTTGCTTGGGGGCTTCTTCTTCTTGGAACACGCAACTAACGCAATACTCTTCTCGGCACGGACCACGTTAGTTTGCTCATGTAATTCAAGTTCAAACAATTCGTCTAACCTAATCTTAGAAAGGTCCTTGGAGACCTTGTAGGCATCGACCATGGATGCCCACAAGGTGGTCCTAGGAAACGAGTTAAGAGAATACCTGATAAGGTCGCGATTCTCGACCTTTTGTCCGATGGCATGGAGTTGGTTGGCGATGTCTTGGATCACGAGCATGTAGTTGAGTTGCGGTCTCGTTTTCCTGCATTTTCAAGTTATACAATTTATTTAAAAGTAAATCTCTTTTACATACCTTCGTGTAAATCGGTGCCTTCGTGTAGTTCCACTAGCTTGGTCCATAAGTCCTTTGCACTAATGAAGGGGCCAGCGGTTGAACTCTTCCTTGGACAACCCACATTGCAAGATTTGAGTTGCCTTGGCATCGGCTTCTACTTGTTTTTCATGGAATTTGACCATTGATCGTAACCCAAAGATCCACCATCTTCATTAATAGGAAGTGTGAAACCGGTTTGGATTACGATCCACATCTCGATTTGGGTTTTAAGAAAGCATTCCATCCGACCCTTCCAATAACAAAAGTCATTACCGTTGTAAAACCGGGGTCAGGCGGTGCTAAACCCTTCGAGATGGGCCATTTAAAAACAAGAAGAAGAGCGCGAAAAGAATCTTGCAAAACACACACGGAAAGAATATTCCAAGACTTTCGTCTTGGATTAGTAAGTCTTGAGAAGTAAAAAGATATATAAAATGTAACTTGCAAAAGAAATAAACAATCAAATGCGAATGTCGTTGAAGTTCCGGAGGACAACCTTACTCGGGATCTAACCGAAGGACAACCTTATCCGGATCCTAAAGCCTCTAATGCAATTCTATATGTAGGAGAAGATAAGCAAGTGAAATAATTATACGAAAACAGAAATAAATAAATAAAAATCTGAAAAAAAAGAAAAAAAGCTAGATTGGTGGTTTCACGAATCTTAGCGCCCGACTCGATACCAATTGTTGGATCGAAAGTGTAAGCTAGAGGGGGTGAATAGCGTCTGATGTCGTTAAAAAACTTTTGCAATAAGTAAAAGCAAGTAGAGAATGCACAGTGGAAATATAAAGTAGACAAGATATTTTTACGTGGTTCACAATCTTTCGATTGCTAATCCACGGCCCTAGTGATCCTTGATCACGTACGGAGGGCAATTCACTAAAACCACTCCTCTTCGTTGGAAGTAGAGAACGCGATTACAAAAGAAATCAAGGCAAAGGACACTCCCCTTTCCTTGTTACGATTAAAGCACAAAGACAATTTAAAGAAGTAGAACTTAAATAAATATACCGACAACTCTTATAAGTAGAAGATGTAGCTTTTCGTTGTCGTGACGCCGTCGTAGCAAATGTGAGTAGTAGTAGCGGCGTTACTGACGGCGTGTTGAGAGCTCTTGAATTCTTGTTATTTGCTTGGCTTGAACATGTCTATTTATGGATATTGATCTATGAATTTAGACATAGGTAGTGTCAAGGTGAGGTTCTTATCCCCAAGACTTGTTCATCCACATCCTTGTGCGCCAACTCAAGGATGAGGTGTTTCATCCAACCACCTTGTGCCACCTCCAACCTCCTTGTGCGCCAACTCAAGGATGAGGTGTTTCATCCAACCACCTTGTGCCACCTCCAACCTCCTTGGGCGCCAACTTGAGGATGAGGTGTTTCATCCAACCACCTTGTGCCACCTCCAACCTCCTTGGGCGCCAACTTGAGGATGAGGTGTTTCATCCAACCACCTTGTGCCACCTCCAACCTCCTTGGGCGCCAACTTGTTGGAGCCATTCAACTTGTGCCACATCATGGGAGCCAACCATCTTGTGCCAACTCACCTTATCTTGGGCGTCCACCACAAGGAAGCTTGGTGATGGTTTGGATGTCCACCTTGATGCCACATCACCCTTTGTACCAAAACACGAGTCAAGTCCAAATTCACCCCCTTGAAATTCGAGCTCTTCTCGATTTGGAACTTGACTAGCAGTTGGTTATGTAGTCAAAGGGTTTTGAATGATGATACAAGTTAGCTTAAAATATAAAGTACGATGGTTCTAACCATTTGATCTCGACCTAGACCTTCCATTGGAGGTATTGGGTCGGATCTCGCTTAACGACCTTGCCCGCTTTCACGAGCTTACCTTGTAGCCTCGCTTGGTCTTCACCCGAGTACCTCGGCTTCCTCGAAGTCCCTCTGGCGTTGCCCGACCACCTCGGTTCCCACCGGGTGTCGCGAACCTTCCGCTCAACTTTAGCATTTACGCACATAATTGAGCTCGTAAGATAACAAATATACCCTTAACTATTGAGCCTTTTGCCATAATCAAAATACCGGTTCGACTTTGGTGCCCCTTGCACCAACAATCTCCCCCTTTGATTCATGGCAAACCAAACCTAAAAGTTAAGGAAAAATTAACATAACGATAGCTAGCATAATGATTAAGCATGAATGAGCTAGCATAAAGATTAAATATGAATGAGCTAGCATAATGATTAAGCATGAATGAGCTAGCATAAAGATTAAATATGAATGAGCTAGCATAAAGATTAAATATGAATGAGCTAGCATAATGATTAAATATGAATGAGCTAGCATAATGATTAAGTATGAATGAGCTAGCATAAAGATTAAGCATGAGTGAGAAATATTATTGTTTCAAGTTCTCCCCTTTGAGGTAACCTCCCCCTTGGAAGGTGAGTTCTTGAAAAATAATTTTACTCCCCTTAATAGTTGCTTAAGTAAGCGGAATTACTTAATATAAAAGGTAATAATTTTGTTTACTTTCTTCCTTACTTTGTGACTTTCTCCCCTTTAATTTTGGTAATAATTTTGTTTACTTTCTTCCCCTTTAATTTTGGTTACTTTTGTGACTTTCTCCCCCTTTTGCCTTAACTCAAAAAGTTTGTAAATATATTTTAGGGTTTGTAAGTCCAAGCAAGTTCCCAATATGATTTCTAAGGTAAGACTTAGGCTAATTTCATAAAAGAAGCAAAAATAGAGTACATATATAGAAAAATTTAAATCCTACTCTATTACGCACATACCTAACTTTTAATGTTGTTAAAGATTAAGCTAAAGTCTTGGAGAGTGTGCTTCATCCACAGGAGCTGAGAGACACACTCACCCATCATAACGATTCGGCCTGGTAGATAAGGCAACGCAATGCCGCTTCATCGCACCAACTTACTAGACTCGAGCCGAGGATTTGACAACAACCACTCGTGCTCTTTCTATCGAGTTTACTACCGCATAGTCGAGTCGGAGTAGCCGATTAGATTAAACTCGGTAGATCTAGGGTACCAAATACCTACGCTTAGCGTGCCCTTTAGATATCTAAGGATACGCTTGACTAGGGTTAGGTGAGACTCTTTGTGCACAGTTTGTAACCTTGCGCACATACTTACCGCGAATAAAATGTCGGGTCGCTTCATGTTAAGTATAGGAGACTTCCTATTGCGCTCTATAGTATTTTAGGTCAACGGGTTTTCCTTCTACATCTTCGCTTATATTAACATTAGTTGCCATAGGTGTATTGATTATTTTAGCATCTTGCATTCCAAATCGATTTATTAAGTCCTTAGTATATTTTTGTTGATGTAAATATATTCCATCTTTAGTTTGTTTAATTTGTAAACCTAAGAAGAAACTTAACTCTCCTACTAAATTCATTTCAAATTCACTTTCCATAAGTGAGATGAATTCGCTTAGCAGGATCGAGTTGGTAGTTCCAAAAATTATATCATCTACATAGATTTGGGCTATAAAGATTTCTTTTCCTACGGTTTTTAACGAATAAGGTTGGGTCGACTAAACCTTGGTTGAATCCTTTGGACTTAAGATAGATCGAAAGCCTTTCGTATCAAGCTCTTGGGGCTTGTTTGAGTCCATATAGGGCTTTCTTAAGTCTAAGGACATGGTCGTTTATCTAGATTTTCAATCCGGGAGGTTGGTGACGTAAACTTCTTCCTTAATGTATCCATTCAAAAATGCTGACTTGACATCCATTTGAAACAATTTAAAACCTCGATGTGCAAAGATATGCTAACAACATTCGGATGGACTCTAGTCCGCTACGGGGCGAGGTCTCATCGTAATCTAAACCTTCGACTTGACTAAACCCTTTTGCGACTAACCTAGCTTTATTTCTAACTACTTCACCTTTATCATCAAGTTTATTTCGAAATACCCACCTTGTTCCAATAATTGATTTTTCTTTAGGTGGTGGTAATAATTCCCAGACTTCATTTCTAGTGAATTGAGCTAGCTCTTCTTGCATAGCAATAATCCAGTCGGGATCAAGAAGTGCTTGTTCAATAGTTTTGGGTTCGATTTTGGAAATTAACTAGATTTGACTAAGGTTTCGATATGAAGCTCTAGTTCGAACCCCTAAATTTGGATCACCTATAACTTGATTGATAGGATGATTTGTTTGAGTCTTAGTGTGACTCGGGTTAGGGTCATCTATCACTTGGTCGATAGGATGACTTGGGTGAGTTCTAGTTTGACTTGGGTTAGAGTCATCTATCACTTGGTCGATAGGATGACTTGGGTTAGGACGAGATTCAAGTTCAAGATCAGAGTCGGGTTCGCTATAAGTTGATTTGCTAGTTGGTTTTGTTAAGGATTGAACGGGTTCGTGTCCTTCGTCGAAAACTATATTAATGGTTTCTTCGACTCTTAAGTGTAGGATCAATGGAATTACTAAAGGGTTGTTTGTAAGTTTTTAAACCTAAATCATCTCACCAATATCTACATGATCAAAACATGTTATTCCTATGTGTTACTGTGAGATGACTTTCAATTTTACTTGATTAATTTTAACCAACATTAGGTTAGATTCGGATTTAGTCTAAGCTCATCAAGTAATCTTTTCAAGAGATTAGCTTCCAGGTCGTGGCGAGGCAGAGGCCTTCTTTGATCGGAACAACGCACCACTTCCTTAGACAAAGCTAATTTCAAGAAATTGATAACTCGACTTACTTGAGACTACGCCTTGGTCTAACTAGTTATTTTTGAAAAGAGGCTCCCGAGGCTCAATCTTTCAGAGGATTTTAGTTGGTTTATTTTTGAAAAGAGGCTCCCGAGGCTCAATCTTTTCGCAGGATTTTAGTTGGTTATGAGTCCTATCTAACCATTCTAAAAATAAAGGAAAAACTAAGCATGCAATTTCTAAGACTTAACAAAATACATTTTGTATTGGCTCCCTCGACCATTGAATCGAGTGGGTCTATTCACATAGTGAATTTGGTCCTTGGGAACCCAATACATGTTAGATCCTAAAGTTGAAATCAAAGTGGTCTTAGGGACCCATGCTTGGACATTTTTCTTATGTTGGTTTACTATAGACATATATGACTTATTGGTTGTATTTGAGTTAAACCCGAGTCCGGCCTTGTTGTACACGGCCCTTTGTGATCCAAGTAAGAGGTCAAGTCCCTTGATCCCAAAGTGAACCTTTCCAACGTAGCCCTAAGGTCTTCGACTTGTGTTTTCAAAAGCGAGTTCTCAACTTCAAGCTTTTCAACTTGAGTTGAGTCCTCCTCTTGAATACGAGTAGTCGAAGAGGTTAGGAGACCTCATGTTTGAGAAGGTTAACCTCCTCATTAGGGTCTCGACCTTGGACTCGGACTTAGCTAGTTTCTTATTTAAAAATTTAATTGCACCATACAAAGTATTAAGTAACGACCGACTTACCCTTAATGATTCTTTTGAACCGGATACGGATCCGTGGCTTTGTCTTGAATGGAAGCTCATCATCGGATTCGACTCGACTCTTCTTCGGTTTCGAGTCGTGCTCGGCCGGCTTGGCCATTAGAGCTTGATATCGCCTTCTTCCTCCGAGGGTGGCTTGCTTGGGGCTTCTTCTTGGAACTCGCAACTAACGCAATACTCTTCTCGGCCCGACCACGTTAGTTTGCTCATGTAATTCAAGTTCAAAACAATTCGCCTAACCTAATCTTAGAAAGGTCTGGAGACCTTGTAGGCATCGACCATGGATGCCCACAAGGTGGTCCTAGGAAACGAGTTAAGAGAATACCGATAAGGTCGCGATTCTCGACCTTTGTCCGATGGCATGGAGTTGGTTGACGGCGTCTTGGATACAGCATGTAGTTGAGTCATGGGCTCGTTTTCCTGCATTTTCAAGTTATACAATTTATTTAAAAGTAAATCTCTTTTACATACCTTCGTGTCGTCGGTGCCTTCGTGTAGTTCCACTAGCTTGGTCCATAAGTCCTTTGCACTAATGAAGGGGCCGAGGCGGTTGAACTCTTCCTTGGACAACCCACAAGATTTGAGTTGCCTTGGCATCGGCTTCTACTTGTTTTTCATGGAATTTGACCATTGATCGTAACCCAAAGATCCACCATCTTCATTAATAGGAAGTGTGAAACCGGTTTGGATTACGATCCACATCTCGATTTGGGTTTTAAGAAAGCATTCCATCCGACCCTTCCAATAACGAAAGTCATTACCTTTGTAAAACGGGGTGGCGGTGCTAAACCCTTCGAGATGGGCCATTTAAAAACAAGAAGAAGAACGAAAAGAATCTTGCAAAACACACCGAAAGAATATTCCAAGACTTTCGTCTTGGATTAGTAGTCTTGAAGTAAAAAGATATATAAAATGTAACTTGCAAAAGAAATAAACAATCAAATGCGAATGTCGTTGAAGTTCGGAGGGACAACCTTACTCGGGATCTAACCCAAGGACAACCTTATCCGGATCCTAAAGCCTCTAATGCAATTCTATATGTAGGAGAAGATAAGCAAGTGAAATAATTATACAAAACAGAAATAAATAAATAAAAATCTGAAAAAAAGAAAAACAAAGCTAGATTGGTGGTTTCACGAATCTTAGCGCCCGACTCTGATACCAATTGTTGGATCGAAAGTGTCGCTAGAGGGGGTGAATAAGCGATCTGATGTCGTTAAAAACTTTTGCAATAAGTAAAAAGCAAGTAGAGAATGCAGTGAAATATAAAGTAGACAAGATATTTTTCGTGGTTCACAATCTTTCGATTGCTAATCCACGGCCCTAGTGATCCTTGATCACGTCACGGAGAACAATTCACTAAAACCACTCCTCTTCGTTGGAAGTAGAACAGCGATTACAAAAGAAATCAAGGCAAAGGGACACTCCCCTTTCCTTGTTACGATTAAAGCACAAAGACAATTTAAAGAAGTAGAACTTAAATAAATATACCGACAACTCTTATAAGTAGAAGATGTAGCTTTGTTGTCGTGACGCACTTCGTCGTAGCAAATGTGAGTAGTAGTAGCGGCGTTACGGCTGTTGAGAACTCTTGAATTCTTGTTATTTGCTTGGCTTGAACATGTCTATTTATGGATATTGATCTATGAATTTAGACATAGGTAGTGTCCAAGGTGAGGTTCTTATCCCAAGACTTGTTCATCCACATCCTTTGCGCCAACTCAAGGATGAGGTGTTTCATCCAACCACCTTGTGCCACCTCCAACCTCCTTGTCGCCTAACTCAAGGATGAGGTGTTTCATCCAACCACCTTGTGCCACCTCCAACCTCCTTGGGCGCCAACTTGAGGATGAGGTGTTTCATCCAACCACCTTGTGCCACCTCCAACCTCCTTGGGCGCCAACTTGAGGATGAGGTGTTTCATCCAACCACCTTGTGCCACCTCCAACCTCCTTGGGCGCCAACTTGTTGGAGCCATTCAACTTGTGCCACATCATGGGAGCCAACCATCTTGTGCCAACTCACCTTATCTTGGGCGTCCACCACAAGGAAGCTTGGTGATGGTTTGGATGTCCACCTTGATGCCACATCACCCTTTGTACCAAAACACGAGTCAAGTCCAAATTCACCCCCTTGAAATTCGAGCTCTTCTCGAGGCTGGAACTTGACTAGCAGTTGACTGTAGTCAAAGGGTTTTGGACTGCAGTACAAGTTAGCTTAAAATATAAAGTACGATGGTTCTAACCATTTGATCTCGACCTAGACCTTCCATTGGAGGTATTGGGTCGGATCTACGCTTAACGACCTTGCTTCGCTTTCACACGAGCTTACCTTGTAGCCTCGCTTCCGGTCTTCACCCGAGTACCTCGGCTTCCTCCGAAGTCCCTCTGGCGTTGCCTGACCACCTCGGTTCCCAGGGTGTCGCACCTTCCGCTCAACTTTAGCATTTAGCACACTTAATTGAGCTCGTAAGATAACAAATATACCCTTAACTATTGAGCCTTTTGCCATAATCAAAATACTGGGTTCGACTTTGGTGCCCACTACACCAACAATCTCCCCCTTTTTGATTCATGGCAAACCGACACAAAAGTTAAGGAAAAATTAAGCATAACAGTAAGCTAGCATAATGATTAAGCATGAATGAGCTAGCATAAAGATTAAATATGAATGAGCTAGCATAATGATTAAGCATGAATGAGCTAGCATAAAGATTAAATATGAATGAGCTAGCATAAAGATTAAATATGAATGAGCTAGCATAATGATTAAATATGAATGAGCTAGCATAATGATTAAGTATGAATGAGCTAGCATAAAGATTAAGCATGAGTGAGAAATATTATTGTTTCAAGTTCTCCCTTTTGAGGTAACCTCCCCCTTGACCGAAGGTGAGTTCTTGAAAAATAATTTTTACTCCCCCTTAATAGTTGCTTAAGTAAACGGAATTACTTAATATAAAAGGTAATAATTTTGTTTACTTTCTTCCTTACTTTTGTGACTTTCTCCCCCTTTAATTTTGGTAATAATTTTGTTTACTTTCTTCCCCTTTAATTTTGGTTACTTTTGTGACTTTCTCCCCCTTTTGCCTTAACTCAAAAAGTTTGTAAATATATTTTAGGGTTTGTAAGTCCAAGCAAGTTCCCAATATGATTTCTAAGGTAAGACTTAGGCTAATTTCATAAAAAGAAGCAAAAATAGAGTACATATATAGAAAAATTTAAATCCTACTCTATTACGCACATACCTAACTTTTAATGTTGTTAAAGATTAAGCTAAAGTCTTGGAGAGTGTGCTTCATCCACAGGAGCTGAGAGACACACTCACCCATCGCATAGCGTATTAAACCCGGTGGTAGATAAGGCAACGCAATCTTTGCTTCCTCGCACTAACTTACTAGACTCGGTAGGATTTGACAACAACCACTCGTGCTCTTTCTATCGAGTTTACTACCGCATAGTCGAGTCGAGATGTAGATTAGATTAAACTCGGTAGATCTAGGGTACCAAATACCTACGTTTAGCGTGACCTTTAGATATCAAAGGATACGCGTGACTAGTGTTAGGTGAGACTCCATGGCACAGGATTGTAACCTTGCGCACATACTTACATCGAATAACATGTAGCGTCGGCTCGCGGTTAAGTATAGGAGACTTCCTATTGCGCTCCTATAGTATTTTAGGTCAACGGGTTTTCCTTCTACATCTTCGTTTATATTAACATTAGTTGCCATAGGTGTATTGATTATTTTAGCATCTTGCATTCCAAATCGATTTATTAAGTCCTTAGTATATTTTTGTTGATGTAAATATATTCCATCTTTAGTTTGTTTAATTTGTAAACCTAAGAAGAAACTTAACTCTCCTACTAAATTCATTTCAAATTCACTTTCCATAAGTGAGATGAATTCGTTTAGCAAGATCGAGTTGGTAGTTCCAAAAATTATATCATCTACATAGATTTGGGCTATAAAGATTTCTTTTCCTACGGTTTTTACGAATAAGGTTGGGTCGACTAAACCTTGGTTGAATCCTTTGGACTTAAGATAGATCGAAAGCCTTTCGTACCAAGCTCTTGGGGCTTGTTTGAGTCCATATAGGGCTTTCTTAAGTCTAAGGACATGGTCAGGTTTATCTAGATTTTCGAATCGGAGGTTGGTAGCGTAAACTTCTTCCTTAATGTATCCATTCAAAAATGCTGACTTGACATCCATTTGAAACAATTTAAAACTCGATGTGCGGCATATGCTAACAACATTCGGATGGACTCTAGTGCGGCTCACGAGGCGTAGGTCTCATCGTAATCTAAACCTTCGACTTGACTAAACCCTTTTGCGACTAACCTAGCTTTATTTCTAACTACTTCACCTTTATCATCAAGTTTATTTCGAAATACCCACCTTGTTCCAATAATTGATTTTTCTTTAGGTGGTGGTACTAATTCCCAGACTTCATTTCTAGTGAATTGAGCTAGCTCTTCTTGCATAGCAATAATCCAGTCGGGATCAAGAAGTGCTTGTTCAATAGTTTTGGGTTCGATTTTGGAAATTAACGAGATTTGACTAAGGTTTCGATATGAAGCTCTAGTTCGAACCCTAAATTTGGATCACCTATAACTTGATTGATAGGATGATTTGTTTGAGTCTTAGTGTGACTCGGGTTAGGGTCATCTATCACTTGGTCGATAGGATGACTTGGGTGAGTTCTAGTTTGACTTGGGTTAGAGTCATCTATCACTTGGTCGATAGGATGACTTGGGTTAGGGCGAGATTCAAGTTCAAGATCAGTCGGGTTCGCTATAAGTTGATTTGCTAGTTGGTTTTGTTAAGGATTGAGCAGGTTCGTGTCCTTAAATCGAAAACTATATTAATGGTTTCTTCGACTCTAAGAGTGTAGGATCAATGGAATTACTAAAGGGTTGTTTGTAAGTTTTTTAAACCTAAATCATCTCACCAATATCTACATGATCAAAACATGTTATTCCTATGTGTTACTGTGAGATGACTTTCAATTTTACTTGATTAATTTTAATGAATTTAAATTAACCAACATTAGGTTAGATTCGGATTTAGTCTAAGCTCATCAAGTAATCTTTTCAAGAGATTAGCTTCCAGGTCGTGGCGAGGCACAGAGGCCTTCTTTGATCGGAACAACGACCACTTCCTTAGACAAAGCTAATTTCAAGAAATTGATAACTCGACTTACTTGAGACTACATCTTGGTCTAACTAGTTATTTTTGAAAAGAGGCTCCCTGAGGCTCAATCTTTTCGTAGGATTTTAGTTGGTTTATTTTTGAAAAGAGGCTCCCCGAGGCTCAATCTTTTCGCAGGATTTTAGTTGGTTATGAGTCCTATCTAACCATTCTAAAAATAAAGGAAAAACTAAGCATGCAATTTCTAAGACTTAACAAAAATACATTTTGTATTGGCTCCCCCTGGACCATTGAATCGAGTGGGTCTATTCACATAGTGAATTTGGTCCTTGGGAACCCAATACATGTTAGATCCTAAAGTTGAAATCAAAGTGGTCTTAGGGACCCATGCTTGGACATTTTTCTTATGTTGGTTTACTATAGACATATATGACTTATTGGTTGTATTTGAGTTAAACCCGAGTCTGGCCTTGTTGTACACAGCCCTTTGTGATCCAAGTAAGAGGTCAAGTCCCTTGGATCCCAAAGTGAACCTTTCCAACGTGTTCCTAAGGTCTTCGACTTGTGTTTTCAAAAGCGAGTTCTCAACTTCAAGCTTTTCAACTTGAGTTGAGTCCTCCTCTTGAATACGAGTAGTCGAAGAGGTTAGGGAGACCTCATGTTTGAGAAGGTTAACCTCCTCAATTAGGGTCTCGACCTTGGACTCGGACTTAGCTAGTTTCTTATTTAAAAATTTAATTGCACCATACAAAGTATTAAGTAACTAATCGACTTACCCTTAATGATTCTTTTGAACCGGATACGGATCCGTGGCTTGTCTTGAATGGAAGCTCATCATCGGATTCGGACTCGGACTCTTCTTCGGTTTCGGAGTCGTGCTCGGTCGGCTTGGCCATTAGAGCTTGGATATCGTCTTCTTCCTCCGAGGGTGGCTTGCTTGGGGGCTTCTTCTTCTTGGAACCTGCAACTAACGCAATACTCTTCTCGGCCTAGACCACGTTAGTTTGCTCATGTAATTCAAGTTCCGAAAACAATTGCCTAACCTAATTCTTAGAAAGGTCTGGAGACCTTGTAGGCATCGACCATGGATGCCCACAAGGTGGTCCTAGGAAACGAGTTAAGAGAATACCGATAAGGTCGCGATTCTCGACCTTTGTCCGATGGCATGGAGTTGGTTGACGGCGTCTTGGATACGAGCATGTAGTTGAGTTGCGGTCTCGCTTTCCTGCATTTTCAAGTTATACAATTTATTTAAAAGTAAATCTCTTTACATACCTTCGTGTCGCTTGCGCTTCGTAGTTCCACTAGCTTGGTCCATAAGTCCTTTGCACTAATGAAGGGGCCGACGCGGTTGAACTCTTCCTTGACAACCCACATTGCAAGATTTGAGTTGCCTTGGCATCGGCTTCTACTTGTTTTTCATGGAATTTGACCATTGATCGTAACCCAAAGATTCACCATCTTCATTAATAGGAAGTGTGAAACCGTTTGATTACGATCCACATCTCGATTTGGGTTTTAAGAAAGCATTCCATCCGACCTTCCAATAACGGAAAGTCATTACCGCTTGTAAACGGGGTCAAGTGTGCTAAACCCTTCGAGATGGGCCATTTAAAAACAAGAAGAAGAACGATTTAAAAGAATCTTGCAAAACACACACGAAAGAATATTCCAAGACTTTCGCCTTGGATTAGTAAAAAGGGAAGTAAAAAGATATATAAAATGTAACTTGCAAAAAGAAATAAACAATCAAATGCGAATGTCGCTGAAGTTCCGAGGACAACCTTACTCGGATCTAACCCAAGGACAACCTTATCCGGATCCTAAAGCCTCTAATGCAATTCTATATGTAGGAGAAGATAAGCAAGTGAAATAATTATACGAAAAACAGAAATAAATAAATAAAAATCTGAAAAAAAGAAAACAAAGCTAGATTGGTGGTTTCACCGAATCTTAGCGCCTTACTCGATACCAATTGTTGGATCAAAGTGTCGCTAGAGGGGGTGAATAGCGATACGATGTCGTTAAAAACTTTGCAATAAGTAAAAGCAAGTAGAGAATGCACAGGAAATATAAAGTAGACAAGATATTTTTACGTGGTTCACAATCTTCGATTGTTAATCCACGGCCCTAGTGATCCTTGATCACGCACGGAGGGCAATTCACTAAAACCACTCCTCCTCGCTGGAGGTAGGAGCAACGACATAAAAGAAATCAAGGCAAAGGACACTTCTTCCTTGTTACGATTAAAGCACAAAGACAATTTAAAGAAGTAGAACTTAAATAAATATACCGACAACTCTTATAAGTAGAAGATGTAGCTGTTGTCGGGCGGCACTTCGTCAGAGCAAATGTGAGTAGTAGTAGCGGCGCTATTTAACGGCGTGTTGAGAGCTCTGAATTCTTGTTATTTGCTTGGCTTGAACATGTCTATTTATGGATATTGATCTATGAATTTAGACATAGGTAGTGTCCAAGGTGAGGTTCTTATCCCCCAAGACTTGTTCATCCACATCCTTTGCGCCAACTCAAGGATGAGGTGTTTCATCCAACCACCTTGTGCCACCTCCAACCTCCTTGTGCGCCAACTCAAGGATGAGGTGTTTCATCCAACCACCTTGTGCCACCTCCAACCTCCTTGGGCGCCAATCTTGAGGATGAGGTGTTTCATCCAACCACCTTGTGCCACCTCCAACCTCCTTGGGCGCCAACTTGAGGATGAGGTGTTTCATCCAACCACCTTGTGCCACCTCCAACCTCCTTGGGCGCCAACTTGTTGGAGCCATTCAACTTGTGCCACATCATGGGAGCCAACCATCTTGTGCCAACTCACCTTATCTTGGGCGTCCACCACAAGGAAGCTTGGTGATGGTTTGGATGTCCACCTTGATGCCACATCACCCTTTGTACCAAAACACGAGTCAAGTCCAAATTCACCCCCTTGAAATTCGAGCTCTTCTCGAGGCTGGAACTTGACTAGCAGTTGACTGTAGTCAAAGGGTTTTGGACTGCAGTACAAGTTAGCTTAAAATATAAAGTACGATGGTTCTAACCATTTGATCTCGACCTAGACCTTCCATTGGAGGTATTGGGTCGGATCTACGCTTAACGACCTTGCTTCGCTTTCACACGAGCTTACCTTGTAGCCTCGCTTCCGGTCTTCACCCGAGTACCTCGGCTTCCTCCGAAGTCCCTCTGGCGTTGCCCGACCACCTCGGTTCCCACCGGGTGTCGCAGACCTTCCGCTCAACTTTAGCATTTCTGCACACTTAATTGAGCTCGTAAGATAACAAATATACCCTTAACTATTGAGCCTTTTGCCATAATCAAAATACCGGTTCGACTTTGGTGCCCACTGCACCAACATTCGTGATTTCATATTTGAAATTGGTGATTGTTTAGATCGATAACTGTTGATTTTGTTCTTCTATTTACTGTGCATAGTCGATACAAGGGGGTGACAACTCTTGTATCAAAGATTTATGATAATTAAGGAGGAACCTAGGGGTTGGCCTCATCTCCTATAACCGTGGATAGAAGGGTGTGATAGAGTCGAAAAAGGGACACGTTCTGACTCATCACAGGGATTGATTCGGCATCCTCATACCACCTATCCCGTCCTAAAGCCAAGGGTTGACCTGGTATTGCAGAGGTAGTTCCCGATAGATGCGAAGGCTGATCGGGGAAGTGTATGGTGTCCCTTCCACAAGACCATAGTTAGACATCTAGATAATACCCAATTGATAGCGTGTTCTGCGACACACAAGCGAAACTGAAATCCTAGAATTCTCTTAAAAAACTCGTAGTTACCCTTTTCTTCTTCCGTGTGATACCATACTAGAGTTCGGACCGCCGATAAACCACGTAAGCATAACCCTTAACGTTAAACTCTGAACAATAGCACCCACTGAAAAATCGGTACTTGAATCTCAGTCCCTTTGGGATCAATAATCTTTTTATTACTTGACGACATCCGTGCACTTGCGGACATTAAGCGCGAGCGTGCGCTTCGAGTCCTCGATGGTTCCCTTAGCGAGATTTGAGGTCGCGTTTGCTTGCATCAAGTTTTTGTGGTGTCGTTGCCGGGGAATGATGCCAAAAATTTGATCCACAGGAACATGACCTCAAATCTCGTGATGGGAATCATCGAGGACTCGAAGTGCATGATTGCACTCAATGCCCGTAAGTGCACGGATGTCGTCAAGTAATAAAAAGATTATCGATCCCACAGGGACTGAGATTTGAGTACCGATTATTCATTGGGCATTTTTGTTTGGAGTTTAACATTAAGGGTTGTGCTTATGAGGTTTGTCGGCGGTCCTAACTCTAGTACGGTGTCACACAGAAGAAGAGAAGGGTAACTATGAGTCTTTTAAGGGAATTCTAGGATTTTGATTTCGCTTGTGTGTCGTAAAACACGCTATCAATTAGGTATTATCTAGATGTCTAACTATGGTCTTGTAGAAGGGACATCATACACTTACCCGATAAGCCTTCGCATCTATCAGGAACTACCTTTGCCATACCAGGTTGACCCATGGCTTTAGGATGGGATAGGTGGTATGATGATGCCGAATAAATCCCTGTGATGATTCAAAACGTGTCCTATTTTCGACTCTATCACACCCTTCTATCCACGGTTACTGAAGATGAGGCCAACCCCTAGGTTCCTCCTTAATTCTCCTAAATCTTTGATGTGAGGGTTGTCACCCCTCGTATCGGCTACGCATAGTAAATAGAAGACCAAAACCAACAGTTATCGATCTAAACAATCACCAATTACTAATATGAAATCATGAACAGAAGTATATTTCAAATAACATGTTCTACACACACAAACTACTCCCTAATCCTAAAATCGAAGTATCTACTCCATAAACGAAAGAGAAGAAACACGATTCATGATTGAATTCATCATTACAATGTAGAAGATGTATAGAAAATAAATTACAGTGCTCTTTGGTTCTTCTCTCCAGTGTTGGAGCGCAGAATTTGATCCTAGAGCGGCTTCCTTCCTCGTTGTGAGTTTCCGAAGCTTTTTAGGGTGTCGGAGTATTTTCTTGGCCATCGTGCCTCCCCCTAGGGTTTCGCCATAGCTTCCTTTATATAGACATTAGGTCGGATCTCCCTGAATCTTAGAAAATAATAGAATCACATCGAAATCACTCAGTGCCACACGACCGTGTGGGTTCACACGGCCAGGCCGTGTGTGGCGTTGGGGTGTGAGCCGTGTGGACTCACAGGGCCAAGGCATGTGTCCTTCTGTTCTAGCTGCTAAATGTCTTCTTTTAGCTCCAAAAGTGCGCTATTTTCTCCGTAGAATGTTGTCATGCACACAAGAGTACAAAGAGCAGATCTCTGAATCAGAAAATAGGAAATGCATGCAAAATAAAGTGAAATATGCAAGAATCAATATAAAATGCAATGGGATGTGAGCGAAAAAACTACTCCTAAAACTCTATATGTTTCGCTCACATCAATTATCCCAGACTTAAATCTTTTCTTGTCCTCAAGCAAACCTCAGTGCCATTAAATTTTAAAAATCATTGTTCCATACTTAGCTTGTCAACTAGATTTATCAAGTGGTATTTGCAATAAAAGAAAAATATATATGTTCTAAAAATTCACTAAGTTAGCTTCTCGTGCACGTGCTAAGTGAATCTTCTTAGGGGATACTCATTCCATGGTAAGTTAAGTCATCATCCTATAGATTTCCTAAGGTCTCCGACTCTTAGGCACTTACCTGCCCAAAGCGAGGGTCGTTCTCTAGATCTAGCACAACGTCTTAAAGGCGTGCTCGGTATTGAGAGAAATTGGTAGGTGTTTCCCCAGTAACCTAACTCAGTCTCAAAGGGGCACCTAACCATTTCCACCCATGACAACTATTTTTTATCCCTCATAATCTTTTTCAATTTTTCTTTCTCTCTTTTTTATTCCCCCTTTTTTTTCTCTCTCTTGGGATTTTGATTTTTTCGAATGAGCTTCCACAATCCGAGCATCTCCAGTAACTAAAATGCTAAAACTAGAGTGACCTATGGATTCCAAAGTACTAGACTACTGAGATGAATCATAACTAGATACGTACTAGATTTTCCCTTTCAGAATGTTCGTCATGTGTAGGTGTAAATATAAAAGCTAACCAGTGTAATTCTAGAATATTCATTTGAGCAAATAAAATATAATACCACAAGATAAATAAAGTTAAGCTACATATGGGAACAACTCATGAAAGTAACTTTAAAAATACTACTAAGGCAGCTTAAAGATAGCAAAAACTAAGTGAAAAAAGAAACTAAGACACCTATGCATGAACAAATGAATGCTAAATAAAACTAAAATGCAAATATTAGGAAAGAAACTACTGCTAGAAACAAAATAAATTAAAACTTGGGGTATCCCCCTAGACTTAAGCGAAGCATACCTCTAATATTGTGGACGAGGTGAAAAGTCTGGTAGCCTCGGCATCTCGGGATTCTGGGAGAATCTGGTGCTGAGTCATTGTTGCCACATGTACATGTGGTCGATTTGAGAGCTGGTGGATACAGCAGCTACTCAGTGCTCCTCCTCCCTAGCCCACTGTGCATGTTGGGCATGCATGTGATGCCTGACCTCTCGATGGTAGGCAGCCTCCTCCTGGTGATGGGCAACCTTGTCCTTGAAGTATATACGGGCCTCATCGTAGAACTCCTCATCCCGCTGGAAGTGCTGTCGTAAGCCATGAAACTCTGCCTACGTGTAAGTGCTCTGCTCCTCCCATCGCTACCTCTGTGTCTACTCCTCAACGTATATATCCTTCAGGCAAGATGGAAACTCAGAGAAGTCATAGGTGGCTATACCTGCATCCTGCTCAAGAGTAGAAGAAAAATGGTGGTGTGGGTGCAAGCTCTCATCGTGGACTAGGTGGGCTCAAAACAATTTTTGCTTCTTCCTAGAAAGTTCTTTCTAATCCTAAACTATTTGCAAAATCATAAGTAACCATAAATCAAAGTTTAAATTATACACATGAATGTAGAAAGATTAAAAACATGTAAAATTAAACTTGGGTTGGCTCCAAAGAAGTGCTTTGTTTAAGGTATTTTAGCTCGACCACACTCCATTATCTCAACTTGGCTCCGAAGGTTCTGTAAACCTCTATTCATCCATCTCTGTGTTGTCTTCCTGTGGGATGGGTTTTACCCTGCTGAAAGTGTAGCCGTCTAAGAAGGGAGCTCTACACTCTGACAGGTTGAAAATGATGATCTCCCCATCTACTTCCAAGGAGATCTTGTGTGCCTTTACGTCTATACATGCTCTCGCGGTCGCTAGAAAGGGTCTTCCCAAGATGATGGAATTCTGGGGGTTTGGTCCTATGTCGAGTATAATAAAATCCATATGTATCATGAAATTCTCAATGATCGTAGGAACATATGCTATCATGCCGACGGGTTCATTGACCGAGTCGTCCCCCATACGAATACCAAGGCCCGCTGGTTGGATGCCACTCAATCCCATCTCTAGGTAGAATGCATAAGGCATCACACTAACTGATGACCCTAAATCGCACAATGCTTCATTGAAGCTCTTAGCATTAATCGAGCAGAGTATAACAAATTCACTAGGGTTCTCAAGCTTGGGTGGGATTTTATCTTAAATTTCATCCTGGAATGGCAAGGTCGATATCATGGCTGCACATCCCTTGGCGAATCTATTTTTTTATGCTACTCTCTCACTGCACACTCCCTCTTCCTTGACCTGACTCGACTCGAGTAATGATAGAGAACTATCCATGGTTTGTGCTACGGTTTGGGCTATTTGGGTCACTTGTGTTTCCAACATCCTCATGTGACTTGAAAGACCGTCAACAGTGTCCTTCAAATCCCTAAGTGACTCTTTTGATTTTTTATGTTGGCATCGAAAATCTTCATTGGCCTTCGTTTGGGTAGCAATGAAGTCTTCCATCATTAGTTCTAGCCTAGACTTCTATGGTTGCTGCTGCCCACTGCCCTGCCGCTGCCCATATCTTTCGAATGGTTGGAAATTCCCCGAGTTATTCCGATAGAAAAATTTTTGATAGTTCCTCCATCCAGGATTGTAAGTGTTGGAATATGGGTTGTTGGTCCTTTCATTGTGGTCCCCAACAGCATCGATCTGCTCCTCTAATCTTCTCTGCCCTCCATAATAGTCCTTTTGATATGCTGATGCTCCCTCTCCAAAGGTATGGGCCACACATGTAGAAATAGGATTAAGAGAGTTGAACCGTATGCTAAGTGCATCCATCCTTACCACTAGATGGTTTATGGAGTTGACAACATATCGTCCTGTTGCAGGAGCTAGGTGACTACGCTCAGAAGCCCATTGATGGTGGTTCTGGGCCACATCTTCAATCAACTCCTTTGCTTTCTCGATAGTCTTGTTCATCAGTGCTCCTCCTACAGCAGAATAGAGGGACACCTTTGTGGAGTATGTGATCCCATTATAGAAGATGTTGATCACCAACCACCTTTCTAGTCCATGATGGCGACATTGGTAGAGTAGCCCCTTGTAGCAATCCCAGGATTCAAATAAAGACTACCCTTCCTTCTGACGGAAGCTCATGATGAGATGGCGCAAGTGAGTAGTCTTGCTTGGGGGGAAATATTTGTCCAAAAATCGCTGCTCACACTGCTCCCATGTAGTAATGCTTCCTGACGGCAAGGAGTGAAGTCATGCCTTAGCCTTATCCCACAATGAGAAAAAGAATAGGCTCAGGCAGATCACGTCGGTAGGTACTCCATTGATCTTCATTGTCGAGTAAATTTCTAAAAATGTCTCTAGGTGTCGGTTCTGGTCTTCAATTGCAGCTCCCCCGAATTGACTTTGCTGGACCATGTGTATGAGCACAGGTTTCAGCTCAAAGTTGTTGGCCGAAATTGATGGTCCAGATATGCTCGGCCTATATCCTCTGGTACTAGGGGTAGCATTGTCTCGTAGAGGTCAGCTACCTAAGTTTACCACAGATGCATTGAGGTCTTCCATGCTCCTCTACCCAGCACTTCTACGATGATAGGTTCTTTCGATTTCAGGGTCTATCAGAAGTAGATTTTCCAATCCTAAGCGTCTATGCATACGAAGAACCGTGCCACTAAATTAGGAGTATACCTAATGCTCATAAACAAGAAATAAACTAGTCTAAATACTAAATCAAATGCAGAAAATTTAAACTAAAGATTAATGCAATGTAACTACTGAAATAAATCTAAACTTACTCTAGATATTAAAAATCTAAAACTGAAGTAAATCAAATAAAAGTGAAAAATAAAGCAAGTAAATAAATCTACCCTAAGTCCAATACAATTGTCCACCTCTTGATTCGATATCAAATCAACAATCCCCGACAACAGCGCCAAAAACTGGATGCACGCGAACGCGACCTCAATTCTCGTGACGGAAACTGTCGAGGACTCGAAGCATGCTCTCACGCTCAATGCCCGTAAGTGCATGGATGTTGTCAAGTAATAAAAAGATTATCGATTCCACAGGGACTGAGATTCGAGTATCGATTGTTCAGTGGGTGTTATTTTTCAGAGTTTAACGTTAAGGGATATGCTTATGAGGTTTGTCGGTGGTCCTAACTCTAGTACGGTGTCACACAGAAGAAAAGAAGGGTAGCTACGAGTATATTAAGGGAATTCTAGGATTTCGATTTCGCTTGTGTGTCGCAGAACACGTTATCAATTGGGTATTATCTAGATGTCTAACTATGGTCTTGTGGAAGGGACATCATATAGTTCCTCGATGAGCCTTCGCATCTATAGAGAACTACCTCTGCCATACCAGATCAACCCCAAGCTTTAGGATGGGATAGGTAGTACGAGGATGCCGAATCAATCCCTGTGATGAGTTGAAACGTGTCCCGTTTCTAACTCTATCACACCCGTCTATCCACGGTTACCAAAGATGAGGCCAACCCCTAGGTTCCTTCTTAATTCTTCTAAATCTTTGATACGAGAGTTGTCACCCCTCGTATCATCTATGCACAGTAAATAGAAGACCAAAACCAATAGTTATCGATCTAAATAATCACAAATTGCAAATATGAAATCACGAACAAAAGTATATTTGAAATAACATGTTCTATGCACACAAACTACTCCCTAATCCTAGAATTGAAGTATCTACTCCATAAACGAAAGAGAAGAAACACAAGGTATGATTGAATTCATCATTACAAAGCAGAAGGTGTATAGAAAATAAATTATAGTGCTCTTTGGTTCTTCTCTCCAGCGTTGGAGCACAGAATTTGATCCTTGAGCGACTTCCTTCCTCCCCATTGTGAGTTTCCAAAGCTTTTTAGGGCGTTGGAGTGTTGTCCCGGCTGTCCTGCCTCCCCCTAGGGTTTGGGCGTAGCTTCCTTTATATAGACATTAGGCCGGATCTCCTCGAAACCTAGAAAATAGCAGAATCACATCGAAATCGCCCAACGCCACACCATCATGTAGATTCACAGGGCCAGGGTGTGTGGTTCTGGGGTGCGATCCATGTGGATTCACAGGGCCAGGGTGTGTGTCCTTCTGTTCTAGCTGCCAAATGTCTTCTTTTGGCTCCAAAAGTGCACCATTTTCCTCGTTGAATGTTGTCCTGAACATAAGAGTACAAAGAGCAGATCTCCAAACCATAAAATAGAAATGCATGCCAAATAAAGTGAAATATGCAAGAATCAAATATAAAATGCAACGGGATGTGAGCAAAAATTACTCCTAAAACCCTATATGTTTTTCTCACATTAGAGCTCTATGGTGGACTCATTTTATATTTTAAGGAATCTAGAGGTAAGTACTCTAGAAGAATTCTTTTCTACTATGGAACTTCACGAAACTAGACTTGAAGGTATAGCAGAAGAGCCAATCATCAAATCAAGGGGAGTAGCACAAGTAGCAGACAAAGGGAAGAAGAAGAAGGAGACTCCACCTTCCTCATCGGATGAAGAATCTTCCTCTTCAATGGATAGTAATGTGGAGACATATATGGTAAGAAAGGTAAGACATGCCTTAAAAAGTTTTAAATTTAACAAATCTCATGATAGGGGAAGAAGGCAAAGGAAGATATTTTGCTATAATTGTCAAGGAGAAGGACACATGAGGGATGAGTGTCCTTTGTTGAACAAAAGCTAGGAAGAGAAGAAAAAGGATAGCAAGAAGAAAGGCAAAAAAAAAAAAAAAAAAAAAAAAAAAAAAAAAAGTAAAAAAGGAAGTCCAAGGAAAAGTATAAATCAAAGCCCCGCAATCTTAAAGCCACATGGGATGATCCATCCTCATAGGAGGAAGAAGAATTCTTCATGCATCTTGCATTAATGGGGATTGATGATGTAGTCTCCACCTCATCCGAACAAGAAGAAACAAGCTCAAGTGTAAGGGGAGCATCATCCTCATCAGATTCGGAACAAGAAGATTAGGTAAGTGAGGTAACAAATCTCCCTCCCAAAAATGTTATTTCAATGATTTCTTGTTTAACTAGGGATTTATTTAAGGCTAAAAAGAAAAACAAATGCATGCAAAATGAAATTAAGGATCTAGAAGAAAAATTGAAAAATTCATGCTCACATGATAATGCTATTTCTTCTAGTAGTAATGATGCATGTATTGAAGAGAATAAGACTTTAAGGGAAAAGGTAGATTTCCTTACTAAGGCCCTAGAGAAATTCACAATTGTCTCCAACACCTTAAACATGATTATTGGGAGCCAAAGGGCTAGCTTTAACAAGAAGGGCTTAGGTTATAAGGGAACCAACAATGAAAAAGCCTATCATTGTTTAATTGCTAGGGGTCAATCTAAAACAACAATGGTAGCTAGGAAATGGATCCCTAAGAAGTACTTGGTGAACCCTATTGGAAAGAATTTATATTGGGTTTCCAAGTCAATCCTCAAGGGTTAGAGAAACCTATGGTAGTCAACCATAATTGGACCCATTTTATATCATGCTAAATGGTTGACTCATGTTGAAGTTGGGAAGTGTTTGATTTTTCATGAGCATGATGTAGTGATAATATTTGATTAATGATCATAATGTGCATTTAGTGATAATACTTGATTTATGATTATGATATGCAATTATGATAATGTTTGTGTTATGATCATGTTGGTTGTTTTTGATGATACTTAGCCTGGATAGAATTGCACGAAATTTATGGTTAAGTATAAATACCTTTTGTCACAACTCACAATTTACCATAAGGCTAACTTGATTGATAACATAGCAATGGGTGAGATGTTAGGTTGATACAAATGACTCACTTATGCTTATAACATTTTGATGAGTCATTAGGTGTATCATAACATAGCAATCATAGACCAACTATGGAGAAAGCAAATGTTTAATCAATGGACATATTGCCCATATATCATAGTTAGATATTTTAAAACCATTTCTTGTTTTATAAACTGTGAGTTTATGTTTTAAAACAACTCAAGGCAAAAGTAAGTCTTAAAGTTGATAAAAAATTGAGACATTTTATAATTTTTGAGTTTTTGCCTAATTTTCAAAAATAGAATGCTTTTTCATAAAAAAATTATTTTTCCTTGATAAAGGGACTCATGAGAAATGTGTTCCCCCAATTTCATAATTTTTCAAATTTTTTATAATTTTTAATGCATTTCTGAACTTGGGTTCGAAAATCAGAAAATGTAGATTTTCAGTTGCCAGTCGACTGGCGTTTTGACGCAGTCGACTGATTGAACTATGCACGAGGATAGCAGCCTGATTTTTGGGTTTTTCAAATAGTTTTTGGTATTTTTCTTCCTTTAGACTTTGATGTCATATTGTATAACATATGTTAGATGTTTTTGATGGTGTCAAAGAGGGAGAAATGTTGAATTTAAGTTAATCATGCTAGGAGGAGAATTAACATGTGTTAAGGGGGCGGTGCTTGTATTAAGGGGGAGTGTTTGATACTCATATTTGTTTTACATGCTTTTCTTCTTTAAGTATTTGGTTATGTTTTACCTAACTTAAATATGGTTGTCACACATCAAAAAGGGGGAGATTGTTAGGGCAATCAACCCAAGTATGATTTGGTTTTGATGTGTGTGGAAAAGGTTTAAGCTAGGATGTTTATGTTGATTTGATATGTGTATTTAAGTTGTGTAGGACTTAGCAAATCACAAATGAGTTAGCTTGATGATAGGATTAGTGGGTTCACCATCTTATGGCTCGGGTCCTTGAGTCGGTGAAGGATGGCATTGCGGAAGTCTTGCACTTGGTGCATCCGAGGGACCACCGGACGAGGAGCATTAGAGTGAAGCCAAAGGAAGCAAACTTCATGGCGAGACACGAAGGATGGCATTGCGGAAGTCATGCGCTTGGTGAATCCGAGGGGTGTGGCTGGACAAAGAGAGCTTCGGTGAGGGACTCCAAGGGAGATGAGATATTGAGCAATTATAACGGTAGCTCATAGGTGAACTTGGACGAATGGCTAAGTCAAGTGTTGGATGCTCAAACTTAGGTTTGAGGCTTACCCGACCATCGGATGCTCAAATAGGTATTTTGTTTGAGGTTTTACCTGACATCAGTCTACTGTTATAGATAGCAGTTGACTGCTCTGAGTCGATGACACTCAACTGGTGCTCGACTGGTGTTCAACTGAGGGTTTCTTGCCCAGCAAAGGGATGACAGTCGATTGTTGCACCATCAGTCGACTGCCAAGGAATGACAGTCGACTACTATAGATGGTCGTGGGCATAGAACCTCTCGTAGCCGACTGATCAGTCGGCTACGTGGGCAGCAGTCGACTTTTGATATCAACAGTAGACTGCCAAGACTATCGTTGGACTACAACGGTCACAATCTGTCGTGGCCAAAGGTCGTTGGAACGACGACAGTCGGCTAGTGGCATGCAGCAGTTGACTGCTGCATGCCTAATGGGAAGAGAGCCCTCTTCTATAAAAAGAGGGCTTGGGTGGCTTTGTGAGGCTAATGCTTCATTCCTAAGTGCTCCCCAAGTACCCTAAATGTCCCAAACCTCCTCTTCCTTGTTCTCATCTAAATCATATTGTAAGAGTGAGGATTTTGTAAGAAGGTTCCTTCTCCACCTTGATTGAGCAAAAGAAAAATTTAGTGATTGGTTTAAGGGAGTGATTCGCCATACGAATTGTCCGTGGATTAGCGGCAAGGGCCGTGAACCACGTTACATATTTGCATTTGTGTTTGATTTCTCTTTACTTTGTGTTTTGTTTTAATTGTCTTAATTAGCATATTCCTCTGCGTTAACAACTCTTGTAGACGATTAAGACGCACGAATTCCATCAACGTACATCTAGGCTATTCAACAACCCTTCTAGCCGAGCCACGATCCTCCAACAATTGCAATTCAACTTAACCATCTTATCAATTCAACTTAATTATCTTAATCAATTCAACTTTATCATATTAACCAATTCAACTTAATCATCAATACAACTTCAACTTAATCATGTTAATCAATACAACTTCAACTTAATCAATACAGCTTAAATTCAACTTAAACATGTTAATCAATACAACTTAAACTTAATCAAATTAATCCATATAAATTCAACTTATTCATCTTAATCAATTAACCATAAAAATTAAGCAAAATCGATTCCAATCGATTGGAATATTTCCAGTCAACTCAAAAAGAGTCGATTGAATCAAATTCAGTTGCCTTCAAACCATGGAAAGGTAAAAATGCAACTCCAGTCGACTGAAACTAATACAGTCGATTGGAATACAACGGTAGATAAGTGTTATGTCTAATACATTCAACTCTAGACAATACATCGACTAGAAAGAAGACACAATAAATGGTAAATTTATGATAGTCAACTGGACCAATCACAGTCGACTGTCATATTTTCAGTCGACTAGATTCCATCTATAAAACTTGTACTAGGGTAGCACTGAGCTGACTCAAAACAACCCCAAAACAGTCGCCAATCACCCTTTTCCAACTCTTGGAAGCATCTATGTCACACCCCGAGAGTATGCCCTGCCGAAAAGCAAACGGATAGCATCTCCCCTGTACGTGGCAATATATCGGGTTAATACAAGGCCTGTAGGCCCACAACAACATGACATATATATGGACAATACTACACAATACATCCACAACAACACAAAAGGTGCGCACCGGTGCGACTCTAACATACTACACCAAAAACAACATACAAACCAACAACCAAACACAACACCGATTATACATGGCCATAATACAAAACAACAGCGGAAGCAAATAAGTGGAAAACCCCAATTGTTCGGTGCGAGATGGGATCAGCTGGCGGAGTTCCGAATGTCGAAGGAATCTTCTACCTGTTACCTTGGCGACAGGAAACCCAGGGTCCCGGGGTGGTGAGTATAAACTCAGGGGTAATATATAGAAAGTGCATGAACAACATATAAGGATATAGAGATCTACAAGTATACATGTGAAGATCTACAGGTACACAACATGAATCCAATAGACATACAGTCTTATCCAAATCTAATAACAAGTAACTACAGTATAGTCATACTAACTGTATATACTAAACTGATCAACTGAACATTAAGTAATGTACCAACGTACCTGACGGTCTGCAACACCATAAGTTATATCATTCTGAAAAGATATACAATAACATAACCCATATAACGTACAAAGTCAATCCCATACCTGACCAACACTCAGACATATGATCAGTATATAATCACAAATAATAACATCCCGTTTCATACCATACTATGACATGACGCTAATCAAATGCATACAACAGTCTGGACCAACACATAAATCATGCTCAACACACAGCAGTATATAATATGCAAATGACATGTAACATGATGCACAAACATATGCATCAAACAAATGCAGCATCTCACAGGCATATATAAAACATATATCAAATACATGCATATATATATATCAGCAATGCATATGCATGGCCATGTCTGCGGATCCGTCCAACCACGAGCCCAGTATGGCCCGGGTGGCACGGCATGACGACTAGCCTGACTCCAGTTGCGACTACTCTCGAGTGACCTAGTTAGGTAGTATGAATGAGTAGCATATAGGCGTAAAAAGCTAACTACTCCCCGGGGGTCCCTGCTGCTGGCCGCTCCGTCACTACCCATGAGTAGATGAGCTCTACACACAGGACAACTGCACGTCACACAACCACCTTCTATAGTGGGCGAGTGCTAACACCATTCTGCTCAGTGGCTAGGTGTGCATCTCCATCTACCACCGTATATAGTGGTCGAGCGTAGCACATCCAATGCTCTGCCCTCAACCCTGCTACCACTACCTCGAGTTACCAGGGAGGCAGGATGACTGATGACCCGTCTCAACCACAAGGGAGACCCAGTCAACAGCATGCATGCAATGTAATGATGCATAGCTCCATACATGTATCCTCGCCACACTCCCTATCCCACGGGGAGTCTTGGTCAACCAAAAGTCAACTATGCAAGGACTAGAATCCATAAGACTCTCTCTATCGCACAAAGAGTTATACACATCTGACAATCAACCACGCTAAGTCCTCTAGTCAGTAGCGAGATACTATCGACAATCGATATAACCATACACAGATATACGATCCATAATGGATATACCATCACGCTAGGACCTCTAGTCCATGGCCACATACTGACAACCACACACTTATATATGCACAGACAACTAAATCCACCATAGATGCACCCCTAATACGGGTATGATATAACAATCAACTCCATAATCCAATCCATCACCTAACCTTAGTGATGTAACACAGTAACCCAATCTGAGGTCACAAAGATAACCCTAACCACATGTACTTACTGAACATCTATCAGCTAACACATAATTAGGTTTGTAGTTCATATCCATGATAGATAATCAATGAAATAACAGTAATATATATTCAAGGTCAAAGGCAGTGCAAGCATATGATTAAACATGAGTGGATTTAAGGTAAACAAGTATAAACATATATCCAAATTCATGCACTGGAATCTGATCAAAACTACCAGACCAGGTAGATATTACCCACATGCTATGTAGTCTGTAACAATAGTCCTCCGGCCCGGGAACCTGCCTCGTATCAAAGTCCTGAACTAATCTCCACTTGAATCACAAACAACCTCTTAATCCATTTGATGGAATCTAATCTGCCCAACCATTAACTACAAGTAAATGTCATGACATTAACCAAAATCTAATCATGATTATCACTCTGATCAATAAATCTAGCAACACAATTGTGCATTCTCTTTCAAGAATTAGTTACTCTAATCACACATCCAATGTATAACATACAATTCAAGGCATACCTTCAACCATTGCAATCAACCACAACTTCTTGATTCCCTCCAATGAACCCAATTAATCTCACCAAAATTCCTGTCAATCCTGTACAACATTTCCAGCCAACAAATACTCTTCTATCAGTAACAAACATATCATCAACTCAAACTACACCTCACCAATAATGATATGCATTCATAAATTACCTGGATCTAACCCACCTAACCTAGCATCTGTTAAATAGCTTCTGGATCCATCATTGAAATTTCCAAATCTGGGACGATGGAACCTACCTAGCCGAAATCCCCTACGCAAATCGGCCCTCTTGCCAATCCCTTTGAACATCCTCTGAGGAAGCAGGCGATGACAAATCAAACCCAAATTGTCGGTGCTGGGTGATGGCACAAGGGATCAAGATTAAACAAATTATCAGCACTCACCCTCATCCGGATCGGCAAAGCACAGCAAGACGACGGCATCACCGATCCTGCCGAGCTGAGTTCACTGTTGCCCGGATCAACCGAGGGCGACAATAGAGAGCACCAGTGGCGATCACAGACAGAAGAAAGAAACCGGCCAGGGAAAACTAGACAGAATAGGCAACTCACAAAAATGGGAAAGGCGACGACGATCGTGTCTATTGGAGGAGCTCACTGCCGACGAGATCTGGATAAGGAAGAGAACACCTCCGACGGGCCAATCCCCGATGAATGCAGGCGGCGATTGGGTGTGGCAGTTGTAGACATTCGACGAAACTGGCAACGACGAGTCGCTCCGGCAGCGGTGACAATGCAGTAGAAGAGGCAAGGCACCGGAATCCCGAGCTCGAGCAGTGGAGATTAGGAAAAAGAACCGACGGGAGGAAGCTCAGAGAGAAGGCATTCGCGGCAGAGAAGAATCGACGTCGCGAGAGAGAAGAAGAAGAAGGAATCGCACGATCGGAAAGGAAAATTGCAATTTGAGGGAGAAGTTGCGGCTGGGAAAAGAAAAAGAGGAAAACAGGTCGAATCGGGTCAACCTAAACCGAATCCAAACCCCTTTATAAGCCTTCTAAAAACCTAGGTTAAGTTCAAGCTAGTCCAAATTGACCCAACTATCTATTTAAGCATAAATCTTTCTTGTATGGACTCCTTTTGAATCCGGAAAAATTTCTGTGAACTTTTGAAAAATTATATAAGACAATCTCTCCATTAACCAGGTATTATTTTTTTTTCGTGTCTTATATTCTTTCCCACTAATAAAAATTTGGTCCCCAAATTTTTGACTCATGTATGAGTATGAGATGTCACAATAACCATCTCAAGTATCTGGAGCAAAGTCACACCTCAAGTGACTAAGTGGGGTACTGAGCTCGAATATTACATTCCAGCTCTTATATATACGCTCTCAATAAACCTATTAAGAGGTCAATAACCGTACCAGAGTGGAGCTCTATACTCGTAACCGATGGGAAACTTTGCCAGAATCATAAAGTGAATCATGAATCACTATCAGAAATGATACTCAAGGTTATTCCATGGATATAATTCCATCAAGCGATCCAACGAAATCCATCTTATGGCTCGGAAGAAAATGAGCGGACCTAGCTAATCAATCATTGACTACCCAAATCCTATCAAGTCCTTTCCGAATTCTAGATAATCTCCCAACGTTGTCCATCGTACTAGGCTACCACTTCCATAACGGTACGTAACCCTACCGATCACAATATTCCACCTTTGCTTGTTGGCAATAACCGTGTCCCATATATCGTTCCACCAACATGAACATCTCAATACTCACTATTTTCGGATACACTCTGAATAAATCATCACTCTCGAATGAAGAGTCTTCTGAAACAACTCTTCCTAAAGTGAATGCAACTCTGTGAACCACTATCCTTCCCAGAGACGGAGATTTATTCTCACAAGAGAAATTAATCTAATGTCCAAAATTCACTATGTCACCCAGAACTGAAAGTAACTGGAAGACTATAATGACTAATCTCGCTAGTTTCTCAACCAGCATACACATAATATATGTCTCATTCAACTGCATCGGGATCGCTCCTAATCCCTGACATGATGCATCTGCGTACAATACCCTTCCATCCATATCGGACGAATTACTAACACTGACACAAAAGTCAGCCACCTTCTAGGCCTTGAAACCTAGCTTCCCAAGCTTCCAACCAAGTGATTTCTATCACCTTCTTGGTCCAACAAATCAGCGGTATGATAATGCTAGTAACATCTTATCAACATCTATGGTAAATACCAAATCAATCTAGGGATACCACAACTTCCCTTAAGATTGTGAATATATCCTCCACAGACATGATGATAATCGATCTCAAATACTCTCAGAGTACTTGATTCCTCAAATCCATGAACGACTAATTCGTCAATAGGTATAACGACATTATCAACAACTCGTAAAATTCATACTAAGTATGAAATGCCATCTTTTATACACCTCCATCCTTTTTACTCTAAGCTGATGATAGCTCAATCATCACACTGACAATGATAATTGTATGACACTAAGTCATTACAATATCAACCCTCCAATCATATATCAATCCTAGGGTGTACATAGGTGTCCTTTAGCTAAGCTAAACAGATCCTTTATCCTCAACAGAGGATATTCATTCTCAACTACTGCATTCCATCATCGATAATCGATGCATAACCTCAAAGATCTATCTCTCTTTCAACAAAGAGTTTCGGATCTTTTCCAGAAGGAATACTAGAACAGATAAATATCCTATCCAATACCTCATATAATCGTAACTTACGTTATTGCAATTTCTACAGTGTTTAGCAACACTAATACCAATAAAATCATCTCCTGGTATGAGGTCTCCAATATCGAAACTATTCCCGAAATCACCCTCAATCGCATATTCCACTTGCCCATACCGTGACAAGCCCGGGAGTTCATCCGAAACTATATCCGAATACTCTCGGATTATATGCACATCCGAGATACATGTTATACCTCATTTCAACAATTTAACTATCCGTAAAGATATGCCTATAGTAGAGGTATTTCTAGCAAAGGCTAAGGGTATCCTTTGACTTCATGATTGTTGATCCACATCTCACCTGACGGTAGAGATATCACCAACCCACAAGTGGGTAGGAACCATTCTAATCCTCTCTAAGAATGTTCTAGACCTAGATATCTATAAACTATAGTATATCTCGATATATCCACAAATAGGGTAACCTAAAGTAATACCCCGAATGACCAATTCTTCGGTCTACTATATATCTTCTCGAGTAACCATGTAAACTCGCCCAACATCTGTTCTGGACGGCTGAGCTCATGTAGATGCAAAAGACTATCATGGAGGAATTGAAATCACCTGATGAACCTGAAGTACAAACTGATGCATTTGCAGTGGAGATGGTAAAAACTGTTATACTTATAGAGAATATACAACTGGTTGTAAGATACTGAAGAACTGGCAACATCATAGCACTCTCTATCTCTGTTAAAGGTATAGCTGCACCCGGAGAATACGCCATAGATACGACCATCATCGTAAAATCTCTCCTCTGTATAAAGCATAACCACGCTTGGGAAGGTAATAGTTGTTGTCGTCTGGAAAGGTAACAGTTGTTGTTTGGACGTCTGAGTCTTTTGAGATGTCTTCTGCTGATACTGTTGAGTAACTCGTTTCTTCCAGATGGAAGTATCAAAGAACTCCCCTATGTCTGAGATAAGATCGCTGCTGATGTGATAATCTAATCTTCTGTAATGATCTTGGCTTTCGAGGTTGTGGATCGTCCTCTCGAAAGCATCATTTATAGTCTTCAATGTTGGTGCAATCGGCCCAGGTCACGATTGACCAGGACTCGAGTTTGACTCGAGTGATGTTTTGATGTTCGACAAAAACATATGACAATGTAATTGTCATGGGAAAGTCCAAGTCTTGGGTACTTGGCATGGAAAGTCCAAGTGGAACACTTGGCATTTGGTAAAGTCCAAGTCTTGAGTATTTGGGATGAAAAGTCCAAGTGGGACACTTGGCACATGAAAAGTCCAAGCATGGGTCTTGGCAATGTAAAGTCCAACATGGGTTGGCAAGGGAAAGTCCAAGCATGGTGTTGGCATTTGAGAAGTCCAACATGGGTTGGCAAGGGAAAGTCCAAGCTTGAGTCTTGGCATGAGAAGTCCAAGGGATTTGATATTGGCTGCGTAAAGTCCAAGCGGGAGTCTTGGCAGCATAAGTCCAATGATTGGCGGCGTAAAGTCTAAGCGGAGTATTGGCGGCGTAAGTCCAATGTGCCTTGGCGGTGTAGACACCGTTAGCATGACATAGCCGATGGAAGCACCTGAAGACTAGCGTGATGGATGAACAAGTCATGGAAGACTTGGAGGGATCCGAGAGGCGTGAGGCTGATGGAGGTGGCTAGAAGGCTTAGGTCTAGGCTAAGGGTGGTCTAGCAAGTATGGGGGAACCATACTTGGGTTAAAACCTCATGTTTGAGGTGTGCTAGTCGACTGGTGCCATGTGGCAGTCGACTGGACTGAGTCAACTAGGGTTTGACTGCGGGTTATGGCCTAGCGATCATTGCCCAGGTGGGCAATGACCGATGATGAGCGATGATCGATCGTGATCGGTCGGTGCTCAAGAAATCAGCCATAGAATGGAGTCGAGACTCGACTGGTCGAGTGAGGACTCGATCAGTCGACTGATGGGTATGATCAGTCGACTGATGGTAGATCCGTTGGACTTATCCAGCGTGGATCTAGCCGTTGTCTCACGACAACAGTGGCATCCGTCGACTGATGGTCCCCATCAGTCGACTGATCAACTTTTTCCAGCACAGGTTGAAGCTTTATAAGGAGCTCGTGATGGAGGAAAAGGCAATGGTTCTTTGAGGCGATTTGGGGCGAGTTGCTGCTGCAATTCAGGGTCTCCAAGTGCTACTCGATCAACCTAGCGATCAAGCATTCAAGAGCATTTGTAAAGTATTTTTCTTTACTAGTCTTGCTTTGTATTTCATTGTATTTGCTTGTAGCTTTTGATTATTGTTGTAATCATTATTGTACGAGGTTTCTCCGCCTCCGGATTGTTCCGAGAAGGAGTGTTTTATAGTGGTGTGTGATTGGCATCGCTAGGGTTCGTACGAACCCGATCCGTGGAGTAGGAACCGTGCAGTTCTGAACCACGTTATATCCTTGTGTTAGCGTGTTGTTCATTTCGTTATCATTATTACCTTTCTATTTCCACTTCACTAACGAAAATTGTAGACAAGCACGCAAACGTTTTCGATCTTCCTACGGGCACATCACTATTCACCCCCCTCTAGCGGCGTCAAATCACCTAACAAGTGGTATCAAAGCCCGGGGCTCTTCTACGGATTAACAACCCAGAGTCAAGACGCTAGAGGAAAAGATGGAAGTTCAAGGACAATTGGGATGGGACATCAACACCCCAATTCCCTATTCCTTCTATGGACGAGAAGGTTTCAATTCTTGGAAGACGAGAATTGAAGATTTTTTGATGATGAGAGACCTTGAGGAGTGGTCTGCGTTGATGGAAGGATTTGAATATCCTAAGGGACCAAAGGGAGGGTTTCTCAAGAAGAAGAAGTGGAGTGAGGAGCAACTCCAATAATTCGATAAAAACAAGAAGGTAATAAAATTCATTTTTGATTTAATTGCTAATGACCTCTTGTGTAGCCTAGGTGACTATGTGGATGCCAAGGAGCTATGGAGCGATTTGGCCAAGCTCCATGAAAGCCCATCAACGGTCCAAGAGGAAGAGACCGAAGAGGCTAATGCATCATCCTCACAAGGAAGTGAGGACTTGGAGGTTGAGAGATCATCAACATCCAAGGAGGAAGAGGAAGTAGAATCGGAAGTTGATAGGGAGTCAATTTCCGGGTTGGTGGAGGAAGTGGAAGACGCATCCACTTCTAGGATTGAGGAGGAGATTAGAGTTTCCTCAACACCGGAGCATCAAGAAGAAGCTTCGACATCCGGTCAAGATGAAGAAGCCCAAAATCCAATTCCAGTCTTCATTAACCTAGGTAACTCAAACACTCTAATTTCAAATAAAAATAATATTATGTGTTTTGAGTGTAGGGAATTTGGGCACTATAAGAGCAAGTGCCCAAAGAAGATTAGGAAAGCTCCACCGGCACCAAAAGTCAAGGATGCCGGTTCCCCAACACCTAAAGGCAAGGAGCACATCATATGCTTCAAGTGCAATTCAAAAGGACATTATAGGAATCAATGTCCTAGGGGGAGCAAAAAGACCCAAGAAGAAGCATCACAAGTAGGGGGAGCTAAGGCTAACCCTAAGGTACTTTTTAGTAATGCATCTTCTAATTTAAATGCTAAAAAGCATGCTAGGAACTTTAATTCTCTTGCAATTTATGAAAAGCATGCTAATAGGAATAAATATTTTTGCTTAGGAGCTAAGAGAGTCCATGTAGGAAATAGGGAGAAATTTGGGACTAATGTCCCTAAAAACAACTTATTTAAGGACAAACCTAGGTCAAATAAGTCAAGATCAATTTTACCTAGGGAGACAATTAGAAAGGTACAAGAGCACCTAGGTCTAAACCCTAAATGGACTAGGCATATGCCTAGGAAGTCCAATGCCCAAGATTTAAATCAAAATTCTAAAATTGGGTAATTAGAAAAGGAAAATCAAGTCTTGAGGTCAAGGCTTGAAAAAATTGAAAAGACCCTAAATAAGATACAAAATCAATTTAAATGGTCTAATGGTCAAAGTCAAAGGTCCAAAAGTCAAAGTCACCACCAAGGACCTAAGAGTCAAAAGTCAACCAAGGGCAAGCAAGGTTTGGGTCACAAACCTAAGCCTAAAGTGGCTTATCATAGTGTTCCATTTGACTATGGAACACAAACTAGGTCTAGGAAGACCAAGGTCAATAGGGAAGTCATCCCTAGAGTTGACCAAAGGGTGTGCCTAGTGGCTAGGGTTTCTAGGAAACCTAGGGTGACCACTAAGAAGGTTGTAAGGGGAGTTACCCCTAGAGTCAACCTAGGTAAGACCCAAATGACCAAGGCTAACAAGCCTAGGAGGGTCATTAGGAAGGTATCTAGGGAGGTTATCCCTAAGGAATACCTAATTAACCCTAGGAGCTCAAATCGGTTTTGGGTTCCTAATAGCGTGATTGATTCACGCTAAGATGGGTTTAGGGTGTGCCAACCTTGATTGGATGGGTAGTTAACTCAACCATGGCAAAGGTGGCATGTTAGGTCATTTTCAAGGTTTTGGTTACCTTGGGATGTGGTTAGATTTGAATTCTAAAGGATTTTAGGATGTGCCAATATTAATTGAGAAGTTTTGATAAAATGATCAAATTGGCACAAGTTGGGTTTAGAGGTTAGTGTGCCATTTTGGGTTTTTGGCACACTCGGGAGATTAGGTTAATATGGCAAAATATATCTAATTATATCAAATGGCAATTAATATTAAAATTTAGGTATTACTATACCTATATATTTTATATGTCATGCTTTGATTGCCATATGCCATGTCATGACATCATGCCTATTTCTATGATTTTATATGTCATGAGTATGCTTAGGTTTTAGGTTAATGTCATGTATGCTTAGTTTTATATCATATGCCATGATATCATGATTATGAGCATATGCTTATTTATATCATTTCTAATGCCATAATCATTCATGCATTTAAGATAATTTGGTTGAAATTGATTTAAGGACTATGGCATGACTTGAAGTCCCATTTATAAGGGAATCAAGTAGGGTTGCCTAGGAAATGCATGAAACCCTAGATTAGGATGAACAAAACCCACATCTCACATTAAATTGACATGTATGTGTATTTTATACACTCTAGATACATGTGAGATGCTAGGATATGAGTTAAGTTCAAGGTGCATAGGTTTTGCATCTAGATGAACTCAAACTCATCTTATATGATTAGTGGATCATTGGGAAAGCTTGTGTACAAGTCAGGTACATTGAGCCCAAGGAATATGATCCAAAATAAGGTTTTGAAAACTTTTTAAAATCATTTTGAAAAACCTTGGTGAAGTCTATCTTTTGGTAGCAATCACCATTGATGAGATTGATACAAAGTAAGCTTAAACATTAAAGTTTTTAGTCACTTTTGGATTTTGTATCGATTTCACTATTTTATGAGTAAAATAATTTTCAAATATTTTTCACCCATTGTATTGGTCATAGGTATTATACGTATCAAATTTCGTGATTTTTTGATAAACGTATAATTATTTATGAATTCCCAAATCTCATTTCTGATAACTGAAAATCGGATTTTTTGATTATCGATCACTACTCATAATGGCGGATCGGTGATATGGGGTTCGATCGTGATTTCGAATCACTCATTGTGCTTTGATTTGGGGTAACCAAGTGTTAGGGATCGTTTGAAGGCTAGAGGGGGGGTGAATAGCGCTTTTCGTTTCTACAAGAGTAATTAGCGGAAGCAAACACAAATAATATATGTAAAAACAAAAAAACAATGCTAACAAAGCCTTTACGTGGTTCGGAGATAACGCTCCTACTCCACGGCGATCCTTAAGGTGGATCAACCCAAGCAATTTCACTAAGAAGCTTTCTCTTTACAAAGACCTCCTCTTCTTACAAAAGATGACAATTAAGATTTGAGAGGAGAAAGGAGATTAATACACTTAGAAAGCTTGGAAAACTTGTAGGAGCTTAGAAGAAAGATCAGAATGTAAGCATTAGCCCCTTCTTGCCCCCCTTGGGCTCTTTTTATAGGAAAGAGCCCCTTTTTCCCGTTAAAGGTCTATCAGTCGACTGATGACTTACATCAGTCGACTGCCGCCGATTCTAACGGCTTCTGAACAGCCAGATTTGCGGGATTTGCCGTCGTCATCGCCAACGGGAAGACTATCGATCGGCCCAGCGATGGCGATTCGGTCTTGCTAAAGCCGATCGCCGGCGGCTACGGGCCATTTTTTGTGGCGATCGCCGATAATAATGGCGGCCGATCGGCTTGTATCTTTGCGATCGAGTCGATCGTCACCCGATTCAGGATAACCCCAGCCGATCGATAACAGCCTTCCAAACTCTAATGATGTATTTTAAGGGGCCAGTTCAACCGACACTATGTTCCAGTCGAATGGCACACTCCAAGTATGACTAATTCATACTTGAAAACATAACCTAAGCCTAGACTTAACCTTCTAGCTTCTCCATCAGCCTTGCGCCTCTAGGATTTCTCTGAGTCCATGACTCCATCCATGCGCTTGCCTTCAAAAGCTTCCTTCGGTTTCGTCATGCTTTGGGTTTCTTCTTTGCCAAAGTACGCTTGGACTTTACGCCGCCAAGACTACATGTTTGGACTTATGCCGCCAAGACTTTCCTTTGGTCTTCCTTTTCCAAGGACTGCTTGGACTTTACGCCGCCAAGACTACATGCTTGGACTTATGCTGCCAAGACCTTTCCTTGACTTCTCTTTGCCAAGATCACACTTGGACTTGTCTTTTACTAAGTCTTCATACTTGGATTTTCCTGTCACTTAAACATGTATACAATTAGATCACAAAACATTGCCTAACTTAGATGATTATCCAAACATCAAAATATATATAAATGCTTGGGGCATTGTTGCACCAACAATCTCCCCCTTTTTGATGTTTGGCAATCATTTAAGTTAGGTCTTTAACACATAAACATATTTCAATATGAATTCTAACTTAAATATCCCTTCTCCCCCTTTGACATACAACAAAAAGAGAAGAGGTTATCCAATAAGTGCAGGAAGGACTTATAATTGACACATCTTGAACAAAGGTATAAAATTTATATGAAGTTCCCCCTAAATCCAAGACATGTTTCATGATGTGCAAATAACATGTGAAACAAAACATAAGCAATAGAATAGGCAAATATGTCCTAGCCTTGCACCAACAATTATATAAATAAGGGATGTAGCTCCCCCTAAACCAGTGCACCAAGAAAATCCGCCTTTCCATACAAGGTATCATGTATATACTGTGGAAATTGTATAATGTCCAAAATTGAACCTTTTAACCGATGAAAAACCGCTTTCCATTCCAAAGCAGTGACACCGGTTATTGGAATAAGCGTGATCGAATGCAGACCATGGCGATCATTGGATCGAGTGATCGATATGATTTGAGTTTTTCAAGGTTTGAAAATGCGTAGAAAATTACGTGGGTGTCCAAAAATCACGAAACTTGGCATACACATTTTATTCGACTAATATAACATATGAAAAATATTAGACGAAAAACATGTTCATCAGATTAATGGATTGATACGATATTTAAAATAACAAAATTATGACGCAAAAAGTGTAATTGTATCGTATCAATATTCATAACTTCGTACTATATGCTCAACTTCTAAACTTGACAAACAACAAATTGTAGGCACTAATAGAAGTGAATAAAAAACACAATTTCATTTCATCAATCAAAAGTCATTACATAAGTAGGAGTTTATGCCGTACATACGGCCAAAAGAAAATACCAAAGAAACCACGCGAGCTAACGATCATCGTCCTCAGCATCCATCGGTGCCGATGACGAACCATCGTGAGGTGGGTGTCCAGTGCGCAGGCGTAGAATCGCCAAGATGTCTTCTGTCGCCGATGCACCTCTCTCATGAGGAGAGGAGCTCCCGATGCTCTGGCGCAGCTCCTCAAAACGCAGTGTCCACCCGGCCCGCAAAGCATCGGGCGGCGAGGGATGTGTCCGGTAGAACAAGACGCTGCAGCAGTCTCCCCATCGCCCTCGGCAACACTGCGGCACCACCCTCGGCAACTCCTTCCGCATCCTCCGGTGCCGAGCGGCACTCTACTCCGCCGTCTTTGGGTCCCGAAGACGGATCCTCTGTCGCCGGCCTTGAGCCCGCCAATGAGAAACTCGAGTCATCTGATCATATTTCCTATTCATGACTTTAATGACTCCTATATTCACATCAATGCCTACAGAGCTGAGCCATTGAGTGAGGACATTTCCAAATGGTATGTGAATCTTCCCATTGTTTGGCCTTATGAAATGAATGATGCATTGGAAGGTATTGAGACCAATGTTAATGTCTAAGTATTGATGAAAGAAATGCATGAGAAGTAGGTGTGGAGGGCGAACCAAGGCCAAACCACGGGTAACTATGGGGAGAAGACAATGAGCAACGACCTTATAAAGGACATTGTCAGAGGCAGACAGTTCTTGTGATTGAAATAAATTGGTGTTCAAAGGTCGAGGATAGTGATAGAAGGTATCATGAAGGGAATATAAAGAAATCTCCTCAAAGGGAGATGGAAGAGGTTCACTCCAAGATGGATATAGAGTGAAATCACTCTCGGAAGGAAGACATCCGAGAAAATCGGTCCAGATCTGGGGACTGAAATCCAGATCGCGCTGAGCAATGCGAGTCCGGTATCTCAACCCATCTCCAACCGGTCGTAGGTTGTTGAAAAATTCAGAGAGAAGGGTGATATTTATGTGATGTTCACAGAAAACTAAGGACTCAAGGTTGTAATGTTGGATGATTTGAACAATGTCGAAATAGTAGTCTTTAAGAAACTTGGAATCCATTGATCTAGGTGGAATAAGTTGGAATTTGTTTTTATGAAAAGCACTTTCAAGGGCGGAATTTGGAAATTGAGGATCAACAGAGGGTTGAGGGTTTGACGGGCCCTCATTGGTCGGAGGTGCCCGGGTGCGCTTAGTAGCAAAGTGCTTAATTCTAAATGGGTGAAAATACAAAAAAAATATGCACAATGTAGGTTGATGATGCATGAACAGAGACAACAAGACAAGCATGGGTTAGTGAAATACAATCATAGGAACAAAACAAAACATTGATCATGAATGAAAATATACCTAGGCGGCATGGTGAACAAAGATCAGTGTCGGACCACGGAACCCTAGCCGAGTGACTGGAAACTAGATGCGAACGGAGTGACAAGAGAAGGTCCTCGAGTTGGAGAGCACTCCAAATGGGATCACGTGTCGATGAAGTCGCCGGAAAACAAAGGAGAACGGCTAAGAGGTGCGGTGGAAGGTCGTCGGAAGAGGAAAAGACGAGAGAAATCGAGAGGTTCTGGCGAGTCGAACCGGTGGAAAGCCCTAAAAACTGCGACACGATCATTGCCGTTAGTCGCGGATCGAGCGATGATCGATCGAGCCAAGGCGTCGCATACGAGCGATTTCATGCATTACGGCCGATCGGCGCATAAATGGCGATCGAATCGATGGTTATCGATCGAGCCCGACGATCGCATATGACGATTTCAGATACGCGTCGATCGCCATAAATGGCGGTCTCATAATTAATTCAATAAAGTTAAAAAAAATCACGAAATTTTGTGGGTAATATTGTTAGATCATTTCCTATCAAGGAAAAATTATTTTAAAATTATATTACCTCTAGATTTTGATATTGACACAATCTTGAGATTTTGCAAAAGTTATGATATTTTTGCAAAACTTTGTATCACTTTGGCTTATCAATAGGAAATTGTTTCTCAAGGTTTGATAGACATAGTTTATATTTTATTTTATTTAACATTTCCAATCATATTCTTGGAGCTATATGCACATTAATTGTACATAGGCCTTCCCAATGATTGGTCCAATGAAGGATTAATGTTTCTAGATGACACTTTGGTTCATAGTAATGCATCATAACAAGCATGATGAACCAAGTGCATCTTCCTAACATCTCACATGTTGTCTAGGTGGCTCAATACAAAAATCATGGTTTCCTAAGTGTTTTGTGAGATGGTTAAAGGTATAAGTCCTAGTATTTCTATAGAATCATGCAAAACTACACTTCTATTCTACAAAGCACATCCCAAGTTCTCTCCTAAGTGATGAAAATTCTATTTCGGGGAGAGGCTTGGTAAAGATGTCGGCTAGGTTGGACTTAGATTCAATGTAATTAAGCTCAATGTCCCCCTTAGCCACATGGTCTCTAATGAAGTGATGTTTCACTTCAATGTGCTTGGTCCTAGAGTGATGCACCAGATTTTTGGTCAAGTTAATAGTGCTCACATTATCACAAAGTACTTTCATGTTGGAGTAAGTTAGCTCATAATCTTCTAAGGTATGTTTCATCCATAATAGTTGAGCTACACAACCACCCATAGCAACATATTCGGCCTCGGTGGTGGATAAAGCAACACAAGGTTGCTTCCTACTACTCCAACTCACTAGGGAGGACCCAAGGAATTGGCATCCACCACTAGTACTCTTCCGATCCAATTTGCAACCGGCATAATCGGAATCGGTGTACCCAATTAAATCAAAACACCTAGTCCTAGGGTACCATAGACCTACATTTAGTGTGCCCTTTACATATCTTAAAATTCTTTTAACGGCAACTAAATGAGATTCCTTAGCACATGATTGATACCTAGCACACATACCAACCGCAAATAATATGTTGGGTCTACTAGCGGTTAAATACAAGAGGCTACCAATCATGCTCCTATAAAGGGTAAGATCTATTTGTTTTCCTTCACTATCACTATCTATTTTGGTATTGGTTGCCATTGGAGTTGACACTACCTTAGCATTTTCTAAACCAAATTTCTTAATCATTTCCTTAGCATATTTGGTTTGATAAATGTAAATTCCTTCACTAGTTTGTTTAACTTGCAAACCTAGGAAGAAATTTAATTCTCCAACTAGACTCATCTCAAACTCTTTTTCCATATTTTGAATAAAGTCTTCAAGAAGCTCATCATTTGTTGACCCAAAGATAATGTCATCAACATATACTTGGGATACAAAAATGTCCTTAGATGTTGACTTTATAAAGAGAGTTTGATCTATACTACCCCTTCTAAAATCCTTAGAGATTAGGAAAGTTGACAATCTTTCATACCAAGCCCGGGGAGCTTGTTTCAAACCATATAAGGCTTTCCTAAGCTTGTATACATGGTTTGGGTAGTCCATATTTTCAAACCCGGGAGGTTGTTCTACATACACCTCTTCCTTAATAAACCCATTTAGGAATGCCGATTTGACATCCATTTGATGGAGTTTGAAACCCATATAGGAGGCATATGCTAAAAGTATTCTAATGGACTCTAATCTAGCAACCGGGGCATATGTTTCATCATAATCAAGTCCTTCAACTTGATTAAAACCCCTTGCAACTAATCGTGCTTTATTTCTAGTGATATTCCCTTGGTCATCTAGTTTGTTCCTAAAGACCCATCTTGTAGTAATAATAGTGTTTTCACTTGGTCTAGGAACTAACTCCCACACTTGACTCCTATCAAATTGAGCCAATTCATCTTGCATTGCTAAAATCCAATCCGGATCAAGTAATGCATCTTTAATGTTTTTGGGCTCAATTTGAGAAATTAGAGCTATATGACTAGTGGGGTCCCTATGGAATGACCTAGTCCTAACTCCTTGAGATAATTCACCCACAATTTGATCTAATGGGTGACTTTGATGAACTCTTATGGTTCTAGGAGGTGTATCAAGTTGAGTTTGATCATGATTTACTTCAATTCTATGTTCATTATCGGAATCATCCCTTACTTCCCCTTGATCCAATCCTCCCCCTTGATTATTACCCCCTAAGTTTAAATCTTGAAATTGTTTGGTAATTTCTTGATTTTCATTATTTATGTCATCATCAATAGGGGATTTTCTAGGGTATGTATTTGAACTTTCATCAAATTGAACATTTGAAAATTCTTCAATCTTTTGAGTCCTTTTATTGTAAACTCTATATCCTACACTAGTGGATGAGTATCCAACTAGAATTCCCTCATCCGCTTTGGACTCAAATTTACTTAGATTGTCTTTGGTATTTAAGATATAGACTTTACATCCAAAGACCTTAAAATAATGAATTGTTGGAATTGTACCATTCCACAATTCAAATGGAGTTTTTCCTAAAAACCTATGAATTAATACCCTATTTTGGATATAACAAGCGGTATTAACCGCTTAGCCTAAGTAGCTAGGTAAGGAATATGCATTAAGCATTGTCCTAGCCGCTTCTTGTAGGGCACGATTTTTTCTTTCCACAACCCCATTTTGTTGGGGTGTTCTAGGACAAGAAAATTCATGCTTGTACCCTTGTTCTAAGCAAAAAGTTGAAAAGTTAGAATTCTCAAACTCTCCACCATGATCACTATGGGTCCGGTTGATTTTGAGTTTTCTTTCATTTTCTACTCTTTTGCTAAATCCTATGATTATTTCTAAGGTTTCATCCTTATTTTTCAAGAAAAACACCCAAGTAAACCTAGAAAAATCATCTACTATTACCAAGCAATATTTACTACCAATTATAGATGGGGTACTATGGCAATCAAATAAATCCATATGTAGTAAATCTAATGGTAAAGCGGTACTAAGTAAATTTTTACCTTTGTGTGATGTTTTTGATTGTTTCCCTTCTTGACAAGCATCACACATCTTGTCCTTGAGATATTTGACTCTAGGCAATCCTTTGACTAGCTTCAATTTTGCTATTTTGGCTATATTCTTCATGTTTATGTGACCTAGTCTCCTATGCCAAAGCCAACTTTCTTCCTCTTTTGCAATAAGACACTTAGTGGAAGGATTAGTAGCATAAGATAAATCAACATAATATATATTTGATTTTCTAAAGCCTACTAACATGCAATCATTTATAGTTTTGTGTCTTATAAAGCATTTTGAGGAATCAAACTTAACATCAAAATTTGCATCACATAATTGGCTTACACTAAGTAAGTTAAATTTCATATTTTTAACTAATAGAACTTTATGAATAGCAAGATTGGGAGATACCTCAATGGTGCCCTTTCCTAAAATTTTAAGTTTGCCGCTATTACCAAAAGACACTTTTCCTTAGCTAGTGTGGTTGATAGTGGAGAATTTTCTCTCATCCCCGGTCATATGCTTTGAGCACCCACTATCAACTATCCACAAGCTTGGTTCTTCTACCTATGTCACATGAAAAACACAATCCTTAGGTACCCAAATCTTAGGACCACTAGCATTAATTATAAATTTCTTTGGTACCCATGCTTTTCTCCCCTTGCTTTTAATCATGGATTTTCTACTAACTAGGGATGCAAATGCTACCTCTTTCTCCTTAGGTCTATATCCTAAACCGGCCTTATTGTAAATTGCCCTTTGGTCCTTAATAATCATATCTAGATATTTGGAACCATTAGTGAACTTTTCTAGGCATGTTCTTAATTTACTTATTTCTTTTCTTAACTCATCATTTTCATCCCTAGAGTACAATCATCATCACTAGATGATTTATCACATGATGAATCTATAATCTTAAATGATTTGATTTCTAATTTTAGATCCTTAATCCTAGTTTTTGATCTATTTAAAGCATTTTGTAAACATGCAATAGTCTTATAAAGTAAATCTACACTAGATGATTTATCACATGATGAATCTATAATCTTAAATGATTTGATTTCTAATTTTAGATCCTTAATCCTAGTTTTTGATCTATTTAAAGCATTTTGTAAACATGCAATAGTCTTATAAAGTAAATCTACTTTGGGTGAGTCATTTACCTCATCATCATCACTTGATGATGATTCATCACTTGAAGAGGAAGAAGACTCCTCGCTTGAGCTTTCGGTTTCTTCCAATGCCATGAGGGCTAAGTTCCTGGTTGAATGGCAAACTTCTTCATCGTCGGTAGACTCCTCCATACTTAGAGTGTCCCACGTTTGTGCCAACATCGCCTCCTTCTTCTTCTTTTCCTTCTTCTTCTTATCCTTCTCCTCCTTTTTCTTTAGTTCCGGGTAATTGGGCTTTATATGCCCTTTCTTGTTGCAACTAAAACACGTCACGTTAGAAATAGAATTTGAATTGTTAGAAGATTTACCTCTTGAGGATTGAAACATCCTCTTCACATCTTTCTTGGTGAGCCTCCTTGACTTCCCACCAAATTTCTTGACGTAGTGTGCTACCTCACTTGCCGACAACTCATCCTCACTACTTGATGAGTCCTCCTCGGATTCGGATGAGGAAGACACCTCCTTCTTTTCCTTTTTCTTCTTCTCCTTCTTTCCTACAACAAGAGCTATACCCTTCTCTTTGGATGAAGTGTTAGCTTGTTCATGCAATTGAAATTCACAAAATAACTCATCTAATTTAACTAATGAAAGATCCCTAGAGACCTTATAGGCATCTACCATTGAGGCCCATAAGGTGGTCCTAGGGAAGGCTTGTAGTACATACCTCACAAGGTCTCGGTTGTCGACCTTTTCACCTATAACGTGTAGTCCGTTGATTACCTCCTTGAAGTGCCCGTGCATTTGGCTCACCGTTTCATTTGTCTTCATAGTGAAGCTTTGGAGTTGGCCAATCAAAAGATCCCTCTTGGCCCTTCTTGTCTCTTTGGATCCTTCGTTGAGTTCAATGAGCTTCTCCCAAAGCTCTTTTTGGAGTTGAATGGCCCGACCTTAGATAGTTGCTCCTTGGATAGACCACATTGAAGTGTGGTCGTTGCTTTGCATTCACTTGTGCTTTCTTGGCCATCTCTCTTGTCCAATCCTTTGTCGGTAGTGGTGCTCCAAATTCGTCGGCTTCTCAAAACCATCTACAATACTAAACCAATTTTCAATATCGTTCATTAAATAATACTCCATCCTACCTTTACAATAACCGAAATCGTTGCCGTCGAATAACGGAGGCATCGCCGTGCTATACACCTCTTGAAAAGTCATCTTTTCTCCGGTTGATTGCTAGATCTTCCGATGCGATCCATGCTCTGATAACACTTGTTAGGGAGCGTTGGAAGGATAGAGGGGGGGTGAAAAGCGCTTTTCGTTTCTACAAGAGTAATTAGCGGAAGCAAACACAAATAATATATGTAAAAACAAAAAAACAATGCTAACAAAGCCTTTACGTGGTTCGGAGATAACGCTCCTACTCCACGGCGATCCTTAAGGTGGATCAACCCAAGCAATTTCACTAAGAAGCTTTCTCTTTACAATGACCTCCTCTTCTTACAAAAGATGACAATTAAGATTTGAGAGGAGAAAGGAGATTAATACACTTAGAAATCTTGGAAACCTTATAGGAGCTTAGAAGAAAGATCAGAATGTAAGCATTAGCCCCTTCTTGCTCCCCTTGGGCTCTTTTTATAGGAAAGAGCCCCTTTTTCCCGTTGAAGGTCAATCGATCACTTACATCGATCAGCGCCCGATTCTAACGACTTACGAGCAGTAGGATTCGGGATTTTGCCGTCGTCGCCATCAGGAAGACTATCGATGGCCGCTAGCGATGGCGATTCGGTAATCTGATCGTAAGCCGGCCGATCGACTCACGGGCCGATGTTTTAATGGCGATCGCGCCAATAATGGCGATCATTTGCCCGGCTTGTATTCATACTTGAAAACATAACCTAAGCCTAGACTTAACCTTCTAGCTTCTCCATCAGCCTTGCGCCTCTAGGATTTCTCTGAGTCCACGACTCCATCCATGTGCTTGCCTTCAAAAGCTTCCTTCGGTTTCGTCATGCTTTGGGTTTCTTCATTGCCAAAGTACGCTTGGACTTTACGCCGCCAAGACTACATGCTTGGACTTATGGCGCCAAGAATTTCCTTTTGTCTTCCTTTTCCAAGGACTGCTTGGACTTTACGCCGCCAAGACTACATGCTTGGACTTATGCTGCCAAGACCTTTCCTTGACTTCTCTTTGCCAAGATCACACTTGGACTTGTCTTTTACCAAGTCTTCATACTTGGATTTTCCTGTCACTTAAACATGTATACAATTAGATCACAAAATATTGCCTAACTTAGATGATTATCCAAACATCAAAATATATATAAATGCTTGGGGCATTGTTGCACCAACACCAAGGTTGTTTAACCCGATTTCAGGTGCGGTTAAGGTCCCTAACCACTCCGAACCCTAGGATATGCTTTGGGAAGCATTATAAAGGGTGAAAATCGATTGGATATGGATTAGGAGAGGTGTTTAGGGTTTGTATCAATTTTAAGGTGTTGGAAAGTTCAATGTTGAATTTCTAACCTTAATTTTGATGGTTTAGAGTCCCTATTGGCTCAGGGACTTCCCAAGGACATTGTTGGTGCAATGGTCAAGGGGGAGCAAACCTTTAGGGGGAGTTACCCATCTTGGGATGATGGATGTGTTTTTCTCTCTTCTTGAAAGGGAAAAGGTTATCAATTGGGAAAATTGATGGATTTTTAGAAACCCAATTTCGAAATTGGGAGAGTGTATAGGATTGCCTCTCTTTAGTGATATGGGACTTATCACTAAGAAGATGGTAGGCATCCTAGGTATTTTTGGACCAAGGGGGAGATTGTAAGATCTCATTGGGACATGAGACATTGACCTCCTTGGAGAAAAGACCTTTTTGATGTTGGTCAAAAAGGGGGAGAATGTTTGGGGGAAGAGCATTTGGAGAGTGTTTACCAATTTGGGATAATTGGTAAGGGATTTGAGTTAGTGTTCTAACTCAATGATTTGTTTGGTTTTTGTCAAACATCAAAAAGGGGGAGATTGTTGGTGCAATCGGCCCAGGTCACGATTGACCAGGACTCGAGTTTGACTCGAGTGATGTTTTGATGTTCGACAAAAACATATGACAATGTAATTGTCATGGGAAAGTCCAAGTCTTCGGTACTTGGCATGGAAAGTCCAAGTGGAACACTTGGCATTTGGTAAAGTCCAAGTCTTGAGTATTTGGCATGAAAAGCCCAAGTGGGACACTTGGCACATGAAAAGTCCAAGCATGGGTCTTGGCAATGTAAAGTCCAACATGGGTTGACAAGGGAAAGTCCAAGCATGGTCTTGGCATTTGAGAAGTCCAACATGGGTTGGCAAGGGAAAGTCCAAGCTTGAGTCTTGGCATGAGAAGTCCAAGGGGTTTGATATTGGCTCCGTAAAGTCCAAGCGGGAGTCTTGGCAGCATAAGTTCAATGATTGGCGGCGTAAAGTCTAAGCGGAGTATTGGCAGCGTAAATCCAATGTGCCTTGGCGGTGTAGACACCGTTAGCATGACATAGCCGATGGAAGAACCTGAAGACTAGCACGATGGATGAACAAGTCATTGATGACTTGGAGGGATCCGAGAGGCGTTAGGCTGATGGAGGTGGCTAGAAGGCTTAGGTCTAGGCTAAGGGTGGTCTAGCAAGTATGGGGGAACCATACTTGGGTTAAAACCTCATGTTTGAGGTGTGCTAGTCGACTGGTGCCATGTGGCAATCGACTGGACCGAGTCAACTAGGGTTTGACTGCGGGTTATGGCCTTTCTTGCATTGCGAGGTGGGCGGTCGGTGATGCTTCAATGATCGATCGTGGGATCGGATCGTGGTGCTCGAGAAATCGGCCACAGAATGAAGTCGAGACTCGACTAGTCGAGTGAGGACTCCATCAGTTGACTGATGGGTATGATCAGTCGACTGATGGTAGATCCGTTGGACTTATCCAGCGTGGATCTAGCCGTTGTCTCATGACAACAGCATCGATCGATGGTCCCCATCGATCGGATCGACTTTCCAAGCTTTATAAGGAGCTCGTGATGGAGGAAAAGGAAATGGTTCTTTGAGGCTATTTGGGGCGAGTTGCTACTGCAATTCAGGGTCTCCAAGTGCAACTCGATCAACCTAGCGATCAAGCATTCAAGAGCATTTGTAAAGTGTTTTTCTTTACTAGTCTTGCTTTGTATTTCATTGTATTTGCTTGTAGCCTTTGATTATTGTTGTAATCATTATTGTACGAGGTTTCTTCGCCTCCAGATTGTTCCGAGAAGGAGTGTTTTATAGTGGTGTGTGATTGACATCGCTAGGGTTCGTACGAACCCGATCCGTGGAGTAGGAACCGTGCAGTTCCGAACCACGTTATATCCTTGTGTTAGCGTGTTGTTCATTTCGTTATCGTTATTACCTTTCTATTTCCGCTGCGCTAACGAAAATTGTAGACAAGCACGCAAACGTTTTCCATCTTCCTACAGGCACATCGCTATTCACCCCCCCTCTAGCGGCGTCAAATCACCTAACATTCAACTGGGTCTTCAAAGTACATACTCTCCTCGTGGGTACTGGCTGCTTATAGTAGAAATAGATAAAATATTGAATCTGATAATCTAACTTTGCGTGTCATCGTGACCCACACTGCACGCACACAATCTCTCTTCGGAGTATTTCCTCTGATTTCACTGATAAACACGAAAAGATGTTGACGATCTGCAATCGGTCTTCTATGATCGAAAAACCCTCCAGTAGTCGCTCGTGACTCATAACTCTAATCTTGCTCCTTTTATCAAACATTCGGAGACTTCTAATTCCAATAATTTGACTTGCAATACATTCTTATCAAATTTCCAACTCTTAAAACACTTGCTACGGAGTCATTTCTATACACATGACTCAGTCCAATGCCTTCCAGTAGGATCTGGTAGGAGATCCAAACATCCTGATCAAGATGTCAATCGATAACCCGTGGGTGGCCAAAACCAACCCAATCACATTCTTGGGTTATTAAATGGTCGTAACCTTTGCAAGTCTAACAACTCTGCATGGTACTCCGAGTACCAAACGATCACCCTATTCGATGGCCAAGAATTTCCTGACAATGAGTCAAAGAAGATGATGTGGGGAAATACTATCTCACAACATCACTACACCGTGGCCAAGTGATGTGTGATTTCCTGAAGGTTATTTTCTATCTCTTCCACCAAGTATCGGTTTGATCCCGATAATGGTATTCAACCAACTCTACTTTCTTCGTATAATACGAGTTAAGTACTCAAAAGTACCTTCAAAGTTATACAACCTAACATGACCAACTCAAGGATCAAAATCCCTATGAATATCTCTAAACTAATCCTCTACTATCTGCATCAGCAATAGTATACTCGCTTGTCCATTACCCCATAGGTAATGATCTGACTAACATAATTAGTGAAAATCTTAGGATTGTAATCCTTGATCTCCACAAGAGATGTGACTACTAACCTCTGCTATCCGACTCGATATCAGTCGGCTCTCAAAGGTAATTACCTTTTTGATAGTAGGTACATATCTAATAACCTCAACATATCGTTCCCGTGGTCAACTCAAACCACAGTTACGAATACTAACCAACACCCTACAAGTCATCCATGTTATAAGCAACTAAATGCATAGCCAATAGAAGGATATGTAATAACAGTTAACATACCTTAAACCTTGTAGCTTGGAGATGTTCGCAATAGCCAGATCCCATAACTCACAAAACCAAAACCGAGTAAAGCAAAACTCGATGCCCGAACGAAATAAAATCCAAAAATGGACTTCGCAACCTAGGGCTCTGATACCAATAAAATTGTCACGCCCCGAGAGTATGTCGTGCCAAAAAGAAAATGGATGGCATCTCCCCTGTACGTGGCAACATATCATGTTAATACAAGGCTCGTAGGCCTACAACAACATGACATATATATGGACAATACTACACAATACATCCACAACAACACAAAAGGTGCGCACCGGTGCTACTCTAACATACTACACCAAAAACAACATACAAACCAACAACCAAATACAACAATGATTATACATGGCCATAATACAAAACAACAGCGGAAGCAAATACGTGGAAAACCCCAATAGTTCGGTGCGAGATAGGATCAGCTGGCACAGTTTCGAACGTCCAAGGAATCTTCTACCTGTTACCTAGGCGACAGGAAACCCAGGGTCCCGGGGTGGTGAGTATAAATTCAGGGGTAATATATAGAAAGTGCATGAACAACATATAAGGATATAGAGATCTACAAGTATACATGTGAAGATCTACAGGTGTACAGCATGAGTCCAATAGAGATACAGTCTTATCCAAATCTAATAACAAGTAACTACAGTATAGTTATACTCACTGTATATACTAAACTGATCAACTGAACATGAAGTAATGTACCAACGTACCTGACGATCTACAACACCATAAGCTATATCATCCTGAACAGATATACAATAACATAACTCATATAACTTACAAAGTCAATCCCATACCTGACCAACACCAGACATATGATCAGTATATAATAACAAATAATAACATCCCGGTCCATACCACACTATGACATGATGCTAATTAAATGCATACAACAGTCTAGACCAACACATAAATCAAGCTCAACACACAGCAGTATATAATATGCAAATGACATGTAACATGATGCACAAACATATGCAGCAAACAAATGCAGCATCTCACAGGCATATGTAAAACATATATAAAATACATGCATACATATATATCAGCAATGCATATGCATGCCATGTCTGCGGACCCGTCCAACCACGACCCCAGTATGGCCCGGGTGGCACGGCATAACGACTAGGCCGACTCCAGCTGTCACTACTCTCGATTGACCGAGTTGGGTAGTATGAATGAGTAGCATATAAGCGTAAAAAGCTAACTACTCCCCGGGGGTCCCTATTGCTGGCCGCTCCGTCACAACCCATGAGTAGACGATCTCTACACACAGGACAACTGCATGTCACACAACTACCGTCTATAGTGGGTGAGTGCTAACTGTTGGAGCAATCGGCCCAGGTTGACTCGAGTTTGACTCGAACAGTACCTTGATAGTATTTTGATGATAGACAAAACTCATGACATGGGATTGTCATGGGAAAGTCTAACATGGGGTTGGCATGGAAAATCCAAGCATGGAGCTTGGTGTGGAAGTCCAAGGGGGAAGCCCTGGCATGGGAAAGTCCAAAGCATAGCGAAGCCGTGCGCTTGGTTCTTGGTGAGAAATGCATTGCAAAGTCGTGCGCTTGGTGCATTTGGGAAGTCTTGAGAACTTGGCAAGTTCACTAGGCTCGGGTCCTTGAGTCGGTGAAGGATGGAATTGCGAAGCCGTGCGCTTGGTGCATCCAAGGGACCATCGAATGGGGAGCGAATAGAGTGAGCCCAAAAAGAAGCATACTTCTAGGGCATGAGACGCGAAGGATGGCGCTGCGAAGCCATGCGCTTGGCGCATCCGAGGGACGTAGGCCGAGGGAAGAGAGCTTCGGTAGGGAACTCCATGAGGGATAAGGTGGACTTGGCCAAGTGGCTAAGACTGAGTGTTGGACACTCAAACAACTTTGTGTTTGAGGTTTTAGCCGACATCAGTCGACTGCTCTAGGTCGTATGGGTTCGACCAGTGTTCGACTGAACCAAGTCTGGCTGATCGGTCATTTAGGAGGCGGTCATTGTTGGAGAATCGATCGGCTGGGGATGGCGGTCATTGATATGTCTGCAGACGCGAGAATGGAGTCGAGCTACTTGAAACAATAAGGTTTATTGCTTAGGTGCCAAGCATGTTCATATGACTAAAGACAAACCTAGGACTCATAATTCTAGAAATATCTTGCCTAGGGAGTCAATTAGGAGAGTAGAAGAAAATTTGGGTATTAATCCCAAACAGTCTAGGCACATGCCTAAGAAGAAGAGGCCTTCCCAAAAACCTAATGAAAATTAGAGCTAGAGAACTAAGTCTTGAGGTCAAGACTTGAGAGAATGGAGAAAGCCCTTAGAATCATAGAAAATTCAATTCTAGGGTCAAATGCCCAAAAGTCAAGACCTAAGGTTCAAAAACGGTGTAAGGGCAAGGAAGGTTTGGGTCACAAACCTAAGCCCAAGAAGACTTATCATAATGTTCCATTTAATTATGGAACTATTTCTAGGTCTACGAAAACCAAGGCTAATAGGGAAGTCATCCCTAAGACTAGTCATGGTGTGTGCTTAGTGGCTAAGGACTTAAGGAAAACCAAGAAAGCCACTAAGAAGGTCAATGGAGGAGTCACCTCTAGAGTTGACCCAAGTAAGACCCAAAAGACTATGGTTTCAAAGCCTAAAAGGGTCATTAGGAAGGTATCTAGGGAAGTTATCCCTAGGGAATACCTTGTTAACCCAAGGAGCTCCAATAGATATTGGGTTCCTAGGAGCGTGATTGATTCACGCTAAATGGGTTAGGGTGTGTCAACCTTATGTGGATGGGTGGTTAACTTAGCCATTGTGAGTTGACACATTAGGGTGTGCCAATATGGTTTGAGAAGTTAAAAATGATTTAAATTGGCACAATTAGGTCATAGAGGTTGTGGTGTGCTATTTTGGGTTTTTGGCACACTAGGGAAATGAATGGTTTAAGGCAAAGTGAATGTAATCCCTAAAAATGGCAAATTGTTTTTCACACTTAGGTATTCTATACCTTAGTATATTTTACTTGTCATGATTTGTTTGCCTTGCCATGTCATGACATCATTTTCATTTTTATCTATAAAATGTCATGATCATGTTTAGAATTATTTTTTGATGTCATGTATGCTTAAATGTCATTTACATGTCATGACATCATGATTTTGGCATATGCTGTTATCTATGTCATATTTATGCCATAATCATATCATGCATATAAATAAAATGAAATTATGGACTATGGCATGATTTGATGGGAATCAAAGAATATTGCCTTAGAAATATGCATGAGAACATAAAGAAAACAAAACCCACATCTCACTAAAAACTTGACTTGTATGTGTTTTACACATCTAGATATTGGTGAGATGTTTAGGAAAAAGAAAATAAAGGTTTTAAAAACTTTTTGAAAACATTTTGAAAAACCTTGGTGAAGTCTATCTTTTGATAGCTATCACCATTGAATGGGATGATACAAATATCGCTCTTTATTGAAGCTTTTCTTAAATTTTGAACTTTGTATCAATCTCCTAATTTAATGGGTAAAATAAATTTCCAATATTTTTTAGCCATAGTGTTTAGGATAAGTATTATACGTATGCATTTTTAAGATTTTTAGAATTATGTATATTTACTTATGGATTTCGAAAATCCATTTTCAAATCAAAATCGATGATAATCGTATATCGATCGACTGTAATGGCGATCGATTGGTAAGTCCAAGTAAACTTGATAGTTAGGCTCATGTTTAGCCACGTTTTGGTCCCCTAACCACTCCTAACCCTGGGATATGCTTGGGAGAGCATTAGAAAGGGTGGAAATCCATTGGACATGGATTAGGAGTTGGGTTGAGGGTGAGTATCAATTTTAAGGTGGAAGAGAGTTCATTGTTAAACTTTGCCTTAATTTTGATTTGGTTAATGTTCCTATTACCTTAGAGACTCTCCAAGAACATTGTTGGTGCAATGGTCTAGGGGGAGCAAGCCTCTAGGGGGAGGTATCCATCTTGGGAAGATGGATGTGTATTTCCTCATGGGAGGAAAATTGGGTTGCCTCTCTTTAAGTGATATGGGATCACTAGAAAGATTGTAGGCATGTGTTCCTCCAAGGGAGAGATTGTAAGATCTCATTGGGATATGAGACATTAATACCCTTGGGGAGGACCTTTTTGATGTAATGTCAAAAAGGGGGAGAAGTTACCAAGTTACCAATTAGGGTTCGTTGAAATTCTCATTGGGATATGAGAATTGCCAATATGGGAGAATTGGTAGACTTGAGATGGTAGTTTTGTTAATCATCAAAAAGGGGGAGATTGTTGGTGCAATCGGCCCAGGTTGACTCGAGTTTGACTCGAGCAGTACCTTGATAGTATTTTGATGATAGACCAAACTCATGACATGGGATTGTCATGGGAAAGTCCAACATGGGGTTGGCATGGAAAATCCAAGCATGGAGCTTGGTGTGGAAGTCCAAGGGGGAAGCCCTGGCATGGGAAATTCCAAAGCATTGCGAAGCCGTGCGCTTGGTGCTTGGCATGGAAAATCCAAAGCATTGTGAAGCCATGCGCTTGGTGCTTGGTGAGAAATGCATTGCGAAGCCGTGCGCTTGGTGCATTTGGGAAGTCTTGAGAACTTGGCAAGTTCACTAGGCTCGAGTCCTTGAGTCGGTGAAGGATGGCATTGCGAAGCCGTGCGCTTGGTGCATCCGAGGGACCGCCGGACGGGGAGCGAATGGAGTGAGCCCAAAGGGAAGCATACTTCTAGGGCATGAGACGCGAAGGATGGCGTGTTAGTTATAGCCCTAGAACCAATCATGTGATGGTTGAATAGGGAACATTTTGTATCATATTCTATAAAGGCAAAGGATTAGTTATTATATATTTACGTCTTGCTTGTTCCAGCTAAATTAAATATATAATAATGCCCTAGAAAAGTAGGTTCTTATCTGCAGCACATCAATTGGCAAAATTGATTATGAGAGACTGTAGAGAACACTTTCCTAAATGTTCCTAGTCAAGTATTAATATGCAAGGGCAATATTAATACATAAAGGCTAGCATGTAGGTCAATTGATGACTTGATCTCACAAGTCATGGATATATGATATCAAGTTAACACATGGGTATATATTAGAGAATATATACTGAACTGACCCGCCATGAGAAAGTTTCATGGATCGTCATATGAGTGTCATAAACTTTCTCATGTGACTATTGGTATGAATAGTCCTCAAACCTGAAGTCACTACGGTTCCCTACATAAGGAGTTATGTACTTTGGTATCGTCAAACGTCACCCGTAACAGGGTGGACCATAAAGGCGATTACTGGGTATATAACAAATTATGCGGAGGGATGTGAGTGATGTAGATGGGATCTATCCCTCCCATATGGCCGGGAGTGATATCTGTGGTCCCATTGATTGAGTAGAACTACTAAAACGCATGGCCATGCTCGAATGAGTCAATATGAGATATTGAGCTCATTTTTTTGAGTTAGTTTACTCAGGGATCAAGAAACACATAGATTGATCGAGGATGACACGGTCTATGCCTCATTGGTCAATCTGATATCAATGATAGAAGGACACGGTCATACATTATAGTAGTCACGGAAAGGTTAGTCGGATCTTGACTTATCTCATAACTTGGGTAGCAATGATGTATTGCTAGATGCCGCTCATTGCTTGTGTATCTAAAAGAGTTTAGATCCACTGCCAACGTTATGAGAGCCTATAGGGTCACACACAAAGAGCATGATGATTAGAAGAATTAGTGCATTCTAGTTTGACTAGAATAATTTGGGAATAAGCTTAAGTACAAAATGGTTTTTGGACTTTAAGCTTAAAGAGAATTTTAGCTTATTGATTTAATGAGATTAATTCAATATGCTAAGCTTAATTGATTTAATAAGATTAATTCAATATGTTACCTTATTGATTTAATGAGATTAATTCAATATGATAACATAAGCTTATTGAATTAATAAGATTAATTCAACATCCATGAATGCCACATAAGCATGCCACGTAAGCATGTCACATAAGCATGCCACCTAAGCTTGATGAGTTGGAAGGAGACAAAGGGTTTTGACCCTTGGATTTCCTCCACATGTGGCCGGCCAAAACAAGGAGGATAACTCCTTGTTTAATTATCTTTCAATGCCATTGATTGCATTGAATGTGATAGGAGATGAAAGGTTTTTCAAATCCTATAAAACACCCCACGGGGTGGCCGGCCAAAGGAGTTGAGTTGGAGCTTAAGGCTTGGTGAGAGCTTGGTGGGAGAGGCTTTTGTTGTGTGGTTTTGTGAATGTAAGCTAGCAAGAAGAGTAGTCTTCTTCTTCCCTACCTTCCTCTCCTTTAGGGACTTCTCTAGCAAGAAGTAAAGGAGAGATCTTCTAGTTTTCTTTTGTGAGACAAGAGCTTGCTCGTGTGGATACATATAGAGGCACGGACATTTGAACGTGCTAAATGATCCAACACATCCAAGGAAAAGCGGGATTGCAAAGGGCACGCAACAAAGGTAGAACTCTCCTATAAGATAGGTGTTCTTTTGAGAAATTTATTTTTTGTCTGCGAGTTTCTTTCGCAAGGATCACTTGGAAGGGATCCTAATTTTTCCGCTATGCATATGCTATTTTGCATAAAGAGATCCCACAAAGGGTATCGAGCCACTTGTAAAAGATCGTATAAAAATAGTCTTTCTCTATTTTATATATGATATAGAAGTAGGATAAATTTTATTATGAGTTGATAATTGCATTAGCAATTTTTCAAACATAATAAAATATCCGATGTCTTTTAAAAGTTAAAAATGACATGGTGCATGGTTATGGCCTAGTCCCAAAAAGTTTGTGAATGTGTGTTGTAATTCTTAATACAGCCTGCGAGTCGTGCCTTTCTCCTAAAAATCTTGTTGTGAAATTAGTTTTAGACTCGAATGTAACTCGAGTATTTCTCCTTTTGTAATATACAAAATAAAGATGGAGGGTCCATTGGAAGATGATGTTACAAGGAGGAAGTCAACAACACACGACAACCAAAAGGAAGCACTTGGGAGAAGATGTTATCCCTAGGTTGACCAATCAATCTTCTCATTGGCTTGAGAAGATTGTAGAATAAGGGCTATAACCATGACATTCTTAGTATGCTAATATGTATGTGATGCATGTTAATTTAGCTTATATGTGATGTATGCTAATATGTATGTGATGCATGTTTAAGTTTATTTCTTAATAAGTATAAACGATATGCCTACCAAAGTTTGGTACTCACTACTTCCTCGATCATTTGTTATTGGGTTTGCCAAAGCAAAGTAATGCATTTTATCTTGGAAGAGTGCGAGTGGACAATCGTGATGCCCCGCTATCAAACTTGGTTAAGACTTAATTAAGAAAGTAGAGGCATATATTAGCTTTGAACATAAGTTTTAAAAATTAGTTTTGTGTGATTTCCGAACATCAGCTTTGTCTTAGAAGTGGTCGTTGCTCCGATATCAAAGAAGGCCTCTGTGCCTCGCCACTACCGAAGTCGGGTTTAAGAATAAGCACTAAACTAATCTAAACTTAACCAAAGCTATTAAAGAGTTACATCAGATGTAATTGGCAAAAGATTGCCTACCTAATCATACTACGTCTTGGGCGATTAGCCAAAGCTAACTCAAGACGAATTATGATGTGGATCTTTATCCCATATAAATTTATAGCTAAATAGAATCTAATGATGTAAGCAAAATGTGTTTGCCTACATCAATAATTAGCTCATATCAAAGCTATGAGAATTTAGTGGGAGCCTCATTTAATTAAAGGACTAATTAAATGACTTAGGTATGATACTTAATTTTGCATTTTAATGTTGTAGATCACCATGTCATCTAACACGACACACCCCCTCAACTTGCGATCTGTCCTTGAGAAAGACAAGCTCAATGGAGCTAACTTTCTAGACTGGTATAGGAACTTGAGGATTATCCTCAAGCAAGAACGTAAACTGTATGTCCTAGAGCAGTCTATCCCTGAAACACCCGCCCCTGCGGCCACTCGTGTTGAAAAGGATGCTTATAAGAAGCATCAAGATGACGCATTAGATGTGTCATGTCTTATGCTTGCCACCATGAACTCTGAGCTTCAGAAGCAACATGAGAACATGGATGCCTATGATATGATTGAGCATTTAAAACAACTATATCAAGGACAAGCTAGGCACGAGCGTTTTGAAGTGTCTAAGGCTCTATTTGCATGCAAGATGCAAGAAGGAACACCTGTAGGAACTCACGTACTTAAAATGATTGGGTACGTTGAGAACCTTGAAAGACTAGGTTTTCCATCGAGCCAAGAATTGGCAACCGATGTTATCCTCGCAATCGTTCTTTGGAAGCATATAATCAATTCGTCATGAATTATAACATGAATGAAATTGATAAACCTTTGCTCGAGATTCTCAAAGATGTTAAGAATCACGAATCAATCTCAAAAAGAAAGTTAGTAATGTACTAATGGTCAAGAAGGCAAAGGTAAGCGCAAAGGCAAGGGTAAGACCCAAGCCAAAGGCAAGGCCAATTCATCCACTTCAAAGGGTAAAGGTAAAGTACCTAAGGAAGGGGATCGCTTCCATCATGTGAGATCGACATCGAAGCGAATCGCAAAGTCTACCTTGAGGAAGTAAAGAATAAAAGAAGTGGGACTTACGCTGTATACACGCTTATAGAAGTTAATCTATCTATTTCTTCTACATGGGTATTAGATACCGGATGTGCATCTCACATTTGTACTAATGTGCAGGATCGAGAAATAGTAGACTAATGGCAAAGGCAAGTGGACCTACGAGTAGGCAATGGCGCAAAAGTCAGAGGAACATATTCTTTGTCTTTGCCCACCGGGCTTATCTTAGAACTAGAGGAGTGCTTTTATGTACCTGCATTAACAAAGAACATAATCTTCAGATCTTGTTTAGACAAGAAAAACTTTTCTTTTATAATAAAGGACAAATGTTGTTCCATTTATTCGAATGAAATGTTCTATTGTAATGCACCACTTATGAATGGTCTCTATGTTCTAGATTTAGAAAACCCAATTTATAACGAATACCAAACGGTTCAAATCGAATAATTTGAACTAAACATATCTCTCGCACTGCCGCCAGGTCACATAAATGAAAATGCATATCCCAACTCCATAAAGATGGATTATTGACTCATTTGATTTTGAATCATATGAGGTATGCGAATCTTGTCTTTAGGAAAGATGACTAAAACTCCATTTAGTGGACATGGCGAGAGAGCGACGGACTTGTTAGGACTCATACATACCGATGTATGTGGCCCTTTCAATGTCGGGCCAGAGGAGGCTATAAGTACTTTATTACTTACCGATGATACGAGTAGATTCGCTACTTATATTTGATGAGACATATAAGTCGTAACTTTGAAAAGTTCAAAGAATTCAAGAATGAAGTACAAAACCAACTTGGTAAGCGATAAGCTACTTCGATCGATCGAGGTGGTGAATACCTTAGTCAAGAGTTTCTGATCACCGGCCGAGTGTGGATAATATCCCAACTCACTCCACCGAACACCACAATGGAATGGTGTATCCGAGAGGAGAAATCAGACTATTAGATATGGTACGATCAATGATGAGCCAGATCGATCTACCTACTTCCTTTGGGGTTTAGCTCTAGAGACACCGCTTACACTTAATCGCCCCCATCAAAAGCCGAGAAAAGACACCATATACGCTATGGATCGAGAAGAGTCCCAAAATGTCTTTTATAAAGATTGGTTGTGAAGCTTATGTTAGACGCCAAGTCTCGTATAAACTAGGACCCAAATCGATAAGTGTTATTTTGTAGGATATCCCAAGGAAACTAAGGATATTACTTTACAATCCCACACTTGGCAAGGTGTTTGTTGTTGTAAATGTTGTCTTTCTAGAAAGAGAATTTATTTTCTAGAAAAACTAGTGGGAGTAAAATTCATCTTGAAGAAATTCAGATGAAGATAACACTAAGGCTTCGATGGAAATGAGCAGGCACCACAAAGTGTTGTGGATGAGAAATTGTTGCCCAAAGAGTTGTGGAGCAAACACACACTGTTCAAGTAGACCAACCTCTTCGTAGATCGATAGGATCCGTCGTCAACCCGAGAGATATTCTTTTCTCTTGGTAGCGGTGAAGTATTGCTTGTCGATCTTGACGAGCCTACATCTTATCAAGAAGCTATGATGAGCCCAGATTCCGAGAAATGTCTAGAGGCCATGAGATCCGAAATGGAATCCATGTACACTAACCAAGTATGGACTTTGGTTGATCCACCTGAAGTGGTAAAACCTATTGGGTGTAAGTGGGTCTTTAAAGTAAAGACTGACATGGATGGTAATAAGCATACCTATAAAGGTAGATTGGTGGCTAAAGGATTCAAACAAATTCATGGTATTGACTATGATGAAACCTTTTCACCAGTTGCGATGCTTAAATCCATTCGGATCATACTTGCTATTGCAGCCTACCACGATTATGAGATCTGGCAGATGGATGTCAAAACCGCTTTTCTGAATGGAAAGCTACTCGAGGATGTGTACATGACACAGCTTGAGGGTTTTGAAGATCCAAAGCATCCTGGAAAGGTATGCAAACTGCAAAGGTCCATTTATGGACTAAAGCAAGCATCTCGAAGCTGGAATCTTCGATTCGATGATGCAATCAAGGAGTTTGGTTTCATCAAGAATGAAGATGAACCTTGTGTCTACAAGAGAAATAGTGGGAGCACAGTTGTATTTCTTATCTTGTATGTAGATGACATACTTCTCATCGGAAATGATATTCCCTCACTCTAGTCTGTGAAGATGTGGTTAGGGAATTGTTTCTCGATGAAAGACTTAGGTGAAGCTGCCTATATTTTAGGCATCAAGATCTATAGAGATAGATCTAAAAGATTACTTGGCCTAAGTCAGAGTACATACCTTGATAAAGTGCTAGATCATTTTGCTATGCAAAACTCCAAGAAAGGATTTCTGCCTTTATCACATGGTGTGAGTCTTTCGAAGACTCAATGTCCCTCTTCTAAGGAGGAGAGAGATCGCATGGATAAGATCCCTTATGCATCTGCTATAGGGTCTATCATGTATGCCATGCTTTGTACTCGTCCTGACGTCTCGTATGCTTTGAGCATGACGAGTAGATACCAGTCGGATCCAGGTGAAAGTCACTGGATAGCAGTCAAAAATATTCTTAAATACTTACGAAGAATGAAAGAATATTTCCTGATATTATGAGGCAATGAGGAGCTAACTGTAAAGGGTTACAGTGATGCAAGCTTCCAAACAGACAAGGATGACTATAGATCGCAATCGGGGTACGTGTTTTGCCTGAATGGTGGAGCTGTGAGCTGGAAAAGTTCGAAGCAGGACACAGTTGCTGATTCTACAACAGAAGCCGAGTATATTGCTGCGTCTGATGCAGCAAAGGAGGCTGTTTGGCTCCGCAAGTTCATCAGTGAACTTGGAGTAGTTCCTAGCATTGCAGATCCAATAGACCTCTATTGTGACAACAATGGGGCTATTGCACAGGCTAAGGAACCTCGATCACATCAGCAGACCAAACACATACTGCGGCGCTTCCATCTCATTCGAGAGATCATCGATAGAGGAGATGTGAGGATATGCAGAGTACCGACAGAAGCTAACATCGCAGATCCATTGACCAAGGCTTTGGCACAGAGGAAGCATGATGGTCACACTAGGTCACTAGGTATTAGATATCATAGTGATTGGTACTAGTGCTAGTGGGAGATTGTTAGTTATAGCCCTAGAACCAATCATGTGATGGTTGAATAGGGAACATTTTGTATCATATTCTATAAAGGCAAAGGATTGGTTTACGTCTTGCTTGTGCCAGCTAAATTAAATATATAATAATGCCCTAGAAAAGTACATTCTTATCTGCAGCACATCAATTGGCAGAATTGATTATGAGAGGCTGTAGAGAACACTTTTATAAATGTTCCTAGTCAAGTATTAATATGCAAGGGCAATATTAATACATAAAGGCTAGCATGTAGGTCAATTGATGACTTGATCTCACAAGTCATGGATATATGATATCAAGTTGACACATGGGTATATATTAGAGAATATATACTGAACTGACCCGCCATGAGAAAGTTTCATGGATCATCATATGAGTGTCATAAACTTTCTCATGTGACTATTGGTATGAATAGTCCTAAAACCTGAAGTCACTACGGTTCCCTACATAAGGAGTTATGTACTTTGGTATCGTCAAACGTCACCCGTAACAGGGTGGACCATAAAGGCGATTACTGGGTATATAACAAATTATACGGAGGGATGTGAGTGATGTAGATGGGATCTATCCCTCCCATATGACGGGAGTGATATCTGTGGACCCCTTGATTGAGTAGAACTACTAAAACGCATGGCCATGCTCGAATGAGTCAATATGAGATATTGAGCTCATTTGTTTGAGTTAGTTTACTCAGGGATCAAGAAACACATAGATTGATCGAGGATGACACGGTCTATGCCTCATTGGTCAATCTGATATCAAGGATAGAAGGACACGGTCATACATTATAGTAGTCACGGAAAGGTTAGTCGGATCTTGACTTATCTCATAACTTGGGTAGCAATGATGTATTGCTAGATGCCGCTCATTGCTTGTGTATCTAAAAGAGTTTAGATTCACGCCAGCGTTATGAGAGCCTATAGGTCACACACAAAGAGCATGATGATTAGAAGAATTAGTGCATTCTAGTTTGACTAGAATAATTTGGGAATAAGCTTAAGTACAAAATGGTTTTTGGACTTTAAGCTTAAAGAGAATTTTAGCTTATTGATTTAATGAGATTAATTCAATATGCTAAGCTTAATTGATTTAATAAGATTAATTCAATATGTTACCTTATTGATTTAATGAGATTAATTCAATATGATAACATAAGCTTATTGAATTAATAAGATTAATTCAACATCCATGAATGCCACATAAGCATGCCACCTAAGCATGCCACATAAGCATGCCACCTAAGCTTGATGAGTTGGAAGGAGACAAAGGGTTTTGACCCTTGGATTTCCTCCACATGTGGCCGGCCAAATCAAGGAGGATAACTCCTTGTTTAATTATCTTTCAATGCCATTGATTGCATTGAATGTGATAGGAGATGAAAGGTTTTTCAAATCCTATAAAACACCCCATGGGGTGGCCGGCCAAAGTAGTTGAGTTGGAGCTTAAGGCTTGGTGAGAGCTTGGTGGGAGAGGCTTTTGTTGTGTGGTTTTGTGAATGTAAGCTAGCAAGAAGAGTAGTCTTCTTCTTCCTTTCTCTTCTTCCCTACCTTCCTCTCCTTTAGGGACTTCTCTAGCAAGAAGTAAAGGAGAGATCTTCTAGTTTTCTTTTGTGAGACAAGAGCTTGCTCGTGTGGATACATATAGAGGCACGGACATTTGAACGTGCTAAAAGATCCAACACATCCAAGGAAAAGCGGGATTGCAAAGGGCACGCAACAAAGGTAGAACTCTCCTATAAGATAGGTTTTCTTTTGAGAAATTTATTTTTGTACGAGTTTTTCTTTCGCAAGGATCACTTGGAAGGGATCCTAATTTTTTCGTTGCGCATATGCTATTTTGCATAAAGAGATCCCAACATGGCGTTGCGAAGCCGTGCACATCCGAGGGACGTAGGCCGAGGGAAGAGAGCTTCGGTAGGGAACTCCATGAGGGATAAGGTGGACTTGGCCAAGTGGCTAAGACTGAGTGTCGAACGCTCAAACAACTTTGTGTTTGAGGTTTTAGCCGACATCATTCGATTGGTATAGGTGCCAGTCGACTGCTCTAGGTCGTATGGGTTCGACGCTTTTGATCAACCAATTCGACGATCCGAGGAGGGCGATCGACTATTGGGAGAATCGATCACCGCCAAGGGATGATAGATCGTGATGACACCTGCACGCAGAATGGAGTCAAGCTCGCCAGCACTCGACTGATGGAAGATCAGTCGACTGATGGGTGCCATCAGTCGACTGATGTGTGATCCGTTGGAACTTAACCAATGAGGATCTGGGCATTGTGAGACAATGGCTACGGGACCAGTCGACTGATGGTCACGATCAGTCGACTGATGGGCGCGAAAATAGCTTGATGTAGGTTATAAATGGAGCTCGAGTTGGAGGATTTGGCCATGGTTTTTGTGGAGCTATTGGAGGGGAATTGCTGCTGCATTCCAGTCCTTCAAGAGCCATCTAAAGCAAGCAACAAGAAAAGTGATCAAAGAAATTGGTGAAAGTTTTCTTGTGTATTGTATTTGTGTATTTGCTTGTATTTCTATATTACATTGTAATTGCTTGTGAGAGGTTTCTCCACCTCCGACGTGTAGTCGAGAAGGAGTTTGAGTATTGCCGTGTGCATCTCTAGAGCTCGTTTAGCTCGCCCCGTGGAGTAGGAACCCTAAGGTTCCGAACCACGTATATGCTTGCGTATTTGGTGTGCTTGTATTGTTGTTAGTATTATTGTTATTTCTATTGTTATTCCGCTGCGTATATTAACGATAATTATAGATGAGCACACGAGAACGAACAAATTACGACATCCAATGAACGAGGGCTATTCACCCCCCTCTAGCCGACCGTCCCGATCCCCCAACACTAACACCACTCTGCTCAGTGGCCAGGTGCAAATTTCCAGCTACCACCGTATATAGTGGCCGAGCGCAGCACATCCAATGCTCTGCCCTCAACCCTGCTACAACTACCCCGAGTGGCTGGGGAGGCAGGATGACTGACGACCCGTCTCAACTACAAGGGAGGCCCAGTCAACAGCATGCATGCAATGTAATGATGCATAGCTCCATACATGTATCCTCGCCACACTCTCTATCCCACGGGGAGTCCTGGTCAACCAAAAGTCAACTAAGCAAGGACTACAATCCACAAGACTCTCTCTATCGCACAAAGAGTCATACACATCTGACAATCAACCACGCTAAGACCTCTAGTCAGTAGCGAGATACTATCGACAATTCATATAACCATACATAGATATACGATCCATAATGGATATACCATCATGCTAGGACCTCTAGTCCATGGCCACATACTGACAACCACACACTTATCTATGCACAGACAACTAAATCCACCATAGATGCACCACTAATACGGGTATGATATAACAATCGACTCCATAATCCAATCCATCACCTAACCTCAGTGAAGTAACACAGTAACCCAATATGAGGTCACAAAGATAACCCTAACCACATGTACTTGCTGAACATCTATCAGCTAACACATAATAGGGTTTGTAGTTCATATCCATGATAGATAATCAATGAAATAACAGCAATATATCTCAAAGGTCAAAGGCAGTGCAAGCATATGATTAAACATGAGTGGATTTAAGGTAAACAGGTATAAACATATATCCAAATTCATGCACTGGAATCTGATCAAAATTACCGGACCAGGTAGATATTACCCACCTGCTATGTATCATGTAACAATAGTCCTCTGGCCTGGGAACCTGCCTCGTATCAAAGTCCTGAACTAATCTCCACTTGAATGACAAACAACCTCTTAATCCATTTGATGGAATCTGATCTGCCCAACCATTAACTACAAGTAAATGTCATGATATTAACCAAAATCTAATCATGATTATCACACTGATCAATAATTCTAGCAACACAATTATGCATTCTCCTTCAAGAATTAGTTACTCTAATCACACATCCAATGTATAACATACAATTCAAGGCATACCTTCAACCGTTGCAATCAACCACAACTTCTTGATTCCCTCCAATGAACCCAATTAATCTCACCAAAATTCCTGTCAATCCTATACAACATTTCCAGCCAACAAATAATTTTCTATTAGTAACAAACATATCATCAACTCAAACTACACCTCACCAATAATGATATGCATTCGTAAATTACCTCGATCCAACCCACCTAGTCTAGCATCTGTTAAACAGCTTCTGGATCCATCACTGAAATTTCCAAATCTGGGACGATGGAACCTACCCAGTCGAAATCCCCTGCACAAATCGGCCCTCTTTCCTATCCCTTGGAACATCCTCTGAGGAAGCAGGCAGTGAAAAATCAAACCCAAACCGTCGGTGCTGGGTGATGGCACAAGGGATCGAGATTAAACAAATTATCAGCACTCACCCTCATTCGGATTGGCAGAGCACAGCAAGACGACGACATCACCGATCCTGCCGAGTTGAGTTCGCTGCTGCCTGGATCAATAGAGGGCAATAATAGAGAGCTCCGGTGGTGACCACAGATAGAAGAAAGAAACCGGCCGAGGAAAACTAGCCAGAATAGGCGACTAACAAAAATGGGAAAGGCGACGGCGATCGCGTCGGTTGGAGGAGCTCGCTGGCGACGAGATCTGGATAAGGAAGAGAACACCACTGACGGGCCAATCCCCGATGAATGCAGGCGGTGACTCAGTGTGGCAGTTGGAGACATTCGACGAAACTGGCGACGACGAGCAGCTCTGACAGCGGTGATAATGTGGTAGAAGAGGCAAGGCACCGGAATCTCGAGCTAGAGCAGTGGAGATTAGGAAGAAGAACCGACGGGAGGAAACTCGGAGAGAAGGCATTCATGGCAGAGAAGAATCGGCATCGCGAGAGAGAAGAAGAAGAAGGAATCGCGTGATCAGAAAGGAAAATCGCGATTTGAGGGAGAAGTTGCGGCTGGGAAAAGAAAAAGAGAAAACGGGTCGGATCGGGTCAACCTAAACCGAATCCAAACCCCTTTATAAGCCTTCTAAAAACCTAGGTTAAGTTCAAGCTAGTCCAAATTGACCCAACCATCTATTTAAGCTTAAATCTTCTTCGTATGGACTCCTTTTGAATCCGGAAAAATTTCTGTGAACTCTTGAGAAATTATATAAGACAATCTCTCCATTAACCAGGTATTATTTTTTTTTCGTGTCTTATAGTCTAGGTCATCAAGTCTCTTTTATAATATCTTCTATAATGTCGAGGTAACAATTCTAAACTCAGTTTTCAATTATTTTTCATAAATAATAAATTATTATAGTTTAATTTGGGGTAAAAGAAGAGCAGTGGAGGCTGAGTCATCTTCTACTCCATGTATGGACATTAGGTTCTCCACTAAGGGACATAGTGTCACGCCCCGAGAGTATACCGAGCCTAAAAATCGGACAACATCTCCCCTGTACGTGATACAATTCCCTGTGAATACAAAGTCTTTCGGCCACCACCACACAACATAATAAAATATATACCCAAAATCATAGCAGAATACACCAACAAATAATAAAACACAAGACTCAAATAGTTTCGTACTGGTACGACTTGACACAACAAGGAAACACAATCGGAATCAAATACATAACAACATAACCGATTACCAAACAATGAAAACAATATAGGATAAAAATCCAAAAACATACAATCCAAAATATACAACACAAATATGGATTACAATCCAAATATTTGAGGTGAGATGGGATCAGCTGGCGAATCTCCGAGCATCCAAGGAATCCTCTACCTGTTACCTGGGCGACAAGAAAACCCAGGGTCTGTGGTGGTGAGTATAAAACTCAACGATAATATAACAGATAGTGCATTAACAACAAATATAAAGTATGAAGAGCAATAGGTATACAAATGAAAATGAATAGGTATACCGAGGGAGATCAACAAGTTTATAGTCTTAAAGGAAACAACAAAACTATCAGTATGATACTAATCAGTGCATATACCAAAGTGATCAACTGTACATAAAGTAATATACTGACATACCTAAATTGTCTGCAACGACACAACCCACACAACCTGAACAGATATACAACAATATAGCTCGTACAACAGGATAGAGTAAGACTACCTCTATATTTAATACATGGTCTTGCGAACATACTATAACAAATACAACAACATACCTAATCCAACCTACTCAACATCAAGGTACTGGTCGAATACATACAACCGTCCGATCCAAGTCATACACTAGTATCCCACACACAATAGTATAGATCATGCAAATAACATGCAGGATGATGTAGAATCAAATGCAGTAAACATAGCACAAACAAATGCAACAACACAACAAGCGTAAATATATATATATATATATATATATAAATATATATATAGACTGTATCCACATATACTACTCACACTCACTCATATATATACATAAGTATCTATATATGTGTATATATGCAAATGCCCTCACACATGGCAATGAAAATGCATGGTCATGCCTGCGCACCCCACTCGCTACCACAACCCCAGTGTAGCCTAGGTGGCACGACATGACAACTATCCCAACTCAACAACATCCACTACTCTCGAGTGACAGAGTGGGAAGTATGAATAAGTAGCGATAAGCTAAAGAGCTATAAGCTACACAACTGGGGTCCCTGTTGCTAGCAACTCCGACTGACACTACCCATGAGTGGTCAAGTGTCACACACCTAGGACAACTGCACGCAACTCCAACTACAACTATCAATAGTGGGGCGTGTACGACACAACAAATGCTCTTCCCTCACACCAGCTACTCCTCCATGAGTAACCTGGGAGGCAGGATGACTAACGACCCTCTCAACCACAAGGGAGACTAAGTTACCAGCATGCATGTAAATGAAATGAATGCATGAAAGCATATACATATGTCTACAACACACTCTCTATTCTATAGAGGGTCATATAAAACTGACAAAAACTAAGCTAGGACCTCTAGTCCGTAGCGACACTCTATCAACAAACCACACGTCCATACATAACTACATGATCCGTAGTAGGTATATATATACAACAACAAGGAAGATGAAACGACCATCAACTCTACCTTAAGGACATCACCCAACCCCGGATGATTAATCCTGACTACAGAAGTCAAAACTACAACAATACTCAGCTACATACCCATGGTTAAGCATCTAAAAATCCACCTACCATGGCATTGGTAATTTATAACATGATGAACAATAGATAACAACCACGGTATAACTCAAAGTGCAAAGACTAAGTAACAAGCACATTATTAAATAAGAGTGGAGTCAAGGTAAAGGTATTGTCAACATAAATATATGCACATGTTTTATCTATTACCTGACCAGGGTAGGAAATTACCCACCTGATATAAAGCTCGTGGCAATAATCTTCATGCCCACGGACCTGCTTCATAACCATGTCCTACACATAACATAAACTACTATTAAGTTCTAACATACGACAAATGATTAATTCTAATACTACATCAACTCTATATTCCATTAACTAATAAATTCAATAAACAATCTCACAATATAATCTGCGACCACACCAATCCAAGCTTACCTTACATTGCCAAATCAAATCCAACTTCCATTTGATCAACTTCTTGATCTCAAATTCAAAAATCTTATCCAAATCTTACAGATGTAAACAAATCCAATATCACAGCCATAATGTATAAACTGGCAGCAGAAAACATATATATCGATACCATTTTCAGATCAGGGCTTACCATTTCCTAGTTCTTGATCCACCATAGATAATCCACTCTATACATGCTAAACTTACGAAGCTTAATTTCACCCACCTTGCATCACTTCAATTTCCGCCCAGCATAACAAATTAACCAGCACTACTTCACTCACTCATAGTAGATCAAAAACAAAACTTGCTGTCACATAGAAACAATCCCTGCTCTGTTGGATCGATTTGAAACGCTAGAGGGGGGGTGAATAGCGTTAAAACTTTCTTTTTGTTCGTTCGTTTAAAAACTGAGTAGATAATTGATTTGCAGTGGAAAAGATAAGCAATAAAAAGAGAAGACAAATATTTTACTTGGTTCGTAGCCTTCGGCTACTACTCCAAGGCCCTAGTGGTCTTTGACCACGCACGGAGGGCAAAACACTAAACGAACTCCTCCTCGTTGGAGGTAGGAGTTAATCAATACAAGAAGGAAAAAAAACATGAGGTAGAGGGACACTCCCCCTCTCCTCGTATACGATAAAAGCTCCAAAACAAGTAAATAAAAAACTGATATAAATCTAATACCGATGTACAAAAAATAAAGAAAATTAAACCTAGACGTCAGAAAGGAAAGACTTCGTTGTCGGAGAGTTGTAGATTTGCGGAGGCTTTTGGAAGCTTGGAATTGATGAAGAAACCCTAGGATTGGCCCTCCTTTTATAGCCTTTGAGCCCCTTTTCGAGAGGAACCCTAGCCAATCACAATTGAGCACCAATCTCCTTGAAATGGAGTGATAAGACTTGACTCATCGAAGTTGATCATTGACCATCAGTCGACTGATGGCCATCATCAGTCGACTGATGGCGGATCGACGAGTCTTGACTCGACACGATCGGTGATTGTGGCAATGTGTCCTCCAAGCCGGCAATGATCGGTGATGCTTGCTGCAAGTCAAAGTTAGCTCAAAGAAAACATTATTTCGACGACCTTCGACCATTCGATCTCGACCTAGACCATCGATGGGATGTCATTGGTCAGATCTACACTTAAACCATCCCCGTAAGGAGGATACGACCTCACTTACACTCGTACACACGAGCTTACCTCGATACTTACCATGTCGCTTTAGCTTCCGGCCCTCCACTCGATTCCTTCAGCTCCCTCCGAAGTCACTCGAGTGTCGCCCGACCACCGTGGCTTCCTCCGGGTGTCGCTAGCCTTTAGCTCTAGCTATAGCAATCTTCTGCACACTCGATTCAGCTCGTGAGATAATGACATGAGCTTAACTTTGTATCGTTTGCTATAATCAAAACTCAGGTTCGACTTTGGTGCCTTCTGCATGTTGGGTTTCCGGCACTGCGGCGTGTGTGTGTTCGATCATGTTTCGTAAACATGAGCACAGCGGAAGCAATTAAAAACAATAAATCTATATTTATTACAACACACACAACACACGCATGCATATTACAACAAGTGTAGACATAACCGTAAATTAAAATTTGCAATAAAAGAAATTTATCTACGTTATACCTTTCGTATGACGTGTAGCGGGAACGGCATCAACCGGAATGATCCTCGTAAGAATCGTCTCTATCCGTATCCACGCCGAGCTCCTCGGGATGACTTCGCTAAGTCACGAGCTTCGTCTTCGTACGGGTTACTAGCCTCGTGTTGAAGACGACGTGATCGAGAGATGATCACGATCCGAATCCAAATTCGGATCCTAAAACGAGTTCTCAAAACTCGCTTCTCCGGAGAGGTATTCGTCAACCGTTTGACGAATCCTTCGTCCCCCACCTCAGAGGATTACCGGAGATCAAATCCCCGGTAAGTTAGCCGCTGTCGGAGCACTAACCGTCGTCCAAACGACGCTCCGACAACAAAGAAACAAGCTGTCCAGAAAAACTGGACAGCTTTTGGTGGAGGAATAGAGGCCGGCTAAGGAAAGATGGAAGCTCACCTTATCACCGAACCCAAAGGAGATCGCCGGAGGGTCGCCGGAGGTTCTCCGGCTGAAGCTTGGACGCCGGCAAAGACTTGGACGGCTGCACACAAGCTGGGCGGCGGCAGCTTTAGGGTTGGCGCCAATTAACTCCAAGGTGGAGGTGGGCGGCAACTCAAGGGGGCTAGGGTTTGGATTAGTTAGGGTTTAACAATCCCTTAAGCCCTCTTTTATAGAGAACTAATTCTCTTAATGGTTAATGGATCATATCCATAAAGCCCGTTAACCCGCTCCATTAGGATAAGTTAAAATAAACCAAACCATGATGGTTTATTTTAAGTTAAAACGAACCGAACCAACTTTTGGTTCATTCGTTTAAAATAAACCAAACCCTTTGGTTTATTCTCATCCATTGGATTAGAACCAAACCATTTTGGTTCATCCATTATGTCTTCATAAGACACGGCCCATCCACGCTTCCATTGCGACTAAAACAATTTCATGCTCGCTTTATGTTTGGTCCAACCAAACATAGTTTCTCTCGGTCTGAGAATCCCATTCTCAAGCTTGTTTTAAATCCTTTGGATTACACTCGTTGTGCGTGTGACCAAATAGGTTCTCGGTTTATGTTGGCCGTCTATAATTAACCATTAATTATAGAACGATCATGAGTGGCACCTAGTAGTACATCATGATCCCCAATTAACCGAAAGATCAATGGTTGATCCGAACTATTTACAGAAACCCTTGATGCTTCGAATGAATCGTGCCCCATTCCCTTCACTCATCTTATACCCACTTGGTTCAGGACATGTTCTATAGTGTCGATCCCACTAGGCCGACTCGTCGTCACACCTAGCCCAAGTATCATTTCCTCGTCCTACAGATTCTAGTTACTCCACATGTATCGAAGAGTACCTTACTCTAAACATGTAATGCTTTGGCCAAAGACTTTAGTAATAATCCGACGAGAGGCCATGGGTATACATCTCCTCGCAAGGAGTGGTGAATCCTTTATAGGCTATTCAAACACCTTCGATCACTTCGACTTATACCCAATCATCTCGGGTCCACATCTCCTTAGAGATGTTTGCTTAAGATGTCAAAGCATAAGTCTCCATGATCAAGATGACTTTAATACCGCAAGTCAAAGGAACAACGCACTTAAGCCACGATAAGAACTTCATTGACATATCTATATATCACGAGAGAACCATATGAAGTCTTACTGGTCACTCCAATGAACTAGTTACCATAACTAGCATCCACGATTAACTCCGGACATCACTATGTCTCTAGCCGGTGAGAATCGCTTGGATACACCAAGGAGTATACCTCGTGCTATTCTCGGCGAATTGATGGTGTCCAAATCCATCAATTCATCGACTAGGATAATTCCGATACATCACAATTACACATGTAGAGATACTCACTAGTTGTGATCCAATCACAAATTCTCTCATCTGTGTGAATCATATCGTGGGCATTGATAAATGAGTTTAAGATCAATCAAATACATAAAACATGTATACTCAAATAGTGAATCTTCATTTATCATATAAATGGTTCATACATAAAGCGATTGCCTTAGGACATCTCTCATATATTACTAAGACTCCCACTTGGCCTAATGCCAATCGCTACGATATCAATACCATAAGCTCGAACATGACCCTCAAACTTATTTTGAGGTAATGCCTTAGTCAAGGGATCCGCTAAGTTCCTTTCTGGGAATTTTCTCGATTTGTATTTCGTTCCTCGATGATCTCTCGATAAGATGATAGCGGGCACATGTTTGGATCGTTGATGAGACCTTGGCTCTTTCGCCTGTAATTTCTCCCATTGGTGTCATGATGACCGGTATTGCTTCAATAATGGCCGAAATCACACCAAGTTCATGAACGAACTTCTTGATCCAAACCGCTTCCTTTGCTGCTTCCGAAGCTGCAATGTATTCTGCCTCAGTGGTAGAATCCACTACAATCTCTTGTTTGGAACTTTTCCAACTCACTGCGCCCCCATTCAAGGTGAACACGTATCGTGAGACACGGAATCATCCTTGTCTCTGAAGTGGCATCCGTATACCCGTATCACCATGTCCCTTCTCCATATATTAGGAACACATCCTTAGTTCTTCTCAAGTACTTAAGGATCGTCTTAACACAGCCCAATGATCCATTCTGGATCGGTGGTATCTGCTCGTGACACTCGAGCATATGATACATCGGGCCTCGTACATAACATAGCATACATGATAGATCCTATTGCGGATGCATAGGGAATCTTACTCATGCAAATCCTCTCATTTTACGTGCGCGGACACATAGACTTGAAAGGTGTACCCCATGCACGATGGGCGGATAATCTTTCTTGGATTTGCATGCTAAACCTCTTTGCTTTTCGGTCTATATATGTAGCTGTGAAAGACCAAGCAACCGTTTGATCTATCTCTATAGATCTTAATCCCAGGATGTAGGTTGCTTCTCCCGTCTTTCATGGAGAATGTCTTGGATAACCAAACCTTAGCGTGTAAGATTGACACATCGTTTCCTATAAGTAATATGTCATCGACATACAATACTAGGAACACGACTGCACTCCCACTAACCTTCTTGTACACACAAGGTTCGTCTGGATTTTGTGAGAAATCAAACTTTTTGATTGTCTCATCAGCGGATATTCCGACTCTGGATGCTTGCTTCAATCCATAAATGGACCGTCGCAATTTGCATACCTTGGTTTTATCAACGATGTGAAACTCTCAGTATCATATACCGTCCTCGGCGAGTTTCCATTAAGGAAAGCTATTTTCACATCCATCTGTCATATCTCATAATCATAATGAGCTGCTATGGCCAGGAGCATCCGAATGGATTTAAGCATGGCTACCGGGGAATAGGTTTTGTCATAATCAACACCTTGCTTTTAACGATATCCTTTCGCCACCAATCTAGCCTTATAGGTAATCACATTACCATCCATGTCGGTTTTCTTCTTGAAAACCCACTTGCACCCTATAGGCTTTATGCCTTCAGGTGGGTCAACCAAGTTCCAAACTTGGTTTTCGTACATGGAATCCATTTCCGACTTCATGGCACCAAGCCACTTATCCCTTTCTGAACTTGTCAGCACTTCTTCATAACTGGTAGGCTCCTCATCATCAATGAGTAACACGTCGTTCGATTCACTTACGAGAAATCCATATCTCTCGGGGATATTGCGTGTTCTACCAGATCTACGAAGATGTGGTGTAACAATAGGTCCAGCCGATTGCTCATCACTATGAGTTGTCGGCTGTTGTGCTTCACCAGGTATCTCATCAATGTCTATTTGAGTCTCTCGAGCCTCCTCAAGCTCGACGGCACTCCCACTGTTTTCTTGCAAGAGAAACTCTTTCTCTAGAAACACAGCATGCCTTGAAACAAACACCTTTTGTTCCACAGGATGATAGAATTGGTAACCCCTTGTTTCCTTAGGGTATCCAATAAATAGACATTTAACAGACTTAGCATCCAATTTGTCTGATACAGTCCGCTTCACATAAGCAGGACAACACCAAATCTTCAAGTAAGATACATGAGGTTTCTTACCATTCCATATCTCATATGGAGTAGTTGAGACTACCTTAGTAGGCATTACATTTAACAAAGTAAACAAATTGCCTAAAGTGCATAACCCCAAAAGGACTTGGGAAGAGTCGCATGATTCATCATTGACCTGACCATGTCCAACAAGGTCCAGTTACGCCTCTCAGATACACCATTATGCTGTGGTGTATAGGGCGGAGTTCATTGAGACAATATGCCATTGTCTCTTAGATAATCAAGAAACTCTTGACTTGAGTATTCACCACCTCGATCCGATCGAAGTATTTTAATACTTTTGTCATGTTGTTTCTCTACTTCATTTCTGAATTCTTTGAACCTTTCAAAGGCTTCAGACTTGTGTTTCATCGAGAACACATACCCAAACCGTGAGTGATCATCGGTGAAGGTAATGAAGTAGCTATAGCCTCCTAATGCTTGAGTTGACATAGGTCCACATACATCAGTATGTATTAGTCCTAGTAACTCTCCCACTCGTTCACCTTTTCCAGTAAAAGGTAACTTAGTCATCTTGCCTTTTAAGCATGATTCGCATGTATCGTATGAATCCAATTCAAACGATTCCAGAATTCCACATCGGTGTAATTCGGACATGCGTTTCTTGCTTATATGGCCAAGACGACAATGCCACATATAGGAGTCTATTTGATTATCCTTTCGAGCACGCTGTTGCTCGCCGATATTGAAATCATCCTTTGAATCGTCCAACGTATAAACACCATTGCTTAAAGTTCCAATCCCATAAAGAACTCCATTCAAAGTTATGTAACAACAATTGTTACTAAAAGTCAAATGGAACCCATTTCTATTTAGACAAGAAATAGAAATGATGTTCTTTATTAACGAAGGAACATAAAAGCAATTGTCCAGTTCTAAGACAAGTCCTACAGGGAGTTCCAACAAATACGTTCCGATGGCGAGTGCAGCAACCGTTGCTCCATTCCCAACACGTAAATTTGACTCTCCCCTTGACGAGTCTTCTTCTATTCCTTAGCCCATGTATGTCATTACATATATGTGAGCCACACCCAGTATCAAATACCCAAGTGTCTAAGGAAATAGAATGACAATCAATAAAGAAGATTTCTGAAGAAGATGGGGCATCCGATGCCTTATCCTTCTTCACGAACTCAAGATAAATCTTGCACTTTCTTCACAAATGGCTCTCCTTGCCATAATGATGGCAAGTTTCCTTTTGTGCTAGTTCTACCTTTTTAGCCCTTCTCTTCTTTCCCTTCTGCTGTTCCTTTGACTTCCTCTTAGAACCTTTCTTCGAGGAATCAACTAACAGCACCGCCTTCTCTTCATGCTTTACAGAAGGCTCCACAGTCTTCAGCATATTGAGGAGCTCGGGAATGGTGGATTCCAATTTGTTCATCCGATAGTTCATCACAAATTGCGAGAAACTCTTGGGCAAACAATGCAGAATTAAGTCAATACTTAAGTCATGATCCATCACAAAACCGAGGGTAGCTAGCCGCTCGATGTATCCGTTCATCTTTAGCACAAACTGCACTACAGACGAACCTTCTTGCATCTTCGTAGTGAAGAGGAGCCTAGAGACCTCGAACCTTTCGGATCTCGCTTGCTCATCGAACAACTCATGAAGATGGAAGACCATAGTATTAGCATCCATATGCTCATGCTGCTTTTGCAGCTCAGGTACCATCGCCGCTAGCATGATGCAACTCGCCAGCTCAGAATCTGCCACGTGTTTCTGATAGACCAACATTTGGTCTGGAGTTGCATCGTCCTTAGGACGGTCAGGAAGAGGCTCTTCAAGGACATATGCAAGCTTTTCCGCCTTGAGAACAATTCTCAGGTTTCTAAGCTAGTCCAGGAAGTTAGGCCCAGTCAGTTTGTTCGAATCCAAAATAGTGCGCAAATTCAAAGACGTCATGATCAATTTATTGACCTAGAAATACAAAACGAGCATATATGAGAAAATGATTTTAAAAATGCATCAATATACATTTATAAATCCCATTCAAACGATTCCAGAATTCCACATCGGTGTAATTTGGACATGCGTTTCTTACTTATATGGCCAAGACGACAATGCCACATATAGGAGTCTATTTGATTATCCTTTCGAGCACGCGTGTTGCTCGCTTTGATATTGAAATCATCACTGGATACGTCCAACGTATAAACACCATTGCTTAAAGTTCCAATCCCATAAAGAACTCCATTCAAAGTTATGTAACAACAATTGTTACTAAAAGTCAAATGGAACCCATTTCTATTTAGACAAGAAATAGAAATGATGTTTTTTATTAACGAAGGAACATAAAAGCAATTGTCCAGTTCTAAGACAAGTCCTACAGGGAGTTCCAACAAATACGTTCCGATGGCGAGTGCAGCAACCGTTGCTCCATTCCCAACACGTAAATTTGACTCTCCTCTTGACGAGTCTTCTTCTATTCCTTAGCCCATGTATGTCATTACAAATATGTGAGCCACACCCAGTATCAAATACCCAAGTGTCCAAGGAAATAGAATGACAATCAATAAAGAAGATTTCTGAAGAAGATGGGGCATCCGATGCCTTATCCTTCTTCACGGACTCAAGATAAATCTTGCACTTTCTTCGCAAATGGCTCTCCTTGCCATAATGATGGCAAGTTTCCTTTTGTGCTAGTTCTACCTTCTTAGCCCTTCTCTTCTTTCCCTTCTGCTGTTCCTTTGACTTCCTCTTAGAACCTTTCTTCGAGGAATCAACTAACAGCACCGCCTTCTCTTCATGCTTTACAGAAGGCTCCACAGTCTTCAGCATATTGAGGAGCTCGGGAATGGTGGATTCCAATTTGTTCATCCGATAGTTCATCACAAATTGCGAGAAACTCTTGGGCAAACAATGCAGAATTAAGTCAATACTTAACTCATGATCCATCACAAAACCGAGGGTAGCTAGCCGCTCGATGTACCCGTTCATCTTTAGCACAAACTGCACTACAGACGAACCTTCTTGCATCTTCGTAGTGAAGAGGAGCCTAGAGACCTCGAACCTTTCAGATCTCGCTTGCTCATCGAACAACTCATGAAGATGGAAGACCATAGTATTAGCATCCATATGCTCATGCTGCTTTTGCAGCTCAGGTACCATCGCCGCTAGCATGATGCAACTCGCCCACGGAATCGCCACGTGTTTCTTAGACCAACATTTGAGTGCAGGTTGCATCGTCCTTAGAGGCCTTCAGGACATATGCAAGCTTTTCCGCCTTGAGAACAATTCTCAAGTTTCTAAGCCGATCCGAAGTTAGGCCCGATCGGTTTGTTCGAATCCAAAATAGTGCGCAAATTCAAACGTCGTCATGATCAATTTATTGACCTAGAAATACAAAGCGAGCATATATGAGAAAATGATTTTAAAATGCATCAATATACATTTATAAATCCCATTCATTTTTCGAATTTCAAAACCTCAAAATCACTTGGAGATTGTAGGTCCATCTCGAATGGTGATATCCATCATAGTTATGAACAACCTTGGAGAGAGTCCAACAAGCCATTCATAACTACGACGGTAGGTATCATCTATACCGATTGCATATCCCGTATATGCAACTATCACAATGTGCTATCAACTAATTGAATGTTCACACATACATCGGGTTGTTAAGACATTAACAAGTATGCATCATATGCATAGCACCCAACTTCACCTCCCTTTACATCGACCTTGGAGAGAGTCCAACAAGCCGATGCTCCAGGTTAAAGCCAACCCATTAATCAGGACATAGTTTTAATATGGTTAGAGCGCATTCAACCAATTAGCCTAGCTTGGAGAGAGTCCAACAACCAAAGCTAACGATTGACCTCTGACTCTTACCATATTAGTATTAAACTATTCCATGGTTTGAACATATTCAGGTTCGAGCCGGGCTTGGAGAGAGTCCAACAACCCAAACAAGAAACAGAACTCTGGTTCTAACCATATTAATGGAAGGTGTAGGCTTTAATATTGATTAAGGGTTTTTATGTCTCATCCTCTTTGCATGCAAATAACTATTATCTACATGGCATGGCATACATGGCATACATCTACATGTCATGACACGCATGGCATAATGTTATGCATCTAATGCAATTACATGGCATACAATTATGTCATGTATATAATTTCCTTATATGTCATAACTATTTATGGAAATAAAATATGTTTAAGATTTGATTCTCCAAATCAAATCATAATTAAATTAGGAAACAAATTTCCAAATCTAATCACATATTTTATTCATGGAATTATTTGATTAAGGAAAATCTATTTAGGAAACCAATTTCCTAAATCATTAAAACTACTTATGGAAATAAAATATTTTAAGATTTGATTTCCCAAATCAAATCATGATTAAATTAGGAAACAAATTTCCAGAATCTAATCAAATATTTTATTAATGGAAAATATCAATTTCCATAAAAACTTCCAACTTTCCAAAAGTGGAAGATTTCCATAAATACTTCTAGACTTTCCAAAATTGAAAAATTTCCATAAATACTTCTAAATCTCCAAAATTTAGAAAATTTTCAGAAATACATTATGACTATCGCAAAACCATTTTTACGATTATGTCGAAACACAACCTGGGCTCTGATACCACTGTTGGGTTTCCGACACCGCGGCGTGTGTGTGTTCGATCATGTTTCGTAAACATGAGCACAGCGGAAGCAATTAAAAATAATAAATCTATATTTATTTCAACACACACAACACACGCATGCATATTACAACAAGTGTAGACATAACCGTAAATTAAAATTTGCAGTAAAAGAAATTTATCTACGTTATACCTTTCGTATGACGTGTAGCGGGAACGGCATCAACCGGAACGATCCTCGTAAGAATCGTCTCTATCCGTATCCACGCCGAGCTCCTCGGGATGACTTCGCTAAGTCACAAGCCGTCTTAAATGCGGGTTACTAGCCTCGTGTTGAAGACGACGTGATCGAGAGATGATCACGATCCGAATCCAAATTCGGATCCTAAAACGAGTTCTCAAAACTCGCTTCTCCGGAGAGGTATTCGTCAACCGTTTGACGAATCCTTCGTCCCCCACCTCAGAGGATTACCGGAGATCAAATCCCCGGTAAGTTAGCCACTGTCGGAGCACTAACCGTCATCCAAATGACGCTCCGACAACAAAGAAACAAGACTGCACCAACAATCTCCCCCTTTTTGATTTATGGCAAACCCACATACAAAGTTAAGTAAATGGCAAGCATGAAGAATAATGTGCATTAGAAAAAAACAAAAAATAAAGAAGATTAAGTTTGAGTAGTAAAGATTTTCTTCAAATACTCCCCCTTGAGGAAACCTCCCCCTTGACCGAGGGTGAGTCTTGAAGAAAGACCTTAATCCTCCCCTTTGAGGATTGCTTTAAGTAATTAACATTACTTAAAGTTGGCCTTAGTAAAACGTTTAAGTTAAGAGTTCTTCATAACTTGGCCCTTTCTCCCCCTTAAGTAAAACATTAAGGGAATAATGTTTAAAAATAAGTAAAACGTTGATGGCACAAATAAGTTTAAGTTAAGAATTCTCTTAACTTGGCCTTTAATAAGTTTTCAAAACTTAAAGTTAACTTTTGGTTTTAAAAAAAAATTTTGACCCCTTAACTAAGTAAGAGTTAAGTTATTAAGAAAAAATTTGAAAATTTTTTGACCCCTTAACTAAGTAAGAGTTAAGTTATTAAGAAAAAATTTGACACCCCTTAACTTTGGTTTGACCCCTTAACTTTGGCCTTTCTCCCCCTTTTGCCATATATCGAAAAGAGTGAGGGTGTGTGTGGAAAACAAAAAATAAGTGTTAAATTTAAAGTCCAAGCATGTTCCACATTATTTTGAAAATAATATATTGAAAATAAGTTCATCTATAAAATGTTCGACTCATATTTGGCTTGATTGATATAAAAGATCAACTAGTCCTGGTCAGAGTCGGTTAGTATGTATGATTATACTCCGTGGTTCATGGCGATGCACTAGCTCTATATCTGGAACCAGGAGTAAGGTCCTAACATCTCACGCCCATCTACGTGGCTAAGTACACAAACGCATTAGTCCTATGTGTTGTGAGATGTATTGGCTCCTTAAATCTATAGGTGCATGATATCTAAGGTATGTCCTATGCTAGTTCCATAAAAATGAAATTAAAGAAATAGTAGTAAGAAAATATAATTTGCAAGTTCCTATTCTATTACGTAGATGCCCAATTTTCATCTTAATAGACTAAATTCGGCTTCGGGTAGGGGTTTAGTAAATTGGTCTGCTAAGTTAGACTTCGATTCGACGTATTCGAGTTGTATGGCTCCATTGGACACATGTTCTTGAATGAAATGGTGTTTGACCTCTATATGTTTGGTCCTAGAGTGACATATCGGATTCTTAGTAAGATTAATTGAACTAATGTTATCTACGTAAAGTTTAGTATTCGTAAAGTCTAACTTAAAGTCGCGGAGAGTGTGCTTCATCCAAAGAAGTTGAGTGACACACTCACCCATCGCAATGTATTCGGCTTCGGTGGTAGATAAGGCAACACAGTGTTGCTTCCTACTGCACCAACTCACTAAACTCGAGCCGAGAAGTTAACAACAACCACTCGTGCTCTTTCTATCGAGCTTACTACCGGCATAGTCCGAATCGGAGTAGCCGGTTAGTTCGAACTCGGTAGATCTAGGATACCAAATACCGACATTAAGTGTGTTGGTGCAGTAGGCACCTAAGTCGAACCTAAGTTTTGATTATAGCAAACGATACAAAGTTAAGCATATATTGTTATCTCATGAGCTAAATCAAGTGTGCAGAAAAGTCTCAACGCTGGAGCTGAAGGCTAGCAACACCCGGAGGAAGCTGCGGTGGTCGGGCGACACTCAAGAGACTTCGGAGGAAGCCGAAGGAATTGAGTGGAAGGCCGGAAGCAAAAGCAACACGTAAGTACTGAGGTAAGGTCGTGTGTGCGAGCGTAAGTAAGGTCGTATCCTCTTTATGGGGATGATCTTAAGCGTAGATCCGACCAAAGACTTCTTATAGATGGTCTAGGTCGAGATTGGATGGTCGACGACCATCGAAATTATGTTTTTGTTGAGCTAACCTTGCCTTGCAGCTAGCATCGATCATTGCCCGGCTTGGAGGACTCATTGTCGTCAAAAGGTCGGCCTAAGTTCGACAATCGTGATCTTGCCATCGATCGTGATGATGGCCATCGATCAAGAGTTATCACCATTTTTCAAGGGGTTTTGTGCCTATTTGTGATTGGCTAAAGACCCATTCGATGTGGGGCTCAAAGGCTATAAAAGGAGGGCCAAACCTAGGGTTTTCAATCAATTCAAAAGCTTCCAAGTGCTTCCGATATATGACTCTCCAGACATCCCTCTGACGAGCTGAGTGGCGAGGCGCGACTAGAGCTTCAACCTCCAACCTTTAAAGTCGTCGTACTTGAAAGTTCTAAATTGTATTTCAGTTTATTCCTTTTAGTAAAGCTTTCATTATAACGAGGAGAGGGGGAGTGTCCTTCTACCTCAGGCTTTTTGTATCCGTCTAACTCCTACCTCCAACGAGGAGGAGTTCTTTAGTAGTTTGCCCTCCGTACATGGTCAAGGACCACTAGGGCCTTGAAGTAGTAGCCTTCGGCTACGAACCAAGTAAATCTCTTGTGTCTATTGTCTCATTTACTTTTTGTTTTGTTTATCTTTCCGCTGCATATAAGTTTTTTTTAAAAACGAATTCGTACTAAAAAGTTTCTATCGCTATTCACCCCTCCTCTAGCGATCCGATCGATCCAACAATTGGTATCAGAGCCGGGGGTTGCTAAGATTTGGTGAAACCACCAATCTAGCCTTTTTTACAGATTTATTTTTTCTTTTAATTCTGTTTTTTTTTATTTTATTTCGCTTTGTTAAGTTTCTCTCCGGCACTACTAATCCAAGACGCGAGTCTTGGTACTTGCTTTCGTGTTTTTGTCATTGCTAGTTTCTTCGTCTTCGTCTCCTTCGGTCTTTTGTTCTAATGGCCCATCTCGAGGGTTTTAGCACTGTCCGACCTCCGTTTTACAATGGAGATGACTTCCGTTATTGGAAGGGTCGGATGGAATGCTTTCTCAAAACCCAAATCGAGATGTGGATCATAATCCAAACGAGTTTCACACTTCCGACTAATGAAGTGGGTGACTCCTTGGATTATGATCAATGGACCATTGCCACAAAACGACAAGTCGAAGCTGAAGCCAAGGCAACACAAATCCTCCAATGCAGCCTATCCAAGGAGGAGCTAAATCGCGTCGGCCCCTTCATAAGCGCAAAGGATCTTTGGACGAAACTAATCAAGTTACACGAAGGATCGGATCAAGCTAAGGTTTGCAAACGTGATTTGTTGTTCAATAAATTGTACACACTAAAAATGCAGGAACACGAGTCCGCGACGCAACTCCACGCCCGTGTCCAAGATATAGTCAACAACTTACACGCAATCGGGCAAAAGGTCAAAAACCGCGACCTTATAAGGTATGTTCTAAACTCGTTTCCGAGGACTACCTTGTGGGCATCCATGGTCGATGCCTACAAGGTCTCCAAGGATCTTTCTAAAATTAGGTTAGATGAACTCTTTTCGATTTGAATTACATGAGCGGTCCAACTCGGAACGAGAGGGTATAGCCTTGTTTGCGAGTTCAAAGAAGAAGAAAATCATAAGCAAGCCACCACCAACCGAGGAGGAAGGCGAGTCGAAGAAAGTTGACCCGGAGTTGGTAGAACTAATGAGTCTAGCTCGAAGGATAGCCAAGGGACGAAAGCGAACCACGGCTCCACCCAACCAAGGTAAGCCTAAAAGTTCTAATATTAGGTGTTATGAGTGTAACAGGTTTGGACATATCAAGTCCGAGTGCCCCAAGCTCAACCACCGAGCACCTAAGCACAAGAAGGCCCTCAACGCGACATGGGAAGAAGCGTCATCCGAAGAAGACGAAGACCACGTCTTCATGGAAAGATCGATTGAGTCAGACACGGAGACCGAACCTGAACTTGAGTCGGAACCTGAGGATGACTCGGACTACGAAGCTACCTTCAAGTCAAGCCACGGATACGCATCCGGTTCAAAAGATACCCTTAAAGTAAGTCAGACTTTATTTAATACTTTACATAATACAGTTAGGTTTTTGTCTAGGAAGTTAGCTAAGTTCGAGTCCAAGGTCGAGACCCTGGTTGAGGAGGTCAAACTCCTCAAACACAAGGTCTCCCTAACCTCTTCGACTAGTCGAGTTCAAGAGAAGGACTCAACTCGGGTTGAAAAACTCGAAGTTGAGAACTCACTCTTGAAAAGTCAAGTCGAAGATCTTAGGAACACATTGGAAAGGTTCACTTCGGGATCCAAAGGACTTGACCTCCTACTTGGATCTCAAAGGGCCGTGTACAACAAGGCTGGACTAGGGTTTAACTCAAACACGACTAATAGGTCATATATGTCGATTGTAAGTCGACATAGGAAACATGTCCAAGCATGGGTCCCTAAGAACCTTTTGATTTCAACTCTAGGATCCAACCCGTACTGGATTCCCAAGGACCAAATCCACTATGTGGATAGACCGAACCGATTCAACGGTCTAGGGGGAGCCAGTACAAAACATGTTTGTGCTTTAACTTAGAAATTGCATGTTTTAACTTAGAAAGTTTGTGCTTTAAATTAGAAATTGCATGTTTTAACATAGAAAGTTTGTGCTTTAACTTAGAAAGTTTGTGCTTTAAAACTTGTAAACTCACTTAGAACACGAACATAACCAACTAAAATTCTTCGAAAAGATTGAGCCTCGGGGAGCCTCTTTTCAAAAACATAACCAACTAAAATTCTTCGAAAAGATTGAGCCTCGGGGAGCCTCTTTTCAAAAATAACCAGTTAGACTAGGAATAGTCTTAGGTGAGTCAAGTCATCTTTTTCTTGAAAATGGCTTTGTCTAAGGAAGTGGTCGATGATCCGATAAAAGAAAGCCCCTGTGCCTCACCACGACCTGGAAGCCATGATCTTGAAAAGGTAAACTTGACAAGCCTAGGGTTAAATCCAAATCTAACATAAAATTACTAGAACCTAAATCCACTTAATCAACTTAATTGGAAGTCATCTCACAAAAACCACATAAGTATAACATGCTTGATCATATAGACACAGGTGTGATGACCTAGGTTTAAAAACTTACAACCTTTTTTTTAAAAAAAAAAATTATAAAAAATCTAACATCCAATCCAACCACTTTGTGTGTAGGATCAATGGATGTTGGACAGTGGTTGCTCCCGACACATGAACGGGGATCAACTCAAATTCACAAAGCTTCGATTCAAACGACAAGGATCGGTAGCCTTTGGGAATAACGGCAAGCTCAAAATCATCAGATCAGGTGATATCGAGCTTAACTCGAATTTTGTTATTAAAAATGTATTACTTGTAGAGAATTTTGAATATAACCTGCTTAGCGTAAGCCAATTATGTGACAATAACTATAAGGTCGTATTTTTAGAAAATGAATGTGTAATAAAATAGCTAAAACAATACTCAAAGGAACTAGGACAAATAACATTTACACAATTAACTTAATCAAATCCTCAGCCAAATGTCTTATGACACAGGAAGAGGAATCATGATTGTGGCACCGACGACTCGGTCACTCGCACCCAAGACTCGTCCACAAGATGAGTCAGAGTGGCTTAGTCAGAGGCTTACCCAACCTCAACAACTTGGTTAATAAAATCTGTAATGCTTGTCAACAAGGAAAACAACCTAGGACACAACACAAGTTAACTAACCAAGAATGAACCTCAAGTGTACTTGAGCTCCTGCATATGGATCTATTCGATTCACATGGAGCCAAGTCACTCAATAGAAGTCAATATTGCTTAGTCATAATTGACGACTACTCCAGGTTTACCTGGGTTAGGTTCATCAAACATAAAAATGATACCCTAGATCAATTAATCAATCTATTCAAATTAATCGAGAATCAAAAAGACCTTAAGGTTAAAAGACTTAGAAGCGATCATGGTGGTGAATTCGAAAATCAAAGGTTCACCGACTTCTGTAACCTAAACGGATACCACCATGAATTCTCTTGCCCTAGGACCCCTCAGCAAAATGGCCTAGTGGAACGGAAAAACCGAACTCTACAAGAAGCCACTAGGACGATGTTGAACGAATATGACCTACCCGATAGGTTTTGGGCAGAAGCCGTGAGTACGACATGCTATGTCCAAAATAGGATCCTTATGGTAAAAAGGCACCTTAAGACCTCGTACAAGATTTATCACGATAAAATACCTAACATCAAGTACTTTAGGGTATTTGGGTGTAAGGTACATATCCTAAACACTAAGGATTACCTAGGGAAATTTACATCCAAAATCACGACCGGAATCTTTCTAGGATACTCGACTACAAGTCGAGCTTATAGAGTATATAACCACGACACCCTTAGAGTCGAGGAGACTATCAATGTAGTATTTGATGAAGTACCCGAACCTACAAAACCCTTATTGACCCCAAGTGTTGAGCCCACTGATACCAAACTCGTCTGCGACCCTGAGATCGAGTCTAATCCACATCAACCAACTTCTCTTGTCGACCAAGTGACAAGTGATCCGAGTCAAACTAGTGTTCAACCAAGTCACCCCATTGATCAAGCATTAGGTGATACAAACCCAACCCAATCTAGGATTCAGACTAACCACCCTATCGATCAAGTGATAGGAGATCCTAATCTAGGAGTTCGAACTAGAGCATCCTATAGGAACCTTAGTCAAATTTCCTTAATTTCAAAGATAGAACCCAAATCAATTGAACAAGCTCTTCTTGATCCCGATTGGATTATTGCAATGCAAGAAGAGCTAGCTCAATTTACTAGGAATGAAGTGTGGGAATTAGTACCACCACCTAAAGACAAAACGATAATTGGAACAAGGTGGGTGTTTCGAAATAAGCTTGATGATAAAGGTGAAGTAGTTAGAAACAAGGCTAGGTTAGTCGCCAAAGGGTTTAGCCAAGTCGAAGGCTTAGATTATGACGAAACCTATGCCCCAGTAGCTAGACTCGAATCCATTCGAATGTTGCTAGCTTATGTCACACATCGAGGATTTAAGCTGTTTCAAATGGATGTTAAGTGGGCATTCCTAAATGGATACATTAAAGAAGAAGTTTATGTTAGCCAACCCCCCAGATTCGAAAATCTAGATAAACTCAACCATGTTCTAAAACTTAAGAAAGTTCTCTATGGACTTAAACAAGCTCCTCAAGCTTGGTACAAGAGACTTTCAATCCATCTTAAGTCAAAAGGGTTTAACCAAGGCTTAGTTGACCCAACTCTCTTCGTAAAAACCTTAGGTAAAGAAATATTCATAGCTCAAATTTACGTAGACGATATAATTTTTGGAACCTCTAACTCAGCCTTACTAAACGAGTTCGTTTCACTCATGGAAAGTGAGTTCGAAATGAACTTGGTAGGCGAGTTAAGTTTCTTTTTAGGTCTACAAATTAAACAAACTAAGGATGGTATATACCTATATCAACAGAAATACACTAAGGAGTTAATTAAAAGATTTGGAATGCAAGACGCTAAGATAATAAACACCCCAATGGAGATTAATGTTAACATAGGAGAAGACCCTGAAAGTAAATCCATTGACTTAAAGTACTATAGGAGCGCGATAGGAAGTCTCCTATACTTAACTGCGAGTTGACCCGACATCCTATTCAAAGTAAGTATGTGCGCCAGGTTTCAAACCTGTGCTAAGGAGTCTCACCTAACCCTAGTTAAGCGTATCCTTAGATATCTTAAGGGTACACTTAACGTTGGTATTTGGTACCCTAGATCTACGAAGTTTGAACTAATCGTCTACTCCGATTCGGATTATGCTGATAGTAAGCTCGATAGAAAAAGTACGAGTGGTTGTTGTCAACTTCTCGGCTCGAGTCTAGTGAGTTGGTGCAGTAGGAAGCAACACTGTGTTGTTTTATCTACCACCGAAGCCGAATACATCGCGATGGGTGAGTGTGTCACGCAGCTTCTTTGGATGAAGCACACCCTCCGCGACTTTAAGTTAGACTTTACGAATACTAAACTTCATGTAGATAACATTAGTTCAATTAATCTTACAAAGAATCCGATATGTCACTCTAGGACCAAACATATAGAGGTCAAACACCATTTCATTCGAGAACATGTGGCCAATGGAGCAATACAACTCTAATACGTCGAATCGAAGTCTAACTTAGCAGACCTATTTACTAAACCCCTACCCGAAGCCGAATTTAGTCTATTAAGATGAAAATTTGGCATGTGCGTAATAGAATAGGTACATGCAAATTATATGTTCTTACTACTATTTCTTTAATTTCATTTTTATGGAACTAGCATAGGACATACCTTAGATATCATGCACCTATAGATTTAAGGAACCAGAACATCTCACAACACATAGGACTAATGTGTTTGTGTACTTAGCCACGTAGATGGGCGTGAGATGTTAGGACCTTACTCCTGGTTCCAGATGTAGAGCTAGTGCATCGCTATGAACCACGGAGTATAATCATACATACTAACCGACTCTGACCAGGATTGGTTAATCTTACATATCAATCAAGCCAAATATGAGTCGAACATTTTATAGATGAGCTTATTTTCAGTATATTATACTTTTTTTATATAAAAAATGGGGAACATGCTTGGACTTTAAATTTAACACTTATTTTGTTTTCCACACACCCCTTACTCTTTTCGATATACGACAAAAGGGGGAGAAAAAGGCCAAAGTTAAGGGGTCAAATTTTTTTTTTAACTTAACTCTTACTTCATATTTAAAGACAAAGTTAAAACTTAGTTAACTTTTACCAAAAGGCCAAAGAATTCTTAACTTAAACTTATTTGTGCCGTCTACGTTTTACTTAAACTTATTTTTTAAACTTTATGTCGTTAATGTTTTAATTAAGGGGGAGAAAGGGCTTAACTAAAACATTTTACTAAGGCCAACTTTAAGTAATGTTAATTACTTAAAGCAACCCTCAAGGGGGAGGATTAAGGTCTTTCTTCAAGACTCACCCTCGGTTAAGGGGGAGGCTTCCTCAAGGGGGAGTACTTGAAGAAAATCCTTACTACTCCAACTTAATCTTCATATTTTTTGTTTCTCATGCACGTTATTACTCTTCATGCTTGCTGTTTACTTAACTTTGTATGTGGGTTTGCCATAAATCAAAAAGGGGGAGATTGTTGGTGCAGTAGGCACCTAAGTCGAACCTAAGTTTTGATTATAGCAAACGATACAAAGTTAAGAATATATTGTAATCTCATGAGCTAAATCAAGTGTGCAGAAAAGTCTCAACGCTAGAGCTGAAGGCTAGCGACACTCGGAGGAAGCCGCGGTGGTCGGGCGACACTCAAGAGACTTCGGAGGGAGCCGAAGGAATTGAGTGGAAGGCCGGAAGCAAAAGCAACACGTAAGTACTGAGGTAAGCTCGTGTGTACGAGCATAAGTAAGGTCGTATCCTCTTTACGGGGATGATCTTAAGCATAGATCCAACCAAAGACTTCTTATAGATGGTCTAGGTCGAGATCGGATGGTCGAAGACCATCGAAATTATGTTTTTGTTGAGCTAACCTTGCCTTGCAGCTAGCATCGATCATTGCCGACTTGGAGGACTCATTGCCGTCAAACGGTCGATCAGCCGAAGGTCGACGATCGGCCGATCTTGCCATCGATCGTGATGATGGCCATCGGATCTGGTCAAAGGATCAGCCTCGAGTAGTCAAGAGTTATCACCATTTTTCAAGGGGTTTTGTGCCCATTTGTGATTGGCTAAAGACCCATTCGATGAGGGGCTCAAAGGCTATAAAAGGAGGGCCAAACCTAGGGTTTTCAATCAATTCAAAAGCTTCCAAGTGCTTCCGATACGCTCTGACTCTCCGACATCCCTACGATGAAGCGCTGCCGAGACGACGACTAGAGCTTCAACCTCCAACCTTTAAAGTCGTCGGTAATGAAAGTTCTAAATTGTATTTCAGTTTATTCCTTTTAGTAAAGCTTTCATTATAACGAGGAGAGGGGGAGTGTCCTTCTACCTCGGGCTTTTTGTATCCGTCTAACTCCTACCTCCAACGAGGAGGAGTTCTTTAGTAGTTTGCCCTCCGTACGTGGTCAAGGACCACTAGGGCCTTGGAGTAGTAGCCTTTGGCTACGAACCAAGTAAATCTCTTGTGTCTATTGTCTCCTTTACTTTTTATTTTGTTTATCTTTCCGCTGCATATAAGTTTTTTTTTAAAACGAATTCGTACTAAAAAGTTTCTATCGCTATTCTACCCCCCTCTAGCGATCCGATCGATCCAACAAAGTGTACCCTTTAGATATCTAAGGATACACTTGACTAGAGTTAGGTGAGACTCCTTGGCACAAGTTTGAAACCTTGCGCACATACTCACTGCAAATAAAATATCAGGTCGGCTTGCAGTTAAGTAAAGGAGACTCCCTATTATGCTCCTATAGTATTTTAAATCAATTGGGTTTCCAATTACATCTTCTTCTATATTAACATTAGTTGCCATTGGGGAATTAATAATTTTAGCGTCTTGCATTCCAAAGCGTTTAATTAATTACCTAGTATATTTGAGTTAATGTAGGTATATTCCATCTTTAGTTTGTTTAATTTGTAATCCTAAGAAGAAACTTAATTCGCCTACTAAATTCATTTCAAATTCACTTTCCATAAGTGAAATAAACTCATTTAGTAGGATTGAGTTGGTGGTTCCGAAAATAATATCATCTACATAGATTTGGGCTATGAATATGTCTTTACCTAAGGTTTTTACGAAAAGGGTTGGGTCAACTACTCCTTGGTTAAAGCCTTTGGACTTAAGATAAATCGAAAGTCTCTCGTACCAAGCTCGCGGAGCTTGTTTAAGTCCATAAAGAGCTTTCTTTAATCTAAGGACATGATCGGGTTTGTCTAAACTTTCGAAACCGGGGGGTTAACTAACATAAACTTCTTCTTTAATGTATCCATTTAAGAATGCAGATTTCACATCCATTTGAAATAACTTAAATCCTCGATATGTTGCATATGCTAATAGCATTCGAATGGACTCTAATCTTGCTACTGGGGCATAGGTCTCGTCGTAATCTAAACCTTCGACTTGACTAAACCCTTTAGCAACTAGTCTAGCTTTATTTCTAACTACTTCACCTTTATCATCAATTTTATTTCTAAACACCCACCTTGTTCCAATGATTGTTTTATCTTTAGGTGGTGGTACTAATTCCCATACTTCGTTCCTAGTGAATTGAGCCAACTCTTCTTGCATTGCAATAATCCAATCGGGATCAAGAAGAGCTTGGTCAATAGTTTTGGGTTCAATTTTAGAAATCAAAGATATTTGACTAAGATTTTTGTATGAGGCTCTAGTTCAAACTCCTAGACTTGGATCACCTATAACTTGGTTGATAGGATGATTCGTTTGAGTCCTAGTTGGATTTGGGTTTGAGTCTACAACTTGATCCATAGGATGACTCGTTTGAGTTCTAGTTTGGTTGGAGTCATCTATCACTTGGTCGATAGAGTGACTTGGTTGACTTAGGTTAGGATTAACACTAGACCTGATCTCCGGATCAGAGTTAGGTCTAGTATGAGTCGGCTCGCTAATTGGGTTGCCGGGGGCTTTGTAGGTTCGTCTCCTTCATCAAATACTATATTGATAGTCTCCTCTACTTATAGTCGAGTATCCTCGAAAGATTCAGGTCGTGGTTTTGGATGTAAATTTCCCTTGGTAATCTTTAGTGTTTAGGATATGTACCTTACACCCAAATACCCTAAAGTACTTGATGTTAGGTATTTTATCGTGATAAATCTCGTATGAGGTCTTAAGGTGCCTCTTTACCATAAGGATCCTATTCTGGACATAGCATGTCGTACTCACGGCTTCGGCCCAAAACCTATCGGGTATGTTATACTCATTAAGCATTGTCCTAGCGGCTTCTTGTAGGGTTCTATTTTTGCGTTCTACTAGGCCATTTTGTTGTGGAGTTCTAGGGCAAGAGAACTCATGGTGGTATCCATTTAGGTTCTGCACTCAGAACCTATGGTTTTCGAATTCACCACCATGATCAGTCCTAAGTCTTTTGATTTTAATGCTTTGTTGATTTTCTATTAACTTAAATAGGTTGATTAATTGATCTAGGGTATCACTTTTGTGTTTGATGAACCTAACCCAAGTAAATCTAGAGTAGTCATCAATAATGACTAAACAGAATTTACTTCCGTTAAGTGACTTAGCTCCATGTGAATCAAATAGATCCATGTGTAGGAGCTCAAGCACACTTTTGGTTCGTTCTTGACTAGTTAGTTGATGTTGTGTCCTAGATTATTTACCTTGTTGACAAGCATTACATATTTTATTATCCAAGTTGTTGAGGTTAGGCAAACCTCTGACTAAATCACTCTGACTCATCTTGTGGATGAGTCTTGGGTGTGAGTGACTGAGTCGTCGGTGCCACAACCATGATTCCTCTTGCCGTGTCATAAGACACTTAGTTGAGGAGTTAATTAAGTTGATAGTGTAAATGTTGTTATTTCAAGTCCCTTTAAGAATTGTTTTAGAGGTTTCATTTGTATTAATTACACATTCATTTTCTAGAAATATGACCTTATAGTTATTATCACACAATTGGCTTACACTGAGAAGATTATATTGAAAATTTTCTACTAGTAAAACGTTTTGATTGATAAAATTTGAGTTAAGCTCAATATCACCTGATCCGATGATTTTGAGCTTGCCGTTATTTCCGAAGGCTACCGATCCTTGTCGTTTGAATCGAAGCTTCGAAAACTTGAGTTGATCCCCAGTCATGTGTCGAGAGCAACCACTGTCCAACATCCATTGATCCTACACGCAAGGTAGTTGGATCGGATATTGGATTTATTAAAAAAATTGGTTGAAAATTATTAACCTAAATCATCTCACCCATGTCTACACAATCAAACATGTTAATCCTATATGTTCTTGTGAGATGACTTCCAATTTTAGTTGAATTAAATTTAATGACTTAAACACTTGTCAACCTTGCGTTAGATTCGGATTTGACCTTAGGCTCATCAAGTCACCTTTTCAAGATCATGACTTCCAGGTCGTGGCGAGGCACAGAGACCTTCTTTGATCGGAACAACGACCACTTCCTTAGACAAAGCCATTTTCAAGAAAATAGAGACTTGACTCACCTAAGACCACTTCTTGGTCTAACTAGTCTAGGATACGGCGAGGTAGCTTCAGCTAGTTCCGCTCGGTCAAGTGCATCGAACTAGATACGCCTTATCTAGCCCGAATACACAAGACTCTGCTTTCCTAGCATACTATCATCTCGCCGCATCCTGGTACTATGTTATCAAGTATTGACGAGTTATAGTCCTATCTAACCATTCTAAAAAGAAAAATCAAACTAAATAAAAACCTAAACATGCAATTTCTAAGTTAAAACACAAACAAATTTCGTACTAGCTCCCCCTGGACCGTTGAATCGATTCGGTCTCTCCACATAGTGGATTTGGTCCTTGGGAACCCAGTACTAGTTTGATCCTAAGTTTGAAATCAAGGTGGTCTTAGGGACCCATGCTTGGACACGTTTTTTATGTCGACTTACAATCGACATATACGACTTATTGGTCGTGTTTGAGCTAAACCCTAGCCCGACCTTGTTGTACACGGCCCTTTGTGATCCAAGTAGAAGGTCAAGTCCTTTGGATCCCAAAGTAAACCTTTCCAACATATTCCTAAGATCTTCGACTTGACTTTTCAAGAGTGAGTTCTCAACTTCGAGTTTTTCAACCCGAGTTGAGTCCTTCTCTTGAACTCGACTAGTCGAAGAGGTTAGGGAGACCTCGTGTTTGAGGAGTTTAACTTCCTCAACCAGGGTCTCGACCTTGGACTCGGACTTAGCTAACTTTTTATTTAAAAACTTAATTGCACTATAAAGTGTAGTAATAAGAGACCGACTTACCTTAAGTGTATCTTTTGAACCGGATGCGTATCCGTGGCTCGTCTTGAATAGTGCTTGCGTCAGGCTCATCTTGGTTTCGATTGTTCGTTCGACTCGTCTCCGATTCCACCGGTTTAGCCATGAGGACTCGATCGTTATCTTCTTCCTTGGAAGCTTCTTCCCGAGTAGCGTTAAGTGCCTTTTTGTGTTTTGGTGTCTTCCTCTTGAGTTTTGGGCATTCAGACTTAATGTGTCCAAACCTGTTGAATTCATAACATCTTATGTTTGAACTTTTAGGCTTACCTTCGTTGGGTCGAGTGACGGCTCGTTTTCGACCCTTGACTATCCTCCGAACTAGGTTGACTAGTTCGGCCTCCATTTCCGAGTTGACCTCCGAATCGGACTCATCCTCTTCTTCCTTCGGGGGTGGCTTGCTGGCGGTTTTCTTCTTTGAACCTGCAAATAGTGCTATACCTTTCTTGGGTTCCGAGTTAGACTGCTCATGAAGTTCGAAATCAAAAAAAAGTTCATCTAATCTAAGTTTAGAGAGATCCTTGGAGAGCTTGTAGGCATCGACCATGGATGCCCACAAGGTAGTCCTCGGAAAAGGAGTTTAGGACATACCTTATAAGGTCGTGGTTTTCGACCTTTTGCCCGATTGCGTGTAGATTATTGACTATGTCCTGGACGCGAGCGTGGAGTTGCATTGTCGTTTCATGTTCCTACATTTTTAGATTATATAATTTATTAAATAGAAGGTCGTGCTTACATACCTTGGCTTCATCGGTCCCTTCGTGTAGCTCCACTAGCTTTGTCCATAGGTCCTTTGTGCTGATGAAGGGGCCGACGCGATTTAACTCCTCCTTTGACAAGCCGCATTGGAGGATTTGTGTTGCCTTGGCATTGGCTTCAACTTGTCATTTTGTCGCAATGGTCCATTGATCATAACCCAAGGAATCACCCAGTTCGTTAGTCGGAAGTGTGAAACCCGTTTGGATTATGATCCACATATCGATTTGGGTTTTGAGAAAGCATTCCATCCGACCTTTCCAGTAACGGAAATCATCTCCATTGTAAAACAGAGGTCAGACGGTGCTAAAACCCTCGAGATGGGCCATTGGAACAAACAAAACAAGGAGACTAAAACGAAAACCTAGCAACGACAAAAACACACGAAAGTACCAAGACTTGCGTCTTGGATTAGTAGTGCGGAAGAAAATCTAACAAAAAGAGATAAAATAGAATTTCAAAATAAAAAATCTGTAAAATGGCTAGATTGGTGGTTTCACCAAATCTTAGCAACCCCCGGCTCTGATACCAATTGTTGGATCAATTTGAAACGCTAGAGGGGGGGGTGAATAGCATTAAAACTTTCTTTTTGTTCGTTCGTTTAAAAACCGAGTAGATAATTGATTTGCAGTGGAAAAGATAAGCAATAAAAAGAGAAGACAAATATTTTACTTGGTTCGTAGCCTTCGGCTACTACTCCAAGGCCCTAGTGGTCCTTGACCATGCACGGAGGGCAAAACACTAAACGAACTCCTCCTCGTTGGAGGTAGGAGTTAATCGATACAAGAAGGAACAAAAACTTGAGGTAGAGGGACACTCCCCCTCTCCTCGTATACGATAAAAGCTCCGAAACAAGTAAATAAACAACTGATATAAAGCTAATACCGACGTAAAAAAAATAAAGAAAATTAAACCTAGATGTCGGAAAGGAAAGACTTCATTGTCGGAGAGTTGTAGCTTTACGGAGGCTTTTGGAAGCTTGGAATTGATGAAGAAACCCTAGGATTGGCCCTCCTTTTATAGCCTTTGAGCCCCTTTTCGAGAGGAACTCTAGCCAATCACAATTGAGCACCAATCTCCTTGAAATGGGGTGATAAGCCTTGACTCCTCGAAGCTGATCATTGACCATCAGTCGACTGATGGCCATCATCGATCGTGATGGCGGCATCGGTCAGTCGACCTCGCGATCGGTGATTGGCAGCGATCGAGTCCTCAAGTGGCGATCGTGATGCTTAAGTCAAAGTTAGCTCAAAGAAAACATTATTTCGACGGCCTTCGACCATCTGAACTCGACCTAGACCATCGATGGTATGTCTTTGGTCGGATCTACGCCTAAGACCATCCCCGTAAGGAGGATACTACCTCACTTACGCTCGCACACACGAGCATACCTCGATACTTACTATGTCGCTTTTGCTTCCAGCCTTCCACTCGATTCCTTCGGCTCCCTCCGAAGTCACTCGAGTGTCGCCCGACCACCGCGGCCTCCTCCGGGTGTCGCTAGCCTTCAGCTCTAGCTATAGCAATCTTCTGCACACTCGATTTAGCTCGTGAGATAATGACATGAGCTTAACTTTGTATCGTTTGCTATAATCAAAACTCAGGTTCGACTTAGGTGTCTACTGCACCAACATGCTCATCTCAGCTTCATCACCTGCAATCAGCAATCACATGTGTTGGCAATTTGTAGATCTCAACCCTCAAACCATCAATATGTGTAAAGCTCGTTCTCCCCGACTGCAATGACTATACCGTCACGTGATGATGGCTCCACAGTACCATCACGTTATCTCAAAAACAACAATGATCTTGATTAGAATCACCGAAGTTCAGGAAATAAAGTGTTGGTGTAGGGGCACTAGATATCGAACCTTAGTTTTGATGATGGCAAAGATTCAAATTTAAGTTATTTTGTTATCTCATGTGATATGTTAAGTGTGCAAGAAGTGTTTAAGCTAAGCCAAAGGTCGAGCGACACCCGGAGAATCTCGAGTCTAGAAACCGTGGTGGTCGGGTGACACCAGGAGAACCTCGAGGAGTTAAGGAACCTTGGCAGTGACCGAAAGTTAAGCGATTGGTCAAGAGGACCAAAGGTAAGCTCCGGGTGTGGAGTGGTGGTAAGGACGCGTCCTCGGTTAGAGGACAATCCTAGGCGTCTATCCGACTAAGAGTTCTAGAGGAATACCGAAGTCAAGATTGGACAGTCAAAGGACTGTCACATTGCATGGAATTATGCATCTATTGTGCTAACCTTGTGTTGCAGGAATTCTCAAGTGTAGCAGTCGACTGGAGATGTCATCAGTTGACTGATTATCATCAGACGACTGCTAAGAGGATGAGTCGACTGATGTCGATGAATCAACTCAGTGCACAAGGTCAAAGAGATAGAGATTGATGTCGCCACCTCAGGATAAGATAAGTCGCCACCTCAAGATAAGATCCACGAGTTTTGGATTTGGATCGGGACAAATTCCAAGGCACAAATCTATAAAAGGAGGGGAGGACTCAAACCCAAATTTAAGAATCTCTCAAGTGCTTGTGCTCTCTACAACACTACTCCGACCGTGCACCATCTTCTAATTAATTGTCAGTATTATTATTATATTTCTATCCTTAATTTGTATAAGGGCCAGTAAGGTTGTTATCGGCCTTATAATCATTGTAATCATCTTGTCTCTTACCTCTAACGAGGAAGAGACTTTTAGTGATTGCCTTTGGAAGCGATCAAAGATCGCAAGGCTCGATTAGCAAATGGTTGAAAAGATAGTAATTGTCACTTTGCCACCTCAGTGATCCAAGATAAGCGTTGAAAGAAAGATCCAACCACAGCATTTTTGTCTTTCTTGTGTTTATCTTTTAGTTTTCCATTGCATACTTGGTTTTAATCGTTGAAAAAGAAAAGTTTTCACTAACTCTATTCACCCCCTCTAGCGTTTCATTTCGATCCAACAATTGGTATCAGAGTAGGGGCGCTCAGATTCAGTGCAACCACCAGTCGAGCATTTTATTTTATTTATTTTTATTTTTATTTTTAATTATCTCCCACACTACTAATCCAAGATCAAGTCTTGGGACTTTTTAGTTTGTGTTTTTTTTGCGAGTATTGGAAGATCGTTGATCGAGCTAACCATGGAAGAGTATCGCTCAACGCCTAAAGGTAACAATGTCAATTTAAATTTTAAATTTCATATTATTTGCTTCAAGTGCAGGGAGAGAGGTCACTATAAAAATAAGTGTCATACTCGTAAGACTCGACCGACGCAACCGGCGGCAAAGAAGACACCATAGCTAGGAGTCCGGAAGAACAAGGAGCACATCAAGTGCTTTCGGTGGAGAAGATTCGGTCGCTACAAGAATCGGTGTTCGAAAAAAAAGGTTAGTAAAGTTAATAATTTTGAAAAGTTGAATTTTAGAATAGTTGATATTTTAGATAAAGAGTGTAATTGTTGTCAATTAATTAATACAATTAATAATTCAACTAATAAAAAATTAATTAATTCAGATTTAATTAGTTTAAATAATAATAATAACAATATCATGGAAGAAAATGATCAAATTAATCTAACATTTGATAAAATTAACCAAGAGATTAATCAAATTTTTAGTTTAATCAAAATAGATTTAGATCAAGTCAAGGATAAAACCAACTTAGGACTTAATCAGAATAATCAAACCCTTGATCTGAATAATAAAACCATAGGACAGATCAAATCCTAGATCTGATTAATCTAGATAATTCCGAATTAAAAAATTCTATTTTTAAAAATTCAAGCATAAAAAATTCGAAATTAACTTTAAAAAATTCCAAAGATAATTTAAATAATTCTAATAATAATTCTACCTTTAAAAACTCTAACAATCTTATCTTAAATAATTCTAATAATAATTCTACCTTTAAAAACTCTAACAATCTTATCTTAAATAATTCTAATAATAATTCTACCTTTAAAAACTCTAAAATCTTATCTTAAAAAATTCTAATAATTCTACTTTTAAAAAGTCTAATAATCTTATCTTGAAAAAGTCTAATAATATTATTTTGAAAAATTCTAATAACCCTATTTTAAATAATTCACAATCTAACTTAATTAAAAATTCAAAATTAGATAATCAAACAAATAAAATTAATTATAATAGAGTACCATTTGATTATACACAAATTAATAATCTAGTAATTAAACCTTCAACTAATGAATATGTAGACTTGGGTTACAAGTCTAAGCTAACCAAAAAATCAAGACACTAAAATTTGTAAACCTAATTATAATAAAGTATCTTATAACTATGGAACAAATACAAGTCTACCCAAGAAAACAACCATTTCTTTAAATTGATTGAATGTATCTTGCTCATGCATAGATATCATTATCATGCTTATTTTGTCATGTCATACATACTAGTTTAAAATTAACTCTCATAGAATGGTTAGATAGGAAATAATTAATTAATCTTGATAACATAGTATCAGGACGCGATGAGATAATAGTATGTTAAGGAAACGAAGTCAAGTGTATCCGAGTTGGATAAGGAGTATCTAGCTTGGTGCATTTAACTAAGTGGATCTAACTGAAGCTACCTCACCCCAACCTAAACTAGTTAGACCAGGATGTAACCCTAAGTGAATTAAGTGTGTAATTTCCTATGTTGGCTTTGTCTAAGTAAGTGGTCGTTGTTCCGATCAAAGAAGACCTCTCTGCCTCGCCACGACCTTGAAGGCCTCTTTTAAAATGTTCACTTAACTAACTAAAGGTTAAATTTGAATCTAACCCAAGGTTAATTAATTTCTAAGGCATTAAATTAAATTCATCGCACAATACCTATAAGGATAACTTGGTTGATCATGTTGAATGGGTGAGATGGTAAGGACAACAAATTAAAAATAGTTTTGAAAATCATTTCAAAATTTATATACACATAAATAGATTCTTAAAACTATTTTTATTGGTTGTCATGATTGTTATGTGTTGTTATACGTAGTTTTCAAAACAACTATGCTTCTTAAAATGATGGTTAGTTGACCAATACTAAATGTCTAAATCCTTAGGTCAACTTTAGACACCTAGATCCTCTGGACACTTAGGTGAGCCTTCCTTGTGGCCAACAAGGATGTCCTAAGAGTTTGTCAGACAAAAGGGGAGACCCTCTAGGTAAGCCTTCCTTGTGGCTAACAAGGATGTTAGGTTAAGGGGGAGGTTCTAATTGGATAATCATCATTGAAGTTGCAAATATATATATATATATATATATATATATATATTTAAAAATCACAAATACTTTCTAAATTTAAATCCTTATTTTGATAATATGTCAAGGGGGAGAGAAGACTTAAGTTGGACAAACTTAGTATCTAGCTACCTCTAGTTTGACATAAAACTCAATAGACATGAGCCTTTAAAATGTTTTTTTTGTTAAAAAAAATTCTTTCTCAAAATTTTATAACAATGTTAAAGGTTAGGGGGTCACATCCTAACCTAGGATATACATTGTTGGTGCAGGATCTAGAAACCTAAACTCTTAAGTATTAAAGGAAGTTGAAAAATTCTATTTCTTGGCAACCATAACAATGCACCCCTTATAAAGTTATTTTTGATATATGTCAAAGGGGGAGAGAGAATTAAGTTAAGAGGTTACTTACTTTTATTTTCCAAAATGTAATTGTTTTTCAAAACTCACCTAGGGTTAAGGTGGAGCTACCCTTAAGGGGGAGGTTTTGAAAAATGAATGTTTAATGCTTACTGCTTATTTTCTCTTAACTTTTAATTGATTTACCATAGATCAAAAAGGGGGAGATTTTTGGTGCAGGGGCACTAGATAATCGAACCTTAGTTTTGATGATGACAAAGATTCAAAGTTAAGCTATTTTGTTATCTCATGTGATATGTTAAGTGTGAAGGAAGTGTTTAAGCTAAGCCAAAGGTCGTGCGACACCCGAAGAATCTTGAGTCGAGAAACCGTGGTGGTCGGGCGACACCAGGAGAACCTGGGGGAGTCGAGGAACCTCGGTGGTGACCGAAAGCTAAGAGATAGGTCAGGAGGACAAAAGGTAAACTCCGAGTGTGGAGCGGTGGTAAGGATGCATCCTCGGTTAGAGGATAATCCTAGGCGTCGATCCGACTAAGGCTTCCGGAGGAATGCCGAAGTCGAGATCGGACAGTCAAAGGACTGTCACACTACATGGCATTATCCATCTATTGTGATAACCTTGTGTTGCAGGATTTCTCAAGTGCAGCAGTCATCATCAGTCGACTGATGTCGATGAATCAACCCAGTGCACAAGGTCAAAGAGATAGATATTGATGCTGCTACCTCAGGATAAGATAAGTCATCACCTCAAGATAAGTTCCACGAGTTTTGGATCTAGATCGGGACAAATTCCAAGGCGCAAATCAATAAAAGGAGGGGAGGACTCAAACCCAAATTTAAGAATCTCTTAAGTGCTCATGCTCTCTACAACGCTACTTCGATCGTGCGCCATCTTCTAATTAATTTTCGATATTATTATTATATTTTTGTTCTTAATTTGTATAAGGATCGGTAAGGTTGTTACCAGCCTTATAATCATCTTGTCTCTTATCTCCAATGAGGAAGAGACTTATCGTTATTGCCCTTCAGAAGCGATCAAGGATTGTAGGGCCTTGGATTAGCAGCCGGTGGGCTGTGAACCAAGTAAAAAAGCTTTGTGCCTTTCTTGTGTTTATCTTTTAGTTTTCCACTGTGTACTTGGTTTTAATCATTGAAAATGAAAAGTTTTCACGAACGCTATTTACCCCCCTCTAGCGTTTCATTTCGATCCAACATAAAGGAGGAGTGAAATCCAGGCTGGCTTGAGATAGCGTCGTGTTTGATCGGGGCCATCATCGAGAATGCTAAGTCGCCAGCTTCTCCTCTCAAAATCGCGAGCTCGCGGTGGCGATCGACAACAGCAAGTTGGACGATAGATCGATCAGCGTGGCGATCAATCATGGAAAGGGAGAATAGCGACGAGGTGGAAACAGATCAACTCATGGCAACAGTGAAGATGGGCGATGGTGCGAGGTCACTGTGATCGAGCTCATGTGGAGGAAACGAAGAGGGTGACGACGGCGATAGAGGCTCTAGCTCACAGTGAGACCGATCAATGTGGCAGCGCGAGATTGGGCGGAGACAAATGACAAATGAGGCGAGGAAGAAGTGACACTGATGAGCTGAGCTCCATTGGCGGCGACGAGTGAGAAGAGAGCGTTGCGATCGGGAGAGAATCCGCGGCGGCGTGAGAAGAGAATGAAAATCGGGGAAAGAGGGTTCATAGGTTACAGTGAGGAGTTTGGGGAAAATAAAAAAATCAATTAAATGTCGGGATTATTTATATAGGTATTAACCTTAGGGTTAATTAATTACCCCTTAATCAACCCTCAAAAATCCCATAAATTCAAATAGACTTCTAAAATTTCTGAAATATTTCAGTGAGTATTTTCTTAATTAATAAGTATTATATTATTATTGTTTCATTTTTCGATATCTTACATTCTCCCTCATTAATAAAAAATTGGTCACCAAATTTCTGACTCATGTACGAGTATGAGATGTCACAACAACCATCTCAAGTATCTGAAGAAAAGTCACACACCTCAAGTTACTAAATGGGGTACTATGCTTGAATATTATTTTCCAGCTCTCATATATAGTCTCAATAGACCTTTTAAAGTATGAATAACACTTTCATATTAACCACCCATAAAAAACTAACTAACTGTACCAGAGTGGAGCTCTATATCCATGACATGTTAGAAACTTTGTTAGAATCTTAAAGTGATTCATGAATCACTATCGGAAATGATACTCAAGGATACTCCAAAGAAAAATAAAAATCCCCTCGCAGTATAATTCCGTCGAGCGACCCAACGAGATCCATCTTACAGTTTGGTAGAAAATGAGCGAATTTGGTTAATCAACCACTTACTACCCAAATCGCACCACGTCCTCTCCGAATTCTAGACAATCTCCCAACGTAGTCCATCGTACTAGGCTACCACTTCCATCTCGGTACACAACCTTGTTGAGTGCTAGAATTCCAATTTTACTTGTTGGCACACCCAACATCAAGTTACGAACTCAACCAAGTCCTACATGTATCATTCCACCACAAAGAACGTTTCAACACTTGCTATTTTCCGATACACTCCGAATAAATCACTGATCTCGAATGACAAGTCTCCTGAATCAACTCGTTCTAAATCTAATGCAACCCTGTAAACCACTATCATCCTCAGAGGCGGAGAATTTCTCTCTCACAAAAGAAAACAATCTACTTTCTAAAATCCACTCTACTATACAAAAACTGGAAGTGATTGGGAGTCTACAATAACCAATCTCCCTAGTTGCAACTATCCGTGTTCCTGCAACTCTATAGTAGGTATCTAAAATCACATGAGCATTCCTGCTCCATACATCAACAAATCAAGATAATAACTGCTAAATCCACGTCAAATGTATGACATCTTATCTCGCAATTCCTCAACTGTCATAAGCTTAAGATACGTCTCATTCAACTGCATCGAAATCGGTCCATTCCCTGAAATGATGCACCTTTGTACAATACCCTTCCATGCATCCCGGAAGGATTAACTAACACGTGTGCAACAGTTAGCCACCGTCTGAGCCCTAAAAACTAGTTTCGCAAACTTCCGACCAAGTAAATTCCATCACCTTCCTGATCAAACAAGTCAATGATATACTAACTCTTAAAAGCATCCTATCCACATCTGCGGTAATAACCAAATCAATACAAGGAAACCACCAACTACGGTGGCCGAGTGCGCAACTCCAACTACCACCATCTACAATAGCCAAGTTACGCGACTATAACAACCACAACTGATCCAATCGTGTCCAGAATACATGATCTCTCAAATCCATGGCCGACTAACTCGTTAAATATGTCTAACAACCTTATCAACAACTCATAAAATTCAAACTAAGTATGAAATATCGTCCTCCATACACCTACATCATTTTTAAATCAAACTGATGATAAATCAATCATCACACAGACAATGATAATTGTATGACATTAAGTCACTACAATATCAACGCACCAATCTTACATCAACCCTAGAGTCTACACAGGTGTCCCAAAGTGATCTAATCAGATCATCTATCCACAATGAAGGATATTTATTCTCAACAACTATGACATTCCATCATCGATAATTGATGCATAACCTCAAAGATTCGTCTCTCTCTTAACAAAGAGTTCCGAATCTTCTCAAGAAGAAACATTGAGACAGATAAATCGCCCATTCAATACCTCTTATAATCGCAACTTATATGTTTTTCCAATTCCCATAGTGTTTAGCAACACTCACATCAATAAAATTATCTCCCGATATGAGGTCTTCAATATCGAAACTATTCTCGAAATCACTCCGATCGTATACTCCACTTGCCTTTGCAATGGAAAGCCTGGGAGTTTATCCGAAACTACATCTGAATAATCTCGGATTATACACACATCCGAGAGACATAGTATACCATCATTTCAACAATTTAACTATCCGTAAGGATATGTCTATAGTAAAATATGACTATCAAAGTCTAAGGGCATCCCTTGACTTCTTAGTTGTTGGTCAACATATTGCCTAATGGTAAAGATAACACCGACCCACAAATCAATGTATATGAACCCTTCTAATCCGAACTAAAAATGTTCTAGACATAGATACTTGTAAACTACCAGTATCTCTCAATATATCCACGAATAGGATAAACTAAAGTAATACCCTAAATAATTAATCCTTCAGTCCACTACATCTCCTCTCGAGCAAAGATGTAGACTCATCCAACTTCTGCTCTTGGTGATTGAGCTCATGTAGGTGCAAAAGACTACTTTGAAGGAACTAAAATTAACTGCTGAACTAAGGTACAAACCTAGAATGACTGCAATGGGGATGGTAAATACTCTTGTACTGGTAAAGAGTACACTACTAACTGTAAGGTACTAAATAATTGTCAACATCGTAGCATGATCCATCCTCTACAGATGGTATAACTGTAATTGGAGAATACAAAATAGATATGACCATTGTTGTATACTCCCTCTTCTGTACAAAGTATAACCACGCTTGGAGAGGTAACAGTTGTTGTTGTCTGCATGAGTTTTCTAAGATGTCTTCTACTGATAGTGATGAATAAATCGCGTCTCCCAGATGAAAGTATCATGGAACTCTAACCGTGCCTGAAGTAGTAGATCGTTGATGGTGTGATAATCCAATCATCTATGATTATCTCTGCTGTCGAGATTGTGAATCATCCCTCCTAAAAGCAATGTCGATGGTCTTCAACTGAGTCTTCAAAGTACACCTCCACAAATGTATTGGTTGCTTACAATAGCAACAGATGAATTGATCCAACGGATAATCTGACTTCACGTGTCGTCCTGTCCCGCATTGCACATACATAATCCCTTCGGAGTCTTTCTTCTGATTTCACTGATAACATGAGAAAGTTCTAACGATCTACGGTTGGTCTTCTATGATCAGAAAACTCTCCAATAGTAGCTCATAGCCAATGACTCTGATCTTGCTCCTTTATCCCACATTCAGAGGCTTCTCATTCCAACATATGACTTGTGTTAGGGCAATCTCTTGCCATGATAAGGTTTTGATGTGTGTGGCAAAGGGTTTAAGTTAGATTGTTATTATGATTTGATATGTGCATTGGAGTCTTGTAGGGCTTAGTAATTCGCACATGGAACCTTGGCGAGTTTCACCTCTCTTGACTCGGTCCTTGAGTCAGTGAAGGATGGCTTTGCGGAAGCCATGCGCTTGGAACATCCGAGGGACCACCGGATGAGGAGCTTGGAGTGAAGCTGAAAAAATTAAACTTCAGGGCGATATGCGAAGGATGGCACTGCAGAGTCGTGCGCTTGGCGCATCCGAGGGACGTGGCCGGACAAAGATAACTTCAAAGGCGAGGGACTCTGAGGGATGAGAGTGAGCGAATGTTACCCGAGAAGGGGTAGTAGCTCTTAGGTGAAACTTGGCCATTTGGCTAAGTGTCGGATGAGATTTCTCGACATCAGTTGACTACCATGTTATGGTAGTCGACTACTCTAAGTTGACGGTGACTCGACTAGTGTTCGAGTCTAGTTCAAGTGCCAACAGTCGACTGCCATGGATTGGCAGTCGACTGATGAAGGCATCAGTCGACTGGTCGCAAGTGTTTCGGGCACAGAATGGAGTCGAGCTTGCAGAGCACTCGACTGATCGAGCATCAGTCGATTGATGGCAATATCAGTCGACTGATGCCAGTGCTGTTGGATGAAATCCAATGTGGAAAGTAACCGTTATTGGGCAACGGCTAGAGGACCAGTCGACTCATAGGGACATCAGTCAACTGCTCCTGTGTTAATGGGAAGAAACCCTCTTCCTCTATAAAGAGGAAGGGTGTGGGGCTTTGGGAACCTAATGCTTCAACTCATAACATCTCCCAAAGTGCTCTAAGGGTTTTTCAACTCTTCTTCTTGTGCTAATTCTCATTCAATTGTAAGAAGAGGGATTGTAAAGAGGTAACCTCCACCTAGCTTGGTGCAAAGGAGAGATTTAGTGGATTTGGCAAAGGAGTGATTCACCTTGGATGAATCGGGATCGTGGATTAGCGGCGTAGCCGTGAACCACGTTACGACTTTGTGTTAGCATTGTTTGTCTCCTTTGTTTTGTCTTTCTTTACATGATTTGCTTGTCTTGTTGTTTCCGTTGCGCTAATCTTGTTTGTAGACGAGAAAATTCCATTATCCAACTAAAGAGGGCTATTCACCCCCCTCTAGTCGGCCGATCGATCTCCTATAAGTGGTATCAGAGCCAAGGAAAGCTTGTCGAGGACTAACCGCCACAACAAGCACATTCAATAATGGACGGCTCAAACATTCACCCACCAAAATTCGAAGGCGAATTCTCTTGGTGGAAAAAGAGAATGGAGGTATTCTTTGAAACCGACTTTGAAATTTTATTAATAATGGAAAACGGTGTCGAGATTCCTAGGAATGAAGATGGGGAGCCATTGGAGAAATCAAGGTGGAGCAAGAGGCAAAGGGAAGAATATTTGGCAAATTCAAAGGCCAAGCACCACCTCTACAATGTACTTCCCCAACAAGAAGTGAATAGGATAGGGGAATGTTCTAGTGCAAAGGAGATGTGGGAGAAGCTAGTAGAGCTTCATGAAGGTACCTCGGAGACCAAACTTGCAAGAAGAGACCTCCTCCGCTCCCAACTATCAAACATCAAATTAGAAAAGGGAGAAAAGGTAACATCATTGCATTCTAGGTTTAAGGAAATTTTGATTGGGCTAACAAGTGTAGGAGAAAAACATTCGAACCGGGATATGCTTATGAAAGCAATCAATGCCTTTCCCCGGTGATCAAAATGGAGCTCAATGGTGGACTCCTTTTACATGTCCAAGAATTTAGAAGTGAGCACCTTGGAGGAGTTCTTCTCAACCATGGAGCTCCATGAAACAAGACTTGAAGGAATAATAGAAGAGCCAAAGTTTCAATCTTCAAGAGGAGTAACACTTTTGGCCAACAAGTGGAAGAAGAAGATGGAGATCCCCTCCTCCTCTGATGAAGCATCTTCCTCCTCCTCCATGGATAGCACGGAAGAAGCCTATATGGTAAGGAGGGCAAGGTGTGCATTAAAAGGGTTTCAATTTAATAAATCTAATGATAGGAGAAGAAGACCAAGGGGGAAGGTGATTTGCTATAATTGCCAAGGAGAGGGGCATATAAGGGACAATTGTCCCCTCTTGAACAAGAGCAAAGAGGAGAAGAAAAAGAAGGAAGAAAAGAAGAAGAAGGGGAGTAAGAAGAAAAAGGAAGAAGAAAAGAAGGCCAAAGAAAAAGGGAAGGCCAAGGCATTTAAAGCAAAGACATGGGATGATCCTTCTTCCTCATCATCATCCGAAGAGGAAGAACATGTCTACTCCAACCTTGCCCTAATGGCCTTTGACGACCTAGATTGCTCCTCCTCCGAAAATGAAGAAGCAAGCTCAAGTGAGGAGAGCTCAAGTGAAGGGGGAGCCTCCTCTACATCCTCATCATCGGAAGAGGATTTGGTAAGTAAGGTAACGAATCTACCCCCTAAGCAAATAATATCCATGATTTCTAGCCTCACTAAGGATTTATTTAGGGCAAAGAAAAGGAATAAATGCATGCTTGAACAAATTAAGAATTTAGAAAATAAGCTAGAAAAAGCATGCTTAAATGATAATGATAATGATGCATGCTCACATGATAACTATATGCCTTTGGATGTTATTGATGCATGCATAGAAGAAAATAGGTCTTTAAGGGAAAAGGTAGACCACTTGACCAAAGCCCTAGAAAAATTTACAGTAGGCTCCAATACCCTTAACATGATAATTGGGAGCCAAAGGGCAAGCTTCAACAAGAAAGGCCTAGGTTATAAAGAAAAGAAAAATGAAAAGGCCTATAAATGTCTAATAGCTAGGGGTCAAGATAAAAAGAAGGTAATAGCTAGAAAATGAATCCCCAAGGAGTATTTAGTGAACCCCATAGGAAAGAATTTATTTTGGGTTCCTAAATCCATCCTTAAAGGTTAAGAAAACCCTAGGATAGTCAACCATATGCAATTTACCTATATCATATTTTTGGTTGACTTAGGATGGCGGGACAACATTTTTTAAATAGTATTAGGTGATGATAATGCACCTATAAATAGATAAATCATGCTTTAGGTGATATTTGCTTTATTATCATCATGAAATACTTAATGCATGATAACAATTTGATGAATACATGTGTTTCATGATCATAATGTAAAATTAATTCATATATGTCTTTATGATCATGTGGAATGATAGGATGATACTTAACCTTGATAGAATTGCATGAAAATAATGGTTAAGTATATACAAATACCTTTAGGAGGCATCTCACACTCACTATAGGCTACTTTGATTGAAAACTTAGCATGGGTGAGATGTTAGGATGATACAAATGTCCACTAGTGCCTATGACATTTAGATGGTCATTTAAAGTATCAAAATAGCAATAATAGACCAATCATGGGGAAGACTTATGTTTAATTCATAGACATATTGCCCAAATATCATGGTTGAATATTTCATATGTTTTCAAAACAATTTCTTATCTTAAAATCTGTGCATTCATGTTTTGAAACAATCCAAAGCAAGACTAGGTGTTAAAATAGATACAAACATGATCAAAAACCTGGTGGTTTTTAAAGCTTTTGGATTTTTAGAAAATACTTGAAAATATAATGATTTTTCATGGAAAACTATTTTTCATTGATAAATATACTTACAAGAAATGTGTTCCCCAAATTTCATGATTTTTTAAATTTTATAGAATTTTTTACGCATTTTTGAAATTCACCCCGAAAAATCAGAAATCTTGAAATCCATGTGCCAGTCGATTGGTAGTCTGAACCTGTCGACTGATAGCCTGATAACATGCCCAGTAATTCCTTTTATCCAATTTTAAAGGCATGTTTTGGTTTTTATTTTCTCTAGACTTGATGCCTTGCTATATAAACTTTGTTAATTAATTTTGATGGTGTCAAAGGGGGAGAAATGTATATGTTTAAGTAAGGGGGAATACATTTAGGGGGAGTTTCATGTATTAATGGGGAGAGTTTCTAATCATGTTATTTACATGCTTTCTTTCCTTAATAGTTTATCAAATGTTTTACCTAACTTAAACAGATTGCCACACATCAAAAAGGGGGAGATTGTTAGGGCAATCTCTTGCCATGATAAGGTTTTGATGTGTGTGGCAAAGGGTTTAAGTTAGATTGTTATTATGATTTGATATGTGCGTTGGAGTCTTGAAGGGCTTAGTAATTCGCACATGGAGCCTTGGCGAGTTTCACCTCTCATGACTCGGTCCTTGAGTCAGTGAAGGATGGCTTTGCGGAGGCCGTGCGCTTGGAGCATCCGAGGGACCGTCGGATAAGGAGATTGGAGTGAAGCCGGAGGAAGTAGACTTCAGGGCGAGATGCGAAGGATGGCGCTGTAGAGCCGTGCGCTTGGCGCATCCGAGGGATGTGGCCGGACGAAGATAACTTCAAAGGCAAGAGACTCCGAGGGATGAGAGTGAGCGAATGTAACCCGGGAAGGGGTAGTAGCTCTTAGGTGAAACTTGGCCATTTGGCTAAGTGTCGGATGGGATTTCCCGACATCAGTTGACTACCATGTTATGGTAGTCGACTACTCTAAGTCGACGGTGACTCGACTAGTGTTCGAGTCTGGTTCAAGTGCCAACAGTCGACTGCGAGACCACTAGTCGACTGATGAAGGCATCAGTCGACTGGTCACAAGTGTTTCAGGCATAGAATGGAGTCGAGCTTGCGGAGCACTCGACTGATTGAGCATCAGTCGACTGATGCCAGTGCCATTGAATGAAATCCAATGTGGAAAGCAGTTGTTATTGGGCAACGACTACATGACCAGTCGACTGATAGGGAAATCAGTCGACTGCTCCTTTGTCAATGGGAAGAAACCCTCTTCCTCTATAAAGAGGAAGGGTGTGGGGCTTTGGGAACCTAATGCTTCAACTCATAACATCTCCCAAAGTGCTCTAAGGGTTTTTCCACTCTTCTTCTTGTGCTAATTCTCATTCAATTGTAAGAAGAGAGATTGTAAAAAGGTAACCTCCACCTAGCTTGGTGCAAAGGAGAGATTTAGTGGATTTGTCAAAGGAGTGATTCACCTTGGATGAATCGGGATCGTGGATTAGCGGCGTAGCCGTGAACCACTTTACGACTTTGTGTTAGCATTGTTTGTCTCCTTTGTTTTGTCTTTCTTTGCATGATTTGCTTGTCTTGTTGTTTCCGTTGCGCTAATCTTGTTTGTAGATGAGCAAATTCCATTATCCAACTAAAAAGGCCTATTCACCCCCCTCTAGCTGGCCGATCGATCTCCTACAACTTGCAATGCCTGTTTATCGATCTTCAACTCTTTAAAACAATTGCTACGGAGTCATTTCCATAAACATGACTCGATCTAATGTCTTCCGGTAGGATCTAATAGAAGATTCAAACATCCTGATCTTCTACCTGTTACCTGGGCGATAAGAAAACCTAGGGTCTGTGGCGGTGAGTATAAAACTCAAAGGTAATTGATGTGAGCAAAACATATAGGATTTTAGGAGTAGTTTTAGCTCACATCTCATTACATTTTATGTTAGTTTCATGCATATGTCACTTTGTTTTGCATGCATTTCCTATTTTCTGGTTCAGAGACCTGTTCTTTGTACTTTGGCATACAGGATAGCATTTCGTGGGAAAAGGCGCATTTTCATAGCAAAAGAAGGGCATTTTGCAGCTAGACGCAGAAGGGTATATAGTCAGGGCGTGTGGCTACACACGACCGTGTCCTATGGAGAGATCAACCACCCCAAGGTCATAGATGGCCTGGCCATTGGGAAACACACGGTCGTGTGGCGGCCAAGCAGATTGATGCGGCTATGGTTTTTTTCGGATTTCGCAGCGATCCGATGTGATGTCTATATAAGGATAGCTATGCCCAAACCCTAGGGAGGAGCCACGATGACTGGGATGGCACACTGAAGCCCTAAAAAACTTCGGGAACTCGCAACGGGGAGGAAGAACGCCGCCAAAGATCAAAGTTCTGCACTTCAACGCCAGAGAGAAGACCACATTGGCATTGTAAACTCCTGTTCTAGCACTTTATTTACTATTGATTTGAACATGAACATTACTTTTGATTTTCCTCTCCTATCTTTGGAGTAGTTTCTTAGATTTGAGGATTAGGGAGTTGCTTGTGTGCGTATGACATGTCGCTTCAAATTGAATTCTGTTATTGAGTTTGAATTTGCAATTGGGATTTGTTTATACCGATATCTATGTGTGTTTGGTTTTCTACCTATTGTGCTTAGGCGATACGAGGGGTGACAACCCTCGTATCTAAGATTTAGGGAATTTATACGAGGAACCTAGGGGTTAGCCTGATCTCCTGTAACCGTGGGTAGAAGGATGCGATAGAATTACAAATGATTCATTGCAGGGATTGATTCGGCATCCTCGTACTGCCTATCCCATCCTTGTAAGGCAGAGATAGCTCCCGATAGATGTGGTGGCTCATCAAGAGAGTGTATAATGTCCCTTCCACAAGACCATAGTTAGACATTTAGACAATGCCTAGTTGATAACATGTTTTGCGACACACAAGCAAAACCAAAGTCCTAGAATCCCTTTAAAAGATCTCACAGCAAGCTCCTTTCTTCATTTGTGTGACATCGTACTAGAGTTTAGTCCACCGACAACCCTCGCAATTGCAACCTTTAGATTGACTTCCGAACAATAACATCCACTAAACAAATCGGTACTCGAATCTCAGTCCTTGTGGAATCGATAATCTTTTTATTACTTGACGACATCCATGCACTTGCGAGCATTGAGCACAAGCAAGCGCTTCGAGTCCTCGACGGTATCCATCACGAGATTTTAGGTCGTGTTCGTATGAATCAAGTTTTTGGCGCTGTTGTCGGGGACTCATCGATTCGATATCGAATCGAGAAGTGGATAATTGGATTGGATTTAGGATTAGATTTACTTACTTGCTTTATTTCCTTTTTATTTATTTTACATCAGTTTTAGATTTCTCATATCTAGATTTAGATTTTATTTTAGTTTAGCAGTAGCTTTCTATTTCCTTATTGCCATTTTGATTTTGTTAGCTAAATTTTTTTATTTCCTATTTCTTAGTATTAGGGAGTACTCCTAATTTTTGTGGCTCGGTTCTTCGTATGCTTAGACGTTTAGGATTGGAAGGTATGATTCCGATCGATTTAGAAATCGAACGAACCTATCATCGTCGGAGAGCTGAACAGAAGAGGATAGAGGATCAAGCTGCATCCGAAGTAAATCTAGGTAGCCGACCTCTGTGGGATTATGTAGCTCCTAGCGCTAAAGGATTTAGGTCGAGTATAACTGGACCATCTATTTCAGCAAACAACTTTGAACTTAAACCATCACTCATTCATATGGTCCAGCAGAATCAATTCAGGGGAGCTGCGACTGAAGACCAGAACTGACACCTAGAGACATTCTTAGAAATCTGTTCGACAATGAAGATAAATGGAGTCCCTGCGGACGCGATCCGCCTGAGCCTATTCCTGTTCTCATTGCGGGATAAGCCTAAGGCATGGCTTCACTCCCTACCTTCGGGAAGTATTACTACATGGGAGCAATGTGAGCAGCAGTTCTTGAACAAATACTTATCACCAAGCAAGATTGCTCACATGTGTCATCTTATCACAAGCTTCTATCAGAGGGAGGGGGAGTCCTTATTCGAAGCTTGGGATCGCTACAAGGGGCTACTCTACCAATGCCCCCACCACGGATTAGAAAGGTGGTTGGTGATCCACATCTTCTACAATGGGATCACGTACGCCATGAAGATGTCCCTTGATTCTGCTGTAAGAGGAGCACTTATGAACAAGATTATCGAGGAAGCAGAGGAGCTGATAGAAGAGGTGGTCCAGAACCACCATCAATGAGCTTCCGAACGTGGTCACCCAGCTTCTGCAGCAGGACGATATGTTGTCAAATCCGTGGACCACCTAGCAGCGTATTGAGAGGACTACTATGGAGGGCAGGGAATCTCAGAGGAGCAGATTGAGCACTGTGATGCAGTTGGTGACCTACATAAAAAGGCTAATAACCCATACTCCATTATTTCCCATCCTGGAGGAGGAACCACCCAAATTTTCCCTATAAGAATAATTTGGGAGGGTTCCAACAGCCGAGAGAAAATGGGCAGCTACAACCACCTAACACATGTCTAGAGAATATGCTTGAGAGCTTCATCCGAACACAACGGGAGGCGAATACTGAATTTCAGCGGTGACATTCACAGACAGATACGATGATCGAAGGGTTGGGATCATCTGTAAGTGATCTTGCCAACAGGAAAAAGTTGCTAGAGATTCAAGTAGCTCAGATTGCAAACCAGATATCTAAGGTACTAGGGAAGCTGCCAGGAAAAGCAGAGGTCAATCCAGTAGAGCAGTGCAAGGTAGTAATGCTGTGAAGTGGGAGGGCTATGAAAGAGATGCCAGGCCGGTCGACAGTTGAAGGGGACCTGGGACCTAAAATACGACAACCTTTAGGGGAGATCGAGAAGGAAGAAGCCAGAGAAATAAACTGGGAGCCTATCGCAAGGACTCAACAACCCCTTACTGTACCGTTCCCACAGCAGTTAACTAATGCAAAGAAGGATGCTGAGTTTGGTAAATTTATGGACATGCTGAAGTCGATCACAGTAGAGATATCGATACTCAAAGCACTGCACTAAATGCCCCAGTACGCCAAATTCATGAAAGATATTTTAGCGCATCATAGGAAGGTAGCAAAGTCTGAAACAGTGCCCCTCAATGAGGAATTAAGCACTTATCTCCGAAATGAGACCACTCAGAAACTAAAAGATTTAGGGAGCTTCTATATTCCATGTTATATAGGGACGACACTGATTAGCAAAGCCTTCTGTGAGTTGGGAGCAAGTGTGAGCCTTATGCCCTATGCCTTATGCAAAAAGCTAGTGTTAGAAAATTTAAAATTCACTGCTATGACACTACAACTAGCTGATCACACATACCGATACCCATTGGAGATTTTAGAAGATGTTCCTGTAAAGGTGGGAAACTTTACACTGCCAACTGACTTTGTGGTCATGGAAATGGAAGAGGATCCAAAGATACCCATCATCCTTGGGCGACCATTTTTAGTGACTGTAGGAATGCTCATTGATGTAAAGAATCACAAGCTAACCATAAAAGTGGGAGAGGATAAGATGGAATTTGAGCCTGCTGGAATGGGAAGTCATGAACCCGCGTCAGGGAAGTATGTGATTCCAGCTAGAGCTAAGAAGGAAACTGTATATGAAGATTCTGAGATGGATGAATGGAGGTTCACTCAACATCCAGAGCCAAGTTGATAATGGAGTGTGGTCGAGCTAAATGACCTTAAACAAAGCGCTTCTTGGGAGACAACCCAAGTTTAGTTTTTAGGTTTCCATTTGATTGTATTGCATGCATTTAGTTAATTTTAAATTTGATTTCCATTTCAGTTAGCATTAGGACAAGAAAAGAACTTTGCTAGGTAAAAATAAAATCCATATTAGCTTACACGACGAAGCGTATGAGAAAATTCGGACCGTTTTGCAAAAAGGGGAAAAAAATGGGGACACATAGCCTGGCCCTGTGTTTTCCCATGGCCGTGCCCGACCAACCCTAGGCACACATGGGCTGGTCGTGTGTTTTCATACGTTCGTGTCGCGCAAGGGTTAAGTAGGGCAAGCCGTGTGTTTTTGCCCCATTTGCACCGTGTGCTTCAATTTTTCTTGCCCTAGCCGTGTGGATCCTTTTTCCCAACCACCTAGAAGCTTTTCCAACCTTCAAGGAAGCCAAAAGAAGCAAGGATGAGGAGGACCAAGCAAGTAGCGTCTCGATTCGGTGCTTCGGAGCGACGAGCAAGGAGAGCCAACACCCCACAAGCTCCGGAGGAAGGTAACGCTTTTCCAACCCTTCATTTTCGCAACAATGAACATAGAGATAGGTATAATATGCTTTCTACTCATAAACTCACTGCAACTAGGTATCTTGATAAAGATTTACTAGAGTCCTTAGGGTTGTTGTGTGACATTCAAGCCCTATTTGCAAAAATGGGTTGAGAAGAGATAATGGGAATAAGACACCCAACCTACCCTAGGATAGTTTTAGAATTTTTGAGTTCCTTAGAAGTGGAAATTTTAACGGGTAGAGAGAGTGAAGAGGGTAGGAACACCTTTAGAATATTTAACATTGAGCATGAATGGACCCTTCACCAATGGAATTCATACTTTGGCCTGCCGAGTTGGGGAGAGAAAAGAACCCCTATTGGGTTTAACTCTCAGATATTTTGGACCGAGTTGATAGGGGAGCATGCTTACGACCCTTCTAGGGCCAAAGCGTCGCGCCTCCAAAACCCCATTTTCCGATACCTCCACCGCATCATGGCCAGTACTATATTTGGTCATAGAGAGAGTGACGGTGTAGTAAGAGCTAGCGTGCTGCTTTGCCTCTGGGACATACTATAAGAAAGGAGTAGCATCGATGTAGGGCCCCACTTCATCAGACACTTAGTGAAGATGGGCAAAGCAACGAGAGGAGAGATTAATGTGGGAGGCCTACTTACCAACATTTACCATAGGTTGGGGTACGATTACACTGCATTAGAGAGTATAGAGGGGAGCCCTAGGATCGACCTAGGAGTGTGTATGGAGATGAAGATGATTATAAGAGGGGGACACTCCTTATGCTTTGTAAGGAAAAACCTGATAGCCCTTAGGCTCCCCGACCCTGATCGTACCACCATCACCACACACGCCAACTGGCGCTTGGACTTGATAGTGGAGTCCCCTCCATATAAGGGATCACCCACATCGGCGCCCATCTCTCCTCCTTTACATCACTCTCCCTCCAGTCCACACATGTATAGGAGCCCACCTAGTCCACGTCGACATGAGCCTGCACCAACACCATTATCTTTTTCTACTTTTGAGCAGGATGTAGGTAGGTCGGCCTATGATTTCTTGAAGTTCTGATCGTGCCTCGATGATATATATACCGAGCAGCAGACACAGAGACAGCGATGGGAGGAGTAGAGTGCCTACATGCAGGCGGAGTTCTAGGGCTTCTGGGAGCACTTCTAGTGGGCTGAGGAGTTCTAGGATGAGGCCCGCATCTACTTCAAGGAGGAGCCTGCCCGTCGCCAAGATGAGGCTGCCTATCGCCAGGAGATGTGGCAGCACATGCATGCTAGCTGGCATAGTGGGCTAGAAGGAGGAGCACCGAGCAGTCGCTGCATCCACCAGTTCTCAGATCAACCACATGCACATGTGGCATCAGCGGCTCAGCAGCAGGTTCTCCCAAGATCTCGAGATGTCGAGGCATCCAGACTTTCCACCTCGTCCACCATACTAGAGGTATACTTTCATTTATGTTTGGGGGGGCCTAAATTTTATTTTGTTTCTAGCAGTAGTTTCTTTCCTGATATTTGCATTATTGTTAGCATTCATTTGTTCATGTATAGGTTGTTGAGTTTCTTTTAGCACTTAGTTTTTGTTATCTATAAAGTTGCCTCAGTAGTATTTTTGTTAAAAGTTTTCTTCGTGAGTTGTTTCAATGAGTAGTGTAACATCGTTTACCTTGTGGTATTTTATTTTATTGGCTATGAATGAATATTCTAGACCTACATTGGTTAGCTTCTATTTTTACACCTACACATGTTGAACATTCTGAAATGGAGAGTCTAGTACATACCTAGTTATGATTCATCTCGGTAGTTTAGTACTTTGGAATCCACAGGTGACCCTAAGACTGACATTTTAGTTACTGGAGATGCTCGGATTGTGTAAGCCCATTCGGAAAAATTAAAATCCCAGTGAGCTGAAAAATAAAAGAGAGAAACGAAATGAAAAGAGAAATAAAAGAAAAAAAATGAAAAAAAGAAAAGAAAAAAAAAAGAAGAGAGAGATTATGAGGGATAAAAAATAGTTGTCTTTGGTGGAAATAGCTAGGTGCCCCTTTGAGACCGAGTTAGGTTACTGGGGAAACACTTACCAATTTCTCTCAATACCGAGCACGCCTTTGAGACTTTGTGCTAGATCTAGGGAATGACCATCGCTTTGGGCAGGTAAGTGCCTAAGAGCCTGAGACCTTAAGAAAGCTATAGGATGACGACTTAACTCACCATGGAACGAGTATCCCCTAAGAATGATTTGCTTAGCACGAGCACAAGGATCTAATTTAGTGAATTTCTAGAATATATTTATTTTTCTTTGATTGCAAATACCACTTGATAAATTTAGTTAACATGCTAAGTATGGAACAATATCCTTTTAAAATTTCAAGGCACTGTGGTTTGCTTGAGGACAAGCAAAGATTTAAGCCTGGGGGAAGTGATGTGAGCGAAACATAAAGGATTTTAGTAGTAGTTTTCGCTCACATCTCATTACATTTTATGTTAGTTTCATGCATATGTCACTTTATTTTGCATGCATCTCCTATTTTTTGGTTCGGACACCTGCTCTTTGTACTTTTGCATGAAGGATAGCATTTCGTGGGAAAAAGGCGCACTTTCGGAGCAAAAGAAGGGCATTTTGCAGCTAGACGCGGAAGGGGACATGGCCAGGGCATGCGGCTACACACGACCATGTCCTATGGGCGAGATTAGCCACCCTAGGGCCACACACAGCCTAGCCATGTGGAAACACATGGCCGTGTGGTGGCCCAGTAGATTGATGCGACTAGGGTTTTTTTCGCATTTCGCAGCGATCCGATGTGATGTCTATATAAGGATAGCTCCGCCCAAACCCTAGGGAGGAGGCACGACGGTTGGGACGACACGCTGAAGTCCTAAAAAGCTTCGGGAACTCGCAACGGGGAGGAAGAATGTGGTCAAAGATCTGTTGGGATTTATACTGAAAGCCTAGCTCTTTTGTATGAACATCTTTATTTTGAAATAAGAATCACATGATCATTGTTTGCATATTTTTATGGTTATGCAATATTGTCTAATACGTTACATTGTAGATAACATGGTGTGTGGTGTCACACGGGAGATCTTGTTATCGGCTCCTTGTAAAGTATAAGTAAAGGCTCACAACCGAGATGACTTTGGACAAACCATCAGAATGGTTGTAGTGTGATTTGGTATTGGTTTGTCTTGACCATAGAATCACACTAGTGCACTTTGTGTGTATTGAGCAGGACCAACACAGAGGTGATTCGATTTATTGCTGACTACATAATCGAATCGGACCTCAGATATTATTTAGTACATGCTCTTAATCCCGATATAATAACGGGCATATATACTTGGTACTCATCTCTTTGATTTACCAATGGGCGATATTTATAGATTAAATCGATAGACTCGGTAAGTTGGGAGATGATATTATTTATATGGTGTGCCGTTGATTATAGGAGGAAACCGTGTCCTATATATTAGGATGATGATGTCCCCTTGAGGAGCTCATAAGGTTCATCATGTAAACCCTGCAGGTGGACTTGGTCCGGCATGATGAAAAGGTTGAGTGGTACTACTCAAGGAGTTAGATGTTGATTAATTACTGGTTAGTAAATTAATTAATCGACGGACATTCGAGATCTTAAACACGGGGAGAAAATGTACAAATAATATATGGAGCCCATATTATCATATGGGGGTTGGTGAGGTAGATCAATGATGGACCTTTAGTGGATCGGACTTTATGTGGGCTTGATCCATGGGTGGCCAAGACCCAACTCCTCCTCATGGTCCCTAATGTAGCCTATTAACACCTCATGATGCTTAGATCCAAAGGATAAAAACAAATCTCGAGATCCAAAGGTAGAGATTAAATCTCTAGATCCGACGGTTGAGATTAAAACTCTAGATCCGACGGTTGAGATTAAATCCCTAAAACCAATGGAGGAGATTAATTCATGGCTTATCCCCAAACTCTATAACAGGTGGCATGGGGTTGGCGTGAAGAGGATGATGGAGAGGGAGCAAGGCTTGGGAGGCAAGAATAGGGCAATCCTAGTTGAGATAGGATTGGAATTAGGGTTAGGGTTTGGAAGCAAGGGTGGCACCAAATAAGGTAAGTTTTCCTTCTTCTTCCTTGCCTTGTGACCAACGTCCAGCAGCTATTCCAGCCCTTCCCAGCCCTTGGCCAGTGCCCAAAACACTCCCCTCTCTTCTCCTTATGTGGTGGAAACAAGATATAGGGTTTCCCTTGGTGTCTTGGTAGTTTTCCATCATCTTCTTCTCCTTCTAGTTGGCCGGCGGCAAGAACTTCTATAGTTCTTTGTTGGTTGAGTTTTTGAAGGAGAAAAACATTATTTCTCTTCTTCCTCTTGCTTGGGAAAAGCAAGGAAGGAAGTTTTGCGATCTAGGAGCTTCGACTTTTGGTGGATCGTCGCCCACACGACGTCCAAAAGGAGGAGGGTCATACATTAGAAGACCAAGAGGTATAACTATTCTTCTATCTCTTTTATTCATTGCTTGTGTTTGTTTTTCAAAATATAAGCATGTTATATTTCTGTAAATAGGCTAAATAATACTTGGATCCCAAGTATAAACACAAAAACCGGCGATCCGGACATCGTATATTCCGCGGCTACTCGTAGAATAGAGAATGGTCGCTTGAACAACTAGTTTGTTCAAGTGACCTCTCTAAACGAATAGCACGACGATGACTTGGTTGCTTTGGGAATCCCTTTTGTCTAGGATTAAATTTTTAATCCGGGGACATCGAAGGGATCACCATGGTCAAGCAACCGAGGCGAAGGGGAAGCGAAGTTTCCTCTCACGGATCAACCCCAACAATTGGTATCAGAGCTTCCGGGCAAAACCTACAAGATCCAAGTTCTGCACTTCAACGCTAGAGAGAAGGCCACATTGGCGTTGTAAACTCCTATTCTCGCACTTTATTTACTATTGATTCGAACATGAACATGCCTTGTGATTTTCCTATCCTATGTATGGAGTAGTTTCTTCGATTCTAAGATTAGGGAGTAGCTTGTGTGCGTATGACATGTTATTTCAAATTGAATTCTGTTATTGAGTTTGAATTTGTAATTGGGATTTGTTTATACTGATATCTATGTGTGTTTGATTTTCTACCTATTGTGCTTAGGCGATACGAGGGATGACAACCCTCGTATCTAAGATTTAGGGGATTTATACAAAGAACCTAGGGGTTAGCCTGATCTCCGATAACCGTGGGTAGAAGGATGCGATAGAACTGAAAATGGTTCATCACAGGGATTGATTCGGCATCCTCATACAACCTATCCCATCCTTGTATGTCAGAGATAGCTCCCGATAGATGCGGTGGCTCATCGGGAGAGTGTATGTATGATGTCCCTTCTACAAGACCATAGTTAGATGTTTAGACAACGCCCAGTTGATAACATGTTTTGCGACACACAAGCGAAACCGAAGTCCTAGAATCCCTTTAAAAGATCTTGCGGCAAGCTCCTTTCTTCCTTTGTGTGACACCGTACTAGAGTTTAGTCCACCGACAACCCTCACAATCGCAACCTTTATATTGACTTTCGAATAATAACATCCACTGAACAAATCGGTACTCGAATCTCAGTCCCTGTGGGATCGATAATCTTTTTATTACTTGACGACATCCGTGCACTTGCGGGTGTTGAGCGCGAGCGCGCGCTTCGAGTCCTCGATTATATCCATCGTGAGATTTGAGGTCACGTTCGTGTGCATATGTAATATAATAGATAGTGCATGAAAAACAAATATAAAGTACGAAGAGCAACAGGTATACAAATGGAAATGAATAGGTATACCGAGGGAGATCAACAAGTTTACAGTCTTAAAGGAAACAACGAAACTATCAGTATGATTCTAATCAGTGCATATACCAAAGTGATCAACTATACATAACGTAATGTACTAACATACCTGAATGGTTTGCAACGACACAACCCACACAACCTGAACAGATATACAACAATATAGCTAGTACAACATGAAAGAGTAAGACTACCTCTGTATTTAATACACGGTCTTGCTAACATACTATAACAAATACAACAACATACTTGATACAACTACTCAACATCAAGGTACTAGTCGAATACATACAACCGTCCGATCCAAGTCATACACTGGTATCCCACACACAATAGTATAGATCATGCAAATAACATGCAGGATGATGTACAATCAAATGTAGCAATCATAGCACAAACAAATGCAACAACACAACAAGCATATATATATATAGACTGTATCTATATATACTGCTCACACTCACTCATATATATACATAAGTATTTGTATATGTATATATATGCAAATTCCCTCACACATGGAAATTCAAATGCATGGTCATGCCTGCGCACCCCACTCGCTACCACGACCCCAGTGTGGCCTAGGTGGCACGACATGATAACTGTCCCAACTCAACAACAACTACTGCTCTCGAGTGGCCAGTATGAATAAGTAGCGATAAGCTACACAATGGGGGTCCCTACTGCTAGCCACTCCGACTGACACTATCCATGAGTGGTCGAGTGTCACATACCCAAGACAACTGCACGCAACTTCAACTACCACTGTCAATAGTGGGGCGAGTGTGACACAATAAATCCTCTTCCCTCACACCAGTTACTCTTCCACGAGTAACTTGGGAGGCAGGATGACTGATGACCCTCTCAACCACAAGGGAGACCAAGTTGCCAGCATGCATGTAAATGAAATGAATGCATGACAACACATACATATGTCTACAACACACTCTCTATTCTATAGAGGGGCATATGCAACTGACAACAACCAAGCTAGGATCTCTAGTCCGTAGCGACACTCTATCGACAAATTACACGTCCATACACAACTACATGATCCGTAGTAGGTATATATATACAACAACAAGGAAGATGAAACGACCATCAACTCTACCTTAAGGACATCACCCAATCCCGGATGATTAATCTTGATGACACAAGTCAAAACTACAACCATACTCAGCTACATACCCATGGTTAAGAATCTAAAGATTCACCTACCATAGCATTGGTAATTTATAACACGATGAATGATAGATAACAACCACAATATAACTCAAAGTGCAAAGACTAAGTATTAAGCACATGATTAAATAAGAGTGGAGTCAATGTAAAGGTATTGCCAACATAAATATCATGCACATGTTTTATCTACTACCTGACTAGGGTAGGATATTACCCACCAGATATGAAGCTCGTGGCAATAATCTTCATGCCCATGGACCTGCTTCGTAACCAAGTCCTACACATAACCTAAACTAAAATTAAGTTCTAATATACGACAAATGATTAATTCGAATACTACATTAATTCCGTATTCTATTAACTAATAAATTCAATATACAATCTCACAATATGATCTGCAACCAAGCCAATCCAAGCTTACCTTACATTGCCAAATGAAATCCAACTTCCATTTGATCAACTTCTTGATCTAAAATTCAAATATCCCATCCAGATCTCACAATTATAAACAAATCCAATATCACAGCCATAATGTATAAACTGGCAATAGAAAACATATATATTGATACCATTTTTAGATCAGGGCTTACCATTTCCTTGTTCTTGATCCACCATAGATAATCTACTCTATACATGCTGAACTTACGAAGCTCAGTTTCACCCGCCTTGAATAACTTCAATTTCCTCCCATCATAAAAAATTAACCAGCACTACTTCACTCACTCACAGCAGATCAAAAACAAAACCTCCTGTCACATAGAAACAATCCTTGCTTATCTCAGCTTCATCGCCTGCAATAAGCAATCAGATGTGTTGGCGATTTGTAGATCTAAGCCCTCAAACCACCAATCTGTGTCAAGCCCATTCTCCCTAGCTGCAATGACAGCACCGTCACATGATGATGGCTCCACACTCCCGAAACCCTTGAATCAATGGGGATTCATAGAACTTTGTTCCGGGTTGAATGTTATCTCAGAAACAACAATGATCTTGATCAGAATCATTGAAGTGGAGGAAATAAATGAGGAGTGAAATCGGGGCTGGCTCGAGACAGTGTCACGTCAGATCGGGGCCATCACCGAGAATGCTAAGTCGCCAGCTTCTCCTCTCGAAATCGCGAGCTCACGATGGCAATCAACAACAGCAAGTTGGGTGACAGATCGATCGGCGCGGTGATCGATCGTGGAAAGGGACAACAATGACAGGGTGGAAATAGATCAACTCGCGGCGGCGGTGAAGATGGACGATGGTGCGAGATCACTGTGATCGAGCTCATGACGAGGAAATGAAGAGGGCGACGACGATGATAGCGGATCCAGCTCACGGTGAGATCGATCGACGTGGAAGCATGAGATCGGGTGGAGACAAACAACCAATGCGACGAGGAAGAAGAGACGCCGACGAGCTGAGCTCCATTGGCGGCGACATGTGGGAAGAGAGCGCTACGATCGGGAGTGAATCCGCGACTGCATGAGAAGAGAAGGAAAATCGGGGAAAGAGGGTTCACAGGTTGCGGTGAGGAGTTTGGGGAAAATCGAAAAATCAATTACATGTCGGGATTATTTATGTAGGTATTAACCTTAGGGTTAAATAATTACCCCTTAATCAACCCTCATAAATCCCATAAATTCAAATAGACTTCTAAAAATTTCTGAAAAATTTCAGTGAGTATTTTCTTAATTAATAAGTATTATATTATTATTGTTTCATTTTTCGATATCTTACACATAGGATTAGGTTTGAAGCACTCTTTATATTCCCATGCCTACTAGATATATTAGTAGATCCTTTTTTTAGTAAATCATGCATACCTAGCATGGAAGTCATAGCACATTACGGTCTTGATAAATTAGTTTATTGTGAAAACTCTATTAACATAGATCTATGTGCAGAGTTTTTCAATAACTTTACTAGAATTGATGATCTTACATATTGCACTAGAGTACAGGGTAAAAACTTTATCCTAACTCCCTCATTGTTGAGAGATCATTTAGGACTCATGCATTCATCATGTCCAGTTGCATGTTTTCCATCTATGGAATTCCCATATGGTGATCCCTACTCGCACATCACATTAGATAGGATACACATGAATTTATTTGGTGAGGAGAGGACTCCATCTATGAGTATCTTTAGTTCCACTAGACTCATAGTACATGACTATTCCCTGTACAGAGTCATAGTGAATTGTATTTTGCCACTCACCACTAGGGACATCACTATGATGCGTTCTTATCATTCATTTCTACTTTATGTACTTAGTCATAGATTAGACTTAGACATTAGTTTACAGATGTTTCACTCTATCATCCATCATTCTAGGATAATTACTAGTAAGAAGGTACATCTGCCTTATTGCCATGTCATCACATCTTTACTAGCCATATTAGGGTTTCATGTTACCATAGGTAACATCAAACAACTTTTCTGAGTATGAAATGATAGGGTCTAGACAGTTTGGTTTAACTAAAATAGGTTTAGATGAAAATAATGTCCTGACATGGAGGAGAGATGGTCCTCAGTCCCAGCACAAGCCAGAGCTAGAGCCTGAGCCTGAGCCTGAGCCAGAGCCAGAGCCAGATATTGATCTAGAGCATCATTCTGATCCTCAGCCTGAGCATCAGGAAGTAGCAGGATTTGATATTTTATCTCCTTTTCTTGCCCTTCCAGTAGCTCCCATTGTGGCTGAGAGATTATCCAGATTGGAAGATGCGATGCAACATCAGAAGCAACATCAAGCCCGTCATCTTGAGATGATGCAGATGTTTCAGGCATAGAGAGAGGATTATCGAGAGATGATGAAGCTTTTTCATTCTTAGAGCATGGGTCATCCACCTCCTCCACCTCCTTCTTCTAATTAGGTTTGTATTAGATAAACTAGTAGTTACAATTTGAACTTATGAATTTAATAACTTTTAAATCTTAGATATTCTTGAAAATGACTTGGATTATGCTTAGTAGACTAGGATGCTTTATTGTTCATTATTCAAAACCTATTCAAAATCTATTTTGTTAAGTATTATTTTTTTAAAAGAAAATTTTAAACATTGATCTAGCCTATGTTAATTTTAGATTTCATGATCCTATAGACCTAGGTAAGCCTTTTCATCTCACAACCACCTAGGATCACCTATTTGTGTATTGAGCCACGAAGATAGACATGAGATGTTAGGACTGCACCCCAGGTTCTAGATGCAGATTCGGTGCATCGATATGAACCAACACCGGATTTAAATAGCAAATCAATCACTTTGGTGACTAAATCTAATTCAAAGCTTGATGATAATTCTATATCACTTGAGCTACTAAAGAGTTGGAAATTTTCTTTAAGGACAATTTTTAGATGTGTATTTTCAGTATATAAACAATAAATAGGAATTCATGCTTGGATATTTATTATCTCATCTTCACTTAAATTGAGGTTGAATTTTGAAATTTTTTATTGAGGGGGAGTTTTTAAAATTTTATTTCTTTTATTAAGGGGGAGTTTTTAAAAATTTTAATGAGAATTTTGAATATTGAAATAGTGAGAGTTTTGAAAATCTTATACTTTGACTTTTGGGTATTTTCAAAAATTATTTTAAGTTTTGAAAATTTTGCAAACCTTAATTAAAAGTTAATTTTAAAAAAATATGTACTTTTGAAAAATTTGACAAGTGTTATTTTATACTCATAGATAAAGGGGGAGGTTGTATTTTCAAAGAAAATTTATTGCATAACTTTAGGGGGAGTTGATAATTTTTTTAAAAAAATATAGTTTTGAGAAAAAATTGAATTAAAAGGAGAAAATTTTCAAACTTTAGAATTCTTATTATACTTTACAATTTTGACACACTTATAAAAATCAAATTTTCAAAAGCTTAAGTTATTAATCCTATATATGACTTAGCTGATTTTGAAAAAACATAAGTGTATTGAGAAACATAAGCTTGCCAAATAAATATATTTTAACTTTTAGTCCTTATGTTTGAAAAGCTTTAAAACTCATCTTTATATGTGACATTTGGTGGTTAATAATTTTTTTGATGAATGTCAAAGGGGGGAAGAGAGAGAGGGTTTAAAGCTAGACAAATTTAAAGTAAGAAAGCTTTTCATAAGTATGAGCATCTCATACATTTAAATGTTATACATTTTTAGCTCAATGCATTCTTGATATATCTTAAACTTGAATACTGTAAATTGATTCTCCTAACTTTAATTGATGTATTGTCATACATCAAAAAGAGAGAGATTGTTGGTGCAGAGAGCACCACTCCTTAGTTTTGATGTATAAACCATAGTTAAAGTTAGGAATTACTTGTGGTTTGATATATGTGCTAAGTGTGCAAGATTAACAGAATGTCCTAGTAGGTCAAGCAGACCGGATACTAGGCAATGCATGGGAAGTCCTAGTAGGCCATGTTGACAAGATACAAGGTAGAAGACTTGACAGATCAGGAGGACCGAACACTAGGTAAGAAGTTCAGATGGGTCAGGAGACCAGACATCTGGCATGAAGACCGATTGGGCCAGGAGACAAGACAATCAACATGAAGTCTAGCTGGGTCAGGGATACCAAATAGCTAACGAAAGTCCTTTTGGGTCAGATCGGATGTCAAGTATGGTATCTCCAGCAGGACAACTGGTAGGTAAGCCTCGAGTGAAGAGATAAGACCGAGTCCTCTGTAGGGGGACAAAGCTAGGCATCGATCCAATGGATAGTCTGTGTGGGACATAGGAGTCGAGATCGAGCAGTATTACTACTGGTATTGTATTTTATACTATTTGTTTTTGCTAATCTTATTTTGTAGGGAATAGTCGACTGAGTATGGTCCAGTCGACTGGATACACAGTTGGCAAGATTAGCTAGTGATCGATCGAAGATCTGGTAACCTAGATAGAAAGAGTTCTTGTCGACTAGAGAGGCAAACTTCCCCAAGCTGAGTCAGGTGATCTGGAGTCGACTGGAACATGTCCAGTCAACCGAGAAGGTGGAAGTACCATATCAACGGGTTAATGTAGAGTCGACTGGAGGGCATTCCAGTCAACTAGAAATGGCTTATAAAAGAAATGCATGACCAGCTTTAAAATAACTAATCTACTATGTCCAAGTTCTATCTCGTGTGTTTCTCATATGTAGGAGCTTCATCACATTGCAATGCCACAATCCGACACTCCGAGCTCCATTTCAAAAGCTACAAGTGTCGGTATACTTTGTATTGTGCTTTACTTTCACTTTTCTACTTTAATTTAAGAGAAGGCAGCTTGTTACCTCTCTTATTATCTTTTGTAAAAAGTGAACCCCTCCGAAGTCGAGTATTCTTGAGTCGGAGGACCCTTTTAGTGAATTGCCCATCGAGGTAGCTCTTGGAGAGCTATGGGCATTGGAGTACTAACTTGACTCAGGTTGTGAACCAAGTAAAAAACTTGTCTATTTAACTTCCACTGTAATAACTTTTTAATTTCCACTGTAATAACTTTTAATTTCTTAAAAGATAAAATAAGTTTTTAAAAGAAAATTTTATATTCGAGATTCACCCCTCTCTCGGATAACTTCGATCCTACAAATAGTTCATCTAGGCAATATATTATGACTAAGTTGGCTAGACAATTGACTAAGTTGATCAACTAATACATAAAATATTTCTATTTATAGTTTAGTTGATTAGAGAGTTCAATTAGAGATCAATCAACTAATTGAAGCATCCAGTCGACTGAAGCTATGCTAGAAAGGTTAGAAAGAGTTGTTGATGAGAAAAAGTTATGTGATAATCGTCAAATGACATAATCATTATAATACAATAGTCGACTGATGATGGAATTTAGTTAGCTAATCGACATAAACACTTTAGAACAATAACCAATGACAAAAGGTTTTGGCGAGCTATTTGAAGGGGAGAAGATGAGAATTTTGGAGCTAATAGTTGGTTCCATACTTTCTTAATACTATGAGTTCATTGTAATGTCTTCTCTTCCATATTGCAAACCTCAATTGCACTCCATTTCGAAAGCTTGTAATAGTTTTCTCCACCTCTAGAAGAATTCTGCAAAAGAGAAAATTTAGAAGGGTTTCAAGAGTAATCCATCATAAAATTATAGAATGTGGAGAAGGAATATGAGTTTTGAATAATGTAAATTTTGCACTAACATTTCCGGTAGAATTGATTTTCAATCTCTCATCCCCCTCTAGCATCTTTGGTTATCTCTCAAACTATTTCCAACAATAACCAACAACTTTGTCATGCAAGTAAACCTCTCGGTATTGATTTTACGTTTCCTTCATTTATGGTATAACTATTTTAAGAATTTCTATTTAACATAAAATTCATTTATTTTTGATGGAAATTGTTGTGATAGGATATACATGTGTTAATATGAGCATAAACCTTTTAAGATGATCACATATGTGTCAATGATGTGTTGGGACTTTGATATCACTAGAGGGAGGGGGGGGGGGGCGGGAGAATAGCGTTCTTTGATTTCATCGATTCAATTGTGCTTGTCTACAATTCATTAGCGCAGCAGAAATACATTAAAAATTGCAAACAAAGCAAAACAAACACTACACATGATTTTACGTGGTTCGGAATCCTAGTTCCTACTCTACGGGCGAGCTCTAGTGTCCACACCACTAAAACTTGTCTCCTTCTCAGAATAACACCGGAGGTGGAAAAACATCTTACCATAGAGCTTATACTATTGGATCGAAGCGGATCGCTAGAGGGGGGGTGAATAGCGATAAAACCTTTTTCTTTTCTTTTCGTTCATTAAAACTCGAGAGATAATTAATTACAGCGGAAATGTAAATGTAAAGTAAAAAGAGAATAAGGAGTTTTACTTGGTTCGTAGCCTTCGGCTACTGCTCCAAGGCCCTAGCGGTCATCGACCATGTACGGAGGGCAAAAACACTAAAGAACTCCTCCCCTTTAGAGGTAGGAGTTTAATCGATACAAGTAAAGCACAAAGCTTGAGGTAGAGGGACACTCCATCTCTCCTCGTTACGATAAAAGCTCCGAAAATGAAAGTACTAAACTGAAATAAAACTCTAACCGACGTAATAAAATGAAAACAAATAAACCTAGACGTCGAAGAAGAAGCACTTCATTGTCGGAGAAGTTGTAGCTTTGTGGAGGCTTATAATTGATGATGAAACCCTAGGTTAGGACCTCCTTTTATAGCCTTTAAGCCCCTCATCGAATGGGTCTTCAACCAATAGGAATTGGGCACAAAACTCCTTGAAAAATGGTGATAAAGCTTGACTCCTCGAGGCTGATTTTTGACCATCGGTTGAACTGATTTCTTGGCCGGTTGAACTGATGGCTCAGCAGTTGAACTGATCCTTGGCCGGTTGAACTGATGGCTTAGCAGTTGAACTGATTTTTGGCCGGTTGAACTAATTTTTAGACTTTTCGACTGTAATAATGAGTTAGCTCGAAATATAAGTGAATTCGACGGCCACTTGCCATCCGATCTCAACATAGACCTTCCATGGGAAGTCTTGGTCGGATCGTCGCCTAAGGATGTCCCCGTATGGAGGACTCGACCTTACTTACGCTCACTCACATGAGCTTACCTCAACATTTACCTTTGAAGCCTTGCTTTCGGTCTCCACCTGATTCCTTCGGCTCCCTCCGAAGTCCTCCCGGTGTCGCCCGACCACCGCGGCTTCCTCCGGGTGTCGCTAGCCTTTAGCTCCAGCTATAGCAATCTTCTGCACACTCGATTCAACTCGTGAGATAACGACATGAGCTTAACTTTGTATCATTTGCTATAATCAAAACTCAGGTTCGACTTAGGTGGCTACTACACAAACAATCTCCCCCTTTTTGATTTATGGCAAACCCACATACAAAGTTAAGTAAATAGCAAGCATGAAGAATAATGTGCATTAGAAACAAGAAATAAAGAAGATTAAGTTGGAGTAGTAAGGATTTTCTTCAAGTACTCCCCCTTGAGGAAACCTCCCCCTTGACCGAGGGTGAGTCTTGCAGAAAGACCTTAATCCTCCCCTTTGAGGGTTTCTTTAAGTAATTAACATTACTTAAAGTTGGCCTTAGTAAAACGTTTAAGTTAAGAGTTCCTCTTTACTTGGCCCTGTTGGGTTTCCGGCACCGCGGCGTGTGTGTGTTCGATCATGTTTCGTAAACATGAACACAGCGGAAGCAATAAAAATAATAAATACTCCTATTTATTACAACACACACAACACATGCATGCTTATTACAAAAAGTGTAGACATAACCGTAAATTTAAATTTGCAATAAAAGGAAATTTAACTACGTTATACCTTTCGTATGACGTGTAGCGGGAACGACATCAACCGGAACGATTCTCGCTAGAATCGTCTCTATCCGTATCCACGCCGAGTTCCTCGGGATGACTTCGCTAAGCCACGAGCTTCGTCTTCGTACGGGTTACTAGCCTCGTGTTGAAGACGACGTGATCGAGAGATGATCATGATCCGAATCAAAATTCGGATCCTAAGACGAGTCCTCAAAACTCGCTTCTCCGGAGAGGTATTCGTCAACCGATTGACGAATCCTTCATCCTCCACCTCAGAGGATTACCGGAGATCGAATCCCCGGTAAGTTAGCCACTGTCGGAGCTCTAACCGTCGTCCAAACGACGCTCCGACGAGAGGAGAAGAAGCTGTCCAGAAAACTGGACAGCTTGGTGGAGGAGATAGGCGCCGGCCAACAAAGGAAGCCAAGTGCTCACCTTTTCACGGAAGCCTAGGAAGATCACCGGAGGGTCGCCGGAGGATCACCGGCTGAAGCTTGGACGCCGGCAATGACTTGGACGGCAGCACACAAGCTGGGCGGCGGCAGCCTTTTGGTTGGCGCCGAAAAACTCCAAGGGTGGAGGTGGGCGGCAACTCAAGAGGCTAGGGTTTTGGATTAGGTTAGGGCTTAACAATCCCTTAAGCCCTCTTTTATAGAGAACTAATTCTCTTAAAGGTTAATGGATCATATCCATAAAGCCCGTTAACCTGCTCCATTAAGATAAGTTAAAATAAACCAAACCATGATGGTTTATTTTAAGTTAAAACGAACCGAACCAACTTTTGGTTCATTCGTTTAAAATAAACCAAACCCCTTTGGTTTATTCTCATCCATTGGATTAGAACCAAACCATTTTGGTTCATCCATTACGTCTTCATAAGACGCGGCCCATCCACGCTTCCATTGCGACTGAAACGATTTCATGCTCGCTTTATGTTTGGTCCAACCAAACCTAGTTTCTCTCGGTCTGAGAATCCCATTCTCAAGCTCGTTTTAAATCCTTTGGATTACGCTCGTTGTGCATGTGACCAAATAGGTTCTCGGTTTATGTTGGTCGTCTATAATTAACCATTAATTATAGAACGATCATGAGTGGCACCTAGTAGTACATCATGATCCCCAATTAACCGAAAAGATCAACGGTTGATCCAGAACTATTTCTGAAACCCTTCAGTAGCTCGAATGATTCGTGCCCCATTCCCTTCACTCATCTTATACCCACTTGGTTCAGGACATGGTCTATTGTGTCAGTCCCCACTAGGCTGACTACGTCACACCTAGCCCAAGTATTATTTCCTCGTCCTACGGATTCTAGTTACTCCACATGTATCGAAGAGTACCTTACTCTAAACATGTAATGCTTTGGCCAAAGACTTTAGTAACAATCCGACGAGAGGCCATGGGTATACATCTCTTCGCAAGGAGTGGTGAATCCTTTATAGGCTATTCAAACACCTTCGATCACTTCGACTTATACCCAATCATCCCGGGTCTACATCTCCTTAGAGATGTTTGCTTAAGATGTCAAAGCATAAGTCTCCATGATCAAGATGACTTGAATACCGCAAGTCAAAGGAACATCGCACTTAAGCCACAGTAAGAACTTCATTGGCATATCTATATATGCAGAGAACCATATGAAGTCTTACGGCTGGTCACTCCAATGACCTAGTTACCATAACTAGCATCCACGATTAACTCCGGACATCACTATGTCTCCAGCCAGTGAGAATCAGCTGCTTGGATACACCAAGGAGTATACCTCGTGCTAGTCTCGACAGAATTGATGGTGTCCAAATCCATCAATTCATCGACTAGGGATAATTTCGATACATCACGATTACACATGTAGAGATACTCACTAGTTGTGATCCAATCACAAATTCTCTCATGTTGTGAATCGTATCGTGGACATTCAGTAAATGAGTTTAAGATCCAATCAAATACATGAAACATGTATACTCAAATAGTGAATCTTCATTTATCATATAAATGGTTCATACATAAGGCGATTGCCTTAGGACATCTCTCATATATTACTAACAGGCCCTTTCTCCCCCTTAAGTAAAATATTAAGGGCATAATAAAAGATAAGTAAAACGTTGACGCTACAAATAAGTTTAAGTTAAGAATTCTCTTAACTTGGCCTTTAATGAGTTTTCAAAACTTAAAGTTAACTTTTGGTTTAAATATAAAGTAAGAGTTAAGTTATCAAAAAAAAATTTGACCCCTTAACTTTGGCCTTTTTCTCCCCCTTTTGTCATATATCGAAAAGAGTGAGTGTGTGTGTGAAAAACAAAAATAAGTGTTAAATTTAAAGTCCAAGCATGTTCCACATTTTTTTGAAAATAAGTTCATCTATAAGATGTTTGACTCATATTTGGCTTGATTGATATGAAAGATCAACCAGTCCTGGTCAGAGTCGATTAGTATGTATGATTATACTCCGTGGTTCATAGCGATGCACTAGCTCTATATCTGGAACCAGGAGTAAGGTCCTAACATCTCACGCCCATCTATGTGGCTAAGTACACAAACACATTAGTCCTATGTGTTGTGAGATGTATTGGCTCCTTAAATCTATTGGTGCATGATATCTAAGGTATCTCCTATACTAGTTCCATAAAAAATGAAAGTTAAGAAATAGTAGTAAGAAAATATAATTTGTAAGTTCCTATTCTACTACGCACATGCCCAATTTTCATCTTAATAGACTAAATTCGGCTTCGGGTAGGGGTTTAGTAAATAGGTCTGCTAAGTTAGACTTTGATTCGACGTATTCGAGTTGTATGGCTCCGTTGGCCACATGTTCTCGAATGAAATGGTGTTTGACCTCTATATGTTTGGTCCTAGAGTGACATATCGGATTCTTTGTAAGATTAATTGAACTAATGTTATTTACGTGAAGTCTAGTATTCGTAAAGTCTAAATTAAAGTCGCAGAGAGTGTGCTTCATCCAAAGAAGTTGCATGACACACTCACCCATCGCGATGTATTCGGCTTCGGTGGTAGATAAAGCAACACAGTGTTGCTTCCTACTGCACCAACTCACTAGACTCGAGCCGAGAAGTTGACAACAACCACTCGTACTCTTTCTATCGAGCTTACTACCGGCATAGTCCGAATCGGAGTAGCCGGTTAGTTCGAACTCGGTAGATCTAGGATACCAAATACCGACATTAAGTGTACCCTTTAGATATCTAAGGATACGCTTGACTAGAGTTAGGTGAGACTCCTTAGCACAGGTTTGAAACCTTGCGCATATACTTACTGCAAATAAGATATCAGGTCGGCTTGCAGTTAGGTAAAGGAGACTCCCTATTATGCTCCTATAGTATTTTAAATCAATTAAATATCCGATTACATCTTCTTCTATATTCACATTAGTTGCCATTGGGGTATTAATAATTTTAGCGTCTTGCATTCAAAAGAGTTTAATTAATTCCCTAGTATATTTGGGTTGATGTAGGTATATTCCATCTTTAGTTTGTTTAATTTGTAGACCTAAAAAGAAACTTAACTCACCTACTAAATTCATTCCAAATTCACTTTCCATAAGTGAAATGAACTCATTTAGTAGGATTGAGTTGGTGGTTCCGAAAATAATATCATCTACGTAGATTTGGGCTATGAATATGTCTTTACCTAAGGTTTTTACGAAAAGGGTTGGGTCAACTACACCTTGGTTAAAGCCTTTGGACTTAAGATAAATCGAAAGTCTCTCGTACCAAGCTCGAGGAGCTTGTTTAAGTCCATAAAGAGCTTTCTTTAACCTAAGGACATGATCGGGTTTGTCTAAACTTTCGAAACCGGGGGGTTGAATAACATAAACTTCTTCTTTAATGTATCCATTTAAGAATGCAGATTTCACATCCATTTGAAACAACTTAAATCCTCGATGTGTTGCATATGCTAATAGCATTCGAATGAACTCTAATCTAGCTATCAGCATAGGTCTCAGTAATCTAAACCTTCGACTTGACTAAACCCTTTAGCAACTAGTCTAGCTTTATTTCTAACTACTTCACCTCTATCATCAATTTTATTTCTAAACACCCACCTTGTTCCAATGATTGTTTTATCTTTAGGTGGTGGTACTAATTCCCATACTTCGTTCCTAGTGAATTGAGCCAACTCTTCTTGCATTGCAATAATCCAATCGGGATCAAGAAGAGCTTGGTCAATAGTTTTGGGTTCAATTTTAGAAATCAAGGATATTTGACTAAGGTTTTTGTATGAGGCTCTAGTTCGAACTCCTAGACTTGGATCACCTATCACTTGGTCGATAGGATGATTCGTTTGAGTCCTAGTTGGATTTGGGTTTGAGTCTACAACTTGATCCATAGGATGACTCGTTTGAGTTCTAGTTTGGTTGGAGTCATCTATCACTTGGTCGATAGAGTGACTTGGTTGACTTAGGTTAGGATTAACACTAGACCGATCTCGGATCAGAGTTAGGTCTAGTATGAGTCGGTTCGCTAATTGGGGTTGCCGGGGGTTTTGTAGGTTCGTGTCCTTCATCAAATAATACATTGATAGTCTCCTCGACTCTAAGGGTGTCGTAGTTATATACTCTATAAGCTCTGCTTGTAGTCGAGTATCCTAGAAAGATTTCGGTCGTGGTTTTGGATGTAAATTTCCCTAGGTAATCCTTAGTGTTTAGGATATGTACCTTACACCCAAATACCCTAAAGTACTTGATGTTAGGTATTTTATCGTGATAAATCTCGTATGAGGTCTTAAGGTGCCTCTTTACCATAAGGATTCTATTTTGGACATAGCATGTCGTATTCACGGCTTCGGCCCAAAACCTATCGGATAGGTTATACTCATTAAGCATTGTCCTAGCGGCTTCTTGTAGGGTTCTATTTTTGCGTTCTACTAAGCCATTTTGTTATGGAGTTCTAGGGCAAGAGAACTCATGGTGGTATCCATTTAGGTTACAGAATTCTGTAAACCTATGGTTTTCGAATTCACCACCATGATCAGTCCTAAGTCTTTTGATTTTAATGCTTTGTTGATTTTCTATTAATTTAAATAGATTGATTAATTGACCTAGGGTATCACTTTTGTGTTTGATGAACCTAACCCAAGTAAATCTAGAATAGTCATCAATTATGACTAAGCAGAATTTACTTCCGTTAAGTGACTTAGCTCCGTGTGAATCAAATAGATCCATGTGTAGGAGCTCAAGCAAACTTTTGGTTCGTTCTTGACTAGTTAGTTGATGTTGTGTCCTAGATTGTTTACCTTGTTGACAAGCATTACATATTTTATTATCCAAGTTATTGAGGTTAGGCAAACCCCTAACTAAGTCACTGTGACTCATCTTGTGGATGAGTCTTGGGTGTGAGTGACCGAGTCGTTGGTGCCACAACCATGATTCCTCTTGCCGTGTCATAAGACACTTAGTTAAGGAGTTAGTTAAGTTAATAGTGTAAATGTTGTTATTTCTAGTTCCCTTAAGAATTGTTTTAGAAGTTTCGTTTGTATTAATTACGCATTCGTTTTCTAGAAATATGACCTTATAGTTATTATCACACAATTGGCTTACACTGAGAAGATTATATTGAAAATTTTCTACTATTAAAACGTTTTGAATGACAAAATTTGAGTTAAGCTCAATATCACCTGATCCGATGATTTTGAGCTTGTCGTTATTTCCGAAGGCTACCGATCCTTGTCGTTTGAATCGAAGCTTCGAAAACTTGAGTTGATCCCCGGTCATGTGTCGGGAGCAACCACTGTCCAACATCCATTGATCCTACACGCAAGGTAGTTGGATTGGATATTGGATTTATTAAAAATTGGTTGAAAATTATTAACCTAAATCATCTCACCCATGTCTACATGATCAAACATGTTAATCCTATATGTTCTTATGAGATGACTTCCAATTTTAGTTGAATTAAATTTAATGACTTAAACACTTGTCAACCTTGCGTTAGATTCGGATTTGACCTTAGGCTCATCAAGTCACCTTTTCAAGATCATGGCTTTCAGGTCGTGGCGAGGCACAGAGGCCTTCTTTGATCGGAACAATGACCACTTCCTTAGACAAAGCCATTTTCAAGAAAATAGAGACTTGACTCACCTAAGACCACTTCCTGGTCTAACTAGTCTAGGATACGGCGAGGTAGCTTCAGCTAGTTCCGCTCGGTCAAGTGCACCGAACTAGATACGTCTTATCTAGCCCGAATACACAAGACTCCGCTTTCCTAGCGTACTATCATCTCGCCGCATCCTGGTACTATGTTATCAAGTATTGACGAGTTATAGTCCTATCTAACCATTCTAAAAAGAAAAATAAAAACCTAAGCATGCAATTTCTATGTTAAAACACAAACAAATTTCGTACTAGCTCCCCCTGGACCGTTGAATCGATTCAGTCTCTCCACATAGTGGATTTGTTCCTTGGGAACCCAGTACTGGTTTGATCCTAAGTTTGAAATTAAGGTGGTCTTAGGGACCCATGCTTGGACATGTTTTTTATGTCTACTTACGATTGACATATACGACTTATTGGTCGTGTTTGAGCTAAACCCTAGCCCGACCTTGTTGTACACGACCCTTTGCGATCCAAGTAGGAGGTCAAGTCCTTTGGATCCCAAAGTAAACCTTTCCAACGTATTCCTAAGATCTTCGACTTGACTTTTCAAGAGTGAGTTCTCAACTTTGAGTTTTTCAACCCGAGTTGAGTCCTTCTCTTGAACTCGACTAGTCGAAGAGGTTAGGGAGACCTCGTGTTTGAGGAGTTTAACTTCCTCAACCAGGGTCTCGACCTTGGACTCGGACTTAGCTAACTTTCTATTTAAAAACTTAATTGCACTATAAAGTGTGGTAATAAGAGAGCGACTTACCTTGAGTTTATCTTTTGAACCGGATGCGTATCCGTGGCTTGTCTTGAATAGTGCTTCGTAGTCTGACTCATCTTCGGTTTCCGATTCAAGTTCCGGTTCCGACTCCGTCTCCGATTCCACCGGTTTAGCCATAAGGACTCAATCATTGTCTTCTTCCTCAGATGCTTCTTCCCAAGTAGCGTTGAGTGCCTTTTTGTATTTTGGTGCCTTGCTCTTGAGTTTTGGGCATTCGGACTTAATGTGTCCAAACCTGTTGCATTCATAACATCTTATGTTTGAACTTTTAGGCTTACCTTCGTTGGGTTGAGTGACGGCTCGTTTTCGACCCTTGACTATCCTCCGAACTAGGATGACTAGTTCAGCTTCCATTTTCGAGTCGACCTCCGAATCCGACTCATCCTCTTCTTCCTTCGGAGGTGGCTTGCTAGCGGTTTTCTTCTTTGAACCTGCAAATAAAGCTATACCTTTCTCGGGTTCCGAATTAGACTGCTCATGAAGTTTAAAATCAGAAAAAAGTTCATCTAATCTAAGTTTAGAATGATCCTTGGAGACCTTGTAGGCATCGACCTTGGATGCCCACAAGGTAGTCCTTGGAAAGGAGTTTAGGACATACCTTATAAGATCGCGGTTTTCGACCTTTTGCCCGATTGCGTGTAGGTTGTTGACTATGTCCTGGACTCGGCCGTGAAGTTGCGTTGTGGACTCGTGTTCCTGCATTTTTAGGTTATATAGTTTATTGAATAGAAGATCACGTTTACATACCTTGGCTTCATCGGTCCCTTCGTGTAGCTCCACTAGTTTTGTCCAAAGGTCCTTTGCGCTTATGAAGGGGCCGACGCGATTTAGCTCTTCCTTGGATAAGCCGCATTGGAGGATTTGTGTTTCCTTGGCGTCGGCTTCAACTTGTCGTTTTGTCACAATGGTCCATTGATCATAATCCAAGGAGTCACCCACTTCATTAGTCGAAAGTGTGAAACCCGTTTGGATTATGATCCACATCTCGATTTGGGTTTTGAGAAAGCATTCCATCCGACCCTTCCAATAACGGAAGTCATCTCCGTTGTAAAACAGAGGTCGGACGGTGCTAAAACCCTCGAGATGGGACATTAGAACAAAAGACACAAGGAGACGAAGACGAAGAAACTAGCAACGACAAAAACACAAAAAAAAAGTACCAAGACTCGCGTCTTGGATTAGTAGTGCGGGAGAAAAAATAACAAAGCGAAATAAATCTGAAATAAACAGAATTAAAAAGAAAAAAAATATGTAAAATGGCTAGATTGGTGGTTTCACCAAATCATAGCAACCCCCGGCTCTGATACAAATTGTTGGATCGAAGCGGATCGCTAGAGGGGGGGTGAATAGCGATAAAACCTTTTTCTTTTCTTTTCGTTCGTTAAAACTCGAGAGATAATTAATTGCAGCAGAAATGTAAATGTAAAGTAAAAAGAGACAAAGGATTTTTACTTGGTTCGTAGCCTTTGGCTACTACTCCAAGGCCCTAGCGGTCCTCGACCACGTACGGAGGGCAAAAACACTAAAGAACTCCTCCCCTTTAGAGGTAGGAGTTTAATCGATACAAGTAAAGCACAAAGCTTGAGGTAGAGGGACACTCCCCCTCTCCTCGTTACGATAAAAGCTCCGAAAATGAAAGTACTAAACTGAAATAAAACTCTAACCGACGTAATAAAATGAAAACAAATAAACCTAGACGTCGGAGAAGAAGCACTTCGTTGTCGGAGAAGTTGTAGCTTTGCGGAGGCTTTTGGAGGCTTAGAATTGATGATGAAACCCTTGGTTAGGACCTCCTTTTATAGCCTTTAAGCCTCTCATCAAATGGGTCTTCAACCAATAGGAATTGGGTACAAAACTCCTTGAAAAATGGTGATAAAGCTTGACTCCTCGAGGCTGATTTTTGACCATCGGTTGAACTGATTTCTTGGCCGGTTGAACTGATGGCTCAGCAGTTGAACTGATCCTTGGCCGGTTGAACTGATGGCTTAGCAGTTGAATTGATTTTTTGCCGGTTAAACTGATTTTTAGACTTTTCGACTGTAATAAAGAGTTAGCTCGAAATATAAGTGAATTTGACGGCCACTTGCCATCCGATGTCAACATAGACCTTCCATGGGAAGTCTTGGTCGGATCGTCGCCTAAGGATGTCCCCGTATGGAGGACTCGACCTTACTTACGCTCACTCACACGAGCTTACCTCAACATTTACCTTTGAAGCCTTGCTTTCGGTCTCCACCTGATTCCTTCAGCTCCCTCCGAAGTCCTCCCGGTGTCGCCCGACGACCGCGGCTTCCTCCGGGTGTCGCTAGCCTTTAGCTCTAGCTATAGCAATCTTCTGCACACTCGATTCAACTCGTGAGATAACGACATGAGCTTAACTTTGTATCGTTTGCTATAATCAAAACTCAGGTTCGACTTAGGTGCCTACTGCACCAACATATACAACAAAAAGCTTACAACAAAGACAACCAAATACACATATACAAATGAAATACAAGAGTAAGAAGCAAAACACTTTACAAGTGACCTTTGCTTGTTGGTTGCATTGAAAGGTTTTTCAATACCTGGAATGCAGTAACAATTCCCCTCCAAAAGCTCCAAGGATCGACAACCTCATACCTCTCATCGTTCTTCTTTTAAAGCACCGTATCAGACTGATTTTTCACCTAGTAGTCGACGACCTTAGCCATCAGTTAACTACTTGCTTGACCGTTGTCTTATAATAGACTAACCCACGTCGAAAATAGTCAATTGTCCTGACCCAGCAATCGACTGTCATAGCCATCAATTGACTGCCATAAGCCATTAATTGATTGCCAAACATTATCTGTCTTATCCAATTAAGGTCAGTCGACTGCTCAACCCTAGCAGTCGACTGCCAATGGCTAGCTAATTGGTGCAAGCCACCAATCAACTTCCAGAGCACCAGAACATAGTCGTGATGTAGTCGACTACACGACCAATCGACTGGTTCATAACCCTTGTCAACTGCCCACGTCAAACTGAGCCCCTTAGTGTCGAGCCCTCAATCAGTCAACTGGTCCAAAGCCTCAATCGACTACCAAATAATCTGCCCGATTATTTTAGCCCACCAGTTGATTGAACCAAGCTCCAGTCGACTGGTAAACCACAAAATTGATGTTTAACCCACGTATGATCCCCTCACACTTGACACTTACCCTTAGCCTAGATCTGTTTTCAAGAGGCTAATGCCTCAAATTTTTGCCTATCCCAAGCAATACGTAACTCACCCTTGGTTAGCCTTCAAGTGCTTCCATCGGCTTCATCATGCCATCGGGTACCCTTAGCCTAGACCTAAGCCTTCATTCCACTTCCATCAGCTTCACACCTTTGGTTCGAGTCCACAACTTCTTACCCATGCACTAGCCTTCAAGTGCTTCCATCAGCTTCATCATGCTCTCGGGTCTACCTTTGGCAAGAGGTCATGCCTCTTGGACTTCTAATGCCAAGTTTCTATACTTGGACTTTCGCTGCCAAGACTACCCACTTGGACTTACACGACCAAGACTACACTCTTAGACTTTTCCTTTATCAAGTATCCATACTTGGACTTTCACTGCCAAGACTACACACTTTGACTTACATGGACAAGACTACACCCTTGGACTTTCCCTTTGCCAAATTTCCATATTTGGACTTTCCATTGCCAAGACTCCACTCTTGGACATTTCCCTTACCAAGACTCCAACCTTGGACTTTTCTTTTGCCAAGAATCCATTCTTGGACTTTCCTTTGCCAAGTCTCCAAACTTGGACTTCCCCTCCAGTCTCACTCGAGCTTGGTCATCCTTGACCTGAGGCCGATTGCTTTACAATCTCCTCCTGACAATTTCCCTCACATGACTTTGGATGTGCCAAACCATCTAATAGTCATATGATCATACGTATAGTCATACGTATTGTCAAACCCATTGTCAAACATCAAAACCCTACTCGAGTCTAGTCAACATTGATCTGAGGTTGATTGCACCAATAATCTCTTCTTTTTGATGTTTGACAATACCTTTAAGTTAGACTAATCCATAAGCCCACCTATGTCTTTTCTTATGCCAAAGCTTAATGAAGGTTTCCTAACTTAAACCCTTCTTTTCTTCTCCTTTGGCATACATCAAAAAGTCTACTAAGGTTTTTCATGTCATATCTTCCAATGAGATCCTTCATTCTCCCCCTTAGTCCAAAACTACCTCACATGCCTATATTCTCCTTAGTAATAAACCCTTATCACTAAACTCTCCCCCTTTTAAACCTTTATCTATCATCCCTTGATGGACAAACTCCTCTTAAACGCTTGCTCCCCCTTGACCATTGCACTAACAATGCCCTTGGAGAGTTCCTAAGCCTATAGGAAATCTAAACAATAAAAAAAAAAGTTAAAACTTGAACTTTAACCTCCCTTAAAATTTGATTTTCACCCTAATTAACTATCTTATTCATTTTCAATGTAGATCTCACCATTGAAATGCTTCTCTAAGCATATCATAGGGTTATGAGTGGTTAGGGTACATAGGGGTGTTGATAAATAACTAAACAAATCCTGTTCTGCCAAAAATCACACCATCAGTCGACTAAAATCACCACTAGTCGATTGGTTACATGCAACAGTCAACTGGTGTCTAATTTTTTAAAAATTAGACTTTTCAAACGAATTTTAAAAATACATAAGTAATTCTGTGTTATTCAAAAATTTTGAAATTTCATGTACACATTACTTATGACAAATACAATGGGTGAAAAATAATTTTATATTAAAATACTTTTTATTTTCCAAAAATGGTATAATGTTCAAAATCATTGAAACCATCTATATTTTTGTCTAACTTGTATCACTCTTCTCAATGGTGATTGCTATCAAAAGATATACTTCATCAAGGTTTTCCAAAATAATTTTAAAATGGTTTTCAAAACCTATTTTCAATCATGGTCTATGGGATAAGTGTTCATGACTTGTACATTTGCTTTCCTCATGATTCATGCATATAATTGAAAGTGTTTAAGTTCATTTTGATGTACCATATAAGCACATTGAACTTAACTCAATTTCCTAACATCTCACACGTATATAAGGTATATCATTACATACACATGTCTCCTTGTTGTCTTTTACCTCCTTTGTGTTGGCTATGGGACTAGCTGGCGGGGGTGCTAAGGGCGAGCGTATAACCTTTTGCACCAATCAATAAACACACATATCTCCTTGTGGTCTTTGTGAGATGTAATTTTGTTTTTCCTTAAACTAGGGGTTCATGCATTATTACCTAGGCATATCCATTTGATTCCTTTATCTAGGATATGATATAATGTCATTTGTCCTTAAATTCAATTGATTGTCTAAATACATGAATATGATCATGACATAAATGATTGAATAATTTAAAAATATTGTCAATGATAAATGACGTCATGACATAATAAGAATAACCTAAATATTGACATGAAAATTTAAATAATCAATTTAAGTATTATCATGACATTTTAAATAATCATATGATACATGATGTCATGACATGACATATGACAAACAAAGCATAACAAATTTTATAATATCAAGGTATAAAAATACCTAAGTCTTAAACATAATTTTAATTTGCTAGGCTTATACCATGCCAACTCTCTCAGGTGTGCCTAAAGCCCCAACTTGGTACACTATTGACTCTAACCAAAATTGTGTCAATTTTAATCAAATTTTCAAACTTCCTTATCTCTATTGGAACATCCTAAAATCTTTTAGGATCATATTACTTATCTCATTTTCAAGGTATCACATCACCTTGAAAATGTCCTAAAGTATCAACTCTATCATTGTTAGGTTAACTACCCATCCATTCAATGTTGATACTGTTGGGTTTCCGGCACCGCGGCGTGTGTGTGTTCGATCATGTTTCGTAATCATGAGCACAGCGGAAGCAATTAAAAATAATAAATCTATATTTATTACAACACACGCATGCTATTACAACAAGTGTAGACATAACCGTAAATTAAAATTTGCAATAAAAGAAATTATCTACGTTATACCTTTCGTATGACGTGTAGCGGGAAAGGCATCAACCGGAACGATCCTCGTAAGAATCGTCTCTATCCGTATCCACGCCGAGCTCCTCGGGATGACTTCGCTAAGTCACGAGCTTCGTCTTCATACAGGTTACTAGCCTCGTGTTGAAGACGACGTGATCGAGAGATGATCACGATCCGAATCCAAATTCGGATCCTAAAACGAGTTCTCAAAACTCGCTTCTCCGGAGAGGTATTCGTCAACCAATTGACGAATCGCCGTCCCCCACCTCAGAGGATTACCGGAGATCAAATCGGTAAGTTACCCGCTATCGGAGCACTAACCGTCGTCAAAGCAGCGCTCCGACAACAAAGAAACAAGCTGTCCAGAAAAACTGGACAGCTTTTGGTGGAGGAATAGAGGCCGACCAAAGGAGATGTGGAGCTCACCTTATCACCGAACCCACAAGAGATCACCGGAGGGTCACCGGAGGTTCACCGGCTGAAGCTTGGTCGCCGGCAACAAGTTGGACGGCTGCACAAAAGCTGGGCGGCGGCACCTTAGGGTTGGGCGCCGAAAACTCCAAGGAGGTGGGCGGCAACTAGGTTGGGCGGACAAAACTTGATTAGGGTTTTGGATTAGGGTTTAAGCTCTATTTTATAGAGAACTAATTCTCTTAATGGTTAATGGATCATATCCATAAAGCCCGTTAACCCGCTCCATTAAGATAAGTTAAAATAAACCAAACCATGATGGTTTATTTTAAGTTAAAACGAACCGAACCAACCTTTGGTTCATTCGTTTAATATAAACCAAACCCTTTGGTTTATCCTCCTCCATTGGATTAGAACGAAACCATTTTTGGTTCATCCATTACGTCTTCATAAGACACGGCCCATCCACGCTTCCATTGCGACTGAAACAATTTCATGCACGCTTTATGTTTGGTCCAACCAAACATAGTTTCTCTCGGTCTGAGAATCCCATTCTCAAGCTCGTTTTAAATCCTTTGGATTACACTCGTTGTGCGTGTGACCAAATAGGTTCTCGGTTTATGTTGGCCGTCTATAATTAACCATTAATTATAGAACGATCATGAGTGGCACCTAGTAGTACATCATGATCCCCAATTAACCGAAAAGATCAACGGTTGATCCAGAACTATTTCTGAAACCCTTCAGTAGCTCGAATGAATCGTGCCCCATTCCCTTCACTCATCTTATACCCACTTGGTTCAGGACATGGTCTATAGCGTCAGTCCCCACTAGGCTGACTACGTCACACCTAGCCCAAGTATCATTTCCTCGTCCTACGGATTCTAGTTACTCCACATGTATCGAAGAGTACCTTACTCTAAACATGTAATGCTTTGGCCAAAGACTTTAGTAACAATCCGATGAGAGGCCATGGGTATACATCTCCTCGCAAGGAGTGGTGAATCCTTTATAGGCTATTCAAACACCTTCGATCACTTCGACTTATACCCAATCATCCCGGGTCCACATCTCCTTAGAGATGTTTGCTTAAGATATCAAAGCATAAGTCTCCATGATCAAGATGACTTGAATACCGCAAGTCAAAGGAACATCACACTTAAGCCACAGTAAGAACTTCATTGACATATCTATATATGCAGAGAACCATATGAAGTCTTACGGCTGGTCACTCCAATGAACTAGTTACCATAACTAGCATCCACGATTAACTCCGGACATCACTATGTCTACAGCCAGTGAGAATCAGCTGCTTGGATACACCAAGGAGTATACCTCTTGCTAGTCTCGACAGAATTGATGGTGTCCAAATCCATCAATTCATCGACTAGGGATAATTCCGATACATCACAATTACACATGTAGAGATACTCACTAGTTGTGATCCAATCACAAATTCTCTCATGCTTTGAATCGTATCGTGGGCATTTAGTAAATGAGTTTAAGATCCAATCAAATACATAAAACATGTATACTCAAATAGTGAATCTTCATTTGTCATATAAATGATTCATACATAAGGCGATTTGCCTTAGGACATCTCTCATATATTACTAACAGACTCCCACTTGGCCTAATGCCAATCGCTACGGTATCCAATACCATAAGCTCGAACATGACCCTCAAACTTACTTTGAGGTAATGCCTTAGTCAAAGGATCCGCTAAGTTCCTTTCAGTGGGAATTTTCTCGATTTGTATTTTGTTCCTACTGATGATCTCTCTGATAAGATGATAGCGGCGAAGCACATGTTTGGATCGTTGATGAGACCTTGGCTCTTTCGTCTGTGCAATTGCTCCATTGTTGTCGCAGTAGACCGGTATTGCTTCAACAATGGCTGGAATCACACCAAGTTCATGAACGAACTTCTTGATCCAAACCGCTTCCTTTGCTGCTTCCGAAGCTGCAATATATTCTGCCTCAGTGGTAGAATCCGCTACAGTCTCTTGTTTGGAACTTTTCAAACTCACTGCGCCCTCATTCAAAATGAACACGTATCCAGACTGAGACCTGGAATCATCCTTGTCTGTCTGGAAGCTGGCATCCGTATACCCGCGTATCACCATGTCCCCTTCTCCATATATTAGGAACACATCCTTAGTTCTTCTCAAGTACTTAAGGATCGTCTTAACAGCCGCCCAATGATCTATTTTTGGATCGGATTGGTATATGCTCGTGACACTCAGAGCGTACGATACATCGGGCCTCGTACATAACATAGCATACATGATAGATCCTATTGCGGATGCATAGGGAATCTTACTCATGTAAATCCTCTCGTCTTCTGTGCGCGGACACATAGACTTCGAAAGGTGTTCCTCATGCATGATGGGCAGATAACCTTTCTTGGATTCCGACATGCTAAACCTCTTTAGCACTCGGTCTATATATGTAGACTGCGAAAGACCAAGCAACCGTTTCGATCTATCTCTATAGATCTTAATCCCAAGGATGTAGGTTGCTTCTCCCAGGTCTTTCATGGAGAATGTCTTGGATAACCAAACCTTAACAGACTGTAAGATTGACACATCATTTCCTTTAAGTAATATGTCATCGACATACAATACTAGGAACACGACTGCACTCCCACTGACCTTCTTGTACACACAAGGTTCGTCTGGATTTTGTGAGAAATCAAACTTTTTGATCGTCTCATCAAAACGGATATTCTAGCTCCTGGATGCTTGCTTCAATCCATAAATGGATCGTCGCAATTTGCATACCTTGGTTTTATCAACCGATGTGAAACCCTCAGGCTGTATCATATACACGTCCTCGAGCAGGTATCCATTAAGGAAAGTTGTTTTCACATCCATCTGCCATATCTCATAATCATAATGAGCCGCTATGGCCAGGAGCATCCGAATGGATTTAAGCATAGCTACAGGCGAATAGGTTTTGTCATAATCAACACCTTGTTTTTGACGATATCCTTTCGCCACCAATCTAGCCTTATAGGTAATCACATTACCATCCATGTCGGTTTTCTTCTTGAAAACCCACTTGCACCCTATAGGCTTTATGCCTTCAGGTGGGTCAACCAAGTTCCAAACTTGGTTTTCGTACATGGAATCCATTTCCGACTTCATGGCACCAAGCCACTTATCCCTTTCTGAACTTGTCAGCACTTCTTCATAACTGGTAGGCTCCTCATCATCAATGAGTAACACGTCGTTCGATTCACTTACGAGAAATCCATATCTCTCAGGAATATTGCGTGTTCTACAAGATCTACGAAGATGTGGTGTTACAATAGGTCCAGCCGATTGCTCATCATTATGAGTTGTCGGTTGTTGTGCTTCACCAGGTATCTCATCAATGTCTATTTGAGTCTCTCGAGCCTCCTCAAGCTCGACGACACTCCCACTATTTTCTTGCAAGAGAAACTCTTTCTCTAGAAACACAGCATGCCTTGAAACAAACACCTTTTGTTCCACAGGATGATAGAATTGGTAACCCCTTGTTTCCTTAGGGTATCCAATAAATAGACATTTATCAGACTTAGCATCCAGTTTGTCTGATACAGTCCGCTTCACATAAGCAGGACAACCCCATATCTTCAAGTAAGATACATGAGGTTTCTTACTAGCCCATATCTCATATGGAGTAGTAGAGACTACCTTGGTCGGGACTCTGTTTAACAAGTAAACAGCTGTCTGAAGTGCATAACCCCAAAAGGACTTGGGAAGAGTCGCATGATTCATCATTGACCTGACCATGTCCAACAAGGTCCGGTTACGCCTCTCAGATACACCATTATGCTGTGGTGTATAGGGCGGAGTCCATTGAGACAATATGCCATTGTCTCTTAGATAATCAAGAAACTCTTGACTTAATTATTCACCACCTCGATCCGATCGAAGTATTTTAATACTTTTGTCATGTTGTTTCTCTACTTCATTTCTGAATTCTTTGAACCTTTCAAAGGCTTCAGACTTGTGTTTCATCAAGAACACATACCCAAACCGTGAGTGATCATCGGTGAAGGTAATGAAGTAGCTATAGCCTCCTAAAGATTGAGTTGACATAGGTCCATATACATCACTATGTATTAGGCCTAGCAACTCTCCCACTCGTTCACCTTTTCCCGTAAAAGGTAACTTAGTCATCTTGCCTTTTAAGCATGATTCGCATGTATCGTATGAATCCAATTCAAACGATTCCAGAATTCCACATCGGTGTAATTCGGACATGCGTTTCTTGCTTACATGGCCAAGATGACAATGCCACATGTAGGAGTCTATTTGATTATCCTTTCGAGCACGCTTGTTGCTCGCTTCGATATTGCAAAAGTCACTGGATACGTCCAACGTATAAACACCATTGCTTAAAGTTCCAGTCCCATAAAGAACCCCATTCAAAGTTATGTAACAACAATTGTTACTAAACGTCAAATGGAAACCATTTCTATTTAAACAAGAAATAGAAATGATGTTCTTTATCAACGAAGGAATATAAAAGCAATTGTCCAGTTCTAAGACAAGTCCTGCAGGGAGTTTCAACAAATACGTTCCGATGGCGAGTGTAGCAACCTTTGCTCCATTCCCAACACGCAAATTTGACTCTCCCTTGACGAGTCTTCTTCTATTCCTTAGCCCATGTATGTCACTACATATATGTGAGCCACACCCAGTATCCAATACCCAAGTGTTTAAGGAAATAGAATGACAATCAATAACGAAGATATCTGAAGAAGATGGGGCATCCGATGCCTTATTCTTCTTCACGGACTCAGATAAATTTTGCACTTTCTTCGCAAATGGCTCTTCTTGCCATAATGATGGCAAGTTTCCTTTTGTGCTAGTTCTGCCTTTTAGCGTTTTTCTTCTTCCCCTTTTGCTGTTCCTTTGACTTTCTCTTAGAACCTTTCTTCGAGGAATCAACAAATAGCACCGTCCCCTGCTCATGCTTCTCAGAAGACTCCACAGTCTTCAGCATATTGAGCAGTACCACAGATGAACCTCCAAGCATCTCAGAGGTGAAGAGGAGCTTTGAGACTTTGAACCTTTCGAATCTCACTTGCTCATCAACCAACTCACAAAGATGAAGGACTATGATATGAGCATCCATATGCTCATGCTGCTTTCGTAGCTTGGGTTCCATCGTGGCTAGTATGATGCAACTCATTTGTTCAGAATCACTTACATATTTCTGATAGGCCAACAATTGGTCCAGAGTTGCATTGTCACTGGGATGGGTGGGAAGAGGCGCTTCGAGGACATACGCAAGCTTTTCCACCTTGAGAACAATTCTCAAGTTTCTAAGCTAGTCCAAGAAGTTCGGCCCAGTCAATTTATTTGAATCCAAAATGGAACGCAAATTCAAACACATCATGATCAATATATTAACTTAGAAATACAAAACGAGCATATATGAGAAAGATGATTTTAAAATTCATCAATATACATTTATAAATCCCATTCATTTTTCTAATTTCAAAAACCCCAAAATCACTTCGGGAGATCGTAGGTCCATCTCCGAATGGGCTGATATCCATCATAGTTATGAACAACCTTGGAGAGAGTCCAACAAGCCATTCATAACTATGACGGTAGGTATCAACTATACCGATTGCATATCACGTATATGCAACTATCACAATGTGCTATCAACTAATTGAATGTTCACACATACATCGGGTTGTTAACACATTAACAAGTATGCATCATATGCATAGCACCCAACTTCACCTCCCTTTACATCGACCTTGGAGAGAGTCCAACAAGCCGATGCTCCAGGTTAAAGCCAACCCATTAATCGGGACATAGTTTTAATATGGTTAGAGCGCATTCAACCAATTAGCCCAGCTTGGAGAGAGTCCAACAACCAAAGCTAACGATTGACCTCTGACTCTTACCATATTAGTATTAAACTATTCCATGGTTTGAACATATTCGGGTTCGAGCCGGGCTTGGAGAGAGTCCAACAACCCAAACAAGAAACAGAACTCTGGTTCTAACCATATTAATGGAAGGTGTAGGCTTTAATATTGATTAAGGGTTTTTATGTCTCATCCTCTTTGCATGCAAATAACTATTATCTACATGACATGACATACATGGCATACATCTACATGGCACGACATGCATTGCATAATGTTATGCATCTAATGCAATTACATGGCATACAATTATGTCATGTATATAATTTCCTTATATGTCATAACTATTTATGGAAATAAAATATGTTTAAGATTTGATTCTCCAAATCAAATCATAATTAAATTAGAAACAAATTTCCAAATCTAATCACATATTTTATTCATGGAATTATTTGATTAAGGAAAATCTATTTAGGAAACCAATTTCCTAAATCATTAAAACTACTTATGGAAATAAAATATTTTAAGATTTGATTTCCCAAATCAAATCATGATTAAATTAGGAAACAAATTTCCTGAATCTAATCAAATATTTTATTTATGGAAAATATCAATTTCCATAAATACTTCCAACTTTCCAAAAGTGGAAGATTTCCATAAATACTTCTAGACTTTCCAAAATTAAAAAATTTCCATAAATACTTCTAAATTTCCAAAATTAGAAAATTTCCAGAAATACATTATGACTATCGCAAAACTATTTTACGATTATGTCGAAACACAACCTGGGCTCTGATACCACTGTTGGGTTTCCTAAGATGCAATGGCGTGTGTGTTCGATCATGTTTCGTAAACATGAGCACAGCGGAAGCAATTAAAAATAATAAATCTATATTTATTACAACACACGCATGCTATTACAACAAGTGTAGACATAACCGTAAATTAAAATTTGCAATAAAAGAAATTATCTACGTTATACCTTTCGTATGACGTGTAGCGGGAAAGGCATCAACCGGAACGATCCTCGTAAGAATCGTCTCTATCCGTATCCACGCCGAGCTCCTCGGGATGACTTCGCTAAGTCACGAGCTTCGTCTTCGTACGGGTTACTAGCCTCGTGTTGAAGACGACGTGATCGAGAGATGATCACGATCCGAATCCAAATTCGGATCCTAAAACGAGTTCTCAAAACTCGCTTCTCCGGAGAGGTATTCGTCAACCAATTGACGAATCGCCGTCCCCACCTCAGAGGATTACCGGAGATCAAATCCCGGTAAGTTACCGCTGTCGGAGCACTAACCGTCGTCAAAGCGCTCCGACAACAAAGAAACAAGCTGTCCAGAAAAACTGGACAGCTTTTGGTGGAGGAATAGAGGCCGGCCAAAGGAGATGTGGAGCTCACCTTATCACCGAACCCACAAGAGATCACCGGAGGGTCGCCGGAGGTTCACCGGCTGAAGCTTGGTCGCCGGCAACAAGTTGGACGGCTGCACAAAAGCTGGGCGGCGGCACCTTAGGGTTGGGCGCCGAAAACTCCAAGGAGGTGGGCGGCAACTAGGTTGGGCGGCCAAAACTTGATTAGGGTTTTGGATTAGGGTTTAAGCCCTATTTTATAGAGAACTAATTCTCTTAATGGTTAATGGATCGTATCCATAAAGTCCGTTAACCCGCTCCATTAAGATAAGTTAAAATAAACCAAACCATGATGGTTTATTTTAAGTTAAAACGAACCGAACCAACCTTTGGTTCATTCGTTTAATATAAACCAAACCCTTTGGTTTATCCTCCTCCATTGGATTAGAACCAAACCATTTTTGGTTCATCCAATATGTCTTCATAAGACAAGGCCCATCCACGCTTCGATTGCGACTAAAATAATTTCATGCACGCTTTATGTTTGGTCCAACCAAACATAGTTTCTCTCGGTCTGAGAATCCCATTCTCAAGCTCGTTTTAAATCCTTTGGATTACACTCGTTGTGCGTGTGACCAAATAGGTTCTCGGTTTATGTTGGCCGTCTAGAATAAACCAATAATAATAGAACGATCATGAGTGGCACCTAGTAGTACATCATGATCCCCAATTAACCGAAAAGATCAACGGTTGATCCAGAACTATTTCTGAAACCCTTCAGTAGCTCGAATGAATCGTGCCCCATTCCCTTCACTCATCTTATACCCACTTAGTTCAGGACATGGTCTATAGCGTCAGTCCCCACTAGGCTGACTACGTCACACCTAGCCCAAGTATCATTTCCTCGTCCTACGGATTCTAGTTACTCCACATGTATCGAAGAGTACCTTACTCTAAACATGTAATGCTTTGGCCAAAGACTTTAGTAACAATCCGACGAGAGGACATGGGTATACATCTCCTCGCAAGGAGTGGTGAATCCTTTATAGGCTATTCAAACACCTTCGATCACTTCGACTTATACCCAATCATCCCGGGTCCACATCTCCTTAGAGATGTTTGCTTAAGATGTCAAAGAATAAGTCTCCATGATCAAGATGACTTGAATACCGCAAGTCAAAGGAACATCGCACTTAAGCCACAGTAAGAACTTCATTGACATATCTATATATGCAGAGAACCATATGAAGTCTTACTGTTGGTCACTCCAATGAACTAGTTACCATAACTAGCATCCACGATTAACTCCGGACATCACTATGTCTCCAGCCAGTGAGAATCAGCTGCTTGGATACACCAAGGAGTATACCTCGTGCTAGTCTCGACAGAATTGATGGTCTCCAAATCCATCAATTCATCGACTAGGGATAATTCCGATACATCACAATTACACATGTAGAGATACTCACTAGTTGTGATCCAATCACAAATTCTCTCATGCTGTGAATCGTATCGTGGGCATTCAGTAAATGAGTTTAAGATCCAATCAAATACATAAAACATGTATACTCAAATAGTGAATCTTCATTTATCATATAAATGGTTCATACATAAGGCGATTTGCCTTAGGACATCTCTCATATATTACTAACAGACTCCCACTTGGCCTAATGCCAATCGCTACGGTATCCAATACCATAAGCTCGAACATGACCCTCAAACTTACTTTGAGGTAATGCCTTAGTCAAAGGATCCGCTAAGTTCCTTTCAGTGGGAATTTTCTCGATTTGTATTTCGTTCCTACTGATGATCTCTCTGATAAGATGATAGCGCGGCACATGTTTGGATCGTTGATGAGACCTTGGCTCTTTCGCTGCAATTGCTCCATTGTTGTCGCGCATGAGACCGGTATTGCTTTCAACAATGGCCGGAATCACACCAAGTTCATGAACAAACTTCTTGATCCAAACCGCCTTTGCTGCTCAAGGCCGCAATATTCTCGCTCGATGGTAGAATCCCCTACAGTGTCTTGTTTGGAACTTTTCCAACTCACTGCGCCCCCATTCAAGGTGAACACGTATCCAGACTGAGACCTGGAATCATCCTTGTCTGTTTGGAAGCTGGCATCCGTATACCCGCGTATCACCATGTCCCCTTCTCCATATATTAGGAACACATCCTTAGTTCTTCTCAAGTACTTAAGGATCGTCTTAACAGCCGCCCAATGATCCATTCCTGGATCGGATTGGTATCTGCCGTGACACTCGAGCGCATTTATACATCGGGCCTCGTACATAACATAGCATACATGATAGATCCTATTGCGGATGCATAGGGAATCTTACTCATGCAAATCCTCTCGTCTTCTGTGCGCGGACACATAGACTTCGAAAGGTGTACCCCATGCCTGATGGGCAGATAACCTTTCTTGGATTTCGACATGCTAAACCTCTTTAGCACTCGGTCTATATATGTAGACTGAGAAAGACCAAGCAACCGTTTCGATCTATCTCTATAGATCTTAATCCCAAGGATGTAGGTTGCTTCTCCCAGGTCTTTCATGGAGAATGTCTTGGATAACCAAACCTTAACTGACTCTAAGATTGACACATCGTTTCCTTTAAGTAATATGTCATCGACATACAATACTAGGAACACGACTGCACTCCCACTGACCTTCTTGTACACACAAGGTTCGTCTGGATTTTGTGAGAAATCAAACTTTTTGATCGTCTCATCAAAACGGATATTCCAGCTCCTGGATGCTTGCTTCAATCCATAAATGGATCGTCGCAATTTGCATACCTTGGTTTTATCAACCGATGTGAAACCCTTAGGTTGTATCATATACACGTCCTCGAGCAGGTTTCCATTAAGGAAAGCTGTTTTCACATCCATCTGCCATATCTCATAATCATAATGAGCCGCTATGGCCAGGAGCATCCGAATGGATTTAAGCATAGCTACAGGCGAATAGGTTTCGTCATAATCAACACCTTGTTTTTGACGATATCCTTTTGCCACCAATCTAGCCTTATAGGTAATCACATTACCATCCATGTCGGTTTTCTTCTTGAAAACCCACTTGCACCCTATAGGCTTTATGCCTTCAGGTGGGTCAACCAAGTTCCAAACTTGGTTTTCATACATGGAATCCATTTTCGACTTCATGGCACCAAGCCACTTATCCCTTTCTGAACTTGTCAGCACTTCTTCATAACTGGTAGGCTCCTCATCATCAATGAGTAACACGTCGTTCGATTCACTTACGAGAAATCCATATCTCTCAGGAATATTGCGTGTTCTACCAGATCTACGAAGATGTGGTGTTATAATAGGTCCAGCCGATTGCTCATCATTATGAGTTGTTGGTTGTTGTGCTTCACCAGGTATCTCATCAATGTCTATTTGAGTCTCTCGAGCCTCCTCAAGCTCGACGACACTCCCACTGTTTTCTTGCAAGAGAAACTCTTTCTCTAGAAACACAGCATGCCTTGAAACAAACACCTTTTGTTCCACAGATGATAGAATTGGTAACCCCTTGTTTCCTTAGGGTATCCAATAAATAGACATTTATCGGACTTAGCATCCAATTTGTCTGATACAGTCCGCTTCACATAAGCAGGACAACCCCATATCTTCAAGTAAGATACATGAGGTTTCTTACTAGCCCATATCTCATATGGAGTAGTAGAGACTACCTTGGTCTTGACTCTGTTTAACAAGTAAACAGCTGTCTGAAGTGCATAACCCCAAAAGGACTTGGGAAGAGTCGCATTATTCATCATTGACCTGACCATGTCCAACAAGGTCCGGTTACGCCTCTCAGATACACCATTATGCTGTGGTGTATAGGGCGGAGTCCATTGAGACAATATGCCATTGTCTCTTAGATAATCAAGAAACTCTTGACTTAAGTATTCACCACCTCGATCCGATCGAAGTATTTTAATACTTTTGTCATGTTGTTTCTCTACTTCATTTCTGAATTCTTTGAACCTTTCAAAGGCTTCAGACTTATGTTTCATCAAGAACACATACCCAAACCGTGAGTGATCATCGGTGAAGGTAATGAAGTAGCTATAGCCTCCTAAAGATTGAGTTGACATAGGTCCATATACATCACTATGTATTAGGCCTAGCAACTCTCCCACTCGTTCACCTTTTCCCGTAAAAGGTAACTTAGTCATCTTCCCTTTTAAGCATGATTCGCATGTATCGTATGAATCCAATTCAAACGATTCCAGAATTCCACATCGGTGTAATTCGGACATGCGTTTCTTGCTTACATGGCCAAGATGACAATGCCACATGTAGGAGTCTATTTGATTATCCTTTCGAGCACGCTTAAACACCATTGCTTAAAGTTCCAGTCCCATAAAGAACCCCATTCAAAGTTATGTAACAACAATTGTTACTAAACGTCAAATGGAAACAATTTCTATTTAAACAAGAAATAGAAATGATGTTCTTTATCAACGAAGGAATATAAAAGCAATTGTCCAGTTCTAAGACAAGTCCTGCAGGGAGTTTCAACAAATACGTTCCGATGGCGAGTGCAGCAACCTTTGCTCCATTCCCAACACGCAAATTTGACTCTCCCTTGACGAGTCTTCTTCTATTCCTTAGCCCATGTATGTCACTACATATATGTGAGCCACACCCAGTATCCAATACCCAAGTGTTTAAGGAAATAGAATGACAATCAATAACGAAGATATCTGAAGAAGATGGGGCATTCGATGCCTTATTCTTCTTCACGGACTCAGATAAATTTTGCACTTTCTTCGCAAATGGCTCTCCTTGCCATAATGATGGCAAGTTTCCTTTTGTGCTAGTTCTGCCTTTTAGCATTTTTCTTCTTCCCCTTCTGCTGTTCCTTTGACTTCCTCTTAGAACCTTTCTTCGAGGAATCAACTAATAGCACCGTCCCCTGCTCATGCTTCTCAGAAGACTCCACAGTCTTCAGCATATTGAGCAGTACCACAGATGAACCTCTTAGCATCTCAGAGGTGAAGAGGAGCTTTGAGACTTCGAACCTTTCGAATCTCACTTGCTCATCAACCAACTCACAAAGATGAAGGACTATGATATGAGCATTCATATGCTCATGCTGCTTTCGTAGCTTGGGTTCCATCGTGGCTAGTATGATGCAACTCATTTGTTCAGAATCACTTACATATTTCTGATAGGCCAACAATTGGTCCAGAGTTGCATTGTCACTAGGATGGGCGGGAAGAGGCGCTTCGAGGACATACGCAAGCTTTTCCACCCTAAGAACAATTCTCAAGTTTCTAAGCTAGTCCAAGAAGTTTGGCCCAGTCAATTTATTTGAATCCAAAATGGAACGCAAATTCAAACACATCATGATCAATATATTAACTTAGAAATACAAAACGAGCATATATGAGAAAGATGATTTTAAAATGCATCAATATACATTTATAAATCCCATTCATTTTTCTAATTTCAAAAACCCCAAAATCACTTCGGGAGATCGTAGGTCCATCTCCGAATGGGCTGATATCCATCATAGTTATGAACAACCTTGGAGAGAGTCCAACAAGCCATTCATAACTACGACGGTAGGTATCAACTATACCGATTGCATATCACGTATATGCAACTATCACAATGTGCTATCAACTAATTGAATGTTCACACATACATCAGGTTGTTAACACATTAACAAGTATGCATCATATGCATAGCACCCAACTTCACCTCCCTTTACATCGACCTTGGAGAGAGTCCAACAAGCCGATGCTCCAGGTTAAAGCCAACCCATTAATCGGGACATAGTTTTAATATGGTTAGAGCGCATTCAACCAATTAGCCCAGCTTGGAGAGAGTCCAACAACCAAAGCTAACGATTGACCTCTGACTCTTACCATATTAGTATTAAACTATTCCATGGTTTGAACATATTCGGGTTCGAGCCGGGCTTGGAGAGAGTCCAACAACCCAAACAAGAAACAGAACTCTGGTTCTAACCATATTAATGGAAGGTGTAGGCTTTAATATTGATTAAGGGTTTTTATGTCTCATCCTCTTTGCATGCAAATAACTATTATCTACATGACATGGCATACATGACATACATCTACATGTCACGACACGCATGGCATAATGTTATGCATCTAATGCAATTACATGGCATACAATTATGTCATGTATATAATTTCCTTATATGTCATAACTATTTATGGAAATTAAATATGTTTAAGATTTGATTCTCCAAATCAAATCATAATTAAATTAGGAAACAAATTTCCAAATCTAATCACATATTTTATTCATGGAATTATTTGATTAAGGAAAATCTATTTAGGAAACCAATTTCCTAAATCATTAAAACTACTTATGGAAATAAAATATTTTAAGATTTGATTTCCCAAATCAAATCTTGATTAAATTAGGAAACAAATTTCCAGAATCTAATCAAATATTTTATTTATGGAAAATATCAATTTCCATAAATACTTCCAACTTTCCAAAAGTGGAAGATTTCCATAAATACTTCTAGACTTTCCAAAATTAAAAATTTCCATAAATACTTCTAAATTTCCAAAATTAGAAAATTTCCAGAAATACATTATGACTATCGCATAAAACTATTTTACGATTATGTGAAACACAACCTGGGCTCGATACCATCTTTGTTGGGTTTTAGACCATGGCGTGTGTGTTCGATCATGTTTCGTAAACATGAGCACAGCGGAAGCAATTAAAAATAATAAATCTATATTTATTACAACACACACATGCTATTACAACAAGTGTAGACATAACCGTAAATTAAAATTTGCAATAAAAGAAATTATCTACGTTATACCTTTCGTATGACGTGTATCGGGAACGGCATCAACCGGAACGATCCTCGTAAGAATCGTCTCTATCCGTATCCACGCCGAGCTCCTCGGGTTGACTTCGCTAAGTCACGAGCTTCGTCTTCGTACGGGTTACTAGCCTCGTGTTGAAGACGATGTGATCGAGAGATGATCACGATCCGAATCCAAATTCGGATCCTAAAACAAGTTCTCAAAACTCGCTTCTCCGGAGAGGTATTCGTCAACCAATTGACGAATCCTTCGTCCCCCACCTCAGAGGATTACCGGAGATCAAATCCCGGTAAGTTACCCACTGTCGGAGCACTAATCGTCGTCCAAACGACGCTCCGACAACAAAGAAACAAGCTGTCCAGAAAAACTGGACAGCTTTTGGTGGAGGAATAGAGGCCGGCCAAAGGAGATGTGGAGCTCACCTTATCACCGAACCCACAAGAGATCACCGGAGGGTCGCCGGAGGATCACCGGCTGAAGCTTGGTCGCCGGCAACAAGTTGGACGGCTGCACAAAAGCTGGGCGGCGGCACCTTAGGGTTGGGCGCCGAAAACTCCAAGGAGGTGGGCGGCAACTAGGTTGGGCGGCCAAAACATGATTAGGGTTTTGGATTAGGGTTTAAGCCCTATTTTATAGAGAACTAATTCTCTTAATGGTTAATGGATCATATCCATAAAGCCCGTTAACCCGCTCCATTAATATAAGTTAAAATAAACCAAACCATGATGGTTTATTTTAAGTTAAAATGAACCGAACCAACCTTTGGTTCATTCGTTTAATATAAACCAAACCCTTTGGTTTATCCTCCTCCATTGGATTAGAACCAAACCATTTTTGGTTCATCCATTACGTCTTCATAAGACACGGCCCATCCACGCTTCCATTGCGACTGAAACAATTTCATGCACGCTTTATGTTTGGTCCAACCAAACATAGTTTCTCTCAGTCTGAGAATCCCATTCTCAAGCTCGTTTTAAATCCTTTGGATTACACTCGTTGTGCGTGTGACCAAATAGGTTCTCGGTTTATGTTGGCCGTCTATAATTAACCATTAATTATAGAATGATCATGAGTGGCACCTAGTAGTACATCATGATCCCCAATTAACCGAAAAGATCAACGGTTGATCCAGAACTATTTCTGAAACCCTTCAGTAGCTCGAATGAATCGTGCCCCATTCCCTTCACTCATCTTATACCCACTTGGTTAAGGACATGGTCTATAGCGTCAGTCCCCACTAGGCTGACTACGTCACACCTTGCCCAAGTATCATTTCCTCGTCATACGGATTCTAGTTATTCCACATGTATCGAAGAGTACCTTACTCTAAACATGTAATGCTTTGGCCAAAGACTTTAGTAACAATCCGACGAGAGGCCATGGGTATACATCTCCTCGCAAGGAGTGGTGAATCCTTTATAGGCTATTCAAACACCTTTGATCACTTCGACTTATACCCATTCATCCCGGGTCCACATCTCCTTAGAGATGTTTGCTTAAGATGTCAAAGCATAAGTCTCCATGATCAAGATGACTTGAATACCGCAAGTCAAAGGAACATCGCACTTAAGCCACAGTAAGAACTTCATTGACATATCTATATATGCAGAGAACCATATGAAGTCTTACGGCTGGTCACTCCAATGAACTAGTGACCATAACTAGCATCCACGATTAACTCCGGACATCACTATGTCTCCAGCCAGTGAGAATCAGCTGCTTGGATACACCAAGGAGTATACCTCGTGCTAGTCTCGACAGAATTGATGGTGTCCAAATCCATCAATTCATCGACTAGGGATAATTCCGATACATCACAATTACACATGTAGAGATACTCACTAGTTGTGATCCAATCACAAATTCTCTCATGCTGTGAATCGTATCGTGGGCATTCAGTAAATGAGTTTAAGATCCAATCAAATACATAAAACATGTATACTCAAATAGTGAATCTTCATTTATCATATAAATGGTTCATACATAAGGCGATTTGCCTTAGGACATCTCTCATATATTACTAACAGACTCCCACTTGGCCTAATGCCAATCGCTACGGTATCCAATACCATAAGCTCTAACATGACCCTCAAACTTACTTTGAGGTAATGCTTTAGTCAAAGGATCCGCTAAGTTCCTTTCGTGGGAATTTTCTCGATTTGTATTTCGTTCCCTCGATGATCTCTCTCGATAAGATGATAGCGGTGAAGCACATGTTTGGATCGTTGATGAGACCTTGGCTCTTTCATTCGCTGTCAATTGCTCCATTGTTGTCGCGATGACCGGTATTGCTTCAACAATGGTAGGAATCACACCAAGTTCATGAGCGAACTTCTTGATCCAAACCGCTTCCTTTGCTTGGCTGCAATATATTACGCCTCGATGGTAGAATCCGCTCTGATCTCTTGTTTGGAACTTTTCCAACTCACTGCGCCCCATTCAAGGTGAACACGTATCGGTGAGACACGGAATCATCCTTGTCTGCGGAAGGCGCATCGTATACCGCGCGTATCACCATGTCCCTTCTCCATATATTAGGAACACATCCTTAGTTCTTCTCAAGTACTTAAGGATCGTCTTACGACGCAATGATCCATTCTGGATCGGATTGGTATCTGCTCGTGACACTTTCGGGCGTACGATACATCGGGCCTCGTACATAACATAGCATCATACATGATAGATCCTATTGCGGATGCATAGGAATCTTACTCATGCAAATCCTCTCGTCTTACGTGCGCGGACACATAGACTTGAAAGGTGTTCCCCATGCGATGGGCGATAACCTTTCTTGGATTCCGACATGCTAAACCTCTTTGCTTTTCGGTCTATATATGTAGCTGCGAAAGACCAAGCAACCGTTTGATCTATCTCTATAGATCTTAATCCCAGGATGTAGGTTGCTTCTCCCGAGGTCTTTCATGGAGAATGTCTTGGATAACCAAACCTTAAGCATAAGATTGACACATCGTTTCCTTTAAGTAATATGTCATCGACATACAATACTAGGAACACGACTGCACTCCCACTAACCTTCTTGTACACACAAGGTTAAATGCGGATTTTGTGAGAAATCAAACTTTTTGATCGTCTCATCAAAAGCGGATATTCGACTCTGGATGCTTGCTTCAATCCATAAATGGATCGTCGCGAATTTGCATACCTTGGTTTTATCAAGCGATGTGAAACCCTCGGTGTATCATATCACGTCCTCGGCGGGTTTCCATTAAGGAAAATTTTCACATCCATCGCCATATCTCATAATCATAATGAGCCGCTATGGCGAGAGCATCGAATGGATTTAAGCATAGCTACGAGCGAATAGGTTTCGTCATAATCAACACCTTGTTTTTGGCGATATCCTTTGCCACCAATCTAAGCCTTATAGGTAATCACATTACCATCCATGTCGGTTTTCTTCTTGAAAACCACTTGCACCCTATAGGCTTTATGCCTTGGTGGGTCAACCAAGTTCCAAACTTGGTTTTCATTACATGGAATCCATTTCCGACTTCATGGCACCAAGCCACTTATCCCTTTCGAACTTGTCGGCACTTCTTCATAGCGGTAGGCTCCTCATCATCAATGAGTAACACGTCGTTCGATTCACTTACGAAATCCATATCTCTCGGGAATATTCGTGTTCTACCGGATCTCTGAAGATGTGGTGTTACAATAGGTCGGTGATTGCTCATCATTATGAGTTGTCATGGTTGTTGTGCTTCACGGTATCTCATCAATGTCTATTTGAGTCTCTCGAGCCTCCTCAAGCTCAGCGACACTCCCCTTTGTTTTCTTGCAAGAGAAACTCTTTCTCTAGAAACACAGCATGCCTTGAAACAAACACCTTTTGTTCCACAGGATGATAGAATTAGTAACCCCTTGTTTCCTTAGGGTATCCAATAAATAGACATTTATCAGACTTAGCATCCAATTTATGCGATCTGATCACTTCACATAAGCAGGACAACCCCATATCTTCAAGTAAGATACATGAGGTTTCTTACTATTCCATATCTCATATGGAGTAGTTGAGACTACCTTAGTAGGCATTCTGTTTAACAAGTAAACAGCTGTCTGAAGTGCATAGCCCCAAAAGGACTTGGGAAGAGTCGCATGATTCATCATTGACCTGACCATGTCCAACAAGGTCCGGTTACGCCTCTCAGATACACCATTATGCTGTGGTGTATAGGGCGGAGTCCATTGAGACAATATGCCATTATCTCTTAGATAATCAAGAAACTCTTGACTTAAGTATTCACCACCTCGATCCGATCGAAGTATTTTAATACTTTTGTCATGTTGTTTCTCTACTTCATTTCTGAATTCTTTGAACCTTTCAAAGGCTTCAGACTTGTGTTTCATCAAGAACACATACCCAAACCGTGAGTGATCATCGGTGAAGGTAATGAAGTAGCTATAGCCTCCTAAAGATTGAGTTGACATAGGTCCATATACATCACTATGTATTAGGCCTAGCAACTCTCCCACTCGTTCACCTTTTCCCGTAAAAGGTAACTTAGTCATCTTGCCTTTTAAGCATGATTCGCATGTATCGTATGAATCCAATTCAAATGATTCCAGAATTCCACATCGGTGTAATTCGGACATGCATTTCTTGCTTACTTGGCCAAGATGACAATGCCACATGTAGGAGTCTATTTGATTATCCTTTCGAGCACGCTTGTTGCTCGCTTCGATATTGCAAAAGTCACTGGATACGTCCAACGTATAAACACCATTGCTTAAAGTTCCAGTCCCATAAAGAACCCCATTCAAAGTTATGTAACAACAATTGTTACTAAACGTCAAATGGAAACCATTTCTATTTAAACAAGAAATAGAAATGATGTTCTTTATCAACGAAGGAATATAAAAGCAATTGTCCAGTTCTAAGACAAGTCCTGCAGGGAGTTTCAACAAATACGTTCCGATGGCGAGTGCTGCAACCTTTGCTCCATTCCCAACACGCAAATTTGACTCTCCCTTGACGAGTCTTCTTCTATTCCTTAGCCCATGTATGTCACTACATATATGTGAGCCACACCCAGTATCCAATACCCAAGTGTTTAAGGAAATAGAATGACAATCAATAACGAAGATATCTGAAGAAGATGGGGCATCCGATGCCTTATTCTTCTTCACGGACTCAGATAAATTTTGCACTTTCTTCGCAAATGGCTCTCCTTGCCATAATGATGGCAAGTTTCCTTTTGTGCTAGTTCTGCCTTTTAGCCTTTTTCTTCTTCCCCTTCTGCTGTTCCTTTGACTTCCTCTTAGAACCTTTCTTCAAGGAATCAACTAATAGCACCGTCCCCTGTTCATGCTTCTCAGAAGACTCCACAGTCTTTAGCATATTGAGCAGTACCACAGATGAACCTCCTAGCATCTCAGAGGTGAAGAGGAGCTTTGAGACTTCGAACCTTTCGAATCTCACTTGCTCATCAACCAACTCACAAAGATGAAGGACTATGATATGAGCATCCATATGCTCATGCTGCTTTCGTAGCTTGGGTTCCATCGTGGCTAGTATGATGCAACTCATTTGTTCAGAATCACTTACATATTTCTGATAGGCCAACAATTGGTCCAGAGTTGCATTGTCACTAGGATGGGCGGGAAGAGGCGCTTCGAGGACATACGCAAGCTTTTCCACCTTGAGAACAATTCTCAAGTTTCTAAGCTAGTCCAAGAAGTTCGGCCCAGTCAATTTATTTGAATCCAAAATGGAACGAAAATTCAAACACATCATGATCAATATATTAACTTAGAAATACAAAACGAGCATATATGAGAAAGATGATTTTAAAATTCATCAATATACATTTATAAATCCCATTCATTTTTCTAATTTCAAAAACCCCAAAATCACTTCGGGAGATCGTAGGTCCATCTCCGAATGGGCTGATATCCATCATAGTTATGAACAACCTTGGAGAGAATCCAACAAGCCATTCATAACTACGACGGTAGGTATCAACTATACCGATTGCATATCACGTATATGCAACTATCACAATGTGCTATCAACTAATTGAATGTTCACACATACATCAGGTTGTTAACACATTAACAAGTATGCATCATATGCATAGCACCCAACTTCACCTCCCTTTACATCGACCTTGGAGAGAGTCCAACAAGCCGATGCTCCAGGTTAAAGCCAACCCATTAATCGGGACATAGTTTTAATATGGTTAGAGCGCATTCAACCAATTAGCCCAGCTTGGAGAGAGTCCAACAACCAAAGCTAACGATTGACCTCTGACTCTTACCATATTAGTATTAAACTATTCCATGGTTTGAACATATTCAGGTTTGAGCTGGGCTTGGAGAGAGTCCAACAACCCAAACAAGAAACAGAACTCTGGTTCTAACCATATTAATGGAAGGTGTAGGCTTTAATATTGATTAAGGGTTTTTATGTCTCATCCTCTTTGCATGCAAATAACTATTATCTACATGACATGACATACATGGCATACATCTACTTGTCACGACACGCATGACATAATGTTATGCATCTAATGCAATTACATGGCATACAATTATGTCATGTATATAATTTCCTTATATGTCATAACTATTTATGGAAATAAAATATGTTTAAGATTTGATTCTCCAAATCAAATCATAATTAAATTAGGAAACAAATTTCCAAATCTAATCACATATTTTATTCATGGAATTATTTGATTAAGGAAAATCTATTTAGGAAACCAATTTCCTAAATCATTAAAACTACTTATGGAAATAAAATATATTAAGATTTGATTTCCCAAATCAAATCATGATTAAATTAGGAAACAAATTTCCAGAATTTAATCAAATATTTTATTTATGGAAAATATCAATTTCCATAAATACTTCCAACTTTCCAAAAGTGGAAGATTTCCATAAATACTTCTAGACTTTCCAAAATTAAAAAATTTCCATAAATACTTCTAAATTTCCAAAATTAGAAAATTTCCAGAAATACATTATGACTATCGCAAAACTATTTTACGATTATGTCGAAACACAACCTGGGCTCTGATACCACTGTTGGGTTTCCGGCACCGCGGCGTGTGTGTGTTCGATCATGTTTCGTAAACATGAGCACAGCGGAAGCAATTAAAAATAATAAATCTATATTTATTACAACACACACAACACACGCATGCTATTACAACAAGTGTAGACATAACCGTAAATTAAAATTTGCAATAAAAGAAATTATCTACGTTATACCTTTCGTATGACGTGTAGCGGGAACGGCATCAACCGGAACGATCCTCGCTAGAATCGCCTCTATCCGTATCCACGCCGAGTTCCTCGGGATGACTTCGCTAAGTCACGAGCTTCGTCTTCGTACGGGTTACTAGCCTCGTGTTGAAGACGACGTGATCGAGAGATGATCACGATCCGAATCCAAATTCGGATCCTAAAACGAGTTCTCAAAACTCGCTTCTCCGAGAGGTATTCATCAACCAATTAACGAATCCTTCGCCCCCATTCAGAGGATTACCGAGATCAAATCCTCGTAAGTTACCCGCTGTCGAGCACTAACCGCCGCCCAAACGACGCCCGATAACAAAGAAACAAGCTGTCCAGAAAACTGGACAGCTTTGGTGGAGGAATAGAGGCCGCCAAAGGAGATGTGGAGCTCACCTTATCACCAACCCACAAGAGATCACGGAGGGTCGCCGGGACGGCTGCAAAAAGCTGGGCGGCGACACCTTAGGGTTGGGCACCGAAAACTCCAAGGAGGTGGGCGGCAACTAGGTTGGGCGGCCAAAACTTGATTAGGGTTTTGGATTAGGGTTTAAGCCCTATTTTATAGAGAACTAATTCTCTTAATGATTAATGGATCATATCCATAAAGCCCGTTAACCCGCTCCATTAAGATAAGTTAAAATAAACCAAACCATGATGGTTTATTTTAAGTTAAAACGAACCGAACCATCCTTTGGTTCATTCGTTTAATATAAACCAAACCCTTTGGTTTATCCTCCTCCATTGGATTAGAACCAAACCATTTTGGTCCATCCATTATGTCTTCATAAGACACGGCCCATCCACGCTTCCATTGCGACTGAAACAATTTCATGCACGCTTTATGTTTGGTCCAACCAAACATAGTTTCTCTCGGTCTGAGAATCCCATTCTCAAGCTCGTTTTAAATCCTTTGGATTACACTCGTTGTGCGTGTTTCAAATAGGTTCTCGGTTTATGTTGGCCGTCTATAATTAACCATTAATTATAGAACGATCATGAGTGGCACCTAGTAGTACATCATGATCTCCAATTAACCGAAAAGATCAACGGTTGATCCAGAACTATTTCTGAAACCCTTCAGTAGCTCGAATGAATCGTGCCCCATTCCCTTCACTCATCTTATACCCACTTGGTTCAGGACATGGTCTATTGTGTCACCCTCACTAGGTCGACTCACGTCACACCTAGCCCAAGTATCATTTCCTCGTCCTACGGATTCTAGTTACTCCACATGTATCGAAGAGTACCTTACTCTAAACATGTAATGCTTTAGCCAAAGACTTTAGTAACAATCCGACGAGAGGCCATGGGTATACATCTCCTCGCAAGGAGTGGTGAATCCTTTATAGGCTATTCAAACACCTTCGATCACTTCGACTTATACCCAATCATCCCGGGTCCACATCTCCTTAGAGATGTTTGCTTAAGATGTCAAAGCATAAGTCTCCATGATCAAGATGACTTGAATACCGCAAGTCAAAGGAACATCGCACTTAAGCCACAAGAAGAACTTCATTGACATATCTATATATGCAGAGAACCATATGAAGTCTTACTACCGTCACTCCAATGAACTAGTTACCATAACTAGCATCCACGATTAACTCCGACATCACTATGTCTCCACCAAGGAGAATCACCGCTTGGATACACCAAGGAGTATACCTGCGTTAAACTCGATGTAACTGATGGTGTCCAAATCCATCAATTCATCGACTAGGGATAATTCCGATACATCACAATTACACATGTAGAGATACTCACTAGTTGTGATCCAATCACAAATTCTCTCATGCTGTGAATCGTATCGTGGGCATTCAGTAAATGAGTTTAAGATCCAATCAAATACATAAAACATGTATACTCAAATAGTGAATCTTCATTTATCATATAAATGGTTCATACATAAGGCGATTTGCCTTAGGACATCTCTCATATATTACTAACAGACTCCCACTTGGCCTAATGCCAATCGCTACGGTATCCAATACCATAAGCTCTAACATGACCCTCAAACTTACTTTGAGGTAATGACTTAGTCAAAGGATCCGCTAAGTTCCTTTCAGTGGGAATTTTCTCGATTTGTATTTCGTTCCTACTGATGATCTCTCTGATAAGATGATAGCGGCGAAGCACATGTTTGGATCGTTGATGAGACCTTGGCTCTTTCGCCTGTGCAATTGCTCCATTGTTGTCGCAGTAGACCGGTATTGCTTCAACAATGGCCGGAATCACACCAAGTTCATGAACGAACTTCTTGATCCAAACCGCTTTCGCCGCTCGGCCGCAATATATTCGCCTCAGGGTAGAATCCGCCATGATCTTGTTTGGAACTTTTCCAACTCATCGCGCCCCATTCAAGGTGAACACGATCCGCATCGAGACTGAATCATCCTTGTTCTCGAAGCCGGCATCCGTATACCCGCCGTATCACCATGTCCCTTCTCCATATATTAGGAACACATCCTTAGTTCTTCTCAAGTACTTAAGGATCGCCTTAATACCGCACCCAATGATCCATTCCTCGGATCGGATTGGTATCCGCCGTGACACTCGTGAGCATACGATACATCGGGCCTCGTACATAACATAGCATACATGATAGATCCTATTATGCGGATGCATAGGGAATCTTACTCATGCAAATCCTCTCGCCTTCAGGCGCGGACACATAGACTTCAAAGGTGTTCCCATGCCCGATGGGCGGATAACCTTTCTTGGATTCCGACATGCTAAACCTCTTTAGCACTCGGTCCTATATATGTAGATCGCGAAAGACCAAGCAACTGCTTCGATCTATCTCTATAGATCTTAATCCCAAGGATGTAGGTTGCTTCTCCTGTGTCTTTCATGGAGAATGTCTTGATAACCAAACCTTAATCGATCAGAAGATTGACACATCGCTTCTATAAGTAATATGTCATCGATATACAATACTAGGAACACGATCGCACTCCCACTAACCTTCTTGTACACACAAGGTTCATCGATTTTGTGAGAAATCAAACTTTTGATCGCTCATCAAACGGATATTCCAGCTCTCGGATGCTTGCTTCAATCCATAAATGGATCGCCGCAATTTGCATACCTTGGTTTTATCAACGATGTGAAACCTCAGTCAGATCATATACACGCCCTCGAGCAAGGTTTCCATTAAGGAAAGTCGCTTTCACATCCATCCGCCATATCTCATAATCATAATGAGCCGCTATGGCCAGAGCATCCGAATGGATTTAAGATAGCTACAAAGTAATAGGTTTCATCATAATCAACACCTTGTTTTTGACGATATCCTTCGCCACCAATCTAGCTTTATAGGTAATCACATTACCATCCATGTCGGTTTTCTTCTTGAAAACCCACTTGCACCCTATAGGCTTTATGCCTTCAGTGGGTCAACCAAGTTCCAAACTTGGTTTTCATACATGGAATCCATTTCCACTTCACGGCACCAAGCCACTTATCCCTTTCTCAACTTGTCACAGACTTCTTCATAACTGTAGGCTCTCATCATCAATGAATAACACGCCGCTCGATTCACTTACGAAATCCATATCTCTCGGGAATATTGCATGTTCTACCAGATCTACGAAGATGTGGTGTTACAACAGGTCCAGCCGATTGCTCATCACTATGAGTTGTCGGCTGTTGTGCTTCACCAGGTATCTCATCAATGTCTATTTGAGTCTCTCGAGCCTCCTCAAGCTCGACGACACTCCCACTGTTTTCTTGCAAGAGAAACTCTTTCTAGAAACACAAAGATGCCTTGAAACAAACACCTTTTGTTCCACAGGATGATAGAATTGGTAACCCCTTGTTTCCTTAGGGTATCCAATAAATAGACATTTATCAGACTTAGCATCCAATTTGTCTGATACTGTCCGCTTCACATAAGCAGGACAACCCCATATCTTCAAGTAAGATACATGAGGTTTCTTACTATTCCATATCTCATATTGAGTAGTTGAGACTACCTTGGTAGGCATTCTGTTTAACAAGTAAACAGCTGTCTGAAGTGCATAGCCCCAAAAGGACTTGGGAAGAGTCGCATGATTCATCATTGACCTGACCATGTCCAACAAGGTCCGGTTACGCCTCTCCGATACACCATTATGCTGTGGTGTATATGGCGGAGTCCATTGAGACAATATGCCATTGTCTCTTAGATAATCAAGAAACTCTTGACTTAAGTATTCACCACCTCGATCCGATCGAAGTATTTTAATACTTTTGTCATGTTGTTTCTCTACTTCATTTCTGAATTCTTTGAACCTTTCAAAGGCTTCAGACTTGTGTTTCATCAAGAACACATACCCAAACCGTGAGTGATCATCGGTGAAGGTAATGAAGTAGCTATAGCCTCCTAAAGATTGAGTTGACATAGGTCCACATCACTATGTATTAGACCTAGTAACTCTCCCACTGCTCACCTTTTCCCGTAAAGGTAACTTAGTCATCTTGCCTTTTAAGCATGATTCGCATGTATCGTATGAATCCAATTCAAACGATTCCAGAATTCCACATCGGTGTAATTCGGACATGCGTTTCTTGCTTATATGGCCAAGACGACAATGCCACATATAGGAGTCTATTTGATTATCCTATCGAGCACGCTTGTTGCTCGCTTCGATATTGCAAATGTTACTGGATACGTCCAACGTATAAACACCATTGCTTAAAGTTCCAGTCCCATAAAGAACCCATTCAAAGTTATGTAACAACAATTGTTACTAAACGTCAAATGGAAACCATTTCTATTTAAACAAGAAATAGAAATGATGTTCTTTATCAACGAAGGAATATAAAAGCAATTGTCATTCTAAGACAAGTCCCAAGGAGTTTCAACAAATACGCTCCGATGGCGAAAAGAACCTTGCTCCATTCCCAACACGCAAATTTGACTCTCCTCGACGAGTCTTCTTCTATTCCTTAGCCCATGTATGTCATTACATATATGTGAGCCACACCAAGATCCAATACCCAAGTGTTTGAGGAAATAGAATGACAATCAATAACGAAGATATCCAAGAAGATGGGGCATCCGATGCCTTATTCTTCTTCACTGACTCAAGATAAATCTTGCACTTTCTTCAAGAATGGCTCTCCTTGCCATAATGATGGCAAGTTTCCTTTGTGCTAGTTCTACCTTCTTAGCCTTCTTCTTTCCCTTCTTCGCTGTTCCTTTGACTTCCTCTTAGAACCTTTCTTCGAGGAATCAACTAACAACACTGCCCCTCGCCATGCTTCGTAAGACTCCACAGCCTTCAAGATATTGAGCAAGACTACAGATGAACCTCCTAGCATCTCAGAGGTGAAGAGGAGCTGAGACTTCAACCTTTCAATCTCACTTGCTCATCAACCAACTCACAAAGATGAAGGACTACGATATGAGCATCCATATGCTCATGCCGCCAGAGCTTGGGTTCCATCGCGTCTAGCATGATGCAACTCATTTGTTCAGAATCACTCACATGTTTCTGATAGGCCAACAATTGGTCCGGAGTTGCATCGTCACTAGGATGGGCGGGAAGAGGCACTTCGAGGACATACACAAGCTTTTCACCTTGAGAACAATTCTCAAGTTTCTAAGCCAGTCCAAGAAGTTCAGCCCAGTCAATTTATTTGAATCCAAAATGGAACGCAAATTCAAACACATCATGATCAATATATTAACTTAGAAATACAAAACGAGCATATATGAGAAAGATGATTTTAAAATGCATCAATATACATTTATAAATCCCATTCATTTTTCTAATTTCAAAAACCCCAAAATCACTTCGGGAGATCGTAGGTCCATCTCCGAATGGGCTGATATCCATCATAGTTATGAACAACCTTGGAGAGAGTCCAACAAGTCATTCATAACTACGACGGTAGGTATCATCTATACCGATTGCATATCATGTATATGCAACTATCACAATGTGCTATCAACTAATTGAATGTTCACACATACATCGGGTTGTTAACACATTAACAAGTATGCATCATATGCATAGCACCCAACTTCACCTCCCTTTACATCGACCTTGGAGAGAGTCCAACAAGCCGATGCTTCAGGTTAAAGCCAACCCATTAATCAGGACATAGTTTTAATATGGTTAGAGCGCATTCAACCAATTAGCCCAGCTTGGAGAGAGTCCAACAACCAAAGATAACGATTGACCTCTGACTCTTACCATATTAGTATTAAACTATTCCATGGTTTGAACATATTCAGGTTCGAGCCGGGCTTGGAGAGAGTCCAACAACCCAAACAAGAAATAGAACTCTGGTTCTAACCATATTAATGGAAGGTGTAGGCTTTAATATTGATTAAGGGTTTTTATGTCTCATCCTCTTTGCATGCAAATAACTATTATCTACATGGCATGGCATACATGGCATACATCTACATGTCACGACACATGGCATAATGTTATGCATCTAATGCAATTACATGGCATACAATTATGTCATGTATATAATTTCCTTATATGTCATAACTATTTATGGAAATAAAATATGTTTAATATTTGATTCTCCAAATCAAATCATAATTAAATTAGGAAACAAATTTCCAAATCTAATCACATATTTTATTCATGGAATTATTTGATTAAGGAAAATCTATTTAGGAAACCAATTTCCTAAATCATTAAAACTACTTATGGAAATAAAATATTTTAAGATTTGATTTCCCAAATCAAATCATGATTAAATTAGGAAACAAATTTCCAGAATCTAATCAAATATTTTATTTATAGAAAATATCAATTTCCATAAATACTTCCAACTTTCCAAAAGTGGAAGATTTCCATAAATACTTCTAGACTTTCCAAAATTAAAAATTTCCATAAATACTTCTAAATTTCCAAAATTAGAAAATTTCCAGAAATACATTATGACTATCACAAAACCAATTTTACGATTATGTCGAAACACAACCTGGGCTCTGATACCACTGTTGGGTTTCCGGCACCGCGGCGTGTGTGTGTTCGATCATGTTTCGTAAACATGAGCACAGCTGAAGCAATTAAAAATAATAAATCTATATTTATTACAACACACACAACACACGCATGCTATTACAACAAGTGTAGACATAACCGTAAATTAAAATTTGCAATAAAAGAAATTATCTACGTTATACCTTTCGTATGACGTGTAGCGGGAACGGCATCAACCGGAACGATCCTCGTAAGAATCGTCTCTATCCGTATCCACGCCGAGCTCCTCGGGATGACTTCGCTAAGTCACGAGCTTCGTCTTCGTACGGGTTACTAGCCTCGTGTTGAAGACGACGTGATCGAGAGATGATCACGATCCGAATCCAAATTCGGATCCTAAAACGAGTTCTCAAAACTCGCTTCTCCGGAGAGGTATTCGTCAACCAATTAACGAATCCTTCGTCCCCCACCTCAGAGGATTACCGGAGATCAAATCCCCGGTAAGTTACCCGCTGTCGGAGCACTAACCGTCGTCCAAACGACGCTCCGACAACAAAGAAACAAGCTGTCCAGAAAAACTGGACAGCTTTTGGTGGAGGAATAGAGGCCGGCCAAAGGAGATGTGGAGCTCACCTTATCACCGAACCCACAAGAGATCACCGGAGGGTCGCCAGAGGTTCACCGGCTGAAGCTTGGTCGCCGGCAACAAGTTGGACGGCTGCAATAAAGCTGGGCGGCGGCACCTTAGGGTTGGGCGCCGAAAACTCCAAGGAGGTGGGCTTTGGATTAGGGTTTAATCCTATTTTATAGAGAACTAATTCTCTTAATGGTTAATGGATCATATCCATAAAGCCCGTTAACCCGCTCCATTAAGATAAGTTAAAATAAACCAAACCATGATGGTTTATTTTAAGTTAAAACGAACCGAACCAACCTTTGGTTCATTCGTTTAAGATAAACCAAACCCTTTGGTTTATCCTCCTCCATTAGATTAGAACCAAACCATTTTTGGTTCATCCATTACGTCTTCATAAGACACGCCCCATCCACGCTTCCATTACGACTGAAACAATTTCATGCACGCTTTATGTTTGGTCCAACCAAACATAGTTTCTCTCGGTCCGAGAATCCCATTCTCAAGCTCGTTTTAAATCCTTTGGATTACACTCGTTGTGCGTGTGACCAAATAGGTTCTCGGTTTATGTTGGCCGTCTATAATTAACCATGAATTATAGAATGATCATGAGTGGCACCTAGTATTACATCATGATCCCCAATTAACCGAAAAGATCAACGGTTGATCCAGAACTATTTCTGAAACCCTTCAGTAGCTCGAATGAATCGTGCCCCATTCCCTTCACTCATCTTATACCCACTTGGTTCAGGACATGGTCTATAGCGTCCTCCCACTAGGTCGACTCGTCACACCTAGCCCAAGTATCATTTCCGTCCCTCTGATTCTAGTTACTCCACATGTATCGAAGAGTACCTTACTCTAAACATGTAATGCTTTGGCAAAGACTTTAGTAACAATCCGACGAGAGGCCATGGGTATACATCTCCTGCAAGGAGTGGTGAATCCTTTATAGGCTATTCAAACACCTTCGATCACTTCGACTTATACCCAATCATCCCGGGTCCACATCTCCTTAGAGATGTTTGCTTAAGATGTCAAAGCATAAGTCTCCATGATCAAGATGACTTGAATTCCGCAAGTCAAAGGAACATCGCACTTAAGCCACAGTAAGAACTTCATTGACATATCTATATATGCAGAGAACCATATGAAGTCTTACGGCTGGTCACTCCAATGAACTAGTTACCATAACTAGCATCCACGATTAACTCCGGACATAACTATGTCTCCAGCCAGTGAGAATCAGCTGCTTGGATACACCAAGGAGTATACCTCGTGCAAGTCTCGACATTATTGATGGTGTCCAAATCCATCAATTCATCGACTAGGGATAATTCCGATACATCACAATTACACTTGTAGAGATACTCACTAGTTGTGATCCAATCACAAATTCTCTCATGCTGTGAATCGTATCGTGGGCATTCAGTAAATGAGTTTAAGATCCAATCAAATACATAAAACATGTATACTCAAATAGTGAATCTTCATTTATCATATAAATGGTTCATACATAAGGCGATTGCCTTAGGACATCTCTCATATATTACTAACAGACTCCCACTTGGCCTAATGCCAATCGCTATGGTATCCAATACCATAAGCTCGAACATGACCCTCAAACTTACTTTGAGGTAATGCCTTAGTCAAAGGATCCGCTAAGTTCCTTTCAGTGGGAATTTTCTCGATTTGTATTTCGTTCCTACTGATGATCTCTCTGATAAGATGATAGTGGCGAAGCACATGTTTGGATCGTTGATGAGACCTTGGCTCTTTCGCCTGTGCAATTGCTCCATTGTTGTCGCAGTAGACCGGTATTGCTTCAACAATGGCTGGAATCACACCAAGTTCATGAATGAACTTCTTGATCCAAACCGCTTCCTTTGCTGCTTCCGAAGCTGCAATATATTCTGCCTCAGTGGTAGAATCCGCTACAGTCTCTTGTTTGGAACTTTTCCAACTCACTGCGCATTCAAGGTGAACACGTATCGGAGACAGAATCATCCTTGATATCACCATGTCCCCTTCTCCATATATTAGGAACACATCCTTAGTTCTTCTCAAGTACTTAAGGATCGTCTTAACAGCCACCCAATGATCCATTCCTGGATCGGATTGGTATCTGCTCGTGACACTCAGAGCGTACGATACATCGGGCCTCGTACATAACATAGCATACATGATAGATCCTATTGCGGATGCATAGGGAATCTTACTCATGCAAATCCTCTCGTCTTCTGTGCGCGGACACATAGACTTCGAAAGGTGTACCCCATGCCAGATGGGCAGATAACCTTTCTTGGATTCCGACATGCTAAACCTCTTTAGCACTCGGTCTATATATGTAGACCTGAAAGACCAAGCAACCGTTTCGATCTATCTCTATAGATCTTAATCCCGAGGATGTAGGTTGCTTCTCCCAGGTCTTTCATGGAGAATGTCTTGGATAACCAAACCTTAATCGACGTAAGATTGACACATCGTTTCCTATAAGTAATATGTCATCGACATACAATACTAGGAACACATTTGCCTCCCACTAACCTTCTTGTACACACAAGGTTAAATGCGGATTTTGTGAGAAATCAAACTTTTGATCGTCTCATCAAAATGGATATTCCGACTCTGGATGCTTGCTTCAATCCATAAATGGATCGTCGCTTGATTTGCATACCTTGGTTTTATCAACCGATGTGAAACCCTCAGGCTGTATCATATACACGTCCTCGAGCAGGTTTCCATTAAGGAAAGCTGTTTTCACATCCATCTGCCATATCTCATAATCATAATGAGCCGCTATGGCCAGGAGCAGCCGAATGGATTTAAGCATAGCTACAGGCGAATAGGTTTCGTCATAATCAACACCTTGTTTTTGACGATATCCTTTCGCCACCAATCTAGCCTTATAGGTAATCACATTACCATCCATGTCGGTTTTCTTCTTGAAAACCCACTTGCACCCGATAGGCTTTATGCCTTCAGGTGGGTCAACCAAGTTCCAAACTTGGTTTTCGTACATGGAATCCATTTCCGACTTCATGGCACCAAGCCACTTATCCCTTTCTGAACTTGTCAGCACTTCTTCATAACTGGTAGGCTCCTCATCATCAATGAGTAACACGTCGTTCGATTCACTTACGAGAAATCCATATCTCTCAGGAATATTGCGTGTTCTGCCAGATCTACGAAGATGTGGTGTTACAATAGGTCCAGCCGATTGCTCATCACTATGAGTTGTCGGCTGTTGTGCTTCACCAGGTATCTCATCAATGTCTATTTGAGTCTCTCGAGCCTCCTCAAGCTCGACGACACTCCCACTGTTTTCTTGCAAGAGAAACTCTTTCTCTAGAAACACAACATGCCTTGAAACAAACACCTTTTGTTCCACAGGATGATAGAATTGGTAACCCCTTGTTTCCTTAGGGTATCCAATAAATAGACATTTATCAGACTTAGCATCCAGTTTGTCTGATACAGTCCGCTTCACATAAGCAGGACAACCCCATATCTTCAAGTAAGATACATGAGGTTTCTTACTAGCCCATATCTCATATGGAGTAGTAGAGACTACCTTGGTAGGCATTCTGTTTAACAAGTAAACAGCTGTCTGAAGTGCATAACCCCAAAAGGACTTGGGAAGAGTCGCATGAGTCATCATTGACCTGACCATGTCCAACAAGGTCCGGTTACGCCTCTCAGATACACCATTATGCTGTGGTGTATAGGGCGGAGTCCATTGAGACAATATGCCATTGTCTCTTAGATAATCAAGAAACTCTTGACTTAAGTATTCACCACCTCGATCCGATCGAAGTATTTTAATACTTTGTCATGTTGTTTCTCTACTTCATTTCTGAATTCTTTGAACCTTTCAAAGGCTTCAGACTTGTGTTTCATCAAGAACACATACCCAAACCGTGAGTGATCATCGGTGAAGGTAATGAAGTAGCTATAGCCTCCTAAAGATTGAGTTGACATAGGTCCACATACATCATTATGTATTAGGCCTAGCTAACTCTCACTCGTTCACCTTTTCGTAAAGGTAACTTAGTCATCTTGCCTTTTAAGCATGATTCGCATGTATCGTATGAATCCAATTCAAAGCGATTCAATTCCACATCGGTGTAATTCGGACATGCGTTTCTTGCTTACATGGCCAAGGACAATGCCACATGTAGGAGTCTATTTGATTATCCTTTCGAGCACGCTTGCTTGTTGCTCGCCGATATTACAAATATCCTTTGGATCGTCCAAGCGTATAAACACCATTGCTTAAAGTTCCGTCCATAAAGAACCCCATTCAAAGTTATGTAACAACAATTGTTACTAAAGCGTCAAATGGAAACCATTTCTATTTAAACAAGAAATAGAAATGATGTTCTTTATCAACGAAGGAATATAAAAGCAATTGTCGGTTCTAAGACAAGTCTGCAGGAGTTTCAACAAATACGTTTCGATGGCGAGTGCAGCAACCTTTGCTCCATTCCCAACACGCAAATTTGACTCTCCCTTGACGAGTCTTCTTCTATTCCTTAGCCCATGTATGTCACTACATATATGTGAGCCACACCCAGTATCCAATACCCAAGTGTTTAAGGAAATAGAATGACAATCAATAACGAAGATATCTGAAGAAGATGGGGCATACGATGCCTTATTCTTCTTCACGAACTCAGATAAATTTTGCACTTTCTTCGCAAATGGCTCCCCTTGCCATAATGATGGCAAGTTTCCTTTTGTGCTAGTTCTACCTTCTTAGCCTTTTTCTTCTTCCCTTCTGCTGTTCCTTTGACTTCCTCTTAGAACCTTTCTTTGAGGAATCAACTAACAGCACCGTCCCCTGCTCATGCTTCTCAGAAGACTCCACAGTCTTGACATATTGGATACCACAGATGAACCTCCTAGCATCTCAGAGGTGAAGAGGAGCTTTGAGACTTCGAACCTTTCGAATCTCACTTGCTCATCAACCAACTCACAAAGATGAAGGACTACGATATGAGCATCCATATGCTCATGCTGCTTTCGTAGCTTGGGTTCCATCGCGGCTAGCATGATGCAACTCATTTGTTCAGAATCACTCACATATTTCTGATAGGCCAACAATTGGTCCAAAGTTGCATCGTCACTAGGACGGGCGGGAAGAGGCGCTTCGAGGACATACGCAAGCTTTTCACCTTGAGAACAATTCTCAAGTTTCTAAGCGATCCAAGAAGTTGGCCCGATCAATTTATTTGAATCCAAAATGGAACACAAATTCAAACACATCATGATCAATATATTAACTTAGAAATACAAAGCAGGCATATATGAGAAAGATGATTTTAAAATGCATCAATATACATTTATAAATCCCATTCATTTTTCTAATTTCAAAACCCCAAAATCACTTGAGATCGAGGTCCATCTCCGAATGGGCTGATATCCATCATAGTTATGAACAACCTTGGAGAGAGTCCAACAAGCCATTCATAACTACGATGGTGGGTATCAACTATACCGATTGCATATCACGATATGCAACTATCACAATGTGCTATCAACTAATTGAATGTTCACACATACATCGGGTTGTTAACACATTAACAAGTATGCATCATATGCATAGCACCCAACTTCACCTCCCTTTACATCGACCTTGGAGAGAGTCCAACAAGCCGATGCTCCGTTTTAAAGCCAACCCATTAATCGACATAGTTTTAATATGGTTAGAGCGCATTCAACCAATTAGCCCAGCTTGGAGAGAGTCCAACAACCAAAGCTAACGATTGACCTCGACTCTTACCATATTAGTATTAAACTATTCCATGGTTTGAACATATTCAGTTCGAGCCGGGCTTGGAGAGAGTCCAACAACCCAAACAAGAAATGTAACTCGTTCTAACCATATTAATGGAAGGTGTAGGCTTTAATATTGATTAAGGGTTTTATGTCTCATCCTCTTTGCATGCAAATAACTATTATCTACATGGCATGGCATACATTGCATAAATCTACATGTCACGACACGCATGGTATAAAGATATGCATCTAATGCAATTACATGGTATACAATTATGTCATGTATATAATTTCCTTATATGTCATAACTATTTATGGAAATAAAATATGTTTAAGATTTGATTCTCCAAATCAAATCATAATTAAATTAGGAAACAAATTTCCAAATCTAAACACATAATTTATTCATGGAATTATTTCATTAAGTAAAATCTATTTAGGAAAACAATTTCCTAAATCAATAAATCTACTTATGGAAATAAAATATTTTAAGATTTGATTTAAATCAAATCATGATTAAATTAGGAAACAAATTTCCAGAATCTGATAAAATATTTTATTTATGGAAAATATCAATTTCTATAAATACTTCCAACTTTCCAAAAGTGGAAGACTTCCATAAATACTTCTAGACTTTCCAAAATTAAAAATTTCCATAAATACTTCTAAATTTCCAAAATTAGAAAATTTCCAGAAATACATTATGACTATCGCAAAATCATTTTTACGATTATGTCGAAACACAACCTGGGCTCGATACCATCAAGGTTTCCTAAGATCACAAGGCAGGTGTGTTCGATCATGTTTCGTAAACATGAGCACAAATGAAGCAATTAAAAATAATAAATCTATATTTATTACAACACACACAACACACATGCTATTACAACAAGTGTAGACATAACCGTAAATTAAAATTTGCAATAAAAGAAATTATCTACGCTATACCTTCAGATGACGTAGCGGAACGGCATCAACCGAACGATCCTCGTAAGAATCGCCTCTATCCGTGATCCACGCCGAGCTCCTCGATGACTTCGCTAAGTCACGAGCTTCGCTTCGCACGGGTTACTAGCCTCGTGTTGAAGACGACGTGATCGAGATGATCACGATCCGAATCCAAATTCGATCCTAAACGAAGTTCTCAAAACTCGCTTCTCCGAGAGGTATTCGCCAACCAATTGACGAATCCTTCGCCCCCACTCAGAGGATTACCGAGATCAAATCTCTAGTTAGCCCGCTGTCGAGCACTCAACCGCCGCCCAAACGACGCCCGACGAGAGAAGAAGCTGTCCAGAAAACTGGACAGCTTGGTGGAGGAATAGAGGCCGCCAAAGGAGATGTGGAGCTCACCTTATCACCGAACCTAAGAGATCACCGAGGGTCGCCGGAGGTTCACCGCTGAAGCTTGGTCGCCGCAAGTTGGACGGCTGCACAAAAGCTGGGCGGCACCTTAGGGTTGGGCGCCAAAACTCCAAGGAGGTGGGCAACTAGGTAGTTGGGCGCCAAAACTTGATTAGGTTTTGGATTAGGTTTAAGCCCTATTTTATAGAGAACTAATTCTCTTAATGGTTAATGGATCATATCCATAAAGCCCGCTAACTCCTCCATTAAGATAAGTTAAAATAAACCAAACCATGATGGTTTATTTTAAGTTAAACGAACCTAACCAACCTTGGTTCATTCGCTTAATATAAACCAAACCCTTTGGTTTATTCTCATCCATTGGATTAGAACCAAACCATTTTGGTCCATCCATTATGTCTTCATAAGACACGGCCCATCCACGCTCCATTGCGATCAAACAATTTCATGCTCGCTTTATGTTTGGTCCAACCAAACATAGTTTCTCTTGGCCGAGAATCTCATTCTCAAGCTCGCTTTAAATCCTTTGATTACACTCATTGTGCGGTGACCAAATAGGTTCTCGCTTATGTTGGCCGCCTATAATTAACCATTAATTATAGAACGATCATGAGTGGCACCTAGTAGTACATCATGATCCCCAATTAACCAAAAAAGATCAACGCTGATCCGTAACTATTTCAAACCCTTCAAGAGCTCGAATGAATCGTGGCCCCATTCCTTCACTCATCTTATACCCACTTGGTTCAGACATGGTCTATTGTGTCGGCCTCACTAGGTCGACTACGCCACACCTAGCCCAAGTATCATTTCCTCGTCCCACGGATTCTAGTTACTCCACATGTATCAAGAGTACCTTACTCTAAACATGTAATGCTTTGGCCAAAGACTTTAGTAACAATCCGACGAGAGGCCATGGGTATACATCTCCTCGCAAGGAGTGGTGAACTTTATAGGCTATTCAAACACCTTCGATCACTTCGACTTATACCCAATCATCCCGGTCCACATCTCCTTAGAGATGTTTGCTTAAGATGTCAAAGCATAAGTCTCCATGATCAAGATGACTTGAATACCGCAAGTCAAAGGAACATCGCACTGACTTAAGCCACAAGAAGAAGAACTTCATTGACATATCTATATATGCAGAGAACCATATGAAGTCTTACTACCGGTCACTCCAATGAACTAGTTACCATAACTAGCATCCACGATTAACTCCGACATCACTATGTCTCCACCAAAGGAGAATCACCGCTTGGATACACCAAGGAGTATACCTGTGCTAGTCTTGAGAATCGATGGTGTCCAAATCCATCAATTCATCGACTAGGATAATTCCGATACATCACAATTACACATGTAGAGATACTCACTAGTTGTGATCCAATCACAAATTCTCTCATGCCGTGAATCGATCGTGGACATTCAAGAAATGAGTTTAAGATCCAATCAAATACATAAAACATGTATACTCAAATAGTGAATCTTCATTTATCATATAAATGGTTCATACATAAGGCATTGCCTTAGGACATCTCTCATATATTACTAACAGACTCCCACTTGGCCTAATGCCAATCGCTACTGATCCAATACCATAAGCTAACATGACCTCAAACTTACTTGAGGTAATGCTTAGTCAAAGGATCCGCCAAGTTCCTTTCAAAGGGGAATTTTCTCGATTTGTATTTCGCTCCTACCGATGATCTCTCCGATAAGATGATAGCGCGGCACATGTTTGGATCGCTGATGAGACCTTGGCTCTTTCGCTCAGGTAATTGCTCCATTGTTGTCGCAGAGACCGGTATTGCTTCAACAATGGCCGAATCACACCAAGTTCATGAACGAACTTTGATCCAAACCGCCTTTGCCGCTCAAGCCGCAATATATTCTCGCCTCAAGCAGAATCCGCCATGCCTCTTGTTTGGAACTTTTCCAACTCATCGCGCTCTATTCAAGGTGAACACGTATCCGCATCGAGACTGAATCATCCTTGTCCGTCTCGAAGCCGCATCCGTGATACCCGCCAGATCACCATGTCCCTTCTCCATATATTAGAACACATCCTTAGTTCTTCTCAAGTACTTAAGGATCGCCTTAATACCCAATGATCCATTCCCTGGATCGGATTGGTATCCGCCGTGACACTCGTGAGCGCATACGATACATCGGGCCTCGTGACATAACATAGCATACATGATAGATCCTATCATGGATGCATAGGAATCTTACTCATGCAAATCCTCTCGCCTTCGTGGACACATAGACTTCAAAGGTGTACCCTATGCCCGATGGGTAAGATAACCTTTCTTGGATTCCGGCATGCTAAACCTTCTTTAGCACTTGGCCTATATATGTAGATCAAAAGACCACAAGCAACTGCTTCGATCTATCTCTATAGATCTTAATCCCAAGGATGTAGGTTGCTTCTCCTGTGTCTTTCATGGAGAATGTCTTGGATAACCAAACCTTAATCGATCAGAAGATTGACACATCGTTTCCTATAAGTAATATGTCATAGACATACAATACAAGGAACACGACTGCACTCCCACTAACCTTCTTGTACACAAAAGTTTCGTCTGGATTTTGTGAGAAATCAAAATATTTCATGGTCTCATCAAAATGGATATTCCAGCTCTCGGATGCTTGCTTCAATCCATAAATGGATCGCAATTTGCATACCTTGGTTTTATCAACCGATGTGAAACCTCAGTCGTATCATATACACGCCCCTCGAGCAAGTTTCCATTAAGGAAAGTTTACATCCATCCGCCATATCTCATAATCATAATGAGCCGCTATGGCCAGGAGCATCCGAATGGATTTAAGATATCTACAGGCGAATAGGTTTCGTCATAATCAACACCTTGCTTTTGACGATATCCTTTCGCCACCAATCTAGCCTTATAGGTAATCACATTACTATCCATGTCGGTTTTCTTCTTGAAAACCCACTTGCACCCTATAGGCTTTATGCCTTCAGGTGGGTCAACCAAGTTCCAAACTTGGTTTTCGTACATGGAATCCATTTTCGACTTCATGGCACCAAGCCACTTATCCCTTTCTGAACTTGTCAGCACTTCTTCATAACTGGTAGGCTCCTCATCATCAATGAGTAACACGTCATTCGATTCACTTACGAGAAATCCATATCTCTCGTGAATATTGCGTGTTCTACCGTGATCTACGAAGATGTGGTGTTACAATAGGTCCAAATTGATTGCTCATCACTATGAGTTGCTACCGCTGTGCTTCACTGTATCTCATCAATGTCTATTTGAGTCTCTCGAGCCTCCTCAAGCTCGACGACACTCCCATCGCTTTCTTGCAAGAGAAACTCTTTCTAGAAACACAAAGATGCCTCAAACAAACACCTTTGTTCCACAGATGATAGAATTGGTAACCCTTGTTTCCTTAGGTATCCAATAAATAGACATTTATCGACTTAGCATCCAATTTGTCCGATACCGCTTTACATAAGGTGGATAACCCCATATCTTCAAGTAAGATACATGAGGTTTCTTACTATTCCATATCTCATATGGAGTAGTAGAGACTACCTTGGTAGGCATTCCGCTTAACAAGTAAACAGTCTCAAGTGCATAACCCCAAAAGGACTTGGGAAGAGTGATGATTCATCATTGACTGACCATGTCCAACAAGGTCCTAAGTTCGCCTCTCGATACACCATTATGCTGTGTATAGGGCGGAGTCCATTGAGACAATATGCCATTGTCTCTTAGATAATCAAGAAACTCTTGACTTAAGTATTCACCACCTCGATCCGATCAAGTATTTTAATACTTTTGTCATGTTGTTTCTCTACTTCATTTCTGAATTCTTTGAACCTTTCAAAGGCTTCAGACTTGTGTTTCATCAAGAACACATACCCAAACCGTGAGTGATCATCGGTGAATGTAATGAAGTAGCTATAGCCTCCTAAAGATTGAGTTGACATAGGTCCATATACATCACTATGTATTAGGCCTAGCAACTCTCCCACCTGCTCACCTTTTCCCGTAAAAGGTAACTTAGTCATCTTGCCTTTTAAGCATGATTCGCATGTATCGTATGAATCCAATTCAAACGATTCCAGAATTCCACATCGGTGTAATTCGGACATGCGTTTCTTGCTTACATGGCCAAGATGACAATGCCACATGTAGGAGTCTATTTGATTATCCTTTCGAGCATGCTTGTTGCTCGCTTCGATATTTCAAAACTCACTGGATACGTCCAACGTATAAACACCATTGCTTAAAGTTTCAGTCCCATAAAGAACCCATTCAAAGTTATATAACAACAATTGTTACTAAACGTCAAATGGAAACCATTTCTATTTAAACAAGAAATAGAAATGATGTTCTTTATCAACGAAGGAATATAAAAGCAATTGTCTAGTTCTAAGACAAGTCCGGCAGGGAGTTTCAACAAATACATTCCGATGGCGAGTGCAGCAACCTTTGCTCCATTCCCAACATCAAATTTGACTCTCCCTTGACGAGTCTTCTTCTATTCCTTAGCCCATGTATGTCACTACATATATGTGAGCCACACCCAGTATCCAATACCCAAGTGTTTAAGGAAATAGAATGACAATCAATAACGAAGATATCTGAAGAAGATGGGGAATCCGATGCCTTATTCTTCTTCACGGACTCAGATAAATTTTGCACTTTCTTCGCAAATGGCTCTCCTTGCCATAATGATGGCAAGTTTCCTTTTGTGCTAGTTCTGCCTTTTAGCCTTTTTCTTCTTCCCCTTCTGCTGTTCCTTTGACTTCCTCTTAGAACCTTTCTTCGAGGAATCAACTAATAGCACCGTCCCCTGCTCATGCTTCTCAGAAGACTCCACAGTCTTCAGCATATTGAGCAGTACCACAGATGAACCTCCTAGCATCTCAGAGGTGAAGAGGAGCTTTGAGACTTCGAACCTTTCGAATCTCACTTGCTCATCAACCAACTCACAAAGATGAAGGACTATGATATGAGCATCCATATGCTCATGCTGCTTTCGTAGCTTGGGTTCCATCGTGGCTAGTATGATGCAACTCATTTGTTCAGAATCACTTACATATTTCTGATAGGCCAACAATTGGTCCAGAGTTGCATTGTCACTAGGATGGGCGGGAAGAGGCGCTTCGAGGACATACGCAAGCTTTTCCACCTTGAGAACAATTCTCAAGTTTCTAAGCTAGTCCAAGAAGTTCGGCCCAGTCAATTTATTTGAATCCAAAATGGAACACAAATTCAAACACATCATGATCAATATATTAACTTAGAAATACAAAACGAGCATATATGAGAAAGATGATTTTAAAATTCATCAATATACATTTATAAATCCCATTCATTTTTCTAATTTCAAAAACCCCAAAATCACTTCGGGAGATCGTAGGTCCATCTCCGAATGGGCTGATATCCATCATAGTTATGAACAACCTTGGAGAGAGTCCAACAAGCCATTCATAACTACGACGGTTGGTATCAACTATACCGATTGCATATCACGTATATGCAACTATCACAATGTGCTATCAACTAATTGAATGTTCACACATACATCGGGTTGTTAACACATTAACAAGTATGCATCATATGCATAGCACCCAACTTCACCTCCCTTTACATCGACCTTGGAGAGAGTCCAACAAGCCGATGCTCCAGGTTAAAGCCAACCCATTAATCGGGACATAGTTTTAATATGGTTAGAGCGCATTCAACCAATTAGCCCAGCTTGGAGAGAGTCCAACAACCAAAGCTAACGATTGACCTCTGACTCTTACCATATTAGTATTAAACTATTCCATGGTTTGAACATATTCAGGTTCGAGCCGGGCTTGGAGAGAGTCCAACAACCCAAACAAGAAATAGAACTCTGGTTCTAACCATATTAATGGAAGGTGTAGGCTTTAATATTGATTAAGGGTTTTTATGTCTCATCCTCTTTGCATGCAAATAACTATTATCTACATGGCATGACATACATGACATACATCTACATGTCACGACACGCATGGCATAATGTTATGCATCTAATGCAATTACATGGCATACAATTATGTCATGTATATAATTTCCTTATATGTCATAACTATTTATGGAAATAAAATATGTTTAAGATTTTATTCTCCAAATCAAATCATAATTAAATTAGGAAACAAATTTCCAAATCTAATCACATATTTTATTCATGGAATTATTTGATTAAGGAAAATCTATTTAGGAAACCAATTTCCTAAATCATTAAAACTACTTATGGAAATAAAATATTTTAAGATTTGATTTCCCAAATCAAATCATGATTAAATTAGGAAACAAATTGCCAGAATCTAATCAAATATTTTATTTATGGAAAATATCAATTTCCATAAATACTTCCAACTTTCCAAAAGTGGAAGATTTCCATAAATACTTCTAGACTTTCCAAAATTGAAAAATTTCCATAAATACTTCTAAATTTCCAAAATTAGAAAATTTCCAGACATACATTATGACTATCGCAAAACCATTTTTACGATTATGTCGAAACACAACTGGGCTCTCGATACCCTTTGTTGGGTTTCCGCGGCGTGTGTGTATTCGATCATGTTTCGTAAACATGAGCACAGCGGAAGCAATTAAAAATAATAAATCTATATTTATTACAACACACGCATGCTATTACAACAAGTGTAGATATAACCGTAAATTAAAATTTGCAATAAATGAAATTATCTACGTTATACCTTTCGTATGACATGTAGCGGGAACGACATCAACCGGAACGATCCTCGTAAGAATCGTCTCTATCCGTATCCACGCCGAGCTCCTCGGGATGACTTCGCTAAGTCACGAGCTTCGTCTTCGTACGGGTTACTAGCCTCGTGTTGAAGACGACGTGATCGAGAGATGATCACGATCCGAATCCAAATTCGGATCCTAAAATGAGTTCTCAAAACTCGCTTCTCCGGAGAGGTATTCGTCAACCAATTGACGAATCCTTCGTCCCCCACCTCAGAGGATTACCGGAGATCAAATCCCCGGTAAGTTACCCGCTGTCGGAGCACTAACCGTCGTCCAAACGACGCTCCGACAACAAAGAAACAAGCTGTCCAGAAAAACTGGACAGCTTTTGGTGGAGGAATAGAGGCCGGCCAAAGGAGATGTGGAGCTCACCTTATCACCGAACCCACAAGAGATCACCGGAGGGTCGCCGGAGGTTCACCGGCTGAAGCTTGGTCGCCGGCAACAAGTTGGACGGCTGCACAAAAGCTGGGCGGCGGCACCTTAGGGTTGGGCGCCGAAAACTCCAAGGAGGTGGGCGGCAACTAGGTTGGGCGGCCAAAACTTGATTAGGGTTTTGGATTAGGGTTTAAGCCCTATTTTATAGAGAACTAATTCTCTTAATGGTTAATGGATCATATCCATAAAGCCCGTTAACCCGCTCCATTAAGATAAGTTAAAATAAACCAAACCATGATGGTTTATTTTAAGTTAAAACGAACCGAACCAACCTTTGGTTCATTCGTTTAATATAAACCAAACCCTTTGGTTTATCCTCCTCCATTGGATTAGAACCAAACCATTTTTGGTTCATCCATTATGTCTTCATAAGACACAGCCCATCCACGCTTCCATTGCGACTGAAACAATTTCATGCACGCTTTATGTTTGGTCCAACCAAACATAGTTTCTCTCGGTCTGAGAATCCCATTCTCAAGCTCGTTTTAAATCCTTTGGATTACACTCGTTGTGCGTGTGACCAAATAGGTTCTCGGTTTATGTTGGCCGTCTATAATTAACCATTAATTATAGAGCGATCATGAGTGGCACCTAGTAGTACATCATGATCCCCAATTAACCAAAAAGATCAGCGGTTGATCAGAACTATTTACGAAACCCTTGATTGCTCGAATGAATCGTGCCCCATTCCTTCACTCATCTTATACCCACTTGGTTCGGGACATGGTCTATAGCGTCGATCCCCACTAGGCTCACTCGTCACACCTAGCCCAAGTATCATTTCCTCGTCCCTACGGATTCTAGTTACTCCACATGTATCGAAGAGTACCTTACTCTAAACATGTAATGCTTTGGCCAAAGACTTTAGTAACAATCCGACGAGAGGCCATGGGTATACATCTCCTCGCAGGAGTGGTGAATCCTTTATAGGCTATTCAAACACCTTCGATCACTTGACTTATACCCAATCATCCGGGTCCACATCTCCTTAGAGATGTTTGCTTAAGATGTCAAAGCATAAGTCTCCATGATCAAGATGACTTGAATACAAGTCAAAGGAACATCGCACTTAAGCCCGCAGTAAGAACTTCATTGACATATCTATATGCAGAGAACCATATGAAGTCTTACGGTGGTCACTCCAATGAACTAGTTACCATAACTAGCATCCACGATTAACTCGGACATCACTATGTCTCCACCCGGTGAGAATCATTGCTTGGATACACCAAGGAGTATACCTCGTGCTTAGTCTCGATGTGTCCAAATCCATCAATTCATCGACTAGGGATAATTCCGATACATCACAATTACACATGTAGAGATACTCACTAGTTGTGATCCAATCACAAATTCTCTCATGCTGTGAATCATATCGTGGGCATTCAGTAAATGAGTTTAAGATCCAATCAAATACATAAAACATGTATACTCAAATAGTGAATCTTCATTTATCATATAAATGGTTCATACATAAGGCGATTTGCCTTAGGACATCTCTCATATATTACTAACAGACTCCCACTTGGCCTAATGCCAATCGCTACGGTATCCAATACCATAAGCTCGAACATGACCCTCAAACTTACTTTGAGGTAATGCCTTAGTCAAAGGATCCGCTAAGTTCCTTTCAGTGGGAATTTTCTCGATTTGTATTTCGTTCCTACTGATGATCTCTCTGATAAGATGATAGCGGCGAAGCACATGTTTGGATCATTGATGAGACCTTGGCTCTTTCGTCACATTACCTAAAAACCCATTTAGTGTGAAGGGATCACACTCCTAAAAACCCAATACCTATTGGAGCTCCTTGAGTTTACAAGATACTCACTAGGGATAACCTCCCTTAGTAACTTTTTAATGACCCCTCCTAGGCTTGGAAGCCTCGGTCATGGTAGTCTCATTAAGGTTAACCCTAAGGATATCTTCCCTTGTAACCTTTTTAGTAACTTGTCTAGGCTTTTTGGAAGCTTTAGACACTAGACTCTTACCATAGTCAACTCTATGGATGGCTTCCCTTGTGACCTTGGCTTTCCTAGACTTAGGATTAGTTCCATAGTTAAATGGAACACTATGGAAGGTTTGGATGTTTCCCTTGGACTTAGGCTTGTAACCCAAACCTTTCTTGTCCTTATCTAGATATTGCCTACCAAAACCTAACTTTTTCCCATTTGACCCTTTAATCGAATTTGTCATCTTTCCAAGGGACTTTTCCAATTTTTCAAGTCTTGACCTCAAGATTTGACTTTCCTCTTCTAATTTCTCCATTTTTGACTTTCCATTATTTCTTGAGAAATTTTTCCTCTTCCTAGGCATATGTCTAGTTTTCTTTGGGTTAATGCCTAGGTTGTTCTCATCCTTAGGTGTTATAGATAATTTGTCTAGATTTGTCCTTAGTTCTAATCTCATGAGATTTAGCACCTAAGAAATAAAACTTATTTTTAGCATGCTTTTTATCATGAACAATTGCATGGGAATTATGAGATGATACATTACTAGCATGCTCCTTATCCTTAATATTTGAAATTACATTATTAAATGTTACCTTAGGTTTTGCCTTAAGAGCTCCCCCTAGACTTGAGCTCTCTACCTTGTCCTTTCTTGGGTGCCTCCCCTAGGACATTGGCTCCAATAATGCCCCATTTGATTGCACCGGAAGCACACTATGTACTCCTTGCCTTTGTGTACCGGGGCTCCGACCTCCTTGGTTTTCACCTTGACCTTTGGTACTACTAGAGCCTTGTTCTTGTTTTTTTTGGACACTTAATCATGTAGTATCCTTGTTCCCTACACTCAAAGTATGTTATGTGATATTTATTTTATATGAATTGCATTTGAGTTATCTAGCTCGATGGTAGGTAAATCGTGAGCTTGTTCTTCATTGACTCCGGAGGTTGATGTCTCCTCTTGTTCCGGTGTCATTGACCTATCGTTCCCCTCAATCCTAGAGGTCGAGACTTCTTCAATTTCTTCAACTTTTTTTGACTCAAATGCTGAACACCTATCAACCTCCGAATCATCAAGCTCTTGAGACGATGAACTTGATTCCTTGGATTCCTCCTTATTGTCTTAGGTCGGTGAAGGCTCCTCATAGAACTCGATCAATTTGCTCCATAATTCTTTAGAGTCGTAGAATTCTCTTATGTTATACAATATATCCTTAGGTATTGAAGTAGCTAAAATTATTGATAACTTTTTATTTATCTTGAATTTTTGAGTTTGCTCTTCGGTCCACTTCTTCTTCTCGAGAACTCTTCCTTTCTTGTCACAGGGGGATCAAAACCTTCCATCAAGACAATCCAATTTTCAATATCACACATAAGAAAATATTCCATCCTACTTTTTCAATATGTGAAATCTTCACCGTCGAAAGAAGGTGAAATTTGTGTGTTGTAGCCTAGTCCATCATTGGGCAACTCCATTATTCTCCTCTACTCCTCTAGCTCATGCTCTCGCAGTGGTTAGTCCTTGAAGAGTAACCTCGCTCTGATACCACTTGTTGGGACGTTGATGTTGCTAGAGGGGGTGAATAGCATTCTTCGATTTCGTTGATTCGATTATGCTTGTATACAATTCATTAGCGCAGCGAAAATACAATACAAATAGCAAACAAAACAAAACAAACACAATCACAAAAACAACACACAATTTTACGTGATTCGAAACCCTTGTTTCTACTCCATGACCAAGCTCTAGTCTATACACCACTAAAACTTGTCTCCTTCTTGGAATAATACTGGAGGTGGAGAAACCTCTTACAATAGAGCTTATACAATGAAAAGCTTACAACAAATACAACCAAATACACATATACAAATGAAATACAAGAGCAAAAAGCAAAATGTTGGTGCAATCGGTCCAAGTCACGATTTACCAAACTTGAGTGTGACTCGATTAGTATTTTGATGTTTACTAATATGATTGACAATGTGATTGTCATGGAAATCCAAGCATGGGTCTTGGCATTTGGAAAGTCCAAGCATGAGTCTTGGCATGGAAAGTCCAAGTCTTGGGTACTTGCCATGGAAAGTCCAAGCATGGGTCTTGGCATGTGAAAGTCCAAGTCATGGGTACTTGGCAATTGTGAAAGTCCAAGTCATTGGTACTTGGCAATTAGAAAGTCCAAAGGTATAGTTTTGGCCACTTAAATCCAAGTGTGTAGTCTTAGCGGTGAAAGTCCAAGCATTGAGTCTCGGCATTGGGAAAGTCCAACGGTGAGGTTTTGGCAGTGTAAAGTCCAAGCATGGAGTCTTAGCAGCATAAGTACAAATTCACCTTGGAAAATGATCTGGTGAGCATGACATAGCCGATTGAAGCACTTGAAGGTTAACGCAAAGGATTAAGAGTTGTGGACTCGAGGGTTCCGAGGGACATGATGCTAATAAAGGTGGCTAGAAGGCTTAGGTTTAGGTTATGGGTGAGTATCAAGTATGATGGGATCATATTTGGGTTAAACCTCATTGTTGAGGTTTACCGACCGAATGATGACTTTGGCCAGTCGACTAGTCAAGTGTTCAACACTCAGGAGGCCTAGTTGACATGAGCAGTTGACTGGGGTTATGACCCAGTCGACTTGTTGTGTAATCGACTTAGGCTCGACTACTTGAGCTATACTTTAGCAGTCGATTGTGAGTTATGGGCAGTCGATTGTGAGTTATGGGCAGTAGACTAGTCCACGACACTCAACTACCAATGATGGGAAGTCGATTGGTGGTGGTAGACACGGGCATAAAATGTCCCATAGCCGAATGGCCAATCAACTATTGGGTTGGAAATCGATTGTTGGTAAGGGAAATTGACTGCTAAGGTATCCATTGGTTGGAATGCATGAATTAGTCCGTTGTGAGACAACGACACTATGGGCAGTCGACTGGGGCCTTTTGGTTGTCGATTGTTAGGTGGAAAATCAGTCCGATGGAGGACCTAAAAGGAGCTCGATTGGGAGGTTTTATATAGCAATTCTTGGGTGATTTTGAGGCAAAGTGCTACTGCATTTCAGAGCGAGGACACTCTTCAAGGACTAACCACCAAGGAGCAAACGTGCTAGAGAAGATGGAGCTACCTAATGATGTATTAGGTGTTAGTTATATATGAGAGATATCCTAAGGCAATCGCCTGATGTTTAAACCATTTATATGATAAATGAAGATTCACTATTTGAGTATACATGTTTTCATATATTAGATTAGATCTTAAACTCATTTACTGAATGTCCACAATATGATTCACAGCATGAGAGAATTTGTGATTGGATCACAACTAGTAAGTATCTCTACATATGTAATTGTGATGTATTAGAATTATCCCTAGTCGATGAATTGATGGATTTGGACATCATCAATTCTATCGAGACAAGCACGAGGTTACTCCTCGGTGTATCAAAGCAGCTGATTCTCACTGGCAGGGCACATTGTGATGTCCGAAGTTAATCGTGGATGCTTGTTATGGTAACTAGTTCATTGGAGTGACTAGCTGTAAGACTTCATATGGTTCTCTGCATATATGGATATGTCAATGAAGTTCTTACAGCAGCTTAAGTGCGATGTTCCTTTGAATTGCGGTATTCAAGTCACTTGGTCAAGAAGACTTATGCTTTGACATCTTAGGCAAGTATCTCTGAGGAGATGTGGACCCGGGATAATTGGGTATAAGTCGAAGTGACCGAAGGTGTTTGAATAGCCTATAAAGGATTCACCACTCCTTGCGAGGAGATGTATACCCATGGCCTCTCGTTGGATTGTTACAAAAGTTTTTGGCTAAAGCATTACATGTTTAGAATAAGGTACTCTTGGATACATGTGCAGTAACTAGAATCTGTAGGATGAGGAAATAATACTTGAGCTAGGTGTGACGTAGTCGACCTAGTGGGGACTGACACTATAGACCTTGTCTTTAACCAAGTAGGTGTAAGATGCGCGAAAGGAATGAAGCACGATTCATTGTAGCTGCTGAAGGGTTTCATAAATGATTCTTGAATCAACCGTTGATTTTTCGATTAATTAGGGATGATGATGTACTACTAGGTACCACTCATGATCATTCTATAATTAATGGTTAATTATAGATGGCCAACATAAATCGGGAACCTATTTGGTCACACGCATGATGAGCATAATCTGAAAGATTTAAAACGAGCTTGAGAATGAGATTCTCATATCGAGAGAAACTAGGTTTTGTTGGACCAAACAAGGAGAGAACATGAAATTGTTTCAGTTGCAATGGAAGCATGGATGGGCCGACTCTTATGAAGCCATGATGGATGAACCAAATTGGTTTGGTTCTAATCCAATGGTGGAGAATAAACCAAAGGGGTTTGGTTTGTTTTAAACAAATGAACCAAAGTTGGTTTGGTTCGTTTTAACTTAAAATAGATCAACACGGTTTGGTTTATTTTAACTTAAGTTATTGGAGCGGGTTAATGGGTTTTTGTTATGAACCAATAACTGTTAGGAGAATGTGTTCTCTATAAAAATATGGCTTAAGGGTTTTTCGTGGATAACATGTGTGTTGGAAAACCTAGCCACCCTCTCCCTCTCTTCTCCTTGACGCCGCCCAAGCAGTCCACGACACCAGCTTTTGTGCCATCGTCCACCTTGCTTCCGGCATCCAAGCTGCTGCCGGTCATCCTTTGGCGACCCTCCGACGACATCCCTTGGCTCCGGTGACAAAGGTGTAGCCAGCCTTCCTCCTTTGGGCCGGCGCAACTCCTCCACCAAGCTCTCCAGTTTTCTGGACAACTTATTTCCTTTCGTGTCAGAGTGTCATTTGGATGACGTTTGGAGCTCCGACAGCGGTTACCTTGCTGGGGATTCGATCTCTGGTAATCCTCATAGGTGGAGGATGAAGGATTCGTCAATCGGTTGACGAATACCTCTCTGGAGAAGCGAGTTTTGGGGACTCATTTTCGAATCCGAATTTTTGATTCGGATTGTGATCTTCTCTCGATCACATCGTCTTCGACAGGAGGCTAGTGACTCCTACGAAGATGAGGCTCATGGCTTTGTGAAGCCATCCCGACGATACTCGCCGTGGATACGGATAGAGGCGATTCTAGCAAGAGTTGCTCCGGTTAATGTCATTCCCGCTGCACGTGATACGTCAGATATAACTAGAGTAATTTCCTTTATTGCAAAACTTGAAACTATGATTATGTCTACACATGTTGTACTATGCATGCGTGTGATGTGTGTTGTAATAAATTAGATTTATTGCTTTTTAATTCTTCCGTTGTGCACATGTTTACGAAACATGTTCGAACACACACTCGCTATGGTACCGGAAACCCAACAGTGGTATCAGAGCCCAGGTTGTATTTCGACATAATCATAAAATTATTTTGCAATAGTCGTAATTGTATTTATGGAAATTTTCTACTTTTAAAAAGTTTAGAAGTATTTTTGGAAATTTTCTAATTTTGGAAAGTTTAGAAGTATTTATGGAAAACTTCTTCTTTTGGAAAGTTTAGAAGTATTTATGGAAATTAACACTTTCCATAAATAAAAATATTTGATTATATTTGGAAATTTATTTCCTAATTTAATCATTATTTGATTTGAGGAATCAAATCTAAAATATATTTATTTCCATAAATAGTTTTGACAATTTAGGAAATTATTTCCTAAATTAACACTTTCCATAAATAAAATATGTGATTAGATTTGGAAATTTGTTTCCTAATTTAATCATGATTTGATTTGGAGAATCAAATCTCAAACATATTTTATTTCCATAAATAGTTATGACATATAAGGAAATTTTCTACGTGCCATAATTGTATGTCATGTAATTGCATTAGATGCATATCATTATGTCATGCATGTTGTGACATGTAGATGTATGTCATGTCATGTAGATAATAGTTATTTGCATGCAAAGAGGATGAGACTTTAAAACCCTTATACAATATTAAAGCCTACACCTTCCATTAATATGATTAGAACCAGAGTTATGTTTCTTGTTTGTGTTGTTGGACTCACTCCAAGCCCGGCTCGAACCTGAACATGTTCAAATCATTGAAATAGTTTAACACAAATATGGTAAGAGTCAGAGGTCAATCATTAGTTTGGGTTGTTGGACTCACTCCAAGACTGGCTAATTGGTTTAATGCGCTCTAACCATATTAAAACTATTTCGTGATTAATGGGCCGGCTCTAACTTGGAGCATCGATTTGTTGGACTCACTCCAAGGTTGATGTGAAGAGAGGTGAAGTTGGGTGTTATGCATATGATGCATACTTTTTAATGTGTTAACAACCCAATGTATGTGTGAACATTCAATTAGTTGATAGCACATTGTGATAGTTACATATACGTGATATGTAATCGGTATATTTGATACCCACCATCATAGCTAAGAATGGCTTATTGGACTCACTCCAAGGTTGTTCATATCTATGTTGGATATCAGCCAATTCGGAGATGGACCTACGATCTCCCAAAGTGATTTTGGGGTTTTTGAAATTCGAAAAATGAATGGGGTTTATGAATGTATGTTGATGCATTTTAAATCATCTTCCTCATATATGCTCGTTTTGTATTTATAAGTTAATCGATTGATCATGACGTCTTTGAATTTGCGCATTATTTTGGATTCAAACAAATTGACTGTCCTCGAAGAGCCTTTTCCCAACCGTCTTAGGGACAATGCAACTCCAGATTAATTATTGGCCTATCAGAAACATGTGGTAAATTCTGAACTGGTGAATTGCATCATGCTAGTCGTGATGGTACCGATGAGCATATGGATGCTAATACCATAGTCTTCCATCTTCATGAGTTATTTGATGAGCAAGCAAGATCCGAAAGGTTCGAAGTCTCCAAGCTCCCCTTCACCTCTGAGATGCAAGAAGGTTCATCTGTGGTGCTACTCAACATGCTGAAGACTGTGGAGCCTTTTGTAAAGCATGAGCAAGGGACGGTGTTGTTAGTTGATTCCTCGAAGAAAGGTTCTAAGAGGAAGTCAAAGGAAAAGCAGAAGGGGAAGAAGAAAAAGGCTAAAAGGGTAGAACCAGCTCAAAAGGGCACTTGCCATCATTATGGCAAGGAGGGCCATTGGTGGAGAAACTGCAACATTTATCTTGAGTCCGTGAAGAAGAATAAGACATCAGATGCCCCATCTTCTTCAGATATCTTCGTTATTGATTATCATTCTATTTCCTCAGACACTTGGGTATTGGATACTTGGTGTGGCTCACATATATGTAATGACATACATGGGCTAAGGAATAGAAGAAGACTCGTCAAGGGAGAGTCAAATTTATGTGTTGGGAATGAAGCAAAGGTTGTTGCACTCGCTATCGGAACATATTTATTGAAACTTCCTACATGACTTGTCTTAGAACTGGACAATTGCTTTTATGTTCCTTTGTTGATAAAGAACATCATTTCTATTTCTTGTTTAAATAGAAATGGGTACCATTTAACTTTTAGTAACAATTGTTATTACATAACTTTGAATGTCGTTCTTGTTGGTGCAATCGGCCCAGGTTGACTCGAGTTTGACTCGATCAGTACCTTGATAGTATTTTGATGATAGACAAAACTCATAACATGGGATTGTCATGGTAAAGTCCAACATGGGGTTGGCATGGAAAATCCAAGCATGGAGCTTGGTGTGGAAGTCCAAGGGGGAAGCCTTGGCATGGGAAAGTCCAAAGCATTTCGAAGTCGTGCACTTGGTGCTTGGCATGGAAAATCCAAAGCATTGCAAAGCCGTGCGCTTGGTGCTTGGTGAGAAATGCATTGCGAAGCTGTGCACTTGGTGCATTTGGGAAGTCTGGAGAACTTGGCAAGTTCACTAGGCTCGGGTCCTTGAGTCGGTGAAGGATGACATTGCGAAGCCGTGTGCTTGGTGCATCCGAGGGACCGCCGGACGGGGAGCAAATGGAGTGAGCCCAAAGGGAAGCATACTTCTAGGGCATGAGATGCGAAGGATGACATTGCGAAGCCGTGCGCTAGGCGCATCCGAGGGACGTAGGAGGAGGGAAGAGAGCTTCGGTGGGGAACTCCATGAGGGATAAGGTGGACTTGGCCAAGTGGCTAAGACTGAGTGTTGGACGCTCAAACAACTTGGTGTTTGAGGTTTTAGCTGACATCACCGATCAGCATAGGTGCCCGATCGCTTCTAGGTCATATGAGTTCAACCGGTTCGATCGAACCAAGTCCGGCCGACGCTTGACCGCCGAGGGAGGGAAGTCGATCCGCTGGGAGTCATAGTAATATATGAGAGATGTCCTAAGGCAATCGCTTTATGTATGAACCATTTATATGATAAATGAAGATTCACTATTTGAGTATACATGTTTTATGTATTTGATTGGATCTTAAACTCATTTATCAATGCCCACGATACGATTCACAAAGATGAGAGAATTTGTGATTGGATCACAACTAGTGAGTATCTCTACATGTGTAATTGTGATGTATGAATTATCCCTAGTCGATGAATTGATGGATTTGACACCATCAATTCGCCGAGACTAGCACGAGGTATACCTCGTGTATCCAAGCAAATTGATTCTCACCGGGCCGAGACATAGTGATGTCCGAGTTAATCGTGGATGCTAGTTATGGTAACTAGTTCATTGGAGTGACCACCGTAAGACTTCATATGGTTCTCTCGCATATATAGATATGTCAATGAAGTTCTTACGTGGCTTAAGTGCGATGTTCCTTTGACTTATGTATTCAAGTCATCTTGATCATGGAGACTTATGCTTTGACATCTTAAGCAAACATCTCTAAGGAGATGTGGACCCGGATGATTGGGTATAAGTCAAGTGATCAAGGTGTTTGAATAGCCTATAAAGGATTCACCACTCCTTGCGAGGAGATGTATACCCATGGCCTCTCGTCGGATTGTTACTAAAGTCTTTGGCCAAAGCATTACATGTTTAGAGTAAGGTACTCTTCGATATATGTGGAGTAACTAGAATCCGTAGGACGAGGAAATGATACTTGGGCTAGGTGTGACGTAGTCAGCCTAGTGGGGACTAACGCTATAGACCATGTCCTGAACCAAGTGGGTATAAGATGAGTGAAGGGAATGGGGCACGATTCATTCGAAGCATCAAGGGTTTCGTAAATAGTTCGATCAACCGCTGATCTTTTCTGCTAATCGGGGATCATGATGTACTACTAGGTGCCACTCATGATCGCTCTATAATTAATGGTTAATTATAGAGACCAACATAAACCGAGAACCTATTTGGTCACACGACAACGAGTGTAATCCAAAGGATTTAAAACGAGCTTGAGAATGGGATTCTCGCATCGAGAGAAACTATGTTTGGTTGACCAAACATAAAGCGAGCATGAAATTGTTTCAATGCAATGGAAGCATGGATGGGCCGTGGTCTTATGAAGACATAATGGATGGACCAAAATGGTTTGGTTCTAATCCAATGGATGAGAATAAACCAAAGGGTTTGGTTTATATTAAACGAATGAACCAAAGGTTGGTTCGGTTCATTTTAACTTAAAATAAACCATCATGGTTTGGTTTATTTTAACTTATCTTAATGGAGCGGGTTAACGGGCCTAATGGTTATGATCCAATAACCATTAAGAGAATTAGTTTGCGCCTAATAAACCCTAAAGTTGGCCGCCACTTTTGTGCCACGCCAACCTTTTGCCGCGCCCAAGCTTCAGCCGTGAACCTCCGCGACCCTCCGGTGATCTCCTAGGTTTGGCATCAAGGTGAGCACTTCTTCCTTGTTTTGGCCGGGCGCTTATCTCTTCCACTCAAGCTGTCCAGTTTTCTGACAGCTTTCTCCTTCCGCCGGAGCGCCGCTTGACGACGGTTAGTGCTCCGACAGCGGCTAACTTATCGATTTGATCTCCGTAATCCTCTGAGGTGGAGGATGGCGATCTCCAATTGGTTGACGAATACCTCTCCGGAGAAGCGAGTTTTGAGAACTCGTTTTAGGATCCGAATTTGGATTCGGATCGTGATCATCTCTCGATCACGTCGTCTTCAACACGAGGCTAGTAACTCGTACGAAGAAGAAGCTCATGACTTAGCGAAGTCATCCCGAGGAGCTCGGCGTGGATACGGATAGAGACGATTCTTACGAGGATCGTTCCGGTTGATGCCGTTCCCGCTACACGTCATACGAAAGGTATAACGTAGATAAATTTCTTTTATTGAAAATTTTAATTTACGGTTATTTCTACACTTATTGTAATAGCATGCGTGTGTTGTGTGTGTTGTAATAAATATAGATATATTAATTTTAATTGCTTCCGCTGTGCTCATGTTTACGAAACATGATCGAACACACACACGCCGCGGTGCCGGAAACCCAACAGTGGTATCAGAGCCCAGGTTGTGTTTCGACATAATCGTAAAAATGGTTTTGCGATAGTCATAATGTATTTCTGGAAATTTTCTAAATTTTGGAAATTTAGAAGTATTTATGGAAATTTTTCAATTTTGGAAAGTCTAGAAGTATTTATGGAAATCTTCCACTTTTGGAAAGTTGTAAGTATTTATGGAAATTGATATTTTCCATAAATAAAATATTTGATTAGATTCTGGAAATTTGTTTCCTAATTTAATCATGATTTGATTTGGGAAATCAAATCTTAAAATATTTTATTTCCATAAGTAGTTTTAAAGATTTAGGAAATTGGTTTCCTAAATAGATTTTCCTTAATCAAATAATTCCATGAATAAAATATGTGATTAGATTTGGAAATTTGTTTCCTAATTTAATTATGATTTGATTTGGAGAATCAAATCTTAAACATATTTTATTTCCATAAATAGTTATGACATATAAGGAAATTATATACATGACATAATTGTATGCCATGTAATTGCATTAGATGCATAACATTATGCCATGCGTGTCGTGACATGTAGATGTATGCCATGTATGCCATGCCATGTAGATAATAGTTATTTGCATGCAAAGAGGATGAGACATAAAAACCCTAACTCAATATTAAAGCCTACACCTTCCATTAATATGGCTAGAACCAGAGTTCTGTTTCTTGTTTGGGTTGTTGGACTCACTCCAAGCCCGGCTCGAACCTGAACATGTTCAAATCATTGGGATAATTTACCTCTAATATGGTAAGAGTCAGAGGTCAATCGTTAGTTTGGGTTGTTGGACTCACTCCAAGCCTGGCTAATTGGTTGAATGCGCTCTAACCATATTAAAACTATTTCGCGATTAATGGGTCGGCTTTAACTTGGAGCATCGATTTGTTGGACTCACTCCAAGGTCGATGTGAAGAGAGGTGAAGTTGGGTGCTATGCATATGATGCATACTTGTTAATGTGTTAACAAACCAATGTATGTGTAAACATTCAATTAGTTGATAGCACATTGTGATAGTTACATATACATGATATGTAATCGGTATACTTGATACCCACCATCATAGCTAAGAATGGCTTGTTGGACTCACTCCAAGGTTGTTCTTATCTATGATGGATATCAGCCCATTCGGAGATGGACCTACGATCTCCCGAAGTGATTTTAAGGGTTTTTGAAATTCGAAAAATGAATGGGATTTATAAATGTATATTGATGCATTTTAAAAATCATTTTCTCATATATGCTCGTTTTGTATTTCTATGATTGATCATGATGTCTTTGAATTTGTGTTCCATTTTGGATTCAAATAAATTGACTGGGCCGAACTTCTTGGACTGGCTTAGAAACTTGAGAATTGTTCTCAAGGTGAAAAGCTTGTAAATGTCCTCGAAGCGCCTCTTCCCGCCCGTCCTAGTGACGATGCAACTTTGGACCAATTGTTGGCCTATCAGAAACATGTGAGTGATTCTGAACAAATGAGTTGCATCATGCTAGCCACGATGGAACCCAAGCTACGAAAGCAGCATGAGCATATGGATGCTCATATCGTAGTCCTTCATCTTTGTGAGTTGGTTGATGAGCAAGTGAGATTCGAAAGGTTCGAAGTCTCAAAGCTCCTCTTCACCTCTGAGATGCTAGGAGGTTCATCTGTGGTACTGCTCAATATGCTGAAGACTGTGGAGTCTTCTGAGAAGCATGAGCAGGGGACGGTACTGTTAGTTGATTCCTCGAAGAAAGGTTCTAAGAGGAAGTCAAAGGAACAGCAGAAGGGAAAGAAGAGAAGGGCTAAGAAGGTAGAACTAGCACAAAAGGAAACTTGCCATCATTATGGCAAGGAGAGCCATTTGCGAAGAAAGTACAAGATTTATCTTGAGTCCGTGAAGAAGGATAAGGCATCGGATGCCCCATCTTCTTCAGAAATCTTCTTTATTGATTGTCATTCTATTTCCTCAGACACTTGGGTATTCGATACTGGGTGTGGCTCACATATATGTAATGACATACATGGGCTAAGGAATAGAAGAAGACTCGTCAAGGGGAGAGTCAAATTTACGTGTTGGGAATGGAGCAACGGTTGCTGCACTCGCCATCGGAACGTATTTGTTGGAACTCCCTGTAGGACTTGTCTTAGAACTGGAAAATTGATTTTATGTTCCTTCATTGATAAAGAACATCATTTCTATTTCTTGTTTAAATAGAAATGGGTACCATTTGACTTTTAGTAACAATTGTTGTTACATAACTTTGAATGGAGTTCTTTATGGGACTGGAACTTTAAGCAATGGTGTTTATACGTTGGACGTATCCAGTGACATTTTCAATATCGAAGCGAGCAACACGCGTGCTCGAAAGGATAATCAAATAGACTCCTATATGTGGCATTGTCGTCTTGGCCATATAAGCAAGAAACGCATGTCCGAATTACACCGATGTGGAATTCTGGAATCGTTTGAATTGGATTCATACGATACATGCGAATCATGCTTAAAAGGCAAGATGACTAAGTTACCTTTTACTGGAAAAGGTGAACGAGTTGGAGAGTTACTAGGTCTAGTACATACTGATGTATGTGGACCTATGTCAACTCAAGCTTTAGGAGGCTATAGCTACTTCATTACCTTCACCGATGATCACTCACGGTTTGGGTATGTGTTCTTGATGAAACACAAGTCTGAAGCCTTTGAAAGGTTCAAAGAATTCAGAAATGAAGTAGAGAAACAACATGACAAAAGTATTAAAATACTTCAATCGGATCGAGGTGGTGAATACTTAAGTCAAGAGTTTCTTGATTATCTGAGAGACAATGGCATATTGTCTCAATGGACTCCGCCCTATACACCACAGCATAATGGTGTATCTGAGAGGCGTAATCGGACCTTGTTGGACATGGTCAGGTCAATGATGAATCATGCGACTCTTCCCAAGTCCTTTTGGGGTTATGCACTTCAGACAGCTGTTTACTTGTTAAACAGAATACCTACCAAGGTAGTCTCAACTACTCCATATGAGATATGGAATGGTAAGAAACCTCATATATCTTACATGAAGATATGGGGTTGTCCTGCTTATGTGAAGCGGACTGTATCAGACAAACTGGATGCAAAGTCTGATAAATGTCTATTTATTGGATACCCTAAGGAAACAAGGGGTTACCAATTCTATCATCCTGTGGAACAAAAGGTGTTTGTTTCAAGGCATGCTGTGTTTCTAGAGAAAGAGTTTCTCTTGCAAGAAAACAGTGGGAGTATCGTCGAGCTTGAGGAGGCTCGAGAGACTCAAATAGACAATAATGAGATACCTGGTGAAGCACAACAGCCGACAACTCATAGTGATGAGCAATCGGCTGGACCTATTGTAACACCACATCTTCGTAGATCTGGTAGAACACACAATATTCCTGAGAGATATGGATTTCTCGTAAGTGAATTGAACGACGTGTTACTCATTGATGATGAGGAGCCTACCAGTTATGAAGAACTGCTGACAAGTTCAGAAAGAGATAAGTGGCTTGGTGCCATGAAGTCGGAAATGGATTCCATGTACGAAAACCAAGTTTGGAACTTGGTTGACCCACCTGAAGGCATAAAGCCTATAGGGTGCAAGTGGGTTTTCAAGAAGAAAACCGACATGGATGGTAATGTGATTACCTATAAGGCTAGATTGGTGGCGAAAGGATATCGTCAAAAGCAAGGTGTTGATTATGACGAAACTTATTCGCCTGTAGCTATGCTTAAATCCATTCGGATGCTCCTGGCCATAGCGGCTCATTATGATTATGAGATATGGCAGATGGATGTGAAAATAGCTTTCCTTAATGGAAACCTGCTCGAGGACGTGTATATGATACAGCCTGAGGGTTTCACATCGGTTGATAAAACCAAGGTATGCAAATTGCGACGATCCATTTATGGATTGAAGCAAGCATCCAGGAGCTGGAATATCCGTTTTGATGAGATGATCAAAAAGTTTGATTTCTCACAAAATCCAGACGAACCTTGTGTGTACAAGAAGGTTAGTGGGAGTGCAGTCGTGTTCCTAGTATTGTATGTCGATGACATATTACTTATAGGAAACGATGTTTCAATCTTACAGTCAGTGAAGGTTTGGTTATCCAAGACATTCTCCATGAAAGACCTGGGAGAAGCAACCTACATCCTCGGGATTAAGATCTATAGAGATAGATCGAAACGGTTGCTTGGTCTTTCGCAGTCTACATATATAGACCGAGTGCTAAAGAGGTTTAGCATGTCGGAATCCAAGAAAGGTTTCTTACCCATCAGGCATGGGGTACACCTTTCGAAGTCTATGTGTCCGCACACAGAAGACGAGAGGATTTGCATGAGTAAGATTCCCTATGCATCCGCAATAGGATCTATCATGTATGCTATGTTATGTACGAGGCCCGATGTATCGTATGCTCTGAGTGTCACGAGCAGATACCAGTCTGATCCAGGAATGGATCATTGGGTGACTGTTAAGATGATCCTTAAGTACTTAAGAAGAACTAAGGATGCGTTCCTAATATATGGAGAAGGGTACATGGTGATACGTGGGTATAGGATGTCAGCTCCAGACAGACAAGGACGATTCCATGTCTTTGTCTGGGTATGTATTCACCTGGAATGGAGGCGCAATAAGTTGGAAAGGTTCCAAGCTTGACACTATAGCGGATTCTGCCACTAAGGCAGAATACATTGCAGCTTTGGAAGCAGCAAAGGAAGCGGTTTGGATCAAGAAGTTCATCTCTGAACTTGATGTGGTCTCATCAATGATCCAAACATGTGCTTCGCCGCTATCATCTTATCAGAGAGATCATCAGTAGGAACGAAATACAAATCGAGAAAATTCCCACTGAAAGGAACTTAGCGGATCCTTTGACTAAAGCATTACCTCAAAGTAAGTTTGATGGTCATGTTAGAGCTTATGGTATTGGATACCGTAGCGATTGGCATTAGGCCAAGTGGGAGTCTGTTAGTAATATATGAGAGATGTCCTAAGGCAATCGCCTTATGTATGAACCATTTATATGATAAATGAAGATTCACTATTTGAGTATACATGTTTTATGTATTTGATTGGATCTTAAACTCATTTATCAATGCCCACGATATGATTCTACATGAGAGAATTTGTGATTGGATCACAACTAGTGAGTATCTCTACATGTGTAATTGTGATGTATCGAATTATCCTAGTCGATGAATTGATGGATTTGGACACCATCAATTCACATCGAGACTAGCACGAGGTATACTCCTTGGTGTATCCAAGCGGTGATTCTCCCGGAGACATAGTGATGTCGGAGTTAATCGTGGATGCTAGTTATGGTAACTAGTTCATTGGAGTGACCAGTAAGACTTCATATGGTTCTCTGCATATATAGATATGTCAATGAAGTTCTTACTGTGGCTTAAGTGCGATGTTCCTTTGACTTGCGGTATTCAAGTCATCTTGATCATGGAGACTTATGCTTTGACATCTTAAGCAAACATTTCTAAGGAAATATGGACCCGGGATGAATGGGTATAAGTCGAAGTGATCGAAGGTGTTTGAATAGCCTATAAAGGATTCACCACTCCTTGCGAGGAGAAGTATACCCATGGCCTCTCATCGGATTGTTACTAAAGTCTTTGGCCAAAGCATTACATGTTTAGATTAAGGTACTCTTCGATACATGTGGAGTAACTAGAATCCGTAAGATGAGGAAATGATACTTGGGCTAGGTGTGACGTAGTCAGCCTAGTGGGGACTAACACAATAGACCATGTCCTGAACCAAGTGGGTATAAGATGAGTGAAGGGAATGGGGCACGATTTATTCGAGCTATTGAAGGGTTTCAGAAATAGTTCTGGATCAACCGTTGATCTTTTCGGTTAATTGGGGATCATGATGTACTACTAGGTGCCACTCATGATCGTTCTATAATTAATGGTTAATTATAGACGTCCAACATAAACCGAGAACCTATTTGGTCACACGCACAACGAGTGTAATCCAAAGGATTTAAAACGAGCTTGAGAATGAGATTCTCAGACCGAGAGAAACTATGTTTGGTTGGACCAAACATAAAGCGAGCATGAAATTGTTTTAGTCGCAATGGAAGCGTGGATGGGCCGTGTCTTATGAAGACATAATGGATGGACCAAAATGGTTTGGTTCTAATCCAATGGATGAGAATAAACCAAAGGGTTTGGTTTATATTAAACGAATGAACCAAAGGTTGGTTCGTTTTAACTTAAAATAAACCATCATGGTTTGGTTTATTTTAACTTATCTTAATGGAGCGGGTTAACGGGCCTAATGGTTATGATCCAATAACCATTAAGAGAATTAGTTCTCTATAAAAAAGGGTTTTAGGGTTTGTTAAGCCCTAATGAAGAGGCAACCCTAGTTTGGCCGCCCACCTCATCTCCCCTTTTGAGTTGGCGCCAACTTTTCTTGCCGCCCAGCCAATAGCTCCTCCAACCGGCATCCAGAAGGCTGCTTCCTTCCTCCTCGCCGGCGTCGAGCTGCTGCCGGAAGAGTTCCGGCGATCCTCCTTAGGTTTGGCATCAAGGTGAGCACTTGGCTTCCTTTGTTGGCCGGCGCCTATCTCCTCCACCAAGCTGTCCAGTTTTCTGGACAGCTTCTCCTCCTCTCGTCGGAGCGTCGTTTGGACGACGGTTAGTGCTCGGCAGAGGTAACTTATCTGGGATTTGATCTCCGGTAATCCTCTGAGGTGGAGGACGAAGGATTCGTCAATTGGTTGACGAATACCTCTCCGGAGAAGCGAGTTTTGAGAACTCGTTTTAGGATCCGAATTTGGATTCGGATCGTGATCATCTCTAGATCACGTCGTCTTCAACACGAGGCTAGTAACCCGTATGAAGATGAAGCTCGTGACTTAGCGAAGTCATCCCGAGGAGCTCGGCGTGGATACGGATAGAGACGATTCTTACGAGGATCATTCCGGTTGATGCCGTTCCCGCTACACGTCATACGAAAGGTATAACGTAGATAAATTTCTTTTATTGCAAATTTTAATTTACGGTTATGTCTACACTTGTTGTAATAGCATGCATGTGTTGTGTGTGTTGTAATAAATATAGATTTATTAATTTTAATTGCTTCCGCTGTGCTCATGTTTACGAAACATGATCAAACACACACACGCCGCGGTGCCGGAAACCCAACAGGAGCATCAGTTGACTGCCGAGGGATAGCAGTCAACTGATGACACTGTGCACAGGCACAGAATGGAGTCAAGCTCGCCATCACTCGACTGATGGATGATCAGTCGACTGATGGGTGCCATCAGTCGACTAATGTGTGATCCGTTGGAACTTAGCCAACGTGGATCTAGCCGTTGTGAGACAACGGCTACAGGACCAGTCGACTGATGGTCACGATCAGTCGACTGATGTGCGCGAGATCAGCTTGATGCAGGTTATAAATGGAGCTCAAGTGGGCGGATTTCGCCAAGACTTTTGTGAAGCTATTGGAGGGGAATTGCTGCTGCATTCCAGACCTTCATGAGCCATCTAAAGCAAGCTACAAGCAAAGGGTTCAAAGCAAGCATTGTAAAGTGTTCTTTACGTGTATTTCGTATTTGTCTTTGGATTGCTTGTATTTTATATATTACTTGTTTTAATAGCTTGTGAGAGGTTTCTCCACCTCCGACGTGTAGTCGATAAGGAGTGTTGTTAGTGTCGTGCGCATAACACAAGCTCGTTGAGCTCACCCCGTGGAGTAGGAACCATTCGATTCCGAACCACGTATATGCTTGTGTATTTATTGTGCTTGTATTGTTGTTATTTCTATTGTTATTCCGCTGCGTATATTAACGACAATTGTAGACAAGCACACGAGAACGAACGAATTACGACATCCAACGAATGAGGGCTATTCACCCCCCCTCTAGCCGGCCAATTGATCTACCAACAAGTGGTATCAGAGCCAAGGTCGCTCTTCAAGGACTAACCGCCGAGAGAGCACTATAAAATGGCCAGCATTATCCATCCACCGAAATTCGATGGAGATTTTGCCTGGTGGAGGAAACGGATGGAGGTATATCTTGAAACCGATTTTGATTCTATGTTAATTGTAGAAAATGGTTTTAAGATGCCTAGGGACAAAGAAAACAAGCCCATGGAAAAATCAAAATGGACCCAAGACCAAATCAAAGATTTCAAGACAAATCTCGAGGGAATAAAATTGATAAGTGATTTATTACCCAACACTATTTGGTCTAGATTGGGTAATTTTAGGGATGCAAAGAAATTATGGGAGAAGATAATGAAATTTCAAGAAAACTCCCAACCGGAACAAGTAGAGGAAAATGTCGTGGAAGAATTGACACCCACATTCGAAGATGTGGATGATTTGGTGGAGACCTCTGTAACACCCCAAAATTTTTCTCCAAAATTTTTGGTATAGAATTTTTTTTTTTATGTATAGTAGATTATATATGGGATCCTGGAAAATGATGATAAAAGAATAAAAAAAGGTAGAGAGGTGAGGTTTGAACCTTAAACCTCTTGGTGAGAGTTAACTCTTACCATGCATGTGATGACCAAGTGCTCAGCAGTAGCTTACTGTTGGAGAAAGAGGAGAAATTGTAGATGAGTGTGAGGAGGGTGAATGAAGAGGCATGAAAAGAGAAGAGGCACTTCTCTTCCTCCCTTTATAAATAGGAGTGAAAGTTCCATTTGGCCACTTCTTCTTCCCTCTTCTCTTCTTCTTCCTCACCGAAACATACCTTCTCCCTTTCCATTTTCCGAAATTCATCCAAGCAAGAAGAAGGCTAGGTTTGGCTTCCATTAGGTCATCTTCCAACTAAAAGCAAAGCGAAGGAGGTAAGATTCCCTCACCTGCAGTATATTTGTTCTTGTAGGACATGATACATGAAAGAAATATGATGCTTGATACCTTACAAGTTTTGGCCAACCAAGGTTGTTGGGCTAGGGTTGCATGAAAATGCTTCTAAGGAAATTATGATATGTTGTATGCTTCATGTAGAAATTTTAGGTGACAAAAATACAAGTCTTGGTGCCCTTACAAGTTTCGGCGAACCAAGGTTTTTGGGCTAGGGTTGCATGAAAATGCTTCTAAGGAAATTATGATATGTTGTATGCTTCACGTAGAAATTTTAGGTGACAAAAATACAAGTCTTGGTGCCCTTACAAGTTTCGGCCAACCAAGGTTTTTTGGCTAGGGTTGCATGAAAATGCTTCTAAGGAAATTATGATATGTTGTATGCTTCATGTAGGAATTTTAGATGACAAAAATCCAAGCTTTGTGCCCCTACATGTTTCGGCCAACTAGAGTTTTAGGGCTAGGGTTTCATGAAAACACCCCTTATGAAGTTATATTATGTTGTATGCCTTCATGTATGAACCTTATGTGACAAAAATAAAATTTTGGTGCCCCACAAGTTTCGGCCAACTAGGGTTTTAGGGCTAGCGTTGCATGAAAACACCCTTAGGAAATTATGATATGTTGTATGCCTTCATGTATAAATTCTATGTGACAAAAATGAACTTTTGTGCCCCTACAAGTTTCGGCCAACAATGGTTTTAGGGCTCGGGTTGCATGAAAACACCCCTTAGGAAATTATGATATGTTGTATGCCTTCATGTATAAATTCTATGTGACAAAAATAAACTTTTTGTGCCCCTAATGTTTTGGCCAACAATGGTTCTAGGGCTAGGGTTTGCATGAAAACACTCCTTAGGAAATTATGATATGAATTATGCCTATGTGATGAACGTGTTTATGATTTTAATATGTCATGAATTATGCCTATGTGATGAACATGTTTATGATTTTAATATGCCATGAAATATGCCTATGTGAGGAACATGTTTATGATTTTAATATGCCCCGAAATATGCCTATGTGATGAACATGTTTATGATTTTAATATGCCATGAAATATGCCTATGTGATGAATATGTTTATGATTTAATATGCCATGAAATATGCCTATGTGATGAACAAGTTGATGGTTTTTTTTAATATGCCATGAAATATGCTTATGTGATGAACATGATTATGCTTTAAGACCCCTTTAGGGTATTCTTAAGTTATGAATGCATATATGCTATGACATGTCTAAGAAGATGCTTCCCCTTTTTATGTTGAGATTAAGAGCTCTCCATATGATAAGATAAGATGGAGATGCTTCCCTTTTCAAGTAGAGATTAAGAGCTCTCCTTATGATAAGATAAGACGGAGATGCTTCCCTTTTTATGTTGGGGATTAAGAGCATTCTTTATGATATGATAAGAAAGAAAAGAATGAAAATTAAGTATTTTACTTTGTAAGAGGTTAAGTACCCGACCCGTTAGGTGGTCGTTAATCAAATCCAAGGGACATAAGAAGACGTAAGAGGTCTTGCCCTGGTAAGACGTAAGAGATCTTGCTCTAGTAGGTCTGGTGGCTAGCTACCCCAGCCTATTAGGGAATGCGCTTTATGTGGTACTTAGCCTGGGGCCCCCCCTTCATGTTATGATTATGTTGAAGTATCTATATGTATATGTTTTGAAAAGAAAGGACTTGTATGAAATTATGCATGCTTATGTTCAAGTTTAAGAGTGCTCATGATTATGTCCTTTATGCATGTTTAGGATTCATGAAATTATGAATGCTTATGTTCAAGTTTAAGAATGCTTATGATTATGTCCTTTATGCATGTTTAGGATTGATGATGTTATGAATGCTTATGTTTAATTTATGCCATGATTAGATTTAAATTATGTTTAGCATGCTTATGTAAATTTTATGTCATGCTTATGTTTCATTATGTAGGGATGTTGATGATTAGTGTGGTTATGAAATACTTATGCTATTTATGCTAGTATGCTCATGTTTTCTAATTGTTTGATGAAGTTTGTGGCTTTTGTGAGTAGGCAAGAATCTTACTAAGCTATATGCTTATAGTTTATGTTGTCCATATACTGCAGATAAAGGAAACATGAACTAGAAGAAGTAGTAAGAGGGGCTGAGTGTGTGTGATAGTGGCATGGTGGAAAAAGACCCTATGACTCTCTGCTTTTATTTATATGCTCTATGAACAACTTAAGACATTTGCTTCCGCTTTTATGAATTGTGATTTATTAGTACCATGTTGGATGTTGCTTAGTTATGTTACTGTTCAATTACTTATGAAAGTTTGATATGATAGGACTCATGAATGGATCATTATGTTATGCATGTTATAAAATAAGTTATGATATGTTAACGTGCTAATTATGATTATGATATGTGATGCACGTTATAAAGAAGATATGACATGTTAACATGCTAATTAGGTCTATGATATGTGATGCATGTTATAAAAGAGGATTATGTCATGTTAACATGCTTGATTAGGTAGATTGTGAAATGATCCATATATGTTATGTTAAAAAAAAAAAAAAAAGTAGCCCCGCCCTGAGAGCAGATAAGGGCGGGCGTTACAACCTCCACCTCTAGCATTGAGGGGGAGGAAAGGGTTTCTACTCCGGAGAAAGATCAAGATGAAGCTTCTACCTCCGGAAGAAGTGAAGAGGCCTCCACCACCTCCCTAGGTAACTCAAGTGTTGTAATTTTAAATAAAAAACACATAATATGCTTTGAGTGTAGGGAGAAAGGGCACTACAAGAGTAAATTCCCTAAATTGGCTAAGGAAAAGGCATCCACACCAAAAGTCAACCAAAAGTCAAAGGATGCCGGTGTTCCCAAAATTAAAAGCAAAGAGCACATTGTGTGCTTCAAATGCAATCAAAAGGGACACTACCGATGTCAATGCCCTAGGGGGAGGAAGAAAGGGCAAGAAGGTGCAACTCATGTAGGGCGAGCTCCTAAAGCTAACCCTAAGGTAAATTTAAATTATGCACCTTCAATTCCTAAAGCTAAAAAGCATGCAAAAAATTATTTTAGTTCTCTTGCAATTATAAATGAAAAGCATGCTAGTAAAAATAATAAAGTTTATTGTTTAGGTGTAAGGCATGTTAATTTAACTAAGGATAAACCTAGGACTCATAATTCTAGACCTATCTTACCTAAAGAGTCCATTAGGAGAATTGAGAACCACCTAGGTTTTAACCCCAAGAAATCTAGGCATATGCCTAGAAAGAGTCATTTCCAAAGAAAGAATGAAAATTCAAAATTGGGAAGATTAGAGGTGGAGAATCAAGCCTTGAGGTCAAGGCTAGACAAATTGGAGAAGACCCTAGCAATAATCAAAAATTCGGTTCAAGGGTCAAATACACAAAAGTCAAGGCCAAGGAAACAAGAACTATCTAAGGGCAAGAAGGGTTTGGGTCACAAACCTATGTCCTAGCATAATGTTCCATTTAATTATGGAACAACATCTAGGTCTATAAAAACCAAGGCTAATAGGGAAGCTATCCCTAAGTCTAGCCATGTTGTTTGCTTAGTGGCTAAGGACCTAAGGAAAACCAAGAAAGCCACTAAGAAGGTCAATGGAGGAGTCACCTCTAGAGTTGACCCAAGTAAGACCCATTTGACTAAGGCTTCGAAGCTTAAAAGGGTCATTAGGAAGGTATCTAGGGAAGTTATCCCTAGGGAATACCTTGTTAACCCAAGGAGCTCCAATAGATATTGGCTTCCTAAGAGCGTGATCAATTCACGCTAAATGGGTTAGGGTGTGTCAACCCTAAGTGGATGGGTAGTTAACCTAACCATAGTATAGTTGACACATTAGGGTGTGCCAATATGGTTTGATGTTTTTGGGTTAAGGCAAAATGAATTTAAGGTAGAAATGACAAATTGGACTTAACACTTAGGTATTTTATACCTTAGTATATTTTATTTGCCATGATTTGTTTGCCTTGCCATGTCATGACATCATTTATCATTTTTATTATAATTTTATGTTTGCTTATATGACATATCACAATGGATCATGTTTAGACTTATCTTTAGATGTCATGTATGCTTAGATTTCTTTCACATGCCATGACATCATGATTTTGGCATATGCTTTTATTTATATCATATCTATGCCATAATCATATCATGCATATAAATAAAATGAAATTAATGAATATGACATGGTTTGATGGGAATCAAATAATATTGCCTAAAAATATGCATGAGACCATTAAAAGAACAAAAACCCACATCTCACTAGATTAATTGCCTTGAATGTGTTTTACACATCTAGATATAAGTGAGATGTTTAAGGAAAAGAAATTAAAGGTTTTTGAAAACATTTTGAAAACATTTTAAAAAACCTTGGTGAAGCCTATCTTTTGATAGCTATCACCATTGAATGGGATGATACAAAGAGGGCTCTTTATTGAAGCTTTTATTAAATTTTAGACTTTGTATCAATCTCCTAATTTAATGGGTAAAATAATTTTCAGATATTTTTCACCCATAATGATTGTGATAAGTAATATACATACCAAATTTCAAGATTTATCAACTTATGTATATTTACTTATGAATTTCAGAAAGTCATTTCTGAAATTCAAAAAATAGCAAATGCAGTTATCAGTCGACTGCCAGGGAGACTAGTCGACTGATGAGGGTGTCAGTCGACTGGTTTCTGATGCAGTCGACTGACAATGTTGATTTTGGGTAAACCTTGTTGGTTAGGCCCATGTTCAGCTGTGTTTTGGTCCTCTAACCACTCCTAACCCTAGGATATGCTTGGGAGAGCATTAGAGAGGGTGGAAATCCATTGGACATGGATTAGGAGTTGGGTTGAGGGTGAGTATCAATTTTGAGGTGGATGAGAGTTCATTGTTGAACTTTGCCTTAATTATGATTTGGTTAATATTCCTATTGGCTTAGGGACTCTCCAAGGACATTGTTGGTGCAATGGTCAAGGGGGAGCAAGCCTCTAAGGAGAGTTATCCATCATGGGAAGATGGATATGTATTTCCTCATGGGAGGAAAATTGGGTTGCCTCTCTTTAAGTGATATGGGATCACTCGAAAGATTGTAGGCATGTGTTCCTCCAAGGGAGAGATTGTGAGATCTCATTGGGATATGAGACATTCATACCCTTGGGGAGGACCTTTTTAATGTAATGTCAAAAAGGGGGAGAAGTTACCAAGTTACCAATTAGGGTTCGTTGGAATTCTCATTGGGATATGAGAATTGTCAATATGGGAGAATTGGTAGACTTGAGATGGTAGTTTTGTCAATCATCAAAAAGGGGGAGATTGTTGGTGCAATTGGCCCAGGTTGACTCGAGTTTAACTCGATCAGTACCTTGATAGTATTTTGATGATAGACAAAACTCATGACATGGGATTGTCATGGGAAAGTCCAACATGGGGTTGGCATGGAAAATCCAAGCATGGAGCTTGGTGTGGAAGTCCAAGGGGGAAGCTTTGGCATGGGAAAGTCCAAAGCATTTCGAAGTCGTGCGCTTGGTGCTTGGCATGGAAAATCCAAAGCATTGCAAAGACGTGCGCTTGGTGCTTGGTGAGAAATGCATTGCGAAGTCGTGCGCTTGGTGCATTTGGGAAGTCTTGAGAACTTGGCAAGTTCACTAGGCTCGGGTCCTTGAGTCGGTGAAGGATGGCATTGCGAAGCAGTGCGCTTGGTGCATTCGAGGGACCGTCGAACGGGGAGGGAATGGAGTGAGCCCAAAGGGAAGCATACTTCTAGGGCATGAGACGCGAAGGATGGCGTTGCGAAGCCGTGCGCTTGGCGCATCCGAGGGATGTAGGCCGAGGGAAGAGAGCTTCGGTGGGGAACTCCATGAGGGATAAGGTGGACTTGGCCAAGTGGCTAAGACTGAGTGTCGGACACTCAAACAACTTGGTGTTTGAGGTTTTAGCCAACATCAGTCGACTGGCATAGGTGCCAGACGACTGCTCTAGGTCGTATGGGTTCGACCAGTGCTCGACTAAACCAAGTCTGGCTGATTAGTTGACTGTCGAGGAAGGGAAGTCGACTGTTGGGAGCATCAGTCGACTGATGACACTATGCACAGGCACAGAATGGAGTCGAGCTCGCCATCACTCGACTGATGGATGATCATTCGACTGATGGGTGTCATCAGTCGACTGATGTGTGATCCGTTGGAACTTAGCCAACGTGGATCTAGCCGTTGTGAGACAACGGCTACTGGACCAGTCGACTGATGGTCACAATCAGTCAACTGATATGCCGAGATAAGCTTGATGCAGGTTATAAATGGAGCTCAAGTGGGAGGATTTCGCCAAGACTTTTGTGAAGCTATTGGAGGGTAATTGCTGCTGCATTCCAGACCTTCAAGAGCCATCTAAAGCAAGCTACAAGCAAAGGGTTCAAAGCAAGCGTTATAAAGTGTTCTTTACGTGTATTTCATATTTGTCTTTGTATTGCTTGTATTTTATATATTACTTGTTGTAATAGCTTGTGAGAGGTTTCTCCACCTCCGACGTATAGTCGATAAGGAGTGTTGTTAGTGTCGTGCGCATAACACGAGCTCGTTGAGCTCACCCCGTGGAGTAAGAATCATTCGGTTACGAACCACGTATATGCTTGTGTATTGATTGTGCTTGTATTGTTGTTATTTCTATTGTTATTCCGCTGCGTATATTAACGACAATTGTAGACAAGCACACGAGAACGAATGAATTACGACATCCAACGAACGAGGGCTATTCACCCCCCCTCTAGCCAGCCAATTGATCTACGAACAGTTCTTTATGAGACTGGAACTTTAAGCAATGGTATTTATACGTTGGACGTATTCAGTGACATTTTCAATATCAAAGTGAGCAACAAGCATGCTTAAAAAGATAATCAATTAAACTCATACATGTGGCATTGTCGTCTTGGCCATGTGAGCAAGAAATGCATGTCCGAATTACACCGATGTGGAATTCTGGAATCGTTTGAATTAGATTCATATGATACATGCAAATCATGCTTAAAAAGGAAGATTACCAAGTTACCTTTTACTAGAAAAGGTGAACCAGTGGGTGAGTTGCTTGGTCTAATACATACTGATGTATGCAGACCTATGTCAACTCAAGCCCTATGAGGTTATAGCTACTTCATTACCTTCACCGATGATCACTCATAGTTTGGGTATGTGTTCTTGATGAAACACAAATCTGAAGCCTTTGAAAAGTTCAAAGAATTCAGAAATGAAGTAGAGAAACAACTTGGAAAGAGTATTAAAATACTTCGATCGGATTGAGGTTGTGAATACTTGAGTCAAGAGTTTTTAGATTATCTGAGGGACAATGGTATATTGTCTCAATGAACTCTGCCATATACACCATAGCTTAATGGTGTATCTGAGAGGCGAAACCGAACCTTGTTGGACATGGTCTGGTCAATGATAAATCAAGCAAATCTTCCTAAGTCCTTTTGGGGCTATGCACTTCAGATAGCTATTTACTTGTTAAATAGAGTCCCGACCAAGGTAATCTCTACTACTCCATATGAGATATGGGCTAGTAAGAAACCTCATTTATCTTACTTGAAGATATGGGATTGTCCTGCTTATGTGAAGCGAACTGTGTCAAACAAATTGGATGCTAAGTCTGATAAATGTATATTTATTGGATACCCTAATGAAACGAGGGGTTACCAATTCTATCATCCCTTGGAACAAAAGGTGTTTGTTTCAAGGAATGTTGTGTTTCTAGAGAAAGAGTTTCTTTTGTAAGAAAATAGTGGGAGTGTCGTTGAGCTTGAGTAGGCTCGAGAGACTCAAAGAGACATTGATGAGATACCTGGTTAAGCACCTCGATCGATGACTCATAGTGATGAGACATCGGCTGAACCTATTGTGATACCACATCTTCGTAGATTTGGTAGGACATGCAACATTCCTGAGAGATATGGATTTCTCGTAAGTTAATTGAACGACGTGTTACTCATTGACGATGAGGAGCCTACCAATTATGAGGAAGTTCTGAAAAGTTCAGAAAGGGACAAATGGCTTGAATCCATGAAGTCGGAAATGAATTCCATGTATGAAAATCAAGTTTGGAACTTGGTGGACCCACCTGAAGGCATTAAGCATATAGGGTGCAAGTGGGTTTTCAAGAAGAAAACCGACATTGATGGTAATGTGATTACCTATAACGCTAGATTGGTGGCGAAAGAGTATCGTAGAAAGCAAGGTGTTGATTATGATGAGACATATTCACCTATAGCTATGCTTAAATCCATTCGGATGCTCCTGGCCATAGCGGCTCATTATGATTATGAGATATGACAGATGGATGTGAAAACAACTTTCCTTAATGGAAACCTACTCGAGGATGTGTATATGATATAGCCTGAGGGTTTCACATCGGTTGATAAAACCAAGGTATGGAAATTGCGACGGTCTATATATGGACTGAAGCAAGCATCTAGGAGCTGGAATATCCATTTTGATGAGACAATCAAAAAGTTTGATTTCTCACAAAATCCGGACGAACCTTGTGTGTACAAGAAGGTTAATGGGAGTGCAGTTGTGTTCCTAGTATTGTATGTCGATGACATATCACTTATAATAAATGATGTTTCTGTCTTACAGTCAGTTAAAATTTAGTTGTCCAAGATGTTCTCCATGAAAGATCTAGGAGAAGCAACTTACATCCTCGGGATTAAGATCTATAGGGATAGATCGAATCGGTTGCTTGGTCTTTCGCAGTCTACATATATAAACCTAGTGCTAAAGAGGTTTAGCATGTCGGAATCCAAGAAAGGTTTCCTTCCCATCAGGCATGGGATACACCTTTTGGAGTCTATGTGTCCGCACATAGAAGACGAGAGGATTTACATGAGCAAGATTCTCTATACATCCGCAATACGATCTATCATGTATGCTATGTTATGTACGAGGCCCGATGTATCGTATGCTCTGAGTGTCATGAGAAGATACCAGTCTGATCCAGGAATGGATCATTGGGAGGCTGTTAAGACAATCCTTAAGTATTTAAGAAGAACTAAGGATGTGTTCCTAATATATGGAGAAGAGGACATGGTGATACGCGGGTATACGGATGCTAGCTTCTAAATAGACAAGGATGATTCTAGGTCTCAGTCTAGGTACGTGTTCACCTTGAATGGGGGCACAGTGAGTTGGAAAATTTCCAAACAAGACACTATAGCAGATTCTACCATAGAGGCAGAATACATTGCAGCTTCGAAAGAAGCAAAGGAAGTGGTTTGGATCAAGAAGTTCATTTAGGAACTTGGTGTGGTACCAGCCATTGTTGAAGCAATACTAGTTTACTGTGACAATAATGGAGCAATTGCACAGGTAAAATAGCCAAGGTCTCATCAACGATCCAAACATGTGATTCGTCGCTATCATCTGATCATAGAGATCATTAGTAGGAAGAAAATACAAATCGAGAAGATTCCCACTGAAAAGAACTTAGCGGATTTTTTAACTAAGGTCTTACCTCAAAGTAAGTTTGAGGGTCATGTTAGAGCTTATGGTATTGGATACCGTGGCGATTGGCATTAGGCCAAGTGGGAGTTTGTTAGTTATATATGAGAGATGTCCTAAGGCAATCACCTTATGTTTAAATCATTTATATGATAAATGAAGATTCACTATTTGAGTATACATGTTTTCATGTATTTGATTAGATCTTAAACTCATTTACAGAATGTCCATAATATGATTCACAGCATGAGAGAATTTGTAATTGGATCACAACTAGTGAGTATCTCTACATGTGTAATTGTGATGTATTGAAATTTGTAGGAGATCGATCGGTCGGCTAGAGGGGGGTGAATAGCCCTCTTTCGTTGGATGGTGGTATTTGCTCGTCTACAAAAGATTAGCGCAAGCGGAATATACAAATACAAATAGACAAAGCAAAAGATAAACAAACAATGCTAACACAAGGTCGTAACGTGGTTCACGGCTACGCCGCTAATCCACGATCCCCGATTCGTCCTCGGTGAATCACTCCGCCAAAACTAATCCACTAATGGTCTCTCCTTTACACCAAGCTAGGTGGAGGTAACCTTTACAATCAAGATCACTCTTCTTACAATAAGAATGAAGTAAAAGCAAGTAAGAAGAGTGGGAAGACGTTTATGGCACTTTGGGAGAAGATTAGAGTTGAAGCATTAGCCTCCAAAAGCTCCATACCCTTCCTCTTTATAGAGGAAGAGGGTTTCTTCCCATTGACACAGGATCAGTCGATTGATGCCCCGATCAGTCGACTGGTCCTGTAGCCGTTGCCCAATAACGACCACTTTCCACATTGAATTTCATCCAACGACAACATCATCACCGACCGATCTACATCACCGATCGATGGACCATCACCGAGCTCGCGAGCTCGACTCCCGATGTCGACAAAGAATGACTACTCCCATCATGATACGATGACCGCTTGGGCCAAATGCCCATGAGTCGGACACTAGTCGAACCCATTCGACTCAGAGCAGTCGACTGCCATTTTATGGCAGTCGACTGATGTCGGGAAAAATCATCCAACACTTAGCCAAATGGACAAGTTTCACCTAGGAGCTACTACCCCTTTCCCGGGTTACATTCGCTCACTCTCATCTCTCGGAGTCCCTCGCCTTCGAAGTTATCTTCGTCCGGCGACGTCCCTCGGATGCGCTAAGCGCACGGCTCTGCAGCGCCATCCTTCACGTCTCGCCCTGAAGTCTACTTCCTCAGGCTTCACTCTAAGCTCCTCGTCCGGCGTTCCCTCAGATGTTCCAAGCGCACGGCTTCCGCAAAGCTATCCTTCACCGACTCAAGGACCGAGTCATGAGTTGTGAAACTCGCCTAGGCTCCATGTGGGAATTACTAAGTCCTATAAGACTCCAACGCACATATCAAATCATAATAACAACATAACTTAAATCCTTTGTCACACACATCAAAACCATATCACGGCAAGAGATTGCCCTAACAATCTCCCCCTTTTTGATGTGTGGAAAATCGTTTAAGTTAGGTAAAACATTTGATAGAAATTTATAAGGTAAGAAAGCATGTAAACATAAACATGATATAGCAACATGCAACTCCCCCTTAATCTATGAAACTCCCCATACATATTTCTCCCCTTAAACATAATTATTTCTCCCCCTTTGACACCATCAAAAAGATCAATACTAAGTTAGAAACCCATGGCATCAAGTCTAATAGAAGGAAAATACCAAAAATTAGTTTAAAATCTGAATTCAGCCTTTACTATTCTGATTTTCAGGCCACCAGTCGACTGGTTCATACTACCAGTCGACTGGCACACAATTTTCAAGAATTTTTGATTTTCGGACCTAAATTCAGAAATGCATTAAAAATTCTAGAAAATTCAAAAAATCATGAAATTTGAGGAAGATATTTCTTGTAAGTATATCTATCAATGAAAAATAGATTTCATGAAAAATCATTGTATTTTTAGAGATTTTGCCAAAAATCCAAAAGCTTTAAAAACCACTAGGTTTTTTATCAGTCTAATATCAAGTTTACTACCTAGTTTTGCATCCAATTGTTTCAAAACATGAACTCATAGATTTTAAAGTAAGAAATTATTTTGAAACCATATGAAATATCCAACCATGATCTTTTGGTAATATGTCTATGAATTAAACATAAGCCTTCCCCATGATTGGTCTATTATTGCTATTTTGATACCTTAAATGACCATCTAAATGCCATAGGCATTAGTGGACATTTGTATCATCCTAACATCTCACTCATGCTAAGTTTTCAATCAAGGTAGCCTATTGTGAGTGTGAGATGTATCCTAAAGGTATTTGTATGTACTTAACCATTATTTTCATGCAATTCTATCAAGGTTAAGTATCATCCTATCAATCCTATCATAAAGACATATATGAACTAATTTCACATTATGATCATGAAACAAATATATTCATCAAATCGTTATCTTGCATTAGGTATTCCATAATGGTACTAAGCAAATATCACCTAAAGCATGATTTATATCCTTAAAGCCCATGACTACGTGCCAAAAATCAAGATCATAAATCACGATAGCAAACATACATAGCAATTTAATTAACTATCATGACTTAAACATTAATATCTATTTATAGGCACATTATCATCACCTAACACTATTTTAAAAATGTTGTCCCGCCATCCTAAGTCAACCAAAATATGATATAGGTCAAGTACATATGGTTGACTATCCTAGGGTTTTTCTAACCCTTAAGGATGGATTTTGGAACCCAATACAAATTCTTACCTATGGGGTTCACTAGAAATTCCTTAGGAATCCATTTTCTAGCTATTACCTTCTTCTTATCTTGTCCCCTAGCAATTAGGCATTTATAGGTCTTTTCATTTTTCTTTTCCTTATATCCTAGGCCTTTCTTGTTAAAACTTGCTCTTTGGCTCCCTATGATCATGTTCAAAGTGTTTGAGCCAATAGTGAATTTTTCTAGGGCTTTTGTCAAATAGTCTACCTTTTCCCTTAAAACCCTATTTTCTTCTATGCATCCATCATCAACATTGAAAGGCATATATTCATGTGAGCATTCATCATCATGACTAGAAAAAATATCATCATTTACATTTAAGCATGCTTTTTCTAGTTTATTTTCTAAATCATTAATTTGCTCAAGCATGCTTTTATTCTTTTTCTTTGCTCTAAATAAATCCTTAGTAAGACTAGAAATCATAGAAACTATTTTACTAGGTGAATGGTTAGTTACCATAGTTTCCATGTCCTCTTCTTCGGATGAGGAGGTAGAGGAGGCTCCCCCTTCACTTGAGCTCCCTTCATTTGAACTTGATCCTTCATTTTAGGAGGAGCAATCCAAGTCGTCAAATGCCATCAATGTTAAGTTGGTGACAAATGTGTTTTCTTCCTCAGATGATGATGATGAGGAGGAGGAAGGGTCATCCCATGTCTTTGCTTTGAATGCCTTGGCCTTCCCTTTTTCTTTGGCCTTCTTTTCTTCTTGCTCCCCATTTTCTTCTTCATTTCTTCTTTCTTCTTCCTTTCTTCTTTGCTCTTGTTTAGAAGAGGACAATTATCCCTTATATGTCTTTCCCCTTGGCAATTGTAGCAAATGACTTTCCCTCTTGGTCTTCTCCTCCTATCATTAGATTTATTAAATTGAAAACCTTTTAAAGCATGCCTTACCCTCCTTACCATATACGCTTCTTCCGTGCTATCCATGGAGGAGGAGGAGGATGCTTCATCATCGATGGAGGAGGGGATCTCTATCTTCTTCTTCCCCTTGTTTGCCAAAAATGATGGATTTGGACACCATCAATTCTGTCTAGACTAGCACGAGGTATACTCCTTGGTGTATCCAAGCAGTTGATTCTCACTGGCTGGAGACATTGTGATGTTCGGAGTTAATCGTGGATGCTAGTTATGGTAACTAGTTCATTGGAGTGACCAGCTGTAAGACTTCATATGGTTCTCTGCATATATGAATATGTCAATGAAGTTCTTACTGCAGCTAAGTGCGATGTTGATTTGACTTGCGGTATTCAAGTCATCTTGGTCATGAAGACTTATGCTTTGACATCTTAAGCAAGCATCTCTGAGGAGATGTGGACCCGGGATGATTGGGTATAAGTCGAAGTGACCGAAGGTGTTTGAATAGCCTATAAAGGATTCATCACTCCTTGCGAGGAGATGTATACCCATGGTCTCTCGTCGGATTGTTACAAAAGTCTTTGGCCAAAGCATTACATGTTTAGAGTAAGGTACTCTTGGATACATGTGCAGTAACTAGAATCCGTAGGACGAGGAAATGATACTTGGGCTAGGTGTGAAGTAGTCAATCTAGTGGGGACTAACACTATAGACCATGTCCTGAACCAAGTGGGTATAAGATGCATGAAGGTAACGGGGCATGATTCATTGTAGCTGCTGAAGTGTTTCAGAAATGGTTCTAGAATCAATCGTTGATTTTTCGATTAATTGAGGATCATGATGTACTACTAGGTGTCACTCATGATCGTTCTATAATTAATGGTTAATTATAGACAACCAACATAAATCGGGAACCTATTTGGTCACATGTACAATGAGCGTAATCTGAAGGGTTTAAAATGAGCTTGAGAATGAGATTCTCATATCGAGAGAAACTAGGTTCGATTGGACCAAACAAGGAGCGAGCATGAAATTGTTTCAGTCGCAATGGAAGTATGGATGGACCGAGTCTTATGAAGACATGATGGATGAACCAAATTGGTTTGGTTCTAATTCAATGGTGGAGAATAAATCAAAGGGGTTTGGTTTGTTTTAAATGAATGAACCAATGTTGGTTCGGTTCATTTTAACTTAAAATATACCAACATAGTTTGGTTTATTTTAACTTAAGTTATAGAAGCGGGTTAACAGGTTTTGGTTATGAACCAATAACCATTAGGAGAATATGTTCTCTATAAAAACATGTCTTAAGGGTTTTTCGTGGATAACTTGTGTGTTGGAAAACCTAGCCACCCTCTCCCTCTCTTCTCCTTGCTGCCGCCCAAGCAGTCCACGCCGCCAGCTTTTTTGCCGCCGTCCACCTTGCTTCCGGTGTCCAAGCTACTGCCAGTCATCCTCCGGCGACATCCCTTGGCTCTGGTGACCAAGGTGCAGCCGGCCTTCCTCCTTTGGGCCGGCGCAACTCCTCCACCAAGCTGTCCAGTTTTCTGGACAGCTTCTTTCCTTTCGTGTTGGAGCATCATTTGGACAACGTTTGGAGCTCTGACAGCGGCTACCTTGCCCAGGATTTGATCTCTGGTAATCCTCATAGGTGGAGGACGAAGGATTCGTCAATCGGTTGACGAATACCTTTCCGAAGAAGCGAGTTATGGGGACTCGTTTTTGAATCCGAATTTTGATTCGGACTGTGATATTCTCTCGATCACATCATCTTCGACACGAGGTTAGTGACTCCTACGAAGACGAGGCTTATGACTTTGTAAATCCAACCCAACGATACTCTACATGGATATCGATAGAGGCGATTCCAGCGAGAGTCGCTCCGGATGATGTCATTCCCGCTGCACGTGATACGTCAGGTATAACTAGAGTAATTTCCTTTATTGAAAAATTTGAAACTACATTTATGACTACACATGTTATACTATGCATGTGTGTGATGTGTGTGTTGTAATAAATTAGATTTATTGCTTTTTAATTCTTCTGCTATGCACATGTTTACAAAATATGTTTGAACACACGCTCGTTGCAGTGCCGTAAACCCAACATTAGGGTATGCCATTGACATTCCTCCGCCATATGACCGAGAAGATTTTCCAGCATGGAGGGTGAGGATGGAGAGTTTCTTGATGATGGATATAGAGATTCGGTTCATCATCATGGATGTATTTGAAACTCCCATGGACAAGAAGGGAGGACTCCTCAAAATCAAGAAATGCACCATGGAGCAATGCTGAAAATTTAAGACCGAGGTTAAGGTAACAAAATTTTTAGAAGATTTAATACCTAATGATGTCTTGTCTAGATTAAGAGAATTTAGGGACTCTAAGGAGTTGTAGAGCCAGTTGATTGATCTTTATGAGAGTCCCTCACCAGCCCAAAGAAGTAGAGGAGGAGTCCAAGGAGGAGTGCTCATCCTCTCAAGCTCAAGAATAAAGCACATTATCATCATCCCAAGAGCTTGAGGATTTCGAGGTTGAAAGGGAATCAACATCCGGGTCAGTAGAAGAGGTAGAAGAATTAGAGGAAGCCTCCACCTCTAGGATTGAGGGGAAGGAGAGACCTTCCACACTGGAGGAATATCAAGAAGAAGATTCTACATCTGGAAGAGATGAAGAGAAAGCTCACGATTCCTCTACCCCTATAGGTAACTCAAGTGCATTGGTTAAAAATGAAAACCATATAACTTGCTTTGAGTGTAGGGAACAAAGGCACTATAAGAGCAAGTGCTAAAAAAAGAGTCAAGAAAGCTTAACCGACACCAAAAGTTAATGAGAAGCCAAATGAAGTTGGTGGCCAAAGTCAAAAGAGAAAAGAGCATTTTATTTGCTTCAAATGCAATGAAAGAGGCCACTGTAGGAGCCAATGTCCAAAGAGAAGACAACCTAAGAAGGGCAAAGGAGGGAGCTCAAGTGTATGGGGAGCTAAGGCAAACCCTAAGGTATCATTTAATAATGCTCCTTATTTGCGTAATAATCAAAAGCATGCTAGAAATTTTATTGCTATTGTTAATCATGAAAAGCATTCTAGAAGTAATAAGTATTTTTGTTTAGGGGCTAAATCATATGAAATTAAATCTAAGGACAATTCTAGAAAAATTAGCTCTAAGACTACCACACCTAAGGATAGGAAGGTAGAAAACCTAGGCATTAACCATAAGAAGGGTAGACATATGCCTAGGAAGAAGAATAGTGTCCAAGGAATTAATGAAAAAAAATCAAAGATTGGGAAATTAGAAATGGAAAATCAATTCTTGAGGTTAAGGCTTGAGAAAATAGAGAAGACCCTTAGGAAGATGCAAAATTCAATTATGGGGTTTAATGAGCAAGGTTTAGGTGTTAGGAGGCAAGATCCATCTGAGGATAAGAAAGTGTTGAGGATCGATGACCACGCAAGAGGGGTTGAATAACGATTTCTTCACTTTGATGGATTGCGTTCATGTTCATCTACAAAAATTGTTATGCATAGCAGAAATAATAAATAATAAACTAAAAACAAAGACAAACACTCACACAAAACAAGCAATATAACATGGTTCGAAACCTAGGGTTCCTACTCTACGGGCGAGCTCTAGTGACGCACACCACCACTATCAAACTTCTCCTTCTCGGTGACACACCGGATGTGGAGAAACCTCTTACAATAGTTCATACAACAATAAGAGATAAATACTATTGGGAATACAATCAAAGTCCCACATTGGTAAGACAAGGAAAAGATTATGTACTTATAAGATGAAAGATATCTCCATTGGGTTGAGGCCTTTTGGGTAAAGCTTAAAAATAAAACCATGACGGGCTTAAGCTCAATGTGGACAATATCATGTCATTATGAAGATATGTGAATCTTATAGGAACTAACAATTGGTATCAGAGAGCCATGGTCCATGTCAAGCCATGAACCTCGACTGAAGGAAGTGGAGCTCCCATGTCCGGATCAAGAAAACCAGACACCAGGTAGGAAGTCCAGTTGGGTCGGGAGGACCGATCAACTGGCAGGAAGTTCAGTTGGGTCATAAGGGCTAGACAACTGGCAAGAAGTCCAACAGGGTCAGGAGGACCAGACAGTTAGTAGGAAGTCCTGGTGGGTTGAGGATCAGACATCAAGTAGAGGAAGTCCTTCGAGGACAGATAAGCTTGAGGGGGCTCAATGTGGTCCTTTATTTGAGGGGGGGGGGGGGGGAGGCATTGTTGGGAGTATGGGGAATACAATCAAAGTCCCACATTGGTAAGTCATGGAAAAGATCATATACTTATAAGATGAAAGATATCTCCATTGGGTTGAGGCCTTTTGGGTAAAGTCCAAAAATAAAACCATGAGGGCTTAGGCTTAAAGTGGATAATATCATGTCATTGTGGAGATATGTGAATCTTATAGGCACTAACAAATACAAGAAAATATAAATGAATTATAACAATAATATAAAGAATACTTTACAAGTGATTGCTTTGAATGCTTTGCTTATTTGTTGCTTGGATGAGCTTGAAGAACCCTGAAATGCACCATTACTTTGCCTCAAATCACTCTCCGTGCGACGTGGATTTCTACTTGGTAGTTGACTGTGTACAGTGTTGTTGTCCTACAATGGACTTAATTCACATTGGCATTCCAGCCAACGGATACACTAGGAGTCGACTGCTCTTACGAGTAGTCAACTGCTAACCTAGTAGTCAATAGACTAGTCGACTATGGGACATTTTGTGCCCGTGTTCGCAAACACCAAGCGACTGCCATTCATGGCAGTCGACTGCCAAAGCAAAGCTCCAGTAGTCGAGCCTCAACCGACTACACGATCAGTCGACTGGTCAAAATCCCAATCAACTACACTGAGTCAACTCGGCTCCCAAGTGTCAAACACTTGGTCAGTCGATTGATAAACCTCAACAATGAGGTTTAACCCCAAGTATGATGCCCTCGTACTTGATAAACACCCTTAGACTAGACCTAAGCCTTCAACCCACTTCCATCATTCACATGCCTCTCGGATTCCTTGAGTCCTTGACTCTTCATCCTTGCACTAGCCTTCAAATTCCTCCATCGGCTATGTCAAGCTAACCGGTGTTGGAATGTATACTGAAAAGTTTATCTTTTATATGAACATCTTCATTTTTGAAATAAAAATCACATGATCATTGTTTGCATATTTATGGTTATGCATATTTATCTGAAACGTTACATTGTAGATAACATGGTGTGTAGTATCACAGAGGAGATCATGTTATGAGTTCGTTGTAAAGTATACGTAAAGGCTCACAACCGAGATGGTTATGAACAAACCATTGGTATGGTTGTAGTGTGATTTGGTATTGGTTTGTCATGACCATAGAATTACACTAGTGCACTTTGTGTGTATTGAGTAGGACCGACTTAGAGGTGATTCAATTTATTACTGACTACATAATTGAATCTGACCTCAGATATTATGGTGTACATTCTCTTAATCCCGATATAATAACGGGCACATGTACTTAGTATTTATTTCTTTGATTTACCAATGGGCGAGATTTATAGATTAAATCGATAGGCTCGGTAAGTTGGGAAATGATATTATTTACATGTTGTGCCGTTGATTATAGGAGAAAACTATGTCCTATATATTAGGATGAAGATGTCCCCTTGAGAAGCTCATAAGGTTCATCATTTTTTTTTATGAAAGGTAAAAATATATCATCAAAGAAAAGCACAATCGTACAAAAGCCTAGGACACATGCTCATGTCATGTCTGACAAAGTGTCAGATCTGAGCTGTTTCCGAGGGGAGGGGGGGTGTACATGTGCTCTCATGGGTACCTCATCTCTCATATGTACTAGCTCTTGTTGGGTTTCCGGCACCGCGGCGTGTGTGTGTTCGATCATGTTTCGTAAACATGAGCACAGCGGAAGTAATTAAAAATAATAAATCTATATTTATTACAACACACACAACACACACATGCATATTACAACAAGTGTAGACATAACCGTAAATTAAAATTTGCAATAAAAAGAAATTAAACTACGTTATACCTTTCGTATGACGTGTAGCGGGAACGGCATCAACCGGAACGATCCTCGTAAGAATCTTCTCTATCCGTATCCACGCCGAGCTCCTCGGGATGACTTCGCCAAGCCACGAGCTTCGTCTTCGTACGGGTTACTAGCCTCGTGTTGAAGACGACGTGATCGAGAGATGATCACGATCCGAATCCAAATTCGGACCTAAAAACAAGTCCTCAAGACTCGCTTCTCCGGAGAGGTATTCGTCAACCGATTGACGAATCCTTCATCCTCCACCTCAGAGGATTACCGGAGATCAAATCCCCGGTATGTTAGCCGCTGTCGGATCACTAACCGTCGTCCAAACGACGCTCCGACGAGAGGAGAAGAAGCTGTCCAGAAAATTGGACAGCTTGGTGGAGGAGTAGGCGCCGGCCAAAACAAGGAGAGAAAAGGCTCACCTTGATGCCGAACCTATAGGAGATCACCGGAGGGTCGCCGGAGGTTCACCGGCTGGAGCTTGGACGCCGGCAAGGGTCTTGACGGCGCACAAAGTGGCGGCGGCAGCTTGTAGTTGGCGCCAAAATTCCTCCAAGGGGTGGGCGGCAACTTCAAGCTAGGGTTTTGATTGATTAGGGTTTAACAATCCCTTAAGCCCTCTTTTATAGAGAACTAATTCTCTTAATGGTTAATGGATCATATCCATAAAGCCCGTTAACCCGCTCCATTAGGATAAGTTAAAATAAACCAAACCATGATGGTTTATTTTATGTTAAAACGAACCGAACCAACCTTTGGTTCATTCGTTTAATATAAACCAAACCCTTTGGTTTATTCTCATCCATTGGATTAGAACCAAACCATTTTGGTCCATCCACTATGTCTTCATAAGACACTGCCCATCCACGCTTCCTTTGCGACTGAAACAATTTCATGCTCGCTTTATGTTTGGTCCAACCAAACATAGTTTCTCTCGGTCTGAGAATCCCATTCTCAAGCTCGTTTTAAATCCTTTGGATTACACTCGTTGTGCGTGTGACCAAATAGGTTCTCGGTTTATGTTGGTCGTCTATAATTAACCATTAATTATAGAACGATCATGAGTGGCACCTAGTAGTACATCATGATCTCCAATTAACCGAAAAGATCAACGGTTGATCCAGAACTATTTCTGAAACCCTTCAGTAGCTCGAATGAATCGTGCCCCATTCCATTCACTCATCTTATACCCACTTGGTTCAGGACATGGTCTATTGTGTCAGTCCCCACTAGGCTGACTACGTCACACCTAGCCCAAGTATCATTTCCTCGTCCTACGGATTCTAGTTACTCCACATGTATCGAAGAGTACTTTACTCTAAACATGTAATGCTTTGGCCAAAGACTTTAGTAACAATCCGACGAGAGGCCATGGGTATACATCTCCTCGCAAGGAGTGGTGAATCCTTTATAGGCTATTCAAACACCTTCGATCACTTCGACTTATACCCAATCATCCCGGGTCCATATCTCCTTAGAGATATTTGCTTAAGATGTCAAAGCATAAGTCTCCATGATCAAGATGACTTGAATACCGCAAGTCAAAGGAACATCGCACTTAAGCCACAGTAAGAACTTCATTGACATATCTATATATGCAGAGAACCATATGAAGTCTTACTACCGGTCACTCCAATGAACTAGTTACCATAACTAGCATCCACGATTAACTCCGACATCACTATGTCTCCAATGCTGAGAATCACCGCTTGATACACCAAGGAGTATACCTCGTGTTAGTCTCGATGTAACTGATGGTGTCCAAATCCATCAATTCATCGACTAGGATAATTCCGATACATCACAATTACACATGTAGAGATACTCACTAGTTGTGATCCAATCACAAATTCTCTCATGCCGTGAATCGTATCGTGGACATTCAGTAAATGAGTTTAAGATCCAATCAAATACATAAAACATGTATACTCAAATAGTGAATCTTCATTTATCATATAAATGGTTCATACATAAGGCGATTGCCTTAGGACATCTCTCATATAATACTAACAGACTCCCACTTGGCCTAATGCCAATCGCTACGGTATCCAATACCATAAGCTCTAACATGACCATCAAACTTACTTTGAGGTAATGCTTTAGTAAAAGGATCCGCTAAGTTCCTTTCAGTGGGAATTTTCTCGATTTGTATTTCGTTCCTACTGATGATCTCTCTGATAAGATGATAGCGGCGAAGCACATGTTTGGATCGCTGATGAGACCACATCAAGTTCAAAGATGAACTTCTTGATCCAAACCGCCTTTGCGCCTAAAGTCGCAATGTATTCTCGCTTAGTGGCGTAATCCGCTATAGTGTCAAGCTTGGAACCTTTCCAACTTATTGCGCCCATTCTAGGTGAATACATACCTAGATCGAGACATGGAATCATCCTGTCCGTCTCGATCCGCATCCGTGATACCCATGTATCACCATGTACCCTTCTCCATATATTAGGAACACATCCTTAGTTCTTCTTAAGTACTTAAGGATCGTCTTAACAGCCACCCAATGATCCATTCCTGGATCAGACTGGTATCTGCTCGTGACACTCAGAGCATACGATACATCGGGCCTCGTATATAACATAGCATACATGATAGATCCTATTGCGGATGCATAGGGAATCTTACTCATGCAAATCCTCGCCTTCTCTCGCGCGGACACATAGACTTCAAAGGTGTACCCTATGCCCGATGGGTAGGAAACCTTTCTTGGATTCCGACATGCTAAACCTCTTTAGCACTCGGCCTATATATGTAGATCGCGGAAGACCAAGCAAACCGCTTCGATCTATCTCTATAGATCTTAATCCCGAGGATGTAGGTTGCTTCTCCTGTGTCTTTCATGGAGAATGTCTTGGATAACCAAACCTTAATCGATCAGAAGATTGACACATCGTTTCCTATAAGTAATATGTCATTGACATACAATACTAGGAACACGACTGCACTCCCACTAACCTTCTTATACACAAAAGGTTCGTCTGGATTTTGTGAGAAATCAAACCTTTTGATTGTCTCATCAAAACGGATATTCCAGCTCCTAGATGCTTGCTTCAATCCATAAATGGATCGTCGCAATTTGCATACCTTGGTTTTATCAACCGATGTGAAACCCTCAGGCTGTATCATATACACGTCCTCGAGCAGGTTTCCATTAAGGAAAGCTGTTTTCACATCCATCTGCCATATCTCATAATCATAATGAGCCGCTATGGCCAGGAGCATCCGAATGGATTTAAGCATAGCTACAGGCTAATAGGTTTCGTCATAATCAACACCTTGTTTTTGACGATATCCTTTCGCCACCAATCTAGCCTTATAGGTAATCACATTACCATCCATGTCGGTTTTCTTCTTGAAAACCCACTTGCACCCTGTAGGCTTTATCACTTCAGGTGGGTCAACCAAGTTCCAAACTTGGTTTTCATACATGGAATCCATTTCCGACTTCATGGCACCAAGCCACTTATCCCTTTTTGAACTTGTTAGCACTTCTTCATAATTGGTAGGCTCCTCATCATCAATGAGTAACACGTCGTTCGATTCACTTATGAGAAATCCATATCTCTCAGGAATATTGCGTGTTCTACCAGATCTATGAAGATGTGGTGTTACAATAGGTCCAAATTGATTGCTCATCACTATGAGTTGTTGAGTCAGTTGTGCTTCACTGTATCTCATAAATGTCTATTTGAGTCACTCGAGCCTCCTCAAGCTCGACGACACTCCCACTCTTTGCTTGCAAGAGAAACTCTTTCTCTAGAAACACAGCATGCCTTGAAACAAACACCTTTTGTTCCACAGGATGATAGAATTGGTAACCCCTTGTTTCCTTAGGGTATCCAATAAATAGACATTTATCAGACTTAGCATCCAGTTTGTCTGATACAGTCCACTTCACATAAGCAGGACAACCCCATATCTTCAAGTAAGATACATGAGGTTTCTTACTATTCCATATCTCATATGGAGTAGTTGAGACTACCTTGGTAGGCATTCTGTTTAACAAGTAAACAGCTGTCTGAAGTGCATAGCCCCAAAAGGACTTGGGAAGAGTTGCATGATTCATCTTTGACCTAACCATGTCCAACAAGGTCCGGTTACGCCTCTCAGATACACCATTATGTTGTGGTGTATAGGGCGGAGTCCAATGAGACAATATACCATTGTCTCTTAGATAATCAAGAAACTCTTGACTTAAGTATTCACCACCTCGATCCGATCGAAGTATTTTAATACTCTTGTCATGTTGTTTCTCTACTTCATTTATGAATTCTTTGAACCTTTCAAAGGCTTCAGACTTGTGTTTCATCAAGAACACATACCCAAACCGTGAGTGATCATCGGTGAAGGTAATGAAGTAGCTATAGCCTCCTAATGCTTGAGTTGACATAGGTCCACATACATCGCATGTATTAGACCTAGTAACTCTCCCACTGCTCACCTTTTCCAAAGAAAGGTAACTTAGTCATCTTGCCTTTTAAGCATGATTCGCATGTATCGTATGAATCCAATTCAAACGATTCCAGAATTCCACATCGGTGTAATTCGGACATGCGTTTCTTGCTTATATGGCCAAGACGACAATGCCACATATAGGAGTCTATGTGATTATCCTTTCGAGCACTCTTGTTGCTCGCTTCGATATTGAAAATGTCACTGGATACGTCCAACATATAAACACCATTGCTTAAAGTTCCAGTCCCATAAAGAACTCCATTCAAAGTTATGTAACAACAATTGTTACTAAAAGTCAAATGGTACCCATTTCTATTTAAACAAGAAATAGAAATGATGTTCTTTATCAACGAAGGAACATAAAAGCAATTGTCCAGTTCTAAGACAAGTCCTACAGGGAGTTCCAACAAATACGTTCCGATGGCGAGTGCAGCAACCGTTGCTCCATTCCCAACACGTAAATTTGACTCTCCCCTTGACGAGTCTTCTTCTATTCCTTAGCCCATGTATGTCATTACATATATGTGAGCCACACCCAGATCAAATACCCAAGTGTCCGAGGAAATAGAATGACAATCAATAAAGAAGATTTCAAGAAGATGGGGCATCCGATGCCTTATCCTTCTTCACTGGACTCAAGATAAATCTTGCACTTTCTTCAAGAATGGCTCTCCTTGCCATAATGATGGCAAGTTTTTTTTGTGCTAGTTCTACCTTCTTAGCCCTTCTTTCTTTCCCTTCTTTCCTTCTTCCTTTGACTCTCTTAGAACCTTTCTTCGAGGAATCAATCAATCAAAGACTGGCCCCCTCGCCATGCTTCTCGTAAAGACTCCATAGCCTTCAAAGATATTGAGCAGTACCACATATGAACCTCCTAGCATCTCAGAGGTGAAGAGGAGCTTTGAGACTTCGAACCTTTTGAATCTCACTTGCTCATCAACCAACTCACAAAGATGAAGGACTACGATATGAGCATCCATATGCTCATGCTGCTTTCGTAGCTTGGGTTCCATCGTGGCTAGCATGATGCAACTCATTTGTTCAGAATCATTCACATGTTTCTGATAGGCCAACAATTGGTCCAGAGTTGCATCGTCACTAGGACGGGCGGGAAGAGGCGCTTCGAGGACATTTACAAGCTTTTCACTTTGAGAACAATTCTCAAGTTTCTAAGCCAGTCCAAGAAATTCGGCCCAGTCAATTTATTTGAATCCAAAATGGAACGCAAATTCAAACACACCATGATCAATATATTAACTTAGAAATACAAAACGAGCATATATAAGAAAGATGATTTTAAAAATGCATCAATATACATTTATAAATCCCATTCATTTTTTTGAATTTCAAAAAACCCCAAAATCACTTCGGGAGATTGTAGGTCCATCTCCGAATGGGCTGATATCCATCATAGTTATGAACAACCTTGGAGAGAGTCCAACAAGCCATTCATAACTACGACGGTAGGTATCATCTATACCGATTGAATATCCCGTATATGCAACTATCACAATGTGCTATCAACTAATTGAATGTTCACACATACATCAGGTTGTTAACACATTAACAAGTATGCATCATATGCATAGCACCCAACTTCACCTCCCTTTACATCGACTCGAGAGAGTCCAACAAGCCGATGTCTGTGTTAAAGCCAACCCATTAATCAAAGACATAGTTTTAATATGGTTAGAGCGCATTCAACCAATTAGCCCAGCTTGAGAGAGTCCAACAACCAAAGCTAACGATTGACCTCTCGACTCTTACCATATTAGTATTAAACTATTCCATGGTTCAACATATTCGGTTCGAGGCTCGAGAGAGTCCAACAACCCAAACAAGAAATGTAACTCGTTCTAACCATATTAATGGAAGGTGTAGGCTTTAATATTGATTAAGGGTTTTATGTCTCATCCTCTTTGCATGCAAATAACTATTATCTACATGGCATGGCATACATGACATACATCTACATGTCACGACACATGGCATAATGTTATGCATCTAATGCAATTACATGGCATACAATTATGTCATGTATATAATTTCCTATATATCATAACTATTTATGGAAATAAAATATGTTTAAGATTTGATTCTCCAAATCAAATCATAATTAATTAGAAACAAATTTCCAAATCTAATCACATATTTTATTCATGGAATTATTTGATTAAGGAAAATCTATTTAGGAAACCAATTTCCTAAATCATTAAAACTACTTATGGAAATAAAATATTTTAAGATTTGATTTCCCAAATCAAATCATGATTAAATTAGGAAACAAATTTCAGAATCTAATCAAATATTTTATTTATGAAAATATCAATTTCCATAAATACTTCCAACTTTCCAAAAGTGGAAGATTTCCATAAATACTTCTAGACTTTCCAAAATTGAAAAATTTCCATAAATACTTCTAAATTTCCAAAATTAGAAAATTTCAGAAATACATTATGACTATCATAAAACCAATTTTACGATTATGTGAAACACAACTGAGCTCGATACCACTTGTTGGGTTTTTGGCATGGCGTGTGTGTTCGATCATGTTTCGTAAACATGAGCACAGTGAAGCAATTAAAAATAATAAATCTATATTTATTACAACACACACAACACCGCATGCATATTACAACAAGTGTAGACATAACCGTAAATTAAAATTTGCAATAAAAGGAAATTTATCTACGTTATACCTTTCGTATGACGTGTAGCGGGAACGGCATCAACCGGAACGATCCTCGTAAGAATCGTCTCCCTCCGTATCCACGCCGAGCTCCTCGGGATGACTTCGCTAAGTCACGAGCTTCGTCTTCGTACGGGTTACTAGCCTCGTGTTGAAGACGACGTGATCGAGAGATGATCACGATCCGAATCCAAATTCGGATCCTAAAACAAGTCCTCAAGACTTCGCTTCTCCGAGAGGTATTCGTCAACCGATTGGCGAATCCTTCGTCCTCCACCTCAGAGGATTACCGAGATCAAATCCCGGTTATGTTAGCTGTCGGATCACTAACCGTCGTCCAAGCGGCGCTCCGGAGAAGAAGCTGTCAGAAAACTGGACAGCTTGGTGGAGGAATAGGCGCCGGCCAAAACAAGGAGAGAAAGGCTCACCTTGATGCCGAACCTATAGGAGATCACCGGAGGGTCGGAGGTTCACCGGCTGGAGCTTGGGCCGGCAAGGGTCTTGCAGGGTTGCAGGCGGCTTGGTATTAGGGCTTAACAATCCCTTAAGCCCTCTTTTATAGAGAACTAATTCTCTTAATGGTTAATGGATCATATCCATAAAGCCCGTTAACCCGCTCCATTAGGATAAGTTAAAATAAACCAAACCATGATGGTTTATTTTAAGTTAAAACGAACCGAACCAACCTTTGGTTCATTCGTTTAATATAAACCAAACCCTTTGGTTTATTCTCATCCATTGGATTAGAACCAAACCATTTTGGTCCATCCATTATGTCTTCATAAGACACGGCCCATCCACGCTTCCATTGCGACTGAAATAATTTCATGCTCGCTTTATGTTTGGTCCAACCAAACATAGTTTCTCTCGGTCTGAGAATCCCATTCTCAAGCTCGTTTTAAATCCTTTGGATTACACTCGTTGTGCGTGTGACCAAATAGGTTCTCGGTTTATGTTGGCCGTCTATAATTAACCATTAATTATAGAGCGATCATGAGTGGCACCTAGTAGTACATCATGATCCCCAATTAACCGAAAAGATCAGCGGTTGATCGAACTATTTACGAAACCCTTGATGCTCGAATGAATCGTGCCCCATTCCCTTCACTCATCTTATACCCACTTGGTTGGGACATGGTCTATTGTGTATCCCCACTAGGTGACTCGTCACACCTAGCCCAAGTATCATTTCCTCGTCCTCACAGTTCTAGTTACTCCACATGTATCGAAGAGTACCTTACTCTAAACATGTAATGCTTTGGCCAAAGACTTTAGTAACAATCCGAGAGGCCATGGGTATACATCTCCTGCATAGTGGTGAATCCTTTATAGGCTATTCAAACACCTTCGATCACTTGACTTATACCCAATCATCCCGGGTCCACATCTCCTCGGAGATGTTTGCTTAAGATGTCAAAGCATAAGTCTCCATGATCAAGATGACTTGAATACCGCAAGTCAAAGGAACATCGCACTTAAGCCACGGTAAGAACTTCATTGACATATCTATATATGCAGAGAACCATATGAAGTCTTACGGCTGGTCACTCCAATGAACTAGTTACCATAACTAGCATCCACGATCAACTCGGACATCACTATGTCTCCGGCCGGTGAGAATCGGTTTGCTTGGATACACCAAGGGTATACCTCGTGCTAGTCTCGGCGAATTGATGGTGTCCAAATCCATCAATTCATCGACTAGGGATAATTAGATACATCACAATTACACATGTAGAGATACTCACTAGTTGTGATCCAATCACAAATTCTCTCATCTTTGTGAATCGTATCGTGGACATTCAGTAAATGAGTTTAAGATCCAATCAAATACATGAAACATGTATACTCAAATAGTGAATCTTCATTTATCATATAAATGGTTCATACATAAGGCGATTGCCTTAGGACATCTCTCATATAATACTAACAGCTCTCTCATGAGTACATCTAACCATACATCAAACCATCCATGTCCTGCTCCTGTGCGTAGCATAGGTGCATTTACCGTGCTACCCTATCCCGCCCACGGGTATTATCCTCTTGCATCCGCCTCTCCATGTGTACCTCCTCTCATAAGGTTCATCATGTAAACCCTGTAGGTGGACTTGGTCCGGCATGATGATAAGGTTGAGTGGTACTACTCATGGAGTTAGATATTGATTAATTAATTATCAGTAAATTAATTAATTGATGGACATTCGAGATCTTAAACACGGGGAGATATTTGTACAATTAATATATGGAGCCCATATTTATTTATGGGGTTGGTGAGGTAGATCAATGATAATCCTCTAGTGGAATGGATAATCATTAATGGATTGGACTTTATGTGGGCTTGATCCATTGGGTGGCCAAGATCCAACTCCTCCTCATGGTCCCTATTGTAGCCTATTAAAACCCTCATGAAGTCTAGATCCTATGGTGGAAAATGGAACTCTAGATCTGACGGTGGAGATTAAATCTCTAGATCCGACGGTTGAGATTAAATCTCTAGATCCGATGGTTGAGATTAAATATCTAGATCTGACGGTGGAGATTAAAACGAGGCTTAAGCCTAACTCTATAAAAGGAGGACTAGGGCATGGGCGGTAACTAATGGTTTTGGATGCTAGGGTAAGGGTTTGGCTTGGGCGGCAAGGAGGAGAAGTCGTGTTGGCGTTTTGTATCCTTGGCCGGTGGCACAAGAGGGTTTAAGGTTTGTTTTCCTTTGTTTCTCCCTCTTGGCTAGCACACCACCATCCTCTCCTAGGGCCGGCGGTGCCACCCTCTCCTCCTCTCCTTTAGCCGGCGGCAAGATATCCATCTTGGCCGGCAATTCCATCTCCCTCTCCTTGGTGGCCGGCGGCAACAACAAAGAGGAGAAGGTGGCTTGATCTTTCTCCAAAGGGATTGTGTCCGGAACTAGATAGGAGAAGAAGGGAGCTTATTTTCTTCCTTTTATTCGGACCGAGCTAGGAAAAAAAGATCGTGATCTAGGAGGCTTCAACTCTTGGAGGATCGTTGCCCACACAACGTCCAAGAGGAGGATAGGACGTACAATAGAAGATCAAGAGGTAAACAAGAGGTATAATTCTTGTTTTGGTTTCCTTTTATTTCTTTATATGATATATGTAATTGCATGTGGCTAATTTACTTAGACCCCGAAGACAAACACAAAAACCGGTGATCCGTACATCGTCTATTCCGTGGCTAATCAAAGAAAAGAGGTTGGTTGCTTGAACAATAAGTTTGTTCAAGTGACCACTCTAATCGAATATCACAACGATGAAACAGTTGCTTGGGCAATCCCTCTTCGTCAAGGATTAATTTTTTTAATCCAGGGACGTAGATGAGATCACAATGCACAAGCGATCGAGTTGAAGTGGGAAGCGAAGCTTCGACCCTTCAAGTGGTATCAGAGCTTCGGTTCCAAAACCTTCAACTGGTATTAGATCCACGGTTTCTAGTTTTGTGTTTTTTGAATTCGGTTAATTTTATGCGCTTATCATATATTGTATGTGCTGGATGATAGTAAGATGTGCGTAGGCTATCTTTTTGGTTGCAGGCATAAGATCCGACTATTTTGGCCATATATGTGTGTATGTGATTGCATGTGTGTAATATTATTTGAATTGTTGGGGTTGACGAAGCTAATATTTAATTTTTGTAATTAAGTACGGTATTGTTTAACCACTCTTTTTATTTCAGTTTACTTTCGATCTCGATTTCATGTACACTCTTTCGTGGAGTATAGGATCGATAGATATAAATTAAAATAGTTATTCTCGGCTCAGATCTCCGGATGGCTTGTACATGGCGTAGGGAGGAGCGGACGAGATGGCGATGCGACTGGAAGCATATTGGAGAACAAAAGTCATAATAGTTAGAAAATATTTTTTTCATATTTATTGCTTTTTGTTTGATATGCATGTGGTGTGCTAGGAAAATTCCTCAATTTTAAATTACTAAGTGGGAGAGAGATATTTTTTTAAAAATTCTCATGCCCTCCATTACGATTTGACATGTGATGCAAACAAACTTTCGCATCGGCTTTGAGTGCCTTCCTCCCCATCGGATGAGTTTGTTTTGTGGATCATAGGGTCGAATATGGTTATAATAAATTATTTAGGAGCGTGTGTACTTCCCTATCGGAAGGCACATAACCCGAAATAATTGCCTTGGTACCGAGTAATGTTGAACACTTAGATGCAAATAGGATTATCCTCCCCATCAGAGTCACTGCTTTTATTTGTAGGGTAGAAGAAGAACCAACTATTAATTTTATTTATCAAAAAGTTAGGTTGACAAGATAGTAAAATTAATGGGTAAAACCTCCTCTTACAAATACAGAATTCGTATACGTCCACACGATCGTGGCATAGGATATTCTCAGTGTTTTGAGGTGTTGGTTGATTTTAAAATTTTATTGTTTGAGGAAATAATAAATTTTTGAAATCTAATGTTTTGATCTATGTGATTCTTAGGTTTTTTAAAAATGACTTTCAACCCGCTTGTTGTGATACTGAAAGAAAATAAACTTACTGGACCCAATTCGTAAACTTGGGAGAAGTGGGGCACATCCTTGGGATCAAGGTTATAAGGGATCGCAGAAAAAGGATGTTGTGCTTATCTCAAGCTTCATATATAGACATCATTTTGGCTCGTTTTAGCATGCAAAACTCCAAGAAAGGTTTTCTACCTTTTAGCCATGGAGTACCTTTATCTAAAGAGATGTGTCCTAGAACATCAAAGGAGATAGAGGAGATGAAGGCGGTTCCTTATGCTTCGACAATAGAAAGCCTCATGTATGATATGTTATGTACGAGACCGGATATCTTCTTTGTCGTGGGCATGGTTAGCAGATATCAGAGTAATCCTGGACAGGGACATTGGACTGTGGTACTCCCTGTGGGTTACACAGATTCCGACTTCTAATCAGATAGGGATAATAGTAAGTCTACCTCAGGTTTTGTGTTTACTTTGGGAGGTGGAGCAATTGTATGGAGGATGTCAAGCAGAAATGCGTGGCGGACTCCACCATGGAAGTTGAGTATGTATGCAATGCTATGTACGAGACCAGATATCAGTTTTGTCGTGGGCATGGTCAGCAGATATCTGAGTAATCCAGGACAGGGACATTGGACTGCGGTAAAGCATATATTGAAGTACCTAAGAAGGACTATGGATTATATGCTAGTTTATCAGGCAGACCAAATACTCCCTATGGGTTACACGTATTTTGACTTCTAATCAGATAGGGATAACAGTAAGTCTACCTCAGGTTTTGTGTTTACTTTGGGAGGTGGAGCCATTGTATGGAGGATGTCAAGCAGAAATGCGTGGTGGACTCCACCATGGAAGTTGAGTATGTGGCAGCCAAAGAAGCTGTATGGCTTAGGAACTTCTTGATGGACTTGGATGTGATTGCTGGTTTGTCCAGAACTATCACAATTTATTGTGATAGCAGTGGTGCAGTTGCAAACTCGAAGGAACCACGAGCCCATAAGGCAAGTAAACACATAGAGCGCAAGTACCACCTGATACGAGAAATCGTAAAGCGATGAGAAGTTGTTGTGGCAAAGATTACAACAGAAGATAACCTGGCAGATCCTTTCACTAAGGACCTTCCAACGAGAGCTTTTGATAGGCATGTGGAGGGAATGAGAATCAAATGTATGGCAGTGTGAGGACAGCATAGTCTTTTAGTATAAGTGGGAGATTGTTGGGATGTATACTGAAAAGTCTATCTTTTGTATTAACATCTTTATTTTTAAAATAAGAATCACATGATCATTGTTTGCATATTTATGGTTATGCATATTTGTCTGATACGTTACATTGTAGATAACAGGGTGTGTAGTGTCACACAGGAGATCATGTTATCAGTTTCTTGTAAAGTATAAGTAAAGGCTCACAACCGAGATGGTTTTGGACAAACCATTGGTATGGTTGTAATGTGATTTTGTATTAGTTTGTCTTGACCATAGAATTACACTAGTGCACTTTGTGTGTATTGAGTAGGACCGACTTAGAGGTGATTCAATTTATTGCTCACTACATAATTGAATCGTATCTCGAATATTATGGTGTACATGCTCTTAATCCCGATATAATAACGGGAACATGTACTTAATATTTATTTCTTTGATTTACCAATGGGCGAGATTTATAGATTAAATCGATAGGTTCGGCAAGTTAGAAAATGATATTATTTACATGGCATATCGTTGATTATAGGAGGAAACTGTGTCCTATATATTAGGATGATGATGTGCCCTTGTGGAGCTCATAAGGTTCGTCATGTAAACCCTGCAGGTGGACTTGGTCCGGCATGATTATAAGGTTGAGTGGTAATACTCATGGAGTTAGATTTTGATTAATTAATTGTCAGTAAATTAATTAATTGACGGACATTCGAGATCTTAAACACGGGGAGATATTTATACAATTAATATATGAAACCCATATTTATTTATGGGATTGGTGAGGTAGATCAATGATAATCCTTTAGTGGAATGGATAATCATTAATGGATCAGACTTTATGTGGGCTTAATCCATTGGGTGGCAGAGATCCAACTCCTCCTCATGGTCCCTATTGTAGCCTATTAAAACTCTCATGAAGCCTAGATCCGATGGTGGAAAATTGAACTCTAGATCCGACGATGGAGATTAAATCTCTAGATCCGACGGTTGATATTAAATCTCTAGATCCGACGATTGAGATTAAATCTCTAGATCCGATGGTGGAGATTAAAAGGAGTCTTAAGCCTAACTCTATAAAAGGAGGACTAGGGCTTGGGCAGCAACTAATGGTTTTGGATACTAGGGTTAGGGTTTGTCTTGGGCGACAAGGAGGAGAAGTCGTGTTAGGGTTTTGTATCCTTGGCCGGCAGTAAAATAGGGTTTAAGGTTTGTTTTCATTGGTTTCTCCCTCTTGGCTAGCACACCACCAACTTCTCCTAGGGTCGGCGGTGCCACCCTCTCCTCCTCTCCTTTGGTCGGCGGCAAGATATCCATCTTGGCCAGCAATTCCATCTCCCTCTCCTTGGTGGCCGGCGGCAACAACAAAGAGGAGAAGGTGGCTTGATCTTTCTTCAAAGGGATTGTGTCCGGAACTAGATAGGAGAAGAAGGGAGCTTATTTTCTTTCTTTTGTTCTGAGCGAGCACGGAAAGGAAGATCTGAAGGTAGGAAACTTCGCTTCCCACTTTAACTCGGTTGCTTGTTCATGATGATCCCTTCTACGTCCCCGGATAAAAAAAATTTATCCTTGACAAGAGGGTTTACCCAAGCAATCGTTTCATCCTCATGCTATTCGATTAGATTAGTCACTTGAACAAACTTATTGTTCAAGGAACCAACCTCTATTCTACGAATAGCTGCGGAATAGACGATGTACGGATCGCTGGCTTTTGTGTTTATGTTCGGGGTCCAAGTTATATTAGCCAAAAAACAGAATATATCATGCATATATAATTGAAAACAATTATAAACATGTTACATAAGAAAATAGACAAGTGTTATACCTCTCGATCTTCTATCGTATGTCCTTCCTCCTTTCGGACGTCGTGTGGGCGACGATCTACAAAAAGTCGAAGCTCCTAGATCACCAATCTTTCTTCCTTGCTTGCTCCGAACAAGAGGAAGAATAAGAAACAAAGCACTTCTCCTTCTTTCAACCAACCACCAAGCTCCAAGCTTGGTGCTTGCCGCCGACCAAGAAGGAGAAGAAGAAGAAGATGGAAACTGGCCAAGACTCCAAGGGAAGACCATAAGTCTTGTATCCACCGGCCAAGGAGAGGAGATGGGCTAGGTTTGGACGCCGACCAAGGGAGGGAAGGCTGGTATGGGCGCCGGCCAACAAGGGAGAAGAAGAAGAAAAGGAAAACCTTTCCTTATTGGTTGCTGCCAACACCCAAACCCTAATCCTCAAGCTTGCCGCCCACCTTAACCCTAATCCTATCTCTAATGGGATTCCCCCTTGCCGCCCACCCCCTCCTCTCCTTTTATAGAGTTAAGGATAAGCCTTGTTTTAATCTCCACAATTGGTTATAGGGATTTAATCTCAACCGTCGAATCTAGAGATTTAATCTCAACCGTCGGATCTAGAGATTTAATCTCTACCTTAGGATATAGAGTTTTGTTTTCAACGATTGGATCTAGGCTTCATGAAGTATTAATAGGCTATAATAGGGACCATGAGGAGGAGTTGGATCTTGGCCACCCAATGGATCAAGCCCACATAAAGTCCGATCCATTAATGATAATCCAATCCACTAAAGGATTATTATTGATCTACCTCACCAACCCCCATAAGTTAATATGGGCTCCATATATTATATGTACATTTTCTCCCCGTGTTTAAGATCTCGAATGTCCATCGATTAATTAATTTACTGACCAATAATTAATCAACATCTAACTCCATGAGTAGTACCACTCAACCTTATCATCATGTCGGACCAAGTCCACCTGCAGGGTTTACATGATGAACCTTATGAGCTCCTCAAGGGGACATCATCATCCTAATATATAGGACATGGTTTCCTCCTATAATCAACGACACACCATATAAATAATATCATTTTCCAATTTATCGAGCCTATCGATTTAATCTATAAATCTTGCCCATTCATAAATGAAAGAAATGAATATTATGTATATGTGCCCGTTATTATATCGGGATTAAGAGGATGTACAATATAATATCTGAGGTTCGATTCGATTATGTAGTCAGCAATAAATCGAATCACCTCTAAGTCGGTCTTGCTCAATACACACAAAGTGTACTAGTGTGATTCTATGGTCAAGACAAACCAATACCAAATCACACTACAACCATACCAATGGTTTGTCCAAAGTCATCTCGGTTGTGAGCTTATACTTATACTTTACAAGGGACCGATAACATGATCTCCCATGTGACACCACACACCATGTTATCTACAATGTAATGTAATAGACAATATGCATAACGATAAATATGCAAACAATGATCATGTGATTCTTATTTCAAAATAAATATGTTCATACAAAAGATAGACTTTTCAATATACATCCCAACAATCTCCCACTTATACTAAAAGACTATGCTCTCCTCAAACTGTCATACATCTGATCCCCATTCCCTCCACTTGCCTATCAAAAGCTCTCGCTAGAAGGGCCTTAGTGAAAGGATCTGCCAGGTTATCCTCCGATGTAATCTTGGCCACAACAACTTCTCCTCTCTTTATGATTTCTCGTATCAGGTGTTACTTGCGCTCTATGTGTTTATTTGCCTTACGGGCTCGTGGTTCCTTCGAGTTTGCAACTACACCACTATTATCACAATAAATTGTGATAGTTCTGGGCAAACAAGGAATCACATCCAAGTCCATCAGAAAGTTCCTGAGCCACACAACTTCTTTGGTCGCCTCAGAGGCCACCACATACTCAGCTTCCCTGGTAGAGTCCGCCACGCATTTTTGCTTGACACTCCTCCATACAATTGCTCCACCTCCCAAAGTAAACACAAAACTTGAGGTAGACTTACCGTTATCCTTATCAGAATGGAAGTCGGAATCCATGTAACCCATAGGGAGTAATTGGTCTTCCTGGTAAACTAGAATATAATCCATAGTCCTTCTCAGGTACTTCAATATATGCTTTACCTCAGTCCAATGTCCCTGTCCTGGATTACTCTGATATCTGCTGACCATGCCCACGGCAAAACTGATATCTGGTCTTGTACATAGCATTGCATACTTGAGGCTTCCTACTGCCGAAGCATAAGGAACAACCTTCATCTCCTCTATCTCCTCAGATGTTCTAGGACACATCTCCTTAGATAAAGGAACTCCATGCCTCAAAGGTAGAAAACCTTTCTTGGAGTTTTTCATGCTAAAACAATCCATAATAGTGTCTATGTATGAAGCTTGAGATAAGCACAACATCCTTTTCTTGCGATCCCTTATAACCTTGATCCCAAGGATGTGTCCCACTTCTCCCAAGTCCTTCATATCAAACTGTTTGGACAACCATACCCTTACGTCCGATAACACCTTGACATTGTTGCCAATTAATAAAATGTCATCTACATATAGTACAAGAAATACCACTACATTTTCGTCACATCTCTTGTATACACAATACTCATCTGGACTTTGAATAAATCCATAAGACTGGATTACCTCATCAAAGCGGATGTTCCAAGACCTTATAGCTTGCTTCAATCCATAAATGGACCGATTAAGCTTACATACAAGATGCTCTTTGCCCTTCGCAATGAATCCCTCTGGTTGATTCCTATAGATGTTTTCCTCAAGAATTCCATTAAGAAAAGCTGTCTTGACATCCATCTGCCACACCTCATAATCCATATGAGCTACAATGCATAAGAGAATCCTGATAGACTTAAGCATGGCCACCGGCGAAAAGGTCTCCTCATAATCGATACCCTTATTCTGAGTATACCCCTTCGCAACAAGCTTCGCTTTGAAGGTCTCAACCATCCCGTCTATTCCTTTCTTTCTTTTGTAGATCCACTTGCATCTAATGGTTTTTACACCATCGGGTGGTTCTACTAGCTCCCAAACCTGATTCGAATCCATAGATTCAATCTCAGTATTCATTGCACTTTGTCAAGATACTGCATCTTTATCTTGGATTGCCTCGTCATATGTCCATAGATCAGGTTCATGTTTGCCAGGGATCAAATTCGAAGATTCTCCCAAGAACATGAATCTATTAGGCTGTCTCACAACCCTCCCACTACGATGAGGTATCACCTGTGTATCCTCTGTGACACGCGGTGCAGTGACTTATGGTATATCCTCTTGTACCGGTGGTACTGAAGAAGCGACTTCCCCTTTTAATTCCTCTAGAACAATCTTAATCATGGGCTTGTGGTTCATCACATAGTCTTCCTCTAGAAATCTGGCATTCGTGCTAACGATCACCTTTTGATCTCTAGGACTATAAAACAAACCACCTTTCGTTCCCCTAGGATAGCAAACGAACATGCATACTTCTGTACGAGGTTCCAACTTTCCAGCATCCGCCTTCAGCACATGTGATGGACTCCCCCAAATTCGAATATGTCTTAGACTAGGCTTTCGTCCAGTCCACAGTTTTGTGCGAGTAGAAGGCACTGATTTAGATGGGACCAAGTTCAGAATATACATTGTCGTATCTAGTGCATATCCCCAGAACGAATCTGGCAACTCAGAATAACTCATCATCGATATAACCATATCCATAAGAGTCCTATTCCTTCGCTCTGCTACACCATTCTACTGGGTGTGCCAGGTGCAGACAATTGGGATTGAATCCCAGCCTCTGATAAGTAATTATTAAACTCTCCCAAGAGGTACTCACCACCATGATAAGATCGTAGTGTCTTGATACTTTTACCTTGACGTTTCTCCGCATTAGCCTTGAATTCTTTGAACTTGTCAAAGAATTCAGACTTGTGGCGCATCAAGTATATGTATCCATATCTCGAATAAACGTCTATAAAAGAAATAAAATAATCAAAACCACCTCTAGCCTGGATAGACATAGGACCACACAAATCAGAATGAACTAATTCTAACACATCTTTGGCTCTATACCCCTTGGCCTTAAAGGGCTTCTTGGTCATTTTACCCTCCAAGCAAGATTCGCAGGTTGGGAAATCTTCCACCACTAATGAACCCAAAGGTCCATCAGCTATCAACCTTTGAATTCTGCTTAGGTAAATATGACCAAGCCTAAGATGCCAAAGATATGTTTGGTTCATCTTCGAAGGTTCTTTTCTCTTATTAGTATTAGAAGATGAGTTATTAACTTCTATTTGCATCGTGGGAGCTTTTGGTTCAAATGTGTATAAATTTCCTATCAATGCACCCGAATAGATAATGTCCGTATTCCTTTTTATAACAACTCTGGCATTAAAAGAAATAGAATATCTATCCATAAACAATTTAGAAATCGAAATTAAATTCTTTCTAAATAAAGGTACATAAAGGAAATTCTTAAGAACCAAAACTTTATTTTTATCAAAAGATAAATAAACGTCTCCCACTGCAATAGCCGCCACCTTCGTGGCATCGCCCAAGTATACGGTAATCTCTCCCTCAGCCAGTCGTCTGGTTAAAGGTAGGAAACTTCACTTCCCACTTCAACTCGGTCGCTTGTTCATGGCAATCCTTTCAAGGTCCCCGGATAAAAATTTATCCTTGACAAGAGGGATTGCCCAAGCAACCGTGTCATCGTCGTGCTAATCGATTAGAGTAGTCACTTGAACAAACTTGTTGTTCAAGCAACCAACCTCTATTCTACGAATCATCGCGGAATAGACGATGTACGGATCGCCAGCTTTTGTGTTTATGTTCGGGGTCCAAGTTATATTAGCCACAAAACAGAATATATCATGCATATATAATTGAAAAACAATTACAAACATGTTACATATCAAGATAGATAAGTGATATACCTCTCAATCTTCTATTGTATGACCTTCCTCCTTTTGGAAATCGTGTGGGCGATGATCTACCAAAAGTCGAAGCTCCTAGATCACCAATCTTCCTTCCTTACTCGCTCCGAACAAGAGGAAGTATAGAAACAAGGCCCTTTTCCTTCCTTTAGCCAACCAACAAGCACCAAGCAAGTTGCTTGTCGTCGGCCAATAATGAAAGGGATGAGAAGAATGGTTGCCGACGGCCAACAATGAAATGGATGAGAAGGATGGTTGCCGGCCAGAAGCTCCAAGGGAATACCTTAAGCTATGTTTCCACCAGCCAAGGAGAAGAGGATGAAGTGGTTTAGATGCCGGCCAAGAGATGGAAAGAAATTATGGGCACCGACCACCTTGAGGAAGAAGAGAAGAAAGGAAACTCTGTTGGTGCAGGTGCACCAGATAATCGAACCTGTGTTTTGATTATAGAAAATACACAAAGTTAAGTTTACATCATTATCTCACGAGCTAAATCGAGTGTGCAGAAAAGTACTAAAGCTAGAGCTGAAGGCTAGCGACACCCGGAGGAAGCTGCGGTGGTCGGGCGACACTCGAGTGACTTTGGAGGGAGCTGAAGGAATCGAGTGGAAGGTCGGAAGCCAAAGCGACACAGTAAGAATCGAGGTAAGCTCGTGTGAGTGAGAGATTGTAAGGTCGTGTCCTCTATACGGGGAGGACCGTAGGTGGCGATCCGACTAAGACTTCTTGTGGAAGGTCTAGGTCGAGATCGGACGGTTAGAAACCGTCGTATTTATCATTTTCCGAGCTAACCTCTCACTGCAGGGAAGTGGCTAGGCTGGCAGTCGACTGATGGGAGGCTTAGTCGACTAATGGCGACGAATCATCCCTTGCGCTAGGTCAAAACGGATAAGGTTTGACGCGACCACTTGGCGATAAAATTTATACAACTTCATGATCTGTTCTGAAATATGAGGAGAGAAATTTAGAGGAAAAAATCTATAAAAGGAGGGGAGGATTCCAACTCCAAATATCATCAAGTTTATTCATTAAGTGCTCCTACAACGCCAACGCTCCAACGCCGTCATAACGCCGACGCGACGACAAGTTCAAATCTCCTTCGTCGGCAGCAATAGCAAGTAATTGTTTTTATTGTATTCTTTGTTTTAATCGTAACGAGGTGAGGTAGGCTTGTTGTCTCATCCTCGTACTTCCGATTTTGTGATCGTTGTCTCCTACCTCCAACGAGGAGGAGACGTTATAGTTCTTTGCCCTCCGTACGCGGTCTAGGACCGATAGGGCCTTGGAGTAGTAACTGCTGGGTTGTGAACCAAGTAAAATAAACGTGTCTCTTTATTTTCCACTGTGCTTACTTGTTTAATTGTCTACTTGAACGAAAAGATTTACAATCGCTATTCACCCTCCCCCCTCTAGCGACGCTTCTCGATCCAACAAACTCTTTCCTTATTTATGGCCTCCCAAGCACAAACCCTAGCTCCAAGTCTCTTGCCGCCCAACCCTAATCTCCCTTGCTTCTCATTCAATCTCCATGCCAACCCTTAAGCCACTTTTTATAGAGTTAGGGATAAGCCTTGTTTTAATCTCCACCATTGGTTCTAGGGATTTAATCTCAACCATCGGATGTAGAGATTTAATCACTACCTTTGGATCTAGTGTTTTGTTTTCATCCATTGGATCTAGGCTTCATGAGGTTTTAATAGGCTAGAATAGGGACCATGAGGAGGAGTTGGATCTTGCCACCCAATGGATCAAGCCCACATAAAGTCCGATCCATTAATGATAATCCAATCCACTAAAGGATTATCATTTATCTACCTCACCAACCCCCAAATTTTAATATAGGCTCCATATATTATCTGTATATTTTCTCCCCGTGTTTAAGATCTCGAATTTTCATCGATTAATTAATTTACTGACCATTAATTAATCAACATCTAACTCCATGAGTAGTAACACTCAACCTTTTCATCATGCCGGACCAAGTCCACCTGCAGGGTTTACATGATGAACCTTATGAGCTCCTCAAGGGGACATCATCATCCTAATATATAGGACACAATTTCCTCCTATAATCAATGACACACCATATAAATAATATCATTTCCCAACTTACTGAGCATATCGATTTAATCTATAAATCTCTCCCATTTGTAAATCAAAGAATTGAATACTAAGTATATGTGTCCGTTATTATATCGGGATTAAGATCATGTACAACATAATATCTGAGGTCCGATTCGATTATGTAGTCAGTAATAAATCGAATCATCTCTAAGTTGGTCTTGCTCAATACACACAAAGTGTACTAGTGTGATTCTATGGTCAAGACAAACCAATACAAAATCACACTACAACCATTCCACTGGTTTTTCCAAAGTCATCTCGGTTGTGAGCCTATACTTATACTTTACAAGGAGCCGATAACATGGTCTCCCGTGTGACACCACACACCATGTTATCTACAATGTAATGTATTAGACAATATGCATCACCAATAATATGCAAACAATGACCATGTGATTCTTATTTCAAAAACAAAGATGTTCATACAAAAGATAGACTTTTTAGTATACACCCCAACAATCTCCCACTTATACTAAAAGACTATGCTGTCCTCAAACTGTCATACATCTAATCCCCATTCCCTCCACATGCCTATCTAAAGCTCTCACCGGAAGGGCCTTAGTGAAAGGATCTTCTAGGTTATCCTCTGATGCAATATTGGCCACAACAACTTCTCTTCTCTTTACGATTTCTCATATCAGGTGGTACTTGCGCTTTATGTGTTTACTTGCCTTTTGGGCTCGTGGTTCATTCGAGTTTGCAACTGCACCACTAATATCACAATAAATTGTGATAGTTCTAAGTAAACCAGGAATCATATCCAAGTCAATCAAGAAGTTCCTGAGCCACACAGCTTCTTTGGCCGCCTCAGAGGCTGCCACATACTCAGCTTCCATGGTAGAGTCTGCCACGCATTTCTGCTTGACACTCCTCCATACAATGGCTCCACCTCCAAAAGTAAACACAAAACCTGAGGTAGACTTACTGTTATCCCTATCTAATTGGAAGTCGGAATCCGTATTGTTGGAATGTATACTGAAAGTCTAGCTCTTTTTGTATGAACATTTTATTTTGAAATAAGAATCACATGATCATTGTTTGCACTTTATATATTTATTATATGTGTGCATATTGTCTAATATTTTACATTGTAGATAACATGGTGCTTGGTGTGGCACAGAAGATCATGTTATCAGTCCCTTGTAAAATATAAGTAGAGGCTCACAACCAAGATGGTTTTGGACAAACCATTTGCATGGTTGTAGTGTAGCTTGGTATTGTTTTGTCTTGAACATAGAGTTACACTAGTACACTTAGGTGTATTGAGCAGGACCAACATAGAGGTGATTCAATTTAGTACTGACTACATAATTGAATCGGACCTTGGATATTATATTGTGCATGCTCTTAATCCCGATATAATAAAAGGCACATGTACTTAGTATTTATTTCTTTGATTTACCAGAGGGTGAGATTTAGATGGATTAAATCAATATGCCCGGTAAGTTGGGAAATAATATTATTTACATGGTGTGCCATTGATTATAGGAGGAAATCGTGTCCTATATATTAGGTTGATGATGTCCCCTTGAGGAGCTCATAAGGTTCATCATGTAAACCCAGTTGGTTGACTTAGTCAACATGATGATAAGGTTGAGTGGTACTACTCGAGGAATTAGATGTTAATTAATTGATGGTCAGTAAATCAATTAATTGACGGACATTCGATATCTTAAACACGGGGAGATTAATGTACGAATAATATATGGAGCCCATATTAATTTATGGGGGTTGGTGAGGTAGTTCAATGATGATCCTCTAGTGGAATGGAACATCATTGATGGATCAAGTTTGTGTGGTTCCGATCCATCGGGTGGCCAAGACCCAACTCCTCCTTATGGTCCCTATCGTAGCCTAATATAATCCTTGTGAAGTCTAGATCCAAGAATGTAAAACAAAACCTAGAACCAACGGTTGGGATTAAATCCCTAGATCCGATGGTTAGGATGAAATCCTAGAATCGACGATTGGGATTAAATCCCTAGATCCGACGGTTGGGATAAAACCCTAGATCAGACGGTTGGGATGAAACCTTAGAACCGACGGTTGGGATGAAATCCTAGATCCGATGGTTGGGATAAAACCCTAGATCCGACGGTCGAGATTAAATCCCTAGATCCGACGGTGGAGATTAAAAGAGGCTTAAGCCCTATTCTATAAATAGATGCTTAGGGTTGGGCGGCAAGAATGATCAAGAATTTGAATTAGAGAATTAGGGTTTGGCTCTTGGAGAAGTGGGCGGCTAGGGTTTGGAGCAAAAGTGGGCGGCAACTTTCTTCTTCCTTCTAGTTGTTGCCGGCGCCCAACTTCCACCATCAATACTTGGCCGACGCCCATCCTTAAGGCTTTTCTCTTCTTCCTTAGCCGGCGGTTCTCCTTCCATTGGTGGCTGGTGGTCTTCCTCCTTCTTTTCTCCTAGGTGGCTGGCGGCAACTCCTTTACAAGTTGGCCGGCGCATCATCCATTGCTCCTTGGCCGGCGGTTGCACCAAATTCCCTAATTTGGTGGACGGTTCTAGATAGGAAAGGTATTTGTGAGTTCTTCTCTTTGTTCACAGCGGACAAGGTAGAGAAGAAAGCGATCTAGAAGGCTTCTACTCGTGGAGGATCTTCGTCCACACGTCGTCCACGAGAAGGATAGGACATACGATAGAAGATCGTAAGGTATAAAGTTATTTTAACTTTATTTACAGATCTGAATATATTCTTTAATATTTTGATTATGCATGTGTGTGTATGAATATATATTGTATAATCATGGACCCCGAAGATAAACACAAAAACCGGCGATCCGTCCGTCGTCTCTTCCGCGGCTAACCAACTAGAAGAGTTGTGTTGCTTGAATAACTAGTTTGTTCAAGCGACCACTCAAGTTGTTAGCATGACGACGAATAGGTTGTGCTAAGGAAGCTCATCCCATCCGGATTGATTCTTTCATTAGTGAAAATTTTAATCCGGGGACATGGGAGCCAATGAGCCTCCGAAGCGACTCTCAACACGTATAACCCACAGGGAGTAATTGGTCTGCCTGGTAAACTAGCATATAATCCCTAGTCCTTCTCAGGTACTTCAATATATGCTTTACCACAGTCCAATGTCCCTATCCTGGATTACTCTGATATCTGCTGACCATGCCCATGACAAAGTAGATATCTGGTCTCGTACATAGCATCGCATACATGAGGCTTCCTACTTCCGAAGCATAACGAACTGCCTTCATCTCCTCTATCTCCTCAGATGTTCTAGGACACATCTCCTTAGTTAAAGGAACTCCATGCAATGAATCCCTCTGGTTATTTCATACAAGATGCTCTTTGCCCTTTGCAATGAATCCCTCTAGTTGCTTCATATAGATGTTTTCTTCAAGACTTCCATTAAGGAAAGCTATCTTGACATCCATCTGCCACACCTTATAATCCATATGAGCTGCAATGCATAAGACAATCCGGATAGACTTAAGTATGACTACCGGCGAAAAGATCTCCTCATAATCTATACCCTCTTTCTCAGTTTACCCCTTCGCAACAAGCCTCGCTTTGAAGGTCTCAACCTTCCCATCTATTCCTCTCTTTCTTTTGTAGATCCACTTGCATCCAATGGGTTTTACACCATTGGGTGGTTCTACAAGCTCCCAGCCCTAATTTGAATCTATAGATTCAATCTCAGCATTCATTGCACTTTGCCAAGATACCACATCTTTATCTTGGATTGCCTCATCATATGTTCAGGGATCAGGTTCATGTTCGCCAGGGACCAAATCAGAAGATTCTCCCAAGAGCATGAATCTATCAGGCTATCTCACAACCCTCTCACTACGATGAGGTATCACCTGTGTATCCTCTGTGACACGCGGTGCAGTGACTTGTGGTATATCCTCTTGTACCGGTGGTACTGAAGAAGTGACTTCCCCTTTTATTTCCTCCAGAACAATCTAACTCATGGGCTTGTGGATCATTACATAGTGTTCCTCTAAAAATCTGGCGTTCGTGCTAATGATCAACCTCTGATCTTTAAGACTATAAAACAAACCACCTTTCGTTCCTCTAGGATAGCCAACGAACATGCGTACTTCTGTATGTGGTTCCAACTTACCAGCATCTTCCTTCAGCACATGTGCTGGACTCCCCCATATTCGAATATGTCTTAGATTAGGCTTTCGCCCAGTTCATAATTCTGTGGGAGTAGAAGACACTGATTTAGATGGAACCAAGTTCAGAATGTACACCGTCGTATCTAGAGCATATCCCTAGAACGAATCTGGTAACTCAAAATAACTCATCATCGATCTAACTATCTCCATAAGAGTCATATTCCTTCGCTCTGCTACACGATTTTGCTGGGGTGTGCCAGGTGCAGACAATTGGGATTGAATCCCAGCCTCTGATAAGTAATTCCTAAACTCTCCCAAGAGGAACTTGTTAGTTATAGCCCTAAGAACCAATCATGTGATGGTTGAATAGGGAACATTTTGTATCATATTCTATAAAGGCAAAGGATTGGTTATTATATTTAAGTCTTGCTTGTGCCAGCTAAATTAAATATAGTAATGCCCTAGAAAAGTAGGTTCTTGTCTACAGCACATCAATTGGCAGAATTGATTATGAGAGGCTGTAGAGAACACTTTCTAAATGTTCCTAGTCAAGTATTAATATGCAAGGGCAATATTAATACATAAAGACTAGCATGTAGGTCAATTGATGACTTGATCTCACAAGTCATGGATATATGATATCAAGTTGACACATGGGTATATATTAGAGAATATATACTGACCTGACCCGCCATGAGAAAGTTTCATGGATCGTTATATGAGTGTCATAAACTTTCTCATGTGACTATTGGTATGAATAGTCCTCAGACCTGAAGTCACTACGGTTCCCTACATAAGGAGTTATGTACTTTGGTATCGTCAAACGTCACCCGTAACAGGGTGGACCATAAAGGCGATTACTGGGTATATAACAAATTATGCGGAGGGATGTGAGTGATGTAGATGGGATCTATCCCTCTCATATGACGATAGTGATATCGGTGGGCCCCTTGATTGAGTAGAACTACTAAAACGCATGGCCATGCTCGAATGAGTCAATATGAGATATTGAGCTCATTTGTTTGAGTTAGTTTACTCACAGATCAAGAAACACATAGATTGATCGAGGATGACACGGTCTATGCCTCATTGATCAATCTGATATCAAGGATAGAAGGACATGGTCATATATTATAGTAGTCACGGAAAGGTTAGTCGGATCTTGACTTATCTCATAACTTGGGTAGCAATGATGTATTGCTAGATGCCGCTCATTGCTTGTGTATCTAAAAGAGTTTAGGTCCACTGCCAACGTTATGAGAGCCTATAGGGTCACACACAAAGAGCATGATGATTAGAGGAATTAGAGTATTCTAGTTTGACTAGAATAATTTGGGAATAAGCTTAAGTACAAAATGGTTTTTGGACTTTAAGCTTAATGAGAATTTTAGCTAATTGATTTAATGAGATTAATTCAATATGTTACCTTATTGATTTAATAAGATTAATTCAATATAATAACATAAGCTTAATTGAATTAATAAGATTAATTCAATATGATTGAATTAATAAGATTAATTCAACATGATAACATAAGCTTAATTGAATTAATAAGATTAATCCAACATGCATGAATGCCACATAAGCATGCCACATAAGCATGCCACCTAAGCATCCACCTAAGCTAGATAAGGTGGAAGGAAACAAAATGGTTTTGTCTCCTTAAGTGGCCGGCCAAACTTGTGTCCCAATACAATGGATTGCATTGAATGTGTGGAGGTGAAAGGGTTTTTCCAACCCTATAAAAGACCCCATGAAGTGGCCGGCCAAAGCAAGTGTTGTTGTGGTTGTGAGAGAGCTTGGTGGAAGCTTTGGTTTTGTGGGTTTGTGAGTGTAGGCTAGCAAGAAGAGGAGTCTTCTTCTTCCTTTCTCCTTTTCCCTCTCTTCCTCTCCTTTAGGGACTTCTCTAGCAAGAAGTAAAGGAGAGCTCCTCTAGTTTTTCTTTTGTGAGACAAGAGCTTGCTCGTGTGGATACATATAGAGGCACGGACACTTGAACGTGCTAAAGATCCAACAAACAAAAGGAAGAAGCGGGATTAACAAGGGCACGCAACAAAGGTAATCCTCTCCTATAAGATAGGCTTGGTTTAGAGAAATTTATTTTATACGAGTTTGCTTTCGCATGGATCACTTGGAAGGGATCCTATTTTCCGTTGCGCATATGCCATTTGGCATAAAGAATTCCCTACAGTGGTATCAGAGCCACTTGCGAAAGATCGTATAAAATAGGTTTTCTCTATTTTATATGTGATATAGAAGTAGGATAAATTTTATTATGAGTTGATAATTGCATTAGCAATTGTCAAACATAATAAAATATCCAATGTCTTTTAAAAGTTAAAATGACATGGTGCATGGTTATGGCCTAGTCCCAAAAGGTTTGTGAATGTGTGTGTGTTGTAATTCTTAAATACGGCCTGCGTGTCGTGCCTTCCTCCTAAAAATTCTTGTTGTAAAATTAGTTTTAGACTCGAATGTAACTCGAGTATTTCTCCTTTTGTAATGTACAAAACAAAGATGGAGGGTCCATTGGAAGATGAGGTTACAAGGAGGAAGTCAACACACAAGACAACCAAAAGGAAGCACTTAGGAGAAGATGCTATCCCTAGGTTGACCAATCAATCTTTTCATTGGCTTGAGAAGATTGTAGAATAAGGGCCATAACCATGACACGCTTAGTTTAATATGTATGTGATGCATGTTAGTTTAGCTTGTATGTGATGCATGATTAGTTTAGCTTATATGTGATGTATGCTAATATGTATATGATACATGTTTATTTCTTAATAAGTCAAAAATGATATGCCTACCAAAGCTTGGTACTCACTACTTCCTCGATCATTTGTTATTGGGTTTGCCAAAGCAAAGCAATGCATTTTATCTTGGAAGAGTGCGAGTGGACAATCGTGATGTCCCGCTATCAAACTTGGTTAAGACTTAATTAAGTTTTCTTAATTAGTTAAGAAAGTAGAGGCATATATTAGCTTTGAACATAAGTTTTAAAATTAGTTTTATGTGATTTCCGAACATCAGCTTTGTCTTAGAAGTGGTCGTTGCTCCGATATCCAAGAAGGCCCCTATGCCTCGCCACAGCCTGGAAGCTGGTTTAGGAATAAACACTAAACTAATCTAAAACTTAACCAAAGCTATTAAAGAGTTACATCAGATGTAATTGGCAAAAGATTGCCTACCTAATTATACTACGTCTTGGGCGATTAGCCAAAGCTAACTCAAGACGATTTATAATGTGGATCTTTATCCCATATAAATTTATAGCTAAATAGTATCTATGAGAATTTAGTGGGAGCCTCATTTAATTAAAGGCCTAATTAAATGATTTAGGTATGATACTTAACTTTGCATTTTAATGTTGTAGATCACCATGACATCTAACACGACACACCCCCTCAACTTGCGATCTGTCCTTGAGAAGGACAAGCTTAATGGAGCGAACTTTCTTGACTGGTATAGGAACTTGAGGATTATCCTCAAACAAGAACGCAAACTGTATGTCCTAGAGCGATACCACTGAAACACCCGCCCATCGTCTTGAAAAGGATGCTTATAAGAAGCATCAAGATGGCCGCATTAGATGTGTCATGTCTTATGCTTGCCACCATGAACTCTGAGCTTCTGAAGCAACATGAGAACATGGATGCCTATGATATGGTTGAGCATTTGAAACAACTATATCAAGGACAAGCTAGGCACGAGCGTTTTGAAGTGTCTAAGGCTCTTTTTGCATGCAAGATGCAAGAAGGAACACACTGTAGGAACTCACGTACTCAAAATGATTAGATGCGTTGAGAACCTTGAAAGACTAGGTTTTCCAGGCCAAGAATTGGCAAGATGTTATCCTGCAATCATCGTTCGGAAGCATATAATCAATTATGAATTATAACATGAATGAAATTGATAAACCTTTGCACGAGATTCTCGGCATGTTAAGAAGCTAGCGAATCTCAAAAAGAAAGTTAACAACGTACTAATGGTCAAGAAGGGCAAAGGTAAGCGCAAGGCAAGGGTAAGACCCAAGCCAAAGGCAAGGCCAATTCATCCACTTCAAAGGGTAAAGGTAAAGTACCTAAGGAAGGGAATTTGCTTCCATTGCGGTGAGGGGACCTTTAAAGTCTACCTTGAGGAAGTAAAGAATAAAGAAGTGGGACTTACGCCTCGGTATACACGTTATAGAAGTTAATCTATCTATTTCTTCTACATGGGTATTAGATCAGGATGTGCATCTCACATTTGTAATAATGTGCGAGGTGAGAAATAGTAGACAAATGGCAAAAGCGAAGTAGACCTACAGTAGGCAATGGCGCAAAAGTTCTTCTTCTTTGTATTTTGTAGGAACATATTCTTTGTCTTTGGCTTATCTTAGAACTAGAGGAGTGCTTATATGTACTGCATTGACAAAGAACATAATTTACGTATCTTGTTTAGACAAGAAAAACTTTTCTTTTATAATAAAGGACAAATGTTGTTCCATTTATTTGAATGAAATGTTTTATTGTAATGCACCACTTATGAATGGTCTCTATGTTCTAGATTTAGAAAACCCAATTTATAACGTAAATACCAAGCGGTTCAAATCGAATGATTTGAACCAAACATATCTCAACCTTGTATCGCCTAGGTCACATAAATGAAAAGCATATCCTCCATAAAGATGGATTATTGGACTCATTTGATTTTGAATCATATGAGGTATGCGAATCTTGCCTTTAGGAAAGATGACTAAAACTCCATTTAGTGGACATGGCGAGAAGCGGCGGACTTGTTAGGACTCATACATCTTGATGTATGTGGCCTTTCAATGTCGAAGCGGAGGAGGCTATAAGTACTTTATTACTTTCGCGATGATATGAGTAGATTTCTACTTATATTTGATGAGACATAAGAATCCTTTGAAAAGTTCAAAGCATTCAAGAATGAAGTACAAAACCAACTTGGTAAGTGTATTAAGCTACTTCGATCAGATCGAGGTGGTGAATACCTTAGTCAAGAGTTTCGTGATCACCTGGCTGAGTGTGGGATAATATCCCAACTCACTCCCCCTGGAACACCACAATGGAATGGTGTATCTGAGAGGAGAAATCGTACTCTATTAGATATGGTACGATCAATGATGAGCCAGACTGATCTACCTACTTCCTTTTGGGGACTAGCTTTAGAGACAGCCGCTTTCACACTTAATCGCGTCCCATCAAAAGCCGTAGAAAAGACACCATATACGATATGGACTGGGAAGAGTCCCAAAATGTCTTTTATAAAGATTTGGGGTTGTGAAGCTTATGTAAGACGTCAAGTCTCAGATAAACTAGGACCCAAATCAGATAAGTGTTATTTTGTCGGATATCCCAAGGAAACTAAGGGATATTACTTTTACAATCCCACACTTGCCAGAAATGCTGTCTTTCTAGAAAGAGAATTTATTTCTAGAAAAACTAGTGGGAGTAAAATTCATCTTGAAGAAGTTCAAGATGACGATAACACTAAGGCTTCGATGGAAAATGAACAGGAACCACAAAGTGTTGTGGATGAGGAAATTGTTGCCCAAAGAGTTGTGGAACAAACACCTGTTCAAGTAGACCAACCTCTTCGTAGATCTGACAGGATCCGTCGTCAACCCGAGAGATATTCTTTTCTCTTGACTGACAATGGTGAGGTATTGCTTGTCGATCTTGACGAGCCTACATCCTATCAAGAAGCTATGATGAGCCCAGATTCCGAGAAATGGCTAGAGGCCATGAGATCCGAAATGGAATCCATGTACACTAACCAAGTATGGACCTTGGTTGATCCACCTGAAGGGGTAAAACCCATTGGGTGTAAGTGGGTCTTTAAAGTAAAGACTGACATGGATGGTAATAAGCATACCTATAAAGGTAGATTGGTGGCTAAAGGATTCAAACAAATTCATGGTATTGACTATGATGAAACCTTTTCACCAGTTGCGATGCTTAAATCCATTCGGATCATACTTGCTATTCTGACCTACCACGATTATGAGATCTGCAGATGGATGTCAAAACCGCTCAATGGAAAGCTACTCGAGGATGTGTACATGACACACCGAGGGTTTTGAAGATCCAAAGCATCCCGAAAGGTATGCAAACCGCAAAGGTCCATTTATGGACTAAAGCAAGCCTTCAAGCCGGAATCTTGATTCGATGATGCAATCAAAGAGTTTGGTTTCATCAAGAATGAAGATGAACCTTGTGTCTACAAGAGAAATAGTGGGAGCACAGCTTGTATTTCTTGTCTTGTATGTAGATGACATACTTCTCATCGAAATGATATTCCTCACTCCAAATGCTGTGAAGATGTGGTTAGGGAATTGTTTCTCGATGAAAGACTTAGGTGAAGCTGCCTATATTCTAGGCATCAAGATCTATAGAGATAGATCTAAAAGATTACTTGGCCTAAGTCAGAGTACATACATTGATAAAGTGCTAGATCGTTTTGCTATGCAAAATTCCAAGAAAGAATTTCTGCCTTTATCACATGGTGTGAGTCTTTCGAAGACTCAATGTCCCTCTTCTAAGGAGGAGAGAGATCGCATGGATAAGATCCCTTATGCGTCCGCCATAGGGTCTATCATGTACGCCATGCTTTGTACTCGTCCTGACGTCTCGTATGCTTTGAGCATGACGAGTAGATACCAGTCGGATCCAGGTGAAAGTCACTGGATAGCAGTCAAAAATATTCTTAAATACTTACAAAGAACGAAAGAATATTTCCTGATATTTGGAGGCAATGAGGAGCTAGCTGTAAAGGGTTACAGTGATGCAAGCTTCCAAACAGACAAGGATGACTATAGATCGCAATCGGGGTACGTGTTTTGCCTGAATGGTGGAGCTGTGAGCTGGAAGAGTTCAAAGCAAGACACGATTCGATTCTACAATGTAAGTATATTGCATCGATCATGCAAAGAAAGGAGGCTGTTTGGCTCCGTAAGTTCATCAGTGAACTTGGGGTAGTTCCTAGCATTGCAGATCCAATAGACCTCTATTGTGACAACAATGGGGCTATTGCACAGGCTAAGGAACCTCGATCACATCAGCGGACCAAACACATACTGCGGCGCTTCCATATCATTCGAGAGATCATCGATAGAGGAGATGTGAGGATATGCAGAGTACCGACAGAAGCTAACATTGCAGATCCATTGACCAAGGCTTTGGCACAGAGGAAGCATGATGGTCACACTAGGTCACTAGGTATTAGATATCATAGTGATTTGTACTAGTGCTAGTGGGAGATTGTTAGTTATAGCCCTAAGAACCAATCATGTGATGGTTGAATAGGGAACATTTTGTATCATATTCTATAAAGGCAAAGGATTGGTTATTATATTTAAGTCTTGCTTGTGCCAGCTAAATTAAATATAGTAATGCCCTAGAAAAGTAGGTTCTTGTCACAAAGACATCAATTGCGTAATTGATTATGAGAGGTCAGAGAGAACACTTTCTAAATGTTCCTAGTCAAGTATTAATATGCATGGGCAATATTAATACATAAAGACTAGCATGTAGGTCAATTGATGACTTGATCTCACAAGTCATGGATATATGATATCAAGTTGACACATGGGTATATATTAGAGAATATATAATATATCGAATCGCCATGAGAAAGTTTCATGGATCGTTATATGAGTGTCATAAACTTTCTCATGTGACTATTGGTATGAATAGTCCTCGGACTGAAGTCACTACGGTTCCCTACATAAGGAGTTATGTACTTTGGTATCACAAACATCACCCGTAATAGGTGGACCATAAAGGCGACATCGGGTATATAACAAATTATGCGGAGGGATGTGAGTGATGTAGATGGGATCTATCCCTCTCATATGACGAGAGTGATATCGGTGGGCCCCTTGATTGAGTAGAACTACTAAAACGCATGGCCATGCTCGAATGAGTCAATATGAGATATTGAGCTCATTTGTTTGAGTTAGTTTACTCAGGGATCAAGAAACACATAGATTGATCGAGGATGACACGGTCTATGCCTCATTGATCAATCTGATATCAAGGATAGAAGGACACGGTCATATATTATAGTAGTCACGGAAAGGTTAGTCGGATCTTGACTTATCTCATAACTTGGGTAGCAATGATGTATTGCTAGATGCCGCTCATTGCTTGTGTATCTAAAAGAGTTTAGGTCCACTGCCAACGTTATGAGAGCCTATAGGGTCACACACAAAGAGTATGATGATTAGAGGAATTAGAGTATTCTAGTTTGACTAGAATAATTTGGGAATAAGCTTAAGTACAAAATGGTTTTTGGACTTTAAGCTTAATGAGAATTTTAGCTAATTGATTTAATGAGATTAATTCAATATGTTACCTTATTGATTTAATAAGATTAATTCAATATAATAATATAAGCTTAATTGAATTAATAAGATTAATTCAATATGATTGAATTAATAAGATTAATTCAACATGATAACATAAGCTTAATTGAATTAATAAGATTAATCCAACATGCATGAATGTCACATAAGAATGCCACATAAGCATGCCACCTAAGCATCCACCTAAGCTAGATAAGGTGGAAGGAAACAAAATGGTTTTGTCTCCTTAAGTGGCCGGCCAAACTTGTGTCCCAATACAATGGATTGCATTGAATGTGTGGAGGTGAAAGGGTTTTTCCAACCCTATAAAAGACCCCATGAAGTGGCCGGCCAAAGCAAGTGTTGATGTGGTTGTGAGAGAGCTTGGTGGAAGCTTTGGTTGTGTGGGTTTGTGAGTGTAGGCTAGCAAGAAGAGGAGTCTTCTTCTTCCTTTCTCCTTTTCCCTCTCTTCCTCTCCTTTAGGGACTTCTCTAGCAAGAAGTAAAGGAGAGCTCCTCTAGTTTTTCTTTTGTGAGACAAGAGCTTGCTCGTGTGGATACATATAGAGGCACGGACACTTGAACGTGCTAAAGATCCAACAAACAAAAGGAAGAAGCGGGATTAACAAGGGCACGCAACAAAGGTAATCCTCTCCTATAAGATAGGTTTGGTTTAGAGAAATTTATTTTATACGAGTTTGCTTTCGCATGGATCACTTGGAAGGGATCCTATTTTCCGTTGCGCATATGCCATTTGGCATAAAGAATTCCCTACAGAACTCACCAGCATGATTAGATCGTAGTGTCTTGATACTTTTACCTTGACATTTCTCCACATCCGCCTTGAATTCTTTGAACTTGTCAAAGCATTCAGACTTGCGGCAGATCAAGAAAATGTATCCATATTTCAAATAATCATCTATAAAAGAGATGAAATACTCAAAACCATCTCTAGCTTGGATAGACATAGGACCACACAAATCAGAATGAACCAATTCTAACACATCTTTGGCTCTATACCCCTTGGCCTTAAAAGGCCTCTTGGTCATTTTACCCTCCAAGCAAGATTCGCAGGATGGGAAATCTTCCACCACTAATGAACCCAGAGGTCCATCAGCTATCAACCTTTGAATTCTTCTTAGGTTAATATGACCAAGCCTAAGATGCCAAAGATATGTTTGGTTCATCTTCGAAGGTTCTTTTCTCTTATTGGAATTAGAAGATGAGTTATTAACTTCTATTTGCATCGTGGGAGCTTTTGGTTCAAGTGTGTATAGATTTCCTATCAATGCACCCGAATAGATAATGTACTTATTCCTTTTTATAACAACTTTGTCATTAAAAAAAATAGAATATCCATCCATAAACAATTTAGAAACCAAAATTAAATTCTTTCTAAATAAAGGTACATAAAGGCAACTCTTAAGAACTAAAACATTATTTTTCTCAAAAGATAAATAAATGTCTCCCACTGCAACAGTCGCCACCTTCGTGGCATCACCCAAGTATACGGTAATCTCCCCCTCAACCAGTCGTTTGGTTTCCTGGAACCCCTGCAAAGTATTGCAGACATGATCAGTGGCTCCCGTATGTATACACAAGGTGTCATTAGATAATACCCCTAAACAAGTTTCAACGACTAGACCAAAAGATATACCTTTGTTATGCTTGCGGTTGGGGCAGTCCTTCTTCCATTGTCCAGTCTCCTTACAAGTGAAGCACTTGCTTTTCGGCTTCTTCACTCCTCCCTGAGTTCCTCCCACCGCCTTTGCTCCACCTTGTTTCTTCTTCTTCTTTCCTTTCGACTTAGAAGTAGAAACCTTTTGGGTCACCATGGCATGCACCGGAGCACTCTGACGAAATAGCCCCTCTGCCGCCTGGAGTTCTGTCAGAAGCTCCGCCAATGAATACAACCTTTTGTTCATGTTGTAGTTCAAACGAAACTGCTTAAAACTCCTAGGTTAAGACTGGAGAATGATATCGACCTGGGTTTCCACATCAATCTCAGCTCTGAGGACTTCCAACTCATTCAAATGAGGCATCATCTTGAGAACATGATCCCTCATGTGTGTTCCCTCGATTATGGTTGTCGTCATAAAGTTCCTCATGGCTTCCTGCCTTGCAGCCTGATTGTGGTGTCCGAAAAGCTATTTGAGATTGAGTGTCATGTCATAAGCAGTGGGCATGGCTTGATGCTGATGTTGCAGTACATTTGACATAGATACAAAAATGTAACACCGCGCCATCTCATCGGCCTTGATCCACTTCTTATAACTCTCCTTCTCCTTTTCCCCAGAATCATCTGCAGGCATAGAAGGGCACTCTTCGAGGAGTACATATTTGTATTCCTCAGAAGTCAAGATTCCTCTTCCAATCAACATAGTTGGGTCCAGTAAGTTTATTCTCTTTCAGTATCACAGCAAGTGGGTTGAAAGTCATTTTGAAAGAAAACCTAAGAATCACATAGTTATGGCATTGCTCGGAGGCTCATTGGCTCCCATGTCCCTGGATTAAAATTTTCACTAATGAAAACTAATCCGGATGGGATGAGTTTCCTAAGCTCAACCAATTCGTCGTCGTGCTAATGACTTGAGCAATCGCTGGAACAAACTAGTTGTTCAAGCAACTAAACTCTTCTAGTCGGTTAGTCGCAGAAGAGACGACGGACGGATAGCCGGTTTTTGTGTATATCTTTGGGGTCCATGATTATACAAATACATATGGATGTAGACATGTGTAATCAACTCATACAAGCATAATAATAAGAACATGCAAAGATCAATAATAAAACATATAAAACTTTTATACCTCTCGATTTTCTATCGTATGTCCCAACCTCCTTGTAGACTTCGTGAGGGCGAAGATCCTCCACAAGTTGAAGCTTCCTAGATCTTCTTCAATCGAAAGAAAGAAGAATTCTCCTTCCCTTCTTGCTTGAGCCAACCACCAATCCACAAAGGATTGATGCCGCCGGCCCCAAGAATAGAGAGAACAAGATGGCCAACCAAGGAATCGAACAAGGGAACAATCCCTAGTTCCTTTGTGTCGCAGGCCAAGAGGAAAAGAAGAAGAGAAGAGGAATAGATTGAGCACCGACCAAGGTAGAGGGAAGAAGAGGAAGGAGCCGGCCATACCCTAGGAAGAAGAAGAGCTCCTCTCCTATAGTTGCCTCCCACCTTCTTGCAAACCCTAGCCGCCCAACCAAAAAACCAAACCCTAATCTAATTAGGGTCTTCTCTTTAGGGTTTCTTGCCGCCCAAGCTATTGATAGGCAAAACCCTAATTTCAAAAAACCAACCTTCTTCTACTTCTTCTTCTTGCCACACACCTTAAGCACCCTTATATTGTTGGGTTTCCGGCACCGCGGCGTGTGTGTGTTCGATCATGTTTCGTAAACATGAGCACAGCGGAAGCAATTAAAAATAATAAATCTATATTTATTACAACACACGCATGCTATTACAACAAGTGTAGACATAACCGTAAATTAAAATTTGCAATAAAAGAAATTATCTACGTTATACCTTTCGTATGATGTGTAGCGGGAACGGCATCAACCGGAATGATCCTCGTAAGAATTGTCTCTATCCGTATCCACGCCGAGCTCCTCGGGATGACTTCGCTAAGTCACGAGCTTCGTCTTCGTATGGGTTACTAGCCTCGTGTTGAAGATGACGTGATCGAGAGATGATCACGATCCGAATCCAAATTCGGATCCTAAAACGAGTTCTCAAAACTCACTTCTCCGGAGAGGTATTCGTCAACCAATTGACGAATCCTTCGTCCTCCACCTCAGAGGATTACCGGAGATCAAATCCCCGGTGAGTTAGGCGCTATCGGAGCACTAACCGTCGTCCAAACGACGCTCCGACAACTAAGAAACAAACTGTCCAGAAAAACTGGACAGCTTTTGGTGGAGGAATAGAGGCCGGCCAAGGAGAGATGGAAGCTCACCTTATCACCGAACCTAGAGGAGATCACCGGAGGGTCGCCGGAGGTTCACCGGCTGAAGCTTGGTCGCCGGCAACAAGTTAGAAGGCTGAACAAAAGCTGGGCGGCGGCAGCTTAGGGTTGGGCGCCGAATACTCCAACAAGGGGTGGGCGGCAACACCAAGGGCTTAGGGTTTTTGATTAGGGCTTAATTATCCATTAAACCCTCTTTTATAGAGAACTAATTCTCTTAATGGTTAATGGATCATATCCATAAAGCCCGTTAACCCGCTCCATTAAGATAAGTTAAAATAAACCAAACCATGATGGTTTATTTTAAGTTAAAACGAACCGAACCAACCTTTGGTTCATTCGTTTAATATAAACCAAACCCTTTGGTTTATTCTCATCCATTGGATTAGAACCAAACCATTTTGGTCCATCCATTATGTATTCATAAGACACGGCCCATCCACGCTTCCATTGCGACTGAAACAATTTCATGCTCGCTTTATGTTTGGTCCAACCAAACATAGTTTCTCTCGGTCTGAGAATCCCATTCTCAAGCTCGTTTTAAATCCTTTGGATTACACTCGCGCGTGTGACCAAATAGGTTCTCGGTTTATGTTGGCCGCCTATAATTAACCATTAATTATAGAACGATCATGAGTGGCACCTAGTAGTACATCATGATCCCCAATTAACCGAAAAGATCAACGGTTGATCCGTAACTATTTCAAACCCTTCAAGAGCTCGAATGAATCGCCCCCATTCCCTTCACTCATCTTATACCCACTTGGTTCGTGACATGGTCTATTGTGTCACCCCACTAGGTCGACTACGCCACACCTAGCCCAAGTATCATTTCCTCGTCCTACGGATTCTAGTTACTCCACATGTATCGAAGAGTACCTTACTCTAAACATGTAATGCTTTGGCCAAAGACTTTAGTAACAATCCGACGAGAGGCCATGGGTATACATCTCCTTGCAAGGAGTGGTGAATCGTTTATAGGCTATTCAAACACCTTCGATCATTTCGACTTATACCCAATCATCCCAGGTCCACATCTCCTTAGAGATGTTTGCTTAAGATGTCAAAGCATAAGTCTCCATGATCAAGATGACTTGAATACCGCAAGTCAAAGGAACATCGCACTTAAGCCACAGTAAGAACTTCATTGACATATCTATATATGCAGAGAACCATATGAAGTCTTACGGCTGGTCACTCCAATGAACTAGTTACCATAACTAGCATCCACGATTAACTCCGGACATCACTATGTCTCCAGCCACTGAGAATCAGCTGCTTGGATACACCAAGGAGTATACCTCGTGCTAGTCTCGACAGAATTGATGGTGTCCAAATCCATCAATTCATCGACTAGGGATAATTCCGATACATCACAATTACACATGTAGAGATACTCACTAATTGTGATCCAATCACAAATTCTCTCATGCTGTGAATCGTATCGTGGGCATTCAGTAAATGAGTTTAAGATCCAATCAAATACATAAAACATGTATACTCAAATAGTGAATCTTCATTTATCATATAAATGGTTCATACATAAGGCGATTGCCTTAGGACATCTCTCATATATTACTAACAGACTCCCACTTGGCCTAATGCCAATCGCTACGGTATCCAATACCATAAGCTCGAACATGACCCTCAAACTTATTTTGAGGTAATGCTTTAGTCAAAGGATCCGCTAAGTTCCTTTCAGTGGGAATTTTCTCGATTTGTATTTCGTTCCTACTGATGATCTCTCTGATAAGATGATAGCGGCGAAGCACATGTTTGGATCATTGATGAGACTACATCAAGTTCATAGATGAACTTCTTGATCCAAACCGCTTCCTTTGCTGCTTCCAAAGCTACAACGTATTTTGCCTTAGTGGCAGATTCCGCTATAGTGTCAAGCTTGGAACCTTTCCAACTTATTGCGCCTCCATTCTAGGTGAATACATACCCAGACTGAGACATGGAATCATCCTTGTCTGTCTGGAAGCTGGCATCCGTATACCCGCGTATCACCATGTCCCCTTCTCCATATATTAGGAACACATCCTTAGTTCTTCTCAAGTACTTAAGGATCGTCTTAACAGCCGCCCAATGATCCATTCCTGGATCGGATTGGTATCTGCTCGTGACACTCAGAGCGTACGATACATCGGGCCTCGTACATAACATAGCATACATGATAGATCCTATTGCGGATGCATAGGGAATCTTACTCATGCAAATCCTCTCGTCTTCTGTGCGCGAACACATAGTCTTCGAAAGGTGTACCCCATGCCTGATGGGTAGGAAACCTTTCTTGGATTCCGACATGCTAAACCTCTTTAGCACTCGGTCTATATATGTAGACTGCGAAAGACCAAGCAACCGTTTCGATCTATCTCTATAGATCTTAATCCCAAGGATGTAGGTTGCTTCTCCCAGGTCTTTCATGGAGAATGTCTTTGATAACCAAACCTTAACTGATTGTAAGATTGACACATCATTTCCTATAAGTAATATGTCATCGACATACAATACTAGGAACACGACTGCACTCCCACTAACCTTCTTGTACACACAAGGTTCGTCTGGATTTTGTGAGAAATCAAACTTTTTGATCGTCTCATCAAAACGGATATTCCAGCTCCTGGATGCTTGCTTCAATCCATAAATGGATCATCGCAATTTGCATACCTTGGTTTTATCAACCGATGTGAAACCCTCAGGCTGTATCATATACACGTCCTCGAGCAGGTTTCCATTAAGGAAAGCTATTTTCACATCCATCTGCCATATCTCATAATCATAATGAGCCGCTATGGCCAGGAGCATCCGAATGGATTTAAGCATAGCTACAGGCGAATAGGTTTCGTCATAATCAACACCTTGTTTTTGACGATATCCTTTCGCCACCAATCTAGCCTTATAGGTAATCACATTACCATCCATGTCGGTTTTCTTCTTGAAAACCCACTTGCACCCTATAGGCTTTATCCCTTCAGGTGGGTCAACCAAGTTCCAAACTTGGTTTTCATACATGGAATCCATTTCCGACTTCATGGCACCAATCCACTTATCCCTTTCTGAACTTGTCAGCACTTCTTCATAACTGGTAGGCTCCTCATCATCAATGAGTAACACGTCGTTCGATTCACTTACGAGAAATCCATATCTCTCAGGAATATTGCGTGTTCTACCAGATCTACGAAGATGTGGTGTTACAATAGGTCCAAATGATTGCTCATCACTATGAGTTACTTGTGCTTCACCGTATCTCATCAATGTCTATTTGAGTCTCTCGAGCCTCCTCAAGTCGACGATACTCCCAATCGCTTTTCTTGCAAGAGAAACTCTTTCTAGAAACACAAAGATGCCTTGAAACAAATACCTTTTGTTCCACAGGATGATAGAATTGGTAACCCCTTGTTTCCTTAGGGTATCCAATAAATAGACATTTATCAGACTTAGCATCCAATTTGTCCGACATCGCTTCACATAAGCAGGACAACCCCATATCTTCAAGTAAGATACATGAGGTTTCTTACTATTCCATATCTCATATGGAGTAGTTGAGACTACCTTGGTAGGCATTCTGTTTAACAAGTAAACAGCTGTCTGAAGTGCATAACCCCAAAAGGACTTGGGAAGAGTCGCATGATTCATCATTGACCTGACCATGTCCAACAAGGTCCGGTTACGCCTCTCAGATACACCATTATGCTGTGGTGTATATGGCGGAGTCCATTGAGACAATATGCCATTGTCTCTTAGATAATCAAGAAACTCTTGACTTAAGTATTCACCACCTCGATCCGATCGAAGTATTTTAATACTTTTGTCATGTTGTTTCTCTACTTCATTTCTGAATTCTTTGAACCTTTCAAAGGCTTCAGACTTGTGTTTCATCAAGAACACATACCCAAACCGTGAGTGATCATCGGTGAAGGTAATGAAGTAGCTATAGCCTTCTAAAGCTTGAGTTGACATAGGTCCACATACATCAGTATGTATTAGACCTAGTAACTCTCCCACTCGTTCACCTTTTCCTGTAAAAGGTAACTTAGTCATCTTGCCTTTTAAGCATGATTCGCATGTATCGTATGAATCCAATTCAAACGATTCCAGAATTCCACATCGGTGTAATTCGGACATGCGTTTCTTGCTTACATGGCCAAGACGACAATGCCACATGTAGGAGTCTATTTGATTATCCTTTCGAGCACTCTTGTTGCTCGCTTCGATATTGCAAATGTCACTGGATACGTCCAACGTATAAATACCATTGCTTAAAGTTCCAGTCCCATAAAGAACCCCATTACAAGTTATGTAACAACAATTGTTACTAAACGTCAAATGGAAACCATTTCTATTTAAACAAGAAATAGAAATGATGTTCTTTATCAACAAAGGAATATAAAAGCAATTGTCCAGTTCTAAGACAAGTCCTGCAGGGAGTTTCAACAAATACGCTCGATGGCGAAAAGAACCTTTGCTTCATTCCCAACACGAAATTTGACTCTCCTCGACAAGTCTTCTTCTATTCCTTAGCCCATGTATGTCATTACATATATGTGAGCCACACCCAGTATCCAATACCCAAGTGTCTAAGGAAATAGAATGACAATCAATAAAGAAGATTTCTGAAGAAGATGGGGCATCCGATGCCTTATCCTTCTTCACGGACTCTTGATTAAACCTTGCAATTTCTTCGCTAATGACCCTCCTTGCCATAATGATGGCAAGTGCCCTTTTGAGCTGGTTCTGCCTTTTAGCCTTTTTCTTCTTCCCCTTCTATTGTTCCTTTGACTCCCTCTTAGAACCTTTCTTCGAGGAATCAACTAACAACACTGTCCCCTACTCATGCTTCTCAGAAGGCTCCACAGTCTTCAGCATGTTGAGCAAGATTACCACGATGAACCTCCTTGCATCTCGGAGGTGAAGAGGAGCTTGAGACTTCGAACCTTTCGAATCTCACTTGCTCATCAACCAACTCACAAAGATGAAGGACTACGATATGAGCATCCATATGCTCATGCTGCTTTCGTAGCTTGGGTTCCATCGCGGCTAGCATGATGCAACTCATTTGTTCAGAATCACTCACATGTTTCTGATAGGCCAACAATTGGTCCAGAGTTGCATCGTCACTAGGACGGGCGGGAAGAGGTGCTTCGAGGACATTTGCAAGCTTTTCAACCTTGAGAACAATTCTCAAGCTTCTAAGCCAGTCCATGAAGCTCGGCCCAGTCAATTTATTTGAATCCAAAATGGAACACAAATTCAAAGACATCATGATCAATCTTAGAAATACAAAACGAGCATATATGAGAAAATGATTTTAAAATGCATCAATATACATTTATAAATCCCATTCATTTTTCGAATTTCAAAAACCCCAAAATCACTTCGGGAGATCGTAGGTCCATCTCCGAATGGGTTGATATCCATCATAGTTATGAACAACCTTGGAGAGAGTCCAACAAGTCATTCATAACTACGACGGTAGGTATCATCTATACCGATTGCATATCCCGTATATGCAACTATCACAATGTGCTATCAACTAATTGAATGTTCACACATACATCGGGTTGTTAACACATTAACAAGTATGCATCATATGCATAGCACCCAACTTCACCTCCCTTTACATCGACCTTGGAGAGAGTCCAACAAGCCGATGCTCCAGGTTAAAGCCAACCCATTAATCAGGACATAGTTTTAATATGGTTAGAGCGCATTCAACCAATTAGCCCAGCTTGGAGAGAGTCCAACAACCAAAGCTAACGATTGACCTCTGACTCTTACCATATTAGTATTAAACTATTCCATGGTTTGAACATATTCAGGTTCGAGCCGGGCTTGGAGAGAGTCCAACAACCCAAACAAGAAACAGAACTCTGGTTCTAACCATATTAATGGAAGGTGTAGGCTTTAATATTGATTAAGGGTTTTTTTGTCTCATCCTCTTTGCATGCAAATAACTATTATCTACATGACATGGCATACATGGCATACATCTACATGTCACGACACGCATGGCATAATGTTATGCATCTAATGCAATTACATGGCATACAATTATGTCATGTATATAATTTCCTTATATGTCATAACTATTTATGGAAATAAAATATGTTTAAGATTTGATTCTCCAAATCAAATCATAATTAAATTAGGAAACAAATTTCCAAATCTAATCACATATTTTATTCATGGAATTATTTGATTAAGGAAAATCTATTTAGAAAACCAATTTCCTAAATCATTAAAACTACTTATGGAAATAAAATATTTTAAGATTTGATTTCCCAAATCAAATCATGATTAAATTAGGAAACAAATTTCCAGAATCTAATCAAATATTTTATTTATGGAAAATATCAATTTCCATAAATACTTCCAACTTTCCAAAAGTGGAAGATTTCCATAAATACTTCTAGACTTTCCAAAATTTAAAACTTTCCATAAATACTTCTAAATTTCCAAAATTTAGAAAATTTCCAGAAATACATTATGACTATCGCAAAACCAATTTTACGATTATGTCGAAACACAACCTGGGCTCTGATACCACTGTTGGGTTTCCGGCACCGCGGCGTGTGTGTGTTCGATCATGTTTCGTAAACATGAGCACAGCGGAAGCAATTAAAAATAATAAATCTATATTTATTACAACACACACAACACACGCATGCTATTATAACAAGTGTAGACATAACCGTAAATTAAAATTTGCAATAAAAGAAATTATCTACGTTATACCTTTCGTATGACGTGTAGCGGGAACGGCATCAACCGGAACGATCCTCGTAAGAATCGTCTCTATCCGTATCCACGCCGAGCTCCTCGGGATGACTTCGCTAAGTCACGAGCTTCGTCTTCGTACGGGTTACTAGCCTCGTGTTGAAGATGACGTGATCGAGAGATGATCACGATCCGAATCCAAATTCGGATCCAAAACGAGTTCTCAAAACTCGCTTCTCCGGAGAGGTATTCGTCAACCAATTGACGAATCCTTCGTCCTCCACCTCTGAGGTTTACCGGAGATCAAATCCCCGGTATGTTAGCCGCTGTCGGAGCACTAACCTTCGTCCAAGCAGCGCTCCGCGAGACTAAGAACAAACTGTCCAGAAAAACTGGACAGCTTTGGTGGAAGAGGAATAGAGCGCCGGCCAAAGGAGAGATGGAAGCTCACCTTGATGCACCGAACCTATAGGAGATCACGGAGTCGCGGAGGTTCACCTGAAGCTTGGGCCGCGGCAACAAGTTGGAAGGCTGCACAAAAGCTGGGCGGCAACTTAGGGTTAGGCGCACTCCAACAAGGAGGTGGCGGCAACACCAAGGGCTAGGGTTTTGGATTAGGGCTTAATTATCCATTAAGCCCTCTTTTATAGAGAACTAATTCTCTTAATGGTTAATGGATCATATCCATAAAGCCCGTTAACCCGCTCCATTAGGATAAGTTAAAATAAACCAAACCATGATGGTTTATTTTAAGTTAAAATGAACCGAACCAACCTTTGGTTCATTCGTTTAATATAAACCAAACCCTTTGGTTTATTCTCATCCATTGGATTAGAACCAAATCATTTTGGTCCATCCATTATGTCTTCATAAGACACTGCCCATCCACGCTTCCATTGCGACTGAAACAATTTCATGCTCGCTTTATGTTTGGTCAAACCAAACATAGTTTCTCTCGGTCTGAGAATCCCATTCTCAAGCTCGTTTTAAATCCTTTGGATTACACTCGTTGTGTGTGTGTCCAAATAGGTTCTCGGTTTATGTTGGCCGTCTATAATCAACCATTAATTATAGAACGATCATGAGTGGCACCTAGTAGTACATCATGATCCCCAATTAACCGAAAAGATCAACGGTTGATCCAGAACTATTTCTGAAACCCTTCAGTAGTTCGAATGAATCGTGCCCCATTCCCTTCACTCATCTTATACCCACTTGGTTCGGGACATGGTCTATTAGCCGATCCCCACTAAGTGACTACGTCACACCTAGCCCAAGTATCATTTCCTCGTCCTACAGTTCTAGTTACTCCACATGTATCGAAGAGTACCTTACTCTAAACATGTAATGCTTTGGCCAAAGACTTTAGTAACAATCCGGCGAGAGGCCATGGGTATACATCTCCTGCAAGGAGTGGTGAATCCTTTATAGGCTATTCAAACACCTTGATCATTGACTTATACCCAATCATCCGGGTCCACATCTCCTTAGAGATGTTTGCTTAAGATGTCAAAGCATAAGTCTCCATGATCAAGATGACTTGAATCTGAAGTCGAAGGAACATCGCACTTAAGCCACGATAAGAACTTCATTGACATATCTATATATGCGAGAGAACCATATGAAGTCTTCTGGTGGTCACTCCAATCAACTAGTTACCATAACTAGCATCCACGATTAACTCCGGACATCACTATGTCTCCAGCCAGTGAGAATCAGCTGCTTGGATACACCAAGGAGTATACCTCGTGCTAGTCTCGCCAGAATTGATGGTGTCCAAATCCATCAATTCATCGACTAGGGATAATTCCGATACATCACAATTACACATGTAGAGATACTCTCTAGTTGTGATCCAATCACAAATTCTCTCATGCTGTGAATCGTATCGTGGGCATTCAGTAAATGAGTTTAAGATCCAATCAAATACATAAAACATGTATACTCAAATAGTGAATCTTCATTTATCATATAAATGGTTCATACATAAGGCGATTGCCTTAGGACATCTCTCATATATTACTAACATATATAGAGTTGGGCTTAAGCCTTGTTTTAATCTCCACCGTCGGTTCTAGGGTTTTAATCTCAACCGTCGGTTATAGAGATTTAATATCAACCGTCGGATCTAGAGATTTAATCTCCACCGTCGGATCTAGGGATTTAATCTCAACCGTCCGATCTAGAGATTTATTGTCAACCGTCGGATCTAGATTTTTAATCTCCACCGTCGGATCTAGGGATTTAATCTCAACCGTCGGATCTAGAGATTTAATCTCAACCGTTGGATCTAGATATTTAATCTCCACCGTCGGATCTAGGGATTTATTTTCTATCATTGGATCTAGGCTTCATGAGGATTATATTAGGCTACGATAGGGACCATGAGGAGGAGTTGGATCTTGGCCACCCGATGGATCGGAACCACACAAACTTGATCTATCAATGATGTTCCATTCCACTAGAGGATCATCATTGAATTACCTCACCAACCCCCATAAATTAATATGGGCTCCATACATTATTTGTACATCCATCTCCCCATGTTTAAGATATCGAATGTCCGTCAATTAATTAATTTACTGACCATCAATCAATTAACATCTAACTCCTCGAGTAGTACCACTCAACCTTATCATCATGTTGACTAAGTCAACCTGCAGGGTTTACATGATGAACCTTATGAGCTCCTCAAGGGGACATCATCAACCTAATATATAGGACATGGTTTCCTCCTATAATCAATGACACACCATGTAAATAATATCATTTCCCAACTTACCGTACATATTGATTTAATCTATATAAATCTCACCCTTTGGTAAATCAAAGAAATAAATACTAAGTATATGTGCCCGTTATTATATCGGGATTAAGACATTGTACAACATAATATCTGATGTCCGATTCAATTACGTAGTCAGCAATAAATTGAATCACCTCTATGTCGGTCCTGCTCAATACACCTAAGTGTACTAGTGTAACTTTATGTTCAAGACAAAACAATACCAAGCTACACTACAACCATGCCAATGGTTTATCCAAAACTATCTTGGTTGTGAGCCCTACTTATATTCTACAAGGGACTGATAACATGATCTTCTGTGCCACACCAAACACCATGTTATCTACAATGTAAAATATTAGACAATATGCACACATATAATAAATATAAAGTGCAATCAATGATCATGTGATTTTTATTTCAAAATAAAAATGTTCATACAAAAAAGCTAGGCTTTCAGCATACATCCCAACAATCTCCCACTTATACTAAAAGACTATGCTGTCATCACACTGCCATACATCTTATCCCCATGTCCTGCACATGCCTATCAAACGCTTTCTCTGGAAGGGCCTTAGTGAATGGATCTGCCAAGTTATCCTCCGATGCAATCTTGGCGACAGCTACTTCTCCTCGCTTTACGATTTCTCGTATCAGGTGGTACTTGCGCTCTATGTGTTTACACGCCTTATGGGCTCGTGGTTCCTTCGAGTTTACAACTGCACCATTATTATCACAATAAATTGTGATAGTTCTGGGCAAACCAGGAATAATATCCAAGTCCATCAAGAAGTTCCTGAGCCATACAACTTCTTTGGCCGCCTTAGAGGCTGCCACATACTCAGCTTCCATGGTGGAGTCCGCTACGCATTTCTGCTTGACACTCCTCCATACTATGGCTCCACCTCCAAAAGTAAACACAAACCCTGAGGTAGACTTACTGTTGTCCCTATCTGATTGGAAATCAGAATCCGTGTAACCCACAGGGACTAATTGATCTGCCCGGTAAACCAGCATATAATCCCTAGTCCTTCTCAGGTACTTCAATATATGCTTTACCGTAGTCTAATGTCCCTGTCCAGGATTACTCTGATATCTGCTAACCATGCCCACGGCAAAGCAGATATCTGGTCTCGTACATAGCATAGCATACATGAGGCTTCCTACTGCCGAAGCATAAGGAACCGCCTTCATCTCCTCTATCTCCTTTGATGTTTTGGTACACATCTCTTTAGATAAAGGTACTCCATGCCTAAAAGGTAGAAAACCTTTCTTGGAGTTCTGCATGCTAAAACGATCAAAAATAGTGTCAATGTATGAAGCTTGAGATAAGCACAACATTCTTTTCTTGCGATCCCTTATTACCTTGATCCCAAGGATGTGTCCCACTTCTCCCAAGTCCTTCATATCAAACTGTTTGGACAACCATACCCTTACGTCTGATAACACTCTGATATTGTTGCCAACTAACAAAATGTCATCTACGTATAGTACAAGAAATACCACTACGTTTCCATCACATCTCTTGTATACACAAGGCTCATCCGGACTTTGAATAAATCCATATGACTGGATTACCTCATCAAAGTGGATGTTCCAAGATCTAGAAGCTTGCTTCAATCCATAAATGGACCGATTAAGCTTACACACAAGATGCTCTTTGCCCTTTGCAATGAATCCCTCTGGTTGCTTCATATTGATGTTTTCCTCAAGACTTCCGTTAAGGAAAGTTGTCTTGACATCCATCTGCCAAATGTCATAATCCTCATGAGCAGCAATAGATAAGAGAATCTGGATAGACTTAAGCAGAGCTACCGGTGAAAAGGTCTCCTCATAATCAATACCCTCTTTCTGAGTATACCCTTTCGCAACAAGCCTAGCTTTGAAGGTCTCAACATTCCCGTCACTCCTCTCTTTCTCTTGTAGATCCACTTGCATCCAATGGCTTTCACACCATCGGGTGGTTCTACTAGCTCCCAGACATTATTAGAATCCATAGATTCTATCTCTGAATTCATCGCTCTTTGCCAAGATACCGCATCTCTATCTTGGAGTGCCTCGTCATATGTCCAGGGATCAGGTTCATGTTTACCAGGGACTAAGTCCAAAGACTCTCCCAAGAACATGAATCTCTCGGGTTGTCTAACAACCCTCCCACTATGACGAGGTGCCTCCTGTGTATGCTCTGTGACACGCGGTGCAATCACTTGTGGTAGTACTGAAGACGGGACTTTCCCTGTCAACTCCTCAAGAACAATCCTACTCGTGGGCTTGTGGTTCATTACATAGTCCTCCTCTAGAAATCTGGCATTCGTACTCACGATCACCTTCTAATCTCTAGGACTATAGAACAAAACACCCTTCGTTCCCTTAGGGTAGCCAACAAACAAGCGTACTTATGTACGAGATTCCAACTTACAAGCATCTCCCTTCAACACATGTGCTGGACTACCCCAAATCCGAATATGTCTTAGAATCGGCTTTCGCCCAGTCCACAATTCTGTGGGAGTAGAGGGTACTGACTTAGATGGAACCAAGTTCAGAATGTGTGATGTCGTTTCCAGAGCAAACCCCCAGAACGAATCAGGTAACTCAGAATAACTCATCATCGATCTGACCATCTCCATAAGAGTCTTATTCTTTCGCTCCGCCACACCATTCTACTGGGGTGTGCCAGGTGTAGACAATTGGGATTGAATCCCAACCTCTGATAAGTAACTCCTAAACTCTCCCAAGAGGTACTCGCCACCACGATCAGATCGTAGTGTCTTGATACTTTTACCTTGACGGTTCTCCACATCAGCCTTGAATTCTTTGAACCTGTCAAAGCATTCAGACTTACGGCACATCAAGTAAATGTATCCATACCTTGAATAATCGTCTATAAAAGAGACAAAATATTCAAAGCCACCTCTAGCCTGGATAGACATAGGACCGCACAAATCAGAATGAACCAATTCCAATACATCTTTGCCTCTATACCCCTTAGCCTTAAAAGGCCTCTTGGATATCTTACCTTCCGAGCAAGACTCGCAGGTTGGGAGATCTTCCACCACTAATGAACCCAAGGGTCCATCAGCTATCAACCTTTGAATTCTACTCAGGTTAATATAACCAAGTCTAAGGTGCCAAAGATATGTCTGGTTCATTTTCGAAGGTTCTTTTCTCTTATTAGACTTAGAAGATGAGTTATTCACTTCTATATGCATCGTGGGAGTTTTCGGTTCAAGAGTGTACAAATTTCCAACCAATGTACCAGAACAAATAATCTCCCTATTCCTTTTTATAACAACTTTGTCATTAAAAGAAACAGAATATCCATCCATAAACAATTTAGAAACTGAAATTAGATTCTTTCTAAAAGTAGGTACATAAAGATAATTTCTCAAAACCAAAACTTTATTCCTATCAAAAGATATATAACGTCTCCCACTGCAATAGCCGCCACCTTTGAAGCATTGCCCATGAAGACGGTAATCTCTCCCTCAGCTAGTCGTCGAGTTTTCTAGAACCCCTGCAAAGTATTGCAGACATGATCAGTGGCTCCTGTATCTACACACCAGGTACTGGTAGATAACACCGCTAAACATGTTTCAACAACTAAACAAGAAGATATACCTTTGTTCTTTCGGCGAGGACAGTCTGCCTTCCAATGTCCAGTCTACTTGCAAGTGAAGCACTTGCCTTTCGGCTTCTTCACTCCTGCCTGAGGTCCTACTGCCACTTTCTTTGCTCCACCTTGCTTCTTCTTCTTCTTACCTTTCGGTTTAGAAGTAGAAACCTTCTGAGCAACCATGGCTTGAGCGCTTTGATGAAAAAGCCCCTCTGTCGCCTAGAGTTCTGTCAGAAGCTCCGCTAATGAATACAACCTCTTGTTCATGTTGTAGTTGAGGCGGAACTGCTCAAAACTCCTAGGCAGAGACTGGAGAATGATATCGACCTGGGTTTCCCCATCGATCTCAGCTCTGAGGACTTACATCTCATTTAGATGAGCCATCTTCTTGAGAACATGGTCCCTGACGGGTGTTCCCTCGATCATGGTGGTCGTCATCAAGTTCCTCATAGCCTCCTGTCTGGCTGCCCTACTTTGATGTCCGAAAAGTTTCTTAAGATTGAACATCATGTAATAAGCCGTGGCCATGGCTTGATGCCGATGTTGCAGCACATTTGACATAGATGCCAAAATATAACACCGTGCCATCTCATCTGCCTCGATCCATTTCCTATAACTTTCTTTCTCCTTTTCATCAGAGTCATCGGTGGGCTTAGGAGGACAGACCTTGAAGAGTACAAATTTGTACTCCTCTGCAGTTAAGACAATATCCAAGTATCTTTTCCAATCGATATAATTTGTTCCTGTAAGTTTATTTTCTTTTAATATCATAGCAATGGGGTTGAAAGCCATTTGAAAAAACCTAAGAATCACAATGATCAAAATATTAGATTTCAAATATCATTGATTCCTCAAACAATAAAATTTCGAAATCAACCAACACCTCAAAACACCGAGAATATCGCATACCAAGATAATGTGGACGTATACAAATTCTACATTTGTAAGAGGAGGTTTAACCCATTAATTTTATTATCTTGTCAACCTTACTTTTTGACAAATAAAATTAATAGTTGGTTCCTCTTTGTCCCTATAAACAAAAGCAGTGACTCCGATGGGGATGATACTTTTTATTTGTATCTAAGTGTGCACCATTACAAGATACTAAGGGAATTATCTTGGATTATGTGCCTTACCGATGGGGAAGTACACAAGCTCCTAAATAATTTCCTATAACCATTATTTGACCTAGTGATCCGCAAACAAACTCATCCGATGGGGAGGAAGGCACTCAGAGCCGACGCGCAAGTTTGTTGCATCACACGTCAAATTGTAATGGAGGCCGCGAGAATTAATTAAAATGTCCCTCTCTCACTTAGTAAATTGATGGTGAAGAATTTTCAAGCACACACAACATGCATATAAAACAAATTAGCAATAAATATGGAAAAAAATAGAATTTTCCCAACTATTATGGCATTGTTCTCCAATATGCGTCCCGTCGTGTCGCCACCTTGTCCGCTCCATCTTTTCCCGTGCGCAAGTCACCAAAGAGATCCGAGAAAAGATGAACTATTTTAATTTACATCCATCGATCCTATACTCCACGAAGGAGTGTACAAATAATCTTGATCGAAAATAAACTAAAATGATTGGCTAAACAATGTCATATTTAATTACAAAAATTAAATACTAATTTAGCCTCGTCAACCCCGAGGATTCAAATAATATACAATCACACACACATCCAATTACATACACACATATATAGCCATAATAGTTGGAACTTATGCCTGCAACCAAAAAGTTATCCTACGCACATCCTACTATCATCCGACATATACAATATATGATAAGTGCATGAAAGGAACCGAATCCAAAACACACAAAATCGGAAACTGTGGCTCTGATACCATTTTGATGGCATTGCTCGGAGGCTCATTGGCTCCCAAGTCCCCGGATTAAAATTTTCACTAATGAAAACTAATCCGGATGGGATGAGTTTCCTAAGATCAACCAATTCATCGTCGTGCTAACGACTTGAGCAATCACTTGAACAAACTAGTTGTTCAAGCAACTAAACTCTTCTAGTCGGTTAGCCGCGAAAGAGACGACGGACGGATCGCCGGTTTTTGTGTTTATCTTCGGGGTCCATGATTATACAAATACATATGGATGTAGACATGTATAATCAACTCATACAAGCATAATAATAAGAACATGCAAAGATCAATAATAAAACTTGTAAAACTTTTATACCTCTCGATCTTCTATCGTATGTCCCAACCTCCTTGTAGACTTCGTGTGGGCGAAGATCCTCCATAAGTTGAAGCTTCCTAGATCTTCTTCAATCGAAAGAAAGAAGAATTCTCCATCCCTTCTTGCTTGAGCCAACCACCAATCCACAAAGGATTGATGCCGCCGGCCCCAAGAATAGAGAGAACAAGATGGCCAACCAAGGAATCGAACAAGGGAACAATCCCTAGTTCCTTTGTGCCGCAGGCCAAGAAGAAAAGAAGAAGAGAAGAGGAATAGATTGAGCACCGACCAAGGTAGAGGGAAGAAGAGGAAGGAGCCGGCCACACGCTAGGAAGAAGAAGAGCTCCTCTCCTATAGTTGCCGCCCACCTTCTTGCAAACCCTAGCCGCCCAACCAAAAAACCAAACCCTAATCTAATTGGGGTCTTCTCCTTAGGGTTTCTTGCCGCCCAAGCTATTGATAGGCAAAACCCTAATTTCCAAAAACCAAACTTCTTCTACTTCTTCTTCTTGCCGCCCACCTTAAGCACCCTTATATAGAGTTGGGCTTAAGCCTTGTTTTAATCTCCACCGTCGGTTCTAGGGTTTTAATCTCAACCGTCGGTTCTAGAGATTTAATCTCAACCATCGGATCTAGAGATTTAATCTCCATCATCGGATCTACGGATTTAATCTCAACCGTCCTATCTAGATATTTAATCTCAACCGTCGGATCTAGAGATTTAATCTCTACCGTCGGATCTAGGGATTTAATCTCAACCGTCAGATCTAGAGATTTAATCTCAACCGTCGGATCTAGAGATTTAATCTCCACCGTCGGATCTAGAGATTTGTTTTCTATCATTGGATCTAGGCTTCATGAGGATTATATTAGGCTACGATAGGGACCATGAGGAGGAGTTGGATCTTGGCCATCCGATGGATCGGAACGACACAAACTTGATCCATCAATGATGTTCCATTCCACTAGAGGATCATCATTGAATTACCTCACTAACCCCCATAAATTAATATGGGCTCCATACATTATTTGTACATCCATCTCCCCATGTTTAAGATATCGAATGTCCGTCAATTAATTAATTTACTGACCATCAATCAATTAACATCTAACTCCTCGAGTAGTACCGCTCAACCTTATCATCATGTTGACTAAGTCAACCTGTAGGGTTTACATGATGAACCTTATGAGCTCCTCAAGGGGACATCATCAACCTAATATATAGGACACGGTTTCCTCCTATAATCAACGACACACGATGTAAATAATATCATTTTCCAACTTACCGAGCATATATATTTAATCCATATAAATCTCACCCTTTGGTAAATCAAAGAAATAAATACTAAGTAAATGTGCCAGTTATTATATCAGGATTAAGAGCATGTACAACATAATATCCGAGGTCCGATTCAATTACGTAGTCAGCAATAAATTGAATCACCTTTATGTCGGTCCTGCTCAATACACCTAAGTGTACTAGTGTAACTCTATGTTCAAGACAAAACAATACCAAACTACACTACAACCATGCCAATGGTTTGTCCAAAACCATCTTGGTTGTGAGCCTCTACTTATAATCTACAAGGGACTGATAACATGATCTTTTGTGCCACACCAAGCACCATGTTATCTACAATGTAAAATATTAGACAATATGCACACATATAATAAATATAAAGTGCAAACAATGATCATGTGATTCTTATTTCAAAATAAAAATGTTCATACAAAAAAGCTAGGCTTTCAGTATACATCCCAACACATAGATCAAAACATTAGATTTCAAAAAATTATTGATTCCTCAAACAATAAAATTTTAAAATCAACCAACACCTCAAAACACCGAGAATATCGTATGCCACGATAGTGTGGATGTATACGAATTCTACATTTGTAAGAGGAGGTTTTACCCATTAATTTTACTATCTTGTCAACCTAACTTTTTGACAAGTAAAATTAATAGTTGGTTTATCTTTGTCCCTACAAATAAAAGTAGTGACTCCGATGGGGAGGATACTTATATTTGTATCTAAGTGTTCACCATTACTTGGTACCAAGATAATTATCTCGGGTTGTGTGCCTTCCGATGGGGAAGTACACATGCTCCTTAATAATTTCCTATAACCATATTTGACCTCGTGATCCGCAAACAAACCAAACCGATGGAGAGGAAGTCACTCAGAGCCGACGCACAAGTTTGGTTGCATCACATGTCAAATCGTAATAGAGGCTGTGGGAATTTATAAAAATATCTCTATCCCACTTAGTAATTTGTGTTAGTGCTTATAAGCTCCACATATCTCCACAATGGTATGATATTGTCCACTTTGGGCCCAATATGGTTTTATGAAAAAAAATTTTCAACCAATGGAGATATCTTTTTTCTTATAAGCACATGATCTTTTCCATGTCTTACCAATGTGGGACTTTGATTGTATTCCCCATACTCTCAACAATCCCCCCCTCAAACGAAGGACCACATTGGGCCCCCCCTCAAGCCTATCCCTCCTCGAAGGATTTTCTCTGCTTGATGTCCATCAATCCATACTTCCACGCGGTTGTTCGGTCCCCGCCAACTAGACTTCCTTCAAAGTAAACTCTCTTGATCCGGAGTAGCTAAAAATGTCATATCTAATTTACATGGAAATACTAGCTCACAATTGTTAGTGCAAAAATATACAATCTCCACAATGGTATGATATTGTCCACTTTGACCCTCATGGTTTTATTTTGCTTTACCCAAAAGGCCTCATACCAATGGAGATATCTTTTTTCTTATAAGCACATGATCTTTTCCATGTCTTACCAATGTGGGACTTTGATTGTATTCCCCATACTCTCAACAATTTGAAATTGAGGAATTTTCTATCCTACGACATGCATATCAAACAATAAGCAATAAATATGAAAAATAAAAAATTTTCAACTATTATGGCTTTTGTCTTCAATATGTCTCCCGTCGTATCGCCATCTCATCCGCTCCTCCTACGCCATGTATGAGCCATCCGGAGATCCGAGCCGAGAAAAAAAATATTTTAATTTACATCCATCAATCCTATACTCCACGAGGGAGTATACATGAAATCTAGATCGAAAGTAAACTAAAATAGAAAGAGTAGCTAAAAAATGTCATATCTAATTTACAAAAATTAAATACTAGCCTCGTCAACCCCGAGGATTCAAAAAAATATACAATTACACACATACAATCACATACACATATATGGCCATAATAGTTCGATCTTATGCCTGCAACCAAAGAGTTAACCTACGCATATCTTACTATTATCCGGCACATATAATATATGAAAAGTGCATAAAAGTAACCGAATCCTAAACACACAAATTCGGAAACCGTGGCTCTGATACCACTTGAAGGTAGGAAACTTCGCTTCCCACTTCAACTCGGTCACTTGTTCATGGCAATCCCTTCAAGGTCCCCGAATAAAAATGTATCCATGACAAGAGGGATTGCCCAAGCAACCGTGTCATCGTCGTGCTAATCGATTAGAGTAGTCACTTGAACAAACTTGTTGTTCAAGCAACCAACCTCTATTCTACGAATAGCAGCGGAATAGACGATGTAAGGATCGTCGGCTTTTGTGTTTATGTTCGGGGTCCAAATTATATTAGCCACAAAATAGAATATATGGAAAGAAATTAATTGAAAACAATTACAAACATATTGAGATAGATAAGTGATATACCTCGATCTTCTCTTTGTATGACCTTCCTCCTTCCAAGTCTCGATCTACCAAGGTCGAAGCTCCTAGACCATTCAATCTTCCTTCCTTGCCCAACACAGAGGAAGTATAGAAACAAGGCCCTTCTCCTTCCTTTAACCAACAAGCACTGCAAGTTGCTTGGCAATGAAAGGGATCTAGAGAAGGATGGTTAATCTCAACTCGGAAGACCTTAACCTAGTTTTCTCTACCTTTGTAGAAGAGGATCAAGTGGTTTGGACGCCGAACAAGAGATGGAAAGAAATTATGGGCTCCGGCCACCTTGAGGAAGAAGAGAAGAAAGGAAACTCTTTCCTTATTTGTCGCCGCCCAAGCACAAACCCTAGCTCCAAGCCTCTTGATCCAACCCTAATCCAATCCACTTGCTTCATTGATTCAATCTCACGCCAACCCTTAAGCACATTTTATAGAGTTAGGGATAAGCCTTTTTTAATCTCCACCATTGGTTCTTTTAATCTCTACCTTTGTATCTAGAGTTTTGTTTTCACCCATTGGATCTAGGCTTCATGAGGTTTTAATAGGCTACAATAGGGACCATGAGGAGGAGTTGGATCTTGGCCACCCAATGGATCAAGCCCACATAAAGTCTGATCCATTAATGATAATCCAATCCACTAAGGATTATCATTGATCTACCTCACAAACACCCATAAGTTAATATGGGCTCCATATATTATATGTACATTTTCTCCCCGTGTTTAAGATCTCGAATGTCCATCGATTAATTAATTTACTGACCATTAATTAATCAACATCTAACTCCATGAGTAGTACCACTCAACCTTTTCATCATGCCGAACCAAGTCCACCTGCAGGGTTTACATGATGAACCTTATAAGCTCCTCAAGGTGACATCATCATCCTAATATATAGGACATGGTTTCCTTCTATAATCAACGGCACACCATATAAATAATATCAATTCCCAACTTACCGAGCCTATCAATTTAATCTGTATATCTTGCCCATTGGTAAATCAAAGAAATGAATACTATGTATATGTGTCCGTTATTATATCGGGATTAAGAGCTTGTACAACATAATATCTGAGGTCCGATTCGATTATGTGGTCAGAAATAAATCGAATCACCTCAAAGTCGGTCCTGCTCAATACACACAAAGTGTACTAGTGTGATTCTATGGTCAAGATAAACCAATACCAAATCACACTACAACCATTCCAATGGTTTGTCCAAAGCCATCTCGGTTGTGAGCCTATACTTATACTTTACAAGGAGCCGATAACATGGTCTCCCGTGTGACACCACACACCATGTTATCTACAATGTAATGTATTAGACAATATGCATCACCATAAATATGCAAACAATGATCATGTGATTCTTATTTCAAGATGTTCATACAAAAGATAGACTTTTCAGTATACATCCCAACAATCTCCCACTTATACTAAAAGACTATGCTACCCTCAAACTGCCATACAATTAATCCCTATTCCCTCCACATGCCTATCAAAAGCTCTCGTCGGAAGGGCCTTAGTAAAAGGATCTGCCAGGTTATCCTTCGATGCAATCTTGGCCACAACAACTTCTCCTCTCTTTACAATTTCTCGTATCAGGTGGTACTTACGCTGTATGTGTTTACTTGCCTTATGGGCTCGTGGTTCCTTCGTGTTTGCAACTGCACCGCTATTATCACAATAAATTGTGATAGTTCAAGGCAAACCAGGAATCACATCCAAGTCCATCAAGAAATTCCTTAGCCACACAGCTTCTTTGACCGCCTCAGAGGCTTCCACATACTCATCTTCCATGGTAGAGTCCGCCACGCAATTCTACTTGACACTCCATCATACGAATCACTGCGGAATAGACGATGTACGGATCACCAACTTTTGTGTTCAAGCAACCAACCTCTATTCTACGAATCGCCGCGGAATAGACGATGTACGGATCACCAACTTTTGTGCTTATGTTCGGGGTCCAAGTTATATTAGCCACAAAACAGAATATATCATGCATAGATAATTGAAAAACAATTACAAACATGTTACATATGAAGATAGATAAGTGATATATCTCTCGATCTTCTATTGTATGACCTTCTTCATTTTGGACGTCGTGTGGGCGACGATCTACCAAAAGTCGAAGCTCCTAGTTCACCATTCTTCTTTCCTTGCTCGCTTCGAACAAGAGGAAGTATAGAAACAAGGCCCTTCTCCTTCCTTTAGCCAACAAACAAGCACCAAGCAAGTTTCTTGCCGCCGGCAAACAATGAAAAGGATGAGAAGGATGGTTGCCGGCCAAAAGCTCCAAGGGAAGACCTTAAGCTATGTTTTCACCGGCCAAGGAGAAGAGGACGCCGGCCAAGAGCTGGAAAAGAAATTATGGGCATCGACCACCTTGAGGAAGAAGAGAAGAAAGGAAACTCTTTCCTTATTTGTCGCCGCCCAAGCACAAACCCTAGCTCCAAGCCTCTTGCCGCTCAACCCTAATCTCCCTTGCTTCTCATTCAATCTCCATGCCAACCCTTAAGCCCCTTTTTATAGAGTTAGGGATAAGCCTTGTTTTAATCTCCACCATTGGTTCTAGGGATTTAATCTCAACCGGCGGATCTAGAGATTTAATCTCAACCAACGGATCTAGAGATTTAATCTCTACCTTTGGATATAGTGTTTTGTTTTCATCCATTGGATCTAGGCTTCAAGAGGTTTTAATAGGCTACAATAGGGACCATGAGGAAGAGTTGGACCTTGGCCACCCAATGGATCAAGCCCACATAAAGTCCGATCCATTAATGATAATTCAATCCACTAAAGTATTATCATTGATCTACCTCACAAACCCCCATAAGTTAATAAGGGCTCCATATATTATAAGTACATTTTCTCCCCGTGTTTAAGATCTCGAATGTCCGTCGATTAATTAATTTACTCACCATTAATTAATCTACATCTAACTCCATTAGTAGTACCACTCAACCTTTTCATCATGCCGGAACAAGTCCACCTGCAGAGTTTACATGATGAACCTTATGAGCTCCTCAAGGGGACATCATCATCCTAATATATAGGACACGATTTCCTCCTATAATCAACGACACACCATATAAATAATATCATTTTCCAACTTATCAAGCCTATCGATCTAATTTATAAATCTCTGCCATTGGTAAATCAAAGAATTGAATACTAAGTATATGTTCCCGTTATTATATCGGGATTAAGAGCATGTATAACATAATATTTGAGGTCCGATTCGATTATATAGTCAGCAATAAATCGAATCACCTCTAAGTCGGTCCTGTTCAATACACACGAAGTGTACTAGTGTAATTCTATGGTCAAGACAAAGAAATACCAAATCACACAACAACCATTCCAATGGTTTGTCCAAAGCCATCTCGGTTGTGAGCCTATACTTATACTTTACAAGGAGCCGATAACATGGTCTCCCGTGTGACACCACACACCATGTTATCTACAATGTAATGTATTAGACAATATGCATCACCATAAATATGCAAACAATGATCATGTGATTCTTATTTCAAAAACAAAGATGTGTATACAAAAGATAGACTTTTCCATATACATTCCAACAATCTCCCACTTATTCTAAAAGACTATGTTGTCCTCAAACTGGCATACATCTGATCCCCATTCCCTCCACATGCCTATCAAAAGCTCTAGACGAAAGGGCCTTAGTGAAAGGATCTGCCAGGTTATCGTCCGATGCCATATTGGCCACAGTAACTTCCCTTCTCTTTATGATTTCTCGTATAAGGTGGTACTTGCCCTTTATGTGTTTACTTGCCTTATGGGCTCGTGGTTCCTTCGAGTTTGCAACTGTACTATTATTATCACAATAAATTGTGATAGTTCTAGGCAAACCAGGAATCACATCCAAGTCAATCAAGAAGTTCTTGAACCACACAGCTTCTTTGACTGCCTCAGAGGCTGCCACATACTCAGCTTCCATGGTAGAGTCCGCCACGCAATTCTACTTGACACTCCATCATACAATAGCTCCACCTTCCAAAGGAAACACAAAACCTAAGGTAGACTTACTATTATCCCTATCTGATTGGAAGTCGAAATCCGTATAACCCACAGGGAGTAATTGGTCTGCCTGGTAAACTAGCATATAATCCCTAGTCCTTCTCAGGTACTTCAATATATGCTTTACCACAGTTCAATGTCTCTGTCCTGGATTACTCTGATATCTACTGACCATGCCCATGACAAAGCAGATATCTGGTCTCGTACCTAGCATCGCATACATGAGGCTTCCTACTGCTGAAGCATTAGGAATCGCCTTCATCTCCTCTATCTCCTCAGATGTTCTAGGACACATCTCCTTAGATAAAGGAACTCCATGCCTGAAAGGTAGAAAACCCTTCTTGGAGTTCTGCTTGCTAAAACGATCCATAATGGTGTCTATGTATGAAGCTTGAGATAAGCACAACATCCTTTTCATGTGATCCCTTATAACCTTGATCCCAAGGATGTGTCCCACTTCTCCCAATTCCTTCATATCAAACTGTTTGGACAACCATACCCTTACGTACGATAACACCTTGACATTGTTGCCAATTAACAAAATATCATCTACGTATAGTATAAGAAATACCACTATGTTTCCGTCACATCTCTTGTATACACAAGACTAATCCGGACTTTGAATAAATCAATAAGACTAGATTACCTCATCAAAGTGGATGTTTCAAGACCTCGAAGCTTGTTTCAATCCATAAATGGACCGATTAAGCTTACATACAAGATGCTCTTTGCCCTTTTCAATGAATCCCTCTGGTTTCTTCATATAGATGTTTTCTTCAAGACTTCCATTAAGGAAAGATGTCTTGACATCCATCTGCCACACCTAATAATCCATATGAGCTGCAATGCATAAGAGAATCTGGATAGACTTAAGCATGGCTACCGGCGAAAGGTCTCCTCATAATCGATACCCTCTTTCTCAGTATACCCCTTCGCAACAAGCCTCGCTTTGAAGGTCACAACCTTCCCATCTATTCCTTTCTTTCTTTCGTAGATCCACTTGCAATCAATGGTTTTTACACCATCGGGTGGTTCTACTAGCTCCCAGACCTGATTTGAATCCATAGATTCAATCTCAGCATTCATTGCACTTCGCCAAGATACTGCATCTTTATCTTGGATTGCCTCATCATATGTCCAGGGATCAGGTTCATGTTCACAAGGGACCAAATTCCCAATAACATAAATCTATCAAGCTGTCTCACAACCCTCCCACTATGATGAGGTATCACCTGTGTATCCTCTGTGACACGCGGTGCAGTGACTTGTGGTATATCCTCTTGTACCGGTGGTACTGAAGAAGTGACTTCCCCTTTTATTTCCTCCAGACCAATCTTACTCATGGGCTTGTGGTTCATTACATAGTCTTCCTCTAAAAATCTGGCGTTCGTGCTAACGATCACCCTCTGATCTCTAGGACTATAAAACAAACCACCTTTCGTTCCTCTAGGATAGCCAACGAAACTGCGTACTTCTGTACGAGGTTCCAACTTACCAGCATCTGCCTTCACCACATGTGTTGGACTCCCCCATATCCAAATATGTCTTAGACTAGGCTTTTGCCCAGTCCACAATTCTGTGAGAGTAGAAGGCACTGATTTAGATGGAACCAAGTTCAGAATGTACACCGCCATATCTAGAGCATATCCCCAGAACGAATCTGGCAACTCAGAATAACTCATCATCGATCTAACCATCTCCATAAAAGTCCTATTCCTTCGCTCTACTACACGATATTGCTGGGGTGTGCTAAGTGCAGACAATTGGGATTGAATCCCAGCCTTTGATAAGTAATTCCTAAACTCTCCCAAGAGGTACTCACCACCACAATTAGATCGTAGTGTCTTGATACTTTTACCATGACATTTCTCCACATCAGCCATGAATTCTTTGAACTTGTCAGAGCATTCAAACTTGCGGCGCATCAAGTAAATGTATCCATATATCGAATAATCGTCTATAAAAGAGATGAAATACTCAAAACCACCTCTAGCCTGGATAGATATAGGACCACACAAATCAGAATGAACCAATTCTAAAACATCTTGGGTTATATACCCCTTGTCCTTAAAAGGCATCTTGGTCATTTTACCCTCCAAGCAAGATTCACAGGTTGGGAAATCTTCCACCACTAATGAACCCAGAGGTCCTTCAGCTATCAACCTTTGAATTATGCTTAGGTTAATATGACCAAGCCTAAGATGCCAAAGATATGTTTGGTTCATCTTCGAAGGTTCTTTTCTCTTATTGAAATTAAAAGATGAGTTATTAACTTCTATTTGTATCGTGGGAGCTTTTGGTTCAAGTGTGTAAAGATTTCCTATTAATGCACCCGAATAGATAATGTCCCTATTTCTTTTTATAACAACTCTGTCATTTAAAGAAATAGAATATCCATCCATAAACAATTTAGAAACCAAAATTAAATTCTTTCTAAATAAAGGAACATAAAGGCAATTCTTAAGAACCAAAACATTATTTTTCTCAAGATAAATAAACGTCTCCCACTGCAACAGCCGCCACCTTCCTGGCATCGCCCAAGTATACGGTAATCTCCCCCTCAGCCAGTCGTCTGGTTTCCTGGAACCCCTGCAAAGTATTGCAGATATTATCAGTGGCTCCCATATCTACACACCAGGTGCCGGTAGATAACACCGCTAAACATGTTTAAATGATTAGACCAAAAGATATACCTTTGTTCTGCTTGCGGTTGGGGCAGTCCTTCTTCCAGTGTCCAGTCTGCTTACAAGTGAAGCACTTGCCTTTCGGCTTCTTCACTCCTACCTGAGTTCCTCCCACCGCCTTTGCCCCAGTTTGTTTTTTCTTCTTCTTGCCTTTCGGCTTAGAAGTAGAAATCTTTTGGGTCACCATGGCATGCTGTTAGTGCCAATAAGACCCACATGTTGGGTCGGATCGGTTGATCTATTGGCCGGCTAGAGGGGGGTGAATAGCCCTCGTTCGTTGGTCGTCGTATTTTGCTCGTCTACAAAACGTTAGCGCAAGCGGAAGCAATAAACTAAGACAAGCAAATAGACATAAAACAAAGACAACACAAACACGGAGATGTAACGTGGTTCACGGCTACGCCGCTAATCCACGGTCCGATTCGTCCACGATGAATCATTCCACAATCTATCCACTAGATCTCTCCTTTGCACAAAGCTAGGTGGAGGTAACCTCTTTAAAACAACACTCCTCTTATAAATATAATGAAAATAAGCTTGGGTAAGAGGATGGAAAGCTTTAGGGAACTTTGGGAGAGTGTTAGAGTGTAAGCATTAGCCTCCCAAAGCCTTACCCCCTTCCTTTATATAGAGGAAGAGGGTTTCTTCCCGTTGACACAGGATCAGTCGACTGATGGCACCCATCAGTCGACTGGTGCTGTAGCCGTTGCCCAATAACGGCCGCTTTCCACATTGGATACTATCCAAGCAGATCGGCATCGGTCGGTGATGGCACCATCGATCGGCCCGGTGCTCGATCACGAGTGCCCTCAGTCGACTCCGTGCATGCCAGTGCAGCGGTGCCATCGATCGACTTCCATTCATCGCGATCATTGCTATCGACATAAGTCGATCGCAGTCCATGGCAGATCGCCAAGCACTTGGACCGGTCTTATACGTCGATCGACCCCCGACTCCGGCTTCGAGCGATCGCCATGACATGGCGGTCGGTCCGTCGAAAACTCATCCGGCACTTGGCCAAATGGCCAAGTTTCACCTAAGAGCTACCCTTCCCGGGTTACAATCGCTCACTCTCATCCCTCGGAGTCCCTCGCCTTTGAAGTTCTCTTCGTTCGCGGCCACGTCCCTCGGCAGTATCAGGCGCACTGCTCTGCAATGCTCCTTCGCATCTCTTGCCTCGAAGTCTACTTCCTCCGGCTTCACTCCAAGCTCCTCGTCCGACGGTCCCTCGGATGCTCCAAGCGCACGGCTTCCGCAAAGCTATCCTTCACCGACTCAAGGCACGAGTCATGAGATGTGAAACTCGCCATGGCTCCATGTGCGAATTACTAAGTCCTACACGACTTCAACGCACATATCAAATCAACATATCAAACTAACTTAAACCCTTTGCCACACCATCAAAACCATATTACGGCAAGAGATTGCCCTAACAATCTCCCCCTTTTTGATGTGTGGCAATCCGTTTAAGTTAGGTAAAAACATTTGACATAAATTTTAAAGGAAAGAAAGCATGTAAACATAATCATGATATAGCAACATGCAACTCCCCCTTAATCCATGAAACTCTCTATGTAATTTCTCCCTATCATAAATTTCTCCCCCTTTTATAATTAACTTAAACATACTATTTTCTCCCCCTTTGACACCATCAAAAAGATTACCACTAAGTTAAAAACACATGGCATCAAGTCTAATAGAAAGAAAATACCACAAGTTGATTTAAAATCGGAGTTTTGCTTTTATTGATCTGATATTCAGGCCATCGATGATTGGAGTTGGATACGGATCGCACGTGGATTTCGGGATTTTCTGATTTTTAGACCGAATTTCAGAAATGCATTAAAAATTCCAGAAAATTCAAAAAAACATGAAATTTGAGGAACACATTTCTTTTAAGTATATCTATCAGTAAAAAATATGATTTCATGAAAAATCATTATATTTTCACGTATTTGCCAAAAATCCAAAAACTTTAAAAACTACTAGGTTTTTGATCATAGGAGTATCCATTTTAACACCTAGTCTTGCATCCAATTGTTTCAAAACATGAATACACAGATTTTAAAGTAAGAAATTGTTTTGAAAACATATGAAATATCCAATCATGATCTTTGGGCAATATGTCTATGAATTAAACATAAGCCTTCCCCATAATTGGTCTATTATTGCTATTTTGATACTTTAAATGACCATCTAAATGCCATAGGCATTAGTGAACATTTGTATCATCCTAACATCTCACTCATGCTAAGTTTTCAATCAAGGTAGCCTATGGTGAGTGTGAGATGCATCCTAGGGGGTATTTGTATATACTTAACCAATATGTTCATGTAATTCTATCATGGTTAAGTATCAACCTAACATCCTACATGATCATAGTGACATATATGAATTAATTTCACATTATGATTATGAAACTCATGTATTCATCAAATAATAGACATGCATTAGGTATTATATGATGATAACAAACAAAGTATTACCTAAAGCATGATTCAAACCTATTTCTTATGATAACGTGCCAAATTTCAAAAACATAAATCATGATTGCAAATATACATAGAAATTACATCAATCATCATGATTTAAGCATTATTATCTATTTATGGGTAGTTATCATCACCCAACACTATCTAAAAAATGTTGTCCCGTCATCCTAAGTCAACCAAAATATGATATAGGTTAGGTCCATGTGGTTGACTACCCTAGGGTTATTCTAACCCTTAAGGATGGATTTTGGAACCCAAAATAAGTTCTTTCCTATTGGGTTCACTAGATATTCCTTGGGGATCCATTTTCTAGCAATTACTTTCTTTTTATCTTGTCCCCTAGCTATTAGGCATTTGTAGGCCTTTTCATTTTTCTTTTCCTTATATCCTAGGCCTTTTTGTTAAAACTTGCTCTTTGGCTCCCTATGATCATATTTAATGTGTTGGAGCCAATTGTGAATTTCTCTAGGGCTTTGGTTAAATAATCTACCTTTTCTCTTAAAGCCCTATTTTCCTCTATGCATGCATCATTAACATCCAAAGGCATATAGTCATGTGAGCATGCATCATCATGGCAAGAAGAGACATTATCATTTAAGCATGCTTTTTCTAGTTTATTTTCCAAGTCCTTAATTTGATCTAGCATGCTTTTTTTTTTCTTCTTAGCTCTAAATAAATCTCTAGTTAAGCTAGAAACCATGGAAACTATTTTCTTAGGAGTTAGATTTGTTACCATAGTTTCCATGTCCTCTTCTTCTTCGGATGAGGAGGATGTGGAAGCTCCCCCTTCATTTGAGCTCTCCCCACTTGAGCTTGATTCTTCATTTGAGGAGGAGGAGGAGCAATCCAAGTCATGAAGAGCCATTAGTGCTAGGTTGGAGTAGACATGCTCTTCTTCTTCGGATGAGGATGAAGAGGCAAGGTCATCCCATGTCTTGGCTTTGAGTTCCAATGCCTCCCTTTTCCTTTTGCCTTCTTATCTTCTTCCTTTCTCTTGCTCCCCTTTTTCTTCTTCTTTTCTTCCGTCTTTTTCTTATCTTCCTTGCTTTTGTTTAGGAGGGGACAATTATCCCTTATATGTCTCTCTCCTTGGCAATTATAGCATATGACCTTCCCCCTTGGTCTTCTATTCCTATCATGAGATTTATCAAATCTAAGATTCTTAAACGCACGCCTTACCTTCCTTACCATGTAGGCTTCTTTCGTGCTATCCATGGAGGAGGTAGAGGCTTCATCGGATGAGGAGGAAGGGACTTCCATCTTCTTCTTCCCCTTGTTTGCCATCAAGGCTACTCCCCGTGAATTTTGGACTCTAGGCTCTTCTTGTATACCTTCAAGCCTTGTCTCATGAAGCTCCATTGTTGAGAAAAATTCCTCCAAGGTACTTACTTCCAAGTTCTTGGAGATGTAAAATGAGTCCACCATGGAGCTCCATTTTGAGGACCGGGGAAAGGCATCTATGGCCTTCATTACCATATCCCGGTTTGATAGCTTCTCACCTACACTTGTTAGCCCAATTAATATTTCTTTAATTCTAGAATGTAGGGAAGTTACCTTTTCTCCCTTTTCAAGCTTAATATTTGATAGTTGGGAGCGGAGGAGGTCTCTTCTTGCTAGCTTAGCCTCCGAGGTACCTTCATGAAGCTCCACTAGCTTATCCCACATCTCCTTAGCACTAGAACATTCCCCTATCATATTGACTTCTTGTTGGGGGAGGACATTGTATAGGTGGTGCTTGGCCTTTGAATTTGCCAAGTATTCTTCTCTTTGCCTTTTGCTCCACCTACATTTCTCCAATGGCTCCCCATTTTCGTTCCTAGGCAACTCGAAACCGTTTTCCATTATTAAAAGGATTTCAAAGTCGGTTTCGAAGAATACCTCCATTCTCTTTTTCCACCAAGAGAATTCGCCGTCGAACTTCGGTGGGTGGATGTTTGAGTCGGCCATCTTTAGATGAAGTGTTTGTTGTGGCGGTAAGTCCTCGACAAACAACCTTGCTCTGATACCACTTGTTGGGTCGGATTGGTTGATCTATTGGCCGGCTAGAGGGGGGTGAATAGCCCTCGTTCGTTGGTCGTCGTATTTTGCTCGTCTACAAAATGTTAGCGCAAGCGGAAGCAATAAACTAAGACAAGCAAATAGACATAAAACAAAGACAATACAAACACGGAGATGTAACGTGGTTCACGGCTACGCCGCTAATCCACGGTCCGATTCGTCCACGGTGAATCACTCCGCAATCTATCCACTAGATCTCTCCTTTGCACAAAGCTAGGTGGAGGTAACCTCTTTACAACAACACTCCTCTTACAAATATAATGAAAATAAGCTTGGGTAAGAGGATGGAAAGCTTTAGGGAACTTTGGGAGAGTGTTAGAGTGTAAGCATTAGCCTCCCAAAGCCTTACCCCCTTCCTTTTTATAGAGGAAGAGGGTTTCTTCCCGTTGACACAGGATCAGTCGACTGATGGCACCCATCAGTCGACTGGTGCTGTAGCCGTTGCCCAATAACGGCCGCTTTCCACGTTGGATACTATCCAACGGTACTGGCATCAGTCGACTGATGGCACCATCAGTCGACTGGTGCTCGATCAGTCGAGTGCCCAGTCGAGTCGACTCCATTCTGTGCCCGTGCACAGTGCCATCAGTCGACTGCCATTCACTGGCAGTCGACTGCTGTCGACATCAGTCGACTGCCAGTCCATGGCAGTCGACTGCCAAGCACTTGACCGGTCTTATACCAGTCGATCGACCCATCGACTCAGAGCAGTCGACTGCCATGACATGGCAGTCGACTGGTGTCGGGAAAAACTCATCCGACACTTGGCCAAATGGCCAAGTTTCACCTAAGAGCTACCCTTCCCGGGTTACAATCGCTCACTCTCATCCCTCGGAGTCCCTCGCCTTTGAAGTTCTCTTCGTTCGCGGCCACGTCCCTCGGCAGCATCAGGCGCACGACTCTGCAATGCTCCTTCGCGTCTCTTGCCTCGAAGTCTACTTCCTCCGGCTTCACTCCAAGCTCCTCGTCCGGCGGTCCCTCGGATGCTCCAAGCGCACGGCTTCCGCAAAGCTATCCTTCACCGACTCAAGGCACGAGTCATGAGATGTGAAACTCGCCATGGCTCCATGTGCGAATTACTAAGTCCTGCACGACTTCAACGCACATATCAAATCAACATATCAAACTAACTTAAACCCTTTGCCACACCATCAAAACCATATTACGGCAAGAGATTGCCCTAACACCACATATCTCCAAAATAATATGATATTGTCCACTTTGGGCCCATGCCCTCATGGTTTTGTTTTTGGACTTTACCCAAAAGGCCTCATACCAATAGAGATATCTTTTCAGCTTATAAGCACATGATCTTTTCCATGTCTTACCAATGTGGGACTTTTATTGTATTCCCAATACTCCAACAATCCCCCCCTCAAACGAAGGACCACATTGACCCCCCCTCAAGACTATCCGTCCTCGAAGGACATCCTATGCTTGATGTCCGATCTAAACCCACCAGGACTTCCTGCCAACTATCTGGTCCTCCTGACCTAGCTGGACTTCCTTCCAGTTGTCCAACCCTTTTGACCCAACTGGACTTCCTGCCAGTTGTTCGGTCCTCCCGACCCAACTGGACTTTCTGCCTGGTGTCTGGTTCTCTTGATCCGGACATGGGAGCTCAACTTCCTTCGTTCGAGGTTCATGGCTTGACATGCACCATGTCTCTGATACCAATTGTTAGTGCATATAAGATCTACATATCTCCATAATGGCATGATATTGTCCACTTTGGCCCTAAACCCTCATGGTTTTGTTTTTGGGCTTTACCCAAAAGGCCTCAAAAACAAAACCATGAGGGCTTAGGCCCAAAGTGGACAATATCATGCCATTGTGGAGATATGTAGATCTTATAGGCACTAACAATTTGTATTAGAGTCATGGTCCATATCAAGCCATGAACCTCAAACGAAGGAAGTTGAGCTCCCATGTACGGATCAAGAGAACTGCATACCAGTAGAAAGTCCAGATTGGGTCGGAACCGAGAAGAAAGAAAGTCCGATTGGGCGGATTAGACAACTAGCCGAAGTCCAGAGGTCACAATAAAAGTCCCACATTGGTAAGACATGGAAAAGATCATATGCTTATAAGATGAAAAGATATCTCTTTTGGTATGAGGCCTTTTGGGTAAAGTCCAAAAACAAAACCATGAGGGTTTGGGCCTAAAGTGGACAATATCATATCATTTTGGAGATATGTGGGTCTTATAGGCACTAACAATTGATATCAGATATCTGTGAGGGGAAACTTTGCTTCCCACTTCTCCTCGGTCGTTTTCATGGCGATCCCATCGATGTCCCCGAATTAAAAAAAAATTAATCCTAGACAAAAGGGATTGCCCAAACAACCAAGTCATCGTCGTGCTATTCGTTTAGAGAAGTCTCTTGAACAAACTTGTTGTTCAAGCGACCAACCTCTATTCTACGAGTAGCTGCGGAATAGACGATGTCCGGATCGCCGACTTTCATGTTTATGTTGGGATCCAAGTATTATTTAGCCACATACATAAAGTAAGCATCCACATAAAACATGCATATAATTCAAAAGCAATTATAAACATAATACAAAGAAAAACTAATCAAAATAAACAAGATTATACCTCTTGTTATACCTCTTGATCTTCTATTGTATGTCCTTCCTCCTTTTGGACGTCGTGTGGGAGATGATCTTCCAAAAGTCGAAGCCTCCTAGATCACCAATCTTCCTTTCCTTGTTCACTCCGAACAAAGGAGGATCATCAAACAAAACTCTTCTTCCTATCTAGAACCGGCCACCAAGTCAATAAACTTGATGTTCCCGCCGGCCAAGAAAGAGAACATGGAGTATAGAAACCAACCAAAGGAGAAAACATGAGAGCATGGGCGCCGGCCAACACTTGGAGAAGAGAAAAGAAAGCAATCCTTCTCCTTGTTGCCACCCAAACCCTAAACTAAGCTCTTCTAATTTCCGGCCAAGGATGAAGGGAAGAAGAATAGGTTGAGCTCCGATGAAGGTAGAGAGAAGAAGAAGAGGGGCCGGCCAACCTTAGGAACAAGAAGAAGAATCCCTCCTTCACTTGTTGCCGCCCACCATAACCCCAAAACCCTAACCCTAGCCGCCCACTCCCAATCTTATCCCAACTAGGATTGTTGCCGCCCAAGGGAAACAAACCCTAACCTCATCCATCTAGTTGCCGCCCACCCCTTTCACCTCCTTTTATAGAGTTAGGGATAAGCCATGATTTAATCTCCTCCATTGGTTCAAGGGATTTAATCTCAACCGTCGGATCTAGAGATTTAATCTCTACCTTTGGATCTAGAGTTTTGTTTTCATCCATTGAATCTAAGCATCATGAGGTGTTAATAGGCTACAATAGGGACCATGACGAGGAGTTGGATCTTGGCCACCCATGGATCAAGCCCACATAAAGTCTGATCCATTAATGATAATCCAATCCACTAATGGATTATTATTGATCTACCACACCAACCCCCATAAGTTAATATGGGCTCCATATATTATTTGTACATTTTCTCTCCGTGTTTAAGATCTCGAATGTCCGTCCATTAATTAATTTACTGACCATTAATTAATCAACATCTAACTCCATGAGCAGTGCCACTCAACCTTTTCATGATGTCGGACCAAGTCCACCTGCAGGGTTTACATGATGAACCTTATGAGCTCCTCAAGGGGACATCATCATCCTAATATATAGGACACGGTTTCCTCCTATAATCAACGACACACCATATAAATAATATCATCTCCCAACTTACCGAGCCTATCGATTTAATCTATAAATCTCGCCCATTAGTAAATCAAAGAGATGAATACTAAGTATATGTGCCCGTTATTATATCGGGATTAAGAGCATGTACAAAATAATATCTCAGGTCCGATTCGATTATGTAGTCAACAATAAATCGAATCACCTCTAAGTCGGTCCTGCTCAATACACACAAAGTGCACTAGTGTGATTCTATGGTCAAGACAAACCAATACCAAACCACACTACAACCATTCCGATGGTTTGTCCAAAGCCATCTCTATTGTCAGCCTTTACTTATACTTTACAAGGAGCTGATAACATGATCTCCCATGTGACACCACACACCATGTTATCTACAATGTAATGTATTAGACAATATGCATAGTCATAAAAATATGCAAACAATGATCATGTGATTCTTATTTCAAAATAAAGATGTTCATATAAAAGACAGACTTTTCAGTATACATTCCAACAATCTCCCACTTATACTAAAAGACTATGTTGTCCTCAAACTGTCATACATCAGATCCCCATTCCCTCCACATGCCTATCAAAAGCTCTCGCCGGAAGGGCCTTAGTGAAAGGATCTGCCAGGTTATCCTCCGATGCAATCTTGTCCACAGCAACTTCTCCTCTCTTTATGATTTCTCGTATCAGGTAGTACTTGCGCTCTATGTGTTTACAAGCCTTATGGGCTCGTGGTTCCTTCGAGTTTGCAACTGCACCACTATTATGACAATAAATTGTGATAATTCTTGTCAAACCAGGAATCACATCCAAGTACATTAGGAAGTTCCTGATCCACACAACTTCTTTGGATGCCTCAGAGGCTGCCACATACTCAGCTTCCATGGTGGAGTCCGCCACGCATTTCTGCTTGACACTCCTCCATACAATAGCTCCACCTCCCAAAGTAAACACAAAACCTGAGGTAGACTTACTGTTATCCTTATTAGATTGGAAGTCGGAATCCGTGTAACCCACAGGGAGTAATTGGTCTACCTGGTAAACTATCATATAATCCCTAGTCCTTCTCAGGTAGTTCAATATATGCTTTACCGTAGTCCAATGTCTTTGTTCTGGATTACTCTGATATCTGCTGACCATGCCCACGGCATAGCAGATATCTGGTCTCGTACATAACATCGCATACATGAGGTTTCCTACTGCTGAAGCATAATGAACCACCTTCATCTCCTCTATCTCCTCAGATGTTCTAGGACACATCTCCTTAGATAAAGGAACTCCATGCCTGAAAGGTAAAAAACCCTTCTTGGAGTTCTGCATGCTAAAACGATCCATAATTGTGTCTATGTATGAAGCTTGGGATAAGCACGACATCCTTTTCCTGCGATCCCTTGTGACCTTGATTCCAAGGATGTGTCCCACTTCTCTCAAGTCCTTCATATCAAACTGTTTGGACAACCATACCCTTATGTCCGATAAAACCTTGATATTGTTGCCAATCACCAAAATTTTATCTACGTATAGTACAAGAAATACCACTACATTTCAGTCACATCTCTTGTATACACAAGACTCATCTGGACTTTGAATAAATCCATAAGACTAGATTACCTCATCAAAGCAGATGTTCCAAGACCTCGAAGCTTGCTTCAATCCATAAATGGACCAATTAAGCTTACATACGAGATGCTCTTTTTCCTTTACCAATGAATCCCTCTGGTTTCTCCATATAGATGTTTTCCTCAAGACTTCCATTAAGGAAAGCTATCCTGACATCCATCTGCCACACCTCATAATCCATATGAGCTGCAGTGCATAAGAGAATCCGGATAGACTTAAGCATGGCTACTGGTGAAAAGGTCTCCTCATAATTGATGCCCTTTTTCTGAGTATACCCTTTCGCAACAAGCCTCGTTTTGAAGGTCTCAACCATCCCATCTATTCCTCTCTTTCTTTTATAGATCCACTTGCATCCAATGGTTTTTACACCATCGGGTGGTTCCACTATCTCCTAGACCTGATTTGAATCCATAGATTCAATCTCAGTATTCATTGCACTTTGCCAAGATACTGCATCTTTATCTTGGATTGCCTCGTCATATGTCCAGGGATCAGGTTCATGTTTGCCAGGGACCAAATCAGAAGATTCTCCCAAGAACATGAATCTATCAGGCTGTCTCACAACCCTCCCACTACGACAAGGTATCTCCTACGTATCCTCTGTGACATGCGGTCCAGTGACTTATGGTATATCCTCTTGAACTAGTGGTACTGAAGAAGTGACTTCCCCTTTTAATTCCTCCAGAATAATTTTACTCTTGGGTTTGTGGCCTATCACATAGTATTCCTCTAGAAATCTGGCGTTCGTGCTAACGATCACCCTCTGATCTCTAGGATTATAAAATAGACCACCCTTCATTCCTCTAGGATAGCCAACGAACATGCATACTTCTGAACGAGATTCCAACTTACCAGCATCTGCCTTTAGCACATGGGTTGGACTTCCCCATATCCGAATATGTCTTAGACTAGACTTTCGCCCAGTCCATAATTCTGTGGGAGTAGAAGGCACTAATTTAGATGGACCTAAGTTCAGAATGTACACCGCCGTATCTATAGTATATCCCCAGAATGAATCTAGCAACTCAGAATAACTCATCATCGATCTAACCATCTCCATAAGAGTCCTATTCCTTCGCTCTTCTACACCATTATGCTGGGGTGTGCCAAGTGCAGTCAATTGGGATTGAATCCCAGCCTCTGATAGGTAATTCCTAAACACTCCCAAGAGGTACTCGCCACCATGATCACATCGTAGTACTTGATACTTTTACCTTGACATTTCTCCACATCAGCCTTGAATTCTTTAAACTTGTCAAAGCATTCAGACTTGCGGCGCATCAAGTAAATGTATCCATATCTCGAGTAATCATCTATAAAAGAGACGAAATACTCAAAATCCCCACTAGCCTGGATAGACATAGGACCACACAAATCAGAATGAACCAATTCTAACACATCTTTGGCTCTATACCCCTCAGCCTTAAAAGGCCTCTTGGTCATTTTACCCTCCAAGCAAGATTCGCAAGTTGGGAAATCTTCTACCACTAATGAACCCAAAGGTCCATCAGCTATCAACCTTTGAATTCTGCTTAGGTTAATATGACATAGCCTAAGATGCCAAAGATATTTTTGGTTCATCTTCGAAGGTTCTTTTCTCTTATTGGAAATAGAAGATGAGTTATTAACTTCAACTTGCATCGTGGGAGGTTTTGGTTCAAGTGTGTATAAATTTCTTATCAATGCACCCGAACAGATAATGTCCCTACTCCTTATAACAACTCTATCATTAAAAGAAATAGAATATCCATCTATAAATAATTTAGAAACCGAAATTATATTCTTTCTAGATAAGGATACATAAAGGCAATTCTTAAGAACCAAAAGTTTATTTTTCTCAAAAGATAAATGAACATCTCCCACTGCAACAGCCGCCACCTTCGTGGCATCGCCCAAGTACACGGTAATCTCCCCCTCAGCCAGTCATCGGGTTTCCTAGAACCCCTTTAAAGTATTGCAGACATGATCAGAGGCTCCCGTATCTACACACCAAGTGCCGGTAGATAACACCGCTAACCATATTTCAACGAATAGACCAAAGGATATACCTTTGTTCTATTTCGGGTTGGGAAAGTCCTTCTTCCAATGTCCATCCTGCTTGCAAGTGAAGTACTTGCCTTTCGGCTTCTTCACTCCTCCCTGAGATCCTCCCACCACCTTTGCTCTACCTTGTTTCTTCTTCTTCTTGCCTTTCAGCTTAGAAGTAAAAACCTTCTGAGCAAGCATGGCCTGAATCTGAGGAATCCTTTCTGTCGACTGGAGAATGATATCGACCTGGGTTTCCCCATCGATCTCAGCTCCAAGGACTTCCAGCTCTTTCGCAGGCTTAGGAGAACACTCTTCGAAGAGTACATACTTGTACTCTTCAGTAGTTAAGACAATATCTAGATTCTTTTCCAATCAACATAATTTGGGTACAGTAAGCTTATTTTCCTTTAGTATCACAACAAGTGGACTGAAAGTCATTTTTTGAAAATCCTAAGAATCACATAGATCATTACTATAGATTTCCAAAAATTATTGATTCCTCAAACAATAAAATTTTTAAAATCAACCAACACCTCAAAACACCGAGAATATCGTATGCCACGATAGTGTGGACGTATACGAATTCTAAATTTGTAAGAGGAGGTTTTACCCATTAATTTTACTATCTTGTCAACCTAACTTTTTGACAAGTAAAATTAATAGTTGGTTTCTCTTTGGTGTTAGGACCTTTGTAACGCTAGAGGGGGGGGTGATTAGCGTCAATGGAATTCAATCGCGGTTGTGTCTACAAATTCGTTAGCGCAGCGGAATATAGATAATACAATAACAATAATGAAAACACAACACGCTAACACGAGTATATAACATGGTTCGGAACCGCACGGTTCCTACTCCATGGATCGGGCTCAAATGAGCCCTAGCGATGCCAATCACACACCACTATCAAATAACTCCTTCTCGGAACAATCCGGAGGTGGAGAAACCTCGTACAATATGATTACAACAATAATCAAATGAATACAAGCAATATAGTGAAATACAAAGCAATACAAGTAAAGGAAACACTTTACAAATGCTCTTTGAATGCTTGATCACTTGGTTGATCGAGTAGCACTTGGAGACCCTGAATTGCGGCTGACCAAATCGCCTCAAAGAACCATCCCTTTTGCTTCAACGACGAGCTCAATATATAGCTTCAACCTGTGCTGGAAAAAGTCGATCAGTCGACTGATCGAGACCATCAGTCGACTGATGCCACTGTTGTCGTGAGACAACGGCTAGTTCCACGTTGGATAAGTCCAACGGAACTACCATCAGTCGACTGATTGTGACCATCAGTCGACTGATGGAGTCCTCACTCAACCAGTCGAGTCTCGACTCCATTCTGTGGGATTCTCGAGCACCCGATCGATCGACGATCGATCGCTCGAGCCATCGATCAACCTATGGCGGTCATGCTATATAACCCATGATCAAACCCTAGTTGACTCGGTCCGATCGCCCCATGGCACCGACCGCACACCTCAAACATGAGGTTTTAACTCAAGTATGGTTCCCCATACTTGCTAGACCACCTTAGCCTAGACCTAAGCCTTCTAGTCACCTCCATCACCTCACGCCTCTGATCCCTCCAAGTCATCCATGACTTGTTCATCCATTGCGCTAGCCTTCAGGTGCTTCCATCGGCTATGTCATGCTAACGGTGTCTACACCGCCAAGGCACATTGGACTTACGCCGCCAACCATTGGACTTATGCTGCCAAGACTACCGCTTGGACTTTACTCCGCCAATATCAATCCCCTTGGACTTCAAATGCCAACCCATGTTGGACTTTCCATGCCAAGACCATGCTTGGACTTCTCAAATGCCAAGACCATGCTTGGACTTTCCCTTGCCAACCCATGTTGGACTTTACATTGCCAAGACCCATGCTTGGACTTTTCCCAATGCCAAGTGTCCCACTTGGACTTTCCATGCCAAGACCCATGCTTGGACTTTACCATGACAATTACATTGTCATATGTTTTTGTCGAAACATCAAAACACATCAAAACATCACTCGAGCCAAACTCGAGTCCTGGTCAATCGTGACCTGGGCCGATTGCACCAACAATCTCCCCCTTTTTGATGTTTGACAAAAACCACACAAAACATTGAGTTAGAACACTAACTCAATTCCCTTACCAATTATCCCAAATTGGTAATCTTAAAAACATTTTCGAAAATGTTTTCTCCCAGAATGTTCTCCCCCAAACATTCTCCAAACATTCTCCCCCTTTTTGACAAATAGCAAAAAGGTTATCTCTCCAAGGAGGTCAATGTCTCATGTCCCAATGAGATCTTACAATCTCCCCCTTGGTTCAAAAATACCTAGGATGCCTACAATCTTCCTAGTGATAAGTCCCATATCACTCAAGAGAGGCAATCCTATTCACTCTCTCAATTTCCAAATTGGGTATCAAAAAATCCATCAATTTCCCAAATTGATAACATTCCCATAACTTCTCCTTTTCAAGGAGAAAAACACATCCATCATCCAAAGATGGATACCTCCCCCTAAAGGCTTGCTCCCCTTTGACCATTGCACAAACAATGTCCTTGGGGAGTCCCTAAGCAATAGGAACTCTAAATCATCAAAATTAAGGTTGGAAATTCAACATTGAACTTTCCACCACCTCAATTTGATACTTTGACCTAACACCTCTCCAAATCCATATCCAATGAATTTTCACCCTTCATAATGCTTCCCAAAGCATATCCTAGGGTTAGGAGTGGTTAGGGACCCTTATCAGAGCAATGGGTTAAACAAACCTTGTCAACCCAAAATCAGCCTTGGCAGTCGACTCAATAACGATCACATATCATCACCGATCGCCACCCAAGCGTCGATCGATAATCAAAATCCGATTTTCATTATCGTAAATAATTTCAAAAAATCATAAATAATTATACGTTTATCGAAAAATCACGAAATTTGATACGTATAATACTTATGACCAATACAATGGGTGAAAAATGTTTGAAAATTATTTTACCCATTAAATAGTGACATTGGTACAAAGTTCAAGAACATTGAAATTTACAATGTTTTGGCCCTACTTTGTATCAACTTCATCAATGGTGATTGCTATCGAAAGATAGACTTCACCAAGGTTTTTCAAAATGATTTTAAAATGTTTTCAAACCTTATCTTGGACCATAATTTATTGGCTAAAAATACATAGCTTGTATATTAGCTTTCCTTATGATTTTTGGTGATAATTAAAATAGGTTTGAGTTCATCTAGATGCACTACCGATGCACTTTGAACCTAACCTATTATCCTAGCATCTCACATGTATTTAGGGTGTATACATACACATACATGTCAATTAGATGTGAGATGTGGGTTTTGTTCTCCCTAATCTAGAGTTTTATGCATTTTCTAAAGCAACTCTACTTGATTCCTTATAAGGGACTCAAGTCATGCCATAGTCCTTAAATCAATTTTAATCAAGTTAATGCATGAATGTATGATCATGGCATAAATAATAGTATTATTAAAACGTGGCCAATGATCATGATGTCATGGCATAAGATGAGATCTAAAAGACACATGACATTTATCCTTAATTCTAAAACATAATCATGACATATAAAATGATGAAAATGAACATGATGTCATGTCATGGCATATGACAAATCAAAGCATGGCAAATAAAATATATAGGCATAAACATACCTAAATTCTAATATTAGTTGCCATTTGATATAATTAGGTTTATTTTGCCATATTCCTATTTTTCTCCCAAGTGTGCCAAAACCCAAAATGACACACTAACCTCTAAACCTAAATTGTGCCAATTTGATCATTTTATCAAACTTCTCAAGTAATATTGGCACATCCTAAAATCTTTTAGGATTAAGATTCAAATCTATTTCCAAGGTAACCATAACCTTGAAAATATCCTAAAGTGCCACCTTTATCATGGTTGAGTTAACTACCCATCCACTCAAGGTTGGCACACCCTAACCCCATCTAGCGTGAATCAATCACGCTCTTAGGAACCCAAAACCGATTTGAGCTCCTAGGGTTAATTAGGTACTCCTTAGGGATAACCTCCCTAGATACCTTCCTAATGACCCTCCTAGGCTTGGTAGCCTTGGTCATTTGGGTCTTACCTAGGTTGACTCTAGGGGTAACTCCCCTTGCAACCTTCTTAGTGGCCACCCTAGGTTTCCTAGAAACCCTAGCCACTAGGCACACACCATGGTCAACTCTAGAGATGACTTCCCTATTGACCTTGGTCTTCCTAGACCTAGTTAGTGTTCCATAGTCAAATGGAACACTATGGTAAGCCACCTTAGGCTTAGGTTTGTGACCCAAACCTTTCTTGCCCTTGGTTGACTTTTGACTCTTAGGTCCTAGATGTTGACTTTGACTTCTTGACCTAAAAGTTTGACAATTAGACCCTTGAAATTGATTTTGTATCTTGTTTAGGTTCTTTTCCAATTTCTCAAGCCTTGACCTCAAGGCTTGGTTCTCTAATTCTAATTGCCCAATTTTAGAATTTTGATTTAAATCTTGGGCATTGGACTTCTTAGGCATATGCCTAGTCCATTTAGGGTTAATACCTAGATGTTCTTGTATTTTCTTAATAGATTCCCTAGGTATGGTTTTTCTAGGGACATTAGTCCCAAATTTCTCCTTATTATTAAGGTGTACCTTCTTAGCTCCTAAACAAATATGTTTGTTATTTCTAGCATGCTCTTTATGATAAATAGCAAGAGAATTAAAAGCATGCTTTTGCCTAGAAATTGAAGGTGCATTAACAAATTTTACCTTAGGGTTTGCCTTAGAGGCTCCCCCTACACGTGTTGCTCCTTCTTGCCCTTTCTTCTTTCCCCTTGGGCATTGACTCGGAAATGTCCTTTGTTTGACATTTGAAGCACACCACGTGCTCCTTGCTCTTTGACTTGGGGAACCGCATCCTTTGACTTTTCTTGACTTTAGGTGCCGGAGGAGCTTTCTTGATCCTCTTTGGGCATTTGCTCTTATAATGCCCATACTCCTACACTCAAAACACATTATATTATTTTTATTTTGAATTGAGGTGTTTGAGTTACCGATGGTGGTGGAGACCGGAATTGGACTTTGAGCTTCTTCATCTTGACCGGATGTTGAAGGCTCTTCTTGAGGTTGCTCCGGTATCGAGGATGGTCTCTCCTCCTCTTCTATTTCCTCTTCCGATCCGGAAGTTGACTCTCACTTCCTCCCGACTCCTCACTTTCACTTGAGGATGAGCTCTCTTCTTCGGTCTCCTCCTCTTCCGAATCTTCTTGGACCGATTCAGGATTTTCGTGGAACTTGATCAACTTGTTCCACAATTCCTTGGCATCCCTATAGCTTCCTAATCTAGACAAAATATCATTAGGTATCAAATCAATTAGCATTTTTGTTACCTTAACGGTTGTCTTGAATTTTTTCCGTTGCTCCTCGGTCCATCTCTTCATCTTGAGGATTTCGCCGTTTTCTCCTCTCGGAGCATCAAAACCTATAGTCACGGCAAACCAATTTTCTATATTTGTCATTAGAAAATATTGCATTCTACCTTTCCAATACGCGAAATGTTCGCGGTTGAAGGAAGGTGGGATGTTGACGTCGTCACCCAATTTTTCTTGAAATTCCATATTCTTCCCTCTAGCTTCTTCAACTCTCGTTAGTCAGTAGAAGAGCCGGGCTCGATACCACTTGTTAGGACCTTTGTAACGCTAGAGGGGGTGATTAGCGTCAATGGAATTCAATCGCTTGTGTCTACAAATTCAAGCTTGAGGAATATAGATAATACAATAACAATAATGAAAACACAACACGCTAACATGAGTATATAACGTGGTTCGGAACCGCACGGTTCCTACTCCACGGATCGGGCTCAAATGAGCCCTAGCGATGCCAATCACACACCACTATCAAATAACTCCTTCTCGGAACAATCCGGAGGTGGAGAAACCTCGTACAATATGATTACAACAATAATCAAATGAATACAAGCAATATAGTGAAATACAAAGCAATACAAGTAAAGGAAACACTTTACAAATGCTCTTTGAATGCTTGATCACTTGGTTGATCGAGTAGCACTTGGAGACCCTGAATTGCATCAGCAACTCGCCCCAAATCGCCTCAAAGAACCATGACTTTTTCTTCCAACACGAGCTCCATATATAGCTTCAACCTGTGCTGGAAAAAGTCGATCGATCGATCGAGACCATCGATCGATGCCGTTGTCGTGAGACAACGGCTAGTTCCACGTTGGATAAGTCAGCGGAACTACCATCGATCGGCCGATTGACCATCGATCGACCGATGGAGTCCTCACTCGACGATCGAGTCTCGACTCCATTCGTGGCGAATTCTCGAGCACCGGTCGGTGATCGACGATCGATCGGCCGCTCGAGCCATCGGCCCAACCTATGCGATCGATGCTAGGCCTAACCCGCGATCAAACCCTAGTTGACTCGGTCGGTCCGACGCCCCATGGCACCCGATCGGGCACACCTCAAACATGAGGTTTTAACTCAAGTATGGTTCCCCCATACTTGCTAGACCACCCTTAGCCTAGACCTAAGCCTTCTAGTCACCTCCATCAGCCTCACGCCTCTCGGATCCCTCCAAGTCATCCATGACTTGTTCATCCATCGCGCTAGCCTTCAGGTGCTTCCGTCGGCTATGTCATGCTAACGGTGTCTACACCGCCAAGGCACATTGGACTTACGCCGCCAAGACTCCGCTTGGACTTTACGCCGCCAACCATTGGACTTATGCTGCCAAGACTACCGCTTGGACTTTACGCCGCCAATATCAATCCCCTTGGACTTCAAATGCCAACCCATGTTGGACTTTCCATGCCAAGACCATGCTTGGACTTCTCAAATGCCAAGACCATGCTTGGACTTTCCGTTGCCAACCCATGTTGGACTTTACATTGCCAAGACCCATGCTTAGACTTTTCCCAATGCCAAGTGTCCCACTTGGACTTTCCATGCCAAGACCCATGCTTGGACTTTACCATGACAATTACATTGTCATATGTTTTTGTCGAAACATCAAAACACATCAAAACATCACTCGAGCCAAACTCGAGTCCTGGTCAATCGTGACCTGGGCCGATTGCACCAACATTTGGCCCTACAAATAAAAGCAGTGACTCCGATGGGGAGGATACTTATATTTGTATCTAAGTGTTCACCATTACTTGGTACCAAGGTAATTATCTCGGGTTATGTGCCTTATGATGGGGAAGTACACACACTCCTTAATAATTCCCTATAACCATATTTGGCCTTGTGATCCGCAAACAAACCCATCCGATGGGGAGGAAAGCACTCAGAGTCGACGCGCAAGTTTTTTTGCATCACTTGTCGAATCGTAATGGAGGTCGTGGAAATTTATAAAAATTTCCCTCTCCCACATAGTAATTTGAAATTGAGGAATTTTCCAAGCCTACAATATACATATCAAACAAAAAGAAATAAATATGAAAAATAAATTATTTTCCAACTATTATGGCTTTTGTCTTCAATATGTCTTCCGTCGCATTGCCTTCTTGTCCGCTCCTCCTACGCCATGTACGAGCCATCCGGAGATCCGAGCCGAGACTAAAATCTATTTTAATTTACATCCATCGATCCTATGCTCCACGAGGGAGTGTACATGAAATCTAGATCGAAAGTTAACTAAAATAAAAGGAGTGGCTAAACAATGCCGTATCTAATTTACAAAAATTAAATACTAGCCTCGTCAACCGTGAGAATTCAACAAAATAAACATTTACACAGATACAATCACATACACACATATGGCCATAATAGTCGGATCTTATGCCTGCAACCAAAGAGTTAACCTACGCATATCCTACTATTATTCGACATATATAATATATGAAAAGTGCATAAAAATTAACTGAATCCTAAACACACAAAGTCAGAAACCTTTGCTCTGATACCAATTCTTAGTGCCTATAAGACCCACATATCTCCAAAATGATATGATATTGTCCACTTTGGGCCCAATCCCTCATGGTTTTGTTTTTGGACTTTACCCAAAAGGCCTCATACTAATAGAGATATGTTTTCAGCTTATAAGCACATGATCTTTTCCATGTCTTACCAATGTGGGACTTTGATTGTATTCTCAATACTCCAACACATGCGTCTGAGCACTCTGACGAAATAGCCCCTCTGCCACCTGGAGTTCTGTCAGAAGCTCCGCCAATGAAAATAACCTTTTGTTCATGTTGTAGTTCAGGCGAAACTGCTCAAAACTCCTAGGTAGAGACTGGAGAATGATATCGACCTGGGTTTCCCCATCGATCTCAGCTCTGAGGACTTCCAACTCATATAAATGAGCCATCATCTTGAGAACATGATCTCTCACGGGTGTTCCCTTGATTATGGTCATCGTCATAAAGTTCCTCATGGTTTCCTGCCTTGTAGCCTTATTCTGGTATCCAAAAAGCTATTTGAGATTGAGCATCATGTCACAAGCAGTGGGCATGGCTTGATGCTGATGTTGCAGTACATTTGACATAGATGCCAAAATGTAACACCGCGTTATCTCATCGGCCTTGATCCACTTCTTATAACTCTCCTTCTCCTTTTCCCCAGAATCATCTACAGCCTTAGAAGGGCACTCTTCGAGGAGTACATATTTGTATTCCTCAGCAGTCAAGAAAATGTCAAGATTCCACTTCCAATCAACACAGTTGGGTCCGGTAAGTTTATTCTCTTTCAGTATCACAGCAAGTGGGTTGAAAGTCATTTTGAAAGAAAACCTAAGAATCACATAGATCAAAACATTAGATTTCAAAAAATTATTGATTCCTCAAACAATAATATTTTAAAATCAACCAACACCTCAAACCACCGAGAATATTGTATGCCACGATAATGTGGACCTATACAAAATCTATATTTGTAAGAGGAGGGTTTTACCCATTAATTTTACTATCTTGTCAACCTAACTTTTTGACAAGTAAAATTAATAGTTGGTTCCTCTTTGGCCCTACAAATAAAAGCAGTGACTCCGATGGGGAGGATACTTATATTTGTATCTAAGTGTTCACCATTACTTGGTACCAAGGTAATTATCTCGGGTTATGTGCCTTCCGATGGGAAAGTACACACGCTCCTTAATAATTTCCTATAACCATATTTGACCTTGTGATCCGCAAACAAACCCATCCGATGGGGAGGAAGGCACTCAGAGCCGACGCGCAAGTTTGTTTGCATCACATGTCAAATCGTAATGGAGGCTGTGGGAATTTAAAAAAATATCCCTCTCCCACTTAGTAATTTGAAATTGAGGAATTTTCTAGCCTACGACATGCATATCAAACAATAAGCAATAAATATGAAAAATAAATTTTTTCCAACTATTATTGCTTTTGTCTTCAATATGTCTCCCGTCGTATCGCAATCTCATCAGCTCCTCCTACGCCATGTACGAGCCATCCGGAGATCCGAGCCGAGAAAAAAAATATTTTAATTTACATCCATCAATCCTATACTCCACGAGGGAGTGTACATGAAATCTAGATCGAAAGTAAACTAAAATAGAAAGTGTGGCTAAACAATGTCGTATATAATTTACAAAAATTAAATACTAGCCTCGTCAATCCCGAGGATTCAACAAAATATACAATCACATACACACATATGGCAATAATAGTTGGATCCTATGCTTGCAACCAAAGAGTTAAACTACGCATATCCTACTATTATCCGGCACATATAATATATGAAAAGTGCATAAAAGTAACCGAATCCTAAACACACAAAATCGAAAATAGTGGCTCTAATACCACTTGAAGGTAAGAAACTTCGCTTCCCACTTCAACTCGGTTGCTTGTTTATGACAATCCCTTCAAGGTCCCCGAATAAAAATTTATCCTTGACAAGAGGGATTGCCCAAGCAACCATGTCATCCTCATACGAATCGATTAGAGTAGTCACTTGAACAAACTTGTTGTTCAAGCAACCAACCTCTATTCTACGAATAGCCGCGGAATAGACGATGTACGGATTGCCGGCTTTTGTGTTTATGTTCAGGGTCCAAGTTATATTAGCCACAAAATAGAATATATCATGCATATATAATTGAAAAACAATTACAAATATGTTACATATGAAGATAGATAAGTGATATACCTCTCGTTCTTCTATTGTATGACCTTCCTCCTTTTGGACATCGTGTGGGCGATAATCTACCAAAAGTCAAAGCTCCTAGACCACAAATATTCCTTCCTTGCTCACTCCAAACAAGAGGAAGTATAGAAACAAAGCCCTTCTCCTTCCTTTAGCCAACCAACAAGCACCAAGCAAGTTGCTTGCCGCCGGCCAACAATGAAAGGGATGAGAAGGTTGGTTGCCCGCCAAAAGCTCCAAGGGAAGACCTTAACCTATGTTTCCACCGGCCAAGGAGGAGAGGATCAAGTGGTTTGGATGCCGTCCAAGAGATGGAAAGAAATTATGGGCGCCGGCAACCTTGAGGAAAAAGAGAAGAAAGGAAACTCTTTCCTTTTTTGTGGCCGCCCAAGCACAAACCCTAGCACCAAGCCTCTTGCCGCCCAACCCTAATCTCCTTTGCTTCTCATTAAATCTCCATGCCAACCCTTAAGCCCGTTTTAATAGAGTTAGGGATAAGCCTTATTTTAATCTCCAACATTGGTTCTAGGGATTTAATCTCAACCGTCTGGTCTAGAGATTTAATCTCAACCGTCGGATCTAGAGATTTAATCTCTACCTTTGGATCTAGAGTTTTGTTTTCATCCATTGGATCTAGGCTTCATGAGGTTTTAATAGGCTACAATAGGGACCATGAGGTGGAGTTGGATCTTGGACACCCAATGGATCAAGCCCATATAAAGTCCGATCCATTAATGATAATCCAATCCACTAAAGGATTATCATTGATCTACCTCACTAACCCCCATAAGTTAATATGGGCTCCATATATTATAGGTATATTTTCTCCCTGTGTTTAAGATCTCGAATGTCCTTCGATTAATAAATTTATTGACCATTAATTAATCAACATCTAACTCCATGAGTAGTACCACTCAACCTTTTCATCATGCCGGACCAAGTCCACCTGCAGAGTTTACATGATGAACCTTATGAGCTCCTCAAGGGGACATCATCATCCTAATATATAGGACACGGTTTCCTCCTATAATCTACGACACACCATATAAATAATATCATTTCCCAACTTACCGAGCCTATCGATTTAATCTATAAATCTTGCCCATTGGTAAATCAAAGAAATGAATACTAAGTATATGTGCCCAATATTGTATCGGGATTAAGAGCATGTACAACATAATATCTGAGGTCCAATTCGATTATGTAGTCAGCAATAAATCGAATCACTTCTAAGTCGGTCCTGTTCAATACACACAAAGTGTACTAGTGTGATTCTATGGTCAAGACAAACTAATACCTAATCACACTACAACCATTCCAATGGTTTGTCCAAAGCCATCTCGATTGTGAGCCTATACTTATACTTTACAAGGAGCCGATAACATGGTCTCCCGTGTGACACCACACAACATGTTATCTACAATGTAATGTATTAGACAATATGCATCACCATAAATATGAAAACATTGATCATGTGATTCTTATTTCAAAATCAAAGATGTTCATACAAAAGATAGACTTTTCAGTATACATCCCAATAATCTCCCACTTATACTAAAAGACTATGTTGTCCTCAAACTGCCATACATCTGATCCCCATTCCCTCCACATGCCTATCAAAAGCTCTCGCCGGAAGGGACTTAGTGAAAGGATCTGCTAGGTTATCTTCCGATGCAATCTTGGCCATAACAACTTCTCCTCTCTTTACGATTTCTCATATCAGGTGGAACTTGCGCTCTATGTGTTTACTTTCCATATGGGCTCGTGGTTCCTTCGAGTTTGCAACTGTACCACTATTATCACAATAAATTGTGATAGTTCTAGGAAAACCAGGAATCACATCCAAGTCCATCAATAAGTTCCTGAGCCACACAACTTGTTTGGCCGCCTCAGAGGCTGTCATATACTCATCTTCCATGGTAGAGTCCGCCACGCATTTCTGCTTGACACTCCTCCATACAATGGCTCCACCTCTCAAAGTAAACACAAAACCTGAGGTAGACTTACTGTTATTCCTATCTGATTAGAAGTCGGAATATGTATAACCCACAGGGAGTAATTGGTCTTCCTGGTAAACTAGGATATAATCCCTAGTCCTTCTCAGGTACTTCAATATATGCTTTACCGCAGTCTAATGACCCTGTCCTGGATTACTCTGATATCTGCTGACCATGCCCACGGCAAAGCAAATATCTGGTCTCGTACATAGCATCACATACATAAGGCTTCCTACATCCGAAGCATAAGGAACCACCTTCATCTCCTCTATCTCCTCAGATGTTCTAGGACACATCTCCTTAGATAAGGGAACTCCATGCCTGAAAGGTAGAAAACCCTTCTTGGAGTTCTGCATGCTAAAACGATCCATAATGGTGCCTATGTATGAAGCTTGAGATAAGCACAACATCCTTTTTCTACGATCCCTTATAACCTTGATCCCAAGGATGTGTCCCACTTCTCCCAAGTCCTTCATATCAAACTGTTTGGACAACTATACCCTTATGTCCGATAAGACCTTGACATTGTTGCCAATTAACAAAATATCTTCTACGTATAGTACAAGAAATACCACTACGTTTCTGTCACATCTCTTGTATACACAAGACTAATTCAGACTTCAAATAAATCCATAAGACTGGATTACCTCATCAAAGCGGATGTTCTAAGACCTCGAAGCTTGTTTCAATCCATAAATGGACCGATTAAGCTTACATATAAGATGCTCTTTGCCCTTTGCAATGAATCCCTCTAGTAGCTTCATATAGATGTTTTCCTCAAGACTTCAATTAAGAAAAGTTATCTTGACATCCATCTGCCACACCTCATAATCCATATGAGCTGCAATGCATAAGAGAATCCGGATAGACTTAAGCATGGCTACCGGCGAAAAGGTCTCCTCATAATCGATACCCTCTTTCTGAGTATACCCCTTCGCAACAAGCTTTGCTTTGAAGGTCTCAACCTTCCCATCTATTCCTCTGTTTCTTTTGTAGATCCACTTGCATCCAATAGTTTATACACCATTGGGTGGTTCTACTAGCTCCCAGACCTGATTTGAATCGATAGATTCAATCTCAGCATTCATTGCACTTCGCCAAGATACTGCATCTTTATCTTGGATTGCCTCGTTATATGTCCAGGGATCATGTTCATGTTCGCTAGAGACCAAATCAGAAGATTCTCCAAAAAACATGAATCTATCAGGCTGTCTCACAAGCCTCCCACTATGACGAGGTATCACCTGTGTATCCTCTGTGACACGCGGTGAAGTAACTTGTGGTATATCCTCTTGTACCGGTGGTACTGAAGAAGTGACTTCCCCTTTTATTTTCTCTAGCACAATCTTACCATGGGCTTGTGGTTCATTACATAGTCCTCCTCTAGAAATCTGGCGTTCGTGCTATCAATCACCCTTTGATCTTTAGGACTATAAAACAAACCACCTTTGGTTCTTCTAGAATATCCAACGAACATGGGTACTTCTGTACGAGGTTCCAACTTACCAGCATCTGCCTTAAGCACATGTGCTGGACTCCCTCATATCCGAATATGTCTTAGATTAGGCTTTCGCCCAGTCCACAATTATGTGGGAGTAGAAGGCACTGATTTAGATGGAACCAAGTTCAGTATGTACACCGCTGTATCTAGAGCATATTCACAGAACAAATCTGGCAACTCAGAATAACTCATCATCGATCTAACCATCTCCATAAGAGTCATATTCCTTCGCTCTGCTACACGATTTTGCTGGGGTGTGCCTGGTGCAAACAATTGGGATTGAATCCTAGTCTCTAATAAATAATTCCTAAACTCTCCCAAGAGGTACTCACCACCACGATTAGATCGTAGTGTCTTGATACTTTTACCTTGATGTTTCTCCACATCAGCCTAGAATTCTTTGAACTTGTCAAAGCATTCAGAGTTACGGCGCATCAAGTAAATGTATCCATATCTCGAATAATAATCTATAAAAGAGACGAAATACTCAAAACCACCTCTAGCTGGGAAAGACATAGGACAACACAAATCAGAATGAACCAATTCAAACACATCTTTGGCTCTATACCCCTTGTCCTTAAAAGGCCTCTTGGTCATTTTACCCTCCAAGAAAGATTCGCAGGTTGGGAAATCTTCCACCACTAATGAACAAGTGGTTCATCTGCTATCAACCTTTGAATTCTTCTTAGGTTAATATGACCAAGCCTAAGATGTCAAAGATATGTCTGTTTCATCTTCGAAGGTTCTTTTCTCTTATTGGGATTAGAAGATGAGTTATTAACTTCTATTTGCATCGTGGGAGCTTTTGGTTCAAGTGTTTATAAATTTCCTCTCAATGCACCCGAATAGATAATTTCCCTATTCCTTTTTATAACAACTCTGTCATTTAAAGAAATAGAATATCCATCCATAAACAATTTAGAAACCGAAATTAAATTCTTTCTAAATAAAGGTACATAAAGGCAATTCTTAAGAACCAAAACATTATTTTTCTCAAAAGATAAATAAACGTCTCCCACTGCAACAGCCGCCACATTCGTGTCATCGCCCAAGTATACGGTAATCTCTACCTCAGCTAGTCGTCTGGGTGAAGGTAGGAAACTTCGCTTCCCACTCCAACTCGGTTGCTTGTTCATGGCAATCCCTTCAAGGTCCACGGATAAAAATTTATCCTTGACAAGAGGGATTGCCCAAGCAACCGTGTCATCGTCGTGCTAATCGATTAGAGTAGTCACTTGAACAAACTTGTTGTTCAAGCAACCAACCTCTATTCTATGAATCGCCGCGGAATAGACGATGTACGGATCACCAGCTTTTGTGTTTATGTTCGGGGTCCAAGTTATATTAGCCACAAAACAGAATATATCATGCATATATAATTGAAAAACAATTACAAACATGTTACATATGAAGATAGATAAGTGATATACCTCTCGATCTTCTATTTTATGACCTTCCTCCTTTTGGACGTCGTGTGGTTGATGATCTACCAAAAGTCGAAGCTCCTACATCACCAATCTTCCTTCCTTGCTCGCTCCGAACAAGAATAAGTATAGAAACAAGGCCCTTCTCCTTCCTTTAGCCAACCAACAAGTACCAAGCAAGTTGCTTGCTGCCGGCCAACAATGAAAGGGATGAGAAGGATGGGTGCCGGCCAAAAGCTCCAAGGGAAGACCTTAAGCTATGTTTCCACTGACCAAGGAGAAGAGGATGAAGTGGTTTGCACGGCGGCCAAGAGCTGGAAAGAAATTATGGGCACCGACCACCTTGAGAAAGAAGAGAAGAAAGGAAACTCTTTCCTTATTTGTGGCCGCCCAAGCACAAACCCTAGCTCCAAGCCTCTTGCCGCCCAACCCTAATCTCCCAAGCTTCTCATTTAATCTCCATGCCAAACCTTAAGCCCCTTTTTATAGAGTTAGGGATAAATCTTTTTTTAATCTCCACCATTGGTTCTAGGGATTTAATCTCAACCGTCGGATCTAGAGATTTAATCTCAACCATCGGATCTAGAGATTTAATCTCTAACTTTGGATCTAGTGTTTTGTTTTCATCCATTGGATCAAGGATTCATGAGGTTTTAATAGGCTACAATAGGGACAATGAGGAGGAGTTTGATCTTGGCCTCCCAATGGATCAAGCCCACAAAAAGCAAGTTCCATTAATGATAATCCAATCCACTAAAGGATTATCATTGATCTACCTCACCAACCCCCATAAGATATTATGGGCTCCATATATTATATGTACATTTTCTCCCCATTTTTAAGATCTCGAATGTTCGTTGATTAATTAATTTACTGACCATTAATTAATCAACATCTAACTCCATGAGTATTACCACTCAACCTTTTCATCATGCCAGACCAAGTCTACCTACAGGGTTTACATTTTGAACTTTATGAGCTCCTCAAGGGGAAATCATCATCCTAATATATAGGGCACGGTTTCCTCCTATAATAAACATCACACCATATAAATAATATCATTTTCCAACTTACCAAGCCTATCGATTAAATCTATAAATCTCTCCCATTGGTAAATCAAAGAATTGAATACTAAGTATATGTGTCCGTTATTATATCGGGATTAAGAGCATGTACAACATAATATCTGAGGTTCGATTCGATTATGTAGTCAGCAATAAATCGAATCACCTCTAAGTCGGTCCTGCTCAATACACACAAAGTGTACTAGTGTGATTCTATGGTCAAGACAAACCAATACCAAATCACACTACAACCATTCCAATGGTTTGTCCAAAGCCATCTCGGTTGTGAGCCTATACTTATACTTTACAAGGAGCCGATAACATGGTCTACCGTGTGACACCACACACCATGTTTTCTACAATGTAATGTATTAGACAATATGCATCACCATAAATATGAAAACAATTATCATGTGATTCTTATTTCAAAAAAAAAGATGTTCAAAACAAAGATAGACTTTTCAGTATACATCCCAACAATCTCCCACTTATACTAAAAGACTATGCTGTCCTCAAACTGCCATACATCTGATCCCCATTCCCTCCACATGCCTATCAAAAGCTCTCGCCAGAAGGACCTTAGTGAATGGATCTGCCAGGTTATCCTCCGATGCAATATTGGCCACAACAACTTCTCTTCTCTTTACAATTTCTCGTATCAGGTGGAACTTGCGCTCTATGTGTTTACTTGCCATATGGGCTCGTGGTTCCTTCGAGTTTGCAACTGCACCACTATTATCACAATAAATTGTGATAGTTCTAGGCAAACCAGGAATCACATCCATGTCCATCAAGAAGTTCCCTAGCCACACAGCTTCTTTGGCCGCCTCAGAGTCTTCCACATACTTAGCTTTCATGGTAGAGCCCATCACGCATTTCTGCTTGACACTCCTCCATACAATGGCTCCACCTCCCAAAGTAAACGCAAAACCTGAGGTAGACTTACTGTTATCCCTATCTGATTGGAAGTCAGAATCCGTATAACCCATAGGGAGTAATTGGTCTACCTGATAACTAGCATATAATCCCTAGTCCTTCTCAGGTACTTCAATATATGCTTTACCACAGTCCAATGTCCCTGTCCTGGATTACTCTGATATCTGCTGACCATGCCCATGACAAATTAGATATCTGGTCTCGTACATAGCATCGCATACATGAGGCTTCCTACTGCCGAAACATAAGGAACCGCCTTTATCTCGTCTATCTCCTCAAATGTTCTAGGACACATCTCCTTAAATAAAAGAACTCCATGCCTGAAAGGTAGAAAACCCCTCTTGGAGTTCTGAATGCTAAAACGATCCATAATGGTGTCTATGTATGAAGCTTGAGATAAGCACAACATCCTTTTCCTGCAATCCCTTATAACCTTGATCCCAAGGATGTGTTCCACTTCTCTCAAGTTCTTCATATCAAACTGTTTGGACAACCATACCCTTACGTCCGATAACACCTTGACATTGTTGCCAATTAACAAAATGTCATCTACGTATATTACAAGAAATACCACTATGTTTTTGTCACAACTCTTGTATACACAAGACTCATCCGGACTCTGAATAAATCCATAAGACTGGATTACCTCATCAAAGCAGATGTTCCAAGACCTCGAAGCTTGTTTCAATCCATAAATGGACCGATTAAGCTTACATACAAGATGCTCTTTGCCCTTTGCAATGAATCCCTCTGGTTGCTTCATATAGATGTTTTCTTCAAGACATCCATTAAGGAAAGCTGCCTTGACATCCATCTGTCACACCTCATAATCCATATGAGCTGCAATGCATAAGAGAATCCGGATAGACTTAAGCATGGCTACCGGCGAAAAGGTCTCCTCATAATCGATACCCTCTTCTGAGTATACCCCTTCGCAATAAGCCTCGCTTTGAAGGTATTAACCTTTCCATCTATTCCTCTCTTTCTTTTGTAGATCCACTTGCATCCAAATGTTTTTACACCATCGGGTGGTTATACTAGCTCCCAGAACTAATTTGAATCCATAGATTCAATCTCAGCATTAATTGCACTTCACCAAGATACTGCATCTTTATCTTGGATTGCCTCGTCATATGTCCAGGGACCAGGTTCATGTTCACCAGGGACCAAATCAGAAGATTCTTTCAAGAACATGAATCTATCAGGATGTCTCACAACCCTCCCACTACGAAGAGGTATCACCTGTGCATCCTCTGTGACACGTAGTGCAGTGACTTGTTGTATATCCTCTTGTACCGGTGGTACTGAAGAAGTGACTTCCCCTTTTATTTCCTCTAGAACAATCTTACTCATGGGCTTGTAGTTCATTACATAGTCTTCCTCTAGAAATCTAGCATTCGTGCTAACAATCACCCTCTGATCTCTAGGACTATAAAATAAACCACCTTTTGTTCCTCTAGGATAGCCAACGAACATGCGTACTTCTGTACGAGGTTCCAACTTACCAGCTTCTGCCCTCAGCACATGTGTTGGACTCCCCCATATCCGAATATGTCTTTGTTAGTATGAGCCCTTAGAGCCAATTATGAGATGATTGGTGAGGGAGACTTTTGTATTATATTCTTGCATTAATAAAGGCAAAGATTGATTATTATATTTCTTTATGCGTGTGCCAGCTAAATAAATATAATAATGCCCATTAATAGTAGGTTATTATCTACAGTATATCAATTGGTAGAATTTATTATGAGAAGCTGTAGAGAACACTATTCTTAAATATTCCTAGTCGAGTATTGTATTAATAGACAAGGGCTATATTGATACATTGAGACTAGCATGTAGGTCAATGGATGACTTGATCTCACAAGTCATGGATATGTGATATCACATTGATACATGGGTATATATATAGGAGACTATATATACTGAATTGACCCACCATGAGAAAGTATCATGGATCGTTATATGAGTGTCATATACTTTCTCATGTGACTATTGATGTGAATAGTCCTTAGACCTGAAGTCACTACGGTTCCCTACATAAGAAGTTATGTACTTTGGTATCGTCTAACGTCACACCGTAATTGGGTGACTATAACGGCGATCACTGAGTATGTAACGAATTATGCGGAGGGATGTGAGTGATGTAGATGGGATCTATCCCTCTCATATGACGGGAGTGATATCTTTGGCCTCTTGATAGAGTATGACCACGAAATGCATGGCCATACTCAAATGAGTCAATATGAGATATTGAGCTCATTTGTTTGAGTGAGTCTACTTGGGGATCAAGAAACATAAAGATTGATAAGAGGGTGACACGGTATATGCCTCATTAATCGATCTGAGATATCAAGGATAGAAGGACACTGTCATATGATAATAGTCACGGAAGAGGTTGTCGGATCTCGACATTCTCATCACTTGGGGTAGCAATGATGTATTGCTAGATGTCGCTCATTGCTTATATATCTAAAATGGTTTTGGATACATTGCCAACGTTATGAGAGCCTATAGGGTCACACACAAAGAACATATTATTTTGGAGAGGAAATCATTTTGGTTTGACTAAAATGAATTATTAGTTAATTGGATTAACTAGAATGAGTAAGACTCATTACTTGGCTAAATTTGAGTTGGACTCAAATTGGTTTATGTTGAGTTAGACTCAAGTCAAACCAAGAGAAGAAGGCTAAAATGATTAATCATAATTAATCATATAATACATGAATTAATCATGTAATACACGAATTAATAAATGGGGTTTTAAATGAGATTTAAAATCTCATTAATGTGCATTTAATGAGCATTAATTGACTTCCTTTCTTTTACCATGGAGAATAAGGAAGTGCATTTAATGTCTCATTAAGGTGTATTATTGTTTCTTCTTCTTCTTCAACGTGAGAATGAAAAACAAATTGAATCTGATTTTATTTTGTTCTCAAAAGCCAAGTATAGAGTGAAAAGAGAGACCTTGGCGTGGTTGCTAGCACAACCGAAAGGGTTTACCTCTTCTCTCCAAGATCGTGTGTGTGTGCACCGTAGAGGCGTGGACATTCTGACCACGCTGAGATCCGCAAGTGTTGCTGACTGGAATTCGAAGGGCACGCTTCGAAGGTAATCTCGATTCCTATAGGATAGAATCGATAATAGAAATGAGTATGTCTTTTTTGCTTGGATCTCCGGAGGGATTCTAAGTTTTTCGCTGCGAATTTTGTTTATTGCTCGGGATCCCTACAGCACTGCCTTCAGCACATGTGCTGGACTGCCCCATATCCGAATATGTCTTAGACTAGACTTTCACCCAGTCCACAATTCTGTGGAAGTAGAAGGCACTGATTTAGATGGAACCAAGTTCAGAATGTACACCGTCGTATCTAGAGCATATCCCCAGAACGAATCTGGCAACTCAGAATAACTCATCATCGATATAACCACCTCCATAAGAGTCCTATTCCTTCGCTCTGCTACACGATTTTTCTAGGGTGCGCCAGGTGCAGACAATTGGGATTGAATCCTAGCCTCTGATAAGTAATTCCTAAACTCTCCCAAGAGGTACTCACCACCATGATTATATCGTAGTGTCTTGATACTTTTACCTTGACATTTCTCCACATCAGCCTTGAATTCTTTGAACTTGTCAAAGCATTCAGACTTGTACCGCATCAAGTAAATGTATCCATATCTCAAATAATCATCTATAAAACAGACGAAATACTCAAAACCACCTCTAGTTTGGATAGACATAGGACCACACAAATCAGAATGAACCAATTCTAACACATCTTTGGCTCTATACCCCTTGGCCTTAAAAGGCCTCTTGGTCATTTTATACTCCAAGCAAGATTCGCAGGATGGGAAATCTTCCACCACTAATGAACCCAGAGGTCCATCAGCTATCAAGCTTTGAATTCTGCTTAGGTTAATATAACCAAGCCTAAGATGCCAAAGATATGTTTGGTTCATCTTCGAAGGTTCTTTTCTCTTATTGGAATAAGAAGATGAGTTATTAACTTCTATTTGCATCGTGGTAGCTTTTGGTTCAAGTGTGTATAGATTTCCTATCAATGCACCCGAATAGATAATGTCCCTATTCCTTTTTATAATAACTCTATCATTACAAGAAATAGAATATCCATCCATAAATAATTTAGAAACTGAAATTAAATTCTTTCTAAATAAAGGTACATAAAAGAAATTCTTAAGAACCAAAACATTTTTTTACTCAAAAGATAAATAAACGTCACCCACTGCAACAGCCGCCACCTTCGTGGCATCGCCCAAGTATACCATAATCTCCCCCTCAGCCAGTCATCTAGTTTCCTGGAACCCCTGAAAAGTATTGCAGACATGATCAGTGGCTCCCGTATCTACACACCAGGTGCCGGTAGATAACATCGCTAAACATGTTTCAATGACTAGATCAAAAGATATACCTTTGTTCTGCTTGCGGTTGGGGCTATCATTCTTCCAGTGTCCAGTCTGCTTACAAGTGAAGCACTTGCCTTTCGGCTTCTTCACTCCTCCCTGAGTTCCTCCCACCGCCTTTGCCCTAGTTTGTTTCTTCTTCTTCTTGCCTTTTGGCTTAGAAGTAGAAACCTTTTGGGTCACCATGGCATGCGCTTGAGCACTCTGCCGAAATAGCCCCTCTTCCGCCAGGAGTTCTATCAGAAGCTCCGCCAATGAATACAACCTTTTGTTCATGTTGTAGTTCAGAAGAAACTGCTCAAAACTCCTAGGTAGAGACTGGAGAATGATATCGACCTGGGTTTCCCAATCGATCTCAGCTCCGAGGACTTCTAACTCATTCAAATGAGCCATCATCTTGAGAACATGAACCCTCACGGGTGTTCCCTCAATCATGGTGGTTGTCATCAAGTTCCTCATGGCTTCCTACCTTACAGCCCGATTCTAGTGTCCGAAAAGCTCTTTGAGACTGAGCATCATGTCATAAGCAATAGGCATGACTTGATGCTGATGTTGCAGTACATTTGACATAGATGCCAAAATGTAACACCGCGTCATCTCATCGGCCTTGATCCACTTCTTATAACTCTCCTTCTCCTTTTCCCCAGAAACATCCACAGGCTTAGGAGGGCACTCTTCGAGGGGTACATATTTGTATTCCTCAGCAGTCAAGACAATGTCAAGATTCCACTTCCAATCAACATAGTTGGGTCTAGTAAGTTTATTCACTTTCAGTATCACAGCAAGTGGGTTGAAAGTCATTTTGAAAGAAAACCTAAGAATCACATAGATCAAAATATTAGATTTCAAAAAATTATTGATTCCTCAAAAAATAAAATTTTAAAATCAACCAAAACCTCAAAACACCGAGAATATCGTATGCCACGATAGTGTGGACGTATACGAATTCTACATTTGTAAGAGGAGGTTTTACCCATTAATTTTACTATCTTGTCAACCTAACTTTTTGACAAGTAAAATTAAAAATTTTGTTCCTCTTTGGCCCTACAAATAAAAGCAGTAACTCCGATGGGGAGGATACTTATATTTGTATCTAAGTGTTCACCATTACTTGGCACCAAGGTAATTACCTCGGGTTATGTGCCTTCCGATGGGAAAGTACACACGCTCCTTAATAATTTCTTATAACCATATTTGACCTTGTGATCGGCAAACAAACCCTTCCAATGGGGAGGAAGGCACTCAGAGCCGACGAGCAAGTTTGTTTGCATCACATGTCAAATTGTAATGGAGGTCGTGGGAATTTATAAAAATATCCCTCTCCCACTTAGTAATTTGAAATTGAGGAATTTTCTATCCTACGACATGCATATCAAACAATAAGCAATAAATAAGAAAAATAAAAATTTTCCAACTATTATGGCTTTTGTCTTCAATATGTCTCCCATCGTATCGCCAACTCGTCCGCTCCTCCTACGCCATGTACGAACCATCCGGAGATCCGAGCCAAGAAAAAAAATATTTTAATTTACATCCATCGATCTGATACTCCACGAGAGAGTGTACATGAAATCTAGATCGAAAGTAAACTAAAATAGAAAGAGTGGCTAAACAATGTCATATCTAATTTATAAAAATTAAATACTAGCCTCGTCAACCTCGAGGATTCAACAAAATATACAAGTACAAACATACAATCACATACACACATATGGCCATAATAGTTAGATCCTATGCCTGCAACCAAAGAGTTAACCTACGCTTATCCTACTATTATCCAGCACATATAATATATGAAAAGTGCATAAAAGTAACCGAATCATAAACACACAAAATCAGAAACTGTGGCTCTGATACCACTTGTAGGTAGGAAACTTCACTTCCCACTTCAACTCGGTCGCTTATTCATGGCAATCCCTTCAAGGTCCCCGGATAAAAATTTATCCTTGATAAGAGGGATTTCCCAAGAAACCGTGTCATCGTCATGCTAATCGATTAGAGTAGTCACTTGAACAAACTTGTTGTTCAAGCAACCAACCTCTATTCTACGAATAGTTGCGGAATAGACGATGTACGGATCGCCGACTTTTGTGTTTATGTTCGGGGTCCAAGTTATATTAGCCACAAAACAGAATATATCATGCATATATAATTGAAAAACAATTACAAACATGTTACATATGAAGATAGATAAGTGATATACCTCTCGATCTTCTATTGTATGACCTTCCTTTTGGACGTCGTGTGGGCGACAATCTACCAAAAGTCGAAGGTCCTACATCACCAATCTTCCTTCCTTGCTCACTCCGAACAAGAGGAAGTATAGAAACAAGGTCTTTCTTCTTCCTTTAGCCAACCAACAAGCACCAAGCAAGTTGCTTGACGCCGGCCAACAATGAAAGGGATGAGAAGAATGGTTGCCGGCCAAAAGCTCCAAGGGAAGACCTTAAGCTATGTTTCCACCGACCAAGGTGAAGAGGATCAAGTGGTTTGGATGTCGGCCAAGAGATGGAAAGATATTATGGGTGCCAGCCACCTTGAGGAAGAAGAGAAGAAAGGAAACTCTTTCCTTATTTGTGGCTGCCCAAGCACAAACCCTAGCTCCAAGCCTCTTGTCGCCCAACCCTAATCTCCCTTGCTTCTCATTCAATCTCCACGCCAACCCCTAAGCCCCTTTTTATAGAGTTAGGGATAAGCCTTGTTTTAATCTCCACCATTGATTCTAGGGATTTAATCTCAACCGTCGGATTTAGAGATTTAATCTCAACCGTTGGATCTAGAGATTTAATCTCTACCTTTGGATCTAGAGTTTTGTTTTCATCCATTGAATCTAGGCTTCATGAGGTTTTAATAGGCTACAATAAGGACCATGAGGAGGAGTTGGATTTTGTCCACCCAATGGATCAAGCCCACATAATGTCCGATCCATTAATGATAATCCAATCCAATAAAGGATTATCATTGATCTACCTCACCAACCCCAATAAGTTAATATGGGCTCCATATATTATATGTACATTTTCTCCCCATGTTTAAGATCTCGAATGTCCATCAATTAATTAATTTACTGACCACTAATTAATCCACATCTAACTCCATGAGTAGTACCACTCAACCTTTTCATCATGCCGGACCAAGTCCACCTGCAGGGTTTACATGATGAACCTTATGAGCTCCTCAAGGGGACATCATCATCCTAATATATAGGACACGGTTTCCTCCTATAATCAATGGCACACCATATAAATAATATCATTTCCCAACTTACCGTGCCTATCGATTTAATCTATAAATCTCGCCCATTGGTAAATCAAAGAAATGAATACTAAGTATATGTGCCTGTTATTATATCGAGATTAAGAGCATGTACAACATAATATCTGAGGTCCGATTCGATTATGTAGTCAGCAATAAATCGAATCACCTCTAAGTTGGTCCTGTTCAATACACACAAAGTGTACTAGTGTGATTCTATGGTCAAGACAAACCAATACCAAATCACACTACAACCATTCCAATGGTTTGTCCAAAGTCATCTCGTTTGTGAGCCTATACTTATACTTTACAAGGAGCCTATAACATCATCTACCGTGTGACACCACACACCATGTTATATACAATGTAATGTTTTAGACAATATGCATCACCATAAATATCCAAACAATGATCATGTGATTCTTATTTCAAAAACAAAGATGTTCATACAAAAGATTGACTTTTCAGTATACATCCCTACACTGGTTTCCTGGAACCCCTGCAAAGTATTGTAGATATGATCAGTGGCTCCTGTATCTACACACCAGGTGCCTGTAGATAACACCACTAAACATGTTTCAATGACTAGACCAAAAGATATACCTTTGTTTTGCTTGCGGTTGGGGCAGACTTTCTTCCATTATCCAGTCTGCTTACAAGTGAAGCACTTGCCTTTCGGCTTCTTCACTCATCCCTGAGTTCCTCCCACCGCCTTTGCCCCAGCTTGTTTCTTCTTCATCTTCCCATTCGGCTTAGAAGTAGAAACCTTTTGGGTGACCATGGCATGCGCCTGAGCACTCTAACGAAATAGCCCCTCTGTCGCCTGGAGTTTTGTCAGAAGCTCCGCCAACGAATACAATCTCTTATTCATGTTGTAGTTCAGGAGAAACTACACAAAACTCCTAAGTAGAGACTGGAGAATGATATCGACCTGGGTTTCCCCATTGATCTCAGCTCTGAGGACTTCCAACTCATTTAAATGAGCTATCATCTTGAGAACATGATCCCTCACGGGTGTTCCCTCGATCATGGTGGTCGTCATCATGTTCCTCATGGCTTCCTGCCTAGCAGCCTGATTCTGGTGTCCGAAAAGTTCTTTGAGATTTAGCATCATGTCATAAGCAGTGGGCATGGCTTGATGTTGATGTTGCAGTACATTTGACATAGATGCCAAAATGTAACACCGCGCCATCTCATCAGCCTTGATCCAATTCTTATAACTCTCCTTCTCCTTTTCCCTAGAATCATCCACAGGCTTAGGAGGGCACTCTTCGTGGAGTACATATTTGTATTCCTTAGCAGTCAAGACAATGTCAAGATTCCTCTTCCAATCAACATAGTTGGGTCCAGTAAGTTTATTTTCTTTCAGTATCATAGCAAGTGGGTTGAAAGTCATTTTGAAAGAAAACTTAAGAATCACATGGATCAAAACATTAGATTTCAAAAAAAATTTGATTCCTCAAACAATAAAATTTTAAAATCAACCAACACCTCAAAACACCGAGAATATCGTATACCACGATAGTGTGGACGTATACGAATTCTACATTTGTAAGAGGAGATTGTACCCATTAATTTTACGATCTTGTCAACCTAACTTTTTGACAAGTAAAATTAATAGTTGGTTCCTCTTTGGCCCTACAAATAAAAGCAGTGACTCCGATGGGGAGGATACTTATATTTATATCTAAGTGTTCACCATTACTCGGTACCAAGGTAATTATCTCGGGTTATGTGCCTTCCGATGGGGAAGTACACACGGTATTTAATAATTTTCTATAACCATATTTGACCTTGTGATCTGTAAACAAACTCATCCGATGGGGAGGAAGGAACTCAGAGCTGATGCGCAAGTTTGTTTGTATCACATGTCAAATCGTAATGGAGGTCGTGGGAATTTAAAAAAATATCCCTCTTCCACTTAGTAATTTGAAATTGAGGAATTTTCTAGCCTACGACATGCATATCAAACAATAAGCAATAAATATGAAAAATAAATTTTTTTCCAACTATTATTGCTTTTTTCTTCAATATGTCTCCCGTCGTATAGCCATCTCATCCACTCCTCCTATGCCATGTATGAGCCATCCGGAGATCCGAGCCGAGACTAAATATTTTAATTTACATCCATTGATCTTATACTCCATGAGGGAGTGTACATGAAATCTAGATCGAAAGTAAACTAAAATAAAAAGAGTGGCTAAACAATGTCATATCTAATTTACAAAAATTAAATACTAGCCTCGTCAACCCCGAGGATTCAACAAAGTATACAATTACACACATACAACCACATACACACATATGGTCATAATAGTTGGATCCTATGCCTGCAACCAAAGAGTTAACCTACGCATATCCTACTATTATCCGACACGTATAATATATGAAAAGTGCATAAAACTAACCGAATCCTAAACACACAAAACCGGAAACCGTGGCTCTGATACCACTTGAAGGTATGAAACTTCGCTTCCCACTTCAACTCGGTCGCTTGTTTATGGCGATCCCTTCTACGTCCCCGGATAAAAAAATTTATCCTTGACAAGAGGGATTACCCAAGCAACCGTTTCATCGTCATACCATTCGATTAGAGTAGTCACTTGAACAAACTTGTTGTTCAAGGATCCAACCTCTATTCTACGAATAGCCGCGGAATAGACGATGTACGGATCGCCGACTTTTGTGTTTATGTTCAGGGTCCAAGTTATATTAGCCACAAAACAGAATATATCATGCATATCTAATTGAAAACAATTATAAACATGTTACATAAGAAAATAGACAAGTGTTATACCTCTCGATCTTCTATCGTATGTCCTTCCTCCTTTCGGACGTCGTGTGGGCGATGATCTACCAAAAGTCGAAGCTCCTAGATCACCAATCTTCCTTCCTTGCTCGCTACGAACAAGAGGAAGAATAAGAAACAAAGAACTTCTCCTTCTTTTAACCAACCACCATGCTCCAAGCTTGCTGTTTGCCGCCGGCCAAGAAGGAGATGAAGAAGAAGATGGAAACTGACCAAGACTCCAAGGGAAGACCCTAAGTCTTGTTTCCACCGGCCAAGGAGAGGAGATGGGCTAGGTTTGGATGCCGGCCAAGGGAGGGAAGGCTGGTATGGGCGCCGGCCACCAAGGGAGAAAAAGAAGAAAAGGAAAACCCTTCCTTATTTGGTGCCACCAACACCCAAACCCTAATCCTCAAGCTTGCCGCCCACCTTAACCCTAATCCTATCTCTAATGGGATTCCCCCTTGCCACCCACCCCCTCCTCTCCTTTTATAGAGTTAGGGATAAGCCTTGTTTTAATCTCCACCATTGGTTCTAGGGATTTAATCTCAACCGTCGGATCTAGAGATTTAATCTCAACCATCGGATCTAGAGATTTAATCTCTACCTTTGGATCTAGAGTTTTGTTTTCAACCATTGGATCTAGGATTCATGATGTATTAATAGGCTACAATAAGGACCATGAGGAGGAGTTGGATCTTGGCCACTCAATGGATCAAGCCCACATAAAGTTCGATCAATTAATGATAATCCAATCTACTAAAGGATTACCATTGATCTACCTCACCAACCCCCAAATGTTAATATGGGATCCATATATTATATGTATATTTTCTCCCCGTGTTTAAGATCTTGAATGTTCATCGATTAATTAATTTACTGACCATTAATTAATCAACATCTAACTCCATGAGTAGTACCACTCAACCTTATCATCATGTCGGACCAAGTCCACTTGCAGGGTTTACATGATGAACCTTATGAGCACCTCAAGGGGACATCAACATCCTAATATATAGGACACAGTTTCCTCCTATAATCAACGGCACACCATATAAATAATATCCTTTACCAATTTATAGAGCCTATCGATTTAATCTATAAATCTTGCTCATTGGTAAATCAAAGAAATGAATACTAAGTATATATGGCCATTATTATATCGGGATTAAGAGTATGTACAATATAATATCTGAGGTCTGATTCGATTTTGTAGTCAGCAATAAATCGAATCACCTCTAAGTTTGTCCTGCTCAATACACACAAAGTGTACTAGTGTGATTCTATGGTCAAGACAAACCATTACCAAATCACACTACAACCATACCAATGGTTTGTCCAAAGCCATCTCGATTGTGACCCTATACTTATACTTTACAATGGGCCGATAACATGATCTCTCTTGTGACACCACACACCATGTTATCTACAATGTAATGTATTAGACAATATGCATAATCATAAATATCTAAACAATGATCATGTGATTCTTATTTTAAAATAAAGATGTTCATACAAAAGATAGACTTTTCAGTATACATCCCAACAAGATCGTGATCTAGGGGGCTTCAACTCTTGGAGGATCGTTGCCCACACAACGTCCAAGAGGAGGATAGGACTTACAATAGAAGACCAAGAGGTAAACAAGAGGTATAATTCTTGTTTTGGTTTCCTTTTGTTTATTTATATGATGTGTGTAATTTCATGTGGCTAATTTACTTGGACCCCGAAGATAAACACAAAAACCAGTGATCCGTACATTGTTTATTCCGTGGCTAATTGAAGAAAAGAGGTAGGTTGCCTATACAACAAGTTTGTTCAAGTGTCCACTCTAATCGAATAGCATGACAATGGAACGGTTGCCTGGGTAATCCTTCTTCGTCAAGGACATAGATGGGATCGCCATGCACAAGCTACCGAGTTGAAGTGAGAAGTGAAGCTTCGACCCTTCAAGTGGTATCAGAGCTTCGGTTCCAAAACCTTCAACCGGGTTCCTTGGTAAGATACATTTGGACTTATGCTGTCAAGACTCCATGCTTGGACTTTACACTATCAAACATTGAACTTATGCTGCAAAGACTACATGCTTGGACTTTACACCACCAATATCACACCCTTGGGCTTCCCAATTGCCAAGCATTCATTCTTGGACTTTCACCGCCAAAGTTCACTTGGACTTTACACCGCCAAGACTATACACTTGGACTTATGCCGCCAAGACTATACCTTTGAACTTTCCGTGCCAAATACCCATGATTGGACTTTCCATTGCCAAGACCCATGCTTAGACTTTCCAATTGCCAAGTACCCATGACTTGGACTTTCACATGCCAAGTGTCCATGACTTGGACTTTACCATTGCCAAGACCATTGCTTTGACTTTTCATGCCAAGTAACCAAACATGGACTTCTCTCGAGTCCAACTCGAGCTAGGTCAACCTTTCCCTAAGGTCGATTGCTTCAACAATCTCTTCATAAAGCTATCTCCTCATATATTCAAACTCATATCAACCATATGATCAACCCATTGTCAAATATCAAAATACTACTTGAGTCCCACTCGAGTCTAGTCAATCATGACTTGAGCCAATTGCACCAATAATCTCCCCCTTTTTGATGTTTGATAACACCTTTAAGTTAGGCTAACCAATGATCCCAAACTTATCTCTTCCAATGCAAAATCATAGTGAAGGTTTACCTTACTTAAACCTCACTTCTCCCCCTTTTGCATACATCAAAAAGACTACCAAGGATATCAATGTCTCGTATACCAATGATATCTTACATTCGCCCCTTTGGTCCAAAAACATCTAGGATGTCTTCACTCTTCATAGTGATAAGTCTCATATCACTAAATGAGAGGCAATCCTCACTTCTCTAAATTTCCTCCTTTGGTCATCACAATGAGGGTTTTCAAACCCTTCATTTCTCCTCCTTTGAGGAATACTCATCCATCATCCCTTGATGGATAACCTCCTCCTAAAGGCTTACTCCCCCTTGACCATTGCATGAACAATGTCCTTGGAGAGACCCTAAACCAATAGGAATACTAAACAATCGAAATTAAGGGTAAAGATTCAACATTGAACTTTCACCTCCCATAAAATTCGATTTTCACCCAAAACACCTCTCCTACTTCATTTCCAATGAATTTTTCACCCTTCCAATGCTTTCCAAAGCATATCCTAGGGTTAGGAGCAATTAGGGTAGCCTAAAATTGTTGATAAATGGATGAACAAACCTAGTTCAGTTGAAATTAGCTTCAACAATTGACTCAATCTGAAACCAATTGACTACCATCAAGCAGTAGTCGACTGATTTCTGCAAACGCAGAAATCAAGTTCAAAAATTGAATTTGAATAATTCATAAGTAATTATATGTAATTTAAAAAATAATGAAATTTCATACGTATAATACTTATGTCAATCATTATGGGTGAAAATATATTTATATAAAAATGCCCATTAAATTCTGAGATTGATATAAGGTTCAAAACCATTGATAACTTCAATATTTTTGGCTTACTTTCTATCAACTTCTTCAATGGTGATTGCTATCAAGGTTTTTCAAAATGTTTTTGAAATGATTTTAAAATCTTATTTTGAACCATGGTCTATGGGCTAAATGTACATGACTTGTACATTAGCTTTCCTCATCATTTTTTAATGGCATGTTATGAGATTGAGTTTATCTAGATGCAAGAACTATGCACCTTGAACATAACTCATTTTCCTATCATCTCACATGTGTCTAAGGTGTATCAATATATAAACATGTCAATTTAATGTGATATGTGAGTTTTTATGGTTCCCTAATCTAGGGTCTCATGCATTTGTCTAGAAAACTCTATTTGATTCCCTTATCATGGGACTTCAAATCATGTAATTATTCTTAAATCAATTTTATTTAACCTAAATGCATGAATGATGATAATGGAATAAATGATAGGAGAAATTAAAGAATTTTGTTGGAGCGTCGGAGGATGGCTAGAGGGGGTGAATAGCCCAAATCGCGTATATGGTGGAAGTCGTTCGTTTGTCGTGTGTTTGTCTACAATATTCGTTAATACGCAGTGGAATAATAATAATGAACACGAATACACAAGCCCACACAATACACAAAGATATACGTGGTTCGGAACCTTAGGATTCCTACTCCATGGGTGAGCTCAACGAGCTCGTGTTATGCGCACGACGCTAACAACAACTCCTTATCGACAACACGTCGGAGGTGGAGAAACCTCATACAAGCCAATAGATAAATGTAATACAAGCAAATACAAATACAAAAATGAAATACGTAAAGAAAACTTTACAACAATGGATTTGAACTTTTGCTTGTTGCTTGCTTTGGATTGCTCTTGAAGGTCTGGAATGCAGTAGCAATTCCCATTCAAAATCTTCCCAAAAGTTTTGTTGAAATCCTCCCCAAAGTTCCTCCTTTTATGCTTGCCTCGGGCTGATTTTGTGTCGATCAGTCGACTGCTCCTGGCCTCCAGTTGACTACTCCTGTAGCCGTCATCTCACAATGGTCGAATCCACGTTGGAAAAAACCCAACGGATAACCATCAGTCGACTGAAAATACACATCAGTCGACTGGTAACCCCATCAGTCAAGTGCTCGGTGCATCACTCGATTGGAAAGTGTTATGTGCTCGAATTCTCCCCAATCAATCGACTGATCTCCATCATCAGTCGACTGATGGCGTCGCAGTCGACTGCCCTCCCTTGGCAGTCGACTGTTAGACCAGAACTTGGTCAGTCGAACACCGGTCGAGTCCAATCGACCTAGAGCAGTCGACTGGCACCTATGTCAGTCGACTGATGTCGAGTAAAACCTCAAACACCAAGTTGTTTGAGCATCCGAGTCTTAGTCTTAGCCACTTGTCCAAGTCCACCTCATCCTCTCATAGAGTTTCCCACCGAAGCTCTCTTCCCTCGGCCAACGTCCCTTAGATGCACTAAGTCCATGACTTCGCAATGTCATCCTTCGCATCTCTTGCCCTCAAAGTATGCTTCCCTTGGACCTCACTCCATTCGCTCTCCGTTCGATGGCCCCTCGGATGCACCAAGCGCAGGGCTTCACAATGCCATCCTTCACCGACTCAAGGACCCCGAGTCTAGTGAACTTGCTAAGTCCTCAAGACTTCTCACACCAAGCCTCATGCTTGGATTTTCCATGCCAAGCCTCATGCTTGGACTTTTCTCCACCAAGGCTACACACTTGGATTTAAGTGGCCAACCCTATATCTGACTTCCCATGACAATCCCATGTCATGCGTTTTGTCTAACATCAAAATACAGTTTGAGTCAAATTCGAGGCCTAGGTCGATTGCACTAACAATCTACCCTTTTTGATGTTTGACAAAACCTCAAACTCAAGTCTACCAATTATCCCCAATTGGCAATTCTCACATCCCAATGAAAATTCAAACTATCCCAATTGGTAACTTCTCCCCCTTTTTTACATATATCAAAAAGGTCCTCCCCAACGGTATGAATGTCTAATATCCCAATGAGATCTTACAATCTTTCCCTTGGAGGAACACATGCCTACAATCTTTCTAGTGATAGATCTCATATCACTTAAGAGAGGCAATCCCTCAATTTTCCTCCCATGAGGAAAAATACACATCCATCTTCCCATGATGGATACCTCCCCCTAAAGGCTTGCTCCCCCTTAACCATTGCACCAACAATGTCTTTGGAGAGTCCCTAAGCCAATAGGAATGCTTAAACAATCAAAAATAAGGCAAAGTTCAACAATGAACTCTCATCCACCTTAAAATTGATACTCACCCTAAACACTTCTCCTAATCCATATCCAATGGATTTCCACCCTTTCTAATGCTCTCCAAAGCATGTCCTAATGTTATGAGTGGTTAGGGGACCAAAACATAGCTGAATATGGGCCTAACGACCATGGTTTACCCGAAATTAGCATTATCAGTCAACTCTCTCAGAGATCAGTCGACTGCCATCCATGGCAGTCGATTGATAACTGCAAAGTACAGTTTTCAGTTTTTAGAACCCAAGTTCCGAAATTCATAAGTAAATATACATACATTGAAAAATCATAAAAATTTGTATGTACATTACTTATCACAAATAATTTACCCAAAAAATAGTGAGATTGATACAAGGTTCAAAAGTTGAGAAAAGCTTCAATATTGAGCCCTCTTTGTATCATCCCATTCAATGGTGATTGCTATCAAAAGATAGACTTCACAAAAGTTTTTCAAAATGATTTTGAAATGTTTTTAAAACATTTAATTCATTTTTCCTAAACATCTCATTTGTATCTAAATGTGTAAAACACATACAAGTCAAGTATTAGTGAGATGTGGGCTTTGTTCATTTAGGGTTTCATGCATATCTCTAGGCAACAATATTTGATTCCCTTCGAATCATGCCTTAGTCCTTAAATCCATTTTATTTATGCATGAATGATGATTATGGCATAATGATATAATGATATAATGATATAAGCATGTGCCAAAATCATGATGTCATGACATGTGAATAAATTCTAAGCATACATGACATATATAAATAACCCAAAAAAAAAGATCATGACATTTTATATGATAAAACTAAATATGATGTCATGTCATGGCAAGACAAACAAAGCATGACAATTGTAAAATACTAAGGTATAGAATACCTAAGTGTTAAAATCAATTTGTCATTTCTTAGAATTAAATTCATTTTGACTTAATGCCATTTATTCCCCTAGTGTGCCAAAAACCCAAAATGACACACCATTACTCCTAAGACATAATTGTGCCAAATTAATCATTTTTCATCTTCTCAAACCACATTGGCACATCCTAATGTGTCAACTCAACCATGGCTAGGTTAACTATCCATCCACTTAGGGTTGACATACCCTAACCCATCTAGCGTGAATCGATCACGCTCCTAGGAACCCAATACCTATTGGAGCTCCTTGGGTTAACAAGGTATTCACTAGGGATAACATCCCTAGATACCTTCCTAATGACCCTTTTTCACTTTGAAGCCTTAGTCAATTGGGTCTTTCCTAGGTCAACTCTAGAGGTGGCTCTTCCTTTGAACTTCTTAGTGGCTACCTTAGTTTTTCTTGAATCCTTAGCCACTAAACAAACACCATGGCTAGTCTTAGGGATGACTTTCCTACTAACCTTAGTTTTCCTAGACCTAGAAATAGTTGCATAATTGAATGGAACCTTATGGTAGGACATGGGTTTGTGACCCAAACCTTTCTTGCCCTTAGACATTTCTTGTTTCCTAGGCCTTGAATTTTGAACATTTGACATTTTAAATGAATTTGTCAAAATTTTGAGGGTCTTCTCCAATTTTTCAAGCATTGACCTCAAGGCTCGGTTCTCTAATTCTAACCTTCCCAATTTTGATTTTTAATTAAATTTTTGGGAATGACTCTTCTTAGGCATATGCCTAGATTTCTTGGGGTTAATGCCAAAGTTTTCTTCTATTCTTCTTATAGACTCCCTAGGTAGGATGGGTCTAGAATTGTTGTTCCTAGGTTTGTCCTTAGGTAAACTAACATGCTTGGCACCTAGACAAAAATATTTATTTCTACTAGCATGCTTTTCATTGATAATAGCAAGTGAACTAAAATAGTTTCTAGCATGCTTGTTAATCTTAGGAATTGAAGGTGCATTAACTAAATTTACCTTAGGGTTAGCTTTTGAAGCTCCCCCTACATGAGATGCCCCTTCTTGCCCTTTCTTCTTCCCCCTAGGGCATTGGCTTCGGTAGTGTCCTCTTTGGTTGCATTTAAAGCACACAATGTTCTCTTTGCTTCTCTTCGTGAGGACTCCGACATCTTTTGACTTTTGGTTGACTTTTGATGGCGATACCTTCTTCTTAGCCATTTTTGGGCATTTCCTCTTGTAATGCCCGGTTTCCCTACACTCAAAGCATATTATGTATTTTTATTTATAATCACAATACTTGAGTTACCTAGGGAATTTTCACTTCTTCCGGATGTTGAAGCTTCTTCTTGATCTTGTTCTGGGATGGAAGTCCTCTCCTCCCCCTCAATGCTAGAGGTGGAGGTCTCCACCAAATCATCAACATCGTCGAATGTAGATGGTGATTCTTCAACATCCTCGGATCAGGATGTTGATGGACATTCTTCCTCGATCTCCTTCTCCACTTGTGCTGATTCGGGTGTTCATTGAATTTTACCACCTTATGTCATAGCTCCTTGCATCCCTATATTCACCTAGCCTAGACCAAATGTTGTTAGGAATCAAATCACTAAGCAATGTGATTACCTTGAGATTTGTCTTGAAAGCCTTCATTTGGTCCTCGGTCCATCTTGTCTTTTCAATTTGCCTATTTCTTTAATCCCTAGGTATTTCGAAACCATTTTCTAGAATTAACATGAAATCGAAATCGGTTTCGAGATATACCTCTATTTTTCTTTTCAACCATTGAAAATCCCCTTCAAATTTTGGTGGTTGGAGGTTGTAGGCGACCATCTTGTCGGGCTTGTGTTGGCGGTTAGTCCTCAGCAAGAACCTGCTCTGATACCACTTGTTGGAGCGTCGGTGGCCAGAGAGAGGAAGGTGAATAGCCCAAATCGCATATACGGTGGAAGGCATTCGTTTGTCACGTGCTTGGCTACAATATTCGTTAATACGCAGTGGAATAATAATAATGAACACGAATACACAAGCACACTCAATACACAAAAATATACATGGTCCGGAACCTTAGGGTTCCTACTTCATGGGTGAGCTCAACGAGCTAGTGTTATGCGCACGATACTAACAACAACTCCTTCTCGACAACATGTCGGAGGTGGAGAAACCTCGTACAAGCAAATACACAAATGTAATACAAGCAAATACAAATACAACAATGAAATACGTAAAGAAAAATTTAAAATAATGGATTTGGACTCTTGCTTGTTGCTTGCTTTGGATTGCTCTCGAAGGTCTGGAATGCAGTAGCAATTCCCTTTCAAAATCTTACCAAAAGTCTTGTTGAAATCCTCCCCCAAGCTCCTCCTTTTATGCTTGCCTCGGGCTAATTTCGCGTCGATCAGTCGACTACTCATGGCCTCCAGTCGACTGCTCCTATAGCCGTTGTCTCACAACGGTCGAATCTACGTTGGCAAAAACCCAACGGATAACCATCAGTCGACTAATCATACCCATCAGTCGATTGGTAACCCCATCAGTCGAGTGCTCGACGTATCACTCGACTGGAAAGTGTTCTGTGCCTGAATTCACCCCAATCAGTCTACTAATCTCCATCATCAGTCGACTGATGGCATCGGCAATCGATTGCCCTCCCTCGACAATCGACTGTTCTTCCAGAACTTGGTCAGTCGAACAAGGATTGAGTCCAATCGACCTAGAGCAGTAGACTGGCACCTATGTCAGTCGACTAATGTTGGATAAAACTTCAAACACCAAGTTGTTTGAGCATCTGACACTCAGTCTTAGCCACTTGGCCAAGTCCACCTCATCCTCTCATGGAGTTCCACACCGAAGGTCTCTTCCCTTGGCCTACGTCCCTTAGATGCACCTGTTGGAATGTATATTGAAAGCCTAGCTCTTTTTGTATGAACATTTTTATTTTGAAATAAGAATCACATGATCATTGTTTGCACTTTATATTTATTATATGTGTGCATATTGTCTAATATTTTACATTGTAGATAACATGGTGCTTGGTGTGGCATAGAAGATCATGTTATCAATCCCTTTTAGAATATAAGTAGAGGCTCACAACCAAGATGGTTTTGGAAAAACTATTGGCATGGTTGTAGTGTAGCTTGGTATTGTTTTGTCTTGAACATAGAGTTACACTAGTACACTTAGGTGTATTGAGCAAGACCGACATAGAGGTGATTCAATTTATTGCTTACTACATAATTGAATCGGACCTCGAATATTATGTTGTACATGCTCTTAATCCTGATATAATAACGGGCACATGTACTTAGTATTTATTTCTTTGATTTACCAAAGGGTGAGATTTAGATGGATTAAATCAATATGCCCGGTAAGTTGGGAAATGATATTATTTACATGGTGTGTCGTTGATTATAGGAGGAAACCGTGTCCTATATATTAGGTTGATGATGACCCCTTGAGGAGCTCATAAGGTTCATCATGTAAACCCAGCTGGTTGACTTAGTCAACATGATGATAAGGTTGAGTGGTACTACTCGAGGAGTTAGATGTTAATTGATTGATGGTCAGTAAATCAATTAATTAACGGACATTCAAAATCTTAAACACGGGGAGATGGATGTACAAATAATATATGGAGCCCATATTGATTTATGGGGGTTGGTGAGGTAATTCAATGATGATCCTCTAGTGGAATGGAACATCATTGATGGATCAAGTTTGTGTGGTTCCGATCCATCGGGTGGCCAAGATCCAACTCCTCCTCATGGTCCCTATCGTAGCCTAATATAATCCTCATGAAGTCTAGATCCAAGGATGGAAAACAAAACTCTAGAACCGACGGTTGGGATGAAACCCTAGATCCGACGGTTGGGATGAAACCCTAGATCTGACATTTGGGATGAAACCCTAGATCCCACGGTTGGGATGAAACCCTGGATCCGACGGATGAGATTAAACCCTAGATCCGACGGTGGAGATTAAATCCCTAGATCCGACGGTGGAGATTAAAGGAGGCTTAAGCCATACTCTATAAATAAAGGGCTAAGGCTTGGGCGGCAAACTAATGTTAGTAATATATGAGAGATGTCCTAAGGCAATCGCCTTATGTATGAACCATTTATATGATAAATGAAGATTCACTATTTGAGTATACATGTTTAATGTATTTGATTGGATCTTAAACTCATTTACTGAATGTCCACGATACGATTCACGATGAGAGAATTTGTGATTGGATCACAACTAGTGAGTATCTCTACATGTGTAATTGTGATGTATCGAATTATCCTAGTCGATGAATTGATGGATTTGGACACCATCAATTCAGACTAGTACGAGGTATACCCTTGGTGTATCCAAGCAGTGATTCTCACTAGGAGACATTGTGATGTCCGGAGTTAATCGTGGATGCTAGTTATGGTAACTAGTTCATTGGAGTGACCAACCGTAAGACTTCATATGGTTCTCTGCATATATAGATATGTCAATGAAGTTCTTACTGTGGCTTAAGTGTGATGTTCCTTTGACTTGCGGTATTCAAGTCATCTTGATCATGGAGACTTATGCTTTGACATCTTAAGCAAACATCTCCGAGGAGATGTGGACCCGGGATGATTGGGTATAAGTCGAAGTGATCGAAGGTGTTTGAATAGCCTATAAAGGATTCACCACTCCTTGCGAGGAGATGTATACCCATGGCCTCTCGTCGGATTGTTACTAAAGTCTTTGACCAAAGCATTACATGTTTAGAGTAAAGTACTCTTCGATACATGTGAAGTAACTAGCATTACATGTGAAGTAACTAGAATCCATAGGACGAAGACATAATGGATGGACCAAAATGGTTTGGTTCTAATCCAATGGATGAGAATAAACCAAAGGGTTTGGTTTATATTAAACGAATGAACCAAAGGTTGGTTCGGTTCGTTTTAACTTAAAATAAACCATCATGGTTTGGTTTATTTTAACTTATCATAATGGAGCGGGTTAACGGGCTTTATGGATATGATCCATTAACCATTAAGAGAATTAGTTCTCTATAAAATAGGGCTTAAACCCTAACCCTAACACCTAATCTATTTTTGGCCGCCCAACCTAGTTGCCGCCCACCCCTTGAAGGAGTATTCGGCGCCAAAACCTTCATTGCCGCCGCCCAGCTTTTGTGCCGGCGACCAAGCTTCAGCCGGTGAACACTCCGGCGACCCTCCGGTGATCCCCTATAGGTTTGGCATCAAGATGAGGCTTTTCTTTCCTTGGTTGGCCGGCGCCTATATCCTCCACCAAGCTGTCCAGTTTTCTGGACTGCTTCTCCTCCTCTCGTCGGAGCGTCGTTTAGACGATGATTAGTGCTCCGACAGCGGCTAACTTACCGGAGATTTGATCTCCGGTAATCCTCTGAGGTGGGGGACGAAGGATTCGTCAATTGGTTGACGAATGCCTCTCCGGAGAAGCGAGTTTTGAGAACTCGTTTTAGGATCCGAATTTGGATTCGGATCGTGATCATCTCTCGATCACGTCGTCTTCAACACGAGGCTAGTAACCCGTACGAAGACGAAGCTCGTGACTTAGCGAAGTCATCCCGAGGAGCTCGGCGTGGATACGGATAGAGACGATTCTTACGAGGATCGTTCCGGTTGATGCCGTTCCCGCTACACGTCATACGAAAGGTATAACGTAGATAATTTCTTTTATTGCAAATTTTAATTTACGGTTATGTCTACACTTGTTGTAATAGCATGCGTGTGTTGTGTGTTGTAATAAATATAGATTTATTATTTTTTATTGCTTCCGCTGTGCTCATGTTTACGAAACATGATCGAACACACACACGCCGCGGTGCCGGAAACCCAACAGTGGTATCAGAGCCCAGGTTGTGTTTCGACATAATCGTAAAATGGTTTTGCGATAGTCATAATGTATTTCTGGAAATTTTCTAAATTTTGGAAATTTAGAAGTATTTATGGAAATTTTTCAATTTTGGAAAGTCTAGAAGTATTTATGGAAATCTTCCACTTTTGGAAAGTTGGAAGTATTTATGGAAATTTATATTTTCCATAAATAAAATATTTGATTAGATTCTGGAAATTTGTTTCCTAATTTAATCATGATTTGATTTGGGAAATCAAATCTTAAAATATTTTATTTCCATAAGTAGTTTTAAAGATTTAGGAAATTGGGTTCCTAAATAGATTTTCCTTAATCAAATAATTCCATGAATAAAATATGTGATTAGATTTGGAAATTTGTTTCCTAATTTAATTATGATATGATTTGGAGAATCAAATCTTAAACATATTTTATTTCCATAAATAGTTATGACATATAAGGAAATTATATACATGACATAATTGTATGCCATGTAATTGCATTAGATGCATAACATTATGCCATGCGTGTCGTGACATGTAGATGTATGCCATGTATGCCATGCCATGTAGATAATAGTTATTTGCATGCAAAGAGGGTGAGACATAATACCCTAACTCAATATTAAAGCCTACACCTTCCATTAATATGGTTAGAACCAGAGTTCTGTTTCTTGTTTGGGTTGTTGGACTCACTCCAAGCCCGGCTCGAACCTGAACATGTTCAAATCATTGGAATAGTTTAACTCTAATATGGTAAGAGTCAGAGGTCAATCGTTAGTTTGGGTTGTTGGACTCACTCCAAGCCTGGCTAATTGGTTGAATGCGCTCTAACCATATTAAAACTATTTCGCGATTAATGGGTCGGTTTTAACTTGGAGCATCGATTTGTTGGACTCACTCCAAGGTCGATGTGAAGAGAGGTGAAGTTGGGTACTATGCATATGATGCATACTTGTTAATGTGTTAACAACCCAATGTATGTGTAAACATTCAATTAGTTGATAGCACATTGTGATAGTTACATATACATGATATGTAATCGGTATACTTGATACCCACCATCATAGCTAAGAATGGCTTGTTGGACTCACTCCAAGGTTGTTCTTATCTATGATGGATATCAGCCCATTCGAAGATGGACCTACGATCTCCCGAAGTGATTTTAAGGGTTTTTGAATTCGAAAAATGAATGGGATTTTGTAAATGTATGTGGATGCATTTTAAATCATCTTTCTCATGATGTCTTTGAATTTCTAGGTTAATCTCTTGATCATGATGTCTTTGAATTTGCGCTCTATTTTGAATTCAAATAAATTGACTGGGGCGAACTTCTTGGACTGGCTTAGAAACTTGAGAATTGTTCTCAAGGCAGAAAAGCTTGAGTATGTCCTCGAAGCGTCTCTTCCCCCCCCCCCCGTCGTAGTGATGATGCAACACCGGACCAATTGTTGGCCCATCAGAAATATGTGAGTGATTCTGAGCAAGTGAGTTACATCATGCTAGTGTTGGAATGTATACTGAAAGCCTAGCTCTTTTTGTATGAACATTTTATTTTGAAATAAGAATCACATGATCATTGTTTGCATTTTATATATTCATTATATATGTGTGTATATTGTCTAATATTTTACATTGTAAATAACATGGTGCTTGGTGTGGCACAGAAGATCATGTTATTAGTCCCTTGTAAAATATAAGTAAAGGCTCACAACCAAGATGGTTTTGGACAAACCATTGGCATGGTTGTAGTGTAGCTTGGTATTGTTTTATCTTGAACATAGAGTTACACTAGTACACTTAGGTGTATTGAGCAGGACCGACATAGAGGTGATTCAATTTAGTGCTGACTACATAATTGAATCGGACCTCGGATATTATATTGTACATGCTCTTAATCCCGATATAATAACGGGCACATGTACTTAGTATTTATTTCTTTGATTTACCAGTGGGTGAGATTTAGATGGATTAAATCAATATGCCCGGTAAGTTGGGAAATAATATTATTTACATGGTGTGTCGTTGATTATAGGAGGAAACCGTGTCCTATATATTAGGTTGATGATGTCCCCTTGAGGAGCTCATAAGGTTCATCATGTAAACCCAGCAGGTTGACTTAGTCAACATGATGATAAGGTTGAGTGGTACTACTCGAGGAATTAGATGTTGATTAATTGATGGTCAGTAAATCAATTAATTGACGGACATTCGATATCTTAAACACGGGGAGATTAATGTACAAATAATATATGGAGCCCATATTAATTTATGGGGGTTGGTGAGGTAGTTCAATGATGATCCTCTAGTGGAATGGAACATCATTGATGGATCAAGTTTGTGTGGTTCCGATCCATCGGGTGGCCAAGACCCAACTCCTCCTTATGGTCCCTATCGTAGCCTAATATAATCCTTGTGAAGTCTAGATCCATGAATGTAAAACAAAACCTAGAACCAACGGTTGGATTAAATCCATAGATCCGATGGTTGGGATGAAACCCTAGAAACAACGGTTGAATTAAATCCATAGATCCGATGGTTAGGATGAAATCCTAGATCCGACGGTTAGGATGAAATCCTAGATCCGACGGTTAGGATGAAATCCTAGATCCGACGGTTGGGATGAAATCCTAGATCCTACGGTTGGGATGAAATCCTAGATCCTACGGTTGGGATAAAATCCTAGATCCGACGGTTGGGATAAAATCCTAGATCCGACGGTGGAGATTAAATCCCTAGATCCGACGGTGGAGATTAAATCCCTAGATCCGACGGTGGAGATTAAATCCCTAGATCCGACGGTGGAGATTAGAGGAGGCTTAAGCCTAAATTTCTAGAATTAGGTTTTGGCTCATCCATGGGTTGGGCGGCAACAAATCTTAAAGGAGTTAGGGGTTGGGCGGCAAGAATATAGGAGTTAGTTCCTATAATTTTGGCTAACCAACTTTCTCCTAAATTCTATAAATAAGGGCTTAGGGTTGGGCGGCAAGATAGAGATTTTTTGGAATAGGGATTAGGGTTTGGAAAGAGTTGGGCGGCTAGGGTTTAGAGCTAGGTTGGGCGGCAACCATCTTCATCCAACATTGTTGCCGGCGCCCAATTCATTCAAGCTTTCCTTGGGCGGCGCCCTTCATCTTAGCCACTCTCTTCTTCCTTTGCCGGCGGTTCTCCTCTCATTGGTGGCCGGCAAGATCATCTTCCTCCAATTCCCAAAGGTGGCCGGCGGCTCCTCTTGTTTGGTGGCAGCGCATCTTCATCCATTCCTTGGCCGGCGGTTGCATCAAACTTCCTAGCTTGGTGGCCGGTTCTAGATAGGAAAGGTATTTGTGGTTTTTCTCTTTGTTCGCAGCGGACAAGGTAGAGGAGAACTCGATCTAGAAGGCTTCTACTCGTGGAGGATCTTCGTCCACACGTCGTCCACGAGAAGGATAGGACATACGGTAGAAGATCGTAAGGTATAAAGTTATTTTAACTTTATGTTCAGATCTGAGCATGTTCTTATATATGATGATTATGCATGTGTGTGTATGAATATATATTGTATAATCATGGACCCCGAAGACAAACACAAAAACCGGCGATCCGTCCGTCGTCTTTTCCGCGGCTAATCAACTAGAAGAGTAGAGTTGCTTGAACAACTAGTTTGTTCGAGCGACCACTCAAGTTGTTAGCACGACGACGAAATGGTGTTGCTAAGGAAGCTCATCCCATCCGGATTAATCCTTTCATTAGTGAAAATTTTAATCCGGGGACATGGGAGCCAATGAGCCTCCGAAGCGACATACCAGCAATTGGTATCAAAGCCACGGTTTCCGGTTTTGTGTGTTTTGGATTCGGTTAATTTTTATGCATTTTTCATATATTATATGTGCCGGATAATAGTAGGATATGCGTAGTTTAACTCTTTGGTTGCAGGCATAAGATCCGACTATTATGGCCATGTGTGTGTATGTGAATGGATGTGTGTAAAAATTTATTATTTGAATCCTCGGGGTTGACGAGGCTAGATTAGTATTTAATTTTTGTAATTAAATACGGCATTGTTTAGCCGCTCATTTTAGTTTACTTTCGATCTAGATTATTTGTACACTCCTTTGTGGAGTATAGGATCGATGGATGTAAATTAATATGATTTATCTCGGCTCGGAACTCTTTGGTGACTTGCGCACGGGAAAAGATGGAGCGGACGAGGTGGCGACACGACGGGATGCGTATTGGAGAACAATGCCATAATAGTTGGAAAAATTCTGATTTTTCCATATTTATTGCTTATTTGTTTTATATGCATGTTGTGTTTGTTTTAAAATTCCTCGATTGCAATTTACTAAGTGGGAGAGGGACATTTTAATTAATTCCCGCGGCCTCCATTACAATTTGACGTGTGATGCAACAAACTTGCGCGTTGGCTCTGAGTGCCTTCCTCCCCATCGGATGGGTTTGTTTGCGGATCACTAGGTCAAATAATGGTTATAGGAAATTATTTAGGAGCGTGTGTACTTCCCCATCGGTAAGGCACATAATCCGAAATAATTCCCTTAGTATCGTGTAATGGTGCACACTTAGATGCAAATAAAAGGTATCCTCCCCATCGGAGTCACTGCTTTTATTTGTAGGGCTAAAGAGGAACCAACTATTAATTTTATTTGTCAAAAAGTAAGGTTGACAAGATAATAAAATTAATGGGTAAAACCTCCTCTTACAAATGTAGAATTCGTATACGTCCACACTATCGTGGCATGCGATATTCTCGGTGTTTTGAGGTGTTGGTTGATTTCGGGATTTTATTGTTTTGAGGAATCAATATTATTTGAAATCTGATATTTTTTTATCATTGTGATTTTTAGGATTTTCAAATGGCTTTCAACCCACTTGCTGTGATTTTAAAAGAAAACAAACTTACTGGTCCAAACTACATTGATTGGAAAAGAAACCTGGATATTGTCTTAACTGCGGAGGAGTACAAATTTGTACTCTTCGAGGTCTGTCCTCCTAAGCCCACCGATGACTCTGATGAAAAGGAGAAAGAACATTATAAGAAATGGGTTAAGGCAGATGAGATGGCGCGGTGTTACATTTTGGCATCTATGTTAAATGTGCTGCAACATCAGCATCAGGCCATAGCCACAGCTTATGACAAGATGTTCAATCTCAAGGAACTTTTCGGACATCAGAGTAGGGCGGCTAGGCAAGAGGCAATGAGAAACTTGATGACGACTACCATGGTCGAGGGAACACCCGTTAAGGACCATGTTCTCAAGATGATGGCTCATCTTAATGAGATGGAAGTCCTCGGAGGTGAGATCGATGGGGAAACCCAGGTCGATATCATTCTCCAGTCTCTGCCTAGGAGTTTTGAGCAGTTCCGCCTCAACTACAACATGAACAAGAGGTTGTATTCGTTGGCGGAGCTTCTGACAGAACTCCAGGCGGTAGAGGGGCTTTTTCGTCAGAGTTCTCAAGCCATGGTCGCTCAGAAGGTTTCTTCCTCTAATCCGAAAGGTAAGAAGAAGAAGAAGCAAGGTAGAGCGAAGAAAGTGGAAGTGGGACCCCAGGCAGGAGTGAAGAAGCCGAAAGGCAAGTGCTTCACTTGCAAGCAGACTAGACATTGGAAGGCGGACTATCCTCGCCGAAAGAACAAAGGTATATCTTCTTGTTTAGTTGTTGAAACATGTTTAGCGGTGTTATCTACCAGTACCTGGTGTGTAGATACAGGAGCCACTGATCATGTCTGCAATACTTTGCAGGGGTTCAGAAACCGACGACTAGGCGAGGAGAGGTTACCGTCTACATGGGCAATGCTTCAAAGGTGGCGGCTATTGCAGTGGGAGACGTTTATTTATCTTTTGATAGGAATAAAGTTTTGGTTTTAAGAAATTGTCTTTATGTACCTACTTTTAGAAAGAATTTAATTTCAATTTCTAAATTGTTTATGGATGGGTATTCTGTTTCTTTTAATGACAGAGTTGTTATAAAAAGGAATAGGGAGATTATCTGTTCTGGTACATTGGTTGGCAATTTATATACTCTTGAACCAAAAACTCCCATGATGCAAATAGAAATAAATAGCTCATCTTCTAAATCTAATAAGAGAAAAGAACCTTCGCAAATGAACCAAACATATCTCTGGCATCTAAGGCTTGGTCATATTAACCTAAGTAGAATTCAAAGGTTGATAGCTGATGGACTTTTAGGTTCATTAGTGGTGGAGGATCTCCCAACCTGCAAATCATGCTTGGAAGGTAAAATGACCAAAAGGCCTTTTAAGGCCAAGGGGTATAGAGCCAAAGATGTGTTAGAACTGGTTCATTCTGATTTGTGCGGTCCTATGACTATCCAGGCAAGAGGTGGTTTTGAATATTTCGTCTCTTTTATAGACGATTATTCAAGATATGGATACATTTACTTGATGCGCCGCAAGTCTGAATGCTTTGACAGGTTCAAAGAATTCAAGGCTGATGTGGAGAACCGTCAAGGTAAAAGTATCAAGACATTACGATCTGATCGTGGTGGCGAGTACCTCTTGGGAGAGTTTAGGAGTTACTTATCGAGGTGGGATTCAATCCCAATTATGCACCGCACACCCAGTGAGAATGGTATAGCGGAGGCGAAGGAATAGGACTCTTATGGAGATGGTTAGATCGATGATGAGTTATTACGAGTTACGATTCATTCGGGGGTTTGCTCTGAAAGCGACACACATTACGAACTTGGTTCCATCTAAGTCGATACCCTCTCCCAGAGTTGTGGGTGGCTAGCCTAGTCTAAGACATATTCGGATTTGGGGTAGTACAGCACATGTGCTGAAGGGAGATGCTGGTAAGTTGGAATCTCGTACAGAAGTGCGCTTGTTTGTTGGCTACCCTAAGGGAACGAAAGGTGGTTTATTTTATAATCCTAGAGATCAGAGGGTGATCGTTAGCACGAACGCCAGATTTCTAGAGGAGGATTGTGTAATGAACCACAAGCCCACGAGTAGGATTGTTCTTGAGGAGTTGACGGGGGAAGTACCGACTTCAATACCACCGGTACAAGAGGAGACACCACAAGTCACTGCACCGCGTGTCACAGAGCATACACAGGAGGCACCTCGTCGTAGTGGGAGGGTTGTTAGACAACCCGACAGATTCATGTTTTTGGGAGAGTCTTCGGACTTAATCCCTGGTGAACATGAACCTGATCCATGGACATATGATGAGGCACTCCAAGATAGAGATGCGGTATCTTGGCAAAGTGCGATGAATTCAGAGATAGAATCTATGGATTCTAATCAGGTCTGGGAGCTAGTAGACCCACCCGATGGTGTAAAAACCATTGGATGCAAGTGGATCTACAAGAGAAAGAGAGGAGTAGACGGGAAGGTTGAGACCTTCAAAGCTAGGCTTGTTGCGAAAGGGTATACTCAGAAAGAGGGCATCGATTATGAGGAGACTTTTTCGCCGGTAGCTATGCTTAAGTCTATCCGGATTCTCTTATCTATAGCTGCTCATATGGATTATGAGATTTGGCAGATGGATGTCAAGACAGCTTTCCTTAACGGAAGTCTTGAGGAGAACATCTATATGCGGCAACCAGAGGGATTCATTGCTAAAGGCAAAGAGCATCTTGTATGTAAGCTTAATCGGTCCATTTATGGATTGAAGCAAGCTTCTAGATCTTGGAACATCCGCTTTGATGAGGTAATCCAGTCATATGGATTTATTCAAAGTCCGGATGAACCTTGTGTATACAAGAGATGTGACGGAAACGTAGTGGTGTTTCTTGTATTATACGTAGATGACATTTTGTTAGTTGGCAACAATATCAAAGTGTTATCAGACGTAAGGGTATGGTTGTCCAAACAGTTTGACATGAAGGACTTGGGAGAAGTGGGACACATCCTTGGGATCAAAGTTATAAGGGATCGCAAGAAAAGGATGTTATGCTTATCTCAAGCTTCATATGTTGACACTATCCTTGCTCGTTTTAGCATGCAGAACTCCAAGAAAGGTTTTCTACCTTTTAGGCATGGAGTTCCTTTATCTAAAGAGATGTGTCCCAAAACATCAAAGGAGATAGAGGAGATGAAGGCGGTTCCTTATGCTTCAGCATTAGGAAGCCTTATGTATGCTATGCTATATGCGACCAGGATATCTGCTTCGGCATGGTTAGCGGATATCGAGTAATCTGAGACGGGGACATTGGGTGCGGTAAAGCATATATTGAAGTACACGAGAAGGACTAGGGTTTATATCTTTGGTTTTAAGGCGGATCAATTAGTCCACATGGAGTTACAGATTATTTCCAATCGGTAGGGACAAGAGTAAGTCTACCTCGGGGTTTGTGTTTACTTTTGGAGGTGGAGCCATAGTATGGAGGAGTGTCAAGCAGAAATGCGTGGCGGACTCTACCATGGAAGCTGAGTATGTGGCAGCCTCTGAGGCAGCCAAGGAAGCTGTATGGCTCAGAAACTTCTTGATGGACTTGGATGTGATTCCTGGTTTGCCCATAACTATCACAATTTATTGTGATAACAGTGGTGCAGTTGCAAACTCGAAGGAACCACGAGCCCATAAGGCGAGTAAACACATAGAGCGCAAGTACCACCTTATACGAGAGATCGTAAGCGAGGAAGTTCTTGTCGCCAAGATTGCATCGAGAGGATAACTGGCGGATCCATTCACTAAGGCCCTTCGGTAGCGTTTGATAGGCATGTGGAGGACATGGGGATCGGATGTATGGCGAGAGATGACGGCATAGTCTTTTAGTATAAGTGGGAGATTGTTGGAATGTATACTGAAAGCCTAGCTCTTTTTGTATGAACATTTTATTTTGAAATAAGAATCACATGATCATTGTTTGCATTTTATATATTCATTATATATGTGTGCATATTGTCTAATATTTTACATTGTAAATAACATGGTGCTTGGTGTGGCACAGAAGATCATGTTATCAGTCCCTTGTAAAATATAAGTAAAGGCTCACAACCAAGATGGTTTTGGACAAACCATTGGCATGGTTGTAGTGTAGCTTGGTATTGTTTTATCTTGAACATAGAGTTACACTAGTACACTTAGGTGTATTGAGCAGGACCGACATAGAGGTGATTCAATTTAGTGCTGACTACATAATTGAATCGGACCTCGGATATTATGTTGTACATGCTCTTAATCCCGATATAATAACGGGCACATGTACTTAGTATTTATTTCTTTGATTTACCAGTGGGTGAGATTTAGATGGATTAAATCAATATGCCCAGTAAGTTGGGAAATAATATTATTTACATGGTGTGTCGTTGATTATAGGAGGAAACCGTGTCCTATATATTAGGTTGATGATGTCCCCTTGAGGAGCTCATAAGGTTCATCATGTAAACCCAGCAGGTTGACTTAGTCAACATGATGATAAGGTTGAGTGGTACTACTCGAGGAATTAGATGTTGATTAATTGATGGTCAGTAAATCAATTAATTGACGGACATTCGATATCTTAAACACGGGGAGATTAATGTACAAATAATATATGGAGCCCATATTAATTTATGGGGGTTGGTGAGGTAGTTCAATGATGATCCTCTAGTGGAATGGAACATCATTGATGGATCAAGTTTGTGTGGTTCCGATCCATCGGGTGGCCAAGACCCAACTCCTCCTTATGGTCCCTATCGTAGCCTAATATAATCCTTGTGAAGTCTAGATCCATGAATGTAAAACAAAACCTAGAACCAACGGTTGGATTAAATCCATAGATCCGATGGTTGGGATGAAACCTGTTGGGTTTCCGGCACCGCGGCGTGTGTGTGTTCGATCATGTTTCGTAAACATGAGCACAGCGGAAGCAATTAAAAATAATAAATCTATATTTATTACAACACACACAACACACGCATGCTATTACAACAAGTGTAGATATAACCGTAAATTAAAATTTGCAATAAAAGGAAATTAAACTACGTTATACCTTCCGTATGACGTGTAGCGGGAACGGCATCAACCGGAACGATCCTCGTAAGAATCGTCTCTATCCGTATCCACGCCGAGCTCCTCGGGATGACTTCGCTAAGTCACGAGCTTCATCTTCGTACGGGTTACTAGCCTCGTGTTGAAGACGACGTGATCGAGAGATGATCACGATCCGAATCCAAATTCGGATCCAAAACGAGTTCTCAAAACTCGCTTCTCCGGAGAGGTGTTCGTCAACCGTTTGACGAATCCTTCGTCCTCCACCTCAGAGGATTACCGGAGATCAAATCCCCGATAAGTTAGCCGCTGTCGGAGCACTAACCGTCGTCCAAACGACGCTCCGACGAGAGGAGGAGAAGCTGTCCAGAAAACTGGACAGCTTGGTGGAGGAGTAGGCGCCGGCCAAAACAAGGAGAGAAAAAGCTCACCTTGATGCCGAACCTATAGGAGATCACCGGAGGGTCGCCGGAGGTTCACCGGCTGGAGCTTGGACGCCGGCAAGGGTCTTGGACGGCGGCACAAAGCTGGGCGGCGGCAGCTAGTAGTTGGGCGCCGAAATCACCAAGGAGGTGGGCGGCAACTATGTTGGGCGGCCAAAATAGATTAGGGTTTTGGATTAGGGTTTAAGCCCTATTTTATAGAGAACTAATTCTCTTAATGGTTAATGGATCATATCCATAAAGCCCGTTAACCCGCTCCATTAAGATAAGTTAAAATAAACCAAACCATGATGATTTATTTTAAGTTAAAACGAACCAAACCAACCTTTGGTTCATTCATTTAATATAAACCAAACCCTTTGGTTTATTCTCATCCATTGGATTAGAACCAAACCATTTTGGTCCATCCATTATGTCTTCATAAGACACGGCCCATCCACGCTTCCATTGCGACTGAAACAATTTCATGCTCGCTTTATGTTTGGTCCAACCAAACATTGTTTCTCTCGGTCTGAGAATCCCATTCTCAAGCTCGTTTTAAATCCTTTGGATTACACTCGTTGTGCGTGTGACCAAATAGGTTCTCGGTTTATGTTGGCCGTCTATAATTAACCATTAATTATAGAACGATCATGAGTGGCACCTAGTAGTACATCATGATCCCCAATTAACCGAAAAGATCAACGGTTGATCCAGAACTATTTCTGAAACCCTTCAGTAGCTCGAATGAATCGTGCCCCATTCCCTTCACTCATCTTATACCCACTTGGTTCAGGACATGGTCTATTGTGTCAGTCCCCACTAGGCTGACCACGTCACACCTAGCGCATGTATCATTTCCTCGTCCTACGGATTCTAGTTACTCCACATGTATCGAAGAGTACCTTACTCTAAACATGTAATGCTTTGGCCAAAGACTTTAGTAACAATCTGACGAGAGGCCATGGGTATACATCTCCTCGCAAGGAGTGGTGAATCCTTTATAGGCTATTCAAACACCTTCGATCACTTCGACTTATACCCAATCATCCCGGGTCCACATCTCCTTAGAGATGTTTGCTTAAGATGTCAAAGCATAAGTCTCCATGATCAAGATGACTTTAATGTTAGTGCATATAAGATCCACATATCTCCACAATGGTATGATATTGTCCACTTTGGGTCTAAGCCCTCATGGTTTTTGTTTTTGGGCTTTACCCAAAAGGCCTCATACCAATGGAGATATCTTTTTTCTTATAAGCACATGATCTTTTCCATGTCTTACCAATGTGGGACTTTGATTGTATTCCCCATACTCCCAACAATCCCCCCCTCAAACGAAGGACCACATTGGGCCCCCCCTCAAGCCTATCCCTCCTCGAAGGATTTTCTCTGCTTGATGTCCGATCTTCAACCCACCAGGACTTCCTGCCAATTGTTCGGTCCCCCCGACCCAATTAGACTTCCTTCCTGATGTCTGGTTCTCTTGATCCGGACGTGGGAGCTCAACTTCCTTCGTTCGAGGTTCATGGCTTGACATGGACCATGGCTCTGATCCCAAATGTTAGTGCATATAAGATCCACATATCTCCACAATGGTATGATATTGTCCACTTTGGGTCTAAGCCCTCATGGTTTTTGTTTTTGGGCTTTACCCAAAAGGCCTCATACCAATGGAGATATCTTTTTTCTTATAAGCACATGATCTTTTCCATGTCTTACCAATGTGGGACTTTGATTGTATTCCCCATACTCCCAACATTTAATAACGCAAGTCAAAGGAACATCGCACTTAAGCCACAGTAAGAACTTCATTGACATATCTATATATGCAGAGAACCATATGAAGTCTTACGGCTGGTCACTCCAATGAACTAGTTACCATAACTAGCATCCACGATTAACTCTGGACATCACTATGTCTCCAGCCAGTGAGAATCAGCTGCTTGGATACACCAAGGAGTATACCTCGTGCTAGTCTCAACAGAATTGATGGTGTCCAGATCCATCAATTCATCGACTAGGGATAATTCCGATACATCACAATTACACATGTAGAGATACTCACTAGTTGTGATCCAATCACAAATTTTCTCATGCTGTGAATCGTATCGTGGACATTCAGTAAATGAGTTTAAGATCCAATCAAATACATAAAACATGTATACTCAAATAGTGAATCTTCATTTATCATATAAATGGTTCATACATAAGGCGATTGCCTTAGGACATCTCTCATATATTACTAACAGACTCTCACTTGGCCTAATGCCAATCGCTACGGTATCCAATACCATAAGCACCAACATGACCCTCAAACTTACTTTGAGGTAATGCTTTAGTCAAAGGATCCGCTAAGTCCCTTTCAGTGGGAATTTTCTCGATTTGTATTTCGTTCCTACTTATGATCTCTCTGATAAGATGATAGCGGCGAAGCACATGTTTGGATCGTTGATGAGACCTTGGCTCTTTTGTTGCTCCATTGTTGTCGCGAGACCGATATTGCTTCAACAATGGCGAATCACACCAAGTTCATGAACGAACTTCTTGATCCAAACCGCTTCCTTTGCCGCCTCAATATATTCTCGCTCGGTAGAATGCAGTTTGGAACTTTTCCAACTTATTATTCTAGGTGAATACATACCGACATGGAATCATCCTTATTCCGAGTCGCATCCGTATCACCATGTACCCTTCTCCATATATTAGGAACACATCCTTAGTTCTTCTTAAGTACTTAAGGATCGTCTTAATGACCACCCAATGATCCATTCTGGATCGGTGGTATCTGCTCGTGACACTCGAGCATATGATACATCGGGCCTCGTACATAACATAGCATACATGATAGATCCTATTGCGGATGCATAGGGAATCTTACTCATGCAAATCCTCTCGTCTTCTGTGCGCGGACACATAGACTTCGAAAGGTGTACCCCATGCCTGATGGGTAGGAAACCTTTCTTGGATTCCGACATGCTAAACCTCTTTGCTCGGTCTATATATGTAGATGCGAAAGACCAAACAGTTTGATCTATCTCTATAGATCTTAATCCCAGGATGTAGGTTGCTTCTCCCAGTCTTTCATGGAGAATGTCTTGGATAACCAAACCTTCATATTGTAAGATTGAAACATCGTTTCCTATAAGTAGTATGTCATCGACATACAATACTAGGAACACGACTGCACTCCCACTAACCTTCTTGTACACACAAGGTTCGTCTGGATTTTGTGAGAAATCAAACTTTTTAATTGTCTCATCAAAACGGATATTCCAGCTCCTGGATGCTTGCTTCAATCCATAAATGGATCATCGCAATTTGCATACCTTGGTTTTATCAACCGATGTGAAACCCTCAGGCTGTATCATATACACGTCCTCGAGCAGGTTTCCATTAAGGAAAGCTGTTTTCACATCCATCTGCCATATCTCATAATCATAATGAGCCGCTATGGCCAGGAGCATCCGAATGGATTTAAGCATAGCTACAGGCGAATAGGTTTCGTCATAATCAACACCTTGTTTTTGACGATATCCTTTCGCCATTAATCTAGCCTTATAGGTAATCACATTACCATCCATGTCGGTTTTCTTCTTGAAAACCCAATTGCACCCTATAGGCTTTATCCCTTCAGGTGGGTCAACCAAGTTCCAAACTTGGTTTTCATACATGGAATCCATTTCCGACTTCATGGCACCAAGCCACTTATCCCTTTCTGAACTTGTCGGCCACTTCTTCATAAGCGGTAGGCTCTCTCATCATCAATGAGTAACACGTCGTTGATTCACTTACGAGAAATCCATATCTCTCAGGAATATTGCGTGTTCTACCAGATCTACGAAGATGTGGTGTTACAATAGGTCCAGCCGATTGCTCATCACTATGAGTTGTCGGTTGTTGTGCTTCACCAGGTATCTCATCAATGTCTATTTGAGTCTCTCGAGCCTCCTCAAGCTCGACGACACTCCCACTGTTTTCTTGCAAGAGAAACTCTTTCTCTAGAAACACAGCATGCCTTGAAACAAACACCTTTTGTTCCATAGGATGATAGAATTGGTAACCCCTTGTTTCCTTAGGGTATCCAATAAATAGACATTTATCAGACTTAGCATCCAATTTATGTACGTCTGATCCGCTTCACATAAGCGAGACGACAACCCCATATCTTCAAGTAAGATACATGAGGTTTCTTACTATTCCATATCTCATATGGAGTAGTTGAGACTACCTTGGTAGGCATTACATTTAACAAGTAAACAATGCAAGTGCATAGCCCCAAAAGGACTTGGGAAGAGTTGCATGATTCATCATTGACGACCATGTCCAACAAGTCGATTCGCCTCTCGGATACACCATTATCTTTGTGGTGTATAGGGAGTCCATTGAGACAATATGCCATTGTCTCTTAGATAATCAAGAAACTCTTGACTTAAGTATTCACCACCTCGATCCGATCAGTATTTTAATACTCTTGTCATGTTGTTTCTCTACTTCATTTCTGAATTCTTTGAACCTTTCAAAGGCTTGGACTTGTGTTTCATCAAGAACACATACCCAAACCGTAGTGATCATCGGTGAAGGTAATGAAGTAGCTATAGCCTCCTAATGCTTGAGTTGACATAGGTCCACATACATCAGTATGTATTAGACCTAGTAACTCTCCCACTCGTTCACCTTTTCCAGTAAAAGGTAACTTAGTCATCTTGCCTTTTAAGCATGATTCGCATGTATCGTATGAATCCAATTCAAATGATTCCAGAATTCCACATCGGTGTAATTCGGACATGCGTTTCTTGCTTACATGGCCAAGACGACAATGCCACATATAGGAGTCTATTTGATTATCCTTTCGAGCACGCGTGTTGCTCGCTTCGATATTGAAAATGTCACTGGATACGTCCAATGTATAAACACCATTGCTTAAAGTTCCAGTCCCATAAAGAACTCCATTCAAAGTTATGTAACAACAATTGTTACTAAAAGTCAAATGATACCCATTTCTATTTAAACAAGAAATAGAAATGATGTTCTTTATCAACGAAGGAACATAAAAGCAATTGTCCAGTTCTAAGACAAGTCTTACAGGGAGTTCCAACAAATACGTTCCAATAGCGAGTGCAGCAACCGTTGCTCCATTCCCAACACGTAAATTTGACTCTCCTCTTGACGAGTCTTCTTCTATTCCTTAGCCCATGTATGTCATTACATATACGTGAGCCACACCCAGTATCAAATACCCAAGTGTCTGAGGAAATAGAATGACAATCAATAAAGAAGATTTCTGAAGAAGATGGGGCATCCGATGCCTTATCCTTCTTCACGGACTCAAGATAAATCTTGCACTTTCTTCGCAAATGGCTCTCCTTGCCATAATGATGGCAAGTTTCCTTTTGTGCTAGTTCTACCTTCTTAGCCCTTCTCTTCTTTCCCTTCTAACTGTTCCTTTGACTTCCTCTTAGAACCTTTCTTGAGGAATCAACTAACAAGACCGCCCTGCTCATGCTTCTCGAAGACTCCACGGTCTTCATATTGGCAGATACCACAGATGAACCTCCTAGCATCTCGGAGGTGAAGAGGAGCTTTGAGACTTGAACCTTTGAATCTCACTTGCTCATCAACCAACTCACAAAGATGAAGGACTACGATATGAGCATCCATATGCTCATGCGCTTTCGTAGCTTGGGTTCCATCGTGGCTAGCATGATGCAACTCATTTGTTGAGAATCACTCACATGTTTACGATAGGCCAACAATTGGTCGAGTTGCATCGTCACTAGGGAGCGTGAAGAGAGCGCCGAGGACATTTGCAAGCTTTTTAACCTTGAGAACAATTCTCAAGATTCTATGCCAGTACATGAAGCTCGGCCCGATCAATTTATTTGAATTCAAATGGAGCATAAATTAAAAGACAACATGATCAATTTTAGAAATACAAAGCGAGCATATATGAGAAAGATGATTTTAAAATGCATCAATATACATTTATAAATCCCATTCATTTTTCGAATTTCAAAAACCCCAAAATCACTTCGGGAGATCGTAGGTCCATCTCCGAATGGGCTGATATCCATCATAGTTATGAACAACCTTGGAGAGAGTCCAACAAGTCATTCATAACTATGATGGTAGGTATCATCTATACCGATTGCATATCCCGTATATGCAACTATCACAATGTGCTATCAACTAATTGAATGTTCACACATACATCGGGTTGTTAACACATTAACAAGTATGCATCATATGCATAGCACCCAACTTCACCTCCCTTTACATCGACCTTGGAGAGAGTCCAACAAGCCGATGCTCGTTAAAGCCAACCCATTAATCGGGACATAGTTTTAATATGGTTAGGCGCATTCAACCAATTAGCCCAGCTTGGAGAGAGTCCAACAACCAAAGCTAACGATTGACCTCGACTCTTACCATATTAGTATTAAACTATTCCATGGTTTGAACATATTGAGTTGAGCCGGGCTTGGAGAGAGTCCAACAACCCAAACAAGAAACAGAACTCTGGTTCTAACCATATTAATGGAAGGTGTAGGCTTTAATATTGATTAAGGGTTTTTATGTCTCATCCTCTTTGCATGCAAATAACTATTATCTACATGGCATGGCATACATGGCATACATCTACATGTCACGACACACATGGCATAATGTTATGCATCTAATGCAATTACATGGCATACAATTATGTCATGTATATAATTTCCTTATATGTCATAACTATTTATGGAAATAAAATATGTTTAAGATTTGATTCTCCAAATCAAATCATAATTAAATTAGGAAACAAATTTCCAAATCTAATCACATATTTTATTCATGGAATTATTTGATTAAGGAAAATCTATTTAGGAAACCAATTTCCTAAATCATTGAAACTACTTATGGAAATAAAATATTTTAAGATTTGATTTCCCAAATCAAATCATGATTAAATTAGGAAACAAATTTCCAGAATCTAATTAAATATTTTATTTATGGAAAATATCAATTTCCATAAATACTTCCAACTTTCCAAAAGTGGAAGATTTCCATAAATACTTCTAGACTTTCCAAAATTGAAAAATTTCCATAAATACTTCTAAATTTCCAAAATTTAGAAAATTTCCATAAATACATTATGACTATCGCAAAACCATTTTACGATTATGTCGAAACACAAGGCTCACGATACCCTTTGTTGGGTTTCGGCCATGGCGTGTGTGTTAAGTCATCATGTTTCGTAAACATGAGCACAGCGGAAGCAATTAAAAATAATAAATCTATATTTATTACAACACACACAACACACGCATGCTATTACAACAAGTGTGGACATAACCGTAAATTAAAATTTGCAATAAAAGGAAATTAAACTACGTTATACCTTCCGTATGACGTGTAGCGGGAACGGCATCAACCGGAACGATCCTCGTAAGAATCGTCTCTATCCGTATCCACGCCGAGCTCCTCGGGATGACTTCGCTAAGTCACGAGCTTCGTCTTCGTACGGGTTACTAGCCTCGTGTTGAAGACGACGTGATCGAGAGATGATCACGATCCGAATCCAAATTCGGATCCAAAACGAGTTCTCAAAACTCGCTTCTCCGGAGAGGTGTTCGTCAACCGTTTGACGAATCCTTCGTCCTCCACCTCAGAGGATTACCGGAGATCAAATCCCCGGTAAGTTAGCCGCTGTCGGAGCACTAACCGTCATCCAAACGACGCTCCGACGAGAGGAGGAGAAGCTGTCCAGAAAACTGGACAGCTTGGTGGAGGAGTAGGCGCCGGCCAAAACAAGGAGAGAAAAAGCTCACCTTGATGCCGAACCTATAGGAGATCACCGGAGGGTCGCCGGAGGTTCACCGGCTGGAGCTTGGACGCCGGCAAGGGTCTTGGACGGCGGCACAAAGCTGGGCGGCGGCAGCTAGTAGTTGGGCGCCGAAATCACCAAGGAGGTGGGCGGCAACTATGTTGGGCGGCCAAAATAGATTAGGGTTTTGGATTAGGGTTTAAGCCCTATTTTATAGAGAACTAATTCTCTTAATGGTTAATGGATCATATCCATAAAGCCCGTTAACCCGCTCCATTAAGATAAGTTAAAATAAACAAAACCATGATGGTTTATTTTAAGTTAAAACGAACCGAACCAACCTTTGGTTCATTCGTTTAATATAAACCAAACCCTTTGGTTTATTCTCATTCATTGGATTAGAACCAAACCATTTTGGTCCATCCATTATGTCTTCATAAGACACGGCCCATCCACGCTTCCTCTGCGACTGAAACAATTTCATGCTCGCTTTATGTTTGGTCCAACCAAACATAGTTTCTCTCGGTCTGAGAATCCCATTCTCAAGCTCGTTTTAAATCCTTTGGATTACACTCGTTGTGCGTGTGACCAAATAGGTTCTCGGTTTATGTTGGCCGTCTATAATTAACCATTAATTATAGAACGATCATGAGTGGCACCTAGTAGTACATCATGATCCCCAATTAACCGAAAAGATCAACGGTTGATCCAGAACTATTTCTGAAACCCTTCAGTAGCTCGAATGAATCGTGCCCTATTCCCTTCACTCATCTTATACCCACTTGGTTCAGGACATGGTCTATTGTGTCAGTCCCCACTAGGCTGACTACGTCACACCTAGCCCAAGTATCATTTCCTCGTCCTACGGATTCTAGTTACTCCACATGTATTGAAGAGTACCTTACTCTAAACATGTAATGCTTTGGCCAAAGACTTTAGTAACAATCCGACGAGAGGCCATGGGTATACATCTCCTCGCAAGGAGTGGTGAATCCTTTATAGGCTATTCAAACACCTTCGATCACCGACTTATACCCAATCATCCGGGTCCACATCTCCTTAGAGATGTTTGCTTAAGATGTCAAAGCATAAGTCTCCATGATCAAGATGACTTGAATACCGCAAGTCAAAGGAACATCGCACTTAAGCCACAGTAAGAACTTCATTGACATATCTATATATGCAGAGAACCATATGAAGTCTTATGGCTGGTCACTCCAATGAACTAGTTACCATAACTAGCATCCACGATTAACTCCGTACATCACTATGTCTCCAGCCAGTGAGAATCAGCTGCTTGGATACACCAAGGAGTATACCTCGTGCTAGTCTCAACAGAATTGATGGTGTCCAAATCCATCAATTCATCGACTAGGGATAATTCCGATACATCACAATTTCACATGTAGAGATACTCACTAGTTGTGATCCAATCACAAATTCTCTCATGCTGTGAATCGTATCGTGGACATTCAGTAAATGAGTTTAAGATCCAATCAAATACATAAAATATGTATACTCAAATAGTGAATCTTCATTTATCATATAAATGGTTCATACATAAGGCGATTGCCTTAGGACATCTCTCATATATTACTAACAAAACCCTAGAACCAACGGTTGAATTAAATCCATAGATCCGATGGTTAGGATGAAATCCTAGATCCGACGGTTAGGATGAAATCCTAGATCCGACGGTTAGGATGAAATCCTAGATCCGACGGTTAGGATGAAATCCTAGATCCGACGGTTGGGATGAAATCCTAGATCCTACGGTTGGGATGAAATCCTAGATCCTACGATTGGGATGAAATCCTAGATCCGACGGTTGGGATAAAATCCTAGATCCGACGGTGGAGATTAAATCCCTAGATCCAACGGTGGAGATTAAATCCCTAGATCCGATGGTGGAGATTAAATCCCTAGATCCGACGGTGGAGATTAGAGGAGGCTTAAGCCTAAATTTCTAGAATTAGGGTTTGGCTCATCCATGGGTTGGGCGGCAACAAATCTTAAAGGAGTTAGGGGTTGGGCACCAAGAATATAGGAGTTAGTTCCTATAATTTTGGCTAACCAACTTTCTCCTAAATTCTATAAATAAGGGCTTAGGGTTGGGCGGCAAGATAGAGATTTTTTGGAATAGGGATTAGGGTTTGGAAAGAGTTGGGCGGCTAGGGTTTAGAGCTAGGTTGGGCGGCAACCATCTTCATCCAACATTATTGCCGACGCCCAATTCATTCAAGCTTTCCTTGGCCGGCACCCTTCATCTTAGCCACTCTCTTCTTCCTTTGCTGGCAGTTCTCCTCTCATTGGTGGCCGGCAAGATCATCTTCCTCCAATTCCCAAAGGTGGCCGGCGGCTCCTCTTGTTTTGGTGGCCGGCGCATCTTCATCCATTCCTTGGCCGGCGGTTGCATCAAACTTCCTAGCTTGGTGGCCGGTTCTAGATAGGAAAGGTATTTGTGGTTTTTCTCTTTGTTCGCAGCGGACAAGGTAGAGGAGAACTCGATCTAGAAGGCTTCTACTCGTGGAGGATCTTCGTCCACACGTCGTCCACGAGAAGGATAGGACATACGGTAGAAGATCGTAAGGTATAAAGTTATTTTAACTTTATGTTCAGATCTGAGCATGTTCTTATATATGATGATTATGCATGTGTGTGTATGAATATATATTGTATAATCATGGACCCCGAAGACAAACACAAAAACCGGCGATCCGTCCGTCGTCTTTTCCACGGCTAATCAACTAGAAGAGTAGAGTTGCTTGAACAACTAGTTTGTTCGAGCGACCACTCAAGTTGTTGGCACGACGATGAAATGGTGTTGCTAAGGAAGCTCATCCCATCCGGATTAATCCTTTCATTAGTGAAAATTTTAATCCGGGGACATGGGAGCCAATGAGCCTCCGAAGCGACATACCAGCAGCTAGGGGCGATGGTACCCGAGCTGCGAAAGCAGCATGAGCATATGGATGCTCATACCATAGTTCTTCATCTTTATGAGTTGTTTGATGAGCAAGTGAGATTCGAAAGGTTCGAAGTCTCCAAGCTTCTCTTCACCTCTGAGATGCAAGAAGGTTCATCTGTGGTACTGCTCAACATGCTGAAGACTGTGGAGTCTTCTGAGAAGCATGAGCAGGGGACGGTGTTGTTAGTTGATTCCTCGAAGAAAGGTTCTAAGAGGGAGTCAAAGGAACAATAGAAGGGGAAGAAGAAAAAAGGCTAAGAAGGTAGAACTAGCACAAAAGGAAACTTGCCATCATTATGGCAAGGAGAGCCATTTGCGAAGAAAGTACAAGATTTATCTTGAGTCCGTGAAGAAGGATAAGGCATCAGATGCCCCATCTTCTTCAGAAATCTTCTTTATTGATTGTCATTCTATTTCCTCAGACACTTGGGTATTTGATACTGGGTGTGGCTCACATATATGTAATGACATACATGGGCTAAGGAATAGAAGAAGACTCGTCAAGGGAGAGTCAAATTTACGTGTTGGGAATGGAGCAACGTTTGCTGCACTCGCCATCGGAACGTATTTGTTGGAACTCCCTGTAGGACTTGTCTTAGAACTGGACAATTGCTTTTATGTTCCTTCGTTGATAAAGAACATCATTTCTATTTCTTGTTTAAATAGAAATGGTTACCATTTGACTGTTAGTAACAATTGTTGTTACATAACTTTGAATGGAGTTCTTTATGGGACTGGAACTTTAAGCAATGGTGTTTATACGTTGGACGTATCCAGTGATGTTTTCAATATCGAAGCGAGCAACACGCGTGCTCGAAAGGATAATCAAATAGACTCCTATATGTGGCATTGTCGTCTTGGCCATATAAGCAAGAAACGCATGTCCGAATTACACCGATGTGGAATTCTGGAATCATTTGAATTGGATTCATACGATACATGCGAATCATGCTTAAAAGGCAAGATGACTAAGTTACCTTTTACTGGAAAAGGTGAACGAGTGGGAGAGTTACTAGGTCTAATACATACTGATGTATGTGGACCTATGTCAACTCAAGCTTGAGGCTATAGCTACTTCATTACCTTCACCGATGATCACTCACGGTTTGGGTATGTGTTCTTGATGAAACACAAGTCAGAAGCCTTTGAAAGGTTCAAAGAATTCAGAAATGAAGTAGAGAAACAACATGATAAGAGTATTAAAATACTTCGATCGGATCGAGGTGGTGAATACTTAAGTCAAGAGTTTCTTGATTATCTAAGAGACAATGGCATATTGTCTCAATGGACTCTGCCCTATACACCACAGCATAATGGTGTATCTGAGAGGCGTAACCGGACCTTGTTGGACATGGTCAGGTCAATGATGAATCATACGACTCTTCCCAAGTCCTTTTGGGGTTATGCACTTCAGATAGCTGTTTACTTGTTAAACAGAATGCCTACCAAGGTAGTCTCAACTACTCCATATGAGATATGGAATGGTAAGAAACCTCATGTATCTTACTTGAAGATATGGGGTTGTCCTGCTTATGTGAAGCGGACAGTATCAGACAAATTGGATGCTAAGTCTGATAAATGTCTATTTATTGGATACCCTAAGGAAACAAGGGGTTACCAATTCTATCATCCTGTGGAACAAAAGGTGTTTGTTTCAAGGCATGATGTGTTTCTAGAGAAAGAGTTTCTCTTGCAAGAAAACAGTGGGAGTGTCGTCGAGCTTGAGGAGGCTCGAGAGACTCAAATAGACATTTCATAATGATGAGGAAATCATAATGATGAGCAATCCATTGTAACACCACATCTTCGTAGATCCGGTAGAACACGCAATATTCCCGAGAGATATGGATTTCTCGTAGTTTAATCGAACGACGTGTTACTCATTGATGATGAGGAGCCTACTTATGAAGAAGCCGATAAGTTCGAGAAGGGATAAGTGGCTTGGTGCCATGAAGTCGGAAATGGATTCCATGTATGAAAACCAAGTTTGGAACTTGGTTGACCCACCTGAAGGGATAAAACCTATAGGGTGCAAGTGGGTTTTCAAGAAGAAAACCGACATGGATGGTAATGTGATTACCTATAAGGCTAGATTGGTGGCGAAAGGATATCGTCAAAAACAAGGTGTTGATTATGACGAAACCTATTCTTTGTAGCTATCTTAAATCCATTCGGATGCTCCCGGCCATAGCGGCTCATTATGATTATGAGATATGGCGGATGGATGTGAAAATAGCTTTCCTTAATGGAAACCTCGCTCGAGGACGTGTATATGATACGGCTGAGGGTTTCACATCGGTTGATAAAACCAAGGTATGCAAACGGTCCATTTATGGATTGAAGCAAGCATCCAGAGTCGAAATATCCGTTTTGATGAGACGATCAAAAAGTTTGATTTCTCACAAAATCCAGACGAACCTTGTGTGTACAAGAAGGTTAGTGGGAGTGCAGTCGTGTTCCTAGTATTGTATGTCGATGACATATTACTTATAGGAAGCGATGTGTCAATCTTACAGTCAGTTAAGGTTTGGTTATCCAAGATATTCTCCATGAAAGACCTGGGAGAAGCAACCTACATCCTTGGGATTAAGATCTATAGAGATAGATCTAAACGGTTGCTTGGTCTTTCGCAGTCTACATATATAGATCGAGTGATAAAGAGGTTTAGCATGTCGGAATCCAAGAAAGGTTATCTGCCCATCAGGCATGGGGTACACCTTTCGAAGTCTATGTGTCCGCGCACAGAAGACGAGAGGATTTGCATGAGTAAGATTCCCTATGCATCTGCAATAGGATCTATCATGTATGCTATGTTATGTACGAGGCCCGAGTGTCACGAGCAGATACATCGGTCGATCGGGAATGGATCATTGGTGACTTAAGACGATCCTTAAGTACTTGAGAAGAACTAAGGATGTGTTCCTAATATATGGAGAAGGGTACATGGTGATACGTGGGTATACGGATATCAGCTCCAGACAGACAAGGATGATTCCATGTCTTTGTCTTGGTATGTATTCACCTGGAATGGAGGCGCAATAAGTTGGAAAGGTTCCAAGCTTGACACTATAGCGGATTCTGCCACTAAGGAAGAATACATTGCAGCTTTGGAAGCAGCAAATGAAGCAGTTTGGATCAAGAAGTTCATCTCTGAACTTGATGTGGTCTCATCAAAGATCCAAACATGTGCTTCGCCGCTATCATCTTATCAGAGAGATCATCAGTAGGAACGAAATACAAATCGAGAAAATTCCCACTGAAAGTAACTTAGCGGATCCTTTAACTAAAGCATTACCTCAAAGTAAGTTTGAGGGTCATGTTAGAGCTTATGGTATTGGATATCGTAGCGATTGGCATTAGGCCAAGTGGGAGTCTGTTAGTAATATATGAGAGATGTCCTAAGGCAATCGCCTTATGTATGAACCATTTATATGATAAATGAAGATTCACTATTTGAGTATATATGTTTAATGTATTTGATTGGATCTTAAACTCATTTACTGAATGTCCACGATACGATTCACAGCATGAGAGAATTTGTGATTGGATCACAACTAGTGAGTATCTCTACATGTGTAATTGTGATGTATCGGAATTATCCTAGTCGATGAATTGATGGATTTGGACACCATCAATTCGCCGAGACTAGCACGAGGTATACTCCTTGGTGTATCCAAGCGGTGATTCTCAGGCCGAGACATTGTGATGTCCGGAGTTAATCGTGGATGCTAGTTATGGTAACTAGTTCATTCATATAGATATGTCAATGAAGTTCTTACTGTGGCTTAAGTGCGATGTTCCTTTGACTTGCGGTATTCAAGTCATCTTGATCATGGAGACTTATGCTTTGACATCTTAAGCAAACATCTCCGAGGAGATGTGGACCCGGGATGATTGGATATAAGTCGAAGTGATCGAAGGTGTTTGAATAGCCTATAAAGGATTCACCACTCCTTGCGAGGAGATGTATACCCATGGCCTCTCGTCGGATTGTTACTAAAGTCTTTGGCCAAAGCATTACATGTTTAGAGTAAAGTACTCTTCGATACATGTGAAGTAACTAGAATCCGTAGGACGAGGAAATGATACTTGGGCTAGGTGTGACGTAGTCATCCTAGTGGGGACTGACACAATAGACCATGTCCTGAACCAAGTGGGTATAAGATGAGTGAAGGGAATGGGGCACGATTCATTCGAGCTACTGAAGGGTTTCAGAAATAGTTCTGGATCAACCGTTGATCTTTTCGGTTAATTGGGGATCATGATGTACTACTAGGTGCCACTCATGATCGTTCTATAATTAATGGTTAATTATAGACGGCCAACATAAACCGAGAACCTATTTGGTCACATGCACAACGAGTGTAATCCAAAGGATTTAAAACGAGCTTGAGAATGGGATTCTCAGACCGAGAGAAACTATGTTTGGTTGGACCAAACATAAAGCGAGCATGAAATTGTTTCAGTCGCAATGGAAGCGTGGATGGGCCGTGTCTTATGAAGACATAATGGATGGACCAAAATGGTTTGGTTCTAATCCAATGGATGAGAATAAACCAAAGGGTTTGGTTTATATTAAACGAATGAACCAAAGGTTGGTTCGGTTCGTTTTAACTTAAAATAAACCATCATGGTTTGGTTTATTTTAACTTATCTTAATGGAGCGGGTTAACGGGATTTATGGATATGATCCATTAACCATTAAGAGAATTAGTTCTCTATAAAATAGGGCTTAAACCCTAACCCTAACACCTAATCTATTTTTGGCCGCCCAACCTAGTTGCCGCCCACCCCTTGAAGGAGTATTCGGCGCCAACACCATCATTGCTGCCGCCAAGCTTTTGTGCCGCCATCCAAGTCCTTGCCGGCGACCAAGCTTTAGCCTGTGAACACTCCGGCGACCCTCCGGTGATCCCCTATAGGTTTGGCATCAAGGTGAGGCTTTTCTTTCCTTGGTTGGCCGGCGCCTATATCCTCCACCAAGCTGTCCAGTTTTCTGGACAGCTTCTCCTCCTCTCGTCGGAGCGTCGTTTGGACGACGGTTAGTGCTCCGACAGCGGCTAACTTACCGGGGATTTGATCTCCGGTAATCCTCTGAGGTGGAGGACGAAGGATTCGTCAATTGGTTGACGAATACCTCTCCGGAGAAGCGAGTTTTGAGAACTCGTTTTAGGATCCGAATTTGGATTCGGATCATGATCATCTCTCGATCACGTCGTCTTCAACACGAGGCTAGTAACCCGTACGAAGACGAAGCTCGTGACTTAGCGAAGTCATCCCGAGGAGCTCGGCGTGGATACGGATAGAGACGATTCTTACGAGGATCGTTCCGGTTGATGCCGTTCCCGCTACACGTCATACGAAAGGTATAACGTAGATAATTTCTTTTATTGCAAATTTTAATTTACGGTTATGTCTACACTTGTTGTAATAGCATGCGTGTGTTGTAATAAATATAGATTTATTATTTTTTATTGCTTCCGCTGTGCTCATGTTTACGAAACATGATCGAACACACACACGCCGCGGTGCCGGAAACCCAACAACTAATGTTTGGGAGATTAGGGTTTTTCCTATCTAAAAGTGGGCGGCAACAAACCCTAGAGAAGTTAGGGTTTTGGGCGGCTAGGGTTTTGGAGAAGTTGGGCGGCTAGAAGTGGGTGGCAAAGCTTTGTTCTTCCTAGGGTTTTGGCCAGCGCCCCTCTTCCTCTTCTCATCCTTTGCCGGTGCTCTTCCCTTCTTCGTTTTCTCCTTGGCCGGTGGAAACAAGGGATAGGTTTTATCCTTGGAGCTCTTGGCCGGCGCCCTCTTGCTTTCTCCTTGGTGGCCGGCGGCAACTCTTCTTGAAGTTTGGCCGGAGCTCAAGAAGCTACTCCTTGGCCAGCAGTTATATCAAGCTCCTTGGCTTGGTGGCCGGTTCTAGATAAGGAGAAGGAGTTTTTGTTTGGTTCTTCTCTTTGTTCGGATAGACCAAGGAAAGGAAGAACGTGATCTAGGAGGCTTCTACTCGTGGAGGATCTTCGCCCACATGACGTCCACAAAGAGGATAGGACATACGATAGAAGATCGAGAGGTATAAAAGTTTTACAACTTTTATTGATCTTTGCATGTTCTTATCTTTATGTTAGTATGTGTTGATTATACTAGTTTGCATGTGTATGTATTTGTATAATCATGGACCCCGAAGACAAACACAAAAACCAAGGATCCATCCGTCATCTCTTCCGCGGCTAACCAACTAGAAGAGTTGGGTTGCTTGAACAACTAGTTTGTTCAAGCGATCACTCAAGTTGTTAGCACGACGACGAATTGGTTGTGCTTAGGAAACTCATCCCATCCGGATTAGCTTTTTCATTAGTGAAAATTTTAATCCGGGGACATGGGAGCCAATGAGCCTCCGAAGCAATTCCTACAAAATGGTATCAGAGCCACGATTTTTGGTTTTGTGTGTTTTGGATTCGGTTACTTTCATGCACATATCATATATTGAATATGCCGCATAATAGTAGGATGTGTGTAGGCTAACTTTTTGGTTGCAGGCATAAGATCCGACTATTATGGCTATATGTGTGTATGTGATTGTTTGTGTGTGATTGTATGTATATTATTTGAATCCTCGGGGTTGACTAGGCTAGATTAGTATTTAATTTTTGTAATTAAATATGACATTGTTTAGCCACTCATTTTAGTTTACTTTCGATCTAGATTATTTGTACACTTCTTCATGGAGTATAAGATCGATCAATGTAAATTAAAATAGTTTATCTCGGCTCGGATCTCTTTGGTGACTTGCGCACGGGAAAAGGTGGAGCGGATGAGATGGCGACACGACGGGACGCATATTGGAGAACAATGCCATAATAGTTGGGAAAATTCTGTTTTTTCCATATTTATTGCTAATTTATTTTATATGCATGTTGTGTGTGCTTGAAAATTCCTCATTGTCAATTTACTAAGTGGGAGAGGGACATTTTAATTAATTCCCGCGGCCTCCATTACAATTTGACGTGTGATGCAACAAACTTGCGCGTCGGCTCTGAGTGCCTTCCTCCCCATCGGATGAGTTTGTTTGCGGATCACTAGGTTAAATAATGGTTATAGGAAATTATTTAGGAGCGTGTGTACTTCCACATAGGTAAGGCACATAATCCGAGATAATTCCCTTAGTATCGTGTAATGGTGCACACTTAGATGCAAATAAAAAGTATCCTCCCCATCGGAGTCACTGCTTTTATTTGTAGGGCCAAAGAGGAACCAACTATTAATTTTATTTGTCAAAAAGTAAGGTTGACAAGATAATAAAATTAATGGGTAAAACCTCTTCTTACAAATGAAGAATTCGTATACGTCCACACTATCGTGGCATGCGATATTCTAGGTGTTTTGAGGTGTTGGTTGATTTCGAAATTTTATTGTTTGAGGAATCAATGACATTTGAAATGTAATATTTTGATCATTGTGATTCTTAGGTTTTTCAAATGGCTTTCAACCCACTTGCTGTGATATTAAAAGAAAATAAACTTACTGGAACAAATTATATTGATTGGAAAAGAAATTTGGATATTGTCTTAACTGCAGAGGAGTACAAATTTGTACTCTTCGAGGTCTGTCCACCTAAGCCCACCGATGACTCTGATGAAAAGGAGAAAGAAAGATATAAGAAATGGATCAAGGCAGATGAGATGGCGGGGTGTTACATTTTGGCATCTATGTCAAATGTGCTGCAACATCAGCATCAGGCCATGGCCACAGCTTATGACATGATGTTCAATCTCAAGGAACTTTTCGGACATCAGAGTATGGAGGCTAGACAGGAGGCTATGAGAAACTTGATGACGACCACCATGATCGAGGGAACACCCGTCAGGGATCATGTTCTCAAGATGATGCCTCATCTTAATGAGATGGAAGTCCTCGGAGCTGAGATCGATGGGGAAACCCAGGTCAATATCATTCTCCAGTCTCTACCTAGGAGTTTTGAGCAGTTCCGCCTCAACTACAACTTGAACAAGAGGTTGTATTCATTGGCGGAGCTTCTGACAGAACTCCAGGCGGCAGAGGGGCTTTTTCGTCAAAGCGCTCAAGCCATGGTTGCTCAGAAGGTTTCTTCTTCTAAACCGAAAGGTAAGAAGAAGAAGAAGCAAGGTGGAGCAAAGAAAGTGGCAGTAGAACCTTAGGCAGGAGTGAAGAAGCCGAAAGGCAAGTGCTTCACTTGCAAGCAGACTGGACATTGGAAGGCGGACTGTCCTCGCCGAAAGAACAAAGGTATATCTTCTTGTTTAGTTGTTGAAACATGTTTAGCGGTGTTATCTACCAGTGCCTGGTGTGTAGATACAGAAGCCACTGATCATGTCTGCAATACTTTGCAGGGGTTCCAGGAAACCCAACGACTAGCTGAGGGAGAGATTACCGTCTTCATGGGTAATTCTTCAAAGGTGGCGGCTATTGCAGTGGGAGACATTCATTTATCTTTTGATAGGAATAAAGTTTTGGTTTTGAGAAATTGTCTTTATGTACCTACTTTTCGAAAGAATCTAATTTCAGATTCTAAATTGTTTATGGATGGATATTCTGTTTCTTTTAATGACAAAGTGGTTATAAAAAGGAATAGGGAGATTATCTGTTCTGGTACATTGGTTGGCAATTTGTACACTCTTGAACCGAAAACTCCCACGATGCATATAGAAGTAAATAACTCATCTTCTAAGTCTAATAAGAGAAAAGAACCTTCGAAAATGAACCAGACATATCTTTGGCATTTAAGGCTTGGTCATATTAACCTGAGTAGAATTCAAAGGTTGATAGCTGATGGACATTTGGGTTCATTAGTGGTGGAGCATCTCCCAACCTGTGAATCTTGCTTGGAAGGTAAAATGACCAAGAGGCTTTTCAAGGCCAAGGGGTATAGAGCCAAAGATGTGTTAGAATTGGTTCATTCTGATTTGTGCGATCCTATGTCTATCTAGGCTAGAGGTGGTTTTGAATATTTCGTCTCTTTTATAGATGATTATTCAAGATATGGATACATTTACTTGATGTGCCGCAAGTCTGAATGCTTTGACAAGTTCAAAGAATTCAAGGCTGATGTGGAGAACCGTCAAGGTAAAAGTATCAAGACACTACGATCTGATCGTGGTGGCGAGTACCTCTTGGGAGAGTTTAGGAGTTACTTATCAGAGGCTGGGATTCAATCCCAATTGTTTGCACCTGGCACACCCCAGCAGAATGGTGTGGCGAAGCAAAAGAATAGAACTCTTATGGAGATGGTTAGATCGATGATGAGTTATTCTGAGTTACCTGATTCATTCTGGGGGTTTGCTCTGGAAACGGCAGCACACATTCTGAACTTGGTTCCATCTAAGTCACCCTACTCCTCCGCACTGTGGGTGGGTGAAAGCCTAGTCTAAGACATATTCGGATTTGGGGTAGTCCAGCACATGTGCTGAAGGGAGATGCTGGTAAGTTGGAATCTCGTACAGAAGTACGCTTGTTTGTTGGCTACCATAAGGGAACGAAGGGTGGTTTGTTCTATAGTCCTAGAGATCAGAAGGTGATCGTGAGTACGAATGCCAGATTTCTAGAGGAGGACTATGTGATGAACCACAAACCCACGAGTAGGATTGTTCTTGAGGAGTTGACAGGGGAAGTCACGACTTCAGTACCATCGGTACAAGAGGAGATACCACAAGTCACTGCACCGCGTGTCACAGAGCATACACAGGAGGCACCTCGTCATAGTGGGAGGGTTATTAGACAACCCGAGAGATTCATGTTCTTGGGAGAGTCTTCGGACTTAGTCCCTGGTGAACATGAACCTGATCCCTAGACATATGACGAGGCACTCCAAGATAGAGATGCGGTATCTTGGAAAAGAGTGATGAATTCAGAGATAGAATCTATGGATTCTAATCAGGTCTGGGAGCTAGTAGAGCCACCCGATGGTGTAAAAGTCATTGGATGCAAGTGGATCTACAAGAGAAAGAGAGGGGTAGACGGGAAGGTTGAGACCTTCAAAGCTAGGCTTGTTGCGAAAGGGTATACTCAGAAAGAGGGTATCAATTATGAGGAGACCTTTTCTCCGGTAGCTATGCTTAAGTCTATCCGGATTCTCTTATCTATAGCTGCTCATATGGATTATGAGATTTGGCAGATGGATGTCAATACAGCTTTCCTTAACAGAAGTCTTGAGGAGAACATCTATATGAAGCAACTAGAGGGATTCATTGCTAAAGGCAAAGAGCATCTTGTATGTAAGCTTAATCGGTCCATTTATGGATTGAAGCAAGCTTCTAGATCTTGGAACATCCTCTTTGATGAGGTAATCCAGTCATATGGATTTATTCAAAGTTCGAATGAGTCTTGTGTATACAAGAGATGTGACGGAAACGTAGTGGTATTTCTTGTACTATACGTAGATAATATTTTGGTAGTTGGCAACAATATCAGATTGTTATTAGATGTAAGGGTATAGTTGTCCAAACAGTTTAATATGAAGGACTTGGGAGAAGTGGGATACATCCTTGGGATCAAGGTTAGTGTGCTAATCCCAAGCTTCATACATAGACACGATAATGGATCATTTTAGCATGCAAACCTCCAAGAAAGGTTTTCTACCTTTCAGGCATGGAGTTCCTTTATCTAAGGAGATGTGTCCTAGATCATCTAAGGAGATAGAGGAGATAAAGGTGGTTCCTTATGCTTTGGTAGTAGGAAGCCTCATGTATATGATGCTATGTATGAGACCCGATATCTGCTATGTCGTGGGCATGGTCAGCAGATATCAGAGTAATCCAGGACAGGGACATTGGACTGCGGTAAAGCATATATTGTAGTGCCTGAGAAGGACTAGGGATTATATGCTAGTTTACCGGGAAGATCAATTACTTCCTGTGGGTTACACGAATTTCGATTTCCAATCTGATAGGGATAACAGTAAGTCTACCTCAGGGATTGTGTTTACTTTTGGAGGTGGAGCCATAGTATGGAGGAGTGTCAAGTAGAAATGCGTGGCAGACTCTACCATGGAAGCTGAGTATGTGGTAGCCTCTGAGGCAGCCAAGGAAGCTGTATGGCTCAGGAACTTCTTGATGGACTTGGATGTGATTCCTGATTTGCCCAGAACTATCACAATTTATTGTGATAACAGTGGTGCAGTTGCAAACTCAAAGGAACCACGAGCCCATAAGGCGAGTAAACACATAGAGCACAAGTACCACCTGATACGAGAGATCGTAAAGCGAGGAGAAGTAGTTGTCGCCAAAATTACATCAGAGGATAACCTGGAAGATCCATTCACTAAGGCCCTTCCAGCGAAAGCGTTTGATAGGCATGTGGAGGACATGGGGATCAGATATATGGCAGTGTGATGACAGCATAGTCTTTTAGTATAAGTGGGAGATTGTTGGAATGTATACTGAAAGCCTAGCTCTTTTTGTATGAACATTTTTATTTTGAAATAAGAATCACATGATCATTGTTTGCATTTTATATATTCATTATATATGTGTGCATATTGTCTAATATTTTACATTGTAGATAACATAGTGCTTGGTGTGGCATAGAAGATCATGTTATCAGTCCCTTGTAGAATATAAGTAGAGGCTCACAACCATGATGGTTTTGGACAAACCATTGGCATGGTTGTAGTGTAGCTTGGTATTGTTTTGTCTTGAACATAGAGTTACACTAGTACACTTAGGTGTATTGAGCAGGACCGACATAGAGGTGATTCAATTTATTGCTTACTACATAATTGAATCGGACCTCGAATATTATGTTGTACATGATCTTAATCCCGATATAATAACGGGCACATGTACTTAGTATTTATTTCTTTGATTTACCAAAGGGTGAGATTTAGATGGATTAAATCAATATGCCCGGTAAGTTGGGAAATGATATTATTTACATGGTGTGTCGTTGATTATAGGAGGAAACCGTGTCCTTTATATTAGGTTGATGATGTCCCCTTGAGGAGCTCATAAGGTTCATCATGTAAACCTAGCTGGTTGACTTAGTCAACATGATGATAAGGTTGAGTGATACTACTCGAGGAGTTAGATGTTAATTGATTGATGGTCAGTAAATCAATTAATTAAGGGACATTCGATATCTTAAACACGGTGAGATGGATGTACAAATAATATATGGAGCCCATATTGATTTATGGGGGTTGGTGAGGTAATTCAATGATGATCCTCTAGTAGAATGGAACATTATTGATGGATCAAGTTTGTGTGGTTATAACCTGAAGTCTGTTGGGATGAAACCCTAGATCCGACGGTTGGGATGAAACCCTAGATCCGACGAATGGGATGAAACCCTAGATCCGACGGTGGAGATTAAATCCCTAGATCCGACGGTGGAGATTAAAGGAGGCTTAAGCCATACTCTATAAATAAAGGTCTAAGGCTTGGGCGGCAAACTAATGCTTGGGAGATTAGGGTTTTGCCTATCTAAAAGTGGGCGGCAATAAACCCTAGAGAAGTTAGGGTTTTGGGCGGCTAGGGTTTTGGAGAAGTTGGGCGGCTAGAAGTGGGCAGCAAAGCTTTGTTCTCCCTAGGGTTTTGGCCGGCGCCCTTCTTCCTCTTCTCATCCTTTGTCGGCGCTCTTCCCTTCTTCATTTTCTCCTTGGCCGGTGGAAACAAGGGCTAGGTTTTATCCTTGGAGCTCTTGGCCGGCGCCCTCTTGCTTTCTCCTTGGTGGCCGGCGGCAACTCTTCTTGAAGGTTGGCCGGCGCTCATTAAGCTACTCTTTGGCCGGCGGTTATATCAAGCTCCTTGGCTTGGTGGTTGGTTCTAGATAAGGAGAAGGAGTTTTTGTTTGGTTCTTCTCTTTGTTCGGATAGAGCAAGGAAAGGAAGAACGTAAGTTAGGAGGCTTCTACTCGTGGAGGATCTTCGCCCACACGACGTCCACGAGGAGGATAGGACATACGATAGAAGATCGAGAGGTATAAAAGTTTTATAACTTTTATTGATCTTTGCATGTTATTCTCTATATGTTAGTATGTGTTGATTATACTAGTTTGCATTTGTATCTATTTGTATAATCATGGACCCCGAAGACAAACACAAAAACCGGGGATCCGTCCGTCGTCTCTTCCGCGGCTAACCAACTAGAAGAGTTGGGTTGCTTGAACAACTAGTTTGTTCAAGCGATCACTCAAGTTGTTAGCACGACGACGAATTGGTTGTGCTTAGGAAACTCATCCCATCCGGATTAGTTTTTTCATTAGTGAAAATTTTAATCCGGGGACATGGGATCCAATGAGCCTCCGAACCTATTCCTACAGCACAAAGCACACGGCTTCACAATGCCATCCTTTGCGTCTCTTGCCCTCGAAGTATGCTTCCCTTCGACCTCACTCCATTCGCTCCCCGTTTGGTGGTCCCTCAGATGCACCAAGCGCACAACTTCGAAATGCCATCCTTCGCCGACTCAAGGACCCCAAGCCTAGTGAATTTGACATATCCTCAAGACTTCCCACACCAAGCCTCATGCTTGGATTTTCCATGCCAAGCCCCATGCTTAGACTTTTCACCACCAAGGCTACACACTTGGATTTTGGGGCCAACCCTATGTCGGACTTCCCATGACAATCCTATGTCATGCGTTTTGTCTAACATCAAAATACAGTTCGAGTCAAACTCGAGTCCTGTGCCGATTGCACTAACACATTTGACAATCATACATGATGTTATGACATAATATAAATCTAAGTACAAACATGACATTAAAATTAAATATAAACATTATCATGACATTTTAAATAATAATATGAAGTATCATGTTATGACATGTATTATGGCAAACAAAGCATGACAAATTTTATAACATCCAGGAATAAGAATACCTAAGTTTTAAGCCTAATTGTCATTTTATAGAATTATGTCCACTTTGTCACAATACTAATCTTCCCTCAAGAGTACCAAAAATCCAAAATGGCACACCATGACCTCTAAACCTAATTGTGCTAATTTTGATTGATTTTTAAAACTTTATAAATTCTATTGGCACATCCTAAATTCCTTTGGGATAAAATCTCACCTTATTTCTAAGGTATCACATAACCTTGAAAATGTCCTAAAGTGTCAACTCTACCATGGTTAGGTGGAGTGAGCAAAACATATAGGGTTTTAAGAGTAGTTTTCGGTTACATCTAATTGCATTTTATATTTGATTCTTGCATATTTCACTTTATTTTACATGCATTTCCTATTTTCTGGTTCATAGATATGCTCTTTGTACTATTATGTGCAGGACAATATTCTAGGGGAAAATGGCACATTTTTAGAGCAAAAGAAAGGCATTTGGCAGCTAGAATCGAATGACACATAGCTTGTACATGTGAATCCACAAGGCTAGCCCCGGATCACACACCGACACCACACACGATCTGGCCATGTGAATCCACACGGTCATGTGTGAAAATAGGAAACTTCGCTTACCACTTCAACTTGGTCGCTTGTTCATGGCGATCCCTTCTACGTCCCCAGATTAAAAAAAAATAATCCTAGACAAAAAGGGAATACCCAAGCAACCATTTCATCATCGTGCTATTCGATTAGAGTGGTCACTTGAACAAACTTGTTGTTCAAGCAACCTACCTCTATTCTTTGAATATCCACGGAATAGACGATGTACGGATCACCGGTTTTTGCGTTTGTATTCGGGGTCCAAGTAGATTAGCCACATAACAAAACATACAACATGCATATAATTGAAAACAATTATAGACATAATACAAAAACATATAAATAAGCATTATACCTCTCGATCTTGTATTGTATGTCCTTCCTCCTTTTGGATGTCATGTGGGCGTCGATCTTTCAAAAGTCGAAGCCTCCTAGATCACGTTCTTCCTTTCTTGGCTCACTCCGAACAAAAGAATGAATAAAACAAGACTCTTCTCCTATATAGAACCGACCACCAAGCCACCTGGCTTTGTGATTGCCGCCGGCCAAGGAGAGAACAAGGAGTATGGGTGTCGGCCAAAAGCTCCAAGGGAAGAGACCCTAGCCCATGCCGCTGGCCAAGGATGAGAGGAAGAAGATTGGATGCCGACCAAGGAGAGGAATAGAAAAGATGGGCACCGGCTAAAACCCTAGGAAGAAGGAAAAACTTCCCCTTGTGTTGCTGCCCAATACCTCCTCCAAAACCCTAGCTGCCCAATCCAAAACCCTAGCCTCCCTTGTCTTGTTGCCACCCACCCCCTTAAGCCTTATTTATAGAGTTAGGCTTAAGCCTCCTTTAATCTCAACCGTCGGATCTAAAGATTTAATCTCAATCGTCGGACCTAGAGATTTAATCTCAACCGTCGGATCTAAAGATTTAATCTCTACCGTCAGATCTAGAGATTTAATCTCCACCGTTGGATCTAGAGATCTAATCTCCATCATCGGATCTAGAGTTTCATTTTTCATCATCGGATCTAGGCTCCAAAGGTTTTAATAGGCTACAATATGAACCATGAGGAGGAGTTGGATCTTGGCTACCCAATGGATCAAGCCCGCATAAAGTCCGATCCATTGATGATAATCCATTCCACTAGAGGATTATCATTTATCTACCTCACCAACCCCCATAAGTTAATATTGGCTCCATATATTATTTGTACATTTATCTCCCCGTGTTTAAGATCTCGAATGTCCGTCAATTATTTAATTTACTGACAATTAATTAATCAACATCTAACTCCATGAGTAGTACCACTCAACCTTATCATCATGCCGGACCAATTCCACCTGCAGGGTTTACATGATGAACCTTATGAGCTCCTCAAGGGGACATCATCATCATAATATATAGGATATGGTTTCCTCCTATAATCAATGTCACACCGTATAAATAATATCATTTCCCAACTTACCGAACCTATAGATTTACTCTATAAATCTCGCCCATTCGTAAATCAAAGAAATGAATAAAGTATATGTGCTCATTATTATATCGAGATTAAGAGCATGTACAACATAATATCTGAGGCCTGATTCGATTGTGTAATCAGCAATAAATCGAATCACCTCTAAGTCGGTCCTGCTCAATACACACAAAGTGTAGTAGTGTAATTCTATGGTCAAGACAAACGAATACCAAATCACACTACAACCATGCCAATGGTTTGTCCAAAACCATCTCAGTTGTGAGCCTTTACTTACACTTTTCAAGGAACTGATAAAATGATCTCCCATGTGACACTACACACCATGTTATCTACAATGTAATGTATTATACAAAATGCATAACCATAAATATGCAAACAATGATCATGTGATTCTTATTTCAAAATAAAGATGTTCATACAAAAGATAAACTTTTCAGTATACATCCCAACAATCTCCCACTTATACTAAAAGACTATTTTGTCCTCAAACTGCCATACATCTGATTTGCATTCCCTCCACATGCCTATCAAAAGCTCTCACTGGAAGGGCCTTAGTGAAAGGATCTGCCAGGTTATCCTCCGATGCAATCATGGCCATAGCAACTTCTCCTCTCTTTACGATTTCTCGTATCAGGTGGTACTTGTGCTCTATGTGTTTACTTGCCTTATGGGCTCATGGTTCCTTCGAGTTTGCAACTACACCACTATTATCACAATAAATTATGATAGTTCTAGGCAAACCATGAATCACATCCAAGTCCATCAAAAAGTTCTGAGCCACACAGCTTCTTTGGCCGCCACATACTCAGCTTCCATGGTGGAGTCCGCCACGCATTTCTGCTTGATACTCCTCCACACAATGGCTCCACCTCCTAAAGTAAACACAAAACCTGAGGTAAACTTACTGTTATCACTGTCTGATTGGAAGTCGGAATCTGTGTAACTCACAGGGAGTAATTGGTCTGCCTAGTAAACTAGCATATAATCCCTAGTCCTTCTCAGGTACTTCAATATATGCTTTACCACAGTCCAATGTCCCTGTCCTGGATTACTCTGATATCTACTAACCATGCCCACGGAAAAGCAGATATCCCGTCTCGTACATAGCATAGCATACATGAGGCTTCCTACTGCCGAAGCATAAGGAACTGCCTTCATCTCCTCTATCTCCTCATATGTTCTAGGACACTTCTCCTTAGATAAAGGAACTCCATGCCTGATAGGTAGAAAACCTTTCTTGGAGTTCTGCATGCTAAAATGATCCATAATGGTGTCTATGTATGAAGCTTGAGATAAGCACAACATCCTTTTCCTGCGATCCCTTATAACCTTCATCCCAAGGATGTGTCCCACTTCTCCCAAGTCCTTCATATCAAACTCTTTGGACAACCATACCCTTACGTCCGATAACACCTTGACATTGTTGTCAATTAACAAAATGTCATCTACGTATAGTATTAGAAATACCACTACGTTTTCATCACATCTCTTGTATACACAAGACTCATCCAGACTTTGAATAAATTCATAAAACTGGATTACCTCATCAAAGTGGATGTTCCAAGATCTTGAAGCTTGCTTCAATTCATAAATGGATCGATTAAGCTTGCACACAAGATGCTCTTTGCCCTTTGCAATGAATCCCTCTGGTTGCTTCATATAAATGTTTTCCTCACAACTTCCATTAATGAAAGCTGTCTTGACATCCATCTAGCACACCTCATAATCCATATGAGCAGCAATACATAAGAGAATCCGGATAGACTTAAGCATGGCTACCGGCAAAAAGGTCTCCTCATAATCGATTCTCTCTTTCTGAGTATACCCCTTCACAATAAGCCTTGCTTTGAAGGTTTCAACCTTCCCATCTATTCCTCTATTTCTTTTGTAGATCCACTTGTATCCAATGACTTTTACACCATTGGGTGGTTCTACTAGCCCCCAGACATGATTTGAACCCATAGATTCAATCTCAGCATTCATTGCACATTGCCAAGATACCGCATCTTTATCTTGGATTGCCTCGTCTTATGTCCAGGGATCAGGTTCATGTTCGCCAGGGACCAAATCAGAAGATTCTCCCAAGAACATGAATCTATCAGGTTGTCTCACAACCCTCCCTCTACGATGAGGTATCACCTTGTTGGGATGTATACTGAAAGCCTAGCTCTTTTGTATGAACATTTTTATTTTGAAATAAAGAATCACATGATCATTGTTTGCACTTTATATTTATTATATGTGTGCATATTGTCTAATACTTTACATTGTAGATAACATGGTGCTTGGTGTGGCACAGAAGATCATGTTATCAGTGTTGGTGCAATCGACCCAGGTTGACTCGAGTTTGACTCGAGCAGTACCTTGATAGTATTTTGATGATAGACAAAACTCATGACATGGGATTGTCATGGGAAAGTCCAACATGGGGTTGCCATGGAAAATCCAAGCATGGAGCTTGGTGTGGAAGTCCAAGGGGGAAGCCTTGGCATGGGAAAGTCCAAAGCATTGCGAAGCTGTGCGCTTGGTGCTTGGTGAGAAATGCATTGCAAAGCCGTGCGCTTGGTGCATTTGGGAAGTCTTGAGAACTTGGCAAGTTCACTAAGCTCGGGTCCTTGAGTCAGTGAAGGATGACATTGCGAAGCCGTGCACTTGGTGCATCCGAGGGACCGCCGGATGGGGAGCGAATAGAGTGAGCCCAAAGGGAAGCGTACTTCTAGGGCATGAGACATGAAGGATGGCATTGCGAAGTCGTGCGCTTGGCGCATCCGAGGGACGTAGGCCGAGGGAAGAAAGCTTCGGTGGGGAACTCCATGAGGGATAAGGTGGACTTGGCCAAGTGGCTAAGACTGAGTGTCGGAGGCTCAAACATCGTTATGTTTGAGGTTTTAGCCGACATCAGTCGACTAGCATAGGTGCCAGTCAACTGCTCTAGGTCGTATGGGTTCGACCAGTGTTCGACTGAACCAAGTATGCGTGCGATCGATCGCCGAGGAGGCGATCGACTATCGGGAGGATCGATCGCCGAGGGATGGCAATGATCGATGACACCGCATGGGCACAGAATGGAGTCGAGCTCGCCAGCACTCGACTGATGGATGATCAGTCGACTGATGGGTGCCATCAGTCGACTAATGTGTGATCCGTTGGAACTTAGCCAACGTGGATCTGGCCATTGTGAGACAACGGCTACAGGACTAGTCGATTGATGGTCACGATCAGTCGACTGATGGGCGGGAAAACAACTTGATGCAGGTTATAAATGGAGCACGAGTTGGAGGATTTCGCCAAGCCTTTTTTGGAGCTATTGGAGGGGAATTGCTGCTACATTCCAGTCCTTCAAGAGCCATCTAAAGCAAGCAACAAGCAAAGTGATCAAAGAAATCGGTGAAAGTTTTCTTGTGTATTGTATTTGTGTATTTGCTTGTATTTCTATATTACTGTTGTAATTGCTTGTGAGAGGTTTCTCCACCTCCGACGTGTAGTCGAGAAGGAGTTTGAGTATTGTCGTGTGCATCTCTAGAGCTCGAGGAGCTTGCCCGTGGAGTAGGAACCATTCGGTTCCGAACCACGTATATCGTGTGTGTTTGCGTGTGCTTATTTATTGTTAGTATTATTATTGTTTTATTATTTCCGCTGCTCTAACGACAATCGTAGACAAGCAACGTAACGAGAACGAATGAATTACGACATCCAACGAACGAGGGCTATTCACCCCCTCTAGCCGGCCAATCGATCCCCAACAAGTGGTATCAGAGCCAGGTTGCTCTTCAAGGACTAACCGCCGTGAGAGCACTACAAAATGGTCGGCTACAACCTCCAACCACCAAAATTCGAAGGAGATTTACTATGGTGGAGAAGAAAAATGGAGGTATATCTCGAAACCGATTTTGATTATATGATTATTATAGAAAATGGTTTTGAGATGCCTAGGGACAAACACAACAAGCCCATTGAAAAATCAAAGTGGACCCAAGACCAAATCAAGAACTTCAAGACAAATCTCGAGGTAATTAAATTGATTAGTGATTTGTTACCTAACACTATTTGGTCTAGATTGGGTGATTATAGGGATGCAAGGGAATTATGGGAGAAGATAATGAAATTTCAAGAAAACTCCCAACCGACACATGTAGAGGATAATGCCGAAGAAGAAACACCATCTACTTTTGATGATGATTTGGAGGAGACCTCCACCTCTAGCATTGAGGGGGAGGAAAGGATTTCAATTCCGGAGCAAGATCAAAATGAAGCTTCTACCTCCGGAAGAAGTGAAGAGGCCTCCACAACCTCCCTAGGTAACTCAAGTGTTATTATTTTAAATAAAAATCACGTAATATGCTTTGAGTGTAGGGAGAAAGGGCATTATAAGAGCAAATGCCCTAAATTGGCTAAGGAAAAGGCATCAACATCAAAAGTCAATCCAAAGTCAAAGGATGCCGGTGTTCCCAAAATCAAGAGCAAACAGCACATTGTGTGCTTTAAATTCAACCAAAAGGGACACTATCGAAGCCAATGCCCTAGGGGGAGGAAGAAAGGGCAAGAAGGTGCAACTCATGTAGGGGGAGCTCCTAAAGCTAACCCTAAGGTACATTTAGTTAATGCACCTTTAATTCCTAAAGTCAAAAAGCATGCTAAAAATTATTTTAGTTCTCTTGCTATTATCAATGAAAAGCATGCTAGGAGAAACAATAAGGTTTATTTCTTAGGTGCCAAGCATGTTCATATAACTAAGGACAAACCTAGGACTCATAATTCTAGACCTATTTTACCTAAAGAGTCCTAGGAGAGTTGAAAACCATCTAGGCATTAACCCTAAGAAGGGTAGACACATGCCTAAGAAGAAAAACAATTCCCAAAAGATAAATGAAAATTCAAAATTGGGAAAATTAGAGTTAGAAAACCAAGTCTTGAGGTCAAGGCTAGAAAAATTGGAGAAGACCCTAGCAATAATCAAAAATTCGATTCAAGGGTCAAATACACAAAAATCAAGGCCTAGGAAACAAGAACTATCTAAGGGCAAGAAGGGTTTGGGTCACAAACCTATGTCCTATCATAATGTTCCATTTAATTATGGGACAACATCTAGGTTTAGAAAAACCAAGGCTAATAGGGAAGCCATCCCTAAGTCTAGCCATGGTGTGTGTTTAGTGGCTAAGGACTTAAGAAAAATCAAGAAAGCCACTAAGAAGGTCAATGGAGGAGTCACCTCTAGAGTTGACCCAAGTAAGACCCATTTGACTAAGGCTTCATAGCCAAAAAGGGTCATTAGAAAGGTATCTAGGGAAGTTATCCCTAGGGAATACCTTGTTAACCCAAGGAGCTCCAATAGATATTGGGTTCCTAAGAGCGTGATCGATTCACGCTAAATGGGTTAGGGTGTGTCAACCCTAAGTGGATGGGTAGTTAACCTAGCCATTGTGAGTTGACACATTAGGGTGTGCCAATAGGGTTTGAGAAGTTAAAAATGATTTAAAATTGGCACAATTAGGTCTTAGAGGTATTTGTGTGCCATTTTGGGTTTTTGGCACACTAGGGAAATGAATGGCAATAAGGCAAAATAGAATTAATCCCTAAAAATGGCAAATTGATTTTCACACTTAGGTATTCTATACCTTAGTATATTTTACTTGCCATGTTTTGTTTGCCTTGCCATGTCATGACATCATTTTCATTTTTTATCTATAAAATGTCATGATCATGTTTAGAATTATTTTTAGATGTCATGTATGCTTAGTATTCATTCACATGCCATGACATCATGATATTGGCATATATTTTTATCTAAATCATATTTATGCCATAATCATATCATGCACAGTTTAAAATGGAGTTAAGGACTATGGCACAATTTGAAGGGAATCAAATTAATGTTGCCTAGAAATATGCATGAGAACATAAAGAAAACAAAACCCACATCTCACTAAAAAAAAAACTTGACTTGTATGTGTTTTACACATCTAGATATTGGTGAGATGTTTAGGAAAAAGAAAATAAAGGTTTGAAAAACATTTTGAAAACATTTTGAAAAACCTTGGTGAAGCCTATCTTTTGATAGCTATCACCATTGAATGGGATGATACTAAGAGGGCTCTTTATTGAAGCTTTTCTAAACTTTTGAACTTTGTATCAATCTCCTAATTTAGTGGGTAAAATAATTTTCCAATATTTTTCACCCATAGTGTTTAGGATAAGTATTATACGTATGCATTTTCAAGATTTTTAAAATTATGTATATTTACTTATGGATTTCGAAAATCCAATTTTCAAATCAAAACTCAGAATAAGACGATGATCGATCAGAATGGCAATGATCGATGGTAAGTCCAATGATCGTATCTAACTGAGTCGATCGGCACAGTGATTTCGGGTAAACTTGATAGTTAGGCCCATGTTTAGCCATGTTTTGGTCCCCTAACCACTCCTAGCCCTAGGATATGCTTGGGAGAGCATTAGAGAGGGTGGAAATCCATTGGATATGGATTAGGAGTTGGGTTGAGGGTGAGTATCAATTTTAAGGTGGAAGAGAGTTCATTGTTGAACTTTGCCTTAATTTTGATTTGGTTAATATTCCTATTGGCTTAGGGACTCTCCAAGGACATTGTTGGTGCAATGGTCAAGGGGGAGCAAGCCTCTAGGGGGAGGTATCCATCATGGGAAGATGGATGTGTATTTTCTCATGGGAGGAAAATTGGGTTGCCTCTCTTTAAGTGATATGGGATCACTAGAAAGATTGTAGGCATGTGTTCCTCCAAGGGAGAGATTGTAAGATCTCATTGGGATATGAGACATTCATACCCTTGGGGAGGACCTTTTTGATGTAATGTCAAAAAGGGAGAGAAGTTACCAAGTTACCAATTAAGTTTCGTTGGAATTCTCATTGGGATATGAGAATTGTCAATATGGGAGAATTGGTAGACTTGAGATGGTAGTTTTGTCAATCATCAAAAAGGGGGAGATTGTTGGTGCAATCGGCCCAGGTTGACTCGAGTTTGACTCGAGCAATACCTTGATAGTATTTTGATGATAGACAAAACTCATGACATGGGATTGTCATGGGAAAGTCCAATATGGGGTTGGCATGGAAAATCCAAGCATGGAGCTTGGTGTGGAAGTCCAAGGGGGAAGCCTTGGCATGGGAAAGTCCAAAGCATTGCGAAGCCGTGCGCTTGGTTCTTGGTGAGAAATGCATTGCGAAGTCGTGCGCTTGGTACATTTGGGAAGTCTTGAGAACTTGGCAGGTTCACTAGGCTCGGGTCCTTGAGTCGGTGAAGGATGGCATTGCGAAGCTGTGTGCTTGGTGCATCCGAGGGACCGCTGGATGGGGAGCGAATGGAGTGAGCCCAAAGGGAAGCATACTTCTAGGGCATGAGACGCGAAGGATGGCGTTGCGAAGCCGTGCGCTTGGCGCATCCGAGGGACGTAAGCTGAGGGAAGAAAGCTTCGGTGGGGAACTCCATGAGGGATAAGGTGGACTTGGCCAAGTGGCTAAGACTGAGTGTCGGATGCTCAAACATCGTTATGTTTGAGGTTTTAGCCGACATCGATCGGCAGGTGCATGACGGTCGCTCTACGTCATGGGTTCAACGGTGTTCGGTGAACCAAGTTTGGTGATCGATCGCCGGAGAAGCGATCATTCTTTGGAGAATCGATCAGCCGAGGGATGGCGATCGGTGATGACACGTGCGACGCACGAGAATGGAGTCAAGCTCGCCATCACTCGACTGATGGATGATCAGTCGACTGATGGGTGCCATCAGTTGACTGATGTGTGATCCGTTGGAACTAAGCCAACGTGGATCTGGCCATTGTGAGACAACGGCTACAGGACTAGTCGACTGATGGTCACGATCAGTCGACTGATGGGCGCGAAAATAGCTTGATGCAGGTTATAAATGGAGCACGAGTTGGAGGATTTCGCCAAGCCTTTTGTGGAGCTATTGGAGGGGAATTGCTGCTGCATTCCAGTCTTTCAAGAGCCATCTAAAGCAAGCAACAAGCAAAGTGATCAAAGCAATCGGTGAAAGTTTTCTTGTGTATTGTATTTGTGTATTTGCTTGTATTTCTATATTACTGTTGTAATTGCTTGTGAGAGGTTTCTCCACCTCCGACGTGTAGTCGAGAAGGAGTTTGAGTATTGCCGTGTGCATCTCTAGAGCTCGAGGAGCTCGCCCGTGGAGTAGGAACCATTCAATTCCGAACCACGTATATCGTGTGTGTTTGCGTGTGCTTATTTGTTGTTAGTATTATTATTGTTTTATTGTTTCCGCTACGCTAACGACAATCGTAGACACACAACGCAACGAGAATGAACGAATTACGACATCCAACGAATGAGGGCTATTCACCCCCCTCTAGCCGGCCAATCGATCCCCAACAATCAGTCCCTTGTAGAATATAAGTAGAGGCTCACAACCAAGATGGTTTTGGACAAACCATTGGCATGGTTGTAGTGTAGCTTGGTATTGGTTTGTCTTGAACATAGAGGTACACTAGTACACTTAGGTGTATTGAGCAGGACCGACATAGAGGTGATTCAATTTATTGCTGACTACATAATTGAATCGAACCTCGGATATTATGTTGTACATGCTTTTAATCCCGATATAATAACGGGCACATGTACTTAGTATTTATTTCTTTGATTTACCAAAGGGTGAGATTTAAATAGATTAAATCAATATGCCCGGTAAGTTGGGAAATGATATTATTTACATGGTGTGTCGTTAATTATAGGAGGAAACCGTGTCCTGCATATTAGGTTGATGATGTGCCCTTGAGGAGCTCATAAGGTTCATCATGTAAACCCTGCAGGTTGACTTAGTCAACATGATGATAAGGTTGAGTGGTACTACTCGAGGAGTTAGATGTTAATTGATTGATGGGCAGTAAATCAATTAATTGACAGACATTCGATATCTTAAACACAGGGAGATGGATGTACAAATAATGTATGGAGCCCATATTAATTTATGGGGGTTGGTGAGGTAATTCAATGATGATCCTCTAGTGGAATGGAACATCATTGATGGATCAAGTTTGTGTGGTTCCGATCCATCGGGTGGCCAAGATCCAACTCCTCCTCATGGTCCCTATCGTAGCCTAATATAATCCTCATGAAGCCTAGATCCAATGATGGAAAACAAAACTCTAGATCCGACAGTGGAGATTAAATCTCTAGATCCGACGGTTGAGATTAAATCTCTAGATCCGATGGTTGAGATTAAATCCCTAGAACCAACGGTGTTGATTAAAACAAGGCTTAAGCCTAACTCTATAAAAAGGGGCTTAAGGTGGGCGGAAAGGAGGTGGGTTATTTTTGGAGATTAGGGTTTTGCCTAACATTAGCTTGGGCGGCAAGAAATCCTAGAAAGGTTAGGGTTTGGTTGGGCGGCTAGGGTTTGGAAGGTGGAGTGGGCGGCAACAATAGGAGAGGTTCCCTTCTTCTTCCTAAGGGGTTGTCGGCACCTATTTCTCTTCCCTCTACCTTGGTCAGCGCTCAACCTATTCCTCTTCTCTTCTTCACTCCATCTAGGGCCGGCGACACAAAGGGGTTGTAGGGTCTTCCATTGCTCCCCATTGGCCGATCTTTCTCTCATCCTTTTTGTAGGGGATCGATATGCCGGCTAGAGGGGGGTGAATAGCCCTTTTACGATGGATGTCGGAATTCTCGTTCGTTTGCTCGTCTACACAATCGTTAGCGTAAGCGGAAGCATAAACAATAAAAACAAAGCGGTAAACGAAAATACAAACGCTAACAAAGGAATGTAACGTGGTTCACGGCTACGCCGCTAATCCACGATCCCGATTTGTCCGAGGTGAATCACTCCTCCAAAGCCAATCACTATTGGTCTCTCCTTTGCACCAAGCTAGGTGGAGGTAACCTTTACAATCAAGATCACTCTTCTTACAAATAGAATGAAGTAAAAACAAGTAAGAAGAGTTTAGAGCTTGTGGGGCACTAGGAAGATCACTTAGAGCATAAGCATTAGCCTCTTAAAGGCTTACACCCTCTCTTTTTATAGAGAGGGCTGATTTCTTCCCGTTGGCCGCCACAAGTTGACTGCCGCCCTTGGCAGTCGACTGCCGTCACTACAACGGCCTCCGAACACGTCGGATCCCGACCGTTGTAGTCCAACGAAACTCTTGGCGATCATCAGCTGGACCTCGTGATCATTGCCTCACGTAGTCGATCGCGCTTCCACGGCGGCTGCCGCGATATCTCTCCGGGCGATCATCATTCCATGGCGGCGTGGCCGATCACTAAACCCATCGATCGGATACTCAAACTCACTGACTCAGGCGATCAAGCCGCATGACATGCTACGACCGTGTCGGAAAACCCATCGACACTTGGCCAAATGGCCAAGTTTCACCTAAACTACCCCTCCCGGGTTACAATCGCTCACTCTCATCTCTGAGTCCTCGCGAAGTTCTCTTCATCCTCGACCACGTCCTCGGCGGCAGATCGTGCACACGGCTGCAATGCTCCTTCATCTCTTGCCTCAAGTCTACTTCCTCCGACTTCACTCCAAGCTTCGTCGTGGTCCTTGGATACTCCAAGCGCACGGCCTGCAAAGCTATCCTTCACCGACTCAAGGCACGAGTCATGAGATGTGAAACTCGCCACGGCTCCATGTGCGAATTACTAAGTCCTGCACGACTTCAACGCACATATCAAATCAACATACCACACTAACTTAAACCCTTTGCCACACCATCAAAACCATATTACGGCAAGAGATTGCCCTAACAATCTCCCCCTTTTTGATGTGTGGCAATCCGTTTAAGTTAGGTAAAAACATTTGATATAAGTTTTAAAGGAAAGAAAGCATGTAAACATAAACATGATATAGCAACATGCAACTCCCCCTTAATCCATGAAACTCCCCCTTAATTTCTCCCCCTAGCATAATTAACTTAAACATAATTATTTCTCCCCCTTTGACACCATCAAAATTATTAATACTAAGTTATAAACTCATGGCATCAAGTATAAAGAGAAACATATATTAAAATCAGTCAAAACCTGATAAAATCAGGTTACTGTACTTTGTTCATCATCAGTCCATCGATTATTGCTATCGATGGCAATGATCGTAGCAAAGAATCAAATTTGATTTTCTAGATGAATTTCAGAAATGCATTATTAATTCCAGAAAATTTGAAAAATCATGAAATTTGGGGAACATATTTCTTTTAAGTATATCTATCAATGAAAAATAGTTTTTCAAGAAAAATCATTATATTTTCCGAGATTTGCCAAAATTCTAAAGGCTTTAAAAACTACTAGGTTTTTGATCATAAGAGTATCCATTTTAACACCTAGTCTTGCATCCAATTGTTTCAAAACATGAATACATGTATTTTAAAGTAAGAAATTGTTTTGAAAACATATGAAATATCCAACCATGATCTTTGGGCAATATGTCTATGAATTAAACATAAGCCTTCCCCATGATTGGTCTATTATTGCTATGTTGATACTTTAAATGACCATCTAAATGTCATAGGCATTAGTGGACATTTGTATCATCCTAACATCTCACCCATGCTAAGTTTGCAATCAAGTTAGCCTATAGTGAGTGTGAGATGCATCCTAGGGGGGTATTTGTGTATACTTAACCAATATATTCATGCAATTCTATCAAGGTTAAGTATCAACCTAATAATCCTCATGATCATAAAGACATATATGAATAAATTCTACATTATGATCATGAAACTCATGTATTCATCAAATAATAGTCATGCATTAGGTATTATATGATGATAATAAACAAAGTATCACCTAAAGCATGATTCAACCCTATTTCCCATGATTACGTGCCAAATATTAAAATCATAAATCATGATTTCAAACATTCATAGCAATTACATTAATTATCATGATTTAAGCATTATTATCTATTTATGGGCACGTTATCATCACCCAACACTATTCTAAAAATGTTGTCCCGCCATCCTAAGTCAACCAAAATATGATATAGGTCAATTGCATATGGTTGACTACCCTAGGGGTTATCCTAACCCTTAAGGATGGATTTTGGAACCCAAAATAAGTTCTTTCCTATTGGGTTCACTAAGTATTCCTTGGGGATCCATTTCCTAGATATTACTTTCTTCTTATCTTGTCCCCTAGCTATTAGGCATTTGTAGGCCTTTTCATTTTTCTTTTCCTTGTAGCCTAGGCCCTTTTTGTTGAAACTAGCTCTTTGGCTCCCTAAGATCATGTTCAATGTGTTGGAGCCAATTGTGAATTTTTCTAGGGCTTTTGTTAAATAATCTACCTTTTCCCTTAAGGCTCTATTTTCATTTATACATGCATCACTAACATCTAATGGCACATAAAGGTCATGTGAGCATGCATCATTTAAGCTAGAAGAAACATTATCATTTAAGCATGCATTTTCTAACTTATTTTCCAATGCCTTAATTTGATTAAGCATGCTTTTATTTTTCTTTTTCATTCCAAATAAGTCCTTAGTTAAACTAGAAATTATGGAAACTATTTTCTTAGGAGAGGCTTTCGTTACCATAGTTTCCATGTCCTCTTCTTCTTCGGATGATGAGAATGTAGAAGCTCCCCCTTCATTTGAGCTCTCCCCACTTGAGCTTGATCCTTCATTTTCGGATGAAGAGCAATCCAAGTCATCAAAGGCCATCAAGGCCAAATTAGTGACAAAGGCATTTTCCTCATCCGATGATGATGAGGAAGATGAGGATGGATCATCCCAAGTCCTTGCCTTGAGAGCTTTAGCCTTTCCCTTTTCCTTTGTCTTCTTCTCCTCTTCCTTCTTTTTCTTGCTCCCCTTTTTCTTCTTCTTTTCTTCTTTCTTTTTCCTCTCTTCCTTGCTCTTGTTTAAGAGAGGACAATTGTCCCTTATGTGCCCTTCTCCTTGGCAATTGTAGCATATGACCTTCCCCCTTGGTCTTCTATTCCTATCATGAGATTTATCAAATCTAAAATTCTTAAATGCACATCTTACCTTCCTTACCATATAGGCTTCTTCGGTGCTATCCATGGAGGAGGAGGAAGACGCTTCATCATCGGAGGAGGAGGGGATTTCCATCTTCTTCTTCCCCTTGTTCGCTATCAAAGCTACTCCTCTTGAGGGTTGAATTTTAGGCTCTTCTTGTATTCCTTCAAGCCTAGATTCATGTAATTCCATAGTGGAGAAAAATTCATCTAGAGTACTTACCTCTAGATTCTTTGAAATATAAAATGAGTCCACCATTGAACTCCACTTGGATGATCAGGGGAAAGCATCTATGGCCTTCATTATCATGTCGCGATGGGAGAGCCTTTCTCCTACACTTGTTAGTCCATTTAAAATTTCTTTGAATCTAGAATGCAAAGAAGTTACCTTTTCTCCCTTTTCTAATTTAATGTTGGATAGTTGGGAGCGGAGAAGATCTCTCCTTGCTAGCTTTGCCTCGGATGTGCCTTCATGAAGCTCAATTAGCTTCTCCCACATCTCCTTGGCACTTAGGCATTCTCCTATTCGGTTGATTTCTTGTTGGGGGAGCACATTGAAGAGATGATGCTTGGCTTTTGAATTTGCAAGGTGCTCTTCCCTTTGCCTTTTGGTCCACCTAGATTTCTCTATTGGCTTCCCCTCTTCATCCCTAGGCAAAACGAAACCGGATTCCATTGTAATTATAATGTCAAAATCCGTTTTGAAAAATACCTCCATTCGCTTCTTCCACCAAGCGAATTCTCCTTCAAACTTCGGAGGATGGATGTTGGAGCCGGCCATTTTGAAAGTTGCTTGTTGTGGCGGTTAGTCCTCGACAAGCTTTCCTTGGCTCTGATACCACTTGTAGGGGATCGATATGCTGGCTAGAGGGGGGTGAATAGCCCTTTTACGATGGATGTCAGAATTCTCGTTCGTTTGCTCGTCTACACAATCGTTAGCGCAAGCGGAAGCATAAACAATAAAAACAAAACGGTAAACGAAAATACAAACGCTAACAAAGGAATGTAACGTGGTTCACGGCTACGCCGCTAATCCACGATCCCGATTCGTCCGAGGTGAATCACTCCTCCAAAGCCAATCACTATTGGTCTCTCCTTTGCACCAAGCTAGGTGGAGGTAACCTTTACAATCAAGATCACTCTTCTTACAAATAGAATGAAGTAAAAACAAGTAAGAAGAGTTTAGAGCTTGTGGGGCACTAGAAAGATCATTTAGAGCATAAGCATTAGCCTCTCAAAGGCTTACACCCTCTCTTTTTATAGAGAGGGCTGATTTCTTCCCGTTGGCCGCCACCACTATGCCGCCCTTGGCGATCATTGTCCGTCCTAGCGGCCTTGAACATGTCGAATCCTAGCGTTGTAGTCGCAGAACTCTTGGCGATCATTCGGACCTCGGCCGATCATTCGCTCTCCGTCAATCGCCCGATCGGCTCGAGTGGTTTCTCGCGATATCCTCTGGCGGTCATTGCCGGGCATAAACCCATCGATCGGATACGGTCGAACTCACTCGACTCGGAAGCGATCGGCCGCGCCATGACAGCGATCGGTGGTGTCGGGAAAACCCATCCGACACTTGGCCAAATGGCCAAGTTTCACCTAAGAGCTACCGCTCCCCGGGTTACAATCGCTCACTCTCATCTCTCGGAGTCCCTCGCCTTCGAAGTTCTCTTCGTTCTCGGCCACGTCCCTCGGCAGCATCAGGCGCACGACTCTGCAATGCTCCTTCGCATCTCTTGCCTCGAAGTCTACTTCCTCCGGCTTCACTCCAAGCTTCTCGTCCGGCGGTCCCTCGGATGCTCCAAGCGCATGGCTTCCGCAAAGCTATCCTTCACCGACTCAAGGCACGAGTCATGAGATGTGAAACTCGCCATGGCTCCATGTGTGAATTACTAAGTCCTGCACGACTTCAACGCACATATCAAATCAACATAACACACTAACTTAAACCCTTTGCCACACCATCAAAACCATATTACGGCAAGAGATTTCCCTAACACTTTTCCTCTTGGCCGGCGGCACTAGGAGATAGGGATTGTTCCCTTGTTTGGTTCCTTGGTTGGCCATCTTGTTCTCTCTTTTCTTGGGGCCAGCGGCAACAAGCTTTTGTTGCTTGGTGGTTGGCTCAAGCAAGAAGGGAAGGAGAGTTCTTCTTTCTTTTGATTGAAGAAGATCTAGGAAGCTTCAACTTGTGGAGGATCTTCGCCCACACGAAGTCTACAAGGAGGTTAGGACATCTGATAGAAGATCGAGAGGTATAAAAGTTTTACAAGTTTTATTATTGATCTTTGCATGTTCTTATTAATATGTTTGTATGTGTTGATTATACATGTCTACATCCATATGTATTTGTATAATCATGGACCCCAAAGATAAACACAAAAACCGACGATCCGTCTGTCGTCTCTTCCGCGGCTAACCGACTAGAAGAGTTTTGTTGCTTGAACAACTAGTTTGTTCAAGCGATCGCTCAAGTAGTTAGAACAAAGACGGAATGGTTGAGCTTAGGAAACTCATCCCATCCGGATTAGTTTTCATTAGTGAAAATTTTAATCTAGGGACATGGGAGCCAACGAGCCTCCGAGCATGCCATCACACCTGTGTATCCTCTGTGACACACGGTGTAATGACTTGTGGTATGTCCTCTTGTACCGGTGGTACTGAAGAAGTGACTTCCCCTCTCAATTCCTCCAGAACAATCTTACTCATGGGCTTGTGATTCATCACATAGTCTTCCTCTAGAAATCTGGCGTTCGTGCTAATGACCACCCTCTAATATCTAGAACTATAAAACAAACCTCCTTTCATTTCTCTAGGATAGCCAAGAACATGCACACTTCTGTACGAGATTCCAACTTACCAGCATCTGCCTTCAGCACATGTGCTGGTCTCCCCCAAATCCTAATATGTCTCAGACTAGGTTTTTGCCCAGTCCACAATTCTGTGGGAGTAGAAAGCACAGATTTAGATGGAAAAAAATTCAGAATATACACTATCATATAGAGAGCATACCCCCAGAACGAATCTGACAAATCAGAATAACTCATCATCGATCTAACCATCTCCATAAGAGTCCTATTCCTTCGCTCTTCTACACCATTCTGCTGGGGTGTGGCAGGTGCAGACAATTGGGATTGAATCCTAGCCTCTGATAAGTAATTCCTAAACTCTCCCAAGAGGTACTCACCACCACGATCAAATCGTAGTGTCTTTGTCATGCCCACCCTTTCCAGGGGTTCGGAGGGGCGGCGCGACGCGATCGTACATACATGCATTTCAGCGGAAGACTTTAGACTTATTTATTTTTTTCTTCTTTTAAACATAAACATGCATCATCATTTCATAATTACTTTATTTTAAACATAGAGCATGCATCATCATTTCATAAGTACTTAGTTCAAGTTCATAAAAATCATCTTAAAGGAAAACATGCATAAGGAAACATAACATATCTCCTCCACCATGCCACTACCACACACACTTTGCCCCTCCTGCTGCTCGCTTTAGTTTAGCCACCCTTTACCCTTATCTGCAAAATAAGGGAACATAAACTATAAGCACATATGCTTAGTAAGATCCTGTCCTACTCACAAAAACCATATGTCAAACATTAAGCATAGAGTAGTGACATGATCATATAACACATATAAGCATAACATTCATATAAACATACAACTACATATAAACGAACATAACATGCATATAAACATACAAGAACATAAGCAAGCATAACATGCATATAACATACCAGAACATAAGCATAACATTCATATAAACATCTAAGAACATAAGCAAACATAACATGCATATAACATACCAGAACATAAGCAAGCATAACATACATATAGACATACCAGAACATAAGCAAGCATAACATGCATATAAACATAAGCATAACATGAATATAACATCATAACGATCCAGACATGAACTAAGGATATATGCAGGATGCTCTTTGAAAATATATATTATAGGTATTTAAACATAATCTCAACATATTGGGCCCGGCATTGTACCACATCATCATCATCATAGCGCGCATCCCTAAATAGACCCGAGGTAGCTAATCGCAAGTCTCCTCGATACCACTAGACAAGGTAATACGCAACTGAACGAAGCACAACCATAACATAGAAGCCCATCCTAGGCCCGTACTTATGACCATCGGCCTAGGGCATCTAGGAGCCCATCCCCTGGACCTTGATATGGCCCTGGTACAAGCCATGCAAAAAGTAAAATACATATCATGCTTCATATCATAACATATCATATTTTTTTTCATAAACATATCATGTTCCTTATCATGGCATATCATGTTCCTTCTTCATAGCATATCATGTTCCTTCTTCATAACATATCATTTTTCTTTTCATAATATATCATATTCCTTCTCATACATATCAAGTTCCTTCTTTATAACATATCATACATTCACACAATTCACATGGCAATGAGCATAACATGATCATACAATTTACATGGCAATGGGCATAACATGATCACACATTTAACATGGTATTGAGTAGAAATTTATCATGCATCCCTACTATTAACATAGACATATGGTAGTGACATAACCCAATCATGCTAAACCACTTGAGCAAGGACTCCTTAACATCATGTTAGCATCACACACATATAGGGCATGGCATAGATATCATGAACAAGCATACATGGAGTGATCTAAACTTCATGGAGCTCTACCAAAGTTTTAAACCATAAACAACTTATATATGATCTAACTGACAACATATTAATTCTTTCACATATAAAGCATGGCATGGAAGGCACTTAGGAGTTTAGATAATTCTTGGCCGAGAGTTTCATGAAAACCTAAGATCCATTTCAAAAATCTAGCTTAGCTTTCACATGTTACCTATATCTACATTCAAAACATAGCATGGCAATTTATAGATCATAGCATGGTAGACCTAAATGGGTCTTGGTTGAATGGTTCAAGGAAATTAAAGGATCAACCACTTAAATTTAGGTTAGCCAACAACATGTTATCTTCATCTAACATCAAAACATAGCATGAACTCATCTATAGCATGACATAGAGCATGTTATCTTCATCTAATCATCAAAACATGGCATGAACTCATTTAAAGCCTAGCATAGAACATGTTATCTTCATCTAAAATCAAAACATATCATGATCTTATTGGGAATCGATTGGCCGACTAGAGGGGGTGAATAGCCCTCGTTCGTTTGATGTCGTATTTTACTCGTTCTCGTGTGCTTGTCTACAATTGTCGTTAATATACACAGCGAAATAACAATAGAAATAACAACAATACAAGAACAATCAATACACAAGCATATACGTGGTTCGGAACCAAATGGTTCCTACTCCACGGGTGAGCTCCTCGAGCTCTAGTTATGCACACGACACTAACTAAACTCCTTCTCAACTACACGTCGGAGGTGGAGAAACCTCTCACAAGTTATTACAACAAGTAATATGAAATACAACAAGAAATACAAAGACAATACAAAAGAAAACTTTTATAGAATTGCTTTGATCGCTTTCTTGTTTCTTGCTTTTGCTTGCTCTTGAAGGTCTGGAATGCAACAGTAATTCCCCTCCAAAGTCACCTCAAAAGCCTTGGCGAAATCCTCCAACTCGTGCTCCTTTTATAACCTGCATCAAGCTATTTTCGTGCCCATTAGTCGACTGGTCCCGTAGTCGTTGTCTCACAACGGCCAGATCCACATTGGTTAAGTTCCAACGGATCACACATCAGTCGACTGATGGCACCCATCAGTCGACTGATCATCCATCAGTCGAGTGCTCGCGAGCTCGACTCCATTCTGTGCAGACAAGGTCATCCGATCGCCATCCCCGACCGATTCTTCCCAAACGATCGCCTCCCTCCTCGGCAATGACCGATTATCCGACTTGGTTATCGAACACCGGTCGAACCCATACGATTTAGAGCAATGATCGCACCTATGCTACCGATCGTTGTCGGCTAAAACCTCAAATATAACGATGTTTGAGCCTCCGACACTCAGTCTTAGCCACTTGGCCAAGTCCACCTTATCCCTCATGGAGTTCCCAACCAAAGCTCTCTTCCCTTGGCCTACGTCCCTCAGATGCGCCAAGCGCACGACTTTGCAACGCCATCCTTCGCGTCTCATGCCCTAGAAGTATGCTTCCCTTTGGGCTCACTCCATTCGCTCCCCGTCCGGCGGTCCCTCGGATGCACCAAGCGCACGACTTCGCAATGCCATCCTTCACCGACTCAAGGACCCGAGCCTAGTGAACTTGCCAAGTTCTCAAGACTTTCCAAATGCACCAAGCGCACGGCTTCGCAATGCATTTCTCACCAAGCACCAAGCGCATGGCTTCGCAATGCTTTGGACATTCCCATGCCAAGGCTTCCCCCTTGGACTTCCACACCAAGCTCCATGCTTGGATTTTCCATGCCAACCCCATGTTGGACTTTCCCATGACAATCTCATGTCATGAGTTTTGTCTATCATCAAAATATCATCAAGGTATTGCTCGAGTCAAACTCGAGTCAACCTGGGCCGATTGCACCAACAATCTCCCCTTTTTTGATGATTGACAAAACTACCATCTCAAGTCTACCAATTCTCCCATATTGGCAATTCTCATATCCCAATGAGAATTCCAACGAACCCTAATTGGTAACTTGGTAACTTCTCCCCCTTTTTGACATTACATCAAAAAGGTCCTCCCCAAGTGTATGAATGTCTCATATCCCAATGAGATCTTACAATCTCTCCCTTGGAGGAACACATGCCTACCATCTTTCTAGTGATCCCATATCACTTAAAGAGAGACAACCCAATTTTCCTCCCATGAGGAAATACACATCCATCTTCCCAAGATGGATACCTCCCCCTAGAGGCTTGCTCCATCTTGACCATTGCACCAACAATGTCCTTGGAGAGTCCCTAAGCCAATAGGAACATTAACCAAATCAAAATTAAGGTAAAGTTCAACAATGAACTCTCATCCACCTTAAAATTGATACTCACCCTCAACCCAACTCCTAATCCATATCCAATGGATTTCCACCCTCTCTAATGCTCTCCCAAGCATATCCTAGGGTTAGGAGTGGTTAGGGGACCAAAACATGGCTAAACATGGGCCTAACTAACGATACTCCGATCGACTTACCATCACCGATCGCCATTATAGGCAGTTGACTGATAACTGCATTATGTAGTTTTCAATTTCAGAAAATGGATTTTCGAAATCCATAAGTAAATATACGTAATTCTAAAAATCTTGAAAATGCATACGTATAATACTTATCCTAAACACTATGGGTGAAAAATATTGGAAATTTATTTTACCCATTAAATTAGGAGATTGATACAAAGTTCAAAATTTAAGAAAAGCTTCAATAAAGAGCCATCTTTGTGTCATCCCATTCAATGGTGATAGCTATCAAAAGATAGACTTCACCAAGGTTTTTCAAAATGTTTTCAAAATGTTTTTCAAACCTTTATTTTCTTTTTCCTAAACATCTCACCAATATCTAGATGTGTAAAATACATACAAGTCAAATTTTTGTGAGATGTGGGTTTTGTTTTGTTTATGTTTTCATGCATATTTCTAGGCAACATTAATTTGATTCCCTTCAAATTGTGCCATAGTCCTTAACTCCATTTTAAACTATGCATGATGATGATTATGGCATAAATATGATATAAATAAAAGCATATGCCAAAATCATGATGTCATGGCATGTGAATGAGATCTAGGCATACATGACATCTAAATATAAATCTAAACATGATCATGACATTTTTATAGATAAGAATGAAAATGATGTCATGACATGGCAAGGCAAATAAAGCATGGCAAGAAAAATATACTAAGGTATAAAATACCTAAGTGTTAAAATCAATTTGCCATTTCTAGGGATTAAATTCATTTTGCCTTAATGCCATTATTTCCTTAGTGTGCCAAAAACCCAAAATAGCACACCACGACCTCTATGACCTAATTGTGCCAATTTAAATCATTTTTAACTTCTCAAACCATATTGGCACACCTTAATGTGTCAACTCACAATGGCTAGGTTAACCACCCATCCACTTAGGGTTGACACACCCTAACCCATTTAGTGTGAATCGATCACGCTTTTAGGAACCCAATATCTATTGGAGCTCCTTGGGTTAACAAGGTATTCTCTAGGGATAACTTCCCTAGATACCTTCCTAATGACCCTTTTAGGCTTTGAAGCCATAGTCTTTTGGGTCTTTCCTAGGTCAACTCTATAGGTGACTCTTCCATTGACCTTCTTAGTGGCTACATTTGATTTCTTTGAGGTGTTAGCCACTAAACACATACCATGGCTAGACTTAGGGATGACTTCCCTATTAGCCTTGGTTTTCCTAGACCTAGATGTGGTTCCATAATTAAATGGAACATTATGGTAGGACATAGGTTTGTGACCCAAACCCTTCTTGCCCTTAGATGTTTCTTGTTTCCTAGGTCTTGACTTTTGTGCATTAGACCCCTTTACCGAGTTTGATATTATTGCTAGGGTCTTCTCCAATTTTTCTAGCCTTGACCTCAAGGCTTGGTTTTCTAACTCTAATTTTCCCAATTTTGAATTTTCATTTATCTTTTGGGAAATGTTTTTCTTTTTAGGCATATGCCTAGATTTCTTGGGATTAACACCCAAGTTTTCTTCAATTCTCCTAATTGACTCCCTAGGTAAAATAGATCTAGTGTTTTGAGTCTTAGGTTTGTCCTTAGTTATATGAACATGCTTGGCACCTAGACAATACACCTTATTATTTCTCTTAGCATGCTTTTCATTGATAATAGCAAGAGAGCTAAAATAATTTTTAGCATGCTTTTTGACTTTAGGATTTAAAAGTGCATTAACTAAATGTACCTTAGGGTTAGCTTTAGGAGCTCCCCCTACATGAATTGCACCTTCTTGCCCTTTCTTCCTTCCCCTAGGGCATTGGCTTCGGTAGTGTCCCTTTTGATTGCATTTGAAGCACACAATGTGCTCTTTGCTCTTGATTTTGGGAACACCGGCATCGTTTGACTTTGGGTTGACTTTTGGTGTCAATGCCTTCTTCTTAGCCAATTTAGGGCATTTGCTCTTGTAATGCCCTTTCTCCCTACACTCAAAGCATATTATGTGATTTTTATTTAAAATAATAACACTTGAGTTACCTAGGGAGGTGGTGGAGGCCTCTTCACTTCTTCCGGAGGTAGATGCTTCGTTTTGGTCTTGCTCCGGAATAGAAACCCTTTCCTCCCCCTCAATACTAGAGGTAGAGGTCTCCACCAAGTGATCAACATTATCAAATGTGATGGGTGATTCTTCCTCGGCATTCTCCTCTACTTGTGCCGGTTGGGAATTTTCTTGGAATTTCATTATCTTATTCCATAATTCCTTTGCATCCCTATAGTCACCCAATCTGGACCAAATAGTGTTAGGTAACAAATCACTAATCAACTTGATTACATTTAGATTTGTCTTGAAGTCTTTGATTTGGTCTTGGGTCCATTTTGACTTCTCAATTGGCTTGTTGTACTTGTCCCTAGGCATTTCAAAATTGTTTTCTATGATAATCATAAAATCAAAATCGGTTTCTAGGTATACCTCCATTTTTCTTCTCCCCCATAGAAAGTCTCGTTCGAATTTTAGTGGTTGAAGGTTGTAGTCGGCCATCTTGTAGTGCTCTCACGGCGGTTAGTCCTTGAAGAGCAACCTGGCTCTGATACCACTTGTTGGGAATCGATTGGCCGGCTAGAGGGGGGTGAATAGCCCTCGTTCGTTTGATGTCATATTTTACTCGTTCTCGTGTGCTTGTCTACAATTGTCGTTAATATATGCAGCAGAATAACAATAGAAATAACAACAATACAAGCACAATCAATACACAAGCATATACGTGGTTCGGAACCAAATGGTTCCTACTCCACGGGTGAGCTCCTCGAGCTCTAGTTATGCGCACGACACTAACTAAACTCCTTCTCGACTACACGTCAGAGGTGGAGAAACCTCTCACAAGTTATTACAACAAGTAATATGAAATACAACAAGAAATACAAAGACAATACAAAAAAAAACTTTTACACAATTGCTTTGATCGCTTTCTTGTTGCTTGCTTTTGCTTGCTCTTGAAGGTCTGGAATGCAATAGCAATTCCCCTCCAAAGTCACCTCAAAAGCCTTAGCGAAATCCTCCAACTCGTGCTCCTTTTATAACCTGCATCAAGCTATTTTTGCGCCCATCAGTCGACTGATCGTGACCATCAGTCGACTGGTCCCGTAGCCGTTGTCTCACAACGGCTAGATCCACATTGGTTAAGTTCCAACGGATCACACATCAGTCGACTGATGGCACCCATCAGTCGACTGATCATCCATCAGTCGAGTGCTGGCGAACTCGACTCCATTCTGTGCCCGTGCACAGTGTCATCAGTCGACTGCCATCCCTCGACAGTCGACTGATCCTCCCAACAGTCGACTGCCCTCTCTCGGCAGTCGACTGATCAGCCAGACTTGGTTTAGTCGAACACTAGTCGAACCCATACGACCTAGAGCAGGTGACTGGCACCTATGCCAGTCGACTGTTGTCGGCTAAAACCTCAAACATAACGATGTTTGAGCCTCCAACTCTCAGTCTTAGCCACTTGGCCAAGTCCACCTTATCCCTCATGGAGTTCCCAACCAAAGCTCTCTTCCCTCGGCCTACGTCCCTCGGATGCGCCAAGCGCACGGCTTCGCAATGCCATCCTTCGCGTCTCATGCCCTAGAAGTATGCTTCCCTTTGGGCTCACTCCATTCGCTCCCCGTCCGGCAGTCCCTCGGATGCACCAAGCGCACGGCTTCACAATGCCATCCTTCACCGACTCAAGGACCCGAGCCTAGTGAACTTGCCAAGTTCTCAAGACTTTCCAAATGCACCAAGTGCACGGCTTCGTAATACATTTCTCACCAAGCACCAAGCGCACGGCTTCGCAATGCTTTGGATTTCCCATGCCAAGCACCAAGCGCACGGCTTCGCAATGCTTTAGACTTTCCCATGCCAAGGCTTCCCCCTTCGACTTCCACACCAAGCTCCATGCTTAGATTTTCCATGCCAACCCCATGTTGGACTTTTCCATGACAATTCCATGTCATGAGTTTTGTCTATCATCAAAATATCATCAAGGTACTGCTCAAGTCAAACTCGAGTCAACCTGGGCCGATTGCACCAACAGATCTCATCTAGAGCATGGCATAGAAAAACACATTAGGGGTCCAAAGAGGCTTGGCAGAGAGTCCTAGGAGGGCTTGAAGATCAACCACTTAACCAAACCCATCTAGAAACCTATCATCATCATATTCATACAAGGTATAGCATAGATCATCATGGAGAGCACAAGTAATGGTCTTGGCCGAAAGTTTTTTGGGGTTTTAAAGATCAAACACTTAACTAAACCTATCTAGCAACCTATCATCATCATATTCCTACAAGGTATGGCATGGTTCATCATTGAAAACACAAGTAAAGGTCTTGGCCGAATGGTTCATGAAGGGATTTTCTTAAAAACATCAATCGAAACAACTTGTATGCAGGTGAGGGGATACTTACATCCTTCTCTTTGTTAATAGTTGCAAAATACCCTAAGGGATGCCAAACCTAAAGCCTTCTTCTTGCTTGGATAGATCTCGGAAAATGGAAGAGGAAGCTTAGGGGTTTCGGTGAGGAAGAAGAAGAGAAGGAGAAGATGCAAACTTTGATTTCTCATGTCTCCTCATTCCCATATTTATTCACTTGAAGGTGTCCCTTAGCCTCCCTTACCCTTATCTATCATTTCCCATATTCCTCTAATAGTACAATGTTGGATCGATCGGATCGCTAGAGGGGGGGGTGAATAGCGATAGAAATTTTTCGTACGAATTCATTTTAAAAAAAACTTATATGCAACGGAAAGATAAACAAAAAAATAAAAGAGACAATAGACACAAGAGTTTTACTTGGTTCGTAGCCGAAGGCTACTACTCCAAGGCCCTAGTGGTCCTTGACCACGTACGGAGGGCAAACTACTAAAAAAAACTCCTCCTCGTTGGATACACAAAGATGATAAAAGCTCAAGGTAGAGGGACACTCCCCCTCTCCTTGATATAATTTAAAGCTCGAAATAAGAACAACTTATAAACTGAAATATGATTCAAACTTTCGTTACCGACGACTTCAAAGGATGGAGGTTGAAGCTCTAGTCGTCGTCTCGGCAGCGCTTCATCGTAGGGATGTCGGAGAGTTGGAGCATATCGGAAGCACTTGGAAGCTTTTTAATTGATTAAAAACCCTAAGACAAGCCCTCCTTTTATAGTCTTTGAGCCCCTTTTCGAGAGGAACCCTAGCCAATCAAAATTGAGCACCAATCTCCTTGAAATGGGGTGATAAGCCTTGACTCCTCGAATCTGATCATTGACCATTAGTCGACTGATGGCCATCATCAGTCGAGTGCTGACCTTTGGCAGTCGACTGTTTGACGGCAGTCGAGTCCTCCAAGCTGGCAGTCGACTGATGCTAGCTGCAGGGCAAAGTTAGCTCAAAGAAAACATTATTTCGACGGCCTTCGACCATCCGATCTCGACCTGGACCATCGATGGGATGTCTCTGGTCGGATCTACGCTTAAGATCATCCCCGTAAGGAGGATACGACCTCACTTACGCTCGCACACACGAGCTTACCTCAATACTTACATGTTGCTTTTTCTTCCGGCCTTCCACTCGATTCCTTCGGCTCCCTCCGAAGTCACTCGAGTGTCGCCTGACCACCGCAGCTTCCTCCGGGTGTCGCTAGCCTTCAGCTCCAGCTATATCAATCTTCTGCACACTCGATTCAGCTCGTGAGATAACGATATGAGCTTAACTTTGTATCGTTTGCTATAATCAAAACCCAGGTTCGACTTAGGTGCCTACTGCACCAACAATCTCCCCCTTTTTGATTTATGGCAAACCCACATACAAAGTTAATAAATTAAGTGCATTAAGTAAACTGAGTAAGAGATATGCATGAATGTGCAGGAGTATAAAAACTCTTTTTCAAGTGCTCCCCCTTGAGGAATCCTCCCCCTTGACCGAGGGTGAGTACTTGAGAAAGAGTTTTAACTCTCCCCCTTGATATTTGCTACTAAAAAAGAATTAAGTAACCGAAATCACTTAATATTGGCCATAGGGTTTAAAATAATTTTTTAAGTTAAGAAATCAAAAAATTGACTTCTTAACTTTGGCCTTTACTTCCATTTTGTTGACAAGTTAACTTAAAGTTAAATAAATTACTTTTTGAACAAGTTAACTAAAACTTAAGTAATGATCCCTTAACTTTAGCCTTTTTCAAGTTAACTAAAAGTTAAGTAATGATCCCTTAACTTTGTCCTTTTTCTCCCCCTTTTGTCATATATCGAAAAGAGTGAGGGTGTGTGTGGAATAAAAAACATAAGTTTTAATTTTAGAGTCCAAGCATGTTCCACATTATTTTGAAAATAATATCCTGAAAATAAGTTCATCTATAAAATGTTCGACTCATATTTGGCTTGATTGATATGAAAGATCGACCAGTCCTGGTCAGAGTCGGTTAGTATGTATGATTATACTCCGTGGTTCATAGCGATGCACTAGCTCTACATTTGGAACCAGGAGTAAGGTCCTAACATCTCACGCCCATCTAAGTGGCTAAGTACACAAACACATTAGTCCTATGTGTTGTGAGATGTATTGGCTCCTTAAATCTATAGGTGCATGATATCTCAGGTATGTCCTATACTAGTTCCATAAAAATGAAATTAAAGAGATAGTAGTAAGAACATATAATTTGCATGTACCTATTCTATTACGCACATGCCCAATTTTCGTCTTAATAGACTAAATTCAGCTTCGGGTAGGGGTTTAGTAAATAGGTCTGCCAAGTTAGACTTCGATTCGACGTATTCGAGTTGTATGGCTCCGTTGGCCACATGTTCTCGAATGAAATGGTGTTTGACCTCTATATGTTTGGTCCTAGAGTGACATATCGGATTCTTTGTAAGATTAATTGAACTAATGTTATCTACGTGAAGTTTAGTATTCGTAAAGTCTAACTTAAAGTCGCGGAGAGTGTGCTTCTTCCAAAGAAGCTGCGTGACACACTCACCCATCGCGATATATTCGGCTTCGGTGGTAGATAAAGCAACACAGTGTTGCTTCCTACTGCACCAACTCACTAGACTCGAGCCGAGAAGTTGACAACAACCACTCGTACTCTTTCTATCGAGCTTACTACCGGCATAGTCCGAATCGGAGTAGCCGGTTAGTTCGAACTCGGTAGATCTAGGATACCAAATACCGACATTAAGTGTACCCTTAAGATATCTAAGGATACGCTTAACTAGGGTTAGGTGAGACTCCTTAGCACAGGTTTGAAACCTGGCGCACATACTTACTGCGAATAGGATGTCGGGTCGACTCATGATTAAGTATAGGAGACTTCCTATCGCGCTCCTATAGTACTTTAAGTCAATGGACTTACTTTCTAGGTCTTCTCCTATGTTAACATTAATCGCCATTGGGGTGTTTATTATCTTAGCATCTTGCATTCCAAATCTTTTAATTAACTCCTTAGTGTATTTTTGTAGACCTAAAAAGAAACTTAACTCGCCTACCAAGTTCATTTCGAACTCACTTTCCATGAGTGAAACGAACTCGTTTAGTAAGGCTGAGTTAGAGGTTCCAAAAATTATATCGTCTACGTAAATTTGAGCTATGAATATTTCTTTACCTAAGGTTTTTACGAAGAGAGTTGGGTCAACTAAGCCTTGGTTAAACCCTTTTGACTTAAGATGGATTGAAAGTCTCTCGTACCAAGCTCGAGGAGCTTGTTTAAGTCCATAGAGAGCTTTCTTAAGTTTTAGAACATGGTCGGGTTTATCTAGATTTTCGAATCCGGGGGGTTGGCTAACATAAACTTCTTCTTTAATGTATCCATTTAGGAATGCCGACTTAACATCCATTTGAAACAGCTTAAATCCTCGATGTGCGTCATAAGCTAGCAACATTCGAATGGATTCGAGTCTAGCTACTGGGGCATAGGTTTCGTCGTAATCTAAGCCTTCGACTTGACTAAACCCTTTGGCGACTAACCTAGCCTTGTTTCTAACTACTTCACCTTTATCATCAAGCTTATTTCGAAACACCCACCTTGTTCCAATTATCGTTTTGTCTTTAGGTGGTGGTACTAATTCCCACACTTCATTCCTAGTAAATTGAGCTAGCTCTTCTTGCATTGCAATAATCCAATCGGGATCAAGAAGAGCTTGTTCAATGGATTTGGGTTCTATCTTTGAAATTAAAGAAATTTGACTAAGGTTCCTATAGGATGCTCTAGTTCGAACTCCTAGATTAGGATCTCCTATCACTTGATCGATAGGGTGGTTAGTCTGAATCCTAGATTGGGTTGGGTTTGTGTCACCTAATGCTTGATCAATGGGGTGACTTGGTTGAACACTAGTTTGACTCGGATCACTTGTCACTTGGTCGACAAGAGAAGTTGGTTGATGTGGATTAGACTCGATCTCAGGGTCGGAGACGAGTTTGGTATCAGTGGGCTCAACACTTGGGGTCATTAAGGGTTTTGTAGGTTCGGGTACTTCATCGAACACTACATTAATCGTCTCTTCGACTTTAAAGGTATCGTGGTTATATACCCTATAGGCCCTACTCGTGGTTGAGTATCCTAAGAAGATTCCGGTGGAGGTTTTGGATTTGAATTTCCCTAGGTGGTTCTTAGTGTTTAAGATATGTACTTTACATCCAAATACCCTAAAGTACTTGATGTTGGTTACTTTATTGTGATAAATCTCGTAGTAGGTCTTAAGGTGCCTCTTTACCATAAGGATTCTATTTTGGACATAGCAAGTCGTGCTAATGGCTTCTGCCCAAAACCTATCAGGTAGGTCGTATTCGTTCAACATGGTCCTAGCGGCTTCTTGTAGAGTTCGATTTTTCCGCTCCACTAGGCCATTTTGTTGAGGGGTCCTAGGGCAAGAGAATTCATGGTGGTATCCGTTTAGGTTACAGAAGTCGGTGAACCTTTGATTTTCGAATTCACCACCATGATCGCTTCTAAGTCTTTTAACCTTAAGGTTTTTTTGATTCTCGATTAATTTGAATAGATTGATTAATTGATCTAGGGTATCATTTTTATGTTTGATGAACCTGACCCAGGTAAACCTGGAGTAGTCGTCAATTATGACTAAGCAATATTGACTTCTATTGAGTGACTTGGCTCCATGTGAATCGAATAGATCCATATGCAGGAGCTCAAGTACACTTGAGGTTCATTCTTGGTTAGTTAACTTGTGTTGTGTCCTCGGTTGTTTTCCTTGTTGACAAGCATTACAGATTTTATTAACCAAATTGTTGAGGTTGGGTAAGCCTCTGACTAAGCCACTCTGACTCATCTTGTGGACGAGTCTTGGGTGCGAGTGACCGAGTCGTCGGTGCCACAACCATGATTCCTCTTCCTGTGTCATAAGATATTTGGCTGAGGATTTGATTAAGTTAATTGTATAAATGTTATTTGTCCTAGTTCCTTTGAATATTGTTTTAGCTGTTTTATTTGTTTTAATTACACATTCATTTTCTAAAAATACGACCTTATAGTTATTGTCACATAATTGGCTTACGCTAAGCAGGTTATATTCAAAATTCTCTACAAGTAATACATTTTTAATAACAAAATTCGAGTTAAGCTCGATATCACCTGATTCGATGATTTTGAGCTTGCCGTTATTCCCAAAGGCTACCGATCCTTGTCGTTTGAATCAAAGCTTCGTGAATTTGAGTTGATCCCCGGTCATGTGTCGGGAGCAACCTCTGTCCAACATCCATTGATCCTACACACAAGGTGGTTGGATTGGATGTTAGATTTATTTTTTTTAAATTGGTTGTAAGTTGTTAAACCTAGGTCATCTCACCTGTGTCTATATGATCAAGCATGTTATACTTATGTGTATTTTGTGAGATGACTTCCAATTAAGTTGATTAAGTGCATTTAGGTTCAAGTAATTTTATGTTAGATTTGGATTTGACCCTAGGCTTGTCAAGTTTACCTTTTCAAGATCATGGCTTCCAGGTCGTGGTGAGGCACAGGGGCCTTCTTTTATCGGATCATCGACCACTTCCTTAGACAAAGCTATTTTTAAGAAAATGAGACTTGACTCACCTAAGACTATTTCCTAGTCTAACTGGTTATTTTTGAAAAGAGGCTCCCCGAGGCTCAATCTTTTCGAAGGATTTTAGTTGGTTATGTACGTGTTCTAAGTGAGTTCACAAGTTTTAAAAAAAAATTCTAAGCATGCAATTTCTAAGTTAAAGCACAAACATGTTTTGTACTGGCTCCCCCTAGACCGTTGAATCGGTTCGGTCTATCCACATAGTGGATTTGGTCCTTGGGAACCCAGTACGGGTTAGATCCTAGAGTTGAAATCAAAAAGTTCTTAGGGACCCATGCTTGGACATGTTTCCTATGTCGACTTACAATCGACATATACGACCTATTAGTCATGTTAGAGTTAAACCCTAGTCCAACCTTGTTGTACACGGCCCTTTGAGATCCAAGTAGGAGGTCAAGTCCTTTGGATCCCGAAGTAAACCTTTCCAACGTGTTCCTAAGATCTTCAACTTGACTTTTCAAGAGAGAGTTCTCAACTTCGAGCTTTTCAGCTTGAGTTGGGTCCTCTTCTCGAACATGACTAGTCGAAGAGGTTAGGGAGAACTTGTGTTTGAGGAGTTTGACCTCCTCAACTAGGGTCTCGACCTTGGACTCGGACTTAAATAATTTCCTAGACAAAAACCTAACCGTATTATGTAAAGTATTAAATAAAGTTCGACTCACTTTAAGGGTATCTTTTGAACCGGATGCGTATCCATGGCTTGACTTGAAGGTAGCTTCGTAGTCCGAGTCATCCTCAGGTTCTGACTCAAGTTCAGGTTCGGTCTCCATGTCTGACTCAATCGATTTCGCTATGAAGACGTGGTCTTCGTCTTCTTCGGATGACGCTTCTTCCCATGTCGCGTTGAGGGCCTTCTTGTGCTTAGGTGCTTGGTGGTTGAGCTTGGGGCACTCGGACTTGATATGTCCAAACCTGTTACACTCATAACACCTAATATTAGAACTTTTAGGCTTACCTTGGTTGGGTTGAGTCATGGTTCTCTTTCGTCCCTTGGCTATCCTTCGGGCTAGGTTCATTAGTTCGGCAGTCAACTCCGGGTCAACTTCTTCTTCGGACTCGTCTTCCTCCTCGGTTGGTGGTGGCTTGCTTGCGATTTTCTTCTTCTTTGAACCTGCAAACAAGGCTATACTTCTCTCGGGTTCCGAGTTGGACTGCTCATGTAATTCGAAATCAAAAAAGAGTTCATCTAACCTAATTTTAGAAAGATCCTTAGAGACCTTGTAGGCGTCGACCACGGATGCCCACAAGGTAGTCCTCGGAAAAGAGTTTAGAACATATCTTATAAGGTCACAGTTTTCGACCTTTTGCCCGATTGCGTGTAGGTTGTTGACTATGTCTTGGACACGGGCGTGGAGTTGCGTTGCGGACTCGTGTTCCTGCATTTTTAGGTTATATAGTTTATTGAAAAGAAGATCACGCTTACATACCTTGGCTTCATCGGTCCCTTCGTGTAGCTCCACTAGTTTTGTCCAAAGATCTTTTGCGCTTATGAAGGGGCCGACGCGATTTAGCTCCTCCTTGGATAGGTCGCATTGGATGATTTGTGTTGCCTTGGCGTCGGCTTCGACTTATCGTTTTGTCGCAATGGTCCATTGATCATAATCCAAGGAGTCACCCACTTCATTAGTCAGAAGTGTGAAACCCGTTTGGATTATGATCCACATCTCGATTTGGGTTTTGAGAAAACATTCCATCCGACCCTTCCAATAAAGGAAGTCATCTCCGTTGTAAAACGGAGGTCGGACGGTGCTAAAACCCTCGAGATGGGCCATTAGAACAAAAGACACAAAGAGACGAAGACGAAGAAACTAGCCACGACAAAAACACAAAAACAAGTACCAAGACTCGCGTCTTGGATTAGTAGTGCGGGAGAAAAACTTAACAAAGCGAAATAAATAAAAAAACAGAAATAAAAGAAAAATAAATCTGTAAAAATGCCTAGATTGGTGGTTTCACCAAATCTTAGCAACCCCCAGCTCTGATACCAATTGTTGGATCGATCGGATCTCTAGAGGGGGGGGTGAATAGCGATAGAAATTTTTCGTACGAATTCGTTTTAAAAAAAACTTATATGCAGTGGAAAGATAAACAAAAAAATAAAAGAGACAATAGACACAAGAGTTTTACTTGGTTCGTAGCCGAAGGCTACTACTCCAAGGCCCTAGTGGTCCTTGACCACGTACGGAGGGCAAACTACTAAAAAAAACTCCTCCTCGTTGGATACACAAAGATGATAAAAGCTCAAGTTAGAGGGACACTCCCCCTCTCCTTGATATAATTTAAAGCTCGAAATAAGAACAACTTATAAACTGAAATATGATTTAAACTTTCGTTACCGACGACTTCAAAGGATGGAGGTTGAAGCTCTAGTCGTCGTCTCGGCAGCGCTTCGTCGTAGGGATGTCGAAGAGTTGGAGCGTATCAGAAGCACTTGGAAGCTTTTTAATTGATTAAAAACCCTAAGACAAGCCCTCCTTTTATAGCCTTTGAGCCCCTTTTCGAGAGGAACCCTAGTCAATCAAAATTGAGCACCAATCTCCTTGAAATGGGGTGATAAGCCTTGACTCCTCGAATCTGATCATTGACCATCAGTCGACTGATGGCCATCATCAGTCGACTGATGGCCATCATCAGATCGATGATAAGATCATCGAGGCCGACTTTGACCGATCATTTTGACGATGAGTCCTCCAAGTTTTGGCGATCGATGCTAGCTGCAGGGCAAAGTTAGCTCAAGGAAAATATTATTTCGACGGCCTTCGACCGTCCGATCTCGACCTGGACCATCGATAGGATGTCTCTGGTCAGATCTACGCTTAAGATTATCCACGTAAGGAGGATACGACCTCACTTACGCTCGCACACATGAGCTTACCTCGATACTTACGTGTTGCTTTTGCTTCCGGCCTTCCACTCGATTCCTTCGGCTCCCTCCAAAGTCACTCGAGTGTCGCCCGACCACCGCGGCTTCCTCCGGGTGTCGCTAGCCTTTAGCTCTAGCTATATCAATCTTCTGCACACTCGATTCAGCTCGTGAGATAACGATATGAGCTTAACTTTGTATCGTTTGCTATAATCAAAACCCAGGTTCGACTTAGGTGCCTACTGCACCAACATACAACCCTGCTGGGCTTCTGGTTATTGGATGCATCTTAGGGCTTAGCTATCTACTAGAGGTTTAGGGTTCAATTCCAAAGCCATGCATCCTTTTTGGCTCTATTTCTTTTATTTTTTATAAGAGCCCACATAAAGCCCATTATAATCATGCAAAAATTCTTGTAAAATTGCTAGGAATTTTACGGGCGTTACAATCTTTCATACCTTTTAAAAGTTTCATCCTCGAACATAGAACAACTCTGGGCACTTTTGTTTCATGTCCTCCTCGCGTTCCCAGGTAGCTTCTTCGTACCGTTGATTTTGCCACAGGACCTTCACTAAGGGCACCTCTTTATTCCTTAGCCTTTTGACTTCTCGGTCTAGTATCTGGATAGGCCTACTTTCATAACTCAGGTCCTCTTGAACTTGCACTGTTTATTGCTCGATCACTTGGTCCGTACTGGAAATGCACTTCTTGAGCATCGAAACGTGGAACACGTTGTGAATAGCCGACATCTCTTGACGCAACTCTAGCTCATAAGCTACCTTGCCAACTCTCTTCAATATCGGATACGATCCCACATAGCACGGACTCAGCTTACCCTTCCTTCCGAATCTCATCACTCCCTTCATAGGGGCCACTTTAAGGAATACCAGATCCCCGACTTCAAATTCTAACGGTCTATGCCGCATATCTACATAGCTCTTTTGCCGGCTGTGAGCAGTTTCAATTCTTTGGCGAATGTTCTGTATAGCTCGGGTGGTGTCGTCAATGAAATCTATCTGGAGTCCCATTCCCTTCTTTTCATCACCCTCGTACCAGCATATAGGAGATCTATATTTCCTCCCGTATAGAGCCTCGTAGGGCTCCATTCCAATAGTAGCTTGGTAGCTATTGTTGTAGGCGAATTCTGCCAAGCATAAGTATCGGTACCAGCTCCCTTTTGTAGGGTTTTGCTTATCGAGTTCGTGGGGGGAAACTTCGCTTCCCACTTCACCTCGATCATTTGTTCACGGTGATCCCCTCGATGTCCCCGGATTAAAAAAAAATTAATCCTAGGAAAAAGGGATTGCCCAAACAACCAAGTCATCGTCGTGCTATTCGTTTAGAGAGGTCACTTGAACAAACTCGTTGTTTAAGCGACCATCCTCTATTCTACGAGTAGCCGCGGAATAGACGATGTACGGATCACCGATTTTTGTATTTATGATCGGGATCCAAGTATTATTTAGCCACAACAGATTTATATCATGCTCAAAATTGAAAAACAAATACAACATGCAACATATAAAAAATTAGAGAATCGATATACCTCTCGATCTTCTAATGTATGACCTTCCTCCTTTCGGACGTTGTGTGGGCGACGATCTACCAAAAGTCGAAGCTCCAAGTTCGCAAATCTTCTTTCCTTGCTCTTTCAAAGCAAAAAAAAGAATAGAAACAAGATTCTTCTCCTCCCTAAAACCAACCAACAAGGAACAAAAGGAATCCTTGCCGCCGGCCAACTAGGAGGAGATGATGATGGAAACCGACCAAGACACCAAGGGAGACCCCTAAGTCTTGTTTCCACCACTCAAGGAGAAGAGAGGAGAGTCTTTTGGGCGCCGGCCAAGGGCTGGAAAAGAGCTTAAGAGGCTGCTGGACGCCGGCCAAGTTGAAGGAAGAAGAAGAAAAGGAACAACTTCCTTATTTGGTGCCGCCCAAGCCTCCAAAACCCTAAGCCTCCAAACCCTAATCCTATCTCAATTAGGATTCCTCTCTTGCCGCCCAAAACCCTAGCTTACCTTGGATTAATTCCCACGCCAACCACTTGCCCTCTCTTTATAGAGTTAGGGATAAGCCTCCTTTTAATCTCCACCATTGGTTCTAGGGATTTAATCTGAACCGTCGGATCTAGAGATTTAATCTCAACCGTCGGATCTAGAGATTTAATCTCAACCGTCGGATCTAGAGATTTAATCTCTACCTTTAGATCTAGAGTTTTGTTTCTATCCATTGGATCTAAGCTTCATGAGGTGTTAATAGGCTACATTAAGGACCATGAGTAGGAGTTGGATCTTGGCCACCCATGGATCAAGCCCACATAAAGTTCGATCCATAAATGATAATTCAATCCACTAAAAGATTATCAATGATCTACCTCACCAACCCCAATATGTTAATATGGGCTCCATATATTATATGTACATTTTCTCCCCGTGTTTAAGATCTCGAATGTCCGTCGATTAATTAATTTACTGACCATTAATTAATCAACATCTAACTCCTTGAGTAGTAACACTCAACCTTTTCATCATGCCGGGCCAAGTCCACCTGCAGGGTTTACATGATGAACCTTATGAGCTCCTCAAGGGGACATCATCATCCTAATATATAGGACACGATTTCCACCTATAATCAACGACACACCATATAAATAATATTATCTCCCAACTTACCGAGCTTATCGATTTAATCTATAAATCTTGCCCATTGGTAAATCAAAGAGATGAATACTAAGTATATGTGCACGTTATTATGTTGGGATTAAGAGCATGTACAAAATAATATCTGAGGTCCGATTCGATTATGTAGTCAGCAATAAATCGAATCACCTCTAAGTCGGTCCTGCTCAATACACACAAAGTGCACTAGTGTGATTCTGTGGTCAAGACAAACCAATACCAAATCACACTACAACCATTCCAATGGTTTGTCCAAAGCCATCTCGGTTGTGAGCCTTTACTTATACTTTACAAGGAGCCGATAACATGATCTCCCGTGTAACACCACACACCATGTTATCTACAATGTAATGTATTAGACAATATTTCATAACCATAAAAATGCAAACAATGATCATGTGATTCTTATTTCAAAATAAAGATGTTCATACAAAAGATAGACTTTTCAGTATACATCCCTACAATCTCCCACTTATACTCAAAGACTATGTTGTCCTCATACTGCCATACATCTGATTCCCCTTCCCTCCACATGCCTATCAAAGCTCTCGCTAAAAGGGCCTTAGTGAAACGGGTCTACCAGGTCATCCTCTGATGCAATCTAGGCGACAACAACTTCTACCTCCTTTACGATTTATCGTATCGAGTGGTACTTGCGCTCTATGTGTTTACTTGCCTTATGGGCTCGTGGTTCCTTCGAGTTTGCAACTGCACCACTATTATCACAATAAATTGTGATAATTCTTGGCAAACCAGGAATCACATCCAAGTCCATCAAGAAGTTCTTGAGCCACACAGCTTCTTTGGCCGCCTTAGAGGCTGCCACATACTCAGCTTCCATGGTGGAGTCCGCCACGCATTTCTGCTTGACACTCCTCCATACAATGGCTCCACCTCCCAAACTAAACACAAAACCTGAGGTAGACTTACTATTATCCCTATCAGATTGGAAGTCAGAATCTGTGTAACCCACAGGGAGTAATTGGTCTGCTCGGTAAACCAGCATATAATCCCTAGTCCTTCTCAGGTACTTCAATATATCCTTTACCGCAGTCCAATGTCCCTGTTCTGGATTACTCTAATATCTGCTGACCATGCCCACGGCAAAGCAGATATCTGGTCTCATACACAGCATCGCATACATGAGGCTTCCTACTGCCGAAGCATAAGGAACCGCCTTCATCTCCTCTATCTCCTCAGATGATCTAGGACACATCTCCTTAGATAAAGGAACTCCATGCCTGAAAGGTAGAAAACCCTTCTTGGAGTTCTGCATGCTAAAACGATCCATAATTGTGTCTATGTATGAAGCTTGGGATAAGCACAACATCCTTTTCCTGCGATCCCTTATAACCTTGATCCCAAGGATGTGTCCCACCTCTCCCAAGTCCTTCATATCAAACTGTTTGGACAACCATACCCTTACGTCCGATAACACCTTGATATTGTTGTCAATCAATAAAATGTCATATACGTAAAGTACAAGAAATACCACTACGTTTCCGTCACATCTCTTGTATACACAAGACTCATCCAGACTTTGAATAAATCCATAAGACTGGATTACCTCATCAAAGCGGATGTTCCAAGACCTCGAAGCTTGCTTCAATCCATAAATGGACCGATTAAGCTTACATACAAGATGCTCTTTGCCCTTAGCAATGAATCCCTTTGGTTGCTTCATATAGATGTTTTCCTCAAGACTTCCATTAAGGAAAGCTATCTTGACATCCATCTGCTACACCTCATAATCCATATGAGCTGCTATGGATAAGAGAATTCGGATAGACTTAAGCATGGCTACCGGCGAAAAGGTCTCCTCATAATCGATACCCTCTTTCTGAGTATACCCCTTCACAACAAGCCTCGCTTTTGCAGGTCTCAACCTTCCCATCTATTCCTCTCTTTCTCTTGTAGATCCACTTGCATCCAATGGTTTTTACACCATCCGGTGGCTCTACTAGCTCCCAGACCTGATTTGAATCCATAGATTCAATCTCAGCATTCATTGCACTTTTCCAAGATATTGCATCTTTATCTTGGATTGCCTCGTCATATGTTCAGGGATCAGGTTCATGTTCGGCAGGGACCAAATCAGAAGATTCTCCCAAGAACATGAATCTATCAGGCTGTCTCACAACCCTCCCACTACGATGAGGTATCACCTGTGTATCCTCTGTGACACGTGGTGCAGTGTCATGTGGTATATCCTCTTGTATCGGTGGTACTAAAGAAGTGACTTCCCCTTTTAATTCCTCCAGAACCATTTTACTCTTGGGCTTGTGGCTCATCACATAGTCTTCCTCTAGAAATCAGGCGTTCATGTTAATGATCACCCTCTGATCTCTAGGACTATAAAACAAACCACCCTTCATTCCTCTAGGATAGCTAACAAACAAGCGTACTTCTATACGAGGTTCCAACTTACAAGCATCTGCCTTCAGCACATGTGCTAGACTCCCCCATATCTGAATATGTCTTAGACTAGGCTTTCGCCCAGTCCATAATTCTATGGGAGTAGAAGGCACTGATTTAGATGGAACCAAGTTCAGAATGTACACCGTTGTATCTAGAGCATATCCCCAGAACGAATCTGGCAAGTCAGAATAACTCATCATCGATCTAACCATCTCTATAAGAGTCCTATTCCTTCACTCTACTACACCGTTATGCTAGGGTGTGTCAGGTGCAGTCAATTGGGATTGAATCCCAGCCTCTGATAAGTAGTTCCTAAACTCTCCCAAGAGGTGCTCACCACCATGATCAGATCGTAGTGTCTTGATACTTTTACCTTGACGTTTCTCCACATCAGCCTTGAATTCTTTGAACTTGTCAAAGCATTTAGACTTGTGGCGCATCAGGTAAATGTATCCATATCTTGAGTAATCGTCTATAAAAGAGATAAAATACTCGAAACCACCCCTAGCCTGGATAGACATAGGACCACACAAATAAGAATGAACCAATTCTAACACATCTTTGGCTCTATACCCCTTGGCCTTAAAAGGCCTCTTGGTCATTTTACCTTCCAAGAAGGATTCACAGGTTGGGAGATCCTCCACCACTAATGAACCCAAAGGTCCATCAGCTATAAACCTTTGAATTCTTCTTAGGTTAATGTGACCAAGCCTAAGATGCCAAATATATGTTTGGTTCATCTTCGAAGGTTCTTTTCTCTTATTAGAATTAGAAGATGAGTTATTAATTTCAATATGCATCATGGGAGGTTTTGGTTCAAGTGTGTACAAATTTTTTATCAATGTACTCGAACAGATAATGTCCCTATCTCTTCTTATAACAACTCTGTCATTAAAAAAAAAAGAATATCCATCCATAAACAATTTAGAAACCGAAATTAAATTCTTTCTAAATAATGGTACATAAAGGCAATTCTTAAGAACCAAAAGTTTATTTTTCTCAAAAGATAAATGAACATCTCCCACTGCAACAGCCGCCGCCTTCGTGGCATCGCCCAAGTACACGGTAATCTCCTCGGCCCATCCGTTTCTCGAACCCCTCGCAGTATTACAGACATGATCAGTGGCTCCCGTATCTACACACCAGGTGTCGGTAGATAACACCGCTAAACATGTTTCAACGACTAGACCAAAAGATATACCTTTGTTCTTGCGGTTGGGGCAGTCCTTCTTCCAGTGTCCAGTATGCTTACAAGTGAAGCACTTGTCTTTCGGCTTCTTCACTCCTCCCTGAGTACCTCCCACACCCTTCGCCCCAGTTTGTTTCTTCTTCTTCTTGCCTTTCGACTTAGAAGTAGAAACCTTTTGGGTCACCACGGCATGCGCCTGAGCACTCTGACGAAATATTCCCTCTGCCGCCTGGAGTTCTGTCAGAAGTTTCGCCAACGAATACAACCTCTTGTTCAAGTTGTAGTTCAGGCGAAACTGCTCAAAACTCCTAGGTAGAGACTGGAGTATGATATCGACTTGAGTTTCCCCATCTATCTCAGCTCTAAGGACCTCCAACTCATTCAAATGAGCCATCATCTTGAGAACATGATCTCTTACGGGTGTTCCCTCGATCATGGAGGTCGTCATCAAGTTTCTCATGGCTTCTTGCCTCGCAGCCCAATTCTGGTGTCCAAAAAGTTCCTTGAGATTGAGCATCATATCATAAGCAGTGGGCATGGCTTGATGCTAATGTTGCAGTACATTTGACATTGATGCCAAAATGTAACACCGCGCCATCTCATCAGCCTTGACCCACTTCTTATAGCTCTCTCTCTCCTTTTCCCCAGAATCATCTGCAGGCTTGGGAGGGCACTCTTCGAGGAGTACATATTTGTATTCCTCAGCAGTCAAGACAATGTCTAGATTCCTCTTCCAATCAACATAGTTGGGTCCAGTAAGTTTGTTCTCTTTCAGTATCAGAGCAAGTGAGTTGAAAGTCATTTTGAAAGAAAACCTAAGAATCACATAAACCAAAACATTAGATTTCAAAAAAATTATTGATTCCTCAAACAATAAAATTTTAAAATCAACCAACACCTCAAAACACCGAGAATATCGTATGCCACGATAATATGGAAGTATACGAATTCTACATTTTTGTAAGAGGAGGTTTTACCTATTAATTTTACTATCTTGTCAACTTAACTTTTTGACAAGTAAAATTAATAGTTGGTTCCTCTTTGGCCCTACAAATAAAAGGAGTGACTCTGATGGGGAGGATACTAATATTTGTATCTAAGTGTTCACCATTACTTAGTACCAAGTTAATTATCTCGGGTTATGTGCCTTCCGATGGGGAAATACACACGCTCCTTGATAATTCCCTATAACCATATTTGACCTTGTGATCCGCAAACAAACCCATCCGATATGGAGGAAGGCACTCAGAGCCGACGCGCAAGTTTGTTTGCATCACTTGTCAAATCATAATTGAGGTCGTGGGAATTTATAGAAATTTACCTCTCCCACTTAGTAATTTGAAATTGAGGAATTTTCCTAGCCTACGACATGCATATCAAACAAAAAGCAATAAATATGAAAAATAAATTATTTTCCAACTGTTATGGCTTTTGTCTTCAATATGTCTCCCGTCGCAACGCCTTCTCGTCTGCTCCTCCTTCGCCATGTACAAGCCATCCGGAGATCCGAGCCGAGACTAAAACCTATTTTAATTTACATCCATCGATCCTATACTCCACGAGGGAGTGTACATGAAATCTAGATCGAAAGTAAAATAAAATAAAGAGTGGCTAAACAATGTCGTATCTAATTTACAAAAAATCAAATACTAGCCTCGTTAACCCCGAGGATTCAACAAAATATACACATAAAATCACATACACACATATGGACATAATAGTCGGATCTTATGCCTGCAACCAAAGAGTTAAACTACACATATCCTACTATTATCCGGCACATATAATATATGAAAAGTGCATAAAAAATTAACCGAATCCTAAACACACAAAATCAAAAACCTTGGCTCTGATACCAATTGTAGGGATTTTCTTATCGAGTCCGTGAGGGGAAACTTCGCTTCCCACTTCACCTCGGTCGTTTGTTCACGGCGATCCCCTCGATGTCCCTGGATTAAAAAAAAATTTAATCCTAGGCAAAAGGGATTGCCCAAACAACCAAGTCATCGTCGTGCTATTCGTTTAGAGAGGTCACTTGAACAAACTCGTTGTTCAAGCGACCATCCTCTATTCTATGAGTAGCTGCGGAATAGACAATGTACGGATCACCGGTTTGTCCAAAGCCATCTTGGTTGTGAGCCTTTACTAATACTTTACAAGGAGCCGATAACATGATCTCCCGTGTGACACCACACACCATGTTATCTACAATGTAATGTATTAGACAATATTGCATAACCATAAAAATGCAAACAATGATCATGTGATTCTTATTTCAAAATAAAGATGTTCATACAAAAGATAGACTTTTCAGTATACATCCCTACACCTTTGAAATCCAGGGCGCAAGCTCGTAACATATCCTCCAGTGCTTGATTTACCCTTTCGGTCTGTCCTTCCGTCTGAGGAAGGAAGGCAGTACTGAATTATAGCTTCATGCCAAGGGCCTTCTGAACACATTCCCAGAAATGAGAAATAAAATGACCATCTCTGTCAGAAATGATTGTTTTAGGAATCTCATGTAATCTGATAATTTCCTTAGCATATTATTGAGCCAGTTGCTCAGTCAATAGGTCATCTTGATTGCTAAGAAGTGGGTAGACTTCATCAATCTGTCCACAATTACCCATATAGCATCATATCCGTTTGTCATCTTGGGCAATCCTGAGATGAAATCCATAGAAATATCTTCCCATTTTCATTCTGGAATTTGGATCGGCTGTAGTGTTCCTCCAGGTCTCTGGTGTTCTACTTTAACCCTCTGGTAGGTCAGGCAGGTACTAACATACTGAGCCACATCTCTTTTCATTCCGAACCACCAGAATTTTCTTTTAAGGTCTTGGTACATCTTGGTGGTTCCAGGATGGATCGCATAAGGAGTTCCATGAGCTTCCTCAAATATCTTCTTCCATAATTCTGGATCATCGGGAATACACAAGCGGTCCCTGAGGTAGAGTATTCCACTATCAAAGATACGAAACCCATCATCCTTTCCTTCTAGGACCTCTTGCTTGATCCTCTGAATGCTCGGGTCACAGGTTTGCTTTTCCAATATATCGTCGAACGGCGTCGGTGCTATCATCATGGTCGAGAGCTATCTGGAAATGATTTCAACCCCGTATCGCATAATTTCCTTTTCTAAGGGTCGAGATAATACTGATAGAGACATCAAGGTGGTGCAGGACTTCCTGCTGAGTGCATCGGCCACCTTGTTCGCTTTTCCTGGATGGTAGAAGATCTCACAGTCATAATCCTTGACGAGCTCGAGCCATCTGCATTGTCTCTTGTTTAGGTCCTTTTGTGTGAAGATATATTTCAGACTCTGGTGGTTTGTATAAATCTTACACTGAGTTCCATATAGATAATGCCTCCATGTTTTTAGAGCAAAGACCATGGCCGCTAGCTCTAGATCGTGAGTGGGATAATTCCTTTCATGTTCTTTAAGTTGCCTAGAGGCGTAGGCAATGACCTTGTCGTTCTGCATGAGTACAGCTCCGAGTCCCAATTTGGAAGCGTCATTGTACATGTCGAAGCCTTCGTTACTGTCCGGAAGAGCAAGGATTGGAGCGCTGGTCAGTCTCTTTTTCAATTCTGTGAAACTCTTCTCTCAAACGTCCATCCATTCATACTTTTTGTTCTTTCTAGTGACGACTGTCATAGGGGCTGTAATTCTAGAGAAGTTCTCAACAAACTTCCTGTAGTAGCTTGCTAGCCCAAGAAAGCTTCTGATCTCACTGGCATTCTTTGGTCGGTTCCAGTTACTCATAGCTTCAATCTTTATTGGGTCTACCATCACTCCGTGCTTGGATATAACGTGACCCAAAAATGATACTTGATCGAGCTAGAATTCACATTTGGAGAACTTTGCATACAACTGCTTTTCTCGAAGAATCTGTAATACCATATTCAGGAGTTCTGCATGCTCTTCTGGGGTTCTCAAATATATCAGTATATCATCGATGAGAACGATTACAAATTTGTCGAGGAATGCCGAGAATACCCGATTCATCATATCCATGAACATAGCAGGTGCATTCGTCACTCCGAAGGGCATAACTATGAACTCGTAATGTTTGTATCTTGTTCGGAAAGTCGTCTTTGGTATATTATCTCGTTTCACTTTCACTTGATGATAGCCAGACCTCAGGTCAATCTTAGAGAAGACAGTGGCACCCTTTAGCTAGTCGAACAGGTCGTCAATACGCGGTAAAGGGTACCTATTCTTGATCGTCACATTATTTAGCGCTCGATAGTCTATGCACATTCTCATAGACCCATCTTTCTTCTTCACCAATAGTACTGGAGCTCCCCATGGAGAGCGACTTGGGCGTATGAGTCCCTTGTCGAGTAACTCCTGTAGTTGTCCCTGAAGTTCCTTCAATTGAGCCGGCGCCATACGGTAAGGTGCTTTAGAGATTGCGTTAGTACCATGAATCAATTCAATCTCAAATTCAATTTCTCTATCTGGGGCTAACCCTGGTAGTTCATCTTGGAATACTTCTGGGTAGTTGCATACCACTCTGACATCTTCTAGCTTCTAGTCCTCGGCTTGACTTGTATCAACCACATGTGCTAGAAACCCAGTGCATCCACTGTATAACATCTTGCGCGCCTGCAGAGCTGATAGAAATTTATCGATTCTTCTCCTTGGCTCTCAAATAAATTCAAACATAGGTTCTGCCTCCAGATGGAAGGCCACTTTTCTTTTACGGCACTCGATCGAAGCACTGTACTTGCTTAAGAACTCCATGCCCAATATGACATCATAATCCTGCATGTCGAGCACTATCAGATCACAGTAGAGTTCTCTGTCTGCGATTCTGATGGGTGCGGCTCGCAGCATATGAGTGGAGGGCATTACTTCTCCCGAGGGCAGAGTGGTTAAGAACTTGCGATCCAAAGCTTGTGGTGGCATGTCTATCTTTTCCGTGAAGGGTGTAGAAACAAACGAATGTGTTGCCCTAGTATCAAATAATGCAGTAGCATGCTGACAGAAAATAAATATCTGACCTGTGACAACCATAGAAGCGTTCGCCACATCTTCTTGGGTGAGAGAGAATACCCTGGCATCTATCATAACTGGCAGGGCTTCCAGTCTCCCTTAACTGATCGAGGTACCTTCGATTGCAGCCTGCATCTGGTGTAGCTGTGGAGGAGCACCCCTGTACTGGGCATACTGCTGAGGAGGTGCCTGAACCTGAATAGGGCAGTCCTTGACTCTATGCCCTTCCCGTCCATAGTTGTAGCATCTATTTGTGCCTCGGTAGCATACTCCAGAATGTATCTTCCCGCATGTAGCACATAGAGGGATCTTGGGTTGCTTGTTCGCTGGACCACCTTTAGAGTCATCCCATTTCTTTCTCTTTCCTGTGTGGTTCCCTTTCCAAATACTCTGGTTTCTCTGACCTCCTGACTGGGCTTGACTCCTGCCTTCACTCAGTGCCTTCTTTTGCTGGTTAATATTGTTCAGATAATGCTCAGTAATCAAGGCACTAATGAACAGCTCCTCTGCGATCTGCGGTCTATTAACTCCGCCGGCCACGTTCAGAGCTATCTCGGGTTGGAGCATCTTCATCATGAGTCTAACCCTTTCTCTTTCTGTGCTGACCAACTCTAGGCATAGGCGTGCGAGTCGGTTGAATCTCTTCATGGCTTCATTGACTGATAGGTCACCTTGTCGGAACCCAGTAAACTCGTCGTAATGCTTGTTCCTCACTCGCATATGGAAGAATTCTTCGAAAAATTCATACTCGAAGTCCGTCTATCTCATCTGATTTACTTGCCTCTTTGCTTTAACCCATTCCCACCACATCCGAGCATCTCCCGAAAGGCAAAATGATGCGCACTTAATCTTCTCGTATTCGGGCCAGTCCAGTAGCTCTATGATGCTTTCCACCGTCTTGAACTAGGCCTGGGCGTCCCATGGTTCACCAGTACCAGAGGAATTTTTCGGCTTCAGCCTCTACCACTGGATCAGGTAAGCTTCCTGTCGAACCATCGGGCCAGGGCCCACAGGTGGGGTGGTAGGGTTTCCTCGCTGATTCATTAAGGCATTTATCACTTGTTGTTGCTCTGTGACTTGACGCTGGAGTTCAGTAACCACATGCGTAAGGTCATGTGGGGGCGCTATCTCATCGACTCTACTACTGCGTCTCCCAGCCATGTTTATCTTCATATATTAGAGTAAGGCTAGTATAAGATTATCGTTCATTTATCTATGCATAGTTAAACTAAAAGCTAGCATAAGGGTATCATACATATTTTCAGGCATATTTAAGCTAGAAGCATTTCTTATCATACATGAACAAAATAGAGTAGGCATAGAAATTCTTACTTGGAGCGACAGGATTTGGAGCTTGATGTGTGTGTAGTGGAAAGACAGATCTGCTCTTATACCAACCTGTCATGCCAGCCCTTTCCAGGGGTTCGGAGGGGCGGCACAACGTGATCGTACATAGATGCATTTCAGCGGAAGACTACATATACTTCTTACAGCGGAAGACTTTAGACTTTTTTTTCTTCTTTTAAACATAAACATGCATCATCATTTCATAATTACTTCTTTTTAAACATAGAGCATGCATCATCATTTCATAAGTACTTAGTTCAAGTACATAAAAATCATCTTAAAGGAAAACATGCATAAGGAAACATAATAGATCTCCTCCACCATGCCACTACCACTCACACTTTGCCCCTCCTACTGCTTCCTTTAGTTTAGCCACCCTTTACCCTTATCTGCAATACAAGGGAACATAAACTATAAGAACATAGGCTTAGTAAGATCCTGTCCTACTCACAAAAACCATACGTCAAACATTAAGCATAGAGTAGTGACATAATCATATAACACATATAAGCATAACATTCATATAAACATACAACTACATATAAACAAACATAACATGCATATAAACATACAAGAACATAAGCAAGCATAACATGCATATAACATACCAGAACATAAGCATATCATTCATATAAACATCTAAGAACATAAGCAAACATAACATGCATATAACATACCAGAACATAAGCAAGCATAACATACATATAGACATACCAGAACATAAGCAAGCATAACATGCATATAAACATAAGCATAACATTAATATAACATCATAACGATCCAGACGTGAACTAAGGATATATGCAGGATGCTCTTTGAAAACATATATTATAGGTATTTAAACATAATCTCAACATATTGGGCCTAACATTGTACCACATCATCATCATCATAGCGTGCATCCCTAAATAGACCCGAGGTAGCTAATCCCGAACCTACTAGGTTACTAAGCCCATACTATGTCCGTTGACCTAGGGGCCATCATCATAACATAGAAGCCGATCCTAGGCCCGTACTTATGATCGTCGGCCTAGGACATCTGGGACCGCATCCCCTGGACCTTGTTAGGGTCCTGGTACAAGCCATGCAGAAAGTAAAATACATATCATGCTTCATATCATAACATATCATATTTCTTTCCATAAACATATCATATTCCTTATCATGGCATATCATGTTCCTTCTTCATAGCATATCATGTTCCTTCTTCATAACATATCATTTTTCTTTTCATAACATATCATATTCCTTCTCATACATATCAAGTTCCTTCTTTATAACATATCATACTTTCACACAATTCACATGGCAATGAGCATAACATGATCATACAATTTACATGGCAATGGGCATAACATGATCATACATTTAACATCGTATTGAGTAGAAATTTATCATGCATCCCTACTATTAACATAGACATATGGTAGTGACATAACCCAATCATGCTAAACCACTTGAGCAAGGACTCCTTAACATCATATTAACATCACACACATATAGGGCATGGCATAGACATCATGAACAAGCATACATGGAGTGATCTAAACTTCATGGAGCTCTAACAAAGTTTTAAACCCTAAACAACTTATATATGATCTAACAAACCACATATTAATTCTTTCACATATAAAGCATGCCATGGAAGGCACTTAGGAGTTTAGAAAATTCTTGGCCGAGAGTTTCATGAAAACCTAAGATCCATTTCTTAAATCTAGCTTAGCTTTCACATGTTACCTATATCTACATTCAAAACATAGCATGGCAATTTATATATCATAGCATGGTAGACCTAAATGGGTCTTGGCCGAATGGTTCAAGGAACTTAAAGGATCAACAACTTAAATTTAGGTTAGACAACAACATGTTATCTTCATCTAACATCAAAACATAGCATGAACTCATCTATAGCATGACATAGAACATGTTATCTTCATCTAATCATCAAAACATGGCATGAACTCATTTAAAGCCTAGCATAGAACATGTTATCTTCATCTAACATCAAAACATATCATGAACTCATCTAGAGCATGGCATAGAAAAACACATTAGGGGTCCAAAGAGGCTTGGCCGAGAGTCCTAGGAGGACTTGAAGATCAACCACTTAACCAAACCCATCTAGAAACCTATCATCATCATATTCATACAAGGTATAGCATAGATCATCATGGAGAGCACAAGTAATGGTCTTGGCCGAAAGTTTCTTTGGGTTTTTAAGATCAAACACTTAACTAAACCTCTCTAGAAACCTATCATCATCATATTCCTACAAGGTATGGCATGGTTCATCATTGAAAACACAAGTAAGGGTCTTGGCCGAATGGTTCATGAAGGGATTTGCTTAAAAACATCAATCGAAACAACTTGTATGTAGGTGAGGGGATACTTACATCCTTTGCTTTGTTAATAGTTGGAAAATACCCTAAGGGATGTCAAACCTAAAGCCTTCTTCTTGCTTGGATAGATCTCGGAAAATGGAAGAGGTAGCTTAGGGTTTTCGGTGAGGAAGAAGAAGAGAAGGAGAAGATGCCAACTTTGATTTCTCATGTCTCCTCAAACTTCTATTTATTCACTTGAAGGTGTCCCTTAGCCTCCCTTACCCTTATCTATCATTTCCCATATTTTTCTAATAGTACAACCCTGCTGGGCTTCTTGTTATTGGATGCATCTTAGGGCTTAGCTATCTACTAGAGGTTTAGGGTTCAATTCCTAGTTCATGCATCCTTTTTGGCTCTATTTCTTTTATTTTTTGTAAGAGCCAACATAAAGCCCATTATAATCATGCAAAAATTCTTGTAAAATTGCTAGGAATTTTACGGGCGTTAATAGTCTTGATACTTTTACCTTGATGTTTTTCCACATAAGCCTTGAATTCTTTGAACTTGTCAAAGCATTCAGACTTGCAGTGCATCAAGTAAATGTATTCATATCTTGAATAATCGTCTATGAAAGAGACGAAATACTCAAAACCACCTCTTGCTTGGATTGACATAGGACTACACAAATCAGAATCAGCCAACTCCAACACATCTTTGGCTCTATACCCCTTGGCCTTAAAAGGCCTCTTGGTCATTTTACCCTCCAACTAAGATTTGAAGGTTGGGAAATCTTCCACCACTAATGAACCTCGAAGTCCATCAGCTATCAACCTTTGAATTCTGCTTAGGTTAATATGACCTAGCCTTAGATGCCAAAGATATGTTTGGTTCATCTTCGAAGATTCTTTTCTCTTATTGGAATTAGAGGATGAGTTATTCACTTCTATTTGCATCGTGGGAGCTTTTGGTTCAAGCATATATAAATTTCCTATCAATGCACCAGAACAGATAATCTCCCTATTCCTTTTTATAACAACTCTATCATTAAAATAAATAGAATATCCATCCATAAACAATTTAGAAATCGAAATCAAATTCTTTCTAAATAAAGGTACAGAAAGGAAATTTTTACGAACCAAAACTTTATTCCTCTCAAAAGACAAATTGACATCTCCCACTGCAACAGCCGCCACCTTCATGGCATCGCCCAAGTATATGGTAATCTCCCCTTCAGCCAGTCGTCTGGTTTCCTGGAACCCCTGCAAACTATTGCAGACATGATCAGTGGCCCCTGTATCTACACACCAGGTGCCGGTAGATAACACCGCTAAACATGTTTCAACGACTAGACCAAAAGATATACCTTTGTTCTGCTTCCGGTTGGGGCAGTCCTTCTTCCAGTGTCCAGTCTGCTTGCAAGTGAAGCACTTGCCTTTCAGCTTCTTCACTCCTCCATGAGTTCTTCCCGCCACCTTTGCCTCAGCTTGTTTCTTCTTCTTCTTGTCTTTCGGCTTAGAAGTAGAAACCTTTTGGGCAACCATGGCTTGTGCCTGAGCACTCTGACGAAATAGCCCCTTTGTCGCCTGGAGTTCTGTCAGAAGATCCGTCAACGAATACAACCTTTTGTTCATGTTGTAGTTCAGGCAAAAGTGCTCAAAACTTCTAGGTAGAGACTAGAGAATGATATCGACCTTGGTTTCCCGATCGATTTCAGCTCCGAGGACTTCCAGCTCATTCAAATGAGCCATCATCTTGAGAACATGGTCCCTCACGGGTGTTCCCTCGATCATGGTGGTCGTCATCAAGTTCCTCATGGCTTCCTGCCTAGCAGCTCGATTCTGGTGTCCGAAAAGCTCTTTGAGATTGAGCAATATGTCATAAGCAGTGGGCATGGCTTGATGCTGATGTTGTAGTACATTTGACATAGATGCCAAAATGTAACACCGCGCCATCTCATTGGCCTTGATCCACTTCTTTTAACTCTCCTTCTCCTTTTCCCCAGAATCATCCGCTGGCTTAGGAGGGCACTCTTCGAGGAGTATATATTTGTATTCCTCAGCAGTCAAGACAATGTCAAGATTCCTCTTCCAATCAACATAATTGGGTCCAGTAAGTTTATTTTCTTTCAGTATCACAGCAAGCGGGTTGAAAGTCATTTTGAGAAAACCTAAGAATCACATAGATCAAAACATTAGATTTCAAAAAATTATTGATTCCTCAAACAATAAAATTTTAAAATCAACCAACACCTCAAAACACCGAGAATATCGTATGCCACGAAAGTGTGGACGTATACGAATTCTACATTTGTAAGGGGAGGTTTTACCCATTAATTTTACTATCTTGTCAACCTAACTTTTTGACAAATAAAATTAATAGTTTGTTCCTCTTCGGCCCTACAAATAAAAGCAGTGACTCTGATGGGGAGGATACTTCTATTTGTATCTAAGTGTTCATCATTTCTCGGTACAAAGGTAATTATTTCGGATTGTGTGCCTTCCGATGGGGAAGTACACACACTCCTTAATAATTTCTTATAACCATATTCGACCTTGTGATCCACAAACAAACTCATCCGATGTGGAGGAAGGCACTCAGAGCCGATGCACAAGTTTGTTTGCATCATATGTCAAATCGTAATGGAGGTCGTGGGAATTTATACAAATATCCCTCTCCCACTTAGTAATTTAAAATTGAGGAATTTTATATCCTACGACATGCATATCAAACAATAAACAAAAAATATGAAAAAGAAATATTTTCCAACTATTATGGCTTTTGTCTCAAATATACCTCCTATCGTATCGCATCTCGTCCGCTCCTCCCTACGCCATGTACGAGGCATCCGGAGATCTGAGCTGAGACTAACTATTTTAATTTACATCCATCGATCTTATACTCCTCGAAGGAGTGTACATGAAATCTAGATCGAAAGTAAACTAAAATAAATGAGTGGCTAACCAATGTCATACTTAATTAAAAAAAATTAAATACTAGCCTCGTCAACCCCGAGGATTCAAAAAATATACAATTACACACATATAATAAAATACACATATGGCCATAATAGTTGGATCCTATGCCTGCAACCAAAAAGTTAACCTATGCAAATCCTACTATTATATGTCACATATAATATATGAAAAGTGCATAAAAGTAATCGAATCCTAAAACACACAAAATCGGAAACCGTGGCTCTGATACCAGTTGAAGGTTTTGTGTAACCGAAGCTCTGATACCACTTGAAGGTAGGAAACTTCGCTTCCCACTTCAACTTGGTCGCTTGTTCATGGCGATCCCATCTATGTCCACGGATTAAAAAAAATTAATCCTAGACAAAAAGGGATTACCCAAGCAACCGTTTCATCGTCGTGCTATTCGATTAAAGTGGTCACTTGAACAAACTTATTGTTCGAGCAACCTACCTCTATTCTTTGAATAGCCACGGAATAGGCGATGTATGGATCGCCGGTTTTAGCATTTGTATTCGGGGTCCAAGTAGATTAGCCACATAACAAAACATACAACATGCATATAATTGAAAACAATTATAGACATAATACAAAAGAATATAAACAAGCATTATACCTCTCAATCTTCTATTGTATATCCTTCATCCTTTTGGACGTCGTGTGGGCGACGATCTTCCAAAAGTCGAAGCCTCCTAGATCACGTTATTCCTTTCTTGGCTTGCTCCAAACATAAGGAAGAATAAAACAAGACTCTTCTCCTATCTAGAACTGACCACCAAGCCACCTTGCTTGGTGATTGCCGGCCAAGGAGAGAACAAGGAGTATGGGTGCCGACCAAAAGCTCCAAGGGAAGAGACCCTAGCCCTTGTCGCCGGCCAAGGATGAGAGGAAGAAGATTGGACACCGGCCAAGGAGAGGAATAGAGAAGATGGGTGCCGGCCAAAACCCTAGGAAGAAGGAAAAACCTCCCCTTGTGTTGCCGCCCAATGCCTCCTCCAAAACCCTAGCCGCCCAATCCAAAACCCTAGCCTCCCTTGTCTTGTTGCCGCCCACCCCCTTAAGCCTTATTTATAGAGTTAGGCTTAAGCCTCCTTTAATCTCAACCGTCGGATCTAGAGATTTAATCTCAACCGTCAGACCTAGAGATTTAATCTCCACCGTCAGATCTAAATATTTAATCTCCACCATCGGATCTAGAGATTTAATCTCCACCGTCGGATCTAGAGATCTAATCTCCATCGTCGGATCTAGAGTTTCTTTTTTCATCATCGGATCTAGGCTCCATGAGGTTTTAATAGGCTACAATAGAGACCATGAGGAGGAGTTGGATCTTGGCCACCCAAAGGATCAATCCCACATAAAGTCCGATCCATTAATGATAATCCATTCCACTAAAGGATTATCATTGATCTACCTCACCAAACCCCATAAGTTAATATGGACTACATATATTATTTGTATATTTATCTCCCTGTGTTTAAGATCTCGAATGTCCATCAATTAATTAATTTACTGACAATTAATTAATCAACATTTAATCCATGAGTAGTACCACTCAACCTTATCATCATGTCGGACCAAGTCCACCTACAGGGTTTACATGATGAACCTTATGAGCTCCTCAAGGGGACATCATCATCCTAATATATAGGACACGGTTTCCTCCTATAATCAATGACACACCATATAAATAATATCATTTCTCAACTTACCGAGCCTATCGATTTACTCTATAAATCTCGCCCATTCGTAAATTAAAGGAATTAATACTATGTATATGTGCCCATTATTATATCGGGATTAAGAGCATGTACAACATAATATTTGAGGTCTGATTCGATTGTGTAGTCAGCAATAAATCGAATCACCTCTAAGTCGGTCCTGCTCAATACACACAAAGTGTACTAGTGTAATTCTATGTTCAAGACAAACCAATACCAAATCACACTACAACCATGCCAATGGTTTGTCCAAAATCATCTTGGTTGTGAGCCTTTTTTTATACTTTACAAGGAACTGATAACATGATCTCCCGTGTGACACTACACACCATGTTATCTACAATGTAATGTATTAGATAAAATGCATATCCATAAATATGCAAACAATGATCATGTGGTTCTTATTTCAAAATAAAGATGTTCATACAAAAGATAGACTTTTCAGTATACATCCCAACAGTGTGGCGCTGGGGTGATTTCGATGCGATTAAGCTTTTTCCTGGGTTCGGGAATTTCGAGCCTCATGTATATATAAAGGAAGCTACGCCCAAACCTTAGGGGGGAGGCACGACGGCCGGGATGGCACACCAACACCCTAAAAAGCTTCGGGAATTCGCAACGGAGTGGAAGGAGGCTGCTCGAGGACCAAATTATGTGCTTCAACATCGGGGAGAAGAACCAAAGTCCATTGTAATTCGCTTTCCTTACATAATTGGCATTGTATCTATGAATTCAATTATGCTTTGTGTTTCTCTTCTCGTATTTATGGAGCAGATTCTCAAATTCTAGGATTAGGGAGTAGTTTGTCCACGTAGAACATGCAATTTCAAATATATGTCTGTTCTTGATTTCATATTTGCAATTAGTGATTGTTTAGATCGATTGCTATTTGTTATGGTCTTCTATTTACTGTGCATAGCCGATACGAGGGGTGACAATCCTCGTATCAAAGATTTAGGAGAATTAAGGAGGAACCTAGAGGTTGACCTCATCTTCGATAACCATGGATAGAAGGTTGTGATAGAGTCCGAAATGAGACACATTCTGACTCGTCACAGGGATTGATCTGGTATCCTCGTACTGCCTATCCCATCTTAAAGTCAGGGTTCGACTTGGTATGACAGAGGTAGTTTCCGATAGATGCGAAGGCTCATCTGGGAAGTGTATAATGCCCATTCCACAAGACCATAGTTAGACATCTAGATAATACCCAATTGATAGCGTGTTCTGCGATGCACAAGCGAAATTGAAATCCTAGAATTCACTCAGAATACTTGTAGCAACCCTTCTCTTCCTCAATGTGACACCGAACTAGAGTTAGGACAATTGACAAACCTCGTAAGCATAACCCTTAACATTAAACTCCGAACAATAACGTCCCCTAAATAATCGGTACTAGAATCTCAATCTCTGTGGAATCGATAATCATTTTATTACTTGATGATATCCATGCACTGGGCGTTGAACACGAGCGCACGCTTCGAGTCCTTGACGGTTCTCATCGCGAGATTTGAGGATGCGTTCACGTGCATCAAGTCTTTGGCACCCGTGCTGAGGACTATTGATTCGATATCGAATCAAAAGTGGATAGTTGGATTAGACTTAGGTTAGATTTATTTGCTTGCTTTATTTTTATTTTTATTTCTTATACTCCAGCTTTAGATTTTCAATATTTAGATTACGTTTAGATTAATTAGATTTAGTTCAATTTTTGAATTACTGATATTAAATTTTGTTTAATAGTCACGTTTCATCAAGCTTTAGTTCAACCCTTAGGATTATTAATTACGTATGATTTACTAATCCCCTCTCATCGAGCGACGTTGAAATGTTAACACAGCACGCTCAACCCTTGAGAGATTACATAGTACCTAGACAAAAAGCATGAAACTCCTACATAACTATTCCACGAATTCAGGCCGCGAGCTGGGAAATAAACCCTGCATTAATCGCCCTTATTCAAGAAAAGAAATTTGGAGGAACTCAGATTGAGGAGCTCTATCTGCACCTTGAAGAATTTCTGGCATATTGTGGCACAGTACACTATGAAGGAGTCCCTGTAGATGCCATTAAGCTCATTACGTTCCCATTCTCCCTGAAAGGGGAGGCTAGGCAATGGATACGTACTCTACTAGAGGGAAGTATAACGATATGGGAACATATGGAAGGCACTTTTTTAAGTAAATTCTCCCCCCCCCCCAACCCCCCCCCCCCCCCACCCCACACACACAAAATAGCCTACCTTAGGTATAAAATCCTTTCGTTTGAGCAAGGGCACGAAGAGACTCGTCGAGGCATGGAAGAGACTCCAAGAGAAGATTATTCGCTGCCCACACCATGGATTACAGGATTGGTTACTCATCCATGTTTTTTATTCCGGGATCACTAGCTCATTAAAAGAACTCTTGGGCATAGTCGTGGGGGGAGTATTGATGAAAAAGAGCACCAACGAAGCATATAGCATTATAGAAATCGTGTTGTGGACCCTCAAAATGTGGGCAAACAGCATGCAGGATTTTCAGGAGGCTCTCCCCATAAAAGAGGTAGATAATGTTGAAATGCCTTTCAAGTATAGGGAGAAGACAAAGAGAGAGAGTACTAGATGGAAGAAGCTTCCCTATCTTCGGGATGAGAAGAAGAAGAAGAAGAAGAGTCGGAGTAGGTGGCAGCAGAGAAACACCCAAGGCCTGAGAGGAAGCCACTTCCCCCGAATCTCAAGTATGAATTTTTGGGTCCAACTTCAACCCATCTGGTGATTATAAATGCCTATTTGAGTGAGGAAGAGACGAGGAAGTTACTAGGGGCGCTCAGGACATACAAAAAGGTGTTGGGTACACCACCGATGACATAAAGGGGATAAGCCCATTTCTCTGTATGCATAGGATAATACTTGAGGATGGGTGTAAGTCAACCGTGGAGCATCAAAGGCAACTTAACCCAAACTTACAGGAGGTAATGAAAAAGGAAGTGCTTAAACTGTTGGATGTCGGAATAATTTACCCAATTTTAGATAGTGAGTGGGTAAGTCCGATACACGTAGTTCCAAAGAAAGGCGGCACTACAGTAGTCAAAAATGAAGAGAATGAGTTGATCCATATTCGAACGGTAATGGGGTAGAGAATGTGTATAGATTATCATAAACTAAACAAAGCAACAAGGAAGAATCATTTTCCACTTCCATTCATTGATCAGATGTTGGAGCGCCTCGCTAAACATTCCTATTTTTGTTACCTTGATGGGTACTCAGGGTTTTTTCAAATCCCAATTCACCCTAATAACCAAGAGAAGACTACCTTCACCTGCCCGTATGGAACCTTAACATACGAAAGAATGCCCTTTGACCTATGTAATGCCCCAGCCATCTTCCAGCGTTGTATGACAGCTATTTTTTTAGATATGACTGAACAAATTATGGAAGTATTCATGGATGATTTTTCAGTCTATGAAACAAAGTTTTGATGGATGTCGGAAGAATCTAGAAAGGGTTCTGCAAAGTTGTGAAGAGAACAACTTGATTCTGAATTGCGAAAAATGTCACTTCATGGTAACTGAGGGGATAGTTCTGGGACATAAGATATCAAGGAATGGTATCAAAGTAGACAAGGTGAAGGTCGTAGTAAATGAAAAGATGTCGCTGATAAATAGGTATTTGTCGTGGTACTATTACAAATTAATTACCGAACACCCTCTACACTAATATAGCATAGTGAATGGCCCAGATCATTTCCCAACGAGTGTAATAGATAGAATAGTAAACTTAGGATTTCTAATTATTGCTTTGGGTTTTCTATTGAAGATGGGGGTTTGATAATTTGAGCTCTAACCTACAGTAGCAAGGTAATTAAAACTCTAAACTAACATGCAACAACTAAATCAAACAATGCAGGAATTAAAGCAATAAAAACTAAAAGTGGAAATAAATGATCTAATCAACCCAAGATAGGCCCAGTGAATGAACAAGTTCCTCCGGCTAAGTCCAACGAAGCTCGATCGAGACTCCGCAAATGGAAGTGGATGTGGGATGGTGCAAACTCCTGAATCTAGTAGTTTGATGGATGCTTTGAACTCTCGCGGATTTGATTGAGCTCAAAGAAGTGTCGTCGGGCAGACTCCTCCTCGAATCCGAAAGAGAAGGTGGATGAGCTGTGGAGATGGAGGACGACGCCGAAATCTCTTGATGAAGCGGTTCCTCCTCGAATCCGTGGAGGAAAATAGATGGAAGCAAGGTGGAGGCGGCTGCTAGGGCACAAGGGAAGAAAAGATTTAACTAACAACCAAATGAAATAAACAATGCATCAATGAAATCTAATGCATTAACATGAGGTAAAGTAAAGCATGTAAATAAATCTAATCTAATAAACTACAACCTAATTACTGAAAGAGACATTTCATCAAACATTATGTAAGCGTGAAAGAATTTAAACTAAGTGTGTGCAATTCTATACATGGAATATAAATTCGATTACAATCAACAAGTAAACATGAAGAAACAATCAACACTCCAATCAATCCAAATGAAGAGAATGCTGGAAATGATTTTCGGAAGCTAGAATAGTCGATGATTGGAGCTCAATGAAGACGCAATCAGCGCTGTCGTGAAGGAACTGGCCACAAAAGTGGAGCACTGTTGGAGTTATGGATCAGCTACCAGAGCTGCTGGTGGTCGAAGTGATAACGGAGGGGAATCCCCACTCTGGTGGCTGTGGTGGCTGGACGAACCGATCAAAGGGGAATCCCCACTCCGATTGGTCGGTGGTGAAAGGGCAGAGATGGCTGCAGCGGTGAAGAACCGGTAGTGGAGAAGGGTTGTCGCAGTGGCGATCGAGTGGAGATGGATGGTGTGGCATCGGTCACCGGAGGAGGAGGGAATCCCCTTTCCTCTCTGGCGACCGACGAGGAAGGGGCTGAGCTCGACGATGAGGAAGGCAGAGATGGCGTCGGGTGATCGTGGAGGAAGAAATGAAGTCAATTGTGGATAAAGGAGAAGAGGGAATGCCACCGCCGGCCTGGTGGAGGAAGTGGACGGTTGGTGGTGCTTGAGCGTCGAAGGGGAAGGTCGGCTTCCGGCGGCGTCGTGATGGAGAACCTTCTATGTGTTACGCAATCGAGGAGCTGTTCTGTTGTGATCCATCTCAAGAGTGAAAATGTTGGATTTTTAAACCTCTTTTCCTTTGTCGTCTGATCAAAGCCTCATTTGATCTCAGCCGTCCAATAAAGCTAGGGATTAATGAATCTAATTGATCCATTTAAGGGTTGGGCATCCAACGGCTCAGAATTCTCCGACTTTGAATGGGTGGATCTGATTAATCTGAATGGATAATCACGATCGATCAAATCTGAAGGAAGGGCTCAAATGTCCATATCTAAATGTACAGACTAGATCTCTCTAGATCTGGATAAATGGCTCAGAATCATCCGCTTTCTTCATATGGTCCATATTGCTCAGATCTGGTCCCTTGATTGAATTGCCTCTGATCTGAATGAAGGGTCCAAATTAGTCTAGTTTAAAATGATCCTTCTAGCCCTAGATGAAGCCACATTTGATCCAACTTGAGTCTAGTCCAGTGGCCCATCTCGATCTTCTACAAAGAAAGACAAATTTTACATATAAGTTCAGAAATTAGGAGAATTTACAATCAGGTCCAAAAGATGATCCCACTCATAAAACATGCAAATAATCAACAATTAAATACATGAGAGGATTAAAACAGTGATATTAAGGACCAAAATAACCAGACAAAATGGTAGTTATCAATTCTCCCACACTTATTCTTGCACGTCCCGAGCAAGGAAAGTGTTGGGAGACGCTTCGGAGGCTCATTGGCTCCCATGTCCCCAGATTAAAATTTTCACTAATGAAAGAATTAGTCCGGATGGGATGAGCTTCCTTAGCACAACCATTTCGTCGTCGTGCTAACAACTTGAGTGGTCGCTTGAACAAACTAGTTGTTCAAGCAACACAACTCTACTAGTTGGTTAGCCGCGGAAGAGACGACGGACGGATCGCCGGTTTTTGTGTTTGTCTTCGGGGTCCATGATTATACAATATATATTCATACGCATACATGTATAATCAAAACATAAAAGAATATGATTAGATCTGTAAATAAAGTTTAAAAAAACTTTATACCTTACGATCTTCTACCGTATGTCCTATCCTTCTCGTGGACGACATGTGGATGAAGATCCTCCACGAGTAGAAGCCTTCTAGATCGCGTTCTTCCCTTCCTTGTCCGCTGCGAACAAAGAGAAGAACCAACAAATACCTATCCTTTCTAGAACCGGCCACCAAGCTAGGGAGTTTGATGCAACTGCCGGCCAAGGAACGAATGGATGAAGCGCCGGCCAACTTGAAGAGGGGTTGTCGCCGGCCACCAATGGAAGGAGAACCGCCGGCCAAGGAATTAGAGAGAGGCCTTGAGAATGGGCGCCGGACAAGTCTAGATGGAGTAAGATGGGCGCCGACAACAAGGAGAAGGAAGATGGTTGCCGCCCACTTTTGCTCCAAACCCTAGCCGCCCACTTTTGCAAAGAGCCAAACCCTAATTCCAATTCAAATCCTTACTTGCCGCCCAACCCTAAGCTTTCCTTTTATAGAGTTAGGCTTAGGACTCCTTTAATCTCCACCGTCGGATCAACAAGTATACTTTTGTTCCTTTTTTTATAGAGTAAATCAATATGCCCTGTAAGTTGGGAAATGATATTATTTACATGGTGTGTCGTTGATTATAGGAGGAAACCGTGTCCTATATATTAGGTTGATGATGTCCCCTTGAGGAGCTCATAAGGTTCATCAGGTAAACCCAGCTGGTTGACTTAGTCAACATGATGATAAGGTTGAGTGGTACTACTCGAGGAGTTAGATGTTAATTGATTGATGGTCAGTAAATCAATTAATTAATGGACATTCGATATCTTAAACACGGGGTGATGGATTTACAAATAATATATGGAGCCCATATTGATTTATGGGGGTTGGTGAGGTAATTCAATGATGATCCTCTAGTGGAATGGAACATCATTGATGGATCAAGTTTGTGTGGTTCCGATCCATCGGGTGGCCAAGATCCAACTCCTCCTCATGGTCCCTATCGTAGCCTAATATAATCCTCATGAACTCTAGATCCAAGGATGTAAAACAAAACTCTAGAACCAACGGTTGAGATTGAATCTCTAAAACCGACGGTTGGGATGAAACCCTATATCTGACGGTTGGGATGAAACCCTAGATCCGACGGTTGGGATGAAACCCTAGATCCGACGGTGGAGATTAAAGGAGGCCTAAGCCTAACTCTATAAAAGGAAGGCTAAGGGAGTTAGCATATTAATAAGAACATGCAAAGAACAATAATAAAAGTTATAAAACTTTTATACCTCTTGATCTTCTATCGTATGTCCTAACCTCCTTTTAGACTTCGTGTGGGCGAAGATCCTCCACAAGTTGAAGCTTCCTAGATCTTCTTCAATCCAAAGAAAGAAGAACTCTCTTTCCCTTCTTGCTTGAGCCAACCACCAATCCATAAAAGGATTGATGCCGCCGGCCCCAAGAATAGAGAGAACATAATGGAAACAACCAAGGAACCGAACTAGGGACAAACCCTAGTTTTGGTGCCGCCAGGCAAGATGCAGTGAAGAGGAGAAAGGGAATATGTTGGGCGCCGGCCACGGTGGAGGGAATAGAGGAAGGAGCCAGCCACAACCTAGGAAGAGGAAGAGCTCCTCTCCTATAGTTGCCGCCCACCTTCCTTGCATAACCTAGCCGCCCAACCATAGGAGCCAAACCTTAATTAGGGTTTCCTCCTTAGGTCTTCTTGCCGCCCAACCAAGGTGGAAGGAGGAGATCTAAACCGGCCACCTTTCCTAGGAAGAAGAAGAACTCTTCCACAAGATGCCGCTTACCCTCCTTCCAAACCTTGGCCGCCCATGCAAAAGAGCCAAACCCTAATCAAATTAGGGTTTCCTCCTTGGGGTTTCTTGCCGCCCAACCATGGTGGAGAGAAGAGATCTAGGAGCTAGCCACCTTCAAGGAAGAAGAAGAGATCTTCCTCAAGTTGCCGCCCACCCTTCTTTCCTCACCTTGGCCGCCCAACCCAAGGAGCCAAACCCTAATTAGGGTTTGCTCCTTAGGGTTACTTGCCGCCCAAGCAAAGAGGGGCTAAACCCTTATTTCCATCATCCAACATCAACCACTCTCCTCTTGCCGCCCAACCCATAGCCACCCTTTTATAGAGTTAGGGTTTAGGCCTTGGTTTAATCTCCACCGTCAGTTGTAGGGTTTTAATCTCAACCGTCGGATCTAGAGATTTAATCTCAACCGTCGGTTCTAGGGTTTTAATCCCAACCGTCGGATCTAGAGATTTAATCTCAACCGTAGGTTCTAGGGATTTAATCCCAACCGTCGGATCTAGAGATTTAATCTCCACCGTCGGTTCTAGGGATTTAATCCCAACCGTCGGATCTAGAGATTTAATCTCAACTGTTGGTTCTAGGGTTTTAATCTCAACCGTCGGATCTAGAGATTTAATCTCAACCGTCGGTTCTAGGGATTTAATCCCAACCGTATGATCTAGAGATTTAATCTCAACCATCGGTTCTAGGGATTTAATCCCAACCGTCGGTTCTAGGGTTTTAATCCCAACCGTCGGATCTAGAGATTTAATCTCAACCGTAGGTTCTAGGGATTTAATCCCAATCGTCGGATCTAGAGATTTAATCTCCACCGTCGGTTCTAGGGATTTAATCCCAACCGTCGGATCTAGAGATTTAATCTCAACCGTCGGTTCTAGGGTTTTAATCACAACCGTCGGATCTAGAGATTAATCTCAAACGTCGGTTCTAGGGATTTAATCCCAACCGTAGGATATAGAGATTTAATCTCAACCGTCGGTTCTAGGGATTTAATCCCAACCGTCGGATCTAGAGATTTGTTTTCCATCATTTGATCTAGACTTCATGAGGTTTATATTAGGCTACGATAGGGACCATGAGGAGGAGTTGGGTCTTGGCCACCCGATGGATCGGAACCACACAAACTTGATCCATCAATGATGTTCCATTCCACTAGAGGATCATTATCGAACTACCTCACCAACCCCCATAAATTAATATGGGCTCCATATATTATTTGTACATCCATCTCCCCGTGTTTAAGATATCGAATGTTCATCAATTAATTGATTTACTGACCATCAATTAATTAACATCTAACTCCTCGAGTAGTACCACTCAACCTTATCATCATGTTGACTAAGTCAACCTGCAGGGTTTACATGATGAACCTTATGAGCTCCTCAAGGGGACATCATCAACCTAATACATTGGACACAGATTCCTCCTATAATCAATGACACACCTTGTAAATAATATCATTTCCCAACTTACCGGGCATATTGATTTAATCCATAGAAATCTCACCCTCTGGTAAATCAAAGAAATAAATACTAAGTACACGTGTCCGTTATTATATCGGGATTAAGAGCATGTACAACATAATATCCGAGGTTCGATTCAATTATGTAGTCAGCAACAAATTGAATCACCTCTATGTCGGTCCTGCTCAATACACCTAAGTGTACTAGTGTAACTTTATGTTCAAGACAAAACAATACCAAGCTACACTACAACCATGCCAATGGTTTGTCCAAAACCATCTTGGTTGTGAGCCTCTACTTATATTCTACAAGGAACTGATAACATGATCTTCTGTGCCACACCAAGCACCATGTTATCTACAATGTAAAATATTAGACAATTTTGCATAATCATAAAAATATGCAAACAATGATCATGTGATTCTTATTTCAAAATAAAATGTTCATACCAAAGAGCTAGGCTTTCAGTATACATCCCAACAATCTCCCACATAATCTAAAAGACTATGCTGTCATCATACTGCCATACATCTGATTCCCCTTCCCTCCGCATGCCTATCAAAGCTCTCGCTAGAAGGGCCTTAATGAAAGGGTCTACCAGGTCATCCTCTAATGCAATCTAGGCGACAGCAACTTCTACCTCCTTTACGATTTCTCGTATCAGGTGGTACTTGCACTCTATGTGTTTACTAGCCTTATGGGCTCGTGGTTCCTTCGAGTTTGCAACTGCACCATTATTATCACAATAAATTGTGATATTTCTAGGCAAACCAGGAATCACATCCAAGTCCATCAGAAAGTTCCTGAGCCACTCAGCTTCTTTGGCCGCCTCATAGGCTTCCACATACTCAGCTTCCATGGTGGAGTCCGCCACGCATTTCAGCTGGGCACTCCTCCATACAATGGCTCCACCTCCTAAAGTAAACACAAAACCTGAGGTTGACTTACTGTTATTCCTATTTGATTGGAAATCGCAATCCATGCAACCCACAGGGAGTAATTGGTCTGCCCGATAAACTAGCATATAATCCCTAGTCCTTCTCAGGCACTACAATATATGCTTTACCGCAGTCCAATGTCCCTGTCACTGGATTACTCTGATATCTGCTAACCATGCCCACGGCAAAGCAAATATCTTGTCTCGTACATAGCATACATGAGGCTTCCTACTGCCAAAGCATAAGGAACCGCCTTCAGCTCCTTTATCATTTCAGATGATCTAGGACACATCTCCTTAGATAAAGGAACTCCATGCCTGAAAGGTAGAAAACCCTTCTTGGAGTTTTATATGCTAAAATGATCCACCATCATGTCTTTGTATGAAGCCTGGGATAAGCACAACAACCTTGATCCCAAGGTTGTGACCCACTTATCCCAAGTCCTTCAAAACTGTTTGGACAACCATACCCTTACGTCTGATAACACTCTGATATTGTTGCCAACTACCAAAATATTATCTACGTATAGTATAAGAAATACCACTACGTTTCCGTCATATCTCTTGTATACACAAGACTCATCCGGACTTTGAATAAATCCATAAGTCTGGATTTACCTCATCAAAGCGGATGTTCCAAGACCTCAAAGCTTGCTTCAGTCCATAAACGGACCGATTAAGCTTACATACAATATGCTCTTTGCCCTTAGCAATGAATCCCTCTGGTTGCTTCATATAGATGTTTCCCTCAAGACTTCCATTAAGGAAAGCTGTCTTGACATCCATCTGCCACAACTCATAATCCATATGAGCTGCAATGCACAAGAGCTCCCAGACCTGACTTGAATCCATAGATTCAATCTCAGTATTCATTGCACTTTGCAAAGATGTTGTATTTATATCTTGGATTGCCTCGTCGTATGTTTAGGGATCAGGTTCATGTTTGCTATGGACCAAATTAGAAGATTTGTCCAAAAACATGAATCTAAGAGGTTGTCTAACAACCCTCCCACTATGATGAGGTATCTTCTGTGTATCCTCTGTGACACGCGGTGCAGTGACATGTGGTATGTCCTCTTGTACCGGTGGTACTAAAGAAGTGACTTCCCCTTTTAACTCCCCCAGAATAATTTTACTCTTGGGCTTGTGGCTTATCACATAGTCTTCCTCTAGAAATCTGGCATTCGTGTTAACGATCACCATCTGATCTCTAGGACTATAAAACAAGTCAGAATAACTCATCATCGATCTAACCATCTCCATAAGAGTCCTATTCCTTCACTCTGCTACACCGTTCTGCTGGGGTGTGCCAGGTGCAGTCAATTGGGATTGAATCCCAACCTCTGATAAGTAGTTCCTAAACTCTCCCAAGAGGTTGTCACCACCATGATCAGATCATAGTGTCATCCACATCTTGAATAATCATCTACAAAAGAGATGAAATATTCAAGATTACCTCTTGCCTAGATAGCCATAGGACCACACAAATCAGAATGAACCATTTCTAACACATCTTTGGCTCTATACCCCTTGGCCTTAAAAAGGCCTCTTGGTCATCTTACCCTCCAAGCAAGATTTGTAGGTTGGGAGATCATCCACCACTAATGAACCCAAAGGTCCATCAGCTTTCAACCTTTGAATTCTACTTAGGTTAATGTGACCAAGCCTAAGAAGCCAAAGATATGTTTGGTTCATCTTCGAAGGTTCTTTTCTCTTATTGGAATTAGAAGATGAGTTATTAACTTCAATTTGCATCGTGGGAGGTTTTGGTTCAAATTTCTTTTCAATGTACCTGAATAGATATTCTCCCTATTCCTTTTTATAACAACTCTGTCATTAAAAGAAATAGAATATCCATCCATAATAATTTAGAAACTGAAACTAAATTCTTTTTAAATAAAGGTACATAAAGGGGATTTTCCAGAACCAAAGTTTTATTATTCTCAAGAGATAAATAAAACTTCTCCCACTGCAATAGCCGCTACCATCATGGCATTGCCCAAGTAAATGGTAATCTCCCCTTTAGCTAGTCATCGGGTTTCCTGGAACCCCTACAAATTGTTGCAGACATGATTAGTGGCTCCCATATCAACTCACCAGGTGCCGGTAGATATCACCGCTAATCATGTTTCAATGACTAGTCCAAAAGATATACCTTTGTTCTGTTTTGGATTGGGACAGTCCTTCTTCCAATGTCCATCCTGCTTGCAAGTGAAGTACTTGCCTTTCGGCTTTTTCACTCTTCCCTGAGATCCTCCCACCATCTTTGCTTCACCTTGTTTCTTCTTCTTCTTGCCTTTCGGCTTAGAAGTAGAAACCCTTTTGAGCAATGATGGCTTGAGGACACTCTTTGAAGAGTGCATACTTGTACTCCTTAGCAGATAAGACAATATCTAGAATCTTTTCCAATCAATATTATTTGGATACAGTAAGTTTATTTCCTTTAGTATCATAGTAAGTGGACTGAAAGTCATTTTTGAAAATCCTAAGAATCACAATGATCAAAATATTAGATTTCAAATTTTATTGATTCCTCAAAACAATAAAATTCCGAAATCAACCAACACCTCAAAACACCGAGAATATCGCATGCCACGATAGTGTGGACATATACGAATTCTATATTTGTAAGAGGAGGTTTTATCCATTAATTTTATTATCTTGTCAACCTTACTTTTGACAAATAAAATTAATAGTTGGTTCCTCTTTGACCCTACAAATAAAAGCAGTGACTCCGATGGGGAGGATACTTTTTATTTGCATCTAAGTGTGCACCATTACACGATACTAAGGGAATTATCTCGGATTATGTGCCTTACCGATGGAGAAGTACACACGCTCCTAAAAATTTCCTATAACCATTATTTGACCTAGTGATCCGCAAACAAACCCATCCGATGGGGAGGAAGGCACTCAGAGCCGACGCGCAAGTTTGTTGCATCACATGACAAATTGTAATGGAGGTCGCGGGAATTAATTAAAATGTCTCTCTCCCACTTAGTAAATTGAAAAGAGAAATTTTCAAGCACACACAACATGCATATAAAATAAATCAGCAATAAATATGGAAAAATCAGAATTTTTCCAACTATTATGGCATTGTTCTCCAATATGCGTCCCGTCGTGTCGCCACCTCGTCCGCTCCTCCTACGCCATGTACGAGCCATCAGAGATCCGAGCGAGAATAAAACCTATTTTATTTTACATCCGCCGATCCTATACTCCACGGCGAGTGTACATAATCTGGTCGAGAAAGTAAAATAAAATAAAGAGTGGCTAAACAATGCCGTATTTAATTACAAAAATTAAATACTAATCTAGCCTCGTCAACCCCGAGGATTCAAATAATATACAATCACACACACATGCAATCACATACACACATATATAGCCATAATAGTTGGATCTTATGCCTGCAACCAAAAAGTTAGCCTACGCACATCCTACTATAATCCGGCATACACAATATATGATAAGTGCGTGAAAGTAACCGAATCCAAAACACACAAAACCGAAAACCGTGCCTCTGATACAAATTGTTGGCAATGTGCTAATCCTCGGAATGCTCATTGGCTCCCATGTCCCTGGATTAAAATTATCACTAATGAAAACTAATCCAGATGGGATGAGTTTCCTAAGCACAACCAATTCGTCGTCGTGCCAACGACTCGAGCAATCGCTTGAACAAACTAGTTGTTCAAGCAACAAAACTCTTCTAGTCGATTAGCCGCGGAAGAGACAACGGACGGATCGCCGGATTTTGTGTTTCTTATTCAGGGTCCATGATTATACAAATACATACAAATGTAAACTAGTATAATCAACATATACTAACATAAAGAACATAAGTTAGCATATTAATAAGAACATGCAAAGAACAATAATAAAAGTTATAAAACTTTTATACCTCTTGATCTTCTATCGTATGTCCTAACCTCCTTGTAGACTTCATCGGATCTAGAGATTTAATCTCAACCGTCGGTTCTAGGGTTTTAATCCCAACCATCGGATCTAGAGATTTAATCTCAACCGTAGGTTCTAGGGATTTAATCCCAACCGTCGGATCTAGAGATTTAATCTCCACCGTCGGTTCTAGGGATTTAATCCCAACCGTCGGATCTAGAGATTTAATCTCAACCGTCGGTTCTAGGGTTTTAATCTCAACCGTCGGATCTAGAGATTTAATCTCAACCGTCGGTTCTAGGGATTTAATCCCAACCGTAGGATCTAGAGATTTAATCTCAACCGTCGGTTCTAGGGATTTAATCCCAACCGTCGGTTCTAGGGTTTTAATCCCAACCGTCGGATCTAGAGATTTAATCTCAACCATAGGTTCTAGGGATTTAATCCCAACCGTCGGATCTAGAGATTTAATCTCCACTGTCGGTTCTAGGGATTTAATCCCAACCGTCAGATCTAGAGATTTAATCTCAACCGTCGGTTCTAGAGTTTTAATCTCAACCGTCAGATCTAGAGATTTAATCTCAACCGTCGGTTCTAGGGATTTAATCCCAACCGTAGGATCTAGAGATTTAATCTCAACCGTCGGTTCTAGGGATTTAATCCCAACCGTCGGATATAGAGATTTGTTTTCCATCATTTGATCTAGACTTCATGAGGTTTATATTAGGCTACGATAGGGACCATGAGGAGGAGTTGGGTCTTGGCCACCCGATGGATCGGAACCACACAAACTTGATCCATCAATGATGTTCCATTCCACTAGAGGATCATCATCGAACTACCTCACCAACCCCCATAAATTAATATGGGCTCCATATATTATTTGTACATCCATCTCCCCGTGTTTAACATATCGAATGTCCGTCAATTAATTGATTTACTGACCATCAATTAATTAACATCTAACTCCTCGAGTAGTACCACTCAACCTTATCATCATGTTGACTAAGTCAACCTGCAGGGTTTACATGATGAACCTTATGAGCTCCTCAAGGGGACATCATCAACCTAATACATAGGACACGGATTCCTCCTATAATCAACGACACACCATGTAAATAATATCATTTCCCAACTTACCGGGCATATTGATTTAATCCATAGAAATCTCACCCTCTGGTAAATCAAAGAAATAAATACTAAGTACACGTGTCTATTATTATATCGGGATTAAGAGCATGTACAACATAATATCCGTGGTTCGATTCAATTATGTAGTCAGCAACAAATTGAATCACCTCTATGTCGGTCCTGCTCAATACACCTAAGTGTACTAGTGTAACTTTATGTTCAAGACAAAACAATACCAAGCTACACTACAACCATGCCAATGGTTTGTCCAAAACCATCTTGGTTGTGAGCCTCTACTTATATTCTACAAGGAACTGATAACATGATATTCTGTGCCACACCAAGCACCATGTTGAAGGGAGTCGCTTCGGAGGCTCATTGGCTCCCATGTCCCCGGATTAAAATTTTCACTAATGAAAGGATTAATCCGGATGGGATGAGCTTCCTTAGCAACACCATTTCGTCGTCGTGCTAACAACTTGAGTGGTCGCTTGAACAAACTAGTTGTTCAAGCAACACAACTCTTCTAGTTGGTTAGCCGCGGAAGAGACGACGGACGGATCGCCGGTTTTTGTGTTTGTCTTAAGGGTCCATGATTATACAATATATTTACTAATTCACACATGCATAATCAAAACATAAAAGAACAAGCTCAGATCTGTAAATAAAGTTAAAATAACTTTATACCTCACGATCTTCTACCGTATGTCCTATCCTTCTCGTGGACGACGTGTGGACGAAGATCCTCCACGAGTAGAAGCCTTCTAGATCGCTTTCTTCTCTACCTTGTCCGCTGCGAACAAAGAGAAGAAACAACAAATACCTTCCTATCTAGAACCGGCCACCAAATTAGGGAATTTGGTGCAACCGCCGGCCAAGGAACAATTGGATGATGCGCCGGCCAACTTCAAGAAGTGTTGCCGCCGGCCACTCTAGGATGAAGGGAGGAAGATGAATGTCGGCCACCTATGGAAGGAGAACCGCCGGCCAAGGAAGAAGGGAGAGGGCTCTAGGATGGGCGCCGGCCAAGTGTTGATGGAAGGAAGATGGGCGCCGGCCAACTTCAACTAGAAGGAAGAGTTGCCGCCCACTTCTTTTGCTCTAAAACCCTAGCCGAACCCTAATCCCAATTTGAAATCACATGTTGCCGCCCAACCCTAAGCTTTCCTTTTATAGAGTTAGGCTTAGGACTCCTTTAATCTCCACCGTCGGATCTAGGGATTTAACCTCCACCGTCGGATCTAGGGTTTTATCCCAACCGTCGGATCTAGGGTTTCATCTCAACCGTCGGATCTAGGATTTCATCCCAACCGTCGGATCTAGGATTTCATCCCAACCATCGGATCTAGGGTTTTATCCCAATCGTCGGCTCTAGGGATTTAATCCTAACCGTCGATTCTAGGGTTTCATCCTAACCATCGGATCTTAGGGATTTAATCCCAACCGTTGGTTCTAGGGTTTCATCCTAACCATCGGATCTAGGGATTTAATCCCAACCGTTGGTTCTAGGTTTTGTTTTACATTCTTGGATCTAGACTTCACAAGGATTATATTAGGCTGCGATAGGGACCATAAGGAGGAGTTGGGTCTTGGCCACCCGATGGATCGGAACCACACTAACTTGATCCATCAATGATGTTCCATTCCACTAGAGGATCATCATTGAACTACCTCACCAACCCCCATAAATCAATATGGGCTCCATATATTATTTGTACATTAATCTCCCCGTGTTTAAGATATCGAATGTCCGTCAATTAATTGATTTACTGACCATCAATTAATTAACATCTAATTCCTCGATGTAGGGGATCGATATGGCCGGCTAGAGGGGGGTGAATAGCCCTCGTATGTTTGACGTCGTAAATTGCTCGTCTACAAAAGATTAGCGCAAGCGGAATATACAAATACAAAGCAAAAGGCAAACAATGAAACAAACGCTAACACGATGGTATAACGTGGTTCACGGCTACGCCGCTAATCCACGGTCCCCGATTCGTCCTCGGTGAATCACTCCGTAAAACCAATCCACTAAATGGTCTCTCCTTTGCACCAAGCTAGGTGGAGGTAACCTTTACAACCAAGATCACTCTTCTTACAAATGGAATGGAGTAAAAACGGGTAAGAAGAGTTTAGAGCTTGTGGGGCACTAGGAAGATCGTTTGGAGTATGAGCATTAGCCTCTCAAAGGCTCACACCCTCTCTTTTTATAGAGAGGGCTAACTTCTTCCGTTTACGCCATCGGTCATTGGCCCTTGGCGATCATTGCCATCTCTGGCGGCCTCCGAACCGTCGGATCCGGCGTTGTAGATCAGCGGAACTCTTGGTAGTCGATGGACCTATGGACCTCATCGATCGGCTACCTCCGTAGTCGGCCCCGGATCGGCTCGAGCGATTAATGGCGAAACCCCATTGACGATCGGCTGCGCGCCTTGGCGATCGGTGTCTCTGATCGGCCTTGCGTATGGCGATCGTGGCCCCTAATCGATCGATCGTATACCGGTCGAACTCACTCGACTCGGAAGCGATCATTGCCATGACATGGCGGTCGGGGTGTCGAAAACCCATCAGACACTTGGCACGATGGCCAAGTTTCACCTAAAACTACCCTTCACGGGTTACAATCGCTCACTCTCATTTCTCGGAGTCCTCGCCTTGAGTTCTCTTCGTTCTCGGCCACGTCCTCGGCGACATCGAGCGCATGGCTCTGCAATGCTCCTTGGCGTCTCTTGCCTCGAAGTCTATTTCCTCGGCTTCACTCCAAGCTTCTCGTCCGGCGGTCCCTCGGATGCTCCAAGCGCACGGCTTCCGCAAAGCTATCCTTCACCGACTCAAGGCACGAGTCATGAGATGTGAAACTCGCCACGGCTCCATGTGCGAATTACTAAGTCCTGCACGACTTCAACGCACATATCACATCAACATATCAAACTAACTTAAACCCTTTGCCACACCATCAAAACCATATTACGGCAAGAGATTGCCCTAACACTCGAGTAGTACCACTCAACCTTATCATCATGTTGACTAAGTCAACCAGCTGGGTTTACATGATGAACCTTATGAGCTCCTCAAGGGGACATCATCAACCTAATATATAGGACACGGTTTCCTCCTATAATCAATGACACACCATGTAAATAATATTATTTCCCAACTTACCGGGCATATTGATTTAATCCATCTAAATCCCACCCTCTGGTAAATCAAAGAAATAAATACTAAGTACATGTGCCCGTTATTATATTGGGATTAAGAGCATGCACAACATAATATCCGAGGTCCGATTCAATTATGTAGTCAGTACTAAATTGAATCACCTCTATGTCGGTCCTGCTCAATACACCTAAGTGTACTAGTGTAACTCTATGTTCAAGACAAAACAATACCAAGCTACACTACAACCATGCCAATGGTTTGTCCAAAACCATCTTTGTCGTGAGCCTCTACTTATATTTTACAAGGGACTGATAACATGATCTTCTGTGCCACACCAAGCACCATGTTATCTACAATGTAAAATATTAGACAATATGCACACATATAATAAATATATAAAGTGCAAACAATGATCATGTGATTCTTATTTCAAAATAAAATGTTCATACAAAAAGAGTTAGGCTTTCAGTATACATTCCAACAATCATTTCTTATAACGTTCTATCTCCTTTTCATCAGAGTCATCGGAGGGCTTAGGAGGACAGACCTCGAAGAGTACAAATTTGTACTCCTCCGCAGTTAAGACAATATCCAGGTTTCTTTTCCAATCTATGTAGTTTGGACCAGTAAGTTTGTTTTCTTTTAAAATCACAGCAAGTGGGTTGAAAGCCATTTGAAAATCCTAAAAATCACAATGATCAAAATATTAGATTTCAAATATTATTGATTCCTCAAACACAATAAAATTCCGAAATCAACCAACACCTCAAAACACCGAGAATATCGCATGCCACGATAGTGTGGACGTATACGAATTCTGCATTTGTAAGAGGAGGTTTTACCCATTAATTTTATTATCTTGTCAACCTTACTTTTTGACAAATAAAATTAATAGTTGGTTCCTCTTTGGCCCTACAAATAAAAGCAAAGGACTGATGGGGAGGATACTTTTAATTTGCATCTAAGTGTGCACCATTACACGATACTAAGGGAATTATTTCGGATTATGTGCCTTACCGATGGGGAAGTACACACGCTCCTTAATAATTTCCTATAACCATTATTTGACCTAGTGATCCACAAACAAACCCATCCGATGGGGAGGAAGGCACTCAGAGCCAACGCGCAAGTTTGTTGCATCACACGTCAAATTGTAATTGAATTTTATTGTTTTGAGGAATCAATAAAATTTGAAATCTAATATTTTGATCATTGTGATTCTTAGGATTTTCAAAAATGACTTTCAGTCCACTTACTATGATACTAAAGGAAATAAACTTACTGTATCCAAATAATATTGATTGGAAAAGATTCTAGATATTGTCTTATCTGCTAAGGAGTACAAGTATGCACTCTTCAAAGAGTGTCCTCAAGCCATCATTGCTCAAAAGGGTTTCTACTTCTAAGCCGAAAGGCAAGAAGAAGAAGAAACAAGGTGAAGCAAAGATGGTGGGAGGATCTCAGGGAAGAGTGAAAAAAGCCGAAAGGCAAGTACTTCACTTGCAAGCAGGATGGACATTGGAAGAAGGACCGTCCCAATCTAAAACAGAACAAAGGTATATCTTTTGGACTATTCATTGAAACATGATTAGCGGTGATATCTACCGGCACCTGGTGAGTTGATACGGGAGCCACTAATCATGTCTGCAACAATTTGTAGGGGTTCCAGGAAACCCGATGACTAGCTAAAGGGGAGATTACCATTTACTTGGGCAATGCCATGATGGTAGCGGCTATTGCAGTGGGAGAAGTTTTATTTATCTCTTGAGAATAATAAAACTTTGGTTCTGGAAAATACCCTTTATGTACCTTTATTTAAAAAGAATTTAGTTTCAGTTTCTAAATTATTATGGATGGATATTCTATTTCTTTTAATGACAGAGTTGTTATAAAAAGGAATAGGGAGAATATCTATTCAGGTACATTGAAAAGAAATTTGAACCAAAACCTCCCACGATGCAAATTGAAGTTAATAACTCATCTTCTAATTCCAATAAGAGAAAAGAACCTTCGAAGATGAACCAAACATATCTTTGGCTTCTTAGGCTTGGTCACATTAACCTAAGTAGAATTCAAAGGTTGAAAGCTGATGGACCTTTGGGTTCATTAGTGGTGGAGGATCTCCCAACCTACGAATCTTGCTTGGAGGGTAAGATGACCAAGAGGCCTTTTTAAGGCCAAGGGGTATAGAGCAAAAGATGTGTTAGAAATGGTTCATTCTGATTTGTGTGGTCCTATGGCTATCTAGGCAAGAGGTAATCTTGAATATTTCATCTCTTTTGTAGATGATTATTCAAGATGTGGATGACACTACGATCTGATCGTGGTGGTGACAACCTCTTGGGAGAGTTTAGGAACTACTTATCAGAGGTTGGGATTCAATCCCAATTGACTGCACCTGGCACACCCCAGCAGAATGGTGTAGCAGAGCGAAGGAATAGGACTCTTATGGAGATGGTTAGATCGATGATGAATTATTCTGACTTGTTTTATAGTCCTAGAGATCAGATGGTGATCGTTAACACGAATGTCAGATTTCTAGAGGAAGACTATGTGATAAGCCACAAGCCCAAGAGTAAAATTGTTCTGGGGGAGTTAAAAGGGGAAGTCACTTCTTTAGTACCACCGGTACAAGAGGACATACCACTTGTCACTGCACCGCGTGTCACAGAGGATACACAGAAGATACCTCATCGTAGTGGGAGGGTTGTTAGACAACCTCTTAGATTCATGTTATTGGACAAATCTTCTGATTTAGTCCATAGCAAACATGAACCTGATCCCTAAACATACGACGAGGCAATCCAAGATATAAATACAGCATCTTTGCAAAGTGCAATGAATACTGAGATTGAATCTATGGATTCAAGTCAGGTCTGGGAGCTCTTGTGCACTGCAGCTCATATGGATTATGAGTTGTGGCAGATGGATGTCAAGACAGCTTTCCTTAATGGAAGTCTTGAGGAAAACATCTATATGAAGCAACCAGAGGGATTCATTGCTTAGGGAAAAGAGCATATTGTATGTAAGCTTAATCGGTCCGTTTATGGACTGAAGCAAGCTTTGAGGTCTTGGAACATCCGCTTTGATGAGGTAAATCCAGACTTATGGATTTATTCAATGTCCGGATGAGTCTTGTGTATAAAAGAGATGTGACGGAAACGTAGTGGTATTTCTTGTACTATACGTAGATAATATTTTGGTAGTTGGCAACAATATCAGAGTGTTATCAGACGTAAGGGTATGGTTGTCCAAACAGTTTTGAAGGACTTGGGATAAGTGGGTCACAACCTTGGGATCAAGGTTGTTGTGCTTATCCCAAGCTTCAAACAAAGACATGATGGTGGATCGTTTTAGCATATAAAACACCAAGAAGGGTTTTCTACCTTTCAGGCATGGAGTTCCTTTATCTAAGGAGATGTGTCCTAGATCATCTGAAATGATAAAGGAGCTGAAGGCGGTTCCTTATGCTTTGGCAGTAGGAAGCCTCATGTATGCTATGTACGAGACAAGATATTTGCTTTGTCGTGGGCATGGTTAGCAGATATCAAAGTAATCCAGTGACAGGGACATTGGACTGCGGTAAAGCATATATTGTAGTGCCTGAGAAGGACTAGGGATTATATGCTAGTTTACTGGGCAGACCAATTACTCTCTGTGGGTTGCATGGATTGCGATTTCCAATCAAATAGGAATAACAGTAAGTCTACCTCAGGTTTTGTGTTTACTTTAGGAGGTGGAGCCATTGTATGGAGGAGTGCCCAACTGAAATGCGTGGCGGACTCCACCATGGAAGCTGAGTATGTGGAAGCCTTTGAGGCGGCCAAAGAAGCTGAGTGGCTCAGGAACTTTCTGATGAACTTGGATGTGATTCCTGGTTTGCCCAGAAATATCACAATTTATTGTGATAATAATGGTGCAGTTGCAAACTCGAAGGAACCACGAGCCCATAAGGCTAGTAAACACATAGAGTGCAAGTACCACCTGATACGAGAAATCGTAAAGGAGGTAGAAGTTGATGTCGCCTAGATTGCATCAGAGGATGACCTGGTAGACCCTTTCACTAAGGCCCTTCTAGCGAGAGCTTTGATAGGCAAGTGGAGGGAAGGGGAATCATATGTATGGCAGTATGATGACAGCATAGTCTTTTAGTATAAGTGGGAGATTGTTGGGATTTATACTGAAAGCCTATCTCTTTGGTATGAACATTTTATTTTGAAATAAGAATCACATGATGATTGTTTGCATATTTTTATGATTATGCAAAATTGTCTAATATTTTACATTGTAGATAACATGGTGCTTGGTGTGGCACAGAAGATCATGTTATCAGTTCCTTGTAGAATATAAGTAGAGGCTAATAACCAAGATGGTTTTGGACAAACCATTGGCATGGTTGTAGTGTAGCTTGGTATTGTTTTGTCTTGAACATAAAGTTACACTAGTACACTTAGGTGTATTGAGCAGGACCGACATAGAGGTGATTCAATTTGTTGCTGACTACATAATTGAATCGAACCTCGGATATTATGTTGTACATGCTCTTAATCCCGATATAATAACGGACACGTGTACTTAGTATTTATTTCTTTGATTTACCAGAGGGTGAGATTTCTATGGATTAAATCAATATGCCCGGTAAGTTGGGAAATGATATTATTTACATGGTGTGTCGTTGATTATAGGAGGAATCCGTGTCCTATGTATTAGGTTGATGATGTCCCTTTGAGGAGCTCATAAGGTTCATCATGTAAACCCTGCAGGTTGACTTAGTCAACATGATGATAAGGTTGAGTGGTACTACTCGAGGAGTTAGATGTTAATTAATTGATGGTCAGTAAATCAATTAATTGACGAACATTCGATATCTTAAACACGAAGAGATGGATGTACAAATAATATATGGAGCCCATATTAATTTATGGGGGTTGGTGAGGTAGTTCGATGATGATCCTCTAGTGGAATGGAACATCATTGATGGATCAAGTATGTGTGGTTCCGATCCATCGGGTGGCCAAGACCCAACTCCTCCTATGGTCCCTATCGTAGCCTAATATAAACCTCATGAAGTCTAGATCAAATGATGGAAAACAAATCTCTAGATCCGACGGTTGGGATTAAATCCCTAGAACCGACGGTTGAGATTAAATCTCTAGATCCTACGGTTGGGATTAAATCCCTAGAACCGACGTTTGAGATTAAATCTCTAGATCCGACGGTTGTGATTAAAACCCTATAACCGACGGTTGAGATTAAATCTCTAGATCCGAAGGTTGGGATTAAATCCCTAGAACCGACGGTGGAGATTAAATCTCTAGATCCGACGGTTGGGATTAAATCCCTAGAACCTACGGTTGAGAATAAATCTCTAGATCCGACGATTGGGATTAAAACCCTAGAACCGACGGTTGGGATTAAATCCCTAGAACCGACGGTTGAGATTAAATCTCTAGATCATAGGGTTGGGATTAAATCCCTAGAACCAACGGTTGAGATTAAATCTCTAGATCCGACGGTTGAGATTAAAACCCTAGAACCAACGGTTGACATTAAATCTCTAGATCCGATGGTTGGGATTAAATCCCTAGAACCGACGGTGGAGATTAAATCTCTAGATCCGACGGTTGGGATTAAATCCCTAGAACCTACGGTTGAGATTAAATCTCTAGATCCGACGGTTGGGATTAAAACCCTAGAACCGACGGTTGAGATTAAATCTCTAGATCCGACGGTTGAGATTAAAACCCTAGAACCGACGGTGGAGATTAAACCAAGGCCTAAACCCTAACTCTATAAAAGGGTGGCTATGGGTTGGGCGGCAAGAGGAGAGTGGTTGATGTTGGATGATGGAAATAAGGGTTTAGCCCCTCTTTGCTTGGGCGGCAAGTAACCCTAAGGAGCAAACCCTAATTAGGGTTTGGCTCCTTGGATTGGGCGTCCAAGGTGAGGAAAGAAGGGTGGGCGGCAACTTGAGGAAGATCTCTTCTTCTTCCTTGAAGGTGGCTAGCTCCTAGATCTCTTCTCTCCACCATGGTTGGGCGTCAAGAAACCCTAAGGAGGAAACCCTAATTTGATTAGGGTTTGGCTCTTTGCAGGTTTGGAAGGAGGGTAAGCGGCATCTTGTGGAAGAGTTCTTCTTCTTCCTAGGAAAGGTGGCCGGTTTAGATCTCCTCCTTCCACCTTGGTTGGGCGGCAAGAAGACCTAAGGAGGAAACCCTAATTAGGGTTTGGCTCCTATGGTTGGGCGGCTAGGGTATGCAAAGAAGGTGGGCGGCAGCTATAGGAGAGGAGCTCTTCCTCTTCCTAAGTTGTGGCCGGCTCCTTCCTCTATTCCCTCCACCGTGGTCGGCGCCCAACATATTCCCTTTCTCCTCTTCACTCCATCTTAGCCGGCGGCACCAAAACTAGGGTTTGTCCCTAGTTCGATTCCTTGGTTGTTTCCATTATGTTCTCTCTATTCTTGGGGCCGGCGGCATCAATCCTTTTGTGAATTAGTGGTTGGCTCAAGCAAGAAGGGAAAGAGAGTTCTTCTTTCTTTGGATTGAAGAAGATCTAGGAAGCTTCAACTTGGGGAGGATCTTCGCCCACACGAAATCTACATGGAGGTTAGGACATACGATAGAAGATCAAGAGGTATAAAAGTTTTATAACTTTTATTATTGTTCTTTGCATGTTCTTATTAATATGCTAACTTATGTTCTTTATGTTAGTATATGTTGATTATACTAGTTTACATTTGTATGTATTTGTATAATCATGGACCCCGAATAAGAAACACAAAAACCGGCGATCCATCCATCGTCTCTTCCGCGGCTAATCGACTAGAAGAGTTTTGTTGCTTGAACAACTAGTTTGTTCAAGCGATTGCTCGAGTCATTGGCACGACGACGAATTGGTTGTTCTTAGGAAACTCATCCCATCCGGATTAGTTTTCATTAGTGAAAATTTTAATCCGGGGACATGGGAGCCAATGAGCATTCCGAGGATTAGCACGATGCCAACAAAGGGTTGGGCGTGGGATATGAAGAAGGAAGTTAGGTTTTTAGTTTTGGCGGCTAGGGTTTGGAAGATAGGCTTGGGCGGCAATTCTTGGAAAGGAAAAGTCGCCGCCCATCTTCTTCCAACTTGTTTGGCCGGTGCCCATCCTCATTGTTCCTTCTCCTATTCCTTGGCCGGCGGCAACCTCTCTTCAATGTCGGCCGGCGTTCAGTGATCCCACACCTTGGTGGCCGGCGGCATCTTTTATCCAAAGTTGGTCGGCGCCCAATCATCCACTCCTTGGCCGGCGGCAATCTTCCTTCAAGGTTGGCCGGCACTCAACTATCTACTCTTTGATCGGCGGCGATATCAAGCTCCTTAGCTTGGTGGTCTGTTCTAGAAAGGAGAAGGAGTCTTTGTTTGGTTCTTCTCTTTGTTTGGAGCGAACAAGGAAAGGAAGAACGTGATCTAGGTGGCTTCTACTCATGGAGGATCTTCGCCCACACGACGTCCACGAGGAGGGTAGGACATACTGTAGAAGATCGAGAGGTATAAAAGTTTTACAATTTTTTTTATCTTAGCATGTTCTTATGTGTTGATTATACTAGTTTGCATTTGTATGTATTTGTATAATCATGGACCCCGAAGACAAACACAAAAACCGGCGATCCGTCCGTCGTCTCTTCCGCGGCTAACCAACTAGAAGAGTTGGGTTGCTTGAACAACTAGTTTGTTCAAGCAATCACTCAAGTTGTTAGCACGACGACGAATTGGTTATGCTTAGGAAGCTCATCCCATCCGGATTGGTTTTTTCATTAGTGAAAATTTTAATCCGGGGACATGGGAGACAATGAGCCTTCCGAAGCAATTCCCTTCAAGTGGTATCAGAGCCACGGTTTCCGGTTTTGTGTGTTTTGGATTCGTTTACTTTCATGCACATATCATATATTGAGTATGTCGGATAATAGTAGGATGTGCGTAGGCTAACTTTTTGGTTGCAGGCATAAGATCCGACTATTATGGCTATTTGTGTGTATGTGATTGTTTTGTGTGTGATTATATGTATATTATTTGAATCCTCGGGGTTGACGAGGCTAGATTAGTATTTAATTTTTGTAATTAAATACGGTATTGTTTAGCCACTCATTTTAGTTTACTTTCGATCTAGATTATTTGTACACTCCTTCGTGGAGTATAGGATCGATGGATGTAAATTAAAATAATTTAACTCGGCTCGGATCTCTTTGGTGACTTGCGCACAGGAAAAGATAGAGCGGACGAGGTGGCGACACGACGAGATGCGTATTGGAGAACAATGCCATAATAGTTGGGAAAATTCTATTTTTTCCATATGTATTGCTGATTTGTTTTATATGCATGTTGTGTATGCTTGAAAATTCCTCATTGTCAATTTACTAAGTGGGAGAGGGACATTTTAATTAATTCCCGCGGCCTCCATTACAATTTGACGTGTGATGCAACAAACTTGCGTGTCGGCTCTGAGTGCTTTCCTCCCTGCGGATGAGTTTGTTTGCAGATCACTAGATCAAATAATGGTTATAGGAAATTATCTAGGAGCGTGTGTACTTCCACAGCGGTAAGGCACATAATCCGAAATAATTCCCTTAGTATCGTGTAATGGTGCACACTTAGATGCAAATAAAAGTATCCTCCCCATCGGAGTCACTGCTTTTATTTGTAGGGCCAAAGAGGAACCAACTATTAATTTTATTTGTCAAAAAGTAAGGTTGACAAGATAATAAAATTAATGGGTAAAACCTCCTCTTACAAATGTAGAATTCGTATACGTCCACACAGCGTGGCATGCGATATTCTCGGTATTTTGAGGTGTTGGTTGATTTTGGAATTTTATTGTTTTGAGGAATCAATAATATTTAAAATCTAATATTTTGATCATTGTGATTCTTAGGTTTTTCAAATGGCTTTCAACCCACTTGCTGTGATATTAAAAGAAAATAAACTTACTGGAACAAATTATATTGATTGGAAAAGAAATTTGGATATTGTCTTAACTGCAGAGGAGTACAAATTTGTACTCTTCGAGGTCTGTCCTCCTAAGCCCACCGATGACTCTAATGAAAAGGAGAAAGAAAGTTATAAGAAATGGATCAAGGCAGATGAGATGGTGCGGTGTTACATTTTAGCATCTATGTCAAATGTGCTGCAGCATCAGCATCAGGCCATGGCCACAGCTTATGACATGATGTTCAATCTCAAGGAACTTTTCGGACATCAGAGTAGGGCGGCTAGATAGGAGGCTATGAGAAACTTGATGATGACCACCATGATCAAGGGAACACCTGTCAGGGATCATGTTCTCAAGATGATGGCTCATCTTAATGAGATGGAAGTCCTCGGAGCTGAGATCAATGGGGAAACCCAGGTCAATATCATTCTCCAGTCTCTGCCTAGGTGTTTTGAGCAGTTCCGCCTCAACTACAACATAAACAAGAGGTTGTATTCGTTGGCGGAGCTTCTGACAGAACTCCAGGCGGCAGAGGGGCTTTTTCGTCAAAGTGCTCAAGCCATGGTTGCTCAGAAGGTTTCTTCTTCTAAACCGAAAGGTAAGAAGAAGAAGAAGCAAGATGGAGCAAAGAAAGTGGCGGTAGGACCTCAGGCAGGAGTGAAGAAGCCGAAAGGCAAGTGCTTCACTTGCAAGCAGACTGGACATTGGAAGGCGGACTGTCCTCACCGAAAGAACAAAGGTATATCTTCTTGTTTAGTTGTTAAAACATGTTTAGCGGTGTTATCTATCGATTGCGGTGTGTAGATCTGAGTCAGCGATCATGTCTGCAATACTTTGCAGGGGTTCCAGGAAACCCGACGACTAGCTGAGGGAGAGATTACCGTCTTCATGGGCAATGCTTCAAAGGTGGCGTCTATTGCAGTGGGAGACATTTATTTATCTTTTAATAGGAATAAAATTTTGGTTTTGAGAAATTATCTTTATGTACCTACTTTTAGAAAGAATCTAATTTCAGTTTCTAAATTGTTTATGGATGGATATTCTGTTTCTTTTAATGACAAAGTGGTTATAAAAAGGAATAGAGAGATTATACGATACAGTACATTGGTTGGCAATTTGTACACTCTTGAACCGAAAACTCCCATGATGCATATAAAGTAAATAACTCATCTTCTAAGTCTAATAAGAGAAAAGAACCTTAAAATAGACAGACATATCTTTGGCATCTAAGGCTTGGTCATATTAACCCGAGTAGAAATTGAGGTTGATAGATGGACATTTAGGTTGGTTCATTAGTGGTGGAGGATCTCCCAACTGCGAATCTTGCTTGGAAGGTAAAATGACCAAGAGGCCTTTCAAGGCCAAGGGTATAGAGCCAAAGATGTGTTAGAATTGGTTCATTCGATTTTGTCGTCCTATGTCTATCTAGGCTAGAAGGTGGTTTTGAATATTTGCCTCTTTTATAGACGATTATTCAAGATATGGATACATTTACTTGATGTGCCAAGTCCGAATGCTTTGACAGTTCAAAGAATTCAAGGTCATGTGGAGAACCGTCAAGGTAAAAGTATCAAGACACTACGATCTGATCGTGGTGGAGAGTACCTCTTGGGAGAGTTTAGGAGTTACTTATCAGAGGCTGGGATTCAATCCCAATTGTCCGCACCGGGCACACCCCAGCAGAATGGTGTGGCGGAGCGAAGGAATAGGACTCTTATGGAGATGGTTAGATCAATGATGAGTTATTCTGAGTTACCTGATTCGTTCGGGGTATGCTCGATACACGAATGTACACATCTCAACTTGGTTCCATCTAAATCGGCCTTCTACCTGAGAATTGTGGATGGGCAAAGCCTAGTCTAAGACATATTCGGATATGGGGAGTCCAAAGCACATGTGCCAAGGTCGAGATCGTAAGTTGGAACCTCGCATGTATGCATGTTCGTGGGCTACCCTAAAGGAACGAAAGGTGGTTTGTTTTATAATCCTAGAGATCAGAGGGTGATTGTTAGTACGAACGCCAGATTTCTAGAGGAAGACTATGTGATGAACCATAAGCCCAAGAGTAGAATTGTTCTGGAGGAATTAAGAAAGGAAGTTGCTGCTTCAGTACCACCGGTACATGAGGATATACCACAAGTCACTGCACTGCGTGTCACAGAGCATACATAGGAGGCACCTCGTCGTAGTGGGAGGGTTGTTAGACAACCCAACAGATGCATGTTCTTGGGAGAATCTTCTGATTTGGTCCCTGGCGAACATGAACCTAATCCCTGGACATATGACGAGGCACTCCAAGATAGAGATGCGGTATCTTGGCAAAGAGCGATGAATTCAGAGATAGAATCTATGGATTCTAATCATGTCTGGCAGCTAGTAGAACCACCCGATGGTGTGAAAGCCATTGGATGCAAGTGGATCTACAAGAGAAAGAGAGGAGTAGACAGGAAGGTTGAGACCTTCAAAGCTAGGCTTGTTGCGAAAGGGTATACTCAGAAAGAGGGTATCGATTATGAGGAGACTTTTTCGCCAGTAGCTATGCTTAAGTCTATCCAGATTCTCTTATCTATAGCTGCTCATATGGATTATGAGATTTGGCAGATGGATGTCAAGACAGCTTTCCTTAACGGAAGTCTTGAGGAGAATATCAATATGCTGCAACCAGAGGGATTCATTGCTAAAGGCAAAGAGCATCTAGTGTGTAAGCTTAATCGGTCCATTTATGGATTGAAGCAAGCTTCGAGATCTTGGAACATCCATTTTGATGAGGTAATCCAGTCATATGGATTTATTCAAAGTCCGGATGAGTCATGTGTATACAAAACATGTGACGGAAACGTAGTGGTATTTCTTGTACTATACATAGATGACATTTTGTTAGTTGGCAACAATATCAAAGTGTTATCAGACGTAAGGGTATGGTTGTCCAAACAGTTTGACATGAAGGACTTGGGGGAAGTGGGACACATCCTTGGGATCAAAGTTATAAGGGATCGCAAGAAAAGGATGTTGTGCTTATCTCAAGCTTCATATATAGACACTGTCCTAGCTCATTTTAGCATGCAGAACTCCAAGAAAGGTTTTCTACCTTTTAGGCATGGAGTTCCTTTATCTAAAGAGATTTGTCCCAAAACATCAAAGGAGATAGAGGAGATGAAGGCGATTCCTTATGCTTCTGCAATAGGAAGCCTCATGTATGCTATGCTATGTACGAGACCAGATATCTGCTTTACCGTGGGCATGGTTAGAAGATATCAGAGTAATCCTGGACAGGGACATTGGACTGCGGTAAAGCATATATTGAAGTACCTGAGAAGGACTAAGGATTATATGCTGGTTTACCGAGCAGATCAATTAGTCCCTGTGGGTTACACGGATTCAGATTTCCAATCAGATAGGGACAACAGTAAGTCTACCTCGGGTTTTGTGTTTACTTTTGGAGGTGGAGCCATAGTATGGAGGAGTGTCAAGCAGAAATGCGTGGCGGACTCTACCATGGAAGCTGAGTATGTGGCAGCCTCTGAGGCAGCCAAGGAAGCTGTATGGCTCAGGAACTTCTTGATGGACTTGGATGTGATTCCTGGTTTTCCTAGAACTATCACAATTTATTGTGAAAACAGTGGTGCAGTTGCAAACTCGAAGGAACCACGAGCCCATAAGGCGAGTAAACACATAGAGCGCAAGTACCACCTGATACGAGAGATCGTAAAGCGAGGAGAAGTAGCTGTCGTCAAGATTGCATCAGAGGATAACCGGGCGGATCCATTCACTAAGGCCCTTCCAGCGAAAGCGTTTGATAGGCATGTGGAGGACATGGGGATCAGATGTATGGCAGTGTGATGACAGCATAGTCTTTTAGTATAAGTGGGAGATTGTTGGAATGTATACTGAAAGCCTAGCTCTTTTTGTTGAACATTTTTATTTTGAAATAAGAATCACATGATCATTGTTTGCACTTTATATTTATTATATGTGTACATATTGTCTAATATTTTACATTGTAGATAACATAGTGCTTGGTGTGGCACAGAAGATCATGTTATCAGTCCCTTGTAGAATATAAATAGAGGCTCACGACCAAGATTGTTTTGGACAAACCATTGGCATGGTTGTAGTGTAGCTTGGTATTATTTTATCTTGAACATAGAGTTACACTAGTACACTTAGGTGTATTGAGCAGGACCGACATAGAGGTGATTCAATTTATTGCTGACTACATAATTGAATCGGACCTCGGATATTATGTTGTACATGCTCTTAATCCTGATATAATAACGGGCACATGTACTTAGTATTTATTTCTTTGATTTACCAAAGGGTGAGATTTAGATGGATTAAATCAATATGTCCGGTAAGTTGGGAAATAATATTATTTACATGGTGTGCCATTGATTATAGGAGGAAACCTGTCCTACATATTAGGTTGATGGTGTCCCCTTGAGGAGCTCATAAGGTTCATCATGTAAACCCAGCTGGTTGACTTAGTCAACATGAAGATAAGGTTGAGTGGTACTACTCGAGGAGTTAAATGTTAATTGATTGATGGTCAATAAATAAATTAATTAACGGACATTCGATATGTTAAACACGGGGAGATGGATGTACAAATAATATATGGAGCCCATATTGATTTATGGGGGTTGGTGAGGTAACTCAATATTGATCCTCTATTGGAATGGAACATCATTGATGGATCAAGTTTGTGTGGTTCCGATCCATCAGGTGGCCAAGATCCAACTCCTCATGGTTCCTATCGTAGCCTAATATAATCCTCATAAACACTAGATCCAAGGATGTAAAACAAAACTCTAGAACCAACGGTTGAGATTGAATCTCTAAAACCGACGGTTGGGATGAAACTCTAGATCTGACGATTAGGATGAAACCCTAGATCCGACGGTTGGTATAAAACCCTAGATCCGACGGTTGGGATGAAACCCTAGATCCGACGGTGGAGATTAAATCCCTAGATCCGACGGTGGAGATTAAAGGAGGCCTAAGCCTAACTCTATAAAAGGAAGGCTAAGGGTTGGGCGTGGGATATGAAGAAGGAAGTTAGGTTTTGAGTTTGGACGACTAGGGTTTGGAAGATAGGCTTGGGCGGCAATTCTTGGAAAGGAAAAGTCGGCGCCCATCTTCTTCCAACTTGTTTTGGTCGGCGCCCATCCTCATTGTTCCTTCTCCTATTCCTTGGCCGGCGGTAACCTCTCTTCAAGGTTGGCCGGCGTTCATTGATCCCTCACCTTGGTGGCCGGCGGTATCTTTTATCCAAAGTTGGCCGGCGCTCAATCATCCACTCCTTGACCGGCGGCAATCTTTCTTCAAGGTTGGCCGGCACTCAACTATCTACTCCTTGACCGGCGGCGATATCAAGCTCCTTAGCTTGGTGGTCGGTTCTAGAAAGGAGAAAGAGTCTTTGTTTGGTTCTTCTCTTTGTTCGGAGCGAACAAGCAAAGGAAGAACTTCATCTAGGCGGCTTCTACTCGTGGAGGATCTTCGCCCACACGACGTCCTCGAGGAGGATAGGACATACGGTAGAAGATCGAGAGGTATAAAAGTTTTACAATTTTTTTTTGATCTTAGCATGTTCTTATGTGTTGATTATACTAGTTTGCAATTGTATGTATTTGTATAATCATGGACCCCGAAGACAAACACAAAAACCGGCGATCCGTCCATCGTCTCTTCCGTGGCTAACCAACTAGAAGAGTTGGGTTGCTTGAACAACTAGTTTGTTCAAGCAATCACTCAAGTTGTTAGCACGACGATGAATTGGTTATGCTTAGAAAGCTCATCCCATCCGGATTGGTTTTTTCATTAGTGAAAATTTTAATCCGGGGACATGGGAGCCAATGAGCCTTCCGAAGCAATTCCCTTCACTTCTCGTATATATGGAGCAGATTCTCAAATTCTAGGATTAGGGAGTAGTTTATCCACGTAGAACATGCAATTTCAAATATATGTTTGTTCTTGATTTCATATTTGCAATTAGTGATTGTTTAGATTGATTGCTATTTTTTATGGTCTTCTATTTACTGTGCATAGCCGATACGAGGGGTGACAATCCTCATATCAAAGATTTAGGAGAATTAAGGAGGAACCTAGGGGTTGACCTCATCTTCGATAACCGTGGATAGAAGGGTGTGATAGAGTCCGAAATGAGACACATTCTGACTCGTCACAGGGATTGATCCAGTATCTTCGTACTGCCTATCCCGTCCTAAAGTTAGGGTTCGACTTGGTATGACAGAGGTAGTTTCCGATAGATGCGAAGGCTCATCGGGGAAGTGTATAATGCCCCTTCCACATGACCATAGTTAGACATCTAGATAATACCCAATTGATAGCGTGTTCTACGATGCACAAGCGAAATTGAAATCCTAGAATTCACTCAGAATACTTGTAGCAACCCTTCTCTTCCTCAATGTGACACCATACTAGAGTTAGGACCGTTGACAAACCTCATAAGCACAATCCTTAAGATTAAACTCCGAACAATAACGTCCCCTAAATAATCGGTACTAGAATCTCAATCCCTGTGGAATCGATAATCATTTTATTACTTGACGACATCCATGCACTTGCGGGCGTTGAGCGCGAGCGCACGCTTTGAGTCCTCGACGGTTCTCATCGCGAGATTTGAGGATGTGTTCACGTGCATCAAGTTTTTGGCACCCCTGTCGGGGACTGTTGATTCTGTTAGTAATATATGAGAGATGTCCTAAGACAATCGCCTTATGTATGAACCATTTATATGATAAATGAAGATTCACTATTTGAGTATACATGTTTTATGTATTTGATTGGATCTTAAACTCATTTACTGAATGTCCACGATACGATTCACAAAGATGAGAGAATTTGTGATTGGATCACAACTAGTGAGTATCTCTACATGTGTAATTGTGATGTATCTAATTATCCCTAGTCGATGAATTGATGGATTTGACACCATCAATTCGCCGAGACTAGCACGAGGTATACCTTGGTGTATCCAAGCACCGATTCTCACCGGGCCGAGACATTGTGATTTCCGGAGTTAATCGTGGATGCTAGTTATGGTAACTAGTTCATTGGAGTGACCAGCCGTAAGACTTCATATGGTTCTCTGCATATATAGATATGTCAATGAAGTTCTTACTTTGGCTTAAGTGCGATGTTCCTTTGACTTGCGGTATTCAAGTCATCTTGATCATGGAGACTTATGCTTTGACATCTTAAGCAAACATCTCTAAGGAGATGTGGACCCGGGATGATTGGGTATAAGTCGAAGTGATCAAGGTGTTTGAATAGCCTATAAAGGATTCACCACTCTGCGAGGAGATGTATACCCATGGCCTCTCGTCGGATTGTTACTAAAGTCTTTGGCCAAAGCATTACATGTTTAGAGTAAGGTACTCTTCGATACATGTGGAGTAACTAGAACTGTGAGGACGAGGAAATGATACTGGCGTAGTCGATCCTAGTGGGACCGACACAATAGACCATGTCCTGAACCAAGTGGGTATAAGATGAGTGAAGGGAATGGGGCACGATTCATTCGAGCATCAAGGGTTTCGTAAATAGTTCGATCAACCGCTGATCTTTTCGTTAATTGGGGATCATGATGTACTACTAGGTGCCACTCATGATCGCTCTATAATTAATGGTTAATTATAGACGCCAACATAAACCGAGAACCTATTTGGTCACACGCACAACGAGTGTAATCCAAAGGATTTAAAACGAGCTTGAGAATGAGATTCTCAGACCGAGAGAAACTATGTTTGGTTGGACCAAACATAAAGCGAGCATGAAATTGTTTCAGTCGCAATGGAAGCGTGGATGGGCTGCGTCTTATGAAGACGTAATGGATGGACCAAAATGGTTTGGTTCTAATCCAATGGATAAGAATAAACCAAAGGGTTTGGTTTATTTTAAACGAATGAACCAAAAGTTGGTTCGGGTCGTTTTAACTTAAAATAAACCATCATGGTTTGGTTTATTTTAACTTATCTTAATGGAGCGGGTTAACGGGCTTTATGGATATGATCCATTAACCATTAAGAGAATTAGTTCTCTATAAAATAGGGATTAAACCCTAACCCTAAAGCTAATCATCTAGTTGCCGCCCAACATCTAGTTGCCGCCCAACACATTGTGGCCGCCCAAGCTCCGTGCCGCCAGCTTGATTGTGTGCCGTCACAAGACCCTTGTCGGCGTCAAGCTCCAGCCGTGAACCTCCGCGACCTCCGGTGATCTCCTAGAGGTTCGGCATCAAGGTGAGCTTTTGTCTCCTTGTTTTGGCCGGCGCCTATCTCCTCCACCAAGCTGTCCAGTTGTCTGGACAGCTTCTTCTCCTCTCGTCGGAGCGTCGTTTGGACGACGGTTAGTGCTCCGACAGCGGCTAACATACCGGGGATTTGATCTCCGGTAATCCTCTGAGGTGGAGGACGAAGGATTCGTCAATCGGTTGATGAATACCTCTCCGGAGAAGCAAGTCTTGAGGACTTGTTTTAGGTCCGAATTTGGATTCGGATCGTGATCATCTCTCGATCACGCCGCCTTCAACACGAGGCTAGTAACCCGCACGAAGACGGCTCGTGGCTTAGGCGGTCATCCCGAGGAGCTCGGGCGTGATACGGATAGAGACGATTCTACGAGGATCGCTCCGCTGATGTCGTTTCCCGCTACACGCCATAATGCAAAGGTATAACGAGTTTAATTTCCTTTATTGCAATTTTAATTTACGGTTATGTCTACACTTGTTGTAATAGCATGCGTGTGTTGTGTGTGTTGTAATAAATATAGTATTTATTATTTTAATTGCTTCGCATGTGCTCATGTTTACTAAACATGATCGAACACACACACGCCAAGTGCGAAACCCAACAAAGGTATCGAGCCTGTGTTGTGTTTCACATAATCGTAAAAATGGTTTTATGATAGTCATAATGTATTTCTGAAGTTTTCTAAATTTTGGAAATTTAGAAGTATTTATGGAAATTTTTCAATTTTGGAAAGTCTAGAAGTATTTATGGAAATCTTCCACTTTTGGAAAGTTGGAAGTATTTATGGAAATTGATATTTTCCATAAATAAAATATTTGATTAGATTCTGAAATTTGTTTCCTAATTTAATCATGATTTGATTTGGGAAATCAAATCTTAAAATATTTTATTTCCATAAGTAGTTTTAATGATTTAGGAAATTGGTTTCCTAAATAGATTTTCCTTAATCAAATAATTCCATGAATAAAATATGTGATTAGATTTGGAAATTTGTTTCCTAATTTAATTATGATTTGATTTGGAGAATCAAATCTTAAACATATTTTATTTCCATAAATAGTTATGACATATAAAATATATACATGACATAATTGTATGCCATGTAATTGCATTAGATGCATAACATTATGCCATGTGTCGTGACATGTAGATGTATGCCATGTATGCCATGCCATGTAGATAATAGTTATTTGCATGCAAAGAGGATGAGACATAAAACCCTAACTCAATATTAAAGCCTACACCTTCCATTAATATGGTTAGAACCAGAGTTCTGCTTTCTTGTTTGGGTTGTTGGACTCACTCCAAGCCCGCTAACCTCAACATGTTCAAATCATTGGAATAGTTTAACTCTAATATGGTAAGAGTCGAGGTCAATCGTTAGTTTGGGTTGTTGGACTCACTCCAAGCTGGCTAATTGGTTGAATGCGCCTAACCATATTAAAACTATTTCCCGATTAATGGGTTGGCTTTAACTCGAGCATCGATTTGTTGGACTCACTCCAAGGTCGATGTGAAGAGAGGTGAAGTGATGCATACTTGTTAATGTGTTAACAACCCAATGTATGTGTAAACATTCAATTAGTTGATAGCACATTGTGATAGTTACATATACATGATATGTAATCGTATACTTGATACCCACCATCATAGCTAAGAATGGCTTGTTGGACTCACTCCAAGGTTGTTCTTATCTATGATGGATATCACCCCATTCGAGATGGACCTACGATCTCCAAGTGATTTTGGGGTTTTGAATTAAAATGAATGGGATTTATAAATGTATATTGATGCATTTTAAAATCATTTTCTCATATATGCTCGTTTTGTATTTCTAGGTCAATAAATTGATCATGACGCTTTGAATTTGCGACTATTTTGGATTCGAACAAACCGATTGGGCCTAACTTCTGGGTGGCTTAGAAACCGAGAATTGTTCTCAAGGCGGAAAAGCTAGCATATGTCCTTGAAGAGCCTCTTCGGCCGATCTAAGGACGATGCAACTCTAGACCAAATGTTGGTCTATCAGAAGCATGTGGCAGATTCTGAGCTGGCGAGTTGCATCATGCTAGCGGCGATGGTACCTGAGCTGCAGAAGCAGCATGAGCATATGGATGCTAACACTATGGTCTTCCATCTTCATGAGTTGTTCGATGAGCAAGCGAGATCCGAAAGGTTCGAGGTCTCTAGGCTCCTCTTCACCACGAAGATGCAAGAAGGTTCGTCTGTAGTGCAGTTTGTGCTAAAGATGAACGGGTACATCGAGCTGCTAGCTACCCTCGGTTTTGTGATGGATCATGAGTTAAGTATTGACTTAATTCTGCATTGTTTGCCCAAGAGTTTCTCGCAATTTGTGATGAACTATCGGATGAACAAATTGGAATCCACCATTCCCGAGCTCCTCAATATGCTGAAGACTGTGGAGCCTTCTGTGAAGCATGAGGAGAAGGCGATTACATAGTTGATTCCTCAAAGAAAGGTTCTAAGAAAGAAAGGAAAGAAAAAAAAGGCAAAGAAGAAGGCTAGAACCAAGAAAGGGCACTTGCCATCACTGTGGCAAGGAAGGCCATCGAAGAAACTGCAAGATTTATCTTGAGTCCATGAAGAAGAAGAAGGCATCCGATGCCCCATCCTCTTCGTATCTTCTTATTGATTGTCATTCTATTTCCTTAGACACTTGGGTATTGATACTGGGTGTAGCTCACATATATGTAATGACATACATGGGCTAAGGAATAGAAGAAGACTTGTCCAAGGAGAGTCAAATTTATGAGTTGGGCAATGGAGCAAAGGTTGCTGACTCGCCATCTAACTTATTGAAGCTCCCTAGTGGACTAGTCTTAGAATCGACAATTGCTATTATGTTCCTTCTCTAATAAAGAACATTGTTTCTATTTCGCTTAAATAGAAATGGTTTCCATTTAACGTTTAGTAACAATTGTTGTTATATAACTTTGAATGGCGTACTTTATGGAACCGAACTTTGAGTAATGGCATTTATACGCTGGACGATCCAAAGGACATTTTCAATATCGGGCGAGCAACACGCTGCTCGAAAGGATAATCACATAGACTCTATATGTGGCATTGTCGTCTTGGCCATATAAGCAAGAAACGCATGTCCGAATTACACCGATGTGGAATTCGAATCGCTTGAATTGGATTCATACGATACATGCGAATCATGCTTAAAAGGCAAGATGACTAAGTTACCTTTTACCGAAAAGGTGAACGAGTGGGAGAGTTACTAGGTCTAGTACATACCGATGTATGTGGACCTATGTCAACTCAAGCATTAGGAGGCTATAGCTACTTCATTACCTTCACCGATGATCACTCACGGTTTGGGTATGTGTTCTTGATGAAACACAAGTCCAAGCCTTTGAAAAGTTCAAAGAATTCAGAAATGAAGTAGAGAAACAACATGACAAAAGTATTAAAATACTCGATCGGATCGAGGTGGTGAATACTTAAGTCAAGAGTTTCTTGATTATCTAAGAGACAATGGCATATTGTCTCAATGGACTCCGCCCTATACACCACAAAGATAATGGTGTATCCGAGAGGCGAATCGACCTTGTTGGACATGGTCGTCAATGATGAATCATGCGACTCTTCCCAAGTCCTTTGGGGTTATGCACTTCGCATATACCGCTTACTTGTTAAATGTAATGCCTACCAAGGTAGTCTCTACTACTCCATATGAGATATGGGCTAGTAAGAAACCTCATGTATCTTACTTGAAGATATGGGGTTGTCCCGCTTATGTGAAGCTGATCATCGCATAAATTGGATGCTAAGTCCGATAAATGTCTATTTATTGATACCCTAAGGAAACAAGGGGTTACCAATTCTATCATCCTGTGGAACAAAAGGTGTTTGTTTCAAGGCATGCTGTGTTTCTAGAGAAAGAGTTTCTCTTGCAAGAAAATAGTGGGAGTGTCGTTGAGCTTGAGGAGGCTCGAGAGACTCAAATAGACATTACAAATGTACTGACAACTCATAGTGATGAGCAATCGACTGGACCTAATGTAACACCACATCTTCGTAGATCTGGTAGAACACGCAATATTCCTGAGAGATATAGATTTCTCGTAAGTGAATCGAACGACGTGTTACTCATTGATGATGAGGAGCCTACCAGTTATGAAGAAGTGCTGACAAGTTCAGAAAGGGATAAGTGGCTTGGTGCCATGAAGTCGGAAATGGATTCCATGTACGAAAACCAAGTTTGGAACTTGGTTGACCCACCTGAAGGCATAAAGCCTATAGGGTGCAAGTGGGTTTTCAAGAAGAAAACCGGCATGGATGGTAATGTGATTACCTATAAAGCTAGATTGGTGGCGAAAGGATATTGTCAAAAACAAGGTGTTGATTATGACGAAACCTATTCGCCTGTAGCTATGCTTAAATCCATTCGGATGCTCCTTGCCATAGCAGCTCATTATGATTATGAGATATGGCAGATGGATGTGAAAACAGCTTTCCTTAATGGAAACTTGCTCGAGGACGTGTATATGATACAGCCTGAGGGTTTCACATCGCTGATAAAACCAAGGTATGCAAGTTATGACGATCCATTTATGGATTGAAGCAAGCATCCAGAGTCGGAATATCCGCTTTGATGAGACGATCAAAAGTTTGATTTCTCACAAAATCCGCATTTAACCTTGTGTGTACAAGAAGGTTAGTGGGAGGCAAATGTCGTATTCCTAGTATTGTATGTCGATGACATATTACTTATAGGAAACGATGTGTCAATCTTACAGTCAGTTAAGGTTTGGTTATCCAAGACATTCTCCATGAAAGACTGGGAGAAGCAACCTACATCCTTGGGATTAAGATCTATAGAGATAGATCGAAACGGTTGCTTGGTCTTTCGCCTACATATATAGACCGAAAGTGCTAAAGAGGTTTAGCATGTCGGAATCCAAGAAAGGTTATCGCCCATCGTGCATGGGGTACACCTTCAAGTCTATGTGTCCGCACGTAAGACGAGAGGATTTGCATGAGTAAGATTCCCTATGCATCCGCAATAGGATCTATCATGTATGCTTATGTTATGTACGAGGCCCGATGTATCGTATGCTCGAGTGTCACGAGCAGATACTCACCGATCCAGAATGGATCATTGGGCGTATAAGACGATCCTTAAGTACTTGAGAAGAACTAAGGATGTGTTCCTAATATATGGAGAAGGGACATGGTGATACGCGGTATACGGATGCCACCCGCATGCATAAGGATGATTCTGTGTCTCACCGATAATGTGTTCACCTTGAATGGGGCGCAGGAGTTGGAAAAGTTCCAAACAAGAGATCGAGCGGATTCTACCACCGAGGCAGAATATATTGCGCTTGGGCAAGAAAGGAGGCGGTTTGGATCAAGAAGTTCGCTCATGAACTTGGTGTGATTCTGCCATTGTTGAAGCAATACCGGTCATCGCGACAACAATGGAGCAATTGCACCGAAAGAGCCAAGGTCTCATCAACGATCCAAACATGTGCTCACGCTATCATCTTATCGAGAGATCATAAGTAGGAACGAAATACAAATCGAGAAAATTCCTACCGAAAGGAACTTAGCGATCCTTTGACTAAAGCATTACCTCAAAGTAAGTTTGAGGGTCATGTTGGTGCTTATGGTAGATTGGCATTAGGCCAAGTGGGAGTCTCGTTAGTAATATATGAGAGATGTCCTAAGGCAATCGCCTTTATGTATGAACCATTTATATGATAAATGAAGATTCACTATTTGAGTATACATGTTTTATGTATTTGATTGGATCTTAAACTCATTTATCAATGTCCACGATACGATTCACAAAGATGAGAGAATTTGTGATTGGATCACAACTAGTGAGTATCTCTACATGTGTAATTGTGATGTATCTAATTATCCCTAGTCGATGAATTGATGGATTTGACACCATCAATTCGCTGAGACTAGCACGAGGTATACTCCTTGGTGTATCCAAGCAAATGATTCTCACCGGGCCGAGACATAGTGATGTCCGAGTTAATCGTGGATGCTAGTTATGGTAACTAGTTCATTGGAGTGACCACCGTAAGACTTCATATGGTTCTCTGCATATATAGATATGTCAATGAAGTTCTTACGCGGGCTTAAGTGCGATGTTCCTTTGACTTGCGGTATTCAAGTCATCTTGATCATGGAGACTTATGCTTTGACATCTTAAGCAAACATCTCTAAGGAGATGTGGACCCGGATGATTGGGTATAAGTCAAGTGATCAAGGTGTTTGAATAGCCTATAAAGGATTCACCACTCCTTGCGAGGAGATGTATACCCATGGCCTCTCGTCGGATTGTTACTAAAGTCTTTGGCCAAAGCATTACATGTTTAGAGTAAGGTACTCTTCGATACATGTGGAGTAACTAGAACTGTGAGGACGAGGAAATGATACTTGGGCTAGGTGTGACGAGTCGACCTAGTGGGGATCGGCACAATAGACCATGTCCCAACCAAGTGGGTATAAGATGAGTGAAGGGAATGGGGCACGATTCATTCGAGCCATCAAGGGTTTCGTAAATAGTTCGATCAACCGCTGATCTTTTCGGTTAATTGGGGATCATGATGTACTACTAGGTGCCACTCATGATCGCTCTATAATTAATGGTTAATTATAGACGGCCAACATAAACCGAGAACCTATTTGGTCACACGCACAACGAGTGTAATCCAAAGGATTTAAAACGAGCTTGAGAATGGGATTCTCAGACCGAGAGAAACTATGTTTGGTTGGACCAAACATAAAGCGAGCATGAAATTGATTCAGTCGCAATGGAAGCGTGGATGGGCTGCCTCTTATGAAGACGTAATGGATGGACCAAAATGGTTTGGTTCTAATCCAATGGATAAGAATAAACCAAAGGGTTTGGTTTATTTTAAACGAATGAACCAAAAGTTGGTTCGGTTCGTTTTAACTTAAAATAAACCATCATGGTTTGGTTTATTTTAACTTATCTTAATGGAGCAGGTTAACGGGCTTTATGGATATGATCCATTAACCATTAAGAGAATTAGTTCTCTATAAAATAGGGATTAAACCCTAACCCTAAAGCTAATCATCTAGTTGCCGCCCAACATCTAGTTGCCGCCCAACACATTGTGGCCGCCCAAGCTCCTTGCCGCCCAGCTTGATTGTGCTGCCGTCAAGACCCTTGCCGGCGTCCAAGCTCCAGCCGGTGAACCTCCGGCGACCCTCCGGTGATCCCCTAAAAGGTTCGGCATCAAGGTGAGCTTTTGTCTCCTTGTTTTGGCCGGCGCCTATCTCCTCCACCAAGCTGTCCAGTTTTCTGGACAGCTTCTTCTCCTCTCGTCGGAGCGTCGTTTGGATGACGGTTAGTGCTCCGACAGCGGCTAACATACCGGGGATTTGATCTCCGGTAATCCTCTGAGGTGGAGGACGAAGGATTCGTCAATCGGTTGATGAATACCTCTCCGGAGAAGCAAGTCTTGAGGACTTGTTTTAGGTCCGAATTTGGATTCGGATCGTGATCATCTCTCGATCACGTCGTCTTCAACACGAGGCTAGTAACCCGTACGAAGACAAAGCTCGTGGCTTGGCGAAGTCATCCCGAGGAGCTCGGCGTGGATACGGATAGAGACGATTCTTACGAGGATCGTTCCGGTTGATGCCGTTCCCGCTACACGTCATACGAAAGGTATAACGTAGTTTAATTTCCTTTTATTGCAATTTTAATTTACGGTTATGTCTACACTTGTTGTAATAGCATGCGTGTGTTGTGTGTGTTGTAATAAATAGGAGTATTTATTATTTTTAATTGCTTCCGCTGTGCTCATGTTTACGAAACATGATCGAACACACACACGCCGCGGTGCCGGAAACCCAACAGATTCGATATCGAATCAAAAGTGGATAGTTGGATTAGACTTAGGTTAGATTTATTTGCTTGCTTTATTTTTATTTTTCTTTCATATACTTCAGCTTTAGATTTTCAATATTTAGATTACGTTTAGATTAATTAGATTTAGTTCAATTTTTGAATTATTGATATTAAATTTTGTTTAATAGTCACGTTTCATCAAGCTTTGGTTCAACCCTTAGGATTATTAATTACGTATGATTTACTAATCCCCTCTCATCGAGCGACGTTGAAATTTTAACACAGCACGCTCAACCCTTGAAAGATTACATAGTACCTAGACAAAAAGCATGAAACTCCTGCATAACTATTCCACGAATTCAGGCCGCGAGCTAGGAAATAAACCCTGCATTAATCGCCCTTATTCAAGAAAAGAAATTTGGAGGAACTCAGATTGAGGAGCTCTATCTGCACCTTGAAGAATTTCTAGCATATTGTGGCACAGTACACTATGAAGGAGTCCCAGTAGATGCCATTAAGCTCATTACGTTCCCATTCTCCCTGAAAGGGGAGGCTAGGCAATGGATACGTACTCTACTAGAGGGAGTTATAACGACATGGGAACATATGGAAGGCACTTTTTTAATTAAATTCTCCCCCCCCCCCCCCCCCCCACAAAATAGCCTACCTTAGGTATAAAATCCTTTCGTTTGAGCAAGGGCATGAAGAGACTCATCGAGGCATGGAAGAGACTCCAAGAGAAGATTATTCACTGCCCACACCATGGATTATAGGATTGGTTACTCATCCATGTTTTTTATTCCGGGATCACTAGCTCATTAAAAGAACTCTTGGACATAGTCGTGGGTGGAGTATTGATGAAAAAGAGCACCAACGAAGCATATAGCATTATAGAAACAATGTTGTGGACCCTCAAAATGTGGGCAAACAGCGTGCAGGATTTTCAGGAGGCTCTCTCCATAAAAGCGGTAGATAATGTTGAAATGCCTTTCAAGTATAGGGAGAAGACAAAGAGAGAGAGTATTGGATGGAAGAAGCTTCCCTATCTTCGGGATCAGAAGAAGAAGAAGAAGAGTCGGAGTAGGTGGCAGCAGAGAAACACCTAAGGCCTGAGAGGAAGCCACTTCCCCCGAATCTCAAGTATGAATTTTTGGGTCCAACTTATACCCATCCGGTGATTATAAATGCCTATTTGAGTGAGGAAGAGACGAGGAAGTTACTGGGGGCGCTCAGGACGTACAAAAAGGTGTTGGGTACACCACCGATGACATAAAGGGGATAAGCTCGTTTCTCTGCATGCATAGGATAATACTTGAGGATGGGTGTAAGTCAACCGTGGAGCGTGAAAGGAAACTTAACCCAAACTTGCAAAAGGTAATGAAAAAGGAAGTGCTTAAACTGTTGGATGCCGGAATAATTTACCCAATTTCAGATAGTGAGTGGGTAAGTCTGATGCACGTAGTTCCAAAGAAAGGAGGCACTATAGTAGTCAAAAACGAAGAGAATGAGTTGATCCATGTTCGAACGGTAATGGGGTAGAGAATGTGTATAGATTATCATAAACTAAACAAAGCAACAAGGAAGAATCATTTTCCACTTCCATTCATTGATCAGATGTTGGAGCGCCTCGCTAAACATTCCTATTTTTGTTACCTTGACGGGTACTCAGGGTTTTTTCAAATCCCAATTCAACCTAATAACCAAGAGAAGACTACCTTCACCTGCCCGTATGGAACCTTCGCATACGAAAGAATGCCCTTTGGCCTATGTAATGCCCCAGCCACTTTCCAGCGTTGTATGACAGCTATTTTTTTAGATATGCTTGAACAAATTATGGAAGTATTCATGGATGATTTTTCAGTCTATGAAACAAAGTTTTGATGGATGTCGGAAGAATCTAGAAAGGGTTCTGCAAAGGTGTGAAGAGAACAACTTGATTCTGAATTGCGAAAAATGTCACTTCATGGTAACTGTGGGGATAGTTCTGGGACATAAGATATCAGGGAATGGTATCAAAGTAGACAAGGTGAAGGTCGAAGTAATTGAAAAGATGTCGCTGATAAATAGGTATTTGTCATAGTACCGTTACAAATTAATTACCGAACCCCCTCTACACTAATATAGCATAGTGAATGGCCCGGATCATTTCCCAACGAGTGTAATAGATAGAATAGTAAACTTAGGATTTCTAATTATTTCTTTGGGTTTTCTATTGAAGATGGTGGTTTGGGAATTTGAGCTCTAACCTATAGTTGCAAGGTAATTAAAACTCTAAACTAACATGCAACAACTAAATCAAACAATGCAGGAATTAAAGCAATAAAAACTGAAAGAGGAAATAAATGATCTAATCAACCCAAGATAGGCCCAGTGAATGAACAAGTTTCTCCGGCTAAGTCCAACGAAGCTCGATCGAGACTCCGCAAATGGAAGTGGATGTGGGATGGTGCAAACTTCTGAATCTAGTAGTTTGATGGATGCTCTGAACTCACGCGGATCCGATTGAGCTCAAAGAAGTGTCGTCGGGTAGACTCCTCCTCGAATCCGAAAGAGAAGGTGGATGAGTTGTGGAGATGGAGGACGACGCCGAAATCTCTTGATGAAGCGGTTCCTCCTCGAATCCATGGAGGAAAATAGATGGAAGCAAGGTGGAGGCGACTGCTAGGGCTCAAGGGAAGAAAGATTTAACTAACAACCAAATGAAATAAACAATGCATCAATGAAATCTAATGCATTAACATGAGGTAAAGTAAAGCATGTAAATAAATCTAATCTAATAAACTACAACCTAATTACTGAAAGAGACATTTCATCAAACACTATGTAAGCGTGAAAGAATTTAAACTAAGTGTGTGCAATTCTATACATGGAATATAAATTCGATTACAATCAACAAGTAAACATGAAGAAACAATCAACACTCCAATCAATCCAAATGAAGAGAATGCTGGAAATGATTTTCGGAAGCTAGAATAGGTGCTGATCAGAGCTCAATGAAGATGCAATCAGCGCTGTCGTGAAGGAACTGGCCACAAAAGTGGAGCACTGCCGGAGTTATGGATCAGCTACCTGGAGCTGCTGGTGGTCAAAGTGATAATGGAGGGGAATCCCCACTCTGGTGGTTGTGGTGGCTGGACATACCGATCGAAGGGGAATCCCCACTCCGATTGGTCGGTGGTGAAATGGGCGGAGGTGGCTGCAGCGGTGAAGAACCGGTAGTGGAGAAGGGTTGTCGCAGTGGCGATCGGGTGAAGATGGCTGGTGTGGCATCGGTCACCAGAGGAGGAGGGAATCCCCTTTCCTCTCTTGTGACCGGCGAGGAAGGGGCTGAGGTCGGCGATGAAGAAGGCAGAGATGGCGTCGGGTGATCGTGGAGGAAGAAATGAAGTCGGTTTTGGATAAAGGAGAAGAGGGAATGCCACCGCCGACCTGGTGGAGGAAGTGGACGGCTGGTGGTGCTTGAGCGTCGAAGGGGAAGGTCAGCTTCCAGCGGCGTCGCGATGGAGAACCTTCTATGTGTCACGGGATCGAGGAGCTGTTTTGTTGTGATCCATCTCAAGAGTGAAAATGTTGGATTTTTAAACCTCTTTTCCTTGGTTGTCCGAACAAAGCCTCATTTGATCTCAGCCATCCAATAAAGCTAGGGCTTAATTAATCTAATTAATCCATTTAAGGGTTGTGCATCCAACAGCTGAGAATTCTTTGACTTTGAATGGGCGGATCTGATTAATCTGAATGGATAATCACTATCGATCAAATCTGAAGGAAGGGCTCAAATGTCCATATCTAAATGTACAGACTAGATCTCTCTAGATCTGGATAAATGGCTCAGAATCATCCGCTTTCTTCATATGGTCCATATTGCTCAGATCAGGTCCCTTGATTGAATTGCCTCTGATTTGAATGAAGGGTCCAAATTAGTCTAGTTTGAAATGATCCTTCTAGCCCTAGATGAAGCCACATTTGATCCAACTTGAGTCTAGTCCAGTGGCCCATCTCGATCTTCTACAAGGAAAGACAAATTTTACATATAAGTCCAGAATTTAGGAGAATTTACAATCAGGTCCAAAAGATGATCTCACTCATAAAACATGCAAATAATCAACAATTAAATACATGAGAGGATTAAAACAGTGATATTAAGGACCAAAATAACCAGACAAAATGGTAGTTATCAATTCTCCCACACTTATTCTTGCACGTCCCGAGCAAGGAAAGAAGACTAAAAGAAAACTGAAAGTATATTTCCCTAGCAATTCCCAAGCATACATAGAAGATCGTGAAAGAATGTTACCTAGGATTGTCAATTCTCAAAAACTCAAGTAATCATGGACTCAAATCTTACACAGGTTAACAAACATGGTAACTTCAATCCATTATGAATAGACTGAGAACGACTAAGCCTCACAAGATATGTGGTGGTTTCTCTCGCTCTATTAAGGAGACAATAGTTGACTTCACTCAAGCTGCTCATGGTTTATGAACTAACATATGCTTGCTTTTCTTCTACCTTCACCACTATATACACATAAGAATGCACAATCACTGAAGGCCTATTAAGAATGTAAGGGAAACATGAATACAAGAAAAATGATAATATGTGCGAAAGGAAAGAAAGGTAAGAAATAGCTAAAGAAATGCAAGAATATATGGAAATACTGGAATGCTACATAGATGAGTACAAGAAAGCATTGACCTAAATTTTTTTCTTCCAACCCAATAAACATGTATACAACCCTTATTACATTCTTCAATACAAATCTACTAATGATATATAATAAATCTCTCAATAATTGTAACAAGGGATGTCGTTAAAAAAAATACTATCACACCTAAATAAAAAAAAATGGCACAACATGTCAAAATTTTCACAATACTTTTTTTTTTATTTCATGGGCAACCAAATTACTTTTTTTTTCAACTTTTTTTTTCAGCCTTTTTTTTTATCAAACTTTTTTTTTCGATATGTAGTGCACTTCCCTATGCTCCAACATCAAGCTCTACTAAAAAGATAAAGAGCATGGCGAGCTCATGGTGATCAAGCACGACTTGCCTCTGCTTACACTATATTTCCCTAAGCTATTCCTCTCCCCCACACTTAAACTTTTGTCCATCCTGGGCAAAACACTCATCATGAAACATCCAATATTTTACATCCAATAAAATGGAAATAGAAAGAAATGACATGATGGAAACATAGAAAGTCAGTAGAATGACTAATGAAAATGACATGGCGTATGATAAGAAAATTATTTGAGTAGCATGTGACAACAAAAGTAGTAAAGGGAAAGAAGTGAGATAGCCTTCATAGTAATTATGCAAACCTATTATTGTGTGGACTCGAAAGAATCAAAGCAAGTTCTAGAGTTAAAATAACCACAAGTGCGCCACACTCAAGAAATAAAAATAGGCTCAATCCTCACTAGGTAAACAAAAAGAATCAACTCAGTCTATCAACATAGAATCCATCACCAAGTAGTAACCACATGTAATCAAATAATCCATTCAAGTTAATAAATCCCCGAAACTTGACAATCAAATTTAACTAGCTTTCACGACTTCTAAGATAATATAAAGGAATTAATAGGAAATTTATTTGAAAAATTGACAAAACAAAAACTCAACAACCAAAACATAACAACTAAAATAAAAAGAAATTAAGTAAAAGAAATGTATATACAAAGAAAAAGAAAAGAAGATGAGATGGAGCAAACTCCCCTAAGGTCCTTGCGGTTGAAGAAGATTTAGCAGGAGGAGCCACGCAGGCCGTGGAGTGCTCCGAGAGAAATCCTGTCTCGGCGGTTGAAGAAGATTCAGCTTTAACATCCACGCCAGGAGTGGGATGGATTGAATGGAGGTGAGTACCTTCATGTTGTGATCAGGATAGGTCTGTTGGAATGTATACTGAAAGCCTTGTTAGTTATAGCCCTAGAGTCAATCATGTGATGGTTGAAAAGGGAACATTTTGTATCATATTCAATAAAGGCAAAGGATTGGTTATTATATTTACATCTTGCTTGTGCCAGCTAAATTAAATATAATAATGCCCTAGAAAAGTAGGTTCTTATCTATAGCACATCAATTGGCAGAATTGATTATGAGAGGCTGTATAGAACACTTTCCTAAATGTTCCTAGTCAAGTATTAATATGCAAGGGCAATATTAATACATAAAGACTAGCATGTAGGTCGATTGATGACTTGATCTCACAAGTCATGGATATATGATATCATGTTGACACATGGGTATATATTAGAGAATATATACTGAACTGACCCGCCATGAGAAAGTTTCATGGATCGTTATATGAGTGTCATAAACTTTCTCATGTGACTATTGGTATGAATAGTCCTCGAACCTGAAGTCACTACGGTTCCCTACATAAGGAATTATGTACTTTGGTATCGTCAAACGTCACCCGTAACAGGGTGGACCATAAAGGCGATTATTGGGTATATAACAAATTATGCGGAGGGATGTGAGTGATGTAGATGGGATCTATCCCTCTCATATGACGAGAGTGATATCGGTGGGCCCCTTGATTGAGTAGAACTACTAAAACGCATGGCCATGCTCAAATGAGTCAATATGAGATATTGAGCTCATTTGTTTGAGTTAGTTTACTCAGGGATCAAGAAACACATAGATTGATCGATGATGACACGGTCTATGCCTCATTGGTCAATCTGATATCAAGGATAGAAGGACACGGTCATACATTATAGTAGTCACGGAAAGGTTAGTTGGATCTTGACTTGTTTCGTAACTTGGGTAGCAATGATGTATTGCTAGATGCCGCTCATTGCTTGTGTATCTAAAAGAGTTTAGATCCACTGCCAACGTTATGAGAGCCTATAGGGTCACACACAAAGAGCATGATGATTAGAAGAATTAGTGCATTCTAGTTTGACTAGAATAATTTGGGAATAAGCTTAAGTACAAAATGGTTTTTGGACTTTAAGCTTAATGAGAATTTTAGCTTATTGATTTAATGAGATTAATTCAATATGTTACCTTATTGATTTAATGAGATTAATTCAATATGATAACATAAGCTTATTGAATTAATAAGATTAATTCAACATGCATGAATGCCACACAAGCATGCCACCTAAGCAGCCACCTAAGCTAGATCAGGTGGAAGGAAACAAAATCGTATTGTCTCCTTAAGTGGCCGGCCAAACACAACTCCCAATGCAATGGATGGCATTGAATGGTAGGAGGTGAAAGGGTTTTTCCAACCCTATAAAAGACTCCATGGAGTGGCCGGCCAAAGTGTGATTGTGGTTGTGTGAGAGCTTGAGAGCTTGGTGGAAGCTTTGGTTGTGTGGTTTTGTGAGTGTAGGCTAGCAAGAAGAGTAGTCTTCTTCTTCCCTTCTCTTTTTCCCTAGCTTCCTCTCCTTTAGGGACTTCTCTAGCAAGAAGTAAAGGAGAGCCCTTCTAGTTTTTCTTTTGTGAGACAAGAGCTTGCTCATGTGGATACGTATAGAGGCACGGACATTTGAACGTGCTAAAGATCCAACAAACCAAAAGGAAAAGCGGGATTAACAAGGGCACGCAACAAAGGTAATCCTCTCCTATAAGATAGGTTTGGTTTTAGAGAAATTTATTTTGTACGAGGTTTTCTTTCGCAAGGATCACTAGGAAGGGATCCTAATTTTTCCGTTGCGCATATGCTATTTGGCATATAGAAATCCCTACAAGCCTAGCTCTTTTTGTTGAACATTTTTTTTTGAAATAAGAATCATATGATCATTGTTTGCACTTTATATTTATTATATGTGTGCATATTGTCTAATATTTTACATTGTAGATAACATGGTGCTTGGTGTGCCACAGAAGATCATGTTATCAGTCCCTTGTAGAATATAAGTAGAGGCTCACGACCAAGATGGTTTTGGATAAACCATTGGCATGGTTGTAGTGTAGCTTGGTATTGTTTTGTCTTGAACATAGAGTTACACTAGTACACTTAGGTGTATTGAGCAGGACCGACATAGAGGTGATTCAATTTATTGCTGACTACATAATTGAATCGGACCTCGGATATTATGTTGTACATGTACTTAGTATTTATTTCTGTGATTTACCAAAGGGTGAGATTTAGATGGATTAAATCAATATGCCCGGTAAGTTGGGAAATGATATTATTTACATGGTGTGTCGTTGATTATAGGAAGAAACCGTGTCCTATATATTAGGTTGATGATGTCCCCTTGAGGAGCTCATAAGGTTCATCATGTAAACCCAGCTGGTTGACTTAGTCAACATGATGATAAGGTTGAGTGGTACTACTCGAGGAGTTAGATGTTAATTGATTGATGGTCAGTAAATCAATTAATTAACGGACATTCGATATCTTAAACACGGGGAGATGGATGTACAAATAATATATGGAGCCCATATTGATTTATGGGGGTTGGTGAGGTAATTCAATGATGAACCTCTAGTGGAATGGAACATAATTGATGGATCAAGTTTGTGTGGTTCCGATCCATCGGGTGGCCAAGATCCAACTCCTCCTCATGGTCCCTATCGTAGCCTAATATAATCCTCATGAAGTCTAGATCCAAGGATGGAAAACAAAACTCTAGAACCAACGGTTGAGATTAAATCTCTAGATCCGACGGTTGGGATTAAATCCCTAGAACCGACGGTTGAGATTAAATCCCTAGATCCGACGGTTGGGATTAAATTCCTAGAACCGATGGTTGAGATTAAATCCCTAGAGCCGACGGTTGGGATGAAACCCTAGATCCGACGGTGGAGATTAAATCCCTAGATCCGATGGTGGAGATTAGAGGAGGCTTAAGCCCAATTCTATAAATAGATGGCTTAGGCTTGGGCGGCAAAAAGAGTGCTTGGAAATTAGGGTTTGCCTATCTAAAAGTGGGCGGCAACAAACCCTAAAGGGGTTAGGGTTTTGGGCTGCTAGAAGTGGGCGGCAAGCTTGGTTCTCCCTAGGGTTTTGGCCGGCGCCTCTCATCCTCTTCTCATCCATTGCCGGTGCTCTTCCCTTCATCCTTTTCTCCTTGGCCGGTGGAAACAAGGGCTAGGTTTCATCCTTGGAGCTCTTGGCCGGCGCCCTCTTGCTTCTCCTTGGTGGTCGGCGGCAACACTTCACAAGGTTGGTCGACGCTCAAGAAGACACTCCTTGGCCGGCGGTTATATCAAGCTCCTTGGCTTGGTGGCCAGTTCTAGAAAGGAGAAGGAGTCTTTGTTTGGTACTTCTCTTTGTTTGGATAGAGCAAGGAAAGGAAGAACGTGATCTAGGAGGCTTCTACTCGTGGAGGATCTTCGCCCACACAACGTCCACGAGGAGGATAGGACATACGGTAGAAGATCGAGAGACAAACACAAAAATCGGCGATCCGTCTGTCGTATCTTTCGCCGCTAACCAACTAGAAGAGTTGTGTTGCTTGAACAACTAGTTTGTTCAAGTGATCGCTCAAGTTGTTAGCACGACGACGAATTGGTTGAGCTTAGGAAACTCATCCCGTCCGGATTAGTTTTCATTAGTGAAAATTTTAATCCGGGGACATGGGAACCAATGAGCCTCCGAAGTAATTCCTATAAAAATGGTATCAGAGCCACGGTTTCCGATTTTGTGTGTTTTGGATTCGGTTACTTTCATGCACATATCATATATTGAGTATGCCGGATAATAGTAGGATGTGCGTAGGCTAACTTTTTGGTTGCAGGCATAAGATCCGACTATTATGGCTATATGTGTGTATGTGATTGTTTGTGTGTGATTGTATGTATATTATTTGAATCCTCAGGGTTGACGAGGCTAGATTAGTTTTTAATTTTTCTAATTAAATACGACATTGTTTAGCCACTCATTTTAGTTTACTTTCGATCTAGATTATTTGTACACTCCTTCATGGAGTATAGGATCGATGGATGTAAATTAAAATAGTTTATCTCGGCTCGGATCTCTTTGGTGACTTGCGCACGGGAAAAGATGGAGCGAACGAGGTGGCGACACAACGGGATGTGTATTGGAGAACAATGCCATAATAGTTGGGAAAATTCTGATTTTTTCCATATTTATTGTTGATTTGTTTGATATGAATGTTGTGTATGCTTGAAAATTCCTCATTGTCAATTTACTAAGTGGGAGAGGGACATTTTAATTAATTCCCGCGGCCTCCATTACAATTTGACGTGTGATGCAACAAACTTGCGCGTCGGCTCTGAGTGCCTTCCTCCCCATCGGATGGGTTTATTTGCGGATCACTAGGTCAAATAATGGTTATAGGTGTTAGGGCAATCTCTTGCCGTAATATGGTTTTGATGGTGTGGCAAAGGGTTTAAGTTAGTTTGATATGTTGATGTGATATGTGCGTTGAAGTCGTGCAGGACTTAGTAATTTGCACATGGAGCCGTGGCAAGTTTCACATCTCATGACTCGTGCCTTGAGTCAGTGAAGGATAGCTTTGCGGAAGCCGTGCGCTTGGAGCATCCGAGGGACCGCCGGACGAGAAGCTTGGAGTAAAGCCGGAGGAAGTAGACTTCTAGGCAAGAGACGCGAAGGAGCATTGCAGAGCCGTGCGCCTGATGCTGCCGAGGGACGTGGCCGAGAATGAAGAGAACCGGCGAGGACTCAGAAATGAGTGGCGATTGTAACCCGGGAAGGGTAGCTCTTAGGTGAAACTTGGCCATTTGGCCAAGTGTCGGATGGGTTTCGACACCACGATCATTGCCATGTCATAGCGGCAATCGATCGCTTCCGAGTCAGTGAGTTCGACCGTATCGGATCGATCGGATTATGGCTAGCAATCGATCGATCGTGGCGCGATCATTGCCAAGACCATCGATCATCGGCGCGGCGATGATCGGTAGATAAGGGTTCGGCCCAGAACCGTTCGTAGCCGATCGGGCGATCGATTATGAGTCGCGGATCGTGATGAGGTCCATCGGGCCGATTGCCAAGAGTTCCGCGGACTACACGGGATCCGACGTGTTCCTCTATAAAAAGAGAGGGTGTAAGCCTTTGAGAGGCTAATGCTCATACTCCAAACAATCTTCCTAGTGCCCCACAAGCTCTAAACTCTTCTTACTTGTCTTTACTTCAATCCTATTGTAAGAAGAGTGATCTTGGTTGTAAAGGTTACCTCCACCTAGCTTTGTGCAAAGGAGAGACCGATAGTGATTGGTTTTGGCGGAGTGATTCACCGTGGACGAATCGGACCGTGGATTAGCGGCGTAGCCGTGAACCACGTTATATCTCGGTGTTTGTATTGCTTGTTTATATTTTGCTTGTCTTTACTTATAGTTGTATATTCCGCTTGCGCTAACGTTTTGTAGACGAGCAATTTACGACGTCCAACGTACGAGGGCTATTCACCCCCCTCTAGCCGGCCATATCGATCCCTTACAAGTGGTATCAGAGCCGAGGTTGCTTGTCACCGGACTAACCGCCGCAACAAGCCCTACATCAAAAATGGCCGGCTCCAACATCCATCCTCCGAAGTTTGAAGGAGAATTCGCTTGGTGGAAGAAGCGAATGGAGGTATTTTTCGAAACGGATTTTGATATAATGATTACAATGGAATCCGGTTTCGTTTTGCCTAGGGATGAAGAAGGGAAGCCAATAGAGAAATCTAGGTGGACCAAGAGGCAAAGAGAGGAGCACCTTGCAAACTCCAAAGCCAAGCACCATCTCTACAATGTGCTCCCTCAACAAGAGATCAACCGAATAGGAGAATGCCTAAGCGCCAAGGAGATGTGGGAGAAGCTAATTGAGCTTCATGAAGGCACATCCGAGGCAAAGCTAGCAAGGAGAGATCTCCTCCGCTCCCAACTATCCAACATCAAATTAGAAAAGGGAGAAAAGGTAATTTCTTTGCATTCTAGATTCAAAGAAATTTTAAATGGACTAACAAGTGTAGGGGAGAAGCTATCAAACCGGGATATGGTAATGAAGGCCATAGATGCCTTTCCCCGGTCCTCAAAGTGGAGCTCCATGGTGGACTCATTCTATATCTCAAAGAATTTAGAAGTGAGCACCTTGGAGGAGTTCTTCTCAACAATGGAACTCCACGAAACTAGGCTTGAGGGAATACAAGAGGAGCCTAAAATTCAACCCTCAAGAGGAGTAGCACTATTGGCAAGTAAGGGGAAGAAGAAGATGGAAATCACCTCCTCCTCCGATGACGAAGCATCTTCCTCCTCCTCCATGGATAGCACCGAAGAAGCCTACATGGTAAGGAAGGTGAGGCGTGTATTTAAGAATTTTAGATTTGATAAATCTAATGATAGGATGAGAAGACCAAGGGGGAAGGTCATATGCTATAACTGCCAAGGAGAAGGACACATAAGGGACAATTGTCCCCTCCTAAACAAAAGCAAAGAAGAGAAGAAAAAGAAAGAAGAGAAGAGGAAGAAGAAGAAGGGGAGCAAGAGAAAGGAAGAGGAGAAGAAAACAAAGGAGAAGGGAAAGGCTAAGGCTCTCAAGGCAAGGACTTGGGATGATCCATCCTCATCCTCCTCCTCATCATCGGATGAGGAGAATGCCTTTGTCACCAATTTGGCCTTGATGGCCTTTGATGACTTGGATTGCTCTTCATCCGAAAATGATGAATCAAGCTCAAATGGGGAGAGCTCAAATGAAGGGGGAGCTTCCACATCCTCCTCATCCGAAGAAGAAGAGGACATGGAAACTATGGTAACTAATCTCTCACCTAGTAAAATAGTTTCTATGATTTCTAGTTTAACTAAGGATTTATTTAGGGCAAAGAAGAAAAATAAATGCATGCTTGAACAAATTAAGGACCTAGAACAAAAATTAGAAAAAGCATGCTTAAATGATAATATTTCTTCTAGCTTAGATGATGCATGCTCACATGATTATATGCCTTTGGATGTTAGTGATGCATGTATAAATGAAAATAGGGCATTAAGGGAAAAGGTAGATTACTTAACCAAAGCCCTAGAAAAATTCACTATAGGCTCCAACACATTGAACATGATCTTAGGGAGCCAAAGAGCTAGTTTTAACAAGAAGGGCCTAGGATATAAAGAGAAGAAAAATGAAAAGGCCTATAAATGCCTAATAGCTAGGGGACAAGATAAAAAGAAAGCAATAGCTAGAAAATGGATCCCCAAGGAATATTTAGTGAACCCAATAGGAAAGAATCTATTTTGGGTTCCAAAATCCATCCTTAAGGGTTAGAATAACCCTAGGGTAGTCAACCATATGAACTTGACCTATATCATATTTTGGTTGACTTAGGATGACGGGACAACATTTTTTAGATAGTGTTGGGTGATGATAACGTACCCATAAATAGGTAATAATGCTTAAATCATAATGATTGATGTAATTGCTATGTATGTTTTTAAATCATGATTTATGATTTTGAAATTTGGCACGTTATCACTAGAAATAGGTTTAAATCATGCTTTAGGTGATAATTTGTTTATTATCATCGTATAATACCTAATGCATGACTATTATTTGATGGATACATGAGTTTCATGATCATAATGTAGAATTCATTCATATATGTCATTATGATCATGTAGAATGTTAGGTTGATACTTAACCATGATAGAATTGCATGAATATATGGGTTAAGTATATACAAATACCCCCTAGGATACATCTCACACACACTATAGGCTAACTTGATTGCAAACTTAGCATGGGTGAGATATTAGGATGATACAAATGTCCACTAATGCCTATGGCATTTAGATGGTCATTTAAAGTATCAACATAGCAATAATAGACCAATCATGGGGAAGGCTTATGTTTAATTCATAGACATATTGCCCAAAGATCATGGTTGGATATTTCATATGTTTTCAAAACAATTTCTTACCTTAAAATACATATATTCATGTTTTGAAACAATTGGATGCAAAACTAGGTAGCTAACTTGATACTAGAATGATCAAAAACCTAGTGGTTTTTAGAACTTTTGGATTTTTGGCAAAAACAAGAAAATATAATGAGTTTTCATGAAAAACTATTTTTCCTTGATAGATATACTTAAAAGAAATATTTTCCCCAAATTTCATGATTTTTAAAATTTTCTGGAATTTATAATGCATTTCTGAAATTCGTCCAGAAAATCAGAAATATGGATTCATTTGTGCCAGTCGACTGCCATACTGATAGCAGTCGACTGGTGGCCTGTAAATCAGAATATTGAAGGCCGAATTCAGTTTGTAAACCTCCTACAAGTGGTAGAAATATACTTGATGCCATCAACAAATGGTACCCAATTTTTAAATCAACTTGACATATATTTCCATTATACTTGATGCCATGAGCTTATAACTTAGTGTTAATCTTTTTGATGGTGTCAAAGGGGGAGAAATAAGTATGTTTAAGTTAATCACATTAGGGGGAGAAATATATTGTAGGGGGAGAAATATATGATAAGGGGAGAAAATTTGCATGGAGAGTTTCATGGATTAAGGGGGAATTGCATGTTGCTATATCATGTTTATCTTTACATGCTTTCTTACCTTAGAACTTATATCAAATATTTTTACCTAACTTAAACAGATTGCCACACATCAAAAAGGGGGAGATTGTTAAGGCAATCTCTTGCCGTAATATGGTTTTGATGGTGTGGCAAAGAGTTTAAGTTAGTTTGATATGTTGATGTGATATGTGCGTTGAAGTCGTGCAGGACTTAGTAATTCGCACATGGAGCCGTGGCAAGTTTCACATCTCATGACTCGTGCCTTGAGTCGGTGAAGGATAGCTTTGCGCGAGCCGTGCGCTTGGAGCATCAGGGACGCGGACGAGAAGCTTGGAGTGGCCGGAGGAAGTAGACTTGAGGCAAGAGGCGAAGGAGCATTGCGAGCCGTGCGCTGATCTTTGCCGAGGGGCGTGGCGAGAAGCGAAGAGAACCGGGCGAGGACTCAGAAATGAGTGGCGATTGTAACCGGGAAGGTAGCTCTTAGGTGAAACTTGGCCCGTTTGGCGAGTGTCGGATGGGTTTTCAGAGCACGCGGTCATTGCCATGTCATGGCGGTCGGTACTAATCAGTGAGTTCGTGGTATCTGTTGGCTTGGATTGTGGCGTGATCATTGCCATCGTGGCGATCATTGCCAAGACCATCGATCATTGCTGGCGTGATCGGTAGTCAATAGGGTTTTGACCTGAACCGTTCGTAGCCGGGCGGTCGACTACAGGTCCATCGATCGTGCCAAGAGTTAGATTGGACAACAGCGGTCGGGATCAGAAGCGTGTTCGAGGCGTTATAGTAACCAGTGTTCGAGGCCGCTAGGACGATACCGATCGCCAAGGGCGGCAATGATCGATGGCGGCAAACGGGAAGAAGTTAGCCCTCTCTATAAAAAGAGAGGGTGTAAGCCTTTGAGAGGCTAATGCTCATACTCCAAACAATCTTCCTAGTGCCCCACAAGCTCTAAACTCTTCTTACTTGTCTTTACTTCAATCCTATTGTAAGAAGAGTGATCTTGGTTGTAAAGGTTACCTCCACCTAGCTCTGTGCAAAGGAGAGACCGATAGTGATTGGTTTTGGCGGAGTGATTCACCGTGGACGAATCGGACCATGGATTAGCGGCGTAGCCGTGAACCACGTTATATCTCGGTGTTTGTATTGCTTGTTTATATTTTGCTTGTCTTTACTTATAGTTGTATATTCCGCTTGCGCTAACGTTTTGTAGACGAGCAATTTACGACGTCCAACGTCCGAGGGCTATTCACCCCCCTCTAGCCGGCCATATCGATCCCTTACAATAGGAAATTATTTAGGAGCATGTGTACTTCCCCATCGATAAGGCACATAATCTGAAATAATTCCCTTAGTATCATGTAATGGTGCACACTTAAATACAAATAAAAGGTATCCTCCCCATCGGAGTCACTGCTTTTATTTGTAGGGCCAAAGAGGAACCAACTATTAATTTTATTTGTCAAAAAGTAAGGTTGACAAGATAATAAAATTAATGGGTAAAACCTCCTCTTACAAATGTAGAATTCGTATACGTCCACACTATCGTGGCATGCGATATTCTCGGTGTTTTGAGGTGTTGGTTGATTTCGGAATTTTATTGTTTTGAGGAATCAATAATATTTGAAATCTAATATTTTGATCATTGTGATTCTTAGGTTTTTCAAATGGCTTTCAACCCACTTGTTGTGATATTAAAAGAAAATAAACTTACTGGAACCTATTATATTGATTGGAAAAGAAATTTGGATATTGTCTTAACTGCAGAGGAGTACAAATTTGTACTCTTCGAGGTCTGTCTTCCTAAGCCCACTGATGACTCTGATGAAAAGGAGAAAGAATGTTATAAGAAATGGATCAAGGCAAATGAGATGACGCGGTGTTACATTTTGGCATCTATGTCAAATGTGCTGCAACATCAGCATCAGGCCATGGCCACAGCTTATGACATAATGTTCAATCTCAAGGAACTTTTCGGACATCAGAGTAGGGCGGCTAGACAGGAGGTGATGAGAAACTTGATGACGACCACCATGATCGAGGGAACACCCGTTAGGGATCATGTTATCAAGATGATGGCTCATCTTAATGAGATGGAAGTCCTCGGAGCTGAGATCGATGGGGAAACTCAGGTCGATATCATTCTTCAGTCTCTGCCTAGGAGTTTTGAGAAGTTCCGCCTCAACTACAACATGAACAAGAGGTTGTATTCGTTGGTGGAGCTTCTGACAAAACTCCAGGCGGCAGAGGGGCTTTTTTGTCAAAGCGCTCAAGCCATGGTTGCTCAGAAGGTTTCTTCTTCTAAACCGAAAGGTAAGAAGAAGAAGAAGCAATGTGGAGCAAAGAAAGTGGCAGTAGGACCTCAGGCAGGAGTGAAGAAGCCGAAAGGCAAGTGCTTCACTTGCAAGCAGACTGGACATTGGAAGGCGGACTGTCCTCGCCGAAAGAACAAAGGGGTTCCAGGAAACTTGACGACTAGCTGAGGGAGAGATTACCATCTTCATGGGCAATGCTTCAAAGGTAGCGGCTATTGCAGTGGGAGACGTTTATTTATCTTTTGATAGGAATAAAGTTTTGGTTTTGAGAAATTGTCTTTATGTACCTACTTTTAGAAAGAATCTAATTTCAGTTTCTAAATTGTTTTTGGATGGATATTCTGTTTCTTTTAATGAAAAAGTGGTTATAAAAAGGAATAGGGAGATTATCTGTTCTGGTACATTGGTTGGCAATTTGTATACTCTTGAACCGAAAACTCCCACGATGCAAATAGAAGTGAATAACTCATCTTCTAAGTCTAATAAGAGAAAAGAACCTTCGAAAATGAACCAGACATATCTTTGGCATCTAAGGCTTGGTCATATTAACCTCAGTAGAATTCAAAGGTTGATAGCTGATGGACCTTTGGGTTCATTAGTGGTGGAGGATCTCCCAACCTGTGAATCTTGCTTAGAAGGTAAAATGACCAAGAGGCCTTTCAAGGCCAAGGGGTATAGAGCCAAAGATGTGTTAGAATTGGTTCATTCTGATTTGTGCGATCCTATGTCTATCCAAGAAAGAGGTGGTTTTGAATATTTCGTCTCTTTTATAGACGATTATTCAAGATATGGATACATTTACTTGATGCGCCGCAAGTCTGAATGCTTTGACAGGTTCAAAGAATTCAAGGCTGATGTGGAGAACCGTCAAGGTAAAAGTATCAAGACACTACGATCTGATTGTGGTGGCGAATACCTCTTGGGAGAATTTAGGAGTTACTTATCAGAGGCTGGGATTAAATCCCAATTGTCCGCACCTGGCACACCCCAGCAGAATGGTGTGGCGGAGCGAAGGAATAGGACTCTTATGGAGATAGTTAGATCGATGATGAGTTATTCTGAGTTACCTGATTTGTTCTGGGGGTTTTCTCTAGAAACAGCAGCACACATTTTGAACTTGGTTCCATCTAAGTCAGTACCCTCTACTCCCACAGAGTTGTGGACTGGGCGAAAGCCTAGTCTAAGACATATTCGGATTTGGGGTAGTCCAGCACAAGTGCTGAAAAGAGAAGTTGGTAAGTTGGAATCTCGTACAGAAGTACGCTTGTTTGTTGGCTACCCTAAGGGAACGAAGGGTGGTTTGTTCTATAGTCCTAGAGATCAGAAGGTGATCGTGAGTACGAATGCCAGATTTCTAGAGGAGGACTATGTGATGAACCACAAGCCCACAAGTAGGATTGTTCTTGAGGAGTTGACAGGGGAAGTCTCGACTTCAGTACCACCGGTACAAGAGGAGATACCACAAGTCACTGCACCGCGTGTCACAGAGCATACACAGGAGGCACCTCATCGTAGTGGGAGGGTTGTTAGACAACCCGAGAGATTCATGTTCTTGGGAGAATCTTCTGATTTGGTCCTTGGCGAACATGAACCTGATCCCTGGATATATGACGAGGCTCTCCAAGATAGAGATGCGGTATCTTGGCAAATAGCGATGAATTCAGAGATAGAATCTATGGATTCTAATCATATCTGGGAGCTGGTAGAACCACCCGATGGTGTGAAAGCCATTGGATGCAAGTGGATCTACAAGAGAAAGAGAGGAGTAGACGGGAAGGTTGAGACCTTCAAAGCTAGGCTTGTTGCGAAAGGGTATACTCAGAAAGAGGGTATCAATTATGAGGAGACTTTTTCGCCAGTAGCTATGCTTAAGTCTATCCGGATTCTCTTATCTATAGCTGCTCATATGGATTATGAGATTTGGCAGATGGATGTCAAGACAGCTTTCCTTAACGGAAGTCTTGAGGAGAACATCTATATGCAGCAACCAGAGGGATTCATTGCTAAAGGCAAAGAGAATCTAGTGTGTAAGCTTAATCGGTCCATTTATGGATTGAAGCAAGCTTCCAGATCTTGGAACATCCATTTTGATGAGGTAATCCAGTCATATGGATTTATTCAAAGTCCGGATGAGCCATGTGTATACGAAAGATGTGACAGAAACGTAGTGGTATTTCTTGTACTATACATAGATGACATTTTGTTAGTTGGCAACAATATCAAAGTGTTATCAAACGTAAGGGTATGGTTGTCCAAACAGTTTAACATGAAGGACTTGGGAGAAGTGGGACACATCCTTGGGATCAAAGTTATAAGGGATCGCAAGAAAAGGATGTTGTGCTTATCTCAAGCTTCATACATAGACACAGTCCTAGCTCGTTTTAGCATGTAGAACTCCAAGAAGGGTTTTCTACCTTTCAAGCATGGAGTTCCTTTATCTAAAGAGATGTGTCCTAAAACATCAAAGGAGATAGAGGAGATGAAGGCGGTTCCTTATGCTTCGGCAGTAGAAAGCCTCATGTATGCTATGCTATATACGAGACCAGATATCTGCTTTGTCGTGGGCATAGTTAGCAGATATCAGAGTAATCCTGGACAGGGACATTGGACTGCGGTAAAGCATATATTGAAGTGCCTGAGAAGGACTAGGGATTATATGCTGGTTTACCGGGCAGATCAATTAGTCCCTGTGGGTTACACGGATTCTGATTTCCAATCAGATATGGATAACAGTAAGTCTACCTCGGGGTTTGTGTTTACTTTTGGAGGTGGAGCCATAGTATGGAGGAGTGTCAAGAAAAAATGCTTGGCGGACTCTACCATGGAAGCTGAGTATGTGGCAGCCTCTGAGGCAGCCAAGGAAGTTGTATGGCTCAGGAACTTCTTGATGGACTTGGATGTGATTCCTGGTTTGCCCAGAACTATCATAATTTATTGTGATAACAGTGGTGCAGTTGCAAACTCGATGGAACCACGAGCCCATAAGGCGAGTAAACACATAGAGCGCAAGTACCACCTGATACGAGAGATCGTAAAGCTAGGAGAAGTAGTTGTCGCCAAGATTGCATCAGAGGATAACCTGGCGGATCCATTCACTAAGGCCCTTCCAGCGAAAGTGTTTGATAGGCATGTGGAGGACATGGGGATCAGATGTATGGCAGTGTGATGACAACATAGTCTTTTAGTATAAGTGGGAGATTGTTGGAATGTATATTGAAAGCCTAGCTCTTTTTGTATGAACATTTTTTTTTTGAAATAAGAATCACATGATCATTGTTTGCACTTTATATTTATTATATGTGTGCATATTGTCTAATATTTTACATTGTAGATAACATGGTGCTTGGTGTGGCACAAAAGATCATGTTATCAGTCCCTTGTATAATATAAGTAGAGGCTCACGACCAAGATGGTTTTGGACAAACCATTGGCATGGTTGTAGTGTAGCTTGGTATTATTTTGTCTTGAACATAGAGTTACACTAGTACACTTAGGTGTATTGAGCAGGACCGACATAGAGGTGATTCAATTTATTGCTGACTACATAATTGAATCGGACCTCAGATATTATATTGTACATGCTCTTAATCCCGATATAATAATGGGCACATGTACTTAGTATTTATTTCTTTGATTTACCAAAGGGTGAGATTTAGATGGATTAAATCAATATGTCTGGTAAGTTGGGAAATGATATTATTTACATTGTGTGTCGTTGATTATAGGAGGAAACCGTGTCCTATATATTAGGTTGATGATGTCCCCTTGAGGAGCTCATAAGGTTCATCATGTAAACCCAGCTGGTTGACTTAGTCAACATGATGATAAGGTTGAGTGGTACTACTCGAGGAGTTAGATGTTAATTGATTGATAGTCAGTAAATCAATTAATTAACGGACATTCGATATCTTAAACACGGGGAGATGGATGTACAAATAATATATGGAGCCCATATTGATTTATGGGGGTTGGTGAGGTAATTCAATAATGAACCTCTAGTGGAATGGAACATCATTGATGGATCAAGTTTGTGTGGTTCCGATCCATCGGGTGGCCAAGATCCAACTCCTCCTCATGGTCCCTATCGTAGCCTAATATAATCCTCATGAAGTCTAGATCCAAGGATGGAAAACAAAACTCTAGAACAAACGGTTGAGATTAAATCTCTAGATCCGACGGTTGGGATTAAATCCCTAGAACCGATGGTTGAGATTAAATCTCTAGATCCGACGGTTGGGATTAAATTCCTAGAACCGACGGTTGAGATTAAATCCCTAGAGCCGACGGTTGGGATGAAACCCTAGATCCGGCGGTGGAGATTAAATCCCTAGATCCGACGGTGGAGATTAAAGGAGGCTTAAGCCCAATTCTATAAATAGAGGGATTAGGCTTGGGTGGCAAAAAGAGTGATTGGAAATTAGGGTTTTCCTATCTAAAAGTGGGCGGCAACAAACCCTAAAGGGGTTAGGGTTTTGGGCGGCTAGAAGTGGGCGGCAAGCTTGGTTCTCCCTAGGGTTTTGGCCGGTGCCCCTCATCCTCTTCTCATCCATTACCGGTGCTCTTCCCTTCATCCTTTTCTCCTTGGCCAGTGGAAACAAGGGCTAGGTTTCATCCTTGGAGCTCTTGGCCGGTGCCCTCTTGCTTCTCCTTGGTTGCCGGCGGCAACACTTCACAAGGTTGGCCGGCGCTCAAGAAGACACTCCTTGGCCGGCGGTTATATCATGCTCCTTGGCTTGGTGGCCGGTTCTAGAAAGGAGAAGGAGTCTTTGTTTGGTTCTTCTCTTTGTTCGGATAGAGCAAGGAAAGGAAGAACGTGATCTAGGAGGCTTCTACTCGTGGAGGATCTTCACCCACACGACGTCCACGAGGAGGATAGGACATACGGTAGAAGATCGAGAGACAAACACAAAAACCGGCGATCCGTCCGTCGTCTCTTCTGCGGCTAACCAACTAGAAGAGTTGTGTTGCTTGAACAACTACTTTGTTCAAGTGATCGCTCAAGTTGTTAGCACGACGACGAATTGGTTGAGCTTAGGAAACTCATCCCGTCCGGATTAGTTTTCATTAGTGAAAATTTTAATCCGGGGACATGGGAACCAATGAGCCTCCGAAGCAATTCCTACAAGGTCCATGTCGCTCCCTCCAATAACATTGCATCATCATATGTAATCTCTGGCGGTCAGAGGCAATTCGAATAAAGTGTCCAGCCTTGGGGCTGGATTATTGCATTTGCTGTTAGGGTCTTCATCGGCAAAATTCTTGGAGACTCTGGCTGAGATGGAAGTATCCAGTCTGGGGGCCTCCAGCTATCCACCACTTCCATGGGATCAGCTCATCAGAATTGCTTGCCACCACTATCTCACTTGTCTTCTAGTCTGGCTAGCAAGTGTGGGCACTAGCATTTGGAAACCTCTCCTTTGTTGGTGCAATCGGCCCAGGTCACAATTGACCAGGACTCGAGTTTGACTCGAGTGATATTTTGATGTTTCGACAAAAACATATGACAATGTAATTGTCATGGAAAAGTCCAAGTCTTGGGTACTTGGCACGGAAAGTCCAAGTGGGACACTTGGAATTTGGGAAAGTCCAAACATGGGTTGGCAAGGGAAAGTCCAAGCTTGAGTCTAGGCATTTGGAAAGACCAAGGGGTTTGATCTGTAGGGATCCCGAGCGATAAACAAAATTCGCAGCGGAAAACTTAGGATCCCTCCGGAGATCCAAGCAAAAAAAACATACTCATTTCTATTATCGATTCTATCCTATAGGAATCGAGATTACCTTCGAAGCGTGCCCTTCGAATTCCAGTCAGCAACACTTGCGGATCTCAGCGTGGTCAGAATGTCCACGCCTCTACGGTGCACACACACACGATCTTGGAGAGAAGAGGTAAGCCCTTTCGGTTGTGCTAGCAACCACTCCAAGGTCTCACTTTTCCACTCTATACTTGGCCCTCTTGTGTTGTGAACGAAAAAATAAAATCTAATTTTCTTTTTTATTGTCCACGTTGAAGAAGAAGAAGCAACCATAATACACCTTAATGAGACATTAAATGCACTTCCTTATTCTTCATGGTAAAAGAAAGGAAGTCAATTAATGTTCATTAAATGCACATTAATGAGTTTTAAATCCCATTTAAAACCCCATTTATTAATTCATGTATTATATTATTAATTCGTGTATTATTCATTTTAGCCTTCTTCTCTTGTTTTGACTTGAGTCTAACTCAACATAAACCAATTTGAGTCCAACTCAAATTTAGCCAAGTAATGAGTCTTACTCATTCTAGTTAATCCAATTAACTAATAATTCATTTTAGTCAAACCAAAATGATTTCCTCTCCAAAATAATATGTTCTTTGTGTGTGACCCTATAGGCTCTCATAACGTTGGCAATGTATCCAAAACCATTTTAGATGCATAAGTAATGAGCAGCATCTAGCAATACATCATTGCTACCCAAGTGATGAGAATGTCGAGATCCGACAACCTCTTCCGTGACTATTATCATATGACAGTGTCCTTCTATCCTTGATATCTCAGATCGATCAATAAGGCATAGACCGTGTCACCCTCTTATCAATCTTTATGTTTCTTGATCCCCAAGTAGACTCACTCAAACAAATGAGCTCAATATCTCATATTGACTCATTTGAGCATGGCCATGCATTTCGTGGTCCTACTCTATCAAGAGGCCAAAGATATCACTCCCGTCATATGGGAGGGATAGATCCCATCTACATCACTCACATCCCTCCGCATAATTCATTACATACTCAGTGATCGCCGTTATAGTCACCCAATTACGGTGTGACGTTAGACGATACCAAAGTACATAACTCCTTATGTAGGGAACTGTAGTGACTTCAGGTCTAAGGACTATTCATACCAATAGTCACATGAGAAAGTATATGACATTCATATAATGATCCATGATACTTTCTCATGGTGGGTCAATTTAGTATATATAGTCTCCAATATATATACCCATGTATCAATGTGATATCACATATCCATGACTTGTGAGATCAAGTCATCCATCGAAAGCAATACGTAACTGAACGAAGCACATAGCCCTTGTCTATTAATACAATACTCGACTAGGAATATTTAAGAATAGTATTCTCTACAGCTTCTCATAATCAATTCTACCAATTGATATACTGTAGATAACAACCTACTATTCATGGGCATTATTATATTTATTTAGCTGGCACACGCATAAAGAAATATAATAATCAATCTTTGCCTTTATTAATGCAAGAATATAATAGAAAAGTCTCCCTCACCAATCATCTCATAATTGGCACTAAGGGCTCATACTAACATGATATTGGCGCCGTAAAGTCCAAGGGTGAAGTCTTGGCAGCATAAGTCCAATGGTTGGCGGCGTAAAGTCCAAGCGGAGTCTTGGCAGCGTAAGTCCAATGTGCCTTGACGGTGTAGAGACCGTTAGCATGACATAGCCGATGGAAGCACCTGAAGGCTAGCGCGATGGATGAACAAGTCATGGATGACTTGGAGGGATCCGAGAGGAGTGAGGCTGATAGAGGTGGCTAGAAGGCTTAGGTCTAGGCTAAGGGTGGTCTAGCAAGTATGGGGGAACCATACTTGGGCTAAAACCTCATGTTTGAGGTGTGCCAGTCGACTTGTGTCATGTGTGGCCGATCAGCTGAGTCAACTAGGGTTTGATCGGAAGTGATCTAGCGATCGACTTCAGAGGTGGGCAGCCGCCGAGCGAGGTGTGATCGCCGACCGGTTCTCGAAATCGGGCATGCATCGGAGTCGACTGAGACTCGAGTGAAGGCTCCATCAGTCGACTGATGGGTATGATCAGTCGATTGATGATGGATCCGTTGGACTTTTCCAGCATGGATCTAGCCGTTGTCTCACGACAACAGTGCCATCAGTCGACTGGAGGTCCCGAGCAGTCGACTCATCGAATTTTTCCAACAAAGGTTGAAGCTATAAAAGGAGCTCGTGATGGAGAGAAAAGGCATGGTTTCTTGAGGGCTTTTGGAGCGATTTGCTATTGCAAATCAGGGTCTCCAAGTTGATATCAAGCAACCAAGTGATCAAGCATTCAAAGAGACAATGTAAGTAGTTTTCTTTACTTGCATTGTATTTCATTATTGTATTTGCTTGTATCCATTTAGATTATTGTTATAATCTATTGTACGAGGTTTCTCCACCTCTGACTTTTGTCGAGAAGGAGTATTTGTGATTAGTGAGTGCGTGTGCATAACTAGAGCTCTTTAGAGCTCGATCCGTGGAGTAGGAACCATTCGATTCTGAATCACGTTATATCTCGTATTGTGAATTGTGTTTGTCTTGTTTCGTTATTGTGTTATTTTTATTTCCACTGTGCTAATGAAATTATAGAGACAAACTTAACAAATTCCATCATCGAAGGAGCACGATGCTATTCACCCCCCCTTGATAGTCGCATTTTTATCGCATGATTTTTATTCACATTTGGGGATTTTAGGCTCTTTGATTTGGGTAATTATAGTTATTCATGATGTCTTTTGCATGTTGTATTTAATTGAAATTAATTGTTTATTCCCTACAATTTCAGTATTATTTTTCACGGGTGAATGTGATTTTTTTTAGGGAACATGAAAGAGCCAAATCGGAGCAATGATAGACGTTGATCAAGATCAAATTCATCTCAGCCGTTGGATGAAATGGATCAGCTTTTTAATTTAAATCAATTAACCTAGATGCATTTGGGCGGCTGAGATCAAAACCGGCACAATCGGACGGCTGAGAAAATTGGAGATAAAATCTCTTGCGAGCACGTGACAACTCCACGCACTCCGCGATAATTCCAAATCCTGGTTCTTCCCCACCCATTCCATCACTGACTTTTCCCTCTTGGTCTGCGGAGCTCATGAAAGATTTCAAAGAACACTCCATCGACTGAGTAGTGGAGTTCACCTGTCTTCATCGGAGATCTTCAGAGCCCTCACCGACGGAGTTTAGCTACCCTAGTGGGACATGGTCACGCGAAGCTAGGGGTGACTTGCTACTGTCGGGATCCCGCAGAATCAGTTTCCAGCTCCGATGGCAGCGTTACATCCAACTCTGGGCGGTCTTCAATAGCAGCGGGTGACGATGAGTATCAGTTCCCAGATCCGATTCCATCCACATTGACTGCTCATGGTCATGGCAGTGCCGCATCTACATCGGAGCTGTGAACTACCGCATCGATCCAACTCTCGTCTGAATCCGATGAGAGATCTGCATCCTGAGACCCTTGGAGTGTTCGGTATTGTCGTACGTCACCGGAGATGGTGGTACCTTTCCGGTGTTTGTGGATGACTATTGATTTACTTTATTGATTTACTGTTAATTCAGTATTGTGTTTCTTATTGTTTTACTACATTGTTCACTTTGGGTATTTTAGTATTTTTACATCGTTGGCTCCCTAATGTGCACTATATTTTATCAGTATTGTTCTAGTATTGATTTCTTAGTGTGCAGTAGTGTTTCACTGATGTTTAGTCGTAACATGCCTGTGTGGTAAATCATGCATGTGGTAATTAGTTTGATAGTTTAGTGAGTCTTGTTATTCGTTTACAGTGTTTACCTAGTGGTTAGATTTATCTCCTTTAGTGTAATTGTTCTTTCCTGTTTTAGTTATTCTTCAGCCAGTGTGTCGTATAGTGACAGTGCGGTGCATGGTTGAATTGCTTTCGTTTATTGCATTTCGTTTACTGCAGTTTTTAGTGACTGTTTGACTACTGTGCCGTATAGTGACAGTGCGGTGCATGGTTGAATTGTTCACATTTGTTTGATCATTGTACCGTATAGTGATAGTGCGGTGCTTGGTCGCTTTCTTTTCTGTCTGTTAGTTTAGTTTTTCAGTGACTGTTTGATCACTATGTCGTATAGTGACAGTGCGGTGCTTGGTTGAATTGTTCACATTTGTTTGATCATTGTACCGTATAGTGACAGTGCGGTGCGTTATCACTTACTTTTGCGCATTAGGATAGTTGCTTGTTACTTTTTGCATTTGTTCTTGTATTAGGTTAGTTTCCCGGGAATTAATAATTGGGAGTTAGTTTACTTTTTGCATGTTTAATTCTCATGTTTGCTTTTGATTTTGCATTTTAATTGTTTTGATAATTATAAAAACCCCCAGTGTTTACTTCTGTTTAAAAACAAACGTTCAGCCATTAGGTTCGTTGGGAGACGATCCGAGTCAGTCCTATACTGTATTAGTGTAGTTACAGGGTTCAGTAAATAATTTGGGAACGGTATTGCGACAGTTAAAAATCGTTCGATCAAAATTTTGGCGTCGTTGCCGGGGAACTTTAATGGGTTCGTTTGTCTTTAAACTGTAGTTTGTTTGTTTGTTTTCTTTTTCTTTTATTATTATTGTCTTTCTTATTATCTATATTTGTTACTCATTGTGTTGTTTGTTTTGAAAATGACCAGGTCTTCAGGCGATAAACTCTTTGAGTTGGATCCTGAGATTGATAGGACTTTTCATGCACTGCAGAGAGCACAGGGCAGGTCAGCTGATACTTCTGCTTACAGTCCATCAGAGTTGCAGATAGTCATGGCAGATAATAATAGGACTCTGAAGGAGCTTGCAGCCCCTGATGCGACATACTAGTATTCTTGCATTACCTACCCAGCTTTAGAGGAGGATTTTGAGCTCAGATCAGGTACAGTTCATTTGCTTCCTAAGTTTCATGGATTGTCTGGTGAAGATCCCAATAGGCACTTGCACGAGTTCCATGTGGTATGCTCTACTATGAAGCCACAGGGCATTTCAGAGGAAGATATCAAATTGAGAGCTTTTCCCTTTTCACTGGCTGGAGAAGCTAAGGATTGGTTATACTATCTTCCACCTGGATGTATCAACAGTTGGCTTGAATTGAAGAAAGCATTCTTGGAAAAGTTCTTCCCAGCATCCAGAACTGCTACCATCAGGAAAAGCATTTGCAGTATCCAGCAGTCTACTGGAGAGACGTTGTATGAGTACTGGGAGAGATTCAAGAAACTATGTTCCAGTTGCTCCCAACATCAGATCAGTGACCAGTTGCTTGTTCAGTACTTTTATGAGGGACTGCTTCCCATGGATAGGAGTATGATAGATGCATCTAGTGGAGGGGCATTAGTGAACAAGACTCCTAGCGAGGCCAGAGAACTTATTGCAAATATGACAGAGAACTCACAGCAGTTTGGGAGCAGAGCTATAGTGACTAGAGGGGTGAGTGAGGCTCACCTGGCTTATACTGATCAGGCGGAGATGAAGAATTCTATATAGGAGCTCACATCCTTAGTTAGGCAATTGGCACTGAACCAGGCAAGCCAATCTTCTATAGTGCCTATGCAGCCTATGAGAGTTTATGGTATTTATTCGAGTCCAGAGCATCCTTCTGATTCATGTCCTTCACTCTAGCAAGATGAAATAGTAGCGGCGGCTAATCAGTTTCCTTCCAGACCTCAATATCAACCTCCATATCAGCATCAGCAGCATCAGTATCAGCAACAACATTCTAGATATGGTCCGATGTCTGCCACTTATAATCCAAGATGGAGAGATCATCCAAATCTGAGATATGGGAATTCCTTTTATCAGCCGCTTCAGACCAAAGATTTCGAGACCCCTAGCCATCCAGAGTAACCCAGTATAGGTCAGACCTTCTATTCAGCCAGTTAGAGCTGAGTCTTCCAGTTCGAGTTCAAATTCAAAGATGGAGGATCTTGTGCAGCAGTTTTTGGTACAACAGCAGCAGTTTCAACAGAAGATGGATGCATCTATTCAGAACATAGAGAGATAGCTTAGCCAGCTTGCATCCAACATTAACCAGCTGCAGTCACAGGGATCAAGTCAGCTACCATCTCAGACCATCCCGAATCCTAAAGGAAACATTAGTTCGATTACACTGCGGAGTGGTAGAGTTACTCGCACTCTGTGCTTCGACTCAACTGCATCCAGTTGCTGATTCGAGTAGTTTAGATCAGTGTAGAGCATAGCAGGATCCACAGTCGTGATGATCGGAGTCGCCAGTTCCATTACCTTTCCCTCAGAGGCCAGTACAGCCTAGGAAGGGGGTTAGTGAAGAAAAGGCTAGAGAATTTCAGGAGCTTGTGGATTTGTTCAGTAAGGTGGAAGTTATTGTCCCTTTATTGACAATGATCGAGCAGATTCCCAAGTATGCTTAGTTTCTGAAAGAATTGTGTGTGCATAAGAAGAAGCTGAAAGGAAATGAGTTAATCAGAGTTGGAAAGAATGTTTCAGCACTTATTCAGCCTTTACCCTGTATGCAAGGATCCGTGGAGTTTTCACCGCATCTTGTGATTGGGAGCCAGGTGTTCGAGGATGCTATGCTAGATCTAGGAGCTTCCATTAATGTGATGACAAGGTCAGTTTTTTGTTCACTAGGTATTGGACCCTTGCAGCCGACAGGTGTAGTGATTCAGTTAGCCAATCGCTGTCAGACTCACCCAGCTGGGGTGATCGAGGATGTGTTGGTTAAGGTGAGAGAGCTAATAATTCCTGCAGATTTCTACATTCTTGACATGGAGGGTGATTCACAGAGCGGCAGAGCTCCACTTATTCTGGGCAGACCTTTCCTCAAGACTGCCAAGACCAAGATTGATGTGCATGCAGGTACACTTTCCATGGAGGTAGGAGATACTGTAGTTCAGTTCAGGATTTTGGACGCGATGAAGCATCCGATGGAGGATCATTCTATTCTTAGCATGGATTTAGAGTATGAGCTGGATTGCATGGGTTTCATTTCTGAGTCAGTTTTTCAGTTGGATATCTCTATACCTTCTATTTTGTGTATTGATTTTAGTGAATCTGTCAATTCTGATATTATTGATGATATGATAGGACCTATCTGTGGGCCCTTTGATTTGGACAGGGACATGGAATGTGTAGGGACTTGCGATCTTCAGGCAACGCCCCAAGAATCACTTCCATCAGATGAGCAACCACAGAAGCTCAAATTGAAGCCTCTTCCGGAGCATTTGAAGTATGTGTATTTGGATAAGGATGAGCAGCGACCCGTTATTATTGCTCGAGATCTAGAGTCAGATCAGGAGTACATATTAGTAGATCTTCTGAGGCAGCATAGGAAAGCTATTGGGTGGACACTTGCAGATATTCTTGGTATCAGTCCTTCGATCTGTATGCACATAATTCACTTAGAAGAGGATGTGAAACCAGTCAGACAACCACAGCGATGGCTTAACCCACTAATTCTCGATGTGGTAAAGAAGGAGGTGACAAGGCTTTTATAGGCTGGCATCATCTATCCTATTTCAGACAGCAAATGGGTAAGTCATGTTCAGGTGGTTCCGAAGAAGTCTGGTATTACAGTGGTTACCAATGCAGATAATGAGTTGATGCCCACAAGAGTTTAGAACTCTTGGAGAGTTTGTGTAGACTACAGGAAGCTTAATCAGGCCAGCAGGAAAGACCCCTACCCCCTACGCCCTACCTTTTATTGATCAGATGCTAGAGAGGTTGGCAGGCAAGTCACACTATTGCTTCCTAGATGGTTACACTGGGTATTTCCAAATATGTATTGCACCAGAGGATCAGGAGAAGACCACTTTTACTTGCCCTTTCGAGACGTATGCATATCGGCGTATGCCTTTCAGACTTTGCAACGCTCCTGGGACATTCCAGCGATGTAAGGTTAGTATTTTTGGTGATTTATTAGAACATTGCATGGAGGTTTTTATAGATGATTTTTCTGTGTATGGTTCTTCTTTTGATTCATGTCTGGATAGTTTGTCGAGAGTTTTACAGAGATGCATTGATACAGATTTGGTTTTGAATTTCGAAAAATGTCATTTCATGGTCAGGCATGAGATAGTTTTAGGTCATATTATCTCTGTGCATGGTATTGATTTAGATCCTGCTAAAATTCACGCTATTTCTGAAGGGTGTTGCTCTGAGAAGCTCTCACACCAATTTAATGGTTTTAGCTTATCGAGTCCGTGAGGGGAAGCTTTGCATCCCACTTCACCTCGGTAGCCTGTTCATGGCGATCCCATCGATGTCCCCGGATTAAAAAAATTTAATCCTAGACAAAATGGATTGCCCAAACAACCAAGTCATCGTCGTGCTATTCGTTTAGAGAGGTCACTTGAACAAACTAGTTGTTCAAGCAACCTTCCTCTATTCTACGGGTAGCCGCGGAATAGACGATGTCCGGATCACCGGTTTTTGTGTTTATGCTCGGGGTCCAAGTATTATTTAGCCATTTATAGATTTATATCATGCTCATAATTGAAAAACAAATACAAACATGTAACATATAAAATTAGAGAATCGATATACCTCTCGATCTTCTAATGTATGTTCATCCTCCTTTTGGACGTCGTGTGGGCGACGCTCTACCAAAAGTCGAAGCTCCTAGATCGCAAATCTTCCTTCCTTGCTCTTCCAAAGCAAGAGGAAGAATAAAAACAAAGCTCTTCTCCTTCCTATGGCCAACCAACAAGCAACAAGGAGAATGCTTGCCGCCGACCAACAAGGAGAAGGAGATAATAGTGGAAACCGGCCAAGACACCAAGGGAAAGCCCTATATCTTGTTTCCACTACCTAAGGAGAAGGAGAAGGGGTCTTTGGATGCTGCCCAAGGGCTGGGATAGGGATGTGGGAGCCGGCCACCAAAGGATGAAGAAGAAAGAAACCTTCCTTATTTGGTGCCACCCAAGCCTCCTAAACCCTAAGCTTCCAAACCCTAATCCTAGCTTTCCTTATTGTCGGCCATGGAGGAGGGGAAGAAGAATAGGATGAGCTCATGCCAAGGTATAGAGGAGAAGAATAGGGGCCGGCCAACCTTTGGAAGAAGAAGGAACACCTCCTAGAGTTTCATCCCACCCCTAGCTCACAAAACCCTAGCCACCCAAACCTAATCCTAAACCAACTAGGATTCCTAGCCTCCAAAGGAAGCAAACCCTAATCCCCTTAAGCCATGCTTATTCTTACCGCCCACTTCATGACTCTATTTATAGAGTTGGGCTCAAGCCATGATTTAATCTCCTCCATTTGTTCTAGGGATTTAATCTCAATCGTCGGATCTAGAGATTTAATCTCAACCGTCGGATCTAGAGATTTAATCTCTACCTTTGGATGTAGAGTTTTGTTTTCATCCATTGGATCTAAGCTTCATGAGGTGTTAATAGGCTACATTAGGGACCTTGAGGAGGAGTTGGGTCTTGGCCACTCATGGATCAAACCCACATAAAGTCCGATCCACAAATGATGATCCAATCCACTAAAGGTTCATCATTAATCTACCTCACCAACCCCCATATGATAATATGGGCTCCATATATTATTTGTACTTTTTCTCCCTGTGTTTAAGATCTCGAATGTTCGTCGATTAATTAATTTACTGACCATTAATTAATCAACATCTAACTCCTTGAGTAGTACCACTCAACCTTTTCATCATGCCGAACCAAGTCCACCTGCAGGGTTTACATGATGAACCTTATGAGCTCCTCAAGGGGGCATCATCATCCTAATATATAGGACACGGTTTCCTCCTATAATCAACGGCACACCATATAAATAATATCATCTCCCAACTTACCGAGCCAATCGATTTAATCTATAAATCTCGCCCATTGGTAAATCAAAGAGATGAGTACTAAGTATATGTGCCCGTTATTATATCGGGATTAAGAGCATGTACTAAATAATATCAGAGGTCCAATTCGATTATGTAGTCAGCAATAAATCGAATCACCTCTAAGTCGGTCATGCTCAATACACACAAAGTGCACTAGTGTGATTCTATGGTCAAGACAAACCAACACCAAATCACTCTACAACCATTCTGATGGTTTGTCCAAAGTCATCTCGGTTGTGAGCCTTTACTTATACTTTACAAGGAACCGATAACATGATCTCCCGTGTGACACCACACACCAAGTTATCCACAATATAACGTATTAGACAATATGCATAAAAATATGCAAATAATGATCATGTGATTCTTATTTCAAAAATAAAGATGTTCATAGAAAAGATAGACTTTTCAGTATACATCCCTACAATCTCCCACTTATACTAAAAGATTATGCTGTCCTCATACTGCCATACATCTGATTCCCCTTCCCTCCACATGCCTATCAAAGCTCTCGCTAGAAGGGCCTTAGTGAAAGGGTCTACTAGGTCATCCTCTAATGCAATCTAGGCGACAGCAACTTCTACCTCCTTTACGATTTCTCGTATCAGGTGGTACTTGCGTTCTATGTGTTTACTAGCCTTATAGGCTCATGGTTCCTTCGAGTTTGCAACTGCACCATTATTATCACAATAAATTGTGATAGTTCTGGCCAAACTAGGAATCACATCCAAGTACATCAGGAAGTTCCTAAGTCATACATCTTCTTTGGCCACCTCAGAGGTTGCCACATACTCAGCTTCCATGGTGGAGTCCGCCACGCACTTCTGCTTGACACTCCTCCATACAATGGCTCCACCTCCCAAAGTAAACACAAAACCTGAGGTAGACTTACTGTTATCCCTATCTGATTGGAAGTCGCAATCCATGTAACCCACAGGGAGTAATTGGTCTGCCAGGTAAACTAGCATAAAATCCCTAGTCCTTCTCAGGCACTTCAATATATGCTTTACCGCAGTCCAATGTCCCTGTCTTGGATTACTCTGATATCTGCTGACCATGCTGACGGCATAGCAGATATCTGGTCTCGTACATAGCATCGCATACATGAGGCTTCCTACTACCGAAGCATAAGGAACCGCCTTCATCTCCTTAGATAAAGGAACTCCATGCCTGAAAGGTAGAAAACCTTTCTTGGAGTTTTGCATGCTAAAACGATCCATTATCATGTCTATGTATGAAGCTTGGGATAAGCACAATAACCTTGATCCCAAGGATGTGTCCCACTTCTCCCAAGTCCTTCATATCAAACTGTTTGGACAACCATACCCTTACGTCCGATAACACCTTGATATTGTTGTCAATCACCAAAATGTCATCTACATATAGTACAAGAAATACCACTACATTTTCGTCACATCTCTTGTATACACAAGACTCATCCGGACTTTGAATAAATCCATAATCCTGGATTACCTCATCAAATCGGATGTTCCAAGACATTGAAGCTTACTTCAATCCATAAATGGACCGATTAAGCTTACACACAAGATGCTCCTTGCCCTTAGCAATTAATCCCTCTGGTTGCTTCATGTTGATGTTTTCCTCAAGACTTCCATTAAGGAAAGTTGTCTTGACATCTATCTGTCATACCTCATAATCCATATGAGCTGCTATGCATAAGAGCTCCCAGACCTCATTTGAATCCATAGATTCAATCTCAGTATTCATTGTACTTTGCCAAGATGCTGCATCTATATCTTGGATTACCTCGTCGTATGTCCAGGGATCAGGTTCATCTTCGGCAGGGACCAAATCAGAAGATTCACCCAAGAATATGTCTAACAACCCTCCCACTATGACGAGGTATCTCCTGTGTATCCTCTGTGACACGCGGTGCAGTGACTTGTGTTATATCCTCTTGTACCGGTGGTACTAAAGAAATGACTTCCCCGTTTTAACTCCTCCAGAACAATTTTACTCTTGGGCTTGTGGCTTATCACATAGTCTTCCTCTAGAAATCTAACGTTCGTGCTAACGATCATCCTCTGATCTCTAGGACTATAAAATAAATCACCCTTCGTTCCTCTAGGATAGCTAACGAACAAGCGTATTTTTTGTACGAGGTTCCAACTTACCAGCATCTGCCTTCAGCACATGTGTTGGACTCCCCCATTACCGAATATGTCTTAGATTAGGCTTTCGCCCTGTCCACAATTCTGTGGGAGTAGAAGGCACTTATTTATATGGAACCAAGTTCAGAATGTACACCTCCGTATCTAGAGCATATCCCCAGAACGAATCTGGCAAGTCAGAATAACTCATTATCGATCTAACCATCTCCATAAGAGTCCTATTCCTTCGCTCTGTTACACCATTCTGCTGGGGTGTGCCAGGTGCAGTCAATTGGGATTTATTCTCATCCTCTAATAAGTAGTTCCTAAACTCTCCCAAGAGGTACTCACCGCCACGATCAGATCGTAGTGTCATCCATATCTTGAATAATTATCTATGAAAGAGATGAAATATTAAAGACCACCTCTTGCCTGGATAGTCATAGGACCACACAAATCAGAATGAACCATTTCTAACACATCTTTGGCTCTATACCCCTTGGCCTTAAAAGGCCTCTTGGTCATCTTACCCTCCAAGCAAGATTCACAGGTTGGGAGATCCTCCACCACTAATGAACCCAAAGGTCTATCAGCTATCAACCTTTGAATTCTGCTTAGGTTAATGTGACCAAGCCTAAGATGCCAAAGATATGTTTGGTTCATCTTCGAAGGTTCTTTTCTATTATTGGAATTAGAAGATGAGTTATTAACTTCTATTTGCATCGTGGGAGCTTTTGGTTCGAGTATATACAAATTTCCTATCAATGTACCTGAACAGATATTCTCCCTATTTCTTTTTATAACAACTCTGTCATTAAAAGAAATAGAATATCCATCCATAAACAATTTAGAAACTGAAACTATGTTCTTTCTAAATAAAGGTACATAAAGGGAATTTTCCAGAACCTAAGTTTTATTTTTCCCAAGAGATAAATAAAACTTCTCTCACTACAATAGCTGCCATCTTCATGGCATTGCCCAAGTAAATGGTAATCTCCCCTTTAGCTAGTCGTCGGGTTTCCTGGAATCCCTACAAAGTGTTATAGACATGATTAGTGGCTCTCGTATCTACACACCATGTGCCGGTATATAACACCGCTAATCATGTTTTAACGACTAGTCCAAAGGATATATCTTTGTTCTGCTTTGGATTGGGACAGTCCTTCTTCCAATGTCCATCCTGCTTGCAAGTGAAGTACTTGCCTTTCGGCTTCTTCACTCCTCCCTGAGATCCTCCCACCATCTTTGCTTCACCTTGTTTCTTCTTCTTCTTACCTTTCGGCTTAGAAGTAGAAACCTTTTTGAGCAACCATGGCTTGAGGACACTCTTCGAAGAGTGCATACTTGTACTCCTAAGCAGATAAGACAATATCTGGATTCTTTTCCAATCAACATTGTTTGGGTATAGTAAGTTTGTTTCCTTTAGTATCATAGTAAGTGGACTGAAAGTCATTCTTGAAAATCCTAAGAATCACATAGATCATTACTGTAGTTTTCAAAAAATGATTGATTCCTCAAACAATAAAATTTTAAAACCAACCAACACCTCTAAACACCGAGAATATCGCATGCCACAATCGTGTGGGCGTATACGAATTCTACATTTGTAAGAGGAGGTTTTACCCATTAATTTTACTATCTTGTCAACCTAACTTTTTGACAAGTAAAATTAATAGTTGGTTCCTCTTTGGCCCTACAAATAAAAGCAGTGACTCCGATGGGGAGGATACTTATATTTGTATCTAAGTGTTCACCATTACTCGGTACCAAATTAATTATCTCGGGTTATGTGTCTTACGATGGGAAATTACACACGCTCCTTAATAATTTCCAATAACCATATTCGACCTTGTGATCCGCAAACAAACCCATCCGATGGGGAGGAAGGTGATAAACGGATATTTGTCGTGGTACCGTTTCAAATTAATTACCGAACCCCCTAACTACACTAATATAGCATAGTGGATGGCCCGGATCGTTTCCCAACGAGTGTAATCGATAGAATAGTAAACTTAGGATCACTGATTATTGCTTTTGATTTTCTAATGAAGATGGGGGTTTGGGATTTGAGATCTAACCTACAATTGCAAGGTAATTAAAATCCTAAACTAATATGCAATAACTAAAACAAACAAAGCAGGAATTAAAGTAATTAAAACTGGAAAAGGAAATAATCTAATCAACCCAAGATATGCCCAGTGAATGACCAAGGTCCTTCGGCTAAGTCCAGCGAAGCTCAATCGAGACTCCGCAAGTGACAGTGGATGTGGGATGATGCAAACTCCTGAATCCAGTAGTTTAATGGACACTCCGAACTCTCGCGGATCCGGTTGAGCTCGAAGAAGTGTCGTCGGAGCGGAACTTCTCCTCGAATCCGAAAGAGAAGGTGGATGAGTTGTGAGATGGAGGACGTCGTCGAAATCACTCGATGAGGCGATTCTCCTCGAATCCGAAGGAGAAAAATGGGTGGAGGCAAGGTGCTAATGAAAACATGATTAAAAGAAAGCAATTAAAGTAAAACATGAAATTAAATCTAATCTAACTAACTACGGCCTAATTACTCTAAGAGGCATTTAATCAAACATTACATGTGCATGGAACAAATTAAACTAAACGTGTGCAATTCAAAACGTGGAAGATTGAAACTATTACAGACATCACAAATTAAAATGAACAACAATCAAAACACATCAAAATGAAGGAATTGCTGGAAATTGCTGGAAAAAGGCTGATCGGAGCTGGAAATAGGAGCTGTGAACGAAGCTGCTGTGAATGGAGATGGAAACGCCGGAAATCAATGAAGGTGGATGTTGTCCGGCGGTGTGGAGGAGCTGTGGGCGGCGCTGCTGCCGGAGGAAGGGGGTAGACTGACCGGAGCTGGAATTGGCACCTCCGATCGGAGGTGGAAACTCAGAGCTGGCGGACTGTGGCTGGAGGAGATGATAGAGGTGGAGTGACACAGGTCACCGGAGAAGGAGGGGATCCCCTTCCTCTCCGGCGACCGGCGAGGGAGGAGATGAGCGCGGCTGAAGGAGAGGGCGTCGGCGTTTGTCGCGTGCGGGAAGAAGAGTGAAGCCGGCTGCTTTGGTGGAGAAGTGTTGGTTTTATTAAATGCATTTTGGTAGCCGTCCGATCAAAGCAGCCTTCAATCTCATCCGTCCATTATAGCTAGGTTAATTACTCTGATTAATCCACTAATGGGCTGTGCATCCAACGGCTGAAATTACTCCAACTCTGGATGGACGGATCTGATCCATCTGGATAGATAATCACGATCGGCTGAATCTGGACGAAGGGCTCAGATGTCTAGATCAAAATGTACGGACCGGATCTCTCCAGATCTGGGTAGATGGCTCAGAATCAAGCTGCTTTCATCAGACGGTCCATATCGTTCAAATCTGATCTCTTGATTAAATTGCCCTCAATCATGATGAAAGGTTCAGATTGATCCAGCTTAAAATGTCCTTCTAGCCCTAGATGAAGCCATATTTGATCTAACTCGAGTCTAATCCATTGGTTCATCTCGATCTCCTACAAATAAAGACAAAATTTGCATATAAGTCCAGAATTTAGGAGAATTTACAATAAGGTCCAAAAATATATCCAACTCATAAAATATACAAATAATCGATAATTAATCACTCGAGAGGATAAAAACAATGATATTAAGGACCAAAATAATCCGACAAAATGACAGTTATCAGAAGGCACTCAGAGCCAACGCGCAAGTTTGTTTGCATCACTTGTCAAATCGTAATGGAGGTCGCGGGAATTTATAAAAATATCCCTCTCCCACTTAGTAATTTGAAATTGAGGAATTTTCCTAGCCTACGACATGCATATCAAACAAAAAGCAATAAATATGAAAAATAAATTATTTTCCAACTATTATGGCCTTTGTCTTCAATATGACTCCCGTCGCATCGCCATCTCATCCGCTCCTCCTACGCCATGTACGAGCCATCCGGAGATCCGAGCCGAGACTAAAACCTATTTTAATTTGCATCCATCGATCCTATACTCCACGAGGGAGTGTACATGAAATCTAGATCGAAAGTAAAATAAAATAAAGAGTAGCTAAACAATGCTATATTTAATTTACAAAAACTAAATAATAGTCTCGTCAACCCCGAGAATTCAACAAAATAAATATTTACACACATACAATCACATACACACACATGGTCATAATAGTTGGATCTTATGTCTACAACCAAAGAGTTAAACTACACATATCCTACTATTATCCGACACATAAAATATATGAAAAAGTGCATAAAAATTAACTGAATCCTAAACACATAAAATCGGAAACCTTGGCTCTAATACCAATTGAAGGGTTTTGCTCCGAGAAGCTCTCACACCAATTTAATGGTTTTATCTTATTGAGTCCGTGAGGGGATGCTTTGCTTCTCACTTCACCTCAGTAGCTTGTTCATGGCGATCCCATCGATGTCCCCGGATTAAAAAAATTTAATCCTATACAAAAGGGATTGCCCAAACAACCAAGTCATCATCGTGCTATTCGTTTAGAGAGGTCACTTAAACAAACTAGTTGTTCAAGCAACCTTCCTCTATTCTACGAGTAGCCGCGGAATAGATGATGTCCGGATCGCCGGTTTTTATGTTTATGCTCGGGATCCAAGTATTATTTAGCCATTTACAGATTTATATCATGCTCATAATTGAAAAACAAATACAAACATGTAACATATAAAATTAGAGAATCGATATACCTCTCGATCTTCTAATGTATGTCCTTCCTCCTTTCGGACGCCGTGTGGGCGACGCTCTACCAAAAGTCGAAGCTCCAAGATCGCAAATCTTCCTTCCTTGCTCTACCAAAGCAAGAGGAAGAATAAAAACAAAGCTCTTCTCCTTCCTATAGCCAACCAAAAAGCAACAAGGAGAATGTTTGCCGCCGGCCAACAAGGAGAAGGAGATAATGGTGGAAACCGGCCAAGACACCAAGGGAAAGCCCTATATTTTGTTTCCACCACCTAAGGAGAAGGAGAAGGGGTCTTTGGATGCTGCCCAAGGGCTGGGATAGGGATGTGGGAGCCGGCCACCAAAGGATGAAGAAGAAAGAAACCTTCCTTATTTGGTGCCACCCAAGCCTCCTAAACCCTAAGCTTCCAAACCCTAATCCTAGCTTTCCTTATTGTCGGCCATGGAGGAGGGGAAGAAGAATAGGATGAGCTCATGCCAAGGTATAGAGGAGAAGAATAGGGGCCGGTCAACCTTTGGAAGAAGAAGGAACACCTCCTAGAGTTGCCGGCCACCCCTAGCTCACAAAACCCTAGCCACCCAAACCTAATCCTAAACCAACTAGGATTCCTAGCCTCCAAAGGAAGCAAACCCTAATCCCCTTAAGCCATGCTTATTCTTACCGCCCACTTCATGACTCTATTTATAGAGTTGGGCTCAAGCCATGATTTAATCTCCTCCATTGGTTCTAGGGATTTAATCTCAATCGTCGGATCTAGAGATTTAATCTCAACCGTCGGATCTAGAGATTTAATCTCTACCTTTGGATGTAGAGTTTTGTTTTCATCCATTGGATCTAAGCTTCATGAGGTGTTAATAGGCTACATTAGGGACCATGAGGAGGAGTTGGGTCTTGGCCACCCATGGATCAAGCCCACATAAAGTCCGATCCACTAATGATGATCCAATCCACTAAAGGTTCATCATTGATCTACCTCACCAACCCCCATATGATAATATGGGCTCCATATATTATTTGTACTTTTTCTCCCCGTGTTTAAGATCTCGAATTTCCGTCGATTAATTAATTTACTAACCATTAATTAATCAACATCTAACTCCTTGAGTAGTACCACTCAACCTTTTCATCATGTCGGACCAAGTCCACCTGAAGGGTTTACTGTTGGTGCAGTAGACACCTAAGTCGAACCTGAGTTTTGATTATAGCAAATGATACAAAGTTAAGCTCATGTCATTATCTCATGAGCTGAATCGAGTGTGCAGTAAATTGCTATAGCTGGAACTGAAGGCTAGCGACACCCGGAGGAAGCCGCGGTGGTCGGGCGACACTCGAGTAACTTCGGAGGGAGCCGAAGGAAGTGAGTGGAAGGTCGGAAGCAAAAGCAACATGTAAGTATCGAGGTAAGCTCGTGTGTGCGAGCGTAAGAGAGGTCGTATCCTCGTTACGGGGATGATCTTAAGCGTAGATCCGACCAAAGACATCCTATAGATGGTCTAGGTCGAGATCGGACGGTCGACGACCGTCAAAATTATATTTTTGTTGAGCTAACTTTGACTTCCAGCAAGCATCGGTCATTGCCGCTGGAGGACTCATCGTCAATCGATTCATGGAGGTCGGCCTTTCGGATCTTGCCATCGGTCGGTGACTCGGTCGTGATGGTGAATGGTCCGACCTCGAGGAGTTAAGGTTTATCGCCAAATTTCAAGGGGAGTGGTGCTCAATTGTGATTGGCTAGGGTTCCTCTCGAAAAGGGGCTCAAAGGCTATAAAAGGAGGGCCAAACCTAGGGTTTCATCATCAATTCTAAGTGCTCAAAAGCCTCATGACTGCGACTCTCAGAACTGACTCTCGACGAAGTCTTGCCAACCCTAGTTTAAGTCCTATCTTCGAGTTGTTGGTATAATCTTGTCTTGTCATTTCTTTTAATCTTGCAATTAGTTTGTTAATCGAGGCTTTCTTTCGTTGTATTTTCATTTTAATAGAAGAGTGGGTGTGTCTCTCTATCTTGTGCTTCGAAAGTGTTTTTTTTTGTAATCGTAAACTCCTACCTCCAACGAGGAGGAGTGTTTTAGTGAATTGCCCTCTGTACACGGTCTAGGACCGTTAGGGCCTTGGAGTAGTAGCCGAAGGCTACGAACCAAGTAAAAAACTATTTGTCTCTTTTATTTTTTATTTTCATTTCCGCTGCGTATATTTATCTTTGAAGCAATTGAAGAAAAGTTTTTTTTTCGCTATTCACCCCCCCCCTCTAGCGAACCGCATCGATCCAACAATTGGTATCAGAGCTGGGGGTTGCTAAGATTTGGTGAAACCACCAATCTAGCCATTTTTACAGATTTATTTCTCTTTTAATTCTGTTTTATTTATTATTTATTTCGCTTTGTTAGGTTTTTCTCCCGCACAACTAATCCAAGACGCAAGTCTTGGTACTTGTTTTTGTGTTTTTGTCGTTGCTAGTTTCTTCGTCTTCGTCTCTTTGTGTCTTTCGTGTTAATGGCCCATCTCGAGGGTTTTAGCACCGTCCGACCACCGTTTTACAACGGTGATGATTTCCGTTACTGGAAAGGTCGGATGGAGTGCTTCCTAAAAACCCAAATAGAGATGTGGATTGTGATCCAAATCGGGTTCACCCTTCCTACTAATGAAGAAGGTGAATCCTTGGATTACAATCAGTGGTCCATTGCCACTAAGCGACAAGTCGAGGCCGATGCAAAGGCGACTCAAATCCTGCGATCGGCTATCCAAGGAGGAGAATCCGTGGCCCCTTCATCGCGCAAGAGATCTTTGGACGTGATCGAGTTACACGAAGGATCGGATCAAGCTAAGGTTTGCAAAGCGTGATTTGTTGTTCAATAAATTGTACACACTAAAAATGCAGGAACACGAGGCGACAACACAATTGCGCCGTCGGGACATCGTCAACAACCTACACGCAATCGGGCAAAAGGTCGAAAACCGCGACCTTATAAGGTATGTTCTAAACTCTTTTCCGAGGACTACCTTGTGGGCATCCATGGTCGACGCCTACAAGGCCTCCAAGGACCTTTCTAAAGTTAGAATAGATGAATTATTCTCAGATTTTGAATTACATGAGCAGTCCAACTCGGAACCCGAGAGGGGTATAGCCTTGTTTGTAGGTTCAAAGAAGAAGAAAATCGCAAGCAAGCCACCACCAACCGAGGAGGAAGACGAGTTCGAAGAAGAAGTTGACCCAGAGTTGACTGCCAAACTAATGAACCTAGCTCGAAGGATATCCAAGGGACGAAAGCGAACCACGACTCGACCCAACCAAGGTAAGCCTAAAAGTTCTAATATTAGTTGTTATGAGTGTAATAGGTTTGGACATATCAAGTCCGAGTGCCCCAAGCTCAACCACCAAGCACCTAAGCACAAGAAGGCCCTCAATGCGACATGGGAAGAAGAGTCATCCGAAGAAGACGAAGACCACGTCTTCATGGCAAAATCGATTGAGTCAGACACGGAGACCGAACCTGAACTTGAGTCAGAACCTGAGGATGACTCGGACTACGAAGCTACCTTCAAGTCAAGCCATGGATACGCATCCGGTTCAAAAGATACCCTTAAAGTGAGTCGAACTTTATTTAATACTTTACATAATACGGTTAGGTTTTTGTCTAGGAAATTAGCTAAGTCCGAGTCTAAGGTCGAGACCCTTGTTAAGGAGGTTAAACTCCTCAAACACGAGGTCTCCCTAACCTCTTCGACTAGTCGAGTTCAAGAGAAGGACTCAACTCGAGTTGAAAAGCTCGAAGTTGAGAACTCTCTCTTGAAAAGTCAAGTTGAAGATCTTAGGAACACGTTGGAAAGGTTCACTTCGGGATCCAAAGGACTTGACCTCCTACTTGGATCTCAAAGGGCCGTGTACAACAAGGCTAGACTAGGGTTTAACTCAAACACAACTAATAGGTCGTATATGTCGATTGTAAGTCGACATAGGAAACATGTCCAAGCATGGGTCCCTAAGAACTTTTTGATTTCAACTCTAGGATCCAATCCGTACTGGGTTCCCAAGGACCAAATCCACTATGTGGATAGACCGAACCGATTCAACGGTCTAGGGGGAGCCAGTACAAAACATGTGTGTGCTTTAACTTAGAAATTGCATGCTTAGAATTTTTTTTTGTTTTGTTTTTTTTGTGAACTCACTTAGAACACATACATAACCAACTAAAATCCTTCGAAAAGATTGAGCCTCGGGGAGCCTCTTTTCAAAAATAACTAGTTAGACCAGGAAATAGTCTTAGGTGAGTCAAGTCATCATTTTCTTGAAAATGGCTTTGTCTAAGGAAGTGGTCGATGATCCGATAAAAGAAGGCCCCTGTGCCTCGCCACGACCTGGAAGCCATGATCTTGAAAAGGTAAACTTGACAAGCCTAGGGTCAAATCCAAATCTAACATAAAATTACTTGAACCTAAATGCACTTAATCAACTTAATTGGAAGTCATCTCACAAAAAACACATAAGTATAACATGCTTGATCATATAAACACGGTGAGATGACCTAGGTTTAAAACTTACAACCAATTTTTTTAAAAAATATAAAATCTAACATCAATCCAACCACCTTGTGTGTAGGATCAATGGATGTTGGTGATACTCTGACACATGGCCAGGATCAACTCAAATTCACGAAGCGATTCAAGCGACAAGGATCGGTAGCCTTTGGGAATAACGGCAAGCTCAAAATCATCGGATCGGTGATATCGAGCTTAACTCAAATTTTGTTATTAAAAATGTATTACTTGTAGAAATTTTGAATATAACACCTTAGCGTAAGCCAATTATGTGACAATAACTATAAGGTCGTATTTTTAGAAAATGAATGTGTAATTAAAACAAATAAAACAGCTAAAACAATACTCAAAGGAACTAGGACAAATAACATTTATACAATTAACTTAATCAAATCCTCAGCCAAATGTCTTATGACACAGGAAGAGGAATCATGGTTGTGGCACCGACGACTCGGTCACTCGCACCCAAGACTCGTCCACAAGATGAGTCAGAGTGGCTTAGTCAGAGGCTTACCCAACCTCAACAATTTGGTTAATAAAATCTGTAATGCTTGTCAACAAGGAAAACAACCTAGGACACAACACAAATTAACTAACCAAGAACGAACCTCAAGTGTACTTGAGCTCCTGCATATGGATCTATTCGATTCACATGGAGCCAAGTCACTCAATAGAAGTCAATATTGCTTAGTCATAATTGACGACTACTCCAGGTTTACCTGGGTTAGGTTCATCAAACATAAAAATGATACCCTAGATCAATTAATCAATCTATTCAAATTAATCGAGAATCAAAAAAACCTTAAGGTTAAAAGACTTAGAAGCGATCATGGTGGTGAATTCGAAAATCAAAGGTTCACCGACTTCTGTAACCTAAACGGATACCACCATGAATTCTCTTGCCCTAGGACCCCTCAACAAAATGGCCTAGTGGGCGGAAAAACCGAACTCTACAAGAAGCGCTAGGACCATGTTGAGCGAATCGACCTACGGATAGGTTTTGGGCGAAGCCGTTAGTCTGACATGCTATGTCAAAATAGGATCCTTATGGTAAAGAGGCACCTTAAGACCTCATCTGAGATTTATCACAATAAAAGTACCCAACATCAAGTACTTTAGGGTATTTGGATGTAAGGTACATATCTTAAACACTAAAAACCACCTGGAAATTCAAATCCAAAACCTCCACGGAATCTTCTTAGGATACTCAACCACGAGTAGGGCCTATAGGGTATATAACCACGATACCCTTAAAGTCGAAGAGACTATTAATGTAGTGTTCGATGAAGTACCTGAACCTACAAAACCCTTAATGACCCCAAGTGTTGAGCCCACTGATACCAAACTCGTCTCCGACCCTGAGATCGAGTCTAATCCACATCAACCAACTTCTCTTGTCGACCAAGTGACAAGTGATCCGAGTCAAACTAGTGTTCAACCAAGTCACTCAATTGATCAAGCATTAGGTGACACAAACCCAACCCAATCTAGGATTCGGACTAACCACCCTATCGATCAAGTGATAGGAGATCCTAATCTAGGAGTTCGAACTAGAGCATCCTATAGGAACCTTAGTCAAATTTCCTTAATTTCAAAGATAGAACCCAAATCAATTGAACAAGCTCTTCTTGATCTCGATTGGATTATTGCAATGCAAGAAGAGCTAGCTCAATTTACTAGGAATGAAGTGTGGGAATTAGTACCACCACCTAAAGACAAAACGATAATTGGAACAAGGTGGGTGTTTCGAAATAAGCTTGATGATAAAGGTGAAGTAGTTAGAAACAAGGCTAGGTTAGTCGCCAAAGGGTTTAGTCAAGTCGAAGGCTTAGATTACGACGAAACCTATGCCCCAGTAGCTAGACTCGAATCCATTCGAATGTTGCTAGCTTATGCTGCACATCGAGGATTTAAGCTGTTTCAAATGGATGTTAAGTCGGCATTCCTAAATGGATACATTAAAGAAGAAGTTTATGTTAGCCAACCCCCGGATTTGAAAATCTAGATAAACCCAACCATGTTCTAAAACTTAAGAAAGCTCTCTATGGACTTAAACAAGCTCCTCGAGCTTGGTACGAGAGACTTTCAATCCATCTTAAGTCAAAAGGGTTTAACCAAGGCTTGTTGACCCAACTCTCTTATAAAAACCTTAGGTAAAGAAATATTCATAGCTCGAATTTACGTAGGCGATATAATTTTTGGAACCTCTAACTCGGCCTTACTAAGCGAGTTCGTTTCACTCATGGAAAGTGAGTTGAAATGAACTTGGTAAGCGAGTTAAGTTTCTTTTAGGTCTACAAATTAAACAAACTAAGGATGGTATATACCTATATCAACAAAAATACACTAAGGAGTTAATTAAAGATTTGGAATGCAAGGCGCTAAGGTAATAAACACCCCAATGGCGATTAATGTTAACATAGGAAGACCTAGAAAGTAAGTCCATTGACTTAAAGTACTATAGGAGGCGCGATAGGAAGTCTCCTATACTTAAGCTGAGTCGACTGACATCCTATTGCGATGAAGTATGTGCGCCAGTTTGAGCACTGTGCTAAGGAGTCTCACCTAACCTAGTTAAGCGTATCCTTAGATATCTTAAAGGGTACACTTAATGTGGTATTTGGTACCCTAGATCTCTGGAGTTGAACTAATCGGCTACTCCGATTCGGATTATGCGGTAGTAAAGCTCGATAGAAAGAGCACAGTGGTTGTTGTCGGCTTCTGCTTTATCTACCACCGGCTTCAGAATACATCGCGATGGGTGAGTGTGTCAAGCAGCTTCTTTGGATGAAGCACACTCTTTGCGACTTTAAGTTAGACTTTACGAATACTAAACTTCACGTAGATAACATTAGTTCAATTAATCTTACAAAAAATCCGATATGTCACTCTAGGACCAAACATATAGAGGTCAAACACCATTTCATTCGAGAACATGTGGCCAACGGAGCCATACAACTCGAATACGTCGAATCGAAGTCTAACTTGGCAGACCTATTTACTAAACCCCTACACGAAGCCGAATTTAGTCTATTAAGACGAAACTTGGGCATGTGCGTAATAGAATAGGTACTTGCAAATTATATGTTCTTACTACTATTTCTTTAATTTCATTTTTATGGAACTAGCATAGGACATACCTTAGATATCATGCACCTATAGATTTAAGGAGCCAATACATCTCACAACACATAGGACTAATGTGTTTGTGTACTTAGCCACGTAGATGGGTGTGAGATGTTAGGACCTTATGTTGGATCGATGCGGTTCGCTAGAGGGGGGGGTGAATAGCGAAAAGCCTTTTTCTTTCGAATTCGTTTCAAGACAAATATACGCAGCGGAAATGTAAATGAAACAAAAAGAGACAAGTTTGTTTTTTTACTTGGTTTGTAGCCTTCGGCTACTACTCCAAGGCACTAACGGTCCTAGACCATGTACGGAGGGCAATTCACTAAAACACTCCTCGTTGAAGGTAGGAGTTTGACGATTACAAAAAAAACTTCGAAGCAAAATGATAGAGAGACAAACCCTCTATTCTATTAAAGTAAAATGCAACAATAGAAAAACCTCGAGTAAAAGAGTTGCAATATTGAAAACAATAACAAGGATTATACCAACAACTAAAAAGAAAGACCTTAAGCTAGGGTTGTTGGCAGCACTTCGTTGTCGTAGAGTCGTCGGAGAGTCGCAGCGTTGCGGAAGCTTTTGAGCACTTAGAATTCTTGTCAAAACCCTAGGTTAGGACCTCCTTTTATAGCCTTTGAGCCCCTTTTCGAGAGGAACCCTAGCCAATCAAATTTGAGCACCACTCCCCTTGAAATTTGGTGATAAACCTTGACTCCTCGAGGCTGATCCTTTGACCATCGATGGCCATCACCATCACGATGGCACGCGGCATCGATAGTGCTAGCCGTAGTCACCCGATGGATCGATGGACGGCAATGAGTCCTTGAGTTAGCGAATGATCACGCTTGTAAGGCAATGTTAGCTTAAAGAAAACATTATTTCGATGGTCGTCGACCATCCGATCTCGACCTAGACCACCTATGAGATGTCTTGGGTCGGATTTACGCTTAAGTCTTTCCCCGTAATGAGGATACGACCTTACTTACACTCGCACACATGAGCTTACCTCGATACTTACGTGTTGCTTTGCTTCCGGCCTTCCACTCAATTCCTTCGGCTCCCTCCGAAGTCACTTGAGTGTCGCCCGACCACCGCGGCTTCCTCCAGGTGTCGCTAGCCTTCAGCTCCAGCTATAGCAATTTTCTGCACACTCGATTCAGCTCGTGAGATAACAACATGAGCTTAACTTTGTATCGTTTGCTATAATTAAAACTCAGGTTCGACTTAGGTGCCTACTGCACCAACAATCTCCCCCTTTTTGATTTATGACAAACCCACATACAAGGTTAAGTGCATTAAGAAAAGATATGCATGAATGAGCAGGAGTGTTAAGAGCATGAATGAACAGGAGTATAAAAACACTATTTCAAGTGCTCCCCCTTGAGGAATCCTCCCCCTTGACCGAGGGTGAGTACTTGAGAAAGAGTTTTAACTCTCCCCCTTGACGTTTGCTACTAAAAAAGAATTAAGTAACCGAAATTACTTAATATTGGCCATAGTATTTAAAATAAATAAGTTTAAGTTAAGAATTCTTTGGCCTTTGAATAAGTTTTAACTTTTGGTTTAAATATGAAGTAAGAGTTTAAGTTGTCAAAAAAAATTTGACCCCTTAACTTTGACCTTTTAACTTTGGCCTTTTTCTCCCCCTTTTGCCGTATATCGAAAAGAGTAAGGGGTGTGTGTGGAAAAAATTTAATTTTTAAAGTCCAAGCATGTTCCACATTATTTCGAAAATAATATACTGAAAATAATTTCATCTATAAAATGTTCGACTCATATTTGGCTTGATTGATATGAAGGATCAACCAGTCCTGGTCAGAGTCGGTTAGTATGTATGATTATACTCCGTGATTCATAGCGATGCACTAGCTCTACATCTGGAACCAGGAGTAAGATCCTAACATCTCACACTCATCTACGTGGCTAAGTACACAAACACATTAGTCCTATGTGTTGTGAGATGTACTGGCTCCTTAAATCTATAGGTGCATGATATCTAAGGTATGTCCTATGCTAGTTCCATAATAATGAAAAAGAAAGAAATAGTAGTAAGAACATATAATTTGCAAGTACCTATTCTATTACGCACATGCCCAATTTTTGTCTTAATAGATTAAATTCGGCTTCGCGTAGGGGTTTAGTAAATAGGTATGCCAAGTTGGACTTCGATTCGACGTATTCGAGTTGTATGGCTCCGTTGGCCACATGTTCTCGAATGAAATGGTGTTTGACCTCTATATGTTTGGTCCTAGAGTGACATATCTGATTCTTTGTAAGATTAATTGAACTAATGTTATCTACGTGAAGTTTAGTATTCGTAAAGTCTAACTTAAAATCGCGGAGAGTGTGCTTCATCCAAAGAAGCTGTGTGACACACTCACCCATCGCGATGTATTCGGCTTCGGTGGTAGATAAAGCAACACAGTGTTGTTTCCTACTGCACCAACTCACTAGACTCGAGCCGAGAAGTTGACAACAGCCACTCGTGCTCTTTCTATCGAGCTTACTACCGATAGTCCAATGACGTTAGTTAGTGGCTAGGGCTTCAAGGCCGATCACTACCCGGAAGCAATACGCAACTGGAACCCTTTAGATATCTAAAGATACGCTTAACTAGGGTTAGGTGAGACTCCTTAGCACAGGTTTGAAACCTGGCGCACATACTTACTGCGAATAGGATGTCAGGTCGACTTGCAGTTAAGTATAGGAGACTTCCTATCGCGCTCCTATAGTACTTTAAGTCAATGGACTTACTTTCTAGGTCTTCTCCTATGTTAACATTTATCACCATTGGGGTGTTTATTATCTTAGCGTCTTGCATTCCAAATCTTTTAATTAACTCCTTAGTGTATTTCTGTTGATATAGGTATATACCATCCTTAGTTTGTTTAATTTGTAGACCTAAAAAGAAACTTAACTCGAATACCAAGTTCATTTCGAACTCACTTTCCATGAGTGAAACGAACTCGTTTAGTAAGGCTGAGTTAGAGGTTCCAAAAATTATATCGTCTACGTAAATTTGAGCTATGAATATTTCTTTACCTAAGTTTTTTACGAAGAGAGTTGGGTCAACTAAGCCTTGGTTAAACCCTTTTGACTTAAGATGGATTGAAAGTCTCTCGTACCAAGATCGAGGAGCTTGTTTAAGTCCATAGAGAGCTTTCTTAAGTTTTAGAACATGGTCGGGTTTATCTAGATTTTCGATTTCGGGGGTTGGCTAACATAAACTTCTTCTTTAATGTATCCATTTAGGAATGCCGACTTAACATCCATTTGAAATAGCTTAAATCCTCGATGCAAAGTGCATAAGCTAGCAACATTCGAATGGATTCGAGTCTAGCTACTGGGGCATAGGTTTCGTCGTAATCTAAGCCTTCGACTTGACTAAACCCTTTGGCGACTAACCTAGCCTTGTTTCTAACTACTTCACCTTTATCATCAAGCTTATTTCGAAACACCCACCTTGTTCCAATTATCGTTTTGTCTTTAGGTGGTGGTACTAATTCCCACACTTCATTCCTAGTAAATTGAGCTAGCTCTTCTTGCATTGCAATAATCCAATCGGGATCAAGAAGAGCTTGTTCAATTGATTTGGGTTCTATCTTTGAAATTAAGGAAATTTGACTAAGGTTCTTATAGGATGCTCTAGTTCGAACTCCTAGATTAGGATCTCCTAACACTTGATCGATAGGGTGGTTAGTCTGAATCCTAGATTGGGTTGGGTTTGTGTCACCTAATGCTTGATCAATGGGGTGACTTGGTTGAACACTAGTTTGACTCGGATCACTTGTCACTTGGTCGACAAGAGAAGTTGGTTGATGTGGATTAGACTCGATCTCAGGGTCGGAGACGAGTTTGGTATCAGTGGGCTCAACACTTGGGGTCATTAAGGGTTTTGTAGGTTCGGGTACTTCATCGAACACTACATTAATAGTCTCTTTGACTTTAAGGGTATCGTGGTTATATACCCTATAGGCCCGACTTGTAGTCGAGTATCCTAAGAAGATTCCGGTGGAGGTTTTGGATTTGAATTTCCCTAGGTGGTTCTTAGTGTTTAAGATATGTACTTTACATCCAAATACCCTAAAGTACTTGATGTTGGGTACTTTATTGTGATAAATCTCGTAGGAGGTCTTAAGGTGCCTCTTTACTATAAGGATCCTATTCTGGACATAGCAATCAGTGCTAACGGCTTCTGCCCAAAACCTATCAGGTAGGTCGTATTCGTTCAACATGGTCCTAGCGGCTTCTTGTAGAGTTCGGTTTTTCCGCTCCACTAGGCCATTTTGTTGAGGGGTCCTAGGGCAAGAGAATTCATGGTGGTATCCATTTAGGTTACAGAAGTCGGTGAACCTTTGATTTTCGAATTCACCACCATGATCGCTTCTAAGTCTTTTAACCTTAAGGTTTTTTTGATTCTCGATTAATTTGAATAGATTGATTAATTGATCTAGGGTATCATTTTTATGTTTGATGAACCTAACCCAGGTAAACCTGGAGTAGTCATCAATTATGACTAAGCAATATTGGCTTCTATTGAGTGACTTGGCTCCATGTGAATCGAATAGATCCATATGCAGGAGCTCAAGTACACTTGAGGTTCGTTCTTGGTTAGTTAACTTGTGTTGTGTCCTAGGTTGTTTTCCTTGTTGACAAGCATTACAGATTTTATTAACCAAATTGTTGAGGTTGGGTAAGCCTCTGACTAAGCCACTCTGACTCATCTTGTGGACGAGTCTTGGGTGCGAGTGACTGAGTTGTTGGTGCCACAACCATGATTCCTCTTCCTATGTCATAAGACATTTGGCTGAGGATTTGATTAAGTTAATTGTATAAATGTTATTTGTCCTAGTTCCTTTGATTATTGTTTTAGCTGTTTTATTTGTTTTAATTACACATTCATTTTCTAAAAATACGACCTTATAGTTATTGTCACATAATTGACTTACGCTAAGCAGGTTATATTCAAAATTCTCTACAAGTAATATATTTTTGATAACAAAATTCGAGTTAAGCTCGATATCACCTGATTCGATGATTTTGAGCTTGCTGTTATTCCCAAAGGCTACCGATCCTTGTCGTTTGAATCGAAGCTTTGTGAATTTGAGTTGATCCCCGGTCATGTGTCGGGAGCAACCGCTGTCCAACATCCATTGATCCTACACACAAGGTGGTTGGATTGGATGTTAGATTTTTAAAAAATTGGTTGTGAGTTGTAAACCTAGGTCATCTCACCTGTGTCTATATGATCAAGCATGTTATACTTATGTGTTTTTTGTGAGATGACTTCCAATTAAGTTGATTAAGTGCATTTAGGTTCAAGTAATTTTATGTTAGATTTGGATTTGACCCTAGGCTTGTCAAGTTTACCTTTTCAAGATCATGGCTTCCAGGTCGTGGCGAGGCACAGGGGCCTTCTTTTATCGGATCATCGACCACTTCCTTAGACAAAGCCATTTTCAAGAAAATGATGACTTGACTCACCTAAGATTATTTCCTAGTCTAACTGGTTATTTTTGAAAAGAGGCTCCCCGAGGCTCAATCTTTTCGAAGAATTTTAGTTGGTTATGTTTTTGAAAAGAGGCTCCCCGAGGCTCAATCTTTTCGAAGAATTTTAGTTGGTTATGTTCATGTTTTAAGTGAGTTCACAAGTTTTAAAGCACAAACTTTCTAAGTTAAAGCATGCAATTTCTAAGTTAAAGCACAAACTTTCTAAGTTAAAACATGCAATTTCTAAGTTAAAGCACAAATATGTTTTGTACTGGCTCCCCCTAGACCGTTGAATTGGTTCGGTCTATCCACATAGTGGATTTGGTCCTTGGGAATACAGTACGGGTTGGATCCTAGAGTTGAAATCAAAAGGTTCTTAGGGACCCATGCTTGGACATGTTTCCTATGTCGACTTACAATCGACATATACGACCTATTAGTCGTGTTTGAGTTAAACCCTAGTCCAGCCTTGTTGTACACGGCCCTTTGAGATCCAAGTAGGAGGTCAAGTCCTTTGGATCCCGAAGAGAACCTTTCCAACGTGTTCCTAAGATCTTCGACTTGACTTTTCAAGAGTGAGTTCTCAACTTCGAGTTTTTCAACCCGAGTTGAGTCCTTCTCTTGAACTCGACTAGTCGAAGAGGTTAGGGAGACCTTGTGTTTGAGGAGTTTGACCTCCTCAACCAGGGTCTCGACCTTGGACTCGGATTTAACTAATTTCCTAGACAAAAACCTAACCGTATTTTGTAAAGTATTAAATAAAGTTCGACTTACTTTAAGGGTATCTTTTGAACCGGACATGATCCGTGGCTTGACTTGAAGGTAGCTTCATAGTCCGAGTCATCCCTCGAGTTCGACTCAAGTTCAGTTCGGTCTCCATGTCTGACTCAATTGATTTCGCCATGAAGACATGGTCTTCGTCTTCTTCGGATGACGCTTCTTCCCATGTCGCGTTGAGGGCCTTCTTGTGCTTAGGTGCTTTGTGGTTGAGCTTGGGGCACTCGGACTTGATATGTCCAAACTTGTTACACTCATAACACCTAATATTAGAACTTTTAGGCTTACCTTGGTTGGGTCGAGTTGTGGTTCGCGCTCCCTTGGCTATACTTCGAGCTAGGTTCATTAGCTCGGCAGTCAACTTCTTCTTCGGACTCGTCTTCCTCCTCGGTTGGTGGTGGCTTGCTTGCGATTTTCTTCTTCTTTGAACCTACAAACAAGGCTATACCCCTCTCGGGTTCCGAGTTGGACTGCTCATGTAATTCAAAATCGGAAAAGAGTTCATCTAATCTAAGTTTAGAGAGGTCCTTGGAGACCTTGTAAGCATCGACCATGGATGCCCACAAGGTAGTCCTCGGAAAAGAGTTTAGAACATACCGTATAAGGTCACGGTTTTTGACCTTTTGCCCGATTGCGTGTAGGTTGTTGACTATGTCTTGGATACGGGTGTGGAGTTGCGTCGCGGACTCGTGTTCCTGCATTTTTAGATTATATAATTTATTGAACAAGAGGTCGCGCTTACATACCTTGGCTTCATCGGTCCCTTCGTGTAGCTCCACTAGTTTTGTCCAAAGATCTTTTGCGCTTATGAAGGGGCCGACGCGATTTAGCTCCTCTTTGGATAGGCGCGAGGATTTGTGTTGCCTTGGCGTCGGCTTTGACTTGTCGTTTTGTCGCAATGGTCCATTGATTGTAATCCAAGGATTCACCTTCTTCATTAGTAGGAAGGGTGAACCCGGTTTGGATCATAATCCACATCTCTATTTGGGTTTTTAAAAAGCATTCCATCCGACCCTTCCAATAACGGAAGTCATCTCCGTTGTAAAACGGAGGTCGGACGGTGCTAAAACCCTCGAGATGGGTCATTAGAACAAAAGACACAAGGAGACGACGACGAAGAAACTAGCAACGACAAAAACACAAAAACAAGTGCCAAGACTCGCGTCTTGGATTAGTAGTGCGGGAGAATACTTAACAAAGCAAAATAAATAAAAAAAAAAGAAAAAAAACAGAATTAATAGAAACAAAAAAAAAGTAAATCTGTAAAAATGGCTAGATTGGTGGTTTCACCAAATCTTAGCAACCCCCGGCTCTGATACCAATTGTTGGATCGATGCGGTTCGCTAGAGGGGGGGGGTGAATAGCGAAAAGCCTTTTTCTTTCGAATTCGTTTCAAGACAAATATACGCAGCGGAAATGTAAATGAAACAAAAAGAGACAAGTTTGTTTTTTTACTTGGTTCGTAGCCTTTGGCTACTACTCCAAAGCCCTAACGGTCCTAGACCATGTACGGAGGGCAATTCACTAAAACACTCCTCCTCGTTGGAGGTAGGAGTTTGACGATTACAAAAAAAACTTCGAAGCAAAATGATAGAGAGACAAACCCTCTCTTCTATTAAAGTAAAATGCAACGATAGAAAAACCTCGAGTAAAAGAGTTGCAATATTGAAAACAATAACAAGGATTATACCAACAACTAAAAAGAAAGACCTTAAGCTAGGGTTGTTGGCAGCACTTCGTTGTCGTAGAGTCATCGGAGAGTCGCAGCATTGCAGAAGCTTTTGAGCACTTAGAATTCTTGTCAAAACCCTAGGTTAGGACCTCCTTTTATAGCCTTTGAGCCCCTTTTCGAGAGGAACCCTAGCCAATCATATTTGAGCACCACTCCCCTTGAAATTTGGTGATAAACCTTGACACCTCGAGGCTGATCCTTTGACCAGCAGTCGACTGATGGCCATCACCAGTCGACTGCTGGCAGCATCAGTCGAGTGCTAGCCGTAGTCACCCGACTGATGGACGGCAGTCGAGTCCTTCAGGTTGGCAGTCGACTGATGCTGGCTGCAAGGCAATGTTAGCTTAAAGAAAACATTATTTCGACGGTCGTCGACCGTCCGATCTCGACCTAGACTACCTATGAGATGTCTTGGGTCGGATCTACACTTAAGTCTTTCCCCGTAACGAGGATACGACCTTACTTACACTCGCACACACGAGCTTACCTCGATACTTACGTGTTGCTTTTGCTTCCGGCCTTCCACTCAATTCCTTCGGCTCCCTCCGAAGTCACTTGAGTGTCGCCCGACCACCGCGGCTTCCTCCGGGTGTCGCTAGCCTTTAGCTCCAGCTATAGCAATTTTCTGCACACTCGATTCAGCTCGTGAGATAACAACATGAGCTTAACTTTGTATCGTTTGCTATAATCAAAACTCAGGTTCGACTTAGGTGCCTACTGCACCAACACCTTACTCCTGGTTCCAGATGTAGAGCTAGTGCATCACTATGAACCACGGAGTATAATCATACATACTAACCGACTCTGACCAGGACTGGTTGATCCTTTATATCAATCAAGCCAAATATGAGTTGAACATTTTATAGATGAACTTATTTTCAGTATATTATTTTCAAAATAATGTGGAACATGCTTGGACTTTAAAATTAAAACTTATTTTTTATTCCACTTAGGTGCCTCACCCTTTTCGATATATGGAAAAAGGGGGAGAAAAAGGCCAAAGTTAAGGGATCATTTTTTTTATGGCCAAGACTTACTTAACTTTAAAGTTAAGGGATTTCTTAACTTAAAACTTATTTTAAACACTATGGCCAATGTTAAGTAATTTCAGTCACTTAACTTTTTCTATCAAGGGGGAGCCTTTCTCAAGTACTCACCCTCGGTCAAGGGGGAGGATTCCTCAAGGGGGAGCACTTGAAAAAGAGTTTTTACTCCTACACATTCATGCATATCTCTTGCTCATTTTACTTAATGCACTTAATTTGTTTTTTTTCTTAACTTTGTATGTGGGTTTGCCATAAATCAAAAAGGGGGAGATTGTTGGTGCAGTAGGCACCTAAGTCGAACCTGAGTTTTGATTATAGCAAATGATACAAAGTTAAGCTCATGTCGTTATCTCACGAGCTGAATCGAGTGTGCAGTAAATTGCTATAGCTGGAGCTGAAGGCTAGCGACACCCGGAGGAAGCCGCGGTGGTCAGGCGACACTTGAGTAACTTCGAAGGGAGCCGAAGGAAGCGAGTGGAAGGCCGGAAGCAAAAGCAACATGTAAGTATCGAGGTAAGCTCATGTGTGCGAGCGTAAGTGAGGTCGTATCCTCGTTACGGGGATGATCTTAAGCGTAGATCCGACCAAAGACATCCTATAGATGGTCTAGGTCGAGATCGGACGGTCGACGACCGTCAAAATTATGTTTTTGTTGAGCTAACTTTGACTTGCAGCAAGCATCAGTCGACTGCCAGCTTGGAGGACTCGACTGCCGTCAATCACCAATCACGGAGGTCAAGACGACTAATGCCGCCATCGATCGGATCGATGGTCAAAGGATCAGCCTCGAGGAGTCAAGGTTTATCACCAAATTTCAAGGGGAGTGGTGCTCAATTGTGATTGGCTAGGGTTCCTCTCGAAAAGAGGCTCAAAGGCTATAAAAGGAGGGCCAAACCTAGGGTTTCATCATCAATTCTAAGTGCTCAAAAGCCTCCGCAACGCTGCGACTCTCCGACAACTCTACGACAACGAAGTGCTGCCAACAACCCTAGTTTAAGTCCTATCTTCGAGTTGTTGGTATAATCTTGTCTTGTCATTTCTTTTAATCTTGCAATTAGTTTGTTAATCGAGGCTTTCTTTCGTTGTATTTTCATTTTAATAGAAGAGAGGGTGTGTCTCTCTATCTTGTGCTTCGAAAGTGTTTTTTTTATAATCGTAAACTCCTACCTCCAACGAGGAGGAGTGTTTTAGTGAATTGCCCTCCGTACACGGTCTAGGATCGTTAGGGCCTTGGAGTAGTAGCCGAAGGCTACGAACCAATTAAAAAACTATTTGTCTCTTTTAGTTTTTATTTTCATTTCCGCTGCGTATATTTGTCTTGAAACGAATTCGAAAGAAAAAGTTTTTTTTTCGCTATTCACCCCCCCCTCTAGCGAACCATATCGATCCAACATTTACATGATGAACCTTATGAGCTCCTCAAGAGGGCATCATCATCCTAATATATAGGATACGGTTTCTTCCTATAATCAACGGCACACCATATAAATAATATCATCTCCCAACTTACCGAGCCTATCAATTTAATCTATAAATCTCGCCCATTGGTAAATCAAAGAGATGAGTACTAAGTATATGTGCCCGTTATTATATCGGGATTAAGAGCATGTACTAAATAATATCTGAGGTCCGATTCGATTATGTAGTCAGCAATAAATCGAATCACCTCTAAGTCAGTCCTGCTCAATACACACAAAGTGCACTAGTGTGATTCTATGTGTTGGTGCGACAATGCTCCAAGCATTTATATGTTTTGATGTTTGGATAATCATCTAAGTTAGGCAATATCTTGTGATCTAATTGCGAATATGTTTTTAAGTAACAGGGAAATTCAAGGATGAAGACTTGGAAAAAGAGAAGTCCAAGTATGATCTTGGCAAGAAAAGTTCAAGGGATGGACTTGGCAGCGTAAGACCAAGCTTGTAGTCTTGGCAGCGTAAAGTCCAAGTGAACCTTGGCAAAGGAAGTCCAAAGTAAGGTCTTGGCAGCATAAGTCCAAGTTTGTAGTCTTGGCGGCATAAAGTCCAAGCATTTGGCAAACCAATACATGACGAAACCGAAGGAAGCTCCTGGAAGCAAAGCGCAAAGGATGAACAAGTCGCAGACTCGGAGGGATCCTGAAGGCGCAAGGCTTAATGAGGAGCTAGAAGGTTGAGTCTAGGTCTAGGGTATAAAATCAAGTGTGAATTACTCATACTTGATGAGTATCGATCGACCGATGTATCACCGATCGGTGCGCGTTCGACTAAGTCGGTGAAACCCCGGCCATCACCGACTACCTTGGTCATGGCGGATCGATGATGTTGCGATATGTCGATCGCTAAGCGGCAGCGATGACCGATCGAAAAAATATCTATCGCGCCTCACTCTCACGCCGCTTGATCACTCTGATCACTCCATCACCAATCGATGGAGGGATCACTCGGATCGATCACCGCCGCTGGAGATTGCATTCGAATCTCCGCGGAGATCGCATTTCGTGGTCGTTTCGATGGTAAGCATCATGATCGATCGAATCCCAACAGGAAAAACAACCCCTCTTCTATAAAAAGGGGCCATGGGGAGCTTGGTGAAGCTAGTGCTCTTGCTCCTAACTACACCCTCGTGCTCACCAAGCTTTCCAAGTGTTTTTAGTGATTCAAAACCTCCTCTTCTCTTGTTCTTGATCATCCATCATTGTAAAGAAGAGGAGAGCATTGTAAGAAAGGTTTCTCCACCTTGGTTCATCCAAAGGAGAAGATAGTGAAGCTTGGCTAGGACTAATCCACCTTACGGATTGCCGTGGAGTAGGAGCGTCATCTCCGAACCACGTACATCGGGTGTTAGCGTTTGGTTTCTTATTTCTTATTCGTATTCGTTTTCGTATTTGTATTGCTTCCGCTAACTTACTTGTAGAAACGAAGAAAGGCTAATCACCCCCCCTCTAGCCATTCCAATATTCCTAACAAGTGGTATCAGAGCCCGGGGCTCTTCTACGGACTAACCGCCCGGAGCTAAAACAAAAGGCTAGATGGTGAAGATGGAATTCCAAGACAAGCTTGGATGGGATATCAATACTCCACCTCCATATGATCCAGAAGATTTTTCGGCGTGGAGAGCAAGAATGGAAACATTCTTGATGTTAAACATAGAGGATTGGTTCATCCTCATTGAAGGCCTTGAACCCCCTAGGGATAAGAAAGGGAATGTCCTAAAATTGAAAAAGTGGACCCAAGAGCAATGTCAAAAGCTCAAGATCGAAGTTAAGGTAACAAAACTTTTGGAAGATTTAATCCCTAATGATGTTTTGTGCAAGCTAGGAGATTACATGTATGCCAAGGAGCTATGGAGAAAATTGGCAAGATTCCATGAGGAGGGTTCATCCTCAAGTGAAAGTGAGGAATCAGAAGTTGAGATGGAGTCAACTTCTGAATCGGAGAAAGAAGAAGTAGAAGAGGTGGAAGAAGCATCTACTTCTAGGATTGAGGAGGAGAGACCATCCTCTACACCGGAGCAACCTCAAGAAGAGCCTTCAACATCCGATCAAGATGAAGAAGCTCAAAATTCAACTCCGGCACCTACCAACATCCTAGGTAACTCAAACACTTTATTTTCAAATAAAAATCATATAATGTGCTTTGAGTGTAGGGAGTATGGGCATTACAAGAGAAAATGCCCAAAGAAGGTTAGGAAAGCTTCTCCGGCGCCCAAGAGTCAACAAAAGTCAAAGGATGCTGGTTCCCCTAGTATCAAGAGCAAGGAGCACATCATATGGTTCAAATGCAATGCAAAAGGACATTATAGGAATCAATGTCCTAGGGGGAAGAAGAAGACCCAAGAGGGAGCTACACATGTAGGGGGAGCTTTCAAAGCTAACCCTAAGGTATATTTTAATAATGCATCCTTTTTAGTTAATAGGCAAAAGCATGCTAAGGGTTTCAATTCTCTTGCTATTTATCATAAAGAGCATGCTAGAAATAACAAACATATTTGTTTAGGAGCTAAGAAGGTTCACCTTAGGAATAAGGAGAAGTTTGGGACGAATGTCCCTAAAAATATCTTACCTACAGAATCAATTAGGAAAATAGGAGAACATCTAGGCCTTAACCCTAAATGGACTAGGCATATGCCTAGGAAGAACCATGCCCATGGTCTAAATCAAAATTCTAAAATTGGGCAATTAGAAAAAGAAAATCAAGTCTTGAGGTCAAGGCTTGAAAAACTTGAAAAGACCCTTAACATTATGCAAAATCAATTTAAAGGGTCTAATGGTCAAACTCCTAGGTCAAGAAGTCAAAGTCAACATCTAGGACCTAAGAGTCAAAAGTCAACCAAGGGCAAGAATGGTTTGGGTCACAAACCTAAGTCCAAGGTGACTTATCATAGTGTTCCATTTGACTATGGAACATTAACTAGGTCTAGAAAGACCAAGGTCAATGGGGAAGTCATCCCTATAGTTGACCAAGGTTTGTGCCTAGTGGCCAAGGTTTCAAAGAAACCTAGGGTGGCCACTAAGAAGGTTGTTAGGAAGGCAATTCCTAAGGTTAGCCTAGGCAAGACCAAAATGACCAAGGCTAATAAGCCTAGGAAAGCCATTAGGAAGGTATCTAGGGAGGTTATCCCTAAGGAATACCTAATTAACCCTAGGAGCTCAAATCGGTTTTGGGTTCCTAAGAGCGTGATTGATTAGGATGTGCCAATGCTAATTGAGAAGTTTGATAAAATGATCAAAATTGGCATAATCTAGATTTAGAGATCATAGTGTGTAACTTTGATTGTTGGCACACTTCAAGAGTTCGTGTAAAAGTAACATCAAGAGCGATACTCAAGTGTCACACAACTTGATGTCTTGTACTCACCATGCTTCATATGTTTTGCCATATGTTTGCATGGAAGGAATGTTTAGGATGGATTGCATCTCACAAAACAAGTCTTTTACCTTGATTGTGTATTCAACACTTAGAAAGGGTGAGATGTTAGGATTTGGAAATCATTGAATGTTAATGTTTGCAAAAATGGAATAAAACATTAAAAATACATTAACAAATATATGAATATAAGTATAACATCAATACATTCGATATACAAGATAAACATGATAAAATGGAACCAATTAGATGAAGAAATCGAGATTTTCAGAATTTCAGAACTGGAAATCAGATATCAGTCGACTGATAACACTGTAGCGCGATACGATACGGTCATCAGTTGAGTGCTAGCTTCATGACTCGACTGATTGAACATCAGTTGACTGATGGTACTGTTCACCCGAGGCTGAGGGTCATCATTCGAGTGCTCGACAAGCAGTCGAGTGATGTGCACATCAGTCAACTGATGAGCAACATCAGTCGACTGATGCTACTGTAGCACGTCAAAGAAGGTTCAGCAGTCGATTGCCGAGCCGGATCAGTCGACTGTCGGCTCGGTAAACCCGGTAATAAACCGCGATCAGTCGACTGATGCTCCACATCAGTCGACTGCATCACGATTTTATAACGCTGAACCGCTAGGGTTCGGCGTCTTCATGCAACGCGACTTCAGTTTCTTCTTCTCCTCTCTGATCGCTCTTCTTCTCCAACCAAGTGTTAGGTTTGATAGATAACCCTCTCCTCTTCCGTTTTTTCACTTGTTTCGAGCCCTAGTTCACATGTTTTAGGGTGTATTTTTCTTTGTTCCGATTAGGGTTCCGGCGTCTGAGTTCTCCGACGACCCCCCAGCAACATCTGAGTTTTCTCTCCGGCCACACCTTCAAATGGCGCCTAAGTAACAATTTTTTACCCAAGCCCTAATTTTCATTTCCGTTATAATTTAGGTTTATCTAATCATGTATTATTGCCCTTGCATGTCATATCATACATTGCATTCATAATAGGAGAGCCCGTAGGAATGATCCACCTGAGGGTGAATCTCGATTGTACCAACCAATGTTGGTTAGGTACATCGACAGGGATTTTTTCAACCGTCATTGTAGTGATGTCATGGAGTTAATTTCATACTATAGTCTCATGAAAGTCGTCCTATGCACCCATCCTATTAACGACGACCTTCTTAAGGAATTTTATCAAAACCTAAAGAAAGTGGATGACGGACCTACTTACACTACTCGCATTGCAAAACGTGAGTTAGAGTTCACTCCTGCGATACTGCAGGAGTTTCTCGAGTGTAAGCCCTCAGATGACACTTTTATCTGTTACCCTACCATGGATTTCCCTTTACCAGAGCCCTTTGCCCATATCTCTATGGAGTCCATGCATGAGCACATTTTTGGTTATCCTCGTCCACCGGCCCAAAACTTATTTCCTATCACTGAGTTGTCTGCACCTGACAATGTCCTTTACAAGGTCATTGTTGGGTGTTTTCTTCCCATTGTCACTCGGGGTCTGGCCAAGATTCGGCCTCCCCATCTCTTTCTACTATCGTCATGCCATCGTCATAGGTTAGATATTAACTTTGCATTAAACATGTTCCCTTTGCATTGTGCATTTCATTTCCTGTACAAGGAAAGTGCATATGCCTTTTGGTCATATCATTCGCATGGTTAGAGTCCGTAGGCGTCAACATCCAGAGGGTTCTCACGAGGCGCTATCGGAGGTGTCATTGTATATTCGTAACTTCTGGGTTAGCAAAGCTACGGATGGGGCGACAGATGGAGTTGGCGCCTCGACCACCACCGAGAGCGCGAAGAGCATCCTCCGATTACCGAGACGGCGAGAGGACTACGAGGATGTGAAGCGCGTGATGAGGGCGATCGGATACTGCGGATGCATCGTGGCGGGTCCATCGGATGATCGTGGCGGTGGAGTCGATTCGAGACTACTATCGTGTCGATTGACTCTAAGTACATCGGAGATGTTTCCGATCACGGCAGGTGTGTGTTCGATCATGTTTCGTAAACATGAGCACAGCGGAAGCAATTAAAATTAATAAATCTATATTTATTACAACACACACAACACACGCATGCTATTACAATAAGTGTAGACATAACCGTAAATTAAAATTTGCAATAAAAGGAAATTAAACTACGTTATACCTTTCGTATGACGTGTAGCGGGAACGGCATCAACCGGAACGATTCTCGTAAGAATCGTCTCTATCCGTATCCACGCCGAGCTCCTCGGGATGACTTCTCTAAGTCACGAGCTTCGTCTTCGTACGGGTTACTAGCCTCGTGTTGAAGACGACGTGATCGAGAGATGATCACGATCCGAATCCAAATTCGGATCCTCAAACGAGTTCTCAAAACTCGCTTCTCCGGAGAGGTATTCGTCAACCAATTGACGAATCCTTCGTCCTCCACCTCAGAGGATTACCGGAGATCAAATCCCCAGTAAGTTAGCCGTTGTCGGAGCACTAACCTTCGTCCAAACGACGCTCCGACGAGAGGAGGAGAAGCTGTCCAGAAAACTGGACAGCTTTGGTGGAGACCTTGCGCCGGCCAAATAAGGAAAGCGACTTGCTCACCTTGTCGCCGGAGCCAAGGAAGATCACCGAGCTCCTCCGCAGCAGCTCGCCGGCAAGAGGAGGAAACGGCAGCAGCTGGTCGCCGGTTGGAAGAGATGGTTGGCGGCAATAGAGTTGGCGCCAACAAGAGGAGGAGGGTGGGCGGCCAAATTAGGTTTGCCTCTTCATTAGGGCTTAACAAACCCTAATGCCCTCTTTTATAGAGAACTAATTCTCTTAATGGTTAATGGATCATATCCATAAAGCCCGTTAACCCGCTCCATTAAGATAAGTTAAAATAAACCAAACCATGATGGTTTATTTTAAGTTAAAACGAACCTAACCAACCTTTGGTTCATTCGTTTAATATAAACCAAACCCTTTGGTTTATTCTCATCCATTGGATTAGAACCAAACCATTTTGGTCCATCCATTATGTCTTCATAAGACACGGCCCATCCACGCTTCCATTACGACTGAAACAATTTCATGCTCGCTTTATGTTTGGTCCAACCAAACATAGTTTCTCTCGGTCTGAGAATCCCATTCTCAAGCTCGTTTTAAATCCTTTGGATTACACTCGTTGTGCGTGTGACCAAATAGGTTCTCGGTTTATATTGGCCATCTATAATTAACCATTAATTATAGAACGATCATGAGTGGCACCTAGTAGTACATCATGATCCCCAATTAACCGAAAAGATCAATGGTTGATCCAGAACTATTTCTGAAACTCTTCAGCAGCTCGAATGAATCGTGCCCCATTCCCTTCACTCATCTTATACCCACTTGGTTCAGGACATGGTCTATTGTGTCAGTCCCCACTAGGCTGACTACGTCACACCTAGCCCAAGTATCATTTCCTCGTCCTACGGATTCTAGTTACTCCACATGTATCGAAGAGGACCTTACTCTAAACATGTAATGCTTTGGCCAAAGACTTTAGTAACAATCCGACGAGAGGCCATGGGTATACATCTCCTCGCAAGGAGTGGTGAATCCTTTATAGGCTATTCAAACACCTTCGATCACTTCGACTTATACCCAATCATCCCGGGTCCACATCTCCTTAGAGATGTTTGCTTAAGATGTCAAAGCATAAGTCTCCATGATCAAGATGACTTGAATACCGCAAGTCAAAGGAACATCGCACTTAAGCCACAAGAAGAACTTCATTGACATATCTATATATGCAGAGAACCATATGAAGTCTTACTACCGGTCACTCCAATGAACTAGTTACCATAACTAGCATCCACGATCAACTCCGACATCACAATGTCTCACCAAAGGAGAATCACCGCTTGGATACACCAAGGAGTATACCTCGTGCTAGTCTCGATGTAACTGATGGTGTCGATCCATCAATTCATCGACTAGGATAATTCGATACATCACAATTACACATGTAGAGATACTCACTAGTTGTGATCCAATCACAAATTCTCTCATGCCGTGAATCGATCGTGACATTCAAGAAATGAGTTTAAGATCCAATCAAATACATAAAACATGTATACTCAAATAGTGAATCTTCATTTATCATATAAATGGTTCATACATAAGGCGATTGCCTTAGGACATCTCTCATATATTACTAACAGACCCACTTGGCCTAATGCCAATCGCTACGATTCAATACCATAAGCTCAAACATGACCTCAAACTTATTTTGAGGTAATGCCTTAGTCAAGGGATCCGCTAAGTTCCTTCAAAGGGAATTTTCTCGATTTGTATTTCGTTCCTACTGATGATCTCTCTGATAAGATGATAGCGGCAAAGCACATGTTTGGATCATTGATGAGACCACATCAAGTTCAGAGATGAACTTCTTGATCCAAACCGCTTCCTTTGTTGCTTCCAAAGCTGCAATGTATTCTGCCTTAGTGGCAGAATCCGCTATAGTGTCAAGCTTGGAACCTTTCCAACTTATTGCGCCTCCATTCCAGGTGAATACATACCCAGACTAAGACATAGAATCATCCTTTTCTGTCTGGATCTGGCATCCGTATACCCACGTATCACCATGTACCCTTCTCCATATATTAGGAACGCATCCTTAGTTCTTCTTAAGTACTTAAGGATCGTCTTAACAGTCACCCAATGATCCATTCCTGGATCAGACTGGTATCTGCTCGTGACACTCAGAGCATACGATACATCGGGCCTTGTACATAACATAGCATACATGATAGATCCTATTGCGGATGCATAGGGAATCTTACTCATGCAAATCCTCTCGTCTTCTGTGTGCGGACACATAGACTTCGAAAGGTGTACCCCATGCCTGATGGGTAAGAAACCTTTCTTGGATTCCGACATGCTAAACCTCTTTAGCACTCGGTCTATATATGTAGACTGCGAAAGACCAAGCAACCGTTTCGATCTATCTCTATAGATCTTAATCTCGAGGATGTAGGTTGCTTCTCCCAGGTCTTTCATGGAGAATGTCTTGGATAACCAAACCTTCACTGACTGTAAGATTGAAACATCGTTTCCTATAAGTAGTATGTCATCGACATACAATACTAGGAATACGATTGCACTCCCACTAACCTTCTTGTACACACAAGATTCGTCTGGATTTTGTGAGAAATCAAACTTTTTGATCGTCTCATCAAAACGGATATTCCAGCTCCTGGATGCTTGCTTCAATCCATAAATGGATCGTCGCAACTTGCATACCTTGGTTTTATCAACCGATGTGAAACCTCAGTGTATCATATACACGCCTCGAGCAAGTTTCCATTAAGGAAAGTCGTTTCACATCCATCCGCCATATCTCATAATCATAATGAGGCTATGGCGAGCATCCGAATGGATTTAAGATAGCTACAAAGTAATAGGTTTCGCCATAATCAACACCTTGTTTTTGACGATATCCTTTCGCCACCAATCTAGCCTTATAGGTAATCACATTACCATCCATGTCGGTTTTCTTGAAAACCCACTTGCACCCTATAGGCTTTATGCCTTCAGTGGGTCAACCAAGTTCCAAACTTGGTTTTCATACATGGAATCCATTTCGACTTCATGGCACCAAGCCACTTATCCTTTCGAACTTGTCAAGACTTCTTCATAACTGTAGGCTCTCATCATCAATGAGTAACACGCCGCTCGATTCGCTTACGAAATCCATATCTCTCAGAATATTGCGTGTTCTACTGCATCTACGAAGATGTGGTGTTACAATAGGTCCAAATTGATTGCTCATCACTATGAGTTGTCGGCTGTTGTGCTTCACCAGGTATCTCATTAATGTCTATTTGAGTCTCTCGAGCCTCCTCAAGCTCGACGACACTCCCACTGTTTTCTTGCAAGAGAAACTCTTTCTCTAGAAACACAGCATGCCTTGAAACAAACACCTTTTGTTCCACAAGATGATAGAATTGGTAACCCCTTGTTTCCTTAGGGTATCCAATAAATAGACATTTATCAGACTTAGCATCCAGTTTGTCTGATACAGTCCGCTTCACATAAGCAGGACAACCCCATATCTTCAAGTAAGATACATGAGGTTTCTTACCATTCCATATCTCATATGGAGTAGTTGAGACTACCTTGGTAGGCATTCTGTTTAACAAGTAAACAACTGTCTGAAGTGCATAACCCCAAAAGGACTTGGGAAGAGTTTCATGATTCATCATTGACCTGACCATGTCCAACAAGGTCCGGTTACGCCTCTCAGATACACCATTATGCTGTGGTGTATAGGGCGGAGTCCATTGAGACAATATGCCATTGTCTCTTAGATAATCAAGAAACTCTTGACTTAAATATTCACCACCTCGATCCGATCGAAGTATTTTAATACTCTTGTCATGTTGTTTCTCTACTTCATTTCTGAATTCTTTGAACCTTTCAAAGGCTTCAGACTTGTGTTTCATCAAGAACACATACCCAAACCGTGAGTGATCATCTGAAGGTAATGAAGTAGCTATAGCCTCCTAATGCTTGAGTTGACATAGGTCCACATACATCGCATGTACTAAACCTAGTAACTCTCCCACTGCTCACCTTTTCCAAAGAAAGGTAACTTAGTCATCTTGCCTTTTAAGCATGATTCGCATGTATCGTATGAATCCAATTCAAACGATTCCAGAATTCCACATCGGTGTAATTCGGACATGCGTTTCTTGCTTATATGGCCAAGACGACAATGCCACATATAGGAGTCTATATGATTATCCTTGCGAGCACGCGTGTTGCTCGCTTCGATATTGAAAATGTCACTGGATATGTCCAACGTATAAATGCCATTACTCAAAGTTCCAGTTCCATAAAGTACGCCATTCAAAGTTATATAACAACAATTGTTACTAAACGTTAAATGGAAACCATTTCTATTTAAGCAGGAAATAGAAACAATGTTCTTTATTAGAGAAGGAACATAATAGCAATTGTCCAGTTCCAAGACTAATCTACTAGGGAGCTTCAGCAAATAAGTTCCGATGGCGACCGCAGCAACCTTTGCTCCATTGCCAACTCGCAAATTTGACTCCCCTCTGACAAGTCTTCTTCTATTCCTTAGCCCCTGTATGTCATTACACATATGTGAGCTACACCCAGTATCCAATACCCAAGTGTCTAAGGAAATAGAATGACAATCAATAACGAAGATACCTGAAGAGGATGGGGCATCGGATGCCTTCTTCTTCTTCATGGACTCAAGATAAATCTTGCAGTTTCTTCGCGATGACCCTCCTTGCCATAATGATGGCAAGTGCCCTTTGAGTAGTTCGCCTTTTAGCCTTTTTCTTCTTCCTTCTTGTTCCTTTGACTCCTCTTAGAACCTTTCTTCGAGGAATCAACTAACAACACTGCCCCTACTCATGCTTTTAAGGCTCCACAGCCTTCAAAGATGTCGAGCAAGACTAAGATGAACCTCCTTGCATCTCAGAGGTGAAGAGGAGCTTGGAGACTTCGAACCTTTCGAATCTCACTTGCTCATCAACCAACTCATAGAGATGAAGGACTACGATATGAGCATCCATATGCTCATGATGCTTTCGTAGCTTGGGTTCCATCGCGGCTAGCATGATGCAACTCATTTGTTCAGAATCACTCACATGTTTCTGATAGGCCAACAATTGGTCCAAAGTTGCATCGTCACTAGGACGGGCGGGAAGAGGCGCTTCGAGGACATACGCAAGCTTTTCAACCTTGAGAACAATTCTCAAGTTTCTAAGTCACCCAAGAAGTTCGCCCACTAATTTATTTGAATCCAAATGGAACGCAAATTCAAACACATCATGATCAATATATTAACTTAGAAATACAAAATGAGCATATATGAGAAAGATGATTTTAAAATGCATCAATATACATTTATTAATCCCATTCATTTTTTGAATTTCAAAATCCCCAAAATCACTTCGGGAGATTGTAGGTCCATCTCCGAATGGTCGATATCCATCATAGTTATGAACAACCTTGGAGAGAGTCCAACAAGCCATTCATAACTACGATTTAGGTATCAACTATACCGATTGCATATCACGATATGCAACTATCACAATGTGCTATCAACTAATTGAATGTTCACACATACATCGGGTTGTTAACACATTAACAAGTATGCATCATATGCATAGCACCCAACTTCACCTCCCTTTACATCGACCTTGGAGAGAGTCCAACAAGCCGATGCTCCAGGTTAAAGCCAACCCATTAATCAGGACATAGTTTTAATATGGTTAGAGCGCATTCAACCAATTAGCCCAGCTTGGAGAGAGTCCAACAACCAAAGCTAACGATTGACCTCTGACTCTTACCATATTAGTATTAAACTATTCCATGGTTTGAACAGATTCAGGTTCGAGCCGGGCTTGGAGAGAGTCCAACAACCCAAACAAGAAACAGAACTCTGGTTCTAACCATATTAATGGAAGGTGTAGGCTTTAATATTGATTAAGGGTTTTTATGTCTCATCCTCTTTGCAAATAACTATTATCTACATGGCATGACATACATGGCATACATCTACATGTCACGACACGCATGGCATAATGTTATGCATCTAATGCAATTACATGGCATACAATTATGTCATGTATATAATTTCCTTATATGTCATAACTATTTATGGAAATAAAATATGTTTAAGATTTGATTCTCCAAATCAAATCATAATTAAATTAGGAAACAAATTTCCAAATCTAATCACATATTTTATTCATGGAATTATTTGATTAAGGAAAATCTATTTAGAAAACCAATTTCCTAAATCATTAAAACTACTTATGGAAATAAAATATTTTAAGATTTGATTTCCCAAATCAAATCATGATTAAATTAGGAAACAAATTTCCAGAATCTAATCAAATATTTTATTTATGGAAAATATCAATTTCCATAAATACTTCCAACTTTCCAAAAGTGGAAGATTTCCATAAATACTTCTAGACTTTCCAAAATTGAAAAATTTCCATAAATACTTCTAAATTTCCAAAATTTAGAAAATTTCCAGAAATACATTATGACTATCGCAAAACCATTTTTACGATTATGTCGAAACACAACCTGGGCTCTGATACCACTGTTGGGTTTCCGGCACCGCGGCGTGTGTGTGTTCGATCATGTTTCGTAAACATGAGCACAGCGGAAGCAATTAAAATTAATAAATCTATATTTATTACAACACACACAACACACGCATGCTATTACAACAAGTATAGACATAACCGTAAATTAAAATTTGCAATAAAAGGAAATTAAACTACGTTATACCTTTCGTATGACGTGTAGCGGGAACGGCATCAACCGGAACGATTCTCGTAAGAATCGTCTCTATCCGTATCCACGCCGAGCTCCTCGGGATGACTTCTCTAAGTCACGAGCTTCGTCTTCGTATGGGTTACTAGCCTCGTGTTGAAGACGACGTGATCGAGAGATGATCACGATCCGAATCCAAATTCGGATCCTCAAACGAGTTCTCAAAACTCGCTTCTCCGGAGAGGTATTCGTCAACCAATTGACGAATCCTTCGTCCTCCACCTCAGAGGATTACCGGAGATCAAATCCCCAGTAAGTTAGCCGCTGTCGGAGCACTAACCGTCGTCCAAACGACGCTCCGACGAGAGGAGGAGAAGCTGTCCAGAAAACTGGACAGCTTTGGTGGAGACCTTGCGCCGGCCAAATAAGGAAAGCGACTTGCTCACCTTGTCGCCGGAGCCAAGGAAGATCACCGGAGCTCCTCCGGCAGCAGCTCGTCGCCGGCAAGAGGAGGAAACGGCAGCAGCTGGTCGCCGGTTGGAAGAGATGGTTGGCGGCAATAGAGTTGGCGCCAACAAGAGGAGGAGGGTGGGCGGCCAAATTAGGTTTGCCTCTTCATTAGGGCTTAACAAACCCTAATGCCCTCTTTTATAGAGAACTAATTCTCTTAATGGTTAATGGATCATATCCATAAAGCCCGTTAACCCGCTCCATTAAGATAAGTTAAAATAAACCAAACCATGATGGTTTATTTTAAGTTAAAACGAACCGAACCAACCTTTGGTTCATTCATTTAATATAAACCAAACCCTTTGGTTTATTCTCATCCATTGGATTAGAACCAAACCATTTTGGTCCATCCATTATGTCTTCATAAGACACGGCTCATCCACGCTTCCATTGCGACTGAAACAATTTCATGCTCGCTTTATGTTTGGTCCAACCAAACATAGTTTCTCTCGGTCTGAGAATCCCATTCTCAAGCTCGTTTTAAATCCTTTGGATTACACTCGTTGTGTGTGTGACCAAATAGGTTCTCGGTTTATGTTGGCCGTCTATAATTAACCATTAATTATAGAACGATCATGAGTGGCACCTAGTAGTACATCATGATCCCCAATTAACCGAAAAGATCAACGGTTGATCCAGAACTATTTCAAACCCTTCAGCTCGAATGAATCGTGCCCCATTCCCTTCACTCATCTTATACCCACTTGGTTCAGACATGGTCTATTGTGTCACCTCACTAGGTCGACTCACGCCACACCTAGCCCAAGTATCATTTCCTCGTCCCTACGGATTCTAGTTACTCCACATGTATCAAGAGTACTTTACTCTAAACATGTAATGCTTTGGCCAAAGACTTTAGTAACAATCCGACGAGAGGCCATGGGTATACATCTCCTCGCAAAGGAGTGGTGAATCTTTATAGGCTATTCAAACACCTTCGATCACTCGACTTATACCCAATCATCCCGGGTCCACATCTCCTTAGAGATGTTTGCTTAAGATGTCAAAGCATAAGTCTCCATGATCAAGATGACTTGAATACCGCAAGTCAAAGGAACATCGCACTTAAGCCACAGTAAGAACTTCATTGACATATCTATATATGCAGAGAACCATATGAAGTCTTACGGCTGGTCACTCCAATGAACTAGTTACCATAACTAGCATCCACGATCAACTCCGGACATCACAATGTCTCCAGCCAGTGAGAATCAGCTGCTTGGATACACCAAGGAGTATACCTCGTGCTAGTCTCGACAGAATTGATGGTGTCCAGATCCATCAATTCATCGACTAGGGATAATTCCGATACATCACAATTACACATGTAGAGATACTCACTAGTTGTGATCCAATCACAAATTCTCTCATGCTGTGAATCGTATCGTGGACATTCAGTAAATGAGTTTAAGATCCAATCAAATACATAAAACATGTATACTCAAATAGTGAATCTTCATTTATCATATAAATGGTTCATACATAAGGCGATTTCCTTAGGACATCTCTCATATATTACTAACAGGCCAGGCATCCCTCGGTGCATGTCTTGATAGGATGGAGGAGCGTCAGCTCTGATACCACTTGTTAGGGATCGTTTGGAAGCTAGAGGGGGGGTGAATAGCGTCAATGGAATTCTTTCGCGTTTGTTTCTACAATTTCGTTAGCGCAGCGGAAATAGAAAAGTAATAACGATAATGAAATACACAACACGCTAACACAATGATATAACGTGGTTCGGAACCACACGGTTCCTACTCCACGGATCGGGTTCATACGAACCCTAGCGATGCCACAAACACCACTAATGAAATAACTCCTTCTCGACACGAGTCGGAGGCGGAGAAACCTCTTACAATTGTTTACAATAATAAACAAATAGCTACAAGCAAATACAATGAAATACAAAGCAAAACTAGTAAAGAAAACACTTTACAAATGCTCTTGAATGCTTGATCGCTAGGTTGATCGAGTAGCACTTGGAGACCCTGAATTGCAGTAGCAACTCGCCCCAAATTGCCTCAAAGAACCGTTTAGTTTTTCCTCCATCACAAGCTTCATATATAGCTTCAACCTGTGCTGGAAAAAGTCGATCAGTCGACTGATCGGGACCATCAGTCGACTGATGCCACTGTTGTCATGAGACAACGGCTAGATCCACGCTGGATAAGTCAAACAGAACCTTCATCAGTCGACTGATCATGACCATCAGTCGACTGATGGAGCCTTCACTCAACCAGTCGAGTCTCGACTCCATTCTGTGCCCGAATCAGAGCACTAGTCGTGATCACGCGATCGATCATTGCTCGGCTCATCGATCATGCGAACCTATGGCGGTCAATGCGCTAAACCAATACTCGTAGTCAAACCCTAGTTGACTCGGTCCAGTCGACTGCCACATGGCACCAGTCGACTGGCACACCTCAAACATGAGGTTTTAACCCAAGTATGGTTCCCCTATACTTGCTAGATCACCCTTAGCCTAGACCTAAGCCTTCTAGCCACCTCCATCAGCCTCACGCCTCTCGAATCCCTCCAAGTCATCCATGACTTGTTCATCCATCGCGGCTCATGCTAACAGGTGTCTACACCGCCAAGGCACATTGGACTTACGCCGCCAAGACTCGCTTGACTTTACGCCAACCATTGGACTTATCGCCAAGACTCAGCTTGACTTTACGCCAATATCAAACCCTTCGACGTCTCACATGCCAAGACTCAAGCTTGGACTTTCCCTTGCCAACCCATGTTGGACTTTCCATGCCAAGACCATGCTTGGACTTTCCTTGCCAACCCATGTTGGACTTTCCATGCCAAGACCATGCTTGGACTTTCCTTGTCAACCCATGTTGGACTTTACATTGCCAAGACCCATGCTTGGACTTTCCCAAATGCCAAGTGTCCCAAGTACCCAAGACTTGGACTTTCCCATGACGATTACATTGTCATATGTTTTTGTCGAACATCAAAACATCACTCGAGTCAAACTCGAGTCCTGGTCAATCGTGACCTGGGCCGATTGCACCAACAATCTCCCCCTTTTTGATGTTTGACAAAAACCAAACAACCATTGAGTTAGACCACTAACTCAAACTCCTTACCAATTTCCCAAATTGGTAATTCCAAATCTTCTCCAAATAACATTCTCCAAATGTTCTCCCCCAAACATTCTCCCCCTTTTTGACTAACATCAAAAAGGTTTCCTCCTCAAGAGGGTCAATGTCTCATGTCCCAATGAGATCTTACAATCTCCCCCTTGGTCCAAAAATACTTAGGATGCCTACCATCTTCCTAGTGATAAGTCCAATATCACTCAAGAGAGACAATCCCATTTACTCTCCCAATTTCCAAATTGGGTCTCTCAAAAGTCCTATCAATTTCCCAATTGATGTCATATTCTCCCAATAACTTCTCCTCTTCAAGGAGAAAAAAAAACACATCCATCATCCCAAGATGGATACCTCCCCCTAAAGGCTTGCTCCCCCTTGACCATTGCACCAACAATGTCCTTGGGCAGTCCCTAAGCCAATAGGAACTCTAAACCATCAAAATTAAGGTTAGAAATTCAATATAAAACTTTCCAACACCTTAAAATTGATACAAACCCTAAATACTTCTCCTAATCCATATCCAATGGATTTTCACCTTTTATAATGCTACCCAAAGCATATCCTAGGGTTAGGAGTGATTAGGGGTCATAATCGTAGCTGAAATCGGGTTAAACAATCTTGTTTTCCCCGAAATCAGGCTACCAGTCGAGTGATTCAGAAATCACGATCGGCACCTCCATCGATCAATCGCCACCAATGGCACGATCGATAATCGAATTTCGATTTGTAGTAGCGATCGACTAGTTCGTAAACCATACCGATCGATACTTTGTATTTTCTAATAAACAGCTCCATTTTATGGTATGTAGTGTATCCTTGATGTCCTACAACTATAGCTTGATAATATTGCGTATAAACAAAGGTTTAGGACTGTTTAGTGCAGTGGTTTAGGGGGAGTTTCATAAATTGTATCTTTTTCATCCCCAAATCCATAGTTGGTGCAAAGTTAGGACTTAATGTTTTTAAATTTCTGTTATGCTTTGCTTCAAATATTATTTACACATTATAAAGCTTATCTTGGATTAAGGGGGAGCTTTAATTTCAATTTTATACCTTAGTCCAAGATCCAACACCTTTGATTCCTTCATTTTTGAATCCTTCTCTTTTTGATGTATGTCAAAGGGGGAGAAGGGATGTTTAAGTTAGATGATTATGTGTGTATCTTTAAAAGACCTAACTTAAATGATTGTCAAACATCAAAAAGGGGGAGATTGTTGGTGCAACAATGCTCCAAGCATTTATATGTTTTGATGTTTGGATAATCATCTAAGTTAGGCAATATCTTGTGATCTAATTGCGAATATGTTTTTAAGTAACAGGGAAATTCAAGGATGAAGACTTGGTAAAAGATAAGTCCAAGTATGATCTTGGCAAGAAAAGTCCAAGGGATGGACTTGGCAGCGTAAGACCAAGCTTGTAGTCTTGGCAGCGTAAAGTCCAAGTGAACCTTGGCAAAGGAAGTCCAAAGTAAGGTCTTGGCAGCATAAGTCCAAGTTTGTAGTCTTGGCGGCATAAAGTCCAAGCATTTGGCAAACCCAAGACATGACGAAACCGAAGGAAGCTCCTGGAAGCAAAGCGCAAAGGATGAACAAGTTGCGGACTCGGAGGGATCCTGAAGGCGCAAGGCTTAATGAGGAGCTAGAAGGTTGAGTCTAGGTCTAGGGTATAAAATCAAGTGTGAATTACTCATACTTGATGAGTATCGACGATCGATACGATGTATCGATCCGATGGTCGCGTTCGACTAAGTCGGTGAAACCTGCCATCGATCCGACTATCTTGGTCATGGCAATGATCGATGTTGCGATCACCGATCGCCAAGGCAGCGAATGACCGATCAAGAAAAATATCGCAGTAATGCGCCTCACTCGACGCCGCTTGATCACTGATCGATCACTCCATCGGTTAATCGATGGAGGGATCATCGATCACCCGCCATTGAGATTGCGGCTACGAATCTCCACGGAGATCGCGTTTCAGAAGTCGTTGGCTTCGGCGGCAGTCGACTAATGGTAAGCATCAGTCGACTGATCGAAGCCCAACGGGAAAAATAGCCCCTCTTCTATAAAAAGGGGCCATGGAGAGCTTGGTGAAGCTAGTGCTCTTGCTCCTAACTACACCCTCGTGCTCACCAACCTTTCCAAGTGTTTTTAGTGATTCAAAATCTCCTCTTCTCTTGTTCTTGATCATCCATCATTGTAAAGAAGAGGAGAGCATTGTAAGAAAGGTTTCTCCACCTTGGTTCATCCAAAGGAGAAGATAGTGAAGCTTGGCTAGGACTAATCCACCTTACGGATTGTCGTGGAGTAGGAGCGTCATCTCCGAACCACGTACATCGGGTGTTAGTGTTTGGTTTCTTATTTCTTATTCGTATTCGTTTTCATATTTGTATTGCTTCCGCTAACTTACTTGTAGAAACGAAGAAAGGCTAATCACCCCCCCTCTAGCCATTCCAATATTCCTAACACTATGGTCAAGACAAACCAACACCAAATCACACTACAACCATTCCGATGGTTTGTCCAAAGTCATCTCAGTTGTGAGCCTTTACTTATACTTTACAAGGAGCTGATAACATGATCTCCCGTGTGACACCACACACCATGTTATCTACAATGTAACGTATTAGACAATATGCATAAAAATATGCAAATAATGATCATGTGATTCTTATTTCAAAAATAAAGATGTTCATAGAAAAGATAGACTTTTCAGTATACATCCCTACAATTTCTTCCCTATCTTACCCCGCTTCTGTGCGGGAAGTACGTGCTTTTCTGGGACATGCATATTTTTACAGACGTTTCATCAGAGATTTCAACAGGATTGCCCTACCCCTGACCAACTTGCTACAAAAGGAGGTGGTATTTCAGTTTGATCGGAGGTGCAAGGACTCTTTTGACCAGCTCAGGCAGGCTTTGACATCAGCACCGATCCTTAGACCACGGAATTGTACTCTCCCATTCGAGTTGATGTGTGATGCCTCGAACTATGCGGTGGGAGCAGTCTTGGCACAAAGAGTAGACAGAGCGTCTCATGTGATCTGCTACGCCTCGAGGACATTGGATGCTTCACAATCCAACTACACCACCACAGAAAAAGAGCTTTTAGCTATTGTTTTTGCTTTGGATAAATTCAAATCTTATTTTCTATGTTCTCATGTGGTTATTTTTTCTGATCATGCAGCTTTAAAATTCCTCTTGAAGAAGCCTGATGCAAAATCGAGACTGATTAGATGGATGCTTCTGCTTCAAGAATTCGACATAGAGATATGAGATAGGAGCAGGAGGGAGAACCTAGTAGCAGACCATCTGAGCAGGAATGTGACGGAGATAGATTCCACCCCTATAGCAGATTCTTTTCCAGATGAGCAGCTTTTTCACCTGCAGGGTAAGACACCATGGTATGCAGATATTGCTAACTATTTAGTTGCCCGTGTTGTACCTTCATTTTTTTCTCATGCACAAGTCCAGAAATTGAAAAGTGATGTCAAGTATTATGTATGGGATGATCCTTACCTTTGGAAGTTTTGTAGTGATAAGATTATTAGGAGATGTGTTCCTGATTATGAGTTTCATTCTATACTTACCTTTTGTCATACTCTGGCTTGTGGGGGGCACTTTGGACCCCAAAGAACTTCTAGGAAAGTTTTAGAGTCTGGTTTGTATTGGCCCACCTTATTTCGTGATGCCTATGAATTTTATAAGTCTTGTGAGCAATGTCAACGAACACGGAATATAGGATGTAGAAACGAAATGCCTCAGCAACCTTTGTTAATCTGTGAGATTTTCGATGTTTGGGGTATTAATTTTATGGGTCTATTTCCTGTATCTTTCAGATTTTTATATATTTTGTTGGCTGTTGATTATGTTTCCAAATGGGTGGAGGCCATCCCCACCAGGACTGATGATTCTCCAGTTGTTGTGAATTTTGTCAGGTCTAACATATTTTACAGATTTGGGGTACCCAGGGCGATCATCAGTGATCAAGGGTCTCACTTTTGCAACAGACGCATGAAAACTATGTTAAGCAAGTATGGGGTGTGTCATAAGATTTCTACTCCATATCACCCTCAGACAAATGGACAGGCTAAAGTGTCGAACAGAGAGATAAAATCAATACTGGAGAAGACAGTGGGGCCAAACAGGAAAGATTGGAGCAAAAGATTGGAAGATGCTCTGTGGGCCTACAGGACTGCCTATAAGACTCCCATAGGCATGTCTCCATATAGATTGGTTTATGGCAAAGCATGTCACTTGCCAGTGGAGATTGAGCACAGAGCTTACTGGGCAGTGAAAGCTTGCAACATGGATGCTTACAGAGCTGGGAGAGAGAGAAAGCTCCAACTTCAGGAACTTGAGGAGACAAGGTTAGAAGCATATGAGAACTCTCGCATTGACAAGGAGAAGACTAATAATTTTCATGATAAGAGGCTTGTGAAGAAGGAGTTCCATATCGGTGACAAAGTTCTAGTGTACAAGTCTCGTCTCAAGTTGATAAGAGGTAAGTTGAGATCCAGGTGGAACAGTCCTTTCCTTGTTTCTAACGTTTTTCCCTATGGTGTTGTAGAGGTGCAAGAACCTTCTTTAGGGAAAACTTACAGAGTGAATGGACACCGTCTCAAAATATTTCACGAGGGGGCGAGAGATGCCTTTGTAGAGGAAGTGCACTTTGCCGATGTTTCTTCTCCGACATGAAAGGGGAGTGTGTTCCTTTCCTTACTGTATTTCCTTCTTTCCTTGCATGTTCGGATTTAGTAGTGTTGGTTGTTTATTTTCCTGATGACTCATGTTATTTGTTTGTTAGTTTTTTTGGTTGTTCAATTGTTGTTTAGTCCAATAATATTCCCTATGCATGCTTTTGTATCACTTCAGAGATAGTAAAAATTAGTTAAGTTTGATCATAGAATTATGGATTCTTTTGGTGTATGTTAAGAAACTTCACTTGCATGCGGTCACTTGTTATGATGGTGAACTTTTTATTGATAGACCAAGCTTGATTTTTATTCACCTAGTGAGGTTTAAGCCATTTTCATCATTTACCCACTTTGGTGTGATACACATATGATACTTGTTACTCCAGAACTTGCTTTGAGTCTTTTCACGACTGCAATAGCATTTAATTGCATGAATATGATGAAGGATTTCACTCTTGATTCTTTTCCTTACTTGTATTGCTTGTCTAATCCACTTGATCCTTCCATGTTGTCTTACATGTCATATTTTTACATTTGCCATTTATTGTCTTTGTTATCTACTCCACCGAGGATTATCATCTCTCATAGCTTTTGTTCCCATATTGGAAGAATAACTTGTTAAATTGTTTGTCCGAGACGGACAAAATTCTTAAGTGTGGGGGAGGATATACTATTTCGTTGAGCAGAAATTTGCTATAGAGCTTGGCCATTCAGAACTTAATCGACCTACAGCTCTGAAAATGGTAGTGAAATTGAGAGATTGGAACTACTACTGGAAATACTTGTGGTTGAAGCTATGTATTGATCTAGATGGATTGCACTGGAAATGGAAACGTTATCAGAATTGTGCCAGTACCAATAGCATCCTTAACTATACGTGCAGCCCAATTTCAACCTCAACAAGGGTGCAGCAGCTCCAGTTGCTGTGAAATTCTGATAAGCTAGTAGATTACAAGGCCAACAAGTTAAAATTCTACTTATGGAGTCAGAACTTAGGAATGGATTGAATGCGTTTGGTTGTATCAGATTTTCAGGAGTTGTACGTGCAAGATCTGGATTGAATTGGGTTGAATCTGAAATTGGCATCCACCGCTCAATGAAAATCCGTAAACAAAGAACTCAATGTAAATAGTAGTCCATTGATGCAACAACTTTGGGCTCAGCTGTTAATTGGATACAGAGGTTGAAAGTGCAGCTGAAAAATAGTTAAGTCAGAAATTTATCTAAGAAAGCACAAGTGATGCATGAATTGGAATTGTAAATTCTGGAATGATCTAAGGAAATTTTTGAATTGAAGGGAAGTGGTATCACCTGGAAACTATCCACAACATTAGCTTCAAATAAGAGCAAAGTTATCCCTTCATGGATAACAACAATTTCAAAGATCCCAAAGAATTCTCAATTCGTGGCAAAGAACAACAACAAACTCAAAATTCTCAACTGCAACAACATGACAACTATACAAATCAGCAAAATAATATTCAAGGTTCTTCGAATTCAATGCAGACACCTGTTGTGTAGGGCCTGCAACATGGTTCTGTGCCATGATCAGCATAATTGGGTGTTACATCTCAATGGAATATCTCAAATGCATTACAGACTGGATCTACATTTGACAATGTCCAAGGAAATTCTTTTAGTTCATTGTAGCTAGGAGCACTTGCTCCCATGCAACAAGGTGGCCTGGTATCTGCCCAGAGTTCCATAACCATCTACTCCACCGAGGAATTGTTATGGGAAGTTCAAGAAGAGGGAAGATGATTTAAGTTCAACCGGCAGAGCAGCTTGAAAAATAAATCTGAGCAGGAGTATCAGTAGGAAATTGGAGTATGCTAAGGAGGAAATTGACTTGATAAATTGAGAATGCTTAATCAACAACCCAGGCAACAAACTGCTGAAGTTGATAATTTGTAACTGCCACATGAATTCAAATTCTATTTTCTTAGAACCACAATTTTCCTTACCTGCAGAATGTGTTTATGAAGGAAACGAATGAGCCAAGTATCTATAGTCATAGATCACAGATTCAGAAAAATCAAGCATCAATCCAATTATCTCTGGAGGCAAACTGCTGTAAAACACGTGGAGGAATGATTTGCTACCCATGGAGCTAGAGTAATTTCATATCCACTTGATAAAAATCTACAGGATGGCAAAGGTATTGGAAAGAAAAGTTTCACCTGCGGATTATAACTTTTCATTGAGAGGAAAGAAGCAAAAGGCCAACTCAAAAGCACCCTCTACTGAGTGTGAGACATGTAGGGAAATCTGCATTCAGAGATAAAATGTTGCAATTTAGAGATTGGGTAGAGCAGAGTTCACACAAAGCCATGGAATTCTGGATGTGTATTTGGTTGAAAATTTGTTACTGTAGCTGGACAGGTTTTACCACAGAGTTATCAAAAGATGATGGTGTTCTTATAATCTTCCAAAGCTCCTTTCAAAAGCTGAAACTTCAAATGAAATGTAGGCCTGAACATTTTTGCAATGTTCGGATTTGCAGAATTGGAATTACCTGAGATATAAATTGGAAAAAGTTTTGTAGGGTTCTTGTTTACCTGTTGTGATACACTGAAATCGCAAGCTTAGATAGCTAGATACGGTCTGGATAAGAGGCTTGGATCAATGTTGTTCACAAACCTTGAAGTAATTGCTGTAAAACTAGTGGAAGCTAATAAGAAATCTGTAAATTGCTGCTCAACCATGGATAGCAGTGTCTCAGGAATTGGCAGAGGCTGTGATATGGAAGGTCTAATTCAGAGTTTTTGCATCTCTATGGAGATGTTTATATCTACAATTAATTTGTCCACTTAAATTGGAGCTAGAGTTGCAATTTCTGAATCACCGGCTGCAGAATGTTCTGAGTAGTAAATTTCTGAAAGCACCAGAAACATACTTGTCGTGATCTTATTTGCTTGCCTTTGAAGCTGAATGTGCAAGCTTGAGTATCCTTTACGGTATGGACAAGATGAGAGGATTAAAGTCACTTATTGCTTACCTTTATCCAGTAGGAGCTGATGCCTTTGAATCTGATTGTAAAGGATTTAAATGTGTGGTCTATTATTCATGTTTACTACAGTTTCAGATTTGAGATATTCTCAATTTGGTGATTACCCCAGCTAGCTAAAGTTGTGGCTTATGGAAATAGAATGGAGATGTTGTGAGTGTTATGTTCTTGGATAGTTATTGGAATATATCCCTCCACACTCCTACATGCAATTTATCAGGTTTATTCTTCCAATTCTTCTATTGTTGCTCTTTTCCTTATATCTTTTGGTATGTTTCTTTTGCAATTCACTTCTGATCTTATTTGATTTCGATAAATCCTTTTGATTCATGTATGGAATGTATTGATAGCGGTGGAGAAGTAGATGATAAGTAAGCATATGGTAGGACAATATTACATAGTGTTTTGAGGGTACCCCACTCCTATGATCATTATGTGAGCATGAGTGCATATATCCATTTGGGAGGTTTTGTATCAGGCTTGGTTTATTTGATTTGACTGTAAATCATCATACATGTTGACTGCTGTAGGAGTCGAATCTTTTGACTACCCTAGATCCGGATGAATTTGGTGATCCTAAGTAACTTATTCTTTCTGTCTCTAAATTATTGATCTAAGTACTGTTTGGGAAACGAGTTAGGGAGTCAGTGTTTCTGTGTTTTTATTATTGCTCGGGACGTGCAAAAATAAGTGTGGGGGAATTTGATAGTCGCATTTTTATCGCGTGATTTTTATTCACATTTGGGGATTTTAGGCTCTTTGATTTGTGTAATTATGGTTATTCACGATGTCTTTTGCATGTTGTATTTAATTGAAATTAATTGTTTATTCCCTACAATTTCAGTATTAATCGGAGCAATGATAGTCGTCGATCAAGATCAAATTCATCTCAGTCATTGGATGAAATGGATCAGCTTTTTAATTGAAGTCAATTAACATAGATGCATTTGGGCGGCTGAGATCAAAACCGGCACAATCGGACGGCTGAGAAAATTGGAGATAAAATCCAACTTCTTCCCACCGCGCAATCGCGACACGTGGCGGCGACGCCGTCTTCCTTCGCGAGCGCGTGACACCCACACAAAGACTGGCGACAATTCCAGCAATCCCTGGTTCTTCCCCAGTCCATTCCACCCGGCGGACTTTTCCCTCTTCGGTTCGGCGGAGCTCGCAGTAGCATTCGGGTGGTGGCACTCCATCGACTGAGCAGTGGAGTTCACCTGTCTTCACCGGCGATCTTCAGAGCCCTCACCGGCGGAGTTGAGCTACCCTAGTGGGATGTGGTCACACGAAGCTAGGGGTGACTTGCTACTGTCGGGATCCCGTAACCGCCAGCCCGGGCGCTACATTCCAACTCGGGCGGTCTTCAACAGAGCCATGACGCAGTATCGGGCCTTCCGTGATCCGATTCCATCCACATTGATTGCTCGTCGTCACGGCAGTCCCACATCCACATCGGAGCTGTGAACTACCGCATCGATCCAACTCTCGTCGAAATCCGATGAGAGATCCGCATCCTGAGACCCTTGGAGTGTTCGGTATTGTCGTAGGTCACCGGAGAGGGTGGTACCTTTCCGGTGTTGTGGATGACTGTTGATTTACTTTATAGATTTACTGTTAATTCAGTACTGTGTTTCTTATTATTTTACTGCATTGTTCACTTTGGGTATTTTAGTATTTTTACATCGTTGGCTCGCTAATGTGCACTATATTTTATCAGTATTGTTCTAGTATTGATTTCTAAGTGTGAAGTAGTGTTTCACTGATGTTTAGTCGTAACATGCCTGTGTGGTAAATCGTGCAAGTGGTAATTAGTTTGATAGTTTAGTGAGTCTTGTTATTCGTTTACAGTGTTTACCTAGTGGTTAGATTTATCTCCTTTAGTGTAATTGTTCTTTCCTATTTTAGTTAATCTTCAGCCAGTGTGCCGTATAGTGACAGTGCGGTGCATGGTTGAATTGCTTTCATTTATTGCATTTCGTTTACTGCAGTTTTTAGTGACTGTTTGACTACTGTGTCGTATAGTGACAGTGCGGTGCATGGTTGAATTGTTCACATTTGTTTGATCATTGTACCGTATAGTGACAGTGCGGTGCTTGGTCGCTTTCTTTTCTGTCTGTTAGTTTAGTTTTTCAGTGACTGTTTGATCACTGTGCTGTATAGTGATAGTGTGGTGCTTGGTTGAATTGTTCACATTTGTTTGATCATTGTACCGTATAGTGACAGTGCGGTGCGTGATCACTTACTTTTGCGCATTAGGATAGTTGCTTGTTACTTTTTGCATTTGTTCTTTCATTAGGTTAGTTTCCCGGGAATTAATAATTGGGAGTTAGTTTACTTTTTGCATCTTTAATTCTCATGTTTGCTTTTGATTTTGCATTTTAATTGTTTTGATAATTATAAAAAACCCCAGTGTTTACTTCAATTTAAAAACAAATGTTCAACCATTAGGTTCGTTGCGAGACGATCCGAGTCAATCCTATACTACATTAGTGTAGTTAGGGGGTTCGGTAAATAATTTGGGAACGGTATTGCGACAGTTAAAAATTGTTCGATCACCCCTCTAGCTTCCAATCGATCACCTACAAGTGGTGTCAGAGCGAGGCCGCTCTTGAAGTTTAACAACAAAGGGAGCACACTAGAGGGTGAAGATGGAAGTTCAAGAGCAACTAGGATGGGATATCAACACACCTATCCCTTATACCTTCTATGGACAAGAAGGGTTTAGACAATGGAAGGCTAGAATTGAGGACTTCCTAATGATGAGAGACTTTGAAGAATGGTCAATTTTAATGGAGGGATATAACTATCCAAGAGGATCAAAAGTTGGATTCCTCATGAAAAAGAAATGGATCGAATAGCAAGTCCAAGCCTTCGAGAAAAATGAGAAGGTAATGAAGTTTTTAATCGATTTAATACCTAACAATATCTTGTGTATGTTAGGTAATTATGTAGATGCCAAGGAGCTATGGAGCCAAGTGGCAAAGCTCCATGAAATTCCACCGGTCCAAGAGGAAGGGATCGAAGAGGCAAATGCATCATCCTCACAAGGAAGTGAGGACTTGGAGGTTGAGAGACCATCAACATCCAAGGAGGAAGAGGAAGTAGAATTGGAGGAGACCTCCACCTCTAGGATTGAGGGGGAGGAGATTAGATCACCGGAGCAACATCAAGAAGAAGCTTCAATATCCGGTCAAGATGAAGAAGCTCAAAATCCAATTCCAACCTCCATTGACCTAGGTAACTCAAACATATCAATTTGTAATAAAAATCATATCATATGTTTTGAGTGTAGGGAAGCCGGGCACTACAAGAGCAAGTGCCCGAAGAGAGTAAAGAAAGCTCCTCCGGCACCTAAAAGTCAACAAAAGTCAAAGGATGTCGGTCCCCCAACAACTAAAAGCAAGGAGCAAGTAATTTGCTTCAAATGTCGACAACCGGGACACTATCGGAATCAATGCCCGAAGGGGGAAAAGAAGAGGCAAAATGGAGCATCACAAGTAGGGGGAGCCACTAAAGCAAATCCTAAGGTATATCATGTTAATAATGCTCCTTCCTTGGTTAATAGACAAAATCATGCTAGAAATTTCAATTCCCTTGCAATTTACCATGAAAAGCATGCTAGAAATAACAAATATTTTTGTTTAGGAGCCAAAAATGTCTATCTCTCAAAGAAGGAGAAATTTGGGACTAATGTCCCTAGAAACGTCCTTCCTAGGGAATCCATTAGGAAAATAGGAGACCACCTAGGTCTTAATCCCAAATGGACTAGGCATATGCCTAGGAAGACCCATGCCCAAGGATTAACTAAAAATTCAAAAATTGGGAAATTAGAAAAGAAAAATCAAGTCTTGAGGTCAAGGCTTGAAAAGATGGAGAAGACCCTTGCAAAAATGCAAAATCAATTTCAAGGGTCAAGAGGTCAACATTTAGGGTCTAGAAGTCAAAGCCTAGGGTCAAATGGTCAAAAATCAAGACCTAGGAAACTAGATTCATTCAAGGGCAAACCTAAGCCCAAGGAAACCTATCACAATGTTCCATTTGATTATGGAACTAAACCTAGGAAAACCAAGGTTACTAGGAAAGTTATCCCTAAGAGTAACCATGGTAAGTGCCTAGTGGCTAGGGTTTCTAGGAAACCTAGGGTGGCCACTAAGAAGGTTGCAAGGGGAGTTACCCATAGAGTCAACCTAGGTAAGACCCAAATGACCAAGGCTAACCAGCCTAGGAGGGTCATTAGGAGGGTATCTAGGGAGGTCATCCCTAAGGAATACCTAATTAACCCTAGCAGCTCAAATAGGTTTTGGGTTTCTAAGAGCGTGATTGATTCATGCTAGATGGGTTAGGGTGTGCCAACCTTGATTGGATGGGTAGTTAACTCAACCATAGTAAAGGTGACACTTTAAGATATTTTCAAGGTTATGGTTACCTTGGAAATACATTTGAGCTTTAATCCTAAAAGATTTTAGGATGTGCCAATGTATTTTTGGAATTATGAAAAATCAATTAAATTGCCACGATTTAGGTTTAGAGGTCAGTGTGCCATTTTGGGTTTTTGGCACACTAGGGAGAAAAGTAGAAATATGGCAGAATAAAATTAATTATATGAAATGGCAATTATTATTAAAATTTAGGTATTATTATACCTATGTATTTTATTTGTCATGCTTTGTTTGTCATATAACATGCCATGACATCATATTTATTTTTATCATTTATATGTCATGTTCATGTTTAGGATTAAGTTTTTAAATGTCATGTGTTTTTAGATTTCATTTTATGTCATGACATCATGATTATGAGCATATGCTTATTTATATCATCATTAATGCCAAAATCATTCATGCATTTGACTAAAATTGAGTTAAGGACTTTGGCATGACTTGGAGTCCCATTTATAAGGGAATCAAGTAGGGTTGCCTTAGAAAAATACATGAAACTCTAGATTAGGGAGAACAAACCCACATCTCATATTACATTGACATGTATGTGTATTTATACACCCTAGATACATGTGAGATGCTAGGATATGAGTTGAGTTCAAGGTGCATAGTTTTTGCATCTAGATGGACTATAACTCATCTAATTTCATTGGTGGATCATTGGGAAAGCTTGTGTACAAGTCATGTACATTGAGCCCAAGGAATATGATCCAAAATAAGATTTTGAAAATATTTTAAAATCATTTTGAAAAATCTTGGTGAAGTTTATCTTTTGATAGCAATCACCATTGATGAGATTGATACAAAGTGAGCCAAAACTTATAAGTTTTTCTTCACTTTTGAATTTTGTATCAATTTCAGTAATTTATGGGTAAAATAATTTTCAAATATTTTTTCACCCATTGTATTGACTATAAGTAATATACGTATCAAATTTCATGATTTTTCGATATACGTAAAATTACTTATGACCTTCTGAAATTTGACTCTGATAACTGAAATTCAGAAATTTCAGTTATCAGTCGACTGCCCTGGGTGGCAGTCGACTGGTAACTGACGGAGTCGACTGCCAATGCTGATTTCAGGAAAACTAGGTTTGTTTAGCTTGTGTTCGGTTGCGGTTAAGGTCCCTAACCACTCTTAACCCTAGGATATGCTTTGGGAAGCATTATAAAGGGTGAAAATCCATTGGATATGGATTAAGAGAGTTGTTTAGGGTTTGTATCAAATTTAAGGTGGGGAGAGTTCATGTTTGAACTTTTAACCTTATTTTTTGATGGTTTAGAGTTCCCATTGGCTTAGGGACTTTCCAAGGACATTGTTGGTGCAATGGTCAAGGGGGAGCAAGCCTTTAGGGGGAGGTATCCATCTTGGGATGATGGATGTGTTTTTCTCCTTGAAGAGGAGAAGTTATGGGGAGAATGTCATCAATTGGGAAAATTTATGGGTTTTTGAGAGACCCAATTTGGAAATTGGGAGAGTGAATAGGATTGCCTCTCTTGAGTGATATGTGACTTATCACTAGGAAGATGGTAGGCATCCTAGGTATTTTTGGACCAAGGGGGGATTGTAAGATCTCATTGGGACATGAGACATTGACCTCCTTGGAGAAGACTTTTTTGATGCTAGTCAAAAAGGGGGAGAATGTTTGGCGGAGAATATTTTGGAGAAAGATAAGATTACCAATTTGGGATAATTGGTAAGGAATTTAAGTTAGTATTCTAACTCAATGGTTTGTTTGGTTTTTGTCAAACATCAAAAATGGTGAGATTGTTGGTGCAATCGGCCCAGGTCACAATTGACCAGGACTCGAGTTTGACTCGAGTGATATTTTGATGTTTCGACAAAAACATATGACAATGTAATTGTCATGGGAAAGTCCAAGTCTTGGGTACTTGGCACGGAAAGTTCAAGTGGGACACTTGGCATTTGGAAAAGTCCAAGCATGGGTTGGCAAGGGAAAGTCCAAGCTTGAGTCTTGGCATTTGGAAAGACCAAGGGGTTTGATATTGGCAGTGTAAAGTCCAAGGGTGATGTCTTGGCAGCATAAGTCCAATGGTTGGCGGCGTAAAGTCCAAGCGGAGTCTTGGCGGCGTAAGTCCAATGTGCCTTGGTGGTGTAGACACCGTTAGCATGACATAGACGATGGAAGCACCTGAAGGCTAGCGCGATGGATGAACAAGTCATGGATGACTTGGAGGGATCCGAGAGGCGTGAGGCTGATGGGGGTGGCTAGAAGGCTTAGGTCTAGGCTAAGGGTAGTCTAGCAAGTATGGGGGAACCGTACTTGGGCTAAAACCTCATGTTTGAGGTGTGCCAGTTGACTGGTGTCATGTGGCAGTCGACTGGCATGAGTCAACTAGGGTTTGACTACGGGAAGTGACCTAGCAGTCGACTACCAGAGGTGGGCAGTCGACTGCTTGCTCGAGCAGTCGACTGATCATGTGATCAGTGACTGGTGCTCGGGAAATTGGGCACAAAATGGAGTCGAGACTTGACTGGTCGAGTGATGGCTCCATCAGTCAATTGATGGGTATGATCAGTTGACTGATGATGGATCCGTTGGACTTTTCCAGCGTGGATCTAGCCGTTGTCTCATGATAACAGTGTCATCAGTCGACTGGAGGTCCCGAGCAGTCAACTGATCGACTTTTTCCAGCACAGGTTGAAGCTATAAAAGCATCTCGTGATGGAGGAAAAAGGCATGGTTTCTTGAGGGCTTTTGGGGTGATTTGCTGTTGCAAATCAGGGTCTCCAATTTGATATCAAGCAACCAAGTGATCAAGCATTCAAAGTGCAATTGTAAAGTAGTTTTCTTTACTTGCATTGTATTTCATTATTGTATTTGCTTGTATCCATTTAGATTATTGTTGTAATCTATTGTACGAGGTTTCTCCACCTTCGACTTGTGTCGAGAAGGAGTATTTGTGATTAGTGAGTGCGTGTGTATCACTAGAGCTCTTTAGAGCTCGATCGGTGGAGTAGGAACCGTTCGGTTCCGAACCACGTTATATCTCGTGTTATGAATTGTGTTTGTCTTGTTTCGTTATTGTGTTATTTCTATTTCCGCTGCGCTAACGAAATTGTAGAAACAAATGCAACGAATTCCATCATCGAACGAGCACGACGCTATTCACCCCCCCCCCCTCTAGCTTCCAATCGATCGCCTACATCCTTTTCTTCAAAATAATATAGGGCACAATCAGCATCACAAGGTAAATCCAAAACGCTAGTATCAACATTCATATCATCTTCCACAACAACAACTTTATCAATATCTGGAGCATCAGATAGTACATCATCATCATGCACATCAGCAGAGGAGTCCTGTAGAGTGGCAGAGGTAGAAGCGTACATATCACCAGCTCTGCAATTCATCTCCTCAAGCACATCACTACCATCAGATATTATCTCTGAGGAAAACTAGGAGGAATCTTGTGCTTGTGTCTGGCTGATGGATGATGCAATTTGATCCAGCAGGATTTGCATGTTCTGTATCTGCTGATGACTATCATTCATTTGTTGCTGATATTGATGTAGAAATGATGCTAGTTTTTCTAGTGTCTCTGTATTTTCTTGACTGGGAGCAGGGGTTTCTTCACAGTAACTTGATTGATCTCCCCAACTAGGCATGTAAGTATCAATAGATGGTGGGGGTAGATAACACTGAAACTCCTTAGGGGTGTACTGTTGTGTGTGCTCGTATCTGAAATCTGAATTAAAATTATGAAAAGATGTACCAAAAATTGGATTATACCTGTCCTGTTGATAAGACTAATGATACTAAAGAACAGGCTGATGATATTGTGGCTGGTACTGATAATACTCCTATTGTCCAGTGCCTGAATAGTGAGCATCACTGAGATCTCCAAATGGCTGATAATATAGATCCATGTTGCAAGAGATTCCTAGTCTTTCTTGAAAAACTAACAAATACAATCAAAAGACATAGGAAATAGACATGACCAAGTACATATATATGCCAGAAATAAAAGAATGCAAGGCTAAACACAAGTTTTTAAATTTTGATTTTTTTGTTTTAGAAAAATGAAGAAATAATCCTAAGTCTACCAAGCACCATTACACTCCCCGGCAACGGTGCCAAAATTTGATAAACAGGTATTTATCGTGGAACCATTACAAATTAATTACCGAACACCCTCTACACTAATATAGCATAGTGAATGACCCAGATTGTTTCCCAACGAGTGTAATCGACAGAATAGTAAACTTAGGATTTCTAATTATTGCTTTGGGTTTTCTATTGAAGATGGGGGTTTGGGAATTTGATCTCTAACCTACGGTTGCAAGGTAATTAAAACTCTAAATTAACATGCAATAACTAAATCAAGCAATACAAGAATTAAAGCAATAAAAACTGGAAGAGGAAATAAATGATCTAATCAACCCAAGATAGCTAGGTGAATGAACAAGTTACTCTGGCTAAGTCCAACGAAGCTCGATCGAGACTCCATTAATGGCAGTGGATGTGGGATGGTGCAAACTCTTGAATCCAGTAGTTTAATGGATGCTCCGAACTCTAACGGATTCGGTTGAGCTCGAAGAAGTGTCATCGGGCAGACTACTCCTCGAATCCGAAAGAAAAGGTGGATGATCCGTGGAGATGGAGGATGACGCTAAAATCTCATGATCAAGCAGTTCCTCCTTGAATCCGTAGTGGAAAATGGATGGAAGCAAGGTGGAGGCGGCTGCTAGGGCTCAAGGGAAGAAAAGATTTAACTAACAACCAAATGAAATAAGCAATGAATCAACGAAATCTAATGCATGAACATGAGGTAAAGTAAAGCATGTAACTAAATCTAATCTAATTAACTACAACCTAATTACTGAAAGAGACATTTCATCAAACACTATGTAAGCGTGAAAGAATTTAAACTAAGTGCGTGCAATTCTAAACATGGAATCTAAATTCGATTACAATCAACAAGTAAACATGAAGAAACAATCAACACTACAATCAATCCAAATGAAGAGAATGCTGGAAATGTTGTTCGGAAGCTAGAATAGGTGCTGATCGGAGCTGGATGAAGATGCAATTGGCGATGGCGTGAAGGAACTGGCCGCAAAAGTGGAGCACTATTGGAGTAGTGGATCAGCTGCTGGAGCTGCTAGTGGTCGAAGCGATAACGGAGGGGAATCCCCACTCCGGTGGTTGTGGTGGTTGGATGGACCGATTGAAGGGGAATCCCCACTCCAATTGGTCGGCAGTGAAATGGGCGGAGATGGCTGCAACAGTGAAGAACTAGCAGTGGAGAAGGAATGTTGCAGCGCCGATCGGGCGGAGATGGCTGGAGTGGCACCGATCAACGGAGAAGGAGGGAATCCCCTTTCCTCTCCGACGACCAACGGGGAAGGGGTTAAGCTCAGTGATGAAGAAGGTGGAGATGGCGTCGGCTGATTGCGGAGGAAGAAATGAAGCCAGTTGTCGATGAAGGAGAAGAGGGAATGCCACTGCCGACCTTGGCGGAGGAAGCGGACGGCCGGCGGTGCTTGAGCGTCGAAGGGGAAGGTCGGCTTCCGGCGGCGTTGCGATGGAGAACCTTATGTGGGTCGCGCGATCGAGGAGCTATTCTGTCGCAATCCATCTCAAGAGTGAAAATGTTGGATTTTTAAACCTCTTTTCCTTGGCCGTCTGATCAAAGCCTCATCTGATCTCAGCCATTCAATAAAACTAGAGCTTAAAGAATCTGATTAGTCCATTTAAGGGTTGTGCATCCAACGACTGTGAATTCTCTGACTTTGAATGGGTGGATCTGATTAATCTGAATGGATAATCACGATCGGTCGAATATGGAGGAAGGGCTCAGATGTCTAGATCTAAATGTATGGACTAGATCTCTCCAGATCTGGATAAATGGCTGAGAATTAACCGCTTTATTTGGACGGTCCATATCGCTCAGATCTGGTCCCTTAATTGAATTGCATCTGATCTGAATGAAGGGTCCAGATTAGTCCAATTTGAAATTATCCTTCTAGCCCTAGATGAAGTCATATTTGATCCAACTTAAATCTAGTCCAGTGGCCCATCTCGATCTCCTACAAAGAAATTTTTTGCATATAAGTCTAGAATTTAGGAGAATTTACAATCAGGTCCAAAAGATGATCCAACTCATAAAACATGTAAATAATCAACAATTAAATATACAAGAGGATTAAAATAGTGATATTAAGGACCAAAATAACCCGATAAATTGGTAGTTATCAGCCGCCACCCAAGGATGTGAAGGGTGTCTGGAGCTTTCTTGGGCCTGTAAGATTTTATCAAAGGTTCATAAAGAATTTTTTCAGATAACCAGACCATTGACTAATCTACTAGCTAAGGACAGAGAGTTTATTTTCGATCGGGAATGTTTAGTAGCATTCAAAGAAATAAAAAGGACTTAGTAACGTCCCCGATAATAGAACCCCCTGACTGGAGCCTACCATTCGAGGTCATGTGTGATGCCAGTAATTATGCAGTAGGGGCAGTATTAAGGCAAAGGAAGGAGAAGAAGTTGCACGCTATTCACTATGCCAATAAGACACTGAATGAAGAACAGATCAGCTACTCCATGATTGAAAAAGAATTACTGGCAGTCGTGTTCGCATTTGACAAGTTTAGACAGTACTTGGTAGGTTCGAAGGTGATTGTTTACATAGACCATACCGCAATTCGCTAATTGCTGAGCAAGAAGGATGCTAAACCCTGCTTTATTCGTTGGATTCTATTACTTCAAGAATTTGATATAGAAATTAGGGATAAAAAGGGCTCAGACAACATCGTTACAAACCACTTATCATGCATGCCCATAGATGGCGGGGTAGAGGAGGGAGACACTGCCCAAATAGATGATGCTCTACGAGATGATACCCTCATGGCAATTACTAAGGTTACCACCCCATGGTATGCAAATTTGGTGAATTTTTTGGCAGGGAGAGTGATACCGTCAGAATTCACAACCCAACAAAGGAAAAGATTCTTTATCGAGGTTTGGCAATATATATGGGATGATCCCTTCCTGTTTAGAAAGTGTGCAGATAGCGTAAACCGAAGGTGCATACTCGAAGAGGAAGTGGAGAGCATCCTCTTCCACTAACATTCCTCAGCGTATGGGGGGGCATGCTGGAATTTCAAAAATAGCTGCAAAGGTACTTCAGGCAGGATTCTACTGCCCTAGTCTATTTAGGGACACTCGCAACTACGTAGTCTCCTGCGATCGGTGCCAGCGAACAGGAAATATAGGTAGGATATATGAGAAGCCGGCAAGCACCATATTAGAAGTAGAACTCTTTGATGTATGGGGAATAGATTTCATGGGCCCCTTTCCCACTTTCGACACAAACAGATATATCTTGGTCGTCGTAGACTACATCTCCAAATGGGTGGAGGTCGTAGCATCAACCCACTGCGATGCTAGGGCTGTAATAAAAATGTTCAAAAGAAATATATTCCCAAGATTCGGAGTTCCTCGAGTCGTAATCAGTGATGGAGGATCCCACTTCATTAAAAAACAATTTGAAAAGTTGCTACACAAGTACGGGGTTATCCACAAAGTCTCGACATCATACCACCCACAAACGAGCGAATAAGTGGAAATTTTGAATCGAGAGATCAAAAGTATTTTAGAAAAGACGGTAGTGGCATCATGGAATGATTGGTCACAAAAATTTGATGATACTCCTTGGGCTTACCGGACAACCTACAAGACCCCAATAGGCATGACCCCGTTTCACTTAGTTTACGGGAAACCTTGCCACCTTCCTGTTGAATTGGAGCATAAGGCCTTCTGGTCAATCAAGAAGCTTAACTTGGATTATTACACGACAGGAGAAAAAAGAAAACTGCAGTTGAGCGAGCTAGACGAAATTCGAAGAGATGCATATGAGCATGCTAAGGCATATAAGGAAAGAACTAGGAAGTGGCATGACCAACACATCTTGAGAAGGGAGTTTAAGGAAGAGGACTTAGTTCTCCTATATAATTCTAGGTTAAAACTTTTCCCAGGAAAGCTTAAACCAAGATGGTCAGGATCGTTTCGGGTAAAAAGGGTATACCCATATGATATGGGATATATGGAGTAAGGAATCAGGGGAGATCAGAGTAAATGGACAGTGATTAAAGAAGTATCTAGGGGAGTATCCTGAATTCTAGATAGATGAATGGAGATTTACAGAGGCTCCCGAGCTGAGTTGAAGTAACGGAGTGTGGTCGAGCTAAAATACCTTAAACAAAGCGCTTCTTGGGAGGCAATCCGAGTTTAGTTTTTTACTTGTTTTTGACTTAATTGTATTCATTTTTGTAATTTGAACTTGGATTTCTAGCATTTAGAATTTTTTAGCATGAATTAGGACTAGAAAGAACCTCCTAGGTAAACACAAAAATCATTTTGAGCCTGTACGGCGGGGGCGTGTGGGAGAATTCAGACCGTGGTGCACTTCGGGAGAGAAACAAGGGGCACACAACCATGTCATGTGGTTTCACACGGTTGTGCCCCAAGCCGACTCATCTCCTAGTGGCGTACACGGCTAGGCTGTGTGTTTACACGCGACCATGTCATGCAAGGGATAAAAGGGTCGCACCGTGTGTTTACTTTTTATAGGTATAGGAGCCCACCTAGTCCACGTAAGGGCATGCACCTGCACCACCTATGAGTAGGATGTAGGCACATCTGCCTATGACTTCTCAGAGTTCCGATCACACCTCGATGACATATACGTCGAGCAACAGACACACGGGTAGCGATGGGAGGAGCAGAACACCTACACACAGGCAGAGTTTCAGGGCCTAAAAGAGCACTTCCAGTGGGTCGAGGAGTTCTATAACTCGACCCGAGTTTATTTTCAGGAAGAGGCTGCCCATCGTCAGGAGGTCAGGCAACACATGTGTGCCTAGCAGGCATAGTGGGCTAGGGAGGAGGAGCACAGAGTAGTTGTTGCATCCACTAGCTCTCAGATCGATCACATATACATGTGGCATCAGTGGTTGAGCACCAGGTTCTCCTTGGAGCCAGACATGCTGAGGCTACCAGACATCCCGCCTCGACCACCGTATTAGAGGTATGATTTCATATAAGTCTGGTGGGAGCCCCAGGTTTTGATTTATTTTGTTTCTAGCATTAGTTTCTTTCCTAATATTTGTAATTTATTTAGCATTCATTTGTTCATGTATAGGTTGTTTAGTTTCTTTCAACACTTAGTTCTTGCTATCTATAAGCTGCCTCAGTAGTATTTTTAAAAGTTTTCTTCATGAGTTATTTCCAAAGGTAGCTTAACTTCATTTACCTCATGATATTTTATTTTATTTGTGTTGGGTTTCCTCGGCACCGCGGCGATTGTGTGTTCGAACATGTTTCGTAAACATGTGCACAGCGAAAGAATTAAAAGCAATAAATCTAATTTATTACAACACACACATCACACGCATGCAAGATACAACATCTGTAGACATAATCATAGTTTCAAAATTTGCAATAAAAGGAAATTATGCTAGTTATACCTGACGTATCATGTGCAGCAAGAATGGCATCAACCGGAGCAACTCTCGCTAGAATTGCCTCTATCCGTATCCACGCCGAGTACCATCGGGAAAGCTTCACCAAGCTATGAGCCTCGTCTTCATAAGAGTCACTAGCCTCGTGTTGAAGATGATGTGATTGAGAGGAGATCACAATCCGAATCAAAATTCGGATTCGAAAATAAGTCCCCAAAAACTCGCTTCTCCGAAGAGGTATTCGTCAACCTCTTGACGAATCCTTGGTCCTTCATCTATGAGGATCACCGGAGATCCAATCCCTGGAAAGGAAGTCGCTGTCATAGCTCCGAACGCCGTCCAAATGATGTTCCAACAAGAAGGAAACAAGCTGTCCAAAAATTGGACAGCTTGGTGGAGGACTTGCCGCCGACCAAAGGAGGTGGTCGGCTAATCTTTGGTCACCGAAGCCAAGGTGGGTCGCCGGAGGGGTGGCCGGCAGTAGCTGGATGCCGACGGCACAAAGGTGGATGCCGGCACAACCTGGGCGTGGATCCTCTTGGGCGGCGGCAAGGAGAAGAGAGGGAGAGGAGAGGAAGAGAAGTTTCCAAAAATAAAACTTAGGGCTCTCCAATCCTCTAGCCGCGCTTTTATAGAGCGTGTGTTTCTTAATCATCAAGAAACCTTCTCCTTAGAGTTATTGGTTCATAACCAAAACCCATTAAACCGCTCCAATAACTTAAGTTAAAATAAACCAAACCAAGTTGATCTATTTTAAGTTAAAATGAACCGAACCAACTTTGGTTCATTCGTTTAAAACAAACCAAACCACTTTGGTTTATTTTCCACCATTGGATTAGAACCAAACCAATTTGGTTCATCCATTATGTCTTTATAAGACTTGACCCATCCATGCTTTCGTTGTGACTGAAACGATTTCATGCAAGCTCCTTGTTTGGTCCAACCAAACCTAGTTTCTCTCGATCTGAGAATCTCATTATCAAGCTCATTTTAAATTCTTCGGATTACGCTCGTTGTACGTGTGACCAAATAGGTTCTCGATTTATGTTGGTCATCTATAATTAACCATTAATTATAGAATGATTATGAGTGGCACCTAGTAGTGCATCATGATCCCCAATTAATCAAAAAATCAACGTTTGATCCCAGAACCATTTCTGAACCCATTCAGCAGCTACAATGAATCATGCCCCGTTCCCTTCACTCATCTTATACCCATTTCGTTCAGGACATGGTCTATAGTGTTAGTCCCCACTAGACTGACTATGTCATACCTAGCCCAAGTATCATTTTCTCGTCCTATGGATTGTTAGTAATATATGAGAGATGTCCTAAGGCAATCGCCTTATGTAAGAACCATTTATATGATAAATGAAGATTCACTATTTGAGTATACATGTTTTATGTATTTGATTGGATCTTAAACTCATTTACTGAATGTCCACGATACGATTCACAACATGAGAGAATTTGTGATTGGATCACAACTAGTGAGTATCTCTACATGTGTAATTGTGATGTATCGGAATTATCCCTAGTCGATGAATTGATGGATTTGGACACCATCAATTCTGTCGAGACTAGCACGAGGTATACTCCTTAGTGTATCCAAGCAGCTGATTCTCACTTGCTGGAGACATAGTGATGTCCGGAGTTAATCGTGGATGTTAGTTATGGTAACTAGTTCATTGGAGTGACCAGCCGTAAGACTTCATATGGTTCTCTGCATATATAGATATGTCAATGAAGTTCTTACTGTGGCTTAAGTGCGATGTTCCTTTGACTTGCGGTATTCAAGTCATCTTGATCATGGAGACTTATGCTTTGACATCTTAAGCAAACATCTCTAAGGAGATGTGGACCCGGATGATTGGGTATAAGTCAAATGATCGAAGGTGTTTGAATAGCCTATAAAGGATTCACCACTCCTTGCGAGGAGATGTATACCCATGGCCTCTCGTCGGATTGTTACTAAAGTCTTTGGCCAAAGCATTACATGTTTAGAGTAAGGTACTCTTCGATACATGTGGAGTAACTAGAATTCGTAGGACGAGGAAATGATACTTGGGCTAGGTGTGACGTAGTCAGCCTAGTGGGGACTGACACAATAGACCATGTCTTGAAACAAGTGGGTAAAAGATGAGTGAAGGGAATGGGGCACGAATCATTCGAGCTACTGAAAAGTTTAAGAAATAGTTCTGGATCAACCGTTGATCTTTTCGGTTAATTGGGGATCATGATGTACTACTAGGTGCCACTCATGATCGTTCTATAATTAATGGTTAATTATAGACGACCAACATAAATTGAGAACCTATTTGGTCACACGCACAACGAGCGTAATCCAAAGGATTTAAAACGAGCTTGAGAATGGGATTCTCAGACCGAGAGAAACTGTTGGGTTTCCGGCACCGCGACGTGTGTGTGTTCGATCATGTTTCGTAAACATGAACACAGCGGAAGCAATAAAAATAATAAATACTCCTATTTATTACAACACACACAACACACGCATGCATATTACAACAAGTGTAGACATAACCGTAAATTTGAATTTGCAATAAAAGGAAATTTATCTACGTTATACCTTTCGTATGACGTGTAGCGGGAACGACATCAACCGGAACGATTCTCGCTAGAATCGTCTCTATCCGTATCCACGCCGAGTTCCTCGGGATGAATTCTCTAAGCCACGAGCTTCGTCTTCGTACGGGTTACTAGCCTCGTGTTGAAGACGACGTGATCGAGAGATGATCACGATCCGAATCCAAATTTGGATCCAAACCGATTGACGAATCCTTCGTCCTCCACCTCAGAGGATTACCGGAGATCAAATCCCCGGTAAGTTAGCCGCTGTCGGAGCACTAACCGTTGTCCAAACGACACTCCGACAACAAAGAAACAAGCTGTCCAGAAAAACTGGACAGCTTTTGGTGGAGGAATAGAGGCCGGCCAAAGGAGATGTGGAGCTCACCTTATCACCGAACCCACAAGAGATCACCGGAGGGTCGCCGGAGCATCGCCGGCTGAAGCTTGGATGCCGGCGGCAAGGAGGTGGCAGCAGCTCCATGAAGTTGGCGGCAACACCATGTTGGCGGCACAACAAAAAGGAGGCTAGGGTTGGGCGGCCAAAACTTCATTAGCCTTAGGGTTAGGGTTTAAGCCCTATTTTATAGAGAACTAATTCTCTTAATGGTTAATGGATCATATCCATAAAGCCCGTTAACCCGCTCCATTAAGATAAGTTAAAATAAACCAAACCATGATGGTTTATTTTAAGTTAAACGAACCGAACCAACTTTTGGTTCATTCGTTTAAAATAAACCAAACCCTTTGGTTTATTCTCATCCATTGGATTAGAACCAAACCATTTTGGTCCATCCATTATGTCTTCATAAGACACGGCCCATCCACGCTTCCATTGCGATCAGAAACAATTTCATGCTCGCTTTATGTTTGGTCCAACCAAACATAGTTTCTCTCTCGAGAATCCCATTCTCAAGCTCATTTTAAATCCTTTGGATTACACTCGTGCGTGTGACCAAATAGGTTCTCGGTTTATGTTGGCCGTCTATAATTAACCATTAATTATAGAACGATCATGAGTGGCACCTAGTAGTACATCATGATCCCCAATTAATCGAAAAGATCAACGGTTGATCCAGAACTATTTCAGAAACCCTTCAGTAGCTCGAATGAATCGTGCCCCATTCCCTTCACTCATCTTATACCCACTTGGTTCAGGACATGGTCTATTGTGTCAGTCCCCACTAGGCTGACTACGTCACACCTAGCCCAAGTATCATTTCCTCGTCCTACGGATTCTAGTTACTGCACATGTATCGAAGAGTACCTTACTCTAAACATGTAATGCTTTGGCCAAAGACTTTAGTAACAATCCGACGAGAGGCCATGGGTATACATCTCCTCGCAAGGAGTGGTGAATCCTTTATAGGCTATTCAAACACCTTCGATCACTTCGACTTATACCCAATCATCTCGGGTCCACATCTCCTTAGAGATGTTTGCTTAAGATGTCAAAGCATAAGTCTCCATGATCAAGATGACTTTAATACCAAAGTCAAAGGAACATCGCACTTAAGCTACAAGAAGAACTTCATTGACATATCTATATATGCAGAGAACCATATGAAGTCTTACTGGTCACTCCAATGAACTAGTTACCATAACTAGCATCCACGATTAACTCCGGACATCACAATGTCTCCAGCCAGTGAGAATCAGCTGCTTGGATACACCAAGGAGTATACCTCGTGCTAGTCTCGACAGAATTTATGGTGTCCAAATCCATCAATTCATCGACTAGGGATAATTTCGATACATCACAATTACACATGTAGAGATACTCACTAGTTGTGATCCAATCACAAATTCTCTCATGCTGTGAATCGTATCGTGGACATTTAGTAAATGAGTTTAAGATCCAATCAAATACATAAAACATGTATACTCAAATAGTGAATCTTCATTTATCATATAAATGGTTCATACATAAGGCGATTGCCTTAGGACATCTCTCATATATTACTAACAGACTCCCACTTGCCCTAATGCCAATCGCTACGGTATCCAATACCATAAGCTCGAACATGACCCTCAAACTTATTTTGAGGTAATGCCTTAGTCAAGGGATCCGCTAAGTTCCTTTCAGTGGGAATTTTCTCGATTTGTATTTCGTTCCTACTGATGATCTCTCTGATAAGATGATAGCGGCGAAGCACATGTTTGGATCATTGATGAGACCACATCAAGTTCATAGATGAACTACTTGATCCAAACCGCTTCCTTTGCTTCTTCTAAAGCTACAACGTATTCTGCCTTAGTGGCAGAATCCGCTATAGTGTCAAGCTTGGAACCTTTCCAACTTATTGTGCCTCCATTCTAGGTGAATACATACCCAGACTAAGACATGGAATCATCCTTGTCTGTCTGGATCTGGCATCCGTATACCCACGTATCACCATGTACCCTTCTCCATATATTAGGAACACATCCTTAGTTCTTCTCAAGTACTTAAGGATCGTCTTATGGCCAATGATCCATTCTGGATCGGATCGGTATCTGCCGTGACACTCAGAGCATACGATACATCGGGCCTCGTACATAACATAGCATACATGATAGATCCTATTGCGGATGCATAGGGAATCTTACTCATGCAAATCCTCTCGTCTTCTGTGCGCAGACACATAGACTTCGAAAGGTGTACCCCATGCCTGATGGGTAGGAAACCTTTCTTGGATTCCGACATGCTAAACCTCTTTTAGCACTTGGTCTATATATGTAGACTGCGAAAGACCAAGCAACCGTTTCGATCTATCTCTATAGATCTTAATCCCGAGGATGTAGGTTGCTTCTTCCAGGTCTTTCATGGAGAATGTCTTGGATAACTAAACCTTCACTGACTGTAAGATTGAAACATCATTTCCTATAAGTAGTATGTCATCGACATACAATACTAGGAATACGACTGCACTCCCACTAACCTTCTTGTACACACAAGGTTCATCTGGATTTTGTGAGAAATCAAACTTTTTGATTGTCTTATCAAAACGGATATTCCAGCTCCTGGATGCTTGCTTCAATCCATAAATGGATCGTCGCAATTTGCATACCTTGGTTTTATCAACCGATGTGAAACCCTCAGGCTGTATCATATACACGTCCTCGAGCAGGTTTCCATTAAGGAAAGCTATTTTCACATCCATCTGCCATATCTCATAATCATAATGAGCCGCTATGGCCAGGAGCATCCGAATGGATTTAAGCATAGCTACAGGCGAATAGGTTTCGTCATAATCAACACCTTGTTTTTGACGATATCCTTTCGCCACCAATCTAGCCTTATAGGTAATCACATTACCATCCATATCGGTTTTCTTCTTGAAAACCCACTTGCACCCTATAGGCTTTATCCCTTCAGGTGGGTCAACCAAGTTCCAAACTTGGTTTTTCATACATGGAATCCATTTCCGACTTCATGGCACCAAGCCACTTATCCCTTTCTGAACTTGTCAGCACTTCTTCATAACTGGTAGGCTCCTCATCATCAATGAGTAACACGTCGCTCGATTCACTTATAAGAAATCCATATCTCGGGGAATATTGCGTGTTCTACCGGATCTACGAAGATGTGGTGTTACAATAGGTCCAAAGATTGCTCATCACTATGAGTTATCAAATTGCTGTGCTTCACCAGGTATCTCATCAATGTCTATTTGAGTCTCTCGAGCCTCCTCAAGCTCGACGACACTCCCACTGTTTTCTTGCAAGAGAAACTCTTTCTCTAAAACACAAAGATGCCTTGAAACAAACACCTTTTGTTCCACAGGATGATAGAATTGGTAACCCCTTGTTTCCTTAGGGTATCCAATAAATAGACATTTATCAGACTTAGCATCCAATTTGTCTGATACAGTCCGCTTCACATAAGCAGGACAACCCCATATCTTCAAGTAAGATACTTGAGGTTTCTTACTATTCCATATCTCATATGGAGTAGTTGAGACTACCTTGGTAGGCATTCTGTTTAACAAGTAAACAGTTGTCTGAAGTGCATAGCCCCAAAAGGACTTGGGAAGAGTTGCATGATTCATCATTGACCTGACCATGTCCAACAAGGTCCGGTTATGCCTCTCAGATACACCATTATGTGGGTGTATAGGGCGGAGTCCATTGAGACAATATGCCATTGTCTCTTAGATAATCAAGAAACTCTTGACTTAAGTATTCACCACCTCGATCCGATCGAAGTATTTTAATACTCTTGTCATGTTGTTTCTCTACTTCATTTCTGAATTCTTTGAACCTTTCAAAGGCTTCAGACTTGTGTTTCATCAAGAACACATACCCAAACCGTGAGTGATCATCGGTGAAGGTAATGAAGTAGCTATAGCCTCCTAATGCTTGAGTTGACATAGGTCCACATACATCAGTATGTATTAGACTTAGTAACTCTCCCACTCGTTCACCTTTTCCAGTAAAAGGTAACTTAGTCATCTTCCTTTTAAGCAAGATTCGCATGTATCGTATGAATCCAATTCAAACGATTCCAGAATTCCACATCGGTGTAATTCGGACATGCGTTTCTTGCTTATATGGCCAAGACGACAATGCCACATATAGGAGTCTATTTGATTATCCTTCGAGCACGCTGTTGCTCGCTTCGATATTGAAAATGTCACCGGATACGCCCAACGATAAATGTCATTGCTTAAAGTTCCATCCATAAAGAACTCCATTCAAAGTTATGTAACAACAATTGTTACTAAAAGTCAAATGGTACCCATTTCTATTTAAACAAGAAATAGAAATGATGTTCTTTATCAACGAAGGAACAGAAAAGCAATTGTCCAGTTCTAATACAAGTCCTACAGGGAGTTCCCACAAATACGTTCCTCTGGCGAGTGCAAAGAACCATTGCTCCATTCCCAACACGTAAATTTGACTCTCCTCGACGAGTCTTCTTCTATTCCTTAGCCCATGTATGTCATTACATATATGTGAGCCACACCTATCAAATACCCAAGTGAGGAAATAGAATGACAATCAATAAAGAAGATTTCAAGAAGATGGGGCATCCGATGCCTTATCCTTCTTCACGGACTCAAGATAAATCTTGCACTTTCTTCAAGAATGGCTCTCCTTGCCATAATGATGGCAAGTTTCCTTTGTGCTAGTTCTACCTTCTTAGCCCTTCTCTTCTTTCCCTTCTCATGTTCCTTTGACTTCCTCTTAGAACCTTTCTTCGAGGAATCAACTAACACCGTCCCCCTCGCTCATGCTTCTCAAGACTCACAGCTTTCAAAGATATTGAGCAAGACTCACAGATGAACCTCCTAGCATCTCAGAGGTGAAGAGGAGCTTTGAGACTTCAACCTTCAATCTCACTTGCTCATCAACCAACTCACAAAGATGAAGGATCACGATATGAGCATCCATAGCTTGGGTTCCATCGTGGCTAGCATGATGCAACTCACCATTTCAGAATCATTCACATGTTTCTGATAGGCCAACAATTGGTCCAGAGTTGCATCGTCACTAGGACGGGCGGGAAGAGGCGCTTCGAGGACATTTACAAGCTTTTCACCTTGAGAACAATTCTCAAGTTTCTAAGCCAGTCCAAGAAGTTCGGCCCAGTCAATTTATTTGAATCCAAAATGGAACGCAAATTCAAACACATCATGATCAATATATTAACTTAGAAATACAAAACGAGCATATATGAGAAAGATGATTTTAAAATGCATCAATATACATTTATAAATCCCATTCATTTTTCGAATTTCAAAAACCCCAAAATCACTTCGGGAGATCGTAGGTCCATCTCCGAATGGGCTGATATCCATCATAGTTATGAACAACCTTGGAGAGAGTCCAACAAGCCATTCATAACTACGACGGTAGGTATCTTCTATACCGATTGCATATCACGTATATGCAACTATCACAATGTGCTATCAACTAATTGAATGTTCACACATACATCGGGTTGTTAACACATTAACAAGTATGCATCATATGCATAGCACCCAACTTCACCTCCCTTTACATCGACCTTGGAGAGAGTCCAACAAGTCGATGCTCCAGGTTAAAGTCAACCCATTAATCAGGACATAGTTTTAATATGGTTAGAGCGCATTCAACCAATTAGCCCAGCTTGGAGAGAGTCCAACAACCAAAGCTAACGATTGACCTCTGACTCTTACCATATTAGTATTAAACTATTCCATGGTTTGAACATATTCAGGTTCGAGCCGGGCTTGGAGAGAGTCCAACAACCCAAACAAGAAACAGAACTCTGGTTCTAACCATATTAATGGAAGGTGTAGGCTTTAATATTGATTAAGGGTTTTTATGTCTCATCCTCTTTGCATGCAAATAACTATTATCTACATGGCATGGCATACATGGCATACATCTACATGTCACGACACGCATGGCATAATGTTATGCATCTAATGCAATTACATGACATACAATTATGTCATGTATATAATTTCCTTATATGTCATAACTATTTATGGAAATAAAATATGTTTAAGATTTGATTCTCCAAATCAAATCATAATTAAATTAGGAAACAAATTTCCAAATCTAATCACATATTTTATTCATGGAATTATTTGATTAAGGAAAATCTATTTAGGAAACCAATTTCCTAAATCATTAAAACTACTTATGGAAATAAAATATTTTAAGATTTGATTTCCCAAATCAAATCATGATTAAATTAGGAAACAAATTTCCAGAATCTAATCAAATATTTTATTTATGGAAAATATCAATTTTCATAAATACTTCCAACTTTCCAAAAGTGGAAGATTTCCATAAATACTTCTAGACTTTCCAAAATTGAAAATTTTCCATAAATACTTCTAAATTTCCAAAATTAGAAAATTTCCAGAAATACATTATGACTATAGCAAAACCATTTTACGATTATGTCGAAATACAACCTCGGGCTCGATACCACCTGGGTTTCCGCATCACGACGTGTGTGTGTTCGATCATGTTTCGTAAACATGAGCACAGCGGAAGCAATAAAAATAATAAATACTCCTATTTATTACAACACACACAACACACGCATGCTATTACAACAAGTGTAGACATAACCATAAATTAAAATTGCAATAAAAGGAAATTAAACTACGTTATACCTTTCGTATGACGTGTAGCGGGAACGGCATCAACCGGAACGATCCTCGCTAGAATCGTCTCTATCCGTATCCACGCCGAGTTCCTCGGGATGACTTCGCTAAAGCCACGAGCTTCGCTTCGTGACGGGTTACTAGCCTCGTTTGAAGACGACGTGATCGAGATGATCACGATCCGAATCCAAATTCGGATCCAAAACGAGTCCTCAAAACTCGCTTCTCCGAGAGGTATTCACAACCGCTTGACGAATCCTTCGCCCCTCCACCTAGAGGATTACCGGAGATCAAATCCCGTAAGTTAGCCGCTGTCGAGCACTAACCGCCGCCCAAACGACGCCCGACAACAAAGAAACAAGCTGTCCAGAAAACTGGACAGCTTGTGGAGGAATAGAGGCCGGCCAAAGGAGATGTGGAGCTCACCTTATCACCGAACCCACAAGAGATCACCGGAGGGTCGCCGAGCATCGCTGGCTGAAGCATGGATGCCGGCAAGGAGGTGGCAGCAGCTCCATGAAGTTGGCGGCAACACCATGTTGGGCGGCAACAACAAAAGGAGGCTAGGGTTGGGCGGCCAAAACTTCATTAGCCTTAGGGTTAGGGTTTAAGCCCTATTTTATAGAGAACTAATTCTCTTAATGGTTAATGGATCATATCCATAAAGCCCGTTAACCCGCTCCATTAAGATAAGTTAAAATAAATCAAACCATGATGGTTTATTTTAAGTTAAAACGAACCAAACCAACTTTTGGTTCATTCGTTTAAAATAAACCAAACCCTTTGGTTTATTCTCATCTATTGGATTAGAACCAAACCATTTTGGTCCATCCATTATGTCTTCATAAGACACGGCCCATCCACGCTTCCATTGCGACTGAAACAATTTCATGCTCGCTTTATGTTTGGTCCAACCAAACATAGTTTCTCTCGGTCTGAGAATCTCATTCTCAAGCTCGTTTTAAATCCTTTGGATTACACTCGTTGTGCGTGTGACCAAATAGGTTCTCGGCTTATGTTGGCCGTCTATAATTAACCATTAATTATAGAACGATCATGAGTGGCACCTAGTAGTACATCATGATCCCCAATTAACAAAAAGATCAACTCTGATCCGTAACTATTTCTCAAACCCTTCAAGAGCTCGAATGAATCGTGCCCCATTCCTCTACTCATCTTATACCCACTTGGTTCGTGACATGGGTCTATTGTGCCGATCCCCACTAAGTGACTCGTCACACTACTAGCCAGTATCATTTCCTCGTCCCTCACAGTTCTAGTTACTCCACATGTATCGAAGAGTACCTTACTCTAAACATGTAATGCTTTGGCGAAGACTTTAGTAACAATCCGACGAGAGGCCATGGGTATACATCTCCTCGCAAGGAGTGGTGAATCCTTTATAGGCTATTCAAACACCTTCGATCACTTCGACTTATACCCAATCATCCCGGGTCCACATCTCCTCAGAGATGTTTGCTTAAGATGTCAAAGCATAAGTCTCCATGATCAAGATGACTTTAATACCGCAAGTCAAAGGAACATCGCACTTAAGCTACAGTAAGAACTTCATTGACATATCTATATATGCAGAGAACCATATGAAGTCTTACGGCTGGTCACTCCAATGAACTAGTTACCATAACTAGCATCCACGATTAACTCCGGACATCACAATGTCTCCAGCCAATGAGAATCAGCTGCTTGGATACACCAAGGAGTATACCTCGTGCTAGTCTCGACAAAATTTATGGTGTCCAAATCCATCAATTCATCGACTAAGGATAATTCCGATACATCACAATTACACATGTAGAGATACTCACTAGTTGTGATCCAATCACAAATTCTCTCATGCTGTGAATCGTATCGTGGACATTCAGTAAATGAGTTTAAGATCCAATCAAATACATAAAACATGTATACTCAAATAGTGAATCTTCATTTATCATATAAATGGTTCATACATAAGGCGATTCCCAACAAGTGGTATCAGAGCAAGGTTGCTTGTCACCGGACTAACCGCCGCAACAAGCTCTACATCTCAAATGGCCGGCTCAAACATCCACCCACCGAAGTTCGACGACGAATTCTCTTGGTGGAAAAAGAGAATGGAGGTATTCTTCGAGACCGATTTTGATATTATTCTTATAATGGAAAATGGTTTCGAGTTGTCTAGGGATGAAAGGGGTGAACCAATTGAAAAATCACGTTGGACTAAGAAGCAAAGAGAGGAGCACCTTGCAAACTCAAAGGCAAAACATCATCTTCTCAATGTGCTCCCTCAACAAGAGATCAACCGGATCGGAGAATGTGCTAGCGCCAAAGAGATGTGGGAAAAGCTTGTAGAACTCCATGAAGGCACATCCGAGGCCAAGCTAGCTAGGAGAGACCTCCTCCGCTCCCAACTCTCAAACATCAAATTAGAAAAGGGAGAAAAGGTAACTTCCCTACATTCTAGATTTAAAGAAATATTAATTGGGCTAACAAGTGTAGGAGAAAAGCTCTCCAACCGGGATATGGTAATGAAGGCCATAGATGCCTTTCCCCGGTCCTCAAGATGGAGCTCCATGGTGGATTCGTTTTACATCTCCAAGAACATGGAAGTAAGTACCTTGGAGGAATTTTTCTCGACAATGAAGCTCCACGAAACTAGGCTTGAAGGAATACAAGAAGAGCCTAGAATTCAACCCTCAAGAGGAGTAGCTTTGATAGCGAACAAGGGGAAGAAGAAGATGGAAATCCCCTCCTCCTCCGATGATGAAGCATCCTCATCCTCCTCCATGGATAGCACCGAAGAAGCATATATGGTAAGGAGGGTAAGACGTGCTTTAAAGGGTTTTCATTTTAATAAATCTAATGATAGGAATAGAAGACCAAGGGGGAAGGTCATATGCTACAATTGCCAAGGAGAGGGACACATAAGGGATAATTGTCCCCTCCTAAACAAGAGCAAGGAAGAGAAGAAAAAGAAAGAAGAAAAGAGGAAGAAGAAGGGGAGCAAGAGAAAGGAAGAAGAAAAGAAGGCAAAAGGAAAAGGGAAGGCCATGGCACTCAAAGCAAAGACATGGGATGACCTTGCTTCCTCATCCTCATCCGAAGAAGAAGAGCATGTCTATTCCAACCTAGCACTAATGGCTCTTCATGACTCGGATTGCTCCTCCTCCACCGAAAATGAAGAATCAAGCTCAAGTGGGGAGAGCTCAAATGAAGGGGGAGCTTCTACATCCTCATCATCCGAAGAAGAAGAGGACATGGAAACTATGGTAACGAATGCCTCTCCTAAGAAAATAGTTTCCATAATTTCTAGTTTAACTAAGGACTTATTTGGAATGAAAAAGAAAAATAAAAGCATGCTTAATTAAATTAAGGCATTGGAAAATAAGCTAGAAAATGCATGCTTAAATGATAATATTTCTTCTAGCTTAAATGATGCATGCTCACATGATCTTTATGTGCCATTAGATGTTAGTGATGCATGTATAAATGAAAATAGGGCCCTAAGGGAAAAGGTAGACTATTTAACCAAAGCCCTAGAAAAATTCACAATTGGCTCCAACACATTAAATATGATTATTGGGAGCCAAAGGGCAAGCTTCAATAAAAAGGGCCTAGGATACAAAGAAAAGAAAAATGAAAAGGCCTATAAATGCCTAATTGCTAGGGGACAAGATAAGAAGAAAGTAATAGCTAGGAAATGGATCCCCAAGGAATACTTAGTGAACCCAATAGGAAAGAACTTGTTTTGGGTTCCAAAATCCATCCTTAAGGGTTAGGAAAACCCTAGGGTAGTCAACCATATGGAATTAACCTATATCATATTTTGGTTGACTTAGGATGGCGGGACAATATTTTTTTTAATAGTGTTGGGTGATGATAACGTGCCCATAAATAGATAATAATGCTTAAATCATGATGATTAATGTAATTGCTATGAATGTTTGAAATCATGATTTATGATTTTAATATTTGGTACGTAATCATGAGAAATAGGGTTGAATCATGCTTTAGGTGATACTTTGTTTATTATCATCATATAATACCTAATGCATGACTATTATTTGATGAATACATGAGTTTCATGATCATAATGTAGAATTCATTCATATATGCCTTTATAATCATGAGGATTTTTAGGTTGATACTTAACCTTGATAGAATTGCATGAATATATTGGTTAAGTATACACAAATACCCCCTAGGATGCATCTCACACTCACCATAGGCTACCTTGATTGAAAACTTAGCATGAGTGAGATGTTAGGATGATACAAATGTCCACTAATGCCTATGACATTTAGATGGTGATTTAAAGTATCAAAATAGCAATAATAGACTAATCATGGGGAAGGCTTATGTTTAATTCATAGACATATTGCCCAAAGATCATGGTTGGATATTTCATATGTTTTCAAAACAATTTCTTAATCTAAAATCTAAGTATTCATGTTTTGAAACAATTCAAAGCAAGACTAGGTGTTAAAATGGATACTCTTATGATCAAAAACCTAGTAGTTTTTAAAGCTTTTGGAATTTTGGCAAATACGTGGAAATATAATGATTTTTCATGAAAACATATTTTTCACTGATAGATATACTTAAAAGAAATGTGTTCCCCAAATTTCATGATTTTTCAAATTTTCTGGAATTTTTAATGCATTTCTGAAATTCACCTAAATCGTAAATCCAAACAATATCAATGACCGGTAGTCCGAACTACCGATCGATGGCTCAATATCGACTAGTAAAGGCTGAATTCCGATTTTAAATCAACTTGTGGTATTTTCTTTCTATTAGACTTGATGTCATGTGCTTTAACGAGTGATAATCTTTTGATGGTGTCAAAGGGGAGAAATGATTATGTTTGCTAATAAATAATGATAGGGGAGAAATTAAGGAGTTGCATGTTGCTATATCATGTTTATGTTTACATGCCTTCTTTCCTTTAAAATTTATATCAAATGTTTTTACCTAACTTAAACGGATTGTCACACATCAAAAAGGGGGAGATTGTTAGGGCAATCTCTTGCCGTAATATGGTTTTGATGGTGTGGCAAAGGGTTTAAGTTAGTTTGATATGTTGATTTGATATGTGCGTTGAAGTCGTGCAGGACTTAGTAATTCGCACATGGAGCCGTGGCGAGTTTCACATCTCATGACTCGTGCCTTGAGTCGGTGAAGGATAGCTTTGCGGAAGTCGTGCGCTTGGAGCATCCGAGGGACCGCCGGACGAGAAGCTTGGAGTGAAGCCAGAGGAAGTAGACTTCGAGGCAAGAGACACGAAGGAGCATTGCAGAGCCGTGCGCCTGATGTGTCACGCCCCGGGAGTATGTCGTGCCGAAAAGCAAACGGACGACATCTCCCCTGTACGTGGCAACATATCGAGTTAATACAAGGCCCGTAGGCCCACAACAACAACACAATATATAAAGATATCAACATATCAAACACAACGGAAACATACAACAGATAAAACCATATACAATGACCCAACTGTGCACTCCGGAGTGACTTGACACAACAAGAAACATAATAAAAGCCACATCGAAAGCCAAATATATACAACACGTCCGTATATCACAGATACCGAAATAATACGGCTAAAATCACAAACGCAATATAAATACCACAATGCGATTAAATATCCATCCGTCCGGTGAGATGGGATCACCAAGTGAGTTCGAACATCCAAGGAATCTTCTACCTGTTATCTGGGAGACAGGAAGCCCAGGGTCCCGGGGTGGTGAGTATAAACTCAGGGGTAATATATATAAAGTGCATGAACAACATATAAGGATAGATCTACAAGTATACATGTGAAGATCTACAGGTATACAGCACGAGTCCAATAGACATACAGTCCTACTCAACTCTAATAACAAGTAACTACAGCAAAGTCATACTCAATGTATATACTAAACTGATCAACTGAACATAAAGTAATGTACCAACGTACCTGACGGTCTGCAACACCATAAGTTATATCATCCAGACAGATATAAAATAACATAACCCATATAATGTACTGTCAATCCCATACTCACCAATACTCCAACATATGATAGATCATCAATTGTAATAACCCGGTCCGTACCACACAATGACATGATGCTAATCAAATGCATATAACAGTCTGAATCAACGCATGTATCATGCTCAACACATAGCAGTAAATAAAATGCAAATGACATGTATCATGATGAACAACCATATGCAGCAATCATAGCTCAATCAAATGCATCATCTCACAGGCATATGTAAAACATATATCAAATACATGCATACATATATATCAGCAATGCATATGCATGGTCATCGTCATGGACCAACCACGACCCCCAGAGTGGCTGGCAATACAAATGACAACTAGCTTATGCCACCACTCTCGTGACCGAAGGGGTAGTATGACTGAGTAGCATATAAGCGCAAAAGCTAACTACTAGGGGCCCGCACGGCCGTCCCTACCATGAGTAGACAAACGCCGAGACACAGACACCGCACGCCACACAACCACCGCCTAGTAGTGCACACCACTAGACAAGGGCTGTGCGATCCCGCCTACCACCATCCATAGTGGCTGAAAGGCAAGACATCCCATGGCTCGCTCAACCTCTACTACTACTCGAGTGGTCGGGAGGTAGGATGATGACGACGCTCATCCATAAGGGAGACCCAGAAGATGCATGCAAATGTAATGATGCATAGATCCACACAAGTATCCTCGCAACACTCCCTATCTCACGGGGAGTCCTGGTCAACCAAAAGTCAACAATGCAAGGACTACAATCCACAAGACTCTCTCTATCGTACAAAGAGTCATACTCATCTGACAATCAACCACGCTAAGACCTCTAGTCAGTAGCGAGATACTATCGACCATCCATATAATCATACCTGTATATACGATCAATAATGTATATACAATAATACTAGGACCTCTAGTCCTTAACCAAATACTCAAAACCACAAATATTTATCTATGCACAGACAAATAAATCCATATTTGTTGCAAACATAATTTGTGTACTATACAACACTCGACTCCATAATCCAATTCATCACCTAACCCTAGTGATGTAACACAAGAATCTAACTGAGGTCACAAAGATAACCTTAACCAAGACTTACAACATCTATCGCCTAATACATAATAGGGTTTATAGTTCCTATCCGTGCTAGATAATCAATGAAGTAACAGCAATATCTCAAAGGTCAAGGCAGTACAAACATATGATTAAATAAGAGTGAATTTAAGGTAAACAGGTATAAACATATATCCAAATTCATGCACTGAATTTGATCAAAACTACCGACCGTAGATATTACCCACTGACACGATCTCAAATAATGATCCTCAAGCCCGAGACCCGCAGACTCAAACCTACATAATAACAAATTATGGTTAAGTACAAGCCTCATAAGTATACGATAACAAACACTACTGTTTCAATGTTCACATTCTTTCCTCGTCTATGAGTTAAAAATCCCAATTATCCCAATCTGAAACACCATAACCACACTCACAATAGATCACCAACATCCAAAGATCCATTAAAGTATATAGATCTAAACAACACTCTAAACAGGGTTGTAATAGGAGTTTACCACAAGATCAGTCTACCACAACTAATCAATTCAATACATCCACCGAATAGATCAATCGGACACATTTACAACACCTAACTCATCTACATCAACTAACATATACATGAAAGTCTAAACATCCAAATCAACCTGCATATTCACATATCATCAACACTTAGCACACCCCCTTAACTTCATCAACAAAAATGATCAACTGTCGACGGCACTGCCCAATCACATCCATCGAAGCTGACCTAAATCTCCACCGTTCAATCCCTACACCCAAACAACCCATCGGCGTAGGTCAAACAAAATCCTCACAGTTTCCAACAAATGAACGATTTCAACATCAACGCGATCCACAGCCAAACCGAACAACATCGAATAGGAAACCACAACCAATACAACAATTACCATAGGAAAACAACAAAGGTAAACCAACTTACCGATCCTAGATCTCCACCGACAGCCCTCCTCCCTTGTTCACCGAAAATTCCTACAATACTACCCACACGCTGCCCATACCACCAAAAATCAGGCTAAGAGGGATACGGATTTCAGATGAAAATGAATCTTATCCAAGATCAAGAAGATGGATCACTGACCTACCTAACTTCGATGGCGTTCGGACAGGGAAGCTCACCGGATAGTAGTTAGCAATGGAGATCTTGGTGGCAGGTGGGGGCAGCGGCCAATCGGACGAAGAAATTGACACCGATGGTTTGCACAACGTGCTCGCCATAGAGATCAACAGCAATGACCTAGCTCCGGATGCCGACGAGCTCAGGTGGCGATGGTGGCACTTGCTGTCGTTGGGCCAGAAGAAAAGTTGGTGAAGAGAACCGAAGTTGGCTGGAGATCAACCCCGTAGTGGCCGCTGCCGCTTCGCCGGATGCCGCCGAGCTGAGCTCATTTAAACCGCTGGAGCCGAGAAGTGTGTGAGAAGAAGAGAAATGGGAATCGCGATGAAATGGGTTATTTCGCTCATTCGACAGCCTTTAAATGTCGCTCGCGATTCGCTAACTCCAAATTTAATCCAAACCGGTTTAAACCTAATCTAACTTAACCTAATCCAAATTTCCAAACCAATCACTAAGCCCAATACACCAATTAATTTCAAAGCCCAATGGATTTAACCCAACTAGATAACTAACCCATTAGCCCACTAATTAAGCTCAATTAATAAAAGGATTAATCCATATAATTTTTTTTTTCGTATCTTACATGATGCTGCCGAGGGACATGACCGCAAACGAAGAGAACTTCAAAGGCGAGGGACTCCGAGGGATGAGAGTGAGCGATTGTAACCCGGGAAGGGTAGCTCTTAGGTGAAACTTGGCCATTTGGCCAAGTGTCGGATGGGTTTTCCGACCGGGCCGATCGCTATGTCATGGCAATGACCGCTTCAAATCGATGGTTCGATCGAATCGGGTTTAAGTCACCGAATCAGTTGATCACCGCTAAGGGATGGCATCGATCGACGCAAGACTGCACGAGTGGAGTCGACCTCGTTGAGGACTCGACTGCTTGACATCAGTCGACTGATGGGTGCCATCAGTCGACTGATGCCAATACCGTTGGATGGAATCCAACGTGGAAAGAAGTCATTATTGGGCAACGACTACAGCACCAGTCGACTAATGGGTGTCATCAGTCGACTGCTCCTGTGTCAACGGGAAGAAACCCTCTTCCTCTATAAAAAGGAAGGGGATGGGGCTTTGGGGGGTTAATGCTTGAACGCCCAACTACTCCCAAAGTGCCCTAAACGTTTTTCCACTCCTCTACTTGCTTTAATCTTCATTCCATTGTAGAAGAGTGATCTTGGTTGTAAAGGTTACCTCCACCTAGCTTGGTGCAAAGGAGAGACCAATATTGGATTGGTTTTGGAGGAGTGATTCACCTTGGACGAATCGGACCGTGGATTAGCGGCGTAGCCGTGAACCACGTTACATCTTCTTGTTAGCGTTTGCTTTCTTGTAATTTCTATTTGCTTGTCTTTATTTGCATATTCCGCTTGCGCTAATCTTTTGTAGACGAGAGAATTACGACATCCAACGAACGAGGGCTATTCACCCCCCTCTAGATGGCCAATCGATTCCCAACAAGTGGTATCAGAGCAAGGTTGCTTGTCACCGGACTAACCGCCGCAACAAGCTCTACATCTCAAATGGCCGGCTCAAACATCCACCCACTGAAGTTCGACGGTGAATTCTCTTGGTGGAAAAAGAGAATGGAGGTATTCTTCGAGACTGATTTTGATATTATGCTTATAATGGAAAATGGTTTCGAGTTTCCTTGGGATGAAAGGGGTTAACCAATTGAAAAATCACGTTGGACTAAGAAGCAAAGAGAGGAGCACCTTGCAAACTCAAAGGCAAAACATCATCTTCTCAATGTGCTCCCTCAACAAGAGATCAACCGGATCTGAGAATGTGCTAGCGCCAAAGAGATGTGGGAAAAGCTTGTAGAACTCCATGAAGGCACATCCGAGGCCAAGCTAGCTAGGAGAGACCTCCTCCGCTCCCAACTCTCAAACATCAAATTAGAAAAGGGAGAAAAGGTAACTTCCCTACATTCTAGATTTAAAGAAATATTAATTGGGCTAACAAGTGTAGGAGAAAAGCTCTCCAACCGGGATATGGTAATGAAGGCCATAGATGCCTTTCCCCGGTCCTCAAGATGGAGCTCCATGGTGGATTCGTTTTACATCTCCAAGAACTTGGAAGTAAGTACCTTGGAGGAATTTTCTCGACAATGGAGCTCCACGAAACTAGGCTTGAAAGAATACAAGAAGAGCCTAGAATTCAACCCTCAAGAGGAGTAGCTTTGATAGCGAACAAGGGGAAGAAGAAGATGGAAATCCCCTCCTCCTCCGATGATGAAGCATCCTCCTCCTCCTCCCTGGATAGCACCGAAGAAGCATATATGGTAAGGAGGGTAAGACGTGCTTTAAAGGGTTTTCATTTTAATAAATCTAATGATAGGAATAGAAGACCAAGGGGGAAGGTCATATGCTACAATTGCCAAGGAGAGGGACACATAAGGGATAATTGTCCCCTCCTAAACAAGAGCAAGGAAGAGAAGAAAAAGAAAGAAGAAAAGAGGAAGAAAAAGGGGAGCAAGAGAAAGGAAGAAGAAAAGAAGGCAAAAGGAAAAGGGAAGGCCATGGCACTCAAAGCAAAGACATGGGATGACCTTGCTTCCTCATCCTCATCCGAAGAAGAAGAGCATGTCTATTCCAACCTAGCACTAATGGCTCTTCATGACTCGGATTGCTCCTCCTCTACCAAAAATGAAGAATCAAGCTCAAGTGGGGAGAGCTCAAATGAAGGGGGAGCTTCTACATCCTCATCATCCGAAGAAGAAGAGGACATGGAAACTATGGTAACGAATGCCTCTCCTAAGAAAATAGTTTCCATAATTTCTAGTTTAACTAAGGACTTATTTGGAATGAAAAAGAAAAATAAAAGCATGCTTAATCAAATTAAGGCATTGGAAAATAAGCTAGAAAATGCATGCTTAAATGATAATATTTCTTCTAGCTTAAATGATGCATGCTCACATGATCTTTATGTGTCATTAGATGTTAGTGATGCATGTATAAATGAAAATAGGGCCCTAAGGGAAAAGGTAGACTATTTAACCAAAGCCCTAGAAAAATTCACAATTGGCTCCAACACATTAAATATGATTATTGGGAGCCAAAGGGCAAGCTTCAATAAAAAGGGCCTAGGATACAAAGAAAAGAAAAATGAAAAGGCCTATAAATGCCTAATTGCTAGGGGACAAGATAAGAAGAAAGTAATAGCTAGTAAATGGATCCCCAAGGAATACTTAGTGAACCCAATAGGAAAGAACTTGTTTTGGGTTCCAAAATCCATCCTTAAGGGTTAGGAAAACCCTAGGGTAGTCAACCATATGGAATTAACCTATATCATATTTTGGTTGACTTAGGATGGCGGGACAACATTTTTTTTAATAGTGTTGGGTGATGATAACGTGCCCATAAATAGATAATAATGCTTAAATCATGATGATTAATGTAATTGCTATGAATGTTTGCAATCATGATTTATGATTTTAATATTTGGCACGTAATCATGAGAAATAGGGTTGAATCATGCTTTAGGTGATACTTTGTTTATTATCATCATATAATACCTAATGCATGACTATTATTTGATGAATACATGAGTTTCATGATCATAATGTAGAATTCATTCATATATGCCTTTATGATCATGAGGATTTTTAGGTTGATACTTAACCTTGATAGAATTGCATGAATATATTGGTTAAGTATACACAAATACCCCCTAGGATGCATCTCACACTCACCATAGGCTACCTTGATTGAAAACTTAGCATGAGTGAGATGTTAGGATGATACAAATGTCCACTAATGCCTATGGCATTTAGATGGTGATTTAAAGTATCAAAATAGCAATAATAGACTAATCATGGGGAAGGCTTATGTTTAATTCATAGACATATTGCCCAAAGATCATGGTTTGATATTTCATATGTTTTCAAAACAATTTCTTAATCTAAAATCTAAGTATTCATGTTTTGAAACAATTCAAAGCAAGACTAGGTGTTAAAATGGATACTCTTATGATCAAAAACCTAGTAGTTTTTAAAGCTTTTGGATTTTTGGCAAATACGTGGAAATATAATGATTTTTCATGAAATCATATTTTTCACTGATAGATATACTTAAAAGAAATGTGTTCCCCAAATTTCATGATTTTTCAAATTTTCTGGAATTTTTAATGCATTTCTGAAATTCACCAAAATCAAATCCCAAAACAGTATGTACGATCGTAGTCCAACCAATGATCGATGGCCTCAATATCGTAATCAGTAAAGGCTGAATTCCGATTTTAAATCAACTTGTGGTATTTTCTTTCTATTAGACTTGATGTCATGTGCTTTTAACGTAGTGATAATCTTTTTGATGGTGTCAAAGGGGGAGAAATGATTATGTTTAAGTTAATAATGATAGGGGGAGAAATTAAGGGGGAGTTTCATGGATTAAGGGGGAGTTGCATGTTGCTATATCATGTTTATGTTTACATGCCTTCTTTCCTTTAAAATTTATATCAAATGTTTTTACCTAACTTAAACGGATTGCCACACATCAAAAAGGGTGAGATTGTTAGGGCAATCTCTTGCCGTAATATGGTTTTGATGGTGTGGCAAAGGGTTTAAGTTAGTTTGATATGTTGATTTAATATGTGCGTTGAAGTCGTGCAGGACTTAGTAATTCGCACATGGAGCCATGGCGAGTTTCACATCTCATGACTCGTGCCTTGAGTCGGTGAAGGATAGCTTTGCGGAAGCCGTGTGCTTGGAGCATCTGAGGGACCGCCGGACGAGAAGCTTTGAGTGAAGCCAAAGGAAGTAGACTTCGAGGCAAGAGACGCGAAGGAGTATTGTAGAGTCGTGCGCCTGATGCTGCCGAGGGACGTGGCCGCGAACGAAGAGAACTTCGAAGGCGAGGGACTCCGAGGGATGAGAGTGAGCGATTGTAACCCGGGAAGGGTAGCTCTTAGGTGAAACTTGGCCATTTGGCCAAGTGTCGGATGGGTTTTCCCGACACCAGTCGACTGCCATGTCATGGCAGTCGACTGCTCTAAGTCGATGGTTCGATCGACTGGTTTGAGACCACCGAATTGATCAATCGATCGGCATGGGCGGGCTGATCGATGGCTTGATCACCGATCCGCTAAGGGACGACGATCGACGCGATCGCACGAGCACGAGTGGAGTCGACTCACGACTGACCGCTTGACATCACCGATCGATGGGTGCCATCACGATCGATGACCGCTGGATGGAATCCAACGGAAAGCACCGCTATTGGGCAATCTATTATAGCACCCGATCCGATGGGTGCCATCAGTCGACTGCTCCTGTGTCAACGGGAAGAAACCCTCTTCCTCTATAAAAAGGAAGGGGATGGGGCTTTGGGGGGTTAATGCTTGAATGTCCAACTACTCCCAAAGTGCCCTAAACGTTTTTCCACTCCTCTACTTGCTTTAATCTTCATTCCATTGTAGAAGAGTGATCTTGGTTGTAAAGGTTACCTCCACCTAGCTTGGTGCAAAGGAGAGACCAATATTGGATTGGTTTTGGAGGAGTGATTCACCTTGGACGAATCGGACCGTGGATTAGCGGCGTAGCCGTGAACCACGTTACATCTTCTTGTTAGCGTTTGCTTTCTTGTAATTTCTATTTGCTTGTCTTTATTTGCATATTCCGCTTGTGCTAATCTTTTGTAGACGAGCGAATTACGACATCCAACGAACGAGGGTTATTCACCCCCCTCTAGCCGGCCAATCGATTCCCACAGACACTCCTCCATTCTATGGCTCCACCTCCAAAAGTAAACACAAACCCTGAGGTAGACTTACTGTTGTCCCTATCTGATTGGAAATCAGAATCCGTGTAACCCACAGGGACTAATTGATCTGCCCGGTAAACCAGCATATAATCCCTAGTCCTTCTCAAGTACTTCAATATATGCTTTACCGCAGTCCAATATCCCTGTCCAGGATTACTCTGATATCTGCTAACATTGCCCACGACAAGGCAGATATCTGGTCTCGTACATAGCATAGCATACATGAGGCTTCCTACTGCCAAAGCATAAGGAACCACCTTCATCTCCTCTATCTCCTTTGATGTTTTGGGACACATCTCTTTAGATAAAGGTACTCCATGCCTAAAAGGTAGAAAACCTTTCTTGGAGTTCTGCATGCTAAAACGATCAAGGATAGTGTCAATGTATGAAGCTTGAGATAAGCACAACATCCTTTTCTTGCGATCCCTTATTACCTTGATCCCAAGGATGTGTCCCACTTCTCCCAAGTCCTTCATATCAAACTGTTTGGACAACCATACCCTTATGTCTGATAACACTATGATATTGTTGCCAACTAACAATATGTCATCTACGTATAGTACAAGAAATACCACTACGTTTCCATCACATCTCTTGTATACATAAGGCTCATCCGAACTTTGAATAAATCCATATGACTGGATTACCTCATCAAAGTGGATGTTCCAAGATCTTGAAGCTTGCTTCAATCCATAAATGGACCGATTAAGCTTACATACAAGATGCTCTTTGCCCTTTGCAATGAATCCCTCTGGTTGCTTCATAGAGATGTTTTCCTCAAGACTTCCGTTAAGGAAAGCTGTCTTGACATCCATCTGCCAAATCTCATAATCCTCATGAGCAGCAATAGATAAGAGAATCCGAATAGACTTAAGCATAGCTACCGGTGAAAAGGTCTCCTCATAATCGATACCCTCTTTCTGAGTATACCCTTTCGCAACAAACCTAGATTTGAAGGTCTCAACCTTCCCATCTACTCGTCTCTTTCTCTTGTGGATCCACTTGCATCCAATGGCTTTCACACCATCGGGTGGTTCTACTAGCTCCCAGACATGATTAGAATCCATAAATTCTATCTTTGAATTCATCGCTCTTTGCCAAGATAACGCATCTCTATCTTGGAGTGCCTCGTCATATGTCCAGGGATCAGGTTCATGTTTACCAGGGACTAAGTCCGAAGACTCTCCCAAGAACATGAATCTCTCGGGTTGTCTAACAACCCTCCCACTACGACGAGGTGCCTCCTGTGTATGCTCTGTGACATGCTGCGTGACTTGTGGTATTTCCTCTTCTGGGTACGAATCGACTTCACAACTCCTCAAGAACAATCCTACTCGTGGGCTTGTGGTTCATCACATAGTCCTCCTCTAGAAATCTGGCATTCGTACTCACGATCAACTTCTGATCTCTAGGACTATAGAACAAACCACCCTTCGTTCCCTTAGGGTAGCCAACAAACAAGCGTACTTCTGTACGAGATTCCAACTTACCAGCATCTCCCTTTAGCACATGTGCTAGACTACCCCAAATCCGAATATGTCTTAGGCTAGGCTTTCGCCCAGTCCACAATTCTGTGGGAGTAGAGGGTACTAACTTAGATGGAACCAAGTTCAGAATGTGTGCTATCGTTTCCAGAGCAAACCCCCAGAACGAATCAGGTAACTCAGAATAACTCATCATTGATCTGACAATCTTTATAAGAGTCCTATTCCTTCGCTCCGCCACACCATTCTGCTGGGGTGTGCCAGGTGCGAACAATTGGGATTGAATCTCAGCCTTTGATAAGTAACTTCTAAACTCTCCCAAGAGGTACTTGCCACCACGATCAGATCGTAGTGTCTTGATACTTTTACCTTGACGGTTCTCCACATCAACCTTGAATTCTTTGAACCTGTCAAAGCATTCAGACTTGCGGTGCATCAAGTAAATGTATCCATACCTTGAATAATCATCTATAAAAGAGACAAAGTATTCAAATCCACCTCTAGCCTAGATAGACATAGGACCGCAAAAATCAGAATGAACCAATTCCAATACATCTTTGGCTCTATACCCCTTAGCCTTAAAAGGCCTCTTGGTCATCTTACCTTCCAAGCAAGACTCGCAGGTTGGGAGATCTTCCACCACTAATGAACCCAAGGGTCCATCAGCTATCAACCTTTGAATTCTACTCAGGTTAATATGACCAAGTCTTAGGTGCCAAAGATATGTCTGGTTCATTTTCGAAGGTTATTTTCTCTTATTAGACTTAGAAGATGAGTTATTCACTTCTATATGCATCATGGGAGTTTTCGGTTCAAGAGTATACAAATTTCCAACCAATGTACCAAAATAGATAATCTCCCTATTCCTTTTTATAACAACTTTGTCATTAAAAGAAACAGAATATCCATCCAGAAACAATTTAGAAACTGAAATTCGATTCTTTCTAAAAGTAGGTACATAAAGACAATTTCTCAAAACCAAAACTTTATTCCTATCAAAAGATAAATAAACGTCTCCCACTGCAATAGCCGCCACCTTTGAAGCATTGCCCATTAAGACGGTAATCTCTCCCTCAGCTTGTCGTCGGGTTTCCTGGAACCCCTGCAAAGTATTGCAGACATGATCAGTGGCTCCTGTATCTACACACCAGGTACTGGTAGATAACACCGCTAAACATGTTTCAACAACTAAACAAGAAGATATACCTTTGTTCTTTCGGCGAGGACAGTCCGCCTTCCAATGTCCAGTCTGCTTGCAAGTGAAGCACTTACCTTTCGGCTTCTTCACTCCTGCCTGAGGTCCTACTGCCACTTTCTTTGCTCCACCTTGCTTCTTCTTCTTCTTACCTTTCGATTTAGAAGTAGAAACCTTCTGAGCAACCATGGATTGTGCGCTTTGACGAAAAAGCTCCTCTGCCGCCTGGTGTTCTGTCAGAAGCTCCGCCAACGAATATTATGTGCCTTACCGATGGGAAAGTACACACGCTTCTAAATAATTTCCTATAACCATTATTTGACCTAGTGATCCGCAAACAAACTCATCCGATGGGGAGGAAGGCACTCAGAGCTGACGCGCAAGTTTGTTGCATCACACGTCAAATTGTAATGGAGGCCGCGGGAATTAATTAAAATGTCCCTCTCCCACTTAGTAAATTGACAGTGAGGAATTTTCAAGCACACACAACATGCATATAAAACAAATCAGCAATAAATATGGAAAAAAAACAAAATTTTCCCAACTATTATGGAATTGTTCTCCAATATGCTTCCCGTCATATCGCCACCTTGTCCGCTCCACCTTTTCCCGTGCGCAAGTCACCAAAGAGATCCGAGCCAAGATAAACTATTTTAATTTACATCCATCGATCCTATACTCCACGAAGGAGTGTACAAATAATCTAGATCGAAAGTAAACTAAAATGAGTGGCTAAACAATGTCATATTTAATTACAAAAATTAAATACTAATTTAGCCTCGTCAACCCCGAGGATTCAAATAATATACAATCACACACACATGCAATCACATACACACATATATAGCCATAATAGTTGGATCTTATGCCTGCAACCAAAATTCAAGTGGCAGGTAGCTTCGGGCAGCATCTCCGGCGAGTTCCGGTGGCAGGTTCTTCCTCCTCGCGAGCGACGGCGGCGGGTAGATGCTTCTTCCTCGCGAGCGACGGTGGTGAGCAGCACCTCCTCCATGTGGTGGTGGTAGCTTCGGGCAGCATCTCCGGCGGCCCTTCCTTCCATCCACTCCGGTGGCAACCTCCATCCAAGCGACTGCCGATGAGATGCTGGGATTCCGTCCAGCTCGTCGGTAGCGCGTAGAAGAGGAGATTCTGGGCTTTTCATCGACGATAGCTTCCTCCGCCAACTGCCAGAGTTGAGAGCCGTAACTGGATGAGATTTCATAAGGTTGTGACTTTCTACTACCGTGGTCGCGGCAGAATTATTTTCCAGCATTCGGCAGCCCTTGATTTGCCAATTTTCGGCGGAAGTACTTCATTCCATCATCGCCGAAGAGTTTCAGCTTGTAATCTGATTTCATCCCTTCCCGCAGTTTCGGAGTTCCGTTGTAGTATAGTGGTGAGTATACTCGGTTACAACCGAGAGACTCAGGTTCGGTCCCCAATGGCAAAACTACGAGCTGCTCCACCTTCACAGAGTCATCCATAGACTGTCAGGTTCCGGTGTCGTTGTAGTATAGTAGTGAGTATACTCGACTACCAAGAGACTTGGGTTCGGATACCAGCAACTACACCATGCTTCGACAGTTCCACCCATCCACCGGAGAAAAGAGCTCGCTTCATCCATTAATTCAGCACTTGCCGGAGGATTTCCGGCAAGGATCCAGCCATATCATTCACCGGAGGAGTTGTTCGGATTGTTGTCATCGTCGTAGAGTGATCGGTGGTTATATTTGGATTTTGATCCATTGATTTGGATGTTATCATTTTTACCTACATTGTTTAATTTTTGTTAATTCACATTATCGTTGCATTGTTTATTTACTTTCCATTGTGTTTGAATTCATGCCCCCAACATTGTGAATTGTAGTTTATCTTGTAGTTTAATTGTAGTTAATTCGTAGTTTGTATTAGAGTTAATTAGTAGTTTAGTTGTAGTTTAATTAGGATGCTTAGTTTAGAGTTTAATTTGTTGTTAGTTGTACTTTGCGTAGTTGTCCATTAGGTTAATGGTTCTTTAGTTTAGCTGTTCTTTAGTTTAATTGTTCCGTACTTAGCACTGTCTTTTTATTTTTGAATGCTTTCCTTTACATGCTTAGTTTAGATCTTCTTTAATTTTATTGTCATCTTACTTAGTTAGATTAATGCTTTAATTACCTGCATTGTCTTTTATTCAGTAGGATTAGTCTTGTAAATTCCAACCCCCATTCAGTAGGTTTAGCAATAATTAAAAAAAATGATCCGGGCTATCCACTATGCTATATTAGTATAGAGGGGGTTCGGTAATTAATTTGAAATGGTACCACGATAATTCGCCGTTATCAGTGCCGGATCGGGTCTTCAATCGTAGCTCCCCCAAATTGACTCTACTGGACCATATGTATGAGGGTTGGCTTCAGTTCAATTTTTTTTGCCGAAATGGATGGTCCAGCTATACTCGGCCTTGTTAGAATGTATACTGAAAGCCTAGCTCTTTTTGTATGAACATTTTTATTTTGAAATAAGAATCACATGATCATTGTTTGCACTTTATATTTATTATATGTATGAATATTGTATAATATTTTACATTGTAGATAACATGGTGCTTGGTGTGGCACAGAAGATCATGTTATCAGTCCCTTGTAGAATATAAGTAGAGGCTCACAACCAAGATGGTTTTGGACAAACCATTGGCATGGTTGTAGTATAGCTTGGTATTGTTTTGTCTTGAACATAGAGTTACACTAGTACACTTAGGTGTATTGAGCAGGACCGATATAGAGGTGATTCAATTTATTACTGACTACATAATTGAATCAGACCTCGGATATTATGTTGTACATGCTCTTAATCCCGATATAATAACGGGAACATGTACTTAGTATTTATTTCTTTGATTTACCAGAGGGTGAGATTTCTATGGATTAAATCAATATGCCCGGTAAGTTGGGAAATGATATTATTTACATGGTGTGTCATTGATTATAGGAGGAAACCGTGTCCTAAATATTAGGTTGATGATGTCCCCTTGAGGAGCTCATAAGGTTCATCATGTAAACCCTGCAGGTTGACTTAGTCAAAATGATGATAAGGTTGAGTGGTACTACTCGAGGAGTTAGATGTTAATTAATTGATGGTCAGTAAATCAATTAATTGACGGACATTCGATATCTTAAACACGGGGAGATGGATGTACAAATAATATATGGAGCCCATATTATCATATGGGGGTTGGTGAGGTAATTCAATGATGATCCTCTAGTGGAATGGAACATCATTGATGGATCAAGTTTGTGTGGTTCCGATCCATCGGGTGGCCAAGATCCAACTCCTCCTCATGGTCCCTATTTTAGCCTATTAACACCTCATGAAGCCTAGATCCAATGATGGAAAACAAAACTCTAGATCCGACGGTTGGGATTAAATCCCTAGATCCGACGGTTGGGATGAATCCCTAGATCCGACGGTTGGGATGAAACCCTAGATCCGACGGTTGGGATGAAACCCTAGATCCGACGGTTGGGATGATACCCTAGATCCGACGGTTGAGATTAAATCCCTAGAACCAATGGAGGAGATTAAACCAAGGCCTAAACCTAACTCTATATATATGGGCTTAGGCTTGGGCAGCAAGAAATGGATGAAAAAGAGAAAAACCTAATTGAGATAAGGTGGCAAGCAAGAAATAGGAGGAGGTCAAGGGGTTAGGGTTTGCTTCATGGTGTTAAGGGCAACAAGAAGAAGAAGCCTCTTCTTCTTCTTCCCAATGGTGGCCGAACCCTTCTTCCTCCTTCCTCCTTGGTTTGGTGCCCAAGCTTCTCCTTCCTTCTATGGCTTAGGTTGGATGGCATTAGGATAGCTTCCTTTGCAATCAAATCCTAGTTGGGATAGGATTGGGGTTGGGCTAGGTTAGGGTTAGGGTTTTGGGATTAGGGTGGGCGGCAACAAGAAGATGAAGATCCTTTCTTCTTCCTTCTAAGTGTTGGTACACTATCCTTGTTCCCTCTACCTTGGCCGGAGCTCAACCTATTCTCCTTCCCTTCATCCTTGGCCGGAAATTAGGAGAGCTTTGTCTAGGGTTTGGGTGGCAACAAGGAGGAGGATTGTTTTCCTTTCCTTTCTCCAAGTGTTGGCCGGCGCCCAAGCCCTTGTTGTTTCTCTTTTGGTTGGTTTCCATACTCCATTTTATCTTCCTTGGTCGGCGGCAACATCGAGTTTATTGACTTAGTGGCTGGTTCTAGAAAGGAAGATGAGTTTTTTTTTAGGATCTTCCTTTGTTCCTAGTGAACAAGGAAAAGAAGATTGGTGATCTAGGAGGCTTCAACTTTTGGTAGATCGTCGCCCACACGACGTCCAAAAGGAGGGAGAACATACAATAGAAGATCAAGAGGTATAACAAGAGGTATAATCCTGTTTATTTTGATTAATGTTCTTTTGTATTATGTTTATAATTGCTTTTCAATTATATGCATGTTTTGTGTGGATCCTTATCTTATTATGTGTTGATTATACTAGTTTACATTTGTATGTATTTGTATAATCATGGACCCCGAAGATAAACACAAAAACCGGCAATCCGTCCGTCGTCTCTTCCGCGGCTAACTGACTAGAAGAGCTTGGTTGCTTGAACAACTAGTTTGTTCAAGTGATCGCTCGAGTCGTTAGCACGACGACGAATTGGTTGAGCTTAGGAAACTCATCCCATCTGGATTAGTTTTCATTAATGAAAATTTTAATCCGTGGAAGAGGGAGCCAATGAGACTCCGAGCCGATTCCCAACAATTGGTATCAGAGCTAGGTTTTCGGTTGTGTGTGTTTTGGATTCGGTTACTTTCATGCACATATCATATATTGAGTATGCCGGATAATAGTAGGATGTGTGTAGGCTAACTTTTTGGTTGCAGGCATAAGATCCGACTATTATGGCTATATGTGTGTATGTGATTGTTTGTGTGTGATTGTATGTATATTATTTGAATCCTTGGGGTTGACAAGGCTAGATTAGTATTTAATTTTTGTAATTAAATACGGCATTATTTAGCCGCTCATTTTAGTTTATTTTCGATCTAGAGTATTTGTACACTCCTTCGTGAAGTATAGGATCGATGGATGTAAATTAAAATGATATATCTTGGCTCGGATCTCTTTATGTGGCTTGCGCACGGAAAAGGTGGAGCGGACGAGGTGGCGACACGACGGGATGCATATTGGAGAACAAAGCCATAATAGTTGGAAAAATTCTGTTTTTTCCATATTTATTGCTGATTTGTTTTATATTCATGTTGTGTGTGCTTGAAAATTCCTCATTTTCAATTTACTAAGTGGGAGAGGGATATTTTAATTAATTCCCGCGGCCTCCATTACAATTTGACGTGTGATGCAATAAACTTGCGTGTCGGCTCTGAGTGCCTTCCTCCCTGCGGATGAGTTTATTTGCGGATCACTAGGTCAAATAATGGTTATAGGAAATTATCTAGGAGCGTGTGTACTTCCACAGCGGTAAGGCACATAATCCGAAATAATTCCCTTAGTATCGTGTAATAGTGCACACTTAGATGCAAATAAAGGTATCCTCCCCATCAGAGTCACTGCTTTTATTTGTAGGGCCAAAGAGGAACCAACTATTAATTTTATTTGTCAAAAAGTAAGGTTGACAAGATAATAAAATTAATGGGTAAAACCTCCTCTTACAAATGTAGAATTCGTATACGTCCACACAGCGTGGCATGCGATATTCTCGGTGTTTTGAGGTGTTGGTTGATTTCGGAATTTTATTGTTTTGAGGAATCGATAATATTTGAAATCTAAAGTAATGATCTATGTGATTCTTAGGATTTTCAAAATGACTTTCAGTCCACTTGTTGTGATACTAAAGGAAATAAACTTACTGTACCCAAATAATGTTGATTGGAAAAGAATCTAGATATTGTCTTATCTGCTAAGGAGTACAAGTATGCACTCTTCGAAGAATGTCCTCAAGCCATGGTTGCTCAAAAGGTTTCTACTTCTAAGCCGAAAGGCAAGAAGAAGGAGAAACAAGGTGGAGCAAATGTGGTGGGAGGATCTCAGGGAGGAGTGAAGAAGCCGAAAGGCAAGTACTTCACTTACTAGCAGGATGGACATTGGAAGAAAGACTGTCCCAATCCAAAGAAGAACAAAGATATATTCTTTGAACTAGTCGTTGAAACATGATTAGCGGTCTTATCTACCGGCACCTGGTGTGTAGATACGAGGGCTGCTAATCATGTCTGCAATACTTTGCAGGGGTTCCAGGAAACCCGACGACTAGCTAAAGGGGATATTACCATTTACTTGGGCAATGCCATGAAGATGGCGGCTATTGCAGTGGGAGATGTTTTATTTATCTTTTGAGAAAAATAAAGTTTTTGGTTCTTAAGAATTTTCTTTATGTACCTTTATTTAGAAAGAATTTCTTTCGGTTTCTAAATTATGGATGGATAATGTATTCCTTTTAATGACAAATTTGTTATAAAATGAATAGGGACATTATCTATTCAGGTACATAGATAGGAAATTTATAACTTGAACCACAAGCTCCCACGATGCAAATTGAAGTTTACAACTCATCTTCTAATTCCGATAAGAGAAAAGAACCTTCGAAGATGAACCAAACATATCTTTGGGATCTTAGGCTTGGTCATATTAACCTAAGCAGAATTCAAAGGTTGATAGCTGATGGACCTTTGGGTTCATTAGTGGTGGAGGATCTCCCAACCTGCGAATCTTGCTTAGAGGGTAAGATGACCAAGCGGTCTTTCAAGGCCAAGGGGTATAGATCCAAAGATGTGTTGGAATTGGTTCATTCTGATTCGTATGGTCCTATGTCTATCCAGGCAAGAGGTAGTTTTGAATATTTCATCTTTTTCATAGACAATTATTCAAGATGATACTACGATCTGATCATAGTGGTGAATACCTCTCGGGAGAGTTTAGGAATTACTTATCAGAGGCTGGGATTCAATCCCAATTGTCTGCACCTGGCATACCCCAGCAGAATGGTGTAGCGGAGCGAAGGAATAGGACTCTTATAGAGATGGTTAGATCGATGATGAGTTATTCTGACTTGCCAGATTCGTTCTGGGGATATGCTCTAGATACGGCGGTGTACATTCCGAACTTGGTTCCATCTAAATCGTGCCTTCTACTCCCAGAGTTGTGGATCGAGCCAAAGCCTAGTCTAAGACATATTCGGATATGGGGAGTCCAAAGACATGTGTTGAAGGTGACATCGTAAGTTGGAACCTCGTACAGAAGTGCGCATGTTTGTTGGCTATCCTAGGGGAACGAAGGGTGGTTTGTTTTATAGTCCTAGAGATCAGAGGGTGATCGTTAGTACGTATGCCATATTTCTAGAGGAGGACTATGTGATGAACCACAAGCCCACGAGTAGGATTGTTCTTGAGGAGTTGACAGGGGAAGTCCCGACTTCAGTACCACCGGTACAAGAGGATATACCACATGTCACTGCACCGCATGTCACAGAGGATACACAGGTGATACTTCATCGTAGTGGGAGGGTTGTGAGACAGCCTGAGAGATTCATGTTCTTGGGAGAATCTTCCGATTTGGTCCCTGCCGAACATGAACCTGATCCCTGGACATATGATGAGGCAATCCAAGATATAGATGCAGCATCTTTGCAAAGTGCAATGAATACTGAGATTGAATCTATGGATTCAAATCAGGTTTGGGAGCTCTTATGCATAGAAGCTCATATGGATTATGAGGTGTGGCAAATGGATGTCAAGACAGCTTTCCTTAATGGAAGTCTTGAGGAAAACATCCATATGTAGCAACCAGAGGGATTCATTGCTAAGGGCAAAGAGCATCTTGTATGTAAGCTTAATCGGTCCATTTTTGGATTGAAACAAGCTTCGAGGTCTTGGAACATCAACTTTGATGAGGTAAATCCAGACTTATGGATTTATTCAAAGTCCGGATGAGTCTTGTGTATACAAGAGATGTGACGGAAACGTAGTGGTATTTCTTGTACTATACATAGATAATATTTTGGTAGTTGGCAATAATATCAGAGTGTTATCAGACGTAAGGGTATGGTTGTCCAAATAGTTTTGAAGGACTTGGGAGAAGTGGGACACATCCTTGGGATCAAGGTTAGTGTGCTAATCCCAAGCTTCATACATAGACACGATTATGGATCGTTTTAGCATGCAAAACTCCAAGAAAGGTTTTTCTACTTTTCAGGCATGGAGTTCCTTTATCTAAGGAGATGTGTCCTAGATCATCTGAGGAGATAGAGGAGATGAAGGCGGTTATTTATGCTTCGGCAGTAGGAAGCCTCATGTATACGATGCTATGTATGAGACCCGATATCTGCTATGCCGTGGGCATGGTCAGCAGATATCAGAGTAATCCAGGGCAGGGACATTGGACTGTGGTAAAGCATATATTGTAGTGCCTGAGAAGGACTAGGGATTATATGCTAGTTTACCGGGCATACCAATTACTCCCTGTGGGTTACATAGATTCTGATTTCCAATCTGATAGGGATAACAGTAAGTCTACCTCAGGTTTTGTATTTACTTTGGGAGGTGGAGCCATTGTATGGAGGAGTGTCCAGCAGAAATGCGTGGCGGACTCCACCATGGAAGCTGAGTATGTGGCAGCCTCTAAGGCGGCCAAAGTAGCTGGGTGGCTCAGGAACTTCCTGATGGACTTGGATGTGATTCCTGGTTTGCCCAGAAATATCACAATTTATTGTGATAATAATGGTGCAGTTGCAAACTCGAAGGAACCATGAGCCCATAAGGTAAGTAAATGCATAGAGCGCAAGTACCACCTGATACTAGAAATCGTAAAGGAGGTAGAAGTTGTTGTCGCCAAGATTGCATCAGATGGATGACCTGGTAGACCCTTTCACTAAGGCCCTTATAGCGAGAGCTTTGATAGGCATGTGGAGGGAAGGGGAATCAGATGTATGGCAGTGTGATGACAGCATAGTCTTTTAGTATAAGTGGGAGATTGTTGGAATGTATACTGAAAGCCTAGCTCTTTTTGTATGAACATTTTTATTTTGAAATAAGAATCACATGATCATTGTTTGCACTTTATATTTATTATATGTGTGCATATTGTCTAATATTTTATATTGTAGATAACATGGTGCTTGGTGTGGCACAGAAGATCATGTTATCAGTCCCTTGTAGAATATAAGTAGAGGCTCACAACCAAGATGGTTTTGGACAAACCATTGGCATGGTTGTAGTGTAGCTTGGTATTGTTTTGTCTTGAACATAGAGTTACACTAGTACACTTAGGTGTATTGAGCAGGACCGACATAGAGGTGATTCAATTTATTGCTGACTACATAATTGAATCGGACCTCGGATATTATGTTGTACATGCTCTTAATCCCGATATAATAACAGGCACATGTACTTAGTATTTATTTCTTTGATTTACCCGAGGGTGAGATTTCTATGGATTAAATCAATATGCCCGATAAGTTGGGAAATGATATTATTTACATGGTGTGTCATTGATTATAGGAGAAAACTGTGTCCTATATATTAGGTTGATGATGTCCCCTTGAGGAGCTCATAAGGTTCATCATGTAAACCCTGCAGGTTGACTTAGTCAACATGATGATAAGGTTGAGTGGTACTACTCGAGGAGTTAGATGTTAATTAATTGATGGTCAAGAATCAATTAATTGACGGACATTCGATATCTTAAACACGGGGAGATGGATGTACAAATAATATATGGAGCCCATATTATCATATGGGGGTTGGTGAGGTAATTCAATGATGATCCTCTAGTGGAATGGAACATCATTGATGGATCAAGTTTGTGTGGTTCCGATCCATCGGGTGGCCAAGATCAAACTCCTCCTCATGGTCCCTACTGTAGCCTATTAACACCTCATGAAGCCTAGATCCAATGATGGAAAACAAAACTCTAGATCCGACAGTTGGGATTAAATCCCTAGATCCAACGGTTGGGATGAAACCCTAGATCCGACGGTTGGGATGAAACCCTAGATCCAACAGTTGGGATGAAACCCTAGATCCGACGGTTGGGATGAAATCCTAGATCCGACGGTTGGGATGAAACCCTAGATCCAACGGTTGTGATTATATCCCTAGAACTAATGGAGGAGATTAAACCAAGGCCTAAACCTAACTCTATATATATGGGCTTAGGCTTGGGCAGCAAGAAATGGATGAAAAAGAGAAAAACCTAATTGAGATAAGGTGGCTTGGGCGGCAAGAAATAGGAGGAGGCTAGGGTTAGGGTTTGCTTCATGGTGTTGGGCGGCAACAAGAAGAAGAAGCCTCTTCTTCTTCTTCCCAATGGTGGTCGGCAACCCTTCTTCCTCCTTCCTCCTTGGTTTGGCCAGCGCCCAAGCTTCTCCCTTCCTTCTATGGCTTAGGTTGGATGGCATTAGGATAGCTTCCCTTGGGCGGCAATCAAATCCTAGTTGGGATAGGATTGGGGTTGGGCGGCTAGGGTTAGGGTTTTGGGATTAGGGTGGGCGGCAACAAGAAGATGAAGATCCTTTTCTTCTTCCTTCTAAGTGTTGGCCGGCCACTATCCTTGTTCCCTCTACCTTGGCCAGAGCTCAACCTATTCTCCTTCCCTTCATCCTTGGCCGGAAATTAGGAGAGCTTTGTCTAGGGTTTGGGCGGCAACAAGGAGGAGGATTGTTTTCCTTTCCTTTCTCCAAGTGTTGGTCGGCGCCCATTCCCTTGTTGTTTCTCTTTTGGTTGGTTTCCATACTCCATTTTATCTTCCTTGGCCGGCGGCAACATCGAGTTTATTGACTTGGTGGCCGGTTATAGAAAGGAAGATGAGTTTTATTTTAGGATCTTCCTTTGTTCCTAGTGAACAAAAAAAGAAAGATTGGTGATCTAGGAGGCTTCAACTTTTGGTAGATCGTCGCCCACACGACGTCCAAAAGGAGGGAGGACATACAATAGAAGATCAAGAGGTATAATCTTGTTTATTTTGATTAATGTTCTTTTGTATTATGTTTATAATTGCTTTTCAATTATATGCATGTTTTGTGTGGATCCTTATCTTATTATGTGTTGATTATACTAGTTTACATTTGTATGTATTTGTATAATCATGGACCCCGAAGATAAACACAAAAACCGGCGATCCGTCCGTCGTCTCTTCCGCGGCTAACCGACTAGAAGAGCTTGGTTGCTTGAACAACTAGTTTGTTCAAGCGATCGCTCGAGTCGTTAGCACGACGACGAATTGGTTGAGCTTAGGAAACTCATCCCATCCGGATTAGTTTTCATTAGTGAAAATTTTAATCTGGGGAAGAGGGAGCCAATGAGCCTCCGAGCCGATTCCCAACAGGCCTAAATCCTCTAGCACTAGGAACTGTGTAATTCCACAGAGGTCAGCTACCTATATTCACTTCGGATGTAGCTTGGTCCTCCATCCTCTTCTATTCATCTCTCCAACGATGATAGGTTCGTTCGATTTCCAAATCGATCGGAATCAGGACTTTTGATCCTAAGCGTCTAAGCATACGAAGAACCGAGCCACAAAATTAGGAGTATTACCTAATCTCAAAAACAAGAAATAGACTAATCTAGCTAACTAATCAAAGAGCCAATAATATGTTGGATCGATGCGGTTCGCTAGAGGGGGGGGTGAATAGCGAAAAGCCTTTTTCTTTCGAATTCGTTTCAAGACAAATATACGCAGCGGAAATGTAAATGAAACAAAAAGAGACAAGTTTGTTTTTTTACTTGGTTCGTAGCCTTCGGCTACTACTCCAAGGCCCTAACGGTCCTAGACCGTGTACGGAGGGCAATTCACTAAAACACTCCTCCTCGTTGGAGGTAGGAGTTTGACGATTACAAAAAAAACTTCGAAGCAAAATGATAGAGAGACAAACCCTCTCTTCTATTAAAGTAAAATGCAACGATAGAAAAACCTCGAGTAAAAGAGTTGCAATATTGAAAACAATAACAAGGATTATACCAACAACTAAAAAAAAAGACCTTAAGCTAGGGTTGTTAGCAGCACTTCGTTGTCGTAGAGTCGTCGGAGAGTCACAGCGTTGCGGAAGCTTTTGAGCACTTAGAATTCTTATGAAAACCCTAGGTTAGGACCTCCTTTTATAGCCTTTGAGCCCCTTTTCGAGAGGAACCCTAGCCAATCATATTTGAGCACCACTCCCCTTGAAATTTGGTGATAAACCTTGAATCCTCGAGGCTGATCCTTTGACGAATGATCGATGGCCATCACCCGATCATCGGCAAAGATCACCGAGTGCTAGCCGTAGTCACCCGATCGCCGGACGCAATGAGTCCTTCAGTTGGCGCCGATGATGTTACGCAAGGCAATGTTAGCTTAAAGAAAACATTATTTCGATGGTCGTCGACCATCCGATCTCGACCTAGACCACCTATGAGATGTCTTGGGTCGGATCTACGCTTAAGTCTTTCTCCGTAACGAGGATACGACCTTACTTACACTCGCACACACGAGCTTACCTCGATACTTACGTGTTGCTTTTGCTTCCGGCCTTCCACTCAATTCCTTCGGCTCCCTCCGAAGTCACTTGAGTGTCGCCCGACCACCGCGGCTTCCTCCGGGTGTCGCTAGCCTTCAACTCCAGCTATAGCAATTTTCTGCACACTCGATTCAGCTCGTTAGATAACAACATGAGCTTAACTTTGTATCGTTTGCTATAATCAAAACTCAGGTTCGACTTAGGTGCCTACTGCACCAACATTATAAATAGAGAATCACTGCTAAAATAAAATAAAAACTAAATCTAGAAATGGAAAATCCAAAAATAAAAATAAAAATAAATAAATAAACATGCAAGTAAATAAATCTAACCTAAGTTCAATCCAATTATCCACTTCTTGATTTGATATCGAATCAATAGTCCCCGGAAACGGTGCCAAAAAGCTTGATCCACACAAACGCATACTCAAATCTCGCGACGGAGACCGTCGAGGACTCGAAGCGCATGCTCGTGCTCAACCCCCGCAAGTGCACAGATGTCATCAAGTAATAAATAGATTTATCGATCCCACAGGGACTGAGATTCGTGTACCGATCTATTCGATGGACGTTATTGTTAGGAAGTCAAATCTAAGGGTTATGATTGTGAGGGTTGTCGGTGGTCATAACTCAATACGGTGTCACACGGAAGAAGAAAAGGCTTGCCGCGAGTCTTTGGAAGGGATTCTAGGATTTCAGTTTCGCTTGTGTGTCATAAAACATGATATCAATTGGTCATTGTCTAAACGTCTAACTATGGCCTTGTGGAAGGGACATCATACACTCTCCGGATGAGCCTTCACATCTATCAAGAGCTATCTCTGCCATTACCAGAATACCGATCTACTCGGTGGACATTATTGTTCGAAACTTGATTCTAAGGGTTGCGATCAGGAGGGTTGTCGGAAACCCTAACTCTACTATGGTGTCACATGGAGGAAGAGAAGGGTTGCAACGAGTCTTTAGATGGATTCTAGGATTTTGGTTTCGTTTGTGTGTTTGCAGAACATGTTGTCAATTGGGTTTGTATAAGCTTCTAGCTACAATTTTGTGGAAAGGACATCATACACTCCCCCAATGAGCCTTCGCATCTATCGGAAGCTACCTCTGTCATTACCAGGTTGACCCCTGGACTTAGGATGGGATAGTCGGTACGAGGATGCCGAATTGATCCCTACGATGAGTCGAAAATGAGGCATGTTTCCTACTCTATCGCATTCTTCTACCCACAATTACCAGCGACGAGGCCAACCCCTAGGTTCCTCTTTAATTCTCCTAAATCTTTGATACGAGGGTTGTCACCCCTCGTATCGGCTAAGCACAGTGACTAGAAAACCAAAAAAATAGCCATAGATTTAAACCAAACAACAATTGCAAATATAGATTCAAGAACGAAAAGATATTTGAACGAACAAGTTCTAACGCCACACAAACTACTTCATATTCCTAGAATCAGAGAATCTACTCCATGAATGCGAGAAAGGAAACACAAGGCATTGTCAAATTCAAATATACAAGATAAAGCATGAAAAGAATATAGATTACAATTAGTTGAGACCCTTCTCTCTTATGTTGAGGTGCATAACTTGGATCTCGAGCGGCTTCCTTCCTCCCCGTTGTGAGTTCTCGGTGCTTTTTAGGGCACCGGTGTGCCGTCCCTGTTGGGTTGCCGGCACCGCGGCATGTGTGTGTTCGATCACGTTTCGTAAACATGAACACAGTGGAAGCAATAAAAATAATAAATCTACATTTATTACAACACACACAACACACGCATGCATATTACAACAAGTGTAGACATAACCGTAAATTTAAATTTGCAATAAAAGGAAATTTATCTACGTTATACCTTTCGTATGACATGTAGCGGGAACGGCATCAACCGGAACGATCCTCGTTAGAATCGTCTCTATCCGTATCCACGCCGAGTTCCTCGGGATGACTTCGCTAAGCCACGAGCTTCGTCTTCGTACGGGTTACTAGCCTCGTGTTGAAGACGACGTGATCGAGAGATGATCACGATCCGAATCCAAATTCGGATCCTAATACGAGTTCTCAAAACTCGCTTCTCCGGAGAGGTATTCGTCAACCAATTGATGAATCCTTCGTCCTCCACCTCAAAGGATTACCGGAGATCAAATTCCCGGTAAGTTAGCAGCTGTCGGAGCTCTAACCGTCGTCCAAATGACGCTCCGACGAGAGGAGAACAAGCTGTCCAGAAAACTGGACAGCTTTGGTGGAGGTGATAGGCGCCGACCAACCAAGGAAGATAGAGCTCACCTTGATGCCAAACCTGAAGGAGATCTCCGGAGCACTAACCGGCAGCAGCTCGATGCCGGTGAGGGGGAAGGAAGCTACCTTCTGGACGCCGGTTGGAGGAGCTATGGGCGGCGGCAAGAGGTTGGCGCCGAAAACTCCAATAAGGAGGTGGGCGGCAACTTTAACCTAGGGGTTTTGGATTAGGGCTTAATTATCCCTTAAGTCCTCTTTTATAGAGAACTAATTCTCTTAATGGTTATTGGATCATAACCATTAGGCCCGTTAACCCGCTCCATTAAGATAAGTTAAAATAAACCAAACCATGATGATTTATTTTAAGTTAAAACGAACCGAACCAACTTTTGGTTCATTCGTTTAAAATAAACCAAACCCTTTGGTTTATTCTCCTCTATTGGATTAGAACCAAACCATTTTGGTCCATCCATTATGTCTTCATAAGACACGGCTCATCCACGCTTCCATTGCGCCTGAAACGATTTCATGTTCGCTCCATGTTTGGTCCAACCAAACATAGTTTCTCTCGATCTAAGAATCTCATTCTCAAGCTCGTTTTAAATCCTTCGGATTACGCTCGTTGTGTGTGTGACCAAATAGGTTCTCGGTTTATGTTGGCCGTCTATAATTAACCATTAATTATAGAACGATCATGAGTGGCACCTAGTAGTACATCATGATCCCCAATTAACCGAAAAGATCAACGGTTGATCCAGAACTATTTCTGAAACCCTTCAGCAGCTCGAATGATTCGTGCCCCATTCCCTTCACTCATCTTATACCCACTTGGTTCAGGACATGGTCTATTGTGTCAATCCCCACTAGGCTGACTACGTCACACCTAGCCTAAGTATCATTTCCTCGTCCTACGGATTCTAGTTACTCCACATGTATCGAAGAGTACCTTACTCTAAACATGTAATGCTTTGGCCAAAGACTTTAGTAACAATCCGACGAGAGGCCATGGGTATACATCTCCTCGCAAGGAGTGGTGAATCTTTTATAGGCTATTCAAACACCTTCGATCACTTCGACTTATACCCAATCATCCCGGGTCCACATCTCCTCGGAGATGTTTGCTTAAGATGTCAAAGCATAAGTCTCCATGATCAAGATGACTTGAATACCGCAAGTCAAAGGAACATCGACTTAAGCCACAAAGAAGAACTTCATTGACATATCTATATATGCAGAGAACCATATGAAGTCTTACTACCGGGTCACTCCAATAGCACATGTAACTGAACGAATAGCATCCACGATTAACTCCGGACATCACTATGTCTCGGCCCGGTGAGAATCACCGCTTGGATACACCAAGGAGTATACCTCGTGCTAGTCTCGACAGAATTGATGGTGTCCAAATCCATCAATTCATCGACTAGGGATAATTCCGATACATCACAATTACACATGTAGAGATACTCACTAGTTGTAATCCAATCACAAATTCTCTCATGCTGTGAATCGTATCGTGGACATTCAGTAAATGAGTTTAAGATCCAATCAAATACATAAAACATGTATACTCAAATAGTGAATCTTCATTTATCATATAAATGGTTCATACATAAGGCGATTGCCTTAGGACATCTCTCATATATTACTAACAGACTCCCACTTGGCCTAATGCCAATCGCTACGGTATCCAATACCATAAGCTCGAACATGACCCTCTAACTTATTTTGAGGTAATGCCTTAGTCAAGGGATCCGCTAAGTTCCTTTCAGTGGGAATTTTCTCGATTTGTATTTCGTTCCTACTGATGATCTCTCTGATAAGATGATAGCGGCGAAGCACATGTTTGGATCATTGATGAGACCACATCAAGTTCAGAGATGAACTTCTTTATCCAAACCGCTTCCTTTGCTGCTTCCAAAGCTGCAATGTATTCTGCCTTAGTGGAAGAATCCGCTATAGTGTTAAGCTTGGAACCTTTCCAACTTATTGCGCCTCCATTCTAGGTGAATACATACCCAGACTGAGACATGGAATCATCCTTATGCATGCGGAGTAGCATCCATACCCACGTATCACCATGTACCCTTCTCCATATATTAGGAACACATCCTTAGTTCTTCTCAAGTACTTAAGGATCGTCTTAACAGCCACCCTATAATCCATTCCTGGATCAGACTGGTATCTGCTCGTGACACTCAGAGCATACGATACATCGGGCCTCGTACATAACATAGCATACATGATAGATCCTATTGCGGATGCATAGGGAATCTTACTCATGCAAATCCTCTCGTCTTACGTGCGCGGACACATAGACTTGAAAGGTGTATCCCATGCACGATGGGTAGGAAACCTTTCTTGGATTCCACATGCTAAACCTCTTTAGCACTCTGCCTATATATGTAGACGCGAAAGACCAAAACGCTTCGATCTATCTCTATAGATCTTAATCCCGAGGATGTAGGTTGCTTCTCCCAGGTCTTTCATGGAGAATGTCTTGGATAACCAAACCTTAACTGACTGTAAGACTGAAACATCGTTTCCTATAAGTAATATGTCATCGACATATAATACTAGGAACACGATTGCACTCCCACTAACCTTCTTGTACACACAAGGTTAAATGCGATTTATGAGAAATCAAACTTTTTGATTGTCTCATCAAAACGGATATTCCAGCTCCTGGATGCTTGCTTCAATCCATAAATGGACCGTCGCAATTTGCATACCTTGGTTTTATCAACCGATGTGAAACCCTCAGGCTGTATCATATACACGTCCTCGAGCAGGTTTCCATTAAGGAAAGCTGTTTTCACATCCATCTTCCATATCTCATAATCATAATGAGCCGCTATGGCCAGGAGCATCCAAATGGATTTAATCATAGCTACAGGCGAATAGGTTTCGTCATAATCAACACCTTGCTTTTGACGATATCCTTTCGCCACCAATCTAGCCTTATAGGTAATCACATTACCATCCATGTCGGTTTTCTTCTTGAAAACCCACTTGCACCCTATAGGCTTTATGTCTTGGTGGGTCAACCAAGTTCCAAACTTGGTTTTCATACATGGAATCCATTTCCGACTTCATGGCACCAAGCCACTTATCCCTTTCTGAACTTGTCAGCACTTCTTCATAACTGGTAGGCTCCTCATCATCAATGAGTAATACGTCGTTCGATTCACTTACGAGAAATCCATATCTCTCAGGAATATTGAGTGTTCTACCAGATCTACGAAGATGTGGTGTTACAATAGGTCCAGTCAATTGTTCATCACTATGAGTTGTCGACTGTTGTGCTTCACCAGGTATCTCATCAATGTCTATTTGAGTCTCTCGAGCCTCCTCAAGCTCGACGACACTCCCACTATTTTCTTGCAAGAGAAACTCTTTCTCTAGAAACACAGCATGCCTTGAAACAAACACCTTTTGTTCCACAGGATGATAGAATTGGTAACCCCTTGTTTCCTTAGGGTATCCAATAAATAGACATTTATCAGACTTAGCATTCAATTTGTCTAATGCAGTCTTCTTCACATAAGCAGGACAACCCCATATCTTCAAGTAAGATACATGAGGTTTCTTACTATTCCATATCTCATATGGAGTAGTAGAGACTACCTCGGTTGGCATTCTGTTTAACAAGTAAACAACTGTCTGAAGTGCATAGCCCCAAAAGGACTTGGGAAGAGTCGCATGATTCATAATTGACCTGACAATATCCAACAAGGTCTGGTTACGCCTCTCAGATACACCATTATGCTGTGGTGTATATGTCGCAGTCCATTGAGACAATATGTCATTGTCTCTTAGATAATCAAGAAACTCTTGACTTAAGTATTCACTACCTCGATCCGATTGAAGTATTTTAATACTCTTGTCATGTTGTTTCTCTACTTCATTTCTGAATTCTTTGAACCTTTCAAAGGCTTCAGACTTGTGTTTCATCAAGAACACATACCCAAACCATGAGTGATCATCGGTGAAGGTAATGAAGTAGTTATAGCCTCCTAAAGCTTGAGTTGACATAGGTCCACATACATCAGTATGTATTAGACCTAGTAACTCTCCCACTCGTTCACCTTTTCCAGTAAAAGGTAACTTAGTCATCTTGCCTTTTAAGCATGATTCACATGTATCGTATGAATCCTATTCAAACGATTCCAGAATTCCACATCAGTGAAATTCGGACATGCATTTCTTGCTTACATGGCCAAGACGACAATACCACATGTAGGAGTCTAATTGATTATCTTTTCGAGCACGCTTGTTGCTCGCTTCGATATTGAAAATATCACTGGATACGTCCAACGTATAAACACCATTGCTTAAAGTTCCAGTCCCTTAAAGAACTCCATTCAAAGTTATGTAACAACAATTGTTACTAAAAGTCAAATGGTACCCATTTCTATTTAAACAAGAAATATAAATGATGTTCTTTATCAACGAAGGAACATAAAAGCAATTGTCCAGTTCTAAGACAAGTCCTACAAGGAGTTCCAACAAATACGTTCTGATGGCGAGTGCAGCAACCGTTGCTCCATTCCCAACACGTAAATTTGACTCTCCCTTGACGAGTCTTCTTCTATTCCTTAGCCCATGTATGTCATTACATATATGTGAGCCACACCCAGTATCAAATACCCAAGTGTCTGAGGAAATAGAATGACAATCAATAAAGAAGATTTCTGAAGAAGATGGGGCATCCGATGCCTTATCATTCTTCACGGACTCAAGATAAATCTTGCACTTTCTTCGCAAATGGCCCTACTTGCCATAATGTTGGCAAGTGCCCTTTTGAGCTGGTTCTGCCTTTTTAGCCTTTTTCTTCTTCCCCTTCTCTTGTTCCTTTGACTCCCTCTTAGAACTTTTCTTCGAGGAATCAACTAATAACACCGTCCCCTTCTCATGCTTCTCAGAAGGCTCCACAGTCTTCAGCATGTTGAGCAGTACCACAGATGAACCTTCTTGCATCTCAGAGGTGAAGAGTAGCTTGGAGACTTCGAACCTTTCGAATCTCACTTGCTTATCAAACAACTCATAAAGATAAAGGACTATGATATGAGCATCCATATGCTCATGCTGCTTTCGTAGCTTGGGTTCCATCGCGGCTAGCATGATGCAACTTGTCAGTTCAGAATCAGTCACATGTTTCTGATAGACCAACAATTGGTCCGGAGTTGCATCGTCACTAGGATGGGCGGGAAGAGGCGCTTCGAGGACATACGCAAGCTTTTCACCTTGAGAACAATTCTCAAGTTTCTAAGCCAATCCAAGAAGTTCGGCCCAGTCAATTTATTCGAATCCAAAATGGAACGCAAATTAAAAGACAACATGATCAATTTTAGAAATACAAAACGAGCATATATGAGAAAGATGATTTTTAAAATGCATCAATATACATTTATAAATCCCATTCATTTTTCGAATTTCAAAAACCCCAAAATCACTTCGGGAGATCATAGGTCCATCTCCGAATGGGCTGATATCCATCATAGTTATGAACAACCTTGGAGAGAGTCCAACAAGCCATTCATAACTACGACGGTAGGTATCAACTATACCGATTGCATATCATATGCAACTATCACAATGTGCTATCAACTAATTGAATATTCACACATACATCGGGTTGTTAACACATTAACAAGTATGCATCATATGCATAGCACCCAACTTCACCTCCCTTTACATCGACCTTGGAGAGAGTCCAACAAGCCGATGCTCCAGGTTAAAGCCAACCCATTAATCGGGAATAGTTTTAATATGGTTAGAGCGCATTCAACCAATTAGCCCAGCTTGGAGAGAGTCCAACAACCAAAGCTAACGATTGACCTCTGACTCTTACCATATTAGTATTAAACTATTCCATGGTTTGAACATATTGAGTTAGTAAGGGCTTGGAGAGAGTCCAACAAGGAAGGTGTAGGCTTTAATATTGTTTAAGGGTTTTTATGTCTCATCCTATTTGCATGCAAATAACTATTATCTACATGGCATGGCATACATCTACATGTCACGACACGCATGGCATAATGTTATGCATCTAATGCAATTACATGGCATACAATTATGTCATGTATATAATTTCCTTATATGTCATAACTATTTATGGAAATAAAATATATTTAAGATTTGATTCTCCAAATCAAATCATAATTAAATTAGGAAACAAATTTCCAAATCTAATCACATATTTTATTCATGGAATTATTTGATTAAGGAAAATCTATTTAGGAAACCAATTTCCTAAATCATTAAAACTACTTATGGAAATGAAATATTTTAAGATTTGATTTCCCAAATCAAATCATGATTAAATTAGGAAACAAATTTTCAGAATCTAATCAAATATTTTATTTATGGAAAATATCAATTTCCATAAATACTTCCAACTTTCCAAAAGTGGAAGATTTCCATAAATACTTCTAGACTTTCCAAAATTGAAAAATTTCCATAAATACTTCTAAATTTCCAAAATTAGAAAATTTCCAGAAATAACATTATGACTATCGCAAAACCATTTTACGATTATGTCGAAACACAACCTGGGCTTTGATACCACTGTTGGGTTTCCGGCACCGCGGCGTGTGTGTGTTCGATCACATTTCGTAAACATGAACACAGCGGAAGCAATAAAAATAATAAATATACATTTATTACAACACACACAACACACGCATGCATATTACAACAAGTGTAGACATAACCATAAATTTAAATTTGCAATAAAAGGAAATTTATCTACGTTATACCTTTCGTATGACGTGTAGCGGGAACGGCATCAACCGGAACGATCCTCGCTAGAATCGTCTCTATCCGTATCCACGCCAAGTTCCTCGGGATGACTTCGCTAAGCCACGAGCTTCGTCTTCGTACGGGTTACTAGCCTTGTGTTGAAGATGACGTGATCGAGAGATGATCACGATCCGAATCCAAATTCGGATCCTAATACGAGTTCTCAAAACTCGCTTCTCCGGAGAGGTATTCGTCAACCAATTGACGAATCCTTCGTCCTCCACCTCATAGGATTACCGGAGATCGAATCCCCGATAAGTTAGCCACTGTCGGAGCTCTAACCGTCGTCCAAACGATGCTCCGACGAGAGGAGAACAAGCTGTCCAGAAAACTGGACAGCTTTGGTGGAGGTGATAGGCGCCGGCCAACCAAGGAAGATAGAGCTCACCTTGATGCCAAACCTGAAGGAGATCTCCGGAGCACTAACCGGCAGCAGCTCGACGCCGACTAGGGGGAAGGAAGCTACCTTCTGGACGCCGGTTGGAGGAGCTATGGGCGACGGCAAGAGGTTGGCACCGAAAACTCCAATAAGGAGGTGGGCGGCAACTTTAAACTAGGTGTTTTGGATTAGGGCTTAATTATCCCTTAAGCCCTCTTTTATAGAGAACTAATTCTCTTAATGGTTATTGGATCATAACCATTAGGCCCTTTAACCTGCTCCATTAAGATAAGTTAAAATAAATCAAACCATGATGGTTTATTTTAAGTTAAAACGAACGTAACCAACTTTTGGTTCATTCGTTTAAAATAAATCAAACCCTTTGGTTTATTCTCCTCCATTGGATTAGAACCAAACCATTTTGGTCCATCCATTATGTCTTCATAAGACATGGCTCATCCACGCTTCCATTGCGCCTGAAACGATTTCATGCTCGTTCCATGTTTGGTCCAACCAAACATAGTTTCTCTCGGTCTGAGAATCTCATTCTCAAGCTCGTTTTAAATCCTTCGGATTACGCTCGTTGTGCGTGTGACCAAATAGGTTCTCGGTTTATCTTGGTCGTCTATAATTAACCATTAATTATAGAACGATCATGAGTGGCACCTAGTAGTACATCATGATCCCCAATTAACCGAAAAGATCAACGGTTGATCCAGAACTATTTCTGAAACCCTTCAGCAGCTCGAATGATTCATGCCCCATTCCCTTCACTCATCTTATACCCACTTGGTTCAGGACATGGTCTATTGTGTCAATCCCCACTAGGTCGACTACGCCACACCTAGCCCAAGTATCATTTCCTCGTCCCCACTGATTCTAGTTACTCCACATGTATCAAGAGTACCTTACTCTAAACATGTAATGCTTTGGCCAAAGACTTTAGTAACAATCCGACGAGAGGCCATGGGTATACATCTCCTCGCAAGGAGTGGTGAATCCTTTATAGGCTATTCAAACACCTTCGATCACTTCGACTTATACTCAATCATCCCGGGTCCACATCTCCTTAGAGATGCTTGCTTAAGATGTCAAAGCATAAGTCTCTATGATCAAGATGACTTGAATACCGCAAGTCAAAGGAACATCGCACTTAAGCCACAGTAAGAACTTCATTGACATATCTATATATGCAGAGAACCATATGAAGTCTTACGGCTGGTCACTCCAATGAACTAGTTACCATAACTAGCATCCACGATTTACTCCGGACATCACTATGTCTCCAGCCAGTGAGAATCAGCTGCTTGGATACACCAAGGAGTATACCTCGTGCTAGTCTCGACAGAATTGATGGTGTCCAAATCCATCAATTCATCGACTAGGGATAATTCCGATACATCATAATTACACATGTAGAGATACTCACTAGTTGTGATCCAATCACAAATTCTCTCATGCTGTGAATCGTATCGTGGACATTCAGTAAATGAGTTTAAGATCCAATCAAATACATAAAACATGTATACTCAAATAGTGAATCTTCATTTATCATATAAATGGTTCATACATAAGGCGATTGCCTTAGGAAATCTCTCATATATTACTAACAGTCCCGGCCATCGTGCCTCCTTCTAGGGTTTGGGCGTAACTTTCCTTATATAGACATCACGCCGGATCGCTGCGAAATCTGGAAAAAACCTTGGTCGCGTCAAATCGCCTGGCTGCCACACGGTCATATGAAAACACATGGCCTAGCCATGTGTCAGGCTGTGGCGGCCATTTTCACCTCCTGATCACGGCCGTGTGAAAACACATGCCCTGGCTATGTTCCCTTCTGCGTCCAGCTGCCAAATGTCTTCTTTTTGCTCCGAAAGTGCATCATTTTACCCACGAAATGCTATCCTGAGCACAAAAGTATACAGAGCAGATCTCCAAACTGGAAAATAGGAAATGCATGGAAAATAAAGTAAAATATGCCTGAAGCAAACATAAAATGAAACGAGATGTGAGCGTAAACCACTCCTAAAATCCTATATGTTTTGCTCACATCAACAATCAAACACCAGTCGAGCACCAGTCGAGTATCATCGATCAAGAGCAGTCGACTGATATCTATATCAGTCGACTGGTGTCGGGTAAAACCTCAAACAAAACACTTATTTGAGCATCCAACGATCAGGTAAACCTCAAATCACTTGTTTGAGCATCCGACACTTCCATTCGTCGGGTAGAAACCTCAAACCCATGTTTGAGCATCCTACTTAACCAAACGTTGGGTAAAACCTCAAACATAAGTTTGAGCATCCGACACTTGACTTAGCCATTCTACCAAGTTCACCTATGAGCTACTATTACAATTCGCTCAATCTCTCATCTCCCTTGGAGTCCCTCGCCGAAGCTCTCTTCGTCCGGCCACGCCCCTCAGATGCACCAAGCGTATGGCTTCGCAATGCCATCCTTCGCATCTCGTCCTAAAGTCTGCTTCCTTTTTCTTAACTCCAATGCTACTCATTCGACGGTCTTTCGGATGCACCAAGTGCGTGGCTTCCGCAATGTCATCCTTCACCGACTCAAGGACCCAAGCCATGAGATGGTGAACTCACCAATGCTTTCATCAAGCTAACCATATGCGATTTACTAAGTCCTGCACAACTTAAACACACATATCAAATCAACATAACAACCTAACTTAAACCCTTTGCCACACACATCAAAACCACATCATACATGGGTTGATTTCCCTAACAAGATTTACTCTGAACAATGACATCAACTGGACAAACGGTATTTGAACCTCAATTTATGTGAGATTGATACATAAATTATTACTTGACGAGAACCATGCACTTGTGGGCGTTGAGTGTGTGTGCACGCTTTGAGTCCTAGCCGATCCTCATCGGAGATTTGATGTCATGTTCACGTGCATCAGTAAGTCCAAGGGTGTAGTCTTGGCGACGAAAGTCCAAGTATGGAGACTTGTCAATGGAAGTCCCAGGGGCGCGATCTCTTGGCAAAGGTAGACCCGAAAGCATGACAAAGTCGATGGAAGCACTTGAAGGCTAGCACAAGGGTGGGGAGTCATGAACTCAAACCAAAGGTGTGAGGCTGATGGAAGTGACTTGAAGGCTTAGGTCTATGCTAAAGGTACCTGATTGCATGATGAAGCTGATGGAAGCACTTGAAGGCTAGCTCAAACGGTGAAGGAGTTATGGAGGACTCGGATTGACCCTGAGGGTGTGAGGCTGATTGTTCAAAGACTTAGGTCTAGGCTAAGTGTGAGTATCAAGTATAAGGGGATTATACTTGGGTTAAACCTCAGTTCTGAGGTTTACTAGTCGACTGGAGTTGGGTTCAGTCGAATGGTGAGCTAAAATAATTGTCCATATTTATTGGCAGTCGACTGGGGTTATGGAATAGTCGACAAGTCGAGTGCTCGACACTCAGAGTGCTTAGTTGACTCGATCAGTTGACTAAGGTTATGACCTAGTCGACTGGTCGAGTAGTCGATTACAACTCGACAACTCCACTTGTGCTCTGACAGTCGACTGGTGACTTGTACTAGTCGACTGACCACTAGTAGTCTATTGCTAGGGTTGAGCAGTTAACTGACATTAAGTGAACAGGGCACAAAATATCTTGTAGTCGACAACTGACTTATGATAGTAGACTGATGGCTATGACAATCGACTATTGGGTCAAGGTAGTCACCTGATCGGGCATAATCCTATGTGGATTAGTCCGTGTTGGTCAAGCATGCTCCAAATATTAATCTTTTGATGTTTGGATAATTATTTATAGTTAGGCAATGTTTGTGATCTAACATGAATGTCAAGTGATAGGTTTAAGGAAAGTCCAAGGGTGAAGCCTTGGCAAGAAAAGTCCAAGAATGTGGACTTGGCAGCATAAGTCCAAGCAGGTAGTCTTGGCGGCATTGAAGGTTTTACAGAACCGAAGCTCTGATACCACTTGAAGGTAGAAAACTTCGCTTCCCACTTCAACTCGATCACTTGTTCATGGCGATCCCATCGATGTCCCCGGATTAAAAAAAAATAATCCTAGACAAAAGGGATCACCCAAGCAACCATTTCATCGTCGTGCTATTCGATTAGAGTGGTCACATGAACAAACTTGTTGTTCAAGCCACCAACCTCTATTCTACGAATAGCCACGGAATAGACGATGTACGGATCGCCAGATTTTGTATTTATGTTCGGGGTCCAAGTTATATTAGCCAAAAAATAGAATATATCATGCATATATAATTGAGAAACAATTATAAACATGTTACATAAGAAAATAGACAAGTATTATACCTCTCGATCTTCTATCGTATGCCTCCCTCCTTTTGGACGTCGTGTGGGCGACGATCTACCAAAAGTCGAAGCTCCTAGATCACCAATCTTCCTTCCTTGCTCGCTCCGAACAAGAGGAAGAATAAGAAATAAAACCCTTCTCCTTCCTTTAGCCAACTAACAAACACCAACCTAGGTGCTTGCCGCTGGCCAACAAGGAGAAGATGATGGAGATAGTTGCCGACCAAGAGCTCCAAGGGAAGACCCTAAGCCTTGTTTCCACCGGCCAAGGAGAGGAGAAGGACTAGGTTTGGACGCCGGCCAAGGGAGGGAAGAGCTGGTTTGGGCGCCGGCCACCAAGGAAGAAGAAGAAAAGGAAAAACTTTCCTTATTTGGTGTCGCCTACACCCCAAACCCTAATCCCCAAAGCTTGCCGCTCATTACCCTAATCCTATCTCTATTGGAATTCTACTTGCCGCCCACCCCATGCTCTCCTTTTATAGAGTTAGGGATATGCCTTGTTTTAATCTCCACCATTGGTTCTAGGGATTTAATCTCAACCATCGGATCTCGAGAATTAATCTCAACCGTCGGATCTAGAGAATCAATCTCTACCATTGGTTCTAGAGTTTTGTTTTCATCCATTGGATCTAAGCTTCATGAGGTATTAATAGGCTACAATAGGGACCATGAGGAGGAGTTGGATCTTGGCCACCCAATGGATCAAGCTCACATAAAGTCCGATCCATTAACGATAATTCAATCCACTAAAGGTTTATCATTGATCTACCTCACCAACCCCCATAAGTTAATATGGGCTCCATATATTATATGTACATTTTTCTCCCCGTGTTTAAGATCTCGAATGTCTGTCAATTAATTAATTTACTGATCATTAATTAATCAACACCTAACTCCATGAGTAGTACCACTCAACCTTATCATCATGTCGGACCAAGTCCACCTGCAGGGTTTACATGATGAACCTTATGAGCTCCTCAAGGGGACATCATCATCCTAATATATAGGACATGGTTTCCTCCTATAATCAACGACACACCATATAAATAATATCATTTTCCAACTTACCGAGCCTATCGATTTAATCTATAAATCTCGCCCATTGGTAAATCAAAGAAATGAATACTAAGTATATGTGCCCGTTATTATATCGGGATTAAGAGTATGTACAATATAATATCTGAGGTCCGATTCGATTATGTAGTCAGCAATAAATTGAATCACCTCTAAGTCGGTCCTGCTCAATACACACAAAGTGTACTAGTGTGATTCTATGGTCAAGACAAACCAATACCAACTCACACTACAACCATACCAATGGTTTGTCCAAAGCCATCTTGGTTGTGAGCCTATACTTATACTTTACAATGAGCTGATAATATGATCTCCCGTGTGACACCACACACCATGTTATCTACAATGTAATGTATTAGACAATATGCATAACCATAAATATGTAAACAATGATCATGTGATTTCTATTTCAAAATAAAGATGTTCATACAAAAGATAGACATTTCAGTATACATCCCAACAATCTCCCACTTATACTAAAAGACTATGTTGTCCTCAAACTGCTATACATCTGATTCTCATTCCCTCCACATGCCTATCAAAACTCTCGCTAGAAGGGCCTTAGTGAAAGGATCTACCAGGTCATCGTCTGATGCAATCTAGGCGACATCACCTTCTGAAGGGTTTTGTCCGGAACCGAAGCTCTGATACCACTTGAAGGTAGGAAACTTCGCTTCCCACTTGAACTCGGTTGCTTGTTCATGGCGATCCCATCGATGTCCCCGGATTAAAAAAAATTAATTGTACACAAAAGGGATCACCCAAGCAATCGGTTCATCGTCGTGTTATTCGATTAGAGTGGTCACTTGAACAAACTTATTGTTCAAGCCACCAACCTCTATTCTACGAATAGCCGTGGAATAGACGATGTACGAATCGTCGACTTTTGTATTTATGTTCGGGGTCCAAGTTATATTAGCCACAAAATAGAATATATCATTCATATATAATTGAGAAAACATTATAAACATGTTACATAAGAAAATAGACAAGTATTATACCTCTCGATCTTCTATCGTATGTCCTCCCTCCTTTTGGACGTCGTGTGGGCGACGATCTACTAAAAGTCAAAACTCCTATATCACAAATCTTCCATCCTTGCTCGCTCCGAACAAGAGGAAGAATAAGAAACAAGGCACTTCTCATTCTTTCAACCAACCACCAAGCTTCAAGCTTGGTGCTTGCCGCCGGCCAAGAAGGAGAAGATGAATAAGATGGAAACCGGCCAAGACTCCAAGGGAAGGTCCTAAGTCTTGTTTCCACCGACCAAGGAACAGGGGATAAAGGAGTTTGGACGCTAGCCAAGGGAGGAAAGGCTGGTTTTGGGCGCCGGCCACCAAGGAAGAAGAAGAAAAGGAAAAACTTTCCTTGTTTGGTGCCGCCTACACCCCAAACCCTAATCCCCAAAGCTTGCCGCCCCTTACCCTAATCCTATCTCTATTAGAATTCTCCTTGTCGCCCACCCCATGCTCTCCTTTTATAGAGTTAGGGATATTCCTTGTTTTAATCTCCACCATTGGTTCTAGGGATTTAATCTCAACCGTCGAATCTCGAGAATTAATCTCAACCGTCGGATCTACAGATTCAATCTCTACCATTGGTTCTAGAGTTTTGTTTTCATCCATTGGATCTAAGCTTCATGAGGTATTAATAGTCTACAATAGGGACCATGAGGAGGAGTTGGATCTTGGCCACCCAATGGATCAAGCCCCCATAAAGTCTGATCCATTAATGATAATCCAATCCACTAAAAGATTATCATTGATCTACCTCACCAACCCCCATAAGTTAATATGAGCTTCATATTTATATGTACATTTTTCTCCCCGTGTTTAAGATCTCGAATGTCCGTCGATTAATTAATTTAATGACCATTAATTAATCAACATCTAACTCCATGAGTAGTACCACTCAACCTTATCATCATGCCGGACCAAGTCCACCTGTAAGGTTTACATGATGAACCTTATGAGCTTCTCAAGGGGACATCATCATCCTAATATATAGGGCACGGTTTCCTCCTATAATCAACGGCACACCATATAAATAATATCATTTCCCAACTTACCAAGCCTATCGATTTAAGCTATAAATCTTGCCCATTGGTAAATCAAAGAAATGAATACTAAGTATATGTGCCCGTTATTATATTGGGATTAAGATTATGTATAATATAATATCTGAGGTCCGATTCGATTATGTAGTCAGCAATAAATCGAATCACCTCTAAGTCGGTCCTTCTCAATACACACAAAGTGTACTAGTGTGATTCTATGGTCAAGACAAACCAATACCAAATCACACTACAATCATACCAATAGTTTGTCCAAAGTCATCTCAGTTGTGAGCCTTTACTTATACTTTACAAGGAGCCGATAACATGATCTCCCGTGTGACACCACACACCATGTTATCTACAATGTAATGTATTAGACAATATGCATCACCATAAAAATGTAAACAATGATCATGTAATTCTTTTTTCAAAATAAAGATGTTCATATAAAAAATAGATTTTTCAGTATACATCCCAACAATCTCCCACTTATACTAAAAGACTATGCTTTCCTCATACTGCCATACATCTGATTCTCATTCCCTCCACATACCTATCAAAAGCTCTCACTAGAAAGGCCTTAGTGAAAGGGTCTACAAGGTCATTCTCTGATGCAATCTAGGCGATAGCAACTTCTACCTCCTTTACGATTTCTTGTATAAGGTGGTACTTGCGCTCTATTTGTTTACTTCCCTTATGGGCTCCTGGTTCCTTCGAGTTTGCAACTGCACCACTATTATCACAATAAATTGTGATAGTTCTAGGCAAAGCAGGAATCACATCAAAATCCATCAGGAAGTTCCTGAGCCACACAGCTTCTTTGGCCGCCTCAGAGGCTACCACATACTCAGCTTCCATGGTGGAGTCCACCACACATTTCTGCTTGACACTCCTCCATACAATGGCTCCACCTCCCAAAGTAAACACAAAACCTGAGGAAGACATACTGTTATCCCTATCTGATTAGAAGTCAGAATCTATATAACCATAGGGAGTAATTGGTCTGCCTAGTAAACTAGCATATAATCCCTAGTCCTTCTCAGGTACTTGAATATATGTTTTACCGCAGTCCAATGTCCCTGTCCTAGATTACTCTGATATCTGCTGACCATGCCCACGGCAAAGCAGATATCTGGTCTCGTACATAGCATCGCATACATGAGGCTTCCAACTGTCGAAGCATATGGAACCGCCTTCATCTCCTCTATCTCCTCAGATGTTCTAGGACACATCTCCTTAGATAAAGGAACTTCATGCCTGAAAGGTAGAAAACCCTACATGGAGTTCAGCATGTTAAAATGATCCATAATGGTGTCTATGTATGAAGCTTGAGACAAGCACAACATCCTTTTCTTGCAATCCCTTATAACCTTGATCCCAAGGATGTGTCCCACTTCTCCAAAATCCTTCATATCAAACTGTTTGGACAACCATACCCTTACGTCCGATAACACCTTGACATTGTTACCAATTAACAAAATGTCATCTACGTATAGTACAAGAAATACCACTACGTTTCCGTCACATCTCTTGTATACACAAGACTCATTCGGACTTTGAATAAATCCATAAGACTGGATTACCTCATCAAAGTGGATATTCCAAGAGATCGAAGCTTGCTTCGATCCATAAATGAACCGATTAAGCTTACACACAAGATGCTCTTTGCCCTTTGCAATGAATCCCTCTGGTTGCTTCATATAGATGTTTTCCTCAAGACTTCCATTAAGGAAAGCTGTCTTGACATCCATCTGTCACACCTCATAATCCATATGAGCTGCAATGCATAAGAGAATCCGGATAGACTTAAGCATGGTCACCGGCGAAAAGGTTTCCTCATAATCGATACCCTCTTTCTGAGTATACCCCTTCGCAACAAGCCTCGCTTTCAAGGTCTCAACCTTCCCGTCTATTCCTCTCTTTCTTTTGTAGATCCACTTGCATCCAATGGTTTTTACACCATTGGGCAGTTCTACTAGCTCCCAGACCTGATTCGAATTCATAGATTAAATCTCAGTATTCATTGCATTTTGCCAAGATACCGCATCTTTATCTTGGATTGCCTCATCATATGTCCAGGGATCTGGTTCATGTTCGCCAGGGAGCAAATCAGAAGATTCTCCCAAGAACATGAATCTATCAGGCTGTCTCACAACCTCTTAGTAATATATGAGAGATGTCCTAAGGCAATCGCCTTATGTATGAACCATTTATATGATAAATGAAGATTCACTATTTGAGTATACATGTTTTATGTATTTGATTGGATCTTAAACTCATTTACTGAATGTCCACGATATGATTCACAGCATGAGAGAATTTGTGATTGGATCACAACTAGTGAGTATCTCTACATGTGTAATTGTGATGTATCAAAATTATCCCTAGTCGATGAATTGATGGATTTGGACACCATCAATTTTGTCGAGACTAGCACGAGGTATACTCCTTGGTGTATCCAAGCAGCTGATTCTCACTGGCTGGAGACATAGTGATGTCCGGAGTTAATCGTGGATGCTAGTTATGGTAACTAGTTCATTGGAGTGACCAGCCGTAAGACTTCATATGGTTCTCTGCATATATAGATATGTCAATGAAGTTCTTACTGTGGTTTAAGTGTGATGTTCCTTTGACTTGTGGTATTCAAGTCATCTTGATCATAGAGACTTATGCTTTGACATCTTAAGTAAGCATCTCTAAGGAGATGTGGACCCGGGATGATTGGGTATAAGTCGAAGTGATTGAAGGCGTTTGAATAGCCTATAAAGGATTCACCACTCCTTGTGAGGAGATGTATACCCATGGCCTCTCGTCGGATTGTTACTAAAGTCTTTGGCCAAAGCATTACATGTTTAGAGTAAGGTACTCTTCGATACATGTGGAGTAACTAGAATCCGTAGGACGAGGAAATGATACTTGGGCTAGGTGTGACGTAGTCAGCCTAGTGGGGACTGACACAATAGACCATGTTTTGAACCAAGTGGGTATAAGATGAGTGAAGGGAATGGGGCACGAATCATTCGAGCTGCTGAAGGGTTTCAGAAATAGTTCTGGATCAACCGTTGATCTTTTCGGTTAATTGGGAATCATGATGTACTACTAGGTGCCACTCATGATCGTTCTATAATTAATGGTTAATTATAGACGGTCAACATAAACCGAGAACCTATTTGGTCTCACGCACAATGAGCATAATCCAAAGGATTTAAAACGAGCTTGAGAATGGGATTCTCAGACCGAGAGAAACTAGGTTTGGTTGGACCAAACATAAAGCGAGCATGAAATCGTTTCAGTCGCAATGGAAGCGTGGATGGGCCGAGTCTTATGAAGATGTAATGGATGAACCAAAATGGTTTGGTTCTAATCCAATGGAGGAGAATAAACCAAAGGGTTTGGTTTATTTTAAACGAATGAACCAAAAGTTGGTTCGGTTCATTTTAACTTAAAATAAACCATCATGGTTTTGTTTATTTTAACTTATCTTAATGGAGAGGGTTAACGGGCCTAATGGTTATGATCCAATAACCATTAAGAGAATTAGTTCTCTATAAAAGAGGGCTTAAGGGATAATTAAGCCCTAATCCAAAACCCTAGCTTGGAGTTGCCGCCCAACCTCCATTGCCGCTTGACTTGTTGTGCCGTATCCGGCTCCTTGCCGGTGACCAAGCTTCAGCCGGTGATCCTCCGGCGACCCTCCGGTGATCTCCTATAGGTTTGGCATCAAGGTGAGCCTTTTCTTCCCTTGGTTGGCCGGCGCCTATCTCCTCCACCAAAGCTGTCCAGTTTTCTGGACAGTTTGTTCTCCTCTCGTCGGAGCATCGTTTGGACGACGGTTAGAGCTCCGACAGCGGCTAACTTACCGGGGATTTGATCTCCGGTAATCCTCTGAGGTGGAGGACGAAGAATTCATCAATTGGTTGACGAATACCTCTCCGGAGAAGCGAGTTTTGAGAACTCGTATTAGGATCCGAATTTGGATTCGGATCGTGATCATCTCTCGATCACGTCGTCTTCAACACGAGGCTAGTAACCCGTACGAAGACGAAGCTAGTGGCTTAGCGAAGTCATCCCGAGGAACTCGGCGTGGATACGGATAGAGACGATTCTAGCGAGGATCGTTCCGGTTGATGCCGTTCCCGCTACACGTCATACGAAAGGTATAACGTAGATAAATTTCCTTTTATTGCAAATTTAAATTTACGGTTATGTCTACACTTGTTGTAATATGCATGCGTGTGTTGTGTGTGTTGTAATAATTGTAGATTTATTATTTTTATTGCTTCCGCTGTGTTCATGTTTACGAAACGTGATCGAACACACACACGCCGCGGTGCCGGAAACCCAACAGTGGTATCAGAGCCCAGGTTGTGTTTCGACATAATCGTAAAAATGGTTTTGCGATAGTCATAATGTATTTCTGGAAATTTTTTAATTTTGGAAATTTAGAAGTATTTATGGAAATCTTCCACTTTTGGAAAGTTGGAAGTATTTATGGAAATTGATATTTTCCATAAATAAAATATTTAATTAGATTCTGGAAATTTATTTCCTAATTTAATCATGATTTGATTTGGGAAATCAAATCTTAAATTATTTTATTTCCATAAGTAGTTTTAATGATTTAGGAAATTGGTTTCCTAAATAGATTTTCCTTAATCAAATAATTCCATGAATAAAATATGTGATTAGATTTGGAAATTTGTTTCCTAATTTAGTTTTGATTTGATTTGGAGAATCAAATCTTAAACATATTTTATTTCCATAAATAGTTATGACATATAAGGAAATATATACATGACATAATTGTATGCCATGTAATTGCATTAGATGCATAATATTATGCCATGTGTGTCGTGACATGTAGATGTATGTCATGTATGTCATGCCATGTAGATAATAGTTATTTGCATGCAAAGAGGATGAGACATAAAAACCCTTAAACAATATTAAAGCCTACACCTTCCATTAATATGGTTAGAACCAGAGTTCCGTTTCTTGTTTGGGTTGTTGGACTCTCTCCAATCCCAGCTCGAACCCGAACATGTTCAAACCATGGAATAGTTTAATACTAATATGGTAAGAGTCAGAGGTCAATCGTTAGCTTTGGTTGTTGGACTCTCTCCAAGCTGGGCTAATTGGTTGAATGCGCTCTAACTATATTAAAACTATTTCTCGATTAATGGGTTGGCTTTAACCTGGAGCATCGGCTTGTTGGACTCTCTCCAAGGTCGATGTAAAGGGAGGTGAAGTTGGGTGCTATGCATATGATGCATACTTGTTAATGTTTTAACAACCCGATGTATGTGTGAACATTCAATTAGTTGATAGCACATTGTGATAGTTGCATATACGTGATATGCAATCGGTATAGTTGATACCTACCTGTTGGATCGATGAAGCGTCGCTAGAGGGGGGGGGGGTGAATAGCGATCGAAAATCTTTCGTTCGTAATCGTTCGTTAAGGCACGAGTAAGCGAGTAAGCAGCGGAAAATAAAATGACACGTTTATTTTACTTGGTTCACAACCCAGCGGTTGCTACTCCAAGGCCCTATCGGTCCTAGACCGCGTACGGAGGGCAAAGCACTATAACGTCTCCTCCTCGTTGGAGGTAGGAGACAACGATCACAAAACCAAAATGATAAGGATGAGGCAACAAGCCTACCTCACCTTGTTACGAATAAAAAGAATACAATAAAAATAATTACTTGCTACTGCTGCTGCCGACGAAGAGGATTGGAACTTGTCGTCGCGTCGGCGTTATCACGGCGTTGGAGCGTTGGCGTTGTGGAGCACTTGATGAATAACTTTGATATGATTTGGAGATGAATCCTCCCCTCCTTTTATAGACTTTAGCCTCTGAATTTGTCTCCTATTTCTTTGGAACGGATCATGGATTTTTCCAAATTTTTATCGCAGTAGCGCGTCGAAGCGTTATCCGTTTTGACCTAGCGCAAAAGAATCGCCGCCATCGATCGTGATGTGCCTCTCATCGATCGTGATCGATCGATGCATCTCATCGATCATCTTGATCATTGCCGGCTGGCCACTTCCTGCGATGAAGATTAGCTCGGAAAATGATAAATACGACGGTTTCTAACCGTCCGATCTCGACCTAGACCTTCCACAGGAAGTCTTAGTCGAATCGTCGCCTACGGTCATCCCCGTAAAGAGGACACGACCTTACAATCTCTCACTCACACGAGCTTACCTCGATAGTAGCTCTCGCTTCCGGCCTTCCACTCGATTCCTTCGGCTCCCTCCGAATTCACTCAAGTGTCGCCCGACCACCACGGCTTCCTCCGGGTGTCGCTAGCCTTCAGCTCCAGCTTTAGTACTTTTCTGCACACTTGATTTAGCTCGTGAGATAACAATATAAACTTAACTTTGTGTCTTTGCCATAATCAAAACACAGGTTCGATTATCTAGTGCCCCTGCACCAACACTACCGTCATAGTTATGAATGACTTGTTGGACTCTCTCCAAGGTTGTTCATATCTATGATGGATATCAGCCCATTCGGAGATGGACCTACAATCTCCTGAAGTGATTTTGGGGTTTTTGAAATTCGAAAAATGAATGGGATTTATAAATGTATATTGATGCATTTTAAAAATCATCTTTCTCATATATGCTCGTTTTGTATTTCTAAAATTGATCATGTTGTCTTTTAATTTGCGTTCCATTTTGGATTCGAATAAATTGACTGGGTCAAACTTCTTGGACTGGCTTAGAAACTTGAGAATTGTTCTCAAAGTGAAAAGCTTGCGTATGTCCTCGAAGCGCCTCTTCCCGCCCATCCTAGTGACGATGCAACTCCGGACCAATTGTTGGTCTATCAGAAACATGTGACTGATTATGAACAAATGAGTTGCATCATGCTAGCCGCGACTGAACCCAAGCTACGAAAGCAACATGAGCATATGGATGCTCATATCGTAGTCCTTCATCTTTGTGAGTTGGTTGATGAGCAAGTGAGATTCGAAAGGTTCGAAGTCTCAAAGCTCCTCTTCACCTCTGAGATGCTAGAAGGTTCATCTATGGTACTGCTCAATATGCTGAAGACTGTGGAGTCTTCTGAGAAGCATGAGCAGGGGACGGTGTTGTTAGTTGATTCCTCGAAGAAAGGTTCTAAGTGGGAGTCAAAGGAACAACAGAAGGGGAAGAAGAAAAAGGCTAAAAAGGCAGAACCAGCTCAAAAGGGCACTTGCCATCATTATGGCAAGTAGGGCCATTTGCGAAGAAAGTGCAAGATTTATCTTGAGTCCGTGAAGAAGGATAAGGCATCGGATGCCCCATCTTCTTCAGAAATCTTCTTTATTGATTGTCATTCTATTTCCTCAGACACTTGGGTATTTGATACTGGGTGTGGCTCACATATATGTAATGACATACATGGGCTAAGGAATAGAAGAAGACTCGTCAAGGGAGAGTCAAATTTACGTGTTGGGAATGGAGCAGCGGTTGCTGCACTCGCCATCGGAACGTATTTGTTGGAACTCCCTGTAGGACTTGTCTTAGAACTGGACAATTGCTTTTATGTTCCTTCGTTGATAAAGAACATCATTTCTATTTCTTGTTTAAATAGAAATGGGTACCATTTGACTTTTAGTAACAATTGTTGTTACATAACTTTGAATGGAGTTCTTTAAGGGACTGGAACTTTAAGCAATGGTGTTTATACGTTGGATGTATCCAGTGATATTTTCAATATCGAAGCGAGCAACAAGCGTGCTCGAAAAGATAATCAATTAGACTCCTACATGTGGTATTGTCGTCTTGGCCATGTAAGCAAGAAACGCATGTCGAAATTACACCGATGTGGAATTCTGGAATCGTTTGAATAGGATTCATACGATACATGCGAATCATGCTTAAAAGGCAAGATGACTAAGTTACCTTTTACTGGAAAAGGTGAACGAGTGGGAGAGTTACTAGGTCTAATACATACTGATGTATGTGGACCTATGTCAACTCAAACTTTAGGAGGCTATAGCTACTTCATTACCTTCACCAATGATCACTCACGGTTTGGGTATGTGTTCTTGATGAAACACAAGTCTGAAGCCTTTGAAAGGTTCAAAGAATTCAGAAATGAAGTAGAGAAACAACACAATAAGAGTATTAAAATACTTCGATCGGATGGAGGTAGTGAATACTTAAGTCAAGAGTTTCTTGATTATCTAAGAGACAATGACATATTGTCTCATTGGACTCCGCCCATATACACCGACATAATGGTGTATCGAGAGGCGTGCTTAGGACCTTGTTGGACATGGTCGGTCAATGATGAATCATGCGACTCTTCCCAAGTCCTTTTGGGGCTATGCACTTCAGACAGCTGTTTACTTGTTAAACAGAATGCCTACCAAGGTAGTCTCAACTACTCCATATGAGATATGGAATAGTAAGAAACCTCATGTATCTTACTTGAAGACATGGGGTTGTCCTGCTTATGTGAAGCGGACTGTATCAGACAAATTGGATGCTAAGTCTGATAAATGTCTATTTATTGGATACCCTAAGGAAACAAGGGGTTACGATTCTATCATCGAACAAAAGGTGTTTGTTTCAAGGCATGCTGTGTTTCTAGAGAAAGAGTTTCTCTTGCAAGAAAATAGTGGGAGTGTCGTCGAGCTTGAGGAGGCTCGAGAGACTCAAATAGACATTGATGAGATACCTGGTGAAGCACAACAGCCGACAACTCATAGTGATGAGCAATCGGCTGGACCTATTGTAACACCACATCTTCGTAGATCTAGTAGAACACGCAATATTCCTGAGAGATATGGATTTCTCGTAAGTGAATCGAATGACGTGTTACTCATTGATGATGAGGAGCCTACCAGTTATGAAGAAGTGCTGACAAGTTCAGAAAGGGATAAGTGGCTTGGTGCCATGAAGTCAGAAATGGATTCCATGTATGAAAACCAAGTTTGGAACTTGGTTGACCCACCTGAAGACATAAAGCCTATAGGGTGCAAGTGGGTTTTCAAGAAGAAAACCGACATGGATGGTAATGTGATTACCTATAAGGCTAGATTGGTGGCGAAAGGATATCGTCAAAAGCAAGGTGTTGATTATGACGAAACCTATTCGCCTGTAGCTATGCTTAAATCCATTCGGATGCTCCTGGCCATAGCGGCTCATTATGATTATGAGATATGGCAGATGGATGTGAAAAGAGCTTTCCTTAATGGAAACTTGCTCGAGGACGTGTATATGATACAGCCTGAGGGTTTCACATCGGTTGATAAAACCAAGGTATGCAAATTGCGACGGTCTATTTATGGATTGAAGCAAGCATCCAGGAGCTGGAATATCCGTTTTGATGAGACAATCAAAAAGTTTGATTTCTCATAAAATCCAGACGAACATTGTGTGTACAAGAAGGTTAGTGGGAGTGCAATCGTGTTCCTAGTATTATATGTCGATGACATATTACTTATAGGAAACGATGTTTTGATCTTCTGATCGATTAAGGTTTGGTTATCCAAGACATTCTCCATGAAAGACCTGGGAGAAGCAACCTACATCCTCGGGATTAAGATCTATAGAGATAGATCGAAACGGTTGCTTGGTCTTTCGCAGTCTACATATATAGACCGAGTGCTAAAGAGGTTTAGCATGTCGGAATCCAAGAAAGGTTTCTTACCCATCAGGCATGGGGTACATCTTTCGAAGTCTATGTGTCCCCGCACAGAAGACGAGAGGATTTGCATGAGTAAGATTCCCTATGCATCCGCAATAGGATCTATCATGTATGTTATGTTATGTACAAGGCCCGACGTATCGTACGCTCTGAGTGTCACGAGCAGATACCAGTCCGATCCGGGAATGGATCATTGGGCGGCTGTTAAGACGATCCTTAAGTACTTGAGAAGAACTAAGGATGTGTTCCTAATATATGGAGAAGGGGACATGGTGATACGTGGGTATACGATGTTACCCGCATGCACAAGGATGATTCCATGTCTCAGTCTGGGTATGTATTCACCTAGAATGGAGGCGCAATAAGTTGGAAAGGTTCCAAGCTTGACGCTATAGCGGATTCTGCCACTAAGGCAGAATACATTGCAGCTTTGGAAGCAGCAAAGGAAGCAGTTTGGATCAAGAAGTTCATCTCTGAACTTGATGTGGTCTCATCAATGATCCAAACATGTGCTTCGCCGCTATCATCTTATCAGAGAGATCATCAGTAGGAACGAAATACAAATCGAGAAAATTCCCACTGAAAGGAACTTAGCGGATCCCTTGACTAAGGCATTACCTCAAAATAAGTTTGAGGGTCATGTTCGAGCTTATGGTATTGGATACCGTAGCGATTGGCATTAGGCCAAGTGGGAGTCTATTAGTAATATATGAGAGATGTCCTAAGGCAATCGCCTTATGTATGAACCATTTATATGATAAATGAAGATTCACTATTTGAGTATACATGTTTTATGTATTTGATTGGATCTTAAACTCATTTACTGAATGTCCACGATACGATTCACAGCATGAGAGAATTTGTGATTGGATCACAACTAGTGAGTATCTCTACATGTGTAATTGTGATGTATCGAATTATCCCTAGTCGATGAATTGATGGATTTGGACACCATCAATTCTGTCGAGACTAGCACGAGGTATACTCCTTGGTGTATCCAAGCAGCTGATTCTCACTGGCTGGAGACATAGTGATGTCCGGAGTTAATCGTGGATGCTAGTTATGGTAACTAGTTCATTGGAGTGACCAGCCGTAAGACTTCATATGGTTCTCTGCATATATAGATATGTCAATGAAGTTCTTACTGTGGCTTAAGTGCGATGTTCCTTTGACTTGCGGTATTCAAGTCATCTTGATCATAGAGACTTATGCTTTGACATCTTAAGCAAGCATCTCTAAGGAGATGTGGACCCGGGATGATTGGGTATAAGTCGAAGTGATCGAAGGTGTTTGAATAGCCTATAAAGGATTCACCACTCCTTGCAAGGAGATGTATACCCATGGCCTCTCATCGGATTGTTACTAAAGTCTTTGGCCAAAGCATTACATGTTTAGAGTAAGGTACTCTTCGATACATGTGGAGTAACTAGAATCCGTAGGACGAGGAAATGATACTTGGGCTAGGTGTGACGTAGTCAGCCTAGTGGGGACTGACATAATAGACCATGTCCTGAACCAAGTGGGTATAAGATGAGTGAAGGGAATGGGGCACGAATCATTCGAGTTGCTGAAGGGTTTCAGAAATAGTTCAGGATCAACCGTTGATCTTTTCGGTTAATTGGGGATCATGATGTACTACTAGGTGCCACTCATGATCGTTCTATAATTAATGGTTAATTATAGACGGCCAACATAAACCGAGAACCTATTTGGTCACACGCACAACGAGCGTAATCCAAAGGATTTAAAACGAGCTTGAGAAGGAGATTCTCAGACCGAGAGAAACTAGGTTTGGTTGGACCAAACATAAAGCGAGCATGAAATCGTTTCAGTCGCAATGGAAGCGTGGATGGGCCGAGTCTTATGAAGACGTAATGGATGATCTAAAATGGTTTGGTTCTAATCCAATGGAGGAGAATAAACCAAAGGGTTTGGTTTATTTTAAACGAATGAACCAAAAGTTGGTTCGGTTCGTTTTAACTTAAAATAAACCATCATGGTTTGGTTTATTTTAACTTATCTTAATGGAGCGGGTTAACGGGCCTAATGGTTATGATCCAATAACCATTAAGAGAATTAGTTCTCTATAAAAGAGGGCTTAAGGGATAATTAAGCCCTAATCCAAAACCCTAGCTTGGAGTTGCCGCCCAACCTTCATTGTCGCCCAACCTCCATTGCCGCCCAACTTGTTGTGCCGCCGTCCAGCTCCTTGCCGGCGACCAAGCTTCAGCCGGTGATCCTCCGGCGACCCTCCGGTGATCTCTTATAGGTTTGGCATCAAGGTGAGCCTTTTCTTCCCTTGGTTGGCCAGCGCCTATCTCCTCCACCAAAGCTGTCCAGTTTTCTGGACAGCTTGTTCTCCTCTCGTCGGAGCGTCGTTTGGACGACGGTTAGAGCTCCGACAGTGGCTAACTTACCGGGGATTCGATCTCCGGTAATCCTCTGAGGTGGAGGACGAAGGATTCGTCAATTTGTTGACGAATACCTCTCCGGAGAAGCGAGTTTTGAGAACTCGTATTAGGATCCGAATTTGGATTCGGATCGTGATCATCTCTCGATCACGTCGTCTTCAACACGAGGCTAGTAACCCGTACGAAGACGAAGCTCGTGGCTTAGCGAAGTCATCCCGAGGAACTCGGCATGGATACGGATAGAGACAATTCTAGCGAGGATCGTTCCGGTTGATGCCGTTCCCGCTACACGTCATACGAAAGGTATAACGTAGATAAATTTCCTTTTATTGCAAATTTAAATTTACGGTTATGTCTACACTTGTTGTAATATGCATGCGTGAGTTGTGTGTGTTGTAATAAATATAGATTTATTATTTTTATTGCTTCCGCTGTGTTCATTTTTACGAAACGTGATCGAACACACACACGCCGCGGTGTCGGAAAACCAACACAACCCTCCCACTACGACGAGGTATTACCTATGTATCCTCTGTGACACGTGGTGCAGTGACTTGTGGTATATCCTCTTGTAGCGGTGGTACTGAAGAAGTGACTTCCCCTTTCAATTCCTCCAGAACAATCTTACTCATGGGCTTGTGGTTCATCACATAGTCTTCCTCTAAAAATCTGGCGTTCGTGATAACGATCACCCTCTGATCTCTAGGACTATAAATCAAACCACCTTTCGTTCCTCTATGATAGCCAAAGCACATGCGTACTTCTGTACGAGGTTCCAACTTACCAGCATCTGCCTTCAGCACATGTGTTAGACTCCCCCAAATCTGAATATGTCTTAGACTAGGCTTTCGCCCAGTCCACAATTCTGTGGGAGTAGAAGGCACTAATTTAGATGGAATCAAGTTCAGAATGTACACTGTCGTATCTAGAGCATATCCCCAGAACGAATCTGGCAACTCAGAATAACTCATCATCGATCTAACCATCTCCATAAGAGTCTTATTCCTTCGCTCTGCTACACCATTCTGCTGGGGTGTGCCAGGTGCAGACAATTGGGATTGAATCCCAGCCTCTGATAAGTAATTTCTAAACTCTCCCAAGAGGTACTCACCACCACGATCAGATCGTAGTGTCTTGATACTTTTACCTTGATGTTTCTCCGCATTAGCCTCGAATTCTTTGAACTTGTCAAAGCATTCAGACTTGCGGCGCATCAAGTAAATGTATCCATATCTTGAATATTTATCTATAAAAGAGACGAAATACTCAAAATCACCTCTAGCCTGGATAGGCATAGGACCACACAAATCAGAATGAACCAATTCTAACACATCTTTGGCTCTATACCCCTTGGCCTTAAAAGTCCTCTTGGTCATTTTACCCTCCAAGCAGGATTCGCAGATTGGGAAATCTTCCACCACTAATGAACCTAGAGGTCCATCAGCTATCAACCTTTGAATTCTTCTTAGGTTAATATGACCAAGTCTTAGATGCCAAAGATATGTTTGGTTCATCTTCGAAGGTTCTTTTATCTTATTGGAATTAGAAGATGAGTTATTAACTTCTATTTGCATCATGGGAGCTTTTGGTTCTAGTGTATATAAATTTCCTATTGATGCACTCGTACAGATAATCTCCCTATTCCTTTTTATAACTACTCTGTCATTAAAAGAAATAGAATATCCATCCATAAACAATTTAGAAACCGAAATTAAATTCTTTCTAAATAAAGGTACATAAAGGCAATTCTTAAGAACCAAAACTTTATTTTTCTCAAAAGATAAATGAACATCTCCCACTACAACAGCCTCCACCTTCGTGGCATCGCCCAAGTATATGGTAATCTCCCCCTTAGCCAGTCATCTGGTTTCCTTGAACCCCTGCAATGTATTGCAGACATGATCAGTGGCTCCTGTATCTACACACTAGGTGCCGATAGATAACACCGCTAAATATGTTTCAATGACTAGACCAAAAGATATACCTTTGTTCTGCTTGCGGTTGGGGCAGTTTTTCTTTCAGTGTCCAGTCTGCTTACAAGTGAAGCACTTGCCTTTCATCTTCTTCACTCCTCCCTGAGTTCCTCCCACTGCCTTTGCCTCAGCTTGTTTATTCTTCTTCTTTTCTTTCGGCTTAGAAGTAGAAACCTTTTGGGTAACCATGGCATGCGCCTGAGCACTCTGACGAAATAGCCCCTCTGCCGCCTGGAGTTCTGTCAGAAGCTCCGCCAACGAATACAACCTCTTGTTCATGTTGTAGTTCAGGCGAAACTGCTCAAAACTCCTAGGTAGAGACTGGATAATGATATCAACCTGGGTTTCCCCATCAATCTCAGCTCCGAGGACTTCCAACTCATTCAAATGAGCCAACATCTTGAGAATATGATCCCTCACGGGTGTTCCCTCGATCATGGTGGTCGTCATCAAGTTCCTCCTGGCTTCCTGCCTTGCAGCCCGATTCTGGTGTCCGAAAAGTTCTTTGAGATTGAGCATCATGTCATAAGCAGTGGGCATGGCTTGATGCTGATGTTGCAGTACATTTGACATATATGCCAAAATGTAACACCGCGCCATCTCATCGGCCTTGATACACTTCTTATAACTCTCCTTCTCCTTTTCCCCAGAATTATCCGCAGGCTTAGGAGGGCACTCTTCGAGGAGTACATATTTGTATTCCTTAGCAGTCAAGACAATGTCAAGATTCCTCTTCCAATCAACATAGTTGGATCCAGTAAGTATATTTTCTTTCAGTATCACAGTAAGCGGGTTGAAAGTCATTTTGAAAGAAAACTTAAGAATCACATAGATCAAAACATTAGATTTCAAAAAATTATTTATTCCTCAAACAATAAAATTTTAAAATCAACCAACACCTTAAAACACCGAGAATATCGTATGCCACGATAGTGTGGACGTATACGAATTCTACATTTGTAAGAGGAGATTTTACCCATTAATTTTACTATCTTGTCAACCTAACTTTTTAACAAGTAAAATTAATAGTTGGTTCCTCTTTGGCCTTACAAATAAAAGCAGTGACTCCGATGGGGAGGATACTTATATTTGTATCTAAGTATTCACCATTACTCGGTACCAAGGTAATTATCTCGGGTTATGTGCCTTCCGATGGGGAAGTACACATGCTCCTTAATAATTTCCTATAACCATATTCGACCTTGTGATCCGCAAACAAACCCATCCGATGGGGAGGAAGGCACTCAGAGCCGACGCGCAAGTTTGTTTGCATCACATGTCAAATCGTAATGGAGGCCGTGGGAATTTATAAAAATATCCCTCTCCCACTTAGTAATTTGAAATTGAGGAATTTTCTAACCTACGACATGCATATCAAACAATAAGAAATAAATATGAAAAATAAAATTTTTCCAACTATTATGGCTTTTGTCTTCAATATGTCTCCTGTCGTATCGCCATCTCGTCCGCTCCTCCCTACGCCATGTACAAGTCATCCGGAGATCCGAGCCGAGAAAAAAATATTTTAATTTACATCCATCGATCCTATATTCCACGAGAGAGTGTACATAAAATCTAGATCGAAAGTAAACTAAAATAAAAAGAGTGGCTAAACAATGTCGTATCTAATTACAAAAATTAAATACTAGCCTCGTCAACCCCGAGGATTCAACAAAATATATAATTACACACATACAATCACATACACACATATGGCCATAATAGTTGGATCATATGCCTGCAACCAAAGAGTTAACCTAAGCATATCCTACTATTATCCGGAACATATAATATATGAAAAGTGCATAAAAGTAACCAAATCCTAAACACACAAAATCGAAAACCTTGGCTCTGATACCACTTGAAGGTTCTGCGGAACTGAAGCTCTGATACCACTTGAAGGTAGGAAACTTCGCTTCCCACTTCAACTTGATCGCTTGTTCATGGCGATCCCATCGATGTCCTCGGATTAAAAAAAAATAATCCTAGACAAAAGAGATCACCCAATCAACCGTTTCATCGTTGAGCTATTCGATTAGAGTGGTCACTTAAACAAACTTGTTGTTCAAGCCACCAACCTTTATTCTACGAATAGTCGCGGAATAGACGATATACGGATCGCCGACTTTTGTGTTTATGTTCGGGGTCCAAGTTATATTAGCCACAAAACAGAATATATCATGCATATATAATTGAGAAACAATTATAAACATGTTACATAAGAAAATAGACAAGTATTATACCTCTCGATCTTCTATTGTATGTCCTCCCTTCTTTTGGACGTCGTGTGGGCGACGATCTACCAAAAGTCGCAGCTCCTAGATCACCAATCTTCCTTCCCTGCACGCTCCGAACAAGAGGAAGAATAAGAAACAAAACCCTTCTCCTTCCTTTAGCCAACTTACATATTTGTATTCCTCAGCAGTCAAGACAATGTCAAGATTCCTCTTCCAATCAACATAATTGGGTCCAGTAAATTTATTTTCTTTCAGTATTACAGCAAGCGGGTTGAAAGTCATTTTGAAAAATCCTAAGAATCACATAGATCAAAATATTAGATTTCAAAAAATTATTGATTCCTCAAACAATATAATTTTAAAATCAACTAACACCTCAAAACACCGAGAATATCGTATGCCACGATAGTGTGGACGTATACAAATTCTACATTAGTAAGAGGAGATTTTACCCATTAATTTTGCTATCTTGTCAACCTAACTTTTTGACAAATAAAATTAATAGTTGGTTCCTCTTCGGCCCTACAAATAAAAGCAGTGACTCCGATGGGGAGGATACTTCTATTTGTATCTAAGTGTTCACCATTACTCGGTACCATGGTAATTATCTCGGGTTATGTGCCTTCCGATGGGGAAGTACACACGCTCCTTAATAATTTCCTATAACCATATTCGACCTTGTTATTCGCAAACAAACTCATCCGATGTGGAGAAAGGCATTCAGAGCCGACACACAAGTTTGTTTGCATCACATGTCAAATCGTAATGGAGGCCGTGGGAATTTATAAAAATGTCCCTCTCCCACTTAGTATTTTAAAATTGAGGAATTTTCCTAGCCTACGACATGCATTTCAAACAAAAAGCAATAAATATGGAAAAAAAATATTTTCCAACTATTATGGCTTTTGTCTTCAATATGCCTCCTGTCGTATCGCCATCTCGTCCGCTCCTCCCTACGCCATGTACGAGTCATCCGGAGATCCGAGCCAAGACTAACTATTTTAATTTACATCCATCGATCCTATACTCCTCGAAAGAGTGTACATGAAATCTAGATCGAAAGTAAACTAAAATAAATGAGTGGCTAAACAATGTCGTATTTAATTAAAAAATTAAATACTAGCCTCATCAACCACGAGGATTCAAAAAAAATATACAATTACACACATACAATCACATACACACATATGGCCATAATAGTTGGATCCTATGCCTGCAACCAAAAAGTTAACCTATGCATATCCTACTATTATCTGGCACATATAATATATGAAAAGTGCATAAAAGTAATCGAATCCTAAACACACAAAACCGGAAACCGTGGCTCTGATACCACTTGAAGGTAGGAAACTTTGCTTCCCACTTCAACTTGGTCGCTTGTTCATAGCGATCCCGTCTACGCCCTTGGATAAAAAAAAATAATCCTAGACATAGAGGGATTACCCAAGCAACCATTCTATCATCGTGCTATTCGATTAGAGTAGTCACTTGAATAAACTTGTTGTTCAAGCTACCAACTTCTATTCTTCGAATAGCCGCGGAATAGACGATGTACGGATCGCCGGTTTTTGCGTTTGTATTTGGGGTCCAAGTAAATTATCCACATAACAAAACATACAACATGCATATAATTGAAAACAATTATAGACATAATACAAAAGAACATAAACAAGCATTATACTTCTCGATCTTCTATTGTATGTCCTTCCTCCTTTTGGACGTCGTGTGGGCGATGATCTTCCAAAAGTTGAAGCCTCCTAGATCACATTCTTCCTTTCTTTGCTCGCTCCAAACAAAAAGAAGAATAAAACAAAACTCTTCTTCCTATCTAGAACCAGCCACCAAGTCAATAGACTTGATGTTGCCGCCGGCCAAGGAGGAGAAAAAGAATCACCGGCCAACCTTAGAGAAGGGTTGCCGCCGGCCACAAAGAGAGGAGAAAAGGGAACTCCGGCCAAAGAATGAAAAGGAGATGTCCAAGCCTTCACCACCTTGCCACCGGCCCCTTTGCCCTTGAACAATTGGCGCCGCCCAAAGGATCAAGGAAACCCTAACCCTAATGCCTTGCCGCCCAAGCCAAGGAAGCAAAAACCCTAATCTCCTTTCAATGAGTTGTCGCCCAAGCCATAAGCCCTTATTTATAGAGCTAGGCTTAAGTCTCCTTTTAATCTCCACCGCCAGATCTAGGGATTTAATCTCAACCGTCGAATCTAGAGATTTAATCTCAACCATCGGATCTAGAGATTTAATCTCCACCATCGAATCTAGAGTTTCATTTTCCATCATCGGATCTAGGCTCCATGAGGTTTTAATATGCTACAATAGGGACCATGAGGAAGAGTTGGATCTTGGCCACCCAATGGATCAAGCCGACATAAAGTCCGATCCATTAATGATAATCCATTTCACTAAAGGATTATCATTGATCTACCTCACCAACCCCCATATGTTAATATGGGGGCTCCATATATTATTTGTACATTTATCTCCCCATGTTTAAGATCTCGAATGTCCGTCAATTAATTAATTTACTGACAATTAATTAATCAACATCTAGCTCCATGAGTAGTACCACTCAACCTTATCATCATGCCGGACCAAGTCCACCTGCAGGGTTTACATGATGAACCTTATAAGCTCCTCAAGGGGGCATCATTATCCTAATATATAGGACACGGATTCCTCCTATAATCAACGGCACACCATATAAATAATATCATTGTCCAACTTACCGAGCCTATCGATTTACTCTATAAATCTCGCCCATTGGTAAATTAAAGAAATGAATACTAAGTATATGTGCCCGTTATTATATTGGGATTAAGAGCATGTACAACATAATATCTGAGGTCCGATTCGATTATGTAGTCAGCAATAAATCGAATCGCCTCTAAATCGGTCCTGCTCAATACACACAAAGTGTACTAGTGTAATTCTATGGTCAAGACAAACCAATACCAAATTAAACTACAACCATACCAATGGTTTGTCCATAAGCATCTCGGTTGTGAGCCTTTACTTATACATTACAAGGAACTGATAACATGATCTCCCGTGTGACACAAGACACCATGTTATCTACAATGTAGTGTATTTGACAATATGCATAACCATAAATATGCAAACAATGATCATGTGATTCTTATTTTAAAAATAAAGAAGTTCATACAAAAGATAGACTTTTCAGTATACATCCCAATAGGGGGGTGAATAGCGAGCTTTAAAAACTTTCTTTTCATTTCAAAATACGAGCCGTGCAGCGAAAAGTAAAATAGTAGAAAATAAATAGACATTTTATTTTTACTTGGTTCACAACCCAATGGTTGCTACTCCAAGGCCCCGCGATCCTTGACCGTGTACGAAGGGGCAATCCACTATAGAGTCTCCTCCTCGTTGGAGGTAGGAGACAACGATCATAAAAATCAAGAGACAAAAACTCAAGGATGAGACAACAAATCTACCTCACCTCGTTATGATGAAAACTCTGATTACAAATTAAACAAACTAATACTACCGATGAATATGAATCTGAGATGAAGAGCTTGCCATCGGCGTGTTGGCGTCGTAATGTCGTCGTTGAAGCGTAGCGTTGTTGGAGCACTTGGGATAAAAGAATTGATGATCTTTGGGTTCGAGTTCTCCCCTCCTTTTATAGACTTGTGCCTTGGAATTAGTCTGGATCCAGATCTTCAATTTGTGAAACTTATCACGAGGTGACATCTTATCTTATCATGAAGTGGCGGCGTCAAATGTTATCCTTTTTGATCTAGCGCATAAGGATGATTCGTCGTCGTCAGTCGACTGACATCAGTCGACTACCAATATCCAACAGTAGACTGTCAGCCTGGTCACTTCCTTACAGCAAAGAGTTAGCATGGAAAATGATATATGCGACGGTTTCTTACCGTCTGATCTCGACCTAGACCTTCCACTAGAAGTCTTAGTCGGAATGTCGCCTAGGGTCATCCCCGTACAAAGGACACGACCTTTGTTGGACTATCCGAGTCACAAAAATCACTTTTTGCATTGCGGAAACCTTGGAAGTCGGCCACGGATCCGTGCGAAGATAAACAAAAATTACATGTATGTGTTTAGAAAACCTAGATCTACCTTAGATCTACATGAAAGGAGTGTTACCCTTAATGCGACGCCCTTCGCTTATCTCGCTCGTCCAAACGGCTTGCCGAAACTCGAGAGTGTCAAGTGTACACTCCTCTATCGGTATCCACACAACCAATACGTGGAGAAAAGCAACCTAGAGTGTGCTAGCACCCTTAGAAGCTGACAACAAAGGAGAGTGGGAGAGAGCTTGAGAAGAGAGGAGGAAGAAGATGAAGTTACTATACTTAACTTCACACTACATCACCCATTCAATAGTGGTCGACCACTATAAGGGGGTTACATGCATGCATGTAATTCCAAGAGCCATGGCTCTTGGTCTCCCTCATGAGGTGGCACCCCATGATGTGTCCATGATGATGTGGAACATCATCATTGGCTGGCCCCATGCCAAGTCACCATGACATGGCATTTGGTCAAGTCAAACTTGACCTCTTATCTTCCATAGTTGATCAAATCCAACCATTTGATTCAAGTCAATTTGATTTAATGAATCTCTATTCATTAGTTTAAATTGACTCAATGAATCAAATCTAAATTAGACTCATTCAACACTTGAATAAAATTGAGTCTAACTCAATTAGTCTAATTTAGATTACTCTTAATCCAATTTGGTTCATCACATGAACCTAATCCTCATGGTCCATCATATGAACCTAATCCTCATGGTCCATCATATGAACCTAATCTCCATCTAATTGTCCTTTGTGTGTAACTCTATAGTTTCTTGTAACGTTGGCAATGCTCCTAAACCGATTTAGGAACATAAGCAATGTGCAGTATCAAGCAACACATCATTGCTACCCAAGTTACAAGAATGTTGAGATCCAACATCACCTTTGTGACTACTAATTGTGACTCTCACAATATGTGACAATGCCCCTCTATCCTTGACATCTAGATTGACCAATTGAGGCATAAACCGTGTCATCCTCGGTACAATCTATATCTTGAACTCCAAGTAGACTCACTCTAATCAAATGAGCTCAATATCTCATATTGACTTATTTGGGCATGGCCATGCACTTAGTGGTCTGACTCTATCAACAATAACGATGTCACTCCCATCATATAGGAGGGATAGATCCCATCTACATCACTCACATCCCTCCGCATAATTTGTTACATACCCAATAATCGCCTTTATAGTCCACCCATTTACGGGTGACGTTTGACGAAGCCAAAGTATGCAACTCCTTATGTAGGGAACCATGGTGACTTCAGGTCCAAGGACTAATAGTTATACTAATAGTCACATGAGAAAGTATATGACACTCATATAACGATCCATGATACTTTCTCATGGTGGGTCATTCAGTATACATTCTCCAATGCATACCCATGTATCAACTTGATATCTCATATCCATGATTTATGAGATCAAGTCATCGGGTTGACCTACATGCTAGTCTCTTCGCATTAACATTGTCCCTGAATGTTAATACTTGACTAGGAATGATTAAGAGTAGTGTTCTCTATATCATCTCATTATCGATTCAACCAATCGATTGATATAGATAAGAACCTTCTACTCAAGGACGTTATTATACTTAGTTATTTAGCACCAATACAAGTAAGTATAATAACGATAAAAAATGCCTTTATAAATAGGAATATGATACAACAAAGTCCATACAACAATTATCACATGATTAGCTCTAGGGCTTTCACTAACAATCTCCCAATGACCTAGTGTGACCATCATGTTTTTTCTGTGCCAAAGCCTTGGTCAAGGGATCTGCGACGTTAGCCTCTGTGGGTACTCTACAAATCTTCACATCTCCTCTATCGATAATCTCTCGAATGAGATGGAAGCGTCATAGTATGTGTTTGGTTCGCTGGTGTGAGCGAGGTTCCTTAGCCTGCGCAATCGCTCCATTATTGTCACAATAGAGCTCTATAGGATCTGCTATGCTAGGAACCACTCCAAGCTCAATAATGAACTTGCGGATCCAAACTCCCTCCTTTGTTGCCTCTGATGCAGCAATATACTCAGCCTCTATTGTAGAATCAGCAACTGTGTCCTGCTTCGAACATTTCCAGCTCACAGCGCCACCATTCAAGCAAAACATGAACCCTGACTACGTTCTATAATCATCCTAGTCAGTTTGGAAGCTGGTATCGCTGTAACCCTTTACAGCTAGCTCCTCATCACCTCTAAATATCAAGGAATATTCTTTAGTCCTTCTCAAGTACTTAAGAATATTCTTGACTACTATCCAGTGACGCTCACCTGGATCTGACTGGTATCTACTCATCATGCTCAAAGCATATGAGACATCAGGACGAGTACATAGTATGGCGTACATGATAGATCCTATGGCCGATGCATAAGGGATCTTATCCATAAGGTCTCTCTCCTCTCTAGAAGAGGGACTTTGAGTCTTCGAAAGACTCACACCATGTGACATTAGCAGAAGTCCCTTCTTAGAATTCTGCATGGCAAACTGTAGTAATACCGTGTCAATATATGTGCTCTGACTTAGGCCAAGCAATCTCTTAGATCTATCTCTATAGATCTTGATGCCTCGAATACAAGCTGCTTCACCTAAGTCCTTCATTGAGAAGCACGTCCCCAGCCAAGTCTTCACAGACTGTAGCGAAGGGATGTCATTCCCAATGAGTAGTATGTCATCCACATACAAAACTAAGAAGACAACTGTGTTTCCATTAACCCTCTTGTAGACATAGGATTCATCTTCATTCTTGATGAAACCAAACTATTTGATCGCATCATCGAATCGAAGATTCCAGCTCTGAGAAGCTTGCTTTAGCTCATAAATGGACCTTTGCAGCTTGCATACTTTCCCAGTATGTTGTGGATCTACAAAACCCTCAGGCTGTGTCATGTACACATCCTCGAGAAACTTTCCATTCAGAAATACGGTTTTGACATCCATCTGCCAGATCTCATAATCATGGTATGTTGCAATAGCAAGCATGATCCGAATGGACTTAAACATCACCACTGGAGAAAAGGTTTCATCATAGTCAATACCATGAATTTGCTTGAAACCTTTAGCCACCAATCAGCCCTTATAGGTATGTGTAAGTCCATCTATGTCAGTCTTTCTCTTAAAGACCCACTTACACCCAATGGGTTTGACGCCTTCAGGTGGATCAACCAAAGTCCATACTTGGTTGGTGTACATGGATTCCATCTCAGATCTCATGGCCTCTGGCCATTTCTCAGAATCTGGGCTCATCACAGCTTCCTGATAGGAGGTAGGCTCATTCTCAATGAGCATAATGTCATCATGGTCAGACAAGAGAAATAAGTATCTCTCAGGCTGACGACGTACCCTATCAGACCTGCGAAGAGGTAGGTCTACCTGAACAGGTTATTGTTCCACAACTCTTTGTGCAACAATCTCATCACCCACAACACTTTGTTGTTCTTGTTCAACCTCCATCTCGGGCTCAGTGCTATGGTCCTTATCTTGAATTTCTTTAAGATCGAACGTACTCCCACTAGTTTTTCTAGAAACAAAATCCCTTTTTAGAAATACCCTAGTCTTTGCCACAAACACTTTATGCTGACTGGGAATGTAAAAGTAATATCCCTTCGTTTTCTTGGGATATCCAACAAAATAGCACTTATCAGATTTGGGTCCCAGTTTGTCTGAGACTTGACGTTGAACATAAGCCTCACAACCCTAAATCCTCATGAAAGATAGTCACAAAACTCATGGCTAAGTTATTCACCATCTCGATCTGATCGAAGTATCTTAATACTCTTGCCAAGCTAGGTTTGTACTTCATTCTTGAATTCTTTGAACTTTTCAAAGGATTCCGACTTATGTGTCATCAGATAGACATAACCATATCTATTGAAGTCATCAGTAAATGTAATGAAGTACCTATAACCACTTCTTGCAGCAACATTGAAAGGGCCACATACATCACTATGTATAAGTCCTAACAGGTCTGTTGCTCTCTCGCTGTGTCCACTAAAGGGAGTCTTGGTCATCTTGCCTAGAAGGTAAGACTCGCATGTCTCATATGATTCAAAATCAATTGAGTCCAGCAACCCATCCTTATGGAAATGGGATAAGTGACTCTCATTTATGTGACCTAAGCAACAATGCAAGAGATAGGTTTGGTTCAACTCATTTGACTTGAACCTTTTGGTACTTATGTTATAGATGGGGCTCTCTAAGTCTAGAATATAGAGTTCGTTCATTAGAGGTGCACTACAATAGAACATATCATTTAAATAAACTGAACAACATTTGTTCTTTATTATAAATGAAAAGTCTTTCTTGTCCAAACAAGAAACTGAAATTATGTTCTTAGTCAAAGCAGGCACATAACAACATTCATCTAGTTCTAGTACAAGCCCAGAGGGCAGAGATAGAAAATAAGTTCCTATAGCTACAGCAGCAACCCTTGCTCCATTGCCTACTCGTAGGTCCACCTCGCCCTTCGTCAATGCCCTGCTATTTCTCAGCGCCTGCACTTTGGTACAAATGTGAGATACACATCCAGTATCTAATACCCATGATGAAGAAATAGATAGATTGACTTCTATGACATATATACCTGAAGTAGAAGTCTCACTTCTCTTCTTCTTAAGATCTTCTAGGTATGCTTTGCAATTACGCTTCTAGTGTCCAGCTTTCTTACAGTGGAAGCAAGTCCCTTCCTTGGCCACCCCTCCTTTTGGTTTCAATGCCTTGTATTTGCCCTTGGCTTGGGACTTTCCCTTACCTTTAGGCTTGCCCTTGCCTTTCTTCTTTTGCACCATCAAAATGGAGTCAGGTTTTCCCTTCTTAAGGTTGAGCTCAGCAGTTCTCAACATGCTAAGCATCTCAGGCAGTGGCTTATCAATTTCATTCATGTTGTAATTCATGACAAATTGATTGTAGCTTTGTGGCAAAGATTGCAAGATCAAGTCAGTGGCTAGCTCTTGGCCAAGTGGGAATCCCAACCTCTATAGGTTCTCTATGTACCCAATCATCTTGAGTACATATGGACCTACGGGAGTCCCATCTTGCATCTTGCACTGAAATAGTGCCTTAGAGATCTCGTATCTCTCGTGTCTTGCTTGTCCTTGATACAGTTGATGAAGATGTTCAGGTGTGTATCAAATTTTAAGGTGTATGAAAATTCAAGGTTGAACTTTCAACCTTAATTTTGATGGTTTAGTGCTCCTATAGGCTTAGGGACTCTCCAAGGACATTATTGGTGCAATGGTCAAGGGGAAGCAAGCTTTTAGGGGGAGGTTATCCATCATGGGGTGATGAATGTATTCTTCCTCATGGGGGGAGAATTTTGAGTTTTTAGAGAAGTGAGGATTGCCCCTCTTTAGTGATATGGGACTTATCACTTGGAAGAGTGAAGGTATCCTAGATGTTTTTGGACCAAGAGGGAGATTGTAAGATCTCATTGGGATATGAGACATTGACACCCTTGGGGAGTACTTTTTTATGTATGTCAAAAAGGGGGAGAATTGATGTGGGAGAAGTTGAGATTCCCAATTTGGACAATTGGAAGGATTGGATTGAGTTAGTGTTCTAACTCAAAGATGTTGGTTTTTGCCAAACATTATAAAGGGGGAGATTGTTGTTGGATCGTAAAAGCATTGCTAGAGGGGGGGTGAATAGCGAGCGTAAAACTTTGTTTTTTTCGTTCGTTCGATTAAGAATATGAGTAATGCAGTGGAAAAATAAATAATACAATTTATTTTTACTTAGTTCACAATCCAACGGTTACGACTCCAAGGCCCTGCGATCCTTGACCGCGTACAAAGGGGCAATCCACTATAGATTCTCCTCCTCATTGAAGGTAGGAGACAACGATCACAAAAACGAAAGCTCGAGGATGAGGCAACAAACCTACCTCACCTCGTTACAATTAAAACCGCAAATACAATAAATAAAACAAACTTGTTGCTGTCGACGAAGAGGTTGTAAGCTTGGTGTTGCGTCGGCGTTATGATGATGTTACGACGTTAGAGCTTTAGCGTTATGAGAGAACTTTGAGAGCAATCTTGATGATCTAGGGTTCAAGTCCTCCCCTCCTTTTAAAGACTTGTGCCTTGGAATAAGTCCAGATCCAGATCCTCAACTTGTGGATCTTATCACGAGGTGGCACCTTATCTTATCACGAAGTGGCGACATCAAACGTTATTTTTTTTACCTTGCGTATTTGGTTAATTCGTCGCCATCAGTCGACTGATGACCTTCATCATTCAACTGCTGGAGCATCATTCGACTCCCAGTAACCAGCAGTCAACTGCCAGTTTGGTCACTTCCCTTCAATAAAATGTTAGCACGTAATATGGTAAATATGACAGTTTCTTACCGTCCGATCTCAACCTAGACCTTCCACTGAAAGTCTTAGTCAGATCTCCGCCTACGATCGTCCCCCTACAAAGGACATGACCTTACCATCTTTCTTACCACTCGTGCTTACCTCTGGTCCTTTATGACCTATTACTTTGCTTTCGATCTTCACTTGGGTTCTTTGACTCCATGAAGTTCTCCCAGTGTCGCCCGACTACCACGATTTCTCGACTCGAGATTCTCCGAGGTGTCACTGACCTTCGGCTTAGCTTAACCATTTCCTGCACACTTAATTTAGCTCATGAGATAACAATAAGACCTTAACTTTGGATCTTTATCATAATCAAAACCTAGGTTCGATTATCTGGTGCCCCGGCACCAACAATATCTCACTTTTTGATCTATGGTAAACTGACACAAACTTAAGGGAAAATTAAAGCATAAAACAATTGAAGTAAATGATAAATGTCTTTTCAAAAACTCCCCCTTAACCCTAGGTGAGTTTCGATAAAGTTACTTTAATTTTTATAATTAAATTTTGTGTTACTACACATTAACTTTCGCTCTTCTCTCCCTTTTGCTATAAATCAAAAAAGTTTCGGGGTGTTTATATAAAATAGGGTTTTAAAAACAACATTGTATAAAGATAAATCAACTATGAGTCCAAGCATGCGTCTCTACTTAGTTAAATAGATTAGTTTGAGGTATATCCCTCTGCACCAACAATTTAATAAGTTTTAGAAACATAATTTTGATTTTCAAAATACTTATAAGTTTATTTTCAAAAATAACTTCAAAGGTTTGTAATATAACCCTTAGGGTTAGTTTGCTCTCCCCCTTAGTCAAATATATGAAGTATAAGAGATTTAGGGGGCGCTAAACTTTGGCAAAGTTATAATTATTCATTAAGTGCAATAGTTGAGAAAATACGTAGCATTTTGAAAAGGTTATGTTTTGTGCATATTATAATTATTCCTTAACATATCACCCATTCTATGTGTCTCAAAAATGCATTCGCCTTATATGTTTTGTGAGATGATTTTAACTTGATTAAAGTTAGTCGACCTTGGATTAGATTCAGATTTAACCCTTAGTTCATCAAGTAAACTTTTCAAGAACTTGGCTTCCAGGTCGTGGTGAGGCACAGGGGCCTTCTTTGATCGAAACAATGACCACTTCCTTAAACAAAGTCAAATTCAAGAAATTGATTACTTGAGTCACTTAAGATTACTTCCTGGTCTAACTAGTTTAGGATACGGTGAGTTAGCTTCAGTTAGTTCAACTTATCCAAGTGCACCAAGCTAGATACGCCTTATCTAACTCGAATACATGAGACATTGTTTCCCTAATGTACTATCATCTTACCGCATCCTGATAATATGTTCTCAAAGTTGACTAACTATTTATCCTATCTAGCCGTTCTAAAAAGTAAAACAAAAAACTAATCATGCAATTATTTTGCTAAGGAAGCGGGTATACTATTTTAGTGTTAGCTCCCCCTGGACCATTGAACCAATATGGTCTATCCACAAAGTGGACTTGATCCTGGGGAATCCAACACTTATTGGTCCTTATATGTGAGTTTAACAAAACCTTTGGAACTCATGCTTGGACTCGTTGATAACTACAATTTACGATAGACATATAAGATATATTCATAGTCCTTGAACTAAATCCGAGTCCGGCTTTATTGTACATGGCTCTTTGGGTTCCAAGAAGTCGGTTAAGATTCTCATATCCCAACGTTAATCTTTCCAACCTAGCCTTGAGCCCTTGAACTCGTCCTTTCAAAAGAGAATTCTCCTCCTCAAGCTTTTCAACTTGAGTTGAGTTTCCCTCTTGAACTTGACTAGTTGAAGAGGTTAGATTAGCCTCTTGCTTGAGGATTTCAACTCCCCGAGCAACGACTCGACTCTAGACTCGGACTTAGTTAATTTTCTACTTAACAATTTAATTGCATGATATAAATTTGCAATTAGTGAACGACATACCTTAATTTTTTTCTTTTGACCCGGCTTTGAGTCTCGTCTTAAAGTTGTCCTCGGAGTCGGAGTCGGAGTCGGAGTTGGATTCGTATTCGACTTCAGACTCTGACTCATACTCTACCGGTCTTGCCATGAATGCTACGCCGACACCTTCTTCATCGTCGTCCCAAGTTGCTTGAAATGCCTTCTTTGATCCCTTTTGCTTTGGCTTTATTTTTTATTTGAAGTGCTCCTTCTTCTTGTTTTTCAACTGCTCCCTTTCTTTTCGGATTATCCTTCGTACCATGTTTACTATCTCGGCCTCTTCTTCTAATTCGGACTCTAATTCGCCCTCAGTTTCAGATCCTTCTTCTTGCTCGGGAGGTGGCTTGCTCTTCTCCTTTCTTCTCTAACCTACAAGCAAAGCAATACCTCTCTCGGCCCGGACCGCGTTAGTTTGTTCGTGAAGTTCAAATTCAGAGAAAAACTCATCTAACCTAATTTTTGAAAGATCCTTAGAAATCTTGTAGACATCGACCATGGATGCCCACAAGGTGGTCCTAGGGAACACGTTTAGTGCATACCTGATTACGTCCCGATTTTTGACCTTTTATCCGATCGAATGTAGCCCATTCATGATGTCTTGTATGCGAGCGTGGAGTTGAGTGGCCGACTCATGTTCCTGCATTTTTAAGTTAAACAATTTATTTAAAAGAAAATCCCTCTCACATACCTTGGTGTCGGTGGTTCCTTCGTGAAGCTCGATGAGCTTGTTCCACAAGTCCTTTCTGCTTATGGATGGGCCGATGTGGTTGAGCTCCTCTTTGGATAGCATGCATTGTAGGATTTGTTTGTCTTTTGCATCAGCTTTGATTTGTCTTTTAGTTGCGTTGGTCCACTTATCAAAGTCCAGGGGCTCACCTCGATCATTGGTGGGTAGAGCAAAGCCAGTTTGGATGATTATTCAAGTCTCGACTTGTATTTTTAGAAAACACTCTATCCGACCTTTCCAGTAACGGAAATTATCTCCATTAAAGAACGGAGGTCGGGTGGTGCTATACCTCTCAATGTGGGTCATTTAAGAAGAGAAATCCTTGCACACAAAAAGACGACAAGCAAAAAGTTGCCAAGACTTTCGTCTTGGATTAGTAGTGTGGGAGAAAAGAAAACTTAAAGAAAAGCTTAAAACTTGCGAATCAAAAAACCAAAACGAAAAGAAACTTAAAACAAAATGCTAGATTGGTGGTTTCACCAAATCGTAGCACCCCCACTCTGATACCAATTGTTGGATCGTAAAAGCGTCGCTAGAGGGGGGGCGGGGTGAATAGCGAGTGTAAAACTTTGTTTATTTTTGTTCGTTCAATTAAAAATATGAGTAATCCAGTAGAAAAAAAATAAGATAATTTATTTTTACTTGGTTCACAACCCAGCGGTTGCTACTCCAAGACCTCGCGATCATTAACCGCGTACGAAGGGACAATCCACTATAGAGTCTCCTCCTCGTTGGAGGTAGGAGACAATGATCACAAAAATGAAAGCTCGAGGATGAGACAACAAACCTACCTCACCTCATTACAATTAAAACAACGAATACAATAAATAAAACAAACTTGCTGCTGTCGATGAAGAGGTTGTAAGCTTGGCGTTGCGTCGGTGTTATGACAACGTTAAGACGTTAGAGCTTTAGCGTTGCGGGAGCACTTTAAGAGCAATCTTAATGATCTAGGGTTCAAGTCCTCCTCTCCTTTTATAGACTTGTGCCTTGGAATAAGTCCATATCTAGATCCTCAACTTGTGGATCTTATCACGAGGTGGCACCTTATCTTATCACAAAGTGGCGGCGTCAAATGTTATCTTTTTTGACCTTGCGTATTTGGTTGATTCGTCACCATCAGTCGACTGATGACCTTCATCAGTCGACTGCTGGAGTGTTAGTCGATTGTTGGAGCATCAGTCGACTGCCAGTAACCAGCAGTCAACTGCTAGCTTGGTCACTTCCCTGCAATAAAAGGTTAGCACGAAATATGGTAAATATTGTTGGTGCAATCGGCCCAGGCCACGATTGACCGGACTCGAGTTTGACTCGAGTGATGTTTTGATGTTCGACAAAAATATATGACAATGTGATTGTCATATAAAGTCTAAGTCATGGGTACTTGGCATGGAAAGTCCAAGTGGGTCACTTGGCATTGGGAAAGTCCAAGTCTTGAGTACTTGGCATGTAAAGTCCAAGCATGGGTCTTGGCAAAGGAAAAGTCCAAGCATGGGTCTTGGCAAAAGAAAAGTTCAAACTTGAGTCTTGGCATTTGGAAAGTCCAAGGGGAATATTGGCGGCGTAAAGTCCAAGCGGGAGTCTTGGCGGCATAAGTCCAATGGTTGGCGGCATAAGTCCAATGGTTGGCGGCGTAAAGTCCAACCGGAGTCTTGGCAGTGCAAGTCCAATGTGTCTTGGCGGTGTAGACACCGTTAGCATGACAATAGCCGATGGAAGCACCTGAAGGCTAGCGTATGGATGAACAAGTCATGGATGACTTGGAAGGATCTGATAGGCGTGAGGCTGACGGAGGTGACTAGAAGGCTTAGGTCTAGGCTAAGGGTGTCTAGCAAGTATGGGGGCACCATACTTGGGTTAAAACCTCATGTTTGAGGTGTATCAGTCGACTAGGACTATGGTCAGTCGATTGATGGGAGTCAACTGGGGTTTGACTGCAGGATGTGCCCTGGCGATCGACTGTCAGAGTTGGGCAGTCGACTGCTGGTCGGGTATTCGGGCACAAAAGGCTCTCCAGTCGAGTGATTGGCCCGAACACTCGACTGATTGAGCCATCAGTCGACTAATTGTGTATCCGGTGGACTTATCCGATGTGTTTCATGTTGTTGTCTCACAATGGCTATAGGGTCAGTTGACTGATGGTCCCGATCAGTCGACTACTAGGCGAAATCCAGCCCAAGGAGTAGCTTTAAAGGGAGCTCGTGGAGGGAGGATTTGGCATCGGTTCTTGGGCGTCTTTGGGGCGATTTGCTGCTACAAATCAGGGTCTTCAAGTGCAATTCAAGCAACCAAAGATCAAGCAATCAAAAGAGCAATTGTAAAGTGTTTTTTCTTTACTTGTAGCATATTTCATATTTGTATTTGCTTGTATCTATTTGTTTATTATTATAAACAATTGTAAGAGGTTTCTCCACCTCCGGATTGTTCCGAGAAGGAGTTTATTGGATTAGTGGTGTGTGGTTGCATCGCTAGAGCTCGTTTGAGCTCGATCCGTGGAGTATGAACCATTCAGTTACGAACCACGTTATATCGTATTATTGTGCTTGTATTTGTGTTGTATTCTTGCTTTATTTCTGCTAGCACTAATCAATTTGTAGCAAGCACATGATTGTGAAATATTTCCTCCATCTACGTCATACTTGCTATTCACCCCCCCCCCTCTAGCGGTCACGAAGGTCCCTACAAATATAACGGTTTCTTACCGTCCAATCTCGACCTAGACCTTCCACTGGAAGTCTTAGGTGGATCGCCGCCTATGGTCATCCCCATATAGAGGACACGACCTTACCATCTCTCTTCTCACTCGTGCTTTCCTCTGGTCTTTTATGACCTATTGCTTTGCTTCCGGTCTTCACCTAGGTTCTTCGACTCCACGAAGTTCTCCCAGTGTCGCCCGACCACCACGGTTTCTCGACTCGAGATTCTCCGAGTGTCGCTGACCTTCGGCTTAGCTTAACCATTTCCTGCACACTTAATTTAGCTCATGAGATAACAATAAGACCTTAACTTTGGATCTTTGCCATAATCAAAATCAAGGTTCGATTATCTGGTGCCCCTGCACCAACAATTGTTGGTGCAATCGACTCAGATCACGATTGACCAGACTCGAGTTTGACTCAGGTAATGGTTGATGTTAGTGTTTTAATGTTTAACATTGATGTTTGACAATGAGTTGACCATTATTTGACAATGGGTTGATTATATGGTTGACATGGGGTTGACCATATGATGAAGAAGTCCAAGTGGGACACTTGGCAATGGAAAGTCCAAGTCTTGTGTACTTGACATGGAAAGTCCAAGGCTTGAGTACTTGGCATGGAAAGTCCAAGCATGGATCTTGGAAAGGGAAAGTCCAAGCTTGAGTCTTGGCAATTAGAAAGTCCAACATGAGTTGGCATGGAAAGTCCAAGCATGGGTCTTGGCAAGGAAAAGTCCAAGCTTGAGTCTTGGCAAATGGAAAGTCCAACAAGGGTTGGCAAGGGAAGTGTCTTGGCAGCGTAAGCCCAAATGTGCCTTGGTAGTATAGATGATGTGCATGGACGCGACCCCGAATCTCACGATGGATACCGTCGAGGACTCAAAGTGCACGCTCGCGCTCAATGCCCGCAAGTGCATGGATGTCGTCAAGTAATAAAGATTTATCGATCCCACAGGGACTGGAATTAGAATACCAATACACTAAGTGGTTGCGATTGTTCGGACGAAATCTCTGAGAGAGTCGGTTGGTGAGGACTATCGGTGGGCCCTACTCTGTACGGTGTCACACGGAGGAGGAAAAGAGTGTGTCGGGGTCTTAAAAGGCGATTCTAGGACTTCAGTTTCGCTTGTGTACCACAGAACAATGTTGTCAATTGGCGTCGTCTAAATGACTAACTACAGTTTTGGAGAAGGGACATCATACACTCTCCCGCAGAGCTGCCGCATTCACCGAAAGCTACCTCCGCCTAAAAGGATGGGATAGAGGGTACGAGGATGGCAAATCAATCCTTGCGGTGGACCGTTTCCGATTCCACCGCTTCCTTCTCCCCGCAGTTATGGGAGGTCAGGTTTACCCCTAGCTTCCTTGGATAAAACCTTCTAAATTTAGATTGCGAGAGTTGTCACCATCTAGTATCGCCTAAGCACAGCGGAAAGAAAGCCAAACTCACGTAGATATAATAGAGAGAAACTACCAATTGTCAAATCAAACTTTTGGCCAGAATTTAATATGATCCAACATTGTTTATGTACACAAGCTACTCCTTAATCCTAGAATCGAAAGTACTACTCCATAAATACGAAGGAAGAATCATAAAACATGTTTAAGTTCGAATACAATAGAAATAAAGAACAGAAATAGAGATATACGATGCTTCGTGATCTTCTCTCCGGCATTGTATTGCAAGTTGTGGACCTCCGACGGTGTTCCTCCTCCCCACTGTGAGCTACCGAAGCTTTTTAGGGCTTTGGCGTGCCGTCCTAGCTATCGTGCCTCCCCCCAAGGGTTTGGGCGGAGCCATCCTTATATAGACATCGCCTCGGACCGCTGCAAAATCCGAAAAAAGTCCTAGTCGCGCAAATCCGTCGTGCCACCACACAGCTGTGTGTTTCCACACGACCAGGCTATGTGCAGTCGTGGGGTGCTGTTCTTCGCCCATTGGACACAGCCGTGTGAATCCACACGCCCTGGTTGTGTACCACTCTGTGTCTAGCTGTGAAGGTCCTTCTTTTGCTCTGAAAATGCATCTTTTTCACCAGAAAAGCTAACCTGCACACAAAAGTACAACGAACAGACCTCCGAACCAGAAAATAGGCAATGCGTGCAAGAATATAGTAACATATGTATGAAACTAACACAAAATGTAACAAGATGTGAGCGAAAACTACTCCTAAAACCCTATATGTTTTGCTCACATCAATAGACTAGCTTATCATGACAATAGCCGATGGAAGCACCTGAAGGCTAGCGTATATATGAACAAGTCATGGATGACTTAGAGGATCCGATAGGCGTGAGGCTGACGGAGGTGGCTAGAAGGCTTAGGTCTAGGCTAAGAGTGGTCTAGCAAGTATGAGGGCATCATATTTGGGGTTAAACCTCATGGTTGAGGTTATCAGTCAACTGGGGCTTTGGACCAATCGATTGGTCAAGTGTTTTGACACTTGACAGTCGAGTTGACTCTTGGCAATCGATTGAGATTATGACCAGTCGACTGGTGTTTGACTGCGGCAAAAGGCCTTGGCAATAGACTGCCAACATTGGGAAGTCGACTGATGGCTTGAGCAGTCGACTATCATAGAGGGCAGTTGACTGTTGGTCGAGGTTGCAAGAGCAGAATGCTCGATAGCCGACTGGTCAGTCGGCTACGACCTTGGCAGTCGACTGATGGGTAATGACAGTCAGTTGTCAGTGTATTCGTTGGATTTTTACCAACATGAATTAAGTTGTTGTGAGACAACGACTACAGAAGCAGTCGACTGCTAAGTGAAATCCAGTCCAAGTTGTAGCTTTAAAAGTAGCTCGTGGAGGAGAATTTTGGCATGGTTCTTTGAGGCAATTTGGAGGGGATTTGCTACTGCAATCTAGATCTTTAAGGCTATGATGCACGTGAATGCATCCTCAAATCTCACGATGGAGGTCGTCGAGGACTCGAAGCACGTGCTCGCGCTCAACACCCGCAAGTGCACGGATGTCATCAAGTAATAATATAGATTATCGATCCCACAGGGACTAAGATTCGAGTATCGATCTATTCGGTGGACATTATTGTTTGGAACTTGATTCTAAGGTTTGTGATTTAGAGGGTTGTTGGCGGTCCTAACTCTAGTACGGTGTCACACGGAGGAAGAGAAGGGTTGCTATGAGTCTTTAGATGGATTCTAGGATTTCGGTTTCGTTTGTGTGTTATGTTGAAGATTGGTCGGCCGGCTAGAAAGGGGTGAATAGACCTCTTTACTTGGATGGAGGATTTTTCTTGTCGACAAAACTAATTAGCGCAAGCGGAAACAACAATACAAGACAAGCAAATAAACAAAAGAGAATACAAACAATAACACCGAGATGTAACGTGGTTCACGGCTACGCCGCTAATCCACGGTCTGATTCGTCCAAGGTGAATCACTCCTCCAAATCCACTAGATCTCTCCTTTGCACCAAGCTAGGTGGAGGTAACCTCTTTACAATTTCTCTTCTTACAATAGAATGGAAATAAAGCAAGTAAGAAGAGTGGAAAAACCCTTAGAACACTTTGGGAGAAGATTAGAGCATAAGAATTAGCCTCCCAAAGCTCCATCCCCTTTCTTTTTATAGAGGAAGAGGGTTTCTTCCCGTTGACACAAGAGCAATCGACTGATGCCCTCTATCAGTCGACTGGTCCTGTAGTCGTTGCCCAATAACGGCCGCTTTCCACGTTGGATTCCATCCAACGGTATTGGCATCAGTCGACTGATCTTACCATCAGTCGACTGATGCTCGATCAGTCGAGTGCTCCATGAGCTCTCGATCAAACCATCACCAACTCCTTCTGTCTCGCGCAACTCGATCAACTTGATTCAGCTGACTTAAACCAGTCGATCGAACCATCGACTCAGAGCAGTCGACTATTATGACATGGCAGTCGACTGGTGTCGGGAAAACTCATCCGACACTTGGCTAAATGGCCAAGTTTCACCTAAGAGCTACCCCTTCCCGGGTTACATGGCTCACTCTCATCCTGAGTCCTCGCCGAAGTTCTCTTCGTTATGCCACGCCTCGCGACATCGCGACGACTGCAATGCTCCTTCGCGTCTCTTGCCTTGAAGTCTACTTCCTCCGGCTTCACTCTAAGCTCCTCGTCCGATGGTACCTCGGATGCTCCAAGCGCACGGCTTCCGCAAAGCTATCCTTCACTGACTCAAGGCCCGAGTCATGAGATGTGAAACTCGCCACGGCTCCATGTGCGAATTACTAAGTCCTGCACGACTTCAACGCACATATCAAATCCAATTACAAACTAACTTAAACCCTTTGCCACACACATCAAAATCTTATCATGGCAAGAGATTGTCCTAACAATCTCCCCATTTTTGATGTGTGGCAATCCATTTAAGTTAGGTAAAAACATTTGATAAAAATTTATAAGGTAAGAAAGCATGTAAACATAAACATGATATAGCAACATGCAACTCCCCCTTAATCCATGAAACTCCCCATATAAATTTTCTCCCCCTATCATAATTTACTTAAACATAATCAATTCTCCCCCTTTGACACCATCAAAAAGATTAATACTAAGTTATAAACTTATGGCATCAAGTCTAATAGAAGGAAAATACCAAAAATTGGTTTAACAACTGAAATCAGCCTTTACTATTCGAAATATCAGGCCATCAGTCGACTGGTTCAGACTACCAGTCGACTGGCACACTGTTTTCAGGAATTCTAATTTTTCGGGGTGAAATTCAGAAATGCATTAAAAATTCCAGAAAATTCGAAAAATCATGAAATTTGGGGAACATATTTCTTGTAAGGTTATTTATCAGTGAAAAATAGTTTTTCATGAAAAATCATTATATTTTCACGTATTTGCCAAAAATCCAAAAGCTTTAAAAACCACTAGGTTTTTGATGATGTGAGCATCAAGTTTAACACCTAGTTTTGGTTCCAATTGTTTCAAAACATGAATACATAGATTTTAAAGTAAGAAATTGTTTTGAAAACATGTGAAATATCCAACCATGATATTTGGGCAATATGTCTATGAATTAAACATAAGTCTTTCCCATGATTGGTCTATTATTGCTATTTTGATACTTTAGATGACCATCTAAATGCCATAGGCATTAGTGGACATTTTTAGCATCCTAACATCTCACCCATGCTAAGTTTTCAATCATGGTAGCCTATGATGAGTGTGAGATGCATCCTAGAGGGTATTTGTATATACTTAACCATTATATTCATGAAATTCTATCAAGGTTAAGTATCATCCTAGCAAACCTCATGATCATAAAGACATATATGACTTAATTTCACATTATGATCATGAAACAAATGTATTCATTGAATTGTTATCATGCATTAGATATTACATGATGATAATAAGGTAAACATCATCTAACGCATGATTTTATCTATTTCAAAAATGTTGTCCCGCCATCCTAAGTCAACCAAAAATATGATATAGGTCAATTGCATATGGTTGACTATCCTAGGGTTTTCCTAACCCTTAAGGATGGATTCTGGAACCCAATATAAATTCTTGCCTAAGGGGTTCACTAAAAATTCCTTAGGAATCCATTTTCTAGCTATTACCTTCTTCTTATCTTGTCCCCTAGCAATTAGGCATTTATAGGCATTTTCATTTTTCTTTTCTTTATATCCTAGGCCTTTTTTGTTAAAGGTAACTCTTTGGCTCCCTATAATCATATTCAATGTATTTGAGCCAATTGTAAACTTGTCTAGGGCTTTGGTTAAATAATCTATCTTTTCCCCTAAAGCCCTATTTTCATCCATACATGCATCACTAACATTAAATGGCATATATTCATGTGAGCATGCATCGTCATCATTATCATTAAAACATGTTTTTTCTAATTTATTTTCTAAGTCCTTAATTTGATCTAGCATTCTCTTATTTTTCTTTTTCATTCCAAATAAGTCCTTAGTTAAACTAGAAATTATGGAAACTATTTTCTTAGGAGAGGCATTCATTACCATAGTTTTCATGTCTTCTTCTTCTGATGAGGAAGTAGAGGAGGCTCCCCCTTCACTTGAGCTCTCTCCACTTGAGCTTGATCCTTCATTTTCGGAGGAAGAGCAATCCAAGTCGTCAAATGCCATTAGGGCAAGATTGGAGTAGACATGTTCTTCTTCTTCGGATGAGGATGAAGAGGAAGGGTAATCCCATGTCTTTTCTTTGAATGCCTTGGCCTTCCCTTTTTCTTTGGCCTTCTTTTCTTCTTCCTTCTTTTTACTCTCCTTATACTTCTTCTTTTCTTCTTTCTTCTTCCTCTCTTCTTTGCTCTTGTTTAGGAGAGGACAATTGTCCCTTATGTGTCCTTCTCCTTGGCAATTGTAGCAAATGACCTTCCCCCTTGGTCTTCTCCTCCTATCATTAGATTTATTAAATTAAAAACCTTTTAATGCACGCCTTACCCTCCTTACCATATAGGCTTCTTCCGTGCTATCCATGGAGGAGGAGGATGCTTCATCATCGGAGGAGGAGGGGATCTCCATTTTCTTCTTCCCCTTGTTCGCCAAAAGTGCTACTCCTCTTGAAGGTTGAATTCTTGGCTCTTCAACTATTCCTTCAAGCCTCGTTTCGTGGAGCTCCATTGTTGAGAAGAACTCCTCCAAGGTACTTACTTCCAAGTTCTTGGAGATGTAAAATGAATCCACCATGGAGCTCCATCTTGAGGACCGGGGAAAGGCATCTATGGCCTTCATTACCATATCCCGGTTGGAGAGCTTTTCACCTACACTTGTCAAGCCGGTTAGAATTTCCTTAAATCTAGAGTGTAGGGATTTTACCTTCTCTCCCTTTTCGAGTTTGATATTGGACAATTGGGAGCGAAGGACATCTCTCCTTGCTAGCTTTGCCTCGGATGTGCCTTCATGAATCTCTATTAGTTTCTCCCACATTTCCTTGGCTCTAGCACACTCTCCTATCCGGTTGACTTCTTGTTGGGGGAGTACATTGTATAGGTGATGCTTGGCCTTTGAATTTGCCAAGTATTCTTCTCTTTGCCTCTTGCTCCACCTTGATTTCTCCAATGGCTCCCCATTTTCGTTCCTAGGCAACTCGAAACCGTTTTCCATTATTAAGAGAATTTCAAAGTCCGTTTCGAAGAATACCTCCATTCTCTTTTTCCACCAAGAGAATTCGCCTTCGAATTTTGGTGGGTGAATGTTCGAGCCGGCCATCTTTTGATGAAGTGCTTGTTACGGCGGTTAGTCCTCGACAAGCGACTTGGCTCTGATACCACTTGTTGAAGATCGGTCGGCCGGCTAGAGGGGGGTGAATAGCCCTCTTTACTTGGATGGAGGATTTTGCTTGTCTACAAAACTAATTAGCGCAAGCAGAAACAACAATACAAGACAAGCAAATAAACAAAAGAGAATACAAACAATAACACCGAGATGTAACGTGGTTCACGGCTACGCCGCTAATCCACGGTCCGATTCGTCCAAGGTGAATCACTCCTCCAAATCCACTAGATCTCTCCTTTGCACCAAGCTAGGTGGTGGTAACCTCTTTACAATTTCTCTTCTTACAATAGAATGGAAATAAAGCAAGTAAAAAGAGTGGAAAAACCCTTAGAGCACTTTGGGAGAAGATTAGAGCATAAGAATTAGCCTCCAAAAGCTCCATCCCCTTCCTTTTTATAGAGGAAGAGGGTTTCTTCCCATTGACATAGGAGCAGTCGACTGATGCCCTCTATCAGTCGACTGGTCCTGTAGTCGTTTTCCAATAACGGCCGCTTTCCACGTTGGATTCCATCCAACGGTATTGGCATCGGTCGACTGATCTTACCATCAGTTGACTGATGCTCGATCAGTCGAGTGCTCCACGAGCTCGACTCCCATTCGTGCTGCCACGGTGATCGGCTGTCAAGGAGGTCGATCGATCCTCATCGATCCGATCGCCTCTTGTGTCAGAGTAGACTGATCAACTTGATTCAGCTGACTTAAACCAGTTGATCGAACCATCGACTCAGAGCAGTCAACTGCTATGACATGGCAGTCGACTGGTATCGGGAAAACTCATCCGACACTTGGCCAAATGGCCAAGTTTCACCTAAGAGCTACCCCTTCCCGGGTTACATCGCTCACTCTCATCCCTCGGAGTCTCTCGCCTTCAAAGTTCTCTTCGTTTGCGGCCACGCCCCTCGGCAGCATCAGGCACACGACTCTGCAATGCTCCTTCGCGTCTCTTGCCTCGAAGTCTACTTCCTCCGGCTTCACTCCAAGCTCCTCGTCCGGCGGTCCCTCGGATGCTCCAAGCGCACGGCTTCCACAAAGCTATCCTTCACCGACTCAAGGCCCGAGTCATGAGATGTGAAACTCGCCACGGCTCCATGTGCGAATTACTAAGTCCTGCATGACTTCAACGCACATATCAAATCACAATTACAAACTAACTTAAACTCTTTGCCACACACATCAAAACCTTATCATGGCAAGAGATTTCCCTAACATGTTGCAGAACACATTATCAATTGGGTTTGTCTAGGTTTCTAGCTACGGTTTGGTGGAAAGAACATCATATACTCCCCCGATGAGCCTTCGCATCTATCGGAAGCTACCTCTGTCATACCAGGTCAACCCCTGGCTTTAGGACAGGATAGTCAGTACGAGGATGCCGAATCGATCCCTGCGACGAGTCAAAAACGAGGCACATTTCTTACTCTATCGCATCATTCTACCCACAGTTACCAACGATGAGGCCAACCCCTAGGTTCCTCTTTAATTCCCCTAAATCTTTGATACAAGGGCTGTCACCCCTCGTATCGGCTAAGCACAGTGACTAGAAAACTAAAACAATAGCCATATATCTAAACCAAATACCAATTGCAAATATAGATTCAAGAACAAAAAGATATTTGAACCAACATGTTCTAACTCAACACAAACTACTCCCTGGTCCTAGAATCAGAGAATATACTCCATGAATGCGAGAAAGGAAACATAAGGCATTGTCAAATTCAAATATACAAGATAAAGCATGGAAAGAATATAGACTACAATGCGTTGAGGACTTTCTCTCTGGCATTGAGGTGCAGAACTTGGATCTCGAGCGGCTTCCTTCCTCCTCGTTGCAAGTTCTCGGTGCTTTTTAGGGCACCGGAGTTCCATCCCGACTGGCGTGCCTCCCTCCTAGGGTTTGGGCGGAGCCATCCTTATACAGACATCACCTCGGACCGCTACAAAATCCGAAAAAAGCCCTAGTCACGCAAATCTGGCGGGTCGCCACATGGTCGTATTGATTCAAAATAGGGTATTGATTCATAGGTTTTTAGGAAAAACTCCATTTGAATTGTGGAATGGTACAATTCCAACAATTCATTATTTTAAGGTCTTTGGATGTAAAGTCTATATTTTAAACACCAAAGACAACCTAGGTAAGTTTGAGTCCAAAGCGGATGAGGGAATCCTAGTTGGATACTCATCCACTAGTGTAGGGTATAGAGTTTACAATAAAAGAACTCAAAAGATTGAAGAATCATCAAATATCCAATTTGATGAAACTTCCAATACATACCCTAGGAAATCCCCTATTGATGATGATATTAATAATGAACATCAAGAAATTACCCAACAATTCCAAGATTTAACTTTAGGGGGTAATGATCAAGGGGGAGGATTGAATCAAGGGGGAGTAAGAGGTGATTCCGATGATGAGCAAAGGATTGAGATTAATTATGATCAAACTCAAATTAATACACCTCCTAGAACTATAAGAGCTCATCAAAATCACCCCTTAGATCAAATTGTGGGTGAATTATCTCAAGGTGTTAGGACTAGGTCATTGCATAGGGATCCCACTAGTCATATAGCTCTAATTTCACAAATTGAGCCTAAAACAATCAAAGATGCATTACTTGATCCGGATTGGACCTTAGCAATGCAAGATGAATTGGCTCAATTTGAAAGGAGTCAAGTATGGGAGTTAGTTCCTAGACCTAATGAAAACACCATCATTACTACAAGTGACCAAGGGAATATTACTAGGAATAAGGCAAGATTAGTTGCAAGGGGCTTTAATCAAGTTGAAGGACTTGACTATGATGAAACATATGCCCCGGTTGCTAGGTTAGAGTCTATTAGAATACTATTAGGGTATGCCTCCTATATGGGTTTCAAACTCCATCAAATGGATGTTAAATCGGCATTCCTAAATGGGTTTATTAAGGAAGAGGTATATGTAGAACAACCTCCCGGGTTTGAGAATATGGACTATCCAAACCATGTATACAAGCTTAGGAAAGCTTTGTATGGTTTGAAACAAGCTCCCCGGGCTTGGTATGAAAGATTATCATCTTTCTTAATCTCTAAGGACTTTAAGAGGGGTAGCACAGATCAAACTCTATTTATAAAGTCAACATCAATGGACATCTTTGTAGCCCAAGTATATGTTGATGACATTATCTTTGGGTCAACAAATGATGAACTTCTCCAAGACTTTATTAAGAATATGAAAAAAGAGTTTGAAATGAGTCTAGTTGGGGAATTAAATTTCTTCCTAGGATTGCAAGTCAAACAAACAAGTGAAGGAATCTATATTTACCAAACCAAATATGCTAAGGAAATGATTAAGAAATTTGGTTTGGAAAATGCTAAGGTAGTTTCAACTCCAATGGAAACCAATACAAAAATAGATAGTGATAATGAAGGAAAAGAAATTGATCTTACACTCTATAGGAGCATGATTGGTAGCCTTTTGTACCTAACCGCTAGTAGACCCAATATATTATTTGCGGTTGGTATGTGTGCTAGGTACCAATCATATGCAAAAGAATCTCATTTAGTTGTCGTTAAGAGAATCTTAAGATATATTAAAGGCACACTAAATGTAAGACTATGTTACCCTAGGACTAGGTCTTTTGATTTGGTTGGGTACACCAATTCCGATTATGCCGGTTGCAAATTGGATCGGAAGAGTACTAGTGGTGGATGCCAATTCCTTGGGTTCTCCCTAGTTAGTTGGAGTAGTAGGAAGCAACCTTGTGTTGCCCTATCCACCACCGAAGCCGAATATGTGGCTATGGGTGGTTGTGTAACTCAACTTCTATGGATGAAACATACTTTAGAGGACTATGAGCTATCTTACTCCAACATAAAAGTATTTTGTGATAATGTGAGCGCCATAAATTTGACTAAAAATCCGGTGCATCACTCTAGGACCAAGCACATTGAAGTGAAACATCACTTCATTAGAGATCATGTGGCTAAGGGGGACATTGAGCTTAATTACATTGAATCTAAGTCTAACCTAGCCGACATCTTTACCAAGCCTCTCCCCGAAATAGAATTTTCATCACTTAGGAGAGAACTTGGAATGTGCTTTGTAGAATAGAAGTGTAGGTTTGCATGATCCCATAAAAATCTAGGTTTTATACCTCTAACCATCTCACAATAGACCTAAGAAACCATGATTTGTGTATTTAGCCACCTAGAAATCATGTGAGATGTTAGGAAGATACACTTGGTTCATCATGCTTGTTATGATGCATTACAATGAACCAAAGTGTCATCTAGAGACATTAATCCTTCATTGGACCAATCATTGGGAAGGCTTATGTACAATTAATGTGTATATAGCTCCAAGAATATGATTGGAAATGTCAAATAAAACAAATTTTAAACTATGTCTATCAAACTTTGAAAAACAATTTTCAATTGATAAGACAAAGTGATACAAAGTTGCAAAAATATCATAATTTTTGCAAAATCTCAAGTTTGTGTCAATATCAAAATCTAGAGGTGATATATTTTTAAAATAATTTTTCCTTGATAGGAAATAATCTAACAACATTAACCACAAAATTTCGTAATTTTTTGATCTTTATTGAATTAATTATGAAGTTTTTAATCTGGCCAAAAAGGCTATCAGACTGATATCAGTCGACTGGCGCTTATCGCCAGTTTGACTGATACGACGATATCGAATCGGGCTTACCCGGTTCACTAGCAGTTCGACTGCCATTTATGGCGATTATTTGCCTGCCAAAGCTCGTATGCATTGGCCGGTTCTACTAATCTCCATCGATTCGATGCCATTTTATGGCGATCATTCTGCTGTAGCACTCGTATGCGATTCGGATGGTTTGACCGATCTCCATCACATTCGTCACGACTAACGGCGATCATTCTCATAGTTTTTAGGGTTTTCCACCGGTTCGACTCGCCAAAACTTCCCGACCTTCCTTCTTTTTCCTCTTCCGACGAATTTCCACCGCACTTCTCTCGCCGTTCTCCCTCGTTTTCCGGTGACTTCACCAACAGGTGCTCCCATTTGAGGTGTTTCTCCGACTCAAGGACCACCTCTTCTCACGTGGTTCCCGCCCTAGTCCTCACCGCAGACTACTCTCTCGGCTAGGGTTTCATGGAAACTACCTTCCAGCACTTTTCTTTGATCTTTCACCATGCCGCCTAGGTAAACCCTCATCCCTGCTCATTGTTTGGTTGTTCCTATAGTTTTGTTTCACTAACCGGTGTTTGTTTTGTTGTCTTTGTGTATGCATTCATCATCCTTAACCTACATTGCTCTTTTCTCACATTTAGACTTAAGCATTATGCATCTAAGTGTGCCTGGGTTCCACCGACCAACGAGGGCCCGTCGAACCCTCCACCCATTGTCGATCCTAGGTTTCCAAACTCCGCACTTGAAAATGTCTTCAATAAAAATAATTTCAACTCATTCCACCTCGATCAATGGACACAAATTTTCTTAAGGACTACTGCTTTGATATTGTTCAAATCATCCAATTCTACAAACTTGAATCATTAGTCTTTTGTGAACATCATGTCAATATCACTCTTCTTTCTGAATTCTTCAACAATTTGTGACCGGTTGGAGATGGCTTGAGATACCAGACTCGCATTGCTCAGTGCGATATGGATTTTAGCCCCCAGATTTGGACCGATTTTCTCGGATGTCTCTCTTCCGAGAATGATTTCATTTTGTATCCGTCTTGGAGTGATCCACTTCCACCTCCCTTTGAGGAGATTTCTCTAGATTCACTTCATACTACTTTCTATAACTCTCCTCGTCCTTTGAACACCAATCTCTTTCAATCCCAAGAGCTTTCTGCTTCTGACAATGTCTTTTATAAGGTCATTGCTCATTGTCTTCTTCCTATAGTTACACGTGGGTTGGCCTTAGTTCGACCTACACACTTTCTTCTCATGCATATCCTCCACAAGATATAGACATCGATATTGGTCTCAACACCTTCCACTGCATTACTCATTTCATAAAGCCAAACAATGGGAAGGTTCATATGCCTTTTGGAAATGTCCTTACTCAGTGGCTTAACTCCGTAGGCATTGATGTCAACATAGGGGTCATTAAAATCATGAATAAAAAATATGACCAGATGACTCGTTGGAGCTTCTCCTTGGCGGGCTTGAAGGCCGGCAAAGGGTCCGTTTTCTGGGACCCTGCATGACGGCCAGCAGGTGGCGCTCTGGCACCAGAAGATGCCGCTGCGGCAGGAGATGCTGAGGGTGTTGCTGAGGGAGCCGATGCGGAGGGGACTGCTGCAGGCGATGCTGTTCTGCCAGACTCATCCTTCATTGCCCGCTTCGAAGCTTTTGCAGAGCGGGTAGATACACGTCTTGAGGAGCTTCGCTTGGGGCAACAGGAGCATCAGGAGCTCCTCTCCCTCATGAGTGGGATGCATCGACAGCAGTAGGACATTTTGGCGATTCTCCGCCCTCCTGCACCCGGACACCCACCTCCTCACGATGGTTCGTCATCTGCACCGATGGATGCTGATGACGACGATCTTTAGCTAGCATGTTTTTGTTATTTTCTTTTTGGCCGTATGTACGGCACAAACTCCAACTTGTGTAATGATTTTTGATTAATGAAATGAAGTTGTGTTTTGTTTAGTTCATTTCTATTAGTGCCTACATTACTATAATTTGTTAATTTCAAGTTTAGAAATTGAGCACATAGTACTAAGTTATGAATATTGATACGATACAATTCCACTTTTGCTTCATATTTTTATCATTTTGAATATCGTATCAATCTGTTAATCTGATGAGCATGTTTTTCGTCTAATATTTTTCATATGTTATATTAGTCAAATAAAATGTGTATGACGAGTTTCGTGATTTTTGGACATCCACAGAATTTTCTATGCATTTTTAAACCTTGACTGAAAAATTTGGATTTCAGATTTGTTTGATATCACGATCGTTGTCGTTATTAGCGTGATCGCTAAGGCCTAGCTTGACTGATGACAATTCCAGTCGAATCGGTGACACTATTTTGGAATAGAAAATGGTTTTTCATCGGTTAAAAGGTCCCATTTTGGACATTATATGATTCCCACAGTATATACATGATAACTTGTATGGAAAGAAGGATTTTCTTGATGCACTAGTTTAGGGGGAGCTACATCCCTTAATTCTATAATTGTTGGTGCAAAGCTAGGACATATTTGCCTATTCTATTTCTTATGCTTTGCTTCACATGTTATTTCCACATCATGAATCATGTCTTGGATTAAGGGGGAGCTTCATATCAATTTTATACCTTAGTTCAAGATGTGTCGATTATAATTCTTTCCTGCACTTATTGGATAAACTCTTCTCTTTTTGTTGTATGTCAAAGGGGGAGAAGGGATATTTAAGTTAGAATTCATATTGAAATATGTTTATGTGCATATGTTAGAGACCTAACTTAAATGATTGTCAAACATCAAAAAGGGGGAGATTGATGGTGCAACAATGCCCCCAAGTATTTATATATTTTGATGTTTGGATAATCATCTAAGTTAGACAATATTTTGTGATCTAATTGTGAACATCTTTAAGTGACAGGAAAATCCAAGTATGAAGACTTGGTAAAAGACAAGTCCAAGTGTGATCTTGGCAAAGAGAAGTCAAAGGAAAGGTCTTGGCAGCGTAAGTCCAAGCATGTAGTCTTGGCGACGTAAAGTCCAAGCAGTCCTTGGCGAAGAAAGACCAAAGGCAAGTCTTGGCGGCATAAGTCCAAGCATGTAGTCTTGGCGGCATAAAGTCCAAGCGTACTTTGGCAAAGAAGAAACCCAAAGCATGATGAACCCGAAGGAAGCTTTTGAAGGCAAGCGCATGGATGGAGTCGTGGACTCAGAGAAATCCTAGAGGCGCAAGGTTGATGGAGAAGCTAGAAGGTTAAGTCTAGGCTTAGGGTATGTTTTCAAGTATGAATTAGTCATACTTGGGGTGTGCATCATTGGAACATGGTGTCGATCGCCTTTAAAATGCAGCATTAGAGGTTGGAGAGTTGTTGGCGGCGATCGGGGTTATCCTACCGAACCGCTGAGTTGACTCATCTCAACCGCCAGATACAAGCCGCGCAAGATCGCCACGAATAGAAAGGCCGTGGCGTAGCGATCGACGGCCATGTACAGCGACGATCAGTGCCACTATTGGCGGTCGGATCGATAGTCTTCCCGTTGGCGATGACGATGGCAAATCCCGCGAATCCGACTGTTCAGAAGTCGTTAGAATCGGCGGCAGTCAACTGATGTAAGTCATCAGTCGACTGATAGACCTCCAACGGAAAAAAGAGGCTCTTTCCTATAAAAAGAGACCAAGGGGAGCAAGAAGAGGCTAATGCTTATATTCTGATCATTCTCCTAAGCTCCCACAAGTTTTCCAAGCTTTCTAAGTGTTTTAATTTCTTTCCTCCTCTCAAATCTTCATTGTCATCTTTTGTAAGAAGAGGAGGTCTTTATAAAGAGAAAGCTTATTAGTGAAAATTGATTTGGGTTGATCCACCTTAAGGATCGCCATGGAGTAGGAGCGTTATCTCCGAACCACGTAAAAGCTTCCGCGTTAGCATTGCATTTTCGTTTCTACTATTATTGTATTTGTTGTGTTTCCACTAATCTCTTATAGAAAACGAAAAAAGGTTATTCACCCCCCCCCCCTCTAGTCGTTCAAGGATCCTACACTTAGTAGGAGAACTAACCTTTTTCTTAGGCTTACAAATTAAACAAACTAGGGAAGGAATTTACCCACACCAACGTAAATATGCTAAAGAACTAATAAATAGATTTGGAATGCAAAACGCTAAGGAAATCAACATACCAATGGCTACTAATGTTAACATAGGAGAAGACCTAGAAGGTAAAGCAATCGATTTAAAATACTATAGGAGCGCAATAGGTAGCCTCCTTTATTTAACTATGAGTCGACCCAATATACTCTTCGCAGTAAGTATGTGTGCAAGATTTCAATCTTGTGCCAAGGAGTCGCACCTAACACTAGTCAAATGTATTTTTAGATAACTAAAAGGAACATTAAACGTAGGAATTTGGTACCCTAGTTTGAGCGAGTTTGAACTAATCGGCTATTCCGACTCGGATTATGCCGGTAGTAAACTCGATAGGAAGAGCATGAGTGGTTGTTCCCAACTCCTAGGCTCGAGTCTAGTTAGCTGGTGTAGTAGAAAGCAACATTGTGTTGCCTTATCTACCACCGAAGTCGAGTATGTTGCGATGGGTGAGTGTGTAGCTCAACTCCTTTGGATAAGCACACTCTCCAAGACTTCCAATTAAACTTTAGTAACACTAAAATTTTCATTGACGACATTAGTTCCATTAACCTAACTAAGAACCCAATTTGTCACTCTAGGACTAAACACATAGAGGTTAAACACCATTTTGTTCAAGAACACGTATCAAATGGAACAATACAACTCGAATATGTTGAGTCTAAATCGAACCTAGTAGACATTTTCACTAAACCCTTACCCGAAACAGAATTTAGTCTGCTTAGGCAAAAATTAGGAATGTGCGCAATATAGTAGGACTTAAACTCTTACTTTTACTCTATATTTATTTTTCATGTTACAAGGAACTAGCGTAGGGTTTACCTTAGAAAGCATGTACCTATAATTTAAGAAGTCAACACATCTCATAACACATAGGTCTAATGTGTTTGTATACTGAGCCACGTAGATGGGTATGAGATGTCAGGACCTTACTCCTGATTCTAGATATAGATCAAGTGCATCAACATGAATAATGGAGTATAATTATTTAAAATAACCAACTCTAATCAGGACTTATTGATCATTTCATATCAATTAAGCCAAAAAGAGTTGAACATACTATTATTTGAGTGTACATTGAAACTACTATTTTCAAAATCTATTAGGAACATGCTTCAACTTACAAATGATAAATGCTTATTTTCTAAAGTTCTTTTACAAACTCCCATATTTTTTTATTTATGGAAAAAGGGGGAGAAGAAAGGCTAAAGATAAGGGATCAAAATTATTTTTGATAACTTAACTTACTTAATCCTTTTTTTAAGTGGCAAACGTTAAGGGGTAACTTAACTTACTTAAACCTTTTTTAAGTGGAAAATGTTAAGGGGAAGAGCTAAGCTTCTTTTTCAAATACTCACATAAGGTCAAGGGGGAAGTAACCTCAAGGGGGGGAGTTTGAAAAAGAGTTTAGCTTATACTCTTACTCATGCTAACTTACTAAGTTACGCATTTCTTTTATACTCATACTAAGTTGTGTCTTTCTTACTTACACTTACTACTTCACTACATGTTTACTACTCATGTTGTTACTACTTCATTTTATACTTAATTTTCTCCTTAACTTTGTGTCGGTTTACCATAGATCAAAAAGGGAGAGATTGTTGGTGTAGGGGCACCAGATAATCGAACTTAGGTTTTGATTATGGAAAAGGTTCAAAGTTAAGTTGTTATTGTTATCTCATGAGTTGTATTAAGTGTGCAGGAAGTGTTTAAGCTAAGCCTAATGTTAAGCGACACCCGGAGAATCTCGAGTCGAGAAACCATGGTGGTCGGATGATGCTAGGAGAACATCGTGGAGTCGAGGAACCTAGGCGGAGACCGAAAGCTAAGCAGCATGTCAGAAAAGACTAGAGGTAAGCACGAGTGCGGAGTAATGGTAAGGTTGGGTCATCTGTACGAGGATGAATTTAGGCGACGATCTGACTAAGACTTCCAGTGGAAGGTCTAGGTTGAGATCAAACGGTATGTAGCCGTCGAATTTATCATTACTTCTGTTTGCTGTGTTAACTTTTTGTTGCAGTTGAATAATCTAGATGGCAGTTGACTATTCACTTTTGGCAGTCGATTACAGCTAGCATCAGTCGATTGATGAAGGTCATCAGTCGACTGCTATTTAAACTGTCCAACTCGATGAAGGTCAAGATAAGTTCCTCTTATCTTAGGGTGAGGTGTCCTTTTGATCCAAATCTGGATCTCAACGAGATGGGGCTTGGAGGGCTATAAAAGAAGGGGGGGTTCACCCCTTTAGGTCATCATTCAATCCTCCCAAAGTACTCCAACGACGCAACACTTCGACGACAATGCTACGACGCTGACATGTTGTCGACACACCAAGTTTCAATCTTCTAAAGTCGGTAGTCTTTACTTTGTGTCATACTTTACTTGTTTATTCTTTATTGTACTCGAAGCTTTTATCGTAACAAGGTGAGGTAGGCTTGTTGCCTCATCCTCGAGTTCTTGTCGTTTTGTATTCGTTGTCTCCTACCTCCAACGAGGAGGAGATCTTTAGTAAATTGCCCTTTCGTACGCAGTCTAGGATCGCGGGGCCTTAGAGTAGCAACCTTTTGATTGCGAACCAAGTAAAATCAAAGTGTCTTCTTGTTTTAATTCCTTTAATTTCCGCTGCACTACTAGAGTTTTATTAAAATGAAAAGAAAGTCTTCCGATTGTTATTCACCCCCCCTCCCCCCTCTAACGAGTCTCTCAATCCAACAGAAATTTCCTGGGTTGTTCTTACCTTAATTATGGGATAATTATGGAAAGATAGGTTCCGTTTAAGCCTCTTAAGATTCCCTAATAAAGAGATCTATATATATATCCCTTGGTAATCTTTAAAAAAATGAGGTTCTAATCTTAGGTTTTCTTCCTTTGTAGTCGGCTTTCTCCTCTCTCTTTCCCTCTCTTGTCTCTACCGGTTGGCTAGCACCAATTGGAGACAAAGACTTGTTGCTCGAGGAGTTATCTCAGGTGATCCCGACATGGATACTGATAGAGGCAAGGTTCGTTGGTCTTGCTCGTGGTTTCGACGGATTCAATAAGAATCTCGAAGTTATGAATCTTTTCTTCTCCTTTCTTTGCATGAGATTATGTCAATAGCAATGATTATTTGGCCCCCATGGGATGTCTGGGATGAAATAAAAATTATTTTATTCACTTTATTCCGCTACGCATAATCCCAGAATCTCCAACAATATGTTTGACGATGAGTTAATAATTCATCGCTATATTAATGATTTCTTGTAGTGACTATGTCTTATACCAAGTCTTGGTGACTTGTATTTTCCTCTTTTCATAAGAGATGTCACAATTATGTGAACTTTTCACTCATTTTTGCTTTACACATTTTTCTATATATTAGATGTAGACATCATTTTGTACATGTTTCAATCCATTATCTACTTTTCCAACAACATCATTAGCAGTAGGGTACATATATCTTACTGTCACATCTTGATATCATTACTAGTTACACTACAGTTTGATATTACCTCAAGTAACGTCAAACCTTTAACCAAGGTTGACATTGTTGGAGTATTAAGAATACAATCAAAGTTTCATATTGGTAAGACATAGAAAAGATCATGTGCTTATAAGATGAAAAAATATCTTCATTGGCATGAGGCCTTTTGGGTGAAGCCCAAAAATAAAACCATGAGGGCTTAGGCCCAAAGTGGACAATATCATATCATTGTGGAGATATATGAATCTTATAGGCACTATCAATTGGTATCATAGTCATGGTCTATGCCAAGCCATGAACCTCGAACGAAGGAAGTGGAGCTCCCATGTCCGGATCAAGAGAACCAGACACCAGGCAGAAAGTCCAGTTGGGTCAGGACGATCGAACAACTGGCAGGAAGTCCAGTTGGGCCAGAAGGGCTGAACAACTGGTAGGAAGCCCAGCTGGGTAAGGAGGACCAGATAGTTGACAGGAAGTCCTGATTGGTTGAAGATCGGACATCAAACAGAGAATATCCTTCAAGGACGGATAGGCTTGAGGGAGGTCAATGTGGTCCTTCGTTTGAGGGGGGATTGTTGGAGTATTGAGAATACAATCAAAGTCCCACATTGGTAAGACATGGAAAAGATCATGTGCTTATAAGATGAAAAGATATCTCCATTGGCATGAGGCCTTTTGGGTGAAACCCAAAAATAAAACTATGAAGACTTACGCTCAAAGTGGACAATATCATATCATTGTGAAGATATATAAATCTTATAGGCACTATCAGAAATGATAAGATTTAGGTATTTCTCATTAATGAAGATCGAATTAGATAGTGATAATATTCTATTATAAAAATGGGGGGATTAACCTTAACCTCCACCGGCCGAGGAAGAGGAGATGTTAGATTTTGACTTTTTAGACCTTGCTCAGCTTCGTCCTACTCTAGTTGCCCCCTGTATTAAAGGATAAAATCTTCAAATTTGAGGATATGTGAAGTGATATTGTACTTTTTGGCGTTTACCCTCCGTAGTTGACTTTTCTATCTAAGAATTGACTTATCTTCATGCTTGACTTATAGATGATTACGCTGAATTAGTTACTTGATTTTGACTTCATACTTTTTAAGTGACTTAGTTACACTCTATACAAGTTAACTTGCTACTTGAACCTTAAACACTTGAATGTTAACTTGATGCTTAAATTTAATATGTTTACTTGTTTATTAGTTTGTTGGCATATCTTACTCCAAATTACTTACTTAGCTTTGATATTTATTGTTATCATACTCATCATCCTCTATGTTTTGATGTATGTCAAAGAAAGAGAGATGAAAGTTTAAAGTTGAACTTAAGGGGAAGAGATGAAAGTTTGGGAAAGATGATAAGTTTAAAGTTAAAACTAGTGGAAACTAATACTTGAATGCTATCTATTTTCAGGAAGTGTTTTTTTAAGAGGAGAATGCATTCAAGGGAATAGTGCATTTTATGTATATTTTTTTTCTAATTTTAAATTAGATTGTCATACATCAAAAAGAAAAATATTGTTGGTGCAGGGAGCACCAATCCTATGTTTTGATGTGTGAGACAAGATTTAAAATTAGAATGCATTTGTGACCTAATTGGTTTGTTAAAGAAAAGTCCTAATAGGTCAAGTATATCAAATACTAGGCAATGGAAGTAGGTTAGATAGATCGGATACTAGGCAATGAAATTTTAGTAGATCGGGTGGATCGGATATTAGGAAATGGAAGACCTAATAGGTCAGTTGGACTGGATACTATACGATAAGAGACTTAGAAAATAAAGAGAATCGAACACCAGATAGAAAGTCCAAATGGATCAGTAGAACTGAACATTGGTAGGATGACTCGATGGATCGGCAAGGATCTGACACTAAGTCAAGAGAAGTCTTAGTGGGATGAGTGATCCGACGTTAAGAAAAAGAAACACAAACAGGTTAGGTGGACCAGATTTTTGACAAATGGTAGGTAAGGCAATCTCTTGGAGTGGAGAGGTTCTTTTGAAAAGAAGAATGGGTAAGAACGAGTGATCATTATGGGGACAACCTTAGGTGACAATCCAACTAAAGGTTCCACTTGGATTTTAAAGTTGAGATTGGATAAATTGAATGACTGTCCAACTATATTATCATATTCTTTGCTAACTTTGTAATACAGGACTCAACGATTAGAATTTCATAATAAGAGGAATCTAGGTGCCCTGACTAATTCTAGGGGACCGAAGATCCGGGCAACCAAAATCCAAATTTGGGCAGATTAGATCGGCGAGGCCCAAAAGGAATACAAGAGATGCAAGTCATAGATGGCATATGGATTTGGGTGATCGGAAGTATATGGGCAATTGGAGTGTAAAGTTATCAAAACGAGTTGGATCAGATCTGAGCACCTAGAAGGGTTGAATTTTAAAATGGATTAGTTGAGCTAAGGGCACTCGAAGGTGATATGGGTGACTGAAAAATATCTATCAAAGAAGGATTTAAGCAGCAACGAAAACAACTCATTATTCAACTCTACACAACTCTTCGACAATCTTTGTGCACTCAAGAATTCCGTCTGACCATTCTTTGATCTCCAACAACCTTCAACCTACATCACATTCTTTTGGTTGTCGGTATATTTCTTTTGTGCTTTCATTTAAAGAGGGGGACGGTAAAGTGTTATCGGATCTCTACATTTGTAAAAGGCTCTCTCTCCAACAGAATCTCCATGACTTATCTTGTTTGAGATTTTCAAAACTTATTTTTTTTTTTAGATCATCGAGACTTCCTCTCCTCTGCTTGGGATCTCCAATGTTAACATTTGCCTAGGACTTCCAAGGCTTTGCTTTGCCTAGGACCTCTAGAATTTATCTTTGGTCGTCTAATCACCTTGCCATACTTCACTTCTGATCTTCATTTATCAAACTTTTGCACTTATGCATTTGATACACCATATTAAATTATTACACATCCTAACTTTAAATTTTATTTTATATATGAAAATATCAATTTGATTTTGTTGTTATGCTCCTGACAGCAACAATAGTGAGATGATTATAGATTACAGTATGAAGTTTGGATCTTGAGGGGAAAAAAAAACTCCCCACTTTAGTCTCGCATCCAAAATACAGTTCCCAGTTCCACTAAAAATTTAGAACCCCTAAACCTAACAAAACATGGAAAATAAATAACTTAACTGATATACCTTTCTTTATACCACAAAATAAAAACGCTTCATATATCTTTAATGTCATTCATTCAAATTTAGAATTGTTCAATGTCTACAATAAGGCACGTGTTAAAATTATAAATTTATCCGTAAACTTTAACTAATCAAAATAGAGGAACTAAAATTCTCATCTGTTTTTGCAAAAAGTACCTTGTTTCTTTGAATTTTATAGCACAAGCACTTATATTACAAAGCATATAAAATAAAATAATGCTATAAATAATATTATATAGTTCAAAAATATATATATGATATTCGAAATTTAAAATTTAAAATGATTTTAGTTCAAATTCAATTCTAAATGAAATTTGAATTCAAGTTCTAGCAAATTTGTTTGAATTTTAATTTGAGCATAGCTCGAGATAACTCAAATAAAATCAAATTAGCATCTGCAAATCAAAAGTATTGTAAAACAAAATAAAAATTGATAAAGGTCCGTTTGAGTCCCGCTCGTTATCGGCTCATAAATAATTGAGTAAAATATTATTAGTTCTAATTTAGATTTGACAGGTTCTAATTCAAATTAAATTTGATAATTTGACAGGTTCTAGCAAATGGTGCCTATCACCTGGGCGGCCACTGTAGTGCACAGTGTGTGAATTGTTCACGCATTGTGTGTAGAAGATTTGACGCTGTTAGAGGGGGGGTGAATAGCGCGAGAGCCGTACGAAGATGGAATTCGTTCGCGTGCTTGTCTACAATTCGTGTTAGCGCAGCGGAATAATAATAATAATAACAATACACGAAATACAATCACAAACACAAGCACAACACGAGGATGTAACGTGGTTCGGAACCGTAACGGTTCCTACTCCACGGATCGAGCTCTAACGAGCTCTAGCGACGCCAATGCAATCACTAATCAATAAACTCCTTCTCGACAACAAGTCGGAGGCGGAGAAACCTCGTACACAAGATTACACTAAGTAATACACAAAAATACAAGCAAAATACAAGGAAATGTAAAGAACACTTTACAAACTAGGGTTTGAGCGCTTTGCTTGTTGGTTGCTTGGATGAGGATGAAGGGCTCTGAAATGCACCTGCAAATCGCCTTCAAATCGCCTCAAGTAAGCTCCCAAAAATCTGATCCTTGAGCCTTCCACGAACAACTGCTTTTATCCTCCTGGCCGATTTCCGCGCAATGATCGCCATAATTCCCCGATCGCCAACATCAGAGCTGTGAGACAACGGCTCAATCCATGCTGGACAAGTTCCAACGGGACTCTCACTCACCGATCGCCAACATTGGCGCGACGCCGATCGCTAACGCTCGTAGTCGATCGCCCTGGCCACGGAGCGCTTCGGCGCAGACTCGACCGGGCACGATCGCTATCTTGGCGATCGCCATCCCTTGGCGATCATCGACTATCGACATCCGATCGTTGCCGACATCACCGATCGCTTCCCATGAGCGATCGCCAGAGCCCTAAAGTTTCTAACTCGTCGACTGAACCGACCATAATTCCAGTCGACTGCCAACCTCAAACATGAGGTTTTAACCCAAGTATGGTGCCCCCATACTTGCTAGACCACCCTTAGCCTAGACCTAAGCCTTCTAGCCACCTCCATCAGCCTCACACCTCTCGGATCCCTCCAAGTCATCCATGACTTGTTCATCCATCGCGCTAGCCTTCAGGTGCTTCCATCGGCTATGTTATGCTAACGGTGTCTACACCGCCAAGGCACATTGGACTTACGCCGTCAAGACTCCGCTTGGACTTTACGCCGCCAACCATTGAACTTATGCTGCCAAGACTCCCGCTTGGACTTTACGCTGCCAATATCAATCCCCTTGGACTTCCCAAATGCCAAGACTCAAGCTTGGCCTTTCCCTTGCCAACCCATGTTGGACTCTCCATGCCAAGACCCATGCTTGGACTTTCCATTTGCCAAGACCCATGCTTGGACTTCCCTTGCCAACCCATGTTGGACTTTCCATGCCAAGACCCATGCTTGGACTTTCCATTTGCCAAGACCCATGCTTGGACTTCCCTTGCCAACCCATGTTGGACTTTCCATGCCAAGACTCATGCTTGGACTTTCCATTTGCCAAGACCCATGCTTGGACTTCTCATGCCAAGTGCTCAAGACTTGGACTTTCCCAATTGCCAAGTGTCCCACTTGGACTTTCCATGCCAAGTACCCATGACTTGGACTTTACCTTGCCAAGACCCATGCTTGGACTTTCCCATAATCACATGGTCAACCCTGGTCAACCATCAAGTCAATTATAACCTGGGTCGATTGTATAAACAATCTCCCCAACATATTAACCGACATTAATGTCAAACATCAATGCCAAAACACTTTGTCAAATCCCTTTGTCAAACATCAAAACATCACTCGAGTCAAACTCGAGTCTGGTCAATCGTGACCTGGGCCGATTGCACCAACAATCTCCCCCTTTTTGATGTTTGACAAAAACGAAATAAATCATGAGTTAGAACACTAACTCAAATCCCTTACCAATTATCCCAAATTGGTAAACACTCACTAAATGTTCTCCCCCAAACATTCAAGTGAAAAATCTAAACCAAATGTTCTCACCCAAACATTCTCCCCATTTTTGACTAACATCAAAAAGGTTATCTCTCCAAGGAGGTCAATGTCTCATGTCCCAATGAGATCTTACAATCTCCCCCTTGATCCAAAAATACCTAGGATGCCTACCATCTTCCTAATGATAAGTCACATATCACTCAAGAGAGGCAATCCTATCTCACTCTCCCAATTTCCAAATTGGGTATCAAACACCCATCAATTTTCTCAATTGATGATACTTTCCCAATAACTTCTCCTTTTCAAGGAGAAAAACACATCCATCATCCCAAGATGGATACCTCCCCCTAAAGGCTTGCTCCCCCTTGACCATTGCACCAACAATGTCCTTGGGAAGTCCCTAAGCCAATAGGAACTCTAAACCATCAAAATTAAGGTTGGAAATTCAACATTGAACTTTCCACCACCTCAAATTGATACTTTGACCTAACACCTCTCCAAATCCACATCCAATGAATTTTCACCCTTCATAATGCTTCCCAAAGCATATCCTAGGGTTAGGAGTGGTTAGGGACCTTTACCATGGCTGAACACGGGCTAAACAAACTTGTGAACCCGAAATCAGACCTGGCTGGATGACTTCGACAAGTCGATCGATTGCCACATACATCAGTCGACTGCCACCAATGGCAGTCGACTGGTAGCTGAATTTTCCGAAATTCAGCTATCAGAATCCAATTTCAGAAAATCATAACTAATTATACGTATATTGAAAAATCACGAAATTTGATACGTATAATACTTATGACCAAAACAATGGGTGAAAAATGTTTGAAAAATATTTTACCCATAAAATAGTGAAATTGGTACAAAGTTCAAAACCATTGAAATTTTCAATGTTTTGGCCCTACTTTGTATCAACTTCATCAATGGTGATTGCTATCAAAAGATAGACTTCACCAAGGTTTTTCAAAAAGATTTTAAAATGTTTTCAAAACCTTATTTTGGATCATATTCCTTGGGCTCTATGTACATGACTTGTACACAAGCTTTCCCAATGATCCACAAATAAAATTAGATGAGTTTTAGTTCATCTAGATGCAAAAACTATGCACCTTGAACTTAACTCATATCCTAGCATCTCACATGTATCTAGGGTGTATAAATACACATACATGTCAATTGGATGTGAGATGTGGGTTTTGTTCTCCCTAAACTAAGGTTTCATGCATTTTCCTAAGGCAACTCTACTTGATTCCCTTATAAATGGGACTCCAAGTCATGTCATAGTCCTTAAATCAATTTTAATCAAATTTTCTTAAATGCATGAATGATTATGGCATTAACGATGATATAAATAAGCATATGCTCATAATCATGATGTCATGGCATAAAATAAGATCTAAAACCACATGACATTTACCTAAATCCTAAACATGAACATGACATATAGAATGATTAAAAATAAGCATGATGTCATGGCATGTTATATAACCAAACAAAGCATGGCATATAAAATATATAGGTATAGTAATACCTAAATTTTAATATTAATTGTCATTTCATATAATTAATTATATTTTGCCATATTTCTAGTTTTCTCCCAAGTGTGCCAAAAACCCAAAATGGCACACTAACCTCTAAACCTAAATTGTGCCAATTTTGATCATTTTATCAAACTTCTCAAGTAATATTGACACATCCTAAAAACTTTTAGGATTAAGACTTAAATGTATTTCCAAGGCAACCATAACCTTGAAAATAACCTAAAATGCCACCTTTATTATGGTTGAGTTAACTACCCATCCAATCAAGATTGGCACACCCTAAACCCATCTAGCGTGAATCTATCACGCTCCTAGGAACCCAAAACCTATTTGAGCTTCTTGGGTTAACTAAGTATTCCTTAGGGATAACCTCCCTAGATACCCTCCTGATGACCCTCCTAGGCTTGTTAGCCTTGGTCATTTGGATCTTACCTAGGTTGACTCTAGGGGTAACTCCCCTTGCAACCTCCTTAGTGGCCACCCTAGGTTTCCTAGAAACCCTAGCCACTAGGCACACCCTTTGGTCAACTCTAGGGATAACGTCCCTATTGACCTTGGTCTTCCTAGACCTAGTTAGTGTTCCATAATCTAATGGGACACTATGGTAAGCCACCTTGGGCTTAGGTTTGTGACCCAAACCTTGCTTGCCTTTAGTTGACTTTTGACTCTTAGGTCCTTGGTGTTGACTTTGACTTTGATCATTAGACCCTTTAAATTGATTTTGCATAATGTTGAGGGTCTTTTCTAATTTTTCAAGCCTTGACCTCAAGACTTGATTTTCCTTTTCTAATTGCCCAATTTTAGAGTTTTGATTTAGATTATGGGCATTGGACTTCCTAGGCATATGCCTAGTCCATTTAGGGTTAAAACCTAGATGATCTTGTATTTTCCTAATTGATTCCCTAGGTATGGTTTTTCTAGGGACATTTGACCTAGGTTTGTCCTTAGATAAATTGTTTTTAGGGACATTAGTCCCAAATTTCTTCCTATTATCTAAGTGAATACTTTTAGCTCCTAGACAAAATTCCTTATGTCTAACATGCTCTTTGTGATAAATAGCAAGATTGCTAAAATTATTTCTAGCATGCTTTTTACTGAAATTTAAGGAATGAGCATTGTTTAAATATACCTTATGGTTTGCCCTAGAGGCTCCCTCTACTTGTGATGCTCCAACTTGTTCCTTCTTCTTCCCCCTAGGACATTGACTCCGGTAATGTCCTTTTGCATTGCATTTGAAGCATATGATGTGCTCCTTGCTCTTGATACTTGGGGAACCGGCATCCTTAACTTTTGGAGCCGGTGGAGCTTTCCTAATCTTCTTTGGGCATTCGCTCTTGTAATGCCCAAATTCCCTACACTCAAAACACATAATATTTTTTTTTTTTGAGATTGATGTGTTTGAGTTACCTAGTTCGGTAGTAGGTGCCGGAGTTAAATTTTGGGCTTCTTCATCTTGTCCGGATGTCGAAGCTTCTTGGTATTGCTCCGGTGTTGAGGATGGTCTCTCCTCCTCAATTCTAGAAGTGGATACTTCTTCCACTTCTTCCACCTCTTCTATCGATCCGGAAGTTGATTCCCTATCAACCTGCAAATCCTCACTTCCTTGCGAGGATGATGCATTAGCCTCTTCGGTCTCTTCCTCTTGGACCATTGATGGGCTTTCATGGAGCTTTGTCAAATCGCTCCATAGCTCCTTAGCATCCATGCATTCACCTAGGCTACACAAAAATTCATTTGGAATTAAATCAAATATAAATTTGATTACCTTCTTATTTTTCTCGAATTGCCGGAGTTGCTCCTCACTCCATTTCTTCTTCTTGAGAAACCCTCCCTTTGGTCCCTTAGGATACTCAAATCCTTCCATCAAGGCGGACCATTCCTCAAGGTCTCTCATCATCAAAAACTCTTCAATTCTCGCCTTCCAAGAATTGAATCCTTCTCGTCCATAGAATGAATAAGGGATCGGTGTGTTGATGTCCCATCCTAATTGATCTTGGACTTCCATCTTTTACCCTCTAGCGTCTTGCTCCCGGTTGTTAATCCGTTGAAGAGCCACCAGGCTCTGATACCAATTGTAGAAGATTTGACGCCGCTAGAGGGGGGGGTGAATAGCGCGAGAGCCGTACGAAGATGGAATTCGTTCGCGTGCTTGTCTACAATTCGTGTTAGTAAGAATAATAATAATAATAATAACAATACGAAATACAATCACAAACACAAGCACAACACGAGGATGTAGCGTGGTTGGGCGTAACGGTTCCTACTCCACGGATCGAGCTCTAACGAGCTCTAGCGACGCCAATGCAATCACTAATCAATAAACTCCTTCTCGACAACAAGTCGGAGGCGGAGAAACCTCGTACACAAGATTACACTAAGTAATACACAAAAATACAAGCAAAATACAAGGAAATGTAAAGAACACTTTACAAACTAGGGTTTGAGCGCTTTGCTTGTTGGTTGCTTGGATGAGGATGAAGGGCCCTGAAATGCACTCGCAAATCGCCTTCAAATCGCCTCAAGTAAGCTCCCAAAAATCTGATCCTTGAGCCTTCCACGAACAGCTGCTTTTATCCTCCCTCGGGCTGGATTTCCGCCTGGCAGTCGACTGCCATAATTCCCCAGTCGACTGCCAACACTGTAGCTGTGAGACAACGGCTCAATCCACGTTGGACAAGTTCCAACGGGACTCTCACCGATCATTGCCAACATTGGCGATCGATCGCTAACGCCGTAGTCGATTGCCCGATCGGCTACGGAGCGATCTGCTCACTTCGCGATCGGGCCGATTGCCATCCCTTAGCGGTCGTCGACATCGTCGATCGCTGCTCCCATGAGCGCCATAAAGCTCTCGAAGCCATAATTCCAACATGAGGTTTTAACCCAAGTATGGTGCCCCATACTTGCTAGACCACCCTTAGCCTAGACCTAAGCCTTCTAGCCACCTCCATCAGCCTCACGCCTCTCGGATCCCTCCAAGTCATCCATGACTTGTTCATCCATCGCGCTAGCCTTCAGGTGCTTCCATCGGCTATGTTATGCTAACGGTGTCTACACCGCCAAGGCACATTGGACTTACGCCGTCAAGACTCGCTTGGACTTTACGCCGCCAACCATTGGACTTATCTTTGCCAAGACTCGCTTGGACTTTCTGTTCCCCTTGGACTTCCCAAATGCCAAGACTCAAGCTTGGCCTTTCCCTTGCCAACCCATGTTGGACTCTCCATGCCAAGACCCATGCTTGGACTTTCCATTTCCCAAGACCCATGCTTGGACTTCCCTTGCCAACCCATGTTGGACTTTCCATGCCAAGACCCATGCTTGGACTTTCCATTTGCCAAGACCCATGCTTGGACTTCCCTTGCCAACCCATGTTGGACTTTCCATGCCAAGACCCATTCTTGGACTTTCCATTTGCCAAGACCCATGCTTGGACTTCTCATGCCAAGTGCTCAAGACTTGGACTTTCCCAATTGCCAAGTGTCCAACTTGGACTTTCCATGCCAAGTACCCATGACTTGGACTTTACCTTGCCAAGACCCATGCTTGGACTTTCCCATAATCACATGGTCAACCCTGGTCAACCATCAAGTCAATTATAACCTGGGTCGATTGTATAAACAATCTCCCCAACATATTAACCGACATTAATGTCAAACATCAATGCCAAAACACTTTGTCAAATCCCTTTGTCAAACATCAAAACATCACTCGAGTCAAACTCGAGTCTGGTCAATCGTGACCTAGGCCGATTGCACCAACATTGTGCATGCACTGTGCACAGCAAGTGCTCATCTGGGCGCACACAGTGATCGCCCAGGTGATTTGGATCGCTACATTATCGGATTCCGATTGAATTGCGGTCGGAAGTTGACGACGGACAGATCGACGTCAATCTGTCCGGCACCGAATTTCGGTCGGAAATCCGACCCGATAGCAGTCGACAGTGGACGCGCCACTGTCGACCGCGTGACGCGACGAATTTCTGACCGTTTTATGCCGAATTTCGGATGCTAACCGACTGGAAGTCGAGTCCTGTCGGACCGCCAACGAGTTGTGTGTCGATCGCGCCCGGTTCGGCGATCGACGGTGACCGGACGACGCTGCGGTGACGTCGACAGTGGCGTGTGGGTCGACGTGGAGCGAACAAGCGCACAAGAATTCATCACGCAGAAGATCATCTTTTATATATATATATATATATATATATATATATATATATATATATAGGCTCCAATGTATATAATCGAGAGAAATGCCGGATTTAATCACTTTGTGCATTGCTATAATGACCACTGCGCCACTGCGCGAGCGCTGTGCGTCGCGCAGCGTAGCGTCATGGCGCGTATGCGTCATGCGCTCGCGCCGCGCAGCATTCTTGCAGCGTCGCGAAATTCTCCGTGCCCATCCGCTCCACACCGACCCCGTGCTCGTCCGCTCCACGCAGCCGCGTCGTCTGGTCACTGTTAGCCGTCGGACCGGGCCCGATCGACGCGCGGCTCGTCGGTGGTCCGACGGCGCTCGGATTTCAGTCGGTTAGTTCCCGGAATCCGACAAAAACCGATCGAAAATGACTGAATTGTGCGGCCGGCAGTGGCGCGCGCCACTGCCGGCCGCGATCGGGCCGGATTTTGGCCAAATTGCAGTCGGAATCTGGCAACGGACGGGTCGACATAGGTTGCCGATCCGTCCGCCAACGGGTTTCGGTCGTAATTCGGCCAGAATCCGACCCGATCGCGATCGAAATCGACCGCCCGATTCTGGCGACCGATTTCGACCTCGATTCGGCCGGCCGACGGCCGAATCTCGATCGATCGAGTATACCGGACGGATCAACGTCGGCTGTCGGTCCATCCGGCACCAGATTTCGACCGTGATTCGCCCAGAATCCGGCCCGATCGCGGTCGGCAATGGGCGCGCCACTGTCGGCCGCACAATTCGATCGTTTCCGGTCGGTTTACGTCGGATTCCGGGCGCTAATCGGCAAGAATTCGAGCCACGCCAGACCGCCGACGAGTCGCGCGTCAATCGCGCCTGGTCCGACGGGCGATGGTGATCGTATGACACGGTGGCAACACGTGCGGCTCGCGCGTGGCGCGGACGAAATGGTCGCGCCGGAGAAGATCTCTCTCTCTCTCTCTCTCTCCCTCTCTCTCTCTCTCTCTCTATATATATATATATATAGAGAGAGAGAGAGAGAGATGTTGGGTTTTCGGCACCGCGACGTGTGTGTTCGATCACGTTTCGTAAACATGAACACAGCGAAAGCAATAAAAATAATAAATCTACATTTATTACAACACACACAACACACGCATGCATATTACAACAAGTGTAGACATAACCGTAAATTTAAATTTGCAATAAAAGGAAATTTATCTACGTTATACCTTTCGTATGACGTGTAGCGGGAACGGCATCAACCGGAACGATCCTCGCTAGAATCGTCTCTATCCGTATCCACGCCGAGTTCCTCGGGATGACTTCGCTAAGCCACGAGCTTCGTCTTCGTATGGGGTACTAGCCTCGTGTTGAAGACGACGTGATCGAGAGATGATCACGATCCGAATCCAAATTCGGATCCTAATACGAGTTCTCAAAACTCGCTTCTCCGGAGAGGTATTCGTCAACCAATTGACAAATCCTTCGTCCTCCACCTCAGAGGATTACCAGAGATCGAATCCCCGGTAAGTTAGCCGCTGTCGGAGCTCTAACCGTCGTCCAACGACGCTCCGACGAGAGGAGAACAAGCTGTCCAAAAAACTGGACAGCTTTGGTGGAGGTGATAGGCGCCGGCCAACCAAGGAAGATAGAGCTCACCTTGATGCCAAACCTGAAGGAGATATCCGGAGCACTAACCGGCAGCAGCTCGACGCCGGCGAGGGGGAAGGAAGCTACCTTCTGGATGCCGGTTGGAGGAGCTATGGGCGGCGGCAAGAGGTTGGCGCCGAAAACTCCAATAAGGAGGTGGGCGGCAACTTTAACCTAGGGGTTTTGGATTATTCGGGCTTAACAATCCCTTAAGCCCTCTTTTATAGAGAACTAATTCTCTTAATGGTTATTGGATCATAACCATTAGGCCCGTTAACCCGCTCCATTAAGATAAGTTAAAATAAACCAAACCATGATGGTTTATTTTAAGTTAAAACGAACCGAACCAACTTTTGGTTCATTCGTTTAAAATAAACCAAACCCTTTGGTTTATTCTCCTCCATTGGATTAGAACCAAACTATTTTGGTTCATCCATTACGTCTTCATAAGACTCGGCCCATCCACGCTTCCATTGCGACTGAAACGATTTCATGCTCGCTTTATGTTTGGTCCAACCAAACCTAGTTTCTCTCGGTCTAAGAATCCCATTCTCAAGCTCGTTTTAAATCCTTTGGATTACGCTCGTTGTGCGTGTAACCAAATAGGTTCTCGGTTTATGGTGGTCGTCTATAATTAACCATTAATTATAGAACGATCATGAGTGGCACCTAGTAGTACATCATGATTCCCAATTAACCGAAAAGATCAACGGTTGATCCAGAACTATTTCTGAAACCCTTCAGCAGCTCGAATTATTCGTGCCCCATTCCCTTCACTTATCTTATACCCACTTGGTTCAGGACATGGTCTATTGTGTCAGTCCCCACTAGGCTGACTACGTCACACCTAGCCCAAGTATCATTTCCTCGTCCTACGGATTCTAGTTACTCCACATGTATCGAAGAGTACCTTACTCTAAACATGTAATGCTTTGGCCAAAGACTTTAGTAACAATCCGACGAGGCCATGGGTATACATCTCCTCGCAAGGAGTGGTGAATCCTTTATAGGCTATTCAAACACCTTCGATCACTTCGACTTATACCCAATCATCCCGGGTCCACATCTCCTTAGAGATGCTTGCTTAAGATGTCAAAGCATAAGTCTCTATGATCAAGATGACATGAATACCGCAAATCAAAGGAACATCGCACTTAAGCCACAGTAAGAACTTCATTGACATATCTATATATGCAGAGAACCATATGAAGTCTTACGGCTGGTCACTCCAATGAACTAGTTACCATAACTAGCATCCACGATTAACTCCGGACATCACAATGTCTCCAACGGAGAATCACCGCTTGGATACACCAAGGAGTATACCTGCGTTAGTCTCGGCAGTAATTGATGGTGTCCAAATCCATCAATTCATCGACTAGGGATAATTCCGATACATCACAATTACACATGTAGAGATACTCACTAGTTGTGATCCAATCACAAATTCTCTCATGCTGTGAATCGTATCGTGGACATTCAGTAAATAAGTTTAAGATCCAATCAAATACATAAAACATGTATACTCAAATAGTGAATCTTCATTTATCATATAAATGGTTCATACATAAGGCGATTGCCTTAGGACATCTCTCATATATTACTAACAGACTCCCACTTGGCCTAATGCCAATCGCTACGGTATCCAATACCATAAGCTCGAACATGACCCTCAAACTTATTTTGAGATAATGCCTTAGTCAAGGGATCCGCTAAGTTCCTTTCAGTGGGAATTTTCTCGATTTATATTTCGTTCCTACTGATGATCTCTCTGATAAGATGATAGCGGCGAAGCACATATTTGGATCATTGATGAGACAACATCAAGTTCAGAGATGAACTTCTTGATCCAAACTGCATCCTTTGCTTCTTCCAAAGCTGCAATGTATTCTGCCTTAGTGGAAGAATCCGCTATAGTGTCAAGCTTGGAACCTTTCCAACTTATTGCACCTCCATTTTAGGTGAATACATACCCAGACTGAGACATGAAATCATCCTTGTCTGTCTGGAGCTGGTATCCGTATACCCATGTATCACCATGTACCCTTCTCCATATATTAGGAACACATCTTTAGTTCTTCTTAAGTACTTAAGGATCGTCTTAACAGCCACCCAATAATCCATTCCTGGATCAGACTGGTATCTGCTCGTGACACTCAGAGCATACGATACATCGGGTCTCGTACATAACATAACATACATGATAGATCCTATTGCGGATGCATAGGGAATCTTACTCATGCAAATCCTCTCGTCTTCTGTGCGCGGACACATAGACTTCGAAAGGTGTACCCCATGCTTGATGGGTATGAAACTTTTCTTGGATTCCGACATGCTAAACCTCTTTAGCACTCGGTCTATATATGTAGGCTGCGAAAGACCAAGCAACCGTTTCGATCTATCTCTATAGATCTTAATCCCAAGGATGTAGGTTGCTTCTCCCAGGTCTTTCATGGAGAATGTCTTGGATAACCAAACCTTAACTAACTGTAAGATTGAAACATCGTTTCCTATAAGTAATATGTCATCAACATACAATACTAGGAACACAACTGAACTCCCACTAACCTTCTTGTACACACAAGGTTCGTCTGGATTTTGTGAGAAATCAAACTTTTTGATTGTTGGGTTTCCGGCACCGCGGTGTGTGTGTGTTCGATCATGTTTCGTAAACATGAACACAGCGGAAGCAATAAAAATAATAAATCTATATTTATTACAACACACACAACACACGCATGCATATTACAACAAGTGTAGACATAACCGTAAATTTAAATTTGCAATAAAAGGAAATTTATCTACGTTATACCTTTCGTATGACGTGTAGCGGGAACGGCATCAATCGGAACGATCCTCACTAGGATCGTCTCTATCCGTATCCACGCCGAGTTCCTCGGGATGACTTCGCTAAGCTAGGAGCTTTGTCTTCGTACGGGTTACTAGCCTCGTGTTGAAGACGACGTGATCGAGAGATGATCACGATCCGAATCCAAATTCGGATGCAAAGACGAGTCCTCAAAACTCGCTTCTTCGGAGAGGTATTCATCAACCGATTGACGAATCCTTCGTCCTCCACCTCAGAGGATTACCGGAGATCGAATCCCCGGTAAGTTAGCCGCTGTCGGAGCTTTGGTGGAGGAGATAGGCGCCGGCCAACCAAGGGAAGATAAAGCTCACCTTGATGCCAAACCTAAAGGAGATCACCGGAGTACCAACCGGCAGCAGCTCGACGCCGGCGAGGGGGAAGGTCAGCACCTTCTGGACGCCGGTTGGAGCCTCAAGGTGGGCGGCGGCAAGGAGGAGGAGAGTTGGCTCCGAATTTCTCCAAGGAGAGGTGGGCGGCAACTTAGGGTTGTGGATTAGGGCTAAATTATCCCTTAAACCCTCTTTTATAGAGAACTAATTCTCTTAATGGTTATTGGATCATAACCATTAGGCCCATTAACCCGCTCCATTAAGATAAGTTAAAATAAACCAAACCATGATGGTTTATTTTAAGTTAAAATGAACCGAACCAACTTTTGGTTCATTCGTTTAAAATAAACCAAACCCTTTGGTTTATTCTCCTCCATTGGATTAGAACCAAACCATTTTAGTTCATCCATTATGTTTTCATAAGACACGGCCCATCCATGCTTCCATTGCGACTGAAACGATTTCATGCTCGCTCCATGTTTGGTCCAACCAAACTTAGTTTCTCTCGGTCTGAGAATCCCATTCTCAAGCTCATTTTAAATCCTTCGGATTACGCTCGTTGTGCGTGTGACCAAATAGGTTCTCGGTTTATGTTGGCCGTCTATAATTAACCATTAATTATAGAATGATCATGAGTGGCACCTAGTAGTACATCATGATCCCCAATTAATCGAAAAGATCAACGGTTGATCCAGAACTATTTCTGAAACCCTTCAGCAGCTCGAATGATTCGTGCCCCATTCCCTTCACTCATCTTATACCCACTTGGTTCAGGACATGGTCTATAGTGTCAGTCCCCACTAGGCTGACTACGTCACACCTAGCCCAAGTATCATTTTCTCGTCCTACGGATTCTAGTTACTGCACATGTATCGAAGAGTACCTTACTCTAAACATGTAATGCTTTGGCCAAAGACTTTAGTAACAATCCGACGAGAGGCCATGGGTATACATCTCCTCGCAAGGAGTGGTGAATCATTTATAGGCTATTCAAACACCTTCGATCACTTTGACTTATACCCAATCATCCCAGGTCCACACCTCCTTGGAGATGTTTGCTTAAGATGTCAAAGCATAAGTCTCCATGATCAAGATGACTTGAATACCGCAAGTCAAAGGAACATCGCACTTAAGCTACAGTAAGAACTTCATTGACATATCTATATATGCAGAGAACCATATGAAGTCTTACGGCTGGTCACTCCAATGAACTAGTTACCATAACCAGCATCCACGATCAACTCTGGACATCACTATGTCTCCAGCTAGTGAGAATCAGCTGCTTGGATACACCAAGGAGTATACCTCGTGCTAGTCTCGACAGAATTGATGGTGTCCAAATCCATCAATTCATCGACTAGGGATATTTCTGATACATCACAATTACACATGTAGAGATACTCACTAGTTGTGATCCAATCACAAATTCTCTCATGCTGTGAATCGTATCGTGGACATTCAGTAAATGAGTTTAAGATCCAATCAAATACATGAAACATATATACTCAAATAGTGAATCTTCATTTATCATATAAATGGTTCATACATAAGGCGATTGCCTTAGGACATCTCTCATATATTACTAACAGACTCCCACTTGGCCTAATGCCAATCGCTACGGTATCCAATACCATAAGCTCTAACGTGACCCTCAAACTTACTTTGAGGTAATGCCTTAATCAAAGGATCCGTTAAGTTCCTTTCAGTGGGAATTTTCTCGATTTGTATTTCGTTCCTACTGATGATCTCTCTGATAAGATGATAGCGGCGAAGCACATGTTTGGATCGTTGATGAGACCACATCAAGTTCAGAGATGAACTTCTTGATCCAAACTGCTTCCTTTGCTGCTTCCAAAGCTGCAATGTATTCTGCCTTAGTGGCAGAATCCGCTATAGTGTCAAGCTTGGAACCTTTCCAACTTATTGCGCCTCCATTCCAGGTGAATATATACCCAGACTAAGACATGGAATCATCCTTGTCTGTCTGGATCTGGCATCCGTATACCCACGTATCACCATGTACCCTTCTCTATATATTAGGAATGCATCCTTAGTTCTTCTTAAGTATTTAAGGATCATCTTAACAGCCACCCAATGATCCATTCCTGGATCAGACTAGTATCTTCTCATGACACTCAGAGCATACGATACATCGGGCCTCGTACATAACATAGCATACATGATAGATCCTATTGCGGATGCATAGGGAATCTTACTCATGCAAATCCTCTCGTCTTCTGTGCGCGTACACATAGACTTCGAAAGGTGTACCCCATGCCTGATGGGTAGGAAATCTTTCTTGGATTCCGACATGCTAAACCTCTTTAGCACTCGGTCTATATATGTAGACTGCGAAAGACCAAGCAACCGTTTAGATCTATCTCTATAGATCTTAATCCCGAGGATGTAGGTTGCTTCTCCCAGGTCTTTCATGGAGAATGTCTTGGATAACCAAACCTTAACTGACTGTAAGATTGAAACATCGTTTCCTATAAGTAATATGTCATTAACATATAATACTAGGAACACGACTGCACTCCCACTAACCTTCTTGTACACACAAGGTTCGTCTGGATTTTATGAGAAATCAAACCTTTTCATGGTCTCATCAAAACAGATATTCCAGCTCCTGGATGCTTGCTTCAATCCATAAATGGACCGTCGCAATTTGCATACCTTGGTTTTATCAACCGATGTGAAACCCTCAGGCTGTATCATATACACGTCCTCGAGTAGGTTTCCATTAAGGAAAGCTATTTTCACATCCATCTGCCATATCTCATAATCATAATGAGCCGCTATGGCCAGGAGCATCCGAATGGATTTAAGCATAGCTACAGGCGAATAGGTTTCGTCATAATCAACGCCTTATTTTTGACGATATCCTTTCGCCACCAATCTAGCCTTATAGGTAATCACATTACCATCCATGTCGGTTTTCTTCTTGAAAACCCACTTGCACCCTATAGGCTTTATGCCTTCAGGTGGGTCAACCAAGTTCCAAACTTGGTTTTCATACATGGAATCCATTTCCGACTTCATGGCACCAAGCCACTTATCCCTTTCTGAACTTGTCAGCACTTCTTCATAACTAGTAGGCTCCTCATCATCAATGAGTAACACGTCGTTCGATTCACTTACGAGAAATCCATATCTCTCGAGAATATTGCATGTTCTACCAGATCTACGAAGATGTGGTGTTACAATAGGTCCAGCCGATTCCTCATCACTATGAATTGTCGGTTGTTATGCTTCACCAGGTATCTCATCAATGTCTATTTGAGTTTCTCGAGCCTCCTCAAGCTCGACGACACTCCCACTGTTTTCTTGCAAGAGAAACTCTTTCTCTAGAAACACAGCATGCCTTGAAACAAACACCTTTTGTTCCACAGGATGATAGAATTGATAACCCCTTGTTTCCTTAGGGTATCCAATAAATAGACATTTATCAGACTTAGCATCCAATTTGTCTGATACTGTTCGCTTCACATAAGCAGGACAACCCCATATCTTCAAGTAAGATACATGAGGTTTTTTACTATTCCATATCTCATATGGAGTAGTTGAGACTACCTTTGTAGGCATTCTGTTTAACAAGTAAACAGCTGTCTGAAGTGCATAGCCCCAAAAGGACTTGGGAAGATTCACATGATTCATCATTGACCTGACCATGTCCAACAAGGTCCGGTTTCGCCTCCCAGATACACCATTAAGTTGTGGTGTATACGGTGGAGTCCATTGAGACAATATACCATTGTCCCTCAGATAATCTAGAAACTCTTGACTCAAGTATTCACCACCTCGATCCGATCGAAGTATTTTAATACTCTTGCCAAGTTGTTTCTCTACTTCATTTCTGAATTCTTTGAACCTTTCAAAGGCTTCAGACTTGTGTTTCATCAAGAACACATACCCAAACCGTGAGTGATCATCGGTGAAGGTAATGAAGTAGCTATAGCCTCCTAAAGCTTGAGTTGACATGGGTCCACATACATCAGTATGTATTAGACCTAGCAACTCTTCCACTCGTTCACCTTTTCCAGTAAAAGGTAACTTAGTCATCTTGCCTTTTTAGCATGATTCGCATGTATCGTATGAATCCAATTCAAATGATTCCAGAATTCCACCATTTTGGTCCATCCATTATGTCTTCATATGACACGGCCCATCCATGCTTCCATTGCGACTGAAACGATTTCATGCTCGCTCCATGTTTGGTCCAACTAGACTTAGTTTCTCTCGTTCTGAGAATCCCATTCTCAAGCTCGTTTTAAATCCTTCGGATTACGCTCGTTGTGCGTGTGATAAAATAGGTTCTCGGTTTATGTTGGCCGTCTATAATTAACCATTAATTATAGAACGATCATGAGTGGCACCTAGTAGTACATCATGATCCCCAATTAACCGAAAAGATCAACGATTGATCCAGAACTATTTCTGAAACCCTTCAGCAGCTCGAATGATTCGTGCCCCATTCCCTTCACTCATCTTATACCCACTTGGTTCAGGACATGGTCTATAGTGTCAGTCCCCACTAGGCTGACTACGTCACACCTAGCCCAAGTATCATTTTCTCGTCCCTACTGATTCTAGTTCGCACATGTATCGAAGAGTACCTTACTCTAAACATGTAATGCTTTGGCCAAAGACTTTAGTAACAATCCGACGAGAGGCCATGGGTATACATCTCCTCGCAAGGAGTGGTGAATCCTTTATAGGCTATTCAAACACCTTCGATCACTTTGACTTATACCCAATCATCCCGGGTCCACATCTCCTTGGAGATGTTTGCTTAAGATGTCAAAGCATAAGTCTCCATGATCAAGATGACTTGAATACCGCAAGTCAAAGGAATATCGCACTTAAGCTACAGTAAGAACTTCATTGATATATCTATATATGCAGAGAACCATATGAAGTCTTACAGTTGGTCACTCCAATGAACTAGTTACCATAACCAGTATCCACGATCAACTCTGGACATCACTATGTCTCCAGCTTGTGAGAATCAGCTGCTTGGATACACCAAGGAGTATACCTCGTGCTAGTCTCGACAGAATTGATGGTGTCCAAATCCATCAATTCATCGACTAGGGATATTTCTGATACATCACAATTACACATGTAGAGATACTCACTAGTTGTGATCCAATCACAAATTCTCTCATGCTGTGAATCGTATCGTGGACATTCAGTAAATGAGTTTAAGATCCAATCAAATACATGAAACATATATACTCAAATAGTGAATCTTCATTTATCATATGAATGGTTCATACATAAGGCGATTGCCTTAGGACATCTCTCATATATTACTAACAGACTCCCACTTGGCCTAATGCCAATCGCTACGGTATCCAATACCATAAGCTCTAACATGACCCTCAAACTTACTTTGAGATAATGCCTTAGTCAATGGATCCGCTAAGTTCCTTTCAGTGGGAATTTTCTCGATTTGTATTTCGTTCCTACTGATGATCTCTCTGATAAGATGATAGCGGCGAAGCACATGTTTGGATCGTTGATGAGACCACATCAAGTTCAGAGATGAACTTCTTCACCCAAACTGCTTCCTTTGCTGCTTCCAAAGCTGCAATGTATTCTGCCTTAGTGGCAGAATCCGCTATAGTGTCAAGCTTGAAACCTTTCCAACTTATTGCGCCTCCATTCCAGTTGAATACATACCCAGACTAAGACATGGAATCATCCTTGTCTGTCTGGATCTGGCATCCGTATACCCACGTATCACCATGTACCCTTCTCCATATATTAGGAATGCATCCTTAGTTCTTCTTAAGTACTTAAGGATCGTCTTAACAGTCACCCAATGATCCATTCCTGGATCAGACTAGTATCTGCTCATGACACTCAGAGCATACGATACATCGGGCCTCGTACATAACATAGCATACATGATAGATCCTATTGCGGATGCATAGGGAATCTTACTCATGCAAATCCTCTCGTCTTCTGTGCGCGGACACATAGACTTCGAAAGGTGTACCCCATGCCTGATGGGTAGGAAACCTTTCTTGGATTCCGACATGCTAAACTGTTAGGACCCTTGGAATGGCTAGAGGGGGGGTGATTAGCCTTTCTTTCTTTCTACAAAAAGGTTAGCGGAAGCAATACAAATATAAGCACAAACAAAACAAGAAACAAATCTAACACCCGATGTAACGTGGTTCGGAGATGACGCTCCTACTCCACGGCAATCCGTAAGGTGGATTAGCCCTAATCAATCTTCACTAGAACCTCCTTTGGATGAACCAAGGTGGAGAAACCTTATCTTACAATGCACTCCTCTTCTTTACAATGATGGAAGATTAGGATTAGAGAAGAGGAGGTTTTGGATTGCTAAAAACACTTGGAAAGCTTGGTGAGCACGTAGGTGTAGTTTGGAGCAGGAGCACTAGCTTCACCAAGCTCCCCATGGCCCCTTTTTATAGAAGAGGGGATGTTTTTTCCGTTGGGCGTCGATCAGTCGACTGATGCATACCATCATTCGATCACGCCGCCAACGGCCACGAACGCGATCTCGCGAGATTCGTAGCCGCAATCTCCAACGGCCAGGTGATCAGTCGACTGATCCCTCCATCAGTCGACTGATGGGGTGATCAGTCGAGTGATCAAGAGCGATCAGTGGGCGCGTTACGGCGATATTTCCCTTGATCGGTCGGTGATGCCCTTGGCGATCGGTGATCGTAACATCGATCATTGCTCGACCAAAGGCGGATCGATGGTCAGGGTTTCACCCTGACTCAGTCGAACGCCTGACCAGTCGACTGATACATCGTATCAGTCGACTGATACTCATCAAGTATGAGTAATTCACACTTGATTTTATACCCTAGACCTAGACTCAACCTTCTAGCTCCTCATTAAGCCTTGCGCCTTCAGGATCTCTCCGAGTCCGCGACTTGTTCATCCTTTGCGATTTGCTTCCAAGAGCTTCCTTTGGTTTCGTCATGTCTTGGGTTGCCAAATGCTTGGACTTTACGCCGCCAAGACTACAAGCTTGGACTTATGCTGCCAAGACTTTACTTTGGACTTCCTTTGCCAAGGTTCACTTGGACTTTATGCTGCCAAGACTACAAGCTTGGTCTTATGCCGCCAAGTCCATCCCTTGGACTTCCTTTGCCAAGATCATACTTGGACTTCCTTTTACCAAGTCTTCATCCTTGGATTTCCCTGTCACTTAAACACATTCGTAATTAGATCACAAGATATTGCCTAACTTAGATGATTAGCCAAACATCAAAACATATAAATGCTTGGAGCATTGTTGCACCAACAATCTCCCCCTTTTTGATGTTTGACAATCATTTAAGTTAGGTCTTTAAAGATACACACATAATCATCTAACTTAAGCATTCCTTCTCCCCCTTTGACATACATCAAAAAGAGAAGGATGAAAGAATTAAGAGTGTTGGATCTTGGACTAAGGTATTAGATTGAAATTAAGCTCCCCCTTAATCCAAGATAGGATGTAAATTACATTTGAAGCAAAGCATAATCTAAAATTCAAAAGTTAAATCCTAACTTTGCACCAACAATGGTTTTGGGGATAAAAGGATAGAATTTATTGAAACTCCCCCTAAACCACTGCATTAAGCAGTCCTAAAACTCGTTTATATGCAATATTATCATACTAGAGTGTTAGGACATCAAAAATACACCAAATATCAGAAAATGGAGCTTATTATCAGAAAACCCAGTGTATCAGTCGACTGGTATCTAAACTGATCATTGCTACCAAATCGAAATTTCAATTTTTCACCATTTTCAGAAATGCGGTAGAAATTCCAAAAATCTCGAAAAATCACGAAATTTTGCGTACACATTTCTGAAATCATACTTTATTAAGGAAAAATAATTTGAAAAATATATGTTTTCCAGATTTCAAGATTGATACAAATTTGGAAACTTACAAAAGTTCTAAAGAATTTTCAAACTTTGTATCACTTTTGTGATTCACTTGAAAACTGTTTTCCAAAATATAATGAACATAGTTTAAAATATATATGATTTGGAATTTCCAACCATGTTCTTAGAGCTATGTACTCATTACTTGAATACAAGCCTTCCCAATGGTTGGTCCATAAGGTATTTATGTCTCTAGGTGTGTCATTGGCTCATAGTAATGCATCATAACAAGCATGATGAGCCAAGTACACCTTCCCTATCATCTCACATGGTTCTAAGTGTCTCAATACAAAAATCAAGGTTTCTTAAGGCTTTTTGTGAGATGTATCAAGGTATAAAGATAACATATAAACATGGGATCATGCAAACCTAGAATTTTACTCTACAAAGCACATACCAAGCTCTCTCCTTAAAGATGAAAATTCATTTTCGGGAAGAGCTTTAGTGAAGATATCGGCAAGGTTGGACTTAGATTCTACATAATTAAGTTCAATGTCCCCTCTTGCCACATGATCTCTTATGAAGTGATGTTTCACTTCAATGTGCTTGGTCCTAGAGTGATGTACCGGATTTTTGGTCAAGTTGATGGTACTCACATTATCACAATAAACTTTAATGTTAGAGTAGTGTAGCTCATAATCCACAAGAGTATGTCTCATCCAAAGTAATTGAGCTACACAACCACCCATAGCCACATATTCGGCTTCGGTGGTTGATAAAGCAACACAATGTTGCTTCCTACTATTCCAACTAACTAGGGAGGACCCAAGAAATTGGCATCCACCACTAGTACTTTTCCTATCCAATTTGCACCCGGCATAATCGGAATCGGTATAACCAAGTAATTCAAATGACCTAGTCCTAGGATACCAAAGTCCTACATTTAGGGTGCCTTTAATATACCTTAATATTCTTTTGACGGCTACCAAATGTGATTCTTTGGCACAAGATTGGTATCTTGCACACATACCTACCGCAAATAAAATATCGGGTCTACTAGCGGTTAGGTATAGTAAGCTACCAATCATACTCCTATAAAGTTTAAGATCAATTGATTTACCTTCATGATCACTATCTATCCTAGTGCTAGTGGCCATAGGAGTGGTTACAATTTTGGCATTTTCCAAACCAAATTTCTTGATCATTTCATTTGCATATTTGGTTTGATAAATATGAATACCCTCATTGGTTTGTTTGACTTGTAAGCCTAGGAAAAAGGTAAGCTCTCCAACCAAACTCATTTCAAATTCATTTTCCATATTTTTTATAAAGTCTTGAAGAAGATCATCATTTGTTGACCCAAAGATGATATCATCAACATATACTTGGGCTATGAATATATCTTTTAACGTTGACTTTATAAACAAAGTTTTATCTACTTGGCCTCTTCTAAAATCCTTAGAAATTAAGAAGGATGACAATCTCTCATACCATGCCCGGGGAGCTTGTTTTAACCCATATAATGCTTTCCTAAGCTTACATACATGATTTGGATAATCTATGTTCTCAAATCCGAGTGGTTGCTCTATATATACTTCCTCCTTAATAAAACCATTTAAGAATGCCGATTTAACATCCATTTGGTAAAGTTTAAATCCCATGTAGGAAGCATACCCTAAGAGAATCCTAATAGATTCTAACCTTGCAACCGGGGCATAAGTCTCATCATAGTCAAGCCCCTCAACTTGATTGAATCCCCTAGCAACCAACCTAGCCTTATTTCTAGTGTTATTTCCTTGATCATCTAGCTTATTCCTAAAGACCCATCTTGTAGTAATTATGGTGCTATCATTGGGTCTAGGTACTAATTCCCACACTTGACTTCTCTCAAATTGAGCCAATTCATCTTGCATTGCCAAAATCCAATCCGGATCATGTAATGCATCATTGATCGATTTGGGCTCAATTTGTGAGATAAGAGCAACTTGACTAGTAGGAGGTCTATGAAATGACCTAGTTCTTACTCCTTGAGATAGATCTCCTACTACTTGGTCAAGTGGATGATCTTGATGAATTCTTAGGTTTCTAGAAGGGGTTTCAATTCGATCATTGTTATCTTCCACCCTTCTTTCATCATCGGAGTCTCCTCTTCCTCCCCCTTGATCATTACCCCTAATGGTCAAATTTTAAAGTTTTTGGGTAATGTCTTGATTATTGTCATTAATATCCTTATCAATGGAGGACTTTCTAGGGTAGGTACTAGTAGTTTCATCAAATTGAACATTGAAAGACTCCTCAATCCCTTTGGTTCTCTTATTGTAGACTCTATACCCTCTACTTGTGGATGAGTATCCAACTAGGATTCCCTCATCCGCTTTTGATTCAAATTTTCCTAAGTTATCTTTGGTGTTTAGAATATAAACTTTACATCCAAAGACTTTGAAATAATGAATTGTGGGTATAGTCCCATTCCATAATTCAAATGGTGTTTTTCCTAAAAACCTATGGATTTGAACCCTATTTTGGATATAGCAAGCGGTATTAACCACTTCCGCCCACAAGTAGCTAGGTAGAGAATATGCATTAAGCATAGTCCTAGCCGCCTCTTGTAGGGCACGATTTCTCCTTTCCACCACCCCATTTTGTTGGGGTGTTCTAGGAGAACTCATGCTTGTACCCTTGCTCTAAACAAAATTGTGAAAATTTTAGGTTTTCAAATTCACCACCATGATCACTACGGATCCGGTTGATTTTGAGACTCTTTTCATTTTCAACCCTTTTACTAAATCCTATGATTATTTCTAAGGTATCATCCTTATGTTTCATAAAATAGACCCAAGTATACCTAGAAAAATCATCTACTATAACCAAACAATATTTATTACCATTTAAAGATGGAGTACTATGGCAATCAAATAAGTCAAGATGCAATAATTCTAATGGTAAAGAGGTATTGGTTAGGGTTTTACCTTTGTGTGATGCCTTTGTTTGTTTTCCTTCTTGGCATGCATCACACAATTTGTTCTTGACATACTTGATCTTTGGTAGCCCTTTGACCAACTCCATCTTGGCTACCTTGGCTATGTTTTTCATGTTGATATGCCCCAATCTTCTATGCCATAGCCAACTTTCCTCTTCTTTTGCAACAAAACACTTAGTAGAAATGTTAGAAGCATATGAAAGATCAACATAATAGATATTTGATTTCCTATATCCAACTAACATGCAATCATTTAATTCCTTGTGTCTAATCATGCATTTAGAGGATTCAAAAGATACATGATAGTTTGCATCACAAAGTTGACTAACACTTAATAAATTAAATTTCATATTTTCAACTAGCAAGACTTTATGAATAATAATTTTGGGGGATACCTCAATTGTTCCTCTACCTAATATCTTGAGTTTTCCACTATTCCCAAAGGACACCGCTCCCTTCTTCACATATTTAATTGTGGAGAACTTGCTCACATCCCCGGTCATATGTGTTGAGCAACCGCTATCCACAATCCACATCCCTCGCTCTCCTACCTAAATCACATGAAAAACACAAGCTTTTGGTACCCAAACATTTGGACCGGTAACATTAAGCAAAAACTTCTTAGGTACCCAAGCTTTCTTAACCTTACCCTTAATAGTTGCTTTCCTATTTATTAATGAAATATAAGCAACTTCTTTTTCTTTTGGCTTATATCCTAAACCGGCCTTGTTATAAACCGCTCTTTGCCTACTAAGAATCATATCAAGACACTTTGAGCCATTTGAAAATTTTTCTAAACATTCTTTCAATTCACTAACCTCATCTTTAAGTTTGTCATTTTCTTCCTTAAGCATGCAAGAGTCAATATGTGAAATCTTTTCATCCCTAATGGCCTTTAGTTCTACCTTCATGCTCTTAACCTTAGATTTTGACTTATCTAGAGCTTCTTTAAGATAGGCAATTGATTTATAAAGAAGCTTAATCTTGGGAGAATTTATTACCTCATCGTCACTAGATGACGATTCATCACTTGAAGAGTCTTCTTGGCTTGATGTGCCGGAATCATCTTCTAATGCCATGAGTGCCACATGGCGTGTAATGTGGCAAAGCTCATCATCGGAGGAAGAGTCTTCAACGCTTGGTGTGTCCCATGTGGTTTGAGCCACCATAGCCTCCTTCTTCTTCTTTTCCTTCTTGTCCTTCTTTTTCTTTTTCTTTTCCTCCTTCTTCTTTAGCTCCGGGCAATTCGGCTTTATATGCCCCTTCTTATTGCAAGCATGGAAAATCACATTATTGCTAAAACTTGAATTACCATTAAATTTACCTTTTGAGGAATGAGACCCCTTCCTTGCTTCTCTATTCTTGAACTCTCTTGACTTTCTATAAAGCTTCTTGACGAAATTTGTCATTTCACTAGATGAGTCCCCATCGCTACTTGACTCATCCTCCGACTCGGATGATGATGATGATTCTTTTCTTTCCTTCTTCTTCTTTTCTTTCTTGTCCTTCTTTTCAACAAATAGAGCTAACCCCTTTTCCTTAGAGGACATGTTAGTTTGCTCATGTAATTCAAACTCACAAAATAATTCATCAATTTTAATTTGAGATAAATCCCTAGTTACCTTAATGGCATCAACTATAGAAGTCCATAAAGAATTTCTAGGAAATGCTTGTAAAATATACCTTACCAAATCCCGGTTGTCAACTCGCTCACCTATGATATGGAGTCCGTTCACAATTTCCTTGAACCTTCCATGCATTTGACTTACGGTTTCATGCATCTTCATTTGGAAGGCTTGAAGTTGTCCAACTAATAGGTCCTTCTTGGCCCTCTTTGATTCCTTGGAACCTTCATTTAGCTCAATGAGCTTTTCCCATAGCTCCTTGGCGGATTCAAAAGGCCCCACCTTGTTGAGTTGCTCCATTGTGACGCCGCATTGGATGGTGAGAACGGCCTTTGCATTTGATTCAAATTTCTTGTTTATTTCTCTTGTCCAATCCTTGCTTGGAATAGGATGTCCATGTTCATCCACCGGTTCCTCGAAGCCATCTACAACACTATGCCAAATGTCAATATTACTCATAAGATAGTACTTCATCCTACCTTTCCAATACGCAAAATGACTCCCATCGAAGAGCGGTGGCTTGGCGATGCTATATCCCTCTTGAAGAGCCATTGATGTCTTGGTTGATGGTGAGATCTTCCAAGCTATCCGGGCTCTGATACCACTTGTTAGGACCCTTGGAATGGCTAGAGGAGGGTGATTAGCCTTTCTTTCTTTCTATAAAAAGGTTAGCGGAAGCAATACAAATATAAGCACAAACAAAACAAGAAACAAATCTAACACCCGATGTAACGTGGTTCGGAGATGATGCTCCTACTCCACGGCAATCCGTAAGGTGGATTAGCCCTAATCAATCTTCACTAGAACCTCCTTTGGATGAACCAAGGTGAAGAAACCTTATCTTACAATGCACTCCTCTTCTTTACAATGATGGAAGATTAGGATTAGAGAAGAGGAGGTTTTGGATTGCTAAAAACACTTGGAAAGCTTGGTGAGCTTGGTGAGCACGTAGGTGTAGTTTGGAGCAAGAGCACTAGCTTCACCAAGCTCCCCATGGCCCCTTTTTATAGAAGAGGGGTTGTTTTTCCCTTAGCCGATCAATGATCGATGCATACATCGGCCGATCGTCGCCGGGCCAACGGCTTCAAACGCGATCTCCGCGAGATTCGTGAGCCGCAATCTCCAACGGCCAGTGATCACGATCGATCCTCCATCACCGATCGATGGGGTGATCACCGAGTGATCAAGGCAGCAATGAGTGAGACCGCATTCGCGGCGATATTTCCCTTGATCACCGATCGATGCCCTTGGCGATCGATCGAGCATCCCGATCGCTCGACTAAGGCTGATCGATGGTCGTGGTTTCACCTCGACTCGGGCCGAACGCCGACTAGTCGATCGATACATCGATCGGGCCGATCGATACTCATCAAGTATGAGTAATTCACGCTTGATTTTATACTCTAGACCTAGACTCAACCTTCTAGCTCCTTATTAAGCCTTGCGCCTTCAGGATCTCTCCGAGTCCGCGACTTGTTCATCCTTTGCGCTTTGCTTCCAAGAGCTTCCTTCGGTTTCGTCATGTCTTGGGTTGCCAAATGCTTGGACTTTACGCCGCCAAGACTACAAGCTTGGACTTATGCTGCCAAGACTTTACTTTGGACTTCCTTTGCCAAGGTTCACTTGGACTTTATGCTGCCAAGACTACAAGCTTGGTCTTATGTCGCCAAGTCCATCCCTTGGACTTCCTTTGCCAAGATCATACTTGGACTTCCTTTTACCAAGTCTTCATCCTTGGATTTCCCTGTCACTTAAACACATTCGTAATTAGATCACAAGATATTGCCTAACTTAGATGATTAGCCAAACATCAAAACATATAAATGCTTGGAGCATTGTTGCACCAACATAAACCTCTTTAGCACTCGGTCTATATATGTAGACTGCGAAAGACCAAGCAACCGTTTCGATCTATCTCTATAGATCTTAATCCCGAGGATGTAGGTTGCTTCTCCCAGGTCTTTCATGGAGAATGTCTTGGATAACCAAACCTTTACTGACTGTAAGATTGAAACATCGTTTCCTATAAGTAATATGTCATCAACATATAATACTAGGAACACGACTGCACTCCCACTAACCTTCTTGTACACACAAGGTTCGTCTGGATTTTATGAGAAATCAAACCTTTTCATGGTCTCATCAAAACGGATATTCCATCTCCTGGATGCTTGCTTCTATCCATAAATGGACCGTCGCAATTTGCATACCTTGGTTTTATCAACCGATGTGAAACCCTCAGGTTGTATCATATATACGTCCTCGAGTAGGTTTCCATTAAGGAAAGCTATTTTCACATCCATCTGCCATATCTCATAATCATAATGAGCCGCTATGGCCAAGAGCATCCGAATGGATTTAAGCATAGCTACAGGCGAATAGGTTTCGTCATAATCAACGCCTTATTTTTGACGATATCCTTTCGCCACCAATCTAGCCTTATAGGTAATCACATTACCATCCATGTCGGTTTTCTTCTTGAAAACCCACTTGCACCCTATAGGCTTTATGCCTTCAGGTGGGTCAACCAAGTTCCAAACTTGGTTTTCATATATGGAATCCATTTCCGACTTCATGACACTAAGCCACTTATCCCTTTCTGAACTTGTCAGCACTTCTTCATAACTGGTAGGCTCCTCATCATCAATGAGTAACACGTCGTTCGATTCACTTACGAGAAATCCATATCTCTCGGGAATATTGCGTGTTCTACTAGATCTACGAAGATGTGGTGTTACAATAGGTCCAGTCGATTGCTCATCACTATGAGTTGTCGGTTGTTATGCTTCACCAAGTATCTCATCAATGTCTATTTGAGTCTCTCGAGCCTCCTCAAGCTCGATGACACTCCCACTATTTTTTTGTAAGAGAAACTCTTTCTCTAGAAACACAACATGCCTTGAAACAAACACCTTTTGTTCCACAGGATGATAGAATTGGTAACCCCTTATTTCCTTAGGGTATCCAATAAATAGACATTTATCAGACTTAGCATCCAATTTGTCTGATACTGTCCACTTCACATAAGCAGGACAACCCCATATCTTCAAGTAAGATACATGAGGTTTCTTACTATTCCATATCTCATATGGAGTAGTTGAGACTACCTTGGTAGGCATTCTATTTAACAAGTAAACAGCTGTCTGAAGTGCATAGCCCTAAAAGGACTTAGGAAGATTCACGTGATTCATCATTGACCTGACCATGTCCAACAAGGTCCGATTTCTCCTCTCAGATACACGATTAAGTTGTGGTGTATACGGTGGAGTCCATTGAGACAATATACCATTGTCCCTCAGATAATCTAGAAACTCTTGACTCAAGTATTCACCACCTCGATCCGATCGAAGTATTTTAATACTCTTGCCAAGTTTTTTCTCTACTTCATTTCTGAATTCTTTGAACCTTTCAAAGGCTTCAGACTTGTGTTTCATCAAGAACACATACCCAAACCGTGAGTGATCATCGGTGAAGGTAATGAAGTAGCTATAGCCTCCTAAAGCTTGAGTTGACATGGATCCACATACATCAGTATGTATTAGACCTAGCAACTCTTCCACTCGTTCACCTTTTCTAGTAAAAGGTAACTTAGTCATCTTGCCTTTTAAGCATGATTCACATGTATCGTATGAATCCAATTCAAACGATTCCAGAATTCCACATCGGTGTAATTCGGACATGCGTTTCTTACTTGCATGGCCAAGATGACAATACCACATATAGGAGTCTAATTGATTATCTTTTCGAGCACGCTTGTTGCTCACTTCGATATTGCAAATGTCACTGGATACGTCCAACGTATAAACACCATTGCTTAAAGTTCCAGTCCCATAAAGAATTCCATTCAAAGTTATGTAACAACAATTGTTACTAAAAGTCAAATGGTACCCATTTCTATTTAAACAAGAAATAGAAATGATGTTCTTTATCAACGAAGAAACATAAAAGCAATTGTCCAGTTCTAAGACAAGTCCTGCAGGGAGTTTCAACAAATACATTCCGATGGCGAGTGCAGCAACCTTTGCTCCATTCCCAACACGTAAATTTGACTCTCCCTTGACAAGTCTTCTTCTATTCCTTAGCCCATGTATGTCATTACATATATGTGAGTCACACCCAGTATCCAATACCCAAGTATCTGAGGAAATAGAATGATAATCAATAACGAAGATATATAAAAAAGATGGAGCATCTTATGCCTTATTCTTCTTCACAGACTCAAGATAAATCTTGCAATTTCTTCGCCAATGGCCCTACTTGCCATAATGATGGCAAGTGCCCTTTTGAGCTGGTTCTGCCTTTTTAGCCTTTTTCTTCTTCCCCTTCTGTTGTTCCTTTGACTCCCTCTTAGAACCTTTCTTCGAGGAATCAACTAACAACACCGTCCCCTGCTCATGCTTCTCAGAGGGCTCCACAGTCTTCAGCATATTGAGCAGTACCACAGATGAACCTTCTTGCATCTCAGAGGTGAAGAGAAGCTTGGAGACTTCGAACCTTTCGAATCTCACTTGCTTATCAAACAACTCATAAAGATGAAGGACTACGATATGAGCATCCATATGCTCATGCTGCTTTCGTAGCTTGGGTTTCATCGCGGCTAGCATGATGCAACTTGTCAGTTCAGAATCAGTCACATGTTTTTGATAGACCAACAATTGGTCTAGAGTTGCATCGTCACTAGGATAGGCGGGAAGAGGCGCTTCGAGGACATACACAAGATTTTCACCTTGAGAACAATTCTCAAGTTTCTAAGCCAGTCCAAGAAGTTCGGCCCAGTCAATTTATTCGAATCCAAAATGGAACGCAAATTCAAAGACATCATGATCAATCTTAGAAATACAAAACAAGCATATATGAGAAAATGATTTTAAAATGCATCATTATACATTTATAAATCTCAATCATTTTTTCGAATTTCAAAAACCCTTGAAATCAATTCGGAAGATCGTAGGTCAATCTCCGAATGGGCTAATATCCAATATAGATAAGAACAACCTTGGAGTGAGTCCAACAAGCCATTCTTAGCTATGATGGTGGGTATCAAGTATACCGATTACATATCATGTATATGTAACTATCACAATGTGCTATCAACTAATTGAATGTTTACATTGGGTTGTTAACACATTAACAAGTATGCATCATATGCATAGCACCCAACTTCACCTCTCTTCACATCGACCTTGGAGTGAGTCCAACAAATCGATGCTCCAAGTTAGAGCCGACCCATTAATCGCGAAATAGTTTTAATATGGTTAGAGCGCATTCAACCAATTAGCCAGGCTTGGAGTGAGTCCAACAACCCAAACTAACGATTGACCTCTGACTCTTACCATATTAGAGTTAAACTATTCCAATGATTTCGGGCTTGGAGTGAGTCCAACAACCCAAACAAGAAACAGAACTCTGGTTCTAACCATATTAATGGAAGGTGTAGGCTTTAATATTGAGTTAGGGTTTTATGTCTCATCCTCTTTGCATGCAAATAACTATTATCTACATGGCATGGCATACATGGCATACATCTACATGTCACGACACGCATGCATAATGTTATGCATCTAATGCAATTACATGACATACAATTATGTCATGTATATATTTCCTTGTATGTTATAACTATTTATGGAAATAAAATTTGTTTAAGATTTGATTCTCCAAATCAAATCATAATTAAATTAGGAAACAAATTTCCAAATCTAATCACATATTTTATTCATGGAATTATTTGATTAAGGAAAATCTATTTAGGAAACCAATTTCCTAAATCATTAAAACTACTTATGGAAATAAAATATTTTTAGATTTGATTTCTCAAATCAAATCATGATTAAATTAGGAAACAAATTTCCAGAATCTAATCAAATATTTTATTTATGGAAAATATCAATTTCCATAAATACTTCCAACTTTCCAAAAGTGGAAGATTTCCATAAATACTTCTAGACTTTCCAAAATTGAAAAATTTTCATAAATACTTCTAAATTTCCAAAATTAGAAAATTTCCAGAAATACATTATGACTATCGCAAAACCATTTTTACGATTATGTCGAAACACAACCTGGGCTCTGATACCACTGTTGGGTTTTCGACACCGCGGCGTGTGTGTGTTCGATCACGTTTCGCAAACATGAACACAGCGGAAGCAATAAAAATAATAAATCTACATTTATTACAACACACACAACACACGCATGCATATTACAACAAGTGTAGACATAACTGTAAATTTAAATTTGCAATAAAAGGAAATTTATCTACGTTATACCTTTCGTATGACGTGTAGCGGGAACGGCATCAACCGGAACGATCCTCACTAAGATCGTCTCTATCCGTATCCACGCCGAGTTCCTCGGGATGACTTCGCTAAGCCACGAGCTTCGTCTTTGTACGGGTTACTAGCCTCGTGTTGAAGACGACGTGATCGAGAGATGATCACGATCCGAATCAAAATTCGGATGCAAAGACGAGTCCTCAAAACTCGCTTCTCCGGAGAGGTATTCGTCAATCGATTGACGAATCCTTCGTCCTCCACCTCAGAGGATTACCGGAGATCGAATCCTAAGTTTAGCTGCTGTCGAGCTCTAACCGCCGCCCAAACGACGCCCGAAGGAGAACAAGCTGTCCAGAAAACTGGACAGCTTTGGTGGAGGAGATAGGCGCCGCCAACCAAGGGAAGATAAAGCTCACCTTGATGCCAAACCTAAAGGAGATCACCAGCTCGATGCCGGCGAGGGGGAAGGTCAGCACCTTCTGGACGCCGGTTGGAGCCTCAAGGTGGGCGGCGGCAAGGAGGAGGAGAGTTGGCTCCGAATTTCTCCAAGGAGAGGTGAGCGGCAACTTAGGGTTGTGGATTAGGGCTTAATTATCCCTTAAGCCCTCTTTTATAGAGAACTAATTCTCTTAATGGTTATTGGATCATAACCATTAGGCCCATTAACCCGCTCCATTAAGATAAGTTAAAATAAACCAAACCATGATGGTTTATTTTAAGTTAAAACGAACCGAACCAACTTTTGGTTCATTCGTTTAAAATAAACCAAACCCTTTGGTTTATTCTCCTCCATTGGATTAGAACCAAACCATTTAGGTCCATCCATTATGTCTTCATAAGACACGGCCCATCCACGCTTCCATTGCGACTGAAACGATTTCATGCTCGCTCCATGTTTGGTCCAACCAAACTTAGTTTCTCTCGGTCTGAGAATCCCATTCTCAAGCTCGTTTTAAATCCTTCGGATTATGCTCGTTGTGCGTGTGACCAAATAGGTTCTCGGTTTATGTTGGTCGTCTATAATTAACCATTAATTATAGAATGATCATGAGTGACACCTAGTAGTACATCATGATCCCCAATTAACCGAAAAGATCAACGGTTGATCCAGAACTATTTCTGAAACCCTTCAGCAGCTCGAATGATTCGTGCCCCATTCCCTTCACTCATCTTATACCCACTTGGTTCAGGACATGGTCTATAGTGTCAGTCCCCACTAGGCTGACTACGTCACACCTAGCCCAAGTATCATTTTCTCGTCCTACGGATTCTAGTTACTGCACATGTATCGAAGAGTACCTTACTCTAAACATGTAATGCTTTGGCCAAAGACTTTAGTAACAATCCGACGAGAGTAATATATGAGAGATGTCCTAAGACAATCGCCTTATGTATGAACCATTTATATGATAAATGAAGATTCACTATTTGAGTATACATGTTTCATGTATTTGATTGGATCTTAAACTCATTTTCTGAATGTCCACGATACGATTCACAGCATGAGAGAATTTGTGATTGGATCACAACTAGTGAGTATCTCTACATGTGTAATTGTGATGTATCAGAATTATCCCTAGTCGATGAATTGATGGATTTGGACACCATCAATTCTGTCGAGACTAGCACGAGGCTTCTCCCAGGTCTTTCATGGAGAATGTCTTGGATAACCAAACCTTAACTGACTGTAAGATTGAAACATCATTTCCTATAAATAATATGTCATCGACATACAATACTAGGAACACGAATGCACTCCCACTAACCTTCTTGTACACACAAGGTTCGTCTGGATTTTGTGAGAAATCAAACTTTTTGATGGTCTCATCAAAACGGATATTCCAGCTCCTAGATGCTTGCTTCAATCCATATATGGACCGTCGCAATTTGCATACCTTGGTTTTATCAACCGATGTGAAACCCTCAGGTTGTATCATATACACGTCCTCGAGCAGGTTTCCATTAAGGAAAGCTGTTTTCACATCCATCTGCTATATCTCATAATCATAATGAGTCGCTATGGCCAGGAGCATCCGAATGGATTTAAGCATAGCTACAGGCGAATAGGTTTCGTCATAATCAACACCTTGTTTTTGACGATATCCTTTCGCCACCAATCTAGCCTTATAGGTAATCACATTACCATCCATGTCGGTTTTCTTCTTGAAAACTCACTTGCGCCCTATAGGCTTTATCCCTTCAGGTGGGTCAACCAAGTTCCAAACTTGGTTTTCATACATGGAATCCATTTCCGACTTCATGGCACCAAGCCACTTATCCCTTTCTGAACTTGTCAGCACTTCTTCATAACTGGTAGGCTCCTCATCATCAATGAGTAACACGTCGCTCGATTCACTTACGAGAAATCCATATCTCTCGAGAATATTATGTTCTACCAGATCTACGAAGATGTGGTGTTACAATAGGTCCAAATTGATTGCTCATCACTATGAGTTGTCGGCTGTTGTGCTTCACCAGGTATCTCGTCAATGTCTATTTGAGTCTCTCGAGCCTCCTCAAGCTCGATGACACTCCCACTGTTTTCTTGCAAGAGAAACTCTTTCTCTAAAAACACAGCATGCCTTGAAACAAACACCTTTTGTTCCACAACATGATAGAATTGGTAACCCCTTGTTTCCTTAGGGTATCCAATAAATAGACATTTATCAGACTTAGCATCCAATTTGTCTGATACAGTCCGCTTCACATAAGCAGGACAACCCCATATCTTCAAGTAAGATACATGAGGTTTCTTACTATTCCATATCTCATATGGAGTAGTTGAGACTACCTTGGTAGGCATTCTGTTTAACAAGTAAACAGCTGTCTGAAGTGCATAACCCCAAAAGGACTTGGGAAGAGACGCATGATTCATCATTGACCTGACCATGTCCAGCAAGGTCCGGTTACGCCTCTCAGATACACCATTATGCTATGGTGTATAGGGTGGAGTCCATTGAGACAATATACCATTGTCTCTTAGGTAATCAAGAAACTCCTGACTCAAGTATTCACCACCTCGATCCGATCGAAGTATTTTAATACACTTGTCATGTTGTTTCTCTACTTCATTTCTGAACTCTTTGAACCTTTCAAAGGCTTCAGACTTGTGTTTCATCAAGAACACATACCCAAACCATGAGTGATCATCGGTGAAGGTAATGAAGTAGCTATAGCCTCCTAATGCTTGAGTTGACATAGGTCCACATACATCGCATGTATTAGACCTAGTAACTCTCCCACTGCTCACCTTTTCCAAGAAAGGTAACTTAGTCATCTTGCCTTTTAAGCATGATTCACATGTATCGTATGAATCCAATTCAAACGATTCCGAATTCCACATCGGTGTAATTCGACATGCTTTCTTGCTTATATGGCCAAGACGATAATGCCACATATAGAGTCTATTTGATTATCCTTCGAGCACGCGTGTTGCTCGCTTCGATATTGAAAATGTCATCGGATATGTCCAACGATAAATGTCATTACTCAAAGTTCCAGCCCATAAAGTACGCCATTCAAAGTTATATAATAACAATTGTTACTAAACGTAAATGGAAACCATTTCTATTTAAGCAGAAATAGAAACAATGTTCTTTATTAGAGAAGGAACATAATAGCAATTGTCCAATTCTAAGACTAGTCCACTAGGAGCTTCAAAGAAATAAGTTTCTGATGGATCGCAGAACCTTTGCTCCATTGCCAACTCGCAAATTTGACTCCCCTCGACAAGTCTTCTTCTATTCCTTAGCCCTGTATGTCATTACATATATATGTGAGCCACACCCAAAGATCCAATACCCAAGTGTCTAAGGAAATAGAATGACAATCAATAACGAAGATACAAGAGGATGGGGCATCGGATGCCTTCTTCTTCTTCATGGACTCAAGATAAATCTTGCAGCTTTCTTCGCCAAGGGCCTTCCTTGCCACAAAGGATGGCAAGTGCCCTTTATACCGGGTTCTCGCTTTTTCGCCTTTTTCTTCTTTCCTTTCTTCGCTTTCTTTTGCCTTCCTCTTAGAACCTTTCTTTGAGGAATCAACTAATGTAACCGCCTTTCTCCTCATGCTTCACGTAAGGCTCCATAGCCTTCAAAGATATCGAGGAGCTCGAATGGTGGATTCTAATTTGTTCATCCGATAGTTCATCACAAATTGTGAGAAACTCTTGGGCAAACAATGCACTAGAATTAAGTCAATACTTAACTCATGATCCATCACAAAACCGAGGGTGGCTAGCCGCCGATGTACCTGCTCATCTTTAGCACAAACCGCACTCATGCATTTAACCTTCTTGCATCTTCGTGGTGAAGAGGAGCCTAGAGACTCGAACCTTTCTGGATCTCGCTTGCTCATCGAACAACTCATGAAGATGGAAGACTATAGTATTAGCATCCATATGCTCATGCCGCTTGCACTGTACCATCGCCGCTTAGCATGATGCAACTCGCCACCGTAGACCGCCACATGCTTTCGATAGACCAACATTTGTCCGAGTTGCATCGCCCAGAGACGATCGAGGAAGAGGCTCTTCAAGGACATATGCAAGTTTTTCCGCCTTGAGAACAATTCTCAGGTTTCTAAGCCAGTCCAGGAAGTTAGGCCCAGTCAGTTTGTTCGAATCCAAAATAGTGCGCAAATTCAAAGACGTCATGATCAATTTATTGACCTAGAAATACAAAACGAGCATATATGAGAAAGATAATTTTAAAATGCATCAATATACATTTATAAATCCCATTCATTTTTTGAATTTCAAAACCCCAAAATCACTTCGGGAGATCGTAGGTCCATCTCTGAATGGGATGATATCCATCGTAGTTATGAAACAACCTTGGAGAGAGTCCAACAAGTCATTCATAACTCGACGGTAAAGTATCAACTATACCGATTGCATATCACGTATATGCAACTATCACAATGTGCTATCAACTAATTGAATGTTCACACATACATCGGGTTGTTAACACATTAACAAGTATGCATCATATGCATAGCACCCAACTTCACCTCCCTTTACATCGACCTTGGAGAGAGTCCAACAAGCCGATGCTCCAGGTTAAACCCAACCTATTAATCGGGAAATAGTTTTAATATGGTTAGAGCGCATTCAACCAATTAGCCCAGCTTGGAGAGAGTCCAACAACCAAAGCTAACGATTGACCTCTGACTCTTACCATATTAGTATTAAACTATTCCATGGTTTGAACATGTTCGGGTTCGAGCCGGGCTTGGAGAGAGTCCAACAACCCAAACAAGAAACGGAACTCTGGTTCTAACCATATTAATAAAGGTGTAGGCTTTAATATTGTTTAAGGGTTTTTATGTCTCATCCTCTTTGCATGCAAATAACTATTATCTACATGACATGACATACATGACATACATCTACATGTCACGACACGCATGGCATAATGTTATGCATCTAATGCAATTACATGGCATACAATTATGTCATGTATATATTTCCTTATATGTCATAACTATTTATGGAAATAAAATATGTTTAAGATTTGATTCTCCAAATCAAATCATAATTAAATTAGGAAACAAATTTCTAAATCTAATCACATATTTTATTCATGGAATTATTTGATTAAGGAAAATCTATTTAGGAAACCAATTTCCTAAATCATTAAAACTACTTATGGAAATAAAATATTTTAAGATTTACTTTCCCAAATCAAATCATGATTAAATTAGGAAACAAATTTCCAGAATCTAATCAAATATTTTATTTATGGAAAATATCAATTTCCATAAATACTTCCAACTTTTCAAAAGTGGAAGATTTTCATAAATACTTCTAGACTTTCCAAAATTGAAAATTTTTCATAAATACTTCTAAATTTCCAAAATTAGAAAATTTCCAGAAATACATTATGACTATCGCAAAACCATTTTTACGATTATGTTGAAACACAACCTGGGCTCTGATACCACTGTTGGGTTTCCGGCACCGCGGCGTGTGTGTGTTCGATCACATTTCGTAAACATGAACACAGCGGAAGCAATAAAAATAATAAATCTATATTTATTACAACACACACAGCACACGCATGCATATTACAACAAGTGTAGACATAACCGTAAATTTAAATTTGCAATAAAAGGAAATTTATCTATGTTATACCTTTCGTATGACGTGTAGCGGGAACGGCATCAACCGGAACGATCCTCACTAGAATCGTCTCTATCTGTATCCACGCCGAGTTCCTCGGGATGACTTCGCTAAGCCACGAGCTTCATCTTCGTACGGGTTACTAGCCTCGTGTTGAAGACGACGTGATCGAGAGATGATCACGATCCGAATCCAAATTCGGATCCTAATACGAGTTCTCAAAACTCGCTTCTCCGGAGAGGTATTCGTCAACCAATTGACGAATCATTCGTCCTCCACCTCAGAGGATTACCGGAGATCGAATCCCCGGTAAGTTAGCCGCTGTCGGAGCTCTAACCGTCATCCAAACGACGCTCCGACGAGAGGAGAACAAGCAGTCCAGAAAACTGGACAGCTTTGGTGGAGGTGATAGGCGCCGGCCAACCAAGGAAGATAGAGCTCACCTTGATGCCAAACCTGAAGGAGATCTCCGGAGCACTAACCGGCAGCAGCTCGACGCCGGCGAGGGGGAAGGAAGCTACCTTCTGGATGCCGGTTGGAGGAGCTATGGGCGGCGGCAAGAGGTTGGCGCCGAAAACTCCAATAAGGAGGTGGGCGGCAACTTTAACCTAGGGGTTTTGGATTATTCAGGCTTAACAATCCCTTAAGCCCTCTTTTATAGAGAACTAATTCTCTTAATGGTTATTGGATCATAACTATTAGGCCCGTTAACCCGCTCCATTAAGATAAGTTAAAATAAACCAAACCATGATGGTTTATTTTAAGTTAAAACGAACCGAACCAACTTTTGGTTCATTCGTTTAAAATAAACCAAACCCTTTGGTTTATTCTCCTCTATTGGATTAGAACCAAACCATTTTGGTTCATCCATTACGTCTTCATAAGACTCGGCCCATCCACGCTTCCATTGCGACTGAAACGATTTCATGCTCGCTTTATGTTTGGTCCAACCAAACCTAGTTTCTCTCGGTCTGAGAATCCCATTCTCAAGCTCGTTTTAAATCCTTTGGATTACGCTCGTTGTGCGTGTGACCAAATAGGTTCTCGGTTTATGTTGGCCGTCTATAATTAATCATTAATTATAGAACGATCATGAGTGGCACCTAGTAGTACATCATGATCCCCAATTAACCGAAAAGATCAACGGTTGATCCAGAACTATTTCTGAAACCCTTCAGCAGCTCGAATGATTCGTGCCTCATTCCCTTCACTCATCTTATACCCACTTGGTTCAGTACATGGTCTATTGTGTCAGTCCCCACTAGGCTGACTACGTCACACCTAGCCCAAGTATCATTTCCTCGTCCTACGGATTCTAGTTACTCCACATGTATCGAAGAGTACCTTACTCTAAACATGTAATGCTTTGGCCAAAGACTTTAGTAACAATCCGACGAGAGGCCATGGGTATACATCTCCTGCAAGGAGTGATGAATCCTTTATAGGCTATTGAACACCTTGATCACTTCGACTTATACCCAATCATCCGGGTCCACATCTCCTTAGAGATGTTTGCTTAAGATGTCAAAGCATAAGTCTCCATGATCAAGATGACTTGAATACCGCAAGTCAAAGGAACATCGCACTTAAGCCACAGTAAGAACTTCATTGACATATCTATATATGCAGAGAACCATGTGAAGTCTTACGGCTGGTCACTCCAATGAACTAGTTACCATAACTAGCATCCACGATTAACTCGGACATCACAATGTCTCGGCCGGTGAGAATCGCTTGGATACACGGAGTATACCTTGTGCTAGTCTCGGCGAATTGATGATGTCAAAATCCATCAATTCATCGACTAAGGATAATTCTGATACATCACAATTACACATGTAGAGATACTCACTAGTTGTGATCCAATCACAAATTCTCTCATTATGTGAATCGTATCGTGGACATTCAGTAAATGAGTTTAAGATCCAATCAAATACATAAAACATGTATACTCAAATAGTGAATCTTCATTTATCATATAAATGGTTTATACATAAGGCGATTGCCTTAGGACATCTCTCATATATTACTAACAAGAGAATCTTCTGTCGCGCGACCCAACCGAACGCGACGCGGCGACCCATCTTCATTGTCGCCGTCGTTGGCGCGCCATCCGACCACCTCTGCCCATCGGACTTAGCGCGATCGACGCGCACCTCGCCGGCGGTTCGACGAAGCTCGTGCGACGCCAGATTCCGGAAGCAATTCGGCCGGAATCCAGCGATTTCATGGCCGGCAGTGGCCGCTAGGTCGACGCGCACCTCGCCGACAGTCCAGCGGGGCTCGTGCGGCACCGAGTTCCAGCCGCAATTCGGTCGGAATCCGGCGATTTTGCGACCGACAGTGGCGCGGCCACTTCCGGCCGTAATTGGGCCGGATTCCGGCCGGATCGCGGTCGGAATCTGGGCAGGGAAGGACCGCCAGCGCCGGGCGATCCTTTCCCGCCGGTCCGAGCCGCGATCGGCCGAATCAAAATTCTGGCCGGCGTTTGGCGGCACGCCGGCCGCGATCGGCGCGGTCGGCCGAACCGGCGGCGCCCGAGACCCGTCGGACCATCGACGACCTGAGCGTTGATCGCACTAGGTCCGGCGGTCGGACGGCGCAGCGACAACTGCGACAGTGACGGTAGCTCGGTGTATCGCGGACGGGCGCGAATGGTTGGGTCGCGCGGTAGAAGATTTCTCTCTCTCTCTCTCTCTCTATATATATATATATATATATTGGAAAATCTTCTGCCACGCGACTGAACCGTTCACGCCTCGTCCGTGACGTGACGACCTCCCGTCGTTGCCGCCATCGCCGCCGCGTCGTTCGGCCACCGTCAGCCGCCGAACCAGTCGCGATCGACGCCCGACTTCAGTGTGGTCCGGTGACCGGTTAGTGCCGAATCCGACTAAGCCGGTCGGAACGACCGCTTCACGCTTGGCCGATGGCGCGCGCCACGCTGCCGGCCGCGATCGGCGGATTCGGAATTGGCGGAATCCGGCCGGACGGACCGGCGCGCGGCCTCCGTCCGTCATGGCGGCGGCCGCCATTCGGCCGCCACGGTCGAATCGCGCCAAAATCCGTCGCCAGAATCGGCGGCCGATTTGGCGCGTGCGGCCGGATTCCATCCGACCGCGGCCGGAATCCGGTGTCGGACGGGCGTCGCCTGCCGGTCCGTCCGGCGCGATCCGGCCCGATCGCGGCCGGTGCGATGCGCGCGCATCGCCGGCGTGGCGCACGGGCCGATTGCCGGATTCGGCCGCTAACCGCCGGAATCGGCCACCGCCGGACAAGGTGAGTCGGGCGTGGGCGTCGATCGCGCCGGCCCAGTCAATGCGCGATGGCGGCGGCGGCGGCAGCGGCAATGACGGAGTCGGCGTCGAGCGGATTGATTCTTGCGACGGAAGATTTCTCTCTCTCTATATATATATATATATATATATAAGCTCCGATCCAGCTCACGTGTAATTATGCATATTAAGAAATATACATAGTGAAGGAGATTAATGTACAACTCTGCACATATATATCCACATTTAACCCCTTTTGCACAATGCTGTTATACAATTCACGCACATATGAAATGTCACCCTTTCGTCCTTATGATGGTTATCGTCCCCTTACCTCGCGTTTGAATCCTGGTCAGGCTGACCACGGCCTTGCCTGAGAGCCCCGGTCCAGCCGGTGACACCACGCACGGTCCGCCCGCAAACTTCCCCACCGGGTGCCGGACCGGCCGCCTCGGCCGCATGAAAATTCTCGCGTTGATATCGTCCAGCGTCACGTCTCCCTCCAGTCCGCCCGGCTTCACCACCGCAAACGGGTAAGCAACGCTCTGCTTATTCCCACATCCCCTTCTCTCGCTAACTAAACATTTATAAGCAAATTTAGAGTCATATTAACACTCATAATCGCTCTTAATTATAACTACCACTAATTAATTAATCACCTTCCGAAGTGATTTTTTTTTGTTCAGAATTCGAATCTGAGCTATCCTTTCGCTGCAGCTCTCTGGAGAATTGCAGTGACTTCTCGTAGGAGGAAGAAGAACCTTGAGACAAGTTGCTCGAAAAGAATTACCTTTTACAAAATGTTGATTAAGCTCGATCTAAATACATCAATCAAGTCGATTACCTGGTCGGTCAGATGGCATGCAGTTCTGGTCAAGCAAGAGATCTCCAAAACAACTCGAATCCCAGAACCCCTTGACAAAAAGAAATTGACTAAATGTCAATTAGTAATGATTTCTTGTATTGTGCGATTGGAAGTAGCAAGTGGATATACCTGGAGAATATCCTGCGGCTCGCCGGGGAAGCGCAGAGCAGGACACGGCGAAGTCAGGCGTCGACGCTTGCTCCGGAGGCTCCACTCAGCCACGGCATCCTGCAAGTAGCCGGTCGAGGCCTGCGATGACGACGCTGGAGACTCCACTACTGCATGGATGTGCGACGAATTAATTATCAAGCAATTAAGCGAGGCACACACTGGGAATTTGGCTCAAAAATGAAACAATTGAATTGCTAACCCAAAGGCATGAGTTGTCTATGGAGATCATCTGCAGATCCAGAGGTGTGCGGATCCCAATCCCAATCCCAATCCCAATCACAATCCCAGGGCCGGGGAGGGAATAGAAAATTGTTGTCCATGGCCATCATGTTTCAAGACCAAACAACACAAGCCTGCGCTCTGCTCTCTGTTCTCTGCTCTCTGCTCTCTGTTCTCTGCCCTAGTGAAACTTTCACAGGCTCACTTGCTTCTTAAATAGGAAGCTTTTGGGAAAAAGACTGCCTACTAATTGATTACAAGGCATCGCCCGGTCAATGGAAGAGGGAAAGTGAAAAAAGTTGAAAAAAACAATATTCAAAGAGACCAGCCCAAACAAAAGCAAAGGTATAGGTTTTGGCTTTTTCTCGTGATTCGTTATGCTGTTCTTTTTCTCTTTTTCAACCATGTTAAATACTTATTATCGAACTAAAGTCTACGATCCCAATATATATATATATATTGGGATCAAAACTAACAGAAGCAAATTTTTATTAGTAATTTGAGTTTGGTGCGACATTAAAGTTACAATCAATGCCCTACAAACTGGCATTAGTTCAAATCATTCAGGGTGCAGATTGAATTCAGGAATGCAAGTTATTTAGAAGGGAAATTGTGATGGCCCTGATTCGTGAGGTTAGGTATAAACATTTATAATTCTTCACGCCTTGTTTCAAAAACCAATTCATTAGTTTCTGGCGAGGTTAGGTATCAACTTTAAACTCGTTTTATTTATTTATTTATTTATTTTGACCAAAATGTAATAAATTAAAAACCTTTTGGAATTAATGTTGTCGCATTTAAAACCTCGTGGAATTATTATGAGAGGCAGTTGATCAATTGATTGCTATTGGAACTTGAAATCGCGTAGATATTACTTTAAAAAGTAAAGCAAATTAGTAGATTATGTCGCCACCTGGCGGCACTTTGATTTGATAGGATCTAATCTAATGCTGTAAAGCGATAATAATACGTCGAACTAGCTAGCAACTCCATCGCATCATTATATGCCTGCAATTATTCTTCTTTAAAAAAAAATAATTCATAAGAGAAAGCAGGAGGATTGAGAAAACTAATAGTTAGTAGGTGATTTGGAAAACCAGACCGGCGTGCCGTCCGATTTGTCTGTGAGGGTCCAGTGATACTATGGTCCCAGTTCCCTAACGTGGACACAAGTCCAACGTCTTCCTAGCTATGTCAATCTCGAGATCTACACCAGGGACACTTACGCAATAAGAGTGGATTTGTTCCTCAACAATACAAGCAGCTAGTGTTGTCTGTGAGGTTTTGTATGGATGTTTAAAATTTTGAAAATAATTTTTAATATATATGAAATATTTTATTAGATTATTTTTATTTTTTTCTATGAAAATTAAAGAATTATTATATCAGAATAAATTTTTTCATAATTTATCCTCTATTAAATCAAAATATCAATCGTAAAAAATACTTGACGAGAACACATTATAATATTTTATTATATGAGTGTTGCCTATTTTATTTGTTCCATACTATCTGGTAGATTACTCTTATAGTCTTTTAAATATTTATAATTCAATTCTCAATTATGAGATAAAAAATTTGAGACGTTAAATTACTGAACAGTCCGCTATGATAAAAACTTTTAAATTTATTTTAATGATCGATACAAAAATTATCATAAAATCGAATCTATCACTCTCACCGAATTAATTGATTCAAAAACTAAATATCCTATATAAATATAAAAAAAAGTACTATCTACTCATCGTATCATATTGTATGCATTGATTTGCCCCTGGCTAGCAAAAGCATGCATCACACTAGGCAGAAATTTTTGCACAAATCAAATTGCAAATCAATAATCATTTGTTTTGTTCGTTTTATTTGAATTCAGTATTTGAACATTATAATAAAGACGGCTCTGCGACTGGGCGCGGTTAGAGCAGTTTAAAGTTTTAAAGAGAATGAAGCGTAGCTGAGAAGAGTTAAGCTTGAGACTTGAATCAGGAGCAGGCTTTACGCTACCTGAAGAACTTTTCCTCTAAACACTTAAATTAAAGAAGTTGAGTTATGATCGGGCAGTCTCCTCTCCTAAGTCTCCAGCTGATTGGCATGGCATGTGTACATAGCTGAGTAGAATTGGCAAGGGTTACTGAAGAACACCATATATCAAAGATGAACTATGGCTCTCCTACTCTTAAAACAACTGATTAATTACTTTACCTCAAGAACTAAATAGGACCAGAGCATCATGCTAATATAATATCAGGTGAGTTTTACCTTAGTTTGGTTTGGAAATTAATTTTCATGAGTATGGACATGAATGAATCGCTATTTTGCAAACACTGCACCATCATTTTCTGCAAGAATGAAACATTAATATCTTATATTATTTGAGTAATAAAGGTTAGTTCATTTTTTTGGAAGATATTTATCACGACCGCAGTTGAGAATATAGGATAGTCATAGGAACTTCTTGAGGAGTAGAAGCCGTCGAAGGAGGAATTTTTTGAGGTTACAACTCTATGTCTTGCTCAAAATGATCTCACAAATGGTGTCAATTGATACATAATGAATTTTTCTCTCTGAGATCGAGCCGTCGAGGATGGATTCTCTCCGATCGTAGCCGTAAGAGTCTCCTTACTCCCTTCCTATGAAAGGCAACACGTTAGACAACTATCTGTCTATCCGACAGAGATCCTCCGATGTTTAAATTAGAGCTTGTATGAGAAGAGAAACGAGTAGTAACAGTGAAGAGAATGAACGTAGTAGAAAATAGTCAGTGTATATATAATGAGAGATCCCCCTTTCTTCCTTCGTTTCTACCTTTTATATCTTCTCTGACGTTAAGACAAGCTATCACGTAACAAACTACGATCATTGTTGTCCGCGTAGAAGGTCACGTGGGTTCGGGTGATCATGTCATTATGTTGTTAGAGAATACTCGCTATTGGAAATTTTTTATGGGGCCTATGACGCGTCTTCAATCTTTTATAAAAGATAATGACGTGTATACCAGGATTATAACAAACAGTTTCTTGCATATTTTACAGGGGTCTATTTTAACAGAATTAATATTCTTTTTAACTTTCTACTAATTTCCCGAGCTATTGTCCATCTGACTCGGCTTTGTTTTCTTCCTGAGTTGCTACCCTTTCGACTCGGTTCATCCTCCCGAACTGTTATCTCCCTAATTTATCTTTATACTTACGTCCTGAGCTACCACATCCTTATTGACTCGACTCATCTTTTCAAGTCGTTTCCTCCCTAACTTATTTTTATACTTACGTTCTGAGCTGTCACGTCCTTGATTCGGCTCATCTTCCTGAGTTATTTCCTCCCTAACTTATTTTTATACTTACCTCTGGAGCTATTACGTCTTTGGCTCATTTTCCTGAATTGCTATCTTTCTAATTTAATTTGATGTCTTTTTATGGACATGAATGAATCGCTATTTTGAAAACACGCCGTCATTTTCTGCAAGAATGAAATATTAATATCTTATATTATTTGAGTAATAAAGGTTAGTTCAAATTGTTTTGGAAGATATTAATAGAGCAAGATCCATGGACACAAATGCATAAAATTTAATTTGAATATTTAGAATGTCAATTTTTATGACATCAGTAAAAAAGGACATGCAATTGGCTAAGAAACTAAAATTGTTAAATCTAGAAATTAAAAGGCATGCAGCCAATGTAAACCAACGATTCAGATACTAAGTTGATTAAACTAAGATTTTGATATATGTCAGTCAGTTTTTATATTAGATTCATTTCAAGTATACAGATGCAGATTATCTTGACAGTAGCATTGCCAATACAATGTGAAAACCAATGATAATTGACAAGAGCTCAAATGGGTTGAGAATAACTACTAATCATTTGGCAGGTGAAGTCCAAAAATACAAGTAGAAATTGGAAGTTCAATTCGTGTTGATGGTCAAAGTTTTGGTAGATTAAGATGTACTGAATATCAAACGGACAAAAGTAAAGTTTGTAGGAAAGATATGCGTGTGGGAGAGACTTATAATAGGAGAGAGTAGCTTTCTCAAAATTAGGCGATAACTCGATCAAAAATTTAATAATTATTTTAAAGTCAAAATTAACAAACTAATCGACTGATAATACTTTACCAATCAAATTATATGACTAATTTATTAAGATTTTAACGAGTTTTATTTTATTCAAAATCCAATGGATTGATATTTCTTTTGCAATTGGTTACGTTGCTATTTAAATTTAAAATATTTTAAACTTCAAATAGAAGCAAATCAAGGTCAGTCACTTGATGATATAACCAATCATACTCCTATAGAGTTGAAGGTCAATTTATTTTTCTTCATGATCATTATCTATTTTTGTATTAGTTGCCATTGGAGTTGAAACTACCTTAACATTTTCCAAACCAAATTTCTTAATCATTTCCTTAGCATATTTGGTTTGGTATACATAAATTCCTTCATTTATTTGTTTGACTTGTAGACCTAGGAAGAAATTTAGTTCCCCAACTAGACTCATCTCAAACTCATTCTCCATATTTTTGATGAAGTCTTGAAGGAGCTCATCATTTGTTGACTCAAAGATAATGTCATTTACATATACTTGGGCTACAAAGATGTCCTTAGATTTTGATTTAATGAAGAAAGTTTGGTCTACTTGACCCCTTCTAAACCCCTTAGAGACCAAGAAAGATGACAATCTTTCATACCAAGCCCGGTGAGTTTGTTTCAACCCGTATAAAACCTTTTTAAGCTTGAATACATAGTTTGGATAGTCTATGCTTTCAAACCCGAGAGGTTGTTCTACATATACTTCCTCCTTAATGAACCCATTTAGGAATGCTGACTTTACATCCATTTGATGGAGTTTAAAGCCCATGTAAGAGGCATATCCTAGTAGGATTCTTATCGACTCTAACCTAGCAACCGGGGCATAAGTTTCATCATAGTCAAGCCCCTCTACTTGTTTAAACCCTCTTGCAACTAACCTAGCTTTATTTCTTGTTATTGTGCCTTGATCATCTAATTTGTTTCTAAATACCCATCTTGTAGTGATAATGGTACTATCATTGGGTCTAGGAACTAGCTCCCAAACTTGGCTCCTCTCAAATTAAGCCAATTCATCTTGCATTGCTAAGACTCAATCCGGATCAAGCAATGCATCATCAATTGACTTGGGCTCAAGTTGTGAGATAAGAGCTATTTGACTAGAGAGAGCTCTATGAAATGACCTAGTTCTAACACCTTGAGATAACTCACCTACTACTTGATCTAGCGGATGATTTTGATGGACTCTTATAGTTCTAGGAGGTGTATTACATTGGTTTTGATCATGATTATCCTCAACCCTCCTTTCATCATCGGAATCACCTCTTACTCCCCCTTGATCATTACCCCCTAAAGTTAAATCTTAAAATTTTTAGGTAATTTCTTGATTTTTGTCATTGATATCATTATCAATGGGGGATTTCCTAAGGTAAGTATTAGAGGTTTCATCAAATTGGACATTTGAAGATTCCTCAACCTTTTGAGTTCTTTTATTATAAACTCTATACCCTACACTAGTGGATGAGTATCCAACTAGGATTCCCTCATCCGCTTTGGATTCAAATTTATCGAGATTGTCTTTGGTGTTTAAAATGTAGACTTTGCATCCAAAGACTTTGAAATAGTGAATTGTTGGAATTGTACCATTTCATAATTCAAATGAGGTTTTTCCTAAAAACCTATGAATTAAAATCCTATTTTGGATATAGCAAGCGGTATTGACCGCTTCCGCCCACAAGTAGCTAGGTAGAGAATATGCATTAAGCATAGTCCTAGCCGCTTCTTGTAGGGCACAATTTTTTCTTTACACCACCCCATTTTGTTGGGGTGTTCTAGGACATGAAAATTTGTGCTTATACCCTTGTTCTAGGCAAAATTGTGAGAAGTTAGAGTTCTCAAATTCTCCACCATGATCACTACGGATTCGATTGATTTTGAGATTCTTTTCATTCTCTACACTTTTGCTAAAGCCTATGATTATTCTGTTAGAGTATTGGGAATACAATCAAAGTTTCACATTGGTAAGATATGGAAAAAGATCATATGCTTATAAGATGAAAAGATATCTCCATTAACATGAGGCCTTTTGGGTAAAGCCCAAAAATAAAACCATGAGGGCTTAGGCCCAAAGTGAACAATATCATACCATTGTGGAGATATGTGAATCTTATAGGCACGAACAATTGGTATTAGAGCCATGGTCCATGTCAAACCATGAACCTCGAACGAAGGAAGTTGAGCTCCCATGTCCGGATCAAGAGAACCAGACACCAGACAGGAAGTCCAGTTGGGTCGGGAGGACCGAACAACTGGTAGGAAGTCTAGTTGGGCCAAAAGGGCTGGATAACTGGCAGGAAGTCCAGCTGGGTCAGGAGGACCAGACAGTTAGTATGAAGTCCTGGCGGGTTGAAGATCGGATATCAAGCAGAGGATGTCCTTCAAGGACGGATAGGCTTGAGGGGGGTCAATGTGGTTCTTCATTTGAGGGGGGTCAATGTGGTCCTTCATTTGAGGGGGGGGGATTGTTGGAGTATTGGAAATACAATCAAAATCCCACATTGGTAAGACATGTAAAAAGATCATGTGCTTATAAGATGAAAAGATATCTCCATTGGCATGAGACCTTTTGGGTAAAGCCCAAAAACAAAACCATGAGGGCTTAGGCCCAAAGTGGACAATATCATACCATTGTGGAGATATGTGAATCTTATAGGCACTAACATATTCCTAGGGTTTCATCATTATGTTTCATGAAGAATACCCAAGTAAATCTAGAAAAATCATCTACTATAACTAAACAATATTTACTACTAATCATGGTGGGAGTACTATGACAATCAAATAAATCAACATGCAAGAGTTCTAAAGGTAAAGCGGTACTAAGTAAAGTTTTAACTTTGTGTGATGATTTTGATTGCTTTCCTTCTTGGCATGCATCACACATTTTGTCCTTAAGATACTTGACTTTTGGCAACCCCTTGACTAGCTTCATCTTGGCTATTTTTGCGATATTTTTCATGTTGATGTGCCCTAGCCTCCTATGCCATAGCCAACTCTCTTCTTATTTTGCAATAAGACACTTAGTAGAAGCGTTAGAAGCATAGGATAAATCAACATAGTATATATTTGATTTCCTAAAACCTACTAACATGCAATCATTTAAATTTTTGTGTCTTATGAAGCATTTAGAAGAATCAAATTGAACATCAAAATTGACATCACATAATTGACTTACACTAAGCAAATTAAATTTCATATTTTTAACTAATAATACTTTGTGAACTACAAGGTTTGAGGATACCTCAATTGTTCCTTTTCCTAGGATCTTAAGTTTACCACTATTTCCAAAAGACACCTTCCCCTTGCTAGTGTGGTTGATTATGAAAAATTTGCTCTCATCACCGGTCATATGTTTTGAGCAACCACTATCAACAATCCATAAGCTCGGTCCTTCTACCTATACAACATGAAAAATGCAAGTCTTAGGCACCCAAATTTTAGGTCTGGTAGCATCAATTAAAAATTTCTTAGGGACCCAAGCCTTTCTAACCTTGCTCATAACGGTTGATTTTCTACTAACAAGGGATGTAAAGGCTACCTCCTTCTCCTTAGGCCTATATCCTATTCCGGCATTATTGTAAATAGCCCTTTGATCCTTAATTATCATATCTAGGTATTTAGAGCCATTTGTAAATTTTTCTAAGCATGCTCTTAGTTCACCTTTTTCTTTTCTAAGTTCATCATTTTCATTGCTAAATGAACATGCATCATCACAAGAAATTTCTACATTCTTAATTGATTTAATTTCTACTTTTAAATCCTTAATCCTAGATTTTGATTTATTTAGTGCATTTTGAAGACATGCAATAGTTTTATATAGTAATTCTATTCTAGGGGAGTCCTTTACCTCATCGTCACTAGATGACGATTCGTCACTTGAGGAGAAGGATGACTCTTCACTTGAGCTATCCTCCAAGGCCATGAGTGCCATGTTTCTTGTGACATGGCAAAGTTCTTCATCATTGGAGGAATCTTCTATGCTTTGTGTATCCCAAGTTTGGGCTATCATGACCTTCTTCTTCTTCTTTTCCTTCTTCTTCTTCTCCTTCTCCTTCTCCTTCTTCTTCTTTAGGTCCGGGCAATTTGGCTTGATATGCCCTTTCTTGTTGCAACCATAACAAACAACATTAGGAGTAGAAATTGAACTACTAGAATTTTTACCTTTGGAGGATTGGAACATCCTCCTCACATCCTTCTTGGTGAGTTTCCTTGACCTCCCACCAAACTTCTTTACATAATAAGCCACCTCACTTGCCGATAACTCTTCATCACTACTAGATGACTCCTCCTCGGATTCGGATGAGGAAGAGACTTCTTTCTTCTCCTTCTTCTTTTTGTCCTTCTTTCCTACAAAAAGAGCTACACCTTTCTCCTTGGACGAAGTGTTAGCTTGCTCGTGCAAATCAAATTCACAAAAGAGTTCATCTAATTTAACCAAAGAAAGATCCCTAGACACCTTATATGTTGGAATCGCTTCGGAGGCTCATCGGCTTCCATGTCCCCGGATTAAAATTAACTAATCCGGATGGGATGAGTTTCCTAAGCTCGACCAATTCGTCGTCGTGCTAACGACTCGAGCGATCGCTTGAACAAACTAGTTGTTCAAGCAACCAAGCTCTTCTAGTCAGTTAGCCGCAGAAGAGACGACGCACGGATCGCCGGTTTTTGTGTTTATCTTCGGGGTCCATGATTATACAAATACATATGAATATAGACATGTATAATCAACACATACATAAAGTAAACATCCACATAATACATGCATATAATTGAAAAGCAATTATAAACATAATACAAAAGAACATTAATCAAAATAAACAAGATTATACCTCTTGTTATACCTCTTGATCTTCTATTGTATGTCCTTCCTCCTTTTGGACGTCGTGTGTGTTGGTGCAATCGGCCCAGGTTGACTCGAGTTTGACTCGAGCAGTACCTTGATGATATTTTGATGATAGACAAAACTCATGACATGTGATTGTCATGGGAAAGTCCAACATGGGTTTGGCATGGAAAATCCAAGCATGGAGCTTGGTGTGGAAGTCCAAGGGGGAAGCCTTGGCATGGGAAAGTCCAAAGCATTGCGAAGCCGTGCGCTTGGTGCTTGGCATGGGAAATCCAAAGCATTGCGAAGCCGTGCGCTTGGTGCATATGGAAAGTCTTAAGGACTTGGTAAGTTCACTAGGCTCGGGGTCCTTGAGTCGGTGAAGGATGGTATTGCGAAGCCGTGCGCTTGGTGCATCCGAGGGACCGCCGGACGGGGAGCGAATGGAGTGAGCCCAAAGGGAAGCATACTTCTAGGGTATGAAACGCGAAGGATGGCGTTGCGAAGCCGTGCGCTTGGCGCATCCGAGGGACGTAGGCCGAGAGAAGAGAGCTTCGGTGGGGAACTCCATGAGGGATAATGTGGGCTTGGCCAAGTGGCTAAGACTGAGTGTCGGATGCTCAAACAACTTTGTGTTTGAGGTTTTAGCCGACATCAGTCGACTGGCATAGGTGCCAGTCGACTGCTCTAGGTCGTATGAGTTCGACCAGTGTTCGACTGAACCAAGTTTGTCGATCAGATCGCCGAGGAGGGCCGATCGTTGGGAGGATCGATCACCGCCGAGGGATGGCAGTTGACTAATGACACTGTGCATGAGCACAGAATGGAGTCGAGCTCGCCATCACTCGACTGATGGATGATCAGTCGACTGATGGGTGCCATCAGTCGACTGATGTGTGATCCGTTGGAACTTAACCAACGTGGATCTGGCCGTTGTGAGACAACGGCTACGGGACCAGTCGACTGATGGTCACGATCAGTCGACTGATGAGCGTGAAAATAGCTTGATGCAGGTTATAAATGGAGCTCGAGTTGGAGGATTTCGCTATGGTTTTTGTGGAGCTATTGGAGGGGAATTGCTGCTGCATTCTAGTCCTTCAAGAGCCAATAAAAGCAAGCAACAAACAAGTGATCAAAAGCAATCGGTGAAAAGTGTTTCTTTTGTATTGTATTTGTATTCTTGTTTGTATTTGTATATTACTATTGTAATTGCTTGTGAGAGGTTTCTCCACCTCCGACGTGTAGTCGAGAAGGAGTTTGAGTATTGCCGTGTGCATCTCTAGAGCTCGAGGAGCTCGCCCGTAGAGTAGGAACCATTCGGTTCCGAACCACGTTTATCGTGTGTGTTTGCGTGTGCTTATTTGTTGTTAGTATTATTATTGTTTTATTGTTTCCGCTGCGCTAACGACAATCGTAGACAAGCAACGCAACGAGAACGAACGAATTACGACATCCAACGAACGAGGGCTATTCACCCCCCTCTAGCCGACCAATCGATCCCCTACAAGTGGTATCAGAGCCGAGGTTGCTCTTCGAGGACTAACCGCCGCGAGAGCACCACAAATGGCCGGCTTCATCCATCCACCGAAATACAATGGAGATTTTGCTTGGTGGAGGAAACGGATGGAGGTATACCTAGAAACCGATTTTGATTTTATGACTATTATAGAAAACGGTTTTGAAATGCCTAGGGATAAAAACAACAAGCAAATTGAGAAGTCAAGGTGGACCCAAGACCAAATTAAGGACTTCAAGACAAATCTTGAGGTAATAAAATTACTTAGTGATTTATTACCTAACACTATTTGGTCTAGATTGGGTGACTATAGGGATGCGAAGGAATTATGGGAGAAAATAATGAAATTCCAAGAAAATTCCCAATCGGCACAAGTAGAGGAGAATGCCGAAGAAGAAGCACCCACAACATTTGAAGATGTTGATGATTTGGTGGAGACCTCCATCTCTAGCATTGAGGGGGAGAAAAGGCAATCTTCCATCCCGGAGCAAGATCAAAATGAAGCTTCTACCTCCGGAAGAAGTGAAGAGGCCTCCACCACTTCCCTAGGTAACTCAAGTGTTATTATTTTAAATAAAAATCACATAATATGCTTTGAGTGTAGGGAGAAAGGGCATTATAAGAGCAAATGCCCTAAATTGGCTAAGAAGAAGGCATCGACACCAAAAGTCAACCCAAAGTCAAACGATGCCGGTGTTCCCAAAATCAAGAGCAAAGAGCACATTGTGTGCTTCAAATGCAATCAAAAGGGACACTACCGAAGCCAATGCCCTAGGGGGAGGAAGAAAGGGCAAGAAGGTGCAACTCATGTAGGGGGAGCTTCTAAAGCTAACCCTAAGGTACATTTACTTAATGCACCTTTAATTCCTAGAGTTAAAAAGCATGCTAAGAATTATTTTAGCTCTCTTGCTATTATCAATGAAAAGCATGCTAAGAGAAATAATAAGGTTTATTGCTTAGGTGCCAAGCATGTTAGTTTCTCTAAGGACAAACCTAGGACTCAAAACACTAGATCTATTTTACCTAAGGAGTCAATTAGGAGAATTGAAGAAAACTTGGGTGTTAATCCCAAGAAATCTAGGCATATGCCTAAGAAGAAGAAAATTTCCTCTAAACCTAATGAAAATTCAAAATTGAGGAAATTAGAGGTGGAGAACCAAGCCTTGAGGTCAAGGCTAGAAAAATTGGAGAAGACCCTAGCAATAATATCAAACTCGGTTAAGGGGTCTAATGCACAAAAGTCAAGACCTAGGAAACAAGAAACATCTAAGGGCAAGAAGGGTTTGGGTCACAAACCTATGTCCTACCATAATGTTCCATTTAATTATGGAACCACATCTAGGTCTAGGAAAACCAAGGCTAATAGGGAAGTCATCCCTAAGTCTAGCCATGGTATGTGTTTAGTGGCTAACACCTCAAAGAAATTAAATGTAGCCACTAAGAAGGTCAATGGAGGAGTCACCTCTAGAGTTGACCTAGGAAAGACCCAAAAGACTATGACTTCAAAGCCTAAAAGGGTCATTAGGAAGGTATCAAGGGAAGTTATCCCTAGGGAATACCTTGTTAACCCAAGGAGCTCTAATAGATATTGGGTTCCTAAGAGCGTGATTGATTCACGCTAAATGGGTTAGGGTGTGTCAACCCTAAGTGGATGGGTAGTTAACCTAGCCATTGTGAGTTGACACATTAGGGTGTGCCGATAGGGTTTGAGAAGTTAAAAATGATTTAAAATTGACACAATTAGGTCTTAGAGGTATTTGTGTGCCATTTTGGGTTTTTGGTGCACTAGGGAAATGAATGGTTTAAGGCAAAGTGAATTTAATCCCTAAAAATGGCAAATTGATTTGCACACTTAGGTATTCTATACCTTAGTATATTTTACTTGCCATGATTGGTTTGCCTTACCATGTCATGACATCATTTTCATTTTTATCTATAAAATGTCATGATCATGTTTAGAATTATGTTTAGATGTCATGAATGCCTAGATCTCATTTACATGCCATGACATCATGATATTGGCATATGCTTTTACTTATATCATATCTATGTCATAATCATATCATGCATATAAATAAAATGAAATTATGGACTATGACATGATTTGATGGGAATCAAAGAATATTGCCTTAGAAATATGCATGAGAACATAAACAAAACAAAACCCACATCTCACAAAAATTTGACTTGTATGTGTTTTACACATCTAGATATTGGTGAGATGTTTAGGAAAAATAAAATAAAGGTTTGAAAAACATTTTGAAAAACCTTGGTGAAGCCTATCTTTTGATAGCTATCACCATTGAATGGGATGATACAAAGATGGCTCTTTATTGAAGCTTTTCTTAAATTTTGAACTTTGTATCAATCTCCTAATTTAATGGGTAAAATAAATTTTCAATATTTTTCACCCATAGTGTTTAGGATAAGTATTATACATTATGCATTTTCAAGATTTTTAAAATTACGTATATTTACTTATGGATTTCAAAATCCATTTTAAATCAAAAGCGCAAAATCACGTTATTAGTCGATTGCACTGTAATGTGATCGATGGTAAGTCCAATCATGATCATTGGTATCCGATGTAAACTTGATAGTTAGGCCCATGTTTAGCCATGTTTTGGTCCCCTAACCACTCCTAACCCTAGGATATGCTTGGGAGAGCATTAGAGAGGGTGGAAATCCATTGGATATGGATTAGGAGTTGGGTTGAGGGTGAGTATCAATTTTAAGGTGGAAGAGAGTTCATTGTTGAACTTTGCCTTAATTTTGATTTGGTTAATGTTCCTATTGGCTTAGGGACTCTCCAAGGACATTGTTGGTGCAATGGTCAAGGGGGAGCAAGCCTCTAGGGGGAGGTATCCATCATGGGAAGATGGATGTGTATTTTCTCATGGGAGGAAAATTGGGTTGTCTCTCTTTAAGTGATATGGGATCACTAGAAAGATGGTAGACATGTGTTCCTCCAAGGGAGAGATTGTAAGATCTCATTGGGATATGAGACATTCATACCCTTGGGGAGGACCTTTTTGATGTAATGTCAAAAAGGGGGAGAAGTTACCAAGTTACCAATTAGGGTTCGTTGGAATTCTCATTGGGATATGAGAATTGCCAATATGGGAGAATTGGTAGACTTGAGATGGTAGTTTTGTCAATCATCAAAAAGGGGGAGATTGTTGGTGCAATCGGCCCAGGTTGACTCGAGTTTGACTCGAGCAGTACCTTGATGATATTTTGATGATAGACAAAACTCATGACATGGGATTGTCATGGGAAAGTCCAACATGGGGTTGGCATGGAAAATCCAAGCATGGAGCTTGGTGTGGAAGTCCAAGGGGGAAGCCTTGGCATGGGAAAGTCCAAAGCATTGCGAAGCCATGCGCTTGGTGCTTGGCATGGGAAATCCAAAGCATTGCGAAGCCGTACGCTTGGTGCATATGGGAAGTCTTAAGGACTTGGTAAGTTCACTAGGCTCGGGGTCCTTGAGTCGGTGAAGGATGACATTGCGAAGCCGTGCGCTTGGTGCATCCGAGGGACCGCCGGACGGGGAGCGAATGGAGTGAGCCCAAAGGGAAGCATACTTCTAGGGTATGAGATGCGAAGGATGGCGTTGCGAAGCCGTGTGCTTGGCGCATTCGAGGGACGTAGGCCGAGAGAAGAGAGCTTCGGTGGGGAACTCCATGAGGGATAAGGTGGACTTGGCCAAGTGGCTAAGACTGAGTGTCGGACGCTCAAACAACTTTGTGTTTGAGGTTTTAGCCGACATCGATGGTAGCATAAAGGTGCGGTCATTGCTCTAGGTTGTATGGGTTCGACCCGTGTTCGACTGAACCAAGTCAGGTGATCAATCGCAGCCGAGGGAGGCGATCGTTGATCGGATCGGACGAGGATGAGCGATCGGCGATGACCTGCAGGCACAGAATGGAGTCGAGCTCGCCAGCACTCGACTGATGGATGATCAGTCGACTGATGGGTGCCATCAGTCGACTGATGTGTGATCCGTTGAAACTTAACCAACGTGGATCTGGCCGTTGTGAGACAATGGCTACGGGACCAGGCGACTGATGGTCACGATCAGTCGACTGATGAGCGCGAAAACAGCTTGATGCAGGTTATAAATGGAGCTCGAGTTGGAGGATTTCGCTATGGTTTTTGTGGAGCTATTGGAGGGGAATTACTGCTGCATTCCAGTCCTTCAAGAGCCAATCAAATCAAGCAACAAACAAGTGATCAAAAGCAATCGGTGAAAAGTGTTTCTTTTGTATTGTATTTGTATATTACTGTTGTAATTGCTTGTGAGAGGTTTCTCCACCTCCGACGTGTAGTCGAGAAGGAGTTTGAGTATTGCCGTGTGCATCTCTAGAGCTCGAGGAGCTCGCCCGTGGAGTAGGAACCATTCGGTTTCGAACCACGTATATCGTGTGTATTTGCGTGTGCTTATTTGTTGTTAGTATTATTATTGTTTTATTGTTTCCGCTGTGCTAACGACAATCGTAGACAAGCAACGCAACGAGAACGAACGAATTACGACATCCAACGAACGAGGGCTATTCACCCCCCTCTAGCCGGCCAATCGATCCCCTACAGTGTGGGCGACGATCTACCAAAAGTTGAAGCCTCCTAGATCACCAATCTTCCTTTCCTTGTTCACTAGGAACAAAGGAAGATCCTAAAACAAAACTCATCTTTCTTACTAGAACAGGCCACCAAGTCAATAAACTCGATGTTGCCGCCGGCCAAGGAAGATAAAATGGAGTATGGAAACCAACCAAAAGAGAAACAATAAGGGCATGGGTGCTGGCCAACACTTGGAGAAGAAGAAAGAAAACACCCCTTCTCCTTGTTGCCGTCCAAACTCTAAACTAGGCTCTCCTTAATTTCCGGCTAAGGATGAAGGGAAGTAGAATAGATTGAGCTTTGGCCAAGTTAGAGGGAAGAAGGAAGAGGAGCCGGCCATCAAAAGAAAATGAAGAAGAATCTCCCTCTCCTTGTTGCCGCCCAACTAGAATTGGTTGCCGCCCATGGGAAGCAACCCTCATCTCATCCACCACAAGCCATAGATCAAGGGGAGAAGCTTGGGCGCCGGCCAAACCAAGGAGGAAGGAGGAAGAAAGGGTGCCGGCCACCATTGGGAAGAAGAAGAAGAAGAAGAAGCTCCCTTCTCCTTGTTGCCGCCCAACACCATGAACCAAACCCTAACCCTAGCCTCCTCCTATTTCTTGCCGCCCAAGCCACCTTATCTCAATTAGTTTTTTTTTATCTTTTTTTTCATCCTCCTTGCCGCCCAAGCCTAAGCCCATATATATAGAGTTAGGTTTAGGCCTTGGTTTAATCTCCTCTATTGGTTCTAGGGATTTAATCTCAACAGTCGGATCTAGGGTTTCATCCCAACCGTTGGATCTAGGGTTTCATCCCAACCGTCGGATCTAGGGTTTCATCCCAACCGCCAGATCTAGGGTTTTAATCTCCACCGTCGGATCTAGGGATTTAATCTCCATCGTCGAATCTAGAGTTTTGTTTTCCATCATTGGATCTAGGCTTCATGAGGTGTTAATAGGCTACAATAGGGACCATGAGGAGGAGTTGGATCTTGGCCACCCGATGGATCGGAACTGCACAAACTTGATCCATCAATGATGTTCCATTCCACTAGAGGATCATCATTGAATTACCTCACCAACCCCCATATGATAATATGGGCTCCATATATTATTTGTACATCCATCTCCCTGTGTTTAAGATATCGAATGTCTGTCAATTAATTGATTTACTGACCATCAATTAATTAACATCTAACTCCTCGAGTAGTACCACTCAACCTTATCATCATGTTGACTAAGTCAACCTGCAGGGTTTACATGATGAACCTTATGAGCTCCTCAAGGGGACATCATCAACCTATATATAGGACACGGTTTCCTCCTATAATCAACGACACACCATGTAAATAATATCATTTCCCAACTTACCGAGCATATTGATTTAATCCATCTAAATCTCACCCTTTGGTAAATCAAAGAAATAAATACTAAGTACATGTGCCCGTTATTATATCGGGATTAAGAGCATGTACAACATAATATCCGAGGTCCGATTCAATTATGTAGTCAGTAATAAATTGAATCACCTCTATGTCGGTCCTGCTCAATACACCTAAGTGTACTAGTGTAACTCTATGTTCAAGACAAAACAATACCAAGCCACACTACAACCATGCCAATGGTTTGTCCAAAACCATCTTGGTTGTGAGCCTCTACTTATATTCTACAAGGGACTGATAACATGATCTTCTGTGCCACACCAAGCACCATGTTATCTACAATGTAAAATATTAGACAATATGCACACATATAATAAATATAAAGTGCAAACAATGATCATGTGATTCTTATTTCAAAATAAAAATATTCATACAAAAAGAGCTAGACTTTCAGTATACATTCCAACAATCTCCCACTTATACTAAAAGACTATGCTGTCATCACACTGTCATACATCTGATTCTCCTTCCCTCCACATGCCTATAAAAGCTCTCGCTAGAAGGGCCTTAGTGAAAGGGTCTACCAGGTCATCCTCTGATGCAATCTTGGAGACAACAACTTCTACCTCCTTTATGATTTCTCGTATCAGGTGGTACTTGCGCTCTATGCATTTACTTACCTTATAGGCTCGTGGTTCCTTCGAGTTTGCAACTGCACCATTATTATCACAATAAATTGTGATATTTCTGGGCAAACTAGGAATCACATCCAAGTCCATCAGGAAGTTCCTGAGCCACCCAGCTACTTTGGCCGCCTTAGAGGCTGTCACATACTCAGCTTCCATGGTGGAGTCCGCCACGCATTTCTGCTGGACACTCCTCCATACAATGGCTCCACCTCCCAAAGTAAATACAAAACCTGAGGTAGACTTACTGTTATCCCTATCAGATTGGAAATCAGAATCTATGTAACCCACAGGGAGTAATTGGTCTGCCCGGTAAACTAGCATATAATCCCTAGTCCTTCTCAGACACTACAATATATGCTTTACCACAGTCCAATGTCCCTGCCCTGGATTACTCTGATATCTGCTGACCATGCCCACGACATAGCAGATATCGGGTCTCGTACATAGCATCGTATACATGAGGCTTCCTACTGCCGAAGCATAAAGAACCGCCTTCATCTCCTCTATCTCCTCAGATGATCTAGGACACATCTCCTTAGATAAAGGAACTTCATGCCTGAAAAGTAGAAAACCTTTCTTGGAGTTTTGCATGCTAAAACGATCCATAATCATGTCTATATATGAAGCTTGGGATTAGCACACTAACCTTGATCCCAAGGATGTGTCCCACTTCTCCCAAGTCCTTCAAAATTGTTTGGACAACCATACCCTTACGTCTGATAACACTCTGATATTGTTGCCAACTACCAAAATATTATCTACGTATAGTACAAGAAATACCACTACGTTTCCGTCACATCTCTTGTATACACAAGACTCATCCGGACTTTGAATAAATCCATAAGTCTGGATTTACCTCATCAAAGCAGATGTTCCAAGACCTCAAAGCTTGTTTCAATCCATAAATGGACCGATTGAGCTTACATACAAGATGCTCTTTGCCCTTAGCAATGAATCCCTCTGGTTGCTTCATATAGATGTTCTCCTCAAGACTTCCATTAAGGAAAGCTGTCTTGACATCCATCTGCCACACCTCATAATCCATATGAGCTGCTATGCATAAGAGCTCCTAGACCTGATTTGAATCCATAGATTCAATCTCAGTATTTATTGCACTTTGCAAAGATGCTGCATCTTTATCTTGGATTGCCTCGTCATATGTCCAGGGATCAGGTTCATGTTCGCCAGGGACCAAATCGGAAGATTCTCCCAAGAACATGAATCTATCAGGCTGTCTCACAACCCTCCCACTACGACAAGGTATCACCTGTGTATCCTCTGTGACACGCGGTGCAGTGACATGTGGTATATCCTCTTGTACCGGTGGTACTGAAGTCGGGACTTCCCCTGTCAACTCCTCAAGAACAATCCTACTCGTGGGCTTGTGGTTCATCACATAGTCCTCCTCTAGAAATCTGGCATTCGTACTAACGATCACCCTCTAATCTCTAGGACTATAAAATAAACCACCCTTCGTTCCCCTAGGATAGCCAACAAACAAGTGCACTTCTGTACGAGGTTCCAACTTACCAGCATCAGCCTTCAGCACATGTGCTGGACTCCCCCATATCCGAATATGTCTTAGACAAGGCTTTCGCCCAGTTCACAACTCTGTGGGAGTAGAAGGCACTGATTTAGATGAAACTAAGTTCAGAACGTACACCGCCGTATCTAGAGCATATCCCCAGAATGAATCTGGCAAGTCAGAATAACTCATCATCGATCTAACCATCTCCATAAGAGTCCTATTCCTTCGCTCTGCTACACCGTTCTGCTGGGGTGTGCCAGGTGCAGACAATTGGGATTGAATCCCAACCTCTGATAAGTAGTTCCTAAACTCTCCCAAGAGGTACTTACCACCACGATCAGATCACGGTGTCATCCATATCTTGAATAATCATCTATGAAAGAGACGAAATATTCGAGACTACCTCTTGCCTAGATAGTCATAGGACCACACAAATCAGAATGAACCATTCCTAACACATCTTTGGCTCTATACCCCTTGGCCTAAAAAGGCCTCTCAGTCATTTTATCTTCCAAGTAAGATTCGCAGGTTGGAAGATCCTCCACCACTAATGAACCCAAAGGTCCATCAGCTATCAACCTTTGAATTCTACTCAGGTTAATATGACCAAGCCTTAGATGCCAAAGATATGTTTGGTTCATCTTCGAAGGTTTTTTTCTCTTATTAGAATTAGAAGATGAGTTATAAACTTCAATTTGCATCGTGGGAGGTTTTTGGTTCAAGTGTTTACAAATTTCCTATCAATGTACCTGAACAGATATTTTCCCTATTCCTTTTTATAACAACTCTGTCATTAAAAGAAATAGAATATCCATCCATAAAAAATTTAGAAACCGAAATTAAATTCTTTCTAAATAAAGGTATATAAAGGGAATTTTCCAGAACCAAAATTTTATTTTTCTTAAGAGATAAATAAAACTTCTCCCACTGCAATAGCTGCCACCTTCATGGCATTGCCCAAGTAAATGGTAATATCCCCTTTAGCTAGTCGTCGGGTTTCCTGGAACCCCTGCAAAGTGTTGAAGACATGATTAGTGGCTCTCGTATCTACACACCAGGTGCCGGTAGATAATGCCTCTAACCATGTTTCAACAATTGGACCAAAGGATATACATTTGTTCTTGCTTCGGATTGGGATAATTCTTCTTCTTATGTCCAGTCTGCTTGCAAGTGAAGTACTTGCCTTTCGGCTTCTTCACTCCTCCCTGAGATCCTCCCACCACCTTTGCTCCACCTTGTTTCTCCTTCCTCTTGCCTTTCGGCTTAGAAGTAGAAACCTTTTTGAGCAACCATGGCTTGAGGACACTCTTTGAAGAGTGCACACTTGTACTTCTTAGTAGATAAGACAATATCTAGATTCTTTTCCAATCAACATTATTTGGGTACAGTAAGTTTATTTCCTTTAGTATCATAGTAAGTGGACTGAAAGTCATTTTTGAAAATCCTAAGAATCACATTGATCAAAATATTAGATTTCAAATATTATTGATTCCTCAAAACAATAAAATTCCGAAATCAACCAACACCTCAAAACACCGAGAATATCGCATGCCACGATAGTGTGGACATATATGAATTCTACATTTGTAAGAGGAGGTTTTACCCATTAATTTTATTATCTTGTCAACCTTACTTTTTGACAAATAAAATTAATAGTTGGTTCCTCTTTGGCCCTACAAATAAAAGCAGTGACTCCGATGGGGAGGATACTTTTTATTTGCATCTAAGTGTGCACCATTACACGATACTAAGGGAATTATCTCGGATTATGTGCCTTACCGATGTGGAAGTACCCACGCTCCTAAATAATTTCCTATAACCATTATTTGACCTAGTGATCCGCAAACAAACTCATCCGATGGGGAGGAAGGCACTCAGAGCCGACGCGCAAGTTTGTTGCAACACACGTCAAATTGTAATGGAGGCCGTGGGAATTAATTAAAATATCCCTCTCCCACTTAGTAAATTGAAAATGAGGAATTTTCAAGCACACACAACATGCATATAAAATAAATCAGCAATAAATATGGAAAAAATAGAATTTTTCCAACTATTATGGCTTTGTTCTCCAATATGCGTCCCGTCGTGTCGCCACCTCATCCGCTCCATCTTTTCCTGCGCGCAAGTCACCAAAGAGATCCGAGCCGAGATATATCATTTTAATTTACATCCATCGATCCTATACTCCACGAAGGAGTGTACAAACGATCTAGATCGAAAGTAAACTAAAATGATCGGCTAAATAATGCCGTATTTAATTACAAAAATTAAATACTAATCTAGCCTCGTCAACCCCGAGGATTCAAATGATATACATACAATCACACACATACAATCACATACACACATATAGCCATAATAGTCGGATCTTATGCCTGCAACCAAAAAGTTAGCCTACGCACATCCTACTATTATCCGGCATACTCAATATATGATATGTGCATGAAAGTAACCGAATCTAAAACACACAAAACCGGAAACCGTGGCTCTGATACCAATTGTTGGGAATCAGCTTCGGAGGCTCGTCGGCTCCCATGTCCCCAGATTAAAATTTTCAACAAATGAAAACTAATCCGGATGGGATGAGTTTCCTAAGCTCAACCAATTCATCGTCGTGCTAACGACTTGAGTGATCGCATGAACAAGGTAGAGGGAAGAAGGAAGAGGGGCCGACCATCAAAGGAAAATGAAGAAGAATCTCCCTCTCCTTGTTGCCGCCCAACACCAACAACCAAACCCTAACCCTAGCCCCACTCCTATTCCTATCCCAACTAGAATTGGTTGCCGCCCATGGGAAGCAACCCTCATCTCATCCACCACAAGCCATAGATCAAGGGGAGAAGCTTGGGCGCCGGCCAAACCAAGGAGGAAGGAGGAAGAAAGGGTGCCGACCACCATTGGGAAGAAGAAGAAGAAGCTCCCTTCTCCTTGTTGCCGCCCAACACCATGAACCAAACCCTAACCCTAGCCTCCTATTTCTTGCCGCCCAAGCCACCTTATCTCAATTAGGTTTTTTTATCTTTTTTTTTCATCCTCCTTGCTGCCCAAGCCACCTTATCTCAATTAGGTTTTTTTATCTTTTTTTTTCATCCTCCTTGCCGCCCAAGCCTAAGCCCATATATATAGAGTTACGTTTAGGCCTTGGTTTAATCTCCTCCATTGGTTCTAGGGATTTAATCTCAACCGTCGGATCTAGGGTTTCATCCCAACCGTCGGATCTAGGGTTTCATCCCAACCGTCGGATCTAGGGTTTCATCCCAACCGTCGGATCTAGGGATTTAATCTCCACCGTCGGATCTAGGGATTTAATCTCCACCGTCGGATCTAGAGTTTTGTTTTCCATCATTGGATCTAGGCTTCATGAGGTGTTAATAGGCTACAATAGGGACCATGAGGAGGAGTTGGATCTTGGCCACCCGATGGATCGGAACCACACAAACTTGATCCATCAATGATGTTCCATTCCACTAGAGGATCATCATTGAATTACCTCACAAACCCCCATATGATAATATGGGCTCCATATATTATTTGTACATCCATCTCCCCATGTTTAAGATATCAAATGTCCGTCAATTAATTGATTTACTGACCATCAATTAATTAACATCTAACTCCTCGAGTAGTACCACTCAACCTTATCATCATGTTGACTAAGTCAACCTGCAGGGTTTACATGATGAACCTTATGAGCTCCTCAAGGGGACATCATCAACCTATATATAGGACACGGTTTCCTCCTATAATCAACGGCACACTATGTAAATAATATCATTTCCCAACTTACCGGGCATATTGATTTAATCCATCTAAATCTCACCCTTTGTTAAATCAAAGAAATAAATACTAAGTACATGTGCCCGTTATTATATCGGGATTAAGAGCATGTACAACATAATATCCGAGGCCCGATTCAATTATGTAGTCAGCAATAAATTGAATCACCTCTATATCGGTCCTGCTCAATACACCTAAGTGTACTAGTGTAACTCTATGTTCAAGACAAAACAATACCAAGCTACACTACAACCATGCCAATGGTTTGTCCAAAACCATCTTGGTTGTGAGCCTCTACTTATATTCTACAAGGGACTGATAACATGATCTTCTGTGCCACACCAAGCACCATGTTATCTACAATATAAAATATTTGACAATATGCACACATATAATAAATATAAAGTGCAAACAATGATCATGTCATTCTTATTTCAAAATAAAAATGTTCATACAAAAAGAGCTAGACTTTCAGTATACATTCCAACATTATAAGCATCTACCATTGATGCCCATAAGGTTGTTCTAGGGAAGGCTTGGAGAATATACCTCACAAGATCTCGATTTTCGACCTTCTCACCTATCACATGTAGTCCGTTGACTACCTCCTTGAAGCGACCGTGCATTTGGCTCACGGTCTCATTGGTCTTCATTGCGAAGCTTTGGAGTTGGCCTATCAAGAGGTCCCTCTTGGCTCTCCTCGTCTCCTTTGATCCTTCATTCAATTCGATGAGCTTCTCCCAAAGCTCTTTAGCGGAGTTGAAGGGGCTAACTTTGGACAATTGCTCCTTTGATAGACCACATTGGAGTGTGGTCGTTGCCTTTGCATTTGCTTGCGCCTTCTTTGCCATCTCTCTTGTCCAATCCTTTGTTGGTATTGGCGCTCCGAATTCGTCGATCGTCTTCTCAAAACCATCTACAATGCTAAACCAATTATCAATATCATTCATAAGGTAGTATTCCATCCTACCTTTCCAATATCTGAAGTCGTTGCCGTCGAAGAATGGAGGCCTCGCCGTGCTATACCCCTCTTGAAACGCCATTATGCTCCGGTTGATGGTTAGATCTTCCGACGTGATCCGGGCTCTGATACCACTTGTTGAGAATCCTTGGAAGGCTAGAGAGGGGGGTGAATAGCCTCTTTTCGAATTCTACAAGAAATGTTAGCAGAAATAAAATACTAAACAAAATCAAGAAGCTAAACACAAACGCTAACACGAAGGCTTTTACGTGGTTCAGAGATAAAGCTCCTACTCCATGGCGATCCTTAAGGTGGATCATCCCAAGCAATTCCACTAAGAAGCTTTCCTTACAAGACCCTCCTCTTCTTACAAAAGATGAAGATGAAGATTAGAGAGGAGGGGAATGAAAAACACTTTGAAAGCTTAGGAAAAACGTGGGAGATTGAGAGTATGGTTGGAATGTAAGCACTAGCCCACTCAAGCACCCCAAACCCTCTTTTTATATATAGAGAGAGTTGTTTTTCCCGTTGAGCCTCGATCAGTCGACTGCCATCGTAGCCAACAGCTTCTAACGAGGCGAATGTTGGGGATCGATTGGACGCTAGAGGGGGGGGGGTGAATAGCGTTGTGCTCGTATGTCGATGGAAATCATTCGTGTTTGCTTGCTACAATTCTTGTTAGTACGCAACGAAATAAACAATAATGAAAACACAACAAGAACACAAGAACTACACAATCATATAACGTGGTTCGGAATCGAATGGTTCATACTCCACGGATCGAGCTCTAAAGAGCTCTAGCGATGCCACAAACATCACTAAGCAATAAACTCCTTCTCGACAACAAGTCAGAGGTGGAGAAACCTCGTACAATGAATTACAACAAGTAATACAAAGTAAACAAGCAAATACAAGTGAAAATGTAAAGAACACTTTACAAACTAGGGTTTTGAGCGCTTGCTTGTCGGTTGCTTGGATGAGCTTGAAGGGCCCCAAAATGCACCTGTAAATTGCCTTCAAATCGCCTCACCAAAGCTCCCAAAGAACTAATATCGAAATCCTCCTCGAGCTCCTCTTTTTAACCTGCATCGGGCTGGATTTCCGCCGATCAGTCGACTACCATAAGTCACCAGTCGACTGATGCCACTGTTGCTATGAGACAATGGCTCAATCCACGCTGGAAAAGTTCCAATGAAACTCTCACCACCGATCGACAACATTGGCAGCCGATCGCTAACCTCGTAGTCGATCGCCGCCACGAGCATTCTCGCGTGGATTATCAATGATCGCCATCCATGGCCGATCGGAGTCAATCGCTTCCAATGAGCAGTTGACTGCCAAGGAAATTTCAGCCCTAAATGGCAGTCGAGCTCTAGTCAACTCACGACAGTCGACTGCCAACCTCAAAGATGAAGTTTTAACCCAAGTATGGTGTCCCCATACTTGCTAGACCACCCTTAGCCTAGACCTAAGCCTTCTAGCCACCTCTATCAGCCTCACGCCTCTCGGATCCCTCCAAGTCATCCATGATTTGTTCATCCATCGCGCTAGCCTTCAGGTGCTTCCATCGGCTATGTCATGCTAACGGTGTCTACACCGCCAAGACACATTGGACTTACGCTGCCACGACTTTGCTTGGACTTTACGCCGCCAACCATTGAACTTATACTGCCAAGACTCCACCCTTAGACTTTACGCCGCCAATATCAAACCCCTTAGACTTCTCTAATGCCAAGACTCAAGCTTGGAATTTCCCTTGCCAACCCATGTTGAACTTTCCATGCCAAGACCCATGCTTGGACTTTTCATGCCAAGTACCCATGACTTGGACTTTACATTGCCAAGACCCATGCTTGGACTTCCCTTGTGCCAAGTACTCAAGACTTGGACTTTCCCAAATGCCAAGTATAATCACATGGTCAACCCTAGTCAACTTGTCAATTATAACCTGGGTCGATTGTATAAACAATCTCCCCAAAACATTAACCGACATCAATGTCAACTCACTTTGTCAAACCACTTTGTCAAACATCAAAACATCACTCGAGTCCGTCAATTCACTGGGCCGATTGCACCAACAACAACGAAGCACTTCATAGGGATACGCAGTCATTTCCAATCTGTGAGCTTGATCAGAACGTGTTAGTAATATATGAGAGATGTCCTAAGGCAATCGCCTTAAGTATGAATCATTTATATGATAAATGAAGATTCACTATTTGAGTATACATGTCTTCATGTATTTGATTGGATCTTAAACTCATTTACTGAATGTCCACGATACGATTCACAGCATGAGAGAATTTGTGATTGGATCACAACTAATGAATATCTCTACATGTGTAATTGTGATGTATCAGAATTATCCCTAGTCGATGAATTGATGGATTTGGACACCATCAATTCTGTTGAGACTAACACGAGGTATACTCCTTGGTATATCCAAGCAGCTGATTCTCACTGGCTGGAGACATTATGATGTCCGGAGTTAATCGTGGATGCTAGTTATGGTAACTAGTTCATTGGAGTGACCAGCCGTAAGACTTCATATGGTTCTCTGCATATATAGATATGTCAATGAAGTTCTTACTGTAGCTTAAGTGCGATGTTCCTTTGACTTACGGTATTCAAGTCATCTTGATCATAAAGACTTATGCTTTGACATCTTAAGCAAACATTTCTGTGGAGATGTGGACCTGGGATGATTGGGTATAAGTCGAAGTGATCGAAGGTGTTTGAATAGCCTATAAAGGATTCACCACTCCTTGCGAGGAGATGTATACCCATGGCCTCTCGTCGGATTGTTACTAAAGTCTTTGGCCAAAGCATTATATGTTTAGAGTAAGGTACTCTTCAATACATGTGCAGTAACTAGAATCCGTAGGATGAGAAAATGATACTTGGGCTAGGTGTGACGTAGTCAGCCTAGTGGGGACTGACACTATAGACCATGTCCTGAACCAAGTGGGTATAAGATGAGTGAAGAGAATGGGGAACGATTCATTCGAGCTGCTGAAGGGTTTCAGAAATAGTTCTGGATCAACCGTTGATCTTTTCGGTTAATTGGAGATCATGATGTACTACTAGGTGCCACTCATGATCGTTCTATAATTAATGGTTAATTATAGACGACCAACATAAACCGAGAACCTATTTGGTCACAAGCACAATGAGCGTAATCCGAAGGATTTAAAACGAGCTTGAGAATGAGATTCTCAGACCGAGAGAAACTAAGTTTGGTTGGACCAAACAAGAAGCGAGCATGAAATCGTTTCAGTCGCAATGGAAGCGTGGATGAGTCGTGTCTTATGAAGACATAATGGATGAACCAAAATTGTTTGGTTCTAATCCAATGGAGGAGAATAAACCAAAGGGTTTGGTTTATTTTAAACGAATGAACCAAAGTTGGTTCGGTTCGTTTTAACTTAAAATAAACCATCATGGTTTGGTTTATTTTAACTTATATTAATGGAGTGGGTTAACGGGCCTTATGGTTATGATCCAATAACCATTAAGAGAATTAGTTCTCTATAAAAGAGGGCTTAAGGGTTTGTTAAGCCCTAATCCAAAACCCTAACCTAGTTTTGGCCGCCCACCTCTCCCTCCTCTCCTTGGTGATTCGGCGCCAACACCATTGTGCCACCGCCCAACCCCTTGTGCCACCGTCCAACTTGTTGCTGGCATCCAAGCTTCAGCCGGTGATCCTCCGGCAACTCTCCGGTGATCTCCTTTGGGTTCGGCATCAAGGTGAGCTTCATCTTACCCTTTTTGGCCGACGCCTACTCCTCCACCAAAGCTATCCAGTTTTCTGGACAGCTTGTTTTCTTCTCGTTGGAGCATCGTTTGGACGACGTTTGGAGCTCCAATAGCGCCTTACTTACCGGGGATTCGATCTCCGGTAATCCTTAGAGGTGGAGGACGAAGGATTCGTCAAACGGTTGACGAATACCTCTCCGGAGAAGCGAGTTTTGAGGACTCGTCTTTGGATCCGACTTTGGATTTGGATCGTGATCCTCTCTCGATCACGTCGTCTTCAACACGAGGCTAGTAACCCGTACGAAGATGAAGCTCGTGACTTTGTGAAGTCATCCCGAAGATACTTGGCGTGGATACGGATAGAGACGATTCTAGCGAGGATCGTTCCGGTTGATGCCGTTCCCGCTACACGTGATACGAAAGGTATACATAGTTAAATTTCTTTTTATTGCAAAATTTAAATTTACGGTTATGTCTACACATATTGTACTATGCATGCGTGTGATGTGTGTGTTGTAATAAATGTAGATTTATTATTTTTTATTCCTTCCGTTGTGCACATGTTTACGAAACATGTTCGAACACACACTCGCCGCGGTGCCGGAAACCCAACAGTGGTATCAGAGCCCAGGTTGTATTTCGACATAATCGTAAAATGGCTTTGCGATAGTCATAATGATATTTCTGGAAATTTTCTACTTTTGGAAAGTTAGAAGTATTTATGAAAATTTTTCAATTTTGGAAAGTCTAGAAGTATTTATGGAAATCTTCCACTTTTGGAAAGTTGGAAGTATTTATGGAAATTGATATTTTCCATAAATAAAATATTTGATTAGATTTTGAAAATTTGTTTCCTAATTTAATTATGATTTGATTTGGGAAATCAAATCTTAAAATATTTTATTTCCATAAGTAGTTTTGATGATTTAGGAAATTGGTTTCCTAAATTGACTTTCCTTAATCAACCATTTCCATAAATAAAATATGTGATTAGATTTGGAAATTTGTTTCCTAATTTAATTATGATTTGATTTGGAGAATCAAATCTTAAATATATTTTATTTCCATAAATAGTTATGACATATAAGGAAATTATATACATGACATAATTGTATGCCATGTAATTGCATTAGATGCATATCATTATGCCATGCGTGTCGTGACATGTAGATGTATGCCATGTATGCCATGTCATGTAGATAATAGTTATTTGCATGCAAAGAGGATGAGACATAAAAACCCTTACTCAATATTAAAGCCTACACCTTCCATTAATATGGTTAGAACCAGAGTTCCGTTTCTTGCTTGAGTTGTTGGACTCTCTCCAAGCCCAGCTCGAACCCGAACATGTTCAAACCATGGAATAGTTTAATACTAATATGGTAAGAGTCAGAGGTCAATCGTTATTTTTGGTTGTTGGACTCTCTCCAAGCCGGGCTAATTGGTTGAATGCGCTCTAACCATATTAAAACTATTTCTCGATTAATGGGTTGACTTTAACCTGGAGCATCAGCTTGTTGGACTCTCTCCAAGGTCGATGTAAAGGGAGGTGAAGTTGGGTGCTATGCATATGATGCATACTTATTAATGTGTTAACAACCCGATGTATGTGTGAACATTCAATAGGTTGATAGCACATTGTGATAGTTGCATATACGTGATATGCAATCGGTATAGTTGATACCTACCGTCGTAGTTATGAATGGCTTGTTGGACTCTCTCCAAGGTCGTTCATATCTATGATGGATATCAGCCCATTCGGAGATGGACCTACGATCTCCCGAAGTGATTTTGGGATTTTGAAATTCAAAAAATGAATGGGATTTATAAATGTATATTGATGGATTTTAAAATCATTTTCTCATATATGCTCGTTTTGTATTTCTAGGTCAATCGATTGACTATGACTTCTTTGAATTTGCGCACTATTTTGGATTCAAACAAATTGACTGGGCCTAACTTCCTGGACTGGCTTAGAAACCTGAGAATTATTCTCAAGGCGGAAAAGCTAGCATATGTCCTTGAAGAGCCTCTTCCCAACCATCCTAAGGACGATGCAACTCCAGACCAAATGTTGGTCTATCAGAAGCATGTGGCAGATTCTGAGCTGGCGAGTTGCATCATGCTAGCGGTGATGGTACCTGAGCTGCAAAAGCAGCATGAGCATATGGATGCTAATACTATGGTCTTCCATCTTCATGAGTTGTTTGATGAGCAAGCGAGATCCGAAAGGTTCGAAGTCTCCAGGCTCCTCTTCACCATGAAGATGCAAGAAGGTTCGTCTGTAGTGCAATTTGTGCTAAAGATGAACGGGTACATCGAGCGGCTAGCTACCCTCGGATTTGTGATGGATCACGAATTAAGTATTGACTTAATTCTGCATTGTTTGCCCAAGAGTTTCTCACAATTCGTGATGAACTATCGGATGAACAAATTGGAATCCACTATTCCTGAGCTCCTCAACATGCTGAAGACTGTGGAGCCTTCTGTGAAGCATGAGGAGAAGGCGGTTCTGTTAGTTGATTCCTCAAAGAAAGGTTCTAAGAGGAAGGCAAAAGAATAGAAGAAAGGGAAGAACAAGAAGGCAAAGAAGGCATAACCAACATAAAAGGGCACTTGCCATCATTGTGGCAAGGAAGGCCACTGGCGAAGAAACTGCAAGATTTATCTTGAGTCCATGAATAAGAAGAAGGCATCCGATGCCCTATCCTCTTCAGGTATCTTCGTTATTGATTGTCATTCTATTTCCTTAGACATTTGGATATTGGATACTGGGTGTGGCTCACATATATGTAATGACATACAGGGGCTAAGGAATAGAAGAAGACTCATCAGAGGGGAGTCAAATTTGCGAGTTGGCAATGGAGCAAAGGTTGCTGCGGTCGCCATCGGAACTTATTTGCTGAAGCTCCCTAGTGGACTAGTCTTGGAACTAGACAATTGCTATTATGTTCCTTCTCTAATAAAGAACATTGTTTCTATTTCCTGTTTAAATAGAAATGGTTTCCATTTGACGTTTAGTAACAATTGTTGTTATATAACTTTGAATGGCGTACTTTATGGAACTGGAACTTTGAGTAATGGCATTTATACGTTGGACGTATCCAGTGACATTTTCAATATCGAAGCGAGCAACACGCGTGCTCAAAAGGGTAATCAATTAGACTCCTATATGTGGCATTGTCGTTTTGGCCATGTAAGCAAGAAATGCATGTCCGAATTACACAGATGTGGAATTCTGGAATCGTTTGAATTGGATTCATACGATACATGCGAATCATGCTTAAAAGGCAAGATGACTAAGTTACCTTTTACTGGAAAAGTTGAACGAGTGGGAGAGTTACTAGGTCTAATACATACTGATGTATGTGGACCTATGTCAACTCAAGCTTTAGGAGGCTATAGCTACTTCATTACCTTCACCGATGATCACTCACGGTTTGGGTATGTGTTCTTGATGAAACACAAGTCGAAGCCTTTGAAAGGTTCAAGAATTCAGAAATGAAGTAGAGAAACAACATGACAAGAGTATTAAAATACTTGATCGGATCGAGGTGGTGAATACTTAAGTCAGAGTTTCTTGATTATCTAAGAGACAATGGCATATTGTCTCAATGGACTCCGCCATATACACCACATAATGGTGTATCGAGGCGTATCGGACCTTGTTGGACATGGTCAGTCAATGATGAATCATGACTCTTCCCAAGTCCTTTTGGGGCTATGCACTTGAGACATTGTTTACTTGTTAAGCAGAATGCCTACAGGTAGTCTCAACTACTCCATATGAGATATGGAATAGTAAGAAACCTCATGTATCTTACTTGAAGATATGGGGTTGTCCTGCTTATGTGAAGCGGACTGCATCAGACAAATTGGATGCTAAGTCTGATAAATGTCTATTTATTAGATACCCTAAGGAAACAAGGGGTTACCAATTCTATCATCCTGTGGAACAAAAGGTGTTTGTTTCAAGGCATGCTGTGTTTCTAGATAAAGAGTTTCTCTTGCAAGAAAACAGTGGGAGTGTCGTCGAGCTTGAGGAGGCTCGAGAGACTCAAATAGACATTGATGAGATACTTGGTGAAGCACAACAGCCGACAACTCATAGTGATGAGCAATCGGCTGGATCTATTGTAACACCACATCTTCGTAGATCTGGTAGAACACGCAACATTCCTGAGAGATATGGATTTCTCGTAAGTGAATCGAACAACGTGTTACTCATTGATGATGAGGAGCCTACCAATTATGAAGAAGTGCTGACAAGTTCAGAAAGGGATAAGTGGCTTGAAGCCATGAAGTCGGAAATGGATTCCATGTATAAAAACCAAGTTTGGAACTTGGTTGACCCACCTGAAGGCATAAAGCCTATAGGGTGCAAGTGGGTTTTCAAGAAGAAAACCGACATGGATGGTAATGTGATTACCTATAAGGCTAGATTGGTGGCGAAAGGATATCGTCAAAAACAAGGTGTTGATTATGACGAAACCTATTCTCCTGTAGCTATGCTTAAATCCATTCGGATGCTCCTGGCCATAGCGGCTCATTATGATTATGAGATATGGCAGATGGATGTGAAAACAGCTTTCCTTAATGGAAACCTACTCGAGGACGTGTATATGATACAGCCTGAGGGTTTCACATTGGTTGATAAAACCAAGGTATGCAAATTGCGACGGTCCATTTATGGATTGAAGCAAGCATCCAGGAGCTGGAATATCCATTTTGATGAGACAATCAAAAAGTTTGATTTCTCACCAGACGAACCTTGTGTGTACAAGAAGGTTAGTGGGAGTGCAGTCGTGTTCCTAGTATTGTATGTCGATGACATATTACTTATAGGAAATGATGTTTCAATCTTACAGTCAGTTAAGGTTTGGTTATCCAAGACATTCTCCATGAAAGACCTGAGAGAAGCAACTTACATCCTCGGGATTAAGATCTATAGAGATAGATCGAAACGATTGCTTGGTCTTTCGCAGTCTACATATATAGACCGAGTGCTAAAGAGGTTTAGCATGTCGGAATCCAAGAAAGGTTTCCTACCCATCAGGCATGGGGTACACCTTTCGAAGTCTATGTGTTCGCGCACAGAAGACGAGAGGATTTGCATGAGTAAGATTTCCTATGCCTCCGCAATAGGATCTATCATGTATGCTATGTTATGTACGAGGCCCGATGTATCGTATGCTCTGAGTGTCACGAGCAGATACCAGTCTGATCTAGGAATGGATCATTGGGTGGCTATTAAGACGATCCTTAAGTACTTAAGAAGAACTAAGGATGTGTTCCTAATATATGGAGAAGGGGACATGGTGATACGCGGGTATACGGATGCCAGCTTCCAGACAGACAAGGATGATTCCATGTCTCAGTCTAGATACGTCTTCACCCTGAATGGGGGCGCAGTGAGTTGGAAAAGTTCCAAACAAGACATTGTAGCGGATTCTACCACTGAGGCAGAATACATTGCAGCTTCGGAAGCAGCAAAGGAAGCAGTTTGGATCAAGAAGTTTGTTTATGAACTTGGGTGTGATTCGGGCCATTGTCGAAGCAATACCGGTCTACTGCGACAACAATGGAGCAATTGCACAGGCGAAAGAGCCAAGGTCTCATCAATGATCCAAACATGTGCTTCGCCACTATCATCTTATCAGAGAGATCATCAGTAGGAATGAAATACAAATCGAGAAAATTCCCACTGAAAGAAACTTAGCGGATCCTTTGACTAAAGCATTACCTCAAAGTAAGTTTGAGGGTCATGTTAGAGCTTATGGTATTGGATACCGTAGCGATTGGCATTAGGCCAAGTGGGAGTCTGTTAGTAATATATGAGAGATGTCCTAAGGCAATCGCCTTATGTATGAATCATTTATATGATAAATGAAGATTCACTATTTGAGTATACATGTCTTCATGTATTTGATTGGATCTTAAACTCATTTACTGAATGTCCATGATACGATTCACAGCATGAGAGAATTTGTGATTGGATCACAACTAGTGAGTATCTCTACATGTGTAATTGTGATGTATCAGAATTATCCCTAGTCGATGAATTGATGGATTTGGACACCGTCAATTCTATTGAGACTAGCACGAGGTATACTCCTTGGTGTATCCAAGCAGCTGATTCTCACTGGCTGGAGACATTATGATGTCCGGAGTTAATCGTGGATGCTAGTTATGGTAACTAGTTCATTGGAGTGACCAGCCGTAAGACTTCATATGGTTCTCTGCATATATAGATATGTCAATGAAGTTCTTACTGTAGCTTAAGTGCGATGTTTCTTTGACTTGCGGTATTCAAGTCATCTTGATCATAAAGACTTATGCTTTGACATCTTAAGCAAGCATCTCTCTGGAGATGTGGACCCGGGATGATTGGGGTATAAGTCGAAGTGATCGAAGGTGTTTGAATAACCTATAAAGGATTCACCACTCCTTGTGAGGAGATGTATACCCATGTCCTCTCGTCGGATTGTTACTAAAATCTTTGGCCAAAGCATTACATGTTTAGAGTAAGGTACTCTTCGATACATGTGCAGTAACTAGAATCCGTAGGACGAGGAAATGATACTTGGGCTAGGTGTGACGTAGTCAGCCTAGTGGGGACTGACACTATAGACCATGTCCTGAACTAAGTGGGTATAAGATGAGTGAAGGGAATGAGGCATGATTCATTCGAGCTACTGAAGGGTTTCAGAAATAGTTCTGGATCAACCGTTGATCTTTTCGGTTAATTGGGGATCATGATGTACTACTAGGTGCCACTCATGATCGTTCTATAATTAATGGTTAATTTTAGACAACCAACATAAACTGAGAACCTATTTGGTCACACGCACAACGAGCGTATTCCGAAGGATTTAAAACGAGCTTGAGAATGAGATTCTCAGACCGAGAGAAACTAAGTTTGGTTGGACCAAACAAGAAGCGAGCATGAAATCGTTTCAGTCGCAATGGAAGCGTGGATGAGCCGTGTCTTATGAAGACATAATGGATGAACTAAAATGGTTTGCTTCTAATCCAATGGAGGAGAATAAACCAAAGGGTTTGGTTTATTTTAAACGAATGAACCAAAGTTGGTTCGGTTCGTTTTAACTTAAAATAAACCATCATGGTTTGGTTTATTTTAACATATATTAATGGAGCCGGTTAACGGGCCTTATGGTTATGATCCAATAACCATTAAGAGAATTAGTTCTCTATAAAAGAGGGCTTAAGGGTTTGTTAAGCCCTAATCCAAAACCCTAACCTAGTTTTGGCCGCCCACCTCTCCCTCCTCTCCTTGGTGATTCGGCGCCAACACCATTCTGCCGCCGCCCAACCCATTGTGCCACCGTCCAACTTGTTGCTGGCATCCAAGCTTCAGCTGGTGATCCTCCGGCAACTCTCCGGTGATCTCCTTTGGGTTCGGCATCAAGGTGAGCTTCATCTTACCCTTTTTGGCCGACGCCTACTCCTCCACCAAAGCTGTCCAGTTTTCTGGATAGCTTGTTTTCTTCTCGTCGGAGCATCGTTTGGATGATGTTTGGAGCTCCGACAGTGCCTTACTTACTGGGGATTCGATCTCCGGTAATCCTCAGAGGTGGAGGACGAAGGATTCGTCAAACGGTTGACGAATACCTCTCCGGAGAAGCGAGTTTTGAGGACTCGTCTTTGGATCTGAATTTGGATTCGGATCGTGATCCTCTCTCGATCATGTCATCTTCAACACGAGGCTAGTAACCCATACGAAGACGAAGCTCGTGACTTTGTGAAGTCATCCCGAAGATACTCGGCGTGGATACGGATAGAGATGATTCTAGCGAGGGTAGTTCCGGTTGATGCCGTTCCCGCTACACGTGATACGAAAGGTATACGTAGTTAAATTTCCTTTTATTGCAAAATTTAAATTTACGGTTATGTCTACACATGTTGTACTATGCATGCGTGTGATGTGTGTGTTGTAATAAATGTAGATTTATTATTTTTTATTCCTTCCGCTGTGCACATGTTTACGAAACATGTTCGAACACACACTCGCCGTGGTGCCAAAAACCCAACAGACTGATCTCTTCATCAATCAACTGATGAAGCGATCAGTCGAGTGATCCCCACGAGGAGTCGAGTGAGACCCCATTCTGTGCCCGATGTCGACTTGATCAGTCGACTACCAGTATTGGCAATCGACTGATTAATCAGTCGACTGCCAACCCTCGGCAGTCGACTGATCATCAGGTTTTTAGCCTGACTCAGTCGAACACTTGATCAGTCGAGTGATACGATGTATCAGTCGACTGATACTTGTCAAGTATGATAATTTCATACTTGAATTAACTCTCTAGACCTAGACTCAACCTTCTATCTCTTCCTTAAGCCTTGTGCCTCTAGGATCCTTTCGAGTCCGTGACTTGTTCATCTTTTGCGCTTGCTTCCAAGAGCTTCCTTCGGTTTCGTCATGTCTTGGGTTTCCCTTTGCCAAAGTGCGCTTGGACTTTACGCCGCCAAGACTACATGCTTGGACTTACGCCACTAAGACTTGCCTTTGGTCTTCTTTTGCCAAGGTCTGCTTGGACTTTACGCCGCCAAGACTACATGCTTGGACTTTCACTGCCAAGACCTTTCCTTGGACTTCTCTTTGCCAAGATCACACTTGGACTTTTCTTTTACCAAGTCTTCATACTTGGATTTTCCTGTCACTTAAATATGTTTACAATTAGATCACAAAGCATTGCCTAACTTAGATGATTATCCAAACATCAAAACATATAAATGCTTGGGGCATTGTTGCACCAATAGGTTGCACCTACGGAAGGAATGATTTCCAGAAAAATGATGTTCTAAACTTCTACCTCGAGGCGATGGACCATTCCAAGTGATTGAGCGTATCAATGATAATGCCTACAAACTTGAGTTGCCAGGTGAGTATGGTGTACATTCTACTTTTAATGTTGCTAATTTATTCCCATTTGATGTAGGTAATGATTTAAGGACAAATCCTTTTCAAGAGTGGGAGAATGATGCAAGTCAAGGGGCGGCTTGTTGGCTTAAGGATGAAGCTATGAAGGATCATTTATCGCTTCCAGAAGGTCCAATCACAAGACTTCGAGCAAAGAATTTCAAGGAAGCATTAAATGGACTAATCGACGAACATTGGACCGATCATGAGAAAGAAGAAACCAAGATAAGCCCAAGTGCAGATCAAGGCCTAATCCACGTAATCAGACTTATTGATCCTTGACTCATCCTTGCCTCATCGGTGGAAGAACACTAAATAATTACGGGAACTTTCTCATGCATTAAAGACGTATGAAGACTTGAGTTTTGAGGATTTCTAAGTTGTGCATGCTTACATGCAAGCCTAGGTACTTTACTTGTTTTGAGTTTCTGGATAATACGTAACTGAACAAGCAAGCATGGGTACTCTAATTGTTGCATGCATTTTGTACTCTTACTTGCTTACTCCCACTATATAAGGGAGGCAAATCCTACATGGAAGGAGACTCTTTGGTGAGAAATATTTGTGTGCTCTTTTTAGTTCATGAAAGGATTTCTGAACTTATCGAGTTTATCCTCGTGGCGTTCAACAACCAAAACTTTTCATTTTCAAGTGTGGCATTTCCTTCTTCCGTAGTCTTTGTTCATGCTAGTGTTGGTTGCGGGTAAAGGCTCCAACTATTGTCCTTTTAATCCTGGGGTTCTATCCATCTTTGTCTTGAGTTCCATCACAATTGTTGGTGGGGCTCGTATCAGAAAGTACTGTTGGCTGGGTATTTTTAGCCAACTCTTCATCAAAATGCAACCCGCTTGGTGCAGACTTGTCCAGCCTGTCAAAAACATGGTAACAAATCCAAGTGACCTGCCGAGTTGATGAAAGTTGTGGTTGCTTCTTGCCCCTTTGATTAATGGGGAATGGATATAGTTGGCTCGATGCCTATCGCCCCTTTACAGAAGAAATTCTTCTTGGTAGCAATGAATTACTTTTCCAAATGGGTGGAAGCTGAACCTTTAACCAAGATTACAGAAAATGCAGTGATACAGTTCCTTTGGAAGAATATCATATGCCGGTATGGAGTTCCCCGAAGGTTGGTTAGCGATAATGGATGCCAATTCCAGGGTCGAAAGATTAGAGAGTGGTGCCAAAGTCTCAACATTCAGTAGAACTTCACCTCGGTGGCTCATCCTCAGGCCAATGGTCAAGTTGAAGTTACTAATAGAATCCTCATTCAGAGGTTAAAGGCTAAGTTGAGCATCAAACGAGGAAACTAAGTGGACGAGTTGCCTGAGATATTATGGGCTTACCGAACTACCCCCAAAACAACCACTGGAGAAACCCCATTTAGCCTGGTGTGTGGAACTGAGGCGGTTATCCTGGTGGAAGCCATTTTAAGCAGTGCCCGAGTAGAAGCTTATGAGCCAGAACAAAACTAGATGGTGAGAATCACTGAATTAGATTTGTTGGAAGAAAAGTGGGAGCAAGCTTGAATTTGGGCTGAAACTTATAAGCGAAGAATACAACAAACCTTCAACAGAAAGGTAGTGCCCAAGAGGTTTCAAGAGGGTGATCTTGTTCTGCACAAGGTCAACCCTGCTGGAGACCCTGAGAAACTAGCCCCTAATTGGGAAGGGCCTTATATAGTTACTAGCTGAGTTGCTGGGTCAGCGTACTATTTAAAAGACAGTGAGGGTAAGGAGCTACCTAGACCCTGAAATGTTGTGTACTTAAAGTATTTTCATACCATGTAATCAGGATATACCCACAAGAGGAATTATCTATTGCATATTCACTATCAATTCCTGAAAAGGAAGAATACAAGATCATGTCATCTCAACCAATAGTTGTGTACAATTATGAAAGGTGAATGTCAATGGAAACAAATCTCTCGTTCCAAGAAAAAAAATCAAAGAGCAGTGCTGAGAATAATTAATTTGTTATAAAGTTATCATTAGCTATTTAAGAGAAGTAATGTCATGCAAATATTTTGGCATGTTAATGGAGTTAGTGATTGTCAATCATTATCAAGAGGAGAAGGCATACAAGAAAGCTATAACTTAAAATGGTCTGGCGGATATCGCCTGAAACCTATCTCCCAATTTAGAGAAGCAACTAGGGGATGGGCTGGAAGGAACCCTTGAGAGACACACTGTTGGACCGCTTCATTGAAACCATCCCGATATGTAGCTTGCATAAGAGGCTTTAAGTGTTCTTGTCGGTGCTGGTCAGCAGCTTGTACCTCTTGATGGAAATTTGTGCAGTGCTTTCTGTGCTCCAAAAAATCTCACTGAGCTCGACAGTATTGTTGAGACACTTGAATTATAGTATCAGTTAGGATGGACATGCCCTGAGATTGCAAGGTTTGATCTTGCTGCATAATTCTAGACATATCCACCACATTCTGGCGCATGGAGGTTGAAATCCCTTCCATAGCCTTAGTGTAGGCCCTGGTTCGAGTAACTTCATTCCTCATCTACTGCAAAGAGACTTCCTGCCGGTGTATTTGAGCGAGAGCTCAGGTTCTCTTTGATATTAGAGTTGCATTGTGGCAAATCTCCTTACTCACTTTGGCTTGGAGGGTGGCTATGGTTTCTTCATATGTTCTCTTTTGGCATCGGAGTGTGGCTATGATTTCTTCATCTTGCTGTTTTTGGCGCTAGAGGGTGGATATGATTTCTGCATCCCTCTGTTGTTGGTGTTGAAGGGTTGCAATAGTTTCAACATCCTCTTGCCTTTGGTGTGGAGCTTCTGATAGATGATCTTGGCATCGTGCTAATTCTTACAGCAGGGAGTTTTCTCTTTCCCGGGAGGCATCATTGTCCATAGTTTGCTGCAGAGTTTGTTGTTGCAGCTATGCCCGATAGTGGGAAAATGAGCGATCTAGCTCCTGATAATTCAGCATAACCTGAAGGCAGCAAATTGAGAAGAAAATTATCGTTGAAAATACAGGCAGAAGTAACCAAGGAAGCTTACCAACTCTAGGGTATGGTGTAAACTTTTCATCCATGGTGTGAGTTCCTCCAAATTGAGGATCCACGTGTCCCTGGCAGAGGGAGAAGATGGAGTGGAAGCGACCACGAGGGTGGATTCACTTATAACGAGCACAAACAGGGGTGGGGGGGTGATCGAATGATTTTAATTTGTCTCAATACCGTTCCCAAATTATTTACCGAACCCCCTAACTACACTAATGCAGTATAGGACTGACTCGGGTCATCTCCCAATGAACCTAATGGCTGGACGTTTGTTTTTAAACAGAAGTAAATACTGGGGTTTTTTATAATTATCAAAACAATTAAAATGCAAAATCAAAAACAAACATGAGAATTAAACATGCAAAAAGTAAACCTAACTACCAATTATTAATTCCCGGGAAACTAACCTAATGCAAGAACGATCCAACCTTGCACTGCACTGTCACTATACGATGCAATGGTCAAACAATTCTGGTAAACAAACAAACATGGAAATTAAAGCTGCAGGAAGTAAATCTAACTACCAAACAACAAGTAACAAGTCACTATCCTAATGCGCAAAAGTAAGTGATCACGCACCGCACTGTCACTATACGGTACAATGATCAAACAAATATGAACAATTCAACCAAGCACCGCACTGTCACTATACGATACAATGATCAAACAGTCACTGAAAAACTAAACTAACAGACAGAAAAGAAATCGACCAAGCACCGCACTGTCACTATACGGTACAATGATCAAACAAATGTGAACAATTCAACCATGCACCGCCTTTGTCACTATCGACCACGATGTCAAGCAGTCACTAAAAGCGCAATAAGCGAAAGCAATTCAACCATGCCTTTGCCTTTGTCACTATACTGATTACCTTTGGCCAAATGTAAATAAAACTAACCTAACAACTAAAGCATAACACAAATAAAACTCTAACTACGACTCGAATTAAACACAAGTTAGAATACAGAATAAATACAAGGTAAACTGCAGATTAAAACACAAAGTAAAATACTAGTGAAAACACAGGTTACGAACACTAGTAAAAACACAATTCAAGGCCACTGGTGAAACCACATATTAAAAACACTAGCGAAAACATAATTGAAAACAATAATGCAAACACAATGTAATAACACCAGTGACAACACAAATGAAAACACAAGTGCAAATACGAAGGAAAACACAAGTGCAAATACAAATGAAAACACAAACTGAACCATAAACTGAACTACAAACTGAAATCACACAAAGTAACAAGGTAACACAGTAAAACAATAACAAACACAATACTGAATCAACAGTAGATCAATAAAGTAAACACAGTTATCCACAAACACCGAAAAGGTACCACCCTCTCCGGTGACCTACGACAATACCGAACACTCCAAGGGTCTCAGGGTACGGATCTCTCGTCGGATTCCGATGAGAGAATACGACGAGAGTGGATCGATGCGGTAGTTCACAGCTCCGATGATGGATGCGGGACTGCCGTGACCACGAGCAGTAAAGGTGGATGGAATCGGATCTAGGAACTGATGATCATCGCCACCAGCTACTGTTGAAGACCGCCCTGGATTGGAAGAAGCATTGTCGCCGAAGCTGGAAACAGATTCTGCAGGATCCCGACAGTAGCAAGTCACCCCTAGCTTCGCGTGACCACGTCCCACTAAGGTAGCTCAGCTCCGTCAGCGAGGGCTCTGAGGATCGCTGGTGAAGACAGACGAACTCCACCGCTCGGTCGATGGACTGCTGTCGCCCAAATGCAGCTGCGAGCTCCGTTGGACCAAGGGAAGGAGAGGACGCCCAGTGGAATGGAATCGGGGAGGACCATGGATTGCCGGAATCCATCGTCGGAGTGCTTCTGTGGAAGGACTGTTGCAGCGCTCATGAAAGGAAGATGACGGGGCTGCGCTGCGTGGAGAAGATGAAGAAATAGGGAATGCCACCGCCGACCTTGGTGGAGGAAGGGAACGACCAACGGTGCTTCGGGCGATGGCGTGGAGAAAAAAACCGCCGGCGAAGTGCGATTTGGGGAGGACGCTGCACGAATTAGGGAAGAAGAGACTGCTGCTCGCTGTGATATTGAAGGACCTCCTTCTGCGCATCGCCGGCGACTCCTGTGCGATCCCACCACCGCTCGCGCAGAAGCGGAAGAGGACGCCACCGTCGCTCGCAAGGAAGAAGACCCGATCGTGAAGTTTCTGCTCTTCTGCCGATTCTGTGTCTGGGCCAATTTGGGAAAATAGGTTGATTAAAGGAGTTTTGTGAGCCGTCCGATCATTTTTCCCACGATCTCAGCCGTCCATTTGAAGCTAGGGCTTGATTAAGCAATTGATCCATTAAGAAGGCTGTGATCCAACGGCTGTGATTCCTTCGATTTTGAATGGATGGATCTGATCCATCTGAAAGGATAATTACGATCGGTCGAATCTGGAGGAAGGGCTCAGATGTTCAGATCGAAATGTATGGACTGGATCTCTCCAGATCTGGATAGATGGCTCAGAATCAACTGCTTTCAACGAACAATCCATAATGTTCAGATCTAATCCCTTGATCGATTTGCCTTCGATCACGATGAAAGACCCAGATTAATCCAGTTTGGAATGATCCTTCTAGTCCTAGATGAAACCATATTTGATCCAACTTGAGTCTAGTCCAGTGGCTCATCTCGATCTCCTACAAATAAAGATAAATTTTGCATATAAGTCCAAAATATAAGAGAATTTACAATTAGGTCCAAAAGATGATCCAACTCATAAAATATGTAAATAATCAACAATTAAACACACAAGAGGATTAAAATGGTGATATTAAGAACCTTAATAATACAACAAAATGGCAGTTATCAGGGGGGCATTGAGGACTATTCCATTGGCTCAGAAGGAGGAAGAAACATGGCTCTGTAAGAGAAGGGAGGAATATTCGTGGAAAGGGAGGATTTGGAAGCCGTGGGAAAAAGAGCCACCGCTAAGGGGCTTATGGAGGTAGGAGATGAGGAGAGGGGGCTCAATGATGGCTAAAGAATGTCCGAAATTACTTGTTGAATGATGAAAGAATGGGAACCCTCGGAATATGGGAGGGAAGAAAGAATAGGGGGGGCTTGATAATTCAGGCGGCATGGACATTGGAGCGGGAGCTGAAGTTGAAGGCGTATGAGTAGCCGAGGGGGACATGACCATCGATGACTCTTCATTGGCTTGGGGAAGGATGCTGAGGCCAAACTCTGAACCAGGCCATTGATGGAGGCCTTCAGATGTTAGGTTATGTACAGGGGAAGGTAGAGGTGTTAGTGGAGTTCGTGAAACAGAAGACAAAGGAAGTGTGACCGGGGTCAACTCCATGTCCAGGGAAGTGTGGAGGAAGAAGGGGAATCGAGGCTAGAAGTTTCTTTTCCCTATATCCATTGGCGTGCCCCTCCTCATAGCTTGGTTTGGGTATGCAAAAAAGGCGGGGGCGGCCTAGGGCTGCACAGAAGTGGAGGTGAAGAGGAAGGGGGGCTAGGGTTTGGTGACAATGCGAGGGAGGAAAGAGAAGGTGGTGATACCGACTGGGGGCTTGTAGTGGATGATGATGGAATGATAGGAGGGGTGAAATTGTTGATGAACGAGGAGGAGATGCAGTTGGGGAAGCAGTGAAGGAGGGTCCGACAGGAGCTGGAGCAGGAGGTGGCAATGTAAGGTCGGTTGACGGTTGACCCCTGCTCCTCGCGGTCTCGCGTCGTTGCTGGGAAAGTGCTTGATGAAAGAGAGCCTTCATCTCGTTGCAAAGAAGAGGGAAAGGAGGAGATGAAAGAAGGAGAAGGGAGAATTTTTGAGTTGCGAAGAAGGGGGGAGAAGTTTCTGTTGTACTTTTCGAGCCGCAAAAACCGCTTTTTGTGTTGCGGAAACCTCGGAAGCCTGGCGACGGATCCGTGCGAAGATATAAAATTAAAACATGTATGTGTTTAAGGAAACCTAGATCTACCTTAGATCTATAAGATGAGAGCATTACCCTCGTAGCGACGCCCTTCGCTTATCCCGCTCGTCCAAATGCTTTGCCGAAACTCAAGAGTATCAAGTGTACACTCCTCTATTGGTACCCACACGGACAAATAGTGGAGAAAAACAACCTAGAGTGTGCTAGCACCCCTTGGAAGTTTCGGCCAAAGTGAGGAATGGGAGAGAGCTTGAGGAAGAGCAAGGAAGAAGATGAAGTTGAAGTTAATTCCAATAACTTAATCCAAATGAAAGTGGCCAACCACTTTATTCTTGGGGGGTTACATGCATGCATGTAACTCCAAGAACCAATGGCTCTTGGTCTCCCTCATGAGGTGACACCACATGATAAGTCCATGATGATGTGGAACATCATCATTGGTCGGCCCCCATGCCAAGTCACCATGACATGACAATTGGTCAAGTCAAAATTGACCATTCATCTTCCCTCTCAAGTCAAGTTAAACTTGACCTCTAATCTCCCATGGTTGATCAAATCCAACCACTTGATTCAAGTCAATTTGATTTAATGAATCTCTATTCATTAATTTAAATTGACTCAATGAATCAAATCAAAATTAGACTCATTCAACACTTGAATCAAATTGAGTCCAACTCAATTAGTCTAATTTGGATTACTCTTAATCCAATTTGGTTCATCCCATGAGCCTAATCCTCATGGTTCATCATATGAACCTAATCTCCATCTAATTGCCCTTTGTGTGTGACACTATAGGTTCTTGTAACATTGGCAATGCTCCTAAACCAATTTAGGAACATAATCAATGAGCAGTATCTAGCAACACATCATTGCTACCCAAGTTACAAGAATGTTGAGCTCCAACATCACCTTTGTGACTACTAATTGTGACTCTCACAATATGTGACAATGTCCCTTCTATCCTTGACATCTAGATTGACCAATTGAGGCATAGACCGTGTCATCCTCAGTACAATCTATATCTTGAACTCCAAGTAGACTCACTCTAATCAAATGAGCTCAATATCTCATATTGACTCATTTAGGCATGGTCATGCACTTCGTGGTCTCACTCTTGTTGGGACCTGTGCGCCCGCTAGAGGGGGGGGGGTGAATAGCGCGTTGCTGTACGATGATGGAATTTGATCACGTGTTCGTCTCTACAATTTCGTTAGCACAACGAAAATAGAAAAGTAATAACGATAACGAAATGAACAACACGCTAACACAAGGATATAACGTGGTTCGGAACCAAAACGGTTCCTACTCCACGGATTGGGTTCGTATGAACCCTAGCGATGCCAATCACACACCACTATGACAAATACTCCTTCTCGACACAAGTCGGAGGTAGAGAAACCTCTTACAATAAGATTACAACTATAATCAAATAACAACAAGCAAATAAAATGAGATACAATGCAATATAAGTAAAGAGAACGCTTTACAAATGCCTTTCGATTGCTTGCTTGTTGATCGCTTGAATCGTGGTTGAAGACCCTGATTTGCAGCAGCAAATCGCCTAAAAAACGTCCAAGAAATTGCAGCCAAAAACCCTCCCGTCGAGCTCCTTTTATCCTTGCGCGCGACTTAGATTTCCGCCTATCAGTCGACTGCCATAAGTCACCAGTCGACTGATGCCACTGTTGTCGTGAGACAACGGCTCGATCTACATTGGAAAAACTCCAACGGATCTCTTGCGCGGTCGCCAACATTGTCGATCGATTACCCGCGCGTAGTCGATCGCCTATCGGCTCACGGAGCATTCTAATGCTCATGGTGAACTAGCGGTCTGATCACGTGATCATGATCGTCATTGACATCGATCACCGCTCAATGGCGAGCAATGACCGCAGAGCAATTCGGCTCTTAAACCGGCCCATAATGCACCTCAAAAATGAGGTTTTAACCCAAGTATGGTGCCCCCATACTTACTAGACCACCCTTAGCCTAGACCTAAGCCTTCTAGCCACCTCCATCAGCCTCACGCCTCTCGGATCCCTCCAAGTCATCCATGACTTGTTCATCCATCGCGCTAGCCTCCAGGTGCTTCCCTCGGCTATGTCATGCTAACGGTGTCTACACCGCCAAGGCACATTGGACTTACGCCGCCAAGACTCCGCTTGGACTTTACGCCGCCAATATCAATCCCCTTGGACTTCTCAAATGCCAAGACTCAACCTTGGACTTTCCCTTGCCAACCCATGTTGGACTTTCCATTCCAAGACCCATGCTTGGACTTTTCCTTGTGCCAAGTACTCAAGACTTGGACTTTCCCAAATGCCAAGTGTCCCACTTGGACTTTCCATGCCAATTACCCATGACTCGGACTTTACCTTGCCAAGACCCATGCTTGGACTTTCCCTTAATCACATGGTCAACCCTAGTCAACCATCAAGATCTCCCTCGAGTCAAACTCGAGTCTGGTCAATTATAATCTGGGTCAATTGCTCCAACAATCTCCCCAACATATTAACCGACATCAATATCCAACATCAATGTCAAACCACTTTGTCAAACATCCTATGTCAAACATCAAAACATCACTCGAGTCAAACTTGAGTATGGTCAATCGTGACCTGGGCCGATTGCACCTACAATCTCCCCCTTTTTGATGTTTGACAAAAACAAACCTTGAGTTAGGCCCCTAACTCAAATTCCCTTACCAATTATCCAAATTGGTAATTTAATCTTCTCCCCCTTTTTGACATACATAAAAAAGGTTATCTCTCCAAGGAGGTCAATGTCTCATGTCCCAATGAGATCTTACAATTTCCCCCTTGATCCAAAAATACCTAGGATGCCTACCATCTTCCTAGTGATAAGTTCCATATCACTCAAGAGAGGCAATCCTATACTCTCTCCCAATTTCCAAATTGGATCTCTCAAAATCCCATCAATTTTCCCAATTGATGATACTCTCCCAATAACTTCTCCCTCTTCAAGAAGAGAAACACATCCATCATCCCAAGATGGATAACTCCCCCTAAAGGCTTTCTCCCCCTTGACCATTGCACCAACAATGTCCTTGGGAAGTTCCTAAGCCAATAGGAACGCTAAACCATCAAAATTAAGGTTCTAAGTTCAACATAGAACTTTCACTCACCCTAAATTTGATACTTTGACCTAACACCTCTCCTAATCCATATTCAATGGATTTTCACCCTTTATAATGCTTCCCAAAGCATATCCTAGGGTTAGGAGTGATTAGGAACCTTTACCATAGCTGAACACGGGCTAAACAAACCTTGTTAACCCGAAATCAGACCTGACAGTAATCAGTCGACTGATAGCTGAAATTTCCAAATTTCAGCTATCAGAATCGAGATTCAGAAAATCATAACTAATTATACGTATATCGAAAAATCACGAAATTTGATACGTATAATACCTATGACCAATACAATGGGTGAAAAATGTTTTAAAAATATTTTACCCGTAAAATAGCAAAATTGATACAAAATCCAAAAATGACTAGAAACTTTAAAGTTTAAGCTCACTTTGTATCAATCTCATTAATGGTGATTGCTATCAAAAGATAGACTTCACCAAGGTTTTTCACAATGATTTTAAAATATTTTCAAAACCTTATTTTGGATTATATTCCTTGGGCTCTATGCACATGACTTGTACACAAGCTTTCCCAATGATCCACTAATCATATAAGATGAGTTTGAGTTCATCTAGATGCAAAACCTATGCACCTTGAACTTAACTCATATCCTAGCATCTCACATGTATCTAGGGTGTATAAAATACACATACATGTCAATTTAATGTGAGATGTGGGTTTTGTTCATCCTAATCTAGGGTTTCATGCATTCTCTAAGGCAACCCTACTTGATTCCCTTATAAATGAGACTTCAAGTCATGCCATAGTCCTTAAATCAATTTCAACCAAAATGTCTTAAATTTATGAGTGATTATGGCATTTAGAGATGATATAAATAAGCATATGCTCATAATCATGATGTCATGGCATAAGATGAAATCTAAAAACACATGACATTTGAAACCTTAATCCTAAACATGAACATGACATATAAAATGATTAAAATAAACATGATGTCATGACATGTTATATGACAAACAAAGCATGACATATAAAATATATAGGTATAGTAATACCTAAATTTTAATATTAATTACCATTTGATATAATTAGATATATTTTGCCATATTATCATTAATCTCCCTAGTGTGCCAAAAACTCAAAATGGCACACTAACCTCTAAACCTAAATTGTGCCAATTTAATTGATTTTTCTTAATTTCAAAAATGCATTGGCACATCCTAAAATCTTTTAGGATATTGATTCAAATCTATTTCCAAGGTAACCATAACCTTGAAAATATCCTAAAGTGCCACCTTTACCATGGTTGAGTTAACTACCCCTCCAATCAAGGTTGGCACACCCTAAACCCATCTAGCGTGAATCAATCACGCTCTTGGGAACCCAAAACCGATTTGAGCTCCTAGGGTTAATTAGGTATTCCTTAGGGATAACCTCCCTAGATACCTTCCTAATGACCCTCCTAGGCTTGTTAGCCTTGGTCATTTGGGTCTTACCATGGTTAACTTTAAGGATTGCCTCCCTAATAACCTTCTTGGTGGCCACCCTAGGTTTCCTAGAAACCCTAGCCACTAGGCACAACCTTTGGTCAACCTTAGGGATGACTTTCCTATTGACCTTGGTCTTCCTAGACCTAATTAGTGTTCCATAATCTAATGGAACACTATGATAAGCTGTTGGTGCAGTGAGGCACCGAAATCGAACCTGTGTTTTGATTATAGCAAAGACACAAAAGTTAAGTCTATTTTGTTTTCTCACGAGCTGAATCGAGTGTGCAGAAGATTGATATAGCTGGAGCTGAAGGCTAGCGACACCCGGAGGAAGCCGCGGTGGTCGGGCGATACTCGAGTTACTTCGGAGGGAGCCGAAGGAATCGAGTGGAAGGCCGGAAGCAAAAGCGACACGTAAGTATCGAGGTAAGCTCGTGTGTGCGAGAGTAAGTAAGGTCGTATCCTCTTTACGGGGATGATCTTAAGCGTAGATCCGACCAAAGACATCTCATAGGTGGTCTAGGTCGAGATCGGACGGTCGAAGACCGTTGGAAGTATGTTTTTGTTGAGCTAACTTTGACTTGCAGCAAGCATCGACCGATCGCGGTGTATCGGTCCGATCCGAAGGTCATCAATCGATCGATCCGCCATCCATCAGCGATGATGGCCATCATCGTGATGGTCAATGATCAGATTCGAGGAGTCAAGGCTTATCACTCCACCTCAAAGCGGTTTGGTGTCCATTTGTGATTGGTTGAAGACCCACTCGAAAAGGGGCTCAAAGGCTATAAAAGGAGGGCCAAACCTAGGGTTTTATCAACAATTCTAAGCCTCCAAAAAGTCTCCGTTACGCTGCAACTCTCCGACAACGAAGTCCTTCCATTCCGACTTCTAGGTTTAACTCTTATTATTCTTGTACGTCTGTATTAGTTTTTCTTGTCATTTACATTTCCGGAGCTTTTATCGTATACGAGGAGAGGGGGAGTGTCCCTCTACCTCAAGTTTTTGTGGTTCCTTCTTGTATCGATTAACTCCTACCTCTAACGAGGAGTTCCTTTAGTACTTTTGCCCTCCGTACGTGGTCAAGGACCACTAGGGCCTTGGAGTAGTAGCCTTCGGCTACGAACCAAGTAAATCTCTTGTGTCTATTGTCTCCTTTACTTTTGGTTTTGCTTATCTTTCCGCTGCATATAAGTTTTCTTTTAAAACGAGTTCGTACGAGAAAAATTTTCTTTCGCTATTCACCCCCCCCCTCTAGCGAACCGCATCGATCCAACAATTGGTATCAGAGCCGGGGGCGCTTAGATTTGGTGAAACCACCAATCTAACATTTTTTTTACAGATTTGTTTTTCGTTCGTTTAAATTTTCCTCCCGCACTACTAATCCAAGACGAAGTCTTGGTACTCTTCGTTTGATTTTGTTTTGCAAGTATTCACTTTTGGAGTAGCCGACGGTCAAACGGGCATAACTTTTTGTACAAGTTGACCCACGACACGGTCTACCTACCAAATCGAAGCCCTCGCTTTCGGGGACATCGAAGGTTGTGAGTACTTACTTTTTATTTAATTTCTCATTTCTTTGCTTAACTTTCTATTTTTCGTTTGTTTCTTTTTATTTCCCACACTACTAATCCAAGACGCAAGTCTTGGTACTTTCGTGTGTTTTTTTTTCGTTGCTAGGTCTTCTTTTTAGTCTCCTTGTTTTTTGTTCTAATGGCCCATCTCGAGGGTTTTAGCACCGTCCGACCTCCGTTTTACAACGGAGATGATTTCCGCTATTGGAAAGGTCGGATGGAATGCTTTCTCAAAACCTAAATCGAGATGTGGATCATAATCCAAATGGGTTTCACACTTCCGACTAATGAAGTGGGTGACTCCTTGGATTATGATCAATGGACCGTTGCAACAAAACGACAAGTCGAAGCCGACGCCAAGGCAACACAAATCCTTCAATGCGGCCTATCCAAGGAAGAGCTAAATCGCGTCGGCCCCTTCATAAGCGCAAAGGATCTTTGGACAAAACTAATCGAGTTACAAGAAGGATCGGATCAAGCTAAGGTTTGCAAACGTGATTTGTTATTCAATAAATTGTACACACTAAAAATGCAGGAACACGAGTCCGCGACGCAACTCCACGCCCGTGTCCAAGACATAGTCAACAACCTACACGCAATCGAGCAAAAGGTCGAAAACCGCGACCTTATAAGGTATGTCCTAAACTCTTTTCCGAGGACTACCTTATGGGCATCCATGGTTGATGCCTATAAGGTCTCCAAGGATCTTTCTAAAATTAGGTTAGATGAACTCTTTTCCGATTTCGAATTACATGAACAATCCAACTCGGAACCCGAGAGGGGTATAGCCTTGTTTGCAGGTTCAAAGAAGAAGAAAATCGCAAGCAAGCCACCACCAACCGAGGAGGAAGACGAGTCCGAAGAAGAAGTTGACCCGGAGTTGATCGCCAACTAATGAACCTAGCTCGAAGGATAGCCAAGGGACGAAAGCGAACCACGACTCGACCCAACCAAGGTAAGCCTAAAAGTTCTAACATTAGGTGTTATGAGTGCAACAGGTTTGGACATATCAAGTCCGAGTGCCCCAAGCTCAACCACCAAGCACCTAAGCATAAGAAGGCCCTCAACGCGACATGGGAAGAAGCGTCATCCGAAGAAGACGAAGACCACATCTTCATGGCGAAATCAATTGAGTCAGACACGGAGACCGAACTTGAGTCAGAACCTGAGGATGACTCGGACTACGAAGCTACCTTCAAGTCAAGCCACGGATACGCATCCGGTTCAAAAGATACCCTTAAGGTGAGTCGAGCTTTATTTAATACTTTACATAATACGGTTAGGTTTTTGTCTAGGAAGTTAGCTAAGTCCGAGTCCAAGGTCGAGACCCTGGTTGAGGAAGTTAAACTCCTCAAACACGAGGTCTCCCTAACCTCTTCGACTAGTCGAGTTCAAGAGAAGGACTCAACTCGGGTTGAAAAACTCGAAGTTGAGAACTCACTCTTGAAAAGTCAAGTCGAAGATCTTAGGAATACGTTGGGAAGGTTTACTTTGGGATCCAAAGGACTTGACCTCGTACTTGGATCGCAAAGGGCCGTGTACAACAAGGCCGGACTAGGGTGTAGCTAAAACACGACCAATAAGTCGTATATGTCAATCGTAAGTAGACATAAAAAATGTGTCCAAGCATGGGTCCCTAAGACCACTTTGATTTCAACTCTAGGATCCAACCCATACTGGGTTCCCAAGGACCAAATCCACTATGTGGATAGACCGAACCGATTCAACGGTCTAGGGGGAGCCAGTACAAAACATGTTTGTGCTTTAACTTAGAAATTGCATGTTTTAACTTAGAATGTTTATGCTTTAACTTAGAAATTGCATGCTTTAACTTAGAAAGTTTGTACTTTAAAACTTGTGAACTCACTTAGAACAAAAACATAACCAACTAAAATTTTTCGAAAAGATTGAGCCTCGGGGAGCCTCTTTTCAAAAACATAACCAACTAAAATTCTTCGAAAAGATTGAGCCTCGGGGAGCCTCTTTTCCAAAACAACTAGTTAGACGAGGAAATAATTTTAGGTGAGTCAAGTCATCATTTTCTTGAAAATGGCTTTGTCTAAGGAAGTGGTCGATGATCCAATAAAAGAAGGCCCCTGTGCCTCGCCACGACCTGGAAGCCATGATCTTGAAAAGGTAAACTTGACAAGCCTAGGGTTAAATCCAAATCTAACATAAAATTACTTGAACCTAAATCCACTCAATCAACTTAATTGAAAGTCATCTAAAAAAAAACACATAAGTATAACATGCTTGATCATATAGACTCCGGTGAGATGACCTAGGGTTAACAACTTACAACCAATTTTCTTAACAAAAAATCTAACATCCAATCCAACCACCTTGTGTGTAGGATCAATGGATGTTGGACAGCGGTTGCTCCCGACACATGACCGGGGATCAACTCAAATTCGCAAAGCTTCGATTCAAACGACAAGGATCGGTAGCCTTTGGGAATAACGGCAAGCTCAAAATCATCGGATCAGGTGATATCGAGCTTAACACGAATTTCGTTATTAAAAATGTATTACTTGTAGAGAATTTTGAATATAACTTACTTAGTGTAAGCCAATTGTGTGATAATAACTATAAGGTTATATTTCTAGAAAATGAATGCATAATTAATACCAACGAAACCTCTAAAACAATTCTTAAAGGAACTAGAAATAACAACATTTATACAATCAACTTAACTAACTCCTCAACTAAGTGTCTTATGACACGGCAAGAGGAATCATGGTTGTGGCACCGACGACTCGGTCACTCGCACCCAAGACTCGTCCATAAGATGAGTCAGAGTGGATTAGTCAGAGGCTTACCCAACCTCAACAACTTGGTTAATAAAATCTGTAATGCTTGTCAACAAGGAAAACAACCTAGGACACAACACAAGTTAACTAACCAAGAACAAACCTCAAATGTACTTGAGCTCCTGCATATGGATCTATTCGATTCACATGGAGCCAAGTCACTCAATAGAAGTTAATATTGCTTAGTCATAATTGACGACTACTCCAGGTTTACCTGGGTTAGGTTCATCAAGCATAAAAGTGATACCCTAGATCAATTAATCAATCTATTCAAATTAATCGAGAATCAAAAAGACCTTAAGGTTAAAAGACTTAGAAGCGATCATGGTGGTGAATTCGAAAATCAAAGGTTCACCGACTTCTGTAACCTAAACGGATACCACCATGAATTCTCTTGCCCTAGGACCCCTCAACAAAATGGCCTAGTGGAGCGGAAAAACCAAACTCTACAAGAAGCCGCTAGGACCATGTTGAACGAATACGACCTACCCGATAGGTTTTGGGCAGAAGCCGTTAACACGGCTTGCTATGTCCAAAATAGGATCCTTATGGTAAAGAGGCACCTTAAGACATCGTACGAGATTTATCACGATAAAATACCTAACATCAAGTACTTTAGGGTATTAGGGTGTAAGGTACATATCCTAAACACTAAGGATTACCTAGGGAAATTTACATCCAAAACCACGACCGGAATCTTTCTAGGATACTCGACTACAAGTAGAGCTTATAGAGTATATAACCACGACACCCTTAGAGTCGAGGAGACTATCAATGTAGTATTTGATGAAGGACATGAACCTACAAAACCCCCATCAACCCCAATTAGCGAGCCGATTCATACTAGACCTAACTCTGATCCGGAGATCAGGTCTAGTGTTAATCCTAACCTAGGTCAACCTAGTCACTCTATTGATCAAGTGATAGATGACTCCAACCAAACTAGTGTTCAACCAAGTCACCCCATTGATCAAGCATTAGGTGACACAAACCCAACCCAATCTAGGATTCAGACTAACCACCCTATCGATCAAGTAATAGGAGATCCTAATCTAGGAGTTCGAACTAGAGCATCCTATAGGAACCTTAGTCAAATTTCCTTAATTTCAAAGATAGAACCCAAATCAATTGAACAAGCTCTTCTTGATCCCGATTGGATTATTGCAATGCAAGAAGAGCTAGCTCAATTTACTAGGAATGAAGTGTGGAAATTAGTACCATCACCTAAAGACAAAACGATAATTGGAACAAGGTGGGTGTTTCGAAACAAGCTTGATGATAAAGGTGAAGTAGTTAGAAACAAGGCTAGGTTAGTCGCCAAAGGATTTAGCCAAGTCGAAGGCTTAGATTACGACGAAACCTATGCCCCAGTAGCTAGACTCGAATCCATTCGAATGTTGCTAGCTTATGCCGCACATCGAGGATTTAAGCTGTTTCAAATGGATGTTAAGTCGGCATTCCTAAATGGATACATTAAAGAAGAAGTTTATGTTAGCCAACCCCCCGGATTCGAAAATCTAGATAAACCCGACCATGTTCTAAAACTTAAGAAAGCTCTCTATGGACTTAAACAAGCTCCTCGAGCTTGGTACGAGAGACTTTCAATCCATCTTAAGTCAAAAGGGTTTAACCAAGGCTTAGTTGACCCAACTCTCTTTGTAAAAACCTTAGGTAAAGAAATATTCATAGCTCAAATTTACGTAGACGATATAATTTTTGGAACCTCTAACTCAGCCTTACTAAACGAGTTCGTTTTGCTCATGGAAAGTGAGTTCGAAATGAACTTGGTAGGCGAGTTAAGTTTCTTTTTAGGTCTACAAATTAAACAAACTAAGGATGATATATACCTATATCAACAAAAATACACTAAGGAGTTAATTAAAAGATTTGGAATGCAAGACGCTAAGATAATAAACACCCCAATGGCGATTAATGTTAACATAGGAGAAGACCTAGAAAGTAAGTCCATTGACTTAAAATACTATAGGAGTGTAATAGGGAGTCTCCTGTACTTAACTGCAAGCCGACCTGATATCTTATTTGCAGTAAGTATGTGCGCCAGATTTCAAACCTGTGCCAAGGAGTCTCACCTAACCCTAGTTAAGCGTATCCTTAGATATCTAAAGGGTACACTTAATGTCGGTATTTGGTATCCTAGATCTACCGAGTTCGAACTAATCGGCTACTCCGATTCGGATTATGCCGGTAGTAAACTCGACAGAAAGAGCACGAGTGGTTGTTGTCAACTACTCGGCTCGAGTCTAGTGAGTTGGTGCAGTAGGAAGCAACATTGTGTTGCCTTGTCTACCACCGAAGCCGAATACATCGCGATGGGTGAGTGTGTCACTCAGCTTCTTTGGATGAAGCACACCCTCCGTGACTTTAAGTTAGACTTTACGAATACTAAACTTCACGTAGATAACATTAGTTCAATTAATCTTACAAAGAATCCAATATGTCACTCTAGGACCAAACATATAGAAGTCAAACACCATTTCATTCGAGAACATGTGGCCAACGGAGCCATACAACTCGAGTAATACGTTGAATCAAATCTAACCTAGCAGACCTATTTACTAAACCCCTACCCGAAGCCGAATTTAGTCTATTAAGACGAAAATTGGGCATGTGCGTAATAGAATAAGAACTTGCAAACTATATTTTCTTACTACTATTTCTTATTTTTCATTTTGATGGAACTAGCATAGGACATACCTTAGATAACATGCACCTATAGATTTAAGGAGCCAGATATCTCACAACACATAGGACTAATGTGTTTGTGTACTTAGCCACGATGGGCGTGAGATGTTAGGACCCTACTCCGAGTTCCAAGATGTAGATCAAGTGCGTCAATATGAACCTCGGAGTATAAATATGCAACTAATATTAACCAACTCTAATCAGGTCTTGTTGATAATATCATTTCAATCAAGTCAAACTAGAGTTGAACATTTAGATGAATTATTTTCACATACTATTTTTAAAATCATCATGCTTGGACTTAGGGTTTTCTTAAAACCCCACTTTTCCTTGATTTATGTCAAAAGGGGAGAAAAGGCCAAGTTAAGGTTTCAACTCTTGAATTAGAAAACTTTAAAGGCCCAAGTTAAGAAATCAAAAGTTAAACCTTTTGAATAATTAACCTTTGACTTAACTTTTGATTACTTAACTTGCACTTATTTTTGACTCTAAGAAGCCTAACTTAACTTTTGTGTTTGGAGAACTAAAAGTCTTTTCAAGTACTCACCCTCGGTCGAGGGAGGGTTCCTCTAAGGGGAGAACTTGAGAAATATTTTTACTACTCCTACTTTTGCTTCTTGTCTTTACTGTTTCATGCACTTAATTTCCTTAACTTTGTGTGTTTTTGCCATATATCAAAAAGGGGGAGATTGTTGGTGCAGTGAGGCACCGAAATCGAACCTGTGTTTTGATTATAGCAAAGACACAAAAGTTAAGTCTATTTTGTTTTCTCACGAGCTGAATCGAGTGTGCAGAAGATTGATATAGCTGGAGCTGAAGGCTAGCGACACCCGGAGGAAGCCGCGGTGGTCGGGCGATACTCGAGTTACTTCGGAGGGAGCCGAAGGAATCGAGTGGAAGGTCGGAAGCAAAAGCGACACGTAAGTATCGAGGTAAGCTCGTGTGTGCGAGAGTAAGTAAGGTCGTATCCTCTTTACGGGGATGATCTTAAGCGTAGATCCGACCAAAGACATCTCATAGGTGGTCTAGGTCGAGATCGGATGGTCGAAGACTGTCGGAAGTATGTTTTTGTTGAGCTAACTTTGACTTGCGCAGCATCACGATCATTGCGACTTGGAGGACTCGGCCGTGTATCATCGATCGCAGAAGGTCATCAATCGACTGATGCTGCCATCAGTCGACTGATGATGGCCATCAGTCGACTGATGGTCAATGATCAGATTCGAGGAGTCAAGGCTTATCACTCCACCTCAAAGCGGTTTGGTGTCCATTTGTGATTGGTTGAAGACCCACTCGAAAAGGGGCTCAAAGGCTATAAAAGGAGGGCCAAACCTAGGGTTTTATCAACAATTCTAAGCCTCCAAAAAGTCTCCGTTACGCTGCAACTCTCCGACAACGAAGTCCTTCCATTCCGACGTCTAGGTTTAACTCTTATTATTCTTGTACGTCGGTATTAGTTTTTCTTGTCATTTACATTTCCGGAGCTTTTATCGTATACGAGGAGAGGGGGAGTGTCCCTCTACCTCAAGTTTTTGTGGTTCCTTCTTGTATCGATTAACTCCTACCTCTAACGAGGAGGAGTTCCTTTAGTACTTTTGCCCTCCGTACGTGGTCAAGGACCACTAGGGCCTTGGAGTAGTAGCCTTCGGCTACGAACCAAGTAAATCTCTTGTGTCTATTGTCTCCTTTACTTTTTGTTTTGCTTATCTTTCTGCTGCATATAAGTTTTCTTTTAAAACGAGTTCGTACGAGAAAAATTTTCTTTCGCTATTCACCCCCCACCTCTAGCGAACCGCATCGATCCAACATAAGCCACCTTAGGCTTAGGTTTGTGACCCAAACCATTCTTGCCCTTGAGTGACTTTTGCTTCTTGGGTCCTAAATGTTGACTTTGAGATTTGGACCTAGACTTTTGATCATTTGACCCTTTAAATTCGTTTTGTATATTCCTAAGGGTCTTTTCTAGTTTTTCAAGTCTTGACCTCAAGACTTGATTTTCCTTTTCTAATTGCCCAATTTTTGAGTTTTGATTTAAAACATGGGCATTGTCCTTTCTAGGCATATGCCTAGTCCATTTAGGGCTAAAACTTAATTGTTCTTGTATTTTCCTAATAGATTCCTTAGGTAAGGTTTTTCTAGGGACATTAGTCCCAAATTTTTCCTTATTTTCTACATGGACTCTCTTAGCTCCTAAACAAAAGTCCTTACTTCTAGCATGCTCTTTATGATAAATAGCAAGACTATTGAAATTATTCCTAGCATGCTTTTGACTATAAGAATTAGAAAGAGCATTACTAAAATATACCTTAGGGTTAGCCTTAGCTCCCCCTACATGTGTAGCTCCTTCTTGGGTCTTTTTGATCCCCCTAGGACATTGAATCCGGTAATGCCCCTTTGAGTTGCACTTGAAGCATATGATATGCTCCTTGCTCTTTTGACTTGGGGCATCGGCATCCTTGACTTTTGGTGCCGGTGGAGCTTTCCTAACCTTCTTTGGGCACTTGCTCTTGTAGTGCCCGGCTTCTCTACACTCAAAACATATGATATGATTTTTATTACAAATTGATATGTTTGAGTTACCTATGGTGGATGTGGTGATTGGAGTGGATTCTTCATTCCTCTCGGAGGTTGAGACTTCTTCCTTGAATTTGTTCCGGCTCCGGTGTGGAAGTTCTCTCCTCCCCCTCAATCCTTGAGGTGAATGCTTCTTCCACCTCTTCTTTCTCCGATCCGGAAGTCGACTCCCTATCAACTTCCGACTCCTCAAGCTCTTTAGATGGGGATGTGCTTGCTTGAGCTTGAGAGGGTGAGCACTCCTCTTCTTCTTCTTCTTCTTCTTGGATTGATGATGGATTTTCATGAATCTTGGCCAAATTGCTCCATAGCTCCTTGGCATCCAGATAGTCACCTAGGCTACACAAGAGGTCATTAGGAATTAAATCAAAAATGAATTTGATTACCTTCTTATTTTTATCGAATTGTTGGAGTTGCTCCTCACTCCACTTCTTCTTCTTGAGAAACCCTCCCTTTGGTCCCTTAGGATATTCAAATCCTTCCATCAACGCGGACCACTCCTCAAGGTCTCTCATCATCAAAAAATCTTCAATTCTTGCCTTCCAAGAATTGAAACCTTCTTGTCCATAGAAGGCATATGAAATTGTGGTGTTGATATCCCATCCCAATTGTCCTTGGACATCCATCTTTTCCTCTAGCGTCTTGACTCCGGGTTGTTAATCCGTAGAAGAGCCCCGGGCTCTGATACCACTTGTTGGGACCTGTGCGCCCGCTAGAGGGGGGTGAATAGTGCGTTGTCATACGATGATGGAATTTGATCGCGTGTTCATCTCTACAATTTCGTTAGCACAGTGGAAATAGAAAAGTAATAACGATAACGAAATGAACAACATGCTAACACAAGGATATAACGTGGTTCGGAACCAAAACGGTTCCTACTCCACAGATTGGGTTCGTACTGTTGGGGATCGGTACGGTCGGCTAGAGGGAGGTGAATAGCCCTCTTATGATGGATGTCAGTATTTGCTCGTCTACAAAGAGGTCAGCGCAACGGAAACAATAAAGCAAGACAAGCAAATAGAAATACAAGAAAACAAACGCTAACAAGATGGTATAACGTGGTTCACGGCAACGCCGCTAATCCACGGTCCCCGATTCATCCTCGGTGAATCACTCCGCCAAAACCAATCCACTAATGGTCTCTCCTTTGCACCAAGCTAGGTGGAGGTAACCTTTACAACCAAGATCACTCTTCTTACAATAAGATTGAAGTAAAGACAAGTAAGAAGAGTTTAAAACTTATGGGGCACTAGGAATATCACTTAGAGCATAAGCATTAGCCTCTCAAAGGCTCACACCCTCTCTTTTTATAGAGAGGACTGATTTCTTCCCGTTGGCGCCACTCATATGCGCCCTTGGCGTCATTGCCACACTAGCGGCCTCCGAACACGTGAAACTCAAACTTAACATAAGTTTGAGCTTCCGACGGTCGGGTAAACCTTAACCCTTGCGGTCAAGTCTCCGACACTCAGCCATTCGGCCAAGTTCACCTAATGAGCTACTTACATTTCACTCATTCTCTCATCTCACTCGAAGTCCCTCGCCGAAGCTCTCTTCGTTCGTAGCCACGTCCCTCGACAGCATCAGGCGCACGACTCTGCAATGCTCCTTCGCGTCTCTTGCCTCCGAAGTCTGCTTCCTTGGCTTCACTTCAAGTCATCTCGTCCGGCGGTCCCTCGGATGCTCCAAGCGCATGGCTTCCGCAAAGTCATCCTTCACCGACTCAAGGACCGAGGTTGTGAGGGTGAACCCGCCAAGGCTCCATGTGCGAATTACTAAGTCCTGCAAGACTCCAACGCACATATCAAATAACAATACCAACCTAACTTAAACCCTTTGCCACACACATCAAAACCTTATCATGGCAAGAGCTTGCCCTAACAATCTCCCCCTTTTTGATGTGTGGCAATCCGTTTAAGTTAGGTAAAAACATTTGATATAAATTTTAAGGTAAGAAAGCATGTAAACATAAACATGATATAACAACATGCAACTCCCCCTTAATCCATGAAACTCTCTCTACAAATTCTCCCCCTATCATAATTTACTTAAACATAATTATTTCTCCCCCTTTGACACCATCAAAAAGAATAATACTAAGTTAAAAACCCATGGCATTTAATAGAAGGAAAATACCAAAATCACGTTTAAAATATGAAATCAAAAAATATTAGACTGTTTTTCAGGTGAGCTGATCATTCTATCGATGTAATGATCATTGCACAATGGTTTCAAATTACGATTTTACAGTAATTTAAATGCATTAAAAATTCTAGAAAATTTAAAAAATCATGAAATTTGGGGAACATATTTCTTGTAAGATTCTTTATCAGTGAAAATTAGTTTTTTCATGAAAAGGCATTATATTTCCTGAGATTTGACAAAAATCCAAAAGTTTTAAAAACCACTAGATTGTTGATCATTCTAGTATCAAGTTTAACACCTAGTTTTGCATCCAATTGTTTCAAAACATGAATACACATATTTTAAGGTAAGAAATTGTTTTAAAAACATATGAAATATCCAACCATGATCTTTGGGCAATATGTCTATGAATTAAACATAAGCCTTCCCCATGATTGGTCTATTATTGCAATTTTGATACTTTAAATGACCATCTAAATGCCATAGGCATTAGTGGACATTTGTATCATCCTAACATCTCACCCATGCTAAGTTTTCAATCAAAGTAGCCTATGGTGAGTGTGAGATGCATTCTAGGGGGTATTTGTATATACTTAACCATTATATTCATGCAATTATATCAAGGTTAAGTATCATCCTAACAATCCACATGATCATAAAGACATATATGACTTAATTTTACATTATGATCATGAAACCCATGTATTCATTGAATTGTTATCATGCATTAGGTATTATGTCATGATAATAAGCAAAATATCACCTAAGGCATGATTTAAACCCTATTTCTCATGATGATGTGCCAAATTTCAAAATCATAAATCATGATTGCACATATACATAGCAATTACATTGATTATCATGATTTAAGCATTATTAACTATTTATAGGCACGTTATCATCACCTAACACTATTTAAAAATGTTGTCCCGCCATCCTAAGTCAACCAAAATATGATATAGGTCAATTTCATATGGTTGACTACCCTAGGGTTATCCTAACCCTTAAGGATGGATTTTGGAACCCAAAATAAGTTCTTGCCTATGAGGTTCACTAGATACTCCTTGGGGATCCATTTCCTAGCAATTACCTTCTTCTTATCTTGTCCCCTAGCAATTAGGCATTTGTAGGCCTTTTCATTTTTCTTTTCTTTGTATCCTAGGCCTTTCTTATTGAAGCTAGCTCTTTGGCTCCCTATAATCATGTTCAAGGTGTTTGAGCCAATTGTAAACTTTTCTAGGGCTTTGGTTAAATAATCTACTTTCTCTCTTAAAGCCCTATTTTCATCCATGCATGCATCACTAACATTAAATGGCATATATTGATGTGAGCATGCATCATTATCATGGCAAGAAGAAATATTTTCATTTTCATTTAAGCATGCTTTTTCTAACTTATTTTCTATGTCCTTAATTTGATCTAACATGCTCTTATTTTTCTTCTTTGCTCTAAATAAATCCTTAGTTAAGCTAGAAATCATAGAAACTATTTTACTAGGTGAAAGATTGGTTACCATAGTTTCCATGTCCTCTTCTTCTTCGGATGAGGAGGATGAGGAGGCTCCCCCTTCACTTGAGCTCTCTCCACTTGTGCTTGATTCTTCATTTTCGGTGGAGGAGCAATCCAAGTCGTCGAATGCCATCAATGCTAGGTTGGTGACAAATGCATTTTCTTCCTCGGATGATGATGAAGATGAGGAGGAAGGGTCATCCCAAGTCTTTGCTTTGAATGCCTTGGCCTTCCCCTTTTCCTTTGCCTTCTTCTCCTCTTCCTTTTTCTTCTTGCTCCCCTTCTTCTTCCTCTGTTCTTCTCTTCCTTGCTCTTGTTTAGGAGGGGACAATTATCCCTTATATGTCCCTCTCCTTGGCAATTGTAGCATATGACTTTCCCCCTTGGTCTTCTACTCCTATCATTGGATTTATTAAATTGAAAACCTTTTAAAGCACGCCTTACCCTCCTTACCATATATGCTTCTTCCGTGCTATCCATGGAGGAGGAGGAGGATGCTTCATCATCGGAGGAGGAGGGGATCTCTATCTTCTTCTTCCCCTTGTTTGCCAAGAATGCTACTCCTCTTGAAGGTTGGATTCTAGGCTCTTCTTGTATTCCTTCAAGTCTTGTTTCATGAAGCTCCATGGTTGAGAAGAATTCCTCCAAGGTGCTTACTTCTAAATTCTTGGAGATGTAGAATGAGTCCACCATGGAGCTCCACTTTGAGGACCGGGGAAAGACATCTATGGCCTTCATTACCATATCCCGGTTGGAGAGCCTTTCACCTACACTTGTTAGTCCAATCAAAATTTCCTTAAACCTAGAATGTAAGGAAGTTACCTTTTCTCCCTTTTCAAGCTTGATATTTGAAAGTTGGGAGCGGAGGAGGTCTCTTCTTGCTAGCTTTGCCTCCGAAGTGCCTTCATGAAGCTCTACTAGCTTCTCCCACATCTCCTTGGCACTTAGGCATTCTCCAATTCTATTTATTTCTTGTTGAGGAAGCACATTGTATAGATGGTGCTTGGCTTTTGAGTTTGCAAGGTGCTCCTCTCTTTCCCTCTTGGTCCATCTTGACTTTTCTATTGGCTTCCCCTCTTCATCCCTAGGCAAAACGAAACCGGATTCCATTGTAATCATGATATCAAAATCCGTTTCGAAAAATACCTCCATTCGCTTCTTCCACCAAGAGAATTCTCCTTCAAACTTCGGTGGATGAATGTTGGAGCCGGCCATTTTGAATGTTGCTTGTTGTGGCGGTTAGTCCTCGACAAGCTTTCCTTGGCTCTGATACCACTTGTTGGGGATCGGTACGGTCGACTAGAGGGGGGTGAATAGCCCTCTTACGATGGATGTCGGTATTTGCTCATCTACAAAGAGATTAGCGCAATGGAAACAATAAAATAAGACAAGCAAAGAGAAATACAAGAAAAAAAACGCTAACAAGATGGTATAACGTGGTTCACGGCTACGCCGCTAATCCACGGTCCCCGATTCGTCCTCGGTGAATCACTCCGCCAAAACCAATCCACTAATGGTCTCTCCTTTGCACCAAGCTAGGTGGAGGTAACCTTTACAACCAAGATCACTCTTCTTACAATAAGATTGAAGTAAAGACAAGTAAGAAGAGTTTAAAACTTATGGGGCACTAGGAAGATCACTTAGAGCATAAGCATTAGCCTCTCAAAGGCTCACACCCTCTCTTTTTATAGAGAGGACTGATTTCTTCCCGTTGGCCGCCACCAGTCGACTGCTGCCCTTGGCAGTCGACTGCCGTCACTACAACGGCCTCCGAACACGTCGGGTGCCGTGTGAAACTCAAACTTAACATAAGTTTGAGCTTCCGACGGTCGGGTAAACCTTAACCCTTGCGGTCAAGTCTCCGACACTCAGCCATTCGGCCAAGTTCACCTAATGAGCTACTTACATTTCACTCATTCTCTCATCTCACTCGAAGTCCCTCGCCGAAGCTCTCTTCGTTCGTAGCCACGTCCCTCGACAGCATCAGGCGCACGACTCTGCAATGCTCCTTCGCGTCTCTTGCCTCCGAAGTCTGCTTCCTTGGCTTCACTTCAAGTCATCTCGTCCGGCGGTCCCTCGGATGCTCCAAGCGCATGGCTTCCGCAAAGTCATCCTTCACCGACTCAAGGACCGAGGTTGTGAGGGTGAACCCGCCAAGGCTCCATGTGCGAATTACTAAGTCCTGCAAGACTCCAACGCACATATCAAATAACAATACCAACCTAACTTAAACCCTGTGCCACACACATCAAAACCTTATCATGGCAAGAGATTGCCCTAACAATCTCCCCCTTTTTGATGTGTGGCAATCCGTTTAAGTTAGGTAAAAACATTTGATATAAATTTTAAGGTAAGAAAGCATGTAAACATAAACATGATATAACAACATGCAACTCCCCCTTAATCCATGAAACTCTCTCTACAAATTCTCCCCCTATCATAATTTACTTAAACATAATTATTTCTCCCCCTTTGACACCATCAAAAAGAATAATACTAAGTTATAAACCCATGGCATTTAATAGAAGGAAAATACCAAAATCACGTTTAAAATCTGAAATCAGAAAATATTAGACTGTTTTTCAGGTGAGCTGATCACTATATCGATATGGCGATCGGGCACAATGGTTTCAAATTCGATTTTCTCGTAATTTCAAATGCATTAAAAATTCTAGAAAATTCAAAAAATCATGAAATTTGGGGAACATATTTCTTGTAAGATTCTTTATCAGTGAAAATTAGTTTTTCATGAAAAGGCATTATATTTCCTGAGATTTGACAAAAATCCAAAAGTTTTAAAAACCACTAGATTGTTGATCATTCTAGTATCAAGTTTAACACCTAGTTTTGCATCTAATTGTTTCAAAACATGAATACACATATTTTAAGGTAAGAAATTGTTTTGAAAACATATGAAATATCCAACCATGATCTTTGGGCAATATGTCTATGAATTAAACATAAGCCTTCCCCATGATTGGTCTATTATTGCTATTTTGATACTTTAAATGACCATCTAAATGCCATAGGCATTAGTGGACATTTGTATCATCCTAACATCTCACCCATGCTAAGTTTTCAATCAAAGTAGCCTATGGTGAGTGTGAGATGCATTCTAGGGGGTATTTGTATATACTTAACCATTATATTCATGCAATTATATCAAGGTTAAGTATCATCCTAACAATCCACATGATCATAAAGACATATATGACTTAATTTTACATTATGATCATGAAACCCATGTATTCATTGAATTGTTATCATGCATTAGGTATTATGTCATGATAATAAGCAAAATATCACCTAAGGCATGATTTAAACCCTATTTCTCATGATGATGTGCCAAATTTCAAAATCATAAATCATGATTGCACATATACATAGCAATTACATTGATTATCATGATTTAAGCATTATTAACTATTTATAGACACGTTATCATCACCTAACACTATTTAAAAATGTTGTCCCGCCATCCTAAGTCAACCAAAATATGATATAGGTCAATTTCATATGGTTGACTACCCCAGGGTTATCCTAACCCTTAAGGATGGAATTTGGAACCCAAAATAAGTTCTTGCCTATGGGGTTCACTAGATACTCCTTGGGGATCCATTTCCTAGCAATTACCTTCTTCTTATCTTGTCCCCTAGCAATTAGGCATTTGTAGGCCTTTTCATTTTTCTTTTCTTTGTATCCTAGGCCTTTCTTATTGAAGCTAGCTCTTTGGCTCCCTATAATCATGTTCAAGGTGTTTGAGCCAATTGTAAACTTTTCTAGGGCTTTGGTTAAATAATCTACTTTCTCTCTTAAAGCCCTATTTTCATCCATGCATGCATCACTAACATTAAATGGCATATATTCATGTGAGCATGCATCATTATCATGGCAAGAAGAAATATTTTCATTTTCATTTAAGCATGCTTTTTCTAACTTATTTTCTAAGTCCTTAATTTGATCTAACATGCTCTTATTTTTCTTCTTTGCTCTAAATAAATCCTTAGTTAAGCTAGAAATCATAGAAACTATTTTACTAGGTGAAAGATTGGTTACCATAGTTTCCATGTCCTCTTCTTCTTCGGATGAGGAGGATGAGGAGGCTCCCCCTTCACTTGAGCTCTCTCCACTTGTGCTTGATTCTTCATTTTCGGTGGAGGAGCAATCCAAGTCGTCGAATGCCATCAATGCTAGGTTGGTGACAAATGCATTTTCTTCCTCGGATGATGATGAAGATGAGGAGGAAGGGTCATCCCAAGTCTTTGCTTTGAATGCCTTGGCCTTCCCCTTTTCCTTTGCCTTCTTCTCCTCTTCCTTTTTCTTCTTGCTCCCCTTCTTCTTCCTCTGTTCTTCTCTTCCTTGCTCTTGTTTAGGAGGGGACAATTATCCCTTATATGTCCCTCTCCTTGGCAATTGTAGCATATGACTTTCCCCCTTGGTCTTCTACTCCTATCATTGGATTTATTAAATCGAAAACCTTTTAAAGCATGCCTTACCCTCCTTACCATATATGCTTCTTCCGTGCTATCCATGGAGGAGGAGGAGGATGCTTCATCATCGGAGGAGGAGGGGATCTCTATCTTCTTCTTCCCCTTGTTTGCCAAGAATGCTACTCCTCTTGAAGGTTGGATTCTAGGCTCTTCTTGTATTCCTTCAAGTCTTGTTTCATGAAGCTCCATGGTTGAGAAGAATTCCTCCAAGGTGCTTACTTCTAAATTCTTGGAGATGTAGAATGAGTCCACCATGGAGCTCCACTTTGAGGACCGGGGAAAGACATCTATGGCCTTCATTACCATATCCCGGTTGGAGAGCCTTTCACCTACACTTGTTAGTCCAATCAAAATTTCCTTAAACCTAGAATGTAAGGAAGTTACCTTTTCTCCCTTTTCAAGCTTGATATTTGAAAGTTGGGAGCGGAGGAGGTCTCTTCTTGCTAGCTTTGCCTCCGAAGTGCCTTCATGAAGCTCTACTAGCTTCTCCCACATCTCCTTGGCACTTAGGCATTCTCCAATTCTATTTATTTCTTGTTGAGGAAGCACATTGTATAGATGGTGCTTGGCTTTTGAGTTTGCAAGGTGCTCCTCTCTTTTCCTCTTGGTCCATCTTGACTTTTCTATTGGCTTCCCCTCTTCATCCCTAGGCAAAACGAAACTGGATTCCATTGTAATCATGATATCAAAATCCGTTTCGAAAAATACCTCCATTCGCTTCTTCCACCAAGAGAATTCTCCTTCAAACTTCGGTGGATGAATGTTGGAGCCGGCCATTTTGAATGTTGCTTGTTGTGGCGGTTAGTCCTCGACAAGCTTTCAACTCGATACCACTTGTTGGGGATCGGTACGGTCGACTAGAGGGGGGTGAATAGCCCTCTTACGATGGATGTCGGTATTTGCTCATCTACAAAGAGATTAGCGCAACGGAAACAATAAAATAAGACAAGCAAAGAGAAATATAAGAAAAAAAACGCTAACAAGATGGTATAACGTGGTTCACGGCTACGCCGCTAATCCACGGTCCCCGATTCATCCTCGGTGAATCACTCCGCCAAAACCAATCCACTAATGGTCTCTCCTTTGCACCAAGCTAGGTGGAGGTAACCTTTACAACCAAGATCACTCTTCTTACAATAAGATTGAAGTAAAGACAAGTAAGAAGAGTTTAAAACTTATGGGGCACTAGGAAGATCACTTAGAGCATAAGCATTAGCCTCTCAAAGGCTCACACCCTCTCTTTTTATAGAGAGGACTGATTTCTTCCGTTAGCGCCACGGTCATTGCGCCCTTGGCGATCGCCGTCTCTACAACGGCCTCCTCGAACACGTCGGTGTCGTGTGAAACTCAAACTTAAAGTTTGAGCTTAAACGGTCGGGTAAACCTTAACCCTTGCGGTCAAGTCTCCGACACTCAGCCATTCGGCCAAGTTCACCTAATGAGCTACTTACATTTCACTCATTCTCTCATCTCACTCGAAGTCCCTCGCCGAAGCTCTCTTCGTTCGTAGCCACGTCCCTCGACAGCATCAGGCGCACGACTCTGCAATGCTCCTTCGCGTCTCTTGCCTCGAAGTCTACTTCCTCCGGCTTCACTCCAAGCTTCTCGTCCGGCGGTCCCTCGGATGCTCCAAGCGCATGGCTTCCGCAAAGTCATCCTTCACCGACTCAAGGACTGAGGTTGTGAGGGTGAACCCGCCAAGGCTCCATGTGCGAATTACTAAGTCCTGCAAGACTCCAACGCACATATCAAATAACAATACCAACCTAACTTAAACCCTTTGCCACACACATCAAAACCTTATCATGGCAAGAGCTTGCCCTAACAATCTCCCCCTTTTTGATGTGTGGCAATCCGTTTAAGTTAGGTAAAAACATTTGATATAAATTTTAAGGTAAGAAAGCATGTAAACATAAACATGATATAACAACATGCAACTCCCCCTTAATCCATGAAACTCTCTCTACAAATTCTCCCCCTATCATAATTTACTTAAACATAATTATTTCTCCCCCTTTGACACCATCAAAAAGAATAATACTAAGTTATAAACCCATGGCATTTAATAGAAGGAAAATACCAAAATCACGTTTAAAATCTGAAATCAGAAAATATTAGACTGTTTTTCAGGTGAGCAAATGATCGCTATCGTGATGGCAATGATCGACACAATGGTTTCAAATTACGATTTTCTAATTTGAAATGCATTAAAAATTCTAGAAAATTCAAAAATCATGAAATTTGGGAACATATTTCTTGTAAGATTCTTTATCAGTGAAAATTAGTTTTTCATGAAAAGGCATTATATTTCCTGAGATTTGACAAAAATCCAAAAGTTTTAAAAACCACTAGATTGTTGATCATTCTAGTATCAAGTTTAACACCTAGTTTTGCATCTAATTGTTTCAAAACATGAATACACATATTTTAAGGTAAGAAATTGTTTTGAAAACATATGAAATATCCAACCATGATCTTTGGGCAATATGTCTATGAATTAAACATAAGCCTTCCCCATGATTGGTCTATTATTGCTATTTTGATACTTTAAATGACCATCTAAATGCCATAGGCATTAGTGGACATTTGTATCATCCTAACATCTCACCCATGCTAAGTTTTCAATCAAAGTAGCCTATGGTGAGTGTGAGATGTATTCTAGGGGGTATTTGTATATACTTAACCATTATATTCATGCAATTATATCAAGGTTAAGTATCATCCTAACAATCCACATGATCATAAAGACATATATGACTTAATTTTACATTATGATCATGAAACCCATGTATTCATTGAATTGTTATCATGCATTAGGTATTATGTCATGATAATAAGCAAAATATCACCTAAGGCATGATTTAAACCCTATTTCTCATGATGATGTGCCAAATTTCAAAATCATAAATCATGATTGCACATATACATAGCAATTACATTGATTATCATGATTTAAGCATTATTAACTATTTATAGGCATGTTATCATCACCTAACACTATTTAAAAATGTTGTCCCGCCATCCTAAGTCAACCAAAATATGATATAGGTCAATTTCATATGGTTGACTACCCTTGGGTTATCCTAACCCTTAAGGATGGATTTTGGAACCCAAAATAAGTTCTTGCCTATGGGGTTCTCTAGATACTCCTTGGGGATCCATTTCCTAGCAATTACCTTCTTCTTATCTTGTCCCCTAGCAATTAGGCATTTGTAGGCCTTTTCATTTTTCTTTTCTTTGTATCCTAGGCCTTTCTTATTGAAGCTAGCTCTTTGGCTCCCTATAATCATGTTCAAGGTGTTTGAGCCAATTGTAAACTTTTCTAGGGCTTTGGTTAAATAATCTACTTTCTCTCTTAAAGCCCTATTTTCATCCATGCATGCATCACTAACATTAAATGGCATATATTCATGTGAGCATGCATCATTATCATGGCAAGAAGAAATATTTTCATTTTCATTTAAGCATGCTTTTTCTAACTTATTTTCTAAGTCCTTAATTTGATCTAACATGCTCTTATTTTTCTTCTTTGCTCTAAATAAATCCTTAGTTAAGCTAGAAATCATAGAAACTATTTTACTAGGTGAAAGATTGGTTACCATAGTTTCCATGTCCTCTTCTTCTTCGGATGAGGAGGATGAGGAGGCTCCCCCTTCACTTGAGCTCTCTCCACTTGTGCTTGATTCTTCATTTTCGGTGGAGGAGCAATCCAAGTCGTCAAATGCCATCAATGCTAGGTTGGTGACAAATGCATTTTCTTCCTCGGATGATGATGAAGATGAGGAGGAAGGGTCATCCCAAGTCTTTGCTTTGAATGCCTTGGCCTTCCCCTTTTCCTTTGCCTTCTTCTCCTCTTCCTTTTTCTTCTTGCTCCCCTTCTTCTTCCTCTGTTCTTCTCTTCCTTGCTCTTGTTTAGGAGGGGACAATTATCCCTTATATGTCCCTCTCTTTGGCAATTGTAGCATATGACTTTCCCCCTTGGTCTTCTACTCCTATCATTGGATTTATTAAATTGAAAACCTTTTAAAGCACGCCTTACCCTCCTTACCATATATGCTTCTTCCGTGCTATCCATGGAGGAGGAGGAGGATGCTTCATCATCGGAGGAGGAGGGGATCTCTATCTTCTTCTTCCCCTTGTTTGCCAAGAATGCTACTCCTCTTGAAGGTTGGATTCTAGGCTCTTCTTGTATTCCTTCAAGTCTTGTTTCATGAAGCTCCATGGTTGAGAAGAATTCCTCCAAGGTGCTTGTTAGTTATAGCCCTAAGAACCAATCATGTGATGGTTGAATAGGGAACATTTTGTATCATATTCTATAAAGGCAAATGATTGGTTATTATATTTAAGTCTTGCTTGTGCCAGCTAAATTAAATATAGTAATGCCCTAGAAAAGTAGGTTCTTATCTACAGCACATCAATTGGCAGAATTGATTATGAGAGGCTGTAGAGAACACTTTCTAAATGTTCCTAGTCAAGTATTAATATGCAAGGGCAATATTAATACATAAAGACTAGCATGTAGGTCAATTGATGACTTGATCTCACAAGTCATGGATATATGATATCGAGTTGACACATGGGTATATATTAGAGAATATATACTGAACTGACCCACCATGAGAAAGTTTCATGGATCGTTATATGAGTGTCATAAACTTTCTCATGTGACTATTGGTATGAATAGTCCTCAGACCTGAAGTCACTACGGTTCCCTACATAAGGAGTTATGTACTTTGGTATCGTCAGCGTCACGTAACAGAGTGGACCATAAAAGCGATTCGGTATATAACAAATTAGATGTAGATGGGATCTATCCCTCTCATATGACGAGAGTGATATCGGTGGGCCCCTTGATTGAGTAGAACTACTAAAACGCATGGCCATGCTCGAATGAGTCAATATGAGATATTGAGCTCATTTGTTTGAGTTAGTTTACTCAGGGATCAAGAAACACATAGATTGATCGAGGATGACACGGTCTATGCCTCATTGATCAATCTGATATCAAGGATAGAAGGACACGGTCATATATTATAGTAGTCACGGAAAGGTTAGTCGGATCTTGACTTATCTCGTAACTTGGGTAGCAATGATGTATTGCTAGATGCCGCTCATTGCTTGTGTATCTAAAAGAGTTTAGATCCACTGCCAACGTTATGAGAGCCTATAGGGTCACACACAAAGAGCATGATAATTAGAGGAATTAGAGAATTCTAGTTTGACTAGAATAATTTGGGAATAAGCTTAAGTACAAAATGGTTTTTGGACTTTAAGCTTAATGAGAATTTTAGCTAATTGATTTAATGAGATTAATTCAATATGTTACCTTATTGATTTAATAAGATTAATTCAATATGATAACATAAGCTTAATTGAATTAATAAGATTAATTCAATATGATTGAATTAATAAGATTAATTCAATATGATAACATAAGCTTAATTGAATTAATAAGATTAATTCAACATGCATGAATGCCACATAAGAATGCCACATAAGCATGCCACATAAGCATGCCACCTAAGCATCCACCTAAGCTAGTTAAGGTGGAAGGAAACAAAATGGTTTTGTCTCCTTAAGTGGCCGGCCAAACAAGGATATGTCTCAATGCAATGGATTGCATTGAATGTGTGGAGGTGAAAGGGTTTTTCCAACCCTATAAAAGACACCTCAAGTGGCCGGCCAAAAGAGAGCATTGGCTTTGTTGTTGGTGGAAGCTTTGGTTGTGTTGTTGTGGTTGTGAGAGAGCTTGGTGGAAGCTTTGGTTGTGTGGGTTTGTGAGTGTAGGCTAGCAAGAAGAGGAGTCTTCTTCTTCCTTTCTCCTTTTCCTCTCTTCCTCTCCTTTAGGGACTTCTCTAGAAGTAAAGGAGAGCTCCTCTAGTTTTTCTTTTGTGAGACAAGAGCTTGCTCGTGTGGATACATATAGAGGCACGGACATTTGAACGTGCTAAAAGATCCAACACATCCAAGGAAAAGCGGGATTGCAAAGGGCACGCAACAAAGGTAGAACTCTCCTATAAGATAGGCTTGGTTTAGAGAAATTTATTTTATACGAGTTTGCTTTCGCATGGATCACTTGGAAGGGATCCTAATATTTCCGTTCATATGCCATTTGGCATAAAGAATTCCCTACATGGTATCGAGCCACTTATAAAGATCGTATAAAATAGGTTTTCTCCATTTTATATGTGATATAGAAGTAGGATAAATTTTATTATGAGTTGATAATTGCATTAGCAATTGTCAAACATAATAAAATATCCAATGTCTTTTAAAAGTTAAAATGACATGGTGCATGGTTATGGCCTAGTCCCAAAGGTTTGTGAATGTGTGTGTGTTGTAATTCTTAAATCTGACTGCGTGTCGTGCCTTCCTCCTAAAATTCTTGTTGTAAAATTAGTTTTAGACTCGAATGTAACTCGAGTATTTCTCCTTTGTAATGTACAAAACAAAGATGGAGGGTCCATTGGAAGATGAGGTTACAAGGAGGAAGTCAACACACAAGACAACCAAAAGGAAGCACTTAGGAGAAGATGCTATCCCTAGGTTGACCAATCAATCTTTTCATTGGCTTGAGAAGATTGTAGAATAAGGGCCATAACCATGACACGCTTAGTTTAATATGTATGTGATGCATGTTAGTTTAGTTTGTATGTGATGCATGATTAGTTTAGCTTATATGTGATGTATGCTAATATGTATATGATACATGTTTATTTCTTAATAAGTCTAAACGATATGCCTACCAAAGTTGGTACTCACTACTTCCTCGATCATTTGTTATTGGGTTTGCCAAAGCAAAGCAATGCATTTTATCTTGGAGGGGTGCGAGTGGACAATCGTGATGTCCCGCTATCGATCTTGGTTAAGACTTAGTTAAGTTTTTCTTAATTGGTTAAGAAAGTAGAGGCATATATTAGCTTTGAACATAAGTGTTAAAATTAGTTTTGTGTGAATTCCGAACATCAGCTTTGTCTTAGAAGTGGTCGTTGCTCGATATCAAGAAGGCCTCTGTGCCTCGCCACGACCTGGAAGCTGGTTTAGGAATAAACACTAAACTAATCTAAAACTTAACCAAAGCTATTAAAGAGTTACATCAGATGTAATTGGCAAAAGATTGCCTACCTAATTATACTACGTCTTGGGCGATTAGCCAAAGCTAACTCAAGACGAATTATAATGTGGATCTTTATCCCATATAAATTTATAGCTAAATAGTAGCTATGAGAATTTAGTGGGAGCCTCATTTAATTAAAGGCCTAATTAAATGATTTAGGTATGATACTTAACTTTGCATTTTAATGTTGTAGATCACCATGACATCTAACACGACACACCCCCTCAACTTGCGATCTGTCCTTGAGAAGGACAAGCTTAATGGAGCGAACTTTCTTGACTGGTATAGGAACTTAAGGATTATCCTCAAACAAGAACGCAAACTGTATGTCCTAGAGCAGTCTACCCCTGAAACACCCACCCATGCGGCCACTCGTGCTGAAAAGGATGCTTATAAGAAGCATCAAGATGATGCATTAGATGTGTCATGTCTTATGCTTGCCACCATGAACTCTGAGCTTCAGAAGCAACATGAGAACATGGATGCCTATGATATGGTTGAGCATTTGAAACAACTATATCAAGGACAAGCTAGGCACGAGCGTTTTGAAGTGTCTAAGGCTCTTTTTGCATGCAAGATGCAAGAAGGAACACCTGTAGGAACTCACGTACTCAAAATGATTGGGTACGTTGAGAACCTTGAAAGACTAGGTTTTCCACTGAGCCAAGAATTGGCAACCGATGTTATCCTGCAATCGTTGCCGGAAGCATATAATCAATTCGTCATGAATTATAACATGAATGAAATTGATAAACCTTTGCCTGAGATTCTCAGCATGTTAAGAACTGCTGAACCGAATCTCAAAAAGAAAGTTAGCAACGTAATTAATGGTCAAGAAGGGCAAAGGTAAGGCAAAGGCAAGGGTAAGACCAAGCCAAAGGCAAGGCCAATTCATCCACTTCAAAGGGTAAAGGTAAAGTACCTAAGGAAGGGATGCTTCCATTGCGGTGAGATCGACCTTTGAAGGCGGGCTGCAAAGTCTACCTTGAGGAAGTAAAGAATAAAAGAAGTGGGACTTACGCCTCGGTATACACGTTATAGAAGTTAATCTATCTATTTCTTCTACATGGGTATTAGATACCGGATGTGCATCTCACATTTGTAATAATGTGCAGGGACTGAGAAATAGTAGACAAATGGCAAAAAGGCGAAGTAGACCTACGAGTAGGCAATGGCGCAAAAGTTGCTGCTGTAGCTGTAGGAACATATTCTTTGTCTTTGCCTTTAGGCTTATCTTAGAACTAGAGGAGTGCTTATATGTACTGCATTGACAAAGAACATAATTTACGTATCTTGTTTAGACAAGAAAAACTTTTCTTTTATAATAAAGGACAAATGTTGTTCCATTTATTTGAATGAAATGTTCTATTGTAATGCACCACTTATGAATGGTCTCTATGTTCTAGATTTAGAAAACCCAATTTATAACGTAAATACCAAGCGGTTCAAATCGAATGATTCGAACCAAACATATCTCTGGCACTGTCGCCTAGGTCACATAAATGAAAAACGCATATCCCAACTCCATAAAGATGGATTATTGGACTCATTTGATTTTGAATCATATGAGGTATCACGAATCTTGCCTTTAGGAAAGATGACTAAAACTCCATTTAGTGGACATGGAGAGAGAGCGGAGACTTGTTAGGACTCATACATCTTGATGTATGTGGGCCTTTCAATGTCGAAGCGGAGGAGGCTATAAGTACTTTATTACTTTCACCGATGATATGAGTAGATTTGGCTACTTATATTTGATGAGACATAAGTCGAATCCTTTGAAAAGTTCAAAGCATTCAAGAATGAAGTACAAAACCAACTTGGTAAGCGTATCAAGCTACTTGATCAGATCGAGGTGGTGAATACCTTAGTCAAGTGTTTCGTGATCACCTGGCTGAGTGTGGGATAATATCCCAACTCACTCCACCTGGAACACCACAATGGAATGGTGTATCTGAGAGGAGAAATCGTACTCTATTAGATATGGTACGATCAATGATGAGCCGCATCGATCTACCTACTTCCTTTTGGGGACTAGCTCTAGAGAGTAGCTTTCACACTTAATCGCGTCCCATCAAAAGCGTAGAAAAGACACCATATACGATATGGATGGAAGAGTCCCAAAATGTCTTTTATAAAGATTTGGGGTTGTGAAGCTTATGTAAGACGTCAAGTCTCAGATAAACTAGGACCCAAATCAGATAAGTGTTATTTTGTCGGATATCCCAAGGAAACTAAGGGATATTACTTTTACAATCCCACACTTGGCAAGGTCTTTGTTGCGAAATCTTTGTCTTTCTAGAAGAGAATTTATTTCTAGAAAAACTAGTGGGAGTAAAATTCATCTTGAAGAAGTTCAAGATGACGATAATACTAAGGCTTCGATGGAGAATGAACAGGAACCACAAAGTGTTGTGGATGAGGAAATTGTTGCCCAAAGAGTTGTGGAACAAACACATTCAAGTAGACCAACCTCTTCGTAGATCCGATAGGATCCGTCCTTTTCTCTTGGTGACAATGGTGATGTATTGCTTATCGATCTTGGCGAGCCTACATCCTATCAAGAAGCTATGATGAGCCCAGTTAGAGAAATGGCTAGAGGCCATGAGATCCGAAATGGAATCCATGTACACTAACCAAGTATGGACCTTGGTTGATCCACGAAGGTAAAACCCATTGGGTGTAAGTGGGTCTTTAAAGTAAAGACTGACATGGATGGTAATAAGCATACCTATAAAGGTAGATTGGTGGCGAAAGGATTCAAACAAATTCATGGTATTGACTATGATGAAACCTTTTCACCAGTTGCGATGCTTAAATCCATTCGGATCATACTTGCTATTGCAGCCTACCACGATTATGAGATCTGGCAGATGGATGTCAAAATCGCTTTTCTGAATGGAAAGCTACTCGAGGATGTGTACATGACACAGCCTGAGGGTTTTGAAGATCCAAAGCATCCTGGAAAGGTATGCAAACTGCAAAGGTCCATTTATGGACTAAAGCAAGCCTCTCGAAGCTGGAATCTTCGATTCGATGATGCAATCAAAGAGTTTGGTTTCATCAAGAATGAAGATGAGCCTTGTGTCTACAAGAGAAATAGTGGGAGCGCAGTTGTATTTCTTGTCTTGTATGTAGATGACATACTTCTCATCGGAAATGATATTCCCTCACTCCAGTCTGTGAAGATATGGTTAGGGAATTGTTTCTCGATGAAAGACTTAGGTGAAGTTGCCTATATTCTAGGCATCAAGATCTATAGAGATAGATCTAAAAGATTACTTGGCCTAAGTCAGAGTACATACATTGATAAAGTGCTAGATCGTTTTGCTATGCAAAATTCCAAGAAAGGGTTTCTGCCTTTATCACATGGTGTAAGTCTTTCGAAGACTCAATGTCCCTCTTCTAAGGAGGAGAGAGACCGCATGGATAAGATCCCTTATGCATCTGCTATAGGGTCTATCATGTACGCCATGCTTTGTACTCGTCCTGACGTCTCGTATGCTTTGAGCATGACGAGTAGATACCAGTCGGATCCAGGTGAAAGTCACTGGATAGCAGTCAAAAATATTCTTAAATACTTACGAAGAACGAAAGAATATTTCCTGATATTTGGAGGCAATGAGGAGCTAGCTGTAAAGGGTTACAGTGATGCAAGCTTCCAAACAGACAAGGATGACTATAGATCGCAATCGAGTGCGTGTTTTGCACGAATGGTGGGTGTGGTGGAAGAGTTCAAAGCGAGACACGATTCTTGATTCTACAGCGAAGCGAGTATATTGCGCATCTCGATGCGAAAGGAGGCTGTTTGGCTCCGCAAGTTCATCAGTGAACTTGGGGTAGTTCCTAGCATTGCAGATCCAATAGACCTCTACTATGACAACAATGGGGCTATTGCACAGGCTAAGGAACCTCGATCACATCAGCGGACCAAACACATACTGCGGCGCTTCCATCTCATTCGAGAGATCATCGATAGAGGAGATGTGAGGATATGCAGAGTACCGACAGAAGCTAACATCGCAGATCCATTGACCAAGGCTTTGGCACAGAGGAAGCATGATGGTCACACTAGGTCACTAGGTATTAGATACCATAGTGATTGGTACTAGTGCTAGTGGGAGATTGTTAGTTATAGCCCTAAGAACCAATCATGTGATGGTTGAATAGGGAACATTTTGTATCATATTCTATAAAGGCAAAGGATTGGTTATTATATTTATGTCTTGCTTGTTCCAGCTAAATTAAATATAGTAATGCCCTAGAAAAGTAGGTTCTTATCTACAGCACATCAATTGGCAGAATTGATTATGAGAGGCTGTAGAGAACAGTTTCTAAATGTTCCTAGTCAAGTATTAATATGCAAGGGCAATATTAATACATAAAGACTAGCATGTAGGTCAATTGATGACTTGATCTCACAAGTCATGGATATATGATATCGAGTTGACACATGGGTATATATTAGAGAATATATACTGAACTGACCCGCCATGAGAAAGTTTCATGGATCGTTATATGAGTGTCATAAACTTTCTCATGTGACTATTGGTATGAATAGTCCTCAGACCTGAAGTCACTACGGTTCCCTACATAAGGAGTTATGTACTTTGGTATCGTCAAACGTCACCCGTAGCAGGGTGGACCATAAAGCGATTCTTGGGTATATAACAAATTATGCGGAGGATGTGAGTGATGTAGATGGGATCTATCCTCTCATATGACGAGAGTGATATCGGTGGGCCCCTTGATTGAGTAGAACTACTAAAACGCATGGCCATGCTCGAATGAGTCAATATGAGATATTGATCTCATTTGTTTGAGTTAGTTTACTCAGGGATCAAGAAACACATAGATTGATCGAGGATGACACGGTCTATGCCTCATTGATCAATCTGATATCAAGGATAGAAGGACACGGTCATATATTATAGTAGTCACGGAAAGGTTAGTCGGATCTTGACTTATCTCGTAACTTGGGTAGCAATGATGTATTGCTAGATGCCGCTCATTGCTTGTGTATCTAAAAGAGTTTAGATCCACTGCCAACGTTATGAGAGCCTATAGGGTCACACACAAAGAGCATGATAATTAGAGGAATTAGAGTATTCTAGTTTGATTAGAATAATTTGGGAATAAGCTTAAGTACAAAATGGTTTTTGGACTTTAAGCTTAATGAGAATTTTAGCTAATTGATTTAATGAGATTAATTCAATATGTTACCTTATTGATTTAATAAGATTAATTCAATATGATAACATAAGCTTAATTGAATTAATAAGATTAATTCAATATGATTGAATTAATAAGATTAATTCAATATGATAACATAAGCTTAATTGAATTAATAAGATTAATTCAACATGCATGAATGCCACATAAGAATGCCACATAAGCATGCCACATAAGCATGCCACCTAAGCATCCACCTAAGCTAGTTAAGGTGGAAGGAAACAAAATGGTTTTGTCTCCTTAAGTGGCCGGCCAAACAAGGATATGTCTCAATGCAATGGATTGCATTGAATGTGTGGAGGTGAAAGGGTTTTTCCAACCCTATAAAAGACACCTCAAGTGGCCGGCCAAAAGAGAGCATTGGCTTTGTTGTTGGTGGAAGCTTTGGTTGTGTTGTTGTGGTTGTGAGAGAGCTTGGTGGAAGCTTTGGTTGTGTGGGTTTGTGAGTGTAGGCTAGCAAGAAGAGGAGTCTTCTTCTTCCTTTCTCCTTTTCCCTCTCTTCCTCTCCTTTAGGGACTTCTCTAGCAAGAAGTAAAGGAGAGCTCCTCTAGTTTTTCTTTTGTGAGACAAGAGCTTGCTTGTGTGGATACATATAGAGGCACGGACATTTGAACGTGCTAAAAGATCCAACACATCCAAGGAAAAGCGGGATTGCAAAGGGCACGCAACAAAGGTAGAACTCTCCTATAAGATAGGCTTGGTTTAGAGAAATTTATTTTATACGAGTTTGCTTTCGCATGGATCACTTGGAAGGGATCCTAATTTTTCCGTTGCGCATATGCCATTTGGCATAAAGAATTCCCTACAGTGCTTACTTCTAAATTCTTGGAGATGTAGAATGAGTCCACCATGGAGCTCCACTTTGAGGACCGGGGAAAGACATCTATGGCCTTCATTACCATATCCCGGTTGGAGAGCCTTTCACCTACACTTGTTAGTCCAATCAAAATTTCCTTAAACCTAGAATGTAAGGAAGTTACCTTTTCTCCCTTTTCAAGCTTGATATTTGAAAGTTGGGAGCGGAGGAGGTCTCTTCTTGCTAGCTTTGCCTCCGAAGTGCCTTCATGAAGCTCTACTAGCTTCTCTCACATCTCCTTGACACTTAGGCATTCTCCAATTCTATTTATTTCTTGTTGAGGAAGCACATTGTATAGATGGTGCTTGGCTTTTGAGTTTGCAAGGTGCTCCTCTCTTTTCCTCTTGGTCCATCTTGACTTTTCTATTGGCTTCCCCTCTTCATCCCTAGGCAAAACGAAATCGGATTCCATTGTAATCATGATATCAAAATCCGTTTCGAAAATTACCTCCATTCGCTTCTTCCACCAAGAGAATTCTCCTTCAAACTTCGGTGGATGAATGTTGGAGCCGGCCATTTTGAATGTTGCTTGTTGTGGCGGTTAGTCCTCGACAAGCTTTCCTTGGCTCTGATACCACTTGTTGGGGATCGGTACGGTCGACTAGAGGGGGGTGAATAGCCCTCTTACGATGGATGTCGGTATTTGCTCATCTACAAAGAGATTAGCGCAACGGAAACAATAAAACAAGACAAGCAAATAGAAATACAAGAAAAAAAAACGCTAACAAGATGGTATAACGTGGTTCACGGCTACGCCGCTAATCCACGGTCCCCGATTCGTCCTCGATGAATCACTCCGCCAAAACCAATCCACTAATGGTCTCTCCTTTGCACCAAGCTAGGTGGAGGTAACCTTTACAACCAAGATCACTCTTCTTACAATAAGATTGAAGTAAAGACAAGTAAGAAGAGTTTAAAACTTGTGGGGCACTAGGAAGATCACTTAGAGCATAAGCATTAGCCTTTCAAAGGCTCACACCCTCTCTTTTTATAGAGAGGGCTGATTTCTTCCCGTTGGCTGCCACCAGTCGACTGCTGCCCTTGGCAGTCGACTACCGTCACTACAACGACCTCCGAACACGTCGGATCCCGACCGTTGTAGTCCAACGGATCACTTGGCAGTTGACTGATGGACCTCACCAGTTGACTGCTGCCTCCGTAGTCGATCGCCCGGCCACGAAGCGGTCTGCGCGCGACATCCTCCTGCGATCAGCTGTCATTCCATACGATCATGCTGCATAAACCCATCGATCGGATACCATCAAACACACTCGATTAGCGCGATCATTTGCCATTCCATGGCGGCGATCGGTGTGTGAAACTCAAACTTAACATAAGTTTGAGCTTCTGGCGGTCGGGTAAACCTTAACCCTTGTGGTCAAGTCTCCGACACTCAGCCATTCGGCCAAGTTCACCTAATGAGCTACTTACATTTCACTCATTCTCTCATCTCACTCGAAGTCCCTCGCCGAAGCTCTCTTCGTTCGCGGCCACGTCCCTCGGCAGCATCAGGCGCACGGCTCTGCAATGCTCCTTCGCGTCTCTTGCCTCCGAAGTCTGCTTCCTTTGCTTCACTTCAAGTATTCTCGTCCGGCGGTCCCTCAGATGCTCCAAGCACACGACTTCCGCAAAGTCATCCTTCACCGACTCAAGGACCGAGGTTGTGAGGGTGAACCCACCAAGGCTCCATGTGCGAATTACTAAGTCCTACAAGACTCCAACACACATATCAAATAATAATACCAACCTAACTTAAACCCTTTGCCACACACATCAAAACCTTATCATGGCAAGAGGTTGCCCTAACATGTACGAACCCTAGCGATGCCAATCACACACCACTATGACAAATACTCCTTCTCGACACAAGTCGGAGGTGGAGAAACCTCTTACAATAAGATTACAACTATAATCAAATAACAACAAGCAAATAAAATGAGATACAATGCAATATAAGTAAAGAGAATGCTTTACAAATGCCTTTCGATTGCTTGCTTGTTGATCGCTTGAATCGTGGTTGAAGACCCTGATTTGCAGCAGTAAATCGCCTAAAAAACGTCCAAGAAATCGCAGCCAAAAACCCTCCCGTCGAGCTCCTTTTATCCTTGCGCATGACCTAGATTTCCGCCTATCAGTCGACTGCCATAAGTCACCAGTCGACTGATGGCACTGTTATCGTGAGACAATGGCTCGATCCACGCTGGAAAAACTCCAACGGATCTCTTGGCGATCGCGCCCGGGAGTCGATCGCCCGATCACGGAGCATCTCGGCTCATGGTGAACTAGCGATCGATCACCGTCCCTTGTCGTCTATCGACATCGATCATTGCTCCAATGAGCAATGATCGCGCGAGCAATTCGGCTCTTAAAATGATCGAACTCAAGTCGACTCACGGCGAATCGGCCATAATGCGGTCGCCAACCTCAAAAATGAGGTTTTAACCCAAGTATGGTGCCCCCATACTTGCTAGACCACCCTTAGCCTAGACCTAAGCCTTCTAGCCACCTCCATCAGCCTCACGCCTCTCAGATCCCTCCAAGTCATCCATGACTTGTTCATCCATCGCGCTAGACTTCAGGTGCTTTCCTCGGCTATGTCATGCTAATGGTGTCTACACCGCCAAGGCACATTGGACTTACGCCGCCAAGACTCCGCTTGGACTTTACGCCGCCAATATCAATCCCCTTGGACTTCTCAAATGCCAAGACTCAAGCTTGGACTTTCCCTTGCCAACCCATGTTGGACTTTCCATGCCAAGACCCATGCTTGGACTTTTCCTTGTGCCAAGTACTCAAGACTTGGACTTTCCCAAATGCCAAGTGTCCCACTTGGACTTTCTATGCCAAGTACCCATGACTCGGACTTTACCTTGCCAAGACCCATGCTTGGACTTTCCCTTAATCACATAGTCAACCCTAGTCAACCATCAAGATCTCCCTCGAGTCAAACTCGAGTCTGGTCAATTATAACCTGGGTTGATTTCTCCAACAATCTCCCCAACATATTAACCGACATCAATGTCCAACATCAATGTCAAACCACTTTGTCAAACATCCTATGTCAAACATCAAAACATCACTCGAGTCAAACTCGAGTATGGTCAATCGTGACCTGGGCCGATTGCACCAACAACTCTATCAAAAATAACGATGTCACTCCCATCATATAGGAGGGATAGATCCCATCTACATCACTCACATCCCTCCACATAATTTGTTACATACCTAGTAATCGCCTTTATAGTCCACCCATTTACGGGTGATGTTTGACGAAGCCAAAGTATGCAACTCCTTATGTAGGGAACCATGGTGACTTCAGGTCCAAGGACTAATAGTCATACTAATAGTCACATGAGAAAGTATATGACACTCATATAACGATCCATGATACTTTCTCATGATGGGTCATTCAGTATATATTCTCCAATGCATACCCATGTGTCAACTTGATATCTCATATCCATGACTTGTGAGATCAAGTCATCGAGTTGACCTACATGCTAGTCTCTATGCATCAACATTGTCCTTGAATGTTAATACTTGACTAGGAATGATTAAGAGTAGTGTTCTCTATATCATCTCATTATCGATTCAACCAATCGATTGATATAGATAAGAACCTTCTACTCAAGGACGTTATTATACTTAGTTTATTTGGCACCAATACAAGTAAATATAATAACAATGCCTTTACGAATATGAATATGATACAATAAAGTCCATACAACAATCATCACATGATTGACTATAGGGCTTTCACTAACAGTTTCGAATACAGAAGGAGCAAGAATGAAGCAGGGGGGAGGCGAGGAGTCATATATAAAGGGAAGAAATGTATTTGTAGTGGGCAAAGTAGTTGGGCCCTAGGGCAGGGGTGTAGGCCTTCAATGAAGATTGAGGCGTGATTTAGTGGAAGGTTAAACCTGGGTTCACCTCTTCACGGCTCGGTGTTAACCGAAGCAATTATCCCCGTGTGGTTGCGAAACGGAGAAGTAGGGTTTAAAGTAAATACACCTGTGAAGAATGGCGGAGTAAAATGTTGGTGCAGTAGGCACCTAAGTCGAACCTGAGTTTTGATTATAGCAAATGATACAAAGTTAAGCTCATATTGTTATCTCATGAGCTAAATCGAGTGTGCAAAAAAGTTCCAACGGGGGAGCTGAAGGCTAGCGACACCCCGAGGAAGCCGTGGTGATCGGACGACACTCGAGTGACTTCGGAGGGAGCCGAAGGAATCGAGTGAAAGGCCGAAAGCAAAAGCGACACAGTAAGTATCGAGGTAAGCTCGGGTGCGTGCGAGTGTAAGTGAGGTCATATCCTCCTTACGGGGATAGACTTAAGCGTACATCCGACCCGAGACATCCCATCGGTGGTCTAGGTCAAGATCGGATGGTCGAAGGCCATCGAAATAATATTTTTGTTTAGCTAACTTATCATTTCAACTAGCATCGATCATTTGTCGAGAGGACTCGACTCCAATCGATCGTATGCAGTCGGATTCGATTGATCGCCATCGATTGGGATGATGGCTATCGATCGTGATGGTCAAGGATCAACTTTGAGGAGTCAAGGCTTATCACCTCATTTCAAGGGGAGTGGTGCTCAAATTTGATTGGCTGAAGTTCCTCTCGAAAAGGGGCTCAAAGGCTATAAAAGGAGAGCCTATCCTAGGGTTTCATCATCAATTCTAACTTCTAAAAGCCTCTGCAAAGCTACAACTCTCCGACAACGAAGTGCTTCCTCTCTGACGTCTAGGTTTAAATTGTTTTTATTTTGTTACGTTGGTATAAGATTTATTTAAGTTTATTGCTTTATTTTCTCGGAGTTTTTATCGTAACGAGGAGAGAGGGAGTGTCCCTCTACCTCAAGCTTTTGGTGTGTTCTTGTATCGATTAACTCCTGCCTCTAACAAGGAGGAGTTCTTTTGTGATTTGCCCTCTGTGCGTGATCAAGGATCACTAGGGCCTTGGAGTAGTAGCCGAAGGCTACAAACCAAGTAAAAAATCTATTTGTCTATTTTAATTTTCATTTATCTTTCCGCTGCATATATTTTTTTTGAAACGAATTCGAAAAAGAAAAGGTTTATCGCTATTCACCCCCCCTCTAGCGATCCGCTTCGATCCAACAATTGGTATCAGAGCTGGGGGTGCTAAGATTTGTGAAACCACCGATCTAGCTTTTTACATATTTTTTTTTCCTTTTTTATTCTATTTGTTTCGAATTTATTTCATTTGGTTAGTTTTTCTCCCGCACTACTAATCCAAGACGCGAGTCTTGGTACATTTCGTGTGTTTGTGTCGTTGTTAGGTTTTTCGTCTTCATCTTCTTGTTTCTTTTGTATCAATGACCCATCTCGAGGGTTTTATCACCGTCCGACCTCTGTTTTACAATGGAGATGACTTCCGTTATTGGAAGGGTCAGATGAAATCCTTTCTTAAAACTCAAATCGAGATGTAGATCATAATCCAAACGGGATTCACACTTCCGACTAACGAAGTGGGTGAATCCTTGGATTATGACCAATGAACCATTGTGACAAAAAGACAAATTGAAGCCGACACCAAGGAAACTCAAATCCTCCAATGTGGCTTGTCCAAGGAGGAGCTTAATCGCGTCGGCACCTTCATCAGCGCAAAGGACCTTTGGACAAAGCTAGTGGAGCTACACGAAGAGACCGATGAAGCCAAGGTATGTAAGCGCGATCTTTTGTTTAATAAATTATATAATCTAAAAATGAAGGAACACAAAATGGCAACACAACTTCATGCTCGCGTTCAAGACATAGTCAACAACCTACACGCGATCGGGAAAAAGGTCGAAAACCGTGACCTTATAAGGTATGTTCTTAACTCCTTTCCGAGGACTACCTTGTGGGCATCCATGGTCGATGCCTACAAGGTCTCCAAGGATCTTTCAAAACTTAGGTTAGATAAGTTATTTTCTGATTTCGAACTTCATGAGCAGTCTAACTCGGAACCTGAGAAGGGTATAACACTTTTTTCAGGTTCGAGGAAGAAAACTGCAAGCAAGCCACCCCCGAAGGAAGAAGAGGATGAGTCCGATTCGGAGGTCGACCCGGAAATGGAAGATAAACTAGTCAACCTAGTTCAGAGGATAGTCAAGGGCCGAAAATGAACCATCACTTGACCCAACGAAGGTAAGCCTAAAAGTTTGAATATTAGATGTTACGAATGCAACAGGTTTGGACACATCAAGTCCGAATGCCCAAAACTCAAGAGCAAAGCAACAAAACACAAAAGGCACTCAACGCTACATGGGAAGAAGTGTCTGAGGAAGAAGATGATGATCGTGTCCTCATGGCTAAATCGGTGGAATCGGAGATGGAGTCAGAACCGGAACACGAATCAGAAACCGAAGATGAGTCGGACTGTGAAGCACTATTCAAGACAAGCCACAGATACACATCTGGTTCAAAAGATACACTCAAGGTAAGTCGATCCCTTATTAGTATGCTTTATAGTGTAATTAAGTTCTTAACTAGGAAATTAGCTAAGTCCGAGTCCAAGGTTGAGACCCTGGTTGAGGAAGTTAAACTCCTCAAACACGAGGTCTCCCTAACCTCTTCGACTAGTCGAGTTCAAGAGGAGGACTCAACTCGGGTTGAAAAGCTCAAAGTTGAGAACTCACTCTTGAAGAGTTAAGTTGAAGATCTTAGGAACACATTGGAAAGGTTTACTTTGGGATCCAAAAAATTGGACCTTCTACTTGGATCGCAAAGAGCCGTGTACAACAAGGCCGAACTAGGGTTTAGCCCAAATATGACCGATAAGTCGTATATGTCGATTGTAAGTCGACATAAAAAACGTGTCCAAGCATGGGTCCCTAAGACCGCCTTGATTTCAAACTTAGGATCGAACCAGTACTGGGTTCCCAAGGACCAAATCCACCATGTGGAGAGACCAAACCGATTCAACGGTCCAGGGGGAGCCAGTACAAAACTTGTTTGTATTTTAGCTTAGAAATTGCATGCTTAGGTTTTTTATTTAGTTTGATTTTTCTTTTTAGAATGGTTAGATAGGACTATAACTCGTCAATACTTGATAACATAGTACCAGTACACGGCGAGATGATAGTACGCTAGGAAAATAGAGTCTTGTGTATTCAGGCTAGATAAGGTGTATCTAGTTCAGTGCACTTGACCGAGCGGAACTAACTGAAACTACCTCGCCGTATCCTAGACTAGTTAGACCAGGAAGTAGTTTTAGGTGAGTCAAGTCTCTATTCTCTTAAAAATGGCTTTGTCTAAGGAAGTGGTTGTTGTTCCGATCAAAGAAGTGTAGGATCGAAGTAGTGTTGATGTGGCCGGCTAGAGGGGGGTGAATAGCCCTCAATCATTCAGTGGTGGATTTTGCTCGTCTACAAAGCGATTAGCGCAAGTGGAAAAACAAGACAAGACAAGAAAAATAGAAATAAGAATACAAACAATGCTAACAAGATAATATAACGTGGTTCACGGCTACGCCGCTAATCCACGGTCCCCGATTCGTCCTCGGTGAATCACTCCGCAACCAAATCACTATCGGTCTCTCCTTTGCACTAAGCTAGGTGGAGGTAACCCTTACAACTCAAGAACACTCCTTCTTTTACAATAGATGTGAAAGAAAACTAAGAGAAGGAGTTTGAATCTTGTGGAGCACTTGGATGATCACTTAGAACATAAGCATTAGCCATCCAAAAGCCCACACCCTCTCTTTTTATAGAGAGGGCTGATTTCTTCCCGTTGGTCGCTACTGCGATCACGCCTTGGCGCGATCGCCACTTCTACGGCCTCGAACACGTCGATCCTCGACCGTTATAGTCCAACGGATCCCGCGATCGATTGATGGATCCATCACCGATTGTCGCCTCCGTAGTCGATCGCCACCGGCTATGAGCGACCTCAGGCCCAAACTCTCTTGACCAGTCTGTTGGAGGATCGAAACGGCCGGCTAGAGGGGGGTGAATAGCCCTCGATCGTTGGATGTCGAAATTCGCGCGTTCTTGTTGCGTTGCTTGTCTACGATTGTCGTTAGCGCAGCGGAAACAATAAAACAATAATAATACTAACAACAAATAAGCACACGCAAACACATACGATATACGTGGTTCGGAACCGAATGGTTCCTACTCCACGGGCGAGATCCTCGAGCTCTAGTTATGCACACGACACTAACCAAACTCCTTCTCGACTACACGTCGGAGGTGGAGAAACCTCTCACAAGCTATTACAACAAGTAATATGAAATACAACAAGAAATACAAAGACAATACAAAAGAGAACTTTTACACAATTGTTTTGATCGCTTTCTTGTTGCTTGCTCTTGAAGGTCTGGAATGCAACAGCAATTCCCCTCCAAAGTCACCTCAAAAGCCTTGGCAAAATCCTCCCTCTTGAGCTCCTTTTATAACCTGCATCAAGCTGATTTCGCGCCCATCAGTCGACTGATCGTGACCATCAATCGACTGGTCCCGTAGCCGTTGTCTCACAATGGCCAGATCCACATTGGTTAAGTTCCAACGCATCACACATCAGTCGACTGATGACACCCATCAGTCGACTGATCATCCATCAGTCGAGTGCTGGAGAGCTCGACTCCATTCTGTGCTCGCAGCATCGATCGATCGCCATCCTTGGCGATCGATTCTCCAACAATCGATCGCCTTTCTCGATCGATCAGCTAGACTTGGTTCAGTCGAACACTTGTTGAACCTATACGACCTAGAGCAGTCGACTGACACCTATGCCAGTCGACTGATGTCGGCTAAAACCTCAAACACAAAGTTGTTTGAGCGTCCGATACTCAGTTTTAGCCACTTGGCCAAGTCCACCTTATCCCTCATGGAGTTCCCCACCGAAGCTCTCTTCCCTTGGCCTACGTCCCTCGGATGCGCCAAGCGCACGACTTCGCAACGTCATCCTTCGTGTCTCATGCCCTAGAAGTATGCTTCCCTTTGGGCTCACTCCATTCGCTCCCCGTCCGGCGGTCCCTCGGATGCACCAAGCGCACGGCTTCGCAATGCCATCCTTCACCGACTCAAGGACCCGAGCCTAGTGAACTTGCCAAGTTCTCAAGACTTCCCAAATGCACCAAGCGCACGCCTTCGCAATGCATTTCTCACCAAGCACCAAGCGCACGACTTCGCAATGCTTTGGATTTCCCATGCCAAGCACCAAGCGCACGGCTTCGCAATGCTTTGGACTTTCCCATGCCAAGGCTTCCCCCTTGGACTTCCACACCAAGCTCCATGCTTGGATTTTCCATGCCAACCCCATGTTGAACTTTCCCATGACAATCCCATGTCATGAGTTTTGTCTATCATCAAAATACTATCAAGGTACTGCTCGAGTCAAACTCGAGTCAACCTTGGCCGATTGCTCCAACAATCTTCCCCTTTTTGATGATTGACAAAACTACCATCTCAAGTCTACCAATTCTCCCATATTGACAATTCTCATATCCCAATGAGAATTCCAACGAACCCTAATTGGTAACTTGGTAACTTCTTCCCCTTTTTGACATTACATCAAAAAGGTCCTCCCCAAGGGTATGAATGTCTCATATCCCAATGAGATCTTACAATCTCTCCCTTGGAGGAACACATGCCTATAATCTTTCTAGTGATCCCATATCACTTAAAGAGAGGCAACCCAATTTTCCTCCCATGAGGAAATACACATCCATCTTCCCATGATGGATACCTCCCCCTAGAGGCTTGCTCCCCCTTGACCATTGCACTAACAATGTCCTTGGAGAGTCCCTAAGCCAATAGGTACATTAAACCAAACAAAATTAAGGCAAAGTTCAACAATGAACTCTCATCCACCTTAAAATTGATACTCACCCTCAACCCAACTCCTAATCCATATCCAATGGATTTCCACCCTCTCTAATGCTCTCCCAAGCATATCCTAGGGTTAGGAGTGGTTAGGGGACCAAAACACAGCTGAACATGGGCCTAACCAACAAGGTTTACCCGAAATCAGCATTTTCAATGATCAAGGTTAAACCGATCGATTGATCACCGGCAATGATCATTGATAATCATCTAGTTTTCTGAATTTCAAAAATGACTTTCCAAAATTCATAAGTAAATATACATAAGTAGATAAATCTTGAAATTTGGTATGTATACTACTTATCACAAACATTATGGGTGAAAAATATTAGAAAATTATTTTACCCATTAAACTAGGAGATTGATACAAAGTTCAAAATTTAAGAAAAGCTTCAATAAAGAGCCCTCTTTGTATCATCTCATTCAATGGTGATAGCTATCAAAAGATAGACTTCACTAAGGTTTTTCAAAAGGATTTTAAAACCTTTATTTTCTTTTTCCTAAACATCTCACCAATATCTAGATGTGTAAAACACATACAAGTCAAGTTTTTAGTGAGATGTGGGTTTTGTTTTCTTTATGTTCTCATGTATATTTCTAAGGCAATATTCTTTGATTCCCATCAAATCATGCCATAGTCCATAATTTCATTTTATTTATATGCATGATATGATTATGGCATAGATATGATATAAGTAAAATCATATGCCAATATCATGATGTCATGGCATGTAAATGAGATCTAGGCATTCATGACATCTAAACATAAATCTAAACATGATCATGACATTTTTATAGATAAAATGAGAATGATGTCATGACATGGCAAGGCAAATAAATCATGGCAAGTAAAATATACTAAGGTATAAAATACCTAAGTGTTAAATCCAAAATGCCATTTCTAGGAATTAATCCCATATTGCCTTAATACCATCATTCCCCCTAGTGTGCCAAAAAACCCAAAATGGCACACCAATACATCTAAGACCTAATTGTGCCAATTTAATCATTTTTAACTTCTCAAACCATATTGGCACACCCTAATGTGTCAACTCACAATGGCTAGGTTAACCACCCATCCACTTAGGGTTGACACACCCTAACCCATTTAGCGTGAATCAATCACGCTCTTAGGAACCCAATATCTATTGGAGCTCCTTGGGTTAACAAGGTATTCCCTAGGGATAACTTCCCTAGATTCCTTCCTAATAACCCTTTTAGGCTTTGAAGCCTTAGTCAAATGGGTCTTACTTGGGTCAACTCTAGAGGTGACTCCTCCATTGACCTTCTTAGTGGTTACATTTGATTTCTTTGAGGTGTTAGCCACTAAACACATACCATGGCTAGACTTAGGGATGACTTCCCTATTAGCCTTGGTTTTTCTAGACCTAGATGTGGTTCCATAATTAAATGGAACATTATGGTAGGACATAGATTTGTGACCCAAACCCTTCTTGCCCTTAGACACTTCTTGTTTTCTAGGTCTTGACTTTTGTACATTAGACCCCTTAACCGAATTTGATATTATTGCTAGGGTCTTCTCCAATTTTTCTAGCCTTGACCTCAAGGCTTGGTTTTCTAACTCTAATTTTCCCAATTTTGAATTTTCATTTATCTTTTGGGAAATGTTTTTCTTTTTAGGCATATGCCTAGATTTCTTGGGATTAACACCCAAGTTTTCTTCAATTCTCTGAATTGACTCCCTAGGTAAAATAGATCTAGTGTTTTGAGTCCTAGGTTTGTCCTTAGAGAAATTAACATGCTTAGCACCTAAGCAATAAACCTTATTGTTTCTCCTAGCATGCTTTTCATTAATAATGGCAAGAGAACTAAAATAATTCTTAGCATGCTTTTTAATTCTAGAAATTGAAGGTGCATTATTTAAATGTACCTTAGGGTTAGCTTTAGAAGCTCCCCCTACATGAGTCACACATTCTTGCCCTTTCTTCCTCCCCCTAGGGCATTGGCTTGTAAGTGTCCCGTTGGTTGCATTTAAAGCACACAATGTGCTCTTTGCTCTTGATTTTGGACACGGCATCCTTTGACTTTGGGTTGACTTTTGGTGTTGATGCCTTTTCCTTAGCCAATTTAGGGCATTTACTCTTGTAGTGCCCTTTCTCCCTACACTCAAAGCATATTATGTGATTTTTATTTAAAATAACAACACTTGAGTTACCTAGGGAGTTAGTGGAGGCCTCTTCACTTCTTCCGGAGGTAGAAGCTTCATTTTGATCTTGCTCCGGAATTGAAATCCTTTCCTCCCCCTCAACGCTAGAGGTGGAGGTCTCCACCAAATCTTCAACATCATCAGAAGTAGATGGTGCTTCTTCTTCAGCATTATCCTCTACATGTGTCGGTTGGGAGTTTTCTTGAAATTTCATTATCTTCTCCCATAATTCCTTTGCATCCCTATAGTCACCCAAACTAGACCAAATTTTGTTAGGTAACAAATCACTAAATAATTTTATTACCTCGAGATTTGTCTTGAAGTCCTTAATTTGTTCTTGGGTCCATCTTGACTTCTCAATTTGCCTATTTCTTTCATCCCTAGGCAATTTGAAACCGTTTTCTAAGATTAGCATAAAATCAAAATCGGTTTCTAGATATACCTCCATTTTTCTTTTCCACCATAGAAAATCTCCTTCGAATTTTGGTGGTTGGAGATTGTAGTCGGCCATCTTATAGTGCTCTCGCGGCGGTTAGTCCTTGAAGAGCGACCTTGGCTCTGATACCACTTGTTAGGGGATCGAAACGACCGGCTAGAGGGGGGTGAATAGCCCTCGATCGTTGGATTTCGGAATTCGCGCATTCTCGTTACGTTGCTTGTCTACGATTGTCGTTAGCGCAGCAGAAACAATAAAACAATAATAATACTAACAACAAATAAGCACACGCAAACACACACGATATACGTGGTTCGGAACCGAATGGTTCCTACTCCACGGGCGAGCTTCTCGAGCTCTAGTTATGCACACGACACTAACAAAACTCCTTCTCGACTACACGTCGAAGGTGGAGAAACCTCTCACAAGCTATTACAACAAGTAATATGAAATACAACAAGAAATACAAAGACAATACAAAAGAGAACTTTTACACAATTGTTTTGATGGCTTTCTTGTTGCTTGCTTTTGCTTGCTCTTGAAGGTAAGGAATGCAACAGCAATTCCCCTCCAAAGTCACCTCAAAAGCCTTGGCGAAATACTCCCTCTTGAGCTCCTTTTATAACCTGCATCGTGATTTCGTGCCATCGATCATTGATCGTGACCATCGGTCGTGATCGTGACTCATCGATCGGCCCGGTCCGTAGCCGTTGTCTCACACCGGCCGGATCCACGTTGGTTAAGTTCCAACGGATCACACATCAGTCGACTGATGGCACCCATCGATCGTGATCATCCATCGATCAGTCTTTGGCGAGCTCGACTCCGTGCGTACTGTGCGCGGTGTCATCGATCATTGCCATCCCTTGGCGATCGATTTCTCCCAACGATCATTGCCCTCCCTCGGCAGTCGACTGATCAGCTAGACTTGGTTCAGTCGAACACTGGTCGAACCCATACGACCTAGAGCAGTCGACTGGCACCTATGCCAGTCGACTGATGTCGGCTAAAACCTCAAACACAAAGTTGTTTGAGCGTCCGACACTCAGTCTTAGCCACTTGGCCAAGTCCACCTTATCCCTCATGGAGTTCCCCACCGAAGCTCTCTTCCCTCGGCCTACGTCCCTCGGATGCGCCAAGCGCACGGCTTCGCAACGCCATCCTTCGCATCTCATGCCCTAGAAGTATGCTTCCCTTTGGGCTCACTCCATTCGCTCCCCGTCCGGCGGTCCCTCGGATGCACCAAGCGCACAACTTCGTAATGCCATCCTTCACCGACTCAAGGACCCGAGCCTAGTGAACTTGCCAAGTTCTCAAGACTTTCCAAATGCACCAAGCGCACGGCTTCGCAATGCATTTCTCACCAAGCACCAAGCGCACGGCTTCGCAATGCTTTGGATTTCCCATGCCAAGCACCAAGCGCACGGCTTCGCAATGCTTTGGACTTTCCCATGCCAAGGCTTCCCCCTTGGACTTCCACACCAAGCTCCATGCTTGGATTTTCCATGCCAACCCCATGTTGGACTTTCCCATGACAATCCCATGTCATGAGTTTTGTCTATCATCAAAATACTATCAAGGTACCGTTCGAGTCAAACTTGAGTCAACTGCCGCCTCCGTGATTACGCGCCGATCGGCTATGAGCTTCTGGCTAAACTCTCTTGACCGATCAGCTACCTTCAGCGATTGGATCGATGGTCTTAGCGATCGGCTGCGCCATATGGCATCATTGTTGGGCCAAAATCCACTTAGTCGGATACCAGTCGAACCGCGTTCGACTCAGAGCAGTCGACTTCCATTTCATGGCAGTCGATTGATGTCCAGAAAACTCATCCGACACTTAGCCATTCGGCCAAGTTCACCTAATGAGTTACTTACACTTCACTCATTCTCCCATCTCACTCGAAGTCCCTCACCAAAGCTCTCTTCGTTCGCGGCCACATCCCTCGGCAACATCAGGCGCATGACTCTGCAATGCTCCTTCGCGTCTCTTGCCTTCGAAGTCTGCTTCCTTGGCTTCGCTTCAAGTCATCTCGTCCGGCGGTCCCTCGACAGCATTAAGCGCATAGCTCTGCAATGCTCCTTCTCCGACTCAAGCACGAGGTTGTGAGTGGTGAACCCGCCAAGGCTCCATGTGCGAATTACTAAGTCCTACAAGACTCTAACGCACATATCAAATCACAATAACAACCTAACTTAAACCCTTTTTCATACTCATCAAAACCATATCACAGCAAGAGATTGCCCTAACAATCTCTCCCTTTTTGATGTGTGGCAATCCGTTTAAGTTAGGTGAAAACATTTGATAAAATATTAAAGAAAGAAAGCATGTGAATAACATGATTAGCAACTCTCCCCCTTAATACATGAAACTCCCCCTAAATATATTCCCCCTTACTTAAACATATAGTTTTCTCCCCCTTTGACACCATCAAAAAAGATTAAACAAAGTTTATATATCATGACATCAAGTATAGAGAGAAACATAACCAAAAACATGCCTTAAAACCATGTATCAGAAATTGCTAGGCTATTTTTTAGGTGAGCAGTCGACTGCTATCAGTATGGCAGTCTACTGGCATAAAGAAAACAACAATTCTGATTTTCTGGACGAAATTCAGAAATGCATTACAAATTCCAAAAAATTCAAAAAATAGTGAAATTTGGGAAACATATTTCTTGTAAGTACATCTATCAATGAAAAATAGTTTTTCATGAAAAATCATTATATTTTCAGAGATTTGCCAAAAATCCAAAAGCTTTAAAAACCACTAGGTTTTTGATCATGTTAGTATCCATTTTAACACCTAGTCTTGCTTTGGATTGTTTCAAAACATGAACCCACATATTTTAAAGTAAGAATTGTTTTGAAAACATATGAAATATCCAACCATGACCTTTGGGCAATGTCTATGAATTAAACATAAGCCTTCCCCATGATTGGTCTATTATTGCTATTTTGATACCTTAAATGACCATCTAAATGCCATAGGCATTAGTGGAACATTAGTATCATCCTACCATCTCACCCATGCTAAGTTTTCAATCAAGATAGCCTATGGTGAGTGTGAGATGTATCCTAAAGGTATTTTTATATAGTTAACCATTATTTTAATGCAATTCTATCAAGGTTAAGTATCATCCTATCATTCCACATGATCATAAAGATGTATATGAATTAATTTCATATTATGATCATGAAACACATGTATTCATCAAATTGTTATCATGCATTAGGTATTACATGATGATAATAAGGTAATCATTACCTAAAGCATGATTTATCTATTTATAGGTGCATTATCATCACCTAACACTATTTCAAAAATGTTGTCCCGACATCCTAAGTCAACCAAAAATATGATATAGGTGAATTCCATATGGTTGACTATCCTAGGGTTTTCCTAACCCTTAAGGATGGATTTTGGAACCCAAAATAAGTTCTTTCCTATGGGGTTCACTAAAAATTCCTTAGGGATCCATTTTCTAGCTATTACCTCCTTTTTATCTTGACCCCTAGCTATTAGACATTTATACACCTTTTCATTTTTCTTTTTCTTATAACCTAGGCCTTTCTTGTTGAAGCTTGCCCTTTGGCTCCCAATTATCATGTTAAGGGTATTGGAGCCTATTGTAAATTTTTCTAGGGCCTTGGTCAAATAATCTACCTTTTCCCTTAGAGCCCTATTTTCATCCATACATGCATCACTAACATTAAATGACATATATTCATGTGAGCATGCATCATTCAAGCTAGAAGAAATATTATCATTATCATTTAAGCATGCTTTTTCTAGCTTATTTTCTAAATCCTTAATTTGATCTATCATGCTCTTATTTTTCTTCTTTGCTCTAAATAAATCCTTAGTGAGGCTAGAAATCATGAAAACTATTTTACTAGGTGAAAGGTTAGTTACCATAGTTTCCATGTCTTCTTCTTCGGATGAGGAGGATGATGAAGCTCCCCCTTCACTAGAGCTCTCCTCACTTGAACTTACTTCTTCATTTTCGGAGGAGGAGCAATCTAGGTCGTCAAAGGCCATCAATGCCAAATTTGTGACAAAAGCATTTTCTTCCTTGGATGATGATGATGAAGAGGAGGAAGGGTCATCCCAAGTCCTTGCTTTTAATGCCTTTGCCTTCCCTTTTTCTTTGGCCTTCTTTTCTTCTTCTTTTTTCTTCTTGCTCCCCTTCTTCTTCTTTTCTTCCTTCTTTCTCTTCTCCTCCTTGTTTTTGTTCAAGAGAGGGCAATTGCCCCTTATGTGTCCCTCTCCTTAGCAATTGTAGCAAATAATCTTCCCCCTTGGTCTTCTACTCCTATCATTAGATTTATTAAATCTAAAACCTTTTAATGTATGCCTTACCCTCCTTACCATATAGGCTTCTTCCGTGCTATCCATGGAGGAGGAGGAGGATGCTTCATCGTAGGAGGAGGGGGTCTCTATCTTCTTCTTCCCCTTGTTGGCCAAAAGTGCTACTCCTCTTGAAGGTTGAAATCTTGGCTCTTCTATTATTCCTTCAAGTCTTGTTTTGTGGAGCTCCATTGTTGAGAAGAACTCCTCCAAAGTGCTCACTTCTAAATTCTTGGACATGTAGAAGGAGTCCACCATTGAACTCCATTTCGATGAATGGGGAAAAGCATCGATTTCTTTCATAAGAATATCCCGGTTCGAAAGTTTTTCTCCTACACTTGTTAGCCCAATTAAAATCTCTTTAAACCTGGAATGCAATGATGTTACCTTTTCTCCCTTTTCTAATTTGATGTTGCTTAATTGGGAGCGGAAGAGGTCTCTCCTTGCAAGCTTGGCTTCCGAAGTGCCTTCATGAAGTTCAACCAATCTCTCCCACATCTCCTTGGCACTTGAGCACTCCCCAATCCGGTTGATCTCTTGTTGGGGGAGCACATTTAAGAGATGGTGCTTGGCTTTTGAGTTTCCAAGGTGCTCTTCCCTTTGCTTTTTTGTCCACCTTGACTTCTCTATTTGTTCACCCTCTTCGTCCCTAGGCATCTCAAAACCATTTTACATTATAAGCATCATATCGAAATCGGTTTCAAAGAATACCTCCATTCTCTTTTTCCACCAAGAGAATTCGCCTTCGAATTTCGATGGGTGAATATTAGAGATGGCCATTCTTGAATGTGCTTATTGTGGCGGTTAGTCCTCGACAAGCTTTCCTTGGCTCTGATACCACTTGTAGGATCTAAGTAGTGTGGATGTGGCCGGCTAGAGGGGGGGTGAATAGCCCTCAATCGTTTGGTGGTGGATTTTGCTCGTCTACAAAGCGATTAGCGCAAGCGGAAAAACAAGACAAGACAAGCAAAATAGAAATAAGAATACAAACAATGCTAACAAGATAATATAACGTGGTTCACGGCTACGCCGCTAATCCACGGTCCCCGATTCGTCCTCGGTGAATCACTCCGCAACCAAATCACTATCGGTCTCTCCTTTGCACTAAGCTAGGTGGAGGTAACCCTTATAACTCAAGAACACTCCTTTTACAATAGATGTGAAAGAAAACTAAGAGAAGGAGTTTGAATCTTGTGGAGCACTTGGATGATCACTTAGAACATAAGCATTAGCCATCCAAAAGCCCACACCCTCTTCTTTTATAGAGAGGGCTAATTTCTTCCCGTTGGTCGCTACCAGTCGACTGCTGCCCTTGGCTGTCGACTGCCGCCACTTCAACGACCTCCAAACATGTCGGATCCCGACCGTTGTAGTCCAATGGATCCCTTGGCAGTCGATTGATGGATGCCTCCGTAGTCGATCGCCTACCGGCTACGAGCGGTTCTAGGGCCCAAACCCTCTTGACTAGATCATCGCCGCCTTCGAATGATCCGATGGTCTTGGCGATCACGTCGCCATATGACAGTCGATTGCTGGGCCAAAATCCACTTAGTTGGATACCAGTCGAACCGTGTTCGACTCAGAGCAGTCGACTGTCATTTCATGGCAGTCGATTGATGTCGAGAAAACTCATCCGACACTTAGCCATTCAGCCAAGTTCACCTAATGAGCTACTTCTCTCATCTCACTCGAAGTCCCTCGCCGAAGCTCTCTTCGTTCGTGGCCATGTCCCTCGGCAGCATCAGGCGCACGACTCTGCAATGCTCCTTCGCGTCTCTTGCCTTCGAAGTCTGCTTCCTTGGCTTCGCTTCAAGTCATCTCGTCCGGCGGTCCCTCGGCAGCATCATGCGCACGACTCTACAATGCTCCTTCTCTGACTCAAGAACGAGGTTGTGAGTGGTGAACCCGCCAAGGCTCCATGTGCAAATTACTAAGTCCTACAAGACTCTAACGCACATATCAAATCACAATAACAACCTAACTTAAACCCTTTGCCACACACATCAAAACCATATCACGACAAGAGATTGCCCTAACAAGAAGGCCTCTGTGCCTCGCCACGACCTGGAAGCCATGATCTTGAAAAAGTGACTTGATGAGCCTAAGGTCAAATCTGAATCTAACGCAAGGTTGACAAGTGTTCAAATCATTAAATTTAAGTCAAGTAAAATTGGAAGTCATCTCACAAGAACATATAGGGTTAACATGTTTGATCATGTAGACATGGGTGAGATGATTTAGGTTAATAATCTTCAACCAATCTTTAATAAATCCAATGTTTGATCCAACTACCTTGCATGTAGGATCAATGGATGTTGGACAGTGGTTGCTCCCGACACATGACAGGGGATCAACTCAAGTTTTCGAAGCTTCGATTCAAACGACAAGGATCGGTAGCCTTCAGAAATAACGGCAAGCTCAAAATCATCAGATCAGGTGATATTGAGCTTAACTCTAACTTTATTATTCAAAATGTCTTATTGGTAGAAATTTTTTAATATAATTTACTTAGTGTAAGCCAATTGTGTGATAATAACTATAAGGTCATATTTCTAGAAAATGAATGCGTAATTAATACAAATGAAACATCTAAAACAATCCTTAAGGGAACCAGAAATAACAATATTTACACTATTAACTTAACTAACTCCTCAACTAGGTGTCTTATAACATGACAAGAGGAATCATAGTTGTGGCACTGACGACTCGGTCACTCACACCCAAGACTCATCCACAAGATGAGTCAGAGTGACTTAGTCAGAGGTTTGCCTAACCTCAATAACTTGGATAATAAAATATGTAATGCTTGTCAACAAGGTAAACAATCTAGGACACAACATCAACTAACTAATCAAGAATAAACCAAAAGTGTTCTTGAGCTCCTACACATGGATCTATTTGATTCACATGGAGCTAAGTCACTTAATGGGAGTAAATTCTGCTTAGTCATAATTGATGACTATTCTAGATTTACTTGGGTTAGGTTCATTAAACACAAAAGTGATACCCTAGATCAATTAATCAAACTATTTAAGTTAATCGAAAATCAACAAAGCATTAAAATCAAAAGACTTAGGACTGATCATGGTGGTGAATTCGAGAACTACAAGTTTACAGAATTCTGTAACCTAAATGGATACCACCATGAGTTCTCTTGCCCTAGAACCCCACAACAGAATGGTCTAGTAAAATGTAAAAATAGAACCCTACAAGAAGCCGCTAGGACAATGTTAAACGAGTATAACCTACCCGATAGGTTTTGGGCAGAAGCCGTAAGTACGACATGCTATGTCCAAAATAGGATCCTTATGGTAAAGAGGCACCTTAAGGCCTCATACGAGATTTATCATGATAAAATACCTAACATCAAGTACTTTAGGGTATTTTGGTGTAAGGTACATATCCTGAACACTAAGGATTACCTAGGGAAATTTACATCCAAAACCTCGACCGGAATCTTCCTAGGATACTCGACTACAAGTAGAGCTTATAGAGTATATAACCATGACACCCTTAGAGTCGAGGAGACTATCAATGTAGTATTTGATGAAGGACACAAACCTACAAAACCCCCGGCAACCCCAATTAGCGAGACGATTCATACCAGACTCAACTCCGATCCGGAGATCAAGTCTAGTATTAATCCTAACCTAAGTCAACCAAGTCAGTCTGTCAACCAAGTGGTAGATGACTCTTACCAAACTAGGACTCAAACGAGTCATCCTATTGATCAAGTGGTAGATGACCCAAACCCAAACCAAACTAGGACTCAAACGAATCATCCTATTGACCAAGTGATAAGTGATCCAAGTCTAGGAGTTCAAACTAGAGCCTCATACATAAACCTTAGTCAAATCTCCTTGATTTCCAAAATTGAACCCAAAACTATTAACCAAGCTCTTCTTGATCCCGATTGGATTATTGCAATGCAAGAAGAGCTGGATCACTTCACTAGGAGCGAAGTGTGGGAATTAGTACCACCACCTAAAGATAAAACAATCATTGGAACAAGGTGGGTGTTTAGAAATAAACTTGATGATAAAGGTGAAGTAGTTAGAAATAAAGCTAGACTAGTCACAAAAGGGTTCAGTCAAGTTGAAGGTTTAGATTACGACGAGAGTTATGCTCCAGTAGCTAGGTTAGAGTCCATTCGGATGTTATTAGCATATGCTTCACATCGAGGATTTAAGTTATTTCAAATGGATATAAAGTCAGCATTCTTGAATGGATACATTAAAGAAGAGGTTTATGTTAGTCAACCCCCCGGTTTCGAAAGCCTAGATAAACCCAACCATGTCCTTAGGTTAAAGAAAGCTCTCTATGGACTTAAACAAGCTCCTCGAGCTTGGTACGAGAGACTTTCGGTGTATCTTAAGTCCAAAGGGTTTAACCAAGGTGTAGTTGACCCAACTCTTTTCGTAAAAACCTTAGGTAAAGACATATTCATAGCCCAAATCTATGTAGATGATATTATTTTCGGAACCACCAATTCGATCCTACTAAATGAGTTCATTTCACTTATGGAAAGTGAATTTGAAATGAATTTAGTAGGTGAGTTGAGTTTCTTCTTAGGTCTACAAATCAAACAAACTAAAGATGGAATATACCTACATCGATGCAAATATACTAAGGAATTAATTAAACGCTTTGGAATGCAAGATGCTAAAATTATTAATACCCCAATGGAAACTAATGTGAATATAGAAGAAGATGTAATTGGAAATTCAATTGATTTAAAATACTATAGGAGCGTAATAGGGAGTCTCCTTTACTTAACTGCAAGCCGACCTGATATCTTATTTGCAGTAAGTATGTGCGCAAAGTTCCAAACCTGTGCCAAGGAGTCTCACCTAACTCTAGTCAAGCGTATCCTTAGATATCTAAAGGGTACACTTAATGTCGGTATTTGGTACCCTAGATCTACCGATTTTGAACTAACCGGCTACTCCGATTCGAACTATGACGGTAGTAAGCTTGATAGAAAGAGTATGAGTGGTTGTTGTCAACTTCTCGGCTCGAGTCTAGTAAGTTGGTGCAGTAGGAAGCAACACTGTGTTGCCTTATCTACCACCGAAGCCGAATACATCGCGATAGATGAGTGTGTCACTCAGCTTCTTTGGATGAAGCACACTCTCCGCGAATTTAAGTTAGACTTTACGAACACTAAACTCCACGTAGATAACATTAGCTCAATTAACCTAACTAAGAATCCGATATGTCACTCTAGGACCAAACATATAGAGGTCAAACATCATTTCATTCGAGAACATGTGGCCAACAGAGCCATACAACTCGAATACGTCGAATCGAAGTCAAACTTGGCAGACCTATTTACTGAACTCCTACCCGAAGCCGAATTCAGTCTATTAAGACGAAAATTGGGCATGTGCGTAGTAGAATAGGAACCTACAAATTATATTTTCTTACTACTATTTCTTACTTTTCATTTTTATGGAACTAGCATAGGACATACCTTAGATATCATGCACCTATAGATTTAAGGAGCCAATACATCTCACAACACATAGGACTAATATGTTTGTGTACTTAGCCACATAGATGGGCATGAGATGTTAGGACTTTACTCCTAGTTCTAGATGTAGAGCTAGTGCATCACCATGAACCACGGAGTATAATCATATATATTAACCGACTCTGACCAGGACTGGTTGATCTTTCATATCAATCAAGTCAAATATGAGTCGAACATTTTATAGATGAGCTTATTTTCAGTATATTATTTTCAAAATAATATGGAACATGCTTGGACTTTAAATTTAATACCTATATTTGTTTTTCACACACCCCCACTCTTTTCGATATATGGCAAAAGGGGGAGAAAAAGGCCAAAGTTAAGGGATCAAAATTAAAATTAAGTTAAGGGATTAAAATTCACATGGCCAAAGGTTAAGTAAATGTTTACTTAACTTTAAGTTAACTTACGTGGCCAAAGGTTAAGTAAATGTTTACTTAACCTTAAGTTAACTTGTTTTTGTTAACAAAAAGGAAGTAAAGGTCAAGTTAAGAGAATTCTTAACTTAAACTTATTTTTAAACACTATGGCCAAACGTTAATGTTTTACTTAAAGGGGGAGAAAGGGCCAAGTTAAGAAGTCCTCTTAACTTAAATGTTTTACTAAGGCCAACTTTAAGTAATGTTAATTACTTAAACTCTTCCTAAATAGCAACCCTCAAGGGGGAGGATTAAGGTCTTCTTTCAAGACTCACCCTCGGTCAAGGGGGAGATTTTCCCAAGGGGGAGTACTTGAAAGAAAATCCTTACTACTCCTACTTAATCTTTATTGTTTCTCATGCACATTATTATTCTTAATGCATGCTATTTTCTTAACTTTGTATGTGGGTTTTCCATAGATAAAAAAGGGGGAGATTGTTGGTGCTATAGGCACCTAAGTCGAACCTGAGTTTTGATTATAGCAAACGATGCAAAGTTAAGCTCATATTGTTATCTCACAAGCTAAATTGAGTGTGCAGAAAAGTGCCAACGCTGGAGCTGAAGGCTAGTGACACCCAGAGGAAGCCGCGGTGATCGGACGACACTCGAGTGACTTCGGAGAGAGCCGAAGGAATCGAGTGGAAGGCCGGAAGCAATAGCGACACAGTAAGTATCGAGGTAAGCTCATGTGTGTGCGAGTGTAAGTGAGGTTGTATCCTCCTTATGGGGATAGACTTAAGCGTAGATCCAACCCGAGACATCCCATCGGTGGTCTAGGTTGAGATCGGACGGTCGGAGGCCGTTGAAATAATGTTTTTGTTTAGCTAACTTGTCATTTCAGCTAGCATCAGTCGACTACTAGCTTGGAGGACTCGACTGCTGTCAATCAGTCGACTGTCTGCGATCAACATTCGACTGATGCTGCCATCAGTTGACTGATGATGGCTATCAGTCAACTGATGGTCAAGGATCAGCTTTGAGGAGTCAAGGCTTATCACCTCATTTCACGGGGAGTGGTGCTTAAATTTGATTGGCTGAAGTTCCTCTCAAAAAGGGGCTCAAAGGCTATAAAAGGAGGGTCTATCCTAAGGTTTCATCATCAATTCTAAGCTTCCAAAAGCCTCCTCAAAGCTACAACTCTTCGACAATGAAGTGCTTCCTCTCTGACGTCTAGGTTTAAATTGTTTTTATTTTGTTACGTCTGTATAAGCTTTATTTCAGTTTATTGCTTTATTTTCTCGGAGTTTTTATAGTAACAAGGAGAGGGGGAGTGTCCCTCTACTTCAAGCTTTTGGTGTGTTCTTGTATCGATTAACTCCTACCTCTAACAAAGAGGAGTTCTTTAGTGATTTGCCCTCCGTGCATGATCAAGGATCACTAGGGCCTTGGAGTAGTAGCCGAAGGCTACGAACCAAGTAAAAAATCTATTTGTCTATTTTAATTTTTATTTATCTTTTCGCTGCATATATTTGTTTTGAAACGAATTCGAAAAAGAAAAGGTTTATCGCTATTCACCCCCCCTCTAGCGATCCGCTTCGATCCAACATAAAAGATCCATTCTGGCCTGAGGGGCAAAGCCCTAGATCAGGTCGTCACATTTTTATAGCTCAGTGTTAACCAAAGCCATTATCCCTGTGTGGTTGTGGAATGGAGGAGTAGGGTTTAAGGTAAATACACCTGTGAAGAATAATAGAGTAAAAGATTCATTCCAACCTGAGGGGGCAAAGCCCTAGATTAGGTTGTCACATTTTTATGACTCAGTGTTAACTGAAGCCATTATCCCCGTGCAGCTGTGGAACGGAGTAGGGTTTAAGGTAAATACACTTGTGAAGAACGACGGAGTAAAAGATTCATTCTGACATGAGGGGGCAAAGCCCTAGATCAGGTCGTCACATTTTTACTGATTAGTGTTAACCAAAGCCATTATCTCCATACGGTTGAGGAACGGAGGAGTAGGGTTTAAGGTTAATACACCTGTGAAGAACGGCGGAGTAAAAGATTCATTTTGACCTAAGGGGGCAAAGCTCTAGATTAGGTCATCACATTTTTACGGCTAAGTGTTAACCGAAACCATTATCCCTGTGTGGTGGCGGAACGAAGGAGTTGGGTTCAAGGTAGATGCACTAATGAAGAGAGGCGGAGTAAAAAATTATTTTGACTTGACCAGGTGAAACCTTGGGTCAAGTCATCACTATTCTTTCAACTTGCCTTCAAGACAAGCTATTATCCACGTGCGGTGGCGAAACGAAGGAGTCAGGTTCAAGGTAGATGCACTGATGAAGAGCGGCGGAGTAAAAAATTATTCCGACTTGACCAGGAGAAGCCCTGGGTCAAGTCGTTACTATTCTTTCATCTTGCTTCCAAGCCAAGCTATTATCCCTGTGTGATGGCATAACCCAAGGTAGATGCATTGATGAAGAGTGGCAGAGTAAAAAATTATTCCGATTTAACCAGGTGACGGCCTAGGTCAAGTCATCACTATTCTTTCAGCTTGCCTTCGAGTCAAGCTATTATCCCCATGTGGTGGCGAAATGGAAGAGTTGGGTTCAAGGTAGATGCACTGATGAAGAGTGGTGGAGTAAAAAATTATTCCGACTTGACCATGTGAAGCCCAAGTCATCACTATTCTTTTAGCTTGCCTTCAAGCCAAGCTATTATCCCCGTGTGGTGGCGAAATGGAGGAGTTGGGTTCAAGGTAGATGCAATGACGAAGGGTGGTGGAGTAAAAAATTATTTCGACTTGACCAGGTGAAGCCCTGGGTCAAGTCATCACTATTCTTTCAGCTTGCCTTCAAGCCAAACTATTATCCCCATGTGGTGGAGGAATAGAGGAGTTGGGTTCAAGGTAGATACCTGACGAAGAGCGGCAGAGTAAAAAATTAATCCAACTTGACCAGGCGAAGCCCTGGGTCAAGTCATCACTATTTTTTCAGCTTGCCATCAAGCCAAGCTCTTATCCGGTGTAGTGGTGGAACGGAGGAGTCGGGTCCAAAGTGGAGACACTGAGGAAGCTTACCTCTGAGTCAAGCCCTTGATTCTCGTGTGTTGATGGACCAAAAGATTTGGGTGTAAGGGAGAAGCACTGCCAAAGGGGGGTGGAATTAATGAGTCTTGTCCCAACATGTATAGAAGGAACCAAAGAATCAAAGAAAAGGTTGGTAATAAGATTGACGAGTTCCCATATTGACATATGGTGTTAGGATATTTCATTCATTTCGGAAGAATCATCGTTCGGTAAGAAAAGACACATACATAATTTCCAGAGTAAAGATTTTTATTATTGTGGGGATGGAGTACATGCGTAACTTTATAGGAAAAAGTAAAACTGATACATTCTAATATGAGGAGAACTATGGAGCTTCGGGGATGACCCTCTCTGGAGGTAATGCTGGAGCCCTACAGTGGTTTGACAAGGTGATGAGTTGGCGGACACGAGACTGATGCATAAACCGGTGTTTCGATAAGGCCTGTTGGGCCACGGCAGTTCTTGGCGGAGGGAGTAGTTTCGAGTTGAGGCTGACTACAGACACCTCCTCATATCCCTTACCAATGTTAGGATAATTTCGGATATGATGTTCACAACATCACGGGCGAATACTTCGCACAACCGCAGTGGAAATAATAACTATAAACGAAATCCCACCAGAGATCCATGCAAAACTATATAATTCGTTTCATACCCTACTTTTCTAGATCTTATCTAGAAGGATAAGTATTCCTTCGGTGTGTACCCTTCGCAATCCCGCTTTTCCAAATGCTGTCGGATCTCAATATGGTAAGGATAACTGTATCTCTAAGGTATCCACACTGACACCCACCCATTTTGGAGTCACGTTGTACTAGCAACCCCTAGCAAAATGCCAAGAACCCTTTGGAAGAAGAAGGAGAGGAAGGAGAGGGATGAGAGAACACTTCTCTCGGTCCTTTTGGCTTGCACCCCCAAAACACAAAAGCCTCCAATTCCCTTATACGTTCAACACCAAAAGGCCATTTAATCCACTAGCAACCATTGCCATCAATTCCTCTTAACTCCTAATGAATACCATGACCCTTGGTATTCTTCTTCATCATGAATACCAAGGCCCTTGGTATTCCCATGCATGATTAATCACATTAATCATGCATGATGATGATGAATCATCTTTCATGGTTCAACTTGAGTCCAACTCAAGTTTAACCAGTTTGAGTCTAACTCATGTCTTGGCCATATGCTTAATTGTTCTTTTAGTCCAACTAAAAGAAATCATCTCCAAAATAGAATGTCATTTGTGTGTGACCCTATAGGCTCTTGTAACGTTGTCAATGTATCTAAAACCATTTTAGATACATAAGCAATGAGCGGTATCTAGCAATCCATCATTGCTACCCAAGTTACAAGATCATCGAGATCCGACAACCTTTCTGTGACTATTATCATGTATGACGGTGTCCTTCTATCTCTGATATCTTAGATCGATCAATGAGGCATAGACCGTGTTATCCCCTTATCGATCTTTATGTTTCTTGATCCCCAAGTAGACTCACTCAAACAAATGAGCTCAATATCTCATATTGACTCATTTGAGCATGACCATGCATTTCATGGTCCTACTTTATCAAGAGGCCAAAGATATCACTCTCGTCATATGGAAGGGATATATCCCATCTACATCACTCACATCCCTCCGCATAATTCGTTACATACCCAGTGCTCGCCGTTATAGTGCACCCTATTACGGTGTGACATTAGACGATACCAAAGTACATAACTCCTTATGTAGGGAACCGTAGTGACTTCAGGTCTAAGGACTATTCATACCAATAGTCACATGAGAAAGTATATGACACTCATATAATAATCCATGACACTTTTTCATGGTGAGTCAATTCAGTATATATATTCTCCAATATATATACCCATGTGTCAATGTGATATCACATATCCATGACTTGTGAGATCAAGTCATCCATTGACCTATATGCTAGTCTCAATGTATTAATATGCCTTTGTCTATTAATACTTGACTAGGAATATTAAGAATAGTGTTCTCTAAAGCTTCTCGTAATCAATTCTATCAATTGATATATTGTAGATCAGAATAGTATTCTCTACAGCTTCTCATAATCAATTCTACCAATCAGAATAGTGTTCTCTAACAACCAATTCCTCCAGTTCCTATATACATCGTTGATCCTCGGTAGGCGAATCAGGAGAAGGAGAGTAGCTATCCTGTTCTGATGAAGTTTCCATACCAAATGTAGAAGAATGGAGGAGTATACAGGCCAGAGGCGACGGTGGAAGTTTTTATAGAGGAAAAGAGGGTATTAATTGGCTCTCTTGGAAAACGCAAAAAGTAAAGGCTGATGAGACGGGGAGACATGGAAATGGTAGGGGGGGAGGGGGGGGGGGGTAGTTGAATGCATTAATAGTGAAACGACCGTTGGTATCCTACCAAGGAAGTAAGTATAGGGCAAGCCCTATCCAATCAAAGTACAATGGTTTTCTTGTGATACACACTACATTCGTTGCATGTGGTTAATTTTTAGAATGGCTTAAATATTAAAGTAGTTACGCTGTAGGGAATGTTCCAGTGGCTGTGGCGATTATGTTGGATATAACATTCTCTTCTTCTTATATATGTACAAGAGGTAAATATTGCAATCTATCAGAACTTTATCAATTACAGAGACTGGACATTACTAGAGAAGACAGCAGAAGACTCCTCTTCGGAATGAGATAACATGACTACTCTAAGAGGACCCCTAGCATGCGGTCGTGGTTGAGGAGCTTCAAATAGAGGAGGAGGAAGAGCTTCAGCTGGCGAAGGAGGAGTGTTGGCTAGTGTTCGAGAATCCATTGCAAGTTGTACTTAGACTGGGGGAGGCCCGATTGCCAAAAGAGGGGTAAGGAGGTCTGAAGGACCTCCTGGTCCCTGGACTATAGTGTTGGCTGGAGTTGGAGGGGGTGGAGGCCGATATGCTGAGGTTGCCGTGGAACGGGTAGCTGAGTCATCAAATGAATCCGAGTCGGAGCTTATGGTAATGGGGAGTGAAGAAGAAGCCATTAAAGTGGGTTGACAGCAATAGGGCTCGTGGTAGATATTTATAGAAGGGAAGGAGTATCAATATCCCTTCTTGGGAAAAATAAGAAGAATGCGAAAGGTTGAGTGGGATAACTGTAGGATTGGTGTTGGGAATAGTAAGAACATTAACCATAAGGTGACTAGTCATATCCTCATTTGGTTAAGGGGATTGATCTGACTACAGGACAAGGTAACTAGACAGTGGTGTGTCCCTCCCACTCGGGAAATGGCTCAGAATAACGGGGAATATTCTATTTTTTAAATTGGCCCGGGTGACTCCCCGGGTGAAGTTAAGTAGCAGTCGACTGACACCAAGAATATTTTTGATCAGGGGTGAGTAAGCGTAATAAAGAAAAGGTGTTTGTTTTAATCTAGAAGAAAGAAAATATACAAACTATTTTATCAAATATCCATACTTTGCATTTATAAATCCTTAAATATGTCTCTCAAGGGTTAAAAGTTACAATTTGAAGACTTCCTCCGAGTACTTTGCCATAGCGGCCTCTACATCTAAATAGCTAACATCTGTACCTGGAGGAGGGTTGCCCTGGGCGGCATCCTACTCAATAGCTCCTTCGAAGCCTAAAACAAATAGTTGTGCTCCTTTCTGAGTGCATCTTACCCACAAGTCTGCCTCCCATTCCTTCCATTGAGCTTCATTGGCAGCTAACTGGTCAGCAAGAGCATCTCTGTCTTTGGCGGCTACTATAGCGTGTTGGCCCAGGGATGTTATGGCCTCAGAATGTTCCTCTTGCAACGCCCATAGTTGCTCGGTGATATCTGTCAACACCTCAAGAAAAGCAAATACTTTAGAGGAGAGGTTTTCCACTTGTGCTTGGCAGGATGATAGGGAAGCCTCCAAAGCCTCATTAGTTGCCTAAACTTGCAGGAGGGCAGCTGAAGATTGAGACGCTCTAACCTTTGCCTCTTTATGTTGGACTTTATGCTCCACCAATTCCTAGGCCAGAGTGTTGACATGCTGAACCTTTTCAGTTTGCAGGAATAGCTGATGATTAAGGGCGTTGTTCTTCTTTAGGAGCTCTTCTTTTTCGCGCCCAGCTACTGCTAACTGGGTAGTCAATTCTTCGCAACAAGCAGCTAGGGCCGCCTCCCTTTGTTTGCTCTCAGCTAGCTATTGAGACAACTTCTTCTGCTGATATAAGGAGATGTTGTGGCGAGAAGCCATTGTAGACTGGTAGTTCGCTAGGCATTGTGTCATCTCATTGTAATCGGCGAATACTTGGAGAAGAGGAAAGTACTTTGTCGAGGTGAGTACTAGAGTATTTTAAGGTACAAGGAGAGCAAGAGAGTATACCTCCAATAGATGCTTGCACAAGCGCTCGTAGGGGCCCTGGATGCTTGATTGATTAAAGATCTTTACCTCCTCCGTACTACGGATCTTGAGTGTAGATCCTAAGGTAGTAGTCGGAGGGTTTAATGGGAGAATATCTCCCATGGGAAGAGAAGGTTCTTTCATAGGTAGGGTGGGGGAAGAAGGATCAAAATCAGAAATGGGTGAGTGGGAAGGAGATGGCTCTACAGGAGTAGGACGAGGAGAAGAAGATACAGAAGGGTCAATTCCTCTGCCCAAAAGAGAAGGAGATGAAGGAATGGATAGCGAAGGAGAATGCTCTTTGCGAATAGGTGGAGGGAGGATCGGATATTGAACGTCCTCCCCTGTTGGTTCAGAAATGATAAGGTGACAGTGTCTATTGAGTTTTAAAGGAGGAGGAGTAGAGGAAGGGGAGGAAGAAGATGCTAGAAGAGTGGATGAGCTGGGAGCATTCCCCTTGTGTGGACGGAGCTTCTTGTGAGGAGAGGAGGAAAGAATAGGAGATTTTCCCCTAGCCCGTTTCTTTGAGGGCTTCTTAGCAACAACAATTTTTCTTCGTTGTCTTTGGCTTCTGCATTAGGTCGTCTGTAATGCAAGACAGTTAAAACAATGGATAAAAATAGTAAGAATTAGCAGATATGATATGCTAGGTTAAGAATAGTATCCTATCTATAACGGCCGGATCGTCCAAAGGGAAAGGGGACAACTCATAATCACTCAGAAGGTGGACCTCTAGTAGATAGAATTATAGTGGTGTTCCTTTAACACCTCGTAGACTTTTGCAAAAGGGCACTTGAGCCTACTCTCTTGAAAAGAGGGCAAGTCTGGGATGTCTGTCTTCCAAGTTGCAGAATGAGGAAGGGGAGCAGGGAGCTGGGCAAAGAAGTATAGATCATGCCAACCTTTATGGGAAGAAGGTATATTAACCAGGAATTGGCAGTCCTAGTGGCTAGCAAAATAAAAAATACCTTCCTTGGCAGATTTTATTTGGAAGAAGCTATGAAACATTAAGGGGAGTCCTAAGTGCTTAAAAACTATCACGGTCCCTGTCAACAGTTGTAAGGCATTGGGAGCCAACTGGTTGACAGGTAGTTTATAGAAGTCTAGTATTTCAAAGAATATCTGGGGCACAGGCAGGTATAGGTCATTCAATAGTTGATCAAAGAATAAGTAGTGATAGCTAGGGGGAGGATGATGTGGCCGGAAAGAGTCAGAGGTAAAATGAGAAAAATGACAGTTTATAGTGGGAGTTATATACATGTCCTTAGAATCGAGAAAATAGTGGTGATCGGTGATGAGTGTGATGGTATCTTCATACCAGGGGATCAGTCTAGGGTTTTTCGAAGCCATAGCGGAAAATGTAAGGAGGGCACTTAGTTGGGGTTGAAGAGAGACGTTGGGGTGGGGGGGGGGGGGGAGGGAGAAAAGAAACTCCTAGGTGCTAGGAGTTTAATTGTAGGGCAGTCGCTGGTGGAAGTCGCTGGGAGGAAGAGGAAGAGTCGAAGCTAGGGAAGAAGAAATCACCGTTTGAAGACTAGCTCATTGAGGGTTTTGACTTTTAAACTTCCTTTCTGAGAGGGGGAGCCAGGGCACCTTAGCCCAATAAGATATCTTACATGCATAAGATAAGTTAGAAGGAAATCTTGGATTGAAAAGGAAAATAGGACCGATAAGCAAGAAGACGGAGTAGAGTTTGTTACTTGGAAAGTCAAACTCAAAACTCTGTTTGACTATTTTGGGGGGGGGGGGGGTGGTGGCTAATAATACCACTATAACCTGATTTGGGAGTTGGATAGAGAAATAACGACCGTTGAGGTAATGTGGGAGGAGAAGAATGAAGTGTATGATATATGACCTAGTTCGGCTAGACCTGACTAGGGAAAAGAAACCGAATTGATAAGGTGGCGACGTAGGATAGGACGGGGAGGTCTGATGGCTAGAAAGAAACTGGATAAGCAACCCAGGAAGATAGTCTAGGAGCGACCCAGGAAGTGAATCAGGAAGCGGCTCGGGGAGTTAAGGAGAGTATAAGTGAATGAACCTTATGGATGGAATTGGGGCCAACTATCAACTCGGTGGCTCGAGTTGAGTCATATACATCCTGGTTTAAACGAACCAGAAGGGTGCAGAGGAGTGCGCTGGGTGAGTAAGCCCAGGGTTGTCTGGGAGGTAGAGCCGAATTGATGTAGGAGTCTGAAGAGGTGATTAGGGAAAATAAAGACCTTTAGAGGAGAAAAAGAGGATAACAGAAAGGGGGGAATATTCCTTGATGCGCTTGCTTATAGGAGTTTGTTACACGGGGTAACAAAATGGGACCCTACATAAGACTCCCACGAGTCTCCATTTATTATTCTCACAAATCAGGTTATAGTGGTATTATTAGCCCGTGTAACAAACTCCTATAAGCAAGCGCATCAAGGAATATTCCCCCCTTTCCGTTATCCTCTTTTTCTCCTCTAAAGGTCTTTATTTTCCCTAATAACCTCTTCAGACTCCTACACCAATTCGTCTCTACCTCCTGGACAACCTTGGGCTTACTCACCCAACGCACTCCTCTGCACCCTTCTGGTTTGTTTAAACCAGGATGTATATGACTCAACTAGGGCCACCGAGTTGATAGTTGGCCCCCATTCCATCCATAAGGTCCATTCACTTATACTCTCCTTAACTCCCCAAGCCTCTTCCCGATTCACTTCCTGGGTCGCTCCTAGACTATCTTCCTGGGTTGCTTATCCGGTTTCTTTCTGACCATCAGACCTCCCCGTCCTACCCTACTGTTGGCTTTCCGGCACTGCGGCGAGTCTGTGTTCGAACATGTTTCATAAATATGTGCACAGCGGAAGAATTAAAAGTAATAAATCTAATTTATTACAACACACACATCACACGCATGAATAGTACAACATGTGTAGACAAAATCACAATTTCAAATTTTGCAATAAAAGAAAATTACTCTAGTTATACTTGACGTATCACATGCAGCGGGAATGATATCAACCGGAACAACTCTCGCTAGAATTGCCTCTATCCGTATCCTCGTCGAGTACCGTCGGGATAGCTTCGCCAAGCTACAAGCCTCATCTTCGTAGGAGTTACTAGCCTCGTGTCGAAGACGATGTGATAGAGAGAAGATCACAATCCGAATCAAAATTTGGATTTGAAAATGAGTCCCTAAAACTCGCTTCTCCGGAGAGGTATTCGTCAACCGATTGACGAATCCTTGGTCCTCCACCTATGAGGATTACCGGAGATCAAATCCCTGGTAAGGTAGCCGCTGTCAAAGCTTCAAACGTCGTCCAAATGACACTCCAACATGAAAGGAAACAAGCTGTTTAGAAAAACTGTACAACTTAGTGGAGGATTTGCGCCGGTGATGTGTGTAAATCATGCTATATTTTCACTACTCCATATGCATGCATTTTATCTCATTTCATATCCTAGGCATGTATTTTATCATGATTTAGTTAAGTTTAGCATATTTTGGATGAAGAGACTTCTTTTGGGTGTTTTTCATGTTAACAGGGCGAAGAAGCAGGCGTATCAAAACAACACGGGCATGTTATCAGTGACACGTCCGTGTCAGGAGTTCCAGCGCTCAACACGCCCCAGTTCAGCCTTCGACACGCCCTGTTCAAAGCGCTGACACGGTCGACGTATCAAAACAACACAGGCATGTTATCAGTGACACGTCCGTGTCAGGAGTTCCAGCGCTCAACACGCCCCAGTTCAGCCTTCGACACGCCCCGTTCAAGAACAACATGGTCGGTGGGAAATGCGCGACACGCCTGTGCCCTCATTTGGCATGGGCGTGTTGTCTTGATTCCAGATTTCCTTTTCTGCGGGCAACTCGACGAAGCCGCGATCTTCGTCTCAATTAAAGGAAAATCTTTTGCCTTAATTAAAGAGGAGGCCAAGGCTATAAAAGAGGAGATATTCTAACCCTAAGGGAGGACGGCAGAGGGTCAAAAGGACGATAGAAGAAGGAAGGAGTCGACGACAGAGGAACACAGATGGCACTAAGTATCGTAATTTCTTTCTCTAGCAATTCTTGTTCGACCATGGAGCAGTGTCTTGTAATCTTAGGATGGGGGAGTAGCCCTTGACGATTTATGATGGATGATGTAATCTATACTACTTGAATTATTATTTGTTTTGATCTATTTTTGGATTCTTATTGATAAACCTAAGGAGCTAAGGGGAAGTACCTAACAGTGAACCCAAGTTCCCGAAACCCAGAACCAACTAGGGATAAACTCCTATCAAGTAGCGGTAGTGTATCTATGAGGGCTCATGGGGTCTCGTGACAGTCCCTTAGCTGATTATGGTCCCGTGTGCAAACCTATCGTGAAAAGGAAATTTAGACTCTAAAGGAACTCTTATGGACTTAATGGATCTATCAAATCCAGTTTTTACCAAGTAACGGAGGTAAGACTAGGGAGGTTTGCGGGGGTCTCGTGACAGGTCCCCTTAGCTGATTATGATCCCCTACGCTCGAATACCGTGACAGGTAAATTGAGTTTGATAGGTATAGTTAGAGTAGACCTCGAAAGGGGTCATTGATTTACCTTAGGATAGGTTCCATCAAAACAACTCTAATAGGGGTAGGAAAGAATTAAATCACCTTATAAATCGTCGACGTGGTGAAACCCATATCCTGAGATTCTCCTCAACTATTGACTTTTAGCTCGTTCTTCTCATTCGTTGTTCTTGACTGCTCAGTTCCTTTGCTTAATCCATAAATTGATTGACTAGATAACTTGGTATCATGATCATTCAGTAATTGTCCCAATCCCTGTGGGATCGATATTTTTATTACTTGACGACAACCGTGCACTTGCAGAAAATAACACATCAAGTTTTTGGCGCCGTTGCCGGGGATTGGCACTCAATATTGAATTGAGCGTGATTTAGTTAATCTAGATTTCTATTTTTGTTCCTATTCTTTGTGTCTATTCTGAACTCTTGTTTTGGGAGCCTCTCTTGTTGTTGCATGCACAGACTTAATAGGGAAATTCTCGATATTGATACTGAGATAGAGAGAACGTTCCTTGCTAGAAGACGATTTCAGCAACGTATGTTACTTTGTTTTGCATGCATTTCCTATTTTCTAGTTCGGAGATATACTCTTTGTACTTTTGCATGCAAGATAGCATTCCGGGGGGAAAAGGCGCACTTTCGGAGTGAAAGAAGGGCATTTTGTAGCTAGACGCAGAATGGGACATGGTCAGGGCGTGTGGCTACACACGACCATGTCCAATGGGTGAGATCAGCCACCCCAGGGCCACACACGGCCTGGTCGTGTGGAAACACATGACCATGTGGCGGCCCAGCAGATTGCTGCGATTAGATTTTTTTCGGATTTTGCAGTGATCCGATGTAATGTCTATATAAGGAGAGCTCCGCCCAAACCCTAGGGGAGAGGCACGATGGCTGGGATGGCACACCGAAGCCCTAAAAGCTTCGGGAACTCGTAACGGGGAGGAAGAACGCTGTCGGAGATCCAAGTTCTACACTTCAACGCCAGAGAGAAGTCCACATCGTCATTGTAACCTCTTTTTCTTGCATTTTATTTATGATATATTCAAAAATGAACATGCCTTGTGATTCTCCTCTTTTATATGTGTAGTTCCTTCGATTCTAGGATTAGGGAGTAGCTTGTGTACGCATGACATGTTGCTTCAAATTGAATTCTGTTTCTGAGTTTGAATTTGCAATTGGAAATTGTTTATACCAATATCTATGTGTATTTGGTTTTCTACATGCTGTGCTTTGGCGATACGAGGGGTGACAGTCCTCGTATCTAAGATTTAGGAGATTTATACAAGGAACCTAGGGGTAAACTAATCTCCTGTAACCATGGGTAGAAGGATGCGATGGAACTGGAAATGGTTCATCGCAGGGATTGATTTGGCATCCTCGTACCGTCTATCCCATCCTTGTAAGGTAGAGATAGCTCCCGATAGATGTGGTGGCTCATCGGGAGAGTGTATGATGTCCCTTCCACAAAACCATAGCTAGACGTTTAGACAAGCGCCCAGTTGATAGCATATTTTGCGACACACAAGTGAAATCGAAGTCCTAGAATCCCTTTTAAAGATCTCGGCACGCTCCTTTCTTCCTCCGTCTGACACCGTACTAGAGTTTAGTCCATCGACAACCCTCGCAATCGAAACCTTTAGATTTTACTCCCGAATAATTTCACCCACTGAACAAATTGGTACTCGAATTTCAGTCCCTCTGGGATCGATAATCTTTTATTACTTAATGACATCCATGCACTTGCGGGCATTGAGTGCGAGCACACGCTTCGAGTCCTCGACGGTCTCCATCACGAGATTTGAGGTCGCGTTCGTATGCATCAAGTTTTTGGCGCCGTTGCCGGGGACTGATCGATTCGATATCGAATCGAGAAGTGGATAATTGGATCGAACTTAGGATAGATTTACTTTTCTTATTTTATTTTATTTTATTTCATTTTTGTTTATTCAGTTTCTATTTCTTTATCTATAATTTCTTGTGTATAACGATGCATGCTTTTACTCATGATTATGGTTAATTGAATGCCGTAAGTTTTGGTAATATTTATTGTGAACATTGTGGTGAAACATGACATACCATTAACGATTGTCCGGATATATTCGAACCTTCACAATTTGAATAAGAAGATGTCACCTACAATTACAACCAATGGCCACAAGATGATTCCTATTCATATAGTTACGACCCTGGGTACTTAAACCCTTAATATTATCCGCCTAAATCCCGACTTGAGCAAATGATGGAAGATTTCATTCGAACAGAACAAGCGGCGAACACTGAATTCCAACAGCGGCATTCACAGACAAAGACTCAATATTGTTTCCCAAGTGAGAACGAGAGCTATGAATCACCACATGAATTTTATCCAGAATCAAGTCCCCACTTAGAAGCCTTGCTAGATAATTCTACTAGGGAATGCAAGGAGCATAGTCTACAATTCGCGGAGATTATGCAACGGAAAGAAGAAACCAAACGACTAGAAGGTGCCTTTGATGATTGGATTACACCTAATATGGCGGAGACTCACTTTGAGCGAATGGATGAGGAAGATGTAGATGACATAGAAAGTAAAGAAAGGCAATCCATTCAATCACCACTTGAAGAAGAAATTGAGGATTATTTAATTGTTACTTTAATCGAGGAGTACATTGCTTTAATCAAAACACCTCCTAACCTCAAGAATCTAGAAGAGCCTACTTTAACCCTCACCGAAACTTTAGCTACCAATAACGAAGCCCATTTAGTGATTTGTAATGATAAAATTTCATTCGACATGATAGAATTTGCTAATCAATCTTTTGTTGAGGATGTCCGTGGTGAGTTATGTTATTTACAATATTTGGACAAAATAGAATATTATGATCAAACTCCTAATGATTACTTAAGGCTAAGCATGTTCAATCTTCAACCAAGGAAGGCAGCTAATAATATCTTGCCCCTCCACGAGCAAGATTTAAGAGATATGGTGATAAGGGACCACAAGGGAGGAGGCATAGGGTGAGAAAATATCTTGTTCCCCCACAAGCAAAATTCAAATGCCTCAAATGAAACGTAGGAATAAGGTCGAGCTAAACGACCTTAAACAAAGTGCTTCTTGGGAGGCAACCCAAGTTTAGTTTTTAGGTTTCCCTTTAATTGTATTGCATGCATTTAGTTTATTTGCACTTTGATTTCCATTTCATTTAGCATTAGGACTAGAAAAGAACTTTACTAGGTAAAAATAAAATCAATATTAGCTTACACATCGAGGCGTATGAGGAAATTCGGACCGTGGTGCAAAAAGGGGAGAAGAAAGGGGATACACGGCCTAGTCGTGTGTTTTCCCACGGCTGTGCCCCATCAACCCGAGGCGCACATGGCCTGGCCGTGTGTTTTCACACGACCGTGTCACGCCAGGTTAAGTAGGGCGAACCGTGTGTTTTCTTCCCATTTGCACCGTGTGCTTTGATTTTTCTTGCCCTAGCCATGTGGATTCTTCTTCCCCACCACCTAGAAGCTTTTCCAACCTTTAAGGAAGCCAAAAGAAGCAAGGATGAGGAGGACCAAGCAAGTGGCATCTCGATCTGGTGCTTCGGAGTGACGAGCAAGGAGAATCGACACCCCTCAAACTTCGGAGGAGGGTAACACTCTACCAACCCTTCTTTTTCGCAACAATGAACATAGAGATAGATATAATATGCTTTCTACTCGTAAACTCACTGCTACAAGGTACCTTGATGAATATTTGCTAGAGTTCTTAGGGTTGTTGGGTGACATTCAAGCCCTATTTGCAAAAATGGGGTGGGAAGAGATAATGAGAATAAGACACCCAACCTACCCTAGGATAGTTCTAGAATTTTTGAGTTCCTTAGAGGCGGAAATTTTAACGGGTAGAGAGAGCGAAGAGGGTGAAGGGGGGGGGGGGACTTCGCTTCCCACTTTAACTCGGTCGCTTGTTCATGGCGATCCCGTCTTCGTCCCCAGATTTAAAAAATTAATCCTTGATAAATAGGGATTACCCAAGCTAACGTTTCATCATCATGCTATTCGATTAGAGTGGTCACTTGAACAAACTTGTTGTTCAAACAACCTACCTCTATTCTTCGAATAGCCGCAGAATAGACGATGTACGAATCACCGGTGTTTGTGTTTGTATTCGGGGTCCAAGTAAATTAGCCACATAACAAAGCATACAACATGCGTAGAATAAGAAAAGATTCATAAACAAGCATTATACCTCTCGTTATACCTCTTGATTTTCTATCGTATGTCCTTCCTCCTTTTGGACGTCGTGTGGGCGACGATATTCCAAAAGTCGAAGCGTCCTAGAACACGCTCTTCCCTTCCTTTCTCTCTCCGAATAAAGAGAAGAATGAAATGAAACTCTTCTCCTATCTAGGACCAACCATCAAGCTCCAAGCTTGATGTTTGCCGCCGACCCAAACAGAATAGGTGATGGAGCGCCGACCAACCTTGAAGAAGGGTTGCCGCCGACCTCAAGGAGAGGAGAAAAGGGAGCTCCAGCCAAAAGATGAAGAAGAGATGTCAAACCCTAACCACCTTACTGCCGTCCCCTTGCTCTTGGACAATTAGCGCCGCCCAAACCAAAAGAAAACCCTAACCCTAATGCCTTGCCGCCCAAGCCAAGGAAGCAAAAACCCTAATCTCCAAAGTTGTTCTCCACGGCCAAGCCTTGGCCATTCTTTTATAGAGCTAGGATTAAACCTCCTTTTAATCTCCACCATCGGATCTAGGGATTCAATCTCAACCGTCGGATCTAGGGATTTAATCTCAACCGTCGGATCTAGAGATTTAATCTCCACCGTCGGATCTAAAGATTTAATCTCCACCATTGGATCTAGAGATTTAATCTCCACAATCGGATCTAGAGTTTCATTTTCCATCATCAGATCTAGGCTCCATGAGGGTTTTAATAGGCTACAATAGGGACCATGAGAAAGAGTTGGATCTTGGCCACCCAATGGATCAAGCCCACATAAAATCCGATATATTAATGATAATCCATTCCACTAGAGGATTATCATTTATCTACCTCACCAACCCCCATAAGTTAATATGGGCTCCATATATTATTTGTACATATATCTCCCCGTGTTTAAGATCTCGAATGTTCGTCAATTAATTAATTTACTGACAATTAATTAATCAACATCTAACTCCATGAGTAGAACCACTCAACCTTATCATCATGCCAGACCAAGTCCACCTGCAGGGTTGACATGATGAACCTTATGAGCTTCTCAATGGGACATCATCATCCTAATATATAGGACACGGTTTCTTCCTATAATCAACGACACACCATATAAATAATATCATTTCCCAACTTACCGAGCCTATCGATTTACTCTATAAATCTCGCCCATTGATAAATCAAAGAAATAAATACTAAGTATATGTGTCCGTTATTATATCGGGATTAAGAGTATGTACAACATAATATCCAAGGTCCGATTCAATTATGTAGTCAGTAATAAATCGAATCACCTCTAAGTCGGTCTTGCTCAATACACACAAAGTGTACTAGTGTAATTCAATGGTCAAGACAAACCAATACCAAATCACACTACAACCATTCCAATGGTTTGTCCATAACTATCTCGGTTGTGAGCCTCTACTTATACTCTACAAGGAACTGATAACATGATCTCCCATGTGACAGTACACACCATATTATCTACAATGTAATATATTAGACAATATGCATAACCATAAATATGCAAACAATGATCATGTGATTCTTATTTCAAAAATAAAGATGTTCATACAAAAGATAGACTTTTCATTATACATCCCAACAATCTCCCACTTATACTAAAAGACTATGTTGTTCTCATTCTGCCATACATCTGATTCCCATTCCCACCACATGCCTATCAAAAGCTCTCGCTGGAAGGGCCTTAGTGAAATGATTTGTCAGGTTATCCTCTGATGCAATCTTGGCCACAACAACTTCTCCTCACTTTACGATTTCTCTTATCAGGTGGTACTTGCGCTCTCTGTGTTTACTTGCCTTATGGGCTCGTGGTTCCTTCGAGTTTACAACAACACCACTATTATCACAATAAATTGTGATAGTTCTGGGCAAACCAGGAATCACATCCAAGTCCATCAAGAAGTTCCTAAGACACACAGCTTCTTTGGCTGTCTCAGAGGCTGCCACATACTCATCTTCCATGGTAGAGTCTGCCATGCATTTCTGCTTGACACTCCTCCATACAATAGCTCCACCTCCCAAAGTAAACACAAAACCTGAGGTAGACTTACTGTTATCCCTATCTGATTGGAAGTCGGAATCTGTGTAACCCACAGAGTGTAATTGATTTGCCTGGTATACCAGCATATAATCCCTAGTCCTTCTCAGGTACTTCAATATATGCTTTACCGCAGTCTAATATCCCTGTCCTAGATTACTCTGATATTTTCTAACCATGCCCACGGCAAAGCAGATATCCGGTCTAATACATAGCATGGTATACATGAGGCTTCCTACTGTCGAAGCATAAGGAACCGCCTTCATCTCCTCTATCTCCTTAGATGTTCTAGGACACATCTCCTTAGATAAAGGAACGTCATTCCTGAAAGGTAGAAAACCTTTCTTGGAGTTTTGCATGCTAAAACGATCCATAATGGTGTCTATATATGAAGTTTGAGATAAGCATAACATCCTTTTCCTGCGATCCCTTATAACCTTGATCTCAAGGATGTGTCTCACTTCTCCCAAGTCCTTCATATCAAACTGTTTGGACAACCATACCCTCACGCCCGATAACACCTTGACATTGTAGCCAATTAACAAAATGTCATCTACATATAGTATAAGAAATAACACTATGTTTCCGTCACATCTCTTGTATACACAAGACTCATCCGGACTTTAAACAAATCCATAAGACTAGATTACCTCATCAAAGCGGATGTTCCAAGATCTCGAAGCTTGCTTCAATCCATAAATGAACCGATTAAGCTTGCACACAAGATGCTCTTTGCGCTTTGCAATGAATCCTTCTGGTTGCTTCATATAGATGTTTTTCTCAAGACTTCCATTAAGGAAAGCTGTCTTGACATCCATCTGCCATACCTCATAATCCATATGAGCAGCTATACATTAGAGAATCTGGAAAGACTTAAACATGGCTACCGGCGAAAAGGTCTCCTCATAATCGATGCCCTCTTTCTAAGTATACCCTTTCGCAACAAGCCTCGCTTTGAAGGTCTCAACCTTCCCGTCTATTCCTCTCTTTCTTTTATAGATCCACTTGCATCCAATGGCTTTTACACAATTGGGTGGTTCTACTAGCTCCTAGACCTAATTTAAATCCATAGATTCTATCTCAGAATTCATTGCACTTTGCCAAGATACCGCATCTTTATCTTGGATTGCCTCATCATATGTCCAGGGATCAGGTTCATGTTCACCAGAGACAAAATCAAAAGATTCTCCCAAGAACATGAATCTATCAGGCTGTCTAACAACCCTCCCACTACGATGAGGTATCACCTGTGTATCCTCTGTGGCATGTGGTACAATCACTTGTGGTATATCCTCTTGTACCGGTGGTACTGAAGTAGTGACTTCCCCTCTCAATTCCTCCAGAACAATCTTACTTATGGGCTTGTGGTTAATCACATAATCTTCCTCTAGAAATATGGTGTTTGTGCTAACGATCACCCTCTGATCTCTAGGACTATAAAACAAACCACATTTTGTTCCTCTAGGATAGCCAACGAACATGCACACTTCTGCACGAGGTTCCAACTTTCCAAAAATTGCCTTTAGCACATGTGATGGATTCCCCCAAATCCGAATATGTCTTAGACTAGGCTTTCGGCCAGTCCACAATTCTGTGGGAGTAGAAGACACTGATTTAGATGGTACCAAGTTCAGAATATATACTGTCGTATCTAGAGCATATTCCCAGAACGAATCTGGCAACTCAGAATAACTCATCATCGATCTAACCATCTCCATAAGAGTCCTATTCCTTCGCTCTGCTACACCATTCTGCTAGGGTGTACTAGGTGCAGACAATTGGGATTGAATCCCATCCTCTGATAAGTAATTCCTAAACTCTCCCAAGAGGTACTCACCACCATGATCAGATCGTAGTATCTTGATACTTTTACCTTGATGTTTCTCCACATCAGCCTTGAATTCTTTGAACTTGTCAAAGCATTCAGACTTGTGGCGCATCAAGTAAATGTATCCATATCTTGAATAATCGTCTAAAAAGGAGACAAAATATTCAAAACCACCTCTTGTCTGGATAGACATAGGATCACACAAATCAGAATGAACCAACTCCAACACATCTTTGGCTCTATACCCCTTGGCCTTAAAAGGCCTCTTGGTCATTTTACCCTCCAAGCAAGATTCGCAGGTTGGGAAATCTTCCACCACTAATGAACCCAGAGGTCCATCAACTATCAACCTTTGAATTCTACTTAGGTTAATATGACCTAACCTTAGATGCCAAAGATATGTTTGGTTCATCTTCGAAGGTTCTTTTCTATTATTGGAATTAGAAGATGAGTTATTTACTTCTATTTGCATTGTGGGAGCTTTTGGTTCGAGTGTATATAAATTTCCTATCAATGCACCAGAAAAGATAATCTCCCTATTCCTTTTTATAACAACTCTGTCATTAAAAGAAATAGAATATCCATTCATAAGTAATTTAGAAACCGAAATCAAATTCTTTCTAAATAAAGATACATAAAGGCAATTTTTCAGAACCAAAACTTTATTCCTCTCAAAAGATAAATAAACATCTCCCACTGCAATAGCCGCTACCTTCGTAGCATCACCCAAGTAGACTGTTATCTCCCCTTTAGCCAGTCATCTGGTTTCCTAGAACCCCTATAAAGTATTGCAGACATGATCAGTGACTTCCTATCTACACACCAGGTGCTGGTAGATAACACCGCTAAACATATTTCAACGATTAGACCAAAAGTTATACCTTTATTCTGCTTTTGGTTGGGGCAGTCCTTCTTCCAGTGTCCAGTCTGCTTGCAAGTGAAGCACTTGCCTTTCGGCTTCTTCACTCCTCCCTGAGATCCTCCCGCCACCTTTGTCCCACCTTGTTTCTTCTTCTTCTTTCCTTTTGGCTTAGAAGAGAAACCTTTTGGGTAACCATGGCCTGCGCCTGATCACTCTGACGAAAAAGCCCTCTGCCGCCTAGAGTTCTGTCAGAAGCTCCGCCAACGAATACAACCTCTTGTTCATGTTGTAATTCAGGCGAAACTGCTCAAAACTCCAAGGTAGAGACTGGAGAATGATATCGACCTGGGTTTCCCCATCGATCTCAGCTCCGAGAACTTCCAGCTCATTCAAATGAGCCATCATCTTGAGAACATGATCCCTCATGGGTGTTCCCTCGATCATGGTGGTTGTCATCAAGTTCCTCATGGCTTCCTGCCTTGCAGCCCGATTCTGGTGTCCGAAAAGCTCTTTGAGATTGAGCATCATGTCATAAGCAGTGGGCATGGCTTGATGCTGATGTTCCAATACATTTGACATAGAATCCAAAATGTAACACCGTGCCATCTCATCAACTTTAATCCATTTCTTATAACTCTCCTTCTCCTTTTCTCCAGAATCATATGTAGGCTTAGGAGGGCACTCTTCGAAGAGTACATATTTGTACTCCTCAGCAGTCAAGATAATATCAAGATTCCTCTTTCAATCAACATTATTGGGTCCAGTAAATTTATTTTCTTTCAGTATCACAGCAAGCGGGTTGAAAGTCATTTTTGAAAAAACCTAAGAATCGCATAAATCAAAACATTAGATTTCAAAAAATTATTGATTCCTCAAACAATAAAATTTTAAAATCAACCAACAACTCAAAACACCGAGAATATTGTATGCCACAATCGTGTGGACGTATACGAATTCCACATTTGTAAGAGGAGATTTTACCCATTAATTTTACTATCTTGTGAACCTAACTTTTTGACAAATAAAATTAATAGTTGGTTTCTCTTCGGCCCTACAAATAAAAGCAGTGACTCCGATGGGGAGGATACTCCTATTTGCATTTAAGTGTTCGCCATTACTCGCTACCAAGGCAATTATCTCGAGTTATGTGCCTTCCGATGGGGAAGTACACACGCTCCTTAATAATTTTCTATAACCATATTCGGCCATGTGATCCACAAAACAAACTCATCCGATATGGAGGAAGGCACTCAAAGCTGACGCGCAAGTTTGTTTGCATCACATGTCAAATTGTAATGGAGGACGTGGAAATTTATAAAAATATCCCTCTCCCACTTAGTAATTTAAAATTGAGAAATTTTCCTAGCACACGACATGCATATCAAACAATAAGCAATAAATATGAAAAAGAAATATTTTCCAACTATTCTGACTTTTGTTCTCCAATATGCCTCCGTCGTATCGCCATCTCGTCCGCTCCTCCCTACGCCATGTACAAGCTATCCGGAGATCCGAGCCGAGAAAAACTATTTTAATTTACATCCATCGATCCTATACTCCACGAAGGAGTGTACATTAAATCTAGATCGAAAGTAAACTAAAATAAAAAGAGTGGCTAAACAATGCCGTACTTAATTATAAAAATTAAATACTAGTCTCGTCAACCCCGATGATTCAAATAATATACAATTACACACATATAATCACATACACACATATGACCATAATAGTTGGATCCTATGCCTGCAACCAAAAAGTTAACCTATGCACATCCTACTCTTATCCGACACATACAATATATGATAAGTGCATAAAATTAATCGAATTCTAAACACACAAAACCGAAAACCATGGCTCTGATACCAATTGAAGGGGGGGGGGGGACTTCGCTTCCCACTTCAACTCGGTCGCTTGTTCATGGCGATCCCATCTTCGTCCCCGGATTAAAAAAAATAATCCTTGACAAATAGGGATTACCCAAGCTACCATTTCATCGTCGTGCTATTCGATTAGAGTAGTCACTTGAACAAACTTGTTGTTCAAACAACCTACCTCTATTCTTCGAATAGCCATGAAATAGACGTTGTACGGATCACCGGTTTTTTTGTTTGTATTCGGGGTCCAAGTAAATTAGACACATAACAAAGCATACAACATGCGAAGAATAAGAAAAGATTCATAAACAAGTATTATACCTCTCGTTATACCTCTTGATCTTCTATCGTATGTCCTTCCTCCTTTTGGACATCGTGTGGGCGATGATCTTCCAAAAGTCGAAGCCTCCTAGAACACGCTCTCCCCTTCCTTGCTTGCTCCGAACAAAGGAAAGAATGAAACAAAACTCTTCTCCTATCTAGGACCAACCATCAAGCTCCAAGATTGATTTTTGCCGCCAGCCCAAATAGAATAGGTGATGGAGCGTCGGCCAACCTTGAAGAAGGGTTGTCCCCAACCTCAAGGAGAGGAGAAAAGGGAGCTCCAGCCAAAGGATGAAGAAGAGATGTCAAACCCTAACCACCTTGCCATCGGCCCCTTGCTCTTGGACAATTGGCGCCGCCCAAAGCAAAAGGAAACCCTAACCCTAATGCCTTGCCGCTCAAGCCAAGGAAGAAAAAAACCCTAATCTCCAAAGTTGTTCTCCACGCCCAAGCCTTGGCCATCCTTTTATAGAGCTAGGCTTAAGCCTCCTTTTAATCTCCACTATTGGATCTAGGGATTTAATCTCAACCGTCGGGTCTAGGGATTTAATCTCAACTGTCGGATCTAGAGATTTAATCTCCACCATCAGATCTAAAGATTTAATCTCCACCGTTGGATCTAGAGATTTAATCTCCACCGTCGGATCTAGAGTTTCATTTTCCATCATCGGATCTAGGCTCCATGAGGGTTTTAATAGGCTACAATAGGGACCATGAGGAGGAGTTGGATCTTGGCCACCCAATGGATCAAGCCCACATAAAGTCCGATCCATTAATGATAATCCATTCCACTAGAGGATTATCATTGATCTACCTCACCAACCGCCATAAGTTAATATGGGCTCCATATATTATTTGTACATATATCTCCCCGTGTTTAAGATCTTGAATGTCCGTCAATTAATTAATTTACTGATAATTAATTAATCAACATCTAACTCCATGAGTAGTACCACTCAATCTTATCATCATGCCGGACCAAGTCCACCTGTAGGGTTTAAATGATGAACCTTATGAGCTCCTCAAGGGGACATCATCATTCTAATATATAGGACACGGTTTCCTCCTATAATCAATGGCACACCATATAAATAATATCATTTCCCAACTTACCGAGCCTATCGATTTACTTTATAAATCTCGCCCATTGGTAAATCAAAGAAATAAATACTAAGTATATGTGCCCGTTATTATATCGGGATTAAGAGCATGTACAATATAATATCCTAGGTCCGATTCAATTATGTAGTCAGCAATAAATTGAATCACCTCTAAGTTGGTCCTGCTCAATACACACAAAGTGTACTAGTGTAATTCATTGGTCAAGACAAACCAATACCAAATCACACTATAACCATTCCAATGGTTTGTCCATAACCATCTCGATTGTGAGCCTCTACTTATACTTTACAAGGAACTGATAACATGATCTCCCGTGTGACACTACACACCATGTTATCTACAATGTAATGTATTAGACAATATGCATAACCATAAATATGCAAACAATGATCATGTGATTCTTATTTCAAAAATAAAGATATACATACAAAAGATAGACTTTTCAGCATACATCTCAACAGAGGGCAGGATAACTTTTAGGATATTTAACATTGAGCATGAATGGACCCTCCACCAATGGAATTCATGCTTTGGCTTGCCGAGTGGTGGAGAGAGAAGAATCCCTATTGGGTTTAACTCTCAGATATTTTGGACCGAGTTGATGGGGGAGCACGCTTATGACCCTTCTAGGGCCAAAGCATCGCGTCTCCAAGACCCCATTTTTCGATACCTCCACCGAATCATGGCCAGTACTATATTTAGTCGTGGGGAGAGTGACGGTGTAGTAAGTGCTAGCAAGCTATTTTTTCCTTTGGGACATGCTACAAGAAAGGAGTAGCATCGATGTAGGGTCCCACTTCATCAGACACTTAGTGAAGATGGGCAAAGCAGCAAGAGGAGAGATTAATGTGGGAGGCCTACTTACCCACATTTACCATAGGATGGAGTACAATTACACTACATTAGACAGTATAGAGGAAAGCCCTAGGATCGACCTAGGAGTGTGTAGGGACATGAAGATGATTGTAAGAGAGGGACACTCCTTATGCTTTGTAAGGAAAAATCTGACGATCCTTAGGCTCCCCGACCCTGATCGTACCACCATCACCACACGCACCAACTGGCGCTTGGACCTGATAGTGGAGTCCCCGCCACACGAGGGACTATCCACATCGGCGCCCATCTCTCCCCCTTTACATCACTCTCCCTCCAGTCCACACATGCATAGGAGCCCACCTAGTCCACGTCGACATGAGCCTACACATGCACCACCACATTTTTCCACTTTTGAGCAAGATGCAGGTACATTGGCTTATGATTTCTCAGAGTTTCGATCGCACCTTGACGACATATACACCGAGCAGCAGACACAGAGGCAGCGATGGGAGGAGTAGACCGCCTTCACGCAGGCGGAGTTCCAGGGCTTCCGGGAGCACTTCCAGCGGGCTGAGGAGTTCTATGATGAGACCCGCATCTACTTCTAGGAGGAGGCTGCCCATCGCCAGGATGAAGCCGCCTACTGCCAGGAGATACGACAACACATGCATGCCCAGCAGGCACAGTGGGCTAGGGAGGAGGAGCACTGAATAGCTACTGCGTCCACCAGTTCTCAGATCAACCACATGTATATGTGGCATCAGTGGCTCAGCAGCAGGTTTTCCCAGGATCCCGAGATGCCGAGGCTTCCAGACTTTCCACCTCGTCCACCATACTAAAGGTATACTTTCATTTAAGTCTGGGGGGACCCCAAATTTTATTTTGTTTCTAACAGTAGTTTCTTTCCTGATATTTGCATCATTGTTGTCATTCATTTGTTCATTCATAGGTGGTTGAGTTTCTTTCAGCACTTAGTTTTTGTTATCTGTAAAGCTGCCTCAGTAGTATTTTTAAATTTTTCTTCATGAGTTGTTTCCATAAGTAGTATAACTTCATTTACCTCGTGGTATTTTATTTTATTGTCTTTGAATGAATATTCTAGACTTACACTGGTTAGCTTCTATTTTTACACCTACACATGTCGAACATTCTGAAAGGGAGAGTCTAGTAAATACCTAGTTATGATTCATCTCAGTAGTCTAGTACCTTGGAATCCATAGGTGACCCTAAGACTAGCATTTTAGTTACTGGAGATGCTCGGATTGTGTAAGCCCATTCGGAAAAATCAAAATCCCAATGAGCCGAAAAATGAAAGAGAGAAAGGAAAAGAAAAGAGAAATAAAAGAGAGAGAGGAAAAGAAATGAAAAAGAAAAGAAAGAAAAAAGAGAGAGAGAGAGAGATTATGAGGGATAAAAAATAGTTGTCGTGAGTGGAAATGGCTAGGTGCCCCTTTGAGACCGAGTTAGGTTACTGGGGAAACACCTACCAATTTTTCTCAATACCGAGCACGCCTTTGAGACTTTGTGCTAGATCTAGGGAATGACCCTCGCTTTGGGCAGGTAAGTGCCTAAGAGCCGGAGACCTTGGGAAAGCTATAGGATGACGACTTAACTCACCATGGAACGAGTATCCCCTAAGAATGATTCGCTTGACACAAGTACGAGGAGCTAATTTAGTGAATTTCAAGAATATATTTATTTTTCTTTGATTGCAAATACCACTTGATAAATTTAGTTAACATGCTAGTATGGAACGATATCCATTTAAAATTTCATGGCACTGAGGTTTGCTTAAGGACAAGCAAAGATTTAAGTCTGGGGAAGTGATGTGAGCAAAACATATAAGGTTTTAGGAGTAGTTTTTGCTCACATCTCATTACATTTCATGTTAGTTTCATGCGTATGTTACTTTGTTTTGCATGTATTTCCTATTTTCTAGTTCGGAGATCTGTTCTTTGTACTTTTGCATGCAGGATGTTGGGATGTATACTGAAAAGTGTATCTTTTGTATGAACATCTTTATTTTTGAAATAAGAATCACATGATCATTGTTTGCATATTTATGGTTATGTATATTGTCTCATACATTACATTGAGGTAATTGCTCGCGACTAGCCGACATTCCTTAGATATCAAGGCACCCATCTAGAAAGTGGTTTAGCCAATACATCATGAACTCAGTAACTAATGAGAGGACTTAGAACCACCGCCGAGATCCTTACTCCTAGTTCCAGCTAGTGCACGCTAAGGAACCATGGAGTATAATCATGGCCATTACTAACCTACTATGATTCCAGCATATTAGGCAATACGTAACTATCGAATCAGACCTCAGATATTATGTTGTACATGCTCTTAATTTCGATATAATAACGGGCACATATACTTAGTATTCATTTCTTTGATTTACCAATGGGAGAGATTTATAGAGTAAATCGATAGGCTCGGTAAGTTGGAAAATGATATTATTTATATGGTGTGCCATTGATTATAGGAGGAAACCGTGTCCTATATATTAAGATGATGATGTCCCCTTGAGGAGCTCATAAGGTTCATCATGTAAACCCTACAGGTAGACTTGGTCTGGCATGATGATAAGGTTGAGTGGTACTACTCAAGGAGTTAGATGTTGATTAATTAATTGTCAGTAAATTAATTAATCGATGGACATTCGAGATCTTAAACACGGGGAGATAAATGTACAAATAATATATGGAGCCTATATTAATTTATGGGGGTTTGTGAGGTAGATCAATGATAATCCTCTAGTGGAATGGATTATCATTAATGGATCGGACTTTATGTGGGCTTGATCCATTGGGTGGCCAAGATCCAACTCCTCCTCATGGTCCCTATTGTAGCCTATTAAAACCTCATGAAGCCTAGATCCGACGGTGGAGATTAAATCTCTAGATCCGACGGTTGAGATTAAATCCCTAGAACCAACGGTGGAGATTAAAACAAGGCTTAAACCTAACTTTATAAAAGGAGGCTTAAGGTGGACGGCAAGAAATTGGAGACAAGAAGAGGATTAGGGTTTTTGGGTGGCAAGGGGGCTTGGAGGCTTGGGCGACCACAAACTTGGAAAGTATTTTTCCTTCTTCTTCCTTAGGTGGCCGGCGCCCATCCTCTTCTCTTCTCTCCTTGTTTTTGCCGGCATCCAACCTTCTTCCCTTCATCCTTGGCCGGAGCTAGGGTCTTCCCTTGAAGCTTTTGGTCGGTGCCCTTCCTCCTTATTTCTCTCTTAGGCCGGCAGCAAGCATCAAGCTTGGATCTTGATGGTCGGTTAAAGGAAGGAGAAGAGTTTTTTTCTATATTTCCTCTTGTTCGGAGCGAGCAAGGAAAGGAAGATTGGTGATCTAGGAGGATTCGACTTTTGGAAGATCGTCGCCCACACGACATCCAAAAGGAGATAGGACATACGATAGAAGACCTAGAGGTAAACAAGAGGTATAAATCTTGTTTTGCTTTCCTTTTTGTTTCTTTGTATATTGTATGAATGGCATGTGGTTAAATTTACTTGGACCCCGAATACAAACACAAAAACCGGCAATCCGTATATTGTCTATTCCGCGGCTTATCGTAGAATAGAGGTTGGTTGCTAGAACAAACAAGTTTGTTCAAGTGACTACTCTAATCGAATAGCACGATGATGAAATGGTAGCTTGGGTAATCCCTCCTTGTCAAGGATATTTTTTTTTATCCGGGGACGTAGAAGGGATCACCATGAACAAGCGACCGAGTTGAAGTGGGAAGTGAAGTTTTCCACCTTCAAGTGGTAGGTTAACTTTTTGGTTGCAGGCATAGGATACAACTATTATGGTCATATGTGCGTATGTGATTGCATGTGTGTAATTATATATTTTGTTGAATCCTTGGGGTTGACGAGACTAGTATTTAATTTTTGTAATTAGATACAGTATTGTTTTGCCACTCTTTTTATTTTAGATTACTTTCGATCTAGATTTCATGTACACTCCCTCGTAGAGTATAGGATCGATGGATGTAAATTAAAATAGTTTTTTTTCTCGGCTCGGATCTCCAGATGGCTTGTACATGGCTTAGGGAGGAGCGGATGAGATGACGATACGACGGGAGGCATATTGAAGACAAAAGTCATAATAGTTGGAAAATATTTTTTTCATATTTATTGCTTATTGTTTGATATGCATGTCATAGACTAGAAAATTCCTCAATTTTAAATTACTAAGTGGGAGAGGGATATTTTTATAAATTCCCACGGCCTCCATTACAATTTGACATGTGATGCAAACAAACTTGCGCGTCGGCTCTGAGTGCCTTCCTCCCCATCGGATGAGTTTGTTTGCGGATCACAAGGTCGAATATGGTTATAGGAAATTATTAAGGAGCGTGTGTACTTCCCCATCGGAAGGCACATAACCCGTGATAATTACCTTAGTACCGAGTAATGGTGAACACTTAGATACAAATATAAGTATCCTCCCCATCAGAGTCACTGCTTTTATTTGTAGGGCCGAAGAGAAACCAACTATTAATTTTATTTGTCAAAAAGTTAGGTTGACAAGATAATAAAATTAATGGGTAAAACCTCCTCTTACAAATGTAGAATTTGTATACGTCCACACTATCATAGCATACGATATTCTCGGTGTTTTGAGTTGTTGGTTGATTTTAAAATTTTATTGTTTGAGGAATCAATAATTTTTTGAAATCTAATGTTTTGATCTATGCGATTCTTAGGTTTTTTCAAAAATGACTTTCAACCCGCTTGTTGTGATACTGAAAGAAAATAAACTTACTGGACCCAACTATGTTGATTGGAAGAGGAATCTTGACATTGTCTTGACTGCTGAGGAATACAAATATGTACTCCTCAAAGAGTGCCCTCCTAAGCCTGCGGATGATTCTGGGGAAAAGGAGAAGAAGAGTTATAAGAAGTGGATTAAGGCCGATGAGATGGCGCAGTGTTACATTTTGGCATCTATGTCAAATGTACTGCAACATCAGCATCAAGCCATGCCCACTGCTTATGACATGATGCTCAATCTCAAAGAGCTTTTCAGACACCATAATCGGGCTGCTAGGTAGTAAGCCATGAGGAACTTGATGACGACCACCATGATCGTGGGAACACCCGTGAGGGATCATGTTCTCAAGATGATGGCTCATTTGAATGAACTGGAAGTCCTCAGAGCTGAGATCAATGGGGAAACCCAGTTCGATATCATTCTATAGTCTCTACGTAGGAGGTTTGAGCAATTTCGCCTGAACTACAACATGAACAAGAGGTTGTATTCGTTGGCGGAGCTTCTGATAGAACTCCAGGTGGCAAAGGGGCTTTTTCGTTAGAGTGCTCAGGCGCAAGCCATGGTTGCCCAAAAGGTTTCTACTTCTAAGCCAAAAGGCAAGAAGAAGAAGAAACAAGCTGGGGCAAAGGTGGTGGGAGGAACTCAGGGAGGAGTGAAGAAGCCGAAAGGCAAGTGATTCACTTGTAAGCAGACTGGACACTGGAAGGACTGCCCCAACCGAAAGCAGAACAATGGTATATCTTTTGGACTAGTCGTTGAAATATATTTAGCGGTGTTATCTACTGGCACATGGTGTGTAGATACGGAAGCCACTGATCATGTCTGCAATACTTTGTAGGGGTTCTAGGAAACCAGACAACTGGCTGAAGGGGAGATTACCGTCTACTTGGGTGATGCCACGAAGGTGGCGGCTGTTGCAATGGGAGATGTTTATTTGTCTTTTGAGAGGAATAAAGTTTTGGTTCTTAAAAATTGCCTTTATGTTCCTTTATTTAGAAAGAATTTGATTTCGGTTTCTAAATTGTTTATGGATGGATATTCTATTTCTTTTAATGACAGAGTTATTATAAAAAGGAATAGGGAGATTATCTGTTCTGGTGCATTGATAGGAAATTTTTATACACTCGAACCAAATGCTTCCACGATGCAAATTGAAGTGAATAACTCATCTTCTAATTCCAATAAGAGAAAAGAACCTTCGAAGATGAACCAAACATATCTTTGGCATCTAAGGCTTGGTCATATTAACCTAAGTAGAATTCAAAGGTTGATAGCTGATGGACCTCTGAGTTCATTAGTGGTGGAAGACTTCCCAACCTGCGAGTCCTGCTTGGAAGGTAAAATGACCAAGAGACCTTTTAAGGCCAAGGGGTATAGAGACAAAGATCTGTTGGAATTTGTTCATTCCAATTTGTGTGGTCCTATGTCTATCGAGGCTAGAGGTGGTTTTGAGTATTTCGTCTCTTTCATAGATGATTATTCAAGATATGGATACATTTACTTGATGTGCCACAAGTCTGAATGCTTTGACAAGTTTAAAGAATTCAAGGCTGATGTGGAGAAACGTCAAGGTAAAAGTATCAAGACACTATGATCTGATCATGGTGGTGAGTACCTCTTGGGAGAGTTTAGGAATTACTTATCAGAGGCTGGGATTAAATCCCAATTGTCTGCACCTGGCACACCCCAGCAGAATGGTGTAGTAGAGCGAAGGAATAGGACTCTTATGAAGATGGTTAGATCGATGATGAGTTATTCTGAGTTGCCAGATTCGTTCTGGGGATATGCTCTAGATACGACAGTGTATATTCTGAACTTGGTACTATCTAAATTAGTACCTTCTACTCCCATAGAATTGTGGACTGGGAGAAAGCCTAGTCTGAGACATATTCGAATTTAGGGGAGTCTAGCACATGTGCTGAAGGTAGATGCTGGAGTTGGAACCTCGTATAGAAGTACGCATGTTCGTTGGCTATCCTAGAGGAACGAAAGGTCGTTTGTTTTATAGTCCTAGAGATCAGAGGGTGATCGTTAGCACGAACGTCAGATTTCTAGAAGAAGACTATGTGATGAACCATAACCCCATAAGTAAGATTGTTCTAGAGGAATTGAAAGGGGAAGTCACTACTTCAGTACCACCGGTACAAGAGGATATACCACAAGTCACTGCACCGCGTGTCACAGAGGATACACAGGTGATACCTCGTCGTAGTGGGAGGGTTGTGAGACAACTTGATAGATTCATGTTCTTGGGAGAATCTTCTGATTTGATCCTGGGCAAACATGAACCTGATCTCTGGACATATGACGAGGCAATCCAAGATAAAGATGTGGTATCTTGGCAAAGTGCAATGAATGCTGAGATTGAATCTATGAATTCAAATCAGGTCTGAGAGCTAGTAGAACCACCCAATAATGTAAAAGCCATTAGATGCAAGTGGATTTACAAAAGAAAGAGAGTAATAGACCGGAAGGTTGAGACCTTCAAAGCGAGGCTTGTTGCGAAGGGGTATACTCAGAAAGAGGGTATCGATTATGAGGAGACCTTTTCGCTGGTAGCCATGCTTAAGTCTATCCGGATTCTCTTATGTATTGCTGCTCATATGGATTATGAGGTATGGCAGATGGATGTAAAGACATCTTTCCTTAATGGCAGTCTTGAGGAAAACATCTATATGAAGCAACCAGAGGGATTCATTGCAAAGGGCAAAGTGTATCTTGTGTGTAAGCTTAATTGGTCCATTTATGGATTGAAGCAAGCTTCGAGGTCTTGGAACATCCACTTTGATAAGGTAATCCAGTCTTATGGATTTATTCAAAGTCCAGATGAGTCTTGTGTGTATACAAGAGATGTGAAGGAAACGTAGTGGTATTTCTTATACTATACGTAGATGATATTTTGTTAATTGGAAAAAATGTTAAGGTGTTATCGGACGTAAGGGTATGGTTGTCCAAACAGTTTGATATGAAGGACTTGGGAGAAGTGGGACACATCCTTGGGATCAAGGTTATAAGGGATCGCAAGAAAAGGATGTTGTACTTATCTCAAGCTTCATACATAGACACAATTATGGATCGTTTTAGCATGCAGAACTCCAAGAAAGGTTTTCTACCTTTCAGGCATGGAGTTCCTTTATCTAAGGAGATGTGTCCTAGAACATCTGAGGAGATAGAGGAGATGAAGGCAGTTCCTTATGCTTCGGCAGTAGGAAGCCTCATGTATGTGATTCTATGTACGAGACAAGATATCTATTTTGCCATGGGCATGGTCAACAGATATCAGAGTAATCCAGGACAGGGACATTGGACTGCGGTATAACATATATTGAAGTACCTAAGAAGGACTAGGGATTATATGCTAGTTTACCAGGCAGACCAATTACTCCCCATGGGTTACACAGATTCTGACTTCCAATCAGACAGGGATAATAGTAAGTCTACCTTAGGTTTTGTGTTTACTTTAGAAGGTGGAGCCATTGTATGGAGGAGTGTCAAGAAGAAATGCGTGGCAGACTCTACCATGGAAGCTTAGTATGTGACAGCCTCTGGGGAGGGCAAAGAAGTTGTGTGGCTCAGGAACTTCTTGATGGACTTGAATGTGATTCCTGGTTTGCCCAGAACTATCACAATTTATTGTGATAATAGTGGTGCAGTTGCAAACTCGAAGGAACCACCAGCCCATAAGGCAAGTAAACACATAGAGCGCAAGTACCACCTGATACGAGAAATCGTAAAGCGAGGAGAAGTTGCTGTGGCCAAGATTGCATCATAGGATAACTTGGCAGATCCTTTCACTAAGGCCCTTCCAGCGAGAGCCTTTTATAGGCATGTGGAGGGAATGGGAATCAGATGAATGGCAGTTTGAGAATAACATAGTCTTTTAGTATAAGTGGGAGATTGTTGGGATGTATACTGAAAAGTCTATCTTTTGTATGAACATCTTTATTTTTGAAATAAGAATCACATGATCATTGTTTACATATTTATGGTTATGCATATTGTCTCATACATTACATTGTAGATAATATGATGTGTAGTGTCACATGGTAGATCATGTTATCAGCTCCTTGTAGAGTATAAGTAAAGACTCACAACCGAGATGGCTTTGGACAAACCATTGGTATGGTTGTAGTGTAATTTGGTATTGATTTGTCTTGACCATAGAATCGCACTAGTACACTTTGTGTGTATTGAGCAGGACTGACTTAGAGGTGATTCGATTCATTGCTGACTACATAATTGAATTGGACCTCAGATATTATGTTGTACATGCTCTTAATCCCGATATAATAACGAACACATATACTTAGTATTCATTTCTTTGATTTACCAATGGGCGAGATTTATAGAGTAAATCGATAGGCTTGGTAAGTTGGGAAATGATATTATTTATATGGTGTGCCATTGATTATAGGAGGAAACTGTGTCCTATATATTAGGATGATGATGTCCTCTTGAGGAGCTCATAAAGTTCACCATGTAAACCCTGCAGGTGGACTTGGTCCGACATGATGATAAGTTTGAGTGGTACTACTCAAGGAGTTAGATGTTGATTAATTAATTATCAGTAAATTAATTAATCGACGGACATTAGAGATCTTAAACACGGGGAGATAAATGTACAAATAATATATGGAGCCCATATTAATTTATGGGGGTTGGTGAGGTAGATTAATTATAATCCTTTAGTGGAATGGATTATCATTAATGGATCGGACTTTATGTGGGCTTGATCCATTGGGTGGTCAAGATCCAACTCCTCCTCATGGTCTCTATTGTAGCCTATTAAAACCTCATGAAGCCTAGATCCAATGATGGAAAACAAAACTCTAGATCCGACGGTGGAGATTAAATCTCTAGATCCGACGGTTGAGATTAAAATCTCTAGATCCGACGGTTGAGATTAAATCCCCAGAACCGATGGTGGAGATTAAAACAAGGCTTAAGCCTAACTCTATAAAAGGAGGCTTAAGGTGGGCGTCAAGAAATTGGAGGCAAGAAGAGGATTAGGGTTTTTGGGCGGCAAGGGGGCTTGGAGGCTTGGGCGGCCACAAACTTGGAAAGTTTTTTTCCTTCTTCTTTCTTAGGTGGCCGGCACCCATCCTCTCGTCTTCTCTCCTTGTTTTTGCCGGCGTCCAACCTTCTTCCCTTCATCCTTGGCCAGAGCTAGGGTCTTTCCTTGAAGCTTTTGGCCGGTTCCCTTCCTCCTTATTTCTCTCTTTGGCCGGCGACAAGCATCAAGCTTGGAGCTTGATGGTCGGTTAAAGGAAGGAGAAGATTTTTGTTTCTATATTTCCTCTTGTTCGGAGCGAGCAAGGAAAGGAAGATTGGTGATCTAGGAGACTTCGACTTTTGGAAGATTGTCGCCCACACGACGTTTAAAAGGAGATAGGACATATGATAGAAGACCTAGAGGTAAACAAGAGGTATAAATCTTGTTTTGCTTTCCTTTTTGTTTCTTTGTATATTGTATGAATGGCATGTGGTTAAATTTACTTGGACCCCGAATACAAATGCAAAAACAAGCGATCCGTATATCGTCTATTCCGCGGCTAATCGTAGAATAGAGGTTGGTTGCTTGAACAAACAAGTTTGTTCAAGTGACTACTTTAATCGAATATCACGATGATGAAACGGTAGCTTAGATAATCCCTCCTTGTCAAGGATAATTTTTTTTATCCGGGGACGTAGAAGGGATTGCCATGAACAAGCGACCGAGTTGAAGTGGGTAGCGAAGTTTCCTACCTTCACAAGATAGCATTCCGGGGGAAAAGGCACACTTTTGGAGCGAAAGAAGGGCATTTTGCAGCTAGACACAGATTGGGACATGGCTAGGGCGTGTGGCTACACACGACCGTGTCCAATGGGAGAGATCAGCCACCCCAAGGCCGCACACGGCCTGACCATGTGGAAACACTCGGCCGTGTGGCGGCCCAGCAGATTGACGCGATTAGGTTTTTTTTTCGGATTTTGCAGCGATCTGATGTGATGTCTATATAAGGAGAGTTCCACCCAAACCCTAGGGGAGAGGTACGACGGCTGGGATGACAAACCGAAGCCCTAAAAATCTTTGGGAACTCACAACGGGGAGGAAGAACGCCGTCGGAGATCCAAGTTCTGCACTTCAACGCTGGAGAGAAGGCCACATCGGCATTGTAACCTCTTGTTCTTGCATTTTATTTATAATATATTCGAACATGAACATGCCTTGTGATTCTCCTCTTCTATATATGGAGTAGTTCCTTCGATTCTAGGATTAGGGAGTAGCTTGTGTACGTATGACATGTTGCTTCAAATTGAGTTCTGTTTCTGAGTTTGAATTTGCAATTGGAAATTTTTTATACCAATATCTATGTGTATTTGGTTTTCTACGTATTGTGCTTAGGCGATACGAGGGGTGACGGTCCTTGTATCTATGATTTAGGGGATTTATACAAGGAACCTAGGGGTAAACCTGATCTCCTATAACCGTGGGTAGAAGGATGCGATGGAACTAGAAACGGTTCATCGCAGGGATTGATTTGGCATCCTCGTACCACCTATCCCATCCTTGTAAGACAGAGATAGTTCCTGATAGATGCAGTAGCTCATTAGGAGAGTGTATGATGTCCCGTCCACAAAACCATAGCTATGTAGGGGATCGTTGGAACGCTAGAGGGGGGGTGAATAGCGTCGTACTATACGTCGATGGAATACGTTCGCATTTGATCGTCTACAATCTTGTTAGCATAGCAGAATAGTAATAACAAAGAAATATAACAAGATACACAATAACAACACGGTCATATAACGTGGTTCGGAACCGCATGGTTCCTACTCCACGGATCGAGCTCAAACGAGCCCTAGCGATGCCACAAGCACACCACTATGTAATAACTCCTTCTCGGAACAATCCAGAGGTGGAGAAACCTCGTACAATGTATACAACAGTAATACAATGAAAATACAAGCAAATACAATGGAATGCAAGTAAAGAATACTTTACAAAGAGCTTTTGAATGCTTGCTTGTTTGATTGGTTGAGTGACACTTGGAGATCCTGAATTACACCAGCAATTCACCCCAAAAACTCCTCAAAGAACCATTGCATTTTCCTCCTTCACGAGCTCCATTTAAAGCTTCAACCTGTACTGGAAAACGCCGATAAGTCGACTGCTCGGGACAATCAGTCGACTGATGCCACTGTTGTTGTGAGACAACGGCTAGATCCACGCTGGAAAAATCCAATGGATCCTTCATCAGTCGACTGATCATGACTCCACTCGACTGCTGGCCGAAGAAGTTGAGTGAGACTCCATTCTATGGCCGAAACACCGAGCATCAGTCGACTGATCACATGATCAGTCGACTGCTATTCCATCAGTCGACTGCCCATCTATGGCAGTCAACTGCTAGGCCACTTCCCGCAGTCAAACCCTAGTTGACTCTTACCAGTCGACTGCCATATGACACCAGTCGACTGACACACCTCAAACATGAGGTTTTAGCCCAAGTATGGTTCCCCCATACTTGCTAGACCACCCTTAGCCTAGACCTAAGCCTTCTATCCACCTCCATCAGCCTCACACCTCTCGGATCCCTCCAAGTCGTCCATGACTTGTTCATCCATCGCGCTAGCCTTCAGATGCTTCCATCGGCTCTGTCATGCTAATGGTGTCTACACCGCCAAGGCACATTGGACTTACGCCGCCAAGACTCCGCTTGGACTTTACGCCGCCAACCATTGGACTTATGCTGCCAAGACTCCCGCTTGGACTTTACGCCGCCAATATCAAACCCCTTGGACTTCTCAAATGCCAAGACTCAAGCTTGGACTTTCCCTTGCCAACCCATGTTGGACTTTCCATGCCAAGACCCATGCTTAGACTTTCCTTTCCAAGACCCATGCTTGGACTTTACATGCCAAGTACTCAAGACTTGGACTTTCCCAAATGCCAAGTGTCTCACTTGGACTTTCCATGCCAAGTACCCATGTCTTGGACTTTCCCATGACAATCATATTGTCATATATTTTTGTCGAATATCAAAATATCACTCGAGTCAAACTCGAGTCATGGTCAATCGTGACCTGGGCGGATTGCACCAATAATCTCCCCCTTTTTGATGTTGGACAAAAACCAAACAAACCATTGAGTTAGAACACTAACTCAAATCCCTTACCAATTATGCCAAATTGGTAATTCTAACTTCTCCCCCAAAACATTCTCCCCTTTTTTGACTAACATCAAAAAGGTTATCTCTCCAAGGAGGTCAATGTCTCATGTCCCAATGAGATCTTACAATCTCCCCCTTGGTCCAAACATACCTAGGATGCCTACCACCTTCCTAGTGATAAGTCCCATATCACTCAAGAGAGGCAATCCTATACACTCTCCCAATTTCCAAATTGGGTATCTCAAAATCCCATTTTCCTCATGAGGAAAAATACCATCCATCATCCCATGATGGATACCTCCCCCTAAAGGCTTGCTCCCCCTTGACAATTGCACCAACAATGTCCTTGGGAAGTCCCTAAGCTAATAGGAACTCTAAACCATCAAAAATTAGGTTAAAAGTCCAAACATCTACCCTTAAATTTGATACATCGACCTAACACCTCTCCAAATCCATATCCAATGGATTTTTACCCTTTATAATGCTTCCCAAAGCATATCCTAGGGTTATGAGTGGTTAGAGACCTTTACCATAGCTGAAAATGGGCTAACAAACCTTGTTTTTCTGAATTCAGCCTTGCCAGTCGACTCTCTCATATACCAATCGACTGCCACCCTCATCAGTTGACTGCCATCAAGGGCAGTCGATTGATACTGAAAAATCTGATTTTTAGTTATCAGAGTTGATTTTTAGAAATGCATAAATAAATATACGTATATCGAAAAATCATGAAAATTCATACGTATACTACTTATGACACGTACAATGGGTGAAAAATATCTAAAAATTATTTTACCCATAAAATAGAAAAATTGATACAAAATCCAAAAGTGAATAAAAACTTCAAAGTTTTAGCTCACTTTGTATCAATATCATCAATGGTGATTGCTATCAAAAGATAGACTTCACCAAGGTTTTTCAAAAGGATTTTAAAATGCTTTCAAAACCTTATTTTAGATATATTCCTTGGGCTCAATGTACATGACTTGTACACAAGCTTTCCTAATGATCCACATGTTGGTTAAAGATGAGTTTTAGTTCATCTAGATGCAAAAACTATGCACCTTGAACTTAACTCATATCCTAGCATCTCACATGTATCTAGGGTGTGTGAATACACATACATGTCAATTTAGATGTGAGATATTGGTTTTGGTTATCCTAATCTAAGGTCTCATGCATTTTCTAAGGCAACTCTACTTGATTCTCTTATGAATGAGACTCCAAGTCATGCCAAAGTCCTTAACTCAATTTTCATTAATTTAAATGCATGAAATGATTATGGCATTAATGATAGCATAATTAAAGCATGACCAATGATCATGATGTATAATCTAAGCATACATGACATTTAACCTAACCCTAAACAGGATCATGACATTTTAAATGATTAAAAATAGATATGATGTCATGGTATGTAATATGGCAAATCAAGCATGACATATAAAATATATAGGTATAATAATACCTAAACTTTAATATTAATTGCCATTTGATATGATTAAATATATATTTCCATATTTTCACTTTTATCCCTAGTGTGCCAAAAACCCAAAATGACACACTACACCTCTAAACCTAATTTGTGCCAATTTAATTGATTTTTTATAATTCCAAAAATATATTGGCATATCTTAAAATCTTTTATGATCATAAATAAAATCTATTTCCAAGGTACCCATAATCTTGAAAATTACCTAAAGTGCCACCTCTACAATGGTTGAGTTAACTACCCATCCAATCAAGGTTGGCACACCCTAAACCCTTCTAGCATGAGTCAATCACGCTCTTAGGAACCCAAAACATATTTGAGCTCCTAGGGTTAATTAGGTATTCCTTAGGGATGATCTCCCTAGATACCCTCCTAATGACCCTTCTAGGCTTGTTAGCCTTGGTCATTTGGGTCTTACCTAGGTTGACTCTAGGGGTGACTCCCCTTGCAACCTTCTTAGTGGCTTCCCTAGGTTTCCTTGAAACCCTAGCCACTAGGCACATACCATGGTCAACTCTAGGGATGACTTCCCTATTGACCTTAGTTTTCCTAGACCTAGCTTGTGTTCCATAATCAAATGGAACACTATGATAAGCCACCTTAGGCTTAGGTTTGTGACACAAACTCTTCTTGCCCTTGGTTGACTTTTCTCTCTTTGGCCCTAGGTGTTGACTTTGACTTTTGGACCTAGACTTTTAATCATTTGACCTTTTAAATTGATTTTGCATATTTGCAAGGGTCTTTTCCAATTTCTCAAGCCTTGACCTCAAGGCTTGATTTTCTAATTCTAATTGTCCAATTTTTGAATTTTGATTTGGTCTTTGGGCATTATCCTTTCTAGGCATATGCCTAGTCCATTTGGGATTAAGACCTAGATGCTCTTGTATTTTCCTAATAGATTTCCTAGGTAAGGTTTTTCTAGGGACATTAGTCCCTAATTTCTCCTTATTTCCTAAGTGGACACTTTTAGCTCCTAAACAAAAGTATTTATCTCTAGCATGATTTTCATGATGAATTGCAAGGGAATTAAAATTCCTAGCATGCTTTTGACTTTTAACTAACGAAGGAGCATTATTACCATGATATACCTTAGGGTTTGCCTTAGTGGCTCCCCCTACTTGTGATGCTCCATTTTGCCTCTTCTTTTCCCCCTTCGGGCATTGATTCAGGTAATGTCCCGGTTGTCGGCATTTGAAGCAAAAGACTTGCTCCTTGCTTCTAGTTGTTGGGGGACCGACATCCTTTGACTTTTGTTGACTTTTAGGCGCCGGAGGAGCTTTCTTTACTTTCTTTGGCCACTTGCTCTTGTAGTGCTCGGATTCCCTACACTCAAAACATATGATATGATTTTTATTACAAATTGATATGTTTGAGTTACCTACGGCCATGGTGGAAGCTTGAGCTTGCTCTTCTTCTTGACCGGAAGTAGAAGCTTCTTCTTGACTTTGCTCTTGCTCCAAAGTGGATGGTCTAACTTCCTCCCCCTCAATCCTAGAGGTGGATGCTTTTTCCACTTCTTCCACCGATTCGGAGGTTGACACCCTATCAACTTTCGAATCCTCACTTGCTTGTGAGGATGAGCTCTCTTCCCCCTCTTCCTTTTCTTCTTGAATTGAGTGAAGCTCTTCATGGAATTTTGCCAATCTTTCCCATAGCTCATTGGCGTCTAGATATTCACCTAGGGTAGACAAAACATCATTAGGTATCAAATCTTCTAAAAGTTTTGTTACCTTGGCTTTGGTCTTGAATTTTAGCCTTTGCTCTTGGGTCCATTTCTTTAACTTGAGGACTTCTCCTTTCTTATCCCTAGGAGGCTCAAAGACTTCTATGAGGATGAACCAATCCTCTATGTCCATCATCAAGAATGTCTCCATTCTTGCTCTCCACGTCGGAAAATCTTCTCGGTCATATGGTGGTGGAGTGTTGATGTCCCATCCAAGCTTGTCTTGGAATTCCATCTTCTTCACCCTCTAGTGGTGCTCCATCGGTTGTTAAACTTGAAGAGTGCCCTCACTCTGATACCACTTATAGGGGATCATTGGAACGCTAGAGGGGGGGTGAATAGCGTCGTGCTATACGTCGATGGAATATGTTCGCGTTTGATCATCTACAATCTTGTTAGCACAGCGGAATAGTAATAACAAAGAAATATAACAAGATACACAATCACAACACGGTCATATAACATGGTTCAGAACCGCATGGTTCCTACTCCATGGATCGGGCTCAAACGAGCCCTAGTGATGTCACAAGCACACCACTATGTAATAACTCCTTCTCGGAACAATCCGGAGGTGGAGAAACCTCGTACAATGTATACAACAGTAATACAATAAAAATACAAGCAAATACAATGGAATGCAAGTAAAGAAAACTTTACAAAGAGCTTTTGAATGCTTGCTTATTTGGTTGGTTGAGTGGCACTTGGAGACCTTGAATTACACCAGCAATTCGCCCCAAAAGCTCCTCAAAGAACCATTGCATTTTCCTCCTTCACGAGCTCCATTTAAAGCTTCAACATGTGCTGGAAAACGTTGATAAGTCGACTGCTCGGGACCATCAGTCGACTGATGCCACTGTTGTTCTGAGACAATGGCTAGATCCATGCTGGAAAAATTCAACGGATCCATCATCAGTCGACTGATCAAGCCTACACTCGACTGTTGGATGAAGCAGTCAAGTGAGACTCCATTCTGTCACCGAAACATCGAGCATCAGTCGACTGATCACATGATTAGTCGACTGCCCATCTCTGGCAGTCGACTGCTAGGCCACTTCCTGCAGTCAAACCCTAGTTGACTCTTACCAGTCGACTACCACATGACACCAGTCGACTGGCACACCTCAAACATGAGATTTTAGCCCAAGTATGGTTCCTCCATACTTGCTAGACCACCCTTAGCCTAGACCTAAGCCTTCTAGCTACCTCCATCAGCCTCACGCTTCTCAAATCCCTCCAAGTCGTCCATGACTTGTTCATCCATCGCGCTAGCCTTCAGATGCTTCCATCGGCTCTGTCATGCTAATGGTATTTACACCGCCAAGGCACATTGGACTTACGCCGCCAAGACTCCGCTTGGACTTTACGCCACCAACCATTGGACATATACTGCAAAGACTTCCGCTTGAACTTTACGCCGCCAATATCAAACCCCTTGGACTTCTCAAATGCCAAGACTCAAGCTTGGACTTTCCCTTTCCAACCCATGTTGGACTTTCCATGCCAAGACCCATGCTTGGACTTTCCTTGCCAAGACCCATGCTTGGACTTTACATGCCAAGTACTCAAGACTTGGACTTTCCCAAATGCTAAGTGTCTCACTTGGACTTTCCATGCCAAGTACCAATGACTTGGACTTTCCCATGACAATCATATTGTCATATGTTTTTGTCGAAAATCAAAATATCACTCTAGTCAAACTCAAGTCCTGGTCAATCGTGACCTGGGTTGATTGCACCAACAAGCTAGACGTTTAGACAAGCGCCCAGTTGATAGCATGTTTTGCGACACATAAGCGAAATTGAAGTCCTAGAATCCCTTTTAAAGATCTCAGCACGCTCCTTTCTTCCACCGTGTGACACCGTACTAGAGTTTAGTCCACAGACAACCCTCGCAATCGAAACTTTTAGATTTTACTTTCGAACAATTTCACCCACTGAACAAATCGGTACTCGAATCTTAGTCCCTATGGGATCGATAATCTTTTATTACTTGACGACATCCGTGCACTTACGGGCATTAAGTGCGAGCGTGCGCTTCGAGTCCTCGATGGTCTCCGTCATGAAATTTGAGGTCGCGTTTGCGTGCATCATAGCAAGGAGAAGAGAGGGAGAGGAGAAGAAGATTATTTCCCAAAATAAAACTTTGGGCTCTCCAAAAACCTAACCGCATTTTTATAGAGCCCGTGTTTCTTAACCATTAAGAAAACTTCTCCTTAGAGTTATTGGTTCATAACCAAAACCCGTTAACCCGCTCCAATAACTTAAGTTAAAATAAACAGAACCGAGTTGGTCTATTTTAAGTTAAAATTAACCGAACCAACTTTGGTTCATTCGTTTAAAACAAACCAAACCCCTTTGGTTTATTCTCCACCATTGGATTAGAGCTAAACCAATTTGGTTCATCCATCTTCTCTTCATAAGACTCAGCCCATCCATGCTTCCATTGCGACTGAAACAATTTTATGCTCGCTCCTTGTTTGGTCCAACCAAACCTAGTTTCTCTCGATTTGAGAATCTCATTCTCAAGCTCGTTTTAAATCCTTCGGATTACGCTCGTTGTGCGTGTGACCAAATAGGTTCCCGATTTATGTTGGTCGTCTATAATTAACCATTAATTATAGAACGATCATGAGTGACACTTAGTAGTACATCATGATCCCCAATTAACCAAAAAATCAATGGTTGATCCAGAACTATTTCTGAAACCCTTCAGCAGCTACAATGAATTGTGCCCCGTTCCCTTCACGCATCTTATACCCACTTGGTTCAGGACATGGTCTATAGTGTCAGTCCCCACTAGGCTGACTACGTCACACCTAGCCCAAGTATCATTTTCTCATCCTACGGATTCTAGTTACTGCACATGTATCCAAGAGTACCTTACTCTAAACATGTAATGCTTTGGCCAAAGACTTTAGTAACAATCCGACGAGAGGCCATGGGTATAACTCAACCTCGCAAGGAGTGGTGAATCCTTTATAGGCTATTCAAATACCTTCGATCACTTCAACTTATGCCCAATCATCCTGGGTCTACATCTCCTCAGAGATGTTTGCTTAAGATGTCAAAGCATAAGTCTTCATGACAAAGATGACTTGAATACCGCAAGTTAAAGGAACATCGCACTTAAGCTGCAGTAAGAACTTCATTGACATATCCATATATGCAGAGAACCATATGAGGTCTTACAGCTGGCCACTCCAATGAAGTAGTTACCATAACTAGCGTCCACGATTAACTCTGGACATCACAATGTCTCTATCCAGTGAGAATCAGCTGCTTGGATACACCAAAGAGTATACCTCGTGTTAGTCTCGACAGAATTGATGGTGTCTAAATCCATCAATTCATCGACTAGGATAATTCCAATACATCACAATTACACATGTAGAGATACTCACTAGTTGTGATCCAATCACAAATTCTCTCATGCTATGAATTGTATCGTGGACTTCCAGTAAATGAGTTTAAGATCTAATCAAATACATGAAAACATGTATACTCAAATAGTGAATCTTCATTTATCATATAAATGGTTCAAACATAAGGTGATTGCCTTAGGACACCTCTCATATATCACTAACAATCTCCCACTTGGCCTAATGCCAATCGCCACGGTATCCAATAACTGTTGGGAATTGCTTCCCGCTTTGGTCGCTCGTGCGTGGCGATCCTATCTACATCCCCGGATTAAAAAAATTAATCCTTGATGAAGACAAATTACCCAAGCAACCGATCCATCATCGTGCTATTCGATTCGAGTGGTCTCTTGAACAAACTTGTTGTTCAAGCAACCTAACTCTTTTCCTCGATTAGCCACGGAATAGATGATGTACGGATCGCCAGTTTTTGTGTTTATCTTCAGGGTCCAAGTAAATTAGTCACATGCATTATACAAAAGAACTAAATCAAAACAAACAAGATTATACCTCTTGATCTTCTATTGTATGACCTATCCTTCTCTTGAACGTTGTGTGGGCAATGATCCTCCAAGAGTTGAAACCTCCTAGATTGTGTATCTTCCTTTCCTTGTTCGCTTCGAACAAAGGAAGATAACCAAACAATTCTTCTCCTATCTAGAGCCGACCACCAAGTTCCTAGCTTGATCCTTGCCGCCGGCAAAGGAGAGGAAGAGGAAATATAGGTGTCGGCCAAGAGCTCCAAAGGAAGAACCCTAACTCTTGCCCCCAACCAAAGAGAAATATAGGAAGAGGAAGAGATATGGGCGTCGTCCAAGAGAGAAAGAATAAGAGATATGGGCGCCAGCTAAACCTTAAGAAGAGAGGAAAAACTTCCACTTGTTGCCGCCAAAAACCTCTCCAAACCCTAGACGCCCAACCCCTCCAAACCCTAGCCGCCAAAATCCTCTCCAAACCCTAGGCTGCTATATACTCAGCTTCCATGGTGGAGTCCGCCATGCATTTCTGCTTGACACTCCTCCATACAATGACTCCATCTCCCAAAGTAAACACAAAACCCGAGGTAGACTTACTATTATCCCTATCCGATTGGAAGTCAGAATCTATGTAACCCACAGGGAGTAATTGACCTGCCTAGTATACCAGCATATAATCCCTAGTCCTTCTCAGGTACTTCAATATATGCTTTACTGCAGTCCAATATCCTTGTCCTGGATTACTCTGATATCTACTAACCATGCCCATGACAAAGCAGATATCCGGCCTCGTACATAACATAGCATACATGAGGCTTCCTACTGTCGAAGCATAAGGAACCACCTTCATCTCCTCTATCTCCTTTGATGTTCTAGGACACATCTCTTTAGATAAAGGTACTCCATGCCTAAAAGGTAGAAAACCTTTCTTGGAGTTCTGCATGCTAAATCGAGCCAAAATAGTGTCTATGTATAAAGCTTGAGATAAGCACAACATCCTTTTCCTGCGATCCCTTATAACCTTGATCCCAAGGATGTGTCCCACTTCTCCCAAGTCCTTCATATCAAACTGTTTGGACAACCATACCATTACGTCTGATAACACCTTAACATTGTTGCCAATTAATAAAATGTCATCTACGTATAGTACAAAAAATATCACTACGTTTCTGTCACATCTCTTGTATACACAAGATTCATCTGGACTTTGAATAAATCCATAAGACTGGATTTCCTCATCAAAGTGGATGTTCCAAGATCTCAAAGCTTGCTTCAATCCATAAATGGACCGATTAAGCTTGCACACAAGATGCTCTTTGCCCTTGGTAATGAATCCCTTTGGTTGCTCCATATCGATATTTTCTTCAAGACTTCAATTAAGGAAAGCTATCTTGACATCCATCTACCACACCTTATAATCCATATGAGTGGCAATACATAATAGAATCCGGATAGACTTAAGCATAGCTACTGGCAAAAAGGTCTCCTCATAATTGATACCCTCTTTTTGAGTATACCCTTTCGTAACAAGCCTTGCTTTGAAGGTCTCAACCTTCTCATCTATTCCTCTCTTTCTTTTGTAGATCCACTTGTATCCAATGGTTTTTACACCATTGGGTGGTTCTACTAGCTCCCATACCTGATTTGAATCCATATATTCTATCTCAGAATTCATCGCACTTTGCCAAGATACCGCATCTTTATCTTGGATTGCCTCATCATATATCCAGGGATCAGGTTCATGTTCGCCAGGGACCAAATCAAAAGATTCTCCCAAGAACATAAATCTATCAGGTTGTCTAACAACCCTCCCACTACGATGAGGTATCACTTGTGTATCCTCTGTGACACGCGGTGCAGTCACTTGTGGTATACCCTCTTGTACCAGTGGTACTGAAGTAGTGACTTCTCCTCTCAATTCCTCCAGAACAATGTTACTCATGGGCTTGTGGTTCATCACATAGTCTTCCTCTAAAAATATGACATTTGTGCTAACGATCACCCTCTGATCTCTAGGACTATAGAACAAACCACCTTTTGTTCCTCTAGGATGGCCTATGAACATGCACACTTCTGTACGAGGTTCCAACTTACCAAGATCTCCTTCAAAGACATGTGGCCGACTCTCCAAATCCAATATGTCTCAGACTCAGCTTTGCCCACCCACAATTCCTGGGAGTAGAAGGCACGATTTAGATGGTAACCAAGTTCGTAATATACACTGCCAGTATCCAGAGCATACCCCGTAATGAACTGCAACTCGTAATAACTCATCATCGATCTAACCATCTCCATAAGAGTCCTATTCCTTTGCTCCGCTACACCATTCTACTGGGGTGTGCCGGGTGCAGACAATTGGGATTGAATCTCAGCCTTTGATAAGTAATTCCTAAACTCTCTCAAGAGGTACTCACCACCACGATCAGATCGTAGTATCTTGATACTTTTACCTTGACATTTCTCTACATCATCCTTGAATTCTTTGAACCTGTCAACGCATTAAGAGTTGCAGCGCATCAAGTAAATGTATCCATATCTTGAATAATCATCTATAAAAGAGATGAAATATTCAAAACCACCTCTAGCCTGGATAGACATAGGACCACACAAATCAGAATGAACCAATTCCAACACATCTTTGGCTCTATACCCCTTGGCCTTAAAAGGCCTCTTGGTCATTTTACCTTCCAAGCACAATTTGAAGGTTGAGAAAACTTCCACCACTAATGAACCCAAAGGTCCATTAGCTATCAACCTTTGAATTCTACTTAGGTTAATATGACCTAACCTTAGATGCCAAAGATACGTTTGGTTCATTTTCAAAGGTTCTTTTCTCTTATTAGATTTAGAAGATGAGTTATTTTCTTCTATTTGCATCGTGGGAGCTTTTGGTTCAAGGGTATGTAAATTTCCTATCAATGCACCAGAACAGATAATCTCTCTATTCTATTTTATAACAACTTTGTCATTAAAAGAAATAACATATCCATCCAAAAACAATTTAGAAACCGAAATCAAATTCTTTCTAAATAAAGGTACATAAAGATAATTTTTCATAAACAAAGTTTTATTCCTATCAAAAGATAAATAAATATCTCCCACTGCAATAGCCGTCACCTTCGTAGCATTGCCCAAGTAAACGGTAATCTCCCCCTCAACTAGTCGTCTGGTTTCCTGGAACCCCTGTAAAGTATTGAAGACATGATCAGTGGCTCCCGTATCTACACACCATGTGTCAGTAGATAACACCGCTAAATATGTTTCAACGACTAGACCAAAAGATATACCTTTGTTCTGCTTTCGGTTGGGGCAGTCCTTCTTCTAATGTCCAGTCTGCTTGCAAGTGAAGCACTTGCCTTTCGGCTTCTTCACTCCTCCCTGAGATCCTCCCGCCACCTTTTCTCCACCTTGTTTCTTCTTCTTCTTGCCTTTCATCTTAGAAGTAGAAACTTTCTGAGCAATCATGGCCTGAGGCTGAGCACTCTGACGAAAAAGTCCCTCTGCCGCCTGGAGTTTTGTCAGAAGCTCCGCCAATAAATACAACCTCTTATTCATCTTGTAGTTTAGACGAAACTACTCAAAACTCCTAGGTAGAGATTGGAGAATGATATCGACCTGGGTTTCCCCATTGATCTCAACTCTAAGGACTTCCAGCTCATTCAAATGAGCCATCATCTTGAGAACATGATCCCTCACGGGTGTTCCCTCAATCATGGTGGTCGTCATCAAGTTCTTCATGACTTCCTGCCTAGCAACCTGATTCTGGTGTCCAAAAAGTTCCTTGAGATTGAGCATCATGTCATAAGCAGCAGGCATGGCTTGATGCTAATGTTGCAATACATTTGACATAGAAGTCAAAATGTAACACCGCGCCATCTCATCAGCCTTTATCCACTTCTTATAACTCTCTTTCTCCTTTTCCCCATAATCATCCGTAGGCTTAGGAGGACACTCTTCGAGAAGTACATACTTGTACTCCTCAGTAGTCAAGACTATATCCAAATTTCTTTTCCAATCCACATAGTTAGGTCCAGTAAGTTTATTTTCCTTCAGTATCACAGCAAGTGGGTTGAAAGTCATTTTTGAAAAACCTAAGAATCACGTAGATCAAAACTTTAGATTTCAAAAATTTATTGATTCGTCAAACAATAAAATTTTAAAATAAACCAATACCTCAAAATACCGAGAATATCGTATGCCACGATAGTGTGGACGTATACGAATTCTACATTTGTAAGAGGAGGTTTTACCCATTAATTTTATTATCCTGTCAACCTTACTTATTGACAAATAAAATAAATAGTTGGTTCCTCTTTGGCCCTACAAATAAAAGCAGTTACTTCGATGGGGAAGATACTCCTATTTGCATCTAAGTGTTCACCATTATCCGATACTAAGATAATTATCTCGGATTATGTGTCTTCCGATGGGGAAGTACACAACTCCTAAATAATTTCACATAACCATATTTGACCTAGTGATCTGCAAAACAAACTCATCTGATGGGGAGGAAGGCACTTAGAGCTGACGCGCAAGTTTATTTGCATCACATGTTAAATTGTAATGGAGGCCATGGGAATTTGAAAAAAAATATCCCTCTCCAACTTAGTAATTTAAAATGAGGAATTTTCCAAGCACACAACATGAATATCAAACAAGAAGCAATAAATATGAAAAAAATTCCAACTATTATGACTTTTATTTTCCAATATGCCTCCCGTCGTGTCGCCATCTCGTTCGCTCCTCCCTACGCCATGTACAAGCCATCCGGAGATCCGAGCTAAGAAAAATTATTTTAATTTACTTCCATTGATCCTATACTCCACAAAGGAGTGTACATGAAATCTAGATTGAAAGTAAACTAAAATAAAAGAGTGGCTAAACAATGCCGTATTTAATTACAAAAATTAAATACTAGCCTCGGCAACCCTGAGGATTCAAATAATATTACAATTACACACATCCAATCACATACACACACATATGGCCATAATAGTTAGATCTTATGCCTGCAACCAAAAAGTTAGCCTACGCACATCCTACTATTATCCGACACGCATAATATATGATAAGTGCATAAAAGTAACCGAATCCTAAACACACAAAATCGGAAACCTTGGCTCTGATACCAATATTAGGGAATTGCTTTCCGCTTCGATCGCTCATGCATGGCGATCCTATCTACATCCCCGGATTAAAAAAATTAATCTTTGACGAAGACGGATTACCCAAGCAACCGATCCATCATCGTGCTATTCGATTCGAGTGGTCTCTTGAACAAACTTGTTGTTCAAGCAACCTAACTCTTTTCCTCGATTAGCCACGGAATAGATGATGTACGGATCGTCGATTTTTGTGTTTATCTTCGGGGTCCAAGTAAATTAGCCACATGCATTATACAAAAGAACTAAATCAAAACAAACAAGATTATACCTCTTGTATACCTCTTGATCTTCTATTGTATGACCTATCCTCCTCTTGAACATTGTGTGGGCAATGATCCTCCAAGAGTTGAAACCTCCTAGATCGCGTATCTTCCTTTCCTAGTTCACTCCAAACAAAGGAAGATAACCAAACAATTCTTCTCCTATCTAGAGCCAACCACCAAGCTCCTAGCTTGATCCTTGCCTCTGGCCAAGGAGAGGAAGAGGAAATCTGGCCAAGAGCTCCAAAGGAAGAACCTTAACTCTTACCATCGGCCAAAGAGAAATATAGGAAGAGGAAGAGATATGGGCGTCGCCCAAGAGAGAAAGAAGAAGAGATATGGGTGCCGGCTAGACCTTAGGAAGAGAGGAAAAACTTCCACTTGTTGCCGCCTAAAACCTCTCCAAACCCTAGCTACCCAACCCCTTTAGAAGAAAACCCTAATCTCCAATGATTAGTTGCCGCCCAAGCCAAAGAGCAAACCCTTGAATTCCAATTCTCTCATGCCGCCCAAGCCTTTGCCTCCTATTTATAGATTTTGCCCAAACCTCCTTTTAATCGTGTCCGTTGGATATAGGTTTCATGAGGATTTTAATAGGCTACAATAGGGGCCATGAGGAGGAGTTGGATCTTGGCCACCCAATGGATCTATCCCACATAAAATCCGATCCATTAATGATAATTCATTCCACTGGAGGATTATCATTGATCTACCTCACCAACCCCCATAAATAAATATGGGCTCCATATATTAATTGTACAAATATCTCCCTATGTTTAAGATATCGAATGTCCGTCAATTAATTAATTTACTGACAATTAATTAATCAACATCTAACTCCATGAGTAGTACCATTCAACCTCATCATCATGCCAGACCAAGTCCACCTACAGGGTTTAAATGATGATCCTTATGAGCTCCTCAAGGGGACATCATCATCCTAATACATAGGACACGGTTTCCTCCTATAATCAATGGCACACCATGTAAATAATATCATTTCCTAACTTACCGATCCTATCGATTTAATCTATAAATCTCGCCCATTAGTAAATCAAAGAAATAAATACTAAGTACATGTACCCGTTATTATATCAGTATTAAGAGCATATACACCATAATATCAGAGGTCCGATTCAATTATGTAGTCAGCAATAAATTGAATCACCTCTAAGTCGGTCCTGCTCAATACACACAAAGTGTATTAGTGTAATTCTATGATCAAGACAAACCAATACCAAATTACACTACAACCATACCAATGATTTGTCCAAAACCATCTCGGTTGTGAGCCTCTACTTATACTCTACAAGGAACTGATAACATGATCTTTTGTGTGACACCACACACCATGTTATCTACAATGTAATGTATCAGACAATATGCATAACCATAAATATGCAAACAATGATCATGTGATTCTTATTTCAAAAATAAAGATGTTCATACAAAGAATAGACTTTTCAGTATACATCCCAACAATACCATAGGCTCTAACATGACCCTCAAACATACTTTGAGGTAAGGCCTTAGTTAAAGGATCCGTTAAGTTCCTTTCACTGGGAATCTTCTCGATTTGTATTTCCTTCCTACTAATCATCTCTCTGATCAGATGATAGCGGTGAAGCACATGTTTGGATCAGTGATGAGACCTTAGCTCTTTTGCCAGTGCAATTGCTCCATTATTGTCGTAGTAAACTGGTATTGCTTCAACAATGGTTGGAACCACACCAAGTTTATAAATGAACTTCTTGATCCAAACCGCTTCCTTTGCTGCTTCCAAAGCTGCAAATGTATTCTGCCTCTGTGGTAGAATCTGCTACAGTGTCTTGTTTGGAACTTTTCTAACTCACTGCGCCTCCATTCAAGGTGAACACGTACCCAAACTGAGACCTGGAATCATCCTTGTCTATCTAGAAGCTGACATCTGTATACCCGTATATCACCATGTCCCCTTCTCCATATATTAGGAACACATCCTTAGTTTTTCTTAAGTACTTAAGTATCATCTTAACAGCCACCCAATGATCCATTTCTGGATCAGACTGGTATCTGCTTGTGACACTCAGAGCATACGATACATCGACCCTTGTACATAACATAACATACATGATAGATCATATTGCGGATGTATAGGGAATCTTACTCATGCAAATCCTCTCATCTTTTGTACGCGGACACATAGACTTCGAAAGGTGTATCCCATGCCTGATGGGTAGGAAACCTTTCTTGGATTCTGACATGCTAAACCTCTTTAGCACTCGGTCTATATATGTAGACTGTGAAATACCAAGCAACCGTTTCAATCTATCCCTATAGATCTTAATCCCAAGGATGTAGGTTGCTTCTCCCAGGTCTTTCATGGAGAATATTTTGGACAACCAAATTTTAACTGACTGTAAGACAGAAACATCGTTTCCTATAAGTAATATGTCATCGACATACAATACTAGGAACACAACTACACTCCCACTAACCTTCTTGTACACACAAGGTTCGTCCGAATTTTATGAGAAATCAAACTTTTTGATTGTCTCATCAAAACGGATATTCTAGCTCCTGGATGCTTGCTTCAGTCCATATATGGACCATCGCAGTTTGCATACCTTGGTTTTATCAATCGATGTGAAACCCTCAGGCTGTATCATATACACGTCCTTGAGTAGGTTTCCATTAAGGAAAGCTATTTTCACATCCATCTGCCATATCTCATAATCATAATGAGCCACTATGGCCAGAAGCATCCGAATGGATTTAAGCATAGCAACAGGTGAATAGGTCTCGTCATAATCAACACCTTGCTTTTGACGACATCCTTTCGCCATCAATCTAGCCTTATAGGTAATCACATTACCATCCATGTCGGTTTTCTTCTTGAAAACCCACTTGCACCCTATAGGCTTTATGCCTTCAGGTGGGTCAACCAAGTTCCAAACTTGATTTTCATACATGGAATCCATTTCCGACTTCATGACGTTAAGCCACTTATCCCTTTTTGAACTTTTTAGAACTTCTTCATAACTGGTAGGCTCCTCATCATCAATGAGTAACACATCATTCGATTCACTTACGAGAAATCCATATCTCTCAGGAATGTTGCGTGTTCTACTAGATCTACGAAGATGTGGTGTCTCAATAGGTCCAGCTGATGGCACATCACTATGAGTTATCGGTTGTGGTGCTTCACCAGGTATCTCATCAATGTCTATTTGAGTCTCTCGAGCCTCCTCAAGCTCAACGACACTCCCACTATTTTCTTGCAAGAGAAACTCTTTCTCTAGAAACACAGCATGCCTTGAAACAAACACCTTTTGTTCCATAGGATAATATAATTGGTAACCCCTTTTTTCCTTAGGGTATCCAATAAATAGACATTTATCACACTTAGCATCCAATTTGTCTGATACAATCCGCTTCACATAAGCAGGACAACCCCATATCTTCAAGTAAGATACATGAGGTTTCTTACTATTTCATATCTCATATGGAGTAGTAGAGACTACCTTGGTTGACATTCTGTTTAGCAAGTAAACAGCTGTCTGAAGTGCATAGCCCCAAAAGGACTTGGGAAGATTCACATGATTCATCATCGACCTGACCATGTCCAACAAGGTCCGGTTATGCCTCTCAGATACACCATTATGTTACGGTGTATATGGCGGAGTCCATTGAGACAATATACCATTGTCTCTTAGATAATCTAGAAACTCTTGACTTAAGTATTCACCACCTCGATCCGATCGAAGTATTTTAATACTTTTTCCATGTTATTTTTCTACTTCATTTTTTAATTCTTTGAACCTTTCAAAGGTAGACTTGTGTTTCATCAAGAACACATACCCAAACCGTGAGTGATCATCGGTGAAGGTAATGAAGTAGCTATAGCCTCCTAGTGCTTGAGTTGACATAGGTCCACATACATCAGTATGTATTAGACCAAGAAACTCTCCCACCCGTTCACCTTTTCCTGTAAAAGGTAACTTAGTCATCTTGCCTTTTAAGCATGATTCGTATGTATCCTATGAATCCAATTCAAACGATTCCAGAATTCCACATCAATGTAATTTAGACATGCGTTTCTTGCTTGCATGGCCAAGACGACAATGCCACATGTAGGAGGCTAATTTATTATCTTTTTGAGCACGCTTGTTGCTCGCTTCGATATTGAATATGTCACTGGATACATCCAATGTATAAATACCATTGCTTAAAGTTCTAGTCCCATAAAGAACGTCATTCAAAGTTATATAACAACAATTGTTACTAAAAGTTAAATGGTACCCATTTCTATTTAAACAAGAAATAGAAATGATGTTCTTTATCATCGAAGGAACATAAAAGCAATTGTCCAGTTTTAAGACAAGTCATGTAGGGAGTTTCAACAAATACGTTCTGATGGCGAGTGCAACAACCTTTACTCCATTCCCAACAAGTAAATTTGACTCTCCCTTGATGAGTCTTCTTCTATTTCTTAGCCCATGTATGTTATTACATATATGTGAACCACACCCGGTATCCAATACCCAAGTGTCTAAGGAAATAGAATGACAAACAATAACGAAGATTCCTGAAGAGGATGGGGCATCGGATGCCTTCTTATTCTTCACGGACTCAAGATAAATCTTGCAGTTTCTTCGCTAGTGGCCCTCCTTGCCACAATGATGGCAAGTGTCCTTTTATGCTGGTTCTACCTTCTTAGCCTTTTTGTTCTTCCCTTTCTTCTGTTCTTTTGACTTCCTCTTAGAACCTTTCTTTGAGGAATCAACTAATAGAATCGCCTTCTCCTCATGCTTCACAGAAGGCTCCACAGTCTTCAGCATATTGAGGAGCTCAGGAATAGTGGATTCAAGTTTGTTCATTTGATAGTTCATCACAAATTGTGAGAAACTTTTGGCCAAACAATGCAGAATTAAGTCAATTCTTAATTCATGATCCATCACAAACCCGAGGGTGGCTAGCCGCTCATTGTACCCATTCATCTTTAGCACAAACTGTACTACAGATGAACCTTCTTGCATCTTAGAGGTGAAGAGGAGCCTCGAGACTTCGAACCTTTCGAATCTCGCTTGCTCATCAAACAACTCATGAAGATGGAAGACTATGGTATTAACATCCATATGCTCATGCTGCTTTTCCAGCTTGGGTACCATCACGGCTAGCATGATGCAACTTGTCAGTTCAGAATCTGCCACATGTTTCTGATAGGCGAACAATTGGTCTGGAGTTGCATCGTCCCTAGGACGGTTGGGAAGAGGCTCTTCGAGGACATGCAGAGCTTTTCTGCCTTGAGAACAATTCTCAAGTTTCTAAGTCAGTCTAAGAAATTAGGCCCAGTTAATTTATTCGAATCCAAAATATTATGCAAATTCAAAGACATCATGATCAATCGATTAACCTAGAAATACAAAACGAGCATATATGAGAAAGATGATTTAAAATGCATCAACATACATTCATAAATCCCATTCATTTTTTGAATTTCAAAAATCCCAAAATAACTTTGGGAGATCGTAGGTCCATCTCCAAATAGGCTGATATCCAACATAAATATGAACAACCTTGGAGAGAGTCCAACAAGCCATTCATGGCTACAATGGTAGGTATCATGTATACGGATTGCATATCATATATATGCAACTATCACAATGTGCTATCAACTAATTGAATGTTCACACATACATCGGGTTGTTAACTCATTATACATCGGGTTGTTAACTCATTAACAAGTATGCATCATATGCATAGCACCCAACTTCACCTCCCTTCACATCGACCTTGGAGAGAGTCCAACAAGCCGATGCTCCAGGTTAAAGTCAACCCATTAATCAAGAAATAGTTTTAATATGGTTAGAGTGCATTCAACCAATTAGCCCGGCTTGAAGAGAGTCCAACAACCAAAGCTAACGATTGACCTCTAACTCTTACCATATTAGTATTAAACTATTCCATGGTTTGAACATGTTCGGGTTTGAGCCGGGCTTGGAGAGAGTCCAACAACCCAAACAAGAAATAGAACTCTGGTTCTAACCATATTAATGGAAGGTGTAGGCTTTAATATTGAGTAAGTATTTTTATGTTTCATCCTCTTTGCATGCAAATAACTATTATCTACATGACATACATCTACATGTCACGACACGCATGACATAATGATATGAATCTAATCCAATTACATGGCACACTTATGACATGTACAAAATTTCCTTATATGTCATAACTATTTATAGAAATAAAATATATTTAAGATTTGATTACCCAAATCAAATCATGATTAAATTAGGAAATAAATTTCCAAATCTAATTACATATTTTATTTATAGAAGGTCTCAATTAAGGAAATTCAAATTTAATTTAGGAAACAAATTTCCTAAATTGTTAAAACTATTTATGGAAATAAAATATGTTTTAGATTTGATTCCCCAAATCAAATCATGATTAAATTAGGAAACAAATTTCCAAATCTAATCACATATTTTATTTATGGAAAGTGTTAATTTCCATAAATACTTCTAAACTTTTCAAAAGTAGAAGATTTCCATAAATACTTTTAAACTTTCTAAAATTAGAAAATTTCCATAAATACTTCTAAACTTTCCAAAAGTAGAAAATTTCCATAAATACAATTACGACTATCGCAAAACCATTTTACGATTATGTCGAAACACAACCTGGGCTCTAATACCACTGTTGGCTTTCTGGCACCGCGGCGAGTGTGTGTTCGAACATGTTTTGTAAATATGTGCACAACGGAAGAATTAAAAGCAATATATCTAATTTATTACACACACACATCACACACATGTATAGTACAACATGTGTAGACATAATTGCAATTTCAAATTTGGCAATAAAAGGAAATTACTCTAGTTATACCTGACATATCACGTGCAGCGAGAATGACATCAACCGGAGCAACTCTCGCTAGAATTGCCTCTATCCATATCCACGCCGAGTAACGTTGGGATAGCTTCGCCAAGCTACAAGCCTCATCTTCGTAGGAGTTACTAGCCTCATGTTGAAGACGATGTGATCGAGAGAAGATCGCAATCCAAATCAAAATTCGGATTTTAAAACGAGTCCCCAAAACTCGCTTCTCTGGAGAGGTATTTGTCAACCGATTGACGAATCCTTGGTCCTCCACCTATGAGGATTATCGGAGATCAAATCCCCAGTAAGGTAGCCATTATTGGAGCTCCAAACGTCGTCCAAACGACGCTCCGACATGAAAGGAAACAAGCTGTCCAGAAAAACTGGACAGCTTGGTGGAGGATTTACGCCAGCCAAAGAGGATGGCCGGCCAACCCTTGGTCGCCAGAACCAAGGTGTGTCACCAGAGGGTCCCCGAAGGATGGCCGACAGCAGGGTGGACGGTGTCACAAGGTGGCTGGCGGCGTGGACTCCTTGGGTGGCGGCAAGGAGAAGAGAGGGAGAGGAGAAGAAGATTATTTCCCAAAATAAAACTTAGGGCTCTCCATAAACCTAACCGCGTTTTTATAGAGCCCGTGTTTCTTAACCATTAAGAAAACTTCTCCTTAGAGTTATTGGTTCATAACCAAAACCTGTTAACCCGCTCCAATAACTTAAGTTAAAATAAATCGAACCGAGTTGGTCTATTTTAAGTTAAAATGAACCGAACCAACTTTGGTTCATTCGTTTAAAACAAACCAAACCCCTTTGGTTTATTCTCCACCATTGGATTAGTACCAAACTAATTTGGTTCATCCATCATGCCTTCATAAGACTCAGCCCATCCATGCTTCCATTGCGACTGAAACAATTTCATGCTCGCTCCTTATTTGGTCCAACCAAACCTAGTTTCTCTCGATCTGAGAATCTCATTCTCAAGCTCATTTTAAATCCTTCGGATTACACTCGTTGTGCGTGTGACCAAATAGGTTTCCGATTTATGTTGGTCATCTATAATTAACCATTAATTATAGAATGATCATGAGTGACACCTAGTAGTACATCATGATCCCCAATTAATCGAAAAATCAACGGTTGATCCAGAACTATTTCTGAAACCCTTCAGCAACTATAATAAATCATGCCCCGTTCCCTTCACGCATCTTATACCCACTTGGTTCAGGACATAGTCTATAGTGTTAGTCCCCACTAGGCTGACTACGTCACACCTAGCCCAAGTATCATTTCCTCGTCCTACGGATTCTAATTACTACACATGTATCCAAGAGTACCTTACTCTAAACATGTAATGCTTTAGCCATAGACTTTAGTAACAATCCGACGAGAGGCCATGGGTATACATCTCCTCGCAAGGAGTGGTGAATCCTTTATAGGCTATTCAAACACCTTCGTTCACTTCGACTTATACCCAATCATCCCGAGTCCACATCTTCTCAGAGATGCTTGCTTAAGATGTCAAAGCATAAGTCTTCATGACCAAGATGACTTGAATACAACAAGTCAAAGGAACATTGCACTTAAGCTGCAGTAAGAACTTCATTGACATATCCATATATGCAGAGAACCATATGAAGTCTTACAGCTGGTCACTCCAATGAACTAGTTACCATAACTAGCATCCACAATTAACTCTGGACATCACAATGTCTCCAGCCAGTGAGAATCAACTACTTGGATACACCAAAGAATATACCTCGTGCTAGTCTCGATAGAATTGTTGTTGTCAAAATCCATCAATTCATCGACTAGGGATAATTCCAATACATCACAATTACACATGTAGAGATACTCACTAGTTGTGATCTAATCACAAATTCTCTCATGCTATGAATCGTATCGTGGACTTCTAGTAAATGAGTTTAAGATTTAATCAAATACATGAAACCATGTATACTCAAATAGTGAATCTTCATTTATCATATAAATGGTTCAAATATAAGACGATTGCCTTAGGACACCTCTCATATATCACTAACAATAACGATCGTTGAGGTAAGGTGGGAGGAGAAGGATAAAGTGTATGATATATGACCTGGTTCGGCTAGACCTGACTAGGGAAAAGAAACCAAATTGATAAGGTGGCGACATAGGGTAGGACGGGGAGGTTCGATGGCCAGAAAGAAACCGGATAAGCAACCCAGGAAGATAGTCCAGGAGCGACCTAGGAAGTGAATCAGGAAGCGGCTCGGGGAGTTAAGGAGAGTATAAGTGAATGGACCTTATGGATGGAATGGGAGCCAACTATCAACTCGGTGGCCTGAGTTGAGTCATATACATCTTGGTTTAAATGAACCAGAAGGGTGCAGAGGAGTGCGCTGGGTGAGTAAGCCCAGGGTTGTCCGGGAGGTAGAGCCGAATTGATGTAGGATTCTGAAGAGGTGATTAGGGAAAATAAAGACCTTTAAAGGAGAAAAAGAGGATAACGGAAAGGAGGGAATATTCCTTGATGCGCTTGCTTATAAGAGTTTGTTACACGGGGTAACAAAATGGGACCCTACATAAGACTCCCACGAGTCTCCATTTATTATCCTCATAACAGAATTATTCCTCAGGCAAAATGGACTCTCCATGTGGATGGTGATCCTGGTGGGTTGTTACATCACAATTGGCTCCGGGAGGGGGGGGGGGGAAGAGGTATAAAAGAGGGTAATGAAGGAAGGAGTGTTAGTAATATATGAGAGATGTCCTAAGGCAATCGCCTTATGTATGAACCATTTATATGATAAATGAAGATTCACTATTTGAGTATACATGTTTAATGTATTTGATTGGATCTTAAACTCATTTCTTGAATGTCCACGATACGATTCACAACATGAGAGAATTTGTGATTGGATCACAACTAGTGAGTATCTCTACATGTGTAATTGTGATGTATCGGAATTATCCCTAGTCGATGAATTGATGGATTTGGACACCATCAATTCTATCGAGACTAGCACGAGGTATACTCCTTGGTGTATCCAAGCAGCTGATTCTCACTGGCTGGAGACATAGTGATGTCCGGAGTTAATCGTGGATGCTAGTTATGGTAACTAGTTCATTGGAGTGACCAGCCGTAAGACTTCATATGGTTCTTTGCATATATAGATATGTCAATGAAGTTCTTACTGTGGCTTAAGTGCGATGTTCCTTTGACTTGCGGTATTTAAGTCATCTTGATCATGGAGACTTATGCTTTGACATCTTAAGCAAACATCTCCGAGGAGATGTGGACCCGGGATGATTGGGTATAAGTCGAAGTGATCGAAGGTGTTTGAATAGCCTATAAAGGATTCACCACTCCTTGCGAGGAGATGTATACCCATGGCCTCTCGTCGGATTGTTACTAAAGTCTTTGGCCAAAGCATTACATGTTTAGAGTAAAGTACTCTTGATACATGTGGAGTAACTAGAATCCGTGGGGACGAGGAAATGATACTTGGGCTAGGTGTGGCGTGAGTCGACCTAGTGAGGATGACACAATAGACCATGTCTGAACCAAGTGGGTATAAGATGAGTGAAGGGAATGGGGCACGATTCATTCGAGCTCTTGAAGGGTTTGAAATAGTTACGGATCGTTGATCTTTTCGGTTAATTGGGGATCATGATGTACTACTAGGTGCCACTCATGATCGTTCTATAATTAATGGTTAATTATAGATGGCCAACATAAACCGAGAACCTATTTGGTCACACGCTGCGAGTGTAATCCAAAGGATTTAAAGCGAGCTTGAGAATGGGATTCTCGGACCGAGAGAAACTATGTTTGGTTGGACCAAACATAAGCGAGCATGAAATTGTTTGATCGCAGAGGAAGCGTGGATGGGCCGTGTCTTATGAAGACATAATGGATGGACCAAAATGGTTTGGTTCTAATCCAATGGATGAGAATAAACCAAAGGGTTTGGTTTATATTAAACGAATGAACCAAAGGTTGGTTCGGTTCGTTTTAACTTAAAATAAACCATCATGGTTTGGTTTATTTTAACTTATCTTAATGGAGCGGGTTAACGGGCTTTATGGATATGATCCATTAACCATTAAGAGAATTAGTTCTCTATAAAAAAGAGGGCTTAAACCTAATCCAAAACCCTAATCCAATTTGGCCCTAACCCCCCCCTCTCCTTGTGAGTTCGGCGCCCAACTTGTGCTGTGCCGCCAAGACCCCTTGATCTCCTATAGGTTCGGCATCAAGGTGAGCCTTTTCTCTCCTTGTTTTGGCCGGCGCCTACTCCTCCACCAAGCTGTCCAGTTTTCTGGACAGCTTCTCCTCCTCTCGTCGGAGCGTCGTTTGGACGACGGTTAGTGCTCCGACAGCGGCTAACTTACCGGGGATTTGATCTCCGGTAATCCTCTGAGGTGGAGGAGTGGCGAAGGATTCGTCAATTGGTTGACGAATACCTCTCCGGAGAAGCGAGTTTTCAGAACTCGTTTTAGGATCCGAATTTGGATTCGGATCGTGATCATCTCTCGATCACGTCGTCTTCAACACGAGGCTAGTAACCCGTACGAAGACGAAGCTCGTGACTTAGCGAAGTCATCCCGAGGAGCTCGGTGTGGATACGGATAGAGACGATTCTTACGAGGATCGTTCCGGTTGATGTCGTTCCCGCTACACGTCATACGGAAGGTATAACGTAGTTTAATTTCCTTTTATTGCAAATTTTAATTTACGGTTATATCTACACTTGTTGTAATAGCATGCGTGTGTTGTGTGTGTTGTAATAAATATAGATTTATTATTTTTAATTGCTTCCGCTGTGCTCATGTTTACGAAACATGATCGAACACACACACGCCGCGGTGCCGGAAACCCAACAGTGGTATCAGAGCCCAGGTTGTGTTTCGACATAATCGTAAAATGGTTTTGCGATAGTCATAATGTATTTCTTGAAATTTTCTAAATTTTGGAAATTTAGAAGTATTTATGGAAATTTTTCAATTTTGGAAAGTCTAGAAGTATTTATGGAAATCTTCCACTTTTGGAAAGTTGGAAGTATTTATGGAAATTGATATTTTCCATAAATAAAATATTTGATTAAATTCTGGAAATTTGTTTCCTAATTTAATCATGATTTGATTTGGGAAATCAAATCTTAAAATATTTTATTTCCATAAGTAGTTTTAAAGATTTAGGAAATTGGTTTCCTAAATAGATTTTCCTTAATCAAATAATTCCATGAATAAAATATGTGATTAGATTTGGAAATTTGTTTCCTAATTTAATTATGATTTGATTTGGAGAATCAAATCTTAAACATATTTTATTTCCATAAATAGTTATGACATATAAGGAAATTATAAACATGACATAATTGTATGCCATGTAATTGCATTAGATGCATAACATTATGTCATGCGTGTCGTGACATGTAGATGTATGCCATGTATGCCATGCCATGTAGATAATAGTTATTTGCATGCAAAGAGGATGAGACATAAAAACCCTTAATCAATATTAAAGCCTACACCTTCCATTAATATGGTTAGAACCAGAGTTCCGTTTCTTGTTTGGGTTGTTGGACTCTCTCCAAGCCCGGCTCGAACCTGAATATGTTCAAACCATGGAATAGTTTAATACTAATATGGTAAGAGTCAGAGGTCAATCATTAGCTTTGGTTGTTGGACTCTCTCCAAGCTGGGCTAATTGGTTGAATGCGCTCTAACCATATTAAAACTATGTCCCGATTAATGGGTTGGCTTTAACCTGGAGCATCGGCTTGTTGGACTCTCTCCAAGGTCGATGTAAAGGGAGGTGAAGTTGGGTGCTATGCATATGATGCATACTTGTTAATGTGTTAACAACCCGATGTATGTGTGAACATTCAATTAGTTGATAGCACATTGTGATAGTTGCATATACGTGATATGCAATCGGTATAGTTGATACCTACCGTCGTAGTTATGAATGGCTTGTTGGACTCTCTCCAAGGTTGTTCATAACTATGATGGATATCAGCCCATTCGGAGATGGACCTACGATCTCCCGAAGTGATTTTGGGGTTTTTGAAATTCGAAAAATGAATGGGATTAATAAATGTATATTGATGCATTTTAAAATCATCTTTCTCATATATGCTCATTTTGTATTTCTAAGATTGATCATGATGTCTTTGAATTTGCGTTTCATTTTGGATTCAAATAAATTGACTGGGCCGAGCTTCATGGACTGGCTTAGAAGCTTGAGAATTGTTCTCAAGGTTGAAAAGCTTGCAAATGTCCTCGAAGCGCCTCTTCCCGCCCGTCCTAGTGACGATGCAACTCTGGACCAATTGTTGGCCTATCAGAAACATGTGAATGATTCTGAACAAATGAGTTGCATCATGCTAGCCACGATGGAACCCAAGCTACGAAAGCAGCATGAGCATATGGATGCTCATATCGTAGTCCTTCATCTTTGTGAGTTGGTTGATGAGCAAGTGAGATTCGAAAGGTTCGAAGTCTCAAAGCTCCCCTTCACCTCTGAGATGCTAGGAGGTTCATCTGTGGTACTGCTCAATATGCTGAAGACTGTGGAGTCTTCTGAGAAGCATGAGCAGGGGACGATGCTGTTAGTTGATTCCTCGAAGAAAGGTTCTAAGAGGAAGTCAAAGGAATAGCAGAAGGGAAAGAAGAGAAGGGCTAAGAAGGTAGAACTAGCACAAAAGGAAACTTGCCATCATTATGGCAAGGAGAGCCATTTGCGAAGAAAGTGCAAGATTTATCTTGAGTCCGTGAAGAAGGATAAGGCATTGGATGCCCCATCTTCTTCAGAAATCTTCTTTATTGATTGTCATTCTATTTCCTTAGACACTTGGGTATTGGATACTGGGTGTGGCTCACATATATGTAATGACATACATGTGCTAAGGAATAGAAGAAGACTCATCAAGGGAGAGTCAAATTTACGTGTTGGGAATGGAGCAACGGTTGCTGCACTCGCCATCGGAACGTATTTGTTGGAACTCCCTGTAGGACTTGTCTTAGAACTGGACAATTGCTTTTATGTTCCTTCGTTGATAAAGAACATTGTTTCTATTTCCTGCTTAAATAGAAATGGTTTCCATTTAACGTTTAGTAACAATTGTTGTTATATAACTTTGAATGGCGTACTTTATGGAACTGGAACTTTGAGTAATGGCATTTATACGTTGGGCGTATCGGACATTTTCAATATCGAAGCGAGCAACACGCGCGTGCTCGAAGGATAATCACATAGACTCTATATGTGGCATTGTCGTCTTGGCCATATAAGTAAACGCATGTCCGAATTACACCGATGTGGAATTCGGAATCGCTTGAATTGGATTCATACGATACATGCGAATCATGCTTAAAAGGCAAGATGACTAAGTTACCTTTACCGGAAAAGGTGAACGAGTGGGAGAGTTACTAGGTCTAGTACATCCGATGTATGTGGACCTATGTCAACTCAAGCATTAGGAGGCTATAGCTACTTCATTACCTTCACCGATGATCACTACGGTTTGGGTATGTGTTCTTGATGAAACACAAGTCCAAGCCTTTGAAAGGTTCAAGGATTTCAGAAATGAAGTAGAGAAACAACATGACAAGAGTATTAAAATACTTAGATCGGATCGAGGAGGTGAATACTTAAGTCAAGAGTTTCTTGATTATCTAAGAGACAATGGCATATTGTCTCAATGGACTCCGCCCTATACACCACAAAGACAATGGTGTATCCGAGAGGCATAATCAACCTTGTTGGACATGGTCAGGTCAATGATGAATCATGCAACTCTTCCCAAGTCCTTTTGGGGTTATGCACTCGCATATTTTACTTTGTTAAATGTAATGCCTACTAAGGTAGTCTCAACCACTCCATATGAGATATGGAATGGTAAGAAACCTCATGTATCTTACTTGAAGATATGGGGTTGTCTCGCTTATGTGAAGCGTATCAGACGCATAAACCGGATGCTAAGTCCGATAAATGTCTATTTATTGGATACCCTAAGGAAACAAGGGGTTACCAATTCTATCATCCTGTGGAACAAAAGGTGTTTGTTTCAAGGCATGCTGTGTTTCTAGAGAAAGAGTTTCTCTTGCAAGAAAACAGTGGGAGTGTCGTCGAGCTTGAGGAGGCTCGAGAGAGACTCAAATAGACATTGATGAGATACCTGGTGAAGCACAACAGCCGACAACTCATAGTGATGAGCAATCGGCTGGACCTATTGTAACACCACATCTTCGTAGATCTGGTAGAACACGCAATATTCCTGAGAGATATGGATTTCTCGTGAATCGAATCGACGGCGTGTTACTCATTGATGATGAGGAGCCTACCGGTTATGAAGAAGTCCGACAAGTTCAGAAGGGATAAGTGGCTTGGTGCCATGAAGTCGGAAATGGATTCCATGTACGAAACCAAGTTTGGAACTTGGTTGACCCACCAAGGCATAAAGCCTATAGGGTGCAAGTGGGTTTTCAAGAAGAAAACCGACATGGATGGTAATGTGATTACCTATAAGGCTAGATTGGTGGCGAAAGGATATCGCCAAAAGCAAGGTGTTGATTATGACGAAACCTATTCGCCTGTAGCTATGCTTAAATCCATTCGGATGCTCCTGGCCATAGCGGCTCATTATGATTATGAGATATGGCAGATGGATGTGAAAACAGCTTTCCTTAATGGAAACCTGCTCGAGGAAGTGTATATGATACAACCTTAGGGTTTCACATCTGTTGATAAAACCAAGGTATGCAAATTGCGACGGTCCATTTATGGATTGAAGCAAGCATCCAGTAGTTGGAATATTCGTTTTGATGAGACAATCAAAAGTTTGATTTCACAAAATCCGCATTTAACCTTGTGTGTACAAGAAGGTTAGTGGGAGTGCAAGATGTGTTCCTAGTATTGTATGTCGATGACATACTACTTATAGGAAACGATGTTTCAATCTTACTGAAGGTTTGGTTATCCAAGACATTCTCCATGAAAGACTGGGAGAAGCAACCTACATCCTTGGGATTAAGATCTATAGAGATAGATCGAAACGGTTGCTTGGTCTTTCGCAGTCTACATATATAGACCGAGTGCTAAAGAGGTTTAGCATGTCAGAATCCAAGAAAAGTTATCTGCCCATCAGGCATGGGGTACACCTTTCGAAGTCTATGTGTCCGCGCACAGAAGACGAGAGGATTTGCATGAGTAAGATTCCCTATGAATCCGCAATAGGATCTATCATGTATGCTATGTTATGTACGAGGCCCGATGTATCGTACGCTCTGAGTGTCACGAGCAGATACCAATCTGATCCAGGAATGGATCATTGCATAAGACAATCCTTAAGTACTTGAGAAGAACTAAGGATGTGTTCCTAATATATGGAGAAGGGTACATGGTGATACGTGGGTATACGGATGCCGGCTCCAGACAGACAAGGATGACTCCATGTCTTTGTCTGGGTATGTATTCACCTGGAATGGAGGCGCAATAAGTTGGAAAGGTTCCAAGCTTGACACTATAGCGGATTCTGCCACTAAGGCAGAATACATTGCAGCTTTGGAAGCAGCAAAGGAAGCGGTTTGGATCAAGAAGTTCATCTCTAAACTTGATGTGGTCTCATCAATGATCCAAACATGTGCTTCGCTGCTATCATCTTATCAGAGAGATCATCAGTATGAACGAAATACAAATCGAGAAAATTCCCACTGAAAGGAACTTAGCGGATCCTTTGACTAAAGCATTACCTCAAAGTAAGTTTGAGGGTCATGTTAGAGCTTATGGTATTGGATACCGTAGCGATTGACATTAGGCCAAGTGGGAGTCTGTTAGTAATATATGAGAGATGTCCTAAGGCAATCGCCTTATGTATGAACCATTTATATGATAAATGAAGATTCACTATTTGAGTATACATGTTTAATGTATTTGATTGGATCTTAAACTCATTTACTGAATGTCCACGATGCGATTCACAACATGAGAGAATTTGTGATTGGATCACAACTAGTGAGTATCTCTACATGTGTAATTGTGATGTATCGGAATTATCCCTAGTCAATGAATTGATGGATTTGGACACCATCAATTCTGTCGAGACTAGCACGAGGTATACTCCTTGGTGTATCCAAGCAGCTGATTCTCACTGGCTGGAGACATAGTGATGTCCGGAGTTAATCGTGGATGCTAGTTATGGTAACTAGTTCATTGGAGTGACCAGCCGTAAGACTTCATATGGTTCTTTGCATATATAGATATGTCAATGAAGTTCTTACTGTGGCTTAAGTGCGATGTTCCTTTGACTTGCGGTATTCAAGTCATCTTGATCATGGAGACTTATGCTTTGACATCTTAAGCAAACATCTCCGAGGAGATGTGGACCCGGGATGATTGGGTATAAGTCGAAGTGATCGAAGGTGTTTGAATAGCCTATAAAGGATTCACCACTCCTTGCGAGGAGATGTATACCCATGGCCTCTCGTCGGATTGTTACTAAAGTCTTTGGCCAAAGCATTACATGTTTAGAGTAAAGTACTCTTCGATACATGTGGAGTAACTAGAATCCGTAGGACGAGGAAATGATACTTGGGCTAGGTGTGACGTAGTCAGCCTAGTGGGGACTGACACTATAGACCATGTCCTGAACCAAGTGGGTATAAGATGAGTGAAGGGAATGGGGCACGATTCATTAGAGCCATCAAGGGTTTCGTAAATAGTTACGGATCAACTGATCTTTTCGGTTAATTGGGGATCATGATGTACTACTAGGTGCCACTCATGATCGTTCTATAATTAATGGTTAATTATAGACGGCCAACATAAACCGAGAACCTATTTGGTCACACACACAACGAGTGTAATCCAAAGGATTTAAAACGAGCTTGAGAATGGGATTCTCAGACCGAGAGAAACTATGTTTGGTTGGACCAAACATAAAGCGAGCATGAAATTGTTTCAGTCGCAGAGGAAGCGTGGATGGGTCGTGTCTTATGAAGACATAATGGATGGACCAAAATGGTTTGGTTCTAATCCAATGGATGAGAATAAATCAAAGGGTTTGGTTTATATTAAACGAATGAACCAAAGGTTGGTTCGGTTCGTTTTAACTTAAAATAAACCATCATGGTTTGGTTTATTTTAACTTATCCTAATGGAGCGGGTTAACGGGCTTTATGGATATGATCCATTAACCATTAAGAGAATTAGTTCTCTATAAAAGAGGGCTTAAACCCTAATCCAAAACCCTAATGAAATTTTGGCCGCCCAACCTAGTTGCCGCCCACCCCTTGTTGGTGATTTCGGCGCCCAACTACAAGCTGCCGCCGCCCAGCTTTGTGCCACCGTCCAAGACCCTTGCCGGCGTCCAAGCTCCAGCCGGTGAACCTCCGGCGACCCTCCGGTGATCTCCTATAGGTTCGGCATCAAGGTGGGCTTTTTCTCTCCTTGTTTTTGGCCGGCGCCTACTCCTCCACCAAGCTGTCCAGTTTTCTGGACAGCTTCTCCTCCTCTCGTCGGAGCGTCGTTTGGACGACGGTTAGTGCTCCGACAGCGGCTAACTTACCGGGGATTTGATCTCCGGTAATCCTCTGAGGTGGAGGACGAAGGATTCGTCAAACGATTGACGAATACCTCTCCGGAGAAGCGAGTTTTGAGAACTCGTTTTAGGATCCGAATTTGGATTCGGATCGTGATCATCTCTCGATCACGTCGTCTTCAACACGAGGCTAGTAACCCGTACGAAGACGAAGCTCGTGACTTAGCGAAGTCATCCCGAGGAGCTCGGCGTGGATACGGATAGAGACGATTCTTACGAGGATCGTTCCGGTTGATGCCGTTCCCGCTACACGTCATACGGAAGGTATAACGTAGTTTAATTTCCTTTTATTGCAAATTTTAATTTACGGTTATGTCTACACTTGTTGTAATAGCATGCGTGTGTTGTGTGTGTTGTAATAAATATAGATTTATTATTTTTAATTGCTTCCGCTGTGCTCATGTTTACGAAACATGATCGAACACACACACGCCGCGGTGCCGGAAACCCAACAAGGAGGAATTAAGAGGATCGTTTTTTCATTCACTAACCATCCACACATTTTCGAGATCTCAAGACTGAAGGAAGGAAGACAAGCCGGAGGTGGGGAGAAGAGACCAAAGAAGGGAAAAGCAAGCGGAGGGTCATTTCAGAGGGATCCATCTCTTTAGTTTGTACACCTTGTAACCTGTAAGAGGTTTGCTTCACCTCCAGAAGTACTTCCGAGAAAGAGGGTTTATATAGTTGAGGTGTTTAGCACTCTAGCTCGCTCTAGAGCTCATCCCGTGGAATAGGAATTGAAATTCCGAACCATGTTAAATATTGTGTTACCATTCTCTGTTGTTTATTTTCATTGTCATCATCAATTTTTACTGTTGCGACCGGAGAGGACCCTAAGCCTCCTTGATGTCGTCATCTCCTAAAAAAGGAGGTAAAAAATTTGTGCCCGCATCATTTATGTTTGACTTAATCATTTTCATTTCTAGCATATTTCTTTTACAAAAAGATTTTAAAGTTTAAATGCAAAATCTCATTGGACATTTTGGTCAAATTTTTGTAAATATTAAAATTATGCCCTTCTTTTTTTTTTTTCTCAAGGTTAGTTTATTCATGTAATTCAATTTGCAAAATAATTCATCTAATTTAATAGTGGATAAATTCATGAAAACCTTATGGGCATTTACCATAAATGATTATAAGGTGGTTCAAAAAAATGCCTTAAGGGCATCCCTTATTAAGGCATAGCTCTCAATCCATTCTTTGATTGAATATAGGCCATTGAGGGTCTCTTTGAATTATTCAAATAGCTAGCTTAAAGTATCACTATCTTTTATTGCATGATTTTGCAATTTCACTCATTTGTAAATCCCGTTTAACAATTCATTAGTCAGGAATACTTTGATGTAATTCAATGAGTTTGTCCTGTGAGTCCTTGCACCGTTGAATGACCTAATGCTAGACTGCATTGTAATGTCCAGATTGCTTTGGTGTTGGCATGTGCTTTCTTGATTGTGTCATTTTTCCATTTTATTGATTCTAATGCATGGTTCCCCAAATTTGTCTTTGGACATTTTGAATCATTCCTTAACAATGAACCACTTATTGATGTCTATCTTAATTAAGGAAGTGTTCCATCTTCCTCGTCTAGTAGATAAAATTATTACTGTCAAAGAATAGGGGTCGTATAGCACTGTAACCTTCTTGCATGGCTATATCCGTACAAAGTGTTTTCATAGGTGAATTTGCCTTTCAAAGTAATCAAGGTGAAATCATATATACCTTGAGCAAAAAAAGAAGGGCATAATTTTGTGTGTAGAAAAGTTGAAAAGCAAGGAGGAGGAGAAGAAGGATGTTGCTTCAGAATCAGAACACGAGACAAATGGTGAGGAGGTGGAATCCCTGAATGATGAAATAGTGAACTTCGTGAAGAAGATGATGTAGTAGAGCAAATGCTTTGACAACTAAGACATGAAGTAGATGCTCCAAGAACCAAAGAAGACAATCTAAACCAAAGGTATGACTAAATCAAACTTGAAAATAACCAACTTTAGATGTAACAAGAAAGGTCACAACAAGCAAGAGTGTCCTAAGGTAAACAAGCAAAAAGAAAAGCCCCAAAAAAAAAGAAGATACTAAAAGATACTTGGGACAAATATCATGAGACAAAGAGGAGTTATCACAAGCGACCAAACACATGGTTTTCATGGCCATCAACAAAATGATGGAGGATACAACCAAAGATCTAGAGGGAGACTCATCTGACAAGGACAATCCAATCAATAACATGAAAGTTTCCATCAACGATGATGTAGCATCCCTGAACTAGATAGGCTATCTGAGACCATAGCCTGTTTAACAAATGTTTTAACTCCATACAAGGAGAAAGGTCAAGTAACTTTTTAAGGAATCCTAAGACCTTAAGCCCCTGTTTACTTAGGAGGATGGAAAAAAACTGTGGAAAGATTTTCATGGTGGAAAACATTCCCCTATTTGTTTCATAAAAAAAGAAAGAATTACTTTCTTTTCTTTTGTTTACCTATTGGAAAAAGGATGAATTAGTTTCTTTTCTTTTATTTATATAATGAACACTTGGATTTATGAATCCATCCGCAGATCATTTTTTGCCCTCCCAAATAAAACAGAAGGTAATTTCCTCCCCTCCCAAAGGTGCAAACAAATTTCTTTCAACTCATGGCTATGACCAGAATCGTGATTGACGACCCTACACAATTGCGATCATCAAGCCCGTGCGAGTTCATGTCACATGGTCACATGCGGCATCCCTGCATGAGGTGACCTCGTGTGATCACAACGTTGCATATGTATTTTATTTTATTTTAGGTTTTTTTTTCTTCTACCTTCGTCTTTCTTTTCCCTAAAGAATTTTTTTTCTTTTCTCTTTCCTTTCTAGATATTATCTTTTCCTAGGGATTTTTTTTCCTATTTTGAATTCCTTTCCTTCCCCATTCAATTTTTTTTTTTATAGTAAATAGGGGGTAAGGGGAAGACTTACTTGTCCTCTTCCCCCATGGATCAAGTAAGAAACTCGATTAAGTTGAGGAACTTGTGAATGAGAATTCCTCCATAAAACTACAAGTAGCTAGAAGACCTAAGAAAGAGCTTAGAATGATTCACGTTGAATTCTAAGTACCTAGATGTGATAATTAGGGATCTTGTTTAGGAAGAGTTAGGTTCCCAAGCAATATTTGGTTAACATAATCAAACACAACTGTTACTAGGTACCAAAAGATTTGGTCTATTGTGTACATGCAAGTATAGGTAACCATGTATAGTTAGAAAAATGGATGCTAGAAAATAAATATTCTTAATATATCATAGGAGGCAGAAGAAAATTTACCATCCATAAGTACAAGACATGGGTGTTGTCTCTTTTGGCAATATCAATGGGCTTAAGGTAATTAGTGTTAGGGCAATCAACCCGTGATATGGTTTTGATGTGTGTGGCAAAGGGTTTAAGTTAGGTTGTTATTGTGACTTGATATGTGCGTTGGAGTCTTGCAGGACTTAGTAATTCGCACATGGAGCCTTGGCGAGTTTCACATCTCATGACTCGGTCCTTGAGTCGGTGAAGGATGGCTTTGCGGAAGCCGTGCACTTGGAGCATCTGAGGGACCGCCGGACGAGGAGCTTGGAGTGAAGCCAGAGGAAGTAGACTTCAGCGCGAGACGCGAAGGATGACATTGCAGAGCCGTGCGCTTGGCGCATCCGAGGGACGTGGTCGGACGAAGACAACTTCGAAGGCGAGGGACTCCAAGGGATGAGAGTGAGCGAATGTAACTCGGGAAGGGGTAATGCTCTTAGGTGAAACTTGATCATTTAGCTAAGTGTCGAAAGAGATTTCCCGACATCAGTCGACTGCCATGAAATGTCAGTTGACTGCTCTGAGTCGAACGGGGTTCGACTGATATCCGACTGATGGGTTTTTGGCCTAGCAATCGACTGCCATATGTTGGCGATCGGCGCCAGAACCATCGATCGGCCGATCGGCGCGTGATCGGGTTGAGAGGGTTTGGGCCACAAAACCTCTCGTAGCCGACTGGGCAGTCGACTACGAGACATCATTCGACTGATGGATACATCAGTCGACTGCCAAGGGTTCCGTTGGACTACAACGGTCGGGATCTGACGTGTTCGGAGGTCATTGTAGTGGCGGCAGTCGACTGCCAAGGGCAGCAGTCGACTAGTGGTAGCCAACAGGAGGAAATCAGCCCTCTCTATAAAAAGAGAGGGTGTTGGACTTTGGGAGGCTAATGCTTCTATTCTAAACATCTCCCAAAGTGCCCAAACGAATTTCCTCCTCTTCCTTGTGCTTATATTCATCTTATTGCAAGAGGAGTGATTTTGTAAGAAAAGGTTACCTCCACCTAGCTTTGTGCAAAGGAGAGAATAGTGAAAGCTTGCGGAGTGATTCACCGTGGACGAATCGGACCGTGGACTAGCGGCGCAGCCGTGAACCACGTTATATTCTCTTGTTAGCATTGTTGGTTTCCTTTGCTTTGTCTTTCTTTGTAATCTCCCCCTTAGTCCAGAAACATCTAGAATTCCTGTTGGATGGCATGGCCTGGGTGTGCTGGAATCTGGGCTCGGCATTAATTTTTCTAGATATTCCACGAGTTGGCTATGGAATGGGTTGTGGTGGCCAGTGTGACTCTGTTCGCTTCTCATTTTGTCACTGATCCGTGTAGCGTCCCTTTATGACATGATTATGCCTCTTTTGTCTTGATTTTATGCCCTCATGAGAAGAAAAACATGAAACCATAGTCATCTGAACTAAAAAGATAGAATGAATGCAAATGTTATGTTTTTACTCTAAATATGCTAATTATATGTGATAAACGAATCGTAAATTAACCCTAAAAGCATGAATGATTCACACACATCACATCCCCAAACTTAAACTTTTGCTTGTCCTCAAGCAAAGCAAAAAAGAAACCTAACCTATGTGTGGCAACCATGAGTATAAAAACTAAACTTTTACTCATTTACTTTGATAAGTTTGTTGGGAACCCATCTTAAGGCGTTAATTCCTGATCATAGTCTTATGCCGTGCATGTGAAATGACTCTACGATTTTGGACACCATTCCAGCCTTATGTCTCTTCCGCCATGTTCCTTGCGTTTTTGGCATAAAGACACTTACCTGTCAATATGCTTGGATCATCCTCTCACTACCACACTTAGTATCAAAGGAGCAATCAAAATCAAAGAGAAGAAAAGAAAGAAATAAACATTGAGTACTTCTCCAGTAACTAGTTAGTCTCAAAGGGGCATCATAATAGGTGTTTCCCCAATAACTACTTGGTCTCAAAGGGGTACTCTAATGATATTTCATCTTCTCTTTTTTCAAAAATGAATATTTTTTTTCTCAATCAAACTTTCTCTCTCTCTTTTTTTTTTTTTTTTTCAAAATTTCTTTTCTTTTCATTTTTTTTTCAAACTCCTGAAATGAGTGGTTCTCTAGTAACTAAGTGTTGTTAGAGTCCCTATAGAAATTTGAGTACTAGTCTGGTATAGTTAACCTAGATTTTCTTGGATATCTCTACCCTAATAGTCGTGTTATAAGTGAAACATGATTCTTAACAAGGAACCCAAAAAGAAGTTCACAAATCTAACTAGTTTCAGTTCATATCACTAAAGGCAGAAAAACAAAGCAAACTACCATAAAGATACGAGAAAAATAAAATAAAATATACAAAAAAATGTTTTTTTGAAACGTGATGAAATATGATATGGAACATGATATGGAAATGTAGATATATGGAATGCAAAGAAACACATAAAGATAACTAAGTACCCCCCCCTCCCAATTTAAATTATACATTGTCCTCAATGTATGAAAGGGTAATAGTAAACTAAACTACTCAAGAGGTGGAGGTAGATAGAAATGACCTTGTGAAATGTACCAATGATACATGGTATCAATTATCTTCATTTGCTCTCAAAGTTCGGCTCACTGCTCTCTCAGATTTATGTGGATAGAATCCAGGGAGGACTGGATCCATGTGTATGGATTATCTTGAGTGTTGGTACCTGCAGAAAAAGAAGAAGGACGAGTAGAAGAAAAAGTCCTAGGAGGCCTACTGTGCATAGATGGGCGAGGAGGATACTCCATCGCCAAGGACTCAGGTGGTAGTGCACTAGGGAATCCCAGTTGGCACCGATCTACACAGTGGTGCACTTTGGATCGGGAAGAGGGAAAGGATATTATTTGTGTAGTAGGCACCTAAGTTGATCCTGAGTTTTGATTATAGCAAATGATACAAAGTTAAGCTCATTTTGTTATCTTACGAGCTAAATCAAGTGTGTAGAAAGTGCTAAATCTAGAGTTGAAGGTCAGCGACACCCGAAGGGAACCGTGGTGGTCGGGCGACACCGAGAGGACTTCGGAGGGAGCCGAAGAACTCGAATAAAGGCCGAAAGTGAAGATTTAAAGGTAAAAGATGAGGTAAGCTCGTGTGAGTAAGTGTAAGTAAGGTCGTGTCCTCCATACGGGGACATCCTTAGGCGATGATCCGACCAAGACTTCCCATGGAAGGTCTAAGTCGAGATTGGATGGTGGACGACCATCGAACTTACTTATATTAACTGCATTTTTGAGCTAACTCTTTATTGCAGATGGAAACCTTGCCATTAGTCGACTGATGCCTCCAGCAATCGACTGATAGGGTTGATCAGTTGACTGCTGGTCAAGGATCAACCTCGAGGAGAGTCAAAGCTTATCTCCATTTCTCAAGGGCTAGGTGGCATCACTTCATGAAACCTCATCTCAACGATTAGGATTTCACAAGGCTAAAAAAGTAGGGGTTCTCCACCCCTTTTCCATCATTCAAAGAGCCTCCAAGTGCTTCTAATATGCTACGACATTCCAACGATCTTCCGACGACGAAGCACTGCAGAAACGATGACTCGAGCTCCAATTTTCAATACTTTCAAGTCGTCGGTAACCTTTTAGTTTAATTGTTCAGTTTTAAATTGTCTTTATTTTTTGAGATTTTATCGTAACAAAGAGAGGGGGAGTGTCCCTCTACCTTGATCTTTCTTTTGAAATCGCTTGTCTCCTACCTCCGATGAGGAGACTATTTAGGTTGGATTTCACAGCGGAATTCAGGTTGGCATCAACCGTGGAGATTGAGTCAATGGACTGATCGAGCAAATACGTAACTGATTCTTTTGTGTAGTTACATTCCGCTGTGCTTTACTCTCTCCGTACTTTGCTTTTTTAACGAACAATTCGAAAAGTTTCTTTATCGCTATTCACCACCCCCTCTAGTGACTCTAATCGATCCAACAATTGGTATCAGAGCCGAGGGCGCTAAGATTTGGTGAAACCACCAATATAGCATTTTTTACAGATTTTTTTAATTTTACAGAGTTTTTTCTCATTCGTTTAAATTTTCTCCCGCAGTACTAATTCAAGACGCAAGTCTTGGTACATTTCGTTGTTTTCGTCATTGCTAGATTTTCTTCCTCTCTTCACTTGTTTTTTTTTTGTTGTCAATGGCCCATCTCGAGGGTTTTAGCACTGTCCAACCTCCATTTTACAACGGAGATAACTTCCGCTATTTGAAGGGTCGGATGGAGTGCTTCCTTAAGACCCAAATCGAGATGTTGATCATAATCCAAACAGGATTCACACTTCCGACTAGCGAAGTGGGTGAATCCTTGGATTATGACCAATGGACCAAAGCTACAAAAAGACAAGTCAAAGCCGATGCCAAGGCGACTCAAATCCTCCAATGCAGTTTGTCCAAGGAGGAGCTCAATCGCGTCGGCCACTTTATTAGTGCGAAAGACTTGTGGACCAAGTTGGTGGAACTACACGAAGGAACCGACGAAGCTAAGGTATGCAAATGGGATCTTCTTTTCAATAAATTATATAATTTAAAAATGCAGGAACATGAGACGGCGACTCAACTACACGCCTGTGTACAAGACATTGTCAACAATTTGCACGCCATCGGACAAAAGGTCGAAAACCGTGACCTCAAAAGGTATGTTTTGAATTCTTTTCCTAGGACTACCTTGTGAGCATCCATGGTCGTGTTAGTATGAGCTCTTAGTGCTAATTATGAGATGATTGGTGAGGGAAACTTTTGTATCATATCTTATATTAATATAGGCAAACATTGGTTATTATATTTACTTTATGCGTGTGCCAGGCAAATAAATATAATAATGCCCTTGAATAGTTGGTTCTTACTCACAGTATATCAATTGGTAGAATTGATTATGAGAAGTTGTAGAGAATACTATTCTTAAATATTCCTAGTCAAGTATTGTATTAATAGACAAGGGCTATATTGATACATTGAGACTAGCATGTAGGTCAATGAATGACTTGATCTCACAAGTCATAGATATGTGATATCACATTGATGCATGAGTATATGTATTGGAGACAATATATACTGAATTGACCCGCCGTGAGAAAGTATCATGGATCATTATATGAGTGTCATATACTTTCTCATGTGACTATTGGTATGAATAGTCCTAAGACTTGAAGTCACTACGGTTCCCTACATAAGGAGTTATGCACTTTGGTATCGTCCAACGTCACCCGTAACAGGGTGGACTATAAAGGCGATCACTAGGTATGTAATAAATTATGCGGAGGGATATGAGTGATATAGATGGGATCTATCCCTTCCATATAACGGGAGTGATATCTTTGGCCTCTTGATAGAGTAGGACCACGAAATGCATGGTCATGCTCAAATGAGTCAATATGAGATATTGAGCTCATTTGTTTGAGTGAGTCTACTTGGGGATCAAGAAACATAAAGATCGATAAGGGGATGACATGGTCTATGCCTCATTGATCGATATAAGATATCAAGGATAGAAGGACACCGTCATACATAATAATAGTCACGAAAAAGTTATCGGATGTCGACTTTCTTGTAACTTGGGTAGCAATGATGTATTGCTAGATGCCGCTCATTACTTATGTGTCTAAAAGGGGTTTTAGACACATTGTCAACGTTACAAGAACCTATAGGGTCACACACAAATGACATTCTATTTTGGAAATGAGTTCTTTTAGTTTGACTAAAAGAACAATGAGAATAATAGATGGTCAAGGCTCGAGTCAAAATCAAGTTGGTTGAGTTAGACTCAAGCGGGTTACATTTGAGTTAGACTCAAACTAAATTGGATGGATGAAGACTAGATTTGAGTTAGAATCAAGTGAGACTTGAATTAAACTCAATTCGCATGCAAAACTCAAGTTAGACTTGAGTTAAACCCAAATCACATGCAAAACTCAAGTTAGACTTGAGTTAAACCCAAGTCACATGCAAAAGGTTTTAATGCATGCATGATGCATTAAAATTTCATTGGATTTCAATGTGAAGAATTGGAAGAGGCTAGTGGTTTTTCAATAATGCATTTGATTACAATTCAATGCATTTGATGCATTGGATTTTCAACGTGTAGAATGGGAAGAGGCTAGTGGATTTTCAATGATGCATTTGATGCATTGATTTTGGAATTCAAGCATTATAATATAAAAGGGACTTCAATGTTGAGATAGGTTTTTGGGTTTTCACAGAGAGAGAAGGGTGAGAAGTTTTTGGCTTGTGTGTGCAAGTGTTGCCGTGGGGAAAAAAAGAGATCCAAGAGTTGGGTGTTCTTTCTTCTTCTTCACTTCTTCATCCTCCTAATTTTGGCTAGTTGTTCTACAAAGGTTGCTAGCACAACCATATTTCCAAAAGGGCTGAGTGTCAGTGTGGATACCTTAGAGATACGGTTATCCTTACCGTATTTAGATCCGACAACTTTGGACTAGCGGGATTGCGAAGGGCTCGCTTCAAAGGTATAATACTTCTTCTAGATAGGATCTAGATGGTTGAAAACAATTTATATGTTTTCCCTTGGATCTCTGGTGGGATCCAAAATTTTTGTTTTCGCTGCGGTTTTGCGAATCGGTTCACACACATAGTAGGATCCCAACAGTGGTATCAGAGCCACATGTGAAACATACATTTTGTTGTTTATATAATTTATATGTGATATAAATCTAGATTTTCATGCTTCTGATGCACGCGAATGAGACCTCAAATCTCGCGACGGAGGCCGTCGAGGACTCGAAGCGCGCGCTGGCACTCAACGCCCGCAAGTGCACGGATGTTAAGTAATTAAAGATTATCGATCCCATAGGGACTGGGATTCGAATACCGATTTGTTCAGTGGGTGAAATTTTTCGGAAGTAAAATCTAAAAGGTTTCGATTGCGAGGGTTGTCAGTGGACTAAATTCTAATACGGTGTCACACAGAGGAAGAAAGGAGCATGCCGAGATCTTTAAAAGGGATTCTAGGACTTCGATTTCGCTTGTGTGTCGCAAAACATACTATCAACTGGGTGTTGTCTAAACGTCTAGCTATGATTTTGTCGAAGGGACATCATACACTCTCTTGATGAGCCAACGCATCTATCGGGAGCTATCGCTGCCTTACAAGGACAGGATAGACGGTACGAGGATGCCAAATCAATCCCTGCGACGAACCATTTACAGTTCCATCGCATCCTTCTACCCACGGTTACAGGAGATCAGGTTTACCCCTAGGTTCCTTGTATAAAATCCCCTAAATCTTAGATACGAGGGCTGTCACTCCTCGTATTGCCTAAGCACAGTAGATAGAAAACCAAATATGCATAGATATTGGTATAAACAATTTCCAATTGCAAATTCAAACTCAAAAATAGAATTCAATTTGAAGCAACATGTCATGCGCACACAAGCTACTCCCTAATCCTAGAATCGAAGGAACTACTCCATATATAAAAGAGGAGAATCACCAGGCATATACATGTTCGAATATATCAGAAATAAAGTGCAAGAACAAGAAATTACAATGTCGTTGTGGCCTTCTCTCCGGCGTTGAGGTACAAAACGTGGACCTCCGCGCGACGTTCTTCCTCCCCGTTGCGAGTTCCCAAAGCTTTTTAGGGCTTCGGTGTGCCATCATAATTGTCGTGCCTTCCCCCTAGGGTTTGGGTGGAGCTCTCCTTATATAGACATCACATCAGATCGCTGCAAAATCTAGAAAAAACCCTAATCGCGTCAATCTGCTGGGCCACCACACGGCCATGTGTTTCCACATAGTCAGGCCGTGTGCGGCCTTGGGGTGGTTGATCTCGTCCATTGGACACGACCGTGTGTAGCTACATGCCCTAACCATGTCCCATTCTGCGTCTAGCTGCAAAATGTCCTTCTTTTGCTCCGAAAGTGCACCTTTTTCTCCCAAAATGCTATCATACATGCAAAAGTACAAAGAGCAGACCTCCAAAGTAGAAAATAGTAAATGCGTGCAAAATAGAGTTACATATGCATGAAACTAATATAAAATGTAATGAGATGTGAGCAAAAACTACTCCTAAAACCCTATATATTTCACTCACATCATTTCCCCAGACTTAAATCTTTGCTTGTCCTCAAGCAAACCTCAGTGCCATGAAATTAAAAAGATATTGTTCCATACTTTACATGTTAACTAAATTTATCAAGTGGTATTTGCAATCAAAGAAAAATAAATATGTTCTAGAAATTCACTAGGGTAGCTCCTCATGCTCGTGCTAAGCGAATCATTCTTAGGGAATACTCGTTCCATGGTAAGTTAAGTCGTCATCCTATAGCTTTCCTAAGGTCTCCGACACTTAGGCACTTATCTGCCCAAAGAGAGGATCGTTCCCTAGATCTAGCACAAAGTCTCAAAGGCGTGCTCAGTATTGAGAGAAATTAGTAGGTGTTTCCCCAGTAACCTAACTCGGTCTCAAAGGGGCACCTAGTCATTTCCACCCACGACAACTATTTTTTTTATCCCTCATAATCTCTCTCTCTCTCTTTGTTTTTTTTCGGCTCACTGGGATTTTGATTTTTCCGAATAATCCGAGCCTCTCCAGTAACTAAAATGCTAGCCTAGAGTCACATGTGGATTCCAAAGTACTAGACTACTGAGATGAATCATAACTAGGTATGTACTAGATTCTCTCTTTCAGAGTGTTCGACATGTGTAGGTGTGGAAATAAAACCTAACCAGTGTAAGTCTAGAACATTCATTAGAGCAAATAAAATAAAATACCACGAGATAAATGAAGTTACACTACTCATGGAAACAAATCATGAAGAAGACTTTTAAAAATACTACTGAGACAACTTTACAGATAACAAAAACTAAGTGCTGAAAGAAACTCAACAACCTATGCATGAATAAATGAATGCTAATGCAAATACCATGAAACAAACTAGTGCTAGAAATAAAATAAAATTTGGGGTTCCCCTCAGACTTAAATGAAAGTATACCTCTAGTATGGTGAACGAGGTGGAAAGTCTGGGAGCCTCGACATCTCGGGATCCTGGGAGAACCTGCTGCTGAGCCGCTATTGCCACATGTACATGTGGTCGATCTGAGAGTTGGTGGATGCAGCGCCTGCTCGGTGCTCCTCCTCCCTAGCCCATTGTGCCTGCTGGGCATGCATGTGCTGCCGCATCTCCTGGCGGTAGGCGGCCTCATCCTGGCGACGGGGCAGCCTCCTCCTGGAAGTAGATGCGGGCCTCGTCGTAGAACTCCTCAGCCCGGTGGAAGTGCTCCTAGAAACCCTAGAACTCCGTCTGCGTGTAGGCACTCTACTCCTCCCATCGCTGCCTTTGTGTCTGCTACTCGGTGTATATGTCGTTGAGGCACGATCTGAACTCCGAGAAATTATAGGCAGACGTAACTGCATCCTACTCTAAAGTGGAAAAGGTGGTGGTGCAGGTGCAGGCTCATGTCGGCGTGGACTAGGTGGGCTCCTATGCATGAGTGGACTAGAGGGAGAGTGATGCAAAGGGGGAGAGATGGGCATTGATGTGGATGGTCCCTCATGTGGAGGGGACTCCACTATCAGGTCCAAGCTCCAGTTGGCGCGTGTAATGATGGTGGTACGATCAAGGTCGGGGAGCCTAAGGGCTGTCAAAGTTTTCCTTACAAAGCATAAGGAGTGTCCTTCTCTCACAATCATCTTCATGGCCATGCACACTCTTAGGTCGATCCTAGGGCTCCCCTCTATACTTTCTAATGTAGTGTAATCGTACCCCATCCTATGATAAATGTGGGTAAGTAGGACCCCTACATTAATCTCTCCTCGTGCTGCTTTGCCCATCTTCACTAAGTGTCTAATGAAGTGGGACCCTACATCGATGCTACTCCTTTCTTGTAGCATGTCCCAGAGGTAAAGCATCTCGCTAGCTCTAACCACATCGTCACTCTCCCCACGACCAAATATAGTACTGGCCATGATGCGGTGGAGGTATCGAAAGACGGGGTTTTGGAGGAGCGATGCTTTGGCCCTAGAAGGGTCATAAGCGTGCTCCCCCATCAACTCGGTCCAAAATATCCGAGAGTTAAACCCAATAGGGGTTCTTCTCTCTCCCCCACTCGGCAAGCCAAAGCATGAATTTCATTGGTGAAGGGTCCATTCATGCTTAATGTTAAAAAATCCTAAAAGTTATCCTACCCTCTTCACTCTCTCTACCCATTAAAATTTCTGCCTCTAAGGAACTCAAAAATTCTAGAACTATCCTAGGGTAGGTTGGGTGTCTTATTCCCATCATCTCTTCCCACCCTATTTTTGCAAATAGGGCTTGAATGTCACCCAACAACTCTAAAGACTCTAGCAAATCTTCATCTAGGTACCTAGTAGCAGTGAGTTTACGAGTAGAAAGCATATTATATCTATCTGTATGTTCATTATTGCGAAAAAGAAGGGTTGGTAGGGCATTACCCTCCTCCGGAGCTTGAGGGGCGTCGGGTCTCCTTGTTCGTCGCTCCGAAGCACCAGATCGAGGCACTACATGCTTGGTCCTCCTCATCCTTACTTCTTTTGGCTTCCTTTGAGGTTAGAATAGCTTCTAGGTGGCGGGGAAGAAGAAACCACATGGCTAAGGTAAGGGAAATCAAAGCACATGGCGCAAATGGGGTGAAAACACATGGCTCACCCTATTTAACCTTGCGCAACACGATCGTGTGAAAATACATGGCCAGGCCATGTGCGCCTCGGGTCAATCTGGCACAGCCGTGGGAAAACACATGGTCAGGCCGTGTGTCCCCCTTTTTCTCCCTTTTTTGCATAACGGTCCAAATTTCCTCATACACTTCACCATGTAAGCTAATATGGATTTTATTTTTACCTAGCAAAGTTCCTTTCTAGTCCTAATTCTAAATGAGATCGAAATCAAAACTCAAATTAAATAAATGCATGCAATACAATCAAAGGTAAATCTAAAAAAACTAAACTTGGGTTGCCTCCCAAGAAGTGCTTTGTTTAAGGTCGTTTAGCTCGACCACACTCCGCTATCAACTTGGCTCTGGAGGTTCAGTGAACCTCCATTCATCCGTCTCGGAAGCTTCATTTAGTGGCTCCGACTTCATTCTGCTAAACGTGAAGTCGTCGAGGTAGGGGGCTCTGTGCTCTGAAAGGCTGAAGAGGATGATCTCCCCATCTACCTCCAAGGAGATCTGGTGTGCCTTCACATCTATGCACGCTCCCACAGTTACCAGAAAAGGCCTTCCCAGAATGATGGGATTCTGGGGATTGGGTCATGTGTTCAGTATGATGAAGTCCGTGGGTATCATGAAATCCTCGACAACCACATGAACGTGTGCTAGCAAGCTGACGGGTTCCTTGACTGGGTTATCCCCCATACAAATACCAAGATTCGCTGGTTGGAGCCCATTCAGTCCCATCTTCAGATAGTATGCATAGGGCATCACACTGACTAATGACCTCAAGTCGCATAGCACTTCATCAATGCTCTCCCCATAAATTAAGCAGGGGATAACAAATTCACCGGGGTCCTCAAGCTATGGTGGAATCTTATCTTCAATTTTAGCTTGGTCAGGTAGGGTGGAAATCATGGTTGCACACCCCTTGGTGAATTTGTTACTCTGCTTCACTCCTTCCTCTTTAGCTTGACTCCACTCGGGTAATGACGGAGAGCTCTTCATGGGTTGTGACACGGTTTGAGCTATCTGGGCCACTTGTGTCTCCAACATCCTTGTGTGACTTGCAAGGTCGTCAATAGTTGCCTTCAAGTATCTGAGTGATTCTTCAGATTTCTGATGTTGGCGACGAAATTTCTCATTGGCCTTAGTTTGGGTAGCAATGAAGTCCTCCATCATCAGTCCCAGTATGGACTTCTGTGGTTGCTGCCCATTGCCCTACTGCTGCCCATACCCCCTTGATGGTTGAGAGTTTCCTGAGTTATTCTTATAAGAGAAATTCGTGTGATTCCTTCATCCGGGATTGTAGGTACTGGAGTATGGGTTTTTGGGCCTTTGATTATAGTCCCCAACTGTATCAACATGCTCAATCTGCTCTTTTGAGGTTCCCTGCCCTCCATAGTGGTCCTCTCGATACACTGCCGCTCCCTCTCCAAAGTTAATGGTCGCGCATGCAGATGAAGGATTCAAAGATTCGAACCGTCTGTTGAGCACATCCACATCCTTGCTGCTAGGTGGTCCATGGAGTTGACCATGTTCGGTGTCACGCCCCGAGAGCATGCCGAGCCGAAAATCAAACGGACGACATATCCTCTGTACGTGGCAACATTTTGGGTTAATATAAGGCCCGTAGGCCCACAATAACAACAACACCGTCTAACCAAATGAACAACGTAAAATGCAGACATACCTGAAGTCTACTACGCTACTCTGATCCAACCTGAACATATATCCAACATATATATAACATGAAGAGTAAGATAAACTCACAATATACTCAAGCTACAGGTCAAGGTATCTAATGGTCTGTCCAACACATACCAGTATCCGACACAATCGTATAACAAATGCAAGAAACATGCATGAATATGATGTACACCCAAATGCAGCAAGCATAGTACAATCAAAAGCAACATCACAATAATCATATATATATAGACTGCATCTATATATATATTAATCACAACCATCCATATATATATATACATGCATATATGTATAAATATATGATAATATACAAAGTGCCATCAGATATGGCAATGCAACATGCATGGTCATGCCTGCTCACCCCTACTCGCTACCACGACCCCAGTGTGGCCTAGGTGGCACGACATGACAACTATCCCAACTCACACCAACCACTGCTATAGAGTGGCCGAGTGGGCAGTATGATCAAGTAGCATATGAGCGTAAAGAGCTCACTACACAATGGGGGTCCCTACTGCTGGCCACTCCGACTAACACTACCAATGAGTGGTCGAGTACCACGCACCCAGGACAACTGAACGCAACTCCAACTACCACCATCTATAGTGGTAGAGTGCGGCACAACAAATGCTCTGCCCTCACACCAGTTACTCCTCGGAGAGTAACCCTGGAGGCAAGATGACTGATGACTCACTCTCAACCCCAAGGGAGACTATGTCGTCAGAATGCATGAAAATGACATGAGTATGCTGTCACACGTACATCCATCTACCACAGACTCTCTGTTCAACAAAGAGTCATACCCATCTGATCAATACACTCTCTATCCTGTAGAGAGTTGTACTCGACAGATCGGCGGACTCTCTATCCCGTAGAGAGTCGTACTCAACTAATCATAACTCTCTATCAATAGAGAGTCGTACTCAACTGATCGACGCACTCTCTATCCTGTAGAGAGTCATACTCGACTGATAATAACTCTCTATCCAATAGAGAGTCATACTCAACTAATCGACGCACTCTCTATCCTGTAGAGAGTCATACTCGACTAATCTTATCAAGCTGGGACCACTGGTCCGCAGCGACACACTAATCACCCTTCAATTAACCATTACACAACTCATGGTTGGTAACAGTATGCAACATACGGGTATTGGAAATAAATCCTACATTTAGGGCATTACCTACCCACGGATGACCTTTTTGCCAATTTATAAATTGGGTCATCACCCGTACTAACATTAACACCCTACTAAACATCTAGGTTAATTTATATCACACCTATAACTCCTAAATCATGATAGGGAATATGTGATATAAACAATTGAGCATAAATACATCCAACGATAAGTTCAAGCATAAGATAATAAGAGCAGTGTCAAGATAATATGAACACCTAACATGCTCATATTTATGACTAAATCTGAATGCATTAAAACTACCTGACAAGGGTAGGAATTACCCACCTGCTTCGTAGACACCAGTCGTCTCCACATCCGCGAATATCTCGAACCAAAATCCTGCAAACAAACATATATGATCCAATCATATACCAATTCTAATATTAGGATCAAATCATAATCCTACATCAACTTTATATCCCGATCAACTAGATTGATCTAGTTATCCAATTAACCTAATCAACCCTCAATATTAATCCCTATAACAAGGATCATAGAATGATATTACTATCGCACTTTATAGCATGATCAGGTCAAAACTCACCAAATCTCCAATTCAATTACAACTCAATTCACAGCTAAATCACCTACACCTACACTACAACCTATGAACAACCATGTTGACCCTACAGACTCATTCACAACCCCTGCACAAAGCATAACAGAGCATCATAAACACAACCTTGTTCACAGCTACTCCCGTTACACCCAATTAGGGATCTAACACCCTAATTGGAACACCCCACTCCACATCAATCCCTTCTCACTAAATCACAACCGACACACAACCAAATAACCATAAACAACCATGCTGTAGCATACAAACATGATAAAATCATGGTTCAACACAAACCTCACCTTAACCTCGATCCACCATTCCCATCCACACTACCACCGAATATCAACATCCCATAACTAGAACAACAAATACAAATCTTACCCCTTAAATCGCTTGATTAGACCCAACTCACCCATGTGTTCTTCACCCATCTACAGTCGTTCAACCTCCAAAATCAAACACGACAGCTTGTTCCACCGAGGAATCCACACTCCAAATCAACACTTCGGCAATCAACTAACACTAACAGCAACCCTTACCGACCGACCACACCTCTAGCCATCTCCACCGAGCAATCTTTACCGAAAGGAAATTCACAGACAAAAAGGCAATTAATCTTGCTTACCCGAAGTTGAACCCCGTCGGCAGCAAAATACCCAACCACCGGTAGCCAACCTTTGTTCACCGGAACCCATTGCCCAAAACAAAAACTCGGTAACCAACGCAGACAAATTTCAGGGAATTCCATCCTGTCCAAGCTTGAAGATGAAGGAAACACTACCGACTCACCTAGCTCCGATAGCGAGCCCCTGTTCACCAGCGAAGTCAACACCCCCGAGGCACAGTCCTAGCTCCCGCTAGAACTCCCGGTTCTGACAATGCTTGAGAAGTTCGTCTCCTGATCGACCTGCTGACGTCCCGAATTCCTGGCCACATGCGTCGATGCTTGTCGGCCTCCTCCCCTATAGCCGGATCTCCATGGCCAAAGCGTCAGTAGTGGTTGGGATGGGGTGGAGACGAAGGGCAGAGAGAGAGAGAGAGATCATGGGAGAGATGAAGGAACTTCGAGAGTTAGGAAGAAGAGTGGCGTCGGTGTCGAGCGAAGAAGTCGTCGTGAAACGCTCACGCGGAAGAAATCATCGGCGTGAAATGGAAAGGGAAAAGCGGCTGTGTTTTATTGGTTTAGTGGGTCGGGTGGTTTTTAACGGGTTGGGATTTAAACAATGCTTATTGGGTTTTCAAATCCAATAAGCCATTAACCCTAGATTTAATTAAATCTAGGTTAATTAAACTATTAACATTCCTTAAGCTAGGTTAGATGTAATTAACTCCTAACCATATTTTTTTTTTCGTGGTATTTTACATTCTCCCCCACTTATTAAAATTTGGTCCCAAAATTTCATACTCAATGCAAAAATTAATTCAAGCATATTCCGAAATAACCACATACCTCAGGTAAACAGATGAGGGTAGCGAGCTTGGATAGTATCTTCCAGCTCCCATGTAGCCTCCTCATCGGCATGATGCTGCCATCCCACCTTTACGAGTCGAATGATTTTGTTCTTCAACTGTCGCTCCTTGCGACCCAGAATCTGCACCGGAATCTCCGCATAAGTTGCATTTGCCTGGAGTGGTATCGGAACCTCTTTCAGAATATGGTCTGATTGCAGAACTTATTTCCTTAGCATCGATACATGGAATACATTGTGAATACCCGCAAGTGTCGAAGGTAAAGCCAACCGATAAGCAACACCTCCATAATCCACGACATAAGAATAGAATAGATCCTCCAACATCTAAATGATACACTGAGACTGTTCATCTGTCTGTGGATGAAACGTTGCACTAATCGAAACTCTGTGCCCCTAGTCTGGTGCAGACTCTGTCAAAATCGTGAGGTAAATCGTGAATCTCTATCCGATATGGTACTTAAAAGTATCCCACGCAATCCGATAATCTTCCGGCAATACAACTCTGTCGAATGATCCAATGGGTACGACCCACGAATAGGAAAGAAGTGAGCTGATTCAGTTAGTCGATCCATGATCACCCAAATCGCATCATGTCTTTTTCGGGTTCTAGGCAATCCCGTAATGAAATCAATAGTGATATGCTCCCACTTCCATTCCAGAAATCGATATTTCCCGGAGCAATCCAGCGGGTTTCTGATGTCCAGTCTTCACCCACTGGCATACTAACATCAAGTAGCAAAATCTGCTATATCTCTCTTTATACCGTTCCACCAGTATAAACGTTTCCAATCTCAGTACCTCCGAGTACTACCAAGGTATATAGCCCATCTCAAATGATGTGCTTTATGTAGCAACTCTTCCTTAAACACTGCAACTCCATTGTAGCTACCCAGTAGCTTGTTAAATTCAATGAGCACTTCTGCTCCATACAACTACAAATCCAGATAATAACTACTAAAGTCACGTCATGTATATGACAGACTATCTCGTAGTTTCTTAACTGACGTAGGCATATGATATGCTTCATTCACTGCATCAGAATCGTTCCGATCCCTGAAACGTTGTATTTGCGTACAACATCCTTTTATCCACTACGGAAGGATTAACTAATACTCGTGTAAAAGTTAATCACCATCTAGGTCCTGTATGTTGGATCGAAGCGGATCGCTAGAGGGGGGGGGGTGAATAGCGATAAAAACTTTTTTTCTCTTCGTTCGTTAAAAAAACCGAGTAGATAATTAATTTGCAGCGGAAAAGATAAGCAATATAAAGAGAAGACAAATGTTTTACTTGGTTCGTAGCCTTCGGCTACTACTCCAAGGCCCTAGTGGTCCTTGACCACGTACGGAGGGCAAAAGCACTAAAGGAACTCCTCCTCGTTAGAGGTAGGAGTTAATCGATACAAGAAGGAACAAAAACTTGAGGTAGAGGGACACTCCCCCTCTCCTCGTATATGATAAAAGCTCCGAAAAAGTAGATGAACAACTAATAAAAACTAATACCGACGTACAAAAATAATAAAGAAAGTTAAACCTAGACGTCGGAAAGGAAGGACTTCGTTGTCGGAGAGTTGTAGCTTTACGGAGGCTTTTTGGAAGCTTAGAATTGTTGAAGAAACCCTAGGTTAGGACCTCCTTTTATAGCCTTTAAGCCCCTTTTCGAGAGGAACCCTAGCCAATCATATTTGAGCACCACTCCCCTTGAAATTTGGTGGCCATCACTACCGATCATTGGCAAAGATCGCCGAGTGCTAGCCGTAGTCACCCGACTGATGGACGACAGTCGAGTCCTTCAGGTTGGCAGTCGACTGATGCTGGCTGCAAGGCAATGTTAGCTTAAAGAAAACATTATTTCGACGGTCGTCGACCGTTCGATCTCGACCTAGACCACCAATGAGATGTCTTGGGTCGGATCTACACTTAATTCTTTCCTCATAACGAGGATACGACCTTACTTACACTCGCACACACGAGCTTACCTCGATACTTACGTGTTGCTTTTGCTTCCGACCTTCCACTCAATTCCTTCGGCTCCCTCCGAAGTCACTTGAGTGTCGCCCGACCACCGCGGCTTCCTCCGGGTGTCGCTAGCCTTCAGCTCCAGCTATAGCAATTTTCTTCACACTCGATTCAGCTCGTGAGATAACAACATGAGCTTAACTTTGTATCGTTTGCTATAATCAAAACTCAGGTTCGACTTAGGTGCCTACTGCACCAACACTGTAAACTGGTTTCACTAGCTTCCGACTAAATGATTTCCATCATCACCTAAGTCAAACAAGTCCGTGGTATAGAAATGCTAAAACATTCTATCCACATCTACAGTAATATCCATACCATACAAGGAAAACAACCATCTACGGTGGTCGAGTGCGCAACTCCATCTACCACAATCAACAGTGGCCAGGTTACGCAACTCCAACAACCACAAACAGATCCAATCGTGTTCAGGATACACGATTCTCAAATCCAGTGGCGACTAAATCGTTAATTAGTCTAACAACTTAATCAAAACTCATAAAATTTATACTAAGTATGAAATTGTCGTCCTCCATACACTTGCATCCTGCTTACTCTAAGTTGATGATATATAAATCATCACAACGACTATGATAATTGTATGACACCATGTCACTACAATATCAACACTCCAGTCGTAAACCAACCCTAGAGTATACACATGTGTCTTTAACTGATCTAAATAGAGCATCTATCCACAACGAAGGATATTCTTCACAACCACTACTGTATTCCATCATCGATAATCGATGCATACTTCTCAAAGGTTCATCCCTCTTTTACAAAGAGTTCCGGATCTCTCAAGGAGGAATACTGGGATAGATAAAAATCCCTTACAACTTCTCCTATAATTACAACTTACATTCTTCCAATTTCTATATTGTTTAATAACACTTATACCAGTCAAATTATCACCCGGTATAGGATCTTCGAGACCGGAACTATTTTCGCAATCATTTCAATTGCCTACTCCACTTGCCTATGGAACGACAAGGCTAGGAGTTTATCCGAACTACATCCGAAGGCTCTCAAATTATACGCACATCCGAGAGACATATCATACCATACTTGTAACAATTTGACCATCCGTAAGGATATGTCTACAGTAAAGATATATCTATCCAAGTCTAAGGGCATCCCTTAACTTCTTAACTGTTGGTCCACATCTCACCTAATAGTAGAGATACCACCGACCCACAAGTCGATGTATAGGAACCTTCTAATCAAACTAAGAATGTTCTAGACAAAGATACCTGTAAACTACAAGTATCTCTCAATATATTAATCCAGAGGGTAAAACTAGAGTAATACCCTGAACGATCAATATCTGTTGATCCGATCCAAAAGGCTCCACACAGGTCTCGACCTTTCTCCGAAGAGAAAAGATCAGATTCAATAGTCCGCGACAAAGCGGTCGCATTTCTGCGATGAATGCCTCGGGGATTTTTTCCTAGATCATCTGATCCATCCCTAAATCCTACGAGCTACAACTGTAGAATACCAAATAGATATGACCCTCGTCGTATACTCTCTCCTCTGTACTAAGAAAATCACATCTGGAGGTAACTGTTGTTGTCTACTGAATCTTCTAAGATGTCTTCTGCTGATGCTGCTTCTGTGTGGATCTCTGCTGAAAAGGAGTATCAAGGAACTCCAACCATGCCTGAGGTAGTAGGTTGTTGCTGATGAAATAACCTAATCTTCTGTGCTGATCTCTGCTGTTGAGACGATGCATCTTCCTCTCGGAATACCATCGATAGTCTTCAACTGAGTCTTCAAAGTACACCTCCTCCACTGTATTGGTTGCTCACAATAGCAACAGATGAACTGATCCAATGGATACTCTGACTTCACGTGTCTTCGTGATCTGTACTGCACGCACATAATCCCTTCGGAGTCTTTGTTCTGATAATGCTGATATCCTCAAGAACATCCTGATGATCTGTGGTTGGTATTCTATAATCAGAAAATAGCTCAAAGCCTATGACTCCGATCTTGCTCCTTTTAACCAATGGTCGGAGACTTCTGACTCTATTAAGTTGACCTGCAATATCTTCTTATCGATCTTCAACTCTTAGACCCCTTGTACGGAGTCATTTCTAAACTCCTTTCTCAATCTAACATCTTTCAACAGGATCTGGTAGAAGATCCCGGCATCCTAATCCAACTATAAGCCAATAACTCTGGGTGGCTTAAATCATCCATTCATCTTCTTGAGCTATTAGGTGGTTGTAACCTCTGCAAATCTCACGACTCTGCACAGTACACTATCACTAACCGATCACCCTTTCTTGAAGCTTAAGAATTCCTTACAGTATGTCACTAAAAGTGACACGGGAAAATACTCTCTTTCAACATCACTAAACCATGATCAAGTGATATATTATTTCCTGAAAATTATTTTCTGCATTTATCACCAAATACCGGCTGGATCTCGATAATGGTATGCACACAACTCTTCTTTCTCGGTATAACATGAGTTAAGTACTTAAAAGTACTCTCAAAGTTATACAACTCAGTACGAACAACTCAGGGATAAAATCTATATGAAACACGGTAACCTAGCCTCCCGCTATCTCCATCAACAATAGTCTACTTGTCTTGTCCATTACCCAACAGGTAATGATCTGACTAGCATAATTAGTAAAAATCTCCAAGATGGTAGTCTCTGATTTCCACAAGAAATGTGACGACTTAACCCCTGTTTTTCGACACGGTATCAGTCGACTCTCAAAGGTAAATCACCTTTTCGACACAGGTTCAAGACTCAGACTTAACAGGTCGTTCCCATGGTCAACTAATACCACGATTACGAATAATAACAATATACTATAGGTTATTCCTTGTTATTAACATTAAAATCATAGTCAACTAAAACCGGAAGTATAAACACTAAGGTAACTCTAGTTTGTCGCCTCAGTGGACGACCCCTACTATAAGTCTACACAGGTGTCATAACTCTATTGTATACACCTACTGATTAAGTTTAGATAAATATCTACTAAACCATAAGTTATCAGGAATTCTTACCTCATGCTGCTTGGAGCTCAGGCCATTGTCCATCACATCTCAAAAAAACCAAAAAAGAATAAATCGACTCCCGAGAATCCAAGACTCGACACCAAACAACATTGTATGGCTTCGCAGAACCTAGGGCTCTGATACCACTAAAGTTGTCACGGCCCGAGAGCATGCCGAGCCGAAAATCAAACGGACGACATCTCCCCTGTACGTGGCAACATTTCGGTTTAATACAAGGTCCGTAGTCCCACAATAACAACAACAGATATAAAAATATAACCAAACCACAACAACATAACAAACTAACTACAATAAATACACAGCGGAAACGATACAACAACAATACAATCTCACACATGCATACCAGTATGACTAACACATCACAACAATACGAAACCTCGACAAAATCCGAATATACAACATAGTACATCACGAAAACTCCAAATACAATACACAACGGACGGAAAGCCCAAAACAAATACGGGAGCCTCAGAGGTGAGATGAGATGATGCCAGCCAGCGGTGCTCCAAGTCCATCATGAAGACTTTTACATGTTACTTGGGCGACAGAAAAACCTAGGGTCTGTGGTGGTGGTGAGTAAAACTTAGTAGGTAATAGAAAAACATGTATATATATAATATCACATGTATTTCAACAACATAATCTAGAGGTAGAACAGGTATATCAGCATAGTATATAAATACAAGCATATACCGTCTAACCAAATGAACAACGTAAAATACAGACATACCTGAAGTCTGCTACGCTACTCTGATCCAACCTGAACATATATCCAACATATATATAACAAGAAGAGTAAGATCAACTAGCAATTTACTCAAGCTACAGGTCAAGGTATCTAATGGTCTGTCCAACACATACCAGTATCCGACACAATCGTATAACAAATGCAAGAAACATGCATGAATATGATGTACACCCAAATGCAGCAAGCATAGTACAATCAAATGCAACATCACAATAATCATATATATATAGACCGCATCTATGTATATATTAATCACAACCATCCATATATATATATATATATATATATATACATGCATATATGTATAAATATATGGTAATATGCAAAGCGCCATCAGATACGACAATGCAGCATGCATGGTCATGCCTACTCACACCTACTCGCTACCACGACCCTAGTGTGGCCTAGGTGGCACGACATGACAACTGTCCCAACTCACACCAACCACTTCTATAGAGTGGCCGAGTGGGCAATATGATCAAGTAGCATATGAGCATAAAGAGATCGCTACACAACGGGGGTCCTTGCTGCTGGCAATTCCGACTAACACTACCAATGAGTGGTCGAGTACAACGCACCCAGGACAACTGCACGCAACTCCAAATACCACCGTCTATAGTGGTAGAGTGCGGCACAATAGATGCTCTTCCCTCACACCAGTTACTCCTCGTAGAGTAACCTGGGAAGCAAGATGACTGATGACTCTCTCTCAACCCCAAGAGAGACTATGTCGTCAGAATGCTTAAAAATGACATGAGTATGCTGTCACACGTACAACCATCTACCAAAGACTCTCTGTTCAACAAAAAGTCATACCCATCTGATAAATACACTCTCTATCCTGTAGAGAGTCATACTCGACTGATCGGTGGACTCTCTATCCCGTAGAGAGTCGTACTCAACTGATCATCACTCTCTATCCAATAGAGAGTCGTACTCAACTGATTGACGCACTCTCTATCCTGTAGAGAGTCGTACTCGACTGATCATAACTCTCTATCCAATAGAGAGTTGTACTCAACTGATCGACGAACTCTCTATCCTGTAGAGAGTCGTACTTGACTAATCATATCAAGCTGGGACCACTGGTCCACAACGACACACTAATCACTCTTCACTTAACCATTACATAACTCATGGTTGGTAACAGTATGAAACATACGAGTATTGGAAATAAATCCTACATTTAGGGCATTACCTACCCACGGATGACCTTTTTGCCAATTTATAAATTGGGTCATCACCCGTACTAACATTTACACCCTACTAAACATCTAGGTCAATTTATATCACACATATAACTCCTAAATCAAGATAGGGAATATGTGATATCAACAATTGAGCATAAATACATCCAACGATAAGTTCAAGCATAAGATAATAAGAGCAGGGTCAAGATAATATGAACACCTAACATGCTCATATTTATGACTAAATCTGAATGCATTAAAACTACCTGACCAGGGTAAGAATTACCCACCTGCTTTGTAGACACCAGTCGTCTCAACGTCCGCGAATATCTCGAACCAAAATCCTACAAACAAACATATATGATCCAATCATATACCAATTCTAATATTAGGATCAAATCATAATCCTACATCAACTTTATATCCCGATCAACTAGAATGATCTAGTTATCCAATTAACCTAATCAACCCTCCATATTAATCCCTATAACAAGGATCATAGAATGATATTACTACCGCACTTTATAGCATGATCAGGTTAAAACTCACCAAATCTCCAATTCAATTACAACTCAATTCACAGCTAAATCACCTACACCTACACTACAGCCTATGAACAACCATGTTGACCCCATAGACTCATTCATAGCCCCTACACAAAGCATAATAGAGCATCATAGACACAACCTTGTTCACAACTACTCCCGTTACACCCAATTAGGGATCTAACACCCTAATTGGAACACCCCACTCCATATCAATCCCTTCTCACTAAATCACAGCCGACACACAACCAAATCACCATAAACAACCATGCTGTAGCATACAGACATGATAAAATCATGGTTCAACACAAACCTCACCTCAACCTCAATCCACCATTCCCATCCACACTACCACCGAATATCAACATCCCACAACTAGAAAACCAAATACAAATCTTACCCCTTAAATCGCTCGATTACACCCAACTCACCCAAGTCTTCTTCACCCATCTACAGTCATTCAACCTCCAAAATCAAACACGATAGCTTGTTCCACCGAGGAATCCAAACTCCAAATCAACACTTCGGCAATCAACTAACACTAACAACAACCCTTACCAACCGGCCATACCTCCAGCCATCTCCACATAGCAATCTTTACCGAAAGGAAATTCACAGACAAAAAGGCAATTAATCTTGCTTACCTGAAGTTGAACCCTGTCTGCAACAAAATACCCAACCATCAGCAGCCAACCTTTGTTCACCGGAACCCACTGCCCAAAACAAAAACTCGGTAACCAACGCAGACAAATTTCAGGGATTTCCATCCTGTCCAAGCTTGAAGAAGAAGGAAACACTACCGACTCACCTAGCTCCGGCAGTGAGCCCCTGTTCACCGGCGAAGTCAAAACCCCCGAGGCACAGCCCAAGCTCCCACTGGAACTCCCGGTTCTGACAGTGCTTGAGAAGTTCAGCTCCTGATCGACCTGCTGCCATCCCGAATTCCCGGCCACATGCGTCGATGCTTGTCGGCCTCCTCTCCTACAACCGGATCTCCACCGGCAAAGCATTGGCAGTGGTTGGGATGCGGTGGAGACGTAGGGAAGAGAGAGAGAGAGAGAGAGATCATGGGAGAGACAAAGGAACTTCGAGAGTTAGGAAGAAGAGGGAGAGAGGGCTCAGGAAGAGACAGCGTCGGGCGGCAACGTCGGCATTGAACGGAAGTTGCCGCGTACGTGAAACACTCACGCGGAAGAAATCGTCAGCGTGAAACGGAAAGGGAAAAGCGGCTGTGTTTTATTGGTTTAGTGGGTCGGGTGGTTTTTAATGGGTTGGGCTTTAAAAAATGCTTATTGTGTTTTCAAATCCAATAAGCTATTAACCATTGATTTAATTAAATCTAGGTTAATTAAACTATTAACATTCCTTAAGCTAGGTTAAATGTAATTAACTCCTAACCAATTTTTTTTTCGTGGTATTTTACATTCTCCCTCACTTATTAAAATTTGATCCCCAAATTTCATACTTAGTGCAAAAATTAATTCAAGCATATTCCGAAATAACAACATACCTCAGGTAAACAGATGAGGGTAGCGAGCTCGGATAGTATCTTCCAGCTCCCATGTAGCCTCCTCATCCGTATGATGCTGTCATCTCACCTTTATGAGTCGGATGGTATTGTTCCGCAACTGTCGCTCCTTGCGACCCAGAATCCACACTGGAATCTCCTCATAAGTTGCATTTTCCTGGAGTGGTATCGGAACCTCTTTCAGAATATGGTCCGATTGTGACACGTATTTCCTCAGCATCGATACATAGAATACGTTGTGAATACCCGCAAGTGTCAGAGGTAAAGCCAACCGATAAGCAACACCTCCATAATCCACGACACAAGATCTGAATAGATCCTCCAACGTCTAAATGATACACTCAGACAGTTAATCTTTCTGCGGATGAAATGTTGCACTAAGTTGAAACTCTGTGCCCATAGTCTGGTGCAGACTCTGTCAAAATCGCGAGGTAAATCGCGAATATCTTTCCGATATGGTACTTAAAAGTACCCCATGCAATCCGATAATCTTCTGGCAATACAACTCTGTCGAACGATCCAATGGGTACGACCCACGAATAGAAAAGAAGTGAGCTGATTTGGTTAGTCGATTCACGATCACCCAAATCACATCATGTATTTTTCGGGTTCTAGGCAATCCTGTAACGAAATCAATAGTGATATGCTCCCACTTCCATTCCGGAAATCGATATTTCCCGGAGCAATCCAGTGGGTTTTTGATGTCCAGCCTTCACCCATTGGCATACTAATATCGAGTAGCAAAATCTGCTATATCTCTCTTTATACCGTTCCACCAGTATAAACGTTTCCAATCTCAGTACCTCCGAGTACTACCAAGGTATATAACCCATTTCGAATGATGTGCTTTATGTACCAACTCTTCCTTAAACACTGAAACTCCATTGTAGCTACCCAGTAGCTTGTTAAATTCAATGAGCACTTCTGCACCATACAACTACAAATCCAGATAATAACTACTAAAGTCACGTCATGTATATGACACACTATCTCATAGTTTCTTAACTGACGTAGGCATACAATATGCCTCATTCATTGCATCGGAATCGTTCCGATCCCTGAAATGAAGCATTTGCGTACAACGTCCTTTTATCCACTCTGGAAGGATTAACTAATACTCATGTAAAAGTTAATCACCATCTAGGTCCTGTAAACTGGTTTCACCAGCTTCCGACTAAATGATTTCCATCATCACCTAAGTCAAACAAGCCTGTGGTATATAAATGCTAAAACATTCTATCCACATCTACAGTAATATACAGGCCATACAAGGAAAACCACCATCTACGGTGGTCGAGTGCGCAACTCCATCTACCACAATCAACAGTGGTTAGGTTACGCAACTCCAACAACCACGAACTGATCCAATCGTGTTCAGGATACACGATTCTCAAATCCAGTGGCGACTAAATCGTTAATTAGTCTAACAACTTAATCAAAACTCATAAAATTCATACTAAGTATGAAATTATCGTCCTCCATACACTTGCATCCTGCTTACTCTAAGTTGATGATATATCAATCATCACAACGACTATGATAATTGTATGACACCATGTCACTACAATATCAACACTCCAGTCGTAAACCAACCCTAGAGTATACACAGGTGTCTTTAACTGATCTAAATAGAGCATCTATCCACAACGAAGGATATTCTTCACAACCACTACTGTATTCCATCATCGATAATCGATGCATACTTCTCAAAGGTTCATCCCTCTTTTACAAAGAGTTCTGGATCACTCAAGGAGGAATACTGGGATAGATAAATATCCCTTCCAACTTCTCCTATAATTACAACTTACATTCTTCCAATTTCTATAGTGTTTAATAACACTTATACCAGTCAAATTATCACCCGGTATAGGATCTTCGATATTGGAACTATTTCCGCAATCATTTCAATCGCCTACTTCACTTGCCTATGCAACGACAAGGCTAGGAGTTCATCCGAACTACATCCGAAGGCTCTCGGATTATATGCACATCCGAGAGACATATCATACCATACTTGCAATAATTTGACCATCCGTAAGGATATGTCTACAATAAAGATATATCTATCCAAGTCTAAGGACATCCCTTAACTTCTTAACTGTTGGTCCACATCTCACCTGACAGTAGAGATACCACCGACCCACATGTCGATGTATAGGAACCTTCTAATCAAACTAAGAATGTTCTAGACAAAGATACCTGTAAACTACAAGTATCTCTCAATATATTAATCCAGAGGGTAAAACTAGAGTAATACCCTGAACGATCAATATCTGTTGATCCGATCCAAAAGGCTCCACACAGGTCTTGGCCTTTCTCTGAAGAGAAAAGATTAGATTCAACAGTCCGCGATAAAGCGGTCGCATTTCTACGATGAATGCCTCAGGGATTTTTTTCCTAGATCATCTGATCCATCCCTAAATCCTACGAGCTACAACTGTAGAATACCAAATAGATACGACCCTCGTCGTATACTCTCTCCTCTGTACTAAGCAAATCACATCTGGAGGTAACTGTTGTTGTCTACTGAATCTTCTAAGATGTCTTCTACTGATGCTGCTTCTGTGTGGATCTCTGCTGAAAAGGAGTATCAAGGAACTCCAACCACGCCTGAGGTAGTAGGTTGTTGCTGATGAAATAACCCAATCTTCTGTGTTGATCTATGCTGTCGAGACGATGCATCTTCCTCAAGGAATACCATCGATAGTCTTCAACTGAGTCTTCAAAGTACACCTCCTCCACTGTATTGGTTGCTCACAATAGCAACAGATGAACTGATCCAATGGATACTCTGACTTCACGTGTCTTCGTGATCTGTACTGCACGCACATAATCCCTTCAGAGTCTTTGTTCTGATTTTGCTGATATCCTTGAGAACATCCTGATGATCTGTGGTTGGTCTTCTATAATCGGAAAATAGCTCAAAGCCTATGACTCTGATCTTGCTCCTTTTATTCAACGGTCGGAGACTTCTGACTCTATTAAGTTGACCTGCAATATCTGCTTATCGGTCTTCAACTCTTAAACCCTTGTACGGAGTAATTTCTAAACTCCTGTCTCAATCCAACGTCTTCCGACAGGATCTGGTAGAAGATCCCGACATCCTAATCCAACTATAAGCCAATAACTCTGGGTGGCTTAAATCATCCATTCATCTTCTTGAGCTATTAGGTGGTCGTAACCTCTGCAAGTCTCACGACTCTGCATAGTACACTATCACTAACCGATCACCCTTTCTTGAAGCTCAAGAATTCCTTACAATGTGTCACTAAAAGTGACACGGGGAAATACTCTCTTTCAACATCACTAAACCATGATCAAATGATATATTATTTCCCGAAAATTATTTTCTGCATTTATCACCAAATACCGGCTGGATCCCGATAATGGAATGCACACAACTCTTTTTTCTTGGTATAACATGAGTTAAGTACTCAAAAGTACTCTCAAAGTTATACAACTCAGTACGAACAACTTAGGGATAAAATCCCTATGAAACACCGTAACCTAGCCTTCCGCTATCTGCATCAACAATAGTCTACTTGTCTTGTCCATTACCCAACAGGTAATGATCTGACTAGCATAATTAGTAAAAATCTCCAAGACGGTAGTCTCTGATTTCCACAAGAAATGTGACGACTTGACCCCTATTTTCCGACTCGGTATCAGTCGGCTCTCAAAGGTAAATCACCTTTTTGACACAGGTTCAAGACTCACAGACTTAACAGGTCATTCCCGTGGTCAACTAATACCACGATTACGAATAATAACTAGTATACTACAGGTTATCCCCTGTTATTAACATTAAAAGCATAGTCAACTAAAACCGGGAGTATAAACACTAAGGTAACTCCGGTTGGTCGCCTCAGTGGACGACCCCTACTACAAGTCTGCACAGGTGTCATAACTCTATTGTATACACCTACTGATCAAGTTTAGATAAATATCTACTAAACCATAAGTTATCAGGAATTCTTACCTCATGTTTCTTGGAGCTCAGGCCGTTGTCCATCTCATCTCAAAAAAACCAAAACCGAATAAATCGACTCCCGAGAATCCAAGACTCGACATAAAACAACATTGTATGGCATTGCAGAACCTAGGGCTCTGATACCACTAAAGTTGTCACGCCCCAAGAGCATGCCGAGCCGAAAATCAAATGGACGGCATCTCCCCTGTACGTGGCAACATTTCGGGTTAATACAAGGCCCGTAGGCCCACAATAACAACAACACACATAAAAATATAACCAAACCACAACAACATAACAAACTAACTACAACAAATACACAGTGGAAACGATACAACAATAATACAATCCCACACATGGATACCGATATGACTAACACATCACAACAATACGAAACCTCGATAAAATCCGAATATACAACATAGTACATCACGAAAACTCCAAATACAATACACAACGGACGGAAAGCCCAAAACAAATACGGGAGCCTCGGAGGTGAGATGAGACGATGCTAGCCAGTGGTGCTCCAAGTCCATCACGAAGACTTTTACCTGTTACCTGGGCGACAGAAAAACTCAGGGTCCATAGTGGTGGTGAGTAAAACTCATCAGGAAATTAAAAACATGTATATATGTAATATCACATGTATTTCAACAACATAATCTAGAGGTACAATAGGTATATCAGCATAGTATATAAATACAAGCATATACCGTCTAACCAAATGAACAACTTAAAATGCAGACATACCTGAAGTCTGCTACGCTACTCTGATCCAACCTTAACATATATCCAACATATATATAACAGGAAGAGTAAGATCAACTCACAATATACTCAAGCTAGAGGTCAAGGTATCTAATGGTCTATCCAACACATACCAGTATCCGACACAATCGTATAACAAATGCAAGAAACATGCATGAATATGATGTACACCCAAATGCAGCAAGCATAATACAATCAAATGCAACATCACAATAATCATATATATATATACCGCATCTATATATATATTAATCACAACCATCCATATATATATATATATATATATATATATATATATACATGCATATATGTATAAATATATGTTAATATGCAAAGCGCCATCAAATACGGCAATGCGGCATGCATGGTCATGCCTGTTCACCCCTACTCGCTACCACGACCCCAGTGTGGCCTAGGTGGCACGACATGACAACTGTCCCAACTCACACCAACCACTGCTATAGAGTGGCCGAGTGGGCAGTATGATCAAGTAGCATATGAGCATAAAGAGCTCACTACACAATGGGGGTCCTTGCTACTGGCCACTCCGACTAACACTACCAATGAGTGGTTGAGTACCACGCACCCAGGACATCTCCATGCAACTCCAACTACCACCGTCTATAGTGGTAGAGTGCAGCACAACAGATGCTCTGCCCTCACACTAGTTACTCCTCGGAGAGTAACCTGGGAGGCAAGATGACTGACGACTCTCTCTCAACCCTAAGGGAGACTATGTCGTCAGAATGCATGCAAATGACATGAGTATTCTGTCACACGTACATCCATCTACCACAGACTCTCTGTTCAACAAAGAGTCGTACCCATATGCTCAATACACTCTCTATCCTGTAGAGAGTCATACTCGACTGATCGGCGGACTCTCTATCCCGTAGAGAGCCATACTCAACTGATCATAACTCTCTATCCAATAGAGAGTCGTACTCAACTGATCGACGCACTCTCTATCCTATAGAGAGTCATACTCGACTGATCATAACTCTCTATCCAATAGAGAGTCGTACTCAACTGATCGACGCACTCTATATCTTGTAGAGAGTTGTACTCGACTAATCATATCAAGCTGGGACCACTGGTCAGCAACGACACACTAATCACCCTTCACTTAACCATTACATAACTCATGGTTGTTAACAGTATGCAACATACGAGTATTGGAAATAAATCCTACATTTAGGGCATTACCTACCCACGGATGACCTTTTTGCCAATTTATAAATTGGGTCATCACCCGTACTAACATTTACACCCCACTAAACATCTAGGTCAATTTATATCACACCTATAACTCCTAAATCATGATAGGGAATATGTGATATCAACAATTGAGTATAAATACATCCAACGATAAGTTCAAGCATAAGATAATAAGAGCAGTGTCAAGATAATATGAACACCTAACATGCTCATATTTATGACTAAATCTTAATGCATTAAAACTACCTGACCAGGGTAGGAATTACCCACTTGCTTTGTAGACACCAATCATCTCCATGTCCCCGAATATCTCGAACCAAAATCCTACAAACAAACATATATGATCCAATCATATACCAATTCTAATATTAGGATCAAATCATAATTTTACATCAACTTTATATCCCAATCAACTAGATTGATCTAGTTATCCAATTAACCTAATCAACCCTCCATATTAATCCCTATAACAAGGATCATAGAACGATATTACTACCGCACTTTATAGCATGATCAGGTCAAAACTCACCAAATCTCCAATTCAATTACAACTCAATTCACAGCTAAATCACCTACACCTACACTACAACCTATGAATAGCCATGTTGACCCCACAGACTCATTCACAACCCCTACACAAAGCATAACAGAGCATCATACACACAACCTTGTTCACAGCTACTCCCGTTACACCCAATTAAGGATCTAACACCCTAATTGGAACACCCCACTCCATATCAATCCCTTCTCACTAAATCACAGCCGACACACAACCAAATCACCATAAACAACCATGCTGTAGCATGCAAACATGATAAAATCATGGTTCAACACAAACCTCACCTCAACCTCGATCCACCATTCCCATCCACACTACCACCGAATATCAACATCCCACAACTAGAACAACAAATACAAATCTTACCCCTTAAATTGCTCAATTACACCCAACTCACCCATGTGTTCTTCACCCATCTACAGTCGTTCAACCTTCAAAATCAAACACGACAGCTTGTTCCACCGAGGAATCCAAACTCCAAATCAACACTTCGACAATCAACTAACACTAACAGCAACCCTTACCAACCGGCCACACCTCTAGCCATCTCGACCGGGCAATCTTTACCGAAAGGAAATTCATAGACAAAAAGGCAATTAATGTTGCTTACCCGAAGTTGAACCCCGTCGGCAGCAAAATCCCTAACCACCGGCAGCCAACCTTTGTTCACCGGAACTCACTACTCAAAACAAAAACTCAGTAACCAACGCAGACAAATTTCAAGGATTTCCATCCTGTCCAAGCTTGAAGAAGAAGGAAACACTACCGACTCACCTAGCTCCAGCAGCGAGCCCCTATTCACCGGCGAAGTCAACACCCCCGAGGCACAACCCTAGCTCCCGCTGGAACTCCCGGTTCCGACAGTGCTTGAGAAGTTCGGCTCCTGATTGACCTGCTGCCGTCCTGAATTCCCGGCCACACGCATTGATGCTTGTCGGCCTCCTCTCCTACAACCGAATCTCCACCGGCAAAGCGTCGGCAGTGGTTGGGATTCGGTGGAGATGAAGGGCAGAGAGAGAGAGAGATCACGGGAGAGACGAAGGAACTTCGAGAGTTAGGAAGAAGAGGGAGAGAGGGCTTAGGAAGAGACAGCGTCAGGCGGCGAAGTCGGCGTCGAATGGAAGTGATTGCGTGCGTGAAACGCTCGTGCGAAAGAAATCATCGGTGTGAAATGGAAAGGGAAAAGCGGCTACGTTTTATTGGTTTAGTGGGTCAGGTGGTTTTTAACGGGTTGGGCTTTAAACAATGCTTATTGGGTTTTCAAATCCAATAAGCCATTAACCCTAGATTTAATTAAATCTAGGTTAATTAAACTATTAACATTCCTTAAGCTAGGTTAGATGTAATTAACTCCTAAACAATTTTTTTTTTCGTGGTATTTTACATTCGGAAGCCAATTGATGGTGGTTCTGAGCCACCTCTTCTATCATCTCCTCTACTTCCTCTATGGTCTTATTCATTAGTGCTCCTATAGTAGAATCCAGGGACATCTTTGTGGTGTACGTGATCCCATTGTAGAAGATGTGGATCACCAGCCACCTTTCCAGTCCGTGGTGGGGGCATTCGTAGAGTAGCCCCTTGTAGCGATCCCAAGCTACAAATAAGGACTCCCCCTCCTTCTGGCGGAAGCTCGTGATGAGATGGCGCATTTGAGTATTTTTGCTTGGTGGGAAGTATTTGTTCAAAAACTGCTGCTCGCATTGCTCCCATGTAGTTATTCTTCCTGAAGGTAGGGAGTGAAGCCATGCCTTAGCCTTATCCCGCAATGAGAAAGAGAATAGGCTCAGGCGGATCGCGTCAGTAGGGACTCCGTTCATCTTCATTATCGAACAGATTCCTAAAAATGCTTCTAGGTGCCGGTTCGGGTTCTTCAGTCGCAGCTCCCCCGAATTGACTCTGCTGGACCATATGTATAAGTGCTGGTTTAAGTTCAAAGTTGTTCGCCGAAATAGATGGTCCAGCTATACTCAACCTAAATCCTCTAGTGCTGGGAGTTGCGTAATCCCACAAAGGCTGACTACCTATATTTACTTTGGATGCAGCTTGATCCTCTATCCTTTTCTATTCTGCTTTCCAGCGATGAAAGGTTCGTTCAATTTCTAAGTCGATCGGAATCAGACCTTCCGATCCTAAGCGTCTAAGCATATGAAGAACCGAGCCACAAAACTTAGGAGTGCTACTTAATTCTAAGAAGCAGGAAATGAAACAATCTAGCTAATAAAATCTAAGATTCAATAAGGAAATAGAAACCTACTGCTAAAAAAAATGAAAATGAAAATCTAAATCTAAATATGGAAAATTTAGAACTAAAGTAAATAAGGCAAAAGAAAATAAAGCAAGTAAATAAATATAATCCTAAATCCAATCCAATTTTCTACTGTTCGATTTGATATCGAATCAATCAGTCCCCTGCAACGGCGCCAAAAACTTGATGCACGTGAATGCGACCTCAAATCTCACAACGGAGGCCATCGAGGACTCGAAGCACGTGCTCGTGCTCAATGCCCCCAAGTGCATGGATGTTGTCAAGTAATAAAAGATTATCGATCCCACGTGGACTAGGATTCGAATACTGATTTGTTCAGTGGGTGAAATTTTTCGGAAGTAAAATCTAAAAGGTTTTGATTGCGAGGGTTGTCGGTTGACTAAACTCTAATACGGTGTCACACTGAGGAAGAAAGGAGTGTGCCGAGATCTTTAAAAGGGATTCTAGGACTTCGGTTTCGCTTGCGTGTCGCAAAACATGCTATCAACTGGGTGTTGTCTAAACGTCTAGCTATGGTTTTGTGGAAGGGACATCATACACTCTTTCGATGAGCTAACGCATCTATTAGGAACTATCTCTGCCTTACAAGGACGGGATAGACGGTACGAGGATGCCAAATCAATCCCTGCGATAAACCGTTTCCACTTCCATCACATCCTTCTACCCACAGTTACAGAAGATCAGGTTTACCCCTAGGTTCCTTGTATAAAATCCCCTAAATCTTAGATACGAGAGCTGTCACCCCTCGTATCACCTAAGAACAACAGGTAGAAAACCAAATACACATAGATATTGGTATAAACAATTTCCAATTGCAAATTCAAACACAAAAATAGAATTCAATTTGAAGCAACATGTCATGTACACACAAGCTACTATTTAATCCTAGAATCGAAAAAACTACTCTATATATAAAAGAGGAGAATCACAAGGCATGTATATGTTCGAATATATCAGAAATAAAGTGCAAGAACAAGAAATTACAATGCTGATGTGGCCTTCTCTCCGACATTGAAGTGCAGAACGTGGACCTCCAGCGGCGTTCTACCTCCCCGTTGCGAGTTCCCAAAGCTTTTTAGGGCTTCGGTGTGCCATCCCAGCCATCGTGCCTCCCCCCTAGGGTTTGGGCGGAGCTCTCCTTATATATACATCACATCGGATCACTGCAAAATTTAGAAAAAACCCTTATTGTATCAATCTGCTGGGCTTCCACATGGCCTGGCCGTGTACGGCCCTTGGGTGGCAGATCTCACCCATTGGACACGGTCGTGTGTAGCTACACGCCCTTGTCGTGTCCCATTCTGCGTCTAGCTGCAAAATATTTTTCTTTTGCTCCAAAAGTGCACCTTTTCCCCTTAAAATGCTATCCTGCATGAAAAAGTACAAAGAGCAGACCTCCGAACCAAAAAATAAGAAATGCGTGCAAAATAGAATGACATATGCATGAAACTAACATAAAATGTAATGAGATGTGAGCGAAACTACTCCTAAAATCCTATATGTTTCGCTCACATCAGTTTCATATGAGATATAAAATGTGTGTATTATGGGTATGATAACTACCATTTTGTCGAGTTATTTTGATCTTTAATATCACTTGTTTAATCCTCTCATGTATTTAATTGTTGATTATTTGCATGTTTTATGAGTTGGATATATTTTTGAACCTTAGTGTAAATTCTCCTAAATTTTGGATTTATATGCGAATTTTATCTTTGTTTGTAGGAGATCGAGATGAGCCACTGGACTAGACTCAAGTTGGATTAAATATGGCTTCATCTAGGGTCATAAAGGACATTTCAAAATGGACTAATCTGGGCCCTTCATCAAGATCAGAAGCAGTTTAATCAAAGGGTTCAGATTTGTTTAATCCTGACCGTCCGATGAGATCTTATTAATCTGAGCCAGCCATCTAAATCTGGAGAGATCAGGTCCATACATTTAGATCTGAACATCTTGATCGTTCATCCGGACCATTTGATTGTGATTATCACTTCAGATTGAGCAGATCCATCCATTTAAAGTCGGAGAATTCTCAATCGTTGGATGCACAACCCTTAATTGGATTAATTATCTTCATTTAGCCCAAGGTTTAATGGACGGCTGGGATTTGATGGGCTTAGATCGGACGGTCACGGAAATTGCTTTTAATAAATCCAACATCTTCCCAAATGATTCATCGCGCAGCACAGAAGCTCTTCTTCCCATCCGCTCCATCGTGCGACCCCGGCGCTCCGCCGACTCCTCACGCCTGAACATCGCCGACCATCCACTTCCTCCGCCAAGGCTGGCGGTGGTCCACTCCATCTCCTTCTCCACTGACGGCAGCCGGCAGCACTTCATCTTCACCCGCCGCTGCCTTCGTCCATTTCACCGCTGGCAGCGTTGGGTGAATTTCACCGACGCTTCTTCACTACTGCTGATCACCGGAGTGGGAATTACCCTCCGGTACCATCTCCTTCTCCCACATTTGCGGCCAGTTCCACCGACGACAGTGCCGACTTCAGCAGCTCATTTTCACAGCCTTCTACAGCTCCTCCATCGCCAACCATCCCCTGTTCTAGCTCCGGCAGCTCACCATCCAGCCTTTCATGCAGAGTTTCCGACAATTTCAAGCATTCTCTTTATTTTGATTGGTTGGTCATTTAGATTGGGTTGAATGTTTGTAATTCATGATCTTCCATGTTTTGAATTGCATGTGCTTGGGTTAATTTTCTTCGTGCTTACCTAGTGTTTGATAAAATGCTTGAATGAGTTAGTTTAATGTCTTGTGAGTTTTAATTAGGTTGAATGTTAGAGTTTATGTGCTTTGATTAGATGCACGTAGATTAGGATGCTTAATTTATAGTTCCTTTAATTTCATTGCAATTGTCGTTAAGTAGTTGCTCTCTTTTTATCATGTTCATGCAGTAGATTTCATTGATGCATAGCTTATTTCATTAGGTTGTTAGTTAAATCTCTTCTTCCCTTGAACCCTAACAGCCTCCTCCACCTTGCGTCCATCCATTTTTCTCCACGGATTCGAGGAGGAACCGCTTCATCGAGAGATTTCGGCGATGTCCTCCATCTCCACAACTCATCCACCTTTTCTTTCGGATTCGAGGAGTCTGCCCCGATGACACTTCTTCGAGCTCAACCAGATCAGTGAGAGTTCAGAGCATCCATCAAACTACTGGATTCAGGAGTTTGCACCATTCCACATCCACTACCGTTTGCGGAGTATCGATCGAGATTCATCGAACTTAGCCGGAGGAACTTGTTCATTCACCAGACATATCTTGGGTTGATTAGATTATTTCCTCTTCTAGTTTTTATTGTTTTAAATCCTGCATTGTTTGATTTTGTTATTGCATGTTAGTTTAGAGTTTTAATTATCTTGCAACCGTAGGTTAGAGCATCAAAATTCAAACCCCCATCTTCATTAGAAAACACAAAGCAATAATTAGAAATCTTAAGTTTACTATTCTGTCGATTACACTCGTTGGGAAACGATTCAGGTCATCCACTATGCTATATTAGTTTAGTTAGGGGGTTCGATAATTAATTTGAAATAATACCACGATAAATACTCGTTCATCAAATTTTGGCGTCGTTGCCGGGGAGTGTAATGATGCTTAGTAGACTTAGGATTGTTTGTTTATTTTTCTAAAAAAAAAAAAATCAAAACTCAAAAACTTTTGTTTAGGGCTTCAGTCTTTTATTCTGTTATATATCCATGTATTTTATAATGTATACTTCCTGTGTCTTTTGATATTGTTTGTTAGTATTTCAGGAAAGAATAGGAAATTTCTTTAAATATGGATCCCTATTATCAGAGATTAGGAGGCTTTCATCAGGCTTATAATTCAGGGATTAGCAGAACTATCAAGGAACTCACCACACCAGATGTTGCTTGTAAATCTTTTTGCATTCAGTTTCTTAAATTAAATGTGGATGTTGAATTCTTTGAAATTGTACATTTGCTTTTGAAATTCCATGGTCATGCTAGCGAAAATCCAATTAGGCACTTGCAAGAATTTTATATGGTATGCTCAGCAATGAAGCCATGGGGTATATCACTGGAGGATATTATACTCAAAGTATTTCTATTCTCTTTATCAGACAGGGCAAAAGATTGGATCTATTATCTTCCTCCTGGCTCTATTACATGTTGGAGTGAAATGAAGAAAGCCTTTTTGGAAAAGTTTTTCCCTGCATCCAAGACTAAAGAAATTCGAAAGAGCATTTGTGGCATAGAGAAAATGATAGGAGAAACTCTATATGAGTATTGGGAGAGATTCAAAATATTGTGTGCTAGTTGCCCTCAACACCAGATTAGCGATCACATGCTCATCCTGCACTTCTATGATGGATTATTTCCTATGGACAGGTGTATGCTTGATGTAGCTAGTGGAGGGGCCCTAGTCAACAAGACTCCTGCTCAGGCTAGAGAACTTATTAAGGACATGGTTGCGAATTCACAATATGAAGGGAGTTGCTTCGGAGGCTCATTGGCTCCCATGTCCCCGGATTAAAATTTTCACTAATGAAAAAAACTAATCCGGATGGGATGAGTTTCCTAAGCACAACCAATTCGTCGTCGTGCTAACAACTTGAGTGATCGCTTGAACAAACTAGTTGTTCAAGAAACACAACTCTTCTAGTTGGTTAGCCGCGGAAGAGACGATGGACGGATCGCCGGTTTTTGTGTTTGTCTTCGGGGTCCATGATTATACAAAATATATACAAATGCACACTTGTATAATCAACACAAAAGAACATGCTAAGATCAGAAAATAAAGTTGTAAAACTTTTATACCTCACGATCTTCTACCGTATGTCCTATCCTCCTCGCGGATGACGTGTGGGCGAAGATCCTCCACGAGTAGAAGGTTTCTAGATCGCATTCTTCCCTTCCTTGTTCGCTGCGAACAAAGAGAAGAACCAACAAAACTTTTCCTTTCTAGAACCGGCCACCAAGCAAGGGAGTTTGATGTAACCGCCGGCCAAGGAATGAATGGATGAAGCGCCGGCCACCAATGTATGGAGAACCGCCGGCCACCATGGAGAGAATGGAGGAATGAACGCCAGCTAACCTTGAAGAGAGTTTGCCGCCGGCCAAGGAATGAGAGAGGGAACAAAGAGGATGGGCGCCGGCCACAACTTGATGGAAGAAGATGGGCGCCGGCCACACTTTGTTGGAAGAAGATGGGCGCCGGCTTCTTGTCCAAGAGTTGCCGCCCAAGCCAAAGCTTCCAAACCCTAGCCGCCCAACCTAAAACCCAAACTCCAATTGAACCATCCTTGCCGCCCAACCTAAGCCCTCTATTTATAGAATTGGGCTTAAGCCTCCTTTAATCTCTACCGTCGAATCTAGGGATTTAATCTCCACCGTCGGATCTAGGGTTTTATCCTAACCGTCGGATCTAGGGTTTCATCCCAACAGTCGGATCTAGGATTTCATCCCAACCGTCGGATCTAGGGTTTCATCCCAACCGTCGGATCTAGGGTTTCATCCCAACCGCCGGATCTAGGGATTTAATCCCAACCGTCGATTCTAGGGTTTCATCCCAACCATCGGATCTAGGGATTTAATCCCAACCGTTGGTTCTAGGGTTTTATCCTAACCATCGGATCTAGGGATTTAATCCCAACCGTTGGTTCTAGAGTTTTGTTTTATATTCTTGGATCTAGACTTCATGAGGAATATATTAGGCTACGATAGGGACCATAAGGAGGAGTTGGATCTTGGCCACCCGATGGATCGGAACCACACAAACTTGATCCATCAATGATGTTCCATTCCACTAGAGGATCATCATTGAACTACCTCACCAACCCCCATAAATTAATATGGGCTTCATATATCATTTGTATATTCATCTCCCCGTGTTTAAGATATCGAATGTCTGTCAATTAATTGATTTACTAACCATAAATTAATTAACATCTAACTCCTCGAGTAGTACCACTCAACCTTATCATCATGTTGACTAAGTCAACCAGCTGGGTTTACATGATGAACCTTATGAGCTCCTCAAGGGGACATCATCAACCTAATATATAGGACACGGTTTCCTCCTATAATCAACGACACACCATGTAAATAATATCATTTCCCAACTTAGGATATTGATTTAATCCATCTAAATCTCACCCTTTGGTAAATCAAAGAAATAAATACTAAGTACATGTGCCCGTTATTATATCGGGATTAAGAGCATGTACAACATAATATCTGAGGTCCGATTCAATTATGTAGTCAGCAATAAATTGAATCACCTCTATGTCGGTCCTGCTCAATACACCTAAGTGTACTAGTGTAACTCTATGTTCAAGACAAAACAATACCAAGCTACACTACAACCATGCCAATGTTTTGTCCAAAACCATCTTGGTCGTGAGCCTCTACTTATATTCTACAAGGGACTGATAACATGATCTTCTGTGCCACACCAAGCACCATGTTATCTACAATGTAAAATATTAGACAATATGCACACATATAATAAATATAAAGTGCAACCAATGATCATGTGATTCTTATTTTAAAATAAAATGTTCATACAAAAAGAGCTAGGCTTTCAGTATACATTCCAACAATCTCCCACTTATACTAAAAGACTATGCCGTCATCACACTGCCATACATCTGATCCCCATGTCCTCCACATGCCTATCAAATGCTTTCGCTGGAAGGGCCTTAGTGAATGGATCCGCCAGGTTATCCTCTGATGCAATCTTGGCGACAGCAACTTCTCCTCGCTTTACGATCTCTCGTATAAGGTGGTACTTGTGCTCTATGTGTTTACTCGCCTTATGGGCTCGTGGTTCCTTCGAGTTTGCAACTGCACCACTGTTATCACAATAAATTGTGATAGTTCTGGGCAAACCAGGAATCACATCCAAGTCCATCAAGAAGTTCCTGAGCCATACAGCTTCCTTGGCTGCCTCAGAGGCTGCCACATACTCAGCTTCCATGGTAGAGTCCGCCACGCATTTCTGCTTGACACTCCTCCATACTATGGCTCCACCTCCAAAAGTAAACACAAACCCCGAGGTAGACTTACTCTTGTCCCTATCTGATTGGAAATCCGAATCCGTGTAACCCACATGGACTAATTGATCTGCCCGGTAAACCAGCATATAATCCCTAGTCCTTCTCAAGTACTTCAATATATGCTTTACCGCAGTCCAATGTCCCTGTCTAGGATTACTCTGATATCTGCTAACCATGCCCACGGCAAAGCAGATATCCGGTCTCGTACATAGCATAACATACATAAGGCTTCCTACTGCCGAAGCATAAGGAACCGCCTTCATGTCCTCTATCTCCTTTGATGTTTTGGGACACATCTCTTTAGATAAAGGAACTCCATGCCTAAAAGGTAGAAAACCTTTCTTGGAGTTCTGCATGCTAAAACGAGCAAGGATAGTGTCAATGTATGAAGCTTGAGATAAGCACAACATCCTTTTCTTACGATCCCTAATAACTTTGATCCCAAGGATGTGTCCCACTTCTCCCAAGTCCTTCATATCAAACTGTTTGGACAACCATACCCTTACGTTTGATAACACTTTGATATTGTTTCCAACTAACAAAATGTCATCTACGTATAGTACAAGAAACACCACTACGTTTCCGTCACATCTCTTGTATACACAAGGCTCATCCGGACTTTGAATAAATCCATATGACTGGATTACCTCATCAAAGCGGATGTTCCAAGATCTAGAAGCTTGCTTCAATCCATAAATGGACCGATTAAGCTTACATACAAGATGCTCTTTGCCTTTAGCAATGAATCCCTCTGGTTGCCGCATATAGATGTTCTCCTCAAGACTTCCGTTAAGGAAAGCTGTCTTGACATCCATCTGCCAAATCTCATAATCCATATGAGCAACTATAGATAAGAGAATTCGGATAGACTTAAGCATAGTTACCGGCGAAAAGGTCTCCTCATAATCGATACCCTCTTTCTGAGTATACCCTTTCGCAACAAGCCTAGCTTTGAATGTCTCAACCTTCCCGTCTACTCCTCTCTTTCTCTTGTAAATCCACTTGCATCCAATGACTTTTACACCATCGGGTGGCTCTACTAGCTCCCAGACCTGATTAGAATCCATAGATTCTATCTCTGAATTCATCGCTCTTTGCCAAGATACCGCATCTCTATCTTGGAGTGCCTCGTCATATGTCCAGGGATCAGGTTCATGTTCACCAGGGACTAAGTCCGAAGACTCTCCCAAAAACATGAATCTCTCGGGTTGTCTAACAACCCTCCCACTACGACGAGGTGCCTCCTGTGTATGCTCTGTGACACGTGGTGCAGTGACTTGTGGTATCTCCTCTTGTACTTGTGGTACTGAAGTCGGGACTTCCCCTGTCAACTCCTCAAGAACAATCCTACTTTTGGGCTTGTGGTTCATTACATAATCCTCCTCTAGAAATCTGGCGTTCGTGCTAACGATCACCCTCTGATCTCTAGGATTATAAAACAAACTACCTTTCGTTCCCTTAGGGTAGCCAACAAACATGCACACTTCTGTACGAGGTTCCAACTTACTAGCATCAGCCTTCAGCACATGTGTTGGACTCCCCCATATCCAAATATGTCTTAGACTAGGCTTTCGCCCAGTCCACAATTCTACAGGGGTAGAAGGTACTAATTTAGATGGAACCAAGTTCAGAGTATACATTGCCGTATCCGAGCGTACCCCGAGCGAAGCAGGTAACTCAGAATAACTCATCATCGATCTGACCATCTCCATAAGAGTCCTATTCCTTCGCTCTGCTACACCATTACTCTTTGGGGTGTGCGGTCGCGAACAATTGGGATTGAATCGACCTACGATAAGTAATTCCTAAACTCTCGAGGTACTCACCACACGATCGATCGGATCGTAATGTCTTGATACTTTTACCTTGGCGGTTCTCCACATCGACCTTGAATTCTTTGAACTTGTCAAAGCATTGGACTTATGGCGCATCAAGTAAATGTATCCATATCTTGAATAATCGTCTATAAAGAGGCGAAATATTCAAAACCACCTCTTGCTGGATAGACATAGGACCGAAATCAGAATGAACCAATTCTAACACATCTTTGGCTCTATACCCTTGGCCTTGAAAGGCCTCTTGGTCATTTTACCTTCCAAGCAAGATTCGCGAGGTTGGGAGATCCTCCACCACTAATGAACCCAAGGTCCATCGGCTATCAACCTTTGAATTACTGCTTAAGTTAATATGACCAAGCCTTAGATGCCAAAGATATGTCCGTTCATTTGAAGGTTCTTTTCTCTTATTAGACTTAGAAGATGAGTTATTGACTTCTATATGCATCGTGGGAGTTTTTGGTTCAAGAGTATATAAATTGCCAACCAATGTACCAGAACAGATAATCTCCCTATTCCTTTTTATAACCACTTTGTCATTAAAAGAAACAGAATATCCATCCATGAACAATTTAGAAACTAAAATTAAATTCTTTCTAAAAGTAGGTACATAAAGACAATTTCTCAAAACCAAAACTTTATTCCTATCAAAAGATAAATAAACGTCTCCCACTGCAATAGCCGCCACCTTTGAAGCATTGCCCATGAAGATGGTAATCTCTCCCTCAGCTAGTCATCGGGTTTTCTGGAACCCCTGCAAAGTATTGCAGGCATGATCAGTGGCTCCTGTATCTACACACCAGACACTGGTAGATAACACCGCTAAACATGTTTCAACAACTAAACAAGAAGATATACCTTTGTTCTTTCGCGAGCGATACCGCCTTCCAATGTCCAGTCTGCTTGCAAGTGAAGCACTTGCCTTTCGGCTTCTTCACTCCTGCCTGAGGTCCCACTGCCACTTTCTTCGCTCCACCTTGTTTCTTCTTCTTCTTACCTTTCGGTTTAAAGGAAGAAACCTTCTGAGCGACCATGGCTTGAGCGCTTTGACGAAAAAGCCCCTCTGCCGCCTGGAGTTCTGTCAGAAGCTCCGCCAACGAATACAACCTCTTGTTCATGTTGTAGTTGAGGTGAAACTGCTCAAAACTCCTAGGCAGAGACTGGAGAATGATATCGACCTGGGTTTCCCCATCGATCTCAGCTCCGAGGACTTCCATCTCATTAAGATGAGCCATCATCTTGAGAACATGATCCCTAACGGGTGTTCCCTCGATCATGGTGGTCGTCATCAAGTTTCTCATCGCTTCTGCCTAGCTAGCCTACCTACTGATGTCCGAAAAGTTCCTTGAGATTAAACATCATGTCATAAGCTGTGGCCATGGCCTGATGCTGATGTTGCAGCACATTTGACATAGATGCCAAAATGTAACACCACGCCATCTCATCTGCCTTGATCCATTTCTTATAACGTTCTTTCTCCTTTTCATCAGAGTCATCGGTGGGCTTAGGAGGACAGACCTCGAAGAGTACAAATTTGTACTCCTCCGCAGTTAAGACAATATCCAGATTTCATTTCCAATCAATATAGTTTGGTCCAGTAAGTTTATTTTCTTTTAATATCACAGCAAGTGGGTTGAAAGCCATTTGAAAATCCTAAAAATCACAATGATCAAAATATTAGATTTCAAATATTATTGATTCCTCAAAATAATAAAATTCCAAAATCAACCAACATCTCAAATCACCGAGAATATCGCATGCCACGCTGTGTGGACATATACGAATTCTACATTTGTAAGAGGAGGTTTTACCAATTAATTTTATTATCTTGTCAACCTTACTTTTTGACAAATAAAATTAATAGTTGGTTCCTCTTTGGCCCTACAAATAAAAGCAGTGACTCCGATGGGGAGGATACTTTTATTTGCATCTAAGTGTGCACCATTACACGATACTAAGGGAATTATTTCGGATTATGTGTCTTACCGCTGTGGAAGTACACATGCTCCTAGATAATTTCTTATAACCATTATTTGACCTAGTGATCCGCAAACAAACCCGTCCGCAGGGAGGAAGGCACTCAGAGCCGACACACAAGTTTGTTGCATCACACGTCAAATTGTAATGGAGGCCGTGGGAATTAATTAAAATATCCCTCTCTCACTTAGTAAATTGAAAATGAAGAATTTTAAAGCATACACAACATGCATATAAAACAAATAAGCAATAAATATGAAAAAAAAATAGAATTTTTTCCAACTATTATGGCATTGTTCTCCAATACGCATCCCGTCGTGTCGCCACCTCGTCCACTCCATCTTTTCCCGTGCGCAAGTCACCAAAGAGATCCGAGTCAAGATATATCATTTTAATTTACATCCATCGATCCTATACTCCACGAAGGAGTGTACATATAATCTAGATCGAAAGTAAACTAAAATGAGCGGCTAAACAATGTCGTATTTAATTACAAAAATTAAATACTAATCTAGCCTCGTCAACCCCGAGGATTCAAAAAATATACATACAATCACACACAAAACAATCACATACAACCAAATAGCCATAATAGTCGGATCTTATGCCTGCAACCAAAAAGTTAGCCTACGCACATCCTACTATTATCCGGCATACTCAATATATGATATGTGCATGAAAGTAACCGAATCCAAATAACACAAAACCGGAAACCGTGGCTCTGATACCAGTTGAAGGGAGTTGCTTCGGAGGCTCATTGGCTCCCATGTCCCCAGATTAAAATTTTCACTAATGAAAAAAACTAATCCGGATGGGATGAGTTTCCTAAGCACAACCAATTCGTCGTCGTGCTAACAACTTGAGTGATCGCTCGAACAAACTAGTTGTTCAAGCAACACAACTCTTCTAGTTGGTTAGCCGCGAAAGAGACGACGGACGGATTGCCAGTTTTTGTGTTTGTCTTCGGGGTCCATGATTATACAAAATATATACAAATGCACACTTGTATAGTCAACACATAAAAGAACATGCTAAGATCAGAAAATAAAGTTGTAAAACTTTTATACCTCACGATCTTCTACCGTATGTCCTATCCTCCTCGTGGATGACGTGTGGGCGAAGATCCTCCACGAGTAGAAGGCTTCTAGATCGCGTTCTTCCCTTCCTTGTTCGCTGCGAACAAAGAGAAGAACCAACAAAACTTTTCCTTTCTAGAACCGCCACCAAGCAAGGGAGTTTGATGTAACCGCCGGCCAAGGAATGAATGGATGAAGTGCCGGCCACCAATGTATGGAGAACCGCCGGCCACCTTGGAGAGAATGGAGGAATGAACGCCGGCCAACCTTGAAGAGAGGTTGCCGCCGACCAAGGAATGAGAGAGGGAACAAAGAGGATGGGCGCCGGCCACAACTTGATGGAAGAAGATGGGTGCCGGCCACACTTTGTTGGAAGAAGATGGGCGCCGGCTTCTTGTCCAAGAGTTGCCGCCCAAGCCAAAGCTTCCAAACCCTAGCCGCCCAACCTAAAACCCTAACTCCAATTGAACCATCCTTGCCGCCCAACCTAAGCCCTCTATTTATAGAATTGGGCTTAAGCCTCCTTTAATCTCCACCATTGGATCTAGGGATTTAATCTCCACCATCGAATCTAGAGTTTTATCCTAACCGTCGGATCTAGGGTTTCATCCCAACCGTCGGATCTAAAATTTCATCCCAACCGTCGGATCTAGGGTTTCATCCCAACCATCGAATTTAGGGTTTCATCCCAACTGTCGAATCTAGGGATTTAATCCCAACCGTCGATTCTAGGGTTTCATCCCAACCATCGGATCTAGGGATTTAATCCCAACCGTTGGTTCTAGGGTTTTATCCTAACCATCGGATCTAGGGATTTAATCCCAACCGTTGGTTCTAGAGTTTTGTTTTATATTCTTGGATCTAGACTTCATGAGGATTATATTAGGCTACGATAGGGACCATAAGGAGGAGTTGGATCTTGGCCACCCGATGGATCGGAACCACACAAACTTGATCCATCAATGATGTTCCATTCCACTAGAGGATCATCATTGAACTACCTCACCAACCCCCATAAATTAATATGGGCTCCATATATCATTTGTACATTCATCTCCCCGTGTTTAAGATATCGAATGTCCGTCAATTAATTGATTTACTGACCATCAATTAATTAACATCTAACTCCTCGAGTAGTACCACTCAACCTTATCATCATGTTGACTAAGTCAACCATCTGGGTTTATATGATGAACCTTATGAGCTCCTCAAGGGGACATCATCAACCTAATATATAGGACATGGTTTCCTCCTATAATCAACAACACACCATGTAAATAATATCATTTCCCAACTTACCGGGCATATTGATTTAATCCATCTAAATCTCACCCTTTGGTAAATCAAAGAAATAAATACTAAGTACATGTGCCTGTTATTATATCAGGATTAAGAGCATGTATAACATAATATCCGAGGTCCGATTCAATTATGTAGTCAGTAATAAATTGAATCACCTCTATGTCGGTCCTGCTCAATACACCTGAGTGTAGTAGTGTAACTCTGTGTTCAAGACAAAACAATACCAAGCTACACTACAACTATGCCAATGGTTTGTCCAAAACCATCTTGGTCGTGAGCCTCTACTTATATTCTACAAGGGACTGATAACATGATCTTCTGTGCCATACCAAGCACCATGTTATCTATAATGTAAAATATTAGACAATATGCACACATATAATAAATATAAAGTGCAACCAATGATCATGTGATTCTTATTTCAAAATAAAATGTTCATACAAAAAGAGCTAGGCTTTCAGTATACATTCCAACACAATATTCTTATCAGCCTCCACCAGCATTTCAGAGGTTGGCTCCTCCTGAGTTCCAGACTATCCCAATGCTTAATAGCCCACAGTAGTCCCAGCAGATGCAAGCACAAGGATTTATTCAACCTTCGTTAGAGACCATTTCTCTGGATATCGATGCGCTAGAGGAGATGGATTGTGGAGTATGTGATAGCCAAGTTTATGATCCTGCTACTCTACAAGACTTCGATATCTCTATGTGATACAGTAGTGAAGCTGTGGATGTTATTGTTGATAAGAGTGCAGATATTATTGTAGATGATACTGTTACTCTTACTTTTGATATTGTTGATGTTGCCCATGATATTTCAGATGTAGCAGATATTGTTACTTATATTGAGGTTGATGATGTTGTAAAGGAGATAGTGTCTGTAGAATTGTTATGTTTAGATGTGCAACTACCTGATAAGCCTGCCCAGAATTGCTCTGAAGATATCAAGATGATTTCTATAGGAGTGATGAATAGCTGGAGAGCCCCAGACTAGACACTCCTATTACAGCCTAAGCCTCCCATATTTCTGCTCAACAAGGCCCTAACACCAAATATAGCAGTCCAGCTTCCAGACTATTTGTTCCAAATAAATCATCTCCGACCGCCTGAGATAGCCTTTGAGAAGACGATAGTGAAAGGAGTGGAGTTCATCTTAGCTCTTATGATTCTACTTCTGGGTTGGATTTTACACTGGAATTATTCTCATCCACCTAGAAGAACCTTCATGAAGATGATGATGGAGGGAGCTAGACTTTACAACATAGACCACATGAAGAAGATGCTCACTTCCACTCGATCCACTCCACTCCTAGCCTGGCTACTACTCCTGAACCGCCTCCAACCGCCAAGACCCCAGGGGAGTTCATTCCTTTTCTCACCTCTTTTCTTTTTCTTTGTATATATGTCTCTTTTACTTCATTTGTTTTTATTTTAGTTGTTAGGTTTCGTTTGTTGAGTTTTTGTTTTATAATGTTTTGAAATAAATTTCCTATGCATTCCTTTATATCTTCTTAGAAGTCATGAAAGCTAGTTAAATTTGATTGTCGAGTTTCGGGGATTTATTATCATGAATGGATTATTTGATTGCATGTGGTTACTACTTGGTGATGGATTCTATGTTGATGGACTGAGTTGATTAATTTTGTTTACCTAGTGAGGATTGAGCCTATTTTTATTGCTTGTGTGTGGTGCACTTGTGGTCATTATAACTCTAGAACTTGCTTTGATTCTTTCAAGACCACACAACAATAGATTTGCATGATTATTATGAAGGCAATCACATTTGTTTTCCTTCACTTCTTTTATCATCACATGCTTATTTGAATAACATTCTAGTCATTCATCCTTATATTTTTTTTTCTTTCCTTCCATTACTTTCTTCTCTATTTCTATTTCTGGATGTGAAATACTTGGATGATCCATGATGAGTGTTTTGCCCAGGATGGATAAAAATTTAAGTGTGGGGGTGAGAGTAGCTCAAGAGAATTTAATGTTAGCATAGGCAAGTCGTGCTTGATCATCATGAGCTAGCCATGCTCTTTTATCTTTTTAGCTGAGCTTGATGTTGGAGCATAGGGAAGTGCACTACATGTCAGAGAAAAAAAATTGAAAAAGAAAAAAAGAAAAAAAAGAAAAAAAAAGTTTGAAAAAAAAGATGAAAAAAAAAAGTTGAAAAAAAATAAATTGGGTGCTTGTGAAAAAAAATTGTGAAAATTTTGACAGGTGGTGCCATTCTTTTTTATTTATGTGTGATAGTATTTTTGTTAACGACATCCCTTGTTGCAGTTATTGAGAGATTTATTGTATATCATGAGTAGAATTGTATTGAAGAATGTGATAAGGGTTGTTTACATGTTTATTGGGTTGGAAGAAAAACTTTTAGGGCAATGCTTTCTTGTACTCATCTATGTAGCATTCTAGTATTTCCATATCTTCTTCTTATATTTCTTTAGCTATTTCATTTCTTATCTTTCTTTCCTTTCGCACATATTGTCATTTTTCTTGTATTCATATTTCCCTTACATTCTTAATAAGCCTTCAGTGATTGTGCATTCTTATGTGTATATAGTGGTGAAGGTAGAAGAAAAGCAAGCATATGGTAGTTCATAAACCATGAGTAGCTTGAGTGAACTCCACTATTACATGCTTATGAGGGTGAGAGAAACCACCACTTATCTTGTGAGGCTTAATCATTCTTAGTCTATTCATAATGGATTGAAGTTACCTTGTTTGTTAACCGATGTAAGATTTGAATCCATAATTGCTTGAGTCTTTGAGATTTGACAATCCTAGGTAACTTTCTTTCATGATTTTCTGTGTGATTGAGAATTGCTAGGGAAATATATCTTCAGTTTGTTTTTAGTTTTATTTACTTGCTCGGGACGTGCAAGAATAAGTGTGGGGGAATTGATAACTACAATTTTGTCGGGTTATTTTGATCCTTAATATCACTATTTTAATCCTCTCATGTGTTTAATTGTTGATTATTTGCATGTTTTATGAGTTGGATATATTTTTGGACCTTAGTGTAAATTCTCCTAAAATTTGGACTTATATGCGAATTTTATCTTTGTTTGTAGGAGATCGAGATGAACCACTGGACTAGACTCAAGTTGGATTAAATATGGCTTCATCTAGGGTCATAAAGAACATTTCAAACTGGACTAATTTGGGCCCTTCATCAAGATCATAAGCAGTTTAATCAAAGGGTTTAGATCTGTTTAATCCTAACCATCCGATGAGATCTTATTGATCTGAGCCATCCATCTAAATCTGGAGAGATCTGGTCCATACATTTAGATCTAGACATCTTCATCGTTCATCCGGACCATTTGATCGTGATTATCACTTCAGATTGATCAGATCCATCCATTTAAAGTCGGAGAATTCTCAACCGTTGGATGCACAACCCTTAATTGGATTAATCAGCTTCATTTATCCCTAGGTTTAATGGATGACTGGGATTCGATGGGCTTAGATTGGACAGTCACAGAAATTGCTTTTAATAAATCCAACATCTTCTTAAATGATCCATCGCGTAACACAGAAGCTCTTCTTCCCATCAGGTCCATCGCACGATGCCAGTGCTCCGTCGACTCCTCACGCCCGAACACCGTCGGTCGTCCACTTCCTCCGCCAAGGCCGGCGATGGTCCACTCCATCTCCTCCTCCACCGACGGCGATGACACCGCCGTCTTCACTCGCGCCGTCCATTTCACCGGCAACGCGTTGGGTGAATTTCACCTTCTTCATCGATCGGAGTGGGGATTCCCCTCCGGTACCATCTCCTTCTCCCACATTTGCGGCCAATTCCATCGACGACAGTGCCGACTTCAGCATCTCATTTTCACAGCCTTCTGCAGCTCCTCCATCACCAGTCAACCCCTATTCCAGCTCCGGCAGCTCACCATCCAGCCTTTCGTGCAAAGTTTCCGACAATTTCCAGCATTCTCTTTATTTTGATTGTTTGGTCATTTAGATTGGGTTGAATGTTTGTAATTCATGATCTTCCATGTTTTGAATTGCATGTGCTTGGGTTAATTTTCTTCATGCTTACCTAGTGTTTGATAAAATGCTTGAATGAGTTAGTTTAATGTCTTATGAGTTTTAATTAGGTTGAATGTTAGAGTTTATGTGTTTTGATTAGATGCATGTAGATTAGGATGCTTAATTTACAGTTCCTTTAATTTCATTGCAATTGTCATTAAGTAGTTGCTCTCTTTTTATCATGTTCATGTAGTAGATTTCGTTGATGCATAGCTTATTTCATTAGGTTGTTAGTTAAATATCTTCTTCCCTTGAGCCCTAGCAGCCGCCTCCACCTTGCGTCCATCCATTTTACTCCACAAATTCGAGGAGGAACTGCTTCATCGAGAGATTTCGGCGACGTCCTCCATCTCCACAGCTCATTCACCTTCTCTTTCGGATTCGAGGAGGAGTCCACCCCGACGACACTTCTTTGAGCTCAACCAGATCCGCGAGAGTTTGAAGCATCTATCAAACTACTGGATTCATGAGTTTTCACCATTCCGCATCCACTACTGTTTACGGAGTCTCGATCGAGCTTCATCGGACTTAGCCGGAGGAACTTGTTCATTCATCGGACATATCTTGGGTTGATTAGATTATTTCCTCTTCCAGTTTTTATTGTTTTAATTCCTGCATTGTTTGATTTTGTTGTTGCATGTTAGTTTAGAGTTTCAATTATCTTGCAACCATAGGTTAGAGCATCAAAATCCAAACCCCCATCTTCATTAGAAAATTCAAAGTAATAATTAGAAATCCTAAGTTTACTATTCTATCAATTACACTCGTTGGGAAACGATCCAGGCCATCTACTATGCTATTTTAGTATAGTTAGGGGGTTCAGTAATTAATTTGAAACGGTACCACGATAAATACTCATTCATCAGGGTACACGAATTTTAGGCTTGCAATTGTCCTAAAGGGTAAAACAGGGAGTCTAAGGCCTAACCATGGATGCCACTATTCACCCTAGCGGGACTGCCGTGGCGTTATGACTTATCAGTGAAGCGGCTTTAAAATTCGTGTATGTATAATCAATTTTATAAAGTCACATCATTATGATTGATATGATGCATGGTGCATGGTTATGACCTCGGACCCAATATGATTGTAATTGTGTGTTGTGTGTGCATGTTGTAATTCATAATGTGGCTTGCATGTCGCGCCTTCATCTCTATTTTTCCTGTTGTAAAATAGATTTAGACTCAAATGTAACTCGAGTGTTCTTATTTTGTAATGTACAAAATGAAGAAATGGAAAGTCCATTGAAGGTTGAAGTTACAAGGAGGATGTCGACAACACAGGGTGACCGAAGGAAACACTTGGAGAAGATGTCATCCCTAGGTTCACCATTCGGTCTTCTCATTGGCTTGAGAAGATCGTAGATTAAGGTCTTAACCATGTCACGTTTAAGATTATTTGCTATGTGTGTATATGATACAGGTATGTGCTATGTGTGTATGTGATTCTAAATAATAATCTTATTTTAAATTAAGTAAATTTAATATGCCAACCAAAGTTTGGCACTCATAAACTACCTCGATCATTTGTTGTTGGGTTTGCCAAAGCAAAGCAATGCATTTTATCTTGGTAGAGTGCGAGAGGACAATTGTGATGTCCCGCTATCAAACTTTGGATGAGACTTAACTAAGTGTCCCAATTAGATTGAGAAACACCTAGAGGCATATCATAATGTTAGGAAACATGGGTTAGAGAGCATCTACACTAAGTCTTGGGCGATTAACTAAAGTTAACTCAAGATGATGTGTAATATGGATCTTGGCCCCTTTTTATGCAAGAATTGCATGTGATATAATTGGTAAATTGTTACCTACCTAGTCATACTAAATCTTGGGTGATTAGCCAAAGCTAACTCAAGGTGAAGTATGATGTGGATTTTGCCCTACATGCATCTGTGATTTAGTGGGAGTCTAATGTGAGCAAAACATATAGGGTTTTAGGAGTAGTTTTCGCTCACATCTTGTTACATTTTGTATTAGTTTCATGCATATGTTACTCTATTCTTGCATGCATTGCCTATTTTCTGGTTCGGAGGTCTTCTCATTGTACTTTTGTGTGCAGGTTAGCTTTTCTGGTGAAAAAGATGCATTTTCGGAGCAAAAGAAGGACTTTCGTAGCTAGATGCAGAGTGGGACACGGCCAGGGCGTGTGGATTCACACGACCTTGTCCAATGGGCAAAGATTAGCACCCCAGGGCCGCACACGGTCGTGTGGCGGCCCGATGGATTTGCATGACTAGGGCTTTTTCCAGATTTTGCAGCGGTCCGAGGCGATGTCTATATAAGGATGGCTCCGCCCAAACCCTAGGGGGAGGCACGACGGCTAGGACGACACGCCGAAGCCCTAAAAAGCTTGGGTAACTCATAACGGGGAGGAGAAACGCCGCCGGAGGTCCACAACTTGCAATACAACGCCGGAGAGAAGATCATGAAGCATCGTATATCTCTATTTCTGTGCTTTATTTCTACTGTATTCAAACTTAAACATGTTTTGTGATTCTTTTTTCGTATTTATGGAGTAGTACTTTCGATTCTAGGATTAGGGAGTAGCTTGTGTACATAAACAATGTTGGTTCATATTGAATTCTGGCCATAAGTTTGATTTGACAATTGGTAGTTGCTCTTTATTATATCTATGTGTGTTTGGCTTTCTTTCCACTGTGCTTAGGTGATACGAGGTGGTGACAACCCTCGCAATCTAAAATTTAGAAGATTTGATTAAGGAACCTAGGGGTAAACCTGATCTCCTACAACTGCGGGGAAAAGGGTGCGGTGGAATCGGAAATGGTCCACCGTAGGGATTGATTTGGCATCCTCGTACCCTCTATCTCATCCTTGTGGGCGAAGATAGCTCCTGGTGATTGCGACGACTCTGCGGGAGAGTGTATGATGTCCCTTCCACAAAACCGTAGGTAGACATCTACACAACGCCAATTGACAACATTGTTCTGTGATACACAAGCAAAACCGAAGTCCTAGAATCATTTTTGAAGACCTAGGCACACTCCTTTCCTCCTCCGTGTGACACCGTACAGAGTAGAGTCCACCAACAATCCTCACCAACCGTAACCTCTTAGAGATCACGTCCGAACAAATTCCAACCACTAAGTATATTGGTATTCAAATCCAAGTTCTTGTGGGATCGATAATCTTTATTACTTGACGACATCCATGCACTTGCGGGCATTGAGCGCGAGCGTGCGCTTTGAGTCCTCGACGGTATTCGTCATGAGATTCGAGGTCGCGTCCGTGTGCATTAAGTTTTTGGCACCATTGTCGGGGACTGATCAATTCGATATCAAATCGAACGGTGGTAAATTGGATCAGACTTAGGTTTAGATTATTTACTTGCTTTATTTTCTTATTAATTTATCTTATTTGCTTTAGTTCTATATTTTTCATATTTAGATTTAGTTTTTATTTTTAGCAGTACTTTCCTATTTACTTATTGCATCTTAGATTTTTATTTGCTAGATTGTTTATTTTCTATTTTTAGGATTAGATTAGCACTGTCAACTTTGTGGTTTGGCTTGTCGTATGATTAGACGATTAGGGTCGAAAGGTCTAATTTCGATCGACTTAGAAATTGAGCGAACTTTTAACCGTTGGAGAGCAGTACAGCGAAAGATGGAAGATCAAGCTGCATCCGAGGTGAACATAGGAAGCCGACCTCTACGAGACTATGCAACTCCTAGCACTAGAGGATTCAGGTCGAGCATAGCTGGACCGTCTAATTCGGCAAATAACTTTGAACTGAAGTCGACACTTATACATATGGTCCAGCAGAGCCAATTCGAGGGAGCAGTGTGAGCAGTAGTTTTTGAATAAATACTTTCCACCAAGTAAGACTGCTCACATGCGCCATCTTATCACGAGCTTTCGCTAGAAGTAGGGGGAGTCCCTATTCGAGGCTTGGGATCGCTACAAGGGGCTATTCTACCAATGCCCCCACCACGGACTGGAGAGGTGGCTGGTGATCCACATTTTCTATAATGGGATCGCTTACACCACGAAGATGTCTCTAGATTCTGCCGCAGAAGGAGCACTAATAAACAAGACCATAGAGGAGGCAGAGGAGCTTATCGAAGAGGTGGCACAAAACCACCATTAATGGGCTCCCGAATGTGGTCAACCCATGCATGCGGCAGGACGATACACTGTCAACTCCATGGACCACCTTTCGGCAAGGATGAACATGCTCAACAGACAGTTTGAATCTTTGAATCCTGCATTTGCATGCGCGAGCATTAATTTTGGAGAGGGAGCGGCAGCGTATCAAGAGGACCACTATGGAGGGCAGGGGACCTCAGACGAGCAGATTGAGCACTGTGACGCGATTAGGGACTATAACCAAAGTCCCCACAACCCATACTCAAATACCTATAATCTCGGATGGAGAAATCACCCAAATTTCTCCTACAAAAATAACTCGGGAAACCCCCAACCATCCGGAGGGTATGGGCAGCAGCAGTAGGGCAATAGGCAGCGACCACAGAAGTCCAGATTGGAACTGATGATGGAAGACTTTATTGCTACCCAAACTAAGGCCAATGAAGAATTTCATCGCCAGCATCAAAAGTCTAAAGAGTCACTCAAAGACTTGAAGGCCACCATTGACGACCTTGCAAGTCATACCCGGATGTTGGAGATGCAAGTGGCCCAAATAGACCAATCTGTGTCACAACCTGTGAAGAGCTCTCCGGTGAGTCAAGGAAAAGAGGAAGGAGTAGGGCAAAGTAGCCAATTCACCAAGGGGTGTGCAACCATGATTTCCACCCTACCTGACCAAGCTGAGTTTGAAGAGAAGATTCCAATACAACTTGAGGACCCTGGTGAATTTGTTATTCCCTGCTCGATTTATGGGGAGAGCTTCGACGAAACACTATGAGACTTGGGGTCAACAGTCAGTGTGATGCCCTACGCATATTATCTGAAGATGGGACTGAGCGGGCTCCAACCAGCGAATCTCGATATTCGTATGGGGGATGATTTAGTCAAGGAGCCCGTTGGACTACTACCACATGTGCCTGTTGATGGGGCGGATCGGTTGATCTATTGGCCGGCTAGAGGGGGGTGAATAGCCCTCGTTCATTGGTCGTCGTATTTTGCTCATCTACAAAACGTTAGCGCAAGCGGAAGCAATAAACTAAGACAAGCAAATAGACATAAAACAAAGACAATACAAACACGGAGATGTAACGTGGTTCACGGCTACGCCGCTAATCTACGGTCCGATTCGTCCACGGTGAATCACTCCGCAATCTATCCACTAGATCTCTCCTTTGCACAAAGCTAGGTGGAGGTAACCTCTTTACAACAACACTCCTCTTACAAATATAATGAAAATAAGCTTGGGTAAGAGGATGGAAAGCTTTAGGGAACTTTGGGAGAGTGTTAGAGTGTAAGCATTAGCCTCCCAAAGCCTTACCCCCTTCCTTTTTATAGAGGAAGAGGGTTTCTTCCGTTGACACGGCGATCGATGGCACCCATCGGTCGGTAGTCTTCTGTGAGCCGCCAATAACGGCCGCTTTCCAAGTTGGATACTATCCAGCGATCGCATCGATCGGTGATGGCACCATCGATCGGCGGTGCTCGATCAATGAGTGCCCGATCAGTCGACTCCATTACGTGTCCGTGCAGTGCCGTCGATCATTGACCGCCGTCCCTTGGCGATCGGCCATTCGACCATCATCGATGCCCATCGATCCGATCCTGATTCAAATCCACATTAGACGATCGATCGAACCATCGACTCAGAGCAGTCGATTGCCATGACATGGCAGTCGACTGGTGTCGAGAAAACTCATCCGACACTTGGCCAAATGGCCAAGTTTCACCTAAGAGCTACCCTTCCCCGGGTTACAATCGCTCACTCTCATCTCTCGGAGTCCCTCGCCTTCGAAGTTCTCTTCGTTCTCGGCCACGTCCCTCGGCAGCATCAGGCGCACGGCTCTGCAATGCTCCTTCGCGTCTCTTGCCTCGAAGTCTACTTCCTCCGACTTCACTCCAAGCTCCTCGTCCGGCGGTCCCTCGGATGCTCCAAGCGCACGGCTTCCGCAAAGCTATCCTTCACCGACTCAAGGCACGAGTCATGAGATGTGAAACTCGCCATGGCTCCATGTACGAATTACTAAGTCCTGCACGACTTCAACGCACATATAAAATCAACATATCAAACTAACTTAAACCCTTTGCCACACCGTCAAAACCATATTACGGCAAGAGATTGCCCTAACAATCTCCCCCTTTTTGATGTGTGGCAATTCGTTTAAGTTAGGTAAAAACATTTGATATAAATTTTAAAGGAAAGAAAGCATGTAAACATAATCATGATATAGCAACATGCAACTCCCCCTTAATCCATGAAACTCCCCCTTAATTTCTCCCCCTATCATAATTAACTTAAACATAATCATTTCTCCCCCTTTGACACCATCAAAAAGATTATTACTAAGTTAAAAACACATGACATCAAGTCTAATAGAAAGAAAATACCATAAGTTGATTTAAAATCGAAATTTTTCTTTTACTGATCTGATATTCAGGCCATCAGTCGACTGGTTCAGATACCAGTCGACTGGCACGTGGATTTCGGGATTTTCTGATTTTCAGACCGAATTTCAGAAATGCATTAAAAATTCCAGAAAATTCAAAAAATCATGAAATTTGGGGAACACATTTCTTTTAAGTATATCTATCAGTGAAAAATATGTTTTCATGAAAAATCATTATATTTTCACTTATTTGCCAAAAATCCAAAAACTTTAAAAACTACTAGGTTTTTGATCATAAGAGTATCCATTTTAACACCTAGTCTTGCATCCAATTGTTTCAAAACATGAATACATGTATTTTAAAGTAAGAAATTGTTTTGAAAACATATGAAATATCCAACCATGATCTTTGGGCAATATGTCTATGAATTACACATAAGCCTTCCCCATGATTGGTCCATTATTGCTATGTTGATACTTTAAATGACCATCTAAATGCCATAGGCATTAGTGGACATTTGTATCATCCTAACATCTCACCCATGCTAAGTTTGCAATCAAGTTAGCCTATAGTGAGTGTGAGATGCATCCTAGGGGGGTATTTGTATATACTTAACCAATATATTCATGCAATTTTTATCATGGTTAAGTATCAACCTAACAATTAACATGATCATAAGGACATATATGAATCAATTTCACATAATGATCATGAAATACATGTTTTCATTAAATTATAATCATGCATTAGGTATTATATGGTGATAAGCATGATTTAAACCTATTTCTCATGATAACGTGCCAAATTTCAAAAACATAAATCATGATTGCAAATATACATAGGAATTACATCAATCATCATGATTTAAGCATTATTATCTATTTATGGGCACGTTATCATCACCCAACACTATTTAAAAAATGTTGTCCCGTCATCCTAAGTCAACCAAAATATGATATAGGTCAATTCCATATGGTTGACTACCCTAGGGGTTTTCTAACCCTTAAGGATGGATTTTGGAACCCAAAATAAGTTCTTTCCTATTGGGTTCACTAGATATTCCTTGGGGATCCATTTTCTAGCAATTACTTTCTTTTTATCTTGTCCCCTAGCTATTAGGAATTTATAGGCCTTTTCATTTTTCTTTTCTTTGTATCCTAGGCCCTTCTTATTGAAGCTAGCTCTTTGGCTCCCAATGATCATATTTAATGTGTTGGAGCCAATAGTGAATTTTTCTAGGGCTTTTGTTAAATAATCTACCTTTTCCCTTAAGACCCTATTTTCAACCATGCATGCATCACTAACATTAAATGACATATATTCATGTGAGCATGCATCATTTAAGCTAGAAGAAACATTATCATTTAAGCATGCATTTTCTAGCTTATTTTCCAATGCCTTAATTTTATCTATCATGCTCTTATTTTTCTTTTTCATGCCAAATAAGTCCTTAGTTAAACTAGAAATTATGGAAACTATTTTCTTAGGAGAGGCTTTCGTTACCATAGTTTCCATATCCTCTTCTTCTTCGGATGAGGAGGATGTAGAAGCTCCCCCTTCATTTGAGCTCTCTCCACTTGAGCTTGATCCTTCATTTTCGATGGAGGAGGAGTAATCCGAGTCACGAAGAGCCATTAGTGCTAGGTTGGAGTAGACATGCTCTTCTCCTTCGGATGAGGAGGATGAGGCAAGGTCATCCCATGTCTTGGCTTTGAGTGCCATGACCTTCTCTTTTCCTTTTGCCTTCTTTTCTTCTTCCTTTCTCTTGCTCCCCTTCTTCTTCTTCTTTTCTTCCTTCTTTTTCTTCTCTTCCTTGCTCTTGTTTAGGAGGGGACAATTGTCCCTTATGTGCCCCTCTCCTTGGCAATTATAGCATATGACCTTCCCCCTTGATCTTCTATTCCTATCATGAGATTTATCAAATCTAAAATTCTTAAATGCACGCCTTACCTTCCTTACCATGTAGGCTTCTTCCGTGCTATCCATGGAGGAGGTAGAGGCTTCATCATCGGAGGAGGAGGGGACTTCGATCTTCTTCTTCCCTTTGTTTACCATCAAGGATACTCCTCTTGAGGGTTGAATTCTAGGCTCCTCTTGTATTCCTTCAAGCCTAGTTTCGTGAAGCTCCATTGTTGAGAAAAATTCCTCCAAGGTACTTACTTCCAAGTTCTTGGAGATGTAAAATGAGTCCACCATGGAGCTCCATTTTGAGGACCGGGGAAAGGCATCTATGGCCTTCATTACCATATCCCGGTTTGATAGCTTCTCACCTACACTTGTTAGCCCAATTAATATTTCTTTAACTCTAGAATGTAGGGAAGTTACCTTTTCTCCCTTTTCTAATTTGATGTTTGAGAGTTGGGAGCGGAGGAGGTCTCTTCTTGCCAGCTTAGCCTCCGAGGTACCTTCATGAAGCTCCACTAGCTTCTCCCACATCTCCTTAGCACTAGAGCATTCCCCTATCCTATTGACTTCTTGTTGGGGGAGGACATTGTATAGGTGGTGCTTGGCCTTTGAATTTGCCAAGTATTCTTCTCTTTGCCTTTTGCTCCACCTCGATTTCTCCAATGGCTCCCCATCCTCGTTCCTAGGCAACTCGAAACCGTTTTCCATTATTAATAGAATTTCAAAGTCGGTTTCGAAGAATACCTCCATTCGCTTCTTCCACCAAGCGAATTCGCCATCGAACTTCGGTGGATGGATATTTGAGCCGGCCATTTTTGATGTAGAGCTTGTTGCGGCGGTTAGTCCGGTGACAAGCAACCTTGCTCTGATACCACTTGATGGGGCGGATCAGTTGAACTATTGGCCGGCTAGAGGGGGGTGAATAGCCCTCGTTCGTTGGTCGTCGTATTTTGCTCGTCTACAAAACATTAGCGCAAGTGGAAGCAATAAACTAAGACAAGCAAATAGACATAAAACAAAGACAATGCAAACATGGAGATGTAACGTGGTTCACGGCTACGCCGCTAATCCACGGTCCGATTCGTCCACGGTGAATCACTCCGCAATCTATCCACTAGATCTCTCCTTTGCACAAAGCTAGGTGGAGGTAACCTCTTTACAACAACACTCCTCTTACAAATATAATGAAAATAAGCTTAGGTAAGAGGATGGAAAGCTTTAGGGAACTTTGGGAGAGTGTTAGAGTGTAAGCATTAGCCTCCCAAAGCCTTACCCCCTTCCTTTTTATAGAGGAAGAGGGTTTCTTCCCGTTGACACAGAGCGGATCGGTGATGGCACCCATCGACCGGTCGTGGTCTTTGCCGATGCCAATAACGGCCGCTTTCCACGTTGGATACTATCCAGCGATCGCATCGGATCGTGATGGCACCATCGATCGGCCCGGTGCTCGATCGATCGAGTGCCCGATCAGTCGATTCCATTCTCGTGCGGTACCGCGGTGCCATCGATCATTGCCCGTCCTTAGCCGATCGGCTGTTCAAGCCATCGATCGATCGCCCATGTTGGCGGTCGGTGATCCACTTGATTCGACCACATTAGACCCGGTCGATCGAACCATCGACTCGAGGCGATCATTGCCATGACATGGCAGTCGACTGGTGTCGGGAAAACTCATCCGACACTTGGCCAAATGGCCAAGTTTCACCTAAGAGCTACCCTTCCCCGGGTTACAATCGCTCACTCTCATCTCTCGGAGTCCCTCGCCTTCGAAGTTCTCTTCGTTCTCGGCCACGTCCCTCGGCAGCATCAGGCGCACGGCTCTGCAATGCTCCTTCGCGTCTCTTGCCTCGAAGTCTACTTCCTCCGGCTTCACTCCAAGCTCCTCGTCCGGCGGTCCCTCGGATGCTCCAAGCGCACGGCTTCCGCAAAGCTATCCTTCACCGACTCAAGGCACGAGTCATGAGATGTGAAACTCGCCATGGCTCCATGTACGAATTACTAAGTCCTGCACGACTTTAACGCACATATAAAATCAACATATCAAACTAACTTAAACCCTTTGCCACACCATCAAAACCATATTACGGCAAGAGATTGCCCTAACACCTGTGATGATTGAAGATTTCGTGATACCCACAGACTTCATCATACTGGACACATGACCAAATCCCCAGAATCCTATCATTCTTGGAAGGCCTTTTCTAGCGACCACAGGGGCATGCATAGATATGAAGCCACATCAGATCTCCCTAGAGGTAGACAGGGAGATCATCCTTTTCATCCTTTCAGAGTACAGAGCTCCCTACCTTGACGACTTCACATTTAGCAGAATGAAGTCGAAACCTCCAGATCAAGATCCCAAGATGGATGAATGGAGGTTCACTGAACCACCAGAGACGAGTTGATAGCAGAGTGCGGTCGAGCTAAACGACCTTAAACAAAGTGCTTCTTGGGAGGCAACCCAAGTTTAGTTTTAGATTTCCCTTTTTGATTGTATTACATACATTTGTTTGATTCTAGTTTTGATTTCCATCACATTTAGAGTTAAGAATAGAAAAAAAAAACTTTGCTAGGCAAAAATGAGACCCATATTAGCCTACACGGCGAAGTGTATGATTAAATTCGGGCCATGGTGCATAAATGGGAAGAAAAAGGGGACACACGGCCTGGCCGTGTGTTTTCCCACGGCGTGCCCAACTGACCAGAGCCGCACACGGCCTAGCTGTGTGTTTTCACATGGCCATGGCGCGCGAGGTTAAAAGGGGCGAGCCGTGTGTTTTCACCCCATTTGCGCCGTGTGCTTCAAAAGTTCTTGCCCTAGCCATGTGATTTCTTTTTCCCCTTCCTATAGAAGCATTTTTAACCTCTAAAGAAGCCAAAGGGAGCAAGGATGAGGAGGACCAAGACCTTAGCATCCCGATCCGGAGCCTCAGAGCGACGAACAAGGAGAACCGACGCCCCTCAAGCTCCGAAGGAGGGTAACGCCCTACCCACTCTACTTTTTCGCAATAATGAACAAAGAGATAGATACAATATGCTCTCTACTCGTAAACTTACTACTACTGGGTATTTAGATGAGGATTTGCTAGAATCTTTAGGGTTGTTAGGTGATATGCAAACCCTATTTGCAAAAATGGGGTGGGATGAGATTATGGGAATAAGGCACCTAACCTACCCTAGGATAGTTTTGGAAATTTTGAGTTCTTTAGAGGCGGAAGTTTTAACGGGTTGAGAGAGCGAGGAGGGTAGGATAACTTTTAGGCTTTTTAACATTGAGCATGAGTGGACCCTTCACCAATGGAACTCATGCTTTGGCTTACCAAGTGGGGGAGAGAGAAGAACCCCTAATGGGTACAACTCTCATATGATTTGGACTAAGTTGATAGGGGAGCATGCTTATGATCCATCTAGGGACAAAGCGTCGTGCCTCCAAAACCCTGTCTTTCGATACCCACACCGCATCATGGCCAGCACTATATTTGGTCGTGGGGAGAGTGACGATGTAGTTAGAGCTAGTAAGCTGCTTTGGCTATGGGATATGCTACAAGAAAGGAGTAGCATCGATGTAGGGTCCCACTTCATCAGACACTTAGTGAAGATGGGCAAAGCAGCACGAGGAGAGATCAATGTGGGAGGCCTACTTACCCACATTTGCTATAGGATGGGGTACAATTACACAGCATTGGAGAATATAGAGGGGAGCCCTAGGATCGACCTAGGAGTATGCATGGTCATGAAAATGATTGTAAGAGAAGGAGACTCCTTATACTTTGTAAGGAAAAATCTTACGACCCTTAGGCTCCCCGACCCGGATCGTACCACCATCGCTATACGCGCCAATTGGCGCTTAGACCTGATAGTGGAGTCCCCTCCACATGAGGGACCATCCACATCAGCACCAATCTCTCCACCTTTGTATCACTCTCCCTCCAGTCCACACATGCATAGAAACCCACCTAGTCCATGCCAACATGAGCCCACACCTGCACCACCACCTTTTTCTACTTTTGAGCAGGATGCAGGTACGTCGGCCTATGATTTCTTGGAGTTTCGATCGTGCCTCGATGACATTTACACTGAGCAGCAGACGCAGAGGCAGCGATGGGAGGAACAGAGCGCCTACCAGCAGGCGGAGTTCCAAGGATTCCGGGAGCATTTTCAGCGGGCTAAGGAGTTCTATGACAAGGTCCGCATATACTTCCAGGAGGAGGCTGTTCGTCGCCAGGATGAGGCAGCCTATCGTAGGGAGATGCAGCAGCATATGCATACCCAGCAGGCGTAGTGGCCTAGGGAGGAGAAGCACCGAGCAACCACTACATCCAACAGCTCCCAGATCGACCACATGTATATGTGGCATCAGCGGCTCAACAGCCGATTCTCCCAGGATCCAGAGATGCCCAGGCTCCCTGACTTTCCACCTCGTCCACCCTATTAGAGGTATATTTTCATTTAAGTCTGGGGGGGGGGGAGACCCTAAGATTTATTTTGTTTCCTAGCAGTAGTTTCTTTTCTGGTATTTTCATTTATTCGTTCATGCATGCATGAGTTGTCTAGTTTCTTTCAGTACTGAATTTTTGGTGTCTGTAAAGCTACCTCAGTAGTATTTTTGAAAATTGCTTGCATGAGTTGTTCCCATAGGTAGCTTAACTCCATTTATCTTGTGATATTTTATTTTATTCGCTCTATTGAATGTTCTAGACTTACACTGGTTAGCTTTATTTTTTCACTTACACATGTTGAACATTTTGAAAGGGAGAATATAGTACATACCTAGTTATGATACACTTAAGTAGTCTAGTACTTTGGAATCCACAGGTGACTCTAGGTTTAGCATTTTACTTACTAGAGATGCTCGGATTGTGTAAGCCCATTCAAAAAAATCAAAATCCCTGTGAGCCAAAAAAAATATATAAAAAAAAAAGAAAAAAAAAGAGAGAGAAGAAAAAAAGAGATTATGAGGGATAAAAAGCAGTTGTCATGGATGGAAATGGCTAGGTGCCCCTTTGAGACCGAGTTAGGTTACTGGGGAAACACTTGCCAATTTCTCTCAATACCGAGCATGCCTTTGAGACTTTATGCTAGATCTAGGGAACGACCATCGCTTTGGGCAGGTAAGTGTCTAAGAGCCAAAAACCTTAGGAAAGCTATGGGGTGACGACTTAACTCACCATGGAATGGGCATCCCCTAAGAATGGTTCGCCTAGCACGAGCACGAGAAGCTAACTTAGTGAATTTTTAGAACATATCTATTTTGCTTTGATTGCAAATACCACCTGATAAATTTAGTTAGCATGCTAATTATGGAACAATATCTTTTTAAAATTTTATAGCACTGAGATTTGCTTGAGGACAAGCAAAGATTTAAGTCTGAGAGAAGTGATGTGAGCAAAACATATATGGTTTTAGGAGTAGTTTTCGCTCACATCTTGTTACATTTTATATTAGTTTCATGCATATGTTACTCTATTCTTGCACGCATTGCCTATTTTCTGGTTCAGAGGTCTGCTCGTTGTACTTTAGTGTGCGGGTTAGCTTTTCTGGTGAAAAAGATGCGTTTTCAGAGTAAAAGAAGGACTTTCGCAGCTAGATGCAGAGTGGGACACGGCCAAGGCATGTGGATTCACATGACCATGTCCAATGGGCGAAGATCAGCACCCCAAGGCCGCACACGGTCTGGCCGTGTGGAAACACACAGCCGTGTGGCAGCCTGACGAATTTGCGCGACTAGGGCTTTTTCGGATTTTACAGTGGTCCGAGGCGATGTCTATATAAGAATGGCTCCACCCAAACCCTAGGGGGGAGGCACGATGGCTAGGATAGCACGCCGAAGTTTTAAAAAGCTTCAGTAACTCACAACGGGGAGGAGGAACACCGCCGGAGGTCCACAACTTGCAATACAATGCCGTAGAGAAGATCACGAAGCATCGTATATCTCTATTTCTGCACTTTATTTCTACTGTATTCAAACTTAAACATGTTTTGTGATTATTCCTTCATATTTATGGAGTAGTACTTTCGATTCTAGGATTAGGGAGTATCTTGTGTACAAAAACAATGTTGGTTCATATTGAATTCTGGTCATAAGTTTGATTTGACAATTGGTAGTTGCTCTTTATTATATCTACATGTGTTTGGCTTTCTTTCCACTGTGCTTAGGCGATACGAGGTGGTGACAACCCTCGCAATCTAAAATTTTGGAGATTTGATTAAGGAACCTAGGGGTAAACCTGATCTCCTACAACTGCAGGGAAAAGGGTGTGATGGAATTGGAAACGGTCCACCGTAGGGATTGATTTGGCATTCTCGTACCCTCTATCTCGTCCTTGTGGGCGAAGATAGCTCCCGGTGAATGTGACGACTCTAGACAATGCCAATTGACAACATTGTTCTGTGATACACAAGCGAAATCGAAGTCCTAGAATCATTTTTGAAGACCTAGGCACACTCCTTTTCTGCTCCGTGTGACACCATACAGAGTAGAGTCCACCGACAACCCTCACCAACCGTAACCTCTTAGAGATCACGTTCGAACAAATTCCAACCACTAAGTATATTGGTATTCGAATCCCAGTCCCTATGGGATCGATAATCTTTATTACTTAACGACATCCGTGCACTTGCGGGCGTTGAGCGCGAACGTGCGCTTTGAGTCCTCAATGGTATCCGTCGCGAGATTCGAGGTTGTGTCCATGCGCATCAGAGTCTCATTTAATCAAATGCCTAATTAAATGATTTAAAGATATGATACTCATTTTTTTGCATATTATTTCTATTGTAGATCACTATGTCTTCAAATACGTCAAATACCCTATCTCTGTGATCGATCCTTGAGAAGGACAAGCTCAATGGAGCAAAATTTATTGACTATTATAGGAATTTGAGAATAGTTCTCAAATAGGAGTGGAAACTCTATGTTCTAGAGCAACCCATTCCTGAACAACCCACCAACAATGACACTCGTGCTGATAAGGATGTTTACAAGAAACATCAAGATGATGCATTAGATTCATCATGCCTTATGCTTGGAACCATGAACTCTGAGCTTCAGAAGCAACATGAGAACATGGATGCCTTTGCTATGGTTGCACACCTAAATAAACTATATCAAGGGAAAGCAAGGCACGAGAGATCCGAGGTATCTAAGGCATTGTTTTAATGCAAGATGCAAGAAGGAACACCTGTAAGAACTCACGTACTCAAGATGATTGGGTATGTGGAGAACCTTGATAGATTGGAATTTCCTTTAGGCCAAGAGTTGGCCACTGACCTTATTCTACAGTCCTTGCCTAGAGGCTTTAGTCAATTTGTCATGAATTATTATATGAGTGAAATTGACAAACCGTTGCTTGAGCTCTTAAGCATGTTAAGAACTGCTGAGAGCAATCTTAAGAAGATACAACCTAGTACTAGTGATGTACTTATGGTTAAAAAGGGCAAAGGTAAGAAGAAGTCTAAAGGCAAGACCCAAGAAAAGGGCAAGAAAGCATTGAAGCCCAAAGTTGGGGTGACCAAGGATGGGACTTGCTTCCACTGTAAGGAAGCTGGACATTGGAAGAGGAACTGTAAAAAGTATCTTGAGGAAGTCAAGAAGAAGCAAAGTGAGACTTGTGCTTCAGGTATACATGTTATAGAAGTTAACCTGTCTATTTCTTCTTCATGGGTATTGGATACCGGTTGTGCTTCTCACATTTGTACTAATGTGCAGGGCTTGAGAAGAAGTAGATCATCGACGCAAGGAGAAGTGGACCTACGTGTGGGCAATGGCGCAAGAGTTGCTGCTATAGTTGTAGGAATATATTCCTTATTATTGCCGAGTGGTTTGATTTTAGATCTTGATGAGTGCTATTTTGTACCTGCAATAACTAAGAACATTATGTCTGTTTCTTGTTTGGACAAGAAAGGTTTTTCATTTACTATAAAGGACAAACGTTGTTCTATTTATTTAAATGAAATATTCTATTACAGTGCACATTTGATGAATGGACTCTATGTTCTAGATCTATAAAACCCAGTCTATAACATAAATACCAAACGATTCAAATCTAATGATTTGAATTAGACATATCTTTGGCATTGTCACTTGGGTCACATAAATGAGAGTCGAATATCCCAGCTCCATAGAGATGGATTATTGGACTCATTTGATTATGAATCATATGAGACATGCGAATCTTGTCTTTTAGGCAAGATGACCAAGACTCCATTTAGTGGACAAGGCGAATGAGTGACAGATTTGTTAGGCCTCATACATAGTGATGTTTGTGGTCTTTTCAAAGTCGCAACCAGAGGTGGTTATCAGTACTTCATTACATTTACTGATGATTTTAGTAGATATGGATATGTGTATCTTAAGAGGCACAAATCAGAATTCTTTGAAAAGTTTAAAGAATTCATGAATGAAGTACAGAACCAACTTGGAAAGAGTATTAAGATGCTTTGATCAGATCGAGGTAGGGAATACCTTAGACAAGAGTTTCATGACTATCTAGTTGAGTGTGGGATACGATCTCAACTCACTCCACCCAGAACACCACAGTTGAATGGTGTATCAGAGAGGAGAAATCATACTCTATTAGATATGGTATGATCAATGATGAGTCATACAGATCTTCCTCCTTCCTTCTAAGGATATGCTCTAGAGATAGTTGTTTCACACTTAACCGTGTTCCATCTAAGGCAGTCATAAAGACACCATATGCGATATGGACTAGGAAGAGTCCCAAGATGTCTTTTATGAAGATTTGGGGATGTGAAGCTTATGTGAGACATCAAGTTTTAGATAAATTAGGCCCAAAATCAGATAGATGTTATTTTGTTGGATATCCCAAGGAAAGTAAGGGATATTACTTTTACAACCCCATGCTAGGCAAAGTGTTTGTCGCCAGAAATGATATTTTTCTAGAAAGGGAATTTATTTCTAGAAAGGCTAGTGGGAGTAAAATTCATCTTGAAGAAGTTCAAGATACACAAAATATCACTGATGCCTTAATGCAACAAGAACATACACCACAAGGTGATGAGCATTATGAATCAAGGTCATCACAAGGAGTTGTGGTACAACCTGTTCAGGTAGACCAAGCTCTGCGCAGGTTTGATAGGATACGTCGTCAACTTGAGAGATATTCTTTTCTCTTGGATGACAATGATGGTGTCATGCTTGATGATCCAACATCCTATCAGGAAGCTGTAATGAGCCCAGATTCTGAGAAATGACTTGAGGCGATGAGATCCGAAATGGAATCCATGTACACTAACCAAGAATGGACTTTGGTTGATCCACTTGAAGGGGTCAAACCCATTGGATGTAAGTGGGTCTTTAGGAGAAAGACTGACATGGATGACAATGTGCATACCTATAAAGGGCAATTGGTAGCAAAAGGATTCAAGCAGATTCATGGTATTGACTATGATGAAACCTTTTCTCCAGTTGCGATGTTCAAATCCATTCGGATCATGCTTGCTATTGCTGCTTACTATGACTATGAAATATGGCAGATGGATGTCAAAACTGTATTTCTTAATGGAAATCTACTCGAGGATGTGTATATGACATAGCCTGAGGGTTTTGTCAATCCAAAGGATGCTGGAAAGTTCTGTAAGTTGCATAGGTCCATTTATGGTTTAAAGCAAGCTTCTAGAAGTTGTAATATTCGATTCGATGATGCGATCAAAACATTTGATTTCATTAATAACGAAGATGAACCTTGTGTATACAAGAAGGCTAGTGGGAGCATAGTTGTTTTCCTCATTTTGTATGTAGATGACATACTACTCATTGGAAATGATATCCCTATGCTAGAGTCTGTGAAGACTTGGTTTGGGAATTGTTTCTCAATAAAGGACTTAGGTGAAGTAGCCTATATTCTTGGCATCAAGATCTATAGGGATAGATCTAGGAGATTGCTTGGCCTGAGTCAAAGTACATATATTGACAAGGTGCTTAGCGTTTTGCCATGTAGAATTCCAAGAAGGGATTTCTGCCAATGTCACATGGTGTAAGTCTTTCAAAGACTCAATGTCCCTTTTCTGCAGAAGAGAAACAACGCATGGATCAAATCCCTTATGCATTTGTTATATGATCTATCATGTACGCCATGATTTGTACTCGCCTCGATGTCTCATATGCCTTGAGCATGACGAGTAGGTACCAGTCAGATCTCGGTGAGTGTCACTGGACAGCAGTCAAGAATATTCTTAAGTACTTGAGAAGGATGAAAGAATATTTCTTGATCTTTGGAGGTGATGAGGAGATAGTTGTAAAGGGTTACAACGATGCAAGCTTCCAAACCGACAGAGATGATTTACGATCGTAGTCAGGGTATGTATTTTGTCTGAATGGTGGTGCTGTGAGCTGGAAGAGTTCGAAGCATGACACAATCGCAGATTCTACAACAGAAGCCGAGTACATTACTGCATTTGATGAAACAAAGGAGGTTGTTTCGATCAGGAAGTTCATTGCTGAACGTGGGGTGGTTCCTAGCATAGCAGATCCTATAGCCCTCTATTGTGACAACAATGGGGCTATTGCTCAGGCTAAGGAACCTCACTCTCATCAGAGGACCAAACACATACTACGGCGGTTTCATCTCATTTGAGAGATCATCGATCGAGGAGATGTGAGAATATATAGAGTAGATTCTAATGCTAATATTGCGGATCTCTTGACCAAGGCTTTGGCACAGAGAAATCATGATGGTCATACCAGATCACTGGGTATGAGATATTACAGTGATTGACACTAGTGCTAGTGGGAGATTATTAGAATGAGCCCTTAGTGTCAATTATGAGATTATTGGTGAGGGAAACTTTTGTATCATATCTTATATTAATATAGGCAAACATTGGTTATTATATTTACTTTATGCGTGTGTCAGCTAAATAAATATAATAATGCCCTTGAATAGTAGGTTCTTACTCACAGTATATCAATTAGTAGAATTATTTATGAGAAGCTGTAGAGAACACTATTCTTAAATATTCCTAGTCAAGTATTGTATTAATAGACAAGGGCTATATTGATACATTGAGACTAACATGTAGGTCAATGGATGACTTGATCTCACAAGTCATGGATATGTGATATCACATTGATGCATGGGTATATGTATTGGAGACAATATATACTGAATTGACCCGCCGTGAGAAAGTATCATGGATCATTATATGAGTGTCATATACTTTCTCATGTGACTATTGGTATGAATAGTCCTAAGACTTGAAGTCACTACGGTTCCCTACATAAGGAGTTATTCACTTTGGTATCGTCCAACGTCACCCGTAACAGGGTGGACTATAAAGGCGATCACTGGGTATGTAACAAATTATGCGGAGGGATGTGAGTGATGTAGATGGGATCTATCCCTCCCATATAACGGGAGTGATATCTTTGGCCTCTTGATAGAGTAGGACCACGAAATGCATGACCATGCTCAAATGAGTCAATATGAGATATTGAACTCATTTTTTTGAGTGAGTCTACTTGGGGATCAAGAAACACAAAGATCGATAAGGGGATGACACGGTCTATGCCTCATTGATCGATCTAAGATATCAAGGATAGAAGGACACCGTCATACATAATAATAGTCACGGAAAGGTTGTCGGATCTCGACTTTCTTGTAACTTGGGTAACAATGATATATTGCTAGATGACGCTCAATGCTTATGTGTCTAAAAGGGGTTTTAGACACATTGCCAATGTTACAAGAACCTATAGGGTCACACACAAATGACATTCTATTTTGGAAATGAGTTCTTTTAGTTTGACTAAAAGAACAATGAGAATAATGGATGGTCAAGGCTCGAGTCAAAATCAAGTTGGTTGAGTTAGACTCAAGCGGGTTACATTTGAGTTAGACTCAAACTAAATTGGATGGATGAAAACTAGATTTGAGTTAGAATCAAGTGAGACTTGAGTTAAACCCAAATCACATGCAAAACTCAAGTTAGACTTGAGTTAAACCCAAATCACATGCAAAACTCAAGTTAGACTTGAGTTAAACCCAAGTCACATGCAAAAGGTTTTAATGCATGCATGATGCATTAAAATTGCATTGGATTTCAACCTGAATAATTGGAAGAGGCTAGTGGCTTTTCAATAATGCATTTGATTACAATTCAATGCATTTGATGCATTGGATTTTCAACGTGTAGAATGGGAAGAGTCTAGTGGATTTTCAATGATGCATTTGATGCATTGATTTTGGAATTCAAGCATGAAAATATAAAAGGGACTTCAACGTTGAGATAGGTTTTTGGGTTTTCACAGAGAGAGAAGGGTGAGAAGTTTTTGGCTTGTGTGTGCAAGTGTTGCCATGGGGAAAAAAAGAGATCCAAGAGTTGGGTATTCTTTCTTCTTCTTCACTTCTTCATCCTCCTAATTTTGGCTAGTTGTTCTACGAAGGTTGCTAGCACAACCATATTTCCAAAAGGGCTGAGTGTCAGTGTGGATACCTTAGAGATACGGTTATCCTTACTGTATTTAGATCCGACAACTTTGGACTAGCGGGATTGCGAAGGGATCGCTTCAAAGGTATAATACTTCTAGATAGGATCTAGATGGTTGAAAACAATTTATATGTTTTCTCTTGGATCTCTGGTGGGATCCAAATTTTTTGTTTCCGTTGTAGTTTTGCGAATCGGTTGGCATGCATAGTAGGATCCCAACAGGTCGATGTCTACAAGGTCTCTAAGGACTTATCAAAAATTAGGTTAGATGGATTATTTTCAGAATTCAAACTCCACGAACAGTCTAATTCGGTACCCGAGAAAGGTATAGCCCTTTTTGTGGGTCCAAAGAAGAAGCCCGCAAGTAAGCCACCCCCGAAGGAAGAAGAAGACGAGTACGAGTTGGAGGATGATCCGGAGATGGAGACCGAACTAGTCAATCTAGTTCGGAGGATGATTAAGAGCCGAAAATGACCCATCACTCAACCCAAGGAAGGTAAATCTAAAGTTAGTTCTAACATTAGGTGTTATGAATGCAACATGTTCGGACACATCCAGTCAGAATGTCCGAAGCTCAAGAACAAAGCACCAAAGTTCTAGAAGGCACTCAACGCTACGTGGGAAGAGGCATCAGAGGAAGAAGACGATGACCTCGTCTTCATGGCTAAACCAACCGAATCGGAGCCAGAGTCCGAACTTGAGCAAGAATCTGAACCCGAGGACGAGTCAGACTACGAATCGCTATTCAAGACAAGCCACGGATCCACATCCGGTTCAAGAGAAACACTCAAGGTAAGTCGGTTCCTCATTAGTACTTTATACAATGCAATTAAGTTTATAACTAGGAAGTTAGCTAAGTCCGAATCCACGATTGAGACCCTGGTTGAGGAGGTTAAACTCCTTAAACACGAGGTCTCCCTAACCTCTTCGACTAGTCAAGTTCAAGAGGAGGATTCAACTCGAGTTGAAAAGCTCGAAGTTGAGAACTCACTTTTGAAAAGTCAAGTCGAAGATCTTAGGAACACATTGGAAAGGTTCACTTTGGGATCCAAGGGACTTGACCTCCTACTTGGATCGCAAAGGGTCGTGTACAACAAGGCTGGGCTTGGGTTTAGCTCAAATACAACTAACAAGTCGAATATGTCGATTGTAAGTCGACATAAAAACTTATCCAAGCATGGGTCCCTAAGACCACTTTGATTTCTCAATTAGGGTCTAACCAATACTTGGTTCCCAAGGACCAAATCCACTATGTGGAAATACCAAACGGATTCAATGGTCTAGGGGGAGCCAGTATAAATTTTTTTTGTTCTATTACTTAGAAATTGCATGCTTAGGTTTTTTTCCTTTTTCTTTTTTAGAATGGTTAGATAGGGACTATAACTCATCAATACTTGATAACATAGTACCAGGATGTGGCGAGATGATAGTACACTAAGAAAGCGAAGTCTTGGGTACTCGAGCTAGATAAGGTGTATCTAGTTCGGTTCACTTGACTGAGTGGAACTAGCTGAAGCTACCTCGCCATATCCTAGACTAGTTAGACCAGGAAGTGGTCTTAGGTGAGTCAAGTTACTATTTTATTGAAATTGGCTTTGACTAAGGAAGTTGTCATTTTTCCAATCAAAGAAGGCCCCTATGCCTCGCCACGACCTGGAAGCCAAGATCTTGAAAAGGTGACTTGATGAACTTAGGGTCAAATCTGAATCTAATGGAAGGTTGACTAGTTTCAAATCATTAAATTTAAATCAAGTAAAATTGGAGGCATCTCACAAGAACGCATAAGGATAACATGTTTGATCATGTAGAAATGGGTGAGATGATCTAGGTCTAATAATTTACAACCAAATCTTAAAACTCCAATATCCGATCCAACTACCTTGTGTGTAGGATCAATAGATGTTGGATAGTGGTTGCTCCCGACACTTGACCGGGGACCAACTTAAGTTTTCAAAGCTTTGATTCAAACGACAAGGATCGATGCCTTTCAGAAACAACGGCAAGTTCAAAATCATCAGATCAGGTGATATTGAGCTCAACTCAAACTTTGTTATTCAAAATGTTTTACTAGTTGAAAATTTCGAATATAATTTACTTAGCGTAAGTCAATTGTGTAATAAGGTCATATTTCTAGAAAATGAATGCGTAATTAAAACAAATGAAACCTCTAAAACAATCCTTAAAGGAACTAGGAATAGCAACATCTATACTATTAATCTACCTAACTCCTCAACAAAGTGTATTTTGCATATATTCGATTCTCATGGAGCCAAGTCACTTAATGGAAGTCAATTTTGCTTAGTAATAGTTGATGACTATTCTAGATTTACCTGGGTTAGGTTCATCAAATACAAAAGTGATACCCTAGATCAACTAATCAACTTGTTTAAATTAATCGAAAACCAAAAGAACCTTAAAATTAAAAGACTTAGAAGCGACCATGTTGGTGAATTCGAAAATTACAGGTTTACAAATTTCTATAACCTAAACGGATACCACCATGAATTCTCATGTCCTAGAACCCCACAACAAAATGACCTAGTCGAACGTAAAAATAGAACCCTACAAGAAGCTGCTAGGACAATGCTAAACGAATATAATCTACCTGATAGGTTTTGGGCAGAAGCCGTTAGTACGGCTTGTTATGTCCAAAATAGAATTCTTATGGTAAAGAGGCACCTTAAGACCTCGTACGAAATCTATCACGACAAAGTACCTAACATCAAGTACTTTAGGGTATTTGGATGTAAGGTACATATCCTTAACACTAAGGACTACCTAGGAAAGTTCACCTCTAAAACCTCTACTGGAATCTTCTTAGGATACTCAACTACAAGTAGAGCCTATAGGGTGTATAACCATGACACCCTTAGAGTTGAAGAGACCATTAATGTAGTGTTTGATGAAGCACACGAAACTACAAAACTCATAGCTACACCAACTAGCGAACCAATTCATACCAGACTCGACTCCGACCTTGAGATCGAATCTAGTATTAATCCTAACCCAAGTCTAACGAGTCATCCTATCGACCAAGTGATAGGTGACCCTAACCCAAGTCGAATTAGGATTCAAATGAATCATTCTATCAATCAAGTGATAGGTGATCCTAGCCTAGGGGTTCGAACTAGAACATCATATAGAAATCTTAGTCAAATTTCCTTGATTTCGAAAATCGAACCTAAAACCATTGAACAAGCTCTTCTTGATCCCGATTGGATTATTGCAATGCAAGAAGAGCTAGCTCAATTTACTAGGAATGAAGTTTGGGAATTAGTACCACCACCTCAAGATAAATCAATTATTGGAACAAGGTGGGTTTTCTGAAACAAACTTGATGACAAAGGTGAAGTAGTTAGAAACAAAAGCGAGATTGGACGCGAAAGGGTTTACTCAAGTAGAGGGGTTAGATTACGATGAAACCTATGCCCCCGTGGCTAAACTAGAATACATTCGAATGTTGTTGGCATACGTTGCACATCGAGGATTTAAATTGTTTCAAATGGATGTCAAGTCAACGTTTTTAAATGGACTAATTAAGGAAGAGGTGTATGTTAGTCAACCCCTAGGATTCGAAAGCCTAGATAAACCCGATCATGTCCTTAAACTAAAGAAAGTTTTTTATGGACTCAAACAAGCTCCTCAAGCTTGATACGAGAGGCTTTCAATTTAACTTAAATCAAAAAGGTTTAATCAAGGCCTAGTCAATCTGACCTTGTTCGTAAAAATCATAGGTAAGGAAATCTTTATAGCTCAAATCTACGTAGACAATATCATTTTCGGAACAACCAACTCGATCCTACTAAATGAATTCATTTCACTTATGGAAAGTGAATTTGAAATGAATTTAGTAGGTGAATTGAGTTTCTTTCTAGGACTACAAATCAAACAAACTAAGGATGGAATATATTTACATCAACAAAAATATACTAGGGAATTAATTAAACGCTTTGGAATGCAAGACGCTAAAACCATCAATACACCCATGGCAACTAATGTCAGTATAGGAAAGGACTTAGAAGGAAAGCCCATCGACCTAAAATACTATAGGAGTGTGATAGGGAGTCTTCTATACTTAACTGTGAGTCGACCCGATATTTTATTCGCAGTAAGTATGTACGCAAGGTTTCAAACCGGTGCCAAGGAGTCTCACCTAACTCTAGTCAAGCGTATTCTTAGATATCTAAAGGGCACACTAAGCGTAGGTATTTAGTACCCTAGATCTACGGAGTTCTAACTAATCAGCTACTCCGACTCGGACTATGCTGGTAGTAAACTTGATAGAAAGAGCACGAGTGGTTGTTGTCAACTTCTCGGCTCAAGTCTAATGAGTTGGTGTAGTAGGAAGCAATACTGTGTTGCCTTGTCTACCATCGAAACCGAATACGTCACGATGGGTGAGTGTGTAGCTCAGCTCCTTTGGATGAAGCACACTCTCCAAGACTTTAACTTAAACTTCAACAATATTAAAACTCATATAGATAATATTAGCTCAATCAACTTAACCAAAAATCCTATATGCCACTCTAGGACTAAACATATAGAGGTCAAACACCACTTTATTTGGGAACATATAGCTAACGGAACCATACAACTCGAATACGTGGAATTCAAGTCAAACTTAGCCGATCTTTTTACCAAACCCCTGCCTAAAGCCGAATTTAGTCTATTAAGACAAAAATTGGGCATGTGCATCATAGAGTAGGATTGACAACTTATATTTTTATATATACTCTATTATTCACTTTTCTTTTCATGTTAATGGAATTAGCTTAGGGCTTACCCTAGATATCATGTACCTATAGATTTAAGGAGCCAATACATCTCACAACACATAGGACTAATGTGTTTGTGTACTTAGCCACATAGATGGGCGTGAGATGTTAGGACCTTACTCCTGGTTCCAGATGTAGAGCTAGTGCATCGCCATGAACCACGGCGTATAATCATCTATATTAACCGACTCTGATCAAGACTTAATGATCATTTCATATCAATCAAGTCAAAAAGAGTTGAACATACAAATAGATGAGCTTATTTTTAAGATATTATTTTCAAAATTATGTGGAACATGATTGGACTTGGAACTAAAACTTAAAACTATAATGTTATGTTTCTCACAACCCCCACTCTTTCCGATTTATGGCAAAACGGGGAGAAAAGGCCAAAGTTAAGGGATACTTTTTTGTTAACTTAACTTAGTAACGTAATCTATATTCTCATGGCCAAAAGTTAATGTTTACTTAACTTAATTTTTGCAAACTTAATTCTATTAGTTGGAAAAGGGGGAGAAAGGCCAAGTTAAGAAATCTTCTTAACTTAAACTTATTTTTAATACTAAGGCCAACTTTAAGTAATTGTTAATTGCATAAACTCTTCCTAAGTAGCAAACATCAAGGGGGAGGGTTAAGACCTTCTTTCAAAAAAACTCACCCTCGGTCAGGGGGGAGGTTTCCTCAAAGGGGAGTACTTGAAAGAGAGTCTCTATTACTCCTACTTAATTTTCAAATTAAATTCTTCATTTCAATTTCATGATAATGTATATTATTTCCTTAACTTTGTATGGGTTTGCCATAGATCAAAAAGGGGGAGATTGTTGGTACAATTGGCACCTAAGTCGAACTTGAGTTTTGATTATAGCAAACGATACAAAGTTATGCTCATTTTGTTATCTCACGAGCTAAATCAAGTGTGCAAAAAGTGCTAAAGTTAGAGCTGAAGGTCAGCGACACCAGGAAAGAACTGTGGTGGTCGGGTGACACCGGGAGGACTTCGGAGGGAGCCGAAGAACTCGGGTGAAGACCGGAAGTGAAGCTTCAAAGGTAAAGGATGAGATAAGCTCATGTGAGTGAGTGTAAGTAAGGTCGTGTCCTCCGTACGGGGACATCCTTAGGCGACGATCCGACCAAGACTTCCCATGGAAGGTCTAAGTCGAGATCGGATGGTAGACGACCATCGAACATACTTATATTAATTGCATTTTTGAGCTAACTCTTCATTGCAGCTACAAATCTTGCCATCAGTCGACTGATGCCTCCAGTAGTCGACTGATAGGGTTGATCAGTCGACTGCTGATCAAGGATCAGCCTCGAGGAGAGTTAAAACTTATCTCCATTTCTCAAGGGCTTGGTGGCATAACCTCATGAAACCTCATCTCAAAGATTAGTGTTTCACAAGGCTATTAAAGTAGGGGTTCTCCACCCCTTTTCCATCATTCAAAGAGCCTCCAAGTGCTTCCGATATGCTACGACATTCCGATGATCTTTCGACGATGAAGCGCTGTAGAAACTATTGGTGCAATCGGCCCTGGTTGACTCGAGTTTGACTCAAGCAGTATTTTGATGATAGACAAAACTTATGACATGGGATTGTCATAGGAAAGTCCAACATGGAGTTGGCATGGAAAATCCAAGCATGGGGCTTGGTGTGGAAAAGTCCAAAGCATTGCGAAGCCATGCACTTGGTGTATTTGGGAAGTCTTGAGGACTTGGCAAGTTCACTAGGCTCGGGGTCCTTGAGTCGGTGAAGGATGACATTGCGAAGTCGTGCGCTTGGTGCATCCGAGAAACCGTCCGACGGGGAGCGAATGGAGTGAGGCCCAAGGGAAGCATACTTCGAGGGAAAGAGATGCAAAGGATGACATTGTGAATTCATGCACTTAGCACATCCGAGGGACGTAGGCCGAGGGAAGAGAGCTTCGGTGGGGAACTCCATGAGGGATGAGGTGGACTTGGCCAAGTGGCTAACACTGAGTGTCGGATGCTCAAACTTGGTGTTTGAGGGTTTACCCAACGGTCGGATGTTAAAACAACTTGGTGTTTGAGGTTTTATCCGACATCGATCGGTAGCATAGGTGCGATCAGCTCCAAGTTGACTAGGGTTCGAGGTGTTGACCGTCAGTTCGATCATTCTTGAGGAGGATCGGCATTGGCGCTCATCGATCGGCCCGTCGAGCGATTCGGGCACAGAATGGTTTCCAGTCGAGTGGTCGTGACAAGCACTCGACTGATGGTGTTACTAGTCAACTGATGGGTTTCATCAGTTGACTAATGGGTGATCCATTGCAACTTGATCAACGTGGATCTGTCCATTGTGAGACAACGGCTACAGGACCGGTCGACTGATGGGTACAGAATCAACTCGATGTAGGTTATAAATGAAGCTCGAGTTGGAGGATTTCGCCAAGACTTTAAGGGTGACATTTGAGGGGAATTGCTGCTGCATTCCAGACCTTCAAGAGCCAACCAAAGCAAGCAACAAACAATGTTGGCTCGAAAAGCGTCGCTAGAGGGGGGGGTGAATAGCGATCGAAAATCTTTCATTCGTAATCGTTCATTAAGGCACGAGTAAGTGAGTAAGCAGCAGAAAATAAAATGACACATTTATTTTACTTGGTTCACAACCCGGCGGTTGCTACTCCAAGGCCCTATCAGTCCTAGACCGCGTATGGAGGGCAAAGCACTATAACGTCTCCTCCTCGTTGGAGGTAGGAGACAACGATCACAAAACCGAATATACGAGGATGAGGCAACAAGCCTACCTCACCTCGTTATGAAGAAAAACAAAGAATACAATATCAAAAATATTACTTGAATCTGCTGCCGACGAAGAAGATTGGATCTTGGCGTCGCATCGGTGTTATGACGGTGTTGGAGCGTTGGCGTTGTAGGAGCACTTGATGAATAAAATTGATGATCTTTGGAAATGAATCCTCCCCTCCTTTTATAGACTTTAGCCTCTGAATTTGTCTCCTATTTCTTTGGAACGGATCATGAATTTTTCCAAATTTTTATCGCGAAGTGGCCGCATCAAACGTTATCCATTTTGACCTAGCGCAAAAGCTGAATCGTCGCCATCAGTCGACTGATGCCTCCCATCGGATCGGTGATGGGCATCGATCGCTCCATGTCCAGTGATTGCCGACGCCACTTCCCTGCAGCAAGAGGTTAGCTCGGAAAATGATAAGTACGACGGTTTCTAACCGTCCGATCTCGACCTAGACCTTCCACAGGAAGTCTTAGTCGGATCGTCGCCTACGGTCATCCCCATAAAGAGGACACGACCTTACAATCTCTCACTCACACGAGCTTACCTCGATAGTAGCTCTTGCTTCCGGCCTTCCACTCAATTCCTTCGGCTCCCTCCGAAGTCACTCGAGTGTCGCCCGACCACCACGGCTTCCTCCTGGTGTTGCCAGCCTTCAACTCCAGCTTTAATACTTTTCTGTACACTCGATAGCTCGTGAGATAACGATATAAACTTAACTTTGTGTCTTTGCCATAATCAAAACACAGGTTCGATTATCTAGTGCCCCTGCACCAACAAACAAGTGATCAAAAGTAATCGGTGAAAAATGTTCTTTTGTATTGTATTTGTATTCTTGTTTATATTTCTATATTACTTTGTAATTGCTTGTATGAGGTTTCTCCACCTCCGACGTGTTGTCGAGAAGGAGTGTTAGTTAGTGTCGTGCGCATAACTAGAGCTTGGTGAGCTCGCCCCGTGGAGTAGGAACTATTCGATTCCGAACCACATATATCTTGTGTTTTTTTATGAAAGGTAAATAAATATCATCAAAGAAAAGCACAATCATACAATAACCTAGGATTCATTCTCATGTCATGTCTCATGAAGTGTCAGATCTGAGATGTATCCAAGGTGCGGCGTACATGTACTCTCATGGTTACCAAACCTCTCATAGGTACCAAAACTCTCGCTTGATACTTTAACTCATCCCTCTTTGTCCTCCTTTATGCATCCATGTGTACAACGCATGCATAACATCCGTGTCTGTGTCCTTCTGTGTCCTTCTTGCTCCTGTGTACCGTCCCACTGCACTCAGCTCTTCATGTGTACCTTCTGCGCTTTCCTGCCTCCTATGTCCTTCTGCCGTCATGGTCCTCCAACATTTGTCACTTTTGGCAAGTGATCAGTCGATAACGAATTTGTCTTGTCTTTACTATAGACGTTTGCTACGGACTAGATAGGCCATTCAGGTGGGCCTATTCACCTCTATTAGGCTTTTTGTACAAGCCTCAGGCATAAATGGATTTGTAATGTCTTTACCGTAGCCGTTTGTTATGGACTAGATAGGCCATTCCGGTGGGCCTATTCACCTTTCCTCATCAACACCAGCAATGCCATTTTTTTTTGAGTTATCCATGGATCAAGCTTGTGTTAGTTATAGCCCTAGAACCAATCATGTGATGGTCGAATAGGGAACATTTTGTATCATATTCTATAAAGGCAAAGGATTGGTTATTATATATTTACGTCTTGCTTGTGCTAGCTAAATTAAATATATAATAATGCCCTAGAAAAGTAGGTTCTTATCTACAGCACATCAATTGGCAGAATTGATTATGAGAGGCTGTAGAGAACACTTTCCTAAATGTTCCTAGTCAAGTATTAATATGCAAGGGCAATATTAATACATAAAGACTAGCATGTAGGTCAATTGATGACTTGATCTCACAAGTCATGGATATATGATATCAAGTTGACACATGGGTATATATTAGAGAATATATCTTGAACTTACCGCAAGTTTCATGGATCGTCATATGAGTGTCATAAACTTTCTCATGTGACTATTGGTATGAATAGTCCTCAAACCTGAAGTCACTACGGTTCCCTACATAAGGAGTTATGTACTTTGGTATTGTCAAACGTCACCCGTAACAGGGTGGACCATAAAGGCGATTACTGGGTATATAACAAATTATGCGGAGGGATGTGAGTGATGTAGATGGGATCTATCCCTCCCATATGACGGGAGTGATATCTGTGGGCCCCTTGATTGAGTAGAACTACTAAAACGCATGGCCATGCTCGAATTAGTCAATATGAGATATTGAGCTCATTTGTTTGAGTTAGTTTACTCAGGGATCAAGAAACACATAGATTGATCGAGGATGACACGGTCTATGCCTCATTGGTCAATCTGATATCAAGGATAGAAGGACACGGTCATACATTATAGTAGTCACGGAAAGATTAGTCGGATCTTGACTTATTTCGTAACTTGGGTAGCAATGATGTATTGCTAGATGCCGCTCATTGCTTGTGTATCTAAAAGAGTTTAGATCCACTGCCAACGTTATGAGAGCCTATAGGGTCACACACAAAGAGCATGATGATTAGAAGAATTAGTGCATTCTAGTTTGACTAGAATAATTTGGGAATAAGCTTAAGTACAAAATGGTTTTTGGACTTTAAGCTTAAAGAGAATTTTAGCTTATTGATTTAATGAGATTAATTCAATATGCTAAGCTTATTAATTTAATAAGATTAAATAAATATGTTATCATGATATCCTAAGCTAAATTGATTTAATAAGATTAATTCAATATGTTACCTTATTGATTTAATGAGATTAATTCAATATGATAACATAAGCTTATTGAATTAATAAGATTAATTCAACATGCATGAATGCCACATAAGCATGCCACATAAGCATGCCACCTAAGCTTGATGAGGTGGAAGGAGACAAAGGGTTTTGACCTTTGGATTTCCTCCACATGTGGCCGGCCAAACAAGGAGTGTTGTTTTTCAATGCAATTGATTGCATTGAATGTGATAGGAGGTGAAAGGGTTTTCCAATCCTATAAAACACTCCATGGGGTGGCCGGCCAAGTAGTTGGAAGCTAGAGGCTTGGAGAGAGCTTGGTGGTGAGAGGCTTTGGTTGTGTGTTTTTTGTGAGTGTAGGCTAGCAAGAAGAGTGGTCTTCTTCTTCCTTTCTCTTTTTCCCTACCTTCCTCTCCTTTAGGGACTTCTCTAGCAAGAAGTAAAGGAGAGCTCTTCTAGTTTCTTTTGTGAGACAAGAGCTTGCTTGTGTGGATACATATAGAGGCACGAACATTTGAACGTGCTAAAAGATCCAACAAACCTAAGGAGAAGCGGGATTAAAAAGGGCACGCAACAAAGGTAATATTCTCCTATAAGATAGGTTTTGAGAAATTTATTTTTGTACGAGGTTTTCTTTCACAAGGATCACTTGGAAGGGATCCTATTTTTCCGTTGCGTATATGCTATTTTGCATAAGAGATCCTTACAGTGGTATCAGAGCCACTTGCGAAAGATCGTATAAAAATAGTTTTTCTCTATTTTATATATGATATAGAAGTAGGATAAATTTTATTATGAGTTGATAATTGCATTAGCAATTTTTCAAACATAATAAAATATCCGATGCCTTTTAAAAGGTAAAATTGACATGGTGCATGGTTATGTCCTAGTCCCAAAAAGTTTGTGAATGTGTGTGTTGTAATTCTTAATACGGCCTGCGTGTCATGCCTTTCTCCTAAAATTCTTGTTGTAAAATTAATTTTAGACTCGAATGTAACTTGAGTATTTCTCCTTTTGTAATATACAAAATAAAGATGGAGGGTCCATTGGAAGATGTCGTTACAAGGAGGAAGTCAACAACACAAGACAACCAAAAGGAAGCACTTGGGAGAAGATGCTATCCCTAGGTTGACCAATCAATCTTTTCATTGGCTTGAGAAGATTGTAGAATAAGGGCCATAACCATGACACGCTTAGTTTAATATGTATGTGATGCATGTTAATTTAGCTTATATGTGATGTATGCTAATATGTATGTGATGCATGTTTAAGTTTATTTCTTAATAAGTCAAAAACGATATGCCTACCAAAGTTTGATACTCACTACTTCCTCGATCATTTGTTGTTGGGTTTGCCAAATAAAAGCAATGTATTTTATCTTGGAAGAGCACGAGTGGACAATCGTGATGTCCAACTATCAAACTTGGTTAAGACTTAATTAAGTTTTTCTTAATTAATTAAGAAAGTAGAGGCATATATTAGCTTTGAACATAAGTTTTAAAAATTAGTTTTGTGTGATTTCCAAACATCAGCTTTGTCTTAGAAAGTGGTCGTTGCTCTGATATCAAAGAAGACCTCTGTGCCTCGCCACGACCTGGAAGCTGGTTTAGGAATAAGCACTAAACTAATCTAAACTTAACCAAAGCTATTAAAGAGTTACATCAGATGTAATTGGCAAAAGATTGCCTACCTAATCATACTACGTCTTGGGCGATTAGCCAAAGCTAACTCAGGACGAATTATGATGTGGATCTTTATCCCATATAGATTTGTAGCTAAAAAGAAGCTAATGATGTAAGCAAAATGTGTTTGCCTACATAAATGATTAGCTCATATCAAAGCTATGAGAATTTAGTGGGAGCCTCATTTAATTAAAGGCCTAATTAAATGACTTAGGTATGATACTTAATTTTGCATTTTAATGTTGTAGATCACCATGTCATCTAACACGACACACCCCCTCAACTTGCGATCTGTCCTTGAGAAAGACAAGCTCAATGGAGCTAACTTTCTAGACTGGTATAGGAACTTGAGGATTATCCTCAAGCAAGAACGTAAACTATATGTCCTAGAGCAGTCTATCCCTGAAACACCCGCCCTGCGCCACTGCGTCTTGAAAAGGATGCTTATAAGAAGCATCAAGATGACGCATTAGATGTGTCATGTCTTATGCTTGCCACCATGAACTTTGAGCTTCAGAAGCAACATGAGAACATGGATGCCTATGGTATGGTTGAGCATTTGAAACAACTATATCAAGGACAAGCTAGGCATGAGCATTTTGAAGTGTCTAAGGCTCTTTTTGCATGCAAGATGCAAGAAGGAACACTGTAGGAACTCACGTACTTAAAATGATAGAATGCGTTGAGAACCTTGAAAGACTAGGTTTTCCTTTGAGCCAGAATTGACAGATGTTATCCTGCAATCGTTCTTAGGAAGCATATAATCAATTCGTCATGAATTATAACATGAATGAAATTGATAAGCCTTTGCACGAGATTCTCGGCATGTTAAGAAGCTGAACCAGATCTCAAGAAGAAAGTTAATAATGTACTAATGGTCAAAAAGGGAAAAGGTAAGCCTTGAGCAAGGGTAAGACCTAAGCCAAAGGCAAGGCCAATTCATCCACTTGAAGGGTAAAGGCAAAGTACCTAAGGAAGGGGATGTTTCCATTCTTGGTGAGGGGACAACTGGAAGGCGGAGCTATGAAGTCTACCTTGAGGAAGTAAAGAAGAAAAGAAGTGGGACTTTTGCCTCAGGTATACATGTTATAGAAGTTAATCTATCTATTTCTTCTACATGGGTATTAGATACCGGATGTGCATCTCACATTTGTACTAATGTGCAGGGATTGAGAAATAGTAGACTAATGGCAAAGGGCGAAGTGGACCTACGAGTAGACAATGGCACAAAAGTTGCTGCTGTAGCTGTAGGAACATATTCTTTGTCTTTGCCCACTGGGCTTATCTTAGAACTAGAGGAGTGCTTTTATGTACCTGCATTAACGAAGAACATAATTTTTGTATCTTGTTTAGACAAGAAAAACTTTTCTTTTATAATAAAGGACAAATGTTGTTCCATTTATTTGAATGAAATGTTCTATTGTAATGCACCACTTATGAATGGTCTCTATGTTCTAGATTTAGAAAACCCAATTTATAACGTAAATACCAAATGGTTCAAATTGAATAATTTGAACCAAACATATCTCTGGCACTGTCGCCTAGGTCACATAAATGAAAAACGCATATCCCAACTCCATAAAGATGGATTGTTGGACTCATTTGATTTTGAATCATATGAGATATGCGAATCTTGTCTTTTAGGAAAGATGACTAAAACTCCATTTAGTGGACATGGCGAGAGAGTGAAGGACTTGTTAGGACTCATACATACTGATGTATGTGGCCCTTTCAATGTCAAAGCCAGAGGAGGCTATAAGTACTTTATTACTTTCACTGATGATATGAGTAGATTTGGCTACTTATATTTGATGAGACATAAGTCAGAATCCTTTGAAAAGTTCAAAGAATTCAAGAATGAAGTACAAAACCAACTTGGTAAGCATATTAAGCTACTTCGATCAGATCGAGGTGGTGAATACCTTAGTCAAGAGTTTCGTGATCACCTGGCTGAGTGTGGGATAATATCCCAACTCACTCCACCTAGAACACCACAATGGAATGGTGTATCTGAGAGGAGAAATCGTACTCTATTAGATATGGTACGATCAATGATGAGCCAGACTGATCTACCTACTTCCTTTTGGGGTTTAGCTCTAGAGACAACCGCTTTCACACTTAATCGCGTCCCATCAAAAGCCGTAGAAAAGACACCATATATGTTATGGACTTGGAAGAGTCCCAAAATGTCTTTTATAAAGATTTGGGGTTGTGAAGCTTATGTTAGATGTCAAGTCTCAGATAAACTAGGACCCAAATCAGATAAGTGTTATTTTGTAGGATATCCCAAGGAAACTAAGGGATATTACTTTTACAATCCCACACTTGGCAAGGTGTTTGTTGTCAGAAATGCTGTCTTTCTAGAAAGAGAATTTATTTCTAGAAAAACTAGTGGGAGTAAAATTCATCTTGAAGAAATTCTAGATGAAGATAACACTAAGGTTTCGATGGAAAATGAACAGGCACCACAAAGTGTTGTGGATGAGGAAATTGTTGCCCAAAGAGTTGTGGAGCAAACACCTGTTCAAGTAGACCAAGCTCTTCGAAGATCTGATAGGATTCGTCGTCAACCCGAGAGATATTCTTTTCTCTTGACTGACAACGGTGAGGTATTGCTTGTCGATCTTGACGAGCCTACATCCTATCAAGAAGCTATGATGAGCCAAGATTCCGAGAAATGGCTAGAGGCCATGAGATCCGAAATGGAATCCATGTACACTAACCAAGTATGGACTTTGGTTGATCCACCTGAAGGGGTAAAACCCATTGGGTGTAAGTGGGTCTTTAAAGTAAAGATTGACATGGATGGTAATAAGCATACCTATAAAGGTAGATTGGTGGCTAAAGGATTCAAATAAATTCATGGTATTGAATATGATGAAACCTTTTCACCAGTTGCGATGCTTAAATCCATTCGGATCATACTTGCTATTGCAGCCTACCACGATTATGAGATCTAGCAGATGGATGTCAAAACCACTTTTCTGAATGGAAAGCTACTCGAGGATGTGTACATGACACAACCTGAGGGTTTTGAAGATCCAAAGCATCCTGGAAAGGTATGCAAACTGCAAAGGTCCATTTATGGACTAAAGCAAGCCTCTCGAAGCTGAATCTTTGATTCGATGATGCAATCAAGGAGTTTGGTTTCATCAAGAATGAAGATGAACCTTGTGTCTACAAGAGAAATAGTGGGAGCACAGTTGTATTTCTTGTCTTGTATGTAGATGACATACTTCTCATCGGAAAAGATATTCCCTCACTCCAGTCTGTGAAGATGTGGTTAGGGAATTGTTTCTCGATGAAAGACTTAGGTGAAGCTGCCTATATACTAGGCATCAAGATCTATAGAGATAGATCTAAAAGATTACTTGGCCTAAGTCAGAGTACATACATTGATAAAGTGCTAGATCGTTTTGCTATGCAAAATTCCAAGAAAGGATTTCTGCCTTTATCACATGGTGTGAGTCTTTCGAAGACTTAATGTCCCTCTTCTAAGGAGGAGAGAGATCGCATGGATAAGATCCCTTATGCATCTGCTATAGGGTCTATCATGTACGCCATGCTTTGTACTCGTCCTGACGTCTCGTATGCTTTGAGCATGACGAGTAGATACGATCGGATCGGTGAAAGTCCTTTGGATAGCGTCAAAAATATTCTTAAATACTTACGAAGAGCGAAAGAATATTTCACGATATTTGGAGGCAATGAGAGCTAAGCGTAAAGGGTTCACGATGATGCAAGCTTCCAAGCAGACAAGGATGACTATAGATCGCATCGAGTGCGTGTTTTGCTGAATGGTGGGTGTGGTGGAAGAGTTGAGCGAGGACCGCGATTGCTAATTCTACAAGCCGAGTATATTCTTTGCGTCGTCGTGAAAGGAGGTATTTGGCTCATGAGTTCATCGTGAACTTGGGGTAGTTCCTAAGCATTGTAGATCAATAGACCTCTATTGTGACAACAATGGGGCTATTACAGCTAAGGAACCTCGATCATCAGCGGACCAAACACATCTGCGGCGCTTCCATCTCATTCGAGAGATCATCGATAGAGGAGATGTGAGGATATCTGATGCAACGACAAAAGCTAACATCGCAGATCCATTGACGAGGCTTTGGTACGAGGAAGCATGATGGTCACACTAGGTCACTAGGTATTAGATATCATAGTGATTGGTACTAGTGCTAGTGGGAGATGTTAGTTATAGCCCTAGAACCAATCATGTGATGGTTGAATAGGGAACATTTTGTATCATATTCTATAAAGGCAAAGGATTGGTTATTATATATTTACGTCTTGCTTGTGCGGCATTAAATTAAATATATAATAATGCCCTAGAAAGTAGGTTCTTATCTCTGACACATCAATTGGCGAATTGATTATGAGAGGTATGAGAACACTTTCCTAAATGTTTCTAGTCAAGTATTAATATGCAAGGGCAATATTAATACATAAAGACTAACATGTAGGTCAATTGATGACTTGATCTCACAAGTCATGGATATATGATATCAAGTTGACACATGGGTATATATTAGAGAATATATCTTTGAGACCCGCCATGAGAAAGTTTCATGGATCGTCATATGAGTGTCATAAACTTTCTCATGTGACTATTGGTATGAATAGTCCTCGAAACACGAAGTCACTATGGTTCCCTACATAGGAGTTATGTACTTTGGTATCGTCAAGCGTCACACGTAGCGAGGTGGACCATAAAGGCGATTACTGGGTATATAACAAATTATGCGGAGGGATGTGAGTGATGTAGATGAGATCTATCCCTCCCATATGACGGGAGTGATATCTGTGGGCCCCTTGATTGAGTAGAACTACTAAAACGCATGGCCATGCTCGAATTAGTCAATATGAGATATTGAGCTCATTTGTTTGAGTTAGTTTACTCAGGGATCAAGAAACACATAGATTGATCGAGGATGACACGGTCTATGCCTCATTGGTTAATCTGATATCAAGGATAGAAGGACACGGTCATACATTATAGTAGTCACGGAAAGGTTAGTCGGATCTTGACTTATTTCGTAACTTGGGTAACAATGATGTATTGCTAGATACCGCTCATTTCTTGTGTATCTAAAAGAGTTTAGATCCACTGCCAACGTTATGAGAGCCTATAGGGTCACACACAAAGAGCATGATGATTAGAAGAATTAGTGCATTCTAGTTTGACTAGAATAATTTGGGAATAAGCTTAAGTACAAAATGATTTTTGGACTTTAAGCTTAAAGAGAATTTTAGCTTATTGATTTAATGAGATTAATTCAATATGCTAAGCTTATTAATTTAATAAGATTAAATAAATATGTTATCATGATATCCTAAGCTAAATTGATTTAATAAGATTAATTCAATATGTTACCTTATTGATTTAATGAGATTAATTCAATATGATAACATAAGCTTATTGAATTAATAAGATTAATTCAACATGCATGAATGCCACATAAGCTTGATGAGGTGGAAGGAGACAAAGGGTTTTGACCTTTGGATTTCCTCCATATGTGGCCGGCCAAACAAGGAGTGTGATTGTTTTTCAATGCAATTGATTGCATTGAATGTGATAGGATGTGAAAGGTTTTTCCAATCCTATAAAACACTCCATGGGGTGGCCGGCCAAGTAGTTGGAAGCTAGAGGCTTGGAGAGAGCTTGGTGGTGAGAGGCTTTGGTTGTGTGGCTTTTGTGAGTGTAGGCTAGCAAGAAGAGTGATCTTCTTCTTCGTTTTTTCTTTTTCCCTACCTTCCTCTCCTTTAGGGACTTCTCTAGCAAGAAGTAAAGGAGAGCTCTTCTAGTTTCTTTTGTGAGACAAGAGCTTGCTCGTGTGGATACATATAGAGGCACGAACCTTTGAACGTGCTAAAAGATCCAACAAACCCAAGGAGAAGCGGGATTAAAAAGGGCACGCAACAAAGGTAATATTCTCCTATAAGATAGGTTTTGAGAAATTTATTTTTGTACGAGGTTTTCTTTCGCAAGGATCACTTGGAAGGGATCCTATTTTTCCGTTGCGCATATGATATTTTGCATAAGAGATCCCTACAGCTTGGGCTGGGAGGATCGAGCCGGAGAGTGGCCTCGGGGGGCTTAGGGGTCCACCGTGGGTCCGAAGAAATTTCCCTGTATGGTTGCTCACTGATCAAAAGATAACTGCCCTGTGACAGGGGTAAACTGCTCTGATCCATCCTGGAGGCGCAAAATAGCTCCCCAGGGCAGAAACCGGCCTGGAGGAAAACTGCCTTGATCCATCCTGGAGGCGCAAAACCACTCTGGTCGAGGAGGATGCTCTGGCACCAAAGTAAACTACTCTGTTGAGGTTATCTCCCAGGGAGGAAACCAGTCTGGAGGGAAAACTGCCCTGATCCACTTTGGATGCACAAAACCGCTCTGGTAATGCCTTTTTTTTTAACCGTTCGGGAGCAGGAGAACCGTCCTGAAGAGGACAACTGCCCTGGATAGTGGGGGACCATCCTAAGCCTGAAGAAAACTACCCTGGGGGGTGGGGGTTGCTCTAGGAAGATGCAAGGATAGAGGAAAATATATACATCTGGTCTGGGATATGGGAGAACTGCCCTGAGATAGGGAGAACTGCCCTGGGATAGGGAGTACTGCTTGGGAAGGTGATGAACTACCCTGGAAGGCTAAGGCCTAGCCAGGGGTGGGTGGATAAGGGGACAGAGAGCTCCTTAGATAAAAAGATGTAGAGAGACTTATGGAAAGACTACCCTGAGGTGGAGAGAGAGGGGGGGGGGTGGTCCGTGAAGTAGGGGGACTGCCCTGGGAGTGTTGTCCTTCTGCTCTATGAGAATGAAAGTGCTTTGGGAAGGTGTAAACCACCTTGAGAAGGCATAGACTGCCCTGGGAAGACATGAGGATAGAGGAAAATATATACATCTGGTCTAGGATATGTGAGAACTGCCCTGGGATAGGGAGAACTTCCCTGGGACAGGGAGTACTGCTTGGGAAGATAATGAACCGCCCAGGAAGGCTAAGGACTAGCCAGGGGTAGGTGGATAAGGGGACAGAGAGGCCCTTAGATAAGGAATGTAGAGAGACTTATGGAAAGACTGCCCTGAGGCAGAGATGGGGGTGGTCCGTGAAGTAGGGGAACTGCCCTGGGGGTGTTGCCCTTCTGCTCTATGAGAATGAAAGTGCTCTGGGATGATGGAGAACTGTCCTGGAGAGGGGAGAGTATGGGGGATCTGCCCGGGAACAAAGAGTGGTGAAAACTTGAGTGGAAAAGAAGTGGAAGGAGGGGTTAGAACACATAGTCTGTGGGGGGGGGGGTGCAGAAACTACCCTGCAAAGACAGTAATTGGCCAGAAAAGAGGTAGGGATATAGAAACGAATCCAAGGAGAGGCGGTGGTGGGGGGGGGGGTTGTGGAAAGAAGACTACCCTACCTTCATGTGATTCCTATGGGGAACTGGAGGTTATGACTCTCCATTGCCCTATATACATGAATTTTAATTTTATGGAAGATCATGTCACCTTCTAACCTTGTCCCTTCAAATATGTTGGAGTTCCTCGCTCTCCAGATAAAGTGGATCATTGCTGATATGACTAGGTGACAGGCACTATTAAAATCATTGGCTTTCTTGTACTGCGTTCTGAAAATGCACAACATGTGACGGTAAGTACCCATTTTTGCCCTCATCCTCAGCCATCCTCTTACTCTATCTCAGAGTTGTCGAATTTGCTCGCATCTGAAAAAGATATGATCCAACATCTCCTCTTCTTGACTGCAAAACACACATCTTCTATCCTCTAGATATTCCTTCCTGGCTCGTACTGGCAGTTTCCCTTGAGCTGACATCCACAGCGTGAACCCATGACTTGGTTGTATATCCTTTTGCCACACTGTCACTACCCATGGCTTCCTAGTTCCAGTAGTTCTGAAGTGATCATATGCCCTCTTGACTCCGTCTTTGCCTTGACCAAACCATACCTCTAGGAGTTGTCCTACTCTCTCTGAGGTGCCCACAGTGGATATGATACTGTTCTTGATGTATATCATCTTCTTTATTAGTGGGGAGTCCGTGTGTTTGCTTTTCCAATCCCAAATACTTCTTTGTTGTATATACATGTGGTGTACCTAGCGGATCCATAGGGTGCCCTGCTTATGTTGTATTCTCCATAGAACTTTGGCCAGTAGTGCCAAGTTCCATGCCCTTAAATCCCTCAGTCCCAGTCCACCTTCTTCTTTGGGTCTGCATATATCAGTCCAAGCAATAGGTGGGTGCTTTGCAGTCCACATAAGCGAGCGGCAGATGCTATATATTCTGTCTATAACTCCAGCCGGGAGAGGCAAGACTGACATTCAGTAGCATTCAACTCCCTACAGGACTGAGGATATGAGCTGACTTTTACCTGCATATGATAATGTATTCTTAGGCCAGGAGTTGATCCGCCTCATGAGAGCCTCGATTAGCGAGCTATAATCAGCAATTTTAAGTTTCTGTGATGCTATTGGGACACCTAAATATCTAAATGGCATCTCCCGTTCACTGAATCCTGTGATGGATAATAGTCTTTTCCGGGCACTTGCATCTATTCCTGCCATGTAGATGTTAGATTTGGCCATATTAGCAGTCAATCCTGCCATACTAGCAAATTGCGATAAGCAATCCATCAAAACTCCAACCGATGTTACATCCCCACGGCTTAGGAGTAGTAGTTCATCAGCATATACTAGGTGGGCTATTCTCAAGTGCTTACATTTTGGGTGGAAGTGAAAATTAGACCAGCTAGTGCGTCTTGCAAGCAATCGGGAGAGGTACTCCATACACATTCCAAACAGATATGGAGATAGGGGATCTCCCTGTCGAAGCCCTCTACCACCCTTGAAAAACCCATGCATATTACCGTTGATGGCCACCGAGTATGTCGGGCTGGCGATACTTTCTCTGATCCATGTGATGAATCTGTCGGGGAATTTCAGTGCTTTAAGGACATCCTGAAGAAAACCCCAGTGAACTAAGTCAAATGCCTTCTGCAGGTCAACTTTAAGGATACTCTTTGGGGATATTCGTTTCCTTGTGTATCTGAGCATAAGTTCTTATGCCAGATGAATATTGTCTATGATACTACGCCCTTTTACAAAAGCAGTCTGCGCTGGGTGGATTAAATGATCCGCAACCTCTGTCAATCTGCTTGCTAGGATTTTTGCAATTATCTTGTAGAAGACTGTGCAGCAGGAGATGGGCCTGTAATCTTGCACCTTGCTAGCATGGGAGGATTTCGGGACTAGGGAAATTAGCGTATGGTTCCATGATTTCAGAAGCTGCCCACTCACAAAGAACTCCATGATGGCTGTTATAATATCCTGTTTGACTGTGCTCCATGAGTGTTTAAAGAACTTCGAGTTGTATCCGTCCGACCCTGGAGCTTTGAGGTCTCCAATGTCGAATAAAGCTTTTTTCATTTCTTCCACAGTTGGCAGCCTGATTAGCCGAATCTGTTGTACATCAGTTAGTAATTTGCCAGATTGCATGCATTCCCCTTGAAATTGAGCTCTATTCCCTTGTTCTCCTAATTGCCCCTGAAAATATGCTAGAAATTCTTGCACTACCTCCTCCGATGAGCTAGTGGATTCCCCATTACTCTTCTCAATCACTACTACCTCTCTCCTTTTGTTGTTCTGTTTTACCATAGCATGAAAAAAGGAGGTATTCTTATCTGCTCCTCGGAAGTATTCATGTTTAGCCCACTGTAAGTAGAATAAGTATTCTGCCCTCTCAAGTAATTCGACTTTTTTCCTTGTTGCTTGATAGTTGTCATCCATATGCCCTTGTGCTTGCCCTTACTATTGTATTCCTTCCAATTGCTGTTGAGCCTACTTTACCTTCTCCTGAATGTGCTGGTAATATAGACGATTGAGCTGTCTGAGATCCGCTTTGAGGAGTGTGAGCTTTTGCCTAAGCCTATATTGTGTCGTGCCTTCCACATTTCTGGAGTTGAAACTATTCCATCTGTCCTCTACCAGCTGGCCAAAATCAGGTTGTGATGTCCACATGTTGTAGAACTTAAAAGGCCTGACCTGTTTCCTTGTGTTTCCAAGCACAGATACAATGCATGAGGCATGGTCTGATACTATCCCTGGAGCCTTGAATTCAGCATAACTGCTCTGGTGCTGCTCCATCCATGCTTTGTTTACCATTGCATGATCAAGCTTGCTCACTATGTGCCTATTTGTCCATGTGTATCAGCACCCAATGGAGTGCAAATCTTCGATCCCTGCCTCAAGTATGAAGTCCTAGAAGTCAGTTGTGGCATACGTTGTAACTGCCCTTCCTTCTTGCTTATCAGATGGTGAGAGAGGGGAGTTAAAATCTCCTAGGATTAACCATGACATCTCCATGTCTCTAGCAATCTGTGATAGTGTTGCCCACATTGTTCTCCTGCTCACAATAGATAGCTGGCCATAGACAAAAGTGACTACATAGGTTAACCCTGTGGCTTTGCAATTGATACTGGTATGTATCAGCTGCTCTTCCCATAGTTAAATGTCAAGATTAACGAGTTGCGGGTCCCATAGAAGTAACATTCTGCTTCTGGAGGAATTGACCAACTATTTCTCTATCTCTCATCTCTGAAATCTCTTAGTTTTCACTGTTTGGTAGTACTGCTGGGTTAATTTTGCCTCTAGTACAATTAGAACACTCATCTTTTGTTTCAGAAGGGGGTCTGCCACCACCTTCTGTTTGAGGCCCTTATTTAGGCCTCTGATGTTCCATGATCCAATCCTCATGGTTGCGCAACCGGCTTTCGTCGTCTAGCTGTGTTGATTGTTCCTTTCCTTTCATGTGTCTGCCCCTTGTCTGAATTCCTTCCATGCTCAGATTGCCACACTGCATTTCCTTTTGTAGATGTATGTTTGACCTGGTGAATCTCTCCTCGACCATTTTCCTTTTGCTCCATCCTTCTAGTGCTCCGTCTGAGACTTCCTTGGTTATCACTTATATACAATGTATCAGACTGGTTTAGATTGTGACCTTCCTGGTTAACTAATGCATTTGTATTTCCTATTTTTTGATGTATTCGTTCATGTTGTTTCTGTTTGATTCCCTCATTACTGTGATTACCTTCCCTTCCTTGTATGGTTGAATTTTTCTCAGGTCCCAGCTACTCATATTGTGCCATAGTTATTTCAGCTATTTCAGTCATTTCAGGTATTCCAGTTATGTGTCCTTGCGTGCCATTTCTCGTGCCAGCTCCATATGTTTCATCCCCAGTTTCCTTTGTGTTTGTGCCACTTGTGCCTGTTGACAGGACTGCTATCTTTGCATACTTTTACACATGTTGCTGTTGTTTACTCTTATCTTCACTTTGCTTCCCTTTCTGTTTTTGCTTTTGCATTGTCAGAACTGGTGTGGTGCCCGGCATCCCATTTTGCTGATGATTCCCATGTATCATGATTGTCTGAATTTCAATCTGGATATTTCCCTCCCTGTCTTGCAGTAATTCAGTGTTTTCAGAGTTTCCAGAGTTGTGTCCTTGCATGCTAGTTTTTGTGCCAGTCCCCACAGTAGCATTTTCAACATTGTCTGGATTAGTTGTACTTGGTATCATTTGCTGATCTGCTTGATCCTTGATTACTATTGGTTGTTTTTGCGTTCGATCATCCCCAACATTCAATGTGCAGTCTATCCAGTGATGTCTCTGTTGGTCTGGTTGCCCCCGGGTGCCTATCCCCTGCCCATATGATATATCTGAAATGTCCTTCCCTTGATCCCCTTTTCCTTGATGCAGTTGCTCCTGCTACCACTGCTTGCTTTTCTCACCAATTTGCTTCCCTTTTCCTTTTCCTTTTTTCCTTGTTGGGATTGGCGTAGCGCCCGACACTAGTCTTTGTTGTGGGTTTCTCTGTGCCAGTATTGTTTGACTTCTAGCCTGAACATTTTCTCCCGTGCCATTTTGTGTGTCAGTTTCCACAGTGTCCTTTCCCCCATTATCTGCATTAGGTATATAGGTTACCAGTTGCTGGTATGCCTGCCCTTCAGTCATTGCCGGTTGTTCTTGTGCTTGATTAACCTCAGCGGTCAATGTACAACCCTTCCGATAATGTCCCAACTGCTTACAGGCCTTGCATAATTTCAGATTGGATTCAAACCTTATTTCCAAATCAGTATCTATACCATCCAGAAGTGTAATAGTAATGGACATAGGCAAATGTTAAGAGATGTCCACTTCCACGAGCACTCATGCATAGTTCACCCCGTTCCCTTACCTTGGTGTATCTGTCTATGTACAGTGGTAGGCCAACCTGAGATGCTACTTTACTTAAGCACGAGGTGGACCAGCAGTCAAGGGGTAAGCCATGGATTTGCATCCATATTGGGATATGAGTTTGAGTTTCTGTCTTAAATGAGAAACATTGCGGCAATGCCTTGAGGTAGAGCGGATTTCCATACGCAATGTAGGGTCCTCCTGTTAATACAACATCCCACAACTCTTCTGTGGCAAACTTGAATACCAGCCATAAAGAGCTATGCGTGAGAAGCTTATGTGGCGTCTTCCACCTTGCTGTAATCTCCTTTAGAGCCTTCCACCCTAGGAACCTGCCAATTAGGCAGTATGCCACCTTCTCCTCTAGGGATTCTACATCATCCATAACCAGCCTTGCCCTTCCTTCCTGCTTCTGAAATTGCTTCAACGTAGTGTCTGCAGCACATATTCTATTCTTATTGAAGAGATCGGACCACGTTCTAGGTTTCTGCATAGGAGGGGGGGTCTCGGTGTCATTATTCATTCTCCTTCCGCCGCTACCGTGTCCCTCCGGCTTCCCTGCTGAGCGTTTCCCCTATCTTGCGCATGAACAACTTCCGTCGGTGGGTTGCTGATTGGCTGTATTGTGGCCCAAGAATTACCTTTGGGAAGCTCCGGCTTGTCAAGTTGAAGAACCTTCCATCCTTGTCGGGCTGCCTCCTTCTCTTTTCTCATTCAGAGGTTTTAGTTAAATGGGTTAGCGGGTTTGTTGGGAGGGCTTTAGTTAAACAGGTTGGCGGGTTGATGGAGGATAAGTAAGGTCATCACAAGCGGATAGTTGGCTTTGGCTGACTTTAGCTCCGACAGTTTGAATTTCAGATCTCAACGTTCTCCCTTTCCAACAGTAGGCACCTCAGACTCTGTGTAGAAAGGACTGTACCAGCATCTGCTCCCCACCTACCAACTTGTCCTTGCCCTTCGTCTTCCTCCCGCAGTCGACTAAACCCTAGTGGTCTGTTGGTCACCGAAAAACTGCACCATGTCCTCTCTTGCTACTTAAATGCTCCATCTGCGCTAGCCTCCTTGCTGTTATCTTCTTGCAGCACACACCTTGCATATTACACACTCACTCCGCGGCTCCTAATGGTCTACCTCCTTCCCCTGCACACACAAAACCTAGACGATCACGTACCTTGTATGTCGTCCTCAAGTCCAGCTTGTAACGCCTTGCAGTGTTGACCACTCCAGCGAAACCCTCTCTACTCCTCTCACGCTCCTAACCCCAGTGTTGACGCTTGTAGTAGCGCTACCCTCCAGACATGCCTTCTACAAGCACCGTCGTTCTGGCCCACTGCTCCCTTAGTTCTATGTGTAGTGCATCCAGGGAGGATTAAATCCAAACATATGCATCATCAGAAGTGTTAGCACCTGCAGAAGAAGAACCGAAAGCAAAAGAATGCCTAGGGGGGTCGGTCCTAATAGGTGGTACTGTAGTACGTATATCTTGTGTTTTTTTGTGTGCTTGTGTTTTTGTTTGCATTTCTATTTGTTTCTATTATTTCTACTGCACTAACAACAATCGTAGACAAGCGACGCATGACAAACGATCGTATTCTACCGTACGACGATTGAGGGCTATTCACCCCCTCTAGCCGGCCACCTACGTTCCAACAAGTGGTATCAAAGCTAGGAGCTTATCGAGGACTAATCGCCGACACAAGCACTACAAGATGGCTGGCTACAACCTCCAACCACCAAAATTCAAAGGAGATTTTCAATGGTGGAGAAGAAAAATGAAGGTATATCTAGAAACCGATTTTGACTTTATGCTAATCTTAGAAAATGGTTTTGAATTGCCTATGGATGAAAGCAATAAGAAAATTGAGATGTCAAGGTGGACCCAAGACCAAATCAAGGACTTCAAGGCAAATCTCAAGGTAATCGAATTACTTAGTGATTTGATTCCTAACAACATTTGGTCTAGGCTAGGTAATTTTAGGGATGCTAAGGACCAATGGGACAAGGTGATAAGATTTCATGAAGAGCCCACATTGGTCCATGAAGAGGAAGAGTGCCCATCAATATTCGGACCCGAGGATGTTGAAGAATTGCCATCCACATTTGAAGATGTGAATGACTTGGTGGAGACATCCACCTCTAGCATTGAGGGGGAGGAGAGGTCTTTCATACCGGAGCAAAGTCAAGACGAAGCATCTACCTCCAGAAGAAGTGATCAAGAGGCTTCCACCACCTCCCTAGGTAACTCATGCATTATAATTAATAATAAAGATCATATAATATGTTTTGAGTGTAGGGAGAAAGGGCATTAAAAGAGTAAATTCCTTAAATTGGATAAGGAGAAGGTACCGATACCAAAAGTCAATCAAAAGTCAAAGAATGCTGGAGTCCCCACAACTAGAAGCAAAGAGCACATTATGTGCTTTAAATGCAATCAAAGGGGGCATTACTGAAGCTAATGCCCTAAGGGGAGGAAGAAAGGGCAAGAAGGTGTATCTCATGTAGGGGGAGCTTCTAAAGCTAACCCTAAGGTAAATTTAAATTATGCACCTTCAATTCCTAAGACAAATAAGCATGCTAGAAATTATTTTAGTTCACTTGCTATGATTAATGAAAAGCATGCTAGTAGGAATAAATATGTTTGTCTAGGAGCCAAGCATGTTAGTTTATCTAAGAACAAACCTAGGACCAATAATTGTAGACCCATTTTGCCTAGGGAATCAATTAGGAGAATAGAAGAAAATTTGGGTATTAATCCCAAAAAGTCTAAGCACATGCCTAAGAAGAAGAGCCCTTCCCAAAAACCTAATGATAAATCAAAATTGGGAAAATTAGAGTTAGAAAACCAAGTATTGAGGTCAAGACTTGAGAGAATGGAAAAGACCCTTAAGATTATAGAAAATTCTATTCAAGGCTCAAATGCCCAAAAGTCAAGACCTAGGGTTCAAGAATGGTCTAAGGGAAAGAAAGGTTTGGGTCACAAACCTATGTCCTAACATAATGTTCCATTTGATTATAGAACAACATCTAGGTCTAAGAAAACCAAGGCTAATAGGGAAGTTATCCCTAAGACTAGCCATGGTGTTTGCTTTGTGGCTAAGGACTTAAGAAAAACCAAGAAAGCCACTAAGAAGGTCAAAGGGGGAGTTACCCCTAGGTTTGACTTAGGAAAGACCCAAAAGACAATGACTTCAAAGCCTAAAAGGGTCATTAGGAATGTATCTAGGGAAGTTATCACTAGGGAATACCTTGTTAACCCAAGGAGCTCCAATAGGTATTGGGTTCCTAGGAGTGTGATCGATTCACGCTAGATGGGTTAGGGTGTGTCAACCCTAAGTGGATGGGTAGTTAACCTAGCCATGATGAGTTGACACATTAGGATGTGCCAATATATTTTGAGAAGTTGAAAAATGATTAAATTGGCACAAATATGTTTTAGAAGTAATGGTGTGCCATTTTGAGTTTATGGCACACTTCGGTGATAAATGGTATTAAGGCAAAATGGAATTAATTCATAGAAATGGCAATTTGGATTTAACACTTAGGTATTTATACCTTAATATATTTTACTTGCCATTATTTATTTGCCCTACCATGTCATGACATCATTTTCATTTTTATCTCTAAAAATATCATGATCATGTTTAGACTTATTTTTATATGTCATGTATGCTAACATTTCATTCACATGCCAACATCATGATTTTGGCACATGCTTAGTTATATCATATATATGCCATAATCATATCATGCATAAAATAAAATTAATTTAAGGACTAAGGCATGATTTGAAGGGAATCAAATATTGTTGCCTAGAGATATGCATGAAACCCTAAATAACAAAGACCCCACATCTCACTAATACTTGACTTGTATGTGTTTTACACATTTAAATACAAGTGAGATGTTTAGGAAAAAGGAATTAAAGGTTTCAAAAACATTTTGAAAATATTTTGAAAAACCTTGGTGATGTCTATCTTTTGATAGCTATCACTATTAAATGAGATGATACAAAGGGGGCTCATTATTGAAGCTTTTCTAAACTTTTGAACTTTGTGTCAATATCACTATTTTATGGGTAAAATAATTTTCTAATATTTTTCACCCATTATGATTGTAATAAGTAATATACATACAAAATTTCAAGATTTTTTTAACTTATGTATATTTACTTACGAATTTTAGAAATTCATTTTTGAAAATCAGAAAACTACACTTTGCAGTTATCAGTCGACTGCCAGGGAGGCTAGTCGACTGATGTGAGGAGTTGACTGATATCTAATTCAGTCAATTGATACTGCTGATTTTGGGTAAATCTTGGTGGTTAGGCCCATGTTCAGCTATGGTTTGGTCCCCTAACCACTCCTAACCCTAGGACATGCTATGGAGAGCATTAGAAAGGGTGGAAAACCATTTGATATGGATTAGGAGAAGTGTTTAGGGAGAGTATCAATTTTAAGGTGGATGAGAGTTCATTGTTGAACTTTTTCTTAATTTTGATTGTTTAATGTTCCTATTGGCTTAGGGACTCTCCAAGGACATTGTTGGTGCAAAGGTCAAGGGGGAGCAAGCCTTTAGGGGGAGGTATCCATCATGGGAAGATGGATGTGTATTTTTCCTCATGGGAGGAAAATTGGGTTGCATCTCTTAAAGTGATATGGGACTTATCACTAGAAAGATTGTAGACATGTGTGTTCCTCAAAGGGAGAGATTATAAGATCTCATTGGGATATGAGACATTCATACCCTTGGGGAGGACCTTTTTGATGTAAGTCAAAAAGGGGAAGAAGTTACCAAGTTACCAATTGGGTTTGGAATTCTCATTGGTATGTGAGAATTTCCAATTAGGGATAATTGGTAGACTTGAGGGATAGTTTTGTCAATCATCAAAAAGGGAGAGATTGTTGGTGCAATCGGCCCGGGTAGACTCGAGTTTGACTCGAGCAATATTTTGATGATAGCCAAAACTTATGACATGGGATTGTCATAGGAAAGTCCAACATGGAGTTGGCATGGAAAATCCAAGCATAGGGTTTGGTGTGGAAAAGTCCAAAGCATTGTGAAGCCGTGCGCTTGGTGCATTTGGGAAGTCTTGAGGACTTGGCAAGTTCACTAGGCTCGGGGTCCTTGAGTCGGTGAAGGATGATATTGCGAAGCCGTGCGCTTGGTGGATCCGAGGGACTGCCGGACGGGGAGCGAATGGAGTGAGGCCCAAGGGAAGCATACTTCGAGGGCAAGAGACACGAAGGATGGCATTGCGAAGCCGTGTGCTTGGCACATCAAAGGGACGTAGGCCGAGGGAAGAGAGCTTCGGTGGGGAACTCCATGAGGGATGAGGTGGACTTGACGAAGTGGCTAAGACTCAGTGTCGAATGCTCAAACTTGGTATTTGAGGGTTTACTCGACGGTCGGATGCTCAAACAACTTGGTGTTTGAGGTTTTACCCGATATCAGTCGACTGACATAGGTGCCAATCGACTGCTCCAAGTCGACTAGGGTTCGACTGGTGTTCGACCGACCATATTCTGGCCAATAGTCGACTGCCAAGGGAGGGCAATCAACTGCCGACGCCATCAGTCAACTGATCGGGGCGATTTTGGGCACAGAATGGTTTCCAGTCGAGTGGTCATGCCGAGCACTCGATTGATGGTGTTACCAATCGAATGGTGGGTATCATCAGTCGACTGATGGGTGATCCGTTGGAACTTGACCAACATGGATCTGTCCATTGTGAGACAACGACTACAGGACCAGCCGACTGATGGTCATGATCAGTCGACTGATGGGCGCAAAATCAACTCGATGCAAGTTATAAATGGAGCTCGAGATGGAGGATTTCTCCAAGACTTTAAGGGTGACATTGGAGGGGAATTGTTGCTGCATTCCAGACCTTCAAGAGCCAACCAAAGCAAGCAACAAACAATTGATTAAAAGCAATCGGTGAAAAGTGTTCTTTTGTATTGTATTTGTATTCTTGTTTATATTTCTATATTACTTTGTAATTTCTTGTACGAGGTTTCTCCACCTCTGACTTGTTGTCGAGAAGGAGTGTTAGTTAGTGTCGTGCGCATAACTAGAGCTCGATGAGCTCGCCCGTGGAGTAGGAACCATTCAGTTCTGAACCACGTATATCTTATGTTTTGTTGTGTGCTTGTGTTGTTGCTTGCATTTCTATTTATTTCTATTATTTTTGCTGCGCTAACAACAATCGTAGACAAGCGACGCACAACAAACGATTGTATTCCACCGTACAACGATTGAGGGCTATTCACCCCCCTCTAGCCGACCACCTACGTTCCAACAGAAATGACAACTCGAGCTCCAATTTTCAATACTTTCAAGTCGTCGGTAACCTTTTAGTTTAATTGTTCAGTCTTAAATTGTCTTTCTTTTTCGAGTTTTTATCATAACAAGGAGAGGGGGAGTGTCTCTCTACCTTGACCTTTCTTTTGTAATCGCTTGTCTCCTACCTTCGACGAGGAGGAGACTATTTTAGTGCTTTTGCCCTCCGTGCATGGTTTCAGATCACTAGGACCTTGGATTAGCAGCTAAAAGGTTGTGAACCAAGTAAAAATTCTTTTGTGTACTTACATTCCGCTGTGCTTTACTCTCCGTACTTTGCTTTTTTAACGAACGATTCAAAAAGTTTCTTTATCGCTATTCACCCTCCCTCTAGCGACTCTAATCGATCCAACATATTTTTGATCCTTAAGGACCAAACAGTAATAATCTCCCTCTCTAATGATCATTCTAATGGCAATGTAGGCTTCTAAATCAATCCTAGTACTTCCCTTAGCTTCCTGCATGCTAGTGACATCATAACCAAGGGCTAGGTCTATAGGGGTGATGCGCCCGCCAATGACTATGTTCCCTATTAAATCCCTTAGCATCTTTAGCAAGGTGTCTCATAAAATGTGAGTCTGTATCAAAGTGGATATTCTTTAACATAGACTAGAGGAATAGTAGCTCACTACGACGTACTGTTGGTGCAGAAGATCACCACTTCTTAGTTTTGATGTATGAACCATAGTTAACATTAGGATCAATTTGTGATCTAACATGTAGTTAAGTGTGCATGCTTAACAGGAAGTCCTAGTAGGTCTAGTTGACCAAATACTAGGCATTGAGTGAAAGTCCTAGTAGGTCATGTTGGCCAGATACTAAGTAGAAGACTTGAAAGATCTATTGGGATGTATACAGTCTATCTTTTGTATGAACATCTTTATTTTTGAAATAAGAATCACACGATCATTGTTTACATATTTATGGTTATGCATATTGTCTGATACATTATATTGTAGATAACATGGTGTGTAGTGTCACACGGGAGATCATGTTATCAGTCCCTTGTAGAGTATAAGTAAAGGCTCACAACCGAGATGGTTTTGGACAAACCATTGGTATGGTTGTAGTGTAATTTGGTATTGATTTGTCTTGACCATAGAATTACACTAGTACACTTTGTGTGTATTTAGCAGGACCGACTTAAAGGTGATTCAATTTATTGCTGACTACATAATTGAATCAGACCTCGGATATTATGGTGTACATGATCTTAATCCCAATATAATAACGGGCACATGTACTTAGTATTTATTTCTTTGATTTACCAATGGGAGAGATTTATTGAGTAAATTGATAGGCTCGATAAGTTGGGAAATGATATTATTTACATGGTGTGCCATTGATTATAGGAGAAAATCATGTCCTATATATTAGGATGATGATGTCCCCTTGATCATTATGTAAACCCTACAGGTGGACTTGGTCCGGCATGATGATAAGGTTGAGTGGTACTACTCATGGAGTTAGATGTTGATTAATTAATTGTCAGTAAATTAATTAATTGACGGACATTCGATATCTTAAACATGGGGAAATATTTCTACAATTAATATATGGAGTGTAAGATAGGGTGAAAAAAAATGGTTAGGACTCTAATTAAAACCTAATCTAGGTTTAAAGGATAGGAGTTAATTAAACCTAGGCTTGGTCTTATAGGGTAAAGATCCAATCGTCATTTTCAAACCCAACCCGTATTTCTACCCGACCCGTTTTCTAAGCCATTTCTGCCGTCTTTCTCCGCATGAGCGTTTCTAGCCGCACTCTTTTGTTCTTTATTTCTATTCCCCATCACGACGCCTCCCATTTCATGTTCTCTTCATCTCCGAAGCAACCCGCGACCAAAGCATTCCCTCTCCTCCTCGCTATTTTTCTTCTCGCGAGCCCCTTTTTCCTCTCGCGGCCCCTCTGAAGTCTGCCGTCCCTTTTCTCTGCCAGCGATGACCGACACAACCACCCTCTTTCTTGTTGGTGCAATCGGCACAGGTCACGATTGACCAGACTCGAGTTTGACTCGAGTGATATTTTGATGTTTGACATAAGATGTTTGACATAGTATGTTTGACATAGTATGTTTGACATTGATGTCGGTTAATGCTTTGGGGAGATTGTTTATACAATCGACCCAGGTTATAATTGACCAGACTTGAGTTTGACTCAAGGAAGACTTTGATGGTTGACTAGGGTTGACCATGTGATTATGGGAAAGTCCAAGCATGAGTCTTGGCAAGGTAAAGCCCAAGTCATGGGTACCTGGCATGGAAAGTCCAAGTGGGACACTTGGCATTTGGGAAAGTCCAAGTCTTGAGTACTTGACACAAGGGAAGTCCAAGCATGGGTCTTGGCATGGAAGGTCCAACATAGGTTGGCAAGGGAAAGTCCAAGCTTGAGTCTTGGCATTTGAGAAGTCCAAGGGGTTTGATATTGGCAGCGTAAAGTCCAAGGGTGAAGTCTTGGCAGCATAAGTCTAATGGTTGACGGCGTAAACTCCAAGCAGAGTCTTGGAAGCGTAAGTCCAATGTGCCTTGGCGGTATAGACACCGTTAGCATGACATAGCTGATGGAAGCACCTGAAGGCTAGCGCGATGGATGAACAAGTCATGGATGACTTGGAGGGATCCGATAGACATGAGGCTGATGGAGGTGGCTAGAAGGCTTAGGCCTAGGCTAAGGGTGGTCTAGCAAGTATGGGACACCATACTTGGGTTAAAACCTCATCTTTGACTAGAGCTCGACCGCCAATTAGGATCGCGGCACGATCACTAATTGGAGCAGTTGATTGCCGGGCAATGATCGCCATGGATGATAGTCGATTGCCGCTTGAGTCGCGACCATCGTCGATTGATCGCGACCACGGGTCACCGACATATCGGGCAATGACCGCCAATGTTGGAAGTCGACTGGTGAGAGTCCCGTTGGAACTTTTCCAGCGTGGATTGAGCCGTTGTCTCACAGCAAAAGTGGCATCAGTCGATTGGTGACTTATGGCAGTCGACTAATCGGCGGAAATTCAGCCTGATGCAGGTTAAAAAGAGGAGTGTTGGAGATTTGACGCTGCTAGAGGGGGGTGAATAGCGTTATGCCCGTGTGTGGATGGAATTCGATCGCGTGTTCATCTCTACAACTTCGTTAGTATGCAGCGGAATAGTAATGAAAGCAATAACGAAACAATTAACAACATGCAAACAAAATTGTTTAATGTGGTTAGGAACCGAACGGTTCCTACTCCACCGATCGGGTTCGTACGAACCCTAGCGAAGCCAATCACACACCACTATAATAAACACTCATTCTCGGAACAATCCGGAGGCGGAGAAACCTCGTACAAGATGATTACAACAATAATCAAAAGCTACAAGAAAATACAATGAAATACAAAGCAAGACTAGTAAAGAAAAACACTTTACAAATGCTCTTGAATGCTTGATCGCTAGGTTGATCGAGTAGCACTTGGAGACCCTGAATTGCAGCAGCAACTCACCTTAAATCGCCTCAAAGAACCCTTGCCATTTCCTCCATCACGAGCTCCTTATAAAGCTTCAACCCGTGCTGGAAAAAGTCGATCAGTTGACTGATCGGGACTATCAGTCGACTGATGCCACTGTTGTCGTGAGACAACGGCTAGATCCATGCTGGATAAGTCCAACGGATCTACCATCAGTCGACTGATCATACTCATCAGTCGACTGATGGAGTCCTCACTCGACCAGTCGAGTCTCGACTCCATTCTGTGGCCGATTTCTCGAGCACCAGTCGATTGATCACACGATCACGATCGCTCGAGACATCGATCATGCCCACCTCGCGGTCAATGCTAGGCCACTTCCATGATCAAACCCTAGTTGACTCGGTCGGTCGGCGACCACATGGCACAGCCGGTCGCACACCTCAAACATGAGGTTTTAGCCCAAGTATGATTCCCCCATACTTACTAGACCACCCTTAGCCTAGACCTAAGCCTTCTAGCCACCTCCATCAGCCTCACGCCTCTCGGATCCCTCCAAGTCATCCATGACTTGTTCATCCATCGCACTAGCCTTCATGTGCTTCCATCAGCTATGTCATGCTAATGGTGTCTACACCGCCAAGGCACATTGAACTTACGCCGCCAAGACTTCGTTTGGACTTTACGTCGCCAACCATTGGACTTATGCTGCCAAGACTCCCGCTTGGACTTTACGCCGCCAATACCAAACCCTTGGACTTCACAAATGCCAAGACTCAAGCTTGGACTTTCCCTTGCCAACCCATGTTGGACTTTTTATGCTAAGACCCATGCTTGGACTTTCCATGCGAAAACCCATGCTTGGACTTTCCCTTGCCAACCCATGTTGGACTTTCCATTGCCAAGACCCATGCTTGGACTTTACCAAATGCCAAGTGTCCCACTTGGACTTTCCATGCCAAGTACCCAAGACTTGGACTTTCCCATGACAATTACATTGTCATATGTTTTTGTCGAACATCGAAACATCACTCGAGTCAAACTCGAGTCCTGGTCAATTGTGACCTGGGCCGATTGTACCAACAATCTCCCCCTTTTTGATGTTTGACAAAAACCAAACAAAACATTGAGTTAGAACACTAACTCAAATCCCTTACCAATTATCCCAAATTGGTAATCTTAAACATTCTCCAAATGTTCTCCCCCAAACATTCTCCCCCTTTTTGACTAACATAAAAAAAAGGTCTTCTCTCCAAGGAGGTCAATGTCTCATGTTCCAATGAGATCTTACAATCTCCCCCTTGGTCTAAAAATATCTAGGATGCCTACCATCTTCCTAGTGATAAGTCCCATATCACTCAAGAGAGACAATCCTATTCACTCTCCCAATTTCCAAATTGGGTATCAAAAACCCATCAATTTTCCCAAATTGATGATACTCTTCCAATAACTTCTCCTCTTCAAGGAGAAAAACACATCCATCATCCCAAGATGGATACCTCCCCCTAAAGGCTTGCTCCCCCTTGACCATTGCACCAACAATGTCCTTGGGAAGTCCCTAAGCCAATAGGAACTCTAAGCCATCAAAATTAAGGTTAGAAATTCAACATTGAACTTTCCAACACCTTAAAATTGATACAAACCCTAAACACCTCTCCTAATCCATATCCAATGGATTTTCACCCTTTATCATGCTTCCCAAAGCATATCCTAGGGTTAGGAGTGGTTAGGGACCTTAACCGCAGCTGAAATCGGGTTAAACAACCTTGGTTACCCCGAAATCAGGCTATCAGTCGAGTGATTCAGAAATCAGTCGACTGACACGCTCATCAGTCGACTGCCACCCAGGGGCAGTCGACTGATTACTGAAAATCTCGATTTTCAGTTATCAGAAATGAGTTTTGGAAAATCATAACTAATTATACGTATATCGAAAAATCATGAAATTTGATACGTATAATACTTATGACCAATACAATGGGTGAAAAATGTTTGAAAAATATTTTACCCATAAAATAGCAAAATTGATACAAAATCCAAAAGTGACTAACAACTTTAAAGTTTAAGCTCACTTTGTATCAATCTCATCAATGGTGATTGCTATCAAAAGATAGACTTCACCAAGGTTTTTCAAAATGATTTTAAAATGTTTTCAAAACCCTATTTTGGATCATATTCCTTGGGCTCTATGTACATGACTTGTACACAAGCTTTCCTAATGATCCACCTGTTGAGTTAAGATGAGTTTGGGTTCAACTAGATGCAAAAACTATGCACCTTGAACTTAACTCATATCCTAGCATCTCACATGTATCTAGGGTGTATAAATACACATACATGTCAATTGGATGTGAGATGTGAGTTTTGGTTCATTTAATCTAGGGTTTCATGCATTTCCTAGGCAACCCTACTTGATTCCCTTATAAATGGGACTTCAAGTCATGCCATTGTCTTTAGTTCAATTTTAATCAAATTAATGCATGAAATGATCATGGCATAAAGATAGCAATAATTAAGCATGACCAATGATCATGATGTCATGGCATATGATAAAATCTAAAAACACATGACCTTTAAAACCTTAATCCTAAAACACGAACATGACATATACAATGAATAAAAGTAAGCATGATGTCATGACATGTTATATGGCAAACAAAGCATGACATATAAAATATATAGGTATAATAATACCTAAATCTTAATATTAATTGCCATTTGATATAATTCATCATATTTTGCCATATTTCTACTTTTCTCCCAAGTGTGCCAAAAACCCAAAATAACACACCAACCTCTAAACCTAAATTGTGCCAATTTGATCATTTTATCAAACTTCTCAAATAATATTGGCACATCCTAAAATCTTTTAGGATTAAGACTCAAATGTATTTCCAAGGTGACCCTAACCTTGAAACTAACCTAAAGTGTCACCTTTATCATGGTTGAGTTAACTACCCATCCAATCAAGGTTGGCACACCCTAACCCCATCTAGCGTGAATCAATCACGCTCTTAGGAACCCAAAACCTATTTGAGCTCCTAGGGTTAATTAGGTATTCCTTAGGGATAACCTCCCTAGATACCTTCCTAATGACCCTCCTAGGCTTATTAGCCTTGGTCATTTTGGTCTTGCCTAGGTTAACCTTAGGGATTGCCTCCCTAATAACCTTCTTAGTGGTCACCCTAGGTTTCTTCGAAACCCTAGCCACTAGGCACAACCTTTGGTCAACTCTAGGGATGACTTCCCCATTGACCTTGGTCTTCCTAGACCTAGTTAGTGTTCCATAATCAAATGGAACACTATGGTAAGCCACCTTAGGCTTAGGTTTGTGATCCAAACCTTGCTTGCCCTTGGTTAACTTTTGACTCTTAGGTCCTAGGTGTTGACTTTGACTTTTGGACCCTTGAAATTGATTTTGGATGTTCCTAAGGGTCTTCTCAAGTTTTTCAAGCCTTGACCTCAAGGCTTGATTTTCCAACTCTAATTTCCCAATTTTTGATTTCTCATTTGGTCCTTGGACATTATCCTTTCTAGGTAGGTGCCTAGTCCATTTTGGATTAAAACCTAGATGATCCCCTATTTTCTCATTTGATTTCCTAGGTAAAATATTTTTAGGGACATTAGTTCCAAATTTTTTCTTCTTTCCTAAGTGGATATTTTTTGCACCTAGACAAATATATCTATTGTTTCTAGCATGCTTTTCATGTACAATAGCAAGAGAATTAAAACCCTTAGCATGCTTTTGCCTATTAACTAAAGAAGGTGCATTATTGAAATATACCTTAGGGTTAGCCTTAGAAGCTTCCCCTACTTGTGATGCTCCTTCTTTGGTCTTTTTGCTCCCCCTAGGACATTGAATCCGGTAGTGTCTGTTAGTGCATATAAGATCCAAACCACGTGCTCCTTGCTTTTAATTGTTGAGGGACCGACATCCTTGACCTTTGGTGCCGGAGGAGTCTTCTTAACCCATTTAGGACACTTACTCTTGTAGTATCCTTGGTCCCTACACTCAAAGCATATAATATTCATTTTATTATTAATCGACATGCTTGAGTTACCTAGATCCATGGTGATCGGAGTGGGTTCTTCATCCCTCCCGGAGGTTGAGGGTTCTTCTTTATTTTGTTCCGGCTCCGATGTGGATGGTCTCTCCCCCTCAATCACAGAAGTGTATGCTTCTTCCACCTTTTCTACTTCTCCGATCCGGATGTTGATTCCTTACTTTCTTGTGAGGATGATGAAGCTTCCTCTTCGGTCTCCTCCTCTTCCAAGTCTTCTTGGACCGATTCGGGATTGTCGTAGAACTTGACCAACTTGTTCCACAACTCCTTGGCATCCTTATAGCTTCCTAATCTAGACAAAATGTCGTTAGGTATCAAATTAATCAACATTTTTGTTACCATATTGTCTTGAATTTTAGCGTTGCTCCTCGCTCCATCGCTTCATTTTGATGATTTCGCCGTTCTCTCCTCTCGGAGCAGCACAACCTAGAATCACGGCCAACCAATTTTCGATATTCATTAGAAAATATTCCATTCTACCTTTCCAATACGCGAAATGTTATGTCAAATAAGCGGAACATTGATGTCGTCACCCAATCTCTCCTTGAATTCCATCTTGTTCCTCTAGCGTCTTGACTCTGGGTTGTTAATCCGTAGAAGAGCCCCAGGCTTTGATACCACTTGTTGGAGATTTGACGCCGCTAGAGGGGGGGGTGAATAGCGTTGTGCCCGTGCGTGGATGGAATTCGATCTTTTGTCTCTACAACCGTTTCCTCGTAGTACGGAATAGTAATGAAAGCAATAGTCTTAACAACACCTTGAAATTGTTTACCGTGGTTCGATCCGAGCGGTTCCTACCTCAGGATCAGTTTGCGAACCCTAGCAATGCCAATCACACACCACTATAATAAACACTCCTTCTTGGAACAATACGGAGGCGGAGAAACCTCGTACAAGATGATTACAACAATAATCAAAAGCTACAAGCAAATACAATGAAATACAAAGCAAGACTAGTAAATAAAAACAATTTACAAATGCTCTTGAATGCTTGATCGCTAGGTTGATCGAGTATCACTTGGAGACCTTGAATTGCAGCAGCAACTCGCCCCAAATCGCCTCAAAGAACCCTTGACATTTCCTCCATCACAAGCTCCTTATAAAGCTTCAACCTGTGCTGGAAAAAGTCGATCAGTTGACTGATCGGGACCATCAGTCGACTGATGCCACTGTTGTCGTGAGACAACGTCTAGATCCACGCTGGATAAGTCCAACGGATCTGCCATCAGTCGACTGATCATACCCATCAGTCGACTGATGGAGTCCTCACTCGACTAGTCGAGTCTCGACTCCATTCTATGGCCGATTTCTCGAGCCCCAGTCGATTGATCACACGATCAGTCGACTGCCCACCTATGACAGTCGACTGCTAGGCCACTTCCCGTAGTAAAACCCTAGTTGACTCGGTCCAGTCGACTGGCACACCTCAAACATGAGGTTTTAGCCCAAGTATGATTCCCACATACTTGCTAGACCACCCTTAGCCTAGACCTAAGCCTTCTAGCCACCTCCATCAGCCTCACGCCTCTCGGATCCCTCCAAGTCATCCATGACTTGTTCATCCATCATGCTAGCCTTCATGTGCTTCCATCGGCTATGTCATGCTAACGGTGTCTACATCGCCAAGACTTCGCTTGGACTTTACGCCGCCAACCATTGGACTTATGCTGCCAAGACTCCCGGTTGGACTTTACGCCGCCAATATCAAACCCTTGGACTTCACAAATGCCAAGACTCAAGCTTGGACTTTCCCTTGCTAACCCATGTTGGACTTTTTATGCCAAGACCCATGCTTGGACTTTCCATGCCAAGACCCATGCTTGGACTTTCCCTTGCCAACCCATGTTGGACTTTCCATTTCCAAGACCCATGCTTAGACTTTACCAAATTCCAAGTCTCCCACTTGGACTTTCCATGCCAAGTACCCAAGACTTGGACTTTCCCATGACAATTACATTGTCATATGTTTTTGTCGAACATCGAAACATCACTCGAGTCAAACTCGAGTCCTGGTCAATTGTGACCTGGGCCGATTGCACCAACAAGGAGCTTTGGTGAGGCGATTTGAAGGTGATTTGCAGGTGCATTTCAGGGTCCTTCAAGCTCATCCAAGCAACTGACAAGCAAGTGCTCAAAACCCTAGTTTGTAAAGTGTTCTTTACATTTTCACTTGTATTTGCTTGTTTACTTTGTATTACTTATTGTAATCACTTGTAAGAGGTTTCTCCACCTCCGACGTGTTGTCGAGAAGGAGTTTATTGCTTAGTGGTGTTTGTGGTATCACTAGGGTTCGTACGAACCAAATCTGTGGAGTAGGAACCATTCGGTTCCGAACCACATTATATTATGTGTGTTGTGATTGTATCTTGTATTTGTATTTGTAATTGTTTATTCCGCTGTTTACTAACAAGATTGTAGACAAGCAACGCGAATGATTTCCATCGACGTATAGCACGACGCTATTCACCCCTCCCCCTCTAGCGGGTGCACAGGTACTAACAAGTGGTATTAGAGCCTGGGGCTCTTCTATGGACTAAGCGCCAAGAGCTAAAGAATCTAGAGGGAAGATGGAATTCCAAGTCAAGCTTGGATGGGATATCAACACTCCATCGTCATACGACCGAGAAGATTTTCCGGCATGGAGAGCAAGAATGGAAACATTCTTGATGATGGACATAGAGGATTGGTTGATCCTCGTAGAAGGCTTTGAGCCTCCTAGTGACAAGAAAGGAGAAGTCCTCAAGTTAAAGAAATGGACCCAAGAGCAAAGGCTAAAATTCAAGACCGAAGCCAAGGTAACAAAACTTTTAGAAGATTTGATACCTAATGATGTTTTGTCTAGACTAGGTGAATATCTAGACGCCAAGGAGCTATGGGAAAAATTGGCAAAATTCCATGAAGAGCTTCACTCAATTCAAGAAGAAGAAGAAGAAGAAGAGTGCTCACCCTCTCAAGATCAAAAAGAAGCAAGTACATCGTCATCCAAAGATCTTGAGGATTCGGAGGTTGATAGGGAATCAACATCCGGATCGGAAGAGGTGGAAGAAGTGGAAGAAGCATCTGTTAGTAATATATGAGAGATGTCCTAAGGCAATCGCCTTATGTATGAACCATTTATATGATAAATGAAGATTCACTATTTGAGTATACATGTTTAATGTATTTGATTGGATCTTAAACTCATTTACTGAATGTCCACGATACGATTCACAGCATGAGAGAATTTGTGATTGGATCACAACTAATGAGTATCTCTACATGTGTAATTGTGATGTATCGGAATTATCCCTAGTCGATGAATTGATGGATTTGGACACCATCAATTCTGTTGAGACTAGCACGAGGTATACTCCTTGGTGTATCCAAGCAGCTGATTCTCACTGGCTGGAGACATAGTGATGTCCGGAGTTGATCGTGGATGCTAGTTATGGTAACTAGTTCATTGGAGTGACCAGCCGTAAGACTTCATATGGTTCTCTGCATATATAGATATGTCAATGAAGTTCTTACTGTGGCTTAAGTGCGATGTTCCTTTGACTTGCGGTATTCAAGTCATCTTGATCATGGAGACTTATGCTTTGACATCTTAAGCAAACATCTCTACGGAGATGTGGACCCGGGATGATTGGGTATAAGTCGAAGTGATCGAAGGTGTTTGAATAGCCTATAAAGGATTCACCACTCCTTGCGAGGAGATGTATACCCATGGCCTCTCGTCGGATTGTTACTAAAGTCTTTGGCCAAAGCATTACATGTTTAGAGTAAGGTACTCTTGATACATGTGGAGTAACTAGAATCCGTAGGGACGAGGAAATGATACTTGGGCTAGGTGTGGCGTGAGTCGACCTAGTGGGGCGACACAATAGACCATGTCTGAACCAAGTGGGTATAAGATGAGTGAAGGAATGGGGCACGATTCATTCGAGCTCTTGAAGGGTTTGAAATAGTTCGGATCAACCGTTGATCTTTTGGTTAATTGGGGATCATGATGTACTACTAGGTGCCACTCATGATCGTTCTATAATTAATGGTTAATTATAGGCGGCCAGCATAAACCGAGAACCTATTTGGTCACCACGCTGCAGTGTAATCCAAAGGATTTAAAGCGAGCTTGAGAATGGGATTCTCGAAGAGAAACTATGTTTGGTTGGACCAAACATAAGCGAGCATGAAATTGTTTGATCATGCAATGGAAGCGTGGATGGGCCGTGTCTTATGAAGACATAATGGATGGACTAAAATGGTTTGGTTCTAATCCAATGGATGAGAATAAACCAAAGGGTTTGGTTTATTTTAAACGAATGAACCAAAAGTTGGTTCGGTTCGTTTTAACTTAAAATAAACCATCATGGTTTGGTTTATTTTAACTTATCCTAATGGAGGCGGGTTACGGGCTTTATGGATATGATCCATTAACCATTAAGAGAATTAGTTCTCTATAAAGAGGGCTTAAGGGATTTGTTAAACCCTAATCATCCAAAACCCTAAACCTAGTGGCCCAACATGGTTGCCTCCACCTCCTTGGTGATTTGGCGCCCAACTGCCGCCGCCCAGCTTTGTGCCGCCGTCCAAGACCCTTGGCGTCAAGCTCCAGCGGTGAACCTCCGGCGACCCTCCGGTGATCTCCTATAGGTTTGGCATCAAGGTGAGCTTTTCTCTCCTTGTTTTGGCGGCGCCTACTCCTCCACCAAGCTGTCCAGTTTTCTGGACAGCTTCTTCTCGTCGGGGCGTCGTTTGGGCGGCGGTTAGTGCTCCGACAGCGGCTAACTTACGGGATTTGATCTCCGGTAATCCTCTGAGTGGAGGGCGAAGGATTCGTCAAGCGGTTGGCGAATACCTCTCGGAGAAGCGAGTTTGAGAACTCATTTTAGGATCGAATTTGGATTCGGATCGTGATCATCTCGATCACGTCGTCTTCAACCACGAGGCTAGTAACCCGTCGAAGGCGAAGCTCGTGACTTAGCGAAGTCATCGAGGAACTCGGCGTGGATACGGATAGAGACGATTCTTACGAGGATCGTTCCGGTTGATGCCGTTCCCGCTACACGTCATACGGAAGGTATAACGTAGTTTAATTTCCTTTTATTGCAAATTTTAATTTACGGTTATGTCTACACTTGTTGTAATAGCATGCGTGTGTTGTGTGTGTTGTAATAAATATAGATTTATTATTTTTAATTCCTTCCGCTGTGCTCATGTTTACGAAACATGATCGAACACACACACGCCGCGGTGCCGGAAACCCAACAGTGGTATCAGAGCCCAGGTTGTGTTTCGACATAATCGTAAAATGGTTTTGCGATAGTCATAATGTATTTCTGGAAATTTAGAAGTATTTATGGAAATTTTTCAATTTTGGAAAGTCTAGAAGTATTTATGGAAATCTTCCACTTTTGGAAAGTTGGAAGTATTTATGGAAATTGATATTTTCCATAAATAAAATATTTGATTAGATTCTGGAAATTTGTTTCCTAATTTAATCATGATTTGATTTGGGAAATCAAATCTTAAAATATTTTATTTCCATAAGTAGTTTTAATGATTTAGGAAATTGGTTTCCTAAATAGATTTTCCTTAATCAAATAATTCCATGAATAAAATATGTGATTAGATTTGGAAATTTGTTTCCTAATTTAATTATGATTTGATTTGGAGAATCAAATCTTAAACATATTTTATTTCCATAAATAGTTATGACATATAAGGAAATTATATACATGACATAATTGTATGCCATGTAATTGCATTAGATGCATAACATTATGCCATGCGTGTCGTGACATGTAGATGTATGCCATGTATGCCATGCCATGTAGATAATAGTTATTTGCATGCAAAGAGGATGAGACATAAAACCCTAACTCAATATTAAAGCCTACACCTTCCATTAATATGGTTAGAACAGAGTTACATTTCTTGTTTGGGTTGTTGGACTCTCTCCAAGCCGGCTCGAACACGAACATGTTCAAATCATTGGAATAGTTTAATACTAATATGGTAAAGTCGGAGGTCAATCATTAGTTTGGGTTGTTGGACTCACTCCAAGCTGGCTAATTGGTTGAATGCACTCTAACCATATTAAAACTATTCCGATTAATGGGTTGGCTTTAACTTGGAGCATCGATTTGTTGGACTCACTCCAAGGTCGATGTGAAGAGAGGTGAAGTTGGGTGCTATGCATATGATGCATACTTGTTAATGTGTTAACAACCCAATGTATGTGTAAACATTCAATTAGTTGATAGCACATTGTGATAGTTACATATACATGATATGTAATCGGTATACTTGATACCCACCATCATAGCTAAGAATGGCTTGTTGGACTCACTCCAAGGTTGTTCTTATCTATGATGGATATCAGCCTATTCGGAGATGGACCTACGATCTCCCGAAGTGATTTTGGGGTTTTTGAAATTCGAAAAATGAATGGGATTTATAAATGTATATTGATGCATTTTAAAATCATCTTTCTCATATATGCTCGTTTTGTATTTCTAAGTTAATATATTGATCATGATGTGTTTGAATTTGCGTTCCATTTTGGATTCAAATAAATTAGTAGGCGAACTTCTTGGGTGGCTTAGAAACTTGAGAATTGTTCTCAAGGTGAAAAGCTTGTGTATGTCCTCAGCGCCTCTTCCGCCCGTCCTAGTGGCGATGTAACTTTGGACCAATTGTTGGCCTATCGAAACATGTGAGTGATTACGAACAAATGAGTTGCATCATGCTGCAGCGATGGAACCCAAGCTACAGCGGCATGAGCATATGGATGCTCATATCGTGATCCTTCATCTCTGTGAGTTGGTTGATGAGCAAGTGAGATTGAAGGTTCGAAGTCTCAGCTCCTCTTCACCTCACGAGATGCTAGGAGGTTCATCTGTGTGCTCAACATGTTGAAGGCTGTGGAGTCTTACGAGAAGCATGAGTAGGGGGCCAGTGTTGTTAGTTGATTCCTCGAAGAAAGGTTCTAAGAGAGTCAAAGGAACAGAAGGAAGAAGAAGAAAAAGGCAAAGAAGCGGAACCGGTAAAAGGGCACTTGCCATCATTATGGCAAGGAAGGCCATTCTTGAAGAAAGCTGCAAGACTTATCTTGAGTCCATGAAGAAGAATAAGGCATCGGATGCCCCATCTTCTTGAAATCTTCTTTATTGATTGTCATTCTATTTCCTTAGACACTTGGGTATTGGATCTGGGTGTAGCTCACATATATGTAATGACATACATGGGCTAAGGAATGAAGAAGACTTGTCGAGGAGAGTCAAATTTGCGTGTTGGAATGGAGCAAAGGTTCTTTGTCGCCATCGGAACTTATTTGTTGAAGCTCCTAGTGGACTAGTCTTAGGGACAATTGCTATTATGTTCCTTCTCTAATAAAGAACATTGTTTCTATTTCTTCTTAAATAGAAATGGTTTCCATTTAACGTTTAGTAACAATTGTTGTTATATAACTTTGAATGGCGTTCTTTATGGGTGGAACTTTGAGTAATGGCATTTATCGTTGGGCGTATCGATGACGATTTCAATATCGAAGCGAGCAACACGCGTGCTCGAAAGGATAATCAAATAGACTCCTATATGTGGCATTGTCGTCTTGGCCATATAAGCAAGAAACGCATGTCAGAATTACACCGATGTGGAATTCTGGAATCGTTTGAATTGGATTCATACGATACATGCGAATCATGATTAAAAGGCAAGATGACTAAGTTACCTTTTACTGGAAAAGGTGAACGAGTGGGAGAGTTACTAGGTCTAGAACATACTGATGTATGTGGACCTATGTCAACTCAAGCTTTAGGAGGCTATAACTACTTCATTACCTTCACCGATGATCACTCACGGTTTGGGTATGTGTTCTTGATGAAACACAAGTCTGAAGCCTTTGAAAGGTTCAAAGAATTCAGAAATGAAGTAGAGAAACAACATGACAATAGTATTAAAATACTTCGATCGGATCGAGGTGGTGAATACTTAAGTCAAGAGTTTCTTGATTATCTAAGAGACAATGGCATATTGTCTCAATGGACTCCGCCCTATACACCACAGCATAATGGTGTATCTGAGAGGCGTAACCGGACCTTATTGGACATGGTCAGGTCAATGATGAATCATGCGACTCTTCCCAAGTCCTTTTGGGGTTATGCACTTCAGACAGCTGTTTACTTGTTAAACAGAATGCCTACCAAGGTAGTCTCAACTACTCCATATGAGATATGGAATGGTAAGAAACCTCATGTATCTTACTTGAAGATATGGGGTTGTCCTGCTTATGTGAAGCGGAATTTATGTCGGACAAATTGGATGCTAAGTCGATAAATGTCTATTTATTGGATACCCTAAGGAAACGAGGGTTACCAATTCTATCATCTGTGGAACAAAGGTGTTTGTTTCAAGGCATCTTTGTGTTTCTAGAAAGAGTTTCTCTTGCAAGAAAGCTTGATGGGAGTGTCGTCGAGCTTGAGGAGGCTCGAGAGACTCAAATAGACATTAATGAGATACAGGTGAAGCACAACAGCGAGCAACTCATAGTGATGAGCAATCAATTTGGACCTATTGTAACACCACATCTTCGTAGATCTGGTAGAACATGATATTCACGAGAGATATGGATTTCTCGTAAGTGAATCGAGCGACGTGTTACTCATTGATGATGAGAGCCTACGAGTTATGAAGAAGTCTTGACAAGTTGAGAAAGGGATAAGTGGCTTGGTGCCATGAAGTCGGAAATGGATTCCATGTATGAAAACCAAGTTTGGAACTTGGTTGACCCACTGAAGGCATAAAGCCTATATAGGGTGCAAGTGGGTTTCAAGAAGAAAACCGACATGGATGGTAATGTGATTACCTATAAGGCTAGATTGGTGGCGAAAGGATATCGTCAAAAACAAGGTGTTGATTATGACGAAACCTATTCGCCTGTAGCTATGCTTAAATCCATTCGGATGCTCCTTGCCATAGCGGCTCATTATGATTATGAGATATGGCAGATGGATGTGAAAACAGCTTTCCTTAATGGAAACCTGCTCGAGGACGTGTATATGATACAGCCTGAGGGTTTCACATCGGTTGATAAAACCAAGGTATGCAAGTTGCGACGGTCCATATATGGATTGAAGCAAGCATCTAGGAGATGGAATATCCGTTTTGATGAGACGATCAAAAAGTTTGATTTCTCAAAAAATCCAGACGAACCTTGTGTGTGTACAAGAAGGTTAGTGGGAGTGCAGTCGTGTTCCTAGTATTATATGTCGATGACATATTACTTATAGGAAACGATGTTTAAATCTTCTGATCGATAGGTTTGGTTATCAAGACATTCTCCATGAAAGACACAGGAGAAGCAACCTACATCCTCGGGATTAAGATCTATAGAGATAGATCGAAGCGGTTTCTTGGTCTTCGCGATCTACATATATAGGCCGAGTGCTAAAGAGGTTTAGCATGTGGAATCAAGAAAGGTTTCCTACCCATCGGGCATAGGTACACCTTTCGAAGTCTATGTGTCATGCGGAAGGCGAGAGGATTTGCATGAGTAAGATTCCTATGCATCCGCAATAGGATCTATCATGTATGCTATGTTATGTACGAGGCCCGATGTATCGTATGCTCACGAGTGTCACGGCGGATACGATCCCGATCGAGGAATGGATCATTGGGTGGTATTAAGGCGATCCTTAAGTACTTAAGAAGAACTAAGGATCGTTCTAATATATGGAGAAGGGTACATGGTGATACGTGGGTATACGGATGCGGACTCGAGACGGACAAGGATGATTCCATGTCTTTGTGCGGGTATGTATTCACAGAATGGGCGCAATAAGTTGGAAAGGTTCCAAGCTTGACACTATAGCGGATTACGCCACTAAAGGCGAGAATACATTGCGACTTTAGGCGGCAAAGGAAGCGGTTTGGATCAGAAGTTCATCTCTGAACTTGATGTGGTCTCATCAATGATCCAAACATGTGCCGCCGCTATCATCTTATCGAGAGAGATCATCGGTAGGAGCGAAATACAAATCGAGAAAATTCCCCTTTGAAAGGAACTTGGCGGATCCTTTGACTAAGCATTACCTCGAAAGTAAGTTTGAGGTCATGTTGAGCTTATGGTATTGGATCAGTAGCGATTGGCATTAGGCCAAGTGGGAGTCTGTTAGTAATATATGAGAGATGTCCTAAGGCAATGCCTTATGTATGAACCATTTATATGATAAATGAAGATTCACTATTTGAGTATACATGTTTATGTATTTGATTGGATCTTAAACTCATTTCTTGAATGTCCACGATACGATTCACGGCATGAGAGAATTTGTGATTGGATCACAACTAGTGAGTATCTCTACATGTGTAATTGTGATGTATCGGAATTATCCTAGTCGATGAATTGATGGATTTGGACACCATCAGATTACATCGAGACTAGCACGAGTATACTCCTTGGTGTATCAAGCGGTGATTCTCCTTTGGTTTGGAGACATAGTGATGTCGGAGTTAATCGTGGATGCTAGTTATGGTAACTAGTTCATTGGAGTGACCAGTAGTAAGACTTCATATGGTTCTCTGCATATATAGATATGTCAATGAAGTTCTTCTTGTGGCTTAAGTGCGATGTTCCTTTGACTTGCGGTATTCAAGTCATCTTGATCATGGAGACTTATGCTTTGACATCTTAAGCAAACATCTCTAAGGAGATGTGGACCGGGATGATTAGGTATAAGTCGAGTGATCGAAGGTGTTTGAATAGCCTATAAAAGATTCACCACTCCTTGCGAGGAGATGTATACCCATGGCCTCTCGTCGGATTGTTACTAAAGTCTTTGGCCAAAGCATTACATGTTTAGAGTAAGGTACTCTTCGATACATGTGCAGTAACTAGAATCCGTGGGCGAGGAAATGATACTTGGGCTAGGTGTGGCGTGAGTCGACCTAGTGAGGGTGACACAATAGACCATGTCTGAACCAAGTGGGTATAAGATGAGTGAAGGGAATGGGGCACGATTCATTCGAGCTCTTTGAAGGTTTCAGAAATAGTTCTGGATCAACCGTTGATCTTTTCGGTTAATTGGGGATCATGATGTACTACTAGGTGCCACTCATGATCGTTCTATAATTAATGGTTAATTATAGACGGCCAGCATAAACCGAGAACCTATTTGGTCACACGCACAACGAGTGTAATCCAAAGGATTTAAAACGAGCTTGAGAATGGGATTCTCAGACCGAGAGAAACTATGTTTAGTTGGACCAAACATAAAGCGAGCATGAAATTGTTTCAGTCGCAATGGAAGCGTGGATGGGCAGTGTCTTATGAAGACATAATGGATGGACCAAAATGGTTTGGTTCTAATCCAATGGATGAGAATAAATCAAAGGGTTTGGTTTATATTAAACGAATGAACCAAAGGTTGGTTCGGTTCGTTTTAACTTAAAATAAACCATCATGGTTTGGTTTATTTTAACTTATCCTAATGGAGCGGGTTAACGGGCTTTATGGATATGATCCATTAACCATTAAGAGAATTAGTTCTCTATAAAAGAGGGCTTAAGGGATTGTTAAACCCTAATCATCCAAAACCCTAAACCTAGTGGCCGCCCAACATAGTTGCCGCCCACCTCCTTGGTGATTTCGGCGCCCAACTACAAGCTGCCGCCGCCCAGCTTTGTGCCGCCGTCCAAGACCCTTGCCGGCGTCCAAGCTCCAGCCGGTGAACCTCCGGCGACCCTCCGGTGATCTCCTATAGGTTCGGCATCAAGGTGAGCTTTTTCTCTCCTTGTTTTGGCCGGTGCCTACTCCACCAAGCTGTCCAGTTTTCTGGACAGCTTCTCCTCCTCTCGTCGGAGCGTCGTTTGGACGACGGTTAGTGCTCCGACAGCGGCTAACTTACCGGGGATTTGATCTCCGGTAATCCTCTGAGGTGGAGGACGAAGGATTCGTCAAACGGTTGACGAATACCTCTCCGGAGAAGCGAGTTTTGAGAACTCATTTTAGGATCCGAATTTGGATTCGGATCGTGATCATCTCTCGATCACGTCGTCTTCAACACGAGGCTAGTAACCCGTACGAAGACGAAGCTCGTGACTTAGCGAAGTCATCCTGAGGAACTCGGCGTGGATACGGATAGAGACGATTCTTACGAGGATCGTTCCGGTTGATGCCGTTCCCGCTACACGTCATACGGAAGGTATAACGTAGTTTAATTTCCTTTTATTGCAAATTTAAATTTACGGTTATGTCTACACTTGTTGTAATAGCATGCATGTGTTGTGTGTGTTGTAATAAATATAGATTTATTATTTTTAATTCCTTCCGCTGTGCTCATGTTTACGAAACATGATCGAACACACACACGCCGCGGTGCCGGAAACCCAACAGCATCCACCTCTAGGATTGAGGGGGAGGAGAGAACTTCCACACCGGAACATCAAGAAGAAGCTTTGACATCTGGTCAGGATGAAGAAGCTCAAAATCCAATTCCGGCACCTACAACTACCCTAGGTAACTCAAGCAATATGGTTTTAAATAAAAAAACATATAATTTGCTTTGAGTGTAGGGAATCCGGACACTACAAGAGTAAGTGTCCAAAAAGGGTAAAGAAGGCTCAATCGGCTCCAAAAGTCAAGGATGTCGGTGCCCCAAGTCAAAAGAGCAAGGAGCATATCATATGCTTCAAGTGCAACTCAAGGGGGCATTACCGGAGTCAATGCAAGAAGGGGGAGAAAAAGGCTCAAAATGGAGCATCACATGTAGGGGGAGCTAAGGCTAACCCAAAGGTATATTTTAGTAATGCTCTTTCTAATTCTTATAGTCAAAAGCATGCTAGAAATAATTTTAATAGTCTTGCTATTTATCATAAAGAGCATGCTAGAAGTAAGGAATTTTGCTTAGGAGCCAAGAGGGTCCAATTTTTCAAGAAAGGAGAAATTTGGGACTAATGTCCCTAGAAAAACTCTTCCTAAGGAAAGCATTAGGAAAATAGAAAACCACTTAGGCATTAACCCTAAGAAGGGTAGGCATATGCCTAAAGAAAATGGTAATGCCCAAAAACTTAATCAAAAATCAATTGGGCAATTAGAGTTAGAAAATCAAGCCTTGAGGTCAAGGCTTGAGAAATTGGAAAAGACTCTTAGGAATATACAAAATCAATTTCAAGGGTCTAATGGTCAAAGTCAAGGGTCCAAATCTCAAAGTCAACACCTAGGACCTAAAAGACAAAAGTCAACCAAGGGCAAGAAAGGTTTGGGTCACAAATCTATGCCTAAGGTGGCTTATCATAGTGTTCCATTAGATTATGGAACACTAACTAGGTCTAGGAAGACCAAGGTTACTAGGGAAGTTATCCCTAAGAGTAACCATGGTAAGTGCCTAGTGGCTAGGGTTTCTAGGAAACCTAGGGTGGCCACTAAAAAGGTTATTAGGGAGGAAATCCCTAAGGTTAACCATGGCAAGACCACAATGACCAAGGCTTCTAAGCCTAGGAGGGTCATTAGAAGGGTATCTAGGGAGGTCATCCCTAAGGAATAACTAGTAAACCCTAGGAGCTCAAATAGGTTTTGGGTTCCTAAGAGTGTGATTGATTCACGCTAAATGGGTTAGGGTGTGCCAACCTTAAATGGATGGGTAGTTAACCTAACCATGGTAAAGGTGGCACTTTAGGTCATTTTCAAGGTTATGGTTACCTTGGGAATGTGTTTTGATAGTTAATCCTAAAAGATTTTAGGATGTGCCAATATTAATTGAGAAGTTTGATAAATTGATCAAATTGGCACAACTTAGGTTTTAGAGTCTTAGTGTGCCATTTTGAGTTTTTGGCACACTTGGGAGATAATTAGGTTTTATGGAAAAATGAACTTAATCCCAACAAATGGCAATTAATATTAAAATTTAGGTATTATATACCTTAAAATCTTATTTGTCATACTTTGATTTGCCATATGTCATGACATGACATCATGTTTATTTTCATCATTTATATGTCATGATCATGTTTAGGATTTAGGATAAATGTCATGTATTTTTAGATTATATCTTATGCCATGACATCATGATTATGAGCATGTGTTTATTTATATCATCTCTAATGCCATAATCATTCATGCATTTAAGATAATTTGATTGAAATTGATTTAAAGACAATGACATGACTTGGAGTCCCATTTATAAGGGAATCAAGTAGGGTTGCCTTAGAAAAAATGCATGAAACCCTAGATTAAATGAACCAAAACTCACATCTCACATTAAATTGACATGTATGTGTATGTTATACACCCTAGATACATGTGAGATGCTAGGATATGAGTTAAGTTCAAGGTGCATAATTTTTGCATCTAGATGAACTAAAACTCATCTAAAATCATTAATGGATCATTGGAAAAGCTTATGTACAAGTCATGTACATTAAGCCCAAGGAACATGATCCAATATAGGTTTTCAAAAACATTTTAAAATCATTTTAGAAAACCTTGGTGAAGTCTATCTTTTGATAGCAATCACCATTGATGAAATTGATACAAAGTGAGCCAAAACTTAAAAAATTTTCTTCACTTTTGAATTTTGTATCAATTTCGATATTTTGTGGGTAAAATATTTTTCTATCATTTTTCACCCATTGTATTACCTATAAGTAATATACGTATGAATTTTCACGATTTTTCAAAATACATAGAATTACTTATGCTTTTTCAAAATTCGATTCTGATAGTTGAAATTCGAGAATTTCAGTTATCAGTCGACTGCCACTTGTTGGCAGTCGACTGATGCAAGGGCAGTTCGACTGCTACTGTTAGGAGTCGACTGTCAGGTCTGATTTCGGGTTAACAAGGTTTGTTTAGCTTGATTTCAGCTATGGTAAGGTTTCCTAACCACTCCTAACCCTAGGATATACTTTGGGAAGCATTATAAAGGGTGAAAATCTATTGGATATGGATTAGGAGAGTTTTTAGGGTTTGTATCAATCTTATGGTGATTGAAAGTTCTATATTGAACTTTGAACCTTAATTTTGATGGTTTAGAGTTTCTATTGACTTAGGGACTTCCCAAGGACATTATTGGTGCAATGGTCAAGGGGGAGCAAGCCTTTAGGGGGAGGTATCCATCATGGGATGATGGATGTATTTTTCTTCTTGAAGGGGGGGGGGGGGGAAACTTATTGGGAGAGTGTCATCAATTGGGAAAATTGATGGGTTTTTGATACCCAATTTGGAAATTGGGAGAGTGTATAGGATTGCCTCTCTTGAGTGATATGTGACTTATCACTAGGAAGATGGTAGGCATCCTAGAGATTATTGGACCAAGGGAGAGATTGTAAGATCTCATTGGAACATGAGACATTGACCTCCTTGGGGAGAACCTTTTTGATGTATGTCAAAAAGGGGGAGAGTAAAATTACCAATTTGGGAAATTGATAAGGGAATTTGAGTTAGGGGCCTAACTCAAGGTTTGTTTTTGTCAAACATCAAAAAGGGGGAGATTGTTGGTGCAATCGGCCCAGGTCACGATTGACCAGACTCGAGTTTGACTCGAGTGATGTTTTGATGTTTGACATAGTATGTTTGACATTGATGTCAGTTAATGCTTTGGGGAGATTGTTTATACAATCGACCCATGTTATAATTGACCAGACTCGAGTTTGACTCGAGGGAGACTTTGATGGTTAACTAGGGTTGACCATGTGATTATGGGAAAGTCCAAGCATGAGTCTTGGCAAGGTAAAGTCCAAGTCATGGGTACTTGGCATGGAAAGTCCAAGTGGGACACTTGGCATTTGGGAAAGTCCAAGTCTTGAGTACTTGACACAAGGGAAGTCCAAGCATGGGTCTTGGCATGGAAAGTCCAACATAGGTTGGCAAGGGAAAGTCCAAACTTGAGTCTTGGCATTTGAGAAGTCCAAGGGGTTTGATATTGGCAGCGTAAAGTCCAAGGGTGGAGTCTTGGCAGCATAAGTCCAATGGTTGACGGCATAAAGTCCAAGCGGAGTCTTGGCGGCGTAAGTCCAATGTGCCTTGGCGGTGTAGACACCGTTAGCATGACATAGCTGATGGAAGCACCTGAAGGCTAGCGCGATGGATGAACAAGTCATGGATGACTTGGAGGGATCTGATAGACGTGAGGCTGATGGAGGTGGCTAGAAGGCTTAGGTCTAGGCTAAGGGTGGTCTAGCAAGTATGGGGACACCATACTTGGGTTAAAACCTCATCTTTGAGATTGGTTGTCGACTGACATTATGGCCGATTCGACTGCCGTGAATTGACTAGAGCTCGACTGCCATTTAGGGTTGAAATTGCCTTGGATCAATCGCTCATTAGACGAAGCTTGCTAGTCGATCACTAATGGAGCAAATGATCTACTGGATGGCAGTCGACTACCAGTTGAGTCACGAGCACAGAATGCTCTATAGCCGACTGGGCAGTCGACTATGGGGCTGGTGTTAGTTAAAGCCCTAGAACCAATCATGTGATGGTTGAATAGGGAACATTTTGTATCATATTCTATAAAGGCAAAGGATTGGTTATTATATTTACATCATGCTTGTGCCAGCTAATTTAAATATAATAATGCCCTAGAAAAGTAGGTTCTTATCTACATCACATCAATTGGCAGAATTGATTATGAGAGGCTGTAGAGAACACTTTCCTAAATGTTCCTAATCGAGTATTAATATGCAAGGGCAATATTAATACATAAAGACTAGCATGTAGGTCAATTGATGACTTGATCTCACAAGTCATGGATATATGATATCAAGTTGACACATGGGTATATATTGGAGAATATATACTGAACTGACCCGCCATGAGAAAGTTTCATGGATCGTTATATGAGTGTCATAAACTTTCTCATGTGACTATTGGTATGAATAGTCCTTAGACACAAGTCACTACGGTTCCCTACATAAGGAGTTATGTACTTTGGTATCACAAACGTCACCATGTGAGGTGGACCATAAAGGCGATTACTGGGTATGTAACAAATTATGCGGAGGGATGTGAGTGATGTAGATGGGATCTATCCCTTCCATATGACGGGAGTGATATCGGTGGGCCCCTTGATTGAGTAGAACTACTAAAACGCATGGCCATGCTCGAATGAGTCAATATGAGATATTGAGCTCATTTGTTTGAGTTAGTTTACTCAGGGATCAAGAAACACATAGATTGATCGAGGATGACACGGTATATGCCTCATTGATCAATCTGATATCAAGGATAGAAGGACACGGTCATATATAATAGTAGTCACGGAAAGGTTAGTCGGATCTTGACTTATTTCGTAACTTGGGTAGCAATGATGTATTGCTAGATGCCGCTCATTGCTTGTGTATCTAAAAGAGTTTAGGTCCACTGCCAACGTTATGAGAGCCTATAGGGTCACACACAAAGAGCATGACAATTAGAGGAATTAGAGTATTCTAGTTTGACTAGAATAATTTGGGAATAAGCTTAAGTACAAAATGGTTTTTGGACTTTAAGCTTAATGAGAATTTTAGCTAATTGATTTAATGAGATTAATTCAATATGTTACCTTATTGATTTAATAAGATTAATTCAATATGATAACATAAGCTTAATTGAATTAATAAGATTAATTCAATATGATAACATAAGCTTAATTGAATTAATAAGATTAATTCAACATGCATGAATGCCACATAAGCATGCCACATAAGCATGCCACCTAAGCATCCACCTAAGCTAGATAAGGTGGAAGGGGACAAAATGGTTTTTGTCTCCTTAAGTGGCCGGCCAAAACAAAAGGGGTCTCAATGCAATGGATTGCATTAAATTGTAGGAGGTGAAAGGGTTTTGCCAACCCTATAAAAGGCCCCATGGAGTGGCCGGCCAAAGTATCATAGCAATTGTTGTTGTGGTTGTGGAGTGTGGTTGTTGGGAGCTTGAGGCTTGGAGAGAGCTTGAGAGCTTATTGTTGTGTGGCTTTTTGTGAGTAGCAAGAAGAGTAGTCTTCTTCTTCCCTTCTCTTTTCCCTAGCTTCCTCTCCTTTAGGGACTTCTCTAGCAAGAAGTAAAGGAGAGCTCCTCTAGTTTTCTTTTGTGAGACAAGAGCGTGCTCGTGTGGATACGTATAGAGGCACGGACACTTGAACGTGCTAAAGATCCAACAAACCGAAAGGAAAAGCGGGATTGCAAAGGGCACGCAACAAAGGTAGAACTCTCCTATAAGATAGGTTTGGTTTAGAGAAATTTATTTTGTATGAGTTTGCTTTCGCATGGATCACTTGTAAGGGATCCTATTTTCCGTTGCGCATATGCCATTTGGCATACGAGAATTCCCTACAGTGGTATCAGAGCCACTTGCGAAAGATCGTATAAAAATAGGTTTTCTCTATTTTATATGTGATATAGAAGTAGGATAAATTTTATTATGAGTTGATAATTGCATTAGCAAACTTTCAAACATAATAAAATATCCAATGTCTTTTAAAAGTTAAAATGACATGGTGCATGGTTATGGCCTAATCCCAAAAAGTTTGTGATTGTGTGTTGTAATTCTTAATACGGCCTGCGTGTCGTGCCTTTCTCCTAATATTCTTGTTGTAAAATTAGTTTTAGACTCGAATGTAACTCGAGTATTTCTCCTTTTGTAATGTACAAAACAAGGATGGAGGGTCCATTGGAAGATGAGGTTACAAGGAGGAAGTCAATACACAAGACAACCAAAAGGAAGCACTTAGGAGAAGATGCTATCCCTAGGTTGACCAATCAATCTTTTCATTGGCTTGAGAAGATTGTAGAATAAGGGCCATAACCATGACACGTTAGTTTAATATGTATGTGATGCATGTTAGTTTAGCTTGTATGTGATGCATGATTAGTTTAGCTTATATGTGATGTATGCTAACATGTATATGATACATGTTTATTTCTTAATAAGTCTAAACGATATGCCTACCAAAGTTGGTACTCACTACTTCCTCGATCATTTGTTATTGGGTTTGCCAAAGCAAAGCAATGCATTTTATCTTGGAGGGGTGCGAGTGGACAATCGTGATGTCCCGCTATCAGTCTTGGTTAAGACTTAATTAAGTGTTTTCTTAATTGGTTAAGAAAGTAGAGGCATATATTAGCTTTGAACATAAGTGTTAACATTAGTTTTGTGTGATTTCAACATCGCCTTTGTCTTAGAAGTGGTCGCTGTTCGATATCCAAGAAGGCCCCGGCCTCGCCACGTACTGAAGTGGTTTAGGAATAAACACTAAACTAATCTAAAACTTAACCAAAGCTATTAAAGAGTTACATCAGATGTAATTGGCAAAAGATTGCCTACCTAATTATACTACGTCTTGGGCGATTAGCCAAAGCTAACTCAAGACGAATTATGATGTGGATCTTTATCCCATACAAATTTATAGCTAAATAGTAGCTATGAGAATTTAGTGGGAGCCTCATTTAATTAAAGGCCTAATTAAATGATTTATGTATGATACTTAACTTTGCATTTTAATGTTGTAGATCACCATGTCATCTAACACGACACACCCCCCTCAACTTGCGATCTCCCCTGAGAAGGACAAGCTCAATGGAGCAAACTTTCTTGGAGTATAGGAACTTGAGGATTATCCTCAAGCAAGAACGCAAAACTATATGTCCTAGAGCAGTCTACCCTTGAAATACCCGCCCCTACGGCCACTGTCAAAAGGATGCTTATAAGAAGCATCAAGATGACGATTAGATGTGTCATGCCTTATGCTTGCCACCATGAACTCGAGCTTGTAAGCAACATGAGAACATGGATGCCTATGATATGGTTGAGCATTTGAAACAACTATATCAAGGACAAGCTAGGCACGAGCCGCTTTGAAGTGTCTAAGGCTCTTTTGCATGCAAGATGCAAGAAGGAACACTGAGGAACTCACGACTAAAATGATTGGGTACGCTTGAGAACCTTGAAAGACTAGGTTTTCCATCGAGCCAAGAATTGGCAACCGATGTTATCCTCGCAATCGTTAAGCATACAATCAATTCGTCATGAATTATAACATGAATGAAATTGATAAACCTTTGCTGAGATTCTCAAGATGTTAAGAATCACAACCAAATCTCAAGAAGAAAGTTAGCAACGTACTAATGGTCAAGAAGGGCAAAGGTAAGCGCAAAGGCAAGGGTAAGACCCAAGCCAAAGGCAAGGCCAATTCATCCACTTCAAAGGGTAAAGGTAAAGTACCTAAGGAAGGGGACTGCTTCCATTGCGTAAGATCGACACCGAAGCGAATCGCAAAGTCTACCTTGAGTAAGTAAAGTAAAAGAGACGTGGGACTTCTTCCTCAGTTATACAAGTTATAGAAGTTAATCTATCTATTTCTTCTAGATGTGTATTAGATACCGGATGTGCATCTCACATTTTTTATAATGTGCAGGGACTGAGAAATAGTAGACTAATGGCAAAGGGCGAAGTGGACCTACGAGTAGGCAATGGCGCAAAAGTTGCTGCTGTAGCTGTAGGAACGTATTCTTTGTCTTTGCCCACTGGGCTTATCTTAGAACTAGAGGAGTGCTTTTATGTACCTGCATTGACAAAGAACATAATCTCTCAGATCTTGTTTAGACAAGATAAACTTTTCTTTTATAATAAAGGACAAATGTTGTTCCATTTATTTGAATGAAATGTTCTATTGTAATGCACCACTTATGAATGGTCTCTATGTTCTAGATTTAGAAAACCCAATTTATAACGTAAATTCCAAACGGTTCAAATCGAATGATTTGAACTGCATATCTCTCGCATCCGCCTAAGTCACATAAATGAAAACGCATATCCCAACTCCATAAAGATGGATTATTGGACTCATTTGATTTTGAATCATATGAGGTATGCGAAGTCTTGTCTTTAGAAAAGATGACTAAAACTCCATTTAGTGGACATGGCGACGGATTTGTTAGGACTCATACATACCGATGTATGTGGCCCTTTCAATGTCGGCAGAGGAGGCTATAAGTACTTTATTACTTTCACCGATGATATGAGTAGATTTGGCTACTTATATTTGATGAGACATAAGTTTAATCCTTTGAAAAGTTCAAAGAATTCAAGAATGAAGTACAAAACCAACTTGGTAAGCGTATTAAGCTACTTCGATCGATCGAGGTGGTGAATACCTTAGTCAAGAGTTCGTGATCACTGGCCGAGTGTGGGATAATATCCCAACTCACTCCCCGAACACCACAATGGAATGGTGTATCCGAGAGGAGAAATCGTACTCTATTAGATATGGTACGATCAATGATGAGCCGATCGATCTACCTACTTCCTTTTGGGGTTTAGCTCTAGAGACACCGCTTACACTTAATCGCTGCTCCATCAAAAGCCATAGAAAAGACACCATATACGATATGGACCGAAGAGTCCCAAAATGTCTTTATAAAGATTTGGGGTTGTGAAGCTTACGTTAGACGCCAAGTCTCGGATAAACTAGGACCCAAATCGATAAGTGTTATTTTGTAGGATATCCCAAGGAAACTAAGGGATATTACTTTTACAATCCCACACTTGGCAAGGTGTTTGTTTAAATGCCGTCTTTCTAGAAAGAGAATTTATTTCTAGAAATACTAGTGGAGTAAAATTCATCTTGAAGAAGTTCAAGATGATGATAACACTAAGGCTTCGATGGAAAATGAATGTGCACCACAAAGTGTTGTGGATGAGGAATTTGTTGCCCAAAGAGTTGTGGAGCAAACACTGCTCAAGTAGACCAACCTCTTCGTAGATCTAATAGGATCCGTCTGCCAACCCGAGAGATATTCTTTTCTCTTAATCGACAACGGTGAAGTATTGCTTGTCGATCTTGATGAGCCTACATCCTATCAAGAAGCTATGATGAGCCCAGATTCCGAGAAATGGCTAGAGGCCATGAGATCCGAAATGGAATCCATGTACACTAACCAAGTATGGACTTTGGTTGATCCACCTGAAGGGGTAAAACCCATTGGGTGTAAGTGGGTCTTTAAAGTAAAGACTGACATGGATGGTAATAGGCATACCTATAAAGGTAGATTGGTGGCTAAAGGATTCAAACAAATTCATGGTATTGACTATGAAGAAACCTTTTCACCAGTTGCGATGCTTAAATCCATTCGGATCATACTTGCTATTGCAGCCTACCATGATTATGAGATCTGGCAGATGGATGTCAAAACCGCTTTTCTGAATGGAAAGCTACTCGAGGATGTGTACATGACACAACCTGAGGGTTTTGAAGATCCAATGCATCCTGGAAAGGTATGCAAACTGCAAAGGTCCATTTATGGACTAAAGCAAGCCTCTCGAAGCTGGAATCTTCGATTCGATGATGCAATCAAAGAGTTTGGTTTCATCAAGAATGAAGATGAGCCTTGTGTCTACAAGAGAAATAGTGGGAGCACAGTTGTATTTCTTGTCTTGTATGTAGATGACATACTTCTCATCGGAAATGATATTCCCTCACTCCAGTCTGTGAAGATGTGGTTAGGGAATTGTTTCTCGATGAAGGACTTAGGTGAAGCTGCCTATATTCTAGGCATCAAGATCTATAGAGATAGATCTAGAAGATTACTTGGCCTAAGTCAGAGTACATACATTGATAACGTGCTAGATCGTTTTGCTTTGCAAAATGCCAAGAAAGGATGTCTTCCTTTATCACTTGGTGTGAGTCTTTCGAAGACTCAATGTCCCTCTTCTAAGGAGGAGAGAGATCGCATGGATAAGATCCCTTATGCATCGCCTATAGGGCCTATCATGTACGCCTATGCTTTGTACTGCTCTCCGACGCTCTTATGCTTTGAGCATGACGAGTAGATACTTCGATCGGTGAAAGTCATGGATAGCGCAAAAATATTCTTAAGTACTTACGAAGAACGAAAGAATATTTCCGATATTCGAGGCAATGAGGAGCTAAGCGTAGAAGGGTTACTGATGCAAGCTTCCAAAGCAGACAAGGATGACTATAGATCGCAATCGAGTGCGTGTTTTGCACGAATGGTGGAGCCGTGAGTGGAAGAGTTGAAGCGAGGACACGCTTCTTGATTCTACAATGTCGAGTATATTGCAAAGATCGATCGATGCAAAGAAAGGAGGTTGTTTGGCTCCGCAAGTTCATCAGTGAACTTGGGGTAGTTCCTAGCATTGCAGATCCAATAGACCTCTATTGTGACAACAATGGGGCTATTGCACAGGCTAAGGAACCTCGATCACATCAGCGGACCAAACACATACTGCGGCGCTTCCATCTCATTCGAGAGATCATCGATAGAGGAGATGTGAGGATATGCAGAGTACCGACAGAAGCTAACATCGCAGATCCATTGACCAAGGCTTTGGCACAGAGGAAGCATGATGGTCACACTAGGTCACTAGGTATTAGATATCATAGTGATTGGTACTAGTGCTAGTGGGAGATTGTTAGTTAAAGCCCTAGAACCAATCATGTGATGGTTGAATAGGGAACATTTTGTATCATATTCTATAAAGGCAAAGGATTGGTTATTATATTTACATCATGCTTGTGCCAGCTAATTTAAATATAATAATGCCCTAGAAAAGTAGGTTCTTATCTACAGCATGAATTAATAAGATTAATTCAACATGCATGAATGCCACATAAGCATGCCACATAAGCATGCCACCTAAGCATCCACCTAAGCTAGATAAGGTGGAAGGGGACAAAATGGTTTTTGTCTCCTTAAGTGGCCGGCCAAAACAAAAGGGGTCTCAATGCAATGGATTGCATTAAATTGTAGGAGGTGAAAGGGTTTTGCCAACCCTATAAAAGGCCCCATGGAGTGGCCGGCCAAAGTATCATAGCAATTGTTGTTGTGGTTGTGGAGTGTGGTTGTTGGGAGCTTGAGGCTTGGAGAGAGCTTGAGAGCTTATTGTTGTGTGGCTTTTTGTGAGTAGCAAGAAGAGTAGTCTTCTTCTTCCCTTCTCTTTTCCCTAGCTTCCTCTCCTTTAGGGACTTCTCTAGCAAGAAGTAAAGGAGAGCTCCTCTAGTTTTCTTTTGTGAGACAAGAGCGTGCTCGTGTGGATACGTATAGAGGCACGGACACTTGAACGTGCTAAAGATCCAACAAACCGAAAGGAAAAGCGGGATTGCAAAGGGCACGCAACAAAGGTAGAACTCTCCTATAAGATAGGTTTGGTTTAGAGAAATTTATTTTGTACGAGTTTGCTTTCGCATGGATCACTTGGAAGGGATCCTATTTTCCGTCATGATATGCCATTTGGCACAATGACCGCCAATGTTGGCAATGATCGTGAGAGTCCCGTTGGAACTTTTTCAGCGTGGATTGAGCCATTGTCTCACAGCAACAGACTGGTGACTTATGGCAGTCGACTGATCCGCAGAAATCCAGCCCAATGTAGGTTAAAAAGAGGAGCTCATAGAGGATTTCGGCATTGGTTCTTTAGGAGCTTTGGTGAGGCAATTTGAAGGCGATTTGTAGGTGCATTTTAGGGTCCTTCAAGCTCATCCAAGCAACCGACAAGCAAGCGCTCAAAACCCTAGTTTGTAAAGTGTTCTTTACATTTTCACTTGTATTTGCTTGTTTACTTTGCATTACTTATTGTAATCACTTGTAAGAGATTTCTCCACCTCCGACGTGTTGTCGAGAAGGAGTTTATTGCTTAGTGGTGTTTGTGGCATCGCTAGGGTTCGTACGAACCCAATCCGTAGAGTAGGAATCATTCGATTCCGAACCACGTTATATTGTGCGTGTTGTGATTGTATCTTGTATTTGTATTTGTAATTGTTTATTCCGCTGCGTACTAACAAGATTGTAGACAAGCAACGAGAACAATTTCCATCGACGTATAGCACGACGCTATTCACCCTTGCCCCTCTAGCGGGCACATAGGTCCTAACATTTCTTTGCAAGAGACGACCGACCACAGTCGCCCCTTCACTACAAACGACGATGATTGGCCTTGATGGTTCCCACGGACAAGCCATAGCAACGAGCTTGGGTCGACGACATCTGCAGCGTGTTTTGGTCGAAGGTGGGACTTCGATCTCGCTATTTTCATTGGGTCGCAGCAAGCATTCAGGAGTGGCGAGTTCTACCGGAGCAAGTGTTGTGAGCCAGTGGACAAGGGATAAAGGGGGAGGGTTGCCGGTGAAGTTGAATTCAGGTATACCTCTCGGCTACCCCGTTCCTTGTTTTCCCTTGATCTTCAAAGGGATCCACTTGTGAACACGTTCCTTTTGTGATGGACAGTAGGTTGGGCATGATTTTTCTGACAGACTGAGCGATTGGGGAGTAGAGCTACCGAGGGGAGGTTCTATTGCTGGTATATATCTTGATTCCCTCTGTATTCTTGCAGTCCCTTTCAGTTCTATGTTGGATGGTGCTGTTTGGGAGAATTAGCCGACTGTGAGGGAGTGGATGGAGCTGGGTTGAGTTGAGGAGTTCAAATAGGGTTGGTTAGGCCCTTGAATTTGTGTAAACTGTGGGTTGTGGAACGAGCTGCTCTATTCTTGGCTATGAATGGGTTGTGTTCTGTGTGGATAGGTCGGTGGCAGTGTGAAATAGAAGAGCGGAACGAAGAAGTGAAGTCACGTTAAAGTAAGTTTTCATTAAGGATATGTGATTTTGGCATTATAGGTAGGTTATTTGGGTTACGGTGGTTCACAACAATGTTTAGTGTGGATCTGGTGTTGATAAGTGAATTAAGTGTAAAAGATTGCAAGGAATTAGACAGACGGGAATAAAGGTCGCTGGTCGAAGGGATGCAAATGATTCAATGGTTGGTATTGGGCTTAGCTCGGTTGGGGCTAAGTGAAAGGAGTCGGAAGAAATAGAGTGTGTTAATTAGGGCTTGGTTGAGATTAGTCAGGTCCTGAAATGTCAGTTGACGATCGAGCTGGGTGATGCTCTGATCTCGGCTACAAATGGAAATTGTAACACGTATTCAATAAGGAATATGGATATGGGGAAATACGTAGTAGTTAATTCGTATTTTGTTGTATGCTTGCAATAAATTATAATTGATGATATTTACAGGACGTGGATACGAGACCGGTCCACGGACGTGAGTACTCTAGTACTACGAACATTTACAGCAGGTGGGTAATTTCCTACCCTGGTCAGGTAGATGTAATTGCATTCAGATTTAGTCGTAGCTATGAGCATGTTAGGTGTTCATATTATCTTGACCCTGCTCTTATTTATTTGATGCTTGATACTTGTCGTTGGCTATATTTACTCAAAGGTATCACATTTTCCTTTATCATGATTAAGGAGTTACAGATGTGATGTAGGTAGATGTGGGAGTACGGATGATAACCTGATTTGTAAATTGGGTAAAGGTTTGTCCGTGGGTAGGTAATGCCCTAAAGGTAAGATTTATTCCAAAACCCGTATGTTGCATACTTATTACCAACCATGTGTTGTGTAATTGTTAAGTGAAGGGTGATTAGTGTGTCGCTATGGACCCATGGTCCCAGCTTGATATGATTAGTCGAGTACGACTCTCTATAGGATAGAGAGTGCGTCGATCAGTTAAGTAAGACTCTCTATTGGATAGAGAGTTATGATCAGTTGAGTACAACTCTCTACAGGATAGAGAGTCCGTCGATCAGTTGAGTACGACTCTCTACAGGATAGAGAGTGTATTGATCAGATGGGTACGACTCTTTGTTGAACAGAGAGTCTGTGGTAGATGTCTGTACGTGTGACAGTACATTTATGTCATTTGCATGCATTCTGACGGCATAGTCTTACTTGGGGTTGAGAGAGTCGTCAGTCATCTTGCCTCCCATGTTACTCCCCGAGGAGTAACTGGTGTGACGACAGAGCATTTATTGTACCGCATTCTACCACTATAGACGGTGGTAGTTGGAGTTGCGTGCAGTTGTCCTGGGTGCCTGGCACTCAACCACTCATTGGTAGTGTCAGTCGGAGTGGCCAGCAGCAGGGACCCCCATTGTGTAGCGAGATCTTTACGCTCAAATGCTACTTGATCATACTACCCACTCGGCCACTCTAGAGCGATGGTTGGTGTTGAGTTGGGGCAGTTATCATGTCGTGCCACCTAGGCCAGTCGTGGTAGCGAGTAGGGGTGCGCAGGCATGACCATGCATGCTGCATTGCCGTATCTTATGGCGCTTTGCATATTACCATATATATACATATATGCATGTATATATATATATATATATATATGGATGGTTGTGATTAATATATATATAGATTCAGTCTATATATATATGCTTATTGTGATGTTGCATTTGATTGTACTATGCTTGCTGCATTTGGTTGTATATCATATTCATGCATGCTTCTTGCATCTGTTATACGGTTGTGTCGGATACTTGTATATTTGTTGGACAGACCATTAGATACCTTGATTTGTATCATGAGTATATTGTGAGTTAGTATTACTCTTCCTGTTATATATGTTGGATATATTCTCAGGTTGGATCAGAGTAGCGTAGCAGACGTTCAAGTATGTCTGCATTATACGTTGTTTATTTGGTTAGATGGTATATACATGTATTTATATATGATGCTAATATACCTATTGTACTTTAGGTTATGTTGTTGAATTACATATGATATTTGATATATGCATGTTTTTCCTATTACCTGCTGAGTTATACTCACCACCACGGACCCTGAATTTTTCTGTCGCCCAAGTAACAGGTAGAAGTCTTCGTGATGACTTAGAGCACCGCTGGCTGAAATCTCATCTCACCTCCGAGGCTCCCGTGTTTGTTTTGGGCTTTCCGTACGTTGTGTTATGTATTTGGAGTTTTCGTGATGTACTGTGTTGTGGACTTGTGGATTCAGATTTTGTCGCTATTCCGTTATGTTGTGATGTGTCAGTCATACCGGTATGCACTGTATGTAGTTGTGATGTAGTTGTTTTATGTTTTCGCTGTGTATTTGTTGTAGTTAGTTTGTTATGTTGTTGTGGTTGTTTACATATTTATATGTTGTTGTTGTTGTGGCTTACGGGCCTTAGAACGGGATAGTCGGTACGGGATGCCCCTGGCCTCAAGACGGGATAGTCGGTATGAGGATGTCGAATCAATCCCTGCGACGAGTCAGAAACGAGATATATTACCAACTCTATCGCATCCTTCTATCCACAGTTGCAGGCGATGAGCCCAACCCTTAGGTTCCTCCTAATATTCCCTAAATTTGCGATACAAGGACTGTCACCCCTTGTATTGTCTACACACAGAAGATAGAAAACCAAAACACAAAGCTATAGATCTAAACTATCATTTAACTACAAATACGATTTCAAGAAACATATTTAAAATAGCAATGTTCTACTCAACACAAACTACTCCCTAATCCTAGAATCGGAGAATCTACTCCATGAATACGAGAAGGGAATCACAAAGCATTATGGAATTCATGAATACAATAATAGACGTGTAAGGAATACGAATTACAATGCTATGCAACCCTTCTCTCTGGTGTTGAGGTGCAGAACTTGATCCTCGAGCGTCTCCCTTCTTCCCCGTTGCGAGTTCCCGGTGCTTTTTAGGGCACCTGTGTGTCGTCCCTGCCATCGTGCCTCCTCCCTAGGGTTTGGGCGGAGCCATCCTTATATAGACATCACCTCAGACCGCTGCAAAATCCAGAAAAACCCTAGTCGCGCAAATCTGGTGGGCTGCCACACGACCATGTGGAAACACATGGCCAGGCTATGTGCGACCCTGGGGTGGCTGATCTCGCCCATTGGACACGGTCATGTGTAGCCACACAACCTGGTCGTGTCCCATTCTGTGTCTAGCTGCAAAATGTCCTTCTTTTGCTCCGAAAGTGTGCCTTTTCTCCCGAAATGCTATCCTGCACACAAAAGTACAAAGAGCATACCTCCAAACCAGAAAATAGGAAATGCATGCAAAATAAAGTGATATATGAATGAAACTAACATAAAATGTAATGATATGTGAGCGAAAACTACTCCTAAAACTCTATATATTTCGCTCACATCACTTCTCCCAGACTTAAATCTTTGCTTGTCCTCAAGCAAACCTCAGTACCATGAAATTTAAAAGACATTGTTCCATACTTAGCATGACAACTAAATTTATCAAGTGGTATTTACAATCAAAGCAGAATAAATATGTTCTAGAAATTCACTAAGTTAGCTCCTCGTGCTTGTGCTAAGCGAACCATTCTTAGGGGATGCCCATTCCATGGTGAGTTAAGTCATCACCCCATAGCTTTCCTAAGGTTTCTGACTCTTAGGCACTTACCTGCCCAAAACGAGGGTCATTCCCTAGATCTAGCATAAAGTCTCAAAGGAGTACTCAATATTGAGAGAAATCGATAGGTGTTTCCCCAATAACCTAACTCAGTCTCAAAGGGGCACATAGCCATTTCCACCCACGATAATTATTTTTTTATCTCTCATAATCTTCTATCTCTCTCTTCTCTCTCTTTTTTTTTCTTTCTTGTTTTCTTTTTCATCCCTTTCTCTTTCTCTCTTCTCTTTTTTTTTCTTCTCACTGGAATTTTGATTTTTCCAAATGGGCTTAAACAATCCGAGCATCTCCAGTAACTAAAATGCTAAACCTAGAGTCACCTATAGATTCCAAAGTACTAGACTACTGAGATAAATCATAACTAGGTATGTACTAGATTATCCCTTTCAGAGTATTCATCAAGTGTAGGTGTAAAAATAAAAGCAAACCGGTGTAAGTCTAGAACATTCATTAGAGCAAATAAAATAAAATACCACGAGGTAAATGAAGTTAAGCTACCCATGGAAACAACTCATGAAGAAAACTCTAAAAATACTACTGAGACAGCTTATAGATAGCAAAAACTAAGTGCTGAAAGAAACTAAACCACCTATGCATGAACAAATGAAATCTAACTAAAAGGAAAATATCAGGAAAGTACTACTGCTAGAAACAAAATAATCAAAACTTAGGGCCCCCCAGACTTAAGCGAAGCAAACCTCTAATATGGTGGATGAGGTGGAAAGTCTAGGAGCCTGGGCATCTCTGGATCCTGGGAGAACCTGCTGCTAAGCCGCTGATACCACATGTACATGTGGTCGATCTGAGAGCTGGTGGATGCAGTGGCTGCTCGGTGCTCCTCCACCCGGGCCCACTATGCCTGTTAGGCACGAATATGCTACCGCATCTCCTGGCAGTTGGTGGCCTCCTCCTCCTGAAAGTAAATACGGGTCTCGTCGAAGAAGTCCTCATCCCACTGGAAGTGCTCCGATAAACCTGTAAACTTTGCCTGCATATAGGAGCTATGATCATCCCATCGGTGCCCCTGCGTCTGCTGCTCAGCATATATGACATCGAGGCACGATCGAAACTCTGAGAAATCGTAGGTCGAAGTACCTGCTGAAGGGTTGGTTCTTTGATCCATGAGGGGAAACTTCGCTTCCCACTTCACCTCGGTCGTTTGTTTATGGCGATCGCATCGATGTCCCCGGATTAAAAAAAAATAATCCTAGAAAAAAGGGATTTCCAGAACAACCAAGTCATCGTTGTGCTATTCCTTTAGAGAGGTCACCTGAACAAACTTGTTGTTCAAGCGACCAACCTCTATTCTACGAGTAGCCGCGGAATAGACGATGTCCGGATCGCCGACTTTCGTGTTTATGTTCGGGATCCAAGTATTATTTAGCCACAAACAGAATATATCATGCTCATAATTGAAAAACAAAAACAAACATGTTACAAAAGAGAATAGAGAATCGATATACCTCTCGATCTTCTAATGTATGACCTTCCTCCTTTCGAACGTCATGTGGGCGACGATCTACCAAAAGTTGAAGCTTCTAGATCACCAATCTTCCTTCCTTGCTCGTTCCAAGCAAGAGGAAGAATAGAAACAAAGCTCCTTTTCTTCTTTCAACCAACCACCAACATCCAATGTTGGAGCTTGCCACTGGCCAAGAAGGAAGAGGAGATTAGGGTGGAAACCGGCCAAGACACCAAGGGAAAGCCCTAAATCTTGTTTCCACCAACCAAGGAGAAGGAGAAGAGGGAGTTTGGATGCCGGCCAAGGGCTGGAAGGGCTTCAATGGGTGCCGGCAAGGGTGCCGGCAAGCTTGAGGAAGAAGAAAATAAGGAAGTTGTTTCCTTATTTGGTGTCGCCAATGCTCCAAACCCTAACCCTCGCTTCTTGCCGCCAACCTCCAAAAACCCTAGCTTCTCTCAATTGTTCTCCACGCCAACCCCTTGTTCTCCTTTTATAGAGTTAGGGATAAGCCTCCTTTTAATCTCCACCATTGGTTCTAGGGATTTAATCTCAACCGTCGGATCTAGAGATTTAATCTCAACCGTCGGATCTAGAGATTTAATCTCTACCTTTGGATCTAGAGTTTTGTTTCTATCCATTGGATCTAAGCTTCATGAGGTGTTAATAGGCTACAATAGGGACCATAAGGAGGAGTTGGATCTTGGCCACCCATGGATCAAGCCTACATAAAGTCCGATCCATTAATGATAATCCAATCCACTAAGGGTGCGTTTGGTTCAAGTAATCATACATAACCTTAGTTATGTGATTACCAGAGAATAAAACATAATCTTGGAATAAAGTATAACCTTAGATAAAAACCTTGTTTGGTTGGAGGTTTTAATATATAACTTAGTTTAACATTTTACTAAATTATCCTTTGTCTTTGCTCAATCAATTCGACAACAACGACAGAAATATTAATGATGACGTGATGTCGGCCAATCACAGCGGCCAAGCGACGGCGAAGCCGGTGCGCGAAGCGGCGGCGGCGCGATGGCGGCGGCGATATGGCGATGGCCGGCGGCGGCGGCGGTGGCATCGCGACGCAGCGGCGGTGGCCGGCGCGGCAAGCGCGGCGGCGATCCGCGGGCCAGCGGCGGCGAGCGATAGCGGCGAGATGGGCGACGGCCCACGGCAGCGGCGGCGGCGCGGCAAGCGGCGGCGTGATGGCCAACGATAGCCGGCAGCCGGCGGCGAGCAGCGGCGGTGGATGAGTGAGTTTTGACAAATTGTCATTTAATATATTGCTTGGGGTAATATTGGAAAAAAGTTTCCTTAACCCCGGGAATCAACAAAAACCTTGGTTCTCTAAGGTTTTCCGATTCCCCCTAAAAAGGTTTTGTTCATAACTTGGTAATGATCAATTACCAAGTAATTGTTTATAATCTAAACCAAACAAGGTTTTTGTTGATAACCTAACAAGGTTATCAACAAAAACCCCCAACCAAACGCACCCTAAAGGATTATCATTGATCTACCTCACCAACCCCCATAAGATAATATGGGCTCCGTATATTATATGTACATTTTCTCCCCGTGTTTAAGATCTCTAATGTCCGTTGATTAATTAATTTACTGACCATTAATTAATCAACATCTAACTCCATGAGTAGTACAACTCAACCTTTTCATCATGCCGGACCAAGTCCACCTGCAGGGTTTACATGATGAACCTTATGAGCTCCTCAATGGGACATCATCATCCTAATATATAGGACACGATTTCCTCCTATAATCAATGGTACACCATATAAATAATATCATCTCCCAACTTATCGAGCCTATCGATTTAATCTATAAATCTCGCCCATTGGTAAATCAAAGAGATGAATACTAAGTATATGTGCCCGTTATTATATTGGGATTAAGAGTATGTACAATATAATATTTGAGGTCTGATTCGATTATGTAGTCAGCAATAAATCGAATCACCTCTAAGTCGGTTCTGCTCAATACACACAAAGTGCACTAGTGTGATTCTATGGTCAAGACAAACCAATCACAAATCACACTACAACCATTCCAGTGGTTTGTCCAAAGCCATCTTGGTTGTGAGCCTTTACTTATACCTTACAAGGAACCGATAACATGATCTCCCGTGTGACACCACACACCATGTTATCTACAATGTAATGTATTAGACAATATGCATAGCCATAAAAATATGCAAACAATGATCATGTGATTCTTATTTCAAAATAAAGATGTTTATACAAAAGGTAGACTTTTCAATATACATCCTAAAAATCTCCCACTTATACTAAAAGATTATGCTGTCCTCAAACTGTCATACATCTGATCCCCATTCCCTCCACATGCCTATCAAAAGCTCTCGCCGGAAGGGCCTTAGTGAAAGGATCTGCCAGGTTATCCTCTGACGCAAATCTTAGCCACAACAACTTCTCCTCTCTTTACGATTTCTCGTATCAGGTGGTACTTGCACTCTATGTGTTTACTAGCCTTATGGGCTCGTGGTTCCTTCGAGTTTGCAACTGCACCACTATTATCACAATAAATTGTGATACTTTTGGGCAAACCAGGAATCACATCCAAGTCCATCAGAAAGTTCCTGAGCCACACAACTTCTTTGGCTGCCTCAGAGGCAGCCACATACTCAGCTTCCATGGTAGAGTCCGCCACGCATTTCTGCTTGACACTCCTCCATACAATGGCTCCACCTCCCAAAGTAAACACAAAATCTGAGGTAGACTTATTGTTATCCCTATCAGATTGGAAGTCGGAATTTGTGTAACCCACAGGGAGTAATTGGTTTGCCTGGTAAACTAGCATATAATCCCTAGTCCTTCTAAGGTACTTCAATATATGCTTTACCGCAGTCCAATGTCCCTGTCCTGGATTACTCTGATATCTGCTGACCATGCCCATGGCAAAGCAGATATCTGGTCTCGTACATAACATTGCATACATGAGGCTTCCTACCGTCGAAGCATAAGGAACCGCCTTCATCTCCTCTATCTCCTCAGATGTTTTAGGACACATCTCCTTAGATAAAGGAACTCCATGCCTGAAAGGTAGAAAACCCTTCTTGGAGTTCTGCATGCTAAAACGATCCATAATCGTGTCTATGTATGAAGCTTGGTATAAGCACAACATCCTTTTCCTGCGATCCCTTATGACCTTGATCCCAAGGATGTGTCCAACTTCTCCCAAGTCCTTCATATCAAACTGTTTGTACAACCATACCCTTACGTCCGTTAACACCTTGATATTGTTGCCAATCAACAAAATGTCATCTAGGTATAGTACAAGAAATACCACTACGTTTCCGTCATATCTCTTGTATACACTGTTGGGATGTATACTGAAAGCCTAGCTCTTTTGTATGAACATTTTTATTTTGAAATAAGAATCACATGATCATTGTTTGCACTTTATATTTATTATATGTGTGCATATTGTCTAATACTCTACATTGTAGATAACATGGTGCTTGGTGTGACACAGAAGATCATGTTATCAGTCCCTTGTAGAATATAAGTAGAGGCTCACAACCAAGATGGTTTTGGACAAACCATTGGCATGGTTGTAGTGTAGCTTGGTATTGTTTTGTCTTGAACATAGAGTTACACTAGTACACTTAGGTGTATTGAGTAGGACCGACATAGAGGTGATTCAATTTATTGCTGACTAAATAATTGAATCGGACCTCGGATATTATGTTGTACATGCTCTTAATCCCGATATAATAACGGGCACATGTACTTAGTATTTATTTCTTTGATTTACCCAAGGGTGAGATTTACATGGATTAAATCAATATGCCCGGTAAGTTGGGAAATGATATTATTTACATGGTGTGCCGTTAATTATAGTATGAAACCATGTCCTATATATTAGGTTGATGATGTCCCCTTGAGGAGCTCATAAGGTTCATCATGTAAACCCTGCAGGTTGACATAGTCAACATGATGATAAGGTTGAGTGGTACTACTCGAGGAGTTAGATGTTAATTGATTGATGGTCAGTAAATCAATTAATTGACGGACATTCGATATCTTAAACACGGGGAGATGGATGTGCAAATAATGTATGGAGCCCATATTAATTTATGGGAGTTGGTGAGGTAATTCAATGATGATCCTCTAGTGGAAAGGAACATCATTGATGGATCAAGTTTGTGTGGTTCCGATCCATCGGGTGGCCCAGATCCAACTCCTCCTCATGGTCCCTATCATAGCCTATTAAAACCTCATGGAGCCTAGATTCAATGATGGAAAACAAAACTCTAGATCCGACGGTGAAGATTAAATCTCTAGATATGACGGTTGAGATTAAATATCTAGATCCGACGGTTGAGATTAAATCCCTTGAACCGACGGTGGAGATTAAATCTCTAGATCCGACGATTGAGATTAAATCTCTAGATCCGACGGTTGAGATTAAATCCCTAGATCCGACGGTGGAGATTAAATCTCTAGATCCGACGGTTGAGATTAAATCTCTAGATCCGACAGTTTAGATTAAATTCCTAGAACCGACGGTGGAGATTAAATCTCTAGATCCAACGGTTGAGATTAAATCTCTAGATCCGACGGTTGAGATTAAATCCCTAGAACCAACGGTGGAGATTAAAACAAGGCTTAAGCCTAACTCTATAAAAGGGGGCTTAAGGTGGGCGGCAAGGGATGATTTTTTTTGGAGATTAGGGTTTTGCCTATCATTAGCTTGGGCGACATGAAATCCTAGGGCGGCTAGGGTTTTGAAGGTGGAGTGGGCGGCAACAATAGGAGAGGTTCCCTTCTTCTTCCAAAGGAGTTGCTGGCACCTATCTCTTCTTCCCTCTACCTTGGTCAGTGCTCAACCTATTCCCCTTCTCCTCTTCTTTTCCTCTTGGCCGGCGGCTCTAGGAGCTAGGGATTGTTCCCTTGTTTGGTTCCTTGGTTTTCCATCTTGTTCTCTCTTATTTTGGGGCCGGCGGCATCAAGCTTTTGTGGCATGGTGGTTGGCTCAAGCAAGAAGGGAAGGAGAGTTCTTCTTTCTTTTGATTGAAGAAGATCTAGGAAGCTTCAACTTGTGGAGGATCTTTGCCCACACGAAGTCTACAAGGAGGTTAGGACATACGATAGAAGATCGAGAGGTATAAAAGTTTTACAAGTTTTATTATTGATCTTTGTATGTTCTTATTAATATGTTTATATGTGTTGATTATACATGTCTACATCCATATGTATTTGTACAATCATGGACCCCGAAGATAAATACAAAAACCGGCGATCCGTTCGTCGTCTCTTCCGCGACTAACCGACTAGAAGAGTTTTGTCGCTTGAACAACTAGTTTGTTCAAGCGATTGCTCAAGTCGTTAGCACGACGATGAAATGGTTGAGCTTAGGAAACTCATCCCATCCGAATTAGTTTTCATTAGTGAAAATTTTAATTCGGGGACATGGGAGCCAACGAGCCTCCTAGCATGCCATCAAATTGGTATCAGAGCCAGGTTTCTGGTTTTGTGCGTTTTGGATTCGGTTACTCTCACGCACTTATCACATATTGTGTATGCCGGATGATAGTAGGATGTGCGTAGGAAAACTTTTTTGGTTGCAAGCATAAGTTCCAACTATTATGGCTATATATGTATGTATGTGATTGCATGTGTGTGTGATTGTATATTATTTGAATCCTCGGGGTTGATGAGGCTAAATTAGTATTTAATTTTTGTAAATAAATACGACATTGTTTATCCACTCATTTTAGTTTACTTTCGATCAAGAGATTATTTGTACACTCCTTCGTGGAGTATAGGATCGATAGATGTAAATTAAAATAATTTATCTTGGCTCGGATCTCTTTGGTGACTTGCGCACGGGAAAAGGTGGAGCGGACGAGGTGGCGACACGACGGGACGCATATTGGAGAACAATGCCATAATAGTTGGGAAAATTCTGATTTTTCCATATTTATTGCTGATTTGTTTTATATGCATGTTGTGTGTGCTTGAAAATTCCTCACTGACAATTTACTAAGTGGGAGAGGGACATTTTAATTAATTCCCGTGGCCTCCATTACAATTTGACGTGTGATGCAGCAAACTTGCGCGTCGGCTCTGAGTGCCTTCCTCTCCATCGGATGAGTTTTTTTGCGGATCACTAGGTCAAATAATGGTTATAGGAAATTATTTAGGAGCGTGTGTACTTCCCCATCGGTAAGTCACATAATCCGAGATAATTCCCTTAGTATCGTGTAATGGTGCACACTTAGATGCAAATAAAAAGTATCCTCCCCATCGGAGTCACTGCTTTTATTTGTAGGGTCAAAGAGGAACCAACTATTAATTTTATTTGTCAAAAAGTAAGGTTGACAAGATAATAAAATTAAAGGGTTAAACCTCCTCTTACAAATGTAGAATTCGTATACGTCCACACTATCGTGGCATGAGATATTCTCGATGTTTTGAGGTGTTGGTTGATTTCAAAATTTTATTGTTTGAGGAATCAATGATATTTGAAATCTAATATTTTGATCATTGTGATTCTTAGGTTTTTTCAAATGGCTTTCAACCCACTTGCTGTTATATTGAAAGAAAATAAACTTACTGGAACAAATTATATTGATTGGAAAAGAAATTTGGATATTGTCTTAACTGCAGAGGAGTACAAATTTGTACTCTTCGAGGTCTGTCCTCCTAAGCCCACCGATGACTCTGATGAAAAGGAGAAAGAGAGTTATAAGAAATGGATCAAGGCAGATGAGATGGCGCGGTGTTACATTTTGGCATCTATGTCAAATGTGCTGCAACATCAACATCAGGCCATGGCCACGACTTATGACATGATGCTCAATCTCAAGGAACTTTTCGGACATCAGAGTAGGGTGGCCAGACAGGAGGCTATGAGGAACTTGATGACGACCACCATGATCGAGGGAACACCCATCAAGGACCATGTTCTCAAGATGATGGCTCATCTGAATGAGATGGAAGTCCTCGGAGCTGAGATCGATGGGGAAACCCAGGTCGATATTATTCTCCAGTCTCTACCTAAGAGTTTTGAGCAGTTTCGCCTCAACTACAACATGAACAAGAGGTTGTATTCGTTGGCGGAGCTTCTGACAGAACTCCAGGCGACAGAGGGGCTTTTTCGTCAAAGCGCTCAAGACATGGTTGCTCAGAAGGTTTCTACTTCTAAACCGAAAGGGAAGAAGAAGAAGAAGCAAGGTGGGGCAAAGAAAGTGGCAGCAGGACCTCAGGCAGGAGTGAAGAAGCTAAAAGGCAAGTGCTTCACTTGCAAGCAGACTGGACATTGGAAGGCGAACTGTCCTCGTCGAAAGAACAAAGGTATATCTTCTTGTTTAGTTGTTGAAACATGTTTAGCGGTGTTATCTACCAAGACGGTGTGTAGATCACGAGCCATGATCATGTCTGCATGATACTTTGCGGGGTTCGAGAAACTCGGCGACTAGGCGAGGAGATTACCGTCTTCATGGGCAATGCTTCAAAGGTGGCAGCTATTGCAGTGGGAGACGTTTATTTATCTTTTGATAGGAATAAAGTTTTGGTTTTGAGAAATTGTCTTTATGTACCTACTTTAAGAAAGAATCTAATTTCAGTTTCTAAATTGTTTCTGGATGGATATTCTATTTCTTTTAATGACAAAGCTGTTATAAAAAGAAATAAGGAGATTATCTGTTCTGGTACATTGGTTGGCAATTTGTACACTCTTGAACCGAAAACTCCCATGATGCATATAGAAGTGAATAACTCATCTTCTAAGTCTAATAAGAGAAAAGAACCTTCAAAAATGAACCAGACATATCTTTGGCACCTAAGACTTGGTCATATTAACCTGAGTAGAATTCAAAGGTTGAAAGCTGATGGACCCTTGGGTTTATTAGTGGTGGAAGATCTCACAACCTACGAGTCTTGCTTGGAAGGTAAGATGACTAAGAGGCCTTTTAAGGCTAAGGGGTATAGAGCCAAAGATATATTGGAATTGGTTCATTCCGATTTGTGCGGTCCTATGTCTATCTAGGCTAGAGGTGGCTTTGAATACTTTCTCTTTTTTATAGACGATTATTCGAGGTATGGATACATTTACTTGATGCGCCGCAAGTCTGAATGCTTTGACAGGTTCAAAGAATTCAAGGCTGATGTGGAGAACCGTCAAGGTAAAAGTATCAAGACACTATGATCTGATCGTGGTGGTGAGTACCTCTTGGGAGAGTTTAGGAGTTACTTATCAGAGGCTGGGATTCAATCCCAATTGTACGCACCTGGCACACCCCAGCAGAATGGTGTGGCGGAGCGAAGGAATAGGACTCTTATGGAGATGGTCAGATCGATGATGAGTTATTCTGAGTTACCTGATTCGTTCTGGGGGTTTGCTCGGGAAACGACAACACACATTATGAACTTGGTTCCATCTAAGTCAGTACCCTCTACTCCCACAGAATTATGGACTGGGCGAAAGCCTAGTCTAAGACATATTCGAATTTGGGGTAGTCCAGCACATGTGCTGAAGGGAGATGCTGGTAAGTTGGAATCTCGTACAGAAGTACGCTTGTTTGTTGGCTACCCTAAGGGAACGAAGGGTGGTTTGTTCTATAGTCCTAGAGATCAGAAGGTGATCGTGAGTATGAATGCCAGATTTCTAGAGGAGGACTATGTGATGAACCACAAGCCCACGAGTAGGATTGTTCTTGAGGAGTTGACAGGGGAAGTCACGACTTCAATACCACTGGTACAAGAGGAAATACCACAAGTCACTGCACCGCGTGTCACAGAGCATACACAGGAGGCACCTCGTCGTAGTGGGAGGGTTGTTAGACAACCCGTGAGATTCATATTCTTGGGAGAGTCTTCAGACATAGTCCCTGGTAAACATGAACCTGATCCTTGGACATATGACGAGGCACTCCAAGATAGAGATGTAGTATCTTGGCAAACATCGATGAATTCAGAGATAGAATCTATGGATTCTAATCATGTCTGGGAGCTAATAGAACCACCCGATGGTGTGAAAGGCATTGGATGCAAGTGAATCTACAAGAGAAAGAGAGGAGTAGACGGGAAGGTTGAGACCTTCAAAGTTAGGCTTGTTGCGAAAGGGTATACTCAGAAAGAGGGTATCGATTATGAGGAGACCTTTTCACCGGTAGCTATGCTTAAGTCTATCCGGATTCTCTTATCTATTGTTGCTCATGAGGATTATGAGATTTGGCAGATGGATGTCAAGACAACTTTCCTTAACAGAAGTCTTGAGGAAAACATCTATATGAAGCAACCAAAGGGATTCATTGCAAAGGGCAAAGAGCATCTTGTGTGTAAGCTTAATTGGTCCATTTATGGATTGAAGCAAGCTTCTAGATCTTGGAGCATCCACTTTGATGAGGTAATCCAGTCATATGGATTTATTCAAAGTCCGGATGAGCCTTGTGTATACAAGAGATGTCATAGAAACATAGTGGTATTTCTTGTACTATACGTAGATGACATTTTGTTAGTTGGCAACAATATCAGAGTGTTATCAGACGTAAGGGTATGGTTGTCCAAACAGTTTGATATGAAGGACTTGGGAGAAGTGAGACACATCCTTGGGATCAAGGTGATAAGAGATCGCAAGAAAAGGATGTTGTGCTTATCTCAAGCTTAATACATTGACACTATCCTTGATCGTTTTAGCATGCAGAACTCCAAGAAAGGTTTTCTACCTTTTAGGCATGGAGTACCTTTATCTAAAGAGATGTATCCCAAAACATCAAAGGATATAGAGGAGATGAAGGCGGCTCCATATGCTTCGGCAGTAGGAAGCCTCATGTATGCTATGCTATGTATGAGACCAGATATCTGCTTTGCCGTGGGCATGGTTAGCAGATATCAGAGTAATCCTAGATAGGGACATTGGACTGTGGTAAAGCATATATTGAAGTACCTGAGAAGGACTAGGGATCATATGCTGGTTTACCGGGCAGATCAATTAGTCCCTATGGGTTACACAGATTCTGATTTCCAATCAGATAGGGACAACTGTAAGTCTACCTCGGGGTTTGTGTTTACTTTTGGAGGTGGAGCCATAGTATGGAGGAGTGTCAAGCAGAAATGCATGGCAGACTTTACCATGGAAGCTGAGTATGTGGCAGCCTCTGAGGCAGCCAAGGAAGCTGTATGGCTCAGGAACTTCTTGATGGACTTGGATGTGATTCCTAGTTTGCCCAGAACTATCACAATTTATTGCGATAACAGTGGTGCAGTTGCAAACTTGAAGGAACCACAAGCCCATAAGGCGAGTGTACACATAGAGCGCAAGTACCACCTGATACGAGAGATCGTAAAGCGAGGAGAAGTAACTGTCGCCAAGATTACATCAGAGGATAACCTGGCGGATCCATTCACTAAGGCCCTTCCAGCGAAAGAGTTTGATAGACATGTGGAGGACATGGGGATCAGATGTATGGTAGTGTGATGACAGCATAGTCTTTTAGTATAAGTGGGAGATTGTTGGGATGTATACTGAAAGCCTAGCTCTTTTGTATGAACATTTTTATTTTGAAATAAGAATCACATGATCATTGTTTGCACTTTATATTTATTATATGTGTGCATATTGTCTAATACTCTACATTGTAGATAACATGGTGCTTGGTGTGACACAGAAGATCATGTTATCAGTCCCTTGTAGAATATAAGTAGAGGCTCACAACCAAGATGGTTTTGGACAAACCATTGGCATGGTTGTAGTGTACCTTGGTATTGGTTTGTCTTGAACATAGAGTTACACTACTACACTTAGGTGTATTGAGCAGGACCGACATAGAGGTGATTCAATTTATTGCTGACTACATAATTGAATCGGACCTCGGATATTATGTTGTACATGTTCTTAATCCTGATATAATAACGGACACATGTACTTAGTATTTATTTCTTTGATTTACCAAAGGGTGAGATTTACATGGATTAAATCAATATGCCCGGTAAGTTGGGAAATGATATTATTTACATGGTGTGCCGTTAATTATAGGAGGAAACCGTGTCCTATATATTAGGTTGATGATGTCCCCTTAAGGAGCTCATAAGGTTCATCATGTAAACCCTGCAAGTTGACTTAGTCAACATGATGATAAGGTTGAGTGGTACTACTCGAGGAGTTAGATGTTAATTGATTGATGGTCAGTAAATCAATTAATTGATGGACATTCGATATCTTAAACACAGAGAGATGGATGTACAAATAATGTATGGAGCCCATATTAATTTATAGGAGTTGGTGAGGTAATTCAATGATGATCCTCTAGTGGAATGGAACATCATTGATGGATCAAGTTTGTGTGGTTCCGATCCATCGAGTGGCCAAGATCCAACTCCTCCTCATGGTCCCTAACGTAGCCTATTAAAACCTCATGGATCCTAGATTCAATGATGGAAAACAAAACTCTAGATCCGACGGTGGAGATTAAATCTCTAGATCCGACGGTTGAGATTAAATCCCTAGAACCGACGGTGGAGATTAAATCTCTAGATCCGACGGTTGAGATTAAATCTCTAGATCCGACGGTTGAGATTAAATCCCTAGAACCGACGGTGGAGATTAAATCTCTAGATCCGACGGTTGAGATTAAATCTCTAGATCCGACGGTTGAGATTAAATCCCTAGTACCGACAGTGGAGATTAAATCTCTAGATTCGACGGTTGAGATTAAATCTCTAGATCCGACGGTTGAGATTAAATCCCTAGAACCAACGGTGGAGATTAAAACAAGGCTTAAGCCTAACTCTATAAAAGGGGGCTTAAGGTGGGTGGCAAGGGATGATTTTTTTTGGAGATTAGGGTTTTGCCTATCATTAGCTTGGGCGGCAAGATATCCTAGGGAGGTTAGGGTTTGGTTGGGCGGCTAGGGTTTGGAAGGTGGAGTGGGCGGCAACAATAGGAGAGGTTCCCTTCTTCTTCCAAAGGGGTTGCCGACACCTATCTCTTCTTCCCTCTACCTTGGTCGGTGGTCAACCTATTCCTCTTCTCCTCTTCTTTTCCTCTTGGCCGGCGGCACTAGGAGCTAGGGATTGTTCCCTTGTTTGGTTCCTTGGTTGGCCATCTTGTTCTCTCTTTTTTTGGGGCCGGCAGCATCAAGCTTTTGTGGCTTGGTGGTTGGCTCAAGCAAGAAGGGAAGGAGAGTTCTTCTTTCTTTTGATTGAAGAAGATCTAGGAAGCTTCAACTTGTGGAGGATCTTCGCCCACACGAAGTCTACAAGGAGGTTAGGACATACGATAGAAGGTCGAGAGGTATAAAAGTTTTACAAGTTTTATTATTAATCTTTGCATGTTCTTATTAATATGTTTATATGTGTTGATTTTACATGTGTACATCCATATGTATTTGTATAATCATGGACCCCGAAGATAAACACAAAAACCGGCGATCCGTCCGTCGTCTCTTCCGCGGCTAACCGACTAGAAGAGTTTTGTTGCTTGAACAACTAGTTTGTTCAAGCAATTGCTCAAGTCGTTAGCACGATGATGAAATGGTTGAGCTTAGGAAACTCATCCCATCCGGATTAGTTTTCATTAGTGAAAATTTTAATCCGGGGACATGGGAGCCAACGAGCCTCCTAGCATGCCATCATACACAAGACTCATTCGGACTTTGAATAAATCCATAAGACTGGATTACCTCATCAAAGCGGATGTTCCAAGACCTCGAAGCTTGCTTCAATCCATAAATGGACCGATTAAGCTTACACACAAGATGCTCTTTGGCTTTAGCAATGAATCCCTCTGGTTGCTTCATATAGATGTTTTCCTCAAGACTTCCATTAACGAAAGTTGTCTTGACATCCATTTGTCACACCTCATAATCCATATGAGCTGTTATACATAAGAGAATCTGGATAGACTTAAGCATGGCTATCGGCGAAAATGTCTCCTCATAATCGATACCCTCTTTCTGAGTATACCCCTTCGCAACAAGCCTTGCTTTGAAGGTCTCAACCTTCCCATATATTCCTCTCTTTCTCTTATAGATCCACTTGCATCCAATGAGTTTTACACCATCGGGTGGTTCTACTAGCTCCCAGACCTGATTTGAATCCATAGATTCAATCTCAGCATTCATTGCACTTTGCCAAAATACTGCATCTTTATCTTGGATTGCCTCGTCATATGTCCAGGGATCAGGTTCATGTTCGCCAGGGACCAAATCATAAGATTTTCCCAAGAACATGAATCTATCAGGCTGTCTCACAACCCTCCCACTACGACGAGGCATTACCTGTGTATCCTCTGTGACACGTGGTGCAGTGACATGTGGTATATCTTCTTGTACCGGTGGTACTAAAAAAGTGACTTCCCCTTTTAATTCCTCCAGAATAATTTTACTCTTGGGCTTGTGGCTCATGACATAGTCTTCCTCTAGAAATCTGGTGTTCGTGCTAACGATCACCCTCAGATCTCTAGGACTATAAAATAGACCACCCTTCGTTCCTCTAGGGTAGCCAATGAACATGCGTACTTCTGTACGATGTTCCAACTTACCAGCATCTACCTTCAGCACATGTGTTGGACTCCCCCATATCCGAATATGTCTTAGACTAGGCTTTCGTCTAGTCCACAATTCTGTGGGAGTAGAAGGCACTGATTTAGATGGTACTAAGTTCAAAATGTACACCGCCGTATCTAGAGCATATCCCCAGAACGAATCTGACAACTCAGAATAACTCATCATCGATCTAACCATCTCCATAAGAGTCCTATCCCTTCGCTCTGCTACACCATTCTACTAGGGTGTGCCAGGTGCAGACAATTGGGATTGAATCCCAGCCTCTGATAAGTAATTCCTAAATTCTCCCAAGAGGTACTCGCCACCACGATCAGATCGTAGTGTCTTGATACTTTTACCTTGATGTTTCTCCACATCAGCCTTGAATTCTTTGAACTTGTCAAAGCATTCAGACTTGCGGCGCATCAGGTAAATGTATCCATATCTCGAGTAATCATCTATAAAAGAGACGAAATACTTGAAATCACCTCTAGACTGGATAGACATAGGACCACACAAATCAGAATGAACCAATTCTAACACATCTTTGGCTCTATACCCCTTGGCCTTAAAAGACCTTTTGGTCATTTTACCCTCCAAGCAAGATTCGCAGGTTGGGAAATCCTCCACCACTAATGAACCCAAAGGTCCATCAACTATTAACCTTTGAATTCTGCTTAGGTTAATATGACCAAGCCTAAGATGCCAAAGATATGTTTGGTTCATCTTCGAAGGTTCTTTTCTCTTATTGGAATTAGAAGATGAGTTCTTAATTTCAATTTGCATCGTGGGAGCTTTTGGTTCAAGTGTGTATAGATTTCTTATCAATGCACCAGAACAGATAATGTCCCTATTCCTTTTTATAACAACTCTGCCATTAAAAGAAATAGAATATCCATCCATAAATAATTTAGAAACCGAAATTAAATTCTTTCTAAATAAGGGTACATAAAGGCAATTCTTAAGAACCAAAACTTTATTTTTCTCAAAAAATAAATGAACATCTCCCACTTCAACAGCTGCCACCTTCGTGGCATCGCCCAAGTACACTGTAATCTCCCCCTCAACCAGTCGTCTGGTTTCCTGGAACCCCTGTAAAGTATTGCAAACATGATCAGTGGCTCCTGTATCTACACACTAGGTGCCGGTAGATAACACCGTTAAACATGTTTCAACGACTAGACCAAAAGATATACCTTTGTTCTGCTTGTGGTTGGGGCATTCCTTCTTCCAGTGTCCAGTCTTCTTACAAGTGAAGCACTTGCCTTTCGGCTTCTTCACTCCTCCCTGAGTACCTCCCACCGCCTTTGCCCTAGTTTGTTTCTTCTTCTTTTTGCCTTTCGGCTTAGAAGTAGAAACCTTTTGGGTCACCATGGCATGTGCCTGAGCACTCTGACGAAATAGCCCCTCTGCCGCCTGGAGTTCTGTCAGAAGCTCCACCAACGAATACAACCTCTTGTTCATGTTGTAGTTCAGGCAAAACTGCTCAAAACTCCTAGGTAGAGACTGGAGTATGATATCGATTTGGGTTTCCCCATCGATCTCATCTCCTAGGACCTCCAGCTCATTCAAATGAGCCATCATCTTGAGAACATTATCCCTCACGGGTGTTCCCTCGATCATGGTGGTCGTCATCAAGTTTCTCATGGCTTCTTGCCTCGTAGCTCGATTCTGGTGTCCGAAAAGCTCTTTGAGATTGAGCATCATGTCATAAGCAGTGGGCATGACTTGATGCTGATGTTGCAGTACATTTAACATAGATGCCAAAATGTAACACCGCGCCATCTCATCGGCCTTGATCCACTTCTTATAACTCTCTCTCTCCTTTTCCCCAGAATCATCTGCAGGCTTGGGAGGGCACTCTTCGAGGAGTACATATTTGTTTTCCTCAGCAGTCAAGACAATGTCAAGATTCCTCTTCCAATCAATATAGTTGGGTCCAGTAAGTTTATTCTCTTTCAGTATCACAGCAAGAGGGTTGAAAGTCATTTTGAAAGAAAACCTAAGAATCACATAGATCAAAATATTAGATTTCAAAAAATTATTGATTCCTCAAACAATAAAATTTTAAAATCAACCAACACCTCAAAACACCGAGAATATTGTATGCCATGATAGTGTGGACGTATACGAATTCTACATTTGTAAGAGGAGGTTTTACGCATTAATTTTACTATCTTGTCAACCTATATTTTTGACAAGTAAAATTAATAGTTGGTTCCTCTTTGGCCCTACTAATAAAAGCAGTGACTCCGATGGGGAGGATACTTATATTTGTATCTAAGTGTTCACCATTACTCGGTACCAAGGTAATTATCTCGGGTTATGTGCCTTCCGATGGGGAAGTACACACGCTCCTTAATAATTCCCTATAACCATATTTGACCTTATGATCCGCAAACAACTCATCCGATGGGGAGGAAGGCACTCAGAGCCGATGCGCAAGTTTGTTTGCATCACATGTCAAATTGTAATGGAGGCCGTGGGAATTTATAAAAATATCCCTCTCCCACTTAGTAATTTGAAATTGAGGAATTTTCTAGCCTACGACATTCATATCAAACAATAAGCAATAAATATGAAAAATAAATTATTTTCCAACTATTATGGCTTTTTTCTTCAATATGTCTCCTATCGCATCGCCTTCTCGTCCGCTCCTCCTACGCCATGTACGAGCCTTCCGGAGATCTGAGCCGAAACTAAAATCTATTTTAATTTACATCCATCGATCCTATACTCCACGAGGGAGTGTACATGAAATCTAGTTCGAAAGTAAACTAAATTAAAAAGAGTGGCTAACCAATGCCGTATCTAATTTACAAAAATTAAATACTAGTCTCGTCAACCCCGAGGATTCAACAAAATAAACATTTACACACATACAATCACATACACACATATGACCATAATAGTCGGATCTTATGCCTGCAACCAAAGAGTTAACCTACGCATATCCTACTATTATCCGGCACATATAATATATGAAAAGTACATAAAAATTAATCGAATTCTAAACACACAAAATCGGAAACCTTGGCTCTGATACCAATTGAAGGGTTGGTTTCAATGATCCGTGAGGGGAAACTTTGTTTCCCACTTCACCTCGGTCGTTTGTTCATGGCGATCGCATCGATGTCCCTGGATTAAAAAAAATTTAATCCTAGACAAAAGGGATTGCCCAAACAACCAAGTCATCATCGTGCTATTCCTTTAGAGAGGTCACTTGAACAAACTTGTTGTTCAAGCGACCAACCTCTATTCTACGAGTAGCCGCGGAATATACGATGTCCGGATCGCCGACTTTCGTGTTTATGTTCTGGATCCAAGTATTATTTAGCCACAAACAGAATATATCATGCTCATAATTGAAAAACAAAAACAAACATATTACAAAAGAGAATAGAGAATCGATATACCTCTCGATCTTCTAATATATGACCTTCCTCCTTTTGGACATCATGTGGGTGACGATCTACCAAAAGTTGAAGCTCCTAGATCGCCAATCTTCCTTCCTTGCTCATTTCGAGCAAGAGGAAGAATAGAAACAAAGCTCCTTTTCTTCTTTCAACCAACCACCAACATCCAATGTTGGAGCTTGCCACCGGCCAAGAAGGAAGAGGAGATTAGGGTGGAAACCGGCCAAGACACCAAGGGAAATCCCTAAATCTTGTTTCCACCAACCAAGGAGAAGGAGAAGAGGGAGTTTGGACGCTGGCCAAGGGCTGGAAGGGCTTCAATGGGCGCCGGCAAGCTTGAGGAAGAAGAAAATAAGGAAGTTGTTTCCTTATTTGGTGCCGCCAATGCTCCAAACCCTAACCCTTGCTTCTTGCCACCAACCTCCAAAAACCCTAGCTTCTCTCAATTGTTCTCCACGCCAACCCCTTGTTCTCCTTTTATAGAGTTAGGGATAAGCCTCCTTTTAATCTCCACCATTGGTTCTAGGGATTTAATCTCAACCGTCAGATCTAGAGATTTAATCTCAACCGTCGGATCTAGAGATTTAATCTCTACCTTTGGATCTAGAGCTTTGTTTCTATCCATTGGATCTAAGCTTCATGAGGTGTTAATAGGCTACAATAGGGACCATGAGGAGGAGTTGGATCTTGGCCACCCATGGATCAAGCCCATATAAAGTCCGATCCATTAATGATAATCCAATCCACTAAAGGATTATCATTGATCTACCTCACCAACCCCCATAAGATAATATGGGCTCCATATATTATATGTACATTTTCTCCCCGTGTTTAAGATCTCGAATGTCCGTCGATTAATTAATTTACTGACCATTAATTAATCAACATCTAACTCCATGAGTAGTACCACTCAACCTTTTCATCATGCTGGACCAAGTTCACCTGCAGGGTTTACATGATGAACCTTATGAGCTCCTCAATGGGACATCATCATCCTAATATATAGGACACGGTTTCCTCCTATAATCAATGGCACACCATATAAATAATATCATCTCCCAACTTACCGAGCCTATCGATTTAATCTATAAATCTCGTCCATTGGTAAATCAAAGAGATGAATACTAAGTATATGTGGCCATTATTATATCGGGATTAAGAGTATGTACATTATAATATCTGAGGTCTGATTCGATTATGTAGTCAGTAATAAATCGAATCACCTCTAAGTCGGTCCTGCTCAATACACACAAAGTGCACTAGTGTGATTCTATGGTCAAGACAAACCAATCCCAAATCACACTACAACCATTCCAATGGTTTGTCCAAAGCCATCTCGGTTGTGATCCTTTACTTATACCTTTCAAGGAACCGATAACATGATCTCCCGTGTGACACCACACACCATGTTATCTACAATGTAATGTATTAGACAATATGCATAGCCATAAAAATATGCAAACAATGATCATGTGATTCTTATTTCAAAATAAAGATGTTCATACAAAAGGTAGACTTTTCAGTATACATCCCAACACCTGCATCCTACTCAAAAGTAGGAAAAGAAAACGGTGCAGGTGTAGGCTCTTCACATGGACTAGGGGGTGCAACACGCCCATGTGAAATCACACGGCCTGCCCATGTGCACCTCTGGAAGTCAGGGAACGACCGTGTGAAAACACACTGGCCGATCGTGTGACTGAAGTCGAGTACACTGCAGTGAAAACATACTACTAACCGCGTGACTTTGTTTCTTTTCTCGTGGTGCACAATGGTCTGATTTCTTTCACTCACTTCACCGCATAAACTTAAAATGACTTTTGTTTTTTACTTAGCAAGTTCTTTCCTTACCTACAAATGCTAAATACCATAAATCAAAGTTCGAATTACAAAAAAATTGAATGCAATAAAAAGAAATCCTAAAAACTAAACTTGGGTTGCCTCCCAAGAAGCGCTTTGTTTAAGGTCTTTTAGCTCGACCTTATTCCTACGTTTCATTTGACGTGTTTGAATCTTTCTCGTGGGGGAGCAAGATATTTTCTCACCTTATGCCTCTTGCCTTGTTGTCCCCCATCGCTATATCCCTTAAATCTTGCTCGTGGAGGGGCCAGATAATTTCTCACCTTTCGCTTCTTGCCTTTTGGTCCTCCATTACTATATCTTTTAAATCTTCCTCGTGGAATGGCAAGATACTTGGGCGCTGCTTTCCTTGACTCGAGGTTTAACATGCTTAGTCTCAATGATGCGCACAGATGCGTCCTCAAATCTCGTGACGGATACCATCGTGGGCTCAAAGTGCGCACTCGCGCTCAACGCCTGCAAGTGCACGGATGTCGTCAAGTAATAAAGATTATCAATCCCACAGGGATTGGGATTCGAGTACCAATACACTAAGTGGTTGCGATTGTTCGGATGTGATCTCTGAGAGAGAGTGGGTTGGTGAGGACGATCGGTGGACCCTACTTTGTGCGGTGTCACATGGAGGAGGAAAAGAGTGTGCCGGGGTCTTAAAAGGCGATTCTAGGATTTCAGTTTCACTTGTGCACCATAGAACAATATTGTCAATTTGCATCATCTAAATGTCTACCTATGGTTTTGGGGAAGGGACATCATACACTTTCCCGCAGAGCCACATTCACCGGGAACTATCCTCGCCCAAAAGGACGGGATAGAGGGTACGAGGATGCCAAATCAATCCTTGTGGTGGACCGTTTTCGATTCCACCGCTCCCTTCTCCCCGCAATTATGGGAGGTCAGGTTTACCCCTAGGTTCCTTGATCAAACCTCTTAAATCTAGATTGCGAGGGTTGTCACCACCTTGTATCGCCTAAGCACAGCAGAAAGAAAGCCAAATACACGTAGATATAATAAAGAGCAACTACCAATTGTCAAATTAAACTTATGGCCAGAATTTAATATGAACCAACATTGTCTATGTACACAAGCTACTCCCTAATCCTAGAATCGAAAGTTCTACTCCATAAATACGAAGGAAGAATCACAAAACATGTTTAAGTTCGAATACAATAGAGATAAAGCGTAGAAATAGAGATGTACGATGCTTCGTGATCTTCTCTCCGGCAGCGTTCCTCCTCACCGCTGCGAGTTACCGAAACTTTTTAGGGCTTCGGCTTGCCGTCCTAGCTGTCGTGCCTCCCCCCTAGGGTTTTGGCGGAGCCATCCTTATATAGACATCACCTCGCACCGCTGCAAAATCTGGAAAAAGCCCTAGTCATGCAAATCCGTCGGGGCGCCACACGGTCGTGTGTTTCCACATGGCCAGGTCGTGTGCGGCCCTGGGGTGCTATTCTTCGTCCATTGGACACGACCGTGTGAATCCACATGCCCGGGCCGTGTCCCACTCTGCATCTAGCAGCGAAAGTCCTTCTTTTGCTCCGAAAATGCATCTTTTTCACTAGAAAAGCTAACCTGCACACAAAAGTACAACGAGCAGACCTCCAAACCAAAAAATAGGCAATGCGTGCAAGAATAGAGTAACATATGCATGAAACTAACACAAAATGTAACAAGATGTGAGTAAAAACTACTCCTAAAACCCTATATGTTTTGCTCACATCACTTCCCCAAACTTAAATCTTTGCTTGTCCTCAAGCAAACCTCAGTGCCATAAAATTTTTAAAAAGATATTTTCCATAATTAGCATGCAATCTAAATTTATCAGGTGGTATTTGCAATCAAAGGAAACCAGATATGTTCTAAAAATTTACTAAGTTAGCTCCTCGTGCTCGTGCTAGGTGAATCATTCTTAGGGGATGACCGTTCCATGGTGAGTTAAGTCGTCACCCCATAGCTTTCCTACGGTTTTTGACTCTTAGGAACTTACCTGCCCAAAGCGAGGGTCGTTCCCTAGATCTAGCATAAAGTCTCAAAGGCATGCTCGGTATTGAGAGAAATTGGAAGGTGTTTCCCCAGTAACCTAACTCAGTCTCAAAGGGGCACCTAGCCATTTCCACCCATGACAACTATTTTTTTATCCCTCTCAATCTTCTTTTTTTTTCTTTTTTGTCATTTCTTTTTCTCTCTCTCTTTTTTCTTTTTTTCTCTTTTATTTTTTGTCTCATAGGGATTTCGATTTTTCCGAATGGGCTTACACAATCCGAGCATCTCCGGTAACTAAAATGTTAAACCTAGAGTCACCTATGGATTCCAAAGTACTAGACTACTGAAGTGAATCATAACTAGGTATGTACTAAATTCTCCCTTTCAGAATGTTCAACATGTGTGAGTGTAAAAACAGAGCTAACCAGTGCAAGTCTAGAACATTCAATAGAACACATAGAATAAAATACCACAAGATAAATAGAGTCAAGCTACCTATGGGAACAACTCATGCAAGCAACTTTCAAAAATACTACTGAGGTAACTTTACAGACACAAAAAATTATGTACTGAAAGGAACTAAACAACTCATGCATGCATGGACAAATGAAAATATCAGAAAAGAAACTACTACTAGGAAACAAAACAAAATAGATTTTGGGGTCCCCCCCAGACTTAAACAAAAATATATCTCTAATATGGTAGATGAGGTGGAAAGTCTAGGAGCCTGGACATCTCTGGATCCTGGGAGAACCTGCTGCTGAGCCGCTGATGCCACATATACATGTGGTCGATCTGGGAACTAGTGGATGCAGCGGCTGCTCAGTGCTCCTCCTCCCTAGCCCACTGTGCCTGCTGGGCGTGCATATGCTGCCACATCTCTTTGCGGTAAGCTGCCTCATCCTAGTGACGAGCAGCCTACTCCTGGAAGTATATGCGGGCTTCATCATAGAACTCCCCTGCCCACTAGAAATGCTTGCGAAATCCCTAGAACTTCGCCTACTGGTAGACGCTCTGCTCCTCCCATCGCTGCCCCTGCATCTGCTGCTCAGTGTAAATGTCGTCGAGGTGCGATCGGAACTCCGAGAAATCATATGCCAATGTACCTGCATCCTGCTCAAAAGTAGAAAAAGATGGTGGTGCAGGTGTAGGCTCATGTCGGCGTGGACTAGGTGGGCTCCTATGCATCTGTGGACTGGAGGGAGAGTGATATAAAGGTGAAGAGATGGGCGCTGATGTGGTGTTGGGTTTCCGGCACCGCGGCGAGTGTGTGTTCGAACATGTTTCGTAAACATGTGCACAGCGGAAGAAATAAAATAATAAATCTACATTTATTACAACACACACATCACACGCATGCATAGTACAACATGTGTAGACATAACCGTAAATTTAAATTTGCAATAAAAGGAAATTTAACTACGTATACCTTTCGTATCACGTGTAGCGGGAACGACATCAACCGGAACGATCCTCGCTAGAATCATCTCTATCTGTATCCACGCCGAGTATCTTCGGGATGACTTCACTAAGTTACGAGCCTCGTCTTCGTACGGGTTACTAGCCTCGTGTTGAAGACGACATGATCGAGAGAGGATCACGATCCAAATCCAAATTCTGATCCAAAAATGAGTCCTCAAAACTCGCTTCTCCGGAGAGGTATTCGTCAACCGTTTGATGAATCCTTCGTCCTCCACCTCAGAGGATTACCGAAGATCGAATCCCCGGTAAGTAAGGCACTGTCGGAGCTCCAAATGTCGTCCAAACGACGCTCCGACGAGAAGAAAACAAGCTGTCCAGAAAACTGGACAGCTTTGGTGGAGGAGTAAGGGCCGGCCAAAAGAAAGGTGGAAGCTCACCTTATTACCGAACCCAAGGAAGATCACTGGAGCACCAACCGGCAGCAGCTCGACGCCGACAAGGGGGAAGGAAGGCTCCTTTTAGACACCGGTTGGAAGAGGTGGGGCGGCGGCACTAGGGTTGGCGCCGACTCCTTCAATGGGGTGGGCGGCAACTCTAGCTAGGGTTTTTGGATTAGGGCTTAACAATCCCTTAAGCCCTCTTTTATAGAGAACTAATTCTCTTAATGGTTATTGGATTATAACCATGAGGCCCATTAACCCGCTCCATTAATATAAGTTAAAATAAACCAAACCATGATGGTTTATTTTAAGTTAAAACGAACCGAACCAACTTTGGTTCATTCGTTTAAAATAAACCAAACCCTTTGGTTTATTCTCCTCCATTGGATTAGAACCAAACCATTTTGGTTCATCCATTATGTCTTCATAAGACATGGCCCATCCATGCTTCCATTGCGACTGAAATGATTTCATGCTCGCTTCTTGTTTGGTCCAACCAAACCTAGTTTCTCTCGGTCTGAGAATCTCATTCTCAAGCTCGTTTTAAATCCTTCGGATTACGCTCGTTGTGCGTGTGACCAAATAGGTTCTCGGTTTATGTTGGCCGTCTATAATTAACCATTAATTATAGAACGATCATGAGTGGAATGTAGTAGTACATCATGATCCCCAATTAACCGAAAAGATCAACGGTTGATCCAGAACAATTTTTGAAACCCTTCAGCAGCTCGAATGAATCGTGCCCCATTCCCTTCACTCATCTTATAACCACTTGGTTCAGGACATGGTCTATAGTGTCAGTCCCCACTAGGCTGACTACGTCACACCTAGCCCAAGTATCATTTCCTCGTCCTACGGATTCTAGTTACTCCACATGTATCGAAGAGTACCTTACTCTAAACATGTAATGCTTTGGCCAAAGACTTTAGTAACAATCCGACGAGAGGCCATGGGTATACATCTCCTCGCAAGGAGTGGTGAATCCTTTATAGGCTATTCAAACACTTTCGATCACTTCGACTTATACCCAATCATCCCGGGTCCACATCTCCTTAGAGATGCTTGCTTAAGATGTCAAAGCATAAGTCTCTATGATCAAGATGACTTGAATACCGCAAGTCAAAGGAACATCGGACTTAAGCTACAGTAAGAACTTCATTGACATATCTATATATGCAAAGAACCATATGAAGTCTTACGGCTGGTCATTCTAATGAACTAGTTACCATAACTAGCATCCACGATTAACTCCGGACATCACAATGTCTCCAGCCAGTGAGAATCAGCTGCTTGGATACACCAAGGAGTATACCTCGTGCTAGTCTCGACAGAATTGATGGTGTCCAAATCCATCAATTCATCGACTAGGAATAATTCCGATACATCACAATTACACATGTAGAGATACTCACTAGTTGTGATCCAATCACAAATTCTCTCATGCTGTGAATCGTATCGTGGATATTCAGTAAATGAGTTTAAGATCCAATCAAATACATAAAAACATGTATACTCAAATAGTGAATCTTCATTTATCATATAAATGGTTCATACATAAGGCGATTGCCTTAGGACATCTCTCATATATTACTAACATGTGGATGGTCCCTCATGAGGAGGGGACTCCACTATCAGGTCTAAGTGCCAGTTGGCGCGTATAGCGATGGTGGTACGATCCAGGTCGGGGAGCCTAAGGGTCGTAAGATTCTTCCTTACAAAGCATAAGGAGTCTCCTTCTCTTAAAATCATTTTCATGGCCATGCATACTCCTAGGTCGATCCTAGGGCTCCCGTCTATACTCTCCAATGTTGTGTAGTCGTACCCCATCCTATAAAAAATGTGGCTAAGTAGGCCTCCCACATTGATCTCTCCGCGTGCTGCTTTGCCCATCTTCACTAAGTGTCTGATGAAGTGGGACGCTACATCAATGCTACTCCTTTCTTGTAGCATGTCCCATAGGCAAAGTAGCTCGCTGGCTCTAACTACACCATCACTCTCCCCACGACCAAATATGGTACTGGCCATGATGCGGTGAAGGTATCGAAAGACGGGGTTTTGGAGGCGCGACGCTTTGGCCCTAAAAGGATCATAAGCGTGCTCCCCTGTCAACTCAGTCCAACATTCCCGAGAGTTGAACCCAATAGGGGTTCTTCTCTCGCCCCCACTTGGTAAGCCAAAGCATGAGTTCCATTGGTGAAGGGTCCACACATGCTCAATATTAAAAAGCCTAAAAGTTATCCTACCCTCCTCACTCTCTCTACCCGTTAAAACTTCCGCCTCTAAAGAACTCAAAAATTCCAAAACTATCCTAGGGTAAGTTAGGTGATTTATTTCCATAGTCTCATCCCACCTCATTTTTGCAAATAGGGTTTGCATATCACCTAAAGATGCTAGCAAATCCTCATCTAAGTACCTAGTAGCAGTAAGTTTATGAGTAGAGAGCATATTGAACCTATCTCTATGTTCATTATTGCGAAAAATTAGAGGGGGTAGGGCGTTACCCTCTTCCGGAGCTTGAGGAGCGTCGGCTCTTTTTGTTCGTTGCTCCGAGGCACCGGATCGGGACGCTACGGTCTTGGTCCTTCTCATCCTTGATCCTTTTGGCTTCTTTAGAGGTTAGAAATGCTTCTAGAGGAAGGGGAAAGTGAAATCACACGACTAGGGCAAGAACTTTTGAAGCACACAGTGCAAATGGGGTGAAAACACATGGCTCGCCCCTTTTAACCTCGCGCGCAATGGCCATGTGAAAACACATGGCTAGGATGTGTGCGCCTCTGGTCAATTGGGCACGACCATGGGAAAATACACGGCCAGGCTGTGTGCCCCTATTTTTCGCCCCTTTTATGCACCATGGCATGAATTTGTTCATACACTTTGCCGTGTAGACTAATATGTGTCTCATTTTTGCCTAGCAAAGTTCTTTTCTATTCCTAACTCTAAATGTGATGGAAATCAAAAATAAAATTTAAACAAATGTATGCAATGCAATAGAAAAGGAAAATCTAAAACTAAACTTGGGTTGCCTCCCAAGAAGCACTTTGTTTAAGGTCGTTTAGTTCGACCGCACTCTTCTATCAACTCGGCTCTGGTGGTTCAGTGAAACTCCATTCATCCGTCTCGGGATCTGCATCTGGAGTTTCCGGCTTCAATCTGCTAATCGTGAAGCCATCAAAGTAGGGAGCTCTCTGCTCCAAAAGGCTAAAAAGGATGATCTCCCCATCTATCTCCAGGGAGATTTGGTTTGCCTTCACATCTATGCACGCCCCTGCGATTGCTAGAAAAGGCCTTCCCAGAATGATGGGATTCTGGGGATTCGGTCCTATGTTCAGTATGATGAAGTATGTGGGTATCACGAAATCCTCAATCATCATATAAACGTGTGGTAGCAGGCCAACAGGCTCCTTCACTGAATCATCCCCCATATGAATACCAAGATTCGCTGGTTGGAGCCCACTCAGTCCCATCTTCAGAAAATATACGTAGGGCATCACACTTATTGATGACCCCAAGTCGCATAGCGCTTCATCAAAGCTCACCCCATAAATTGAGCAGGGAATAACGAATTCACCAGGGTCCTCAAGCTGTATTGGAATCTTCTCTTCAAACTCAGCTTGGTCAGGTAGGGTGGAAATCATGGTTGTACACCCCTTGGCGAATTGGCTGCCTTGCCCTACTCCTTCCTCCTTTCCTTGGCTCGTCGGAGAGTTCTTCACAAGTTGTGATACAGATTGAGCTATTTGGGCCACTTGTATCTCCAACATCCTGGTATGACTTGCAAGGCCGTCAACGGTGGCCTTCAAGTCTCTCAGTGCTTCTTCATACTTTTGATGCTGGCGACGAAATTCCTCATTGGCCTTAGTTTGGGTAGCGATGAAGTCCTCGCCATTGCCTCTCGACTTGCTCGTACTCTCCAGATGGTTGGGGGTTTCCCGAGTTATTTTTGTAGGAGAAATTTGGGTGACTCCTCCATCCGGGATTGTAGGTATTAGAGTACGGGATGTGGGGCCTTTGATCATAGTCCCCAATCACGTCACAATGCTCAATCTGCTCGTCTGAAGTCCCCACCCTCCATAGTGGTCCTCACGATACGCTGCCGCTCCTTCTCCAAAATCAATGGGCGCGCATGCAGATGAAGGATTCAAAGATTCAAACCGTCTACTGAGCGCGTCCATCCTTGCCGAAAGGTGGTCCATGGAGTTGACAGTGTATCGTCCTACCGCAGGCATGGGTTGACGATGTTCGGAGGCCCATTGATGGTGGTTTTGGGCCACCTCTTCGATAAGCTCCTCTGCCTCCTCTATGGTTCGTTTATAGAGCTCCTCCCGTAGGAATCTATGAAGCAATACGTAACCGAACGAAGTCTCATTATAGAAAATGTGGATCACCAGCCACCTCTCCAGACCGTGGTGTGGGCATTGGTAAAGTAGCCCCTTGCAGCCTCCTTCTGGTGAAAGCTTGTGATAAGATGGCACATGTGAGCAGTCTTACTTGGTGGGAAGTACTTATTCAGGAACTGCTGCTCACACTGCTCCCATGTGGTGATGCTGCCAGAAGGTAAGGAGTGAAGCCATGCCTTAGCCTTATCCCGCAGAGAAAATGTGAACAGGCTCAGGCAGATTGCGTCAGAAGGGACTCCGTTCAGTTTCATAGTTGAGCAGATTTCAAGAAAAACCTCAAGATGCCGGTTCGGGTCTTTAGTTGCAGCTTTCCCGAATTGGCTCTGCTGGACCATATGTATAAGTGTCAGCTTCAGCTCAAAGTTATTTGCCAAAATTGATGGTACAGCTATGCTCGGCCTGAATCCTCTAGCATTGGGAGCTGTGTAGTCTCGCAGTGGTCGGCTGCCTATGTTCACCTCGCATACAGCTTGATCTTCCATCTTCCGCTGTGCTACTCTCCGATGGTGAAAGGTTCGCTCAATCTCTAAATTGTTCGGAATTAGACCTTCCGACCCTAGTCTTCTAAGCATACAATGAACCAGACCACAAAAAGTAAGAGTGCTAACCTAATGCTAAAATAAACAGAAAGTAAATAAAACTAGCAAATAAAAATCTAAGATGCAATAAGTAAATAATAAAAAAACTACTACTGAAAATAAAAACTAAATCTAAATATGGAAAATAGAACTAAGCAGATAAGCTTAAACTAAAAGGAAAATAAACCAAGAAAATAATCTAATCCTAAGTCCGATCCAATCTACCACCGTTCAATTTGATATCGAATCGATAATCTCCGGTAACGGCGCTAAAAACTTGATGTGCACGGACGCGTCTTCAAATCTCATGACGGATACCATCGTGGACTCAAAGTGCGCGCTCGCGCTCCACGCCCACAAGTGCACAGATGTTGTCAAGTAATAAAGATTATCGATCCCACAGGGAATGAGATTGGAGTACCAATACACTAAGTAGTTGCGATTGTTCGGACGTGATCTTTGAGAGAGAGTCAGTTGGTGAAGACAATCGGTGGACCCTACTCTGTGCAGTGTCACGCGGAGGAGGAAAAGAGTGTGCCGGGGTCTTAAAAGGTGATTCTAGGATTTCAGTTTCACTTGTGTACCACAGAACAATGTTGTCAATTGGCATCATCTAAACGTCTACCTACGATTTTGGGGAAGGGACATCATACACTCTCCCGCAGAGCCGCCGCATTCACCGGGAGCTACCCTTGCCCAAAAGGATGGGATAGAGGGTACGAGGATGCCAAATCAATCCTTGCAGTGGACCATTTCCGATTCCATTCCTCCCTTCTCCCTGCAGTTACGGGAGGTCAGGTTTACCCCTAGGTTGCTTGATCAAACCTCCTAAATCTAGATTGTGAGGGCTGTCACCACCTCGTATCGCCTGAGCACAGCAGAAAGAAAGCCAAATACACGTAGATATAATAAAGAGCAACTACCAATTGTCAAATTAAACTTATGGCCAGAATTTAATATGAACCAACATTGTCTATGTACACAAGCTACTCCCTAATCCTAGAATCGAATGTTTTACTCCATAAATATGAAGGAAGAATCACAAAACATGTTTAAGTTCGAATACAATAGAGATAAAGCGCAGAAATAGAGATATTCGTGATCTTCTCTCCGGCGTTGTATTGCAAGTTTTGGACCTCCAGCGGTGTTCCTCCTCCCCGCTGCAAGTTATCGAAGCTTTTTAGGGCTTCGGCATGCCGTCCTAGTCGTCGTGCCTCCCCCCTAGGGTTTGGGCGGAGCCATCCTTATATAGACATCACCTCGGACCACTGCAAAATTCGAAAAAAGCCCTAGTCATGCAAATTCGTCGGGTCGCCACACGATCGTGTGTTTCCTCATGGCCAGGTCGTGTGCGGCCCTGGGGCACTGTTCTTCGCCCATTGGACACGACCGTGTGAATCCACATGCCCGGGTCGTGTCCCACTCTGCGTCTAGCTGCGAAAGTCCTTCTTTTGCTCCGAAAATGAGTCTTTTTCACCAAAAAAGCTAACCTGCACACAAAAGTACAACGAGCAGACCTCCGAACCAGAAAATAGGCAATGCGTGCAAGAATAGAGTAACATATGCATAAAACTAAAGCAAAATGTAACAAGATGTGAGCGAAAACTACTCCTAAAACCCTATATGTTTTGCTCACATCACTCAACAAATCATCAATAGTTTGATCATTATATTCTAAATGTTTTAAATAATTTAACTCACCATAGACATCCTCACCAAAAGATTGATTAGTAGATTCTATTATGTCGAATGAAATTTTATCATTATCAATCACCAAAAGGGTTTTGTTACTAGTAGCTAAAGTTTCAGTGAGGGTTAAGGTAGGCTCTTCTAGATCCTTAAGGTTAAGAAGTGTTTTGATTGAAGTAATGCACTCCTCGATTAAAGTATCAATTAAATAATCCTCAAGTACTTCTTCAAGTGGTGATTGAATGGATTGCCCTTCTTTACTTCCTATGTCATCTACGTCTTCCTCATCCATTCGCTCAAAGTGAGTCTCTCCCATATTAGGTGTATTCCAGTCATCGAAGGCACCTTCTAGTCGTTTGGTTTCTTTCGCGAATTGTAGACTATGCTCCTTGCATTCCCTAGTAGAATTGTCTAGCAAGACTTCTAAGTGGGGACTTGATTCTGGATAAAATTTGCGTGGTGATTCATAACTCTCGTTCTCACTTGGGAAACAATGTGAATGTAAATCAGAATTGTCACGCTTGTTCTGTTCGAATGAAATCCTCCATCATCTGCTCAAGTCGGGATTTAGGCGGGCAATATTGAGGGTTTAAGTACCCAGGGTCATAACTATATGAATAGAAATCATCTTGTGGCCAATGGTTGTAATTGTAGGTGACATCTTCTTGTTCAAATTGTCAAGGTTCAAAAATATCAGGACAATCGTTTATGGTATGCCATGTTTCACCACAATGCTCACAATAAATGTTACCAAAACTCACAGCATTAACTTGATCATAATCATGAGTAAAAGCATGCATCGTTATACAAAAGAAATTATAGGTAAGGAAAGGAATAACAGTGGCTTGGCAAGAGTCTACTTTATATATATTAAACTGAAGCACTAAAAAAAGCTGAAAGAAAGAAAGATGTAATTAATCTAAACTAAAAATTGAATAGAAAAAATATAAAATGAAATAAAACTAAAATAAAATAAAATAAAACAAGAAAATAAATCTAGCCTAAGTCCGATCCAACTGTCCACTTTCGATTCGATATTGAATCAACAGTCCTCGACAACGGCGCTAAAAACTTGATGCGCACGAACGCGACCTCAAATCTCGCAACGGAGACTGTCGAAGACTCAAAGCGCACGCTCACGCTCAATGCCTGCAAGTGCACGGATGTCATCAAGTAAAAAAGATTATCGATCCCACAGGGACTGGGATTCGAATACTGATCTATTCGGTGGATGTTATTATTCGGAGATCAAATTTAAAGATTTGTGATTGTGAGGGTCGTCGGTGGACTAAACTCTAGTACAGTGTCACACGGAAGAAGAGAGGGTTTGCTACGAGGATTTTTATGGGATTCTAAGACTTCGGTTTCGTTTGTGTATCGCAGAACATGCTATCAATTGAATGAATCTGGACTTTCTAACTAGGGATTTGTGGAAATGACATCATACATTCCCCCGATGAGCCTTCACATCTATTGGAAGCTACCTCTGCCATGCTAGGTCATCCCTTGGCCTCAGGATGGGATAGTCTGTACGAGGATTCCGAATTGATCCCTGCGACGAGTCAAAAACGAGATACATTACCGACTCTATCACATCCTTCTATCCACAATTGCAGGCGATGAGGCCAACCCTTAGGTTCCTCCTAATATCCCCTAAATTTGCGATACAAGGACTGTCACCCCTTGTATCATCTACACACAAGATAGAAAACTAAAACACAAAGCTATAGATCTAAACTATCATTCAACTACAAATACGATTTCAAGAAACATATTTGAAATATCAATGTTCTACTCAACAAAAACTACTCCCTAATCCTAGAATCTACTCCATGAATACGAGAAGGTGTTGGATCGATCAGATCGCTAGAGGGGGGTGAATAGCGATAGAAACTTTTTAGTACGAATTCGTTTTAAAGAAAAACTTATATGCAGCGGAAAGATAAACAAAACAAAAAGTAAAGGAGACAATAGACACAAGAGATTTACTTGGTTCGTAGCCGAAGGCTACTACTCCAAGGCCCTAGTGGTCCTTGACCACGTACGGAGGGCAAACTACTAAAGAACTCCTCCTCGTTGGAGGTAGGAGTTAGACGGATATAAAAAGCCCGAGGTAGAAGGACACTCCCCCTCTCCTTGTTATAATGAAAGCTTTATTAAAAGGAATAAACTGAAATACAATTTAGAACATTCGTTACCGACGACTTTAAAGGTTGGAGGTTGAAGCTCTAGTCGTCGTCTCGGCAGCGCTGTTAGGGCAATCTCTTGCCGTAATATGGTTTTGATGGTGTGGCAAAGAGTTTAAGTTAGTGTGTTATGTTGATTTGATATGTGCGTTGAAGTCGTGCAGGACTTAGTAATTCGCATATGGAGCCGTGGCGAGTTTCACATCTCATGACTCGTGCCTTGAGTCGGTGAAGGATAGCTTTGTGGAAGTCGTGTGCTTGGAGCATCCGAGGGACCACCGGACGAGAAGCTTGGAGTGAAGCCGGAGGAAGTAGACTTCGAGGCAAGAGACGCGAAGGAGCATTGCAGAGTCGTGCGCCTGATGCTGCCGAGGGACATGGCCGAGAACGAAGAGAACTTCGAAGGCGAAGGACTCCGAGAGATGAGAGTGAGCGATTGTAACCCGGGGAGGGGTAGCTCTTAAGTGAAACTTGGCCATTTGGCCAAGTGTCGGATGGGTTTTCAGGCACGATCGCCATGTCATGGCGATCGCTCGAGTCGAGTGAGTTCATTGGTATCCGATCGATGGGTTTATCCCCGGTGATCCGCCATGGAATGGCAATGATCGCCAGAGGATATCGCGGCAGAGCCGCTGTAGCCGACAGCGATCGACTACGGAGGCGCAGCCGATCGGCCGAGGTCGATGGTCGTGGCAAGAGTTTCGTTGGACTACAATGGTCGGGATTCGATGTGTTCGGAGGTCGTTGTAGTGACGGCAGTCGACTGATGGTGGCCAACGGGAAGAAATCAGCCCTCTCTATAAAAAGAGAGGGTGTAAGCCTTTGAGAGGCTAATGCTTATGCTCCAAGTGATCTTCCTAGTGCCCCACAAGCTCTAAACTCTTCTTACTTGTTTTTACTTCATTCTATTTGTAAGAAGAGTGATCTTGATTGTAAAGGTTACCTCCACCTAGCTTGGTGCAAAGGAGAGACCAATAGTGATTGGCTTTGGAGGAGTGATTCACCTCGGACGAATCGGGATCGTGGATTAGCGACGTAGCCGTGAACCACGTTACATCTCCGTGTTTGTATTGTCTTTGTTTTATTTCTATTTGCTTGTCTTAGTTTATTGCTTCCGCTTGCGCTAACGATTGTGTAGACGAGCAAACGAACGAGAATTCCGACATCCATCGTAAGAGGGCTATTCACCCCCCTCTAGCCGCCGTATCGATCCCCTACAAGTGGTATCAGAGCCAAGGAAAGCTTGTTGAGGACTAACCGCCACAACAAGCAAATTTTTGAAATGGCCGGCTCCAACATCCATCCTCCGAAGTTCGACGGCGAATTCTCTTGGTGGAAAAAGAGAATGGAGGTATTCTTCGAGACCGATTTTGATATTATGCTTATAATGGAAAATGGTTTCGAGTTGCCTAGGGATGAAAGGGGTGAACCAATTGAAAAATCACATTGGACTAAGAAGCAAAGAGAGGAGCACCTTGCAAACTCAAAGGCAAAACATCATCTTCTCAATGTGCTCCCTCAACAAGAGATCAACCGGATCGGAGAATGTGCTAGCGCCAAAGAGATGTGGGAAAAGCTTGTAGAACTCCATGAAGGCACATCCGAGGCCAAGCTAGCTAGGAGAGACCTCCTCCGCTCCCAACTCTCAAACATCAAATTAGAAAAGGGAGAAAAGGTAACTTCCCTACATTCTAGATTTAAAGAAATATTAATTGGGCTAACAAGTGTAGGAGAAAAGCTCTCCAACCGGGATATGGTAATGAAGGTCATAGATGCCTTTCCCCGGTCCTCAAGATGGAGCTCCATGGTGGATTCGTTTTACATCTCCAAGAACTTGGAAGTAAGTACCTTGGAGGAATTTTTCTCAACAATGGAGCTCCACGAAACTAGGCTTGAAGGAATACAAGAAGAGCCTAGAATTCAACCCTCAAGAGGAGTAGCTTTGATAGCGAATAAGGGGAAGAAGAAGATGGAAATCCCCTCCTCCTCCGATGACGAAGCGTCTTCCTCCTCCTCCATGGATAGCACCGAAGAAGCCTATATGGTAAGGAAGGTAAGACATGCATTTAAGAATTTTAGATTTGATAAATCTCATAATAGGAATAGAAGACCAAGGGGGAAGGTCATATGCTACAATTGCCAAGGAGAAGGGCACATAAGGGACAATTGTCCTCTCTTAAACAAGAGCAAGGAAGAGAGGAAAAAGAAAGAAGAAAAGAAGAAGAAAAAGGGGAGCAAGAAAAAGAAGGAAGAGGAGAAGAAGACAAAGGAAAAGGGAAAGGCTAAAGCTCTCAAGGCAAGGACTTGGGATGATCCATCCTCATCCTCCTCATCATCATCGGATGAGGAGAATGCCTTTGTCACCAATTTGGCCTTGATGGCCTTTGATGACTTGGATTGCTCTTCATCCGAAAATGAAGGATCAAGCTCATGTGGGGAGAGCTCAAATGAAGGGGGAGCTTCTACATCCTCATCATCCGAAGAAGAAGAGGACATGGAAACTATGGTAACGAAAGCCTCTCCTAAGAAAATAGTTTCCATAATTTCTAGTTTAACTAAGGACTTATTTGGAATGAAAAAGAAAAATAAAAGCATGCTTAATCAAATTAAGGCATTGGAAAATAAGCTAGAAAATGCATGCTTAAATGATAATATTTCTTCTAGCTTAAATGATGCATGCTCACATGACCTTTATGTGCCATTAGATGTTAGTGATGCATGTATAAATGAAAATAGGGCCTTAAGGGAAAAGGTAGATTATTTAACAAAAGCCCTAGAAAAATTCACAATTGGCTCCAACACATTGAACATGATATTAGGGAGCCAAAGAGCTAGTTTCAACAAAAAGGGCCTAGGCTACAAGGAAAAGAAAAATGAAAAGGCCTACAAATGCCTAATAGCTAGGGGACAAGATAAGAAGAAAGTAATAGCTAGGAAATGGATCCCCAAGGAATACTTAGCGAACCCAATAGGAAAGAACTTATTTTGGGTTCCAAAATCCATCCTTAAGGGTTAGGATAACTCTAGGGTAGTCAACCATATGCAATTGACCTATATCATATTTTGGTTGACTTAGGATGGCGGGACAACATTTTTTTTAATAGTGTTGGGTGATGATAACATGCCCATAAATAGATAATAATGCTTAAATCATGATGATTAATATGATTCTTATGTATGGTTGCAATCATGATTTATGCTTTTAATATTTGGCATGTAATCATGAGAAATAGGGTTGAATCATGCTTTAGGTGATACTTTGCTTATTATCATCTTATAATACCTAATGCATGACTATTATGTAATGAATACATGAGTTTCATGATCATAATGTAGAATTTATGCATATATGTCTTTATGATCATGAGGATTATTAGGTTGATACTTAACCTTGATAGAATTGCATGAATATATTGGTTAAGTATACACAAATACCCCCTAGGATGCATCTCACACTCACTATAGGCTAACTTGATTGCAAACTTAGCATGGGTGAGATGTTAGGATGATACAAATGTCCACTAATGCCTATGGCATTTAGATGGTCATTTAAAGTATCAAAATAGCAATAATAGACCAATCATAGGGAAGACTTATGTTTAATTCATAGACATATTGCCCAAAGATCATGGTTGGATATTTCATATGTTTTCAAAATAATTTCTTACTTTAAAATACATGTATTCATGTTTTGAAACAATTGGATGCAAGACTAGGTGTTAAAATGGATACTCTTATGATAAAAAACCTAGTAGTTTTTAAAGCATTTAGAATTTTGGCAAATCTCGGAAATATAATGATTTTTCTTGAAAAACTATTTTTCATTGATAGATATACTTAAAAGAAATATGTTCCCCAAATTTCATGATTTTTCGAATTTTTTGGAATTAATAATGCATTTATGAAATTCATCCAGAAAATCGTAAATTGGATTCTTTGTTACCGATCGCCATATCGATAGCAATGATCGATGAATCATGAACAACAGAACCTGATTTTATCAGGTTTTGACTGATTTTAATATATGTTTCTCTTTATACTTGATAAAATGAGTTTATAACTTAGTATTAATATTTTTGATGGTGTCAAAGGGGGAGAAATAATTATGTTTAAGTTAATTATGATAGGGGGAGAAATTAAGGGGGAGTTTCATGGATTAAGGGGGAGTTGCATGTTGCTATATCATGTTTATGTTTACATGCTTTCTTTCCTTTAAAACTTATATCAAATGTTTTTACCTAACTTAAACGGATTGCCACACATCAAAAAGGGGGAGATTGTTAGGGCAATCTCTTGCCGTAATATGGTTTTGATGGTGTGGCAAAGGGTTTAAGTTAGTGTGTTATGTTGATTTGATATGTGCGTTGAAGTCGTGCAGGACCTAGTAATTCGCACATGGAGCCGTGGCGAGTTTCACATCTCATGACTCGTGCCTTGAGTCGGTGAAGGATAGCTTTGCGGAAGCCGTACGCTTGGAGCATCCGAGGGACCGCCGAACGAGAAGCTTGGAGTGAAGCTGGAGGAAGTAGACTTCGAGGCAAGAGACGCGAAGGAGCATTGCAGAGCCATGCACCTGATGCTGCCGAGGGACGTGGTCGAGAACGAAGAGAACTTCGAAGGCGAAGGACTCCGAGAGATGAGAGTGAGCAATTGTAACACGGGGAGGGGTAGCTCTTAGGTGAAACTTGGCCATTTCGCCAAGTGTCGGATGGGTTTTCCCGACACCAGTCGACAGCCATGTCATGGCAGTCGACTGCTCTGAGTCGAGTGAGTTCGACTGGTATCCAACTGATGGGTTTATGCCTAGCGATGATCGCCATGGAATGGCAATGATACTAGAGGATATCGCGGCATGAGAACCGCTCGTAGCCGACCAGCGGCCGATTACGGAGCGGCGATCGGCACGAGGTCCAGTGATCGATCGCCAAGAGTTTCGTTGGACTACAACGGTCGGGATCCGACGTGTTCGGAGGCCGTTGTAGTGACGGCAGTCGACTGCCAAGGGCGGTAGTCGACTGATGGCGGCCAACGGGAAGAAATCAACCCTCTCTATAAAAAGAGAGGGTGTAAGCCTTTGAGAGGCTAATGCTTATGCTCCAAGTGATCTTCCTAGTGCCCCACAAGCTCTAAACTCTTCTTACTTGTTTTTACTTCATTCTATTTGTAAGAAGAGTGATCTTGATTGTAAAGGTTACCTCCACCTAGCTTGGTGCAAAGGAGAGACCAATAGTGATTGGCTTTGGAGGAGTGATTCACCTCGGACGAATCGGGATCGTGGATTAGCGGTGTAGCCGTGAACCACGTTACATCTCCGTGTTTGTATTGTCTTTGTTTTATTTCTATTTGCTTGTCTTAGTTTATTGCTTCCACTTGCGCTAACGATTGTGTAGACGAGCAAACGAACGAGAATTCCGACATCCATCGTAAGAGGGCTATTCACCCCCCTCTAGCCGCAGTATCGATCCCCTACAAGCGCTTCGTCGTAGGGATGTCGGAGAGTCGGAGCGTATCTGAAGCACTTGGAAGCTTTTGAATTGATTCAAAACCCTAGGTTTGGCCCTCCTTTTATAGCCTTTGAGCCCCTCATCGAATGGGTCTTTAGCCAATCACAAATGGGCACAAACCCCTTGAATAATGGTGATAACTCTTGACTTCTTGAGGCTGATCCTTTGAGGATCGGTGATGGCGACTCGATCTCGATTGATGGCGACATCGATCGATCGACCATCGGTCGATTTGGCTTGATCGGCAATGATCGATGCTAGCTGCAAGGCAAGGTTAGCTCAACAAAAATATAATTTTGATGGTCGTCGACCATCCGATCTCGACCTAGACCATCTATAAGAAGTCTTTGGTCGGATCTACGCTTAAGATCATCCCCGTAAATAGGATACAACCTTACTTACGCTCGCACACACGAGCTTACCTCAGTACTTACATGTTGCTTTTCCTTCCGGCCTTCCACTCAATTCCTTCAGCTCCCTCCGAAGTCTCTTGAGTGTCGCCCGACAACCGCGGCTTCCTCCGAGTGTCGCTAGCCTTCAGCTCCAGCTTTGAGACTTTTCTGCACACTTGATTTAGCTCATGAGATAACAATATATGCTTAACTTTGTATCGTTTGCTATAATCAAAACTTAGGTTCGACTTAGGTCCCTACTGCACCAACAATCTCCCCCTTTTTGATTTATGGCAAACCCACATACAAAGTTAAGTAAACAGCAAGCATGAAGAGTAATAATGTGCATGAGAAACAAAAAATATGAAGATTAAGTTGGAGTAGTAAGGATTTTCTTCAAGTACTCCCCCTTGAGGAAACCTCCCCCTTGACCGAGGGTGAGTCTTGAAGAAAGACCTTAATCCTCCCCCTTGAGGGTTGCTTTAAGTAATTAACATTACTTAAAGTTGGCCTTAGTAAAACGTTTTAGTTAAGCCCTTTCTCCCCCTTAAGTAAAACATTAACGACATAAAGTTTAAAAAATAAGTTTAAGTAAAATGTAGACGGCACAAATAAGTTTAAGTTAAGAATTCTTTGGCCTTTTGGTAAAAGTTAACTAAGTTTTAACTTTTGCTTTAAATATGAAGTAAGAGTTAAGTTAAAAAAAATTTTTGACCCCTTAACTTTGGCCTTTTTCTCCCCCTTTTGCCGTATATCGAAAAGAGTAAGGGGTGTGTGGAAAACAAAATAAGTGTTAAATTTAAAGTCCAAGCATGTTCCCCATTTTTTATAAAAAAAATAATATACTGAAAATAAGCTCATCTATAAAATGTTCGACTCATATTTGGCTTGATTGATATGTAAGATCAACCAGTCCTGGTCAGAGTCGGTTAGTATGTATGATTATACTCCGTGGTTCATAGCGATGCACTAGTTCTACATCTGGAACCAGGAGTAAGGTCCTAACATCTCACGCCCATCTACGTGGCTAAGTACACAAACACATTAGTCCTATGTGTTGTGAGATGTACTGGCTCCTTAAATCTATAGGTGCATGATATTTAAGGTATGTCCTATGCTAGTTCCATAAAAATGAAATTAAAGAAATAGTAGTAAGAACATATAATTTGCATGTACCTATTCTATTACGCACATGCCCAATTTTCGTCTTAATAGACTAAATTCGGCTTCGGGTAGGGGTTTAGTAAATAGGTCTGCTAAGTTAGACTTCGATTCGACGTATTCGAGTTGTATTGCTCCGTTGGCCACATGTTCTCGAATGAAATGGTGTTTGACCTCTATATGTTTGGTCCTAGAGTGACATATCGGATTCTTTGTAAGATTAATTGAACTAATGTTATCTACATGAAGTTTAGTATTCGTAAAGTCTAACTTAAAGTCGCGGAGGGTGTGCTTCATCCAAAGAAGCTGCGTGACACACTCACCTATCGCGATGTATTCGGCTTCGGTGGTAGATAAAGCAACACAGTGTTGTTTCCTACTGCACTAACTCACTAGACTCGAGCCGAGAAGTTGACAACAACCACTCATACTTTTTCTATCGAGCTTACTACCGGCATAATCCGAATCGGAGTAGCCGATTAGTTCGAACTCCGTAGATCTAGGGTACCAAATACCAACGTTAAGTGTACCCTTAAGATATCTAAGGATAAACTTAACTAGGGTTAGGTGAGACTCCTTAGCACAGGTTTGAAACCTGGCGCACATACTTACTGTGAATAGGATGTATCGAATTGCTCACTTAAGTATAGGAGACTTCTATCGCTCCTATAGTACTTTAAGTCAATGGACTTACTTTCAGGGTCTTCTCCTATGTTAACATTAATCGCCATTGGGGTGTTTATTATCTTAGCGTCTTGCATTCCAAATCTTTTAATTAACTCCTTAGTGTATTTCTGTTGATATAGGTATATACCATCCTTAGTTTGTTTAATTTGTAGACCTAAAAAGAAACTTAACTCGCCTACCAAGTTCATTTTGAACTCACTTTCTATGAGTGAAACGAACTCGTTTAGTAAGGCTGAGTTAGAGGTTCCAAAAATTATATCATCTACGTAAATTTGAGCTATGAATATTTCTTTACCTAAGGTTTTTCGAGAGAGTTGGGTCAACTAAGCCTTGGTTAAACCCTTTTGACTTAAGATGGATTGAAAGTCTCTCGTACCAAGCTCGAGAGCTTGTTTAAGTCCATAGAGCTTTCTTAAGTTTTAGAACATGGTCGGGTTTATCTAGATTTTTGAATCTGGGGTTGGCTAACATAAACTTCTTCTTTAATGTATCCATTTAGGAATGCCGACTTAACATCCATTTGAAACAGCTTAAATCCTCGATGTGCGGCATAAGCTAGCAACATTCGAATGGATTCGAGTCTAGCTACCGGGGCATAGGTTTCGTCGTAATCTAAGCCTTCGACTTGGCTAAACCCTTTGGCGACTAACCTAGCCTTGTTTCTAACTACTTCACCTTTATCATCAAGCTTATTTCGAAACACCCACCTTGTTCCAATTATCATTTTGTCTTTAGGTGGTGGTACTAATTCCCACACTTCATTCCTAGTAAATTGAGCTAGCTCTTCTTGCATTGCAATAATCCAATCGGGATCAAGAAGAGCTTGTTCAATTGATTTGGGTTCTATCTTTGAAATTAAGGAAATTTGACTAAGGTTCCTATAGGATGCTCTAGTTCGAACTCCTAGATTAGGATCTCCTATCACTTGATCGATAGGGTGGTTAGTCTGAATCCTAGATTGGGTTGGGTTTGTATCACCTAATGCTTGATCAATGGGGTGACTTGGTTGAACACTAGTTTGACTCGGATCACTTGTCACTTGGTCGACAAGAGAAGTTGGTTGATGTGGATTAGACTCGATCTCAGGGTCGGAGACGAGTTTGGTATCAGTGGGCTCAACACTTGGGGTCAATAAGGGTTTTGTAGGTTCGGGTACTTCATCAAATACTACATTGATAGTCTCCTCGACTCTAAGGGTGTCGTGGTTATATACTCTATAAGCTCGACTTGTAGTCGAGTATCCTAGAAAGATTCCGGTCGTGGTTTTGGATGTAAATTTCCCTTGGTAATCCTTAGTGTTTAGGATATGTACCTTACACCCAAATACCCTAAAGTACTTGATGTTAGGTATTTTATCGTGATAAATCTCGTACGAGGTCTTAAGGTGCCTTTTTACCATAAGGATCCTATTTTGGACATAGCATGTCGTACTCACGGCTTCTGCCCAAAACCTATCGGGTAGGTCGTATTCGTTCAACATGGTCCTAGCGGCTTCTTGTAGAGTTCGGTTTTTCTGTTCCACTAGGCCATTTTGCTGAGGGGTCCTAGGGCAAGAGAATTCATGGTGGTATCCGTTTAGGTTACAGAAGTCGGTGAACCTTTGATTTTCGAATTCACCACCATGATCGCTTCTAAGTCTTTTAACCTTATGGTCTTTTTGATTCTCAATTAATTTGAATAGATTGATTAATCGATCTAGGGTATCATTTTTATGTTTGATGAACCTAACCCAGGTAAACCTGGAGTAGTCGTTGTTGGGAGTATGGGGAATACAATCAAAGTCCCACATTGGTAAGACATGGAAAAGATCATGTGCTTATAAGAAAAAAGATATCTCCATTGGCATGAGGCCTTTTGGGTAAAGCCCAAAAATAAAACCATGAGGGCTTAGGCCCAAAGTGGACAATATCATGTCATTGTGGAGATATGTGGAGCTTATAAGCACTAACAATTGGTATCAGAGCCATGGTCCATGTCAAGCCATGAACCTCGAACGAAGGAAGTTGAGCTCCCACGTCCGGATCAAGAGAACCAGACATCAGGAAGGAAGTCTAGTTGGGTCGGGGGGACCGAACAACTGACAGGAAGTCCTGGTGGGTTGAAGATCGGACATCAAGCAGAGAAAATCCTTCGAGGAGGGATAGGCTTGAGGGGGGGCCCAATGTGGTCCTTCGTTTGAGGGGGGGATTGTTGGGAGTATGGGGAATACAATCAAAGTCCCACATTGGTAAGACATGGAAAAGATCATGTGCTTATAAGAAAAAAGATATCTCCATTGGCATGAGGCCTTTTGGGTAAAGCCCAAAAATAAAACCATGAGGGCTTAGGCCCAAAGTGGACAATATCATGTCATTGTGGAGATATGTGGAGCTTATAAGCACTAACAGTCGTCAATTATGACTAAGCAATATTGACTTGTATTGAGTGACTTGGCTCCATGTGAATCGAATAGATCCATATGCAGGAGCTCAAGTACACTTGAGGTTCGTTCTTGGTTAGTTAACTTGTGTTGTGTCCTAGGTTGTTTTCCTTGTTGACAAGCATTACAGATTTTATTAACCAAGTTGTTGAGGTTAGGTAAGCCTCTGACTAAGCCACTCTGACTCATCTTGTGGACGAGTCTTGGGTCCGAGTGACCGAGTCGTCGGTGCCACAACCATGATTCCTCTTCCTGTGTCATAAGACATTTGGCTGAGGATTTGATTAAGTTAATTGTGTAAATGTTATTTGTCCTAGTTCCTTTGAGTATTATTTTAGATGTTTTATTTGTTTTAATTACACATTCATTTTCTAAAAATACGACTTTATAGTTATTGTCACATAATTGGCTTACGCTAAGCAGGTTATATTCAAAATTCTCTACAAGTAATACATTTTTAATAACAAAATTCGAGTTAAGCTCGATATCACTTGATCCAATGATTTTGAGCTTGCCATTATTCCCAAAGGCTACCGATCCTTGTCGTTTGAATCGAAGCTTTGTGAATTTGAGTTGATCCCCGGTCATGTGTCGGGAGCAACCGCTGTCCAACATCCATTGATCCTACACACAAGGTGGTTGGATTGGATGTTAGATTTTTTATAATTTTTTTTTTAAAAAAAAGGTTGTAAGTTTTTAAACCTAGTTCATCACACCTGTGTCTATATGATCAAGCATGTTATACTTATGTGGTTTTTGTGAGATGACTTCCAATTAAGTTGATTAAGTGGATTTAGGTTCAAGTAATTTTATGTTAGATTTGGATTTAACCCTAGGCTTGTCAAGTTTACCTTTTCAAGATCATGGCTTCCAGGTCGTGGTGAGGCACAGGGGCCTTCTTTTATCGGATCATCGACCACTTCGTTAGACAAAGCCATTTTCAAGAAAAAGATGACTTGACTCACCTAAGACTATTCCTAGTCTAACTGGTTATTTTTGAAAAGAGGCTCCCCGAGGCTCAATCTTTTCGAAGTTGGTTATGTTTTTGAAAAGCGGCTCCCCGAGGCTCAATCTTTTCGAAGAATTTTAGTTGGTTATGTTTTTGAAAAGAGGCTCCCCGAGGCTCAATCTTTTCGAAGAATTTTATTTGGTTATGTTCGTGTTCTAAGTGAGTTCACAAGTTTTAAAGCACAAACTTTCTAAGTTAAAGCATGGAATTTCTAATTTAAAGCACAAACATGTTTTGTACTGGCTCCCCCTAGACCGTTGAATCGGTTCGGTCTATCCACATAGTGGATTTGGTCCTTGGGAATCCAGTACGGGTTGGATCCTAGAGTTGAAATCAAAAGGTTCTTAGGGACCCATGCTTGGACATGTTTCCTATGTCGACTTACAATCGACATATACGACCTATTAGTCGTGTTTGAGTTAAACCCTAGTCCAGCCTTGTTGTACACGACCCTTTGAGATCCAAGTAGGAGGTCAAGTCCTTTGGATCCCTAAGTGAACCTTTCCAATGTGTTCCTAAGATCTTCGACTTGACTTTTCAAGAGTGAGTTCTCAACTTCGAGTTTTTCAACCCGAGTTGAGTCCTTCTCTTGAACTCGACTAGTCGAAGAGGTTAGGGAGACCTTGTGTTTGAGGAGTTTGACCTCCTCAACCAGGGTCTCGACCTTGGACTCGGACTTAGCTAACTTCCTAGACAAAAACCTAACTGTATTATGTAAAGTATTAAATAAAGTTTACTTTAAGGGTATCTTTTGAACGGATCGTATCAGGTGGCTTGACTTGAAGGTAACCGTGGTCAAGTCATCCTCGAGTTGACTCAAGTTCAGGTTCGGTCTCCGTGTCTGACTCAATCGATCTTGCCATGAAGACATGGTCTTCATCTTCTTCGGATGACGCTTCTTCCCATGTCGCGTTGAGGGCCTTCTTGTGCTTAGGTGCTCGGTGGTTGAGCTTGGGGCACTCGGACTTGATATGTCCAAACCTGTTACACTCATAACACCTAATATTAGAACTTTTAGGCTTACCTTGGTTGGGTCGAGTCGTGGTTCGCTTTCGTCCCTTGGCTATCCTTCCAGCTAGATTCATTAGTTCGACAGTCAATTCTGGGTCAACTTCTTCTTCGGACTCGTCTTCCTCCTTGGTTGGTGGTGGCTTGCTTGCAATTTTCTTCTTCTTTGAACTTGCAAACAAGGCTATACCCCTCTCGGATTCCGAGTTGGACTGCTCATGTAATTCGAAATCGAAAAAGAGTTCATCTAACCTAATTTTAGAAAGATCCTTGGAGACCTTGTAGGCATCGACCATGGATGCCCATAAGGTAGTCCTCGGAAACGAGTTTAGAACATACCTTATAAGGTCGCGATTTTTGACCTTTTGCCCGATTGCATGTAGGTTGTTGACTATATCTTAGACACGGGCGTGGAGTTGCGTCGCGGACTCGTGTTCCTGCATTTTTAGTGTGTACAATTTATTTAACAACAAATCACGTTTGAAAACCTTAGCTTGATCCGATCCTTCGTGAAACTCGATTAGTTTCGTCCAAAGATCCTTTGCGCTTATGAAGAGGCCGACGCGATTTAGCTCCTCCTTGGATAGGCCGCATTGGAGGATTTGTGTTGCCTTGGCGTCGGCTTCGACTTGTCGTTTTGTTGCAATGGTCCATTGATCATAATCCAAGGAGTCACCCACTTCATTGGTCGGAAGTGTGAAACCCGTTTGGATTATGATCCACATCTCGATTTTGGTTTTGAGAAAGCATTCTATCCGACCCTTCCAATAACGGAAGTCATCTCCGTTGTAAAACGGAGGTCAGACGGTGCTAAAACCCTCGAGATGGGCCATTAGAACAAAAGACCAAAGGAGACGAAGAAGAAGAAACTAGCAATACAAAAACACGAAAGCAAGTACCAAGACTCGCGTCTTGGATTAGTAGTGCGGGAGAGAAACTTAACAAAGCGAAATAAAATAAAAAAAACAGAATTAAAAGAAAAAATAAATCTGTAAAAAAGGCTAGATTGGTGGTTTCACCAAATCTTAGCAACCCCCGGCTCTGATACCAATTGTTGGATCGATCGGATCGCTAGAGGGGGGGGGTGAATAGCGATAGAAACTTTTTAGTACGAATTCGTTTTAAAAAAAAAACTTATATGCAGCGGAAAGATAAACAAAACAAAAAGTAAAGGAGACAATAGACACAAGAGATTTACTTGGTTCGTAGCCGAAGGCTACTACTCCAAGGCCCTAGTGGTCCTTGACCACGTACGGAGGGCAAACTACTAAAGAACTCCTCCTCGTTGGAGGTAGGAGTTAGACGGATACAAAAAGCCCGAGGTAGAAGGACACTCCCCCTCTCCTCATTATAATGAAAGCTTTACTAAAAGGAATAAACTGAAATACAATTTAGAACTTTCGTTACCGACGACTTTAAAGGTTGGAGGTTGAAGCTCTAGTCGTCGTCTCGGCAGCGCTTCGTCGTAGGGATGTCGGAGAGTCGGAGCGTATCGGAAGCACTTGGAAGCTTTTGAATTGATTCAAAACCCTAGGTTTGGCCCTCCTTTTATAGCCTTTGAGCCCCTCATCGAATGGGTCTTTAGCCAATCACAAATGGGCACAAAACCCCTTGAAAAATAGTGATAACTCTTGACTTCTCGAGGCCGATCCTTTGACCAACAATGATCGATGGCCATCATCGATCGGATCGATGGCGATCGGTCGATTGTGATCACGACCTTCGGGCAAGGATCGCTTGACTGTTAGCTCAACAAAAACATAATTTTGATGGTCGTCGACCATCCGATCTCGACCTAGACCATCTATAAGAAGTCTTTGGTCGGACCTACGCTTAAGATCATCCCCGTAAAGAGGATACGACCTTACTTACGCTCGCACACACGAGCTTACCTCAGTACTTACGTGTTGCTTTTGCTTCCGGCCTTCCAATCAATTCCTTCGGCTCCCTCCAAAGTCTCTTGAGTGTCGCCCGACCACCGCGGCTTCCTCCGGGTGTCGCTAGCCTTCAGCTCCAGCGTTGAGACTTTTCTGCACACTTGATTTAGCTCATGAGATAACAATATATGCTTAACTTTGTATCGTTTACTATAATCAAAACTTAGGTTCGACTTAGGTGCCTACTGCACCAACAGAAGGGAATCACAAAGCATTATGGAATTCATGAATACAATAATAGACGCGTAAGGAATACGAATTACAATGCTATGCAACCCTTCTCTTTGGCGTTGAGGTGCAGAACTTGATCCTCGAGCGTCTCCCTTCCTCCCCGTTGCGAGTTCCCGGTGCTTTTTAGGGCACCGGTGTGTCATCCCGACCGCTGTGCCTCCTCCCTAGGGTTTGGACAGAGCCATCCTTATATAGACATCACCTCGGACCGCTGCAAAATCCGGAAAAACCCTAGTCATGCAAATCTGGAGGGCCGCCATACGGTCATGTGGAAACACACGGTCAGGTCGTGTGCGGCCCTGGGGTGGCTGATCTCGCCCATTGGACACGGCCGTGTGTAGCCACACGCCCTGGTCGTGTCCCATTCTGCGTCTAGCTACAAAATATCCTTTTGCTTTGAAAGTGCACCTTTTTCCCTCGAAATGCTATCCTGCACACAAAAGTACAAATAACAGACCTCCAAACCAGAAAATAGGAAATGCATGCAAAATAGAGTGACATATGCATGAAACTAACATAAAATGTAATGAGATGTGAGCGAAAAATACTCCTAAAACCCTATATGTTTCACTCACATCAGTGAGGTAGATCAATGATAATCCTCTAGTGGAATGGATTATCATTAATGGATCGAACTTTATGCGGGCTAGATCCATTGGGTGGCCAAGATCCAACTCCTACTCATGGTCCCTATTGTAGCCTATTAAAACCCTCATGGAGCCTAGATCCGACGGTGGAAAATGAAATCCTAAATCCGAGGGGAATTGAATCCCTAGATTCGACGGTGGAGATTAAAAGGAGGCTTAAGCCTAAATCTATAAATAGGAGTCTAAGGCATGGGCGGCAATGAATCTTTGGGAGATTAGGGTTTTGGCTTGGGCGGCTAGGGTTTGGGAAAAGGCTTGGGCGGCAATAAGTGGAAGGGTTAGGGTTTTTTTTCGTCTCTTCCTAAGGTGTAGCCAACGCCCATCCTCTTCCTCCTCACTTTGGCCAGCACCCATACCTCTTCCTATATTTCTCCTTGGTCGGCGGGAACAAGGGTGAAGGTTCTTCCTTTGGAGCTCTTGGCCGGCTCCCATTATTCCTTCTCCCTCTCCTAGGTGGCCGGCGGCAACAACAAAGAAGAGAAGGTGGCTTGATCTTTCTCCAAAGGGTTTGTGTCCAGAACTAGATAGGAGAAGAAGGGAGCTTATTATCTTCCTTTGTTCGGAGCGAACAAGGAAAGAAAGATACATGATCTAGGAGGCTTCATCTCTTGGAGGATCGTTGCCCATACAACGTCTAAGAGGAGGATAAGACATACGATAGAAGACTAAGAGGTAAACAAGAGGTATAATTCTTGTTTTGGTTTCCTTTTGTTTCTTTGTATGATGTATGTAATTGCATGTGGCTAATTTACTTGAACCCCGAAGATAAACATAAAAACCGGCGATCCGTACATCGTCTATTCTGCGGCTAATCGAAGAAAAGAGGTAGGTTGCTTGAACAACAAGTTTGTTCAAGTGACCACTCTAATCGAATAGCACGACGATGGATCGGTTGCTTGGGTAATCCCTCTTCGTCAAGGATTAATTTTTAATTCGGGGACGTAGATGGGATTGCCATGCACAAGAGACCAAGATGAAGCGAGAAGTGAAGATTCGTCCCTTCAAGATCAGGAGGACCGGACACCAAGCAGGAAGTCCAGATGGGTCATGAGGACCAAACATATGGTAGAAGACCGGTTGGGTCAGGAGACCAGACAACCAGTAGGAAGTCCAACTCAATCAGAGAGACCAAATAGCTGGCATGAAGCCCTAGTAGGTCAGATCGGATGTCAAACATGGTAGGTTCGGCTGGACAACCGACAAGTAAGCCTCGAGTGAAGAGGTGAGGTCGAGTCCTCTTTAGGGGACAAATCTAGGTGTTGATCCGACGAAGGGTTTGTGTTGAACTCGGAAGTTGAGATCGGATAGTATTACTACTGCCACATCATATTATATTATATATTTTGTTAATCTCATTTTGTAAGTCTCTAGGTGATTGGAATGTTTCCAGTTGATTAGGTATGGTCCACTCAACTGGTATGTCGAGTTGGCAATGTAGGATGGTAATCTACTGGAGATTGTGCGACCTAGATGGCAAGAATTTCAGTAGACTAAGGAGGTCCATTCGACTGAGATAGGAAATTTCTTGAACAGCAAAGGAGTGGCGCCAGCCAGCTTGGAGTTGATTGGGAAGTCCAGAATACCAAATCGACAGGTTGATTTAGAGTCAACTAGAGGGTGTTCCAGCCGACTAGAAAAGACTTAAAAAAGAAATGGAGGACCAGCTCTGAAGATGACAATTCTAAAATGTCGAAGTGTTGTCACCATCATTACTCATCTGCAAGAAGTTGTTTCACGTCGTCATTCCACATATCCGACACTCCGAGCTCCATTTCAAATGCTATAAGTGTCGGTATACTTAGTTAAAATTGTTTTTCTTTCGCTTTACTTGTACTTAATTTTATAAGGATAAATAGTGTGTTACCTCATCCTTCATTTGTGTAAAAGAGAATACCCTTCAACTTTGAGAGATCTCGAATAGGAGGGCTTTTAATGCATTGTCCACTGAAGTAACCTTAGGAAGGTTTACAACCCTTGGAGTAGCAATCCGACTCGAGTTGTGAACCAAGTAAAAAAGAACTTGCCTATTTATTTTAGTTTGTATTCATTTTCCGCTGCAATAACTCTATATTTCAAAAAGACAAAAGAATAGTTTTTAAAGTAAGAAAAGAAAATTTTATAATCTCCGAGATTCACCCTCCTCTCTCAGAAATTTGGATCGTACAATTGGTATTAGAGCGGGGGCGCTACGATTTTGGTGAAACCACCAAAGTAAGCCTTTAGAATTTTATTTATATTTTATATTGCTCCAATTTTAATTTTTTCATTAGATTTATTTTTTATTCATCTTGCTTTAATATAACTTAAGTTCAAATTTTTACACTAGTATAAGTTTTCTCTACTTTTGTAATTCTAGGAATATTTTAATAATTTTACAAAATCTTTTTAAAATTTATAAATATCTCATTTAGGGGGTTATAGCACCGTTTTCCCTCCTCTCTTTAATGGAGAGGACTTTAGTTATTGGAAGAGACGAATGAAGTGCTTTTTGAAAATCGATCTCGAAGTTTGGTTTTCAATTAGGAAAGATTTTATTTCTCTGGTAGACAATTTAGGAGAGTTGTTAGATCCGTAGAAATGGACCACGAACATTAGGAAAAGAACACAAGTCAATTACTGATGTGGGCATTTTATATAGAGTTTTAGTTGTCATTTTGGCACACATTTTGCCTCGTTTTTAAGATATTCATTGCATATTATCTTTGTTTACTCCACTTTGCACTTATTTGCTATTTTATAATTCGGAGATATACTTTCATTATTTTCTTATTGATATGGCAAAGATTTGGGGGAAAAAATGAAGAATTTATATGGAGTAATTTTAGGGAACACGCTCTGGTCCTGTCCCAAGACACGGGCATGTGCCTCAAGCAAAAAGGATCAAAATGGAGGCTTCAGAGTGACATACAATCGACCATGTGAAGTTCACACTGCCGTGTGTTTTTCCAGACCGATTTTCGGCCTAAATTTTAGTAGTTTCTAGCCTTGCACACAAGCAGTCGTGTGTACCACACAAGGTCGTGTGGCGGCGCTACTATTTCGACGAATTAAGTATTTTTGATCATTTATGGAAAGTCGAAACCACCTCTATATAAACTAAACTCATCCAAGAAGTTAGGGATTACGAGGAGATCCGCACTAAGGCTCCCAACCCCCGAAGGGGGGTCATCAAAGGGCCCCCAAACCACAAAGGCTACCATTTCATAGATCATCTATTTGTCAGGATCAGTGCTATGCAGATTTTTTCTTTTCCACTCCAGTTTTGAATGTGAGTTGCATTCCAAGATCTTTCTAAATCAAGACTAAGCCTTATTTTTTTCTTTTATACAATTCATTATGGTTTAATCTCATTTTGATGATGTCTTTGAAGGTTTGGTTTCATTGATCCGTGAGGGGAAACTTCGCTTCCCACTTCACCTCGGTTGTCTTTCATTTTTCCCCCCGTATTTAAGACCTCAAATGTCCATCAATTAATTAATTTACTGACAATTAATTAATCAACATCTAACTCCATGAGTAGTACCACTCATCCTTATCATCATGCCGGACCAAGTCCACCTGCAGGGTTTACATGATGAACCTTATGAGCTCCTCAAGGGGACATCATCATCCTAATATATAGGACACGGTTTCCTCCTATAATCAACGACACACCATATAAATAATATCATCTCCCAACTTACCGAGCCTATCGATTTAATCTATAAATCTCGTCCATTGGTAAATCAATGAGATGAATACTAAGTATATGTGCCCGTTATTATATCGGGATTACTAGCATGTACAAAATAATATCTGAGGTCCGATTCGATTATGTAGTCAGCAATAAATCGAATCACCTCTAAGTCGGTCTTGCTCAATACACACAAAGTGCACTAGTGTGATTCTATGGTCAAGACAAACCAATACCAAATCACACTACAACCATTCCGATGGTTTGTCCAAAGTCATCTCGGTTGTGAGCCTTTACTTATACTTTACAAGGAGCTGATAACATGATCTCTCGTGTGACACCACACACCATGTTATCTACAATGTAATGTATTAGACAATATGCATAGTCATAAAAATATGCAAACAATGTTCATGTGATTCTTATTTCAAAATAAAGATGTTCATATAAAAGATAGACTTTTCAGTATACATCCCAACAATCTCCCACTTATACTAAAAGACTATGTTGTCCTCAAACTACCATACATATGATCCCCATTCCCTCCACATGCCTATCAAAAGTTCTCGCCGGAAGGGCCTTAGTGAAAGGATCTACCTGGTTATCCTCCGATGCAATCTTGGTCACAACAACTTCTCCTCTCTTTACAATTTCTCATATCAGGTGGTACTTGCGCTCTATGTGTTTACTAGCCTTATGGGCTCGTGGTTCCTTCGAGTTTGCAACTGCACCACTATTATCATAATAAATTGTGATAGTTCTGGGCAAACCAGGAATCACATAAAAGTCCATCAGGAAGTTCCTGAGCCACACAGCTTCTTTGGTCGCCTCAGAGGCTGCCACATACTCAGCTTTCATTGTAGAGTCCGCCATGCATTTCTACTTGACACTCCTCCATACAATGACTCCACCTCCCAAAGTAAACACAAAACCTGAGGTAGACTTACTATTATCCCTATCAGATTGGAAGTCGGAATCCGTGTAACCCACAGGGAGTAATTGGTCTGCCTGGTAAACTAGCATATAATCCCTAGTCCTTTTCAAGTACTTCAATATATGCTTTACTGCAGTCTAATGTCCCTGTCCTAGATTACTCTGATATCTGCTGACCATGCCCACGACATAGCAGATAACTGGTCTCGTACATAGCATCGCATACATGAGGCTTCCTACTGCTGAAGCATAAGGAACCACCTTTATCTCCTCTATCTCCTTAGATGATCTAGGACACATCTCCTTAGATAAAGGAACTCCATGCCTGAAAGGTAGAAAACCCTTCTTGGAGTTCTGTATGCTAAAACGATCCATAATTATGTCTATGTATGAAGCTTGGGATAAGCACAACATCCTTTTCCTGCGATCCCTTATAACCTTGATCCCAAGGATGTGTCCCATCTCTCCTAAGTCCTTCATATCAAACTATTTGGACAACCATACCCTTACGTCCGATAACACCTTGATATTGTTGCCAATCAATAAAATATCATCTATGTATAGTACAAGAAATACTACTACATTTCCGTCACATCTCTTGTATACACAAGACTCATCTGGACTTTGAATAAATCCATAAGACTGGATTACCTCATCAAAGCAGATGTTCCAAGACCTCGAAGCTTGCTTCAATCCATAAATGGACCGATTAAGCTTACATACAAGATGCTCTTTGCCCTTAGCAATGAATCCCTATGGTTGCTTCATATAGATGTCTTCCTCAAGACTTCCATTCGGGAAAGCTGTCTTGACAACCCTCTTCCACACCTCATAATCCATATGAGTTGCTATGCATAAGAGAATCCGGATAGACTTAAGCATGACTACAGGCGAAAAGGTCTCCTCATAATCGATACCCTCTTTCTGAGTATACCCCTTCGCAACAAGCCTTGCTTTGAAGGTCTCAACCTTCCCATCTTTTCCTTTCTTTCTTTTATAGATCCACTTGCATCCAATGGTTTTTACACCATCGGAAGGTTCCACTAGCTCCTAGACCTGATTTGAATTCATAGATTCAATCTCAGTATTCATTGCACTTTGCCAAGATGCTGCATCTATATCTTGGATTGCCTCACATATGTCCAGGATCAGTTCATGTTTGCCAGTGACCAAATCAAGATTCTCCCAAGAACATGAATCTATCAGATGTCTAACAACCCTCCCACTATGATATGTATCCTCTCGTGACACGCAAGTGCGCTGACTTGTGGTATATCCTCTTGTACTGGGTACTAAAGAAGTGACTTCCCTTTAATTCCTCCAGAACAATTTTACTCTTGGGCTTGTGGCCTATCACATAGTCTTCCTCTAGAAATCTAGCGTTCGTGTTAACGATCACCCTCTGATCTCCAGGACTATAAAATAGACCACCCTTCATTCATCTAGGATAGCCAATGAACATGCGTACTTCTGAACGAGGTTCCAACTTACCAGCATATGCCCTTAGCACATGTGCTGGACTCCCCCATATCCGAATATGTCTTAGACTAGGCTTTCGCCCAGTCTATAATTCTGTGGGAGTAGAAGGCACTGTTTTAGATAGAACTATGTTCAGAATGTACACCGCTGTATCTAGAGCATATCCCCAGAATGAATCTAGCAACTCAGAATAACTCAACATCGATCTAACCATCTCTATAAGAGTCATATTCCTTCGCTCTGCTACACCATTCTGCTGGGGTGTGTTAGGTGCAGTCAATTGGGATTGAATCCCAGCCTCTGATAGGTAATTCCTAAACTCTCCCAAGAGGTACTCACCACCACGATCAGATCGTAGTGTCTTGATACTTTTACCTTGACGTTTCTCCACATCAGCCTTGAATTCTTTGAACTTGTCAAAGCATTCAGACTTGCGGCGCATCAGGTAAATGTATCCATATCTCGAGTAATCATCTATAAAAGAGACGAAATACTCGAAACTACCTCTAGCCTGGATAGACATAGGACCACACAAATCAGAATGAACCAATTCTAACACATCTTTGGCTCTATACCCCTTTGCCTTAAAAGGCCTCTTGGTCATTTTACCCTCCAAGCAAAATTCACAAGTTGGGAAATCATCCACCACTAATGAACCCAAAGGTCCATCAGCTATCAACCTTTGAATTCTTCTTAGGTTAATATGACCAAGCCTAAGATGCCAAAGATATGTTTGGTTCATCTTCGAAGGTTCTTTTCTCTTATTGGAATTAGAAGATGAGTTATTAATTGTTGGTGCAATCGGCCCAGGTTGACTCGAGTTTAACTCGAGCAGTACCTTGATAGTATTTTGATGATAGACAAAACTCATGACATGGGATTGTCATGGGAAAGTCCAACATGGGGTTGGCATGGAAAATCCAAGCATGGAGCTTGGTGTGGAAGTCCAAGGGGGAAGCCTTGGCATGGGAAAGTCCAAAGCATAAAGAAGTCGTGCGCTTGGTGCTTGGCATGGGAAATCCAAAGCATTGCGAAGCCGTGCGCTTGGTGCTTGGTGAGAAATGCATTGCGAAGCCGTGCGCTTGGTGCATTTGAGAAGTCTTGAGAACTTGGCAAGTTCACTAGGCTCGGGTCTTTGAGTCGGTGAAGGATGGCATTGCGAAGTCGTGCGCTTGGTGCATCCGAGGGACCGCCGGACGAGGAGCGAATGGAGTGAGCCCAAAGGGAAGCATACTTCTAGGGCATGAGACGCGAAGGATGGCGTTGCGAAGCCGTGCACTTGGCACATCCGAGGGACGTAGGGCGAGGGAAGAGAGCTTCGGTGGGGAACTCCATAAGGGATAAGGTGGACTTGGCCAAGTGGCTAAGACTGAGTGTCGAACACTCAAACAACTTTGTGTTTGAGGTTTTAGCCGACATTAGTCGACTGGAATAGGTGCCGATCATTGCTCTTCGTATGGGTTCGACCGGTGTTCATTGAACCAAGTCTGGTGTCGATCGGCATTAGGGAGGCGATCGACTATTGGGAGAATCGATCATTGCCTAGGGATGATCGGTGATGACACTGCACCGAGAATGTAGTCGAGCTCGCCAGCACTCGACTGATGGATGATCAGTTGACTGATGGGTGTCATCAGTCGACTGATGTGTGATTCGTTGTAACTTAGCCAATGTGGATCTGGCCGTTGTGAGACAATGGCTACAGGACTAGTCGACTGATGGTCACGATCAGTCGACTGATAGGCACGAAATCAGCTTGATGCAGGTTATAAAAGGAGCTCAAGAGGGAGGATTTCACCATGGTTTTTGTGGAGCTATTGGAGGGGAATTGCTGCTTCCAGTCCTTCAAGAGCCAATCAAAGCAAGCAACAAACAAGTGATCAAAAGCAATCGGTGAAAAGTGTTTCTTTTGTATTGTATTTGTATTCTTATTTGTATTTGTATATTACTATTGTAATTGCTTGTGAGAGGTTTCTCCACCTCCGACGTGTAGTCGAGAAGGAGTTTGAGTATTGTCGTGTGCATCTCTAGAGCTCGAGGAGCTCACCCATGGAGTAGGAACCATTCGGTTCCGAACCACGTATATCGTGTGTGTTTGCGTGTGCTTATTTGTTGTTAGTATTATTATTGTTTTATTGTTTCTGCTGCGCTAACGACAATCATAGACAAGCAACGCAACGAGAACGAGCAAAATACGACATCCAACGATTGAGGCCTATTCACCCCCCTCTAGCCGGCCGTTTCGATCCCCAACAAGTGGTATCAGAGCCGAGGTTGCTCTTCAAGGACTAACCGCCGCGAGAGCACTACAAAATGGCCGGCTTCATCCATCCACCGAAATTCGATGGAGATTTTGCTTGGTGGAGGAAACGGATGGAGGTATATCTTGAAACCGATTTTGACTCTATGTTAATTATAGAAAATGGTTTTAAGATGCCTAGGGACAAAGAAAATAAGGCCATGGAAAAATCGAGGTGGACCCAAGATCAAATAAAGGACTTCAAGACAAATCTCGAGGTAATTAAATTACTTAGTGATTTGGTACCTAATCATATTTGGTCTAGATTGGGTGACTATAGGGATGCAAAGGAATTATGGGAGAAGATAATGAAATTTCAAGAAAACTCCCAACCGACACATGTAGAGTGAATGCCGAGGAAGAAGCACCCACAACATTTGAAGATGTTGATGATTTAGTGGAGACCTCCACCTCTAGCATTGAGGGGGAGGAAAGGCAATCTTCCATCCCGGAGCAAGAACAAGAAGCATCCACATCCAGGAGAAGTGAAGATCAAGAAGAGGCCTCCACCACCTCCCTAGGTAGCTCAAGTATTTTAATTTTGAATAAAAATCACATAATATGTTTTGAGTGTAGGGAGAAAGGGCACTACAAGAGTAAATGCCCTAAATTGGCTAAGGAAAAGGCATCAACACCAAAAGTCAACCCAAAGTCAAAGGATGCCGGTGTTCCCAAAATCAAGAGCAAAGAGCACATTGTGTGCTTTAAATGCAACCAACGGGGACATTACCGAAGCCAATGCCCTAGGGGGAGGAAGAAAGGGCAAGAAGGTGCAACTCATGTAGGGGGAGCTCCTAAAGCTAACCCTAAGGTAAATTTACTTAATGCACCTTTAATTCCTAGAGTTAAAAAGCATGCTAAGAATTATTTTAGCTCTCTTGCTATTATCAATGAAAAGAATGCTAGGAGAAATAATAAGGTTTATTGCTTAGGTGCCAAGCATGTTCATATCTCTAAGGACAAACCTAGGACTCATAATTCTAGAAATATCTTGCCTAGGGAGTCAATTAGGAGAGTAGAAGAAAATTTGGGTATTAATCCCAAAAAGCTAGGCACATGCCTAAGAAGAAGAGGCCTTCTCAAAAACCTAATGAAAATTCAAAAATGGGAAAATTAGAGCTAGAGAACCAAGTCTTGAGGTCAAGACTTGAGAGAATGGAGAAAGCCCTTAGAATCATAGAAAATTCAATTCTAGGGTCAAATGCCCAAAAGTCAAGACCTAAGGTTAAAAAATGGTCTAAGGGCAAGGAAGGTTTGGGTCACAAACCAAAGCCTAAGGAGACTTATCATAATGTTCCATTTAATTATGGAACAACATCTAGGTCTAGGAAAACCATGGCTAATAGGGAAGCCATCCCTAAGTCTAGCCATGGTATGTGTTTAGTGGCTAACACCTCAAAGAAATCAAATGTAGCCACTAAGAAGGTCAATGGAGGAGTCACCTCTAGAGTTGACCCAAGTAAGACCCATTTGACTAAGGCTTCAAAGCCAAAAAGGGTCATTAGGAAGGTATCTAGGGAAGTTATCTAGGGAAGTTATCCCTAGGGAATACCTTGTTAACCCAAGGAGCTCCAATAGATATTGGGTTCCTAAAAGCGTGATTGATTCACGCTAGATGGGTTAGGGTGTGTCAACCCTAAATGGATGGGTAGTTAACCTAACCATGGTAGAGTTGACACATTAGAATGTGCCAATGTGTTTGAAAAGTTTAAAATGATTTAAATTGGCACAATTAGGTCATAGAAGTATTGGTGTGCCATTTTGGGTTTATGGCACACTTGGGAGATAATGGCATTTAGGCAAAATTGAATTAAACTATAGAAATGGCAATTTTGATTTAACGCTTAGGTATTTTATACCTTAGTATACCTTACTCGCCATGATTTGTTTGCCTTACCATGTCATGACATCATTTTCATTTTTATCTATAAAATGTCATGATCATGTTTAGAATTATTTTTAGATGTCATGTATGCTTAGTTCTCATTCACATGCCATGACATCATGATATTGGCATATGTTTTTATCTAAATCATATTTATGCCATAATCATATCATGCATATAAATAAAATGAAATTAAGGACTATGGCATGATTTGATGAGAATCAAATAATATTGCCTAGAAATATGCATGAGAACATAAACAAATCAAAACCCACATCTTACAAAAATTTGACTTGTATGTGTTTTACACATCTAGATATTGGTGAGATGTTTAGGAAAGAGAAAATAAAGGTTTGAAAAACATTTTGAAAACTTTTTGAAAAACCTTGGTGAAGCCTATCTTTTGATAGCTATCACCATTGAATGAGATGATACAAAGATGACTCTTTATTGAAGCTTTTCTTAAATTTTGAACTTTGTATCAATCTCCTAATTTAATGGGTAAAATAAATTTCCAATATTTTTCACCCATAGTGTTTAGGATAAGTATTATACGTATGCATTTTCAAGATTTTAAAAATTAAGTATATTTACTTATGGATTTCGAAAATCCATTTCTGAAACTGAAAAACTACAGAATGCAGTTATTGGTCTATTGCTTGTAATGGCGATGGCGGATGGTGTCGATCATTGCTATCGTGAGTCGATTAGCGCAGGCTGATGTCGGATAAACTTGATAGTTAGGCCCATGTTTAGCCATGTTTTGGTCCCCTAACCACTCCTAACCCTAGAATATGCTTGGGAGAGCATTAGAGAGGGTGGAAATCCATTAGATATGAATTAGGAGTTGGGTTGAGGGTGAGTATCAATTTTAAGGTTGATGAGAGTTCATTGTTGAACTTTGCCTTAATTTTGTTTGGTTCCTATTGGCTTAGGGACTCTCCAAGGACATTGTTGGTGCAATGGTCAAGGAGGAGCAAGCCTCTAGGGGGAGGTATCCATCATGGGAAGATGGATGTGTATTTCCTCATAGGAGGAAAATTGGGTTGCCTCTCTTTAAGTGATATGGGATCACTAAAAAGATTGTAGGCATGTGTTCCTCCAAGGGAGAGATTGTAAGATCTCATTGGGATATGAGACATTCATACCCTTGGGGAAGTCCTTTTTGATGTAATGTCAAAAAGGGGGAGAAGTTACCAAGTTACCAATTAGGGTTCGTTGGAATTCTCATTGGAATATGAGAATTGCCAATATGGGAGAATTGGTAGACTTGAGATGGTAGTTTTGTCAATCATCAAAGGGGAGATTGTTAATCTGCGACCGAGTTGACTTTCGAGTTTGACTTGAGCAGTACCTTGATAGTATTTTGATGATAGACAAAACTCATGACATGGGATTGTCATGGGAAAGTCCAACATGGGGTTGGCATGGAAAATCCAAGCATGGAGCTTGGTGTGGAAGTCAAGGGGAAGCCTTGGCATGGAAAGTCAAAGCATTGCGGTGTGCGGCTTGGCATGGGAAATCCAAAGCATTGCGGCCGCGCGGTGCTAGTGGTGAGAAATGCATTGCGAAGAGTCGTGCGCTTGGTGCATTTGGGAAGTCTTGAGAACTTGGCAAGTTCACTAGGCTCGGGTCCTTGAGTCGGTGAAGGATGGCATTTAGTCGCGCTTGGTGCATCCGAGGGACCACCGGACGAGGAATGGAGTGAGCCCAAAGGAAGCATACTTCAGGGCATGAGACGCGAAGGATGGCATTAGTCGTGCGCTTGGCGCATCCAAGGTAGAGGAAGAGAGCCGGTGGGGAATTCCATGAGGATAAGTTGGACTTGGCCAAGTGGCTAAGACTGAGTGTCGGAGGCTCAAACAACTTTGTGTTTGAGGTTTTAGCCGACATCGGTCGTAACATGGTGCGATCATTGCTCTAAATCGTATAGGTTCGACCGGTGTTATTGAACCAAGTGTGGTGATCGATCATTGGGAAGAATCGATCCGCCAAGGGATGGATGGCGATGATGTGTAAATCATGCTATGTTTTCACTACTCCATATACATGCATTCTATCAAATTTCATATCCTAAGCATGTATTTTTATGATTGATTAAAGTTTAGCATATTTTGGGCGAAGAGACTGCTTTTGGGTGTTTTTGTGTTAACAGGCGAAAAGCAGCGTATCAAAATAACACAGCGTGTTAGAAATCAACACGCCGTGTCGCGAGCGGACCAACGCCTGGCTCACCGATTGACATGCCCGTGTCATGAGCCACCTCCGACACGCCCTAGTTCAAAGATCGACACGCACGTGTCGTGGTTCCAAATGCGACCACGCCCGGTTTAACCCGACCGCCCGGTTCAAGCGCAACACGCTCAGTGGGAAATGCGCGACACGCCAGTGCCCTCATGTGGCACGGGCGTGTTGGCCTGATTCCAGGATTCCTTTTCTGCGAGCAATCAGTGTTGGATCGATGCGGTTCGCTAGAGGGGGGGGGTGAATAGCGAAAGAAAATTTTTTCTCGCATTTAACTCGTTTTAAAAGAAAACTTATATGCAGCGGAAAGATAAGCAAAACAAAAAGTAAAGGAGACAATAGACACAAGAGATTTACTTGGTTCGTAACCGAAGGCTACTACTCCAAGGCCCTAGTGGTCCTTGACCACGTACGGAGGGCAAAAGTACTAAAGGAACTCCTCCTCGTTAGAGGTAGGAGTTAATCGATACAAGAAGGAACCACAAAAACTTGAGGTAGAGGGACACTCCCCCTCTCCTGCTCACGATAAAGCTCAGAAATGTAAATGACAAGAAAAACTAATACCGACGTACAAGAATAATAAGAGTTAAACCTAGACGTCGGAATGGAAGGACTTCGTTGTCGGAGAGTTGCAGCGTAACGAAGACTTTTTGGAGGCTTAGAATTGTTGATGAAACCCTAGGTTTGGCCCTCCTTTTATAGCCTTTGAGCCCCTTTTCGAGTGGGTCTTCAACCAATCACAAATGGACACCAAACCGTTTTGAGGTGGAGTGATAAGCCTTGACTCCTCGAATCTGATCATTGACCATCGGATCGGATGGCCATCATCGATCGGGATGGCGATCGGTCGATTGATGACCTTCAGCGATCGTGATACAGCGGTCGAGTCCTCAGTAGCGGTCGTGATGCTTTGCAAGTCAAAGTTAGCTCAACAAAAACATACTTCCGGTCGTCCGATCGTCGTCTCGACCTAGACCACCTATGAGATGTCTTGGGTCGGATCTACGCTAAGATCATCCCGTAAAGAGGATACGACCTCACTTACGCTCACACACACGAGCTTACCTCGATACTTACGTGTTGCTTTTGCTTCCGTCCTTCCACTCGATTCCATCGGCTTTCTCCGAAATCACTCGAGTGTCGCCCGACCACCGCGGCTTCCTCCGGGTGTCGCTAGCCTTCAGCTCCAGCTATAGCAATCTTCTGCACACTTGATTCAGCTCGTGAGAAAACAAAATAGACTTAACTTTGTGTCTTTGCTATAATCAAAACACAGGTTCGATTTCGGTGCCTCACTGCACCAACAATCTCCCCCTTTTTGATATATGGCAAAAACACACAAAGTTAAGGAAATTAAGTGCATGAAACAATAAAGACAAGAAGCAAAAGTAGGAGTAGTAAAAATATTTCTCAAGTTCTCCCCTTAGAGGAACCCTCCCTTGAGGGTGAGTACTTGAAAAGACTTTTAGTTCTCCAAACACAAAAGATAATGAGTTAAGTAAATGACATTACTTAGCCTTAGAGTCAAAAATAAGTGCAAGTTAAGTAATCAAAAGTTAAGTATAATTGTTAATTATTCAAAAGGTTTAACTTTTGATTTCTTAACTTGGGCCTTTAAAGTTTTCAATTCCGAAGAGTTGAAACCTAAACCTTACTCCCCCTTAACTTAGGCCAGAATCAAAGTTAAAATTTGAAATTGAACCCTAACTTTGGCCCTTAACTTTGGCTCTTTCTCCCCCTTTTGACATAAATCAGGAAAAAGTGGGGGGGGGGGGGTTTAAGAAAACCTTAAGTCCAAGCATGATGATTTTGAAAATAGTATGTGAAAATAAATCATCTAAATGTTCAACTCTAGTTTGACTTGATTGAAATGATATTATCAACAAGTCCTGATTAGAGTTGGTTAATATTAGTTGCATATTTATACTCAGGGTTCATATTGACGCACTTGATCTACATCTTGGAACTGGGTAGGGTCCTAACATCTCACACCCATCTACGTGGCTAAGTACACAACACATTAGTCCTATGTGTTGTGAGATGTACTGGCTCCTTAAATCTATAGGTGCATATTATCTAAGGTATGTCCTATGCTAGTTCCATCAAAATGAAAAATAAGAAATAGTAGTAAGAAAATATAGTTTGCAAGTTCTTATTCTATTACGCACATGCCCAATTTTCGTCTTAATAGACTAAATTTGACCGGGTAGGGGTTTAGTAAATAGATGGCTAGGTTAGATTTGATTGTACTCGAGTTGTATGGCTCAGATTGGCCACATGTTCTCGAATGAAATGGTGTTTGACTTCCATATGTTTGGTCCTAGAGTGACATATTGGATTCTTTGTAAGATTAATTGAACTAATGTTATCTACGTGAAGTTTAGTATTCGTAAAGTCTAACTTAAAGTCGCGGAGGGTGTGCTTCATCCAAAGAAGTTGAGTGACACACTCTCCCATCGCGATGTATTCGGCTTCGGTGGTAGATAAGGCAACACAATGTTGCTTCCTACTGCACCAACTCACTAGACTCGATCCGAGTAGTTGACAACAACCACTCGTGCTCTTTCTGTCGAGTTTACTACCGGCATAATCCGAATCGGAGTAGCCGATTAGTTCGAACTCGGTAGATCTAGGATACCAAATACCGACATTAAGTGTACCCTTTAGATATCTAAGGATACGCTTAACTAGGGTTAGGTGAGACTCCTTAGCACAGGTTTGAAACCTGGCGCACATACTTACTACGAATAGGATGTCGGGTTGACTTGCAGTTAAGTATAGAAGACTTCCTATTGCGCTCCTATAGTACTTTAAGTCAATGGACTTACTTTCTAGGTCTTCTCCTATGTTAACATTTATTGCCATTGGGGTGTTTATTACCTTAGCGTCTTGCATTCCAAATCTTTTAATTAACTCCTTAGTGTATTTTTGTTGATATAGGTATATACCATCCTTAGTTTGTTTAATTTGTAGACCTAAAAAGAAGCTTAACTCGCCTACCAAGTTCATTTCGAACTCACTTTCCATGAGCGAAACGAACTCGTTTAGTAAGGTTGAGTTAGAGGTTCCAAAAATTATATCGTCTACGTAAATTTGAGCTATGAATATTTCTTTACCTAAGGTTTTTACAAAGAGAGTTGGGTCAACTAAGCCTTGGTTAAACCCTTTTGACTTAAGATGGATTGAAAGTCTCTCGTACCAAGCTCGAGGAGCTTGTTTAAGTCCATAGAGAGCTTTCTTAAGTTTTAGAACATGGTCGGGTTTATCTAGATTTTCGAATCCGGGGGGTTGGCTAACATAAACTTCTTCCTTAATGTATCCATTTAGGAATGCCGACTTAACATCCATTTGAAACAGCTTAAATCCTCGATGTGCGGCATAAGCTAGCAACATTCGAATGGATTCGAGTCTAGCTACTGGGGCATAGGTTTCGTCGTAATCTAAGCCTTTGACTTGGCTAAATCTTTTGGTGACTAACCGAGCCTTGTTTCTAACTACTTCACCTTTATCATCAAGCTTATTTCGAAACACCCACCTTGTTCCAATTATCATTTTGTCTTTAGGTGGTGGTACTAATTCCCACACTTCGTTCCTAGTAAATTGAGCTAGCTCTTCTTGCATTGCAATAATCCAATCGGGATCAAGAAGAGCTTGTTCAATTGATTTGGGTTCTATCTTTGAAATTAAGGAAATTTGACTAAGGTTCCTATAGGATGCTCTAGTTGAACTCCTAGATTAGGATCTCCTATCACTTGATCGATAGGGTGGTTAGTCTAGTCCTAGATTGGGTTGGGTTTGTGTCACCTAATGCTTGATCAATGGGGTGACTTGGTTGAACACTAGTTTGGTTGGAGTCATCTATCATTTGATCAATAGGTGACTAGGTTGACTTAGGTTAGGATTAACACTAGACACGATCTCGGATCAGGAGTAAGGTCTAGTATGAATCGACTCGCTAATTGGGGTTCTTGGGGTTTTGTAGGTTCATGTCCTTCATCGAATACTACATTGATAGTCTCCTCGACTCTAAGGGTGTCGTGGTTATATACTCTATAAGCTCTACTTGTAGTCGAGTATCCTAGAAAGATTCCGGTCGTAGTTTTGGATGTAAATTTCCCTAGGTAATCCTTAGTGTTTAGGATATGTACCTTACACCCAAATACCCTAAAGTACTTGATGTTAGGTATTTTATCGTGATAAATCTCGTACGAGGTCTTAAGGTGCCTCTTTACCATAAGGATCCTATTTTGGACATAGCAAGCCGTGCTAACGGCTTCTGCCCAAAACCTATCGGGTAGGTCGTATTCGTTCAACATGGTCCTAGCGGCTTCTTGTAGAGTTCGGTTTTTCCGCTCCACTAGGCCATTTTGCTGAGGGGTCCTAGGGCAAGAGAATTCATGGTGGTATCCGTTTAGGTTACAGAAGTCGGTGAACCTTTGATTTTCGAATTCACCACCATGATCGCTTCTAAGTCTTTTAACCTTAAGGTCTTTTTGATTCTCGATTAATTTGAATAGATTGATTAATTGATCTAGGGTATCACTTTTATGCTTGATGAACCTAACCCAGGTAAACCTGGAGTAGTCGTCAATTATGACTAAGCAATATTGACTTCTATTGATTGACTTGGCTCCATGTGAATCGAATAGATCCATATGCAGGAGCTCAAGTACATTTGAGGTTCGTTCTTGGTTAGTTAACTTGTGTTGTGTCCTAGGTTGTTTTCCTTGTTGACAAGCATTACAGATTTTATTAACCAAGTTGTTGAGGTTGGGTAAGCCTCTGACTAATCCACTTTGACTCATCTTATGGGCCGAGTCTTGGAGTGCAGTGACCGAGTCATCGATGCCACAACCATGATTCCTCTTGCCGTGTCATAAGACACTTAGTTGAGGAGTTGGTTAAGTTGATCGTATAAATGTTGTTATTTCTAGTTCCTTTAAGAATTGTTTTAGAGGTTTCGTTGGTATTAATTATGCATTTTCTAGAAATATAACCTTATAGTTATTATCACACAATTGGCTTACACTAAGTAAGTTATATTCAAAATTCTCTACAAGTAATACATTTTTAATAGAAATTAGGTGTTAAGCTCGATATCACACGATTCGATGATTTTGAGCTTGCCGTTATTCCCAAAGGCTACCGATCCTTGTCGTTTGAATCGAAGCTTTGTGAATTTGAGTTGATCCCCGGTCATGTGTCGGGAGCAACCGCTGTCCAACATCCATTGATCCTACACACAAGGTGGTTGGATTGGATGTTAGATTTTTAAGAAAATTGGTTGTAAGTTGTTAACCCTAGGTCATCTCATAGTCTATATGATCAAGCATGTTATACTTATGTGTTTTTTTTAGATGACTTTCAATTAAGTTGATTAAGTGGATTTAGGTTCAAGTAATTTTATGTTAGATTTGGATTTAACCTAGGCTTGTCAATTTTACCTTTTCAAGATCATGGCTTCAGGTTGTGGTGAGAGCACGGGGCCTTCTTTTATCGGATCATCGACCACTTCCTTAGACAAAGCCATTTCAAGAAAATGATGACTTGACTCACCAAGATTATTTCCTAGTCTAACTGGTTAATTTTGAAAAGAGGCTCCCCGAGGCTCAATCTTTTCGAAGGCTTTTAGTTGGTTATGTTTTTGAAAAGAGGCTCCCCGAGGCTCAATCTTTTCGAAGGCTTTTAGTTAGTTATTTACGTGTTCTAAGTGAGTTCACGAAAAAAACAAAAAATCTAAGCATGCAATTTCTAAGTTAAAACACAAACATGTTTTGTACTGGCTCCCCCTAGACCGTTGAATCGGTTCGGTCTATCCACATAGTGGATTTGGTCCTTAGGAACCCAGTACGAGTTGGATCCTAGAGTTGAAATCAAAGTGGTCTTAGGGACCCGGGAGATGTGTGTAAATCATGCTATGTTTTACTACTTTATATATATGTTGGTCGTGTTTGAGCTAAACCCTAGTCCGGCCTTGTTGTACACGGCCCTTTGCGATCCAAGTAGGAGGTCAAGTCCTTTGGATCCCAAAGTAAACCTTTCCAACGTATTCCTAAGATCTTCGACTTGACTTTTCAAGAGTGAGTTCTCAACTTCGAGTTTTTCGACCCGAGTTGAGTCCTTCTCTTGAACTCGACTAGTCGAAGAGGTTAGGGAGACCTCGTGTTTGAGGAGTTTAACTTCCTCAACCAGGGTCTCGACCTTGGACTCGGACTTAGCTAACTTCCTAGACAAAAACCTAACCGTATTATGTAAAGTATTAAATAAGGTTTGAATCACCTTAAGGGTATCTTTTGAACCGGATGCGTATCCGTGGCTTGACTTGAAGGTAACCGTAGTCTGAGTCATCCTCAGGTTCTGACTCAAGTTCGGTCTCCGTGTCTGACTCAATTGATTTCGCCATGAAGACGTGATCTTCGTCTTCTTCGGATGACGCTTCTTCCCATGTCGCGTTGAGGGCCTTCTTATGCTTAGGTGCTTGGTGGTTGAGCTTGGGGCACTCGGACTTGATATGTCCAAACCTGTTGCACTCATAACACCTAATGTTAGAACTTTTAGGTTTACCTTGGTTGGGTCGAGTCGTAGTTCGCTTTCGTCCCTTGGCTATCCTTCGAGCTAGGTTCATTAGTTCGGCAGTCAACTCCGGGTCAACTTCTTCTTCGGACTCATCTTCCTCCTCGGGTGGTGGTGGCTTGCTTGCGATTTTCTTCTTCTTTGAACCTGCAAACAAGGCTATACCCCTCTCGGGTTCCGAGTTGGATTGTTCATGTAATTCGAAATCCGAAAAGAGTTCGTCTAACCTAATTTTAGAAAGGTCCTTGGAGACCTTATAGGCATCAACCATGGATGCCCATAAGGTAGTCCTCGGAAAAGAGTTTAGGACATACCTAATAAGGTCGCGGTTTTCGACCTTTTGCCCGATTGCGTGTAGGTTGTTGACTATGTCTTGGACACGGGCGTGGAGTTGCGTCGCGGACTCGTGTTCCTGCATTTTTAGTGTGTACAATTTATTGAATAACAAATCACGTTTGCAAACCTTAGCTTGATCCGATCCTTCATGTAACTCGATTAGCTTTGTCCAAAGATCCTTTGCGCTTATGAAGGGGCCAACGCGATTTAGCTCTTCCTTGGATAGGCCGCATTGAAGGATTTGTGTTGCCTTGGCGTCGGCTTCGACTTGTCGTTTTGTTGCAACGATCCATTGATCATAATCCAAGGAGTCACCCACTTCATTAGTCGGAAGTGTGAAACCCGTTTGGATTATGATCCACATCTCGATTTGGGTTTTGAGAAAGCATTCCATCCGACCTTTCCAATAGCGGAAATCATCTCCGTTGTAAAACGGAGGTCGGACGGTGCTAAAACCCTCGAGATGGGCCATTAGAACAAAAAACAAGGAGACTAAAAAGAAGACCTAGCAACGAAAAAAAAACACACGAAAGTACCAAGACTTGCATCTTGGATTAGTAGTGTGGGAAATAAAAAGAAACAAACGAAAAATAGAAAGTTAAGCAAAGAAATGAGAAATTAAATAAAAAGTAAGTACTCACAACCTTCGATGTCCCCAAAAGGCTACTAAACGTCGATTTTTGAGGACGAAAACAACTTGTTACGGGGGTAAAACCCCATAAGAAGTGTAGATCTCTGCGAGGGCTTCGATTTGGTAGGTAGACCGTGTCGTGGGTCAACTTGTACAAAAAGTTATGCCCATTTGACCGTCGGCTACTCCAAAAGCGAATACTTGCAAAACAAAATCAAACGAAGAGTACCAAGACTTCGTCTTGGATTAGTAGCGCGGGAGGAAAATTTAAACGAACGAAAAACAAATCTGTAAAAAAAAATGTTAGATTGGTGGTTTCACCAAATCTAAGCGCCCCCGGCTCTGATACCAATTGTTGGATCGATGCGGTTCGCTAGAGGGGGGGGTGAATAGCGAAAGAAAATTTTTCTCGTACGAACTCGTTTTAAAAGAAAACTTATATGCAGCGGAAAGATAAGCAAAACAAAAAGTAAAGGAGACAATAGACACAAGAGATTTACTTGGTTCGTAGCCGAAGGCTACTACTCCAAGGCCCTAGTGGTCCTTGACCACGTACGGAGGGCAAAAGTACTAAAGGAACTCCTCCTCGTTAGAGGTAGGAGTTAATCGATACAAGAAGGAACCACAAAAACTTGAGGTAGAGGGACACTCCCCCTCTCCTCGTATACGATAAAAGCTCCGGAAATGTAAATGACAAGAAAAACTAATACCGACGTACAAGAATAATAAGAGTTAAACCTAGACGTCGGAATGGAAGGACTTCGTTGTCGGAGAGTTACAGCGTAACGGAGACTTTTTGGAGGCTTAGAATTGTTGATGAAACCCTAGGTTTGGCCCTCCTTTTATAGCCTTTGAGCCCCTTTTCGAGTGGGTCTTCAACCAATCACAAATGGACACCAAACCGTTTTGAGGTGGAGTGATAAGCCTTGACTCCTCGAATCTGATCATTGACCATCAGTCGACTGATGGCCATCATCAGTCGACTGATGGCAGCATCAGTCGATTGATGACCTTCGGCAGTCGACTGATACACGGCAGTCGAGTCCTCCAAGCTGGCAGTCGACTGATGCTTGCTGCAAGTCAAAGTTAGCTCAACAAAAACATACTTCCGACGGTCTTCGACCGTCCGATCTCGACCTAGACCACCTATGAGATGTCTTGGGTCGGATCTACGCTTAAGATCATCCCCGTAAAGAGGATACGACCTCACTTACGCTCACACACACGAGCTTACCTCGATACTTACGTGTTGCTTTTGCTTCCGGCCTTCCACTCGATTCCATCGGCTTTCTCCGAAATCACTCGAGTGTCGCCCGACCACCGCGGCTTCCTCCGGGTGTCGCTAGCCTTTGTTGGATCGAAAGTGTCGCTAGAGGGGGGGGTGAATAGCGATACGATGTCGTTAAAAAACTTTTGCAATAAGTAAAAAGCAAGTAGAGAGTGCACAGCGGAAATATAAAGTAGACAAGATATTTTTACGTGGTTCACAATCTTTCGATTGCTAATCCACGGCCCGAGTGATCCTTGATCACGTACGGAGGGCAATTCACTAAAACCACTCCTCCTCGTTGGAGGTAGGAGCAACGATTACAAAAAGAAATCAAGGCAAAGGGACACTCCCCCTTTCCTTGTTACGATTAAAGCACAAAGACAATTTAAAGAAGTAGAACTTAAATAAATATACCGACAACTCTTATAAGTAGAAGATGTAGCTTTCGTTGTCGGCGGCACTTCGTCGTAGCAAATGTGAGTAGTAGTAGCGGCGTTACGACGGCGTGTTGAGAGCTCTTGAATTCTTGTTATTTGCTTGGCTTGAACATGTCTATTTATGGATATTGATCTATGAATTTAGACATAGGTAGTGTCCAAGGTGAGGTTCTTATCCCAACTCAAGGATGAGGTGTTTCATCCAACCACCTTGTGCCACCTCCAACCTTCTTGTGCGCCAACTCAAGGATGAGGTGTTTCATCCAACCACCTTGTGCCACCTCCAACCTCCTTGGGCGCCAACTTGAGGATGAGGTGTTTCATCCAACCACCTTGTGCCACCTCCAACCTCCTTGGGCGCCAACTTGTTGGAGCCATTCAACTTGTGCCACATCATGGGAGCCAACCATTTTGTGCCAACTCACCTTATTTTGGGCGTCCACCACAAGGAAGCTTGGTGATGGTTTGGATGTCCACCTTGATGCCACATCACCCTTTGTACCAAAACACGAGTCAAGTCCAAATTCACCCCCTTGAAATTCGAGCTCTTCTCATTTGGAACTTGACTAGCATTGGTGTAGTCAAAGGGTTTTGGGCTGATACAAGTTAGCTTAAAATATAAAATCACGATGGTTCTAACCATCCGATCTCGACCTAGACCTTCCATTGGAGGTATTGGGTCGGATCTCGCTCAACGACCTTGCTTCGCTTTCACGAGCTTACCTTGTAGCCTCGCTTCCGGTCTTCACCCGAGTACCTCGGCTTCCTCCGAAGTCCTCTGGCGTTGCCCGACCACCTCGGTTCCCACCAGGGTGTCATGAACCTTCCGCTCAACTTTAGCATTTCTGCACACTTAATTGAGCTCGTAAGATAACAAATATATCCTTAACTATTGAGCCTTTTGCCATAATCAAAATACCGGTTCGACTTTGGTGCCCACTGCACCAACAATCTCCCCCTTTTTGATTCATGGCAAACCTACACAAAAGTTAAGGAAAAATTAAGCATAACAGTAAGCTAGCATAATGATTAAGCATGAATGAGCTAGCATAAAGATTAAATATGAATGAGCTAGCATAATGATTAAGCATGAATGAGCTAGCATAAAGATTAAATATGAATGAGCTAGCATAAAGATTAAATATGAATGAGCTAGCATAATGATTAAATATGAATGAGCTAGCATAAAGATTAAGCATGAATGAGCTTGCATAAAGATTAAGCATGAGTGAGAAATATTATTGTTTCAAGTTCTCCCCTTTGAGGTAACCTCCCCCTTGACCGAAGGTGAGTTCTTGAAAAATAATTTTTACTCCCCCTTAATAGTTGCTTAAGTAAGCGGAATTACTTAATATAAAGGTAATAATTTTGTTTACTTTCTTCCTTACTTTTGTGACTTTCTCCCCTTTTGCCTTAACTCAAAAAGTTTGTAAATATATTTTAAGGTTTGTAAGTCCAAGCAAGTTCCCAATATAAATATATATATATATATTTTTTAAAATAATAATAAGCTTGAAAATATGTTCATCTAAAATGTACAACTCCGGTTGGACTTGATTGATATAGAATGATCAATAAGTCTTGAAGGAGTTGATTAATTTTAAATAATTATACTCCATGGTTCATGTCGATGCACTGAATCTACATCTGGAACCAGGAGTAAGGTCCTAACATCTCACGCCCGTCTACGTGGCTAAGTACACAAACACATTAGTCCTATGTGTTGTGAGATGTGTTGGCTCCTTAAATCTATAGGTATATGATTTATAAGGTAAGACTTAGGCTAATTTCATAAAAAGAAGCAAAAGTAGAGTACATATATAGAAAAATTTAAATCCTACTCTATTACGCACATACCTAACTTTCGTCTTAATAAACTAAATTCGGCCGGGTAGTGGTTTGGTGAAGATGTCCGCTAGGTTTGATTTGGACTCAACATACTCTAGTTGTATAGTTCCATTAGTTACATGTTCCCTAATGAAGTGGTGTTTAACTTCTATATGTTTTGTCCTAGAATGACATATTGGATTTTTAGTTAAGTTAATTGAACTAATGTTATCTATGTAGGTTTTAATGTTGTTAAAGATTAAGCTAAAGTCTTGGAGAGTGTGCTTCATCCACGAGTGAGACACACTCACCCATCGCATAGCGTATTCGGCGGTGGTAGATAAGGCAACGCAATCGCTTCCTCGCACCAACTTACTAGACTCGAGCCGAGGATTTGACAACAACCACTCGTGCTCTTTCTATCGAGTTTACTACGGCATAGTCGGGTCGAGAGCCGATTAGATTAAACTCGGTAGATCTAGGGTACCAAATACCTCGTTTAGCGTGCCCTTTAGATATCTAAGGATAAACGCTTGACTAGGGTTAGGTGAGACTCCTTGGCAGGTTTGTAACCTTGCGCACATACTTACCATGAATAAAATGTCGGTCATTTCGCGGTTAAGTATAGGAGACTTCCTATTAACGCTCCTATAGTATTTTAGGTCAGCGGGTTTTCCTTCTACATCTTCGTTTATATTAACATTAGTTGCCATAGGTGTATTGATTATTTTAGCATCTTGCATTCCAAATCGATTTATTAAGTCCTTAGTATATTTTTGTTGATGTAAATATATTCCATCTTTAGTTTGTTTAATTTGTAAACCTAAGAAGAAACTTAACTCTCCCACTAAAATCATTTCAAATTCACTTTCCATAAGTGAGATGAATTAGTTTAAGCGAGGATCGAGTTGGTAGTTCCAAAAATTATATCATCTACATAGATTTGGCCTATAAAGATTTCTTTTCCTACGGTTTTAACGAATAAGGTTGGGTCGACTAAACCTTGGTTGAATCCTTTGGACTTAAGATAGATCGAAAGCCTTTCGTACCAAGCTCTTGGGGCTTGTTTGAGTCCATATAGGGCTTTCTTAAGTCTAAGGACATGGTCGAGTTTATCTAGATTTTGAATCAGGAGGTTGGTAGCGTAAACTTCTTCCTTAATGTATCCATTCAAAAATGCTGACTTGACATCCATTTGAAACAATTTAAAACCTCGATGCGGCATATGCTAACAACATTCGGATGGACTCTAGTCAGCTACGAGGCGTAGGTCTCATCGTAATCTAAACCTTGACTTGACTAAACCCTTTTGCGACTAACCTAGCTTTATTTCTAACTACTTCACCTTTATCATCAAGTTTATTTGAAATACCCACCTTGTTCCAATAATTGATTTTTCTTTAGGTGGTGGTACTAATTCCCGGACTTCATTTCTAGTGAATTGAGCTAGCTCTTCTTGCATAGCAATAATCCGGTCGGGATCAAGAAGTGCTTGTTCAATAGTTTTGGGTTCGATTTTGGAAATTAACGAGATTTGACTAAGGTTTCGATATGAAGCTCTAGTTCGAACCCTAAATTTGGATCACCTATAACTTGATTGATAGGATGATTTGTTTGAGTCTTAGTGTGACTCGGGTTAGGGTCATCTATCACTTGGTCGATAGGATGACTTGGGTGAGTTCTAGTTTGACTTGGGTTAGAGTCATCTATCACTTGGTCGATAGGATGACTTGAGTTAGGGCGAGATTCAAGTTCAAGATCAGTCGGGTTCGCTATAAGTTGATTTGCTAGTTGGTTTTGTTAAGGATTGAGCGGGTTCGTGTCCTTAAGTCGAAAACTATATTAATGGTTTCTTCGACTCTAAGAGTGTCGTGATTGTATACCCTATAAGCTCTCTTGGTTGTTGAGTATCCTAGAAAGGTTCGATGAGGTTTTGGATTTGAATTTCCCTAGGTAATCCTTAGTGTTTAAGATATGTACCTTGCATCCAAATACCTAAAGTACTTGATGTTCGGTATTTTATCGTGATAAATCTCGTCTGAGGTCTTTTGGTGCCTCTTTACCATAAGGATCCTATTTTGGACATAGCAAGCCCGTACTAACGGCCTCGCCAAAATCTATCGGGTAGGTTATACTCGTTTAACATTGTCCTAAGCGGCTTCTTGTAGGGTTCTATTTTTCCGTTAAACTAACCCATTTTGTTGTGGGGTTCTAGGACATGAAAACTCATGGTGGTATCCGTTTAGGTTCTGAAATCAGAATCTGTGGTTTAATTCACCACCATGATCACTTCTAAGTCTTTTAATCTTAAGGTTCTTTTGATTTTGATTAACCTACAAAGATTGATTAGTTGGTCTAGGGTATCATTTTTATGTTTGATAAACCTAACCCAAGTAAATCTAGAATAGTCGTCAATTATGACTAAGCAAAATTGACTACCATTGAGTGACTTAGCTCCATGTGAATCAAATAGATCCATGTGTAGGAGCTCAAGAACACTTTTGGTTCGTTCTTGATTAGTTAATTGATGTTGTGTCCTAGATTGTTTACCTTGTTGACAAGCATTACATATTTTATTATCCAAGTTGTTTAGTTTAGGCAAACCTATAGCAAGCCACTCTGACTCATCTTGTGGGCCGAGTCTTGGAGTGCAGTGTCAGTCTTGATTGCCATAACCAAGATTCCTCTTCTTTGTGTCATAAGACACTTGGTTGAGGAGTTAGGTAAATTTATTGTGTAGATGTTGCTACTCCTAGTTCCTTTAAGTATTATTTTAGATGTTGCATTTATTTTGATTACGCATTCATTTTCTAGAAATATGACCTTATAATTGTTATCACACAATTGGCTTACACTAAGTAAATTATATTGAAAGTTTTCTACTAATAAGACATTTTGAATTGTAAAGTTAGAGTTGAGCTCAATATCAGATCAGATGATTTTGAGCTTGCAGTTATTTCAGAAGGCTCTGGATCCTTATGCGTTTGGATACCCGAAAATTTGAGTTGATCCCGGTCGTATGTCGGGAGCAACCCCAACATCCATTGATCCTACACATAAGGTAGTTGGATCGGATATTGGAATTACTAAAGGGTTGTTTGTAAGTTTTAAACCTAAATCATCTCACCAATATCTACATGATCAAAACATGTTATTCCTATGTGTTATTGTGAGATGACTATCAATTTTACTTGATTAATTTTAATGAATTTAAATTAACCAACATTAGGTTAGATTATTTAGTCTAAGCTCATCAAGTAATCTTTTCAAGAGATTAGCTTCGGTCGTGGCGAGGCACGAGGCCTTCTTTGATCGGAACAACGACCACTTCCTTAGACAAAGCTAATTTCAAGAAATTGATAACTCGACTTACTTGAGACTTCTTGGTCTAACTAGTTATTTTTGAAAAGAGGCTCCCGAGGCTCAATCTTTTAAATGGGATTTTAGTTGGTTTATTTTTGAAAAGAGGCTCCCCAGGCTCAATCTTTTCAGGATTTTAGTTGGTTATGAGTCCTATCTAATCATTCTAAAAATAAAGGAAAAACTAAGCATGCAATTTCTAAGACTTAACAAAAATACATTTTGTATTGGCTCCCCTGGACCATTGAATCAGTGGGTCTATTCACATAGTGAATTTGGTCGAGGAACCCAATACATGTTAGATCCTAAAGTTGAAATCAAAGTGGTCTTAGGGACCCATGCTTGGACATTTTTCTTATGTTGGTTTACTATAGACATATATGACTTATTGGTTGTATTTGAGTTAAACCCGAGTCCGGCCTTGTTGTACACGGCCCTTTGTGATCCAAGTAAGAGGTCAAGTCCCTTGGATCCCAAAGTGAACCTTTCCAACGTGTTCCTAAGGTCTTCGACTTGTGTTTTCAAAAGCGAGTTCTCAACTTCAAGCTTTTCAACTTGAGTTGAGTCCTCCTCTTGAATACGAGTAGTCGAAGAGGTTAGGGAGACCTCATGTTTGAGAAGGTTAACCTCCTCAATTAGGGTCTCGACCTTGGACTCGGACTTAGCTAGTTTCTTATTTAAAAATTTAATTGCACCATACAAAGTATTAAGTAACGACCGACTTACCCTTAATGATTCTTTTGAACCGGATACGGATCCGTGGCTTGTCTTGAATGGAAGCTCATCATCGGATTCGGACTCGGACTCTTCTTCGGTTTCGGAGTCGTGCTCGGTCGGCTTGGCCATTAGAGCTTGGATATCGTCTTCTTCCTCCGACAACTCCTCCCAAGTAGCGTTTAGCGCTTTCTTGGTCTTTGATGCGTTATTCTTTAGCTTTGGGCACTCGGACTTGATGTGACCGAACCTGTTGCACTCATAGCATCTAAAATTAGAAGTATTTGAATTAGGTTTACAAATTAAACAAACTAAAGATGGAATATATTTACATCAACAAAAATATACTAAGGACTTAATAAATCGATTTGGAATGCAAGATGCTAAAATAATCAATACACCTATGGCAACTAATGTTAATATAAACGAAGATGTAGAGGCCTTTTATGGATATTGAACATAACCAACTAAAATCCTGCGAAAAGATTGAGCCTCGGGGAGCCTCTTTTCAAAAATAAACCAACTAAAATCCTACGAAAAGATTGAGCCTCGGGGAGCCTCTTTTCAAAAATAAACCAACTAAAATCCTACGAAAAGATTGAGCCTCGGGGAGCCTCTTTTCAAAAATAACTAGTTAGACCAAGACGTAGTCTCAAGTAAGTCGAGTTAGGAGTATAAACGAAGGATTATTAGGAGTATGGGGAATACAATCAAAGTCCCACATTGGTAAGACATGGAAAAGATCATGTGCTTATAAGAAAAAAGATATCTCCATTGGTATGAGGCCTTTTGGGTAAAGCCCAAAAATAAAACCATGAGGACTTAGACCCAAAGTGGACAATATCATGCCATTGTGGAGATATGTGGAGCTTATAAGCACTAACAATGGAGACTTATGCTTTGACATCTTAAGCAAACATCTCTAAGGAGATGTGGACCCGGGATGATTGGGTATAAGTCGAAGTGATCGAAGGTGTTTGAATAGCCTATAAAGGATTCACCACTCCTTGCGAGGAGATGTATACCCATGGCCTCTCGTCGGATTGTTACTAAAGTCTTTGGCCAAAGCATTACATGTTTAGAGTAAGGTACTCTTCGATACATGTGGAGTAACTAGAATCCGGAGGACGAGGAAATGATACTTGGGCTAGGTGTGACGTAGTCAGCCTAGAGGGGACTGACACAATAGACCATGTCCTGAACCAAGTGGGTATAAGATGAGTGAAGGGAATGGGGCACGAATCATTCGAGCTGCTGAAGGGTTTCAGAAATAGTTCTGGATCAACCGTTGATCTTTTCGGTTAATTGGGGATCATGATGTACTACTAGGTGCCACTCATGATCGTTCTATAATTAATGGTTAATTATAGACGGCCAACATAAACCGAGAACCTATTTGGTCACACGCACAACGAGCGTAATCCAAAGGATTTAAAATGAGCTTGAGAATGGGATTCTCAGACCGAGAGAAACTAGGTTTGGTTGGACCAAACATAAAGCGAGCATGAAATCGTTTCAGTCGCAATGGAAGCGTGGATGGGTCGCATCTTATGAAGACGTAATGGATGAACCAAAATGGTTTGGTTCTAATCCAATGGATGAGAATAAACCAAAGGGGTTTGGTTTATTTTAAACGAATGAACCAAAAGTTGGTTCGGTTCGTTTTAACTTAAAATAAACCATCATGGTTTGGTTTATTTTAACTTATCTTAATGGAGCGGGTTAACGGGCCTAATGGTTATGATCCAATAACCATTAAGAGAATTAGTTCTCTATAAAAGAGGGCTTAATGGATAATTAAGCCCTAATTGGAAGAGCCCTAAACCTAGTTGCCGCCCAACCCCATTGAAGGAGTTGCCGCCCAAGCTCCTTGGCCGCCCAGCCCCTTGTGCCGGCGTCCAGCTCCTTGCCGGCGACCAAGCTTCAGCCGGTGATCCTCCGGCGACCCTCCGGTGATCTTCCTAGGCCTCGGTGAAAAGGTGAGCACTTGGCTTCCTTGTTTTGGCCGGCGCCTACTCCTCCACCAAGCTGTCCAGTTTTCTGGACAGCTTCTTCTTCTCTCGTCGGAGCGTCGTTTGGACGACGGTTAGAGCTCCGACAGCGGATAACTTACCGGGGATTCGATCTCCGGTAATCCTCTGAGGTGGAGGACGAAGGATTCGTCAATCGGTTGACGAATACCTCTCCGGAGAAGCGAGTTTTGAGGACTCGTTTTGGATCCGAATTTGGATTCGGATCGTGATCATCTCTCGATCATGTCGTCTTCAACACGAGGCTAGTAACCCGTACGAAGACGAAGCTCGTGGCTTAGCGAAGTCATCCCGAGGAACTCGGCGTGGATACGGATAGAGACGATTCTAGCGAGGATCGTTCCGGTTGATGCCGTTCCCGCTACACGTCATACGAAAGGTATAACGTAGATAAATTTCCTTTTATTGCAAATTTAAATTTACGGTTATGTCTACACTTGTTGTAATATGCATGCGTGTGTTGTGTGTGTTGTAATAAATAGGAGTATTTATTATTTTATTGCTTCCGCTGTGTTCATGTTTACGAAACATGATCGAACACACACACGCCGCGGTGCCGGAAACCCAACAGATTCCAGTGTGGAAATGGGAAGAAATTTCTATGGACTTCATCTCGAGATTACCCAGAACAACAAATGGTTACGATGCTATATGGGTAATCATAGACCGGTTGACAAAGTCTGCCCATTTCCTGGCGATTAAGATGACTTATTCGTGAGCAAATAGCTCAATTATATGTCAAGGAAATTATCGATTACATGGAGTGCCTAAGGCTATTATTTCGATCCGTGATGGCTTTCACCTCCCATTTTTGGGAATGTGTTGAAGGCTCTTGGCACAAGTTGAGATTCAAAGATCGCGTTTCATCCTCGTAATCGATGGTCGACGAAAGAGTGAACCAGTCTTTGGAAGATATGTTGTGGGCTTGTGCTCTAGACTTTAAGGAGTAGTGTCGATATTTGTGCTTGGCGGAATTTGCTTACAACAACAGCTACCAAGATACTATCGGAATGGCACCATATGAAGCTCTATACGGGAGAAGATGCAGGTCTCCTATATGTTGGTACGAGGGTGGTGAAAGGAGGGAAATGGGTCCTCTAGCCGTTATTATTGACAATACCACCCGCGCTATACAGAATATCCGTCAGAGAATCGAAACTGCTCAGAGCCGACAAAAGAGCTATGTGGATATGCGGCGTAGACCGTTAGAATTCGAAGTCGGAGATTTGGTATTTCTCAAAGTGACCCATATGAAGGGAGTGATGAGATTCGGAAGGAAGGGTAAACTGAATCCACGCTACGTGGGACCGTATCCGATATTGCAGAGGGTTGGCAAGGTAGCATACAAGCTGGAGCTGCCTCAAGAGAGGTCGACTATACACAACGTGTTCCATGTCTCGGTTCTCAAGAAATGCATATCCAGTGCGGACCAAGTGATCGAGCCATAAACAGTACAAGTTCAAGAGGATCTGAGTATTGAAAGTCGGCCTATCCAGATATTAGATCGAGATGTCAAGAGACTAAGGAACAAAGAAGTGCCCTTAGTAAAGGTCCTGTGGCAGAATCTGCGATACGAGGAAGCTACCTGGGAACGAGAGGAGGACATGAAGCAGAAGTACCCGAAATTGTTTTAAGTTTTGAGGACGAAACTTTTACAAGGTATGAGGGATTGTAACGCCCATAAAATTTCTAGCAATTTTACGAGAGTTTTTGGCTTTACCATAATGGGCTTGATGTGGGCTTTTTCGAAAAATTAAAGAAAATAGCCAAAAAGATATGCAAGGCCTAGGAATTGAACCCCAAACCTCTAGAGATAGCCAAGCCCTATAGATGCACCCACTAACCAGAAGCCCAATAGGATTATATCATTAGAAGAAGAGGGGAAATTGTAGATAAGTGTGATGAGGGTAAATGAAGGGGCATGGAAAAGAGAAGAGAAACTTCTCTTCCTCCCTTTATAAAGAAGAAGGAAGTTTCCACTTTGCCACTTCTTCTTCCCTTCTTCTTCCTCACCGAAAACCCATCTCTCCCCCTCTCCATTTTCACCTTTGGCCGAACCTCATCCAAGCAAGGAGAAGCTAGTTCTTGGCTTCCATAAGGTCAACTACCCACTACAAGCAAGCGAAGGATGTAAGATTCCCTCACCTGCAGTATATTAGATTTGTAGGATAGGTTACATGAAAGAAATATGAAGTTGTAGCCCCCTAGGACTCGGCTAACTAAGTTTATGTGCTAGGATTCATGAAAATGCTACTAGGTAAATTTTTTATGGGTTGTATGCTTCAAGTAGGAAACTTTAGGGTCAAAAGTCCAAGGAGTTTAGCCCTTACATGTTTCGGCCAACCCAAGCTTTTAGGGTTAAGGTTGCATGAACTTGATTCTAAGGTTATGTTCATAGAGTGTAGGCATCAAGTAGGGATTTTTAGGTGCCAAAAACCCAACTCATGGCCATATATGTGTGAGAGATCGGATGGCCGGCTAGAGGGGGGTGAATAGCCCTTTTCGTTTGGATGGCGGTATTTTGCTCGTCTACAAAATGTTAGCGCAAGCGGAATATACAAATATAAATAAAGACAAGCAAAATAGAAACAAGCAATACAAACACCGAGATATAACGTGGTTCACGGCTACGCCGCTAATCCACGGTCCGATTCGTCCACAGTGAATCACTCCGCCAAAACCAATCACTATCGGTCTCTCCTTTGCACAAAGCTAGGTGGAGGTAACCTTTACAACCAAGATCACTCTTCTTACAAATAGAATGGAGTAAAAGCGAGTAAGAAGAGTTTAGAGCTTGTGGGGCACTAGGAAGATTGTTTGGAACTTAAGCATTAGCCTCTCAAAGGCTCACACCCTCTCTTTTTATAGAGAGGGCTAACTTCTTCCCGTTGGCCGCCATCAGTCGACGGCCGCCCATGGCAGTCGACTGCCGTCACTACAACGGCCTCCGAACACGTCGGATGCCGACCGTTGTCCAACAGCGGAACTCTTGTCGATCACTTGGACCTCACGATCACGACCGTAGTCGATCGCTTGATCGGCTACGAGCGGTTCTGGCTAAAACCCTATTGACTACCGATCGCGCTTTGCCTTGAATGATCGCTAATCTGCGATCGGCCGCTAACGTATAGCGATCCGCCACAAACCGATCGATCGTATACGGTCGAGCTACACTCGACTCAGCGATCGATCGCCATGACATGGCGGCCGATCGTGTCGAAAAACATCCGACATCAAACACTTGGCCAAATGTTTTCACCTAAGAGCTACCCTTCCCGGGTTACAATCGCTCACTCTCATTTCTGAGTCCTCGCCTTGAAGTTCTCTTCGTTCTCGGCCACGTCCTCGCAAAGATCAGCGCGCGGCTCTGCAATGCTCCTTCGCGTCTCTTGCCTCGAAGTCTACTTCCTCCGGCTTCACTCCAAGCTTCTCGTCCGTGGTCCCTCGGATGCTCCAAGCGCACGGCTTCCGCAAAGCTATCCTTCACCGACTCAAGGCACGAGTCATGAGATGTGAAACTCGCCACGGCTCCATGTGCGAATTACTAAGTCCTGCACGACTTCAACGCACATATCAAATCAACATATCAAACTAACTTAAACCCTTTGCCACACCATCAAAACCATATCACGGCAAGAGATTGCCTAACAATCTCCCCTTTTTTGATGTGTGGCAATCCGCTTAAGTTAGGTAAAACATTTGATATAATTTCTAAGGTAAGAAAAGCATGTAAAGATAAACATGATATAACAACATGCAATTCCCCTTAATCCATGAAATTCTCTATGCAATTTCTCCCTATCATATATTTCTCCCCTACATATATTTCTCCCTAATGTGATTAACTTAAACATACTTATTTCTCCCCTTTGACACCATCAAAAGATTAACACTAAGTTAAAAGCTCATGGCATCAATTATAATGGAGGAAAAATATGTCAAGTTGATTTAAAAACTGTAGGAGGCATCAAGTATATTTCTACCACTTGTAGGAGGTTTTATAAACTGAATTGGCCTTCAATATTCTGATTTAGGCCACGATCATTGCTATCAGTATGGCGATCGGCACAAAAAGGAAGCAATTTACGATTTTGGATGAAATTCAGAAATGCATTAAAAATTCCAGAAAATTCTAAAAATCATGAAATTCGAGGAACATATTTCTCTTAAGTATATCTATCAAGGAAAAATAGTTTTCATGAAAAATCATTATATTTTACAAGATTTGCCAAAAATCCAAACACTTGAAAAACCACTAGTTTTTGAGCATTCTAGTATCAAGTTAGCTACCTAGTTTTGCATCTAATTGTTTCAAAACATGAATACATGTATTTTAAGGTAAGAAATTGTTTTGAAAACATTAGAAATATCCAACCATGATCTTTGGGCAATATGTCTATTAATTAAACATAAGCCTTCCCCATGATTGGTCTATTATTGATATTTTGATACTTTAAATGACCATCTAAATGCCATAGGCATTAGTGGACATTTGTATCATCCTAACATCTCACCCATGCTAAGTTTGCAATCAAGTTAGCCTATAGTGAGTGTGAGATGCATCCTAGGGGGGTATTTGTATATATATATACTTAACCAATATATTCAAGCAATTTTATCATGGTTAAGTATCAACCTAACAACCCACATGATCATAATGACATATATGATTTAATTTCATATTATGACCATGAAATACATGTTTTCATTAAATTATAACCATGCCTTAGGCATTATATGATGATAATAAATAAGTTATCACCTAAAGCATGATTTAAACCTATTTTTCATGATAATGTGCCCAATATCAAAATCATAAACCATGATTACACATATGCATAGAAATTACATTAATCATCATGATTTAAGCATTATTACCTATTTATGGGCACGTTATCATCACCCAACACTATCTAAAAATGTTGTCCCGTCATCCTAAGTCAACCAAAATATGATATAGATTAGGTTCATATGGTTGACTACCCTAGGGGTTTTCTAACCCTTAAGAATGGATTTTGGAACCCAAAATAGATTTTTACCTATGGGGTTCACTAGAAATTCCTTGGGGATCCATTTCTTAGCTATTACTTTGTTTTTGTCTTGTCCCCTAGCTATTAGGCATCTATAGGCCTTCTCATTTTTCTTCTCTTTATATCCTAGGCCTTTCTTGTTAAAACTTGCCCTTTGGCTCCCTATGATCATATTCAAAGTGTTGGAGCCAATTGTGAATTTTCCTAGGGCTTTGGTTAAATAATCTACCTTTTCCCTTAATGCCCTATTTTCTTCTATGCATGCATCACTAACATCTAAAGGCACATAATTATCATGTGAGCATGCATCATCATGGCAAGAAGAAGTATCATTATTATTTAAGCATGCATTTTCTAGCTTATTTTCTAATGCCTTAATTTGTTCAAGCATGCATTTATTTTTCTTCTTTGCTCTAAACAAATCCCTAGTTAAACTAGAAATCATAGAAACTATTTTACTAGGTGAGAGATTGGTTACCATAGTTTCCATGTCCTCTTCTTCTTCTTCGGATGATGAGGAGGATGATGAAGGAGGAGGCTCCCCTTCACTTGAGCTCTCTCCTCTTGAGCTTGATCCTTCATTTCGGAGGAGGAGGAGCAATCCAAGTCGCCAAAGGCCATCAAGGCCAAATTGGCGACAAAGGCATTCTCCTCATCCGATGATGAGGAGGAGGATGAGGAAGGATCATCCCATGTCTTGGCCTTGAATGCTTTGGCCTTCCCTTTCTTTTTGTCTTCTTCTCTTCTTCCTTCTTTTTCTTGCTCCCTTTTCTTCTTCTTTTTCTTCTTTCTTTTTCTTCTCTTCCTTGCTTTTGTTTAGGAGAGGACAATTGTCCCTTATGTGTCCCTCTCCTTGGCAATTGTAGCATATCACCTTCCCCTCGGTCTTCTATTCCTATCATTTGATTTATCAAATCAAAAATTCTTAAAAACACGCCTCAACTTCCTTACCATGTAGGCTTCCTCGGTGATATACATGGAGGAGGAGGAGGCTTCATCGGAGGAGGAGGGGACTTCCATCTTCTTCTTCCCTTGTTTGCCAACAATGCTACTCCTCTTGAGGTTGAATTCTTGGCTCTTCTTGAATTCCTTCAAGCCTCGTTTCGTGGAGTTCCATCGTTGAGAAGAACTCCTCCAAGGTACTCACTTCTAGGTTCTTGGACATGTAGAAGGAGTCCACCATGGAACTCCACTTTGAGGACCGGGGAAAGGCATCTATAGCCTTCATGAGCATGTCCGGTTCGATAGCTTCTCACCTACACTTGTCACCCAATTAAAATTTCTTTAAACCTAGAGTGTAGTGAGGTTACCTTTTCTCCCTTTTCTAGTTTTATATTGGATAGTTGGGAGCGGAGGAGGTCTCTTCTTGCAAGCTTGGCCTCCGAGGTGCCTTCATGAAGCTCTACAAGCTTCTCCCACATCTCTTTGGCGCTAGTGCATTCTCCGATCCGGTTGATCTCTTGTTGAGGGAGCACATTGAGAAGATGATGTTTTGCCTTTGAGTTTGCAAGGTGCTCCTCTCGTTGCTTCTTATTCCACCTTGACTTCTCTATTTGCTCACCCCTTTCATCCCTAGGCAACTCGAAACCATTTTCCATTATAAGCATAATATCGAAATCGGTTTCGAAGAATACCTCCATTCTCCTTTTCCACCAAGAGAATCGTCGAACTTCGGTGGGTGGATGTTAGCCGGCCATTTTGATGTAGGGCTTGTTGCGGCGGTTAGTCCGGTGACAAGCAACCTCGCCTCGATACCACTTGTGAGAGATCGGATGGCGGCTAGAGGGGGTGTGAATAGCCCTTTCGTTTGGATGCGGTATTTTGCTCGTCTACAAAATGTTAGCGCATAGCGGAATATACAAATATAAATAAAGACAAGCAAAATAGAAACAAGCAATACAAACACCGAGATATAGCGTGGTTCACGGCTACGCCGCTAATCCACGGTCCGATTCGTCCACGGTGAATCACTCCGCCAAAACCAATCACTATCGGTCTCTCCGTTGCACAAAGCTAGGTGGAGGTAACCTTTACAACCAAGATCACTCTTCTTACAAATAGAATGGAGTAAAAGCGAGTAAGAAGAGTTTAGAGCTTGTGGGGCACTAGGAAGATTGTTTGGAACTTAAGCATTAGCCTCAAGGCTCACACCTCTCTTTTTATAGAGAGGGCTATCATTCTTCACCGCCGATCATTCGTAGTCGATCGCCTGGGCCGGCTACGAGCGGTTCTCGGGCTAAAACCCTATTGACTACCGATCGGCTGCAGCGCTGATCGTTAGTATCTTGGCAGCCGATCATTGCTAACGATGGCGTCGCGATCGCGCCGCCACAAACCCGGGTCGATGATACCTCGAGCTACACTCGACTCGGAAGCGATCATCGCCATGACATGGCGATCGGTGTCGAAAACCCATCCGACACTTGGCCAAATGGCCCAAGTTTCACCTAAGAGCTACCCTTCCCGGGTTACAATCGCCACTCTCATTTCTGAGTCCTCGCCTTGAAGTTCTCTTCGTTCTCGGCCACGCCCCTCAGATCGCGCACGGCTGCAATGCTCCTTCGGCGTCTCTTGCCTCGAAGTCTACTTCCTCCGGCTTCACTCCAAGCTTCTCGTCCGGCGGTCCCTCGGATGCTCCAAGCGCACGGCTTCCGCAAAGCTATCCTTCACCGACTCAAGGCACGAGTCATGAGATGTGAAACTCGCCACGGCTCCATGTGCGAATTACTAAGTCCTGCACGACTTCAACGCACATATCAAATCAACATATCAAACTAACTTAAACCCTTTGCCACACCATCAAAACCATATCACGGCAAGAGATTGCCCTAACAATATGTTTCGGCCAACCAAGGAATTTAGGGTTAGGGTTTCATGAAAATGACCCTTATGAAGTTATGCTATGATATATGCCTACATGAATAAATTTAGGTGACAAAAACCCAAGCCTTGTGCCCCTATAAGTTTCGGCCACCCATGGAATTTAGGGTTAGGGTTTTATGAAAATGCCCCTTATGAAGTTATGCTATGATATATGCCTACATGAATAAATTTAGGTGACAAAACCCAAGCCTTGTGCCCTATAAGTTTCCAACCAAGGAATTTAGGGTTAGGGTTTCATGAAAATGCCCTTATGAAGTTATGCTATGATATATGCCTACATGAATGAATTTAGGTGACAAAAACCCAAGCCTTGTGCCCCTATAAGTTTCGGCCACCCATGGTTTTACGGTTAGGGTTTCATGAAAATGCCCCTTATGAAGTTATGCTATGATATATGCCTAGGAAATATGCCTATGTGATGAACATGTTTTATGATTTAATATGCCATGAATATGCCTAGGAAATATGCCTATGTGATGAACATGTTTTATGATTTAATATGCCATGAATATGCCTAGGAAATATGCCTATGTGATGAACATGTTTTATGATTTAATATGCCATGAATATGCCTAGGAAATATACCTATGTGATGAACATGTTTTATGATTTAATATGCCATGAATATGCCTAGGAAATATGCCTATGTGATGAACATGTTTTATGATTTAATATGCCATGAATATGCCTAGGAAATATGCCTATGTGATGAACATGTTTTATGATTTAATATGCCATGAATATGCCTATGAAATATGATTAGGTGATGAACCTGTTTTATGATTTAATATGCCATGAATATGCCTAGGAAATATGCCCATGTGATGAACAAGTTTATGATATAATATGCCATGAAATATGCCTATGTGATGAACATGTTTTATGATTTAACATGCCATGAATATGCCTATGAAATATGCTTATGTGATGAACATGTTTGTGCTTTAGGACCCCTTTATGTTATGAATGCATGTATGCTATGAAATGTCTAAGGTGGAGATGCTTCCCTTTCAAGTAGGGATTAAGAGCTCTCCTTATGATAAGATAAGATGGAGATGCTTCCCTTTCAAGTAGGGATTAAGAGCTCTCCTTATGATAAGATAAGATGGAGATGCTTCCCTTTCAAGTAGGGATTAAGAGCTCTCCTTATGATAAGACAAGAAAGAAAGGAATTAAGTATTTTACTTTGTAAGAGGTTAAGTACCCGTCGGTGGTCGTTAATCAAATCCATAGGGACATAAGAAGACGTAAGAGGTCTTGCCTGTAAGACGTAAGAGGTCTTGCTCTAGTAGGTCGGTGGCTCGCTACTGACCTATTAGGAACAGCGCATTATGTGGTACTTAACCTGGGGCCCCCCAAGCAAGTTATGATTATGTTGAAGTATCTATATGTATATGTTTTGAAAAGAAAAGACTTTTATGAAATTGTGCATGCTTATGTTAAAGTCTATGAATGCTTATGGTTAAGTTTAAAAATGCTTATGAACTTGTCCTTTATACATGTTAGATTTTATGAAGTTATGATGCTTATAGTTGAGTTAAGAATATTTGTGACTATGGACTTTATGCATGTTTAAGATTTATGATGTTACGGATACTTATGTTATGAATGCTTATGAACTTGTCCTTTATACATGTTAGATTTTATGAAGTTATGATGCTTATAGTTGAGTTAAGAATATTTGTGACTATAGGACTTTATGCATGTTTAAGATTTATGATGTTACGGATACTTATGTTATGAATGCTTATGAACTTGTCCTTTATACATGTTAGATTTTATGAAGTTATGATGCTTATAGTTGAGTTAAGAATATTTGTGATTATGTACTTTATGCATGTCTAAGATTTACAATGTTACGAATGCTTATGTTAAATTATGCCCTGCTTAGATTTAATTATGCTTAACATGCTGATGTAATCTCTATGCCATGCTTAGGTTTTTTATTACGTGGGTATGTTGTTGATTAGTGTTGCTATGAAACACTTAGGCTATTTATGCTAGTATGCTCATGTTTCTAATTGCTTGATGAAGTTTGTGGCTTTTGTGAGTAGGCAAGAATCTTACTAAGCTATATGCTTATAGTTCATGTTGTCCGTATACTGCAGATAAAGGAAACCTGAACTAGAGGAAGTAGCAGGAAGGGCCAAGTGTGTGTGATAGTGGCATGGTGGAGAAAGACCCTGTTACTATCTGCTTATATTACATGCACAATGAACCACTTAAGACTTTGCTTCCGCTTATAAGACTTATGAATCCTTAGTATCATGTTGGATGATGCTTATTTATGTTACTGTTCAATTACTTAAGAACTCATGAATGACTCTTTATGTTACGCAAGTTAGAAATGTGACAAGATATGTTAACATGCTGATTATGAATATGATATGTGACGCATGTGCAAAAGAAGATTTAAGTTATGATAACATGTTAAAAAAAACAGTAAAGTAGCGCCGCCCTGAGAGCAGATAAGGGCGGGCGTTACAGTGCTACTCCTCTTGAAGGTTGAAATCTTGGCTCTTCTATTATTCCTTCAAGTCTTGTTTCGTGGAGCTTCATGGTTGAGAAGAACTACTCCAAGGTGCTCACTTCTAAATTCTTTGACATGTAGAAGGAGTCCACCATTGAACTCCATTTCGATGACCGGGGAAAAGCATCGATTGCTTTCATAAGCATATCCCGGTTCGAAAGTTTTTCTCCTACACTTGTTAGCCCAATTAAAATTTCTTTAAACCTAGAATGTAATGATGTTACCTTTTCTCCCTTTTCTAATTTGATGTTGCTTAATTGGGAGCGGAAGAGGTCTCTCCTTGTAAGCTTGGCTTCCGAAGTGCCTTCATGAAGTTCAACCAATCTCTCCAACATCTCCTTGGCACTTGAGCACTCCCCAATCCAGTTGATCTCTTGTTGGGGGAGCACATTGAAGAGATGGTGCTTGGCTTTTGAGTTTACAAGGTGCTCTTCCCTTTGCTTTTTCGTCCACCTTGACTTCTCTATTTGTTCACCCTCTTCGTCCCTAGGCATCTCCAAATCGTTTTCCATTATAAGCATAATATCAAAATCGGTTTCAAAGAATACCTCCATTCTCTTTTTCCACCAAGAGAATTCGCCTTCAAATTTCGGAGGGTGAATGTTTGAGCTGGTCATCCTTGATTGTGCTTGTTATGGCGGTTAGTCCTTGACAAGCTTTTCTCGGCTCTGATACCACTTGTAGGATCGAAGTAGTGTGGATGTGGCCAACTAGAGGGGGGTGAATAGCCCTCTTTCGTTGGATGACGGAATTTACTCGTCTACAAAGAAATTAGCGCAACGGAAAACAAAACTAAACAAGCAAATCAAAGCAACAAGAATAAAACCAATGCTAACAAGTGAATATAACGTGGTTCACGGCTACGCCGCTAATCCGCGATCTCGATTCGTCCAAGGTGAATCATTCCTTTGCCAAATCCACTAGATCTCTCCTTTGCACCAAGCTTGGTGGAGGTAACCTCTTTACAATCCCTCTTCTTATAATAGAATGGAATAATAACAAGTAAGAAGAGTGGGAATACTTTAGGGCACTTTGGGAGAAGATTAGACCATGAACATTAGGCCCCCAAAGCCCCACACCCTTCCTCTTTATAGAGGAAGAGGGTTTCTTCCCGTTGACACAGAGCAATGATCGATGTCTCTATCACCGATCGGGTCTCAGAGCCGTTGCCCAATAACGACTGCTTTCCACGTTGGATTTCATCCAACGGTACCGACATCAGTCGACTGATATTGCCATCAGTCGACTGATGCTCGATCAGTCGAGTGCTCCGCGAGCTCGACTCCATTCTGTGCCCGAAACACTTGCGACCGATGATGCCTTCATCACCAATCGGTGGTCACGCAATCGATCAATCCATGGCGATCGCTGCTACTGAACCGAACTCGAACACTAGTTGAGTCACCGTCGACTTAGAGTAGTCGACTACCATAACATGATAGTCAACTGATGTCGAGAAATCCCATCCGACACTTAGCCAAATGGCCAAGTTTCACCTAAGAGCGCTACCCCTTTCCCAGGTTACATTCGCTCACTCTCATCCCTCGGAGTCCCTCGCCTTTGAAGTTATCTTCGCCCAGCCATGTCCCTCGGATGCGCCAAGCGCACAACTCTGTAGCGCCATCCTTCGTGTCTCGCCCTGAAGTCTACTTCCTCCAGCTTCACTCCAAGCTCCTTGTCCGGCGGTCCCTCGGATGCTCTAAGCGCACGACTTTCGCAAAGCCATCCTTCACCGACTCAAGGACCGAGTCATGAGAGGTGAAACTCGCCAAGGCTCCATGTGCGAATTACTAAGCCCTGCGAGACTCCAACGATCATATCAAATCATAATAACAATCTAACTTAAACCCTTTTCCACACACATCAAAACCTTATCATGGCAAGAGATTGCCCTAACAGGACCACATCGGCGGCAATGATCTGCAACGGAGGTGGGGGCGAGTGCCCTGTATCAATAATTGAGGCCTGGGAGCCTCCGGTAGGAGGGGTCGTACATATTCCCGTCTGGGAGGTGCTCGAGGGGTTGCGGGGTGATTTCTTTCCATAGGGATCATTGCGGAACTCGTTCAGCTCTCCAGAATTTCAGCCCTTCTTCCTCGTTGATATACTTTTCCACACGACTCAACAGCTCCTCGTAGCTATTCGCGGGTTTCCTCAAAAGTGAGCTAAGGAAAGGACCCTCCCTTAGCTCGTGCGGAATGGCCACTCTGAAAGGATCTGACCTTGCTGAGGGGATACTTCTGGCAGTGGAAGTGAACCGATAAAGATACCCTCTAAGTGACTCTGAGAGCCCCTGCGTAATGTGCAGTAGGATGGAAGCGTCATGCTTGTATGCCTTGCAACTGGCGAACTCTTGGTGGTACATCCCTTGAAAATCAGCAAAACAAGTAATAGACCCCGGAGGTAGGGTGTTAAACCATTTTTGCGCTAAGTCGGTTAAGGTGGTACGGAAGACCCGACACTTAAGGGCTCGGTGTAGCAGTGAAGTAAGGCGGCTCCTACGAACTGTGATAGATGCTCCTCATGATCCGTCGTGCCATCATACTTGTCCACTTGGGGATTTCTAAAGTATGATGGTGGGACTTTAGAAAGGATGTCCATGGTGAAAGGACTAGGCACATAAATCTCTATAGCCCTAGTCCTAGTCGACCGCTTTGCTCTTCTCGTCGATTCTGGGTTAATGGCATAGTGGTCTGATGTATTCATCCCCCTAGCCCCTCTCCAGGTAATGCTTTAATGTTAGTGGTTGTACGAGGTGGAGGGGACACCTCTGGTGGCGGTCCACGAGAGGAAGGTTCACCAGAATGAGGATGAAAGTACCCCGTCCTTCTCCTTTCTCTGGCAAGGGCCTCAGCCACGGCGGTGTCCACCATGTCTCTCAGTTGTGACGGTAGTATCATAATGAGGTTTTCCTCCGCAGTGGAGGCTACCGGGTATTGTATCTCCTCTAGCTACATCTCTACGTCTTACTCAGATGTTTCCCACAGACGGCCCCAACTAATGCGGTAACGGGGAAAAAGGTTTACTGGCTTCCTTTCAATGCAGGGGAGCGCAGGGGAAGCTTTCGGGTTCTCTCCGACCGCAATAGTAAAATGAAATGTGAAGAAGAGAAATGCACACCACATAAGCAATGAACAAAGACACAGGATGCAACGTGGTTGGGAATAAGGATTACTACTCCATGGGGGTGAGCTATCCCACGAGCTACGGTGCCAAAGAACTTTCACTATAAACTTCCTCCTTCGCGGAAAGAACTTCCGGAGGTGGAGGAGAAAATCTCATACAATTAGCTTAATACACAGGAAAAAGTATCAGAAAGATGAAGCTCACTACTCTCCTTATCTCCTTCTCCGGCGATGTGGTTGCTCTCCCCTTTAGAATGTGCCTTCGTCTTTCGCTTGTTAGAATAATGCGGATCCCCTTTCTCCTGCCCTGCTTCTCCCTTTTATCCTCTTCCTCTGGCCAGCTGTTGCATTGCAAGCCTCCTTCGTCGTACACGTGGCCACCTTGCCCATCTGGAGAATCATTCATTACGAGACAGGAGCGAAAGGCTCCTCGGAATATTATGTGGGGGCCCTCTTCTATTATGTAACAACTTCTTATCTACATTTCGGGAAATATGTGTTGGATCGAGAAGCGTCGCTAGAGGGGGGGTGAATAGCAATCGTAAATCTTTCGTTCGAGACACAAGTAAACGAGTAAGCACAGTGGAAAATAAAGTGACACGTTTATTTTACTTGGTTCACAACCCAGCGGTTGCTACTCCAAGGCCCTATCGGTCCTAGACCGCGTACGGAGGGCAAAGCACTATAACGTCTCCTCCTCGTTGGAGGTAGGAGACAACGATCACAAAATCTGGAAGTATGAGGATGAGGCAACAAGCCTACCTCACCTCGTTACGAATAAAAACAACGAATACAATATTAAAATATATTACTAGATGCTGCTGCCGACGAAGAAGATCTGAGCTTGTTGTCGCGTCGGCGTTATGACGGTGTTGGAGCGTTGGCGTTGTAGGAGCACTTGATGAATAAACTTGATGATGTTTGGAGTTGGAATCCACCCCTCCTTTTATAGATTTTGCCCTCTGAATATGTCTCCTCTTTTTTCGGAACAGATCACGAAGTTGTATAATTTTTATCGCGAAGTGGCCGCGTCAAACCTTATCCGTTTTGACCTAGTGCAAAGGCTGATTCGTCGCCATCAGTCGACTGATGACTCCCATCACGATCGATGAGCACATCGATCGGCCTAATGTCCAAGATCGCCACTGACCACTTCCCTGCAGTGAGAGGTTAGCTCGGAAAATGATAAATACGACGGTTTCTAACCGTCCGATCTCGACCTAGACCTTCCACAAGAAGTCTTAGTCGGATTGCCACCTACGGTCATCCCCGTACAGAGGACACGACCTTACCATCTCTCACTCACACGAGCTTACCTCGATTCTTACTGTGTCGCTTTGGCTTCTGGCCTTCCACTCGATTCCTTCGGCTTTAGCTTTAGTACTATTCTGCACACTCGATTTAGCTCGTGAGATAACGATGTAAACTTAAATTTGTGTCTTTGCCATAATCAAAATACAGGTTCGATTATCTAGTGCCCTTGCACCAACAATATGCTAGCACATCCCTTTTAGCCACTTTCCTTGGACAAAACTAGCCTAAACCTACCGCTCACGTGTAGCGTTGCCATTAGGCTCTTCCCAGTAGCCCGAACCAACTCCTCTTTTTCCCACACCAAACCATTTTTGGGCCTGCTAGACCAAGCCGATTCTTGTCCGCCCCATACCGAAATGATCTTCACAATAGCCCCGCCATGCCAACTACCTTAAACTATCCTCCCATTCCAATTGCCCTAGACTAACGTGCCCGAACCATTCTTCCCCGATTCCCCTGCCGAACTGGCTACTTGGTTAGGATAGCGTCCCATGCGCAGATATTTTTATCTTATTCATAGAAAAGAGGTAATAGTAGTATTAGAGGGGGAGTTAGAAAATTTTGAGAAATTTTGAAAATTAAAAATTTTAAAAATATTTTTTATTGAGGGGGAGTTAGAAAATTTTGAAAAATGAAAATTTGAAAAATATTTTTATTAAGGGGGAGTTTTAAAGATTTTGAAAATTAAGATAGTTTGAGATTTTCAAAAACATTTTAAGAGGAGAATTGATAAATTTTGAAAATAAAGTTAGAATTCTAGAAATTTAATTTTGAAATCCAAAGATAAAGAGGGAGATATCATCTTTAAAAGAAAATCTTATTGAATAAATTTAGGGGGAGAATTGATAAACTTAAGCATCATTGATACAATTTTTTTTAAGTCTTTAATTCTCATCTTTACAATTTGTGGCATTTTGAACTTAATTTTGATTTTGATGTATGTCAAAGGGGGAGAGAGGAGATTTAAAGTTAGAGAGAAGAGGCTTAAAGAGAGAGAGATTTAAAAAATTTAAAGTTTTTTATGCACATGAGTTTCTCATGCATATATATTTTTAACTTAATGCATTTCTAAGATATGCTATAATTGAATATTAAAGTTTGATTCTCCTAACTTTAACTGATGTGTTATCATACATCAAAAAGGGAGAGATTGTTGATGCAGAGAGCATCAATCCTTAGTTTTGATGTATGAACCCTAGTTAAAGTTAGGACTTGTGTTCTAATATCAGTGTTAAGTGTGCAAGCTTAACAGAAAGTCCTAGTAGGTCATGTTGACTGGATACTAGGCAAATGTCTTGATAAGAGGATCGAACACCATGCATGAAGTCCAGATGGGTCGAGTGGATCGGACATTTGGCATTAAGACCGATTGGGTTAGGAGACTGGACAATCAACAAAAAGTCTAGCTGGGTTAGGTAGACCGGACAGTTGGTGGAAGCCCTGTTGGGTCAGAATGGATGTCAAGAATGGTAAGTCCGACAGGTAAGCCTTGAGTGGAGAGGTGAGGTTGAGTCCTTTGTAGGGGGACAAAGCTAGGCGTCGATTCAACGGAGAGTCCGCATGGGACATAGAAGTCGAGATTGAGTAGTATTACTACTGCTATCATATTTGATATTATCTATTTGTACTAATCTTATTTTGCAGGGATCAGTCAATTGAATGTACTCTAGTCGACTGAAGTCCAGTCGACTGGATACCTAGTTGGCAGGATTAGCTAGTGATCGATCAAAGGCTTGGCAGCACAGATGGAAAGAGTTTCAATCAACTGGGGAGTTTCAGTTGACTGAAGAGACAAACTTCCTGATGCGGAGTCGAGTGACCTGGAGTCGACTGGGGCATGTTCAGTCGACTGAAAGACCAGAAGTTCCATATCGATGGGATGATGTGGAGTCAAATGGAAGGCATTCCAGTCGACTAGAAAAGGTTTATAAAACAAATACTCAACCAGCTTCGAAACATATACTATTACTACGTCGAAGTGCTACCTACCAGCTTCGAAACATATACAACTACTACGTCGAAGTGCTGCCTCTATTCATACTCGTCCACAAGAGCTTCGGTTCCTCACAAAGACACTTTTTCGACGCACTGTTTACTTCAAAACCTCCATAAGTGTCGGTATAACATAGCTCTTAATTTCTTGTATTTATTTTCTCTTGTATGTACTTAACTTCAAAGAGAGGGTAGAGTGTTACCCATCTCATATTTTTGTAAAAAGCGAACCCCTTTGAAGTCGAGAGTTCTCGAATCGGAGGGTATATAGTGATTGCCTATCGAGGTAGCTCTCGGAAGAGTTACGGGCATTGGAGTAACAACTCAGTTAGGGTTGTGAACCAAGTAAAAGAGACTTGTCTTTATTTCATTTATTTTCTGCTACAAACTCTTTAACGTTTTCAAAATATAAAAATAAGATTTAAAATTTAAAAAGAAAATTGCAACCTCTGAGATTCACCCCCCCCTTCTCTCGGAGTATTTCGATCCTACAATATCGACTACGTGCGATAGAAATAGAATCAAGACAGAGCTTTCATTGATTTAAATAAAATAAATTACAAATATAATTCAAAAGCAATGAATGAATATTTGAACTAGCATGTATAACATACACAAGTTACTCCCTAATCCTGGAATCAAGGTATCTACTCCATGAATAAGATAAAATGAACATAAGACATCTTTTTATAAATCATTACAATCCAAATAGAAGTAATACACTCTTTTGGATCCAATGTGATGTCTTGGTTGTTCTTCAAGGCGTTGGAGCATCGGTTCGTGTCTTTGAGTCGCTTCCTTCCTCCCCATTGTGAGCCTCAAGTGCTTTTTAGGGTACCTTCTTGCCGTCCGAGTCGTCGGGCCCACTCCCAAGGGTTTCGACATGCCTTCCCTTTTATAAAAGTGAATCTGACTTTCCTTATCTGCCCATGAAACCCTAAGCTACATTAGTCGCGTGATTGCCACACGACCTTGTGGCAAGCTGGAAGTTAAGCTCAGAATCTAGCGTCTGGAATAAGCACGACCGTGTGAGATTCACACGGTTGGCCATGTTGTAATATATAAAAATAAATAAAAATTAAATTAAAAAATATATATAATAATATAATTTAAAATGAGATAAATAAAATAAATTTATTTATTTATTTTATTAAAAGAAAACTAGTTATTTATTAGTATTTTAGTTGATAATTTCAGGATAACATTTTATTAGATTGGACTAAGTCTAACTATTATTAATCATAAGGTTGATTAATTCAACTAGGCCTAAGTTTATCCAACTCTAGATTAGGATTTGGGATAAAAATTAGGCTAAGGTTGATTAAGTCAATTAGGCTAAGTATATGATTAAACACTAAGTTGGGGAAAAAAGGGCTAAGTGGAATTAGGGATTAAAGCTAATTTTTCTTTTCCCTCCCGATCTTCTCTTCTCACGTCGGCCACAACGTCGCCACAATTACTACTCATGCGTACGCACTGCGTGCTCGTCGTCATGGTTGTCGCTGCCAACAGCCAACGCCGATCGCCTTCTTGCCAGCCTCCGTCGTCGCGACCGACCAGCACCGCGAAAAACTCCCATCGCATTCTACTCTTCGCCACTATCATTGTTATTGCCAGCCTCGATGGTGTCGATTCGGCATTACCAACCTCACCTCCGGATAGTGTCGATCTCACTGGTTGATCACCGTCGGAGTCACGGCAGCTGTGCGAGCTACTGTCGACCTGCAGTCACCGCACCACCATCGTGTTACCTCCGTCCTAGACCTGCTAGTGCGTGCTCATAGCATCGCCTTCACCGCCGTAGCCATATACCCGAGCCACCCAGAATCTTGTTGTCGTCTCCCGCTCAACAATGAGAGGAATCTGACGACCGTCAGTCGAACTTGTACGAGTTGAAAGCTAAAGCAAATCCTTAGATTGGAAGATAGCTAGGACGTTCTGCAGTCAGAGGTGGGTAGTTCCTTCTTTGACCTCTTTAGATTTTAGTGCATGATTATTTTGGTTATGTTGTATACTTAGGTTATATTATATTTACACTCTATGTTCTTTTTAGTATTGCTTTGACCTTATAATTGCTTGACCCTTTTTATACTCTACTTGGTTTCTGAGTTGCTTCTCATCATAACATGTAGCTATCTATTCTAGTGTTTGATAGATATTATGGTTATGTGCTTATTTATTGCTTTGGTATAAATTAAAAGATGTTACTGGTATATGTTTATTTAGTTATTATATCGGTTGATATTGTGATTGAGACTAGTAGAGATAGTACAATTAAGAATAGATTACTCCTTAGAACATATATAACATTTCTCATATATCGACTGCGAGCTATGTCTCCCATTCGTGGTTGAGAGACAGTAGAGTTTTTTTACTTTCAAATCATGGTTGCATTTGTATACCTATGGTCGATCATGTTTTTCTTTCGTGGTTGAGAGAATCTACCGTAGAGTTATACTCTTAGACTTCCCAGTTGAAGTTAATGATAGTCGATTTCGTGTGTCGTCTGTAGCTAGATAGCTACCTTACATCTTAACTGCCCACAAGACTCGTTCGTGGTAGCATGTTATAGCATGCATGATTGAACCAATAGAAATAGTATAATTTAGATGAGATTATCCCTTATAAGGGAATGTAAGGAATAAAACAATATTTATGGAACATGTGCTTATTAGTAGATTGTTTAGTTTATCGACCTTGATAGGTGTTTCATGTTAGATGTGTTGGAACTCTAGGCTTAACTACCCCGATGTGCTTATTAGTAGATTGTTTATCGACCATGATAGACGTTTCATACTAGTTGTGTTGTATAACCCTAGGTTTAACAACATAGGATAACAACTGCCTATGAGACCCGTTCGTAGTAGCATGTTGTTGTGTGCAGTCAATAACTAGATAGTTATATACTTTGACTGCTCACGAGACCTATTCGTGATAGAATGTTGTTGCGTGTAGTCCATAGCTAGATAGTTATATACTCTATCTATCCACAAGATCCGTTCGTGGTAGCATGTCGTTGCTTGTAGACATTAAGTCTTTGTATTGCCTGTCTGGCCACGAGTCTCGTTCGTGGTAGCATGTCGTTGCACATAGACAATGCTCTGTATATTGTCTATCTGCCCACGAGTGTCATTCGTGGTAGCATGTTGTTACCCGTAGATAGTGTCCCTTGTATTACCTCGAGAGCTATGAGGCTTTATCACTGTATCTTGATGTGTATTTCTTGCAGGTTTCCAGTTAGTTGTGTATATTATAGGTGCATTTATTATATGCTGACCAAGTTTGTTGCGAACTAATATTGATACTCTGAGGTTTGGGTTACTTGGGTTTACTTCCTTTGACCTCCATTATATTTATATTATCATGCACTATCTTCTATACACTCACTGAGTGATTTGTACTCACTCCCTCTTTTCTTTGGCCTCCAGGTTAGCTGATAGAGGGCATATCCTATTGGCCTCTAGGTTCGCATCACTTAAAGAGTCCCTTGCCATGCTGGTCCCACTACATCGTTGAGATGTCGATTTATTTTCATTATTGTTATCGTATTTTATTTACGCATTTTATATTTTGTCACAATTTGATTTGGTGTCATAAATCTATTTTACTTTTAATTGATTTATATTTTAGTCATGCAAGCATGCAGTATGGCTAAGTGTCAGAGGCTCGATCGCAAGGGTTGAGGTTTACCCGACCGTCGGATGCTCAAACAGATGTAAAGTTTGAGGTTTACCCGACATCGGGCCGATCGCTATGTCATGGCAATGATCGCTTCCAGTCAATCGTGACTCGATCGTGTTCGAGTCCGATTTCTATTCCATCACCAATCGCTGAGACCATCACGATTGATGATGGCATCACCGATCGGTCGCGAGGGTTTCGAGCACGATTGATCGATCGAGTGCTCGCCTAGCACTCGATCGTTAACTCCATCATCGATGGGATGATCAATTGACTAATATGGGAGTCGTTGGATGAAATCCAATGTGGAAGAAGTCGTTATTGGGCAACAGCTACAGAATCAGTTGACTGATCGGGGCATCAGTCGACTGCTAGTGGCCAACGGGAAGAAAACAGCCTTCTCTATTTATAGAGAAGATGTAGACTTTTGGATGTCTAATGCTTATGCTCTAATTGATCATCCAAGTGCTCTACAAGCTTCCAACTCTTTCTCTTGTTCTTATTTCAAATCTATTGTAAGAAAGAGTGTTTGTGTTGTAAGAAGGTTTACCTCCACCTTGCTTTGGCTAAAGGGAGAGACCATATTGGATTGGTTTCGGAGTGATTCACCGGAGATGAATTGGGTCGTGGATTAGCGGCGAGGCTGTGAACCATGTTATATCGATTTGTTAGCATTACCTTTGTATTGTCTTTACATTTTCGCTTGCGCTAATTATACTTGTAGGCAATCAACGAACGAATTCCACCATATGACGATTGAGGGCTATTCACCCCCCCCCCCTCTAGTCGGCCACCAACGTTCCAATAATAGGGTATACATCTCCTCGCAAGGAGTGGTGAATCCTTTGTAGGCTATTCAAACACCTTCGACCACTTCGACTTATACCCAATCATCCCGGGTCCGCATCTCCTCGGAGATACTTGCTTAAGATGTCAAAGTATAAGTCTCCATAACCAAGATGACTTGAACACCGTAAGTCCAAGGAATATCGCACTTAAGCTACAGTAAGAACTTCATTGATATATCTATATATACAGAGAATCATATGAAGTCTTACAGCTAGTCACTTCAATGAACTAGTTACCATAACTAGCATGCACGATTAACTCCGGACATCCCAATGTCTCCATCCAGTGAGGAACAACTTCTTGGAAAAACTAAAGAGTATAAATCGTGCTAGTCTCAACAGAATTGATGGTGTCCGAATACATCAATTCATTGACTTGGGATAATTCCAATACATCACAAATACACATGTAGAGATACTCACTAGTTGTGATCCAATCATAAATTCTCTCATGCTTTGAATCGTATTGTGGGCATTCAGTAATTGAGTTTAAGATCCAATCAAATACATGAAAACATGTACACTCAAATAGTGAATCTTCATTTATCAAATAAATGGTACAATCATAAGGTGATTGCCTTAGGTCACCTCTCATATATTACTAACAATCAAAACCAAACCATACTTGGGTTGATTGCTCTAACACATTGTTTTGCAGAAGAACTCTCGAGTTAGTTGTGGTTTTTATGGGCTAAAATAGCATGCCATGATCGTGCTATATGGCATGGTCCGGCGTACAAATCTAGGCTCAACGTCGATTTTTCTAGAAGTTCAACGGTCGTGGAATGTTCCACGGACTGGCCGTGGAATGGGATGTGGTTGTTGATGTGACTCTTTTCGCTCCTCGTTTTGTCACGGATCCATGTAGCATCCCTTTATAATGTGATTATGCCTCTTTTATCTTGATTTTATGCCCTCTTGAGAAGAAAAATATGAAACCGTAGTCATCTGAACTAAAAAGATAGAATGAATGCAAATGTTATGTTTTACTCTAAATATGCTAATTATATGCACTAAATGAATGCTAAATAAACCCTAAAAGCATGCATGATTCACACACATCATAACGCGAGGAAGAAGCAAGAAGCAGCGACTTCTCAAGGGTTGGACTGGCTGCTGCTCAACCTCGTCGGGCGAAAGAGGAGCTTCCGAAGGCAGAGGGAAAGGAGGAGGCGGAATTGCAACTCATAGCGAGAACAAGGAGCTAGGCGGCCGACAAAGCATACGACTGCATTGTTCGAGGCGGAGATAGGGAGGAGAGAGGTGGTAGAGAAGTGAGGCAACAGCAATGCCCTCGCTTGCGACAAAGGCTAGCCGACAGGTGGCCAGCGTAGTGGGTGAGCGAGAGGGGCTGGTGGTCGGCGACTAGTGTGGTGTGCAGTGGTGGGCACAGGGAAGAGAAGAGGGTGGAGGCGGCGGAATGGAGGTAAGGCACGGGAAAAATGGGGAGAGGAGAAAAATAAAACATGCTTTATCAAAGCCTAACTGTCTTATCCCCTTAAATTGCTATAAAATTTGATTTAAATCTTGAAAAATTCCAAAAAAATCCTGAAATTTTATATAAGTGAATTTTTTAATTAAACCTAATAATTTTATTTTTATTATTTATTTTTTTCGTATTTAACACATCGACTTGGAATAAATCCATTAAGTTCTATGATAAAATATGGGTCTAATAACTCACATTTTGACATGATATTTTATATTTATTCGTCGATGTTTTGATCCATTCATATGGTTAATTTGATGTATTTATCATGTTTTACAAATATGGATTATTTTAGCACTTTAATGTATACTAATTTGATGTCCTTAGTACTAATTTGTTGTATACTTTATTTCGTAAGTCATTTGAAAGACATATTGAGGAGTTTTGGAGCTTATGCAACATAAACTACGACCTCAAAAGGGAGACATGGCAAGGTCATGCCTTTTTGGCACAGCCATGCCAGATACTGGATGAATGTGAGGGTTGTGTGGAAAAAAATACACGACCGTGTGCAACCATATCAGAAGCAAACACAACCGGTCATGCCAAAAAGGAACGTCTGTGTGGCTTTGAAGCCATATCTTCTTCCCTGGAGCCTTAGCAGCCACCTTCCCCTCTCCTCCACCCATTTCTTCCCTTCGGATTCAAGGGAAGACTACTTCATTGAGGGATTCTAGCAATGTCTTCCATCCCCATTGCTCAGCCACCTTCTCCTGCATATTCAAGGAGGAGTTCTGCCCTGCGACACTTCTTCAAGCTCAACCGGATCCATGAGAGCTCAAAGCATCCATAAAGATACTGGATTCAAGAGTTTACACCATCCCACATCCACTGTCGCTTCTAGAGACTCGATCGAGCTCTGTTGGACTTAGGCAAAGGAACTTGTTCACACATCAGCCATATCTTGAGTTGATTTGATCATTTATCATTTTGTTTAGTTTAGATTAATTTTCTACATGTCAAGTGTTTGTTAATTTCCCCTTACATTTGATTTACTTTGTTTAGCTTAATTTAGTTGTGCACGTTGCATGTTTGGTTAAATGCCTCTTATAGTTTATTGTTTCAATTTCTGCATTTCTAGTGTTTGTTAGATTTCCTACATTGTTTTACTTGTTGAATGTTTAATCACTTGCATGTTAGTTTAGAGTTTTAATTACCTAGCAATCATAGGTTAGAATCCAAATCCAACCCCCCCCCCCTCCATTTATATTAGAAAACTCAAAGCAATAACAAAATAATCCTAAGAATACCATTCTACCTGAAGGTTGAAGCTTCGCTTTCCGCTTGTACATGGAGATCCTATCAAACGTCCTCGGGAAAAAAATTAATCCGGATGAAGGTGGATTACCCAAGCAACTGATTCATTATCGTGTTACTCAATTTGAGTGGTCGCTTGAACAAACTTGTTGTTCAAGCAACCTAACTCTTTTCCTCGATTAGCCACGGAATAGATGATATACGGATCACCGGTCTTTGTGTTTATCATCGGGGTCCATGATCATACAATTGTAAACAATTACATAGAACAAAAGGAAACCAAAATAAGAAGTATACCTCTTGTTTACCTCTTGATCTTCTATCGCATGACTAATCCTTCTCTTGGATGTCGTGTGGGCGACAATCTTCCAAGAGTCGAAGCCTCCTAGATCTTGTATCTTCCCTTCCTTGCTCACTCCGAACAAGGGAAGATAACCAAACTCTTCTTCTCCTGTCTAGTGCCGACCACCAAGCCTCCTTGCTTGGTTGTTGCCGCCGGCCAAGGAGAGGAAGGAGAGGTGGGCGCCGGCCAAGGAGAGGTGGGCGCCGGCCAAGAGATGAGCTCTTGTTGCCGCCGACCAAAACTTGAGGGAAGAAGGTGCCGCCCTAGCAGAGGAGAAGGAGGAGTCAGCCAAGAGCAAAGGAGAAGATGAAACCCTTATCCTTTGTTTGTGTTGTCGCAGAAGCAAAACCTAGCAACTAATGCTTGACCCTTGGAAACTCTAAAACCTAACACTCCAAAATCTTCTCTTGCCGCCCAAGCCTCCTTTTAATCATGTCCGTTGGATCTAGGCTTCGTGAGGGTTTTAATAGGCTACGATAGGGACCATTAGGAGGAGTTGGATCTTGGTCACCCAATGGATCCAAACCCGATCCATTAATGATGATCCATTCCACTAAAGCGATCATCAATGATCTACCTCACCAACCCCATAATTATATATGGGCTCCATATATTAATTGTACAAATATCTCTCCGTATTTAAGATATCGAATGTCCGTTAATTAATTAATTTACTGACAGTTAATTAATTAACATCTAACTCCATGAGTAGTACGACTCAACTTTATCATCATGCTGGACCAAGTCCACCTATAGGATTTATATGGTGATCCTTATGAGCTCCTCAAGGGGACATCATCATCCTAATGCATAGGACACGATTTCCTCCTATAATCAACGACACACCATGTAAATAATATTATTTCTCAACTTATCGGGTCTATCGATTTAACACATAAATCTCGCCCATTGGCAAGTCAAAGAAATAAATATTAAGTATATGTGTCCGTTATTATATCGGGATTAAGAGCATGTACACCATAATATCTGAGGTCTGATTCAATTATGTAGTCAGCAATAAATTGAATCACCTCTAAGTCAGTCCTGCTCAATACACACAAAGTGTACTAGTGTAATTCTATGGTCAAGATAAACCAATACCAAATTACACTACAACTATACCAATGGTTTGTCCAAAACCATCTTGGTTGTGAGCCTCTACTTATACTCTACAAGGAACTGATAATATGATCTTCTGTGCGACACCACACACCATGTAATCTACAATGTAAAGTATTAGACAATATGCATAACTATAAATATACAAACAATGATCATCTGATTCTTATTCCAAAATAAAGATGTTCATACAAAGGCTAGACTTTCAGTATACATCCCAACAATCTCCCACTTATACTAAAAGACTATGCTGCCATCAACTACCATATATTTGATTCTCATTCCCTCCACATGCTTATCAAAAGCTCTCGCTGGAAGGGCCTTAGTGAAAGGATCTACTAGGTTATCCTCTGATGCAATCTTGGCGACAACAACTTCTCCTCGCTTTACGATCTCTCATATCAAGTGGTACTTGCGCTCTATGTGTTTACTTGCCTTATGGGCTCGTGGTTCCTTCGAGTTTGCAACTGCACCACTTTTATCACAATAAATTGTGATAGTTCTGAGCAAACCAGGAATCACATCCAAGTCCATCAAGAAGTTCCTGAGCCATACAACTTCTTTGGCTGCCTCAGAGGCTGTCACATACTCAGCTTCCATGGTGGAGTCTGCCACGTATTTCTGCTTGACACTCCTCCATACAATGGCTCCACCTCCCAAAGTAAACACAAAACCCAAGATAGACTTACTGTTATCCCTATCTGATTGGAAGTTAGAATCTGTGTAACTCATAGGGAGTAATTGATCTGCCTGGTATACCAGCATATAATCCCTAGTCCTTCTTAGGTACTTCAATATATGCTTTATCGCAGTCCAATGTCCCTGTCTTGGATTACTCTGATATTTGCTAACCATGTCCACGGCAAAGAAGATATCCGGACTCGTACATAATATAGCATACATGAGGTTTCCTACCGTCGAAGCATAAGGAACCGCCTTCATCTCCTCTATCTCCTTTGATGTTCTAGGACACATCTCTTTAGATAAAGGTACTCCATGCCTAAAAGGTAGAAAACCTTTCTTGGAGTTATGCATGCTAAAACGAGCCAAAATAGTGTCTACGTATGAAGCTTGAGATAAGCACAACATCCTTTTCTTGTTATCCCTTATAACCTTGATCCCAAGGATGTGTCCCACTTCTCCCAAGTCTTTCATATCAAATTGTTTGGACAACCATACCCTTACGTCTGACAACACTTTTACATTTTTGTCAATGAGCAAAATGTCATCTACGTATAGTACAAGAAATACCACTACATTCCCGTCACATCTCTTGTATACACAAGACTCATCTGGACTTTGAATAAATCCATATAACCGGATTACCTCATCAAAGCGGATGTTCCAAGATCTCGAAGCTTGCTTCAATCCATAAATGGACCGATTAAGCTTGCACACAAGATGCTCTTTGCCCTTTGCAATGAATCCCTCTGGTTGCTCTATATAGATGTTTTCTTCAAGACTTCCATTAAGGAAAGTTGTCTTGACATCCATCTACCAAACCTCATAATTCATATGAGCAGTAATAGATAAGAGAATCCGGATAGACTTAAGCATGGCTACCGGCGAAAAGGTCTCCTCATAATTGATACCCTCTTTTTGAGTATACCCTTTAGCAACAAGCCTTGCTTTGAAGGTCTCAACCTTCCTGTCTGTTCCTCTCTTTCTTTTGTAGATCCACTTGCATTCAATGGATTTTGCACCATTGAGTGGTTCTACTAGCTCCCAGACCTAATTTGAATCCATAGATTCTATCTTAGAATTTATCACCCTTTGCCAAGAATCGATCTTTATCTTGGATTGCTTCGTCATATGTCCAGGGATCAGATTCATGTTCGCCAGAGACCAAATCAGAACATTTTCCTAAGAACATAAATCTATCAAGTTGTCTAACAACTCTCCCACTATGAAGAGATATCACCTGTGTATCCTCTGACCACAGCGGTGGATCACTTGTATCCTCTTGTACCATTGATCAAGTAGGAACTTCCCCTCTTAACTTCTCTAGAACAATCTTGCTCATGGGCTTGTGGTTCATCACATAGTCTTCCTCTAAAAATTGGGCATTCGTGCTAACGATCACCCTCTGATCTCTAGGACTATAGAACAAACCACCTTTCGTTCCTCTAGGATAGCCTACGAACAGCCACACTTTTGTACGAGATTCAAACTTACCAGCATCTCCCTTAAGCACATGTGTTGAACTACCCCAAATCTGAATATGTCTCAAACTGGGCTTTCGCTCAGTCCATAATTCTGTGTGAGTAGAAGGTACTGATTTAGATGGTATCAAGTTCAAAATATACACTGTCATATCCAGAGCATACCCCCAGAATGAATCTGGTAATTCATGTTAGTAATATATGAGAGATGTCCTAAGGCAATCGCCTTATGTATGAACCATTTATATGATAAATGAAGATTCACTATTTGAGTATACATATTTTATGTATTTGATTGGATCTTAAACTCATTTACTGAATGTCCACGATACGATTCACAGCATGAGAGAATTTGTGATTGGATCAACCCTAGTGAGTATCTCTACATGTGTAATTGTGATGTATCGGAATTATCCCTAGTCGATGAATTGATGGATTTGGACACCATCAATTCTGTCGAGACTAGCACGAGGTATACTCCTTGGTGTATCCAAGCAGCTGATTCTCACTAGCTGGAGACATTGTGATGTCCGGAGTTAATCGTGGATGCTAGTTATGGTAACTAGTTCATTGGAGTGACCATCCGTAAGACTTCATATGGTTCTCTGCATATATAGATATGTCAATGAAGTTTTTACTATGGCTTAAGTGCGATGTTCCTTTGACTTGCGGTATTCAAGTCATCTTGATCATGGAGACTTATGCTTTGACATCTTAAGCAAACATCTCTGAGGAGATGTGGACCCGGGATGATTGGGTATAAGTCGAAGTGATCGAAGGTGTTTGAATAGCCTCTAAAGGATTCACCACTCCTTGCGAGGAGATGTATACCCATGGCCTCTCGTCGGATTGTTAGTAAAGTCTTTGGCCAAAGCATTACATGTTTAGAGTAAGGTACTCTTCGATACATGTGGAGTAACTAGAATCCGTAGGACGAGGAAATGAGACGTGGGCTAGGTGTGACGTAGTCAGCCTAGTGGGGACTGACACAATAGACCATGTCCTGAACCAAGTGGGTATAAGATGAGTGAAGGGAATGGGGCACGATTCATTCGAGCTACTGAAGGGTTTCAGAAATAGTTCTGGATCAACCGTTGATCTTTTCGGTTAATTGGGGATCATGATGTACTACTAGGTGCCACTCATGATCGTTCTATAATTAATGGTTAATTATAGGCGGCCAACATAAACCGAGAACCTATTTGGTCACACGCGCCGCAGAGTGTAATCCAAAGGATTTAAAGCGAGCTTGAGAATGGGATTCTCGCATCGAGAGAAACTATGTTTGGTTGGACCAAACATAAGCGAGCATGAAATTGTTTGATGCAATGGGCGTGGATGGGCCGTGTCTTATGAAGACATAATGGATGGACCAAAATGGTTTGGTTCTAATCCAATGGATGAGAATAAACCAAAGGGTTTGGTTTATATTAAACGAATGAACCAAAGGTTGGTTCGGTTCGTTTTAACTTAAAATAAATCATCATGGTTTGGTTTATTTTAACTTATCTTAATGGAGCGGGTTAACGGGCTTTATGGATATGATCCATTAACCATTAAGAGAATTAGTTCTCTATTAAATAGGGCTTAAACCCTAATCCAAGCACCCTAATTAGAGTTGCCGCCCAACCTAATTGTGCCGCCCCCTCCATCTTCTCTCCTAGTCGGCACCAACCCTAGGTGTGCCGCCGCCCAGCTTTTGTGCCGCCGTCCAAGTCATTGCCGGCGACCAAGCTTCAGCCGGTGAACACTCCGGCGACCCTCCGATGATCTCCTCTAGGTTCGGTGATAAGGTGAGCTTCCATCTCTCCTTGGCCGGCCTCTATTCCTCCACCAAAAGCTGTCCAATTTTTCTGGACAGCTTGTTTCTTTGTTGTCGGAGCATCGTTTGGACGACGGTTAGTGCTCCGACAGCGGCTAAATTACCGGGGATTTGATCTCCGGTAATCCTCTGAGGTGGGGGACGAAGGATTCGTCAAACGGTTGACAAATACCTCTCCGGAGAAGCGAGTTTTGAGAACTCGTTTTAGGATCTGAATTTGGATTCGGATCGTGATCATCTCTCGATCACGTCGTCTTCAACACGAGGCTAGTAACCCGTACGAAGACGAAGCTCGTGACTTAGCGAAGTCATCCGGAGGAGCTCGGCGTGGATACGGATAGAGACGATTCTTACGAGGATCGTTCCGGTTGATGCCGTTCCCGCTACACGTCATACGAAAGGTATAACGTAGATAAATTTCTTTTTTTGCAAATTTTAATTTACGGTTATGTCTACACTTGCTGTAATATGCATGCGTGTGTTGTGTGTGTTGTAATAAATATAGATTTATTATTTTAATTGCTTCCGCTATGTTCATGTTTACGAAACATGATCGAACACACACATGCCGCGGTGCCGGAAACCCAACAGTGGTATCAGAACCCAGGTTGTATTTTGACATAATCGTAAAAATGGTTTTGCGATAGTCATAATGTATTTCTGGAAATTTTCTAAATTTTGGAAATTTAGAAGTATTTATGGAAATTTTTCAATTTTGGAAAGTCTAGAAGAATTTATGGAAATCTTCCACTTTTGGAAAGTTGGAAGTATTTATGGAAATTGATATTTTCCATAAATAAAATATTTGATTAGATTCTGGAAATTTGTTTCCTAATTTAATCATGATTTGATTTGGGAAATCAAATCTTAAAATATTTATTTTCCATAAGTAGTTTTTAAGATTTAGGAAATTGGTTTCCTAAATAGATTTTCCTTAATCAAATAATTCCATGAATAAAATATGTGATTAGATTTGGAAATTTGTTTCCTAATTTAATTATGATTTGATTTGGAGAATCAAATCTTAAACATATTTTATTTCCATAAATAGTTATGACATATAAGGAAGTATATACATGACATAATTGTATGCCATGTAATTGCATTAGATGCATAACATTATGCCATGCGTGTCGTGACATGTAGATGTATGCCATGTATGTCATGCCATGTAGATAATAGTTATTTGCATGCAAAGAGGATGAGACATAAAAACCCTTAAACAATATTAAAGCCTACACCTTCCATTAATATGGTTAGAACCAGAGTTCCGTTTCTTGTTTGGGTTGTTGGACTCTCTCCAAGCCCGGCTCGAACCCGAATATGTTCAAACCATGGAATAGTTTAATACTAATATGGTAAGAGTCAGAGGTCAATCGTTAGCTTTGGTTGTTGGACTCTCTCCAAGCTGGGCTAATTGGTTGAATGCGCTCTAACCATATTAAAACTATGTCCCGATTAATGGGTTGGCTTTAACACAGAGCATCGGCTTGTTGGACTCTCTCCAAGGTCGATGTAAAGGGAGGTGAAGTTGGGTGCTATGCATATGATGCATACTTGTTAATGTGTTAACAACCCGATGTATGTGTGAACATTCAATTAGTTGATAGCACATTGTGATAGTTGCATATACGTGATATGCAATCGGTATAGTTGATACCTACCGTCGTAGTTATGAATGGCTTGTTGGACTCTCTCCAAGGTTGTTCATAACTATGATGGATATCGACCATTCGGAGATGGACCTCGATCTCGAAGTGATTTTGGGGTTTTGAAATTCGAAAAATGAATGGGAATTTATAAATGTATATTGATGCATTTTAAAATCATCTTTCTCATATATGCTCGTTTTGTATTTCTAAAATTGATCATGATGTCTTTGAATTGCGTTCCATTTTGGATTCGAATAAATTAACGGGCTGAGCTTGACTTCTTGGGTGGCTTAGAAGCTTGAGAATTGTTCTCAAGGTTGAAAAGCTTGCAAATGTCCTCGCGCCTCTTCCCGCTTTCTAGTGATGATGCAACTCTGGACCAATTGTTGGCCTATCGTAAACATGTGAGTGATTACAGACAAATGAGTTGCATCATGTTAGCCGCGATGGAACCCAAGCTACGAAAGCAGCATGAGCATATGGATGCTCATATCGTAGTCCTTCATCTTTGTGAGTTGGTTGATGAGCAAGTGAGATTCGAAAGGTTCGAAGTCTCAAAGCTCCTCTTCACCTCGAGATGCTAGGAGGTTCATCCGTGATCGCTCAATATCTTTGAAGATTGTGGAGTCTTTTGAGAAGCATGAGCGAGGGGGCCAGTCTTTAGTTGATTCCTCGAAGAAAGGTTCTAAGAGGAAGTCAAAGGAACAAAAGAAGGGAAAGAAGAGAAGGGCTAAGAAGGTAGAACTAGCACAAAGGAAACTTGCCATCATTATGGCAAGGAGAGCCATTCTTGAAGAAAGTGCAAGATTTATCTTGAGTCCGTGAAGAAGGATAAGGCATCGGATGCCCCATCTTCTTCTTGAAATCTTCTTTATTGATTGTCATTCTATTTCCTCGGACACTTGGGTATTTGATCTTGGGTGTGGCTCACATATATGTAATGACATACATGGGCTAAGGAATAGAAGAAGACTCGTCGAGGAGAGTCAAATTTACGTGTTGGGAATGGAGCAGCGGTTCTTTTCGCCATCGGAACGTATTTGTTAGAACTCCCTGTAGGACTTGTCTTAGAACTGGACAATTGCTTTTATGTTCCTTCGTTGATAAAGAACATCATTTCTATTTTAAATAGAAATGGGTACCATTTGACTTTTAGTAACAATTGTTGTTACATAACTTTGAATGGAGTTCTTTATGGAATTTGGAACTTTAAGCAATGACATTTATCGTTGGGCGTATCGGTGACATTTTCAATATCGAAGCGAGCAACAGCGTGCTCGAAGGATAATCAAATAGACTCTATATGTGGCATTGTCGTCTTGGCCATATAAGCAAAACGCATGTCCAGAATTACACCGATGTGGAATTGGAATCGTTTGAATTGGATTCATACGATACATGAATCATGCTTAAAAGGCAAGATGACTAAGTTACCTTTATTGGAAAAGGTGAGCAGTGGGAGAGTTACTAAGGTCTAATACATACTGATGTATGTGGACCTATGTCAACTCAAGCATTAGGAGGCTATAGCTACTTCATTACCTTCACCGATGATCACTCACGGTTTGGGTATGTGTTCTTGATGAAACACAAGTCTGAAGCCTTTGAAAGGTTCAAAGAATTCAGAAATGAAGTAGAGAAACAACATGACAAGAGTATTAAAATACTTCGATCGGATCGAGGTGGTGAATACTTAAGTCAAGAGTTTCTTGATTATCTAAGAGACAATGGCATATTGTCTCAATGGACTCCGCCCTATACACCACAGCATAATGGTGTATCTGAGAGGCGTAATCGGACCTTGTTGGACATGGTCAGGTCAATGATGAATCATGCAACTCTTCCCAAGTCCTTTTGGGGCTATGCACTTCAGACAGCTGTTTACTTGTTAAACAGAATGCCTACCAAGGTAGTCTCAACTACTCCATATGAGATATGGAATAGTAAGAAACCTCAAGTATCTTACTTGAAGATATGGGGTTGTCCTGCTTATGTGAAGCAGACTGTATCAGACAAATTGGATGCTAAGTCTGATAAATGTCTATTTATTGGATACCCTAAGGAAACAAGGGGTTACCAATTCTATCATCCTGTGGAACAAAAGGTGTTTGTTTCAAGGCATGCTGTGTTTCTAGAGAAAGAGTTTCTCTTGCAAGAAAACAGTGGGAGTGTTGTCGAGCTTGAGGAGGCTCGAGAGACTCAAATAGACATTGATGAGATACCTGGTGAAGCACAACAGCCGACAACTCATAGTGATGAGCAATCGGCTGGACCTATTGTAACACCACATCTTCGTAGATCTGGTAGAACACGTAATATTCCTGAGAGATATGGATTTCTCGTAAGCGAATCGAACGACGTGTTACTCATTGATGATGAGGAGCCTACCAGTTATGAAGAAGTGCTGACAAGTTCAGAAAGGGATAAGTGGCTTGGTGCCATGAAGTCAGAAATGGATTCCATGTATGAAAACCAAGTTTGGAACTTGGTTGACCCACCTGAAGGGATAAAGCCTATAGGGTGCAAGTGGGTTTTCAAGAAGAAAACCGACATGGATGGTAATGTGATTACCTATAAGGCTAGATTGGTGGCGAAAGGATATCATCAAAAACAAGGTGTTGATTATGACGAAACCTATTCGTCTGTAGCTATGCTTAAATCCATTCGGATGCTCCTGGCCATAGCGGCTCATTATGATTATGAGATATGGCAGATGGATGTGAAAACAGCTTTCCTTAATGGAAACCTGCTCGAGGACGTGTATATGATACAGCATGAGGGTTTCACATCGGTTGATAAAACCAAGGTATGCAAATTGCGACGGTCCATTTATGGATTGAAGCAAGCATCCAGGAGCTGGAATATCCGTTTTGATGAGACCATCAAAAAGTTTGATTTCTCACAAAATCCAGACGAACCTTGTGTGTACAAGAAGGTTAGTGGGAGTGCAGTCGTATTCCTAGTATTGTATGTCGATGACATACTACTTATAGGAAGCGATGTTTCAATCTTACAGTCAGTGAAGGTTTGGTTATCCAAGACATTCTCCATGAAAGACCTGGGAGAAGCAACCTACATCCTCGGGATTAAGATCTATAGAGATAGATCGAAACGGTTGCTTGGTCTTTCGCAGTCTACATAAATAGACCGAGTGTTAAAGAGGTTTAGCATGTCGGAATCCAAGAAAGGTTTCCTACCCATCAGGCATGGGGTACACCTTTCGAAGTCTATGTGTCCGCACACAGAAGACGAGAGGATTTGCATGAGTAAGATTCCCTATGCATCCGCAATAGGATCTATCATGTATGCTATGTTATGTACGAGGCCCGATGTATCGTATGCTCTGAGTGTCACGGCGATACCAATCCGATCGAGAATGGATTATTGGGTGGCTGTTAAGACGATCCTTAAGTACTTGAGAGGAACTAAGGATGTGTTCCTAATATATGGAGAAGGGTACATGGTGATACGTGGGTATACGGATGCCAGCTCCAGACAGACAAGGATGATTTCATGTCTCAGTCTGGGTATGTATTCACCTAGAATGGAGGCGCAATAAGTTGGAAAGGTTCCAAGCTTGACGCTATAGCGGATTCTGCCACTAAGGCAGAATACATTGCGACTTTAGGCGACAAAGAGCGGTTTGGATCGAAGTTCATCTCTGAACTTGATATGGTCTCATCGATGATCCAAACATGTGCCGCCATTATCATCTTATCGGAGAGATCATCGGTAGGAGCGAAATACAAATCGAGAAAATTCCCCTTTGAAAGGAACTTAGCGGATCCCTTGACTAAGGCATTACCTCAAAATAAGTTTGAGGTCATGTTGATCTTATGGTATTGGATAGTAGCGATTGGCATTAGGCCAAGTGGGAGTCTGTTAGTAATATATGAGAGATGTCCTAAGGCAATCGCCTTATGTATGAACCATTTATATGATAAATGAAGATTCACTATTTGAGTATACATATTTTATGTATTTGATTGGATCTTAAACTCATTTACTGAATGTCCACGATACGATTCACAGCATGAGAGAATTTGTGATTGGATCACAACTAGTGAGTATCTCTACATGTGTAATTGTGATGTATCGGAATTATCCTAGTCGATGAATTGATGGATTTGGACACCATCGATTACAGCCAGATTATTACGAGTATACTCCTTGGTGTATCAAGCGGTGATTCTCCTTTGGAGACATTGTGATGTCGGAGTTAATCGTGGATGCTAGTTATGGTAACTAGTTCATTGGAGTGACCATCGTAAGACTTCATATGGTTCTCTGCATATATAGATATGTCAATGAAGTTCTTCTTGTGGCTTAAGTGCGATGTTCCTTTGACTTGCGGTATTCAAGTCATCTTGATCATGGAGACTTATGCTTTGACATCTTAAGCAAACATCTCTAAGGAGATGTGGACCCGAGATGATTGGGTATAAGTCGAAGTGATCGAAGGTGTTTGAATAGCCTATAAAGGATTCACCACTCCTTGCGAGGAGATGTATACCCATGGCCTCTCGTCGGATTGTTACTAAAGTCTTTGGCCAAAGCATTACATGTTTAGAGTAAGGTACTCTTGATACATGTGGAGTAACTAGAATCCAGTAGGGCGAGGAAATGATACTTGGGCTAGGTGTGGCGTGAGTCGACCTAGTGAGGCTGACACAATAGACCATGTCTGAACCAAGTGGGTATAAGATGAGTGAAGGGAATGGGGCACGATTCATTCGAAGCTCTTGAAGGGTTTGAGAAATAGTTACGGATCAGCAGTTGATCTTTTGGTTAATTGGGGATCATGATGTACTACTAGGTGCCACTCATGATCGTTCTATAATTAATGGTTAATTATAGGCGGCCAACATAAACCGAGAACCTATTTGGTCACACGCTGTGAGTGTAATCCAAAGGATTTAAAGCGAGCTTGAGAATGGGATTCTCGGCCAGAGAAACTATGTTTGGTTGGACCAAACATAAGCGAGCATGAAATTGTTTGATGCATGATAGGCGTGGATGGGCGTGTCTTATGAAGACATAATGGATGGACCAAAATGGTTTGGTTCTAATCCAATGGATGAGAATAAACCAAAGGGTTTGGTTTATATTAAGCGAATGAACCAAAAGGTTGGTTGGTTCGTTTAACTTAAAATAAACCATCATGGTTTGGTTTATTTTAACTTATCTTAATGGAGGCGGAGTTAGCGGGCTTTATGGATATGATCCATTAACCATTAAGAAGAATTAGTTCTCCTATAAAATAGGAGCTTAAACCTACCAAGCACCCTAATTAGAGTTACAACCTAATTGTGCGCGCCTCCATCTTCTCTCCTAGTCGGCGCCAACCCTAGGTGTGCCGCCGCCCAGCTTTTGTGCCGTCGTCCAAGTCATTGCCGGTGACCAAGCTTCAGCTGGTGAACACTCCGGCGACCCTCCGGTGATCTCCTCTAGGTTCGGTGATAAGGTGAGCTTCCATCTCTCCTTGGCCGGCCTCTATTCCTCCACCAAAAGCTGTCCAGTTTTTCTGGACAGCTTGTTTCTTTGTTGTCGGAGCGTCGTTTGGACGACGGTTAGTGCTCTGACAGCGGCTAAATTACCGGGGATTTGATCTCCGGTAATCCTCTGAGGTGGGGGATGAAGGATTCGTCAAACGGTTGACGAATACCTCTCCGGAGAAGCGAGTTTTGAGAACTCATTTTAGGATCCGAATTTGGATTCGGATCGTGATCATCTCTCGATCACGTCGTCTTCAACACGAGGCTAGTAACCCGTACGACGACGAAGCTCGTGACTTAGCGAAGTCATCCGGAGGAGCTCGGCGTGGATACGGATAGAGACGATTCTTACGAGGATCGTTCCGGTTGATGCCGTTCCCGCTACACGTCATACGAAAGGTATAACGTAGATAAATTTCTTTTATTACAAATTTTAATTTACGGTTATGTCTACACTTGTTGTAATATGCATGCGTGTGTTGTGTGTGTTGTAATAAATATAGATTTATTATTTTAATTGCTTCCGCTGTGTTCATGTTTACGAAACATGATCGAACACACACACGCCGCGGTGCTGGAAACCCAACAATTCAAAATAACTCATCATTGATCTAACCATCTCTATAAGAGCTCACACCCCTCTTTTAATGGGACTATGGCTAACTTCTTCTTTGTGAAGTAGTTACATGACTAAGTAAACATAAATCTAAATATGATCATGACCACGCCTACGGCAGCCGACCCGCCTAAGCAATACGTGTGTAACTGAACGAAGCACATTGACATTTCTCCACATCAGCCTTGAATTCTTTGAACCTGTCAAAGCATTCAGACTTGTGATGCATCAAGTAAATATATCCATATCTTGAATAATCATCTATAAAAGAGACGAAATATTCAAAACCACCTTTAGCCTGGATAGATATAGGACCACACAAATCAGAATGAACCAATTCCAACATATCTTTGGCTTTATACCCCTTGGCCTTAAAAGGCCTCTTGATCATTTTACCTTCCAAGCAAGATTCGCAGGTTGGGAAATCCTCCATCACTAATGAACCCAAAGGTCCATCAGCTATCAATCTTTGAATTCTACTCAGGTTAATATGACCTAATCTTATATGCCAAAAATACGTTTGGTTCATTTTCGAAGGTTCTTTTCTCTTATTAGATTTAGAAGATGAGTTATTTATTTCTATTTGCATCGTGGGAGCTTTCGGTTCATGAGTGTATAAATTTTCTACCAATGCACCAGAACAGATAATCTCTCTAATCCTTTTTATAACAACTCTGTCATTAAAAGAAATAAAATATCCATCCAAAAATAATTTAGAAACTGAAATTAAATTCTTTCTAAATGAAGATACATAAAGGCAATTTCTCAGAACCAAAGTTTTATTCCTATCAAAAGATAAATAAACATCTCCCACTGCAATAGCCGTCACCTTCGTAGCATTGCCCATGTAGACGGTAATCTCCCCCTCAACTAGTCGTCTGGTTTCCTGGAACCCCTGCAAAGAGTTGCAGACATGATCAGTGGCTCTCGTATCTACACACCAAGTGTCAGTAGATAACACTGCTAAATATGTTTCAACGACTAGACCAAAAGATATACCTTTGTTCTATTTTTGGTTGGGATAGTCCGCCTTCCAATGTCCAGTCTACTTGCAAGTGAAGCACTTGCCTTTCGACTTCTTCACTCCTCCCTGAGATCCTCCCACCACCTTTGTTGGGCCTTATTTCTTCTTCTTCTTTCCTTTCGGCTTAGAAGTAGAAACCTTCTGGGCAACCAAAACCTGAGAACTCTGACGAAAAAGTTCCTCTGCCGCCTGGAGTTCTATCAGAAGCTCCGCCAATGAATATAACCTCTTATTCATGTTGTAGTTCAGGCAAAACTGCTCAAAACTCCTAGGTAGAGATTGGAGAATGATATCGACCTGGGTTTCCCCATCGATCTCAACTCCAAGGACTTCCAGCTCATTCAAATGAGCCATCATCTTGAGAATATGATCCCTCATGGGTGTTCCTTCAACCATGGTGGTCGTCATCAAGTTTCTCATAGCTTCTTGCCTAGCAGCCCGATTCTGGTGTCTGAAAAGTTCCTTGATATTGAGCATCATGTCATAGGCAGTAGTCATGGCCTGATGCTGATGTTGCAATACATTTGACATTAGCCAAAATGTAACACCGCGCCATCTCATCAGCCTTAACTCACTTCTTATAACTCTCCTCCTTTTCACCAGAATCATCCGTAGGCTTAGGAGGACACTCTTCGAAGAGTACATATTTATACTCCTCAGCAGTTAAGATAATGTCCAGATTTCTTTTCCAATCAACATAGTTAGGTCCAGTAAGTTTGTTTTCCTTTAGAATCATAGCAAGTGGGTTGAAAGTCATTTTGAAAAACCTAAGAATCACATAGATCAAAACATTAGATTTCAAAAAATTATTGATTCCTCAAACAATAAAATTTTAAAATCAACCAACACCTCAAAACACCGAGAATATCGTATGCCACGATAGTGTGGACGTATACGAATTCTACATTTGTAAGAGGAGGTTTTACCCATTAATTTTATTATCCTGTCAACCTTACTTTTTGACAAATAAAATTAATAGTTGGTTCCTCTTCAGGCCTACAAATAAAAGCAGTGACTCCGATGGAGATGATACTTTTATTTGCATCTAAATGGTCACCATTACCCAATACTAAGGCAATTATCTCGGATTATGTGCCTTCCGATGGGGAAGTACACACGCTCCTAAATAATTTCCTATAATCATATTTGTCCTAGTGATCCGCAAAACAAACTCATCCGATGTGGAGGAAGGCACTCAGAGTCAATGCGCAAGTTTGTTCGCATTACATTTCAAATTGTAATGGAGGCTGCAGGAATTTAAAAAATATCCCTCTCCCACTTAGTAATTTAAAATTGAGGAATTTTAACTATGCAAGCACAACAAGCATATAAATCAAAAGCAATAAATATGAAAAATAAATTTTTCAACTATTAGCATCCCTTTATAATGTGATTATGCCTCTTTTATCTTGATTTTATGCCCTCTTGAGAAGAAAAATATGAAACCGTAGTCATCTGAACTAAAAAGATAGAATGAATGCAAATGTTATGTTTTACTCTAAATATGCTAATTATTGTTGGATCGAGAAGCGTCGCTAGAGGGGGGGTGAATAGCGATCGTAAATCTTTTCTTTTTCGTTCGTTCGATACGCAAAGTAAGCACCGCGGAAAATAAATGAACACGTTTATTTTACTTGGTTCACAACCCAGCGGTTGCTACTCCAAGGCCCTATCGGTCCTAGATCGCGTACGGAGGGCAAAGCACTATAACGTCTCCTCCTCGTTGGAGGTAGGAGACAACGATCACAAAACCGAATATACGAGAATGAGGCAACAAGCCTACCTCACCTCGTTATGAAGAAAAACAAATAATACAATATCAAAAATATTACTTGATTCTGCTGTCGATGAAGAAGATCAAAACTTGACGTCGCATCGGCGTTATGATGATGTTGGAGCGTTGGCGTTGTAGGAGCACTTGATGAATAAACTTGATGTGATTTGGAGATGGAATCCTCCCCTCCTTTTATAGACTTTAGCCTCTGAATTTGTCTCCTCTTATTTCGGAATGGATCATGAAGTTGTCCAAATTTTATCGCGAAGTGTCCGCTTCAAACGTTATCCGTTTTGACCTAGCGCAGTCGAATCATCGCCATCAGTCGACTAATGCCTCCCATCAGTCGACTTATGGGCATCAGTCGACTGTTCCATGTCCAGCAGTCGACTGCCAGCTTGGCCACTTCCCTGCAATAAGAGGTTAGCTCGAAAAATGATAAATACGATGGTTTCTAACCGTCCGATCTCGACCTAGACCTTCCACAGAAGTCTTAGTCGAATCGTCGCCACGATCGTCCCTAAAGAGGACACGACCTTCAATCTCTCACTCATACGAGCTTACCTCGATAGTAGCTCTCGCTTCGCCTTCCACTGATTCCTTGGCTCCCTCCAAGTCACTCAGTGTCGCCTTCACCACTACGGCTTCCTCCGGGTGTCGCTAGCCTTCAATTCCAGCTTTAACACTTTTCTGCACACTTGATTTAGCTCGTGAGATAACAATGTAGACTTAACTTTGTGTCTTTGCCATAATCAAAAGACAGGTTCGATTATCTAGTGCCCCTGCACCAACAATTATATGCACTAAACGAATGCTAAATAAACCCTAAAATCATGCATTATTCACACACATCAGAACGCGAGGAAGAAGCAAGAAGCAGCGACTTCTCAAGGGTTGGACTGGCTGCTGCTCAACCTCGTCGGGCGAAAGAGGAGCTTCCGAAGGCAGAGGGAAAGGAGGAGGCGGAATTGCAACTCATAGCGAGAACAAGGAGCTAGGCGGCCGACAAAGCATACGACTGCTGTTGGTGCAGTAGGCACCTAAGTCGAACCTGGGTTTTGATTATAGCAAACGATATAAAGTTAAGCTCATATCATTATCTCACGAGCTGAATCGAGTGTGCAGAAGATTGATATAGCTTGAGCTGAAGGCTAGCGACACCCGGAGGAAGCCGCGGTGGTCGGGCGACACTCGAGTGACTTCGGAGGGAGCCGAAGGAATCGAGTGGAAGGCCGGAAGCAAAAGCAACACGTAAGTATCGAGGTAAGCTCGTGTGTGCGAGCGTAAGTGAGGTCGTATCCTCCTTACGGGGATGATCTTAAGCGTAGATCCGACCAGAGACATCCCATCGATGGTCCAGGTCGAGATCAGACGGTCGAAGGCCGTCGAAATAATGTTTTCTTTGAGCTAACTTTGCCCTGCAGCTAGCATCGATCATTGCCGGCTTGAGGACTCGATTGCCGTCAAACGATCGCCAAAGGTTAGCACTCGTCGATCGCCATCACGATCGGTGATGATACATCGATCGATGGTCAATGATCAGATTCGAGGAGTCAAGGCTTATCACCCCATTTCAAGGAGGTTTTGTGCCCAATTCCTATTGGTTGAAGACCCATTCGATGAGGGGCTTAAAGGCTATAAAAGGAGGGCTTGTCCTAGGGTTTTTCATCAATTAAAAAGCTTCCAAGTGCTTCCGATACGCTCCGACTCTCTGACATCCCCCTACGGCCGAAAGCTGAGACGATGACTAGAGCTTCAACCTCCAACCTTTGAATTCGTCGGTAACGAAAAGTTTGAATTATAATTCAGTTTATAAGTTGTTCTTCTTTTCAAGATTTAAATCATATCAAGGAGAGGGGAAGTGTCCCTCTACCTTGAGCTTTTTTCATTTTGTGTATCCGTCTAACTCCTACCTCCAACGAGGAGGAGTTTTTTAGTAGATTGCCCTCCGTACGTGGTCAAGGACCACTAGGGCCTTGGAGTAGTAGCCTTCGGCTACGAACCAAGTAAAACCTTTGTGTCTATTGTCTTTTATTTTTGTTTATTTTTCCGCTGCGTATATTTGTCTTGAAACGAATTCGAAAGAAAAATTTCTATCGCTATTCACCCCCTCCTTTAGCGATCCGATCGATCCAACAATTGGTATCAGAGCCGGGGGTTGCTAAGATTTGGTGAAACCACCAATCTAGCCTTTTTACAGATTTATTTTTCTTTTAATTCTGTTTTTTTTATTTATTTCGCTTTGTTAAGTTTTTCTCCCGCACTACTAATCCAAGACGCGAGTCTTGGTACTTGTTTTCGTGTTTTTGTCGTTGTTAGTTTCTTCGTCTCCGTCTATTTGTGTCTTTTGTTCTAATGGCCCATCTCGAGGGTTTTAGCACCGTCCGACCTCCGTTTTACAACGGAGATGACTTCCGTTATTGGAAGGGTCGGATGGAATGCTTTCTCAAAACCCAAATCGAGATGTGGATCATAATCCAAACGGGTTTCACACTTCCGACTAATGAAGTGGGTGACTCCTTGGATTATGATCAATGGACCATTGCGACAAAACGACAAGTCGAAGCCGACGCCAAGGCAACACAAATCCTCCAATGCGGCCTATCCAAGGAGGAGCTAAATCGCGTCGGCCCCTTCATAAGCGCAAAAGATCTTTGGACAAAACTAGTGGAGCTACACGAAGGGACCGATGAAGCCAAGGTATGTAAGCGTGATCTTCTTTTCAATAAACTATATAACCTAAAAATGCAGGAACACGAGTCCGCGATGCAACTCCATGCCCGTGTCCAAGACATAGTCAACAACCTACACGCAATCGGGCAAAAGGTCGAAAACCGCGACCTTATAAGGTATGTTCTAAACTCTTTTCCAAGGACTACCTTGTGGGCATCCATGGTCGACGCCTACAAAGTCTCCAAGGATCTTTCTAAAATTAGGTTAGATGAACTCTTTTCTGATTTCGAATTACATGAGCAGTCCAACTCGGAACCCGAGAGGGGTATAGCCTTGTTTGCAGGTTCAAAGAAGAAGAAAATCGCAAGCAAGCCACCACCAACCGAGGAGGAAGACGAGTCCGAAGAAGAAGTTGACCCGGAGTTGATCACAACTAATGAACCTAGCTCAAGGATAGCCAAGGGACGAGCGAACCACGACTCGACCCAACCAAGGTAAGCCTAAAAGTTCTAATATTAGGTGTTATGAGTGTAACAGGTTTGGACATATCAAGTCCGAGTGCCCCAAGCTCAACCACCAAGCACCTAAGCACAAGAAGGCCCTCAACGCGACATCGGAAGAAGCGTCATCCGAAGAAGACGAAGACCACGTCTTCATGGCGAAATCGATTGAGTCAGACACGGAGACCGAACCTGAACTTGAGTCAGAACCTGAGGATGACTCAGACCACGGTCAAGCCACGGATCGCATCCGGTTCAAAGATACCCTTAAAGTGAGTTGAACTTTATTTAATACTTTACATAATATGGTTAGGTTTTTGTCTAGGAAATTAGCTAAGTCCGAGTCCAAGGTCGAGACCCTTGTTGAGGAGGTTAAACTCCTCAAACACGAGGTCTCCCTAACCTCTTCGACTAGTCGAGTTCAAGAGAAGGACTCAACTTGAGTTGAAAAGCTCGAAGTTGAGAACTCTCTCTTGAAAAGTCAAGTTGAATATCTTAGGAACACGTTGGAAAGGTTCACTTCGGGATCCAAAGGACTTGACCTCCTACTTGGATCTCAAAGGGCCGTGTACAACAAGCCTGGACTAGGGTTTAACTCAAACATGACTAATAGGTCGTATATGTCGATTGTAAGTCAACATAGGAAACATGTCCAAGCATGGGTCCCTAAGAACTTTTTGATTTCAACTCTAGGATCCAACCCGTACTGGGTTCCCAAGGACCAAATCCACTATGTGGATAGACCGAACCGATTCAACGGTCTAGGGGGAGCCAATACAAAACATGTTTGTGCTTTAACTTAGAAATTGCATGCTTAGTTTTGTTTTGTTTTTTTTTAACTTGTGAACTCACTTAGAACACATACATAACCAACTAAAATCCTTCGAAAAGATTGAGCCTCGGGGAGCCTCTTTTCAAAAATAACCAGTTAGACCAGGAAATAGTCTTAGGTGAGTCAAGTCATCATTTTCTTGAAAATAGCTTTGTCTAAGGAAGTGGTCGATGATCCGATAAAAGAAGGCCCCTGTGCCTCGCCACGACCTGGAAGCCATGATCTTGAAAAGGTAAACTTGACAAGCCTAGGGTCAAATCCAAATCTAACTTAAAATTACTTGAACCTAAATGCACTCAATCAACTTAATTGGAAGTCATCTCACAAAAACACATAAGTATAACATGCTTGATCATATAGACACAGGTGAGATGACCTAGGTTTAAAAACTTACAACCAATTTTTAAAAAAAAAATTATAAAAAATCTAACATTCAATCCAACCACCTTGTGTGTAGGATCAATGGATGTTACTATGTTGCTCAACACATGACCGGGATCAACTCAAATTCACAAAGCTTCGATTCAAACGACAAGGATCGGTAGCCTTTGGGAATAACGGCAAGCTCAAAATCATCGGATCAGGTGATATCGAGCTTAACTCGAATTTTGTTATTAAAAATGTATTACTTGTAGAAAATTTTGAATATAACTTGCTTAGTGTAAGCCAATTATGTGACAATAACTATAAGGTCGTATTTTTAGAAAATGAATGTGTAATTAAAACAAATAAAACAGCTAAAACAATACTCAAAGGAACTAGGACAAATATACAATTAACTTAATCAAATCCTCAGCCAAATGTCTTATGACACAGGAAGAGGAATCATGGTTGTGGCACCGACGACTTGGTCACTCACACCCAAGACTCGTCCACAAGATGAGTCAGAGTGGCTTAGTCAGAGGCTTACCCAACCTCAACAATTTGGTTAATAAAATCTGTAATGCTTGTCAACAAGGAAAACAACCTAGGACACAACACAAGTTAACTAACCAAGAACGAACCTCAAGTGTACTTGAGCTCCTGCATATGGATCTATTCGATTCACATAGAGCCAAGTCACTCAATAGAAGTCAATATTGCTTAGTCATAATTGACGACTACTCCAGGTTTACCTGGGTTAGGTTCATCAAACATAAAAATGATACCCTAGATCAATTAATCAATCTATTCAAATTAATCGAGAATCAAAAAAACCTTAAGGTTAAAAGACTTAGAAGCGATCATGGTGGTGAATTCGAAAATCAAAGGTTCACCGACTTCTGTAACCTAAACGGATACCACCATGAATTCTCTTGCCCTAGGACCCCTCAACAAAATGGCCTAGTGGAGCGGAAAAACCGAACTCTACAAGAAGCCGCTAGGACCATGTTGAACGAATACGACCTACCTGATAGGTTTTGGGCAGAAGCCGTTAGCACGGCTTGCTATGTCCAGAATAGGATCCTTATGGTAAAGAGGCACCTTAATAAAGTACCCAACATCAAGTACTTTAGGGTATTTGGATGTAAAGTACATATCTTAAACACTAAGAACCACCTAGGGAAATTCGAATCCAAAACCTCCACCGGAATCTTCTTAGGATACTCAACCACGAGTAGGGCCTATAGGGTATATAACCACGATACCCTTTAAGTCGAAGAGACTATTAATGTAGTATTCGATGAAGTACCAGAACCTACAAAACCCTTAATGACCCCAAGTGTTGAGCCCACTGATACCAAACTCGTCTCCACCACGAGATCGAGTCTAATCCACATCAACCAACTTCTCTTGTCGACCAAGTGACAAGTGATCCGAGTCAAACTAGTGTTCAACAAAGTCACTCAATTGATCAAGCATTAGGTGACACAAACCCAACCCAATCTAGGATTCAAACTAACCATCCTATCGATCAAGTGATAGGAGATCATAATCTAGGAGTTCAAACTAGAGCATCCTATAAGAACCTCAGTCAAATTTCCTTAATTTCAAAGATAGAACCCAAATCAATTGAACAAGCTCTTCTTGATCCCGATTGGATTATTGCAATGCAAGAAGAGCTAGCTCAATTCACTAGGAATGAAGTGTGGGAACTAGTACCACCACCTAAAGACAAAACGATAATTGGAACAAGGTGGGTGTTTCGAAATAAGCTTGATGATAAAGGTGAAGTAGTTAGAAACAAGGCTAGGTTAGTCGCCAAAGGGTTTAGTCAAGTCGAAGGCTTAGATTACGATGAAACCTATGCCCCAGTAGCTAGACTCGAATCCATTCGAATGTTGCTAGCTTATGCCGCACATCGAGGATTTAAGCTGTTTCAAATGGATGTTAAGTCGGCATTCCTAAATGGATACATTAAAGAAGAAGTTTATGTTAGCCAACCCCCCGGATTCGAAAATCTAGATAAACCCGACCATGTTCTAAAACTTAAGAAAGCTCTCTATGGACTTAAACAAGCTCCTCGAGCTTGGTACGAGAGACTTTCAATCCATCTTAAGTCAAAAGGGTTTAACCAAGGCTTAGTTGACCCAACTCTCTTCGTAAAAACCTTAGGTAAAGAAATATTCATAGCTCAAATTTATGTAGACGATATAATTTTTGGAACCTCTAACTCAGCCTTACTAAACGAGTTCGTTTCACTCATGGAAAGTGAGTTCGAAATGAACTTGGTAGGCGAGTTAAGTTTCTTTTTAGGTCTACAAATTAAACAAACTAAGGATGGTATATACCTATATCAACAAAAATACACTAAGGATTTAATTAAAAGATTTGGAATGCAAGACGCTAAGATAATAAACACCCCAATGGCGATTAATGTTAACATAGGAGAAGACCTAGAAAGTAAGTCCATTGACTTAAAGTACTATAGGAGCGCAATAGGAAGTCTCCTATACTTAACTGTGAGTCGACCCGACATTCTATTCGCAGTAAGTATGTGCGCCAGGTTTCAAACCTGTGCTAAAGAGTCTCACCTAACCCTAGTTAAGCGTATCCTTAGATATCTTAAGGGTACACTTAATGTCGGTATTTGGTTTCCTAGATCTACCGAGTTCGAACTAACCGGCTACTCCAATTCGGACTATGCCGGTAGTAAGCTCGATAGAAAGAGTACGAGTGGTTGTTGTCAACTTCTCGGCTTGAGTCTAGTGAGTTGGTGCAGTAGGAAGCAACACTGTGTTGCTTTATCTACCACCGAAGCCGAATACATCGCGATGGGTGAGTGTGTCACACAGCTTCTTTGGATGAAGCACACTCTCCGCGACTTTAAGTTAGACTTTACGAATACTAAACTTCACGTAGATAACATTAGTTCAATTAATCTTACAAAAAATCCAATATGTCACTCTAGGACCAAACATATAGAGGTCAAATACCATTTCATTCGAGAACATGTGGCCAACGGAGCCATACAACTCGAATACGTCGAATCGAAGTCTAACTTAGCAGACCTATTTACTAAACCCCTACCCGAAGTCGAATTTAGTCTATTAAGACGAAAATTGGGCATGTGCGTAATAGAATAGGTACTTGCAAATTATATGTTCTTGCTACTATTTCTTTAATTTCATGGAACTAGCATAGGACATACCTTAGATATCATGCACCTATAGATTTAAGGAGCCAGTACATCTCACAACACATAGGACTAATGTGTTTGTGTACTTAGCCACGTAGATGGGTGTGAGATGTTAGGACCTTACTCCTGGTTCCAGATGTAGAGCTAGTGCATCGCTATGAACCACGGAGTATAATCATACATACTAACCGACTCTGACCAGGACTGGTTGATCTTTCATATCAATCAAGCCAAATATGAGTCGAACATTTTATAGATGAAATTATTTTCAGTATATTATTTTCGAAATAATGTGGAACATGCTTGGACTTTAAAATTAAAACTTATTTTTTTTTCCACACACACCCTCACTCTTTTCGATATATGGCAAAAGGGGGAGAAAAAGGCCAAAGTTAAGGGATTTTTTTTTATGGCCAAGGCTTACTTACTTAACTTTAAGTTAACGAAACAAGTTAAGGGAATTCTTAACTTAAACACATTTAGTTAACTTGTTTTCGTTAACAATACAAAAAGTAATTTACTTAACTCTTAGTTAATTTGTTAACAAAATGAAAGTAAAGGCCAAGGTTAAGAAATCATTTTTTTTTATTTCTTAACTTATTTTAAACCCTATGGCCAATATTAAGTGATTTCGGTTACTTAATTCTTTTTTTTAGTAGCAAATATCAAGGGGGAGAGTTAAAACTCTTTCTCAAGTACTCACCCTCGGTCAAGGGGGAGGATTCCTCAAGGGGGAGCACTTGAAAAAGAGTTTTTATATACTCCTGCACATTCATGCATATCTCTTACTCAGTTTACTTAATGCACTTAATTTGTATTTCTTAACTTTGTATGTGGGTTTGCCATAAATCAAAAAGGGGGAGATTGTTGGTGCAGTAGGCACCTAAGTCGAACCTGAGTTTTGATTATAGCAAACGATACAAAGTTAAGCTCATATCGTTATCTCACGAGCTGAATCGAGTGTGCAGAAGATTGATATAGCTGGAGCTGAAGGCTAGCGACACCCGGAGGAAGCCGCGGTGGTCGGGCGACACTCGAGTGACTTCGGAGGGAGCCGAAAGAATCGAGTGGAAGGCCGGAAGCAAAAGCAACACGTAAGTATCGAGGTAAGCTCGTGTGTGCGAGCGTAAGTGAGGTCGTATCCTCCTTATGGGGATGATCTTAAGCGTAGATCCGACCAGAGACATCCCATCGATGGTCCAGGTCGAGATCGGACAGTCAAAGGCCGTCGAAATAATGTTTTCTTTTAGCTAACTTTGCCCTGCAGCTAGCATCACGATCCACTTGGAGGACTCGACCACACAAACAAACGATCGCGCCAAGGTCAACACTGATCGATGCGCCATCACCGATCGATGATGGCCATTAGTCGACTGATGGTCAATCATCAGATTCGAGGAGTCAAGGCTTATCACCCTATTTCAAGGAGGTTTTGTGCCCAATTCCTATTGGTTGAAGACCCATTCGATGAGGGGCTTAAAGGCTATAAAAGGAGGGCTTGTCCTAGGGTTTTTCATCAATTAAAAAGCTTCCAAGTGCTTCCGATACGCTCCGACTCTCCGACATCCCTACGACGAAGCGCTGCCGAGACGACGACTAGAGCTTCAACCTCAAACCTTTGAAGTCGTCGGTAATGAAAAGTTTTAATTATAATTCAGTTTATAAGTTGTTCTTCTTTTCAAGCTTTAAATCATATCAAGGAGAGGGGAAGTGTCCCTCTACCTTGAGCTTTTTTCATTTTGTGTATCCGTCTAACTCCTACCTCCAACGAGGAGGAGTTTTTTAGTAGATTGCCCTCCGTACGTGGTCAAGGACCACTAGGGCCTTGGAGTAGTAGCCTTCGGCTACGAACCAAGTAAAACCTTTGTGTCTATTGTCTTTTATTTTTGTTTTTTTTCCGCTGCGTATATTTGTCTTGAAACGAATTCGAAAGAAAAATTTCTATCGCTATTCACCCCCCCCCTCTAGCGATCTGATCGATCCAACAACTGCATTGTTCGAGGCGGAGATAGGAAGGAGAGAGGTGGTAGAGAAGTGAGGCAACAGCAATGCCCTCGCTTGCGACAAAGGCTAGCCGACAGGTGGCCAGCGTAGTGGGTGAGCGAGAGGGGCTGGTGGTCGGCGACTAGTGTGGTGTGCAGTGGTGGGCACAGGGAAGAGAAGAGGGTGGAGGCGGCGGAATGGAGGTAAGGCACGTGAAAAATGGGGAGAGGAGAAAAATAAAACATGCTTTATCAAAGCCTAACTGTCTTATCCCCTTAAATTGCTATAAAATTTGATTTAAATCTTGAAAAATTCCAAAAAAATCCTGAAATTTTATATAAGTGAATTTTTTAATTAAACCTAATAATTTTATTTTTATTATTTATTTTTTTCGTATTTAACACATCGACTTGGAATAAATCCATATGATAAACTATGGGTCTAATAACTCACATTTTGACATGATATTTTATATTTATTCGTCGATGTTTTGATCCATTCATATGGTTAATTTGATGTATTTATCATGTTTTACAAATATGGATTATTTTAGCACTTTAATGTTTACTAATTTGATGTCCTTAGTACTAATTTGTTGTATACTTTATTTCGTAAGTCATTTGAAAGACATATTGAGGAGTTTTGGAGCTTATGCAACATAAACTACGACCTCAAAAGGGAGACATGGCAAGGTCATGCCTTTGGCACACCGCAAGCGACATCGGATGAATGTGAGGGTTGTGTGGAAAAATACACGATCGGTGCAACCAGATCGTATAAAACACAACCACCATGCCAAAAGGCACGCCTCAGGTGGCTTTGAAGCCATATCTTCTTCCCTAGAGCCTTAGCAGCCACCTTCCCCTCTCCTCCACCCATTTCTTCCCTTCGAATTCAAGGAAAGACTACTTCATTGAGGGATTCTAGCAACGTCTTCCATCCCCATTGCTCAGCCACCTTCTCCTGCATATTCAAGGAGGAGTTCTCGCGATGACACTTCTTCAAGCTCAACCGGATCCATGAGAGCTCAAAGCATCCATAAAGATACTGGATTCAAGAGTTTGCACCATCCCACATCCACTGTCGCTTCTAGAGACTCGATCGAGCTCCGTTGGACTTAGGCAGAGGAACTTGTTCACACATCAGCCATATCTTGAGTTGATTTGATCATTTATCATTTTGTTTAGTTTAGATTAATTTTCTACATGTCAAGTGTTTGTTAATTGCCCCTTACATTTGATTTACTTTGTTTAGCTTAATTTAGTTGTGCACGTTGGATGTTTGGTTAAATGCCTCTTATAGTTTATTGTTTCAATTTCTGCATTTCTAGTGTTTGTTAGATTTCCTACATTGTTTTACTTGTTGAATGTTTAATCACTTGCATGTTAGTTTAGAGTTTTAATTACCTTGCAATCATAGGTTAGAATCCAAATCCAACCCCCCCCCTTCCATTTATATTAGAAAACTCAAAGCAATAACAAAATAATCCTAAGAATACCATTCTACCTGAAGGTTGAAGCTTCGCTTCGGTCGCTTGTACATGGAGATCCTATCAAACGTCCTCAGAAAAAAAATTAATCTGGATGAAGGTGGATTACCCAAGCAACTGATTCATTATCGTGCTATTCAATTTGAGTGGTTGCTTGAACAAACTTGTTGTTCAAGCAACCTAACTCTTTTCCTCGATTAACCACGGAATAGATGATGTACGGATCGCTAGTCTTTGTGTTTATCATCGGGGTCCATGATCATACAATTGTAAACAATTACATAGAACAAAAGGAAACCAAAATAAGAAGTATACCTCTTGTTTACCTCTTGATCTTCTATCGCATGACTAATCCTCCTCTTGGACGTCGTGTGGGCGACAATCTTCCAAGAGTCGAAGCCTCCTAGATCTCGTATCTTCCCTTCCTTGCTCACTCCGAACAAGGGAAGATAACCAAACTCTTCTTCTCCTATCTAGTGCCGACCACCAAGCCTCCTTGCTTGGTTGTTGTCGCCGGCCAAGGAGAGGAAGGAGAGGTGGGCGCTGTTGGTGCAATCGGCCCAGGTCACGATTGACCAGGACTCGAGTTTGACTCGAGTGATGTTTTTATGTTTCGACAAAAACATATGACAATGTAATTGTCATGGGAAAGTCCAAGTGGAACACTTGGCATTTGGTAAAGTCCAAATCTTGAGTACTTGGCATGAAAAGTCCAAGTGGGACACTTGGCACATGAAAAGTCCAAGCATGGGTCTTGGCAATGTAAAAGTCCAAGCATGGGTCTTGGCAATGTAAAGTTCAACATGGGTTGGCAAGGAAAGTCCAAGCATGGTCTTGGCATGAAAAGTCCAACATGGGTTGGCAAGGAAAGTCCAAGCATGGTCTTGGCATGGAAAGTCCAACATGGGTTGGCAAGGGAAAGTCCAAGCTTGAGTCTTGGCATTTGAGAAGTCCAAGGGTTTGATATTGGCAGCGTAAAGTCCAAGCGGGAGTCTTGGCAGCATAAGACCAATGGTTGGCGGCGTAAAGTCCAAGTGGAGTCTTGGCGACGTAAGTCCAATGTGCCTTAGCGGTGTAGACACCGTTAGCATGACATAGCCGAGGGAAGCACCTGGAGGCTAGCGCGATGGATGAATAAGTCATGGATGACTTGGAGGGATCCGAGAGGCGTGAGGCGGATGGAGGTGGCTAGAAGGCTTAGGTCTAGGCTAAGGGTGGTCTAGCAAGTATGGGGGCACCATACTTTGGGTTAAAACCTCATCTTTGAGGTTGGCAGTCGACTGACATTATGGCCGGTTCGACTGTCGTAAGTCGACTTGAGTTCGACTGCCGTTTAAGAGCTGGAATCGCGCAATCGATTGGAAGCGATGATGATGTCTCTGACGATCGCCAAGGGTCGATAGTCATTGCTAGTTTAGCCGCGAGCAGTAATGCTCGTAGCCAAATGGGCGGTCGACTACGCGGTGCGGATCGCCAATGTTGGCAGTCGACTGTCAAGAGATCCGTTGGAGTTTTTCCAGCGTGGATCGAGCCGTTGTCTCATGACAACAGTGGCATCAGTCGACTGGTGACTTATGGCAGTCGACTGATGGGCGGAAATCCAGGTCGCGCAGAAGGATAAAAGGAGCTCGACGGGAGGATTTTTGGAATGGTTTCTTGAGCATCTTTGGGGCGATTTGTTGCTGCAAATCAGAGTCTCCAAGACCACTCTTCAAGCAACCAAAAGCAAGCAATCCAAAGCATTTGTAAAGTGTTTTCTTTACTTGTATTGCATTATTCTTCATTGTATTTGCTTGTTGCTTTTAGATTATTGTTGTAATCTATTGTAAGAGGTTTCTCCACCTCCAACTTGTGTCGATAAGGAGTATTTGTGATTAGTGAGTGCGTGTGCATCACTAGGGCTCTTTAGAGCTCGATCCGTGGAGTAGGAACCGTTCGGTTCCGAACCATGTTATATCCTTGTGTTCGTGATTGTATCTTTTCGTTATTGCTTTTATTATTTCTATTCCGCTGCGCATAACGAGTTTTGTAGAGACGATCGCGAACGAATTCCATCTACGTACGAATTCAACGCTATTCACCCCCCCTCTAGCGGCGTCAAATCCCCAACAGGCGTCGGCCAAGGAGAGGAAGAAGGAGCGGTGGGCGCCGGCCAAGAGATGAGCTCTTGTTGTCGCCGACCAAAACTTGAGGGAAGAATGTGCCGCCCTAGCAGACGAGAAGGAGGAGTCAGCCAAGAGCAAAGGAGAAGATGAAACCCTTATCATTTGTTTGTGTTGTCGTCGGCCCTAAGGGAGAAGCAAAACCTAGCAACTAATGCTTGCCGCCCAACCCTTGGAAACTCTAAAACATAGCACTCCAAAATCTTCTCTTGCCGCCCAAGCCTCCTTTTAATCATGAACGTTGGATCTAGACTTCGTGAGGGTTTTAATAGGCTACGATAGGGACCATTAGGAGGAGTTGGATCTTGGTCACCCAATGATCCAAACCCGATCCATTAATGATGATCCATTCCACTAAAGCGATCATCATTGATCTACCTCACCAACCCCATAATTATATATGGGCTCCATATATTAATTGTACAAATATCTCCCCGTATTTAAGATATCGAATGTCCGTTAATTAATTAATTTACTGACAATTAATTAATTAACATCTAACTCCATGAGTAGTACCACTCAACTTTATCATCATGCTAGACCAAGTCCACCTATAGGATTTATATGGTGATCCTTATGAGCTCCTCAAGGGGACATCATCATCCTAATACATAGGACACGATTTCCTCCTATAATCAATGACACACCATGTAAATAATACTATTTCCCAACTTATCGGGTCTATCGATTTAACATATAAATCTCGCCCATTGGCAAGTCAAAGAAATAAATATTAAGTATATGTGTCCGTTATTATATCGGGATTAAGAGCATGTACACCATAATATCTGAGGTCTGATTCAATTATGTAGTCAGCAATAAATTGAATCACCTCTAAGTCAGTCCTGCTCAATACACACAAAGTGTACTAGTGTAATTCTATGGTCAAGATAAACCAGTATCAAATTACACTACAACTATACCAATGGTTTGTCCAAAACCATCTTCGTTGTGAGCCTCTACTTATACTCTACAAGGAACTGATAATATGATCTTCTGTGCGACACCACACACCATGTAATCTACAATGTAAAGTATTAGACAATATGCATAACTATAAATATACAAACAATGATCATGTGATTCTTATTCCAAAATAAAGATGTTCATACAAAGGCTAGACTTTCAGTATACATCCCAACAATCTCCCACTTATACTAAAAGACTATGCCGCCATCAACTACCATATATTTGATTCTCATTCCCTCCACATGCTTATCAAAAGCTCTCGCTGGAAGGGCCTTAGTGAAAGGATCTACTAGGTTATCCTCTGATGCAATCTTGGCGACAACAACTTCTCCTCGCTTTACGATCTCTCGTATCAGGTGGTACTTACGCTCTATGTGTTTACTTGCCTTATAGGCTCGTGGTTCCTTCGAGTTTGCAACTGCACCACTTTTATCACAATAAATTGTGATAGTTCTGAGCAAACCAGGAATCACATCCAAGTCCATCAAGAAGTTCCTGAACCATACAACTTCTTTGGCTGCCTCAGAGGCTTTCACATACTCAGCTTCCATGGTGGAGTCTGCCACGTATTTCTGCTTGACACTCCTCCATACAATGGCTCCACCTCCCAAAGTAAACACAAAACCCAAGGTAGACTTACTGTTATCCCTATCTGATTGGAAGTTAGAATCTGTGTAACCCATAGGGAGTAATTGATCTGCCTGGTATACCAGCATATAATCCCTAGTCCTTCTTAGGTACTTCAATATATGCTTTATCGCAGTCCAATGTCCCTGTCTTGGATTACTCTGATATTTGCTAACCATGTCCATGGCAAAGCAGATATCCGGACTCGTACATAATATAGCATACATGAGGTTTCCTACCGTCGAAGCATAAGGAACCGCCTTCATCTCCTCTATCTCCTTTGATGTTCTAGGACACATCTCTTTAGATAAAGGTACTCCATGCCTAAAAGGTAGAAAACCTTTCTTAGAGTTATGCATGCTAAAACGAGCCAAAATAGTGTCTACGTATGAAGCTTGAGATAAGTATAATATCCTTTTCTTGTTATCCCTTATAACCTTGATCCAAAGGATGTGTCCCACTTCTCCCAAGTCCTTCATATCAAATTGTTTGGACAACCATACCCTTACGTCTAACAACACTTTTACATTGTTGTCAATGAGCAAAATGTCATCTACGTATAGTACAAGAAATACCACTACATTCCCGTCACATCTCTTGTATACACAAGACTCATCTGGACTTTGAATAAATCCATATAACTGGATTACCTCATCAAAGCGGATGTTCCAAGATCTCGAAGCTTGCTACAATCCATAAATGGACCGATTAAACTTGCACACAAGATGCTCTTTGCCCTTTGCAATGAATCCCTCTGGTTGCTCCATATAGATGTTTTCTTCAAGACTTCCATTAAGGAAAGTTGTCTTGACATCCATCTACCAAACCTCATAATTCATATGAGCAGTAATAGATAAGAGAATCCGGATAGACTTAAGCATGACTACCGGTAAAAAGGTCTCCTCATAATTGATACCCTCATTTTGAGTATACCCTTTAGCAACAAGCCTTGCTTTGAAGGTCTCAACCTTCCCGTCTGTTCCTCTCTTTCTTTTGTAGATCCACTTGCATTCAATGGATTTTGCACCATTGAGTGGTTCTACTAGCTTCCAGACCTGATTTGAATCCATAGATTCTATCTTAGAATTTATCACCCTTTGCCAAGATACTGCATCTTTATCTTGGATTGCCTCGTCATATGTCCAGGGATCAGATTCATGTTCGCCAAAGACCAAATCAGAACATTTTCCTAAGAACATAAATCTATCAAGTTGTCTAACAACTCTCCCACTATGACGAGATATCACCTGTGTATCCTCTGTGACACGCGGTGCAGTCACTTATGGTATATCCTCTTGTACCGTTGGTACTGAAGTAGGAACTTCCCCTCTTAACTCCTCTAGAACAATCTTGCTCATGGGCTTGTGGTTCATCACATAGTCTTCCTCTAAAAATTAGGCATTCGTGCTAACGATCACCCTCTGATCTCTAGGAATATAGAACAAACCACCTTTCATTCCTCTAGGATAGCCTATGAACAGCCACACTTTTGTACGAGATTCTAACTTACCAACATCTCCCTTCAGCACATGTGTTGAACTACCCCAAATCTGAATATGTCTCAAATTGGGCTTTCGCCCAGTCCACAATTCTGTGTGAGTAGAAGGTACTGATTTAGATGGTACCAAGTTCAGAATATACACTGTCATATCCAGAGCATACCCCAAGAACGAATCTGGTAATTCAGAATAACTCATCATTGATCTAACCATCTCTATAAGAGTCCTATTCTTTCGCTCCGCCACACCATTCTGCTAGGGTGTACCAGGTGCAGACAGTTGGGATTGAATCCCAACCTTTGATAAGTAACTCCTAAACTCTCCCAAGAGGCACTCACCACCACGATCAGATCGTAGTGTCTTGATACTTTTACCTTGACGTTTCTCCACATCAGCCTTGAATTCTTTGAACTTGTGAAAGCATTCAGACTTGTGATGCATAAATTAAATATATCCATATCTTGAATAATCGTCTATAAAAAAAGATGAAATATTCAAAACCACCTCTAGCCTGGATAGATATAGGACCACACAAATCAGAATGAACCAATTCCAACATATCTTTGGCTCTATACCCCTTGGCCTTAAAAGGCCTCTTGATCATTTTACCTTCCAAGCAAGATTCGCAGGTTGGGAAATCCTCCACCACTAATGAACCCAAAGGTCCATCAGCTATCAATCTTTGAATTCTACTCAGGTTAATATGACCTAATCTTATATGCCAAAAATACGTTTGGTTCATTTTCGAAGGTTCTTTTCTCTTAATAGATTTAGAAGATGAGTTATTTATTTCTATTTGCATCGTGGGAGCTTTCGGTTCAAGAGTGTATAAATTTTCTACCAATGCACCAGAACAGATAATCTCTCTAATCCTTTTTATAACAACTCTGTCATTAAAAGAAATAAAATATCCATCCAAAAATAATTTAGAAATTGAAATTAAATTCTTTCTAAATGAAGGTACATAAAGGCAATTTCTCAGAACCAAAGTTTTATTCCTATCAAAAGATAAATAAACATCTCCCACTGCAATAGCCGTCACCTTCGTAGCATTGCCCATGTAGACGGTAATCTCCCCCTCAGCTAGTCGTCTGGTTTCCTGGAACCCCTGCAAAGAGTTGCAGACATGATCAGTGGCTCTCGTATCTACACACCACGTGTCGGTAGATAACACTGCTAAATATGTTTCAACGACTAGACCAAAAGATATACCTTTGTTCTGTTTTTGGTTGGGATATTCCGCCTTCCAATGTCCAGTCTACTTGCAAGTGAAGCACTTGCCTTTCAGCTTCTTCACTCCTCCCTGAGATCCTCCCACCACCTTTGTTGGGCCTTATTTCTTCTTCTTCTTTCCATTCGGCTTAGAAGTAGAAACCTTCTGGGCAACCAAAACCTGAGAGCTCTGACAAAAAAGTTCCTCTACCGCCTGGAGCTCTGTCAGAAGCTCCGCCAATGAATATAACCTCTTATTCATGTTGTAGTTCAGGCGAAACTGCTCAAAACTCCTAGGTAGAGATTGGAGAATGATATCAACCTGGGTTTCCCCATTGATCTCAGCTCCAAGGACTTCCAGCTCATTCAAATGAGCCATCATCTTGAGAATATGATCCCTCATGGGTGTTCCCTCAACCATGGTGGTCGTCATCAAGTTTCTCATAGCTTATTGCCTAGCAGCCCGATTCTGGTGTCTGAAAAGTTCCTTGAGATTGAGCATCATGTCATAGGCAATAGTCATGGTCTGATGCTGATGTTGCAATACATTTAACATAGAAGCCAAAATGTAACACCGCGCCATCTCATCAACCTTGACCCACTTCTTATAACTCTCCTTCTCCTTTTCACCAGAATCATCCGTAGGCTTAGGAGGACACTCTTCGAAGAGTACATATTTGTACTCCTCAACAGTTAAGATAATGTCCAGATTTCTTTTCCAATCAACATAGTTAGGTCCAGTAAGTTTGTTTTCCTTTAGAATCATAGAAAGTGGGTTGAAAGTCATTTTGAAAAACCTAAGAATCACATAGATCAAAACATTAGATTTCAAAAAATTATTGATTCCTCAAACAATAAAATTTTAAAATCAATCAACACCTCAAAACACCGAGAATATCGTATGTCACGATAGTGTGGACGTATACGAATTCTACATTTGTAAGAGGAGGTTTTACCCATTAATTTTATTATCCTGTCAACCTTACTTTTTGACAAATAAAATTAATAGTTGGTTCCTCTTCAGGCCTACAAATAAAAGCAGTGACTCCGATGGGGATGATACTTTTATTTGCATCTAAATGATCACCATTACCCAATACTAAGGCAATTATCTCGGATTATGTGCCTTCCGATGGGGAAGTACACACGCTCCTAAATAATTTCATATAACCATATTTGACCTAGTGATCCGCAAAACAAACTCATCCGATGTGGAGGAAGGCACTCAGAGTCAATGCGCAAGTTTGTTTGCATTACATTTCAAATTGTAATGGAGGCTGCGGGAATTTAAAAAATATCTCTCTCCCACTTAGTAATTTAAAATCGAGGAATTTTAACTATGCAAGCACAACAAGCATATAAATCAAAAGCAATAAATATGAAAAATAAAATTTTCAACTATTATGGCTTTTGTTCTCCAATACGCCTCCAGTCGTGTTGCCACCTCGTCCGCTCCTCCATACACCATGTGCAAGCTATCCAGAGATCCGAGCCGAGAAAAATTATTTTAATTTACATCCATCGATCCTATATTCCACAAGGGAGTGTACATGAAATCTAGATCGAAAGTAAGCTAAAATAAAAAAGTGGCTAAACAATGTCATACTTAATTACAAAAATTAAATACTAGCCTCGTCAACCCCGAGGATTCAAATAATATTATGATTACACACATACAATCACATACACACACATATGACCATAATAGTTGGATCTTATGCCTGCAAATAAAAAGTTAGCCTATGCATATTTTACTATTATCTGACACACATAATATATGACAAGTGCATAAAAGTAATCGAATCCTAAACACACAAACTCGAAAATCGTGGCTCTGATACCACTTGAAGGTTGAAGCTTCGCTTCAGTCACTTGTACATGGCAATCCTATCAAACGTCACGGAAAAAAAATTAATCCGGACAAAGATGGATTACCCAAGCAACTGATTCATCATCATGTTATTCGATTTGAGTGGTCGCTTGAACAAACTTGTTGTTCAAGCAACCTAACTCTTTTCCTCGATTAGCCGCGGAATAGATGATGTAAGGATCGCCGATCTTTGTGCTTATCATCGGGGTCCATGATCATACAATTGTAAACAATTACATAGAACAAAAGGAAACCAAAACAAGAATTATACCTCTTATTTACCTCTTGATCTTCTATCGTATAACCTATCCTCCTCTTGGACATCGTGTGGGCGACGATCTTCCAAGAGTCGAAGCCTCCTAGATCTCGTATCTTCCCTTCCTTGCTCGCTCAGAACAAGGGAAGATAACCAAACTCTTCTTCTCCTATCTAGTGCCGACCACCAAGCCTCCTTGCTTGGTTGTTGCCGCCGGTTAAGGAGAGGAAGAAGGAGAGGTGGGCGCCGCCAAGAGATGAGCTCTTGTTGCCGCCGGCCAAAACTTGAGGGAAGAAGGTGCCGCCCTAGCAAAGGAGAAGGAGGAGCCGGCCAAGAGCAAAGGAGAAGATGAAACCCTTATCCTTTGTTTGGGTTGTCGCTGCCCCTAAGGGAGAAGCAAAACCTAGCAACCAATGCTTGCCGCCCAACCCTTGGAAACTCCAAACCCTAGCACTCCAAAATATTCTCTTGCCGCCCAAGCCTTGGAATCTATTTATAAATTTTGCCCAAGCCTCCTTTTAATCGTGTCAGTTGGATCTAGGCTTCATGAGGGTTTTAATAGGCTATGATATGGACCATGAGGAAGAGTTGGATCTTGGCCACCCAATGGATCCAAGCCCGATCCATTAATGATGATCCATTCCACTAAAGCGATCATCATTGATCTACATCACCAACCCCATAATTATATATGGCCTCCACATATTAATTGTACACATATCTCCCCGTGTTTAAGATATCGAATGTCCGTTAATTAATTAATTTATTGATAATTAATTAATTAACATCTAACTCCATGAGTAGTACCACTCAACCTTATCATCATGTTGGACCAAGTCCACCTATAGGATTTACATGATGATCCTTATGAGCTCCTCAAGGGGACATCATCATCCTAATACATAGGACATGATTTCCTCGTATAATCAACGATACACTATGTAAATAATATTATTTCCCAACTTACCAGGTCTATCAATTTAACACAAATCTCGCCTATTGGCAAATCAAAGAAATAAATATTAAATACATGTTCCCGTTATTATATCGGGATTAAGAACATGTATACCATAATATATGAGGTCAGATTTAATTATGTAGTCAACAATAAATTGAATCACCTCTAAGTCGGTCCTGCTCAATACACACAAAGTGTACTAGTGTAATTCTATGATCAAGATAAATCAATACCAAATTACACTACAACCATGTCAATGGTTTGTCCAAAACTATCTTGATTGTAAGCCTCTACTTATACTCTACAAGGAACTGATAACATGATCTTCTGTGCGACACCACACACCATGTTATCTATAATGTAAAGTATTAGACAATATGCATAACTATAAATATGCAAACAATGATCATGTGATTCTTATTCCAAAATGAAGATGTTCATACAAAGGCTAGGCTTTTAGTATACATTCCAACACTACCAATTTCATTCGTTGGGAGACGACCCAAGTCATCTCTATGTTATGTTAGTGTAAAGGGGGTTCGATCATTAATTATAAATTTTATATTTTGATAGTATCACATCGCGACAATGTGACACTATCAAAAAAATGGCGTCGTTGTCGGGGATGCATTGGTGTTTGATAGAATTAGGATTGTTTGTTGTTTTCTTTGTTTTTCTATTTTATCTTTCTACCGATGAAACTATTAGTATCTCCAATTACCTTAAAATTTGGTAGGAATATATATTAGGGTATGGAGATCAATACTCACCAATAGTGTTCTAAAAGACAATAGTACTCAGGAAGAATAATAGTGCTAAGGAAGGATAATAGTCCTCGGGAAGACTCATAGCACTCGGAAAGAATAATAGTGCTCGAGGAGTCCAATAATACTCGGAAAAGATAGTAGTGCTCTAGGAAGCTAGTAATATTTGGGAAATATAGGAGTGTTTGGGAAAGACTATAATGCTCGAAAAAGCTAATACTACTCAGGAAGAGCCCTCGGACGACCATAAGTCCCTACCCGAGAATCCTGAATACCATCAGCTATAATTTTGAGATTTATTGATGTCCATGGTTTTTTATGAGAGCATTTTTTTTTTTAAATTGTGCATGTTTATAACACCACAACTTCAACACTTAAGAAAGAAATATGTGATGTCCTCACTAGATATAATCTAGAAATTTATAATATACGAAGTCAAAGGTATGATAGTGCTAGCAACATGTGTAGTGCTTTTAATGGATTTCAAGCTTTATTTCTTAAATATTGCCCCTATGCATATTAAATGCATTGCTATACCCACCGACTCTAGCTAGCATTTGTTGTAGCTGCTGAAAAGAAGATCCCTATATGACTTTTCTTTTCGAATATGACAATTATTATCAATCTTGTTACATTTTCTTCCAAATAGTAGCTCCCATTTTGATTGTATTTGCAACTTAATTGATATGTACGGTGCAACTATTAATATGCTTGAAAGCATTATCACTCGTGGTACCTCTACTTCGATGCGGGGGACGATGATGATTCCTTAATAGTGATGTAGTCTTTTGATTTCATTTTTAATTTTGCATTTGATGCATAAAATTATGGGGATCACAAATTTGATTTGTTGTGCCTTGTAACAAAAATCTTTTGATATCATAAATACAATGAATTTAGTCTCTACAACTAAAGCACTTCTCCTAACATTAAGAAATGATGGTTTTGAAATTCTTTTATCGTGTGTCAAATCATTTTGCACAAGATTGGATGTTTATATACCGAAGATGAGTGCTCGATATAAGCATTCTAGTCTTTCATGCCGACAAAAAGATACCATCATAGTTGAGCATCACTTTCATTATAATATATTTAATACAATAATAGATTTTCAATTGAAAGAGTTAAAAACTCTAAATTCAATGATGAGATAATATAACTTCTTATGCTTAGCTTTGTTTTAAATCTAAAAAATAATTTTAAATGATTCGACATTGATAAAATTTATACTCTCACTGAGAAGTATTATCTTGAGGATTTCATTGAATAGAATGGGAGAAAACTTTCTAATAGATTCAATGATTATTTATATTGAAAAAAAGTTTACTTCAAGTATTGATTCAAATTCTATAATTGATGAATATTATATTTTGAAAAATCGTAAATCACAACTTTAATAGTATATGTATGTTTATACATATCATTTTTGTATCTTTTAGTTAAAAAAATATTTAATTTGATCTTAATATTGAATGATTAATTTAGATATATTCATTTATTTAAAGTTGAATAATTTCTTACAAGATGGCAGCGATATAAAAGATTACATTGTCAAAATATCAAAAGTTTTTGAATCTTACAAGTTTCATAGCAAAAATATAGATCAAAAGAAAATTTTAGGCCCCCATGACACAGCACGATGGTAAGAGGTGGATAATTTTCTAAGCAATCAAAGTTCGAGACTAACGTAACGTAAATTAGACGTATGTGATACTCGAACTACTAGTGATACTAGACTATCCATCAAAATCCATGTGTGCTTTTCAGATTTATTTTTTTTGTAGAGTTGGACCGTCCATTTTAAAGATTTTATCGGATCATAAAACTTGGATACCCAGATTTTCAATATATAAGGAGGGGGAAAAAGTAATTTTACTTAATATTTTGGAAGAATATTTGGAGTTTATAGATTTGGTAGGGCTGAAACGACTCATCTGCTTTTTGTAGCATTGCCGTAGCCGCAGGAACAACAGCGAGGATGAAGCCAACTCCTGCTGTCGTGAGCCTGGATGGGTTCTTTCAGAAGGAAGTAGATGGCGGAGAAGCTGCAGCCGAGGAGACCGTAGCCATGGGAAGTGGAAGAAGCAACGGCGCCACCGCCGCAATTCGAACCGAGAAGCAGAAACCCCCTTTCCGAATCGCCAAGGACGATTCCAAGCCGCTGCTCCGCGACCCGGTGAACGCGATCCCTCTTTTCTCTCGCCGCTATCTTACGCGTGACATCGGCTCCTCTTTCTAACCATTGCCCTTCTGGTTTGTGCCAGATTCTGAGGTCGGACCCAATCGAGACCGAGCAAGCGGTGCTCCGTCTTCCTCCTCTTCCGCGTAGAGACTCTTGATCCACTTTAACGGGTAAATTTTGTGCCTGTTATCTTCTTTGATTTGTGTGGTTCTTGTTGCTTATTATCTTCCTTCGTGCCTCATTCATGCTCGATCATATGAGATGTTTCAAACCTGTAATTTTGGTCCTCATCGAGTTCTATATGTCCTGGTTGGAAGCAAGCTTCTGTGCATAATTTAATCTTGTTCTTGGAACATTGCTACTCTTGTTAATTGTTATTTGGAGTTCAAAAATCGTCACGTGTTTGATCATTCAAGTGTTGGACAACCTACATTTTATCTCAAGTTGGTAGAAGAGTTTGAGAAAACTACTTGATTGAGTTGGAAAACTGCAATTTTGACCAAGAACTGTATCATGCTTGCACTGTGCTATTATGAGCTTCTCTTACAGGGGGAAGTCCCTCAAAGTTTATACATAATCAAAATGCTTTCATAATTTACTTTTGTTTTAACAAAATTTCTCCCTGAACTGTAATATTATTAAAATGTCTTCAAACTTTCAACTATGCAACGTTGTATTTCACCCTGATTAATGATACTACTGGTACCTTCTCTATATAATCCCCGATAGAGGGGTTAGCGGGTGACCTGAGATCCGATCCAAAATACACGGCTCAGCTAAGAAAGGAAAGGAAAATTAGCGCGGGCGAACCTCGGCCATTGCGCGCGTAACGCAGGTCATCGCAGGCGGCAACATCGGAAGTCATGTGACGCGAATATTGAAAGTCATCGCACGGCGAACATCGTGAAGCCGATGCAAGACGGCAAAATATTGAAAGCCATTGGTACGGGAGAGTTAATGAAAGCAATTGATACGGCAAAGGAGAGGCGGAAGGCGCTTCGCCAAGAGGCCAGTCCAATCTGATCAATACAAGGGGAATTTGACACGGGGAAAAGAGGAGTTGGTTCGGGTTGATAAAAAGCCTTAGAGCTAGGTCACCCGTGGGCTATAGACCTAAACTAGCTTCCCTCAACACGGAAGGTTGAGGGAGATAGTCTAGCCTAGTTTTCCGAAAAATAGAGGAAAGAGTGTTAGACAACGGCCTGGGAGGCCCCACATAATATTCCAAGGAGTCTTCACTCCTGATATCTGTAATAGAATTATTCCCCAGGGAAAGGTGGTGGCCACGTGTACGATGGAGATAACCTACGACGTTACGATGAAGGAAGGAAAAAGAGATAAAAGGGGAGGAAGCAAGGAGGAAAAAGGATCCGCAATCATTCCGACGCAGCAAGAGAGAAGAAGTTTTTATTGGTAGCTGTGGATTATTTTTCCAAATATGTGGAGGTAGAGCCCTTAGCCAAAATTACTGAGAATGCCGTAATACAGTTCTTATGGAGAAATATCATTTGTCGCTATGGTATCCCTCGAAAAATAGTCAGTGACAATGGACGACAATTCCAAGGAAAAAAGATCCAAGAATGGTGCCAAAGTCTCAACATTCAGCAGACTTTAACTTCGGTAGCCCATCCTCAAGCGAATGGACAGGTGGAGGTAACTAATAGGATCCTCATTCAAGGATTAAAGACCAAGTTGGGTGCTCAGAGGGGAAACTGGGTTGAAGAGTTACCTGGCGTCCTGTGGGCCTATCGAACCACACCCAAGACAGCAACAGGAGAAACTCCCTTTAGTTTGGTATATGGGGCGGAAGCCGTTATTCCGGTCGAGGTTTTGTTGAATAGCGCTCGGATAAAGGCATACTGAATCCAAATCGAACTAACTTATCAAGCACCAATTGGACTTGGTGGAGGAAAGGCGGGAGATGGCACGGAGGCGAGCGGAATTTTACAAGCAAAGAGTGCAGCGAGCCTTTAATAAGAAAGTGATGCCTCGGAGATTTCAAGAAGGGGATTGGGTTTTGCGTAAAGTCAATCCCGCTGGAGACCCTGGAAAGCTGGCTCCCAAATGGGAAGGACCCTATGAAATAACAGCGGCGTAGTGATATATTATCGAAAGATGATCAAGGCAAAGAGCTTCCACGACCTTGGAATGCCCTTCATTTAAAACTCTTTCACTTGATGAGAAACATGAAATAGAAGAAGGGAAATTATGAAACTCCGAAGGGGGTGCTTCTTGAATTGATTGCGTTAATTAGATGCCAAGTATTCTCCAAATTTCATTAAGGGGTTATTTATAAGGGCAATATGGTATTATCAATACATTTTGAAGAAGAAAAAGCAAAATAGAAAGGAAATTCCCGTGTCAAAATGGGATATTAAATTACAGCTTAAGCCAAATTCGGGAGGATAACGTCGAAAACCGACCTCCCGATTTAAAGAAAATGAAGGATAAGTGGGAGGAGGTAATCCTTGGCGATCTTCAACCGCGTCATTAAATCCGTCTTGATAGGTGGCGCACATTAAAATGATGAGCCGCTCCTCGCGGTTCGGGCGGTCAGGGCTTCGCTCTCGATGCAGCCTCTCGCATGTTTCTTGTTGCTCTTGAAGATTTCGACGCACGTCCACATAGCGTCGCGACACCTCCATAATAGCATCGGCCAAGATGGAGACATCATTGGCTCGGGAACTTTGGTCCTGCTGCACAAGGTGCGTCATCTCCACTATATTTTGATGCATGGAAGCTAAAATCCCCTCCACTGCTTCGGACTACGATCTGGTTCGGGCAAGTTCAGTGCTCATCCTCTGGAGGGAAGTTTCTTGCCTTTGTAGACGGGCATGAGCATGCGCCCGGGAATTTATAAGGGATGAGTTTTCTTGTACCTCCTTGCCTGGCCAGTGCGAAGGTCCTATCTTATCTTGTGCTCGATATTGAACTGAAGGCGGCGATGACATCGAATCTGTTGCTTCCCTGGAGGAGTTACGCTGCCTCTGAAGACGTAGTAACTCTTGAGCCGAGGAAGATTCTGTGTCAAGAGAGGCCGACTGGACTTCCTGCTGGGGGACAAGTGGCTCTGCACCTGGACGTGGTTGCTCCTTTAATGCTGCAATAGTGTCAACATCCTTCTAAATTTGCTGGTGAGCTTCGGCTAATTGCTCTTGACACAGGTGCAATTGTTGTAACAGGAGTCGTTCTCGATTCTGAGCATTCGCCAAGCCTTCTCGTTGTTGTCGCTCCCATTCTTGGGCTTGAGCCTAGTATTGATGAAGAAGGCGATCAATTCTTGATGGTTGGTCGGGGGCCTACATCTGGGTTGTGGGAAAAGAAATTGTCGACCAGCAAAAGCTAAGGAAGTTGAGTAAGAAAACATACCAAGTCCAGAGCATGACGCAGGCCTTCCATGCGAGGAACCACTTCCTCTAAGTTCAGAATCCGAAGACTCCTGGGAGAAAGGGAAGAAGACGGGACGGAAGATGCTGAAAGAGGAATCTCGCTTATCTGAGGAAAAATGGGGTATCCATTGGTTGAGAATGGAAAGAAGGAGGAGCATCATTCGGATGGCCCATGGAGGTGGTAGTCAGGCGTATATACGGAGTCGGGAGAATAGGTGTCCCGCACTTTGGTTGGGGATGGGTTGGAAGGAAAAGCGGAAGGAGGTGTCGGAGGAGGGATCTTGAGAAGACAAGACGATGAGCATTGGTGGAGGAGCCTTCGATGGGACGCAAGAAGTAGAGGACTCGATCGGGGTCCACAGGAGGAGAGGGATTCTTGACGATGAATGAAGGGAAGTTAGCATGAAGGAATATCAACCGCCATGGGTTCGTAAAAGGAATGACGCGGTCGGGAAAGAGAAGATAGGATGATCCATCCTCCTGTTATTGGGTCGACATGGGAATACATCCTCCCTGTGTTCATCCCCTGTGTCATGGGAAGAAGAAGGCGATTTTCAACGTCGTTGGCGGAAGGAGAAAGAGTGGGAAAGTTAGGGCTTGTAAAGACCGAGGAGGAAGTGAGGAGAGACTAATGACCTGGCTTCCTCTGGGGATGGAGGTAGTAGGGTCATGGGAGGAGGAGAGGGAGAATGCGAGGTGAATCGGATATGGTGGTGATCGGGAAGGTGAAAAGGAAGAAGAAGCGAAAGGTCGACCAAAGATCCCGTTTGCGATTCGTAGCCCGCTATCTCTGGAGGAAGTTGGAATGCATCTGGGGGTCTAAAAATAAAAGGAAAAGAGGGGAAAGAAAGGATCGAGGAAACGAGGCTTGAGGTTTGGCGTGGAGGAGCAAGCGGATGAAGAAAAAGGAGACCAAAAGGCGAAGGGATGAAGATGGCGGAAGAAAGCGAAGACAAAAGAACCCTCTATAAAGGGGGAAGAATGAGCTTAACCCATTAGTGGGCTTCTCGTCTGTGGTGAAAGGGAAAGAAGGGTTTATATTTCTAAATGGCCCATTATGTGATAAAAGCCCCCCATCTGCAGGGGAAGGGGCGGACATAGGCGTTCCCCCTTCAGGAGGAGAGCCAAAAGAGGAATTATATGAAGGCGTTGCCTCCTTTATGCTGATGGCCTTGGCGCTATACATATAAATTTCTATCCCCGCAAGGCAGAGCGGAAGATATCCCCGTGTGGTGGTGGAACGGAAGAACCGATATCCTTCGGTTATTATTTACTCTATGTCTAAATTTCTATCCCCGCAAGGCAGAGCGGAAGCTATCCCCGTGTGGTGGTGGAACGGAAGAACCGATATCTTTCGGTTATTATTTACTTTATCTATAAATTTCTATCCCCGCAGAGCGGAAGATATCCCCGTGTGGTGGTGGAACGGAAGAACCGATATCCTTCGGTTATTATTTACTCTATGTCTAAATTTCTATCGAGCGAAGCTATCCTGTGGTGGTGGAGCGGAAGAACCGATATCCTCCTTGCTATTATTTACTCTATGTCTAAATTTCTATCCCCGCAAGCAGAGAAAGCTATCCCGTGTGGTGGTGGAAGCGGAAGAACCGATATCTTCTGCTTATTATTTACTTTATCTATAAATTTCTATCATGAGGCGAAGATATCCCCATGTGGTGGTGGAGCGGAAGAACCGATATCCTTGCTATTATTTACTCTATGTCTAAATTTCTATCCGGCGAGTGGAAGCTATCCCGTGTGGTGGTGGAACGAAAGAACCGATATCCTTGGTTATTATTTACTCTATGTCTAAATTTTTATCCAAGCTTATCCCGTGTGGTGGTGGAACGGAAGAACCGATATCTTCTGGTTATTATTTACTTTATCTATAAATTTCTATCTGTGGTGGTGGAACGGAAGAACCGATATCTTTCGATTGTTATTTACTCTATATATATAGATTTCTATCCCCGCAAAGCGGGAGATATCCCCGTGCGGTGGTGGAACGGGAGGACTGGGACTTCCTCAGTTTTATATCACTTTTTGTCCCCGTAAAAGGGGGGGAGTTGAAATTCTTGTTTAACTTTTTATTGTTGTATTCCTGTGAAATAGCAGGTTGACTCATTTAAGGGTTCCATATACGTGATTGAAAAAGACTAAGAGCCGAAATATACAACTCAAGATCTTGGAGAAAGGAGATAAACTAGGAAGTTCATTAATGTGAGAGAATTACATATTCTCGAGTCATCTAGAGGAAGATAACAAGCGCGGCCCTTATATATCCCGGCGTTCTGATTCTTTGTTAGGAGGGATGAGGTGTTCCCTTGTATGATTGAGGTTGCACCATAGTTGACGCCGATAGGATTCTGCAGGAAGGTCCGCTTGGCGTTCCTTTGGACACGTTGTTGGCGCGAGGAGCGATTATGGCGTAAGTTTCCTTGGTATTCTGTAAACACTTCACTTGTTCCTCCAAGATAGCTATGTATCGGCGATCATTTATCTGTTCTTTAGAAGGCGAGGAACTGCTACCCTGTTCCGATATCTTGTCCATGGCAAGCAAAGGAAAAAGGAGAGTGATGGAAGCTATCAGGTAAAGGTCGGAGGTTTTTATGGCAACGAAGGGGAATAGTGCATTTATTGGTGGAAGAAGTAGCGACCATAAATACCAGTAAAGAAGAGGGAACGTGGGGGCAGTAGTGGGAAGGTCGACGGGACTACAATTGTAATTAAGAGGGTCCGAATCTCTGAGAAATGACAGAGGAAGGTATGTTCGGATCAGACTACCGTCCTTTTGGAAGACAGAAATCTTACTTCTACAGGAAAAAGACAAAAACAGATATCATTTGCCTCCCTTATTTTTTATTAACATATTTGAAATGATTACATTAGCTTGATCTATAAAGACTTTCCATGATTACTCCTAACAGATGAAACGGGAGATGTCTCTTTGGGGGGAGAAGGAGCTAATATGACTCTGAAGCGTTCGCCTTGAGGGGGAGGAAGAACTGGTGGACCTTCATCGAAAGAGGAAGGATGAGTCCTCGCCGGGGGAACTGGAACAAAAGCCAGTGCTGGTGGAAGTGGGGGAAGTTCAGCGGCAGCACGAGGATCTCCCACTGTATACTCCCACGTGAAGGGAGGATTCCACACTCTGGCCAAGGAAGGAGGGAAAGGAGCGCGGAAGGACCTCACGAGGGGTGGAGCCGACGAGAGGCGGAAACTAAGGGGGCGGAAGGTGAAGTGGAAGTTGAGCGGTCTCGAATCTTCAATATCCTCGAGACCCAGTCTTGTAGTTCAAAAGATTCTGACTTTGAAGAAACTTCGATGGGATGCCCCGCTGAAGCCATGATAGAAAGATAGCAGGACGAAGACATGGGGGACGAAGGATTTATAATGGAAGGAAAGGGGCAACAGAGGTTCTGGGAAAGGGAAAGAAGACGAAGAGGTTGATATCATTTCCAAAGCAGTAAGAGAGATAGGGAAGATCAACAAGCAAGAGCTGTTTAAAGCGTCGCCCGAACCAGAATCGGGATGGGTATGAATGATGTCAGGCAGAGACCTTTCAAGCGAATCCCCGAACCAAAATTAGGGTGGAGGGGAATAACGGTATTCTACATCTCTCCGATAAACCCGAACCGATAAGGTTATTGCGCCGTACTACACGGGAAAGAGATAACAGTGTAGAGCGAGACCAAGTTAAAATTGGTTCAGAGTTCCCAATCCCTCAAGGAGCATAACAAGAGGATGATAACTAGTTATAGGGACAAAGGTATCGTTCAGAAGCAAGCGAGAAGCCCTCAGGAAAGTTACTAAAAAAGAGAATGTTATAAGTTACAGTTCAAAGAGATCGGGCGGACACTTGGCTAACGCCCTTACTGGATCCAAATAACTAGTGTCCGCACCGGGGGCGGGTATCCCTGCTCGGCGTTTTGAGCCGAGGACCCCTCAAAGCCTAATACAAATAAATCTACCCCCTTCTTCACATAGCGTCTTTTAAGATCAGTCTCCTGCTCTTTCATCTGATCTCGGCATTGGGCTAGTTGAGCTCGACTTTCCGCCAGTTCAGCCGCCAGAGCATCTTTTTCAGCGGCTGCTTGGATGGCCTGCCTACCCAGAGTCGAGAGGGCTTCGGAGTATTCTTGGTGAAGGATGGACTGCTGCTGAGCCACCGATGATAAGGTTCGGGGAATAGCCGCTACCATGGAAAAAAGCTCCTGACACTTCTTCGCACAGGATTCCCTGGTGACTGCCCAGGCCTGACGCTCTAGGTTAAAATGATGACGTTCTTGTTGAAGCTGTGTGATAGTAGCCGAAGAATCAGCATCCTTGATCATGGCGTCCATAAGATATCTCTTATACTCTTTCAGTTCCTGAGTCAGGATATCTACCGCGGCCGCTAGATTGCAAAAAGAGGCACTGTTCTAGTTCCTCATTTTTTCGTTGCAGTTCCTCTTTCTCGCTTCGAACCAAGGCTAGTTGCATCGTGGCATCTTCGCACTGACCCCTAAAGTCCGCCTCCTTTGCCTCTTGCTCGTTTAACCGTCGTGCGAGCTCTTTCTGTTGCGACACGACGGCAAAATGGCGAGTTTTCACACTAGATTGGAATCGGGCTAGATGGGCTACCATGTTGTTATGTTGGGTGGAGGCCTAAAAGGAGAGGAAAATTATCAGCCTACATCAGTATAGGGAAATACCTATAGCAAAGAGGAGGAGAAGAAGGAGTAAATACCTCTGCCAGCAGTTTGTTCACTTACTCACACGGGCCTTGTATACCCGACTGGTTAAAGAATTTTACCTTCGAAGGGTGCCGAATCTTCAGCAAAGATCCTAGAGTGGCCCTCGGAGGAACCGGAAGGGAAGGATCTTCTCCTTCCGAAGAAGATGGGGGCCTGGTACGGCGAAGATGGATAGGAGCGGTTCTCAGCCAAGGTATTGGAGCTTGGAGGATTATGAGAAGGCAGGGGGTGAATGTTGCGGGAGGGGGAAGAATGCGAAGTGGGAGGGAGAATCTCCTCCTTGGGGAGCTAAAGAAGAGGCAGGGGAGGTGTTGCCTTCCCTTCTGGGTTCATAGATGATTAGGGGTTGAGCTTCCGGCTGGTGGGAAGACAAGGGAAGAAGAGCTGATAAACTTGAATCTCCTTTCTTGATAAGCCGCAGCTTCTTCCGAGGAGATGACGGAGCTGCTGTGGATTTGCCTCTTTTAGTCAGAGTTTTCTTCTTCTTGGCAGCCTCGATCGACTCCCCTTCCACCAAAGCCTTCTGCATCAGATTATCTACAAGATATACTGGTAAGAAAGATGAATGCCCTAAAAAGGAAGTCACATTGCAGGATAAATGTCACCCTACCTATAGCAACCGATGTCGTCAAAGGTAGAGGAGACAATCCAAAGTGGCTTAAGAGGGGAGTTTCTATCAGATGGTTGGAGCAGTAATGTAGCTCTCCTAAGACTCTATACACTTCCGGGAAGGGACATTTGGTCCTCATTTCCCGGAAAGAAGGCAATTCAGGAAGGTTTACCTTCCAAGTATCAGAGTAAGGTAAAGACTCTGAAAGTTGTACAAAGAAATATAAGGCTTCCCAACCCTTGTGGGAAGTAGGCGTTCACTAGAGCACCAACGACTAGACAAATAGAAGAGGCCTGCCTTAGAAGACTTTAACTGGAAGAAGCAATGGAATATTTCGGGGGTCAAAGAGAGGTTCAAATGTTGGAACACTATGTGGGCTCCCGATAGAATCCGGAAAGAGTTGGGGGTGAATTGGTTCAGGGGTAGTCCGTAGAAGTTTAGGAGGTCCAAATAGACCTGTGGTACCGGCAGGGATAGGCCGTTAAGAAATTGTTCATAGAAAAAGCATGTCAAGCCGGGAGGAGGTTTATGAGGCCGATGCAGTTTGGTCGTGAAACAACATTTTATAGAAGGGTCTATGTAGTTGTTCTTCAGGTTAAAGAAATAATGGTTGCAATCTAACTGAGTTATGGTATGTTCATACCAGGCGGGTGAAGAGAGGGTCCTAGGAGCCATGGGTGTGAACAAAGCAGAACACTTACTCGGAGGATAAGGAAGAATCGTGTGAGAAAGGAAGGACTGGATCGCCGCAACGCCACCGGTGAGAATCACGGGAGAAGAAGAACAGACTGGTTTATCAAGCACACTAAACGATACCTAAAAGAAGAAGGTGAGGGTTTATATAGGATTTTCCGCGACGATTCAGCTGCACAGAAGGAGAAGGAGAAGCGGAGCCCATGGGCCCAGCGGACCTCCTTCAATATGCTGGGGGGAGTTATAAGGGAACGGATGGATTTAAGTCGAGAAATGAAGAATAGGTCAGAAACTTTATGTACATTAGGAAAGTCAAGCTTATAATCTCACTTGACTATTTTTCGGGGTTTACTAATGATACTACTGGTATCTTCTCTACATAATCCCCGATAGAGGGGTTAGCGGGTGACCTGAGATCCGATCCAAAATACACGGCTCAGCTAAGAAAGGAAAGGAAAATTGGCGCGAACCTCGTGGCTTACCGGCAAGCGAAAGCCATTAGCCGCGGCGAACATCGAAGCCATTGACACGGGCGAATATTGAAGCCATCGCACGGGCGAACATCGAAGCCATCCAGACGGGCAAATATTAAAAGCCATTGGTACGGGAGAGTTAATGAAAGCAATTGATACGACAAAGGAGAGGCGGAAGGCGCTTCGCCAAGAGGCCAGTCCAATCTGATCAATACAAGGGGAATTTGACACGGGAAAAAGAGGAGTTGGTTCGGGTTGATAAAAAGCCTTAGAGCTAGGTCACCCGTGGGCTATAGACTTAAACTAGCTTCCCTCAACACGGAAGGTTGAGGGAGATAGTCTAGCCTAGTTTCCCGAAAAATAGAGGAAAGGGTGTTAGGCAACGGTCTGGGAGGCCCCACATAATATTCCAAGGAGTCTTCACTCCTGATATCTGTAACAGAGTTATTCCCCAGGGAAAGGTGGTGGCCACGTGTACGATGGAGATAACCTACGACGTTACGATGAAGGAAGGAAAAAGAGATAAAAGGGGAGGAAGCAAGGAGGAAAAAGGATCCGCAATCATTCCGACGCAGCAAGAGAGAAGAAGAGGCAAGAGGAGAAGGAAAAAAGGGAACCATCTCGTCGGAGAAGAAGGACGGAGATCAGCCATTGCTACATCTCTTGTATTTTCCTCATCTTGTAAGATCATTGTAAGAGGTCTTTCTCCTCCACCTGCGGAAACTTGCTTTCTGTAAAGGAGGACCTTCATAGTGAAAGTGCTTAGGCACCGCATCTGGTGAGAAAACTCACCTCCGTGGAGTAGGAATCCTCATTCCGAACCACGTTACATCTTGTGTTTGACTCTCGATTGCTGGCGTCAGTTTTTTGCGTTTCATCTATTTCATCCTCTTATTCTCTACTGATTGCGACCGGGGAGAATCCTCTGAGACCTCCCTCAGTGCTTCACTGCATTGAAAACGGAGCGACCAAATTATTTCCCATACCCGCATCACTGATCAACCAAACTTATTCTGATCATTTATGTCTTGCTTATTTGTGATCATAAACTAATTCTGATTGATTAAGGGTTCTATGTTATATATAACATTAACATCCCTCAGTTCTTAATTTAATATACTCCTCTACCTGATATCAACCAAACTTCGGGTGCAACCTACTAGAGTTGTTACAAACTCAATGCACATGTCAGATAAACGAGCAAATCCAACTTAAAATATTTGCTATACATCAAAATATCTTGGTCGAATTTATCCTCTATGATGTCCAACTCGATTAGGACAGTAATTGTTCATTCAATAGATATCAAAGCCAATTAAATGAAAGTTTGAACGGTTTGATAAATTAAATGAATAATGTTGAATATATATATGTACAGTTTATTAATATTCATGAATAATATTTATGAACAATATTCATGAACAGTATTCGTGAACAATATTCTTAAACATTGTTCGTAGATACAATTTGTAAACTATATTTATGAACAAAGCTCATAAACTATGCTCATGATCAAACTCATTTATGAGCTTGTTTCACTACAAAAATAAGTAAATTTGACGAAGAATTTTGCAACGAATTTTGGAAAAAAATTCGTTGCAAAAATTATTTGCAACGAAAAAAATTTTGTTGCAAATAATTCGCCGCCAAATTTTGCAACGAAAATAAAAATTCGTCGTCAAATTGTAACGAAAATATTATTCATTGCAAAAATCGTCGCCAAATTTGGCGACGAATAAATTTTTCATCGCAAAATATGGCGACGAATCATTCTTTTTGTCGCCAAATTTGTGACGAAAAATATATTCGTCACAAAAATCTAATAAACATATTTCAACGAATAAAATTAAATTTGGCGACGAATTTATTTTTCGTCACAAATTTGGCGACGAAAATTAAGATTCGTCGCCAAATTTTTCAACATCGATCATTGAATATACGACCGATTCGGTGATCGATCGGCTACCAAAGGGTGCATGCGTGACATACTCTGATAATGTGACAATGAGTCATATTCATCGATTGGTATCAAGTGAGTAGTCGACTGCTAAGTCGGCTACGAAACATTCTGTAAGCTACTACAGTACCATCAGTCGACTGATCATGTTCATCAGTCGACTGTTGTTGAAAATCTATTTTGAAGCCGCAGTTTTTGATGTATCAGTCGACTGATGCATCTATTTTTGCAACGAAAATAGTATTTTCGTTGCAAATCTGGAAAAATAAAAAAAAATATTTTTATAGATTATCCTTTTTTTCCTGTTTTACAACAAACATACACAACAATATTAACAAATTTAGAAATCAAACATTAATACGAAATTAATATATATATATATATATATATATAACAAACCTAAACAAACTTACAAATACATAAATATCGTATATGTTATAAGTCAAATAACATTTAAATACAACAAATACATTCAAAGGTAACCACCATCATCATCAAAAAATACATCATCATTGTCTCTATGACAGGGGTCAAGAGGAGGAGCAGATCCAAAAGGAGGAAGTTGACTTGAACTAGACGTTAATTGAAGATGTTGCATAATGAATATTTGTTGCCTTTGAAATTCGTTCATCTTTTCATCTAAGTCTTGTACTTTCTGAGCGTTTTCTCTCGATTCAGTTTCCTTCTGCACTAGTAACTCCCTCAAATGATTAACCTCTTCGGTTAATTGAATTACTTGTGCTTTTGATGTCGGGGAGGATGAAGAAGAAGCACCAGGGACTCCATAGGATCAGCTCAAAGAATCGAGTCCAATTATTCTTCCACTTTTCGGCTCTCCAGTTGCTTCGAGCTATAAATTTATATTGCTAACAGAAGGCTCAGATTCGACTGCATCATCGCTTGCACTCGAATTTCTCTGTGAAAGTTCATCATATTTATCCTGTTGTGAAAGAAAAAAATTAAATACTAACACAAGAAATTAAAATTTTAAAATTACAAACCTTCATTGTTCTAGCTCTTTCCCCACTCCATGTTTTATCTTTCTTTTGGAATGTACAGGTGAAAGTATCTATAAATAATGGCTCAGTCCCCGTCTCCTTGGCCTAAACAAATTAAACAGTTAAAATTTATAAATTAGTGAGTATTAGATTACAAAATTATAATTTAAAAACACTCACCAATCGATATCTATGCTCATCGATATTTATTGATCCTCCCGCATACGTGGCAGATATAATGCCAAAATTACAATGCTGATTTTGCTTATTCTGCTCACTCCTTCATTTGCTTTCCTCATATTCCCAATGTGCAATAATTTTATTTCAATTCTCCTCGGTTATACAGTGTGGTTTCTTATTTTTAGTTTTCGCATGATTGAGTATGTTTTTCATATGATCGCCACACTTTTTCTTAAAAATCCTCCTAATCTCTAGTGTTTGACTCTCCTCCCAAGTAAATACTCGCTACAGTAGAGAAAAATTAAATTGATTATATTAACTATAATTTTATATGCAAAATGATTTAAATAAGTTACCTTGAGCTCATTCCACCACAGAACTTTTATTTCTTCCGGCGTGCTCGTATAAGTCATAGAAGTTCCGTCCCAATGGTTATTCACTATTTTATTCACCTCGTGAATAACATGTACAAAATTTATAAATCTAACATAAAATAAAAACAAACCTCGTTAGATACTTATAAAAATACATATCGTTTTAAAAAATAAACATAGATAATCTAAAACTCGAATACTTACGAATCTCCGCGTGGAGATATAAACTCTCTCGTATCTTCCCTCTCCATGAGTGATTGTTGTATCGGGGAAGATACATTAACAGGTATCTGCTGAGAACCAGAAGATCCTGCAACTAGAAAAGAGGTGGAGGACACATTTCCTGCAAGAGCATCAGAATGTGTAGGGACTGAAGCAGAGTAAGACTGTGATCTTCCATCACTACTTCGTCTATGACCGCCACGTCGAAACTAACAATCATAATTATTAAAAGAATATGACAGTAAAAAAAATACATTTGCATATCGAATTTATAATAGGAATAATATGAAAAAATTACCATATTTATAGCAACTAGATGACCTAAAAAAACAGTACATTAGTTTATCAAATATATGAAATTTCAAATTAGACAGTAAATTAAAACATAATTGGTACTCAATAAAAAGTTACCCACAATTAGAAATCGGAGTCCGCATTATAATTTTCAGCCTGGTCATGCGTCTATTCATCATCGTCATCGTCATCGTCATCCTCATCCTCATAATTAAAATTCTCATCTTCACCACTACCGATCTCGTGAACGCTAAATATTATATTCTTTGATATTAAATGTATTGACAACTTCATCTTGTTGATATGCTATATCTTCCCAATGTTTCTCAATTTTATTACGTGCTTTTGTTTTACAAATAGCCCACCAATCACTTTTGTCTGGTCTCAGACTAGGATATGAAGCATAAAATACTTGAATCGCTTGCTATGCTAACACAAATGGTTCGTACCTCTTGTATATTTTTTTGTAATTATTTTCAACCAAATTAAACTTTGAATGCACCCTCATGCCTTTGATAGGGTCAAACCAACGACACATAAATAAAATAACTCGCAAATCTGAGTCTGGGTATGCTACCTCTAAAATTTCATCTAGCAAGCCGTAAAATTCATTCCTTGCACCCCAATCATTAGATGACTGAACACAAACTCCGCTATTCATTGTAGTTTTCCCATTTCCATAATCTTGAGTATGAAAATTATATCCGTTTATGAAATATGTCGGCCAAGTTTTCACCATTGAGTTTGGACCCCATGACAGATGTTTTATTAGGTCTTGCTCAATGTGAGTGTGATTATCAAGAACTTAAAATCAAATAAATATGTGTTAAAGTCAAGATTTATCAAATCTATTATCATAGACTACTTACATATTTTTTGAACTATTATGCAAATTCTTCATCGCAGAAACGATTAAACTCATGCTTCAGAAGCTCAGAATATAGAGTTTGGAAAATCCTACCATAAAATTAAATATAACAAGAACAATAATTTACGATATATGAAATGTATAATATAATATTTATATACTCACTCGAAATACGACATTACTTCTGGACAGTTCAATAAAATATATGTGTGGGCTGCTCGCCTCTCCTGATTAGTTAAGTATCTACTTGTACAAGATCCACTTGGTCGACCAAGGTAGTTAAAAATTGAGAATGCCCTCAAATTTGGATCAACGGGACCCTCATCGTTTCTTCTTGCTTTCCGACTCTTGTATTGAACGTGAGGTTCAAAATAATATGATGCAAAAGTTGTAACTTCCTCCGTAATATATGCATTAACAATAGAAGCTTCAACATGAGCCTTATTTTTCACTTTTTTTTTCAAGTGATAGAGGAATCTAAGAGTAATACAGTAAAATTTATTAGAAAAAAAATTATACTAAATTTGATCAAATGAAATAACAATGATAAAAAAAATCAAAAAATTCACCTTTCAAACAAATACATCCATCGAAATTAAACAGAACCTCCAACTTTAGCCTCATATGGCAAGTGAACCAAAAGATGTTCCATGGAATCAAAAAATGTCGATGGAAATATCCTTTCTAAGTTACACAAAATGATCGGAATATCTCTCTCTAATGTCTCCATTTGAATGACTTAATACTGTCGAGCAGATATTATGAAAGAAAATGCTTAATTCCGTAATTGCATCTCAGACAAAATTTGGTAATAGTTTCTTCAAAGCAATAGGAATTAGTCTTTCCATGAATATATGACAGTCATGAATTTTCAAACCAATCAATTTGCATTCCTTCAAATCAACGCATCTACCAAGATTAGAGACATAACCATCAGGAAATCTCAATGATTTCAACCATTTATAAACAATCCGTCTCTGATCCTTATTCAATGTATAAACTGCTTTCGATTTTAGTCCCCTACTATTTTCATCAACATCAAGGGCGGGGAGTTTACAGATGAAACGTAAATCTTTTCTTGCATTCAGATTGTCTTTTATTTTTTCGGTAATATCCATCGTCGTATTTATCATATTATTAAAAATATTCTTCTCAATATGTATTAAATCAAGATTGTGATGAATCAAATTACTCTGCTGATATGGTAAATCCTAAAATATACTCCGTTTTATCCATTTATGCGTAATTCTATAGTTATATGTTGTAACATTTGGTTCTTCAATAACAGATGGAAAGTTAAGCATTGTTTGTTATAAAATTTGACTAGTGAATCTCAATGGGGGAGGTGTTTTTTCAATTCTATTCTTAGTGAATTCTTCTTTATTTCATCTAAATTTATGATTTGGCGGTATAAATTGTCTATGACAATCAAAATAACTCGGTTTCTTTCCGTATTTCAATCTGAATGACTTTGATCTCTCCATACATATTGTACATCCTAAAATCCCTGCGGTACTCCAGCCCGATAACATCCCATAAGCAGGAAAATCATTTATGGTCCAAAGAAGCGTAGCTCTCATTGTGAACATCTGATTAGTATGGACATTATATGTGGAAACACCCTCGTCCCATAGTTGGATCAACTCGGCAATCAACGGTTGCATGTAAACATGTATTAACTTCTTCGGATTATGAGGGTCAGACACAATCAATGTTAAAAACATATAAGGTGTAAACATCAATGTTTTTATACATCCAACTGAAGGGTTTTACTTATCGAGTCCGTGAGGGGAAACTTCGCTTCCCACTTCACCTCGGTTGCTTGATCATGGCGATCTCTTCTATGTCCCCGGATTAAAAAATTTAATCCTAGACAAAAGGGATTGCCAAAACAACCAAGTCATCGTCGTGTTATTCGTTTAGAGAGGTCGCTTGAACAAACTCGTTGTTCAAGCGACCATCCTCTATTCTACGAGTAGCCGCGGAATAGACGATGTACGGATCGCCGATTTTTGTATTTATGATCGGGATCCAAGTATTATTTAGCCACAAACAGATTTATATCATGCTCATAATTGAAAAACAAATACAAACATGTAACATATAAAAATTAGAGAATCGATATACCTCTCGATCTTCTAATGTATGACCTTCCTCCTTTCGGACGTCGTGTGGGCGACGATCTATCAAAAGTCGAAACTCCAAGATCGCAAATCTTCCTTCCTTGCTCTTCCAAAGCAAGAGGAAGAATAGAAACAATGTTCTTCTCCTTCCTAAAACCAACCAACAAGGAACAAAAGGAATCCTTGCCGCCGGCCAACTAGGAGAAGGAGATGATAATGGAAAACAACCAAGACACCAAGGGAGACCCCTAAGTCTTGTTTCCACCACTCAAGGAGAAGAGAAGAGAGTCTTTGACGATGGTGGAAAGGCAGGAGGAGAACAAGCTGGACGCCGACCACCTTGAAGGAAGAAGAAGAAAGGGATTACCTTCCTTATTTGGTGTCGCCACCTCCTCCAAAACCCTAACCTTAGCTTTGCCGCCAACTCCAAAACCTAAGCCTCTCTTGATTATTCTTGCACGCCAACCCCTCAAACTCCTTTTATAGAGTTAGGGATAAGCCTCCTTTTAATCTCTACCATTGGTTTTAGGGATTTAATCTCAACCGTCGGATCTAGAGATTTAATCTCAACTGTCGGATCTTAGAGATTTAATCTCTACCTATGGATCTAGAGTTTTATTTCTATCCATTGGATCTAAGCTTCATGAGGTGTTAATAGGCTACATTAGAGACCATGAGAAGGAGTTGGATCTTGGCCACACATGGATCAAGCCCACATAAAGTCCAATCCATTAATAAAAATCCAATCCACTAAAGGATTATCATTGATCTACCTCACCAACCCCGATAAGTTAATATGGACTCCATATATTATTTGTACATTTTCTCTCCGTGTTTAAGATCTCGAATGTCCGTCGATTAATTAATTTACTGACCATTAATTAATCAACATCTAACTCCATGAGTAGTACCACTCAACCTTTTCATCATGCCAGACCAAGTCCACCTGCAGCGTTTACATGATGAACCTTATGAGCTCCTCAAGGGGACATCATCATCCTAATATATAGGACAAGGTTTCCTCCTATAATCAACGATACACCATATAAATAATATCATCTCCCAACTTACCGAGTCTATCGATTTAATCTATAAATCTCGTCCATTGGTAAATCAAAGAGATGAATACTAAGTATGTGTCCGTTATTATATCAGGATTAAGAGCATGTACTAAATAATATCTGAGGTCCGATTCGATATGTAGTCAGCAATAAATCGAATCACCTCTAAGTCGGTCCTGCTCAATACACACAAAGTGCATTAGTGTGATTCTATGGTCAAGACAAACCAATACCAAATCACACTATAATCATTCCGATGGTTTGTCCAAAGTCATCTCGGTTGTGAGCCTTTACTTATACTTTACAAGGAACCGATAACATGATCTCCCATGTGACACCACACACCATGTTATCTATAATGTAATGTATTAGACAATATTGCATAACCATAAAAATGCAAACAATTATCATGTGATTCTTATTTCAAAATAAAGATGTTCATACAAAAGATAGATTTTTCAGTATGCATCCCTACAATCTCCCACTTATACTAAAAGACTATGTTGTCCTTAAACTGCCATACATCTGATCCCCATTCCCTCCACATGCCTATCAAAAGCTCTCGCCGGAAGGACCTTAGTGAAAAGATCTGTCAGGTTATCCTCCGATGCAATCTTGGTCACAACAACTTCTCCTCTCTTTATGATTTCTCGTATCAGGTGGTACTTGCGCTCTATGTGCTTACTTGCCTTATGGGCTCGTGGTTCCTTCGAGTTTGCAACTGCACCACTATTATCACAATAAATTGTGATAGTTCTGGCCAAACCAGGAATCACATCCAAGTCCATCAGGAGTTCCTGAGCCACACAGTTTCTTTGGCCGCCTCAGAGGCTGCGACATACTCAGCTTCTATAGTGGAGTCCGCCACGCATTTCTGCTTGACACTCCTCCATACAATGACTCTACCTCCTAAAGTAAACACAAAACCTGAGGTAGACTTACTGTTATCCCTATCAGATTGGAAGTCGGAATCCGTGTAATCCACAGGGAGTAATTGGTCTGCCCGGTAAACCAGCATATAATCCCTAGTCCTTCTCAGGTACTTCAATATATGTTTTACCGCAGTCCAATGTCCCTGTCCTGGATTACTCTGATATCTGCTGACCATGCCCACGGCAAAATAGATATCTGGTCTCGTACATAACATCGCATACATGAGGCTTCCTACTGCCGAAGCATAAGGAATCGCCTTCATCTCCTCTATCTCCTCTATCTCCTCAGATGATCTAGGACACATCTCCTTAGATAAAGGAACTCCATGCCTGAAAGGTAGAAAACCCTTCTTGGAGTTCTGCATGCTAAAACGATCAAAAATCGTGTCTATGTATGAAGCTTGGGATAAGCACAACATCCTTTTCCTGCGATCCCTTATAACCTTGATCCCAAGGATGTGTCCCACCTCTCCCAAGTCCTTCATATCAAACTGTTTGGACAACCATACCCTTACGTCCGATAACACCTTGATATTGTTGCCAATCAACAAAATGTCATCTACGTAAAGTACAAGAAATACCACTACGTTTTCGTCACATCTCTTGTATACACAAGACTCATCCGGACTTTGAATAAATTCATAAGACTGGATTACCTCATCAAAGCGGATGTTCCAAGACCTCGAAGCTTGCTTCAATCCATAAATGAACCGATTAAGCTTACATACAAGATGCTCTTTGCCCTTAGCAATGAATCCCTCTGGTTGCTTCATATAGATGTTTTCCTCAAGACTTTCATTAAGGAAAGCTGTCTTGACATCTATCTATCACACCTCATAATCCATATGAGCTGCTATGCATAAGAGAATCCGGATAGACTTAAGCATGGCTACTGGCGAAAATGTCTCCTCATAATCGATACCCTCTTTCTGAGTATACCGGTTTGCAACAAGCCTCGCTTTGAAGGTCTCAACCTTCCCATCTATTCCTCTCTTTCTCTTGTAAATCTACTTGCATTCAATGGTTTTTACACCATCGGGTGGCTCTACTAGCTCCCAGACCTGATTTGAATCCATAGATTCAATCTCAGCATTCATTGCACTTTGCCAAGATGTTGCATCTTTATCTTGGATTGCCTTATCATATGTCCAGGGATCAGGTTCATGTTCGCCAGGGACCAAATCAAAAGATTCTCCCAAGAACATGAATCTATCAGGCTGTCTCACAACCCCTCCCACTACGACGAGGTATCACCTGTGTATCCTCTGTGACACACGGTGCAGTGACATGTGGTATATCCTCTTGTACCGGTGGTACTAAAGAAATGACTTCCCCTTTTAATTCCTCCAGAACAATTTTACTCTTGGGCTTGTGGCTCATCATATAATTTTTCTCTAGAAATCTGACGTTCGTGCTAACAATCACCCTCTGATCTCTAGGACTATAAAACAAACCACCCTTCGTTCCTCTAGGATAGCTAATCTAACATGCATTCAGACGAGGTTCCAACTTATACCAAGATTCCGCTTTCAAAGACATGTGCCGACTCCCATATCCGACATGTCTTAGACTAGGCTTTCGCCACCCACACCTGCGGGAGTAGAAGGCACTGATTTAGATGGAACCAAGTTCAGAATGTACACCGCTGTATCTAGAGCATATCCCCAGAACGAATCCGGCAAGTCAGAATAACTCATCATCGATCTAACCATCTTCATAAGAGTTCTATTCCTTCGCTCTGCTACACCATTCTGCTGGGGTGTGCCAGATGCAGTCAATTGGGATTGAATCCCAGCCTCTTATACGTAATCCCTAAACTCTCCCAAGAGGTACTCGCCATCACAATCAGATCGTAGTGTCTTGATACTTTTACCTTGACGTTTCTTCACATCAGTCTTGAATTCTTTGAACTTGTCAAAGCATTCAGACTTGTGGCGCATCAGGTAAATGTATCAATATCTTGAGTAATCGTCTATAAAAGAGACGAAATATTCAAAACCACCTCTAGCCTGGATAGACATAGGACCACACAAATCAGAATGAATCAATTCTAACACATCTTTAGCTCTATACCCCTTGGTCTTAAAAGGCCTCTTGGTCATCTTACCCTCCAAGAAAGATTCACAGGTCGGGAGATCCTCCACCACTAATGAACCCAAAGGTCCATCAGCTATCAACCTTTGAATTCTGCTTAGGTTAATGTGACCAAGCCTAAGATGCCAAAGATATGTTTGGTTCATCTTCGAAGGTTCTTTTCTCTTATTAGAATTAGAAGATGAGTTATTAACTTTAATTTACATCGTGGGAGATTTTGGTTCAAGTGTGTACAAATTTTCTATCAATGCACCCGAACAGATAATGTCTCTATTCCTTCTTATGACAACTCTGTCATTAAAAGAAATAGAATATCCATCCATAAACAATTTAGAAACCGAAATTAAATTCTTTCTAAATAAGGGTACATAAAGGTAATTCTTAAGAACTAAAAGTTTATTTTTCTCAAAAGATAAATGAACATCTCCCACTGCAACAGCCGCCACCTTCGTGGCATCGCCCAAGTACATAGTAATCTCCCCCTCAGCCAGTCATTTGGTTTCCTGGAACCCCTGCAAAGTGTTGCAGACATGATCAGTGACTCCAGTATCTACACACCAAGTGTCGGTAGATAACACCACTAAACATATTTCAACGGCTATACCAAAAGATATACCTTTATTCTTGCGGTTGGGGCAGTCCTTCTTCCAGTGTCTAGTCTGCTTACAAGTGAAGCACTTGCCTTTCGGCTTCTTCACTCCTCCCTGAGTACCTCCCACCGCCTTCACCCCAGTTTGTTTCTTCTTCTTCTTGCCTTTCGGCTTAAAACTAGAAACCTTTTGGGTCACCACAGCATGCACCTGAGCACTCTGACGAAATAGTCCCTCTGCCGCCTGGAGTTCTGTTAGAAGCTCCGCCAACAAATACAACCTCTTGTTCATGTTGTAGTTCAGGCGAAACTGCTCAAAACTCCTAGGTAGAGACTGGAGTATGATATCGATTTGGGTTTCCCCATCGATCTCAGCTCCTAGGACCTCCAGCTCATTCAAATGAGTCATCATCTTGAGAACATGATCCCTCACGGGTGTTCCCTCGATCATGGTGGTCGTCATCAAGTTTCTCATGACTTCTTGCCTCGCAGCCCGATTCTGATGTTCGAAAAGCTCCTTGAGATTGAGCTTCATATCATAAGCAGTGGACATGACTTGATGCTGATATTGCAATACATTTGACATAGATGCCAAAATGTAACACCGCGCCATCTCATCGGCCTTGATCTACTTCTTATAGCTCTCTCTCTCCTTTTCCCCAGAATCATCTGCAGGCTTGGGAGGACACTCTTCGAAGAGTACATATTTGTATTCCTCAGCAGTCAAGACAATGTCTAGATTCCTCTTCCAATCAACATAGTTGGGTCCAGTAAGTTTGTTCTCTTTCAGTATCACAGCAAGTGGGTTGAAAGTCATTTTGAAAGAAAACCTAAGAATCACATAAATCAAAACATTAGATTTCAAAAAATTATTGATTCCTCAAACAATAAAATTTTAAAATCAACCAACACCTTAAAATATCGAGAATATCGTATGCCACGATAGTGTGGACGTATACGAATTCTACATTTGTAAGAGGAGGTTTTATCCATTAATTTTACTATCTTGTTAACCTAACTTTTTGACAAGTAAAATTAATAGTTGGTTCCTCTTTGGCCCTACAAATAAAAGCAGTGACTCCGATGGGGAGGATACTTATATTTGTATCTAGGTGTTCACCATTACTCGGTATCAAGATAATTATCTCGGGTTATGTGCCTTCCGATGGGGAAGTGCACACGCTCCTTGATAATTCCCTATAACCATATCTGACCTTTTGATCTGCAAACAAACTCATCCGATGGGGAGGAAGGCACTCAGAGCCGACGCGCAAGTTTGTTTGCATCACTTGTCAAATCGTAATAGAGGCCGTGAGAATTTTTTTTTAAAAAAAAAAAATTTCCTCTCCCACTTAGTAATTTGAAATTGAGGAATTTTCCTAGCTTACGACATGCATATCAAACAAAAAGCAATAAATATGAAAAATAAATTATTTTCCAACTATTATGGCTTTTGTCTTCAATATGTCTCCCGTCGCAACGCCTTCTCGTCCACTCCTCCTATGCCATGTACAAGCTATCCGGAGATCCGAGCCGAGACTAAAAACCTATTTTAATTTACATTCATCGATCCTATACTCCAAGTGGGAGTGTACATGAAATCTAGATCGAAAGTAAAATAAAATAAAGAGTGGCTAAACAATGTCGTATCTAATTTACAAAAAATCAAATACTAGCCTCGTCAACCCCGAGGATTCAACAAAATATACACATACAATCACATACACACAGATGACCATAATAGTTGGATCTTATGCCTGCAACCAAAGAGTTAAACTACGCATATCCTACTATTATCCGACACATATAATATATGAAAAGTGCATAAAAATTAATCGAATCTTAAACACACAAAACCAGAAACCTTGGCTCTGATACCAATTGAAGGGTTTTTCTTATCGAGTCTGTGAGGGGAAACTTCGCTTCCCACTTCACCTCGGTTGCTTAATCATGACGATCCCTTCTATATCTCCGGATTAAAAAATTTAATCCTAGACAAAAGGGATTGCCAAAACAACCAAGTCATCATCGTGTTATTCGTTTAGAGAGATCGCTTGAACAAACTCGTTCTTCAAGCGACCATCCTCTATTCTACGAGTAGCCGCGGAATAGACGATGTACAAATCGCCGATTTTTGTATTTATGATCGGGATCCAAGTATTATTTAGCCACAAACAGATTTATATCATGCTCATAATTGAAAAACAAATACAAACATGTAACATATAAAAATTAGAGAATCGATATACCTCTCGATCTTCTAATGTATGACCTTCCTCCTTTCGGACGTCATGTGGGCGACGATCTACCAAAAGTCGAAGCTCCAAGATCGCAAATCTTCCTTCCTTGCTCTTCCAAAGCAAGAGGAAGAATAGAAACAATGTTCTTCTCCTTCCTAAAACCAACCAACAAGGAACAAAAGTAATCCTTGTCGCCGACCAACTTGGAGGAGATGATGATGGAAAACAACCAAGACACCAAGGGAGACCCCTAAGTCTTGTTTCCACCACTCAAGGAGAAGAGAAGAGAGTCTTTGACCGCCGGCCAATGGCTGGAAAAGGGCTGGGAGAACAAGCTGGACGTCGGCCACCTTGAAGGAAGAAGAAGAAAGGGATTACCTTCCTTATTTGGTGCTGCCACCTCCTCCAAAACCCTAACCCTAGCTTTGCCGCCAACTCCAAAACCTAAGCCTCTCTTGATTATTCTTGCACGCCAACCCCTCAAGCTCCTTTTATAGAGTTAGGGATAAGCCTCCTTTTAATCTCTACCATTGGTTTTAGGGATTTAATCTCAATCGTCGGATTTAGAGATTTAATCTCAACTGTCGGATCTTAGAGATTTAATCTCTACCTATGGATCTAGAGTTTTGTTTCTATCCATTGGATCTAAGCTTCATGAGGTGTTAATAGGTTACATTAGGGACCATGAGGAGGAGTTGGATCTTGGCCACCATGGATCAAGCCCACATAAAGTCCGATCCATTAATGATAATCCAATCCACTAAAGGATTATCATTGATCTACCTCACCAACCCCGATAAGTTAATATGAGCTCCATATATTATTTGTACATTTTCTCCCCGTGTTTAAGATCTCGAATGTCCGTCGATTAATTAATTTACTGACCATTAATTAATCAACATCTAACTCCATGAGTAGTACCACTCAACCTTTTCATTATGCCGGACCAAGTCCACCTACAGGGTTTACATGATGAACCTTATGAGCTCCTCAAGGGGACATCATCATCCTAATATATAGGACACGGTTTCCTCCTATAATTAACGACACACCATATAAATAATATCATCTCCCAACTTACCGAGCCTATCGATTTAATATATAAATCTCGTCCATTGGTAAATCAAAGAGATGAATACTAAGTATATGTGTCCGTTATTATATCGGGATTAAGAGCATGTACTAAATAATATCTGAGGTTCGATTCTATTATGTAGTCAGCAATAAATTGAATCACCTCTAAGTCGGTCCTGCTCAATACACACAAAGTGCTAGTGTGATTCTACGGTCAAAACAAACCAATACTAAATCACACTACAACCATTCTAATGGTTTGTCCAAAGTCATTTCGGTTGTGAGCCTTTACTTATACTTTACAAGGAACCGATAATATGATTTCTCATGTGACACCACACACCATGTTATCTACAATGTAATGTATTAGACAATATTGCATAACCATAAAAATGCAAACAATGATCATGTGATTCTTATTTCAAAATAAAAATGTTCATACAAAAGATAGACTTTTCAGTATACATCCCTACACCAACTTCGTTCTCTCTCTATTTATCCTGTTTTCAAAATTATATCAAGGATTAATTTTAATTTTTTTCCAAATTTCATCCATATATATCAATCTAACAATAAATTTATACTCAAAATAAATTCTTCTAGTACTAAATATGATTTTGTGTAATATTTAATTGCAAACTATAATATCATTTCGAACAAATATGATATATATACAGTAATAAAATTACTTAAAATCAAACATTAATTATAATTAATATAACATAATAATACTATAATGTTATAAATATACAATATTTATATGCGTACCTGTCCTGATGGAAACAACGAATGAGCTCACAGCTAGCTGAAGACTTCACGAACACACCGAACACCTTAATGACGAAGTACGAAAAACCTATGAAAAATAATTTTGTATTTAGATTACACATTATACTGATTTATATAATTTGAATAACATTTAAATTTTAACTATATTGTTACGGTGATAAAAAACCAATTGGGACGACAATTTACCACCCAAACCGCGCCCCCATGTCAAATTATCGACAATGGACGTTCCGACCTGCGGCGCCGAGTGTGGCCCGCTCGAAAGTCTGGTAGCGACCGGTACCCGATCGACCTCGCAGCGAAATTTACGAGGGCACGCGATAATCGCCATGAGGGCACGCAGCGCCACCGAATCGTCGGCGGTGTTCGTGGCACAGGATTGTGGCAGTGGCGGTTGCCTGCGCCGCGAGGCCCGCATCATTGCCGCGAGCTCGCGGCGATTGCGCGAGGCCTCCGGTTGCCTCGAGGGCATGCGGTAGGGTCGCGAGGGCGGCCTCGCAGCAGTCGCGAGGCCTACGACTGCCGCGAGCTCGTGGCATCGTCGTCGCTGCTCTGGCGACGGAAGAAGAAGAAGAAGAAGCGGAGGGCATACCGAGATCGGGCCGAGAGGAAGGGATAGTCATGTGATTCGATTGGGGAAAGGAACGGGGCAATAATTAGGGAGAAATTGGCGACGAATCTTATTTCGTTGCTAAATTCATCGCCAAATTGACGATGAATCTTGTATTCGTCGCCAATTTTGCGATGATATTTTAGATTCATTGCTAATTTGCAACGAAAAATATTTCGTTGCAAACATTTGCAATGAAAATATTTTTTTATCGTAAATTGGCGACGAAAAATCATTTTCGTCGCCAATTTATGACGAATTCTGCAATGAAAATTAAATGTTAGAAATTTAAATAATTTTGCAACAAAAAAAATTTTGTCGGAAATTTCGTTACTAATTTGCGATGAAATTTAAAATTCGTCACAAATTTTATTGCAGATTTACAACAACTTTTTTTTGTTGTCAAATTTCGTCGCGAATTTGATTTTTTTTAGTGTTTATACTCGTTTGAATTGTTTATACTAAATAATCAAACAAATATTAAAATATTAAAATTTAAATCAAACAAACAAATTTGATAACATTTAAACAAGTTAAGTTTAAATAAGTTTGGATCAAGTTTGATTCGAGCTTAAACTGAGCTTCACTTAGAAGTTTGATATCAATTAAACAAGTCAAACTCAATTCAAGTTCGAATTAAGTTCAATTTAAAAAAAAAAAACATACCAAACTTGAACAACTGTTTAATAATTTGATTAATTTTAGACTTGGCTTGCCTCTGCTTGGTTATATTATCAAACAAACCTAAATATTATAAAGTTTGATTTGACTTGGTTTGTTTATAGTCTTGTACTCGACCGCTTTGAACCGTTCACTTTGGGATTGATTCCACCGATAATATTTGCTTTAGTAACAATAACACAAATTAGTTTACTTGGCTCTTCAAATTTATCATTTTCTGAACATAGATTTTGATTTTGGATAAGTGGAGTTTCCACATGTTTACCTAAGTATTCCAACTTGTAAGTGATTCATCATATAAGTATTTCATGAGATAAGTGTCGACTCTATCTAATGGGATAAGATTTGATTATTATTATAATGATATTCTTGTAGACGCTTTTATGCACTTAGTCAATCCTTCAAGAATACACATCTTCGTGGATCCATTGTTTACATTATGATTGATCCATCACAATAGTAGAAACACTATTAGAATTTTTTATGACTAATATACCAATTATATGCAATAATAAGGCTGATAATAAAATAATAATATTAATAATGTATAGTTGCAATTCAGTGATTTGTGTACAGTTCAATTTGTATAAAAGGTTGAAACCGTCAATCTAGCGGCCTCTATCAGCTCGCTCCCGGGTCATCGTAAGGGAGGTAAATCACGGTGGGTCTTTGACCCTTGAGACTAGTAACCAACGCATGGAGGGACAGAATTCATTTTTGTGAGGGATTGATTCGTTGTCCATTTGTGTAATTTTCTATATACGCTAGTCACTAGTCCCTCCCCATGGGAGCATGTAGAGTCCAATTGTTTTTAGGGTATCTCACGCCAAGGGTTTCAATAAATGTCTTGAAATAAAAAAAGGACATGGCACCTCGTACCAGAGATGAAAACTTAGACCTAAAGTCGCATCCTAAATTGAGAAGGAGAGGGAGCCTCAAATTTGAAGAAAATGGATAAAAATTAAAGAAGCCCAAAGGCAAATTTAAGAGATAAATCTTAAGTTATTGTGAGATCCAATGAAATTCAAGAATTAAAAGATGCAATAATAATAACAATCAAACTTTTTATCTCTTAAATATGGATCCCTTAATATATTTTTTTTATATTTAAATAAATTTTATTCTTTTTTTATTATTACTAATAAAATTTCCTTTTATCTATCTCTCTCACTTAATATACATGTTTATTATCGTGTCACATCATTTATATTATTGATAAATCTGAATATATATATATATATATATATATATATATATATATATATATATATATATATATATTATTTTAAATGCGGTTTCTAAAATTAAAAAGACAAAATAAAAACAAAATTGCAAAATACAAATTCATAAAGGCAATGAGAGTTGAGGCAGTAATACAACACAACTTTCAAATAACTACTTCTACTCGTAAAATAAAAGTGGAGAACTGAGTGGGAGACAAGAAATTTGTACATAATGAGTAAAGAATTTATCATTCTAGATCATCAATCGATTCTCTTTTTTTATATTTGTCAATTAAAATTCTAATTTATCTCTTCCACTTATAGAAATAATTGGAGGAGACCAGGACAGTTCTATTTTTCTTTTCTCATACTCATTGTTGCAAAAACAAAATGGAAATCTAAGAAGAATCTTACTGCAATTAAAGTTGAAACAAGAAGTCCAATAAAGAACGTAGTGAATGCAATGGTCAAAAATAAATTAATGTGCACGCTTTATAAATGAAAGTCAGAATTAATGCAGGAGCCACTCAAGTAACTTTAATGATGAAAGATTAAAAGATCAAGTAAATAATACTAAAAGAGGTTTGGAGCCGTAAGAAAGAGAAATTTTTTAAAATAGACGTGAATAGTAAATTTATTATGATATAGGTAGATAAATTTATTACAAAAGTAAACGAGAGTTGTTCATTATCAAGATTTAAATTCCGTCATTTATTTTTTTTTATTGTCGGGATTTATCGGGATTAAAATCCCATTGATTATAATTGAAAAAAAAATCATTTTTTTAAAAAAATAATGTGACCGTGAATTTCTAATAAATGTGATTTTTTAATTAATTCTAGTTTTTTTTATTGCATTGATCGCAGCTGTCGTTGTCCGCTGTAGTTGTCGTCGCCCGCAATTACCCGCTGTCGTCGTCGTCGCCCATCGACCACCAATCACCGATCGTCAGTTGTATGCAGTCGGTCGTCGGTCGTAAGTCGTCGAACATCGCCCGTCGTCAGTGGTCATCGGTTGTCGATCGTTGACGCCATCAGTCGTCAGTCGCTACCGCCCGACGTCAGTTATCGACTGACACCATTCGTCGTCGATGTCAATCGTCTGTCGATCGTCGCCGGCACCGACTGCACCAAGGCCAATCGTCTGTCGATCGTAGTCGTTGTCTATCATCAACCGTCGCTGCCAGTTGTCGATCGTGACCACCGTCATCAATTGTCGACGCAATTGTCATAGTTGTCAGTGGTTGCTCCTTGCCATCTCATCGGGCAACGAAGGTGATTGTCTCGATTGCCACGATTTAAATTCCGACACATATTTTTTTTATTTTATTTTTTCATTGTGGAGATTTAAATTCCAACAGTGAAATAAAAAATTTATTTCATTATTGGAAAAAAAAATTTAACTTCTTACCAAAAAAAAAAAAAAGAGTATCTGTCAATTAATTCAAGTCAACTTGTTTTTTAATTAATTCTAGTTTTTTTCAACATTAGTGTCGGAAATTAATTGAAACTAAACACTATTTTTTTTTAATTCCTAGTGTCGGGATTTTTAATTAAACTAGTTCATTAAAATCCCGGTAGAAATTGAAAACTAAAAAAAAAGTGGTTTAAAATCAAACAGTATATGCTACGAGTACAACAAAAAAGGGCATTTTATAGCCCATTGCCCTAATCTAAAGTCAAAACGACATCAATCAAAGAAATCACTTAGGGTGCATTTGGTTCAAGTTATCATACATAATCTTGGTTATGTGATTATTAAGTAATCACATAATCAAGATTATGGGGAATGAAACGTAACTTATGTTGTTTAGTTCAATCCGAAGTAATGCAATGAAAACTTATTTGTTTGGAAGTTTCAGAGTATAACCTAATTTAACATTTTATTATATTACCATTGGTTCAATTATAAGGCTCGGTTTACTCTGAAACATATTTGTTTTATGGTCGTGTCGATTGAGACGATCGCCTTCATTGCCCAGTGAGATAGCAGCGAGCGACCACCGACAACTACGGTGACAATTGATGCCGATGGTCACGATCGACAATCGATGGCGATAGTTGGCGATAGGTGACGACGACGGTCGACAGACGATTGACATCGGTGTGGCCGACGCCGGCGACAGTTGGTAAACGATTGGCATCAGCGGTGATTGGTGCTAGTCGATAGTCGGTCGTCGGTCGATGTCGCCCGATGCCGACTATCTACAGTGATGGCGGCGCCGATGGCCCCGACGACCGATGGTGTCGACGACCGACGGTGTCGATGACCGATAGTGCCGGCGATGAGCGACGCCCGATGATCGATGCCCTGCGACTAACAGTCGGTGGCCTGTGACTGACGGTCGGTAGGGGAGGGGGCGGGCGGCAGGCGGCGGGCGACAACATCGACGACGTGCGATTGCGACACATAAATTTATTTTTTTTAATTCATAATAAATTGTCGAGATTTAACGATGAGCTAAAGGTCATTAATTTTTATATTTTATCGGGCTCATCACCGTCCGATGTATGTCCATTAATAATTTTTTTTATTTCATTGTCGAGATTTAAATCCCAACAATGATTATTTAATTTATTGACATCATTCGAAAAGTTAAATAAAAAACTTGTTAGTCATAGCCGGGATTTAAATCCCGACATTTAAATCGAGATCCAACGCGTTAATTTATATTTTTTATTTTATTTTTTTTATTCATAATAAGTTTATAAAAAAATTTTGCATGCTTTATTAAATCCTAATTAATAAGTTTAATTTATAAAATGTATTTAATTAATAATATTATTTTTTATATTATATTATAAAATATAAAAAAAATAAATGACATACAACGGGAATCCCACTGCATTATTTGATTAATGAATGGATGCTTGTATCCCACATTTTTTTAAATATTTTGCAAAGAGAATTGTAATGAATGAACTCTAGAGACCCTCATTACAAGAGAAGCGAGTCTGTGAGGGGAAATTTGATGGCAAAGAGTGAGGTTGCAAGGAGCGAAGAAGAGAAAAATATTGAACCGAGATAATTTTATTTTTTTTCAAGTACCTACTTAATAATTTGTAGTCAATTGATTTATACTATTATGTGCTCTTACAATTTAAGGTCTCTAAACAGTTAATTTTATTTTCTTTCAAGTATCTACATAATATTTTTTTTCCAGATTTGCAATATTATAAAATATTGGAAAAAATAAGTTAAAAACATGTCGTGTAAATTCCGCATGCAACGGGAATTCCTCTGCAATAATTGATTAACATAGCGACCGAAAAAAAAATGATTTTTACTCAAAGTAGATTATAAAGTTATGTATAGTAAAGGAATTATTGAAACGAAATAAAATTCCCCGGAGCAACTTCTCCGAGAAGATAGAATAAAAATCATTTAAAAAAAAAAGATAAGTAATAGGAATGAACGAACATGTTCCAAAAAAAAAGCCCATTTTTTTCTTTTAACACTGGAGCCCACTCTTCTTCCTCTAGATTCTAGGTATTTTCGAACAAAAAACACATCTAAGCTTGAGTTACAATTGAAGTTTGTAGTCATTTGATAGTGATCGAATTAATTATTGATTGAAAATTAATTCGGTCATCAATTAGCGATCGAATTTTTTTTTCGTCGTTAATTAGAGACCAAAAATTTATTTGGTTGCTAATTAGCGACCGAAAAAATTTAGATTGTTAATTTGGTCGCTAATTAATAATTTTTTAAATATATATATCAAAGTTAAATTTTTTTTATTAAACTCTAATTAATAAAATTATGTTATAAAATTTTATTTAAATATTAATAATTATGTTAGGAGCGCTGCGCCTGCTAGAGGGGGGGTGAATAATGTGGTCGTCGTTGATCGATGGAATTTGTTCGCGATCGCGTGCTTGCTATAATTTGGTTAGTGCACAGCGGAATAATAATAAAAAGCAATAACAAAAGACAAGAACACAATTACACAATGATATAACGTGGTTCGGAATCGAATGGTTCATAGACCACGGATTGGACTCTAAAAGCCCTAGCAATGCAAACACGCACTACTAATCACAAATACTCCTTCTTGGAACAATCCGGAGGTGGAGAAACCTCGTACAATAACTCTTATAACAGTAAGAAACAAATACAAGCAAGATACAATATGAAATTGCAATACAAGTAAAGAAAACAACTTTACAAGAGCTTTTGGATTACTTGCTTTGTAGTTGCTTGAAATGCACTTGGAGACCCTGATTTCCAACAGCAAATTGCCCCAAAACTCCTCAAGAATCGATGGTGAATCCTCCCTCCACGAGCTCTCTTTATAGCTGCTCCTTGGGTTGGATTTCACCTATCAGTCGACTGCTCAGGACCATCAGTCGATTGGTGTCACTATTGTCATGAGACAACGGCTAGATCCACGCTGGAAAAATCCAACGGATACACCATTAGTCGACAGACCTTACACATCAGTCGACTGATGTCTCAATCAGTCGAGTGGTCGACACGATCACTCGATTGGAGAACCTTCTATGCCCGAGAATCCGACCATCAGTTGACTGATCACCTTGATCAGTCGACTGCTAAGGGCAGCAGTCGACTGATCACCTCTAACAGTTGACTACTAGGACACTTCCCGTAGTCAAAACCCTAGTTGACTCCCACCAGTCGACTGACCTATGGTCCCAGTCGATTGATACACCTCAAACATGAGGTTTTAACCTAAGTATGGAGCCCACATACTTGCTAGACCACCCTTAGCCTAGACCTAAGCCTTCTAGCCACCTCCGTCAGCCTCGTGCCTATTGGATCCCTCCAAGTCATCAATGATTTGTTCATTCATACACTAGCCTTCAGGTGCTTCCATCGACTATTGTCATGCTAAAGGTGTCTACACTGCCAAGACACATTGGACTTATGCTGCCAAGACTCCGCTTGGACTTTACGCCGCCAATCATTGGACTTATGCTGCTAAGACTCCCGCTTGGACTTTACGCCGCCAATATTCTCCTTGGACTTTCCAAATGCTAAGACTCAAGCTTGGACTTTCCCTTATCAACCCATGTTGGACTTTCCATGCCAAGACCCATGCTTGGACTTTTCCTTGCCAACCCATGTTGGACTTTCCCTTGCCAAGACCCATGCTTGGACTTTACATGTCAAGTACTCAAGACTTGGAATTTTCCCATGACAATGGTCAAACCATCGTCAAACATCAAATACTAACCTGGGTCGATTGCATCAGCAATCTCCCCAACACATGTCAGACATTCATGTCAAACATCAAAGTACTTACTCCAGTCAAACTCGAGTCCGGTCAATCGTGACCTGGGCTGATTGCACCAATAATCTTTCCCTTTTTAATGTTTGACAAAAACACCCTTGAGTTAGGCCCCTAACTCAAATTCCCTTACCAATTATCCCAAATTGGTAATTTTAATATTCTTCCCCTTTTTGACATACATCAAAAAGATTCACTCCAAGGAGGTCAATGTCTCATATCTCAATGAGATCTTATAATCTCCCCCTTGGTCCAAAAATACCTAGGATGCCTACAATCTTCCTAGTGATAAGTCTCATATCACTCAAGAGAGACAATCCTACAAACTCTCCCAATTTCCAAATTTGGTATCTCACATTCACATTTTTCCCCCTCAAGAGAAAAAATATCATTCATCATCCCATGATGGATATCTACCCCTAAAGGCTTGCTCCCCCTTGACCATTGCACCAACAGTGTCCTTGGGAAGTTCTTAAGTCAATAGGAACTCTAAACCATCAAAATTAAGGTCTAAAGTTCAACATTAAACTTTCTCATACCTTAAATTTGATACATCACCCTAACAATCTCCTAATCCATATCTAATGGATTTTCACCCTTTATAATGCTTTCCAAAGCATATTATAGGGTTAGGAGTGGTTAGGGAACCTTACCATAGCTGAAAATGGGCTAAACATATCATGTTTTCCCAAAATCAGCATTGGCAGTCGATTTTATCAGGCATCACGATCGTCGTCGTTTATCACCGATCGCCAACAAGGGCAAGATAATCAAATTTCCAAATTTCAATTATTAGAATCGAATTTCAAAAATTTATAAATAATTATACGTAATTCAAAAAATCATGAAACTTCATACGTATAATACTTATGACCAATACAATGGGTGAAAAATATTTTGTTGGTGCAGGGGCACTAGATAATCGAACCTGTGTTTTGATTATGGCAAAGACACAAAGTTAAGTCTACATTGTTATCTCACGAGCTAAATCAAGTGTGCAGAAAAGTGTTAAAGCTGGAGCTGAAGGCTAGTGACACCCGGAGGAAGCCGCGGTGGTCGGGCGACACTCGAGTGACTTCGGAGGGAGCCGAAGGAATCGAGTGGAAGGCCGGAAGCGAGAGCTACTATCGAGGTAAGCTCGTGTGAGTGAGAGATTGTAAGGTCGTGCCCTCTTTACGGGGATGACCGTAGGCGGCGATCCGACTAAGACTTCCTGTGGAAGGTCTAGGTCGAGATCGGACGGTTAGAAACCGTCGTATTTATCATTTTCCGAGCTAACCTCTTATTGTAGGGAAGTGGCCAAGCAATGATCACCGGAAAATGGAGCGATCGTGATGCCCATCACCGATCGGTGATGGGAGGCATCGATCGATGGCGGCGATTCGACTGAGCTAGGTCAAAGCGGATAACGTTTTGTGCATTTCGCGATAAAATTTGGACAACTTCATGATCCGTTCCGTAAAAAGAGGAGACAAATTCAGAGGCCAAATTCTATAAAAGGAGGGGAGGATTCCATCTCCAAATCACATCAAGTTTATTCATCAAGTGCTCATACAACGCCAACGCTCCAACATCGTCATAACGCCGACGCGACGTCAAGTTTCGATCTTCTTCGTCGGCAGCAGAATCAAGTAATATTTTTGATATTGTATTCTTTGTTTTTCTTCATAACGAGGTGAGGTAGGCTTGTTGCCTCATCCTCGTATATTCGGTTTTGTGATCGTTGTCTCCTACCTCCAATGAGGAGGAGACGTTATAATGCTTTGCCCTCCGTACGCGGTCTAGGACCGATAGGGCCTTGGAGTAGCAACCGCTGGGTTGTGAACCAAGTAAAATAAACGTGTTCATTTATTTTCTGCTGTGCTTACTTTGCGTATCAAACGAACGAAAAAGAAAAGATTTACGATTGCTATTCACCCCCCTCTAGCGACGCTTCTCGATCCAACATATTTTACCAATAAAATAGTGAAATTGACACAAAGTTCAAAAGTGAAGAAAAACTTCAATGTTTAAGTTCACTTTGTATCAATTTCATCAATGGTGATTGATATCAAAAGATAGACTTCACCAAGATTTTCTAAAATGATTTTAAAATATTTTTAAAAACCTATATTGGATCATATTCTTTGGGCTTAATGTACATGACTTGAACTTAAGCTTTCCCAATGATCCACTAATAACATAAGATGAGTTATAGTTCATCTAGATGCAAAACCTATGCACCTTGAACTCAACTCATATCCTAGCATCTCACATGTATCTAGGGTGTATAAATACACATATATGTCAATGTGATGTGAGATGTGAGTTTTGTTCTCCTAATCTAGGGTTTCATGCATTTTTCTAAGGCAACACTACTTGATTCCCTTATACATGGGACTTCAAGTCATGTCATAGTCCTTAAATCAATTTTAATCAAATTAAATGCATGAATGATCATGGCATAAATGATGATATAAATAAACATGTCAAATGATCATGATGTCATGTCATATGATATAATCTAAATATACATAATATTAAAAACTAACCCTAAACATACTCATGACATTTTATATGATTAAAAATAAATATGATGTCATGACATGTTATATGACAAATAAAATGTATAGGTATAATAATACCTAAATTTTAATATTAGTTGTCATTTATTATAATTAATCTCATTTTGCCATATTATCAATTATTCCCAAAGTATGCCAAAAACCCAAAATGACACACTAAGACCTCTAAACCTAAATTGTGTCAATTTGATTGATTTTTCATAATCTTCAAAGTATATTGTCACATCCTAAAAACTTTTAGGATTAAAAATCAAACCTATTTGTTGGATCGAAAGTGTCGCTAGAGGGGGGGGGGGGTGAATAGCGATACGGTGTCGTTAAAAACTTTTGCAATAAGTAAAAAGCAAGTAGAGAATGCACAGCGGAAATATAAAGTAGACAAGATATTTTTACGTGGTTCACAATCTTTCGATTGCTAATCCACGGCCCTAGTGATCCTTGATCACGTACGGAGGGCAATTCACTAAAACCACTCCTCTTCGTTGGAAGTAGGAGCAACGATTACAAAAAGAAATCAAGGCAAAGGGACACTCCCCCTTTCCTTGTTACGATTAAAGCACAAAGACAATTTAAAGAAGTAGAACTTAAATAAATATACCGACAACTCTTATAAGTAGAAGATGTAGCTTTCGTTGTCGGCGGCACTTCGTCGTAGCAAATGTGAGTAGTAGTAGCGGCGTTACGGCCAGTGTTGAGAAACTCTTGAATTCTTGTAATTTGCTTGGCTTGAACATGTCTATTTATGGATATTGATCTATGAATTTAGACATAGGTAGTGTCCAAGGTGAGGTTCTTATCCCAACTCAAGACTTGTTCATCCACATCCTTTGCGCCAACTCAAGGATGAGGTGTTTCATCCAACCACCTTGTGCCACCTCCAACCTCCTTGTGCGCCACCTCACGGTTGAGGGGTTCCATCCAACCCCCTTGTGCCACCCCAAACCCCCTTGGCGCCAACTTGAGGATGAGGTGTTTCATCCAACCACCTTGTGCCACCTCCAACCTCCTTGGGCGCCAACTTGTTGGAGCCATTCATCTTGTGCCACATCATGGGAGCCAACCATCTTGTGCCAACTCACCTTATTTTGTGCGTCAACCACAAGCAAGCTTGGTGATGGTTTGGATGTCAAACTTGATCACACATCACCCTTTGAACCAAAACACGAGTCAAGTCCAAATTCACCCCCTTGAAATTGAGCTCTTCTTGAAATTTGGAACTTGACTAGCGAGTTGGTAGTCAAAGGGTTTTGGGTATGATACAAGTTAGCTTAAAATATAAAGTCGATGGTTCTAACCATCCGATCTCGACCTAGACCTTCCATTGGAGGTATTGGGTCGGATCTCGCTCAACGACCTTGCTTCGCTTTCACGAGCTTACCTTGTAGCCTCGCTTCCGGTCTTCACCCGAGTACCTCGGCTTCCTCCGAAGTCCCTCTGGCGTTGCCCGACCACCTCGGTTCCCACCGGGTGTCGCAGACCTTCCGCTCAACTTTAGCATTTCTGCACACTTAATAGAGCTCGTAAGATAACAAATATACCCTTAACTATTGAGCCTTTTGCCATAATCAAAATACAGGTTCGACTTTGGTGCCCACTGCACCAACAATCTCCCCCTTTTTGATTCTTGGAAAACCTACACAAAAGTTAAGGAAAAATTAAGCATAACAGTAAGCTAGCATAATGATTAAGCATGAATGAGCTAGCATAAAGATTAAATATGAATGAGCTAGCATAATGATTAAGCATGAATGAGCTAGCATAAAGATTAAATATGAATGAGCTAGCATAAAGATTAAATATGAATGAGCTAGCATAATGATTAAATATGAATGAGCTAGCATAATGATTAAGTATGAATGAGCTAGCATAAAGATTAAGCATGAGTGAGAAATATTATTGTTTCAAGTTCTCCCCTTTGAGGTAACCTCCCTTGACCAAGGTGAGTTCTTGAAAAATAATTTTTACTCCCCTTAATAGTTGCTTAAGTAAGCGGAATTACTTAATATAAAGGTAATAATTTTGTTTACTTTCTTCCTTACTTTTGTGACTTTCTCCCCTTTTGCCTTACCTCAAAAAGTTTGTAAATATATTTTAGGGTTTGTAAGTCCAAGTTCCCAATATAAATATATATTTTTTTTAAAATAATAATAAGCTTGAAAATATGTTCATCTAAAATGTACAACTCCGGTTGGACTTGATTGATATAGAATGATCAATAAGTCTTGAAGGAGTTGATTAATTTTAAATAATTATACTCCATGGTTCATGTCGATGCACTTGAATCTACGTCTGAACAGGAGTAAGGTCCTAACATCTCACGCCCCGTCTCGTGGCTAAGTACACAAACACATTAGTCCTATGTGTTGTGAGATGTGTTGGCTCCTTAAATCTATAGGTATATGATTTCTAAGGTAAGACTTAGGCTAATTTCATAAAAGAAGCAAAAGTAGAGTACATATATAGAAAAATTTAAATCCTACTCTATTACGCACATACCTAACTTTCGTCTTAATAAACTAAATTCGGCTTCGGTAGTGGTTTGGTGAAGATGTCCGCTAGGTTTGATTTGGACTCAACATACTCTAGTTGTATAGTTCCATTAGTTACATGTTCCCTAATGAAGTGGTGTTTAACTTCTATATGTTTTGTCCTAGAATGACATATTGGATTTTTAGTTAAGTTAATTGAACTAATGTTATCTATGTAGGTTTTAATGTTGTTAAAGATTAAGCTAAAGTCTTGGAGAGTGTGCTTCATCCACGAGAGCCTGAGAGACACACTCACCCATCGCATAGCGTATTCGGCTTGGTGGTAGATAAGGCAGCAATCTTTGCTTCCCTCGCACCAACTTACTAGACTCGGGAGGATTTGACAACAACCACTCGTGCTCTTTCTATCGAGTTTACTACCGCATAGTCGGTCGAGTAGCCGATTAGATTAAACTCGGTAGATCTAGGGTACCAAATACCTACGTTTAGCGTGCCCTTTAGATATCTAAGGATACGCTTGACTAGGGTTAGGTGAGACTCCTTGCACAGGTTTGTAACCTTGCGCACATACTTACGAATAAAATGTCGAATTCGGCTCGCGGTTAAGTATAGGAGACTTCTATTGCGCTCTATAGTATTTTAGGTCAGCGGGTTTTCCTTCTACATCTTCGTTTATATTAACATTAGTTGCCATAGGTGTATTGATTATTTTAGCATCTTGCATTCCAAATCGATTTATTAAGTCCTTAGTATATTTTTGTTGATGTAAATATATTCCATCTTTAGTTTGTTTAATTTGTAAACCTAAGAAGAAACTTAACTCTCCCACTAAATTCATTTCAAATTCACTTTCCATAAGTGAGATGAATTCGTTTAGCGAGGATCGAGTTGGTAGTTCCAAAAATTATATCATCTACATAGATTTGGGCTATAAAGATTTCTTTTCCTACGGTTTTACGAATAAGGTTGGGTCGACTAAACCTTGGTTGAATCATTTCGACTAAAGATAGATCGAAAGCCTTTCCTACCAAGCTCTTGTGGCTTGTTTGAGTCCAGATAGGGCTTTCATAAGTCTAAGGACATGGTCAGCTTTTTCTAGATTTTCGAATCCGGAGGTTGGTAGCGTAAACTTCTTCCTTAATGTATCCATTCAAAAATGCGACTTGACATCCATTTGAAACAATTTAAAACCTCGATGTGCGGCATATGCTAACAACATTCGGATGGACTCTAGTCGCTACGAGGCGTAGGTCTCATCGTAATCTAAACCTTCGACTTGACTAAACCCTTTTGCGACTAACCTAGCTTTATTTCTTACTACTTCACCTTTATCATCAAGTTTATTTCGAAATACCCACCTTGTTCCAATAATTGATTTTTGTTTAGGTGGTGTTACTAATTCCCAGACTTCATTTCTAGTGAATTGAGCTAGCTCTTCTTGCATAGCAATAATCGATCGGGATCAAGAAGTGCTTGTTCAATAGTTTTGGGTTCGATTTTGGAAATTAACGAGATTTGACTAAGGTTTCGATATGAAGCTCTAGTTCGAACCCTAAATTTGGATCACCTATAACTTGATTGATAGGATGATTTGTTTGAGTCTTAGTGTGACTCGGGTTAGGGTCATCTATCACTTGGTCGATAGGATGACTTGGGTGAGTTCTAGTTTGACTTGGGTTAGAGTCATCTATCACTTGGTCGATAGGATGACTTGGGTTAGGGACGAGAGTTCAAGATCAGTCGGGTTCGCTATAAGTTGATTTGCTAGTTGGTTTTGTTAAGGATTGAGCAGGTTCGTGTCCTTCGTCGAAAACTATATTAATGGTTTCTTCGACTCTAAGAGTGTCGTGATTGTATACACTATAAGATATCCTGGTGGTTGAGTATCCGAGAAAGGTTCCAGTAGAGGTTTTGGATTTGAATTTCCTAGGTAATCCTTAGTGTTTAAGATATGTACCTTGCATCCAAATACCTAAAGTACTTGATGTTGGTATTTTATCGTGATAAATCTCGTCTGAGGTCTTTTGGTGCCTCTTTACCATAAGGATCCTATTTTGGACATAGCAAGCCGTACTAACGGCCTCGCCCAAAATCTATCGGGAGGTTATACTCGTTTAACATTGTCCTAGCGGCTTCTTGTAGGGTTCTATTTTTCCGTTACTAACCCATTTTGTTGTGGGGTTCTAGGACATGAAAACTCATGGTGGTATCCGTTTAGGTTACAATCGTAAACACTGTGGTTTTGAATTCACCACCATGATCGCTTCTAAGTCTTTTAATCTTAAGGTTCTTTTGATTTTCGATTAACCTACAAAGATTGATTAGTTGGTCTAGGGTATCATTTTTATGTTTGATAAACCTAACCCAAGTAAATCTAGAATAGTCGTCAATTATGACTAAGCAAAATTGACTACCATTGAGTGACTTAGCTCCATGTGAATCAAATAGATCCATGTGTAGGAGCTCAAGAACACTTTTGGTTCGTTCTTGATTAGTTAATTGATGTTGTGTCCTAGATTGTTTACCTTGTTGACAAGCATTACATATTTTATTATCCAAGTTGTTTAGTTTAGGCAAACCTATAACCAAGCCACTCGACTCATCTTGTGGGCCGAGTCTTGGGTGCGAGTGTCCGAGTCTTCGGTGCCATAACCAAGATTCCTCTTGCTGTGTCATAAGACACTTGGTTGAGGAGTTGGGTAAATTTATTGTGTAGATGTTGCTACTCCTAGTTCCTTTAAGTATTATTTTAGATGTTGCATTTATTTTGATTACGCATTCATTTTCTAGAAATATGACCTTATAATTGTTATCACACAATTGGCTTACACTAAGTAAATTATATTGAAAGTTTTCTACTAATAAGACATTTTGAATTGTAAAGTTAGAGTTGAGCTCAATATCACCTGATCCGATGATTTTGAGCTTGCCGTTATTTCCGAAGGCTACCGATCCTTGTCGTTTGAATCGTAACTTCGAAAATTTGAGTTGATCCCCGGTCATGTGTCGGGAGCAACCACTGTCCAACATCCATTGATCCTACACATAAGGTAGTTGGATCGGATATTGGAATTACTAAAGGGTTGTTTGTAAGTTTTTAAACCTAAATCATCTCACCAATATCTACATGATCAAAACATGTTATTCCTATGTGTTATTGTGAGATGACTTTCAATTTTACTTGATTAATTTTAATGAATTTAAATTAACCAACATTAGGTTAGATTCGGATTTAGTCTAAGCTCATCAAGTAATCTTTTCAAGAGATTAGCTTCCAGGTCGTGGCGAGAGCCACGAGGCCTTCTTTGATCGGAACAACGACCACTTCCTTAGACAAAGCTAATTTCAAGAAATTGATAACTCGACTTACTTGAGACTACGTCTTGGTCTAACTAGTTATTTTGAAAAGAGGCTCCCGAGGCTCAATCTTTTAAATAGGATTTTAGTTGGTTTATTTTTGAAAAGAGGCTCCCCAGAGGCTCAATCTTTTGCAGATTTTAGTTGGTTATGAGTCCTATCTAACCATTCTAAAAATAAAGGAAAAACTAAGCATGCAATTTCTAAGACTTAACAAAAATACATTTTGTATTGGCTCCCCTGGACCATTGAATCAGTGGGTCTATTCACATAGTGAATTTGGTCCATAGGAACCCAATACATGTTAGATCCTAAAGTTGAAATCAAAGTGGTCTTAGGGACCCATGCTTGGACATTTTTCTTATGTTGGTTTACTATAGACATATATGACTTATTGGTTGTATTTGAGTTAAACCGAGTCAGGCCTTGTTGTACCACGGCCCTTTGTGATCCAAGTAAGAGGTCAAGTCCTTGGATCCCAAAGTGAACCTTTCAACGTGTTCCTAAGGTCTTGACTTGTGTTTTCAAGCGAGTTCTCAACTTCAAGCTTTTCAGCAGGTTGAGTCCTCCTCTTGAATCTGAGTAGTCGAAGAGGTTAGGAGACCTCATGTTTGAGAAGGTTAACCTCCTCAATTAGGGTCTCGACCTTGGACTCGGACTTAGCTAGTTTCTTATTTAAAAATTTAATTGCACCATACAAAGTATTAAGTAACGACCGACTTACCCTTAATGATTCTTTTGACCGGATCACGGATCCGTGGCTTATCTTGAATGGAAGCTCATCATCGGATTCGGACTCGGACTCTTCTTGATTTTGAGTCGTGCTCGGTCGGCTTGGCCATTAGAGCTTGGATATCGTCTTCTTCCTCGACAACTCCTCCCAAGTAGCGTTTAGCGCTTTCTTAGTCTTTGATCTTATTCTTTAGCTTTGGGCCTTTCGGATTGATGTGACCGAACTCGTTGCACTCATAGCATCTAAAATTAGAAGTATTTGAATTAGGTTTAGGCTTACCTTGAGTTGTTGGTCGTTGCCTCTTGATCATCTTCCGAACTAGATTGACTAGTTCGGATTCTATTTCGAGTCTACTTCCGATTCGGACTCGCCTTCTTCCTTCGGGGTGGCTTGCTTGCGGGCTTCTTCTTCTTGGAACCGCAACTAACGCAATACTCTTCTACCGACCACGCGTTAGTTTGCTCATGTAATTCAAGTTCAAAACAATTCGCCTAACCTAATTTTAGAAAGGTCCTTGGAGACCTTGTAGGCATCGACCATGGATGCCCACAAGGTGGTCCTAGGAAACGAGTTAAGAGAATACGATAAGGTCGCGATTCTCGACCTTTTGTCCGATGGCATGGAGTTGGTTGACGATGTCTTGGATAATGAGCATGTAGTTGAGTTGCGGTCTCGCTTTTCCTGCATTTTCAAGTTATACAATTTATTTAAAAGTAAATCTCTTTTACATACCTTCGTGTCGCCGGTGCCTTCGTGTAGTTCCACTAGCTTGGTCCATAAGTCCTTTGCACTAATGAAGGGCCGACGCGGTTGAGCTCTTCCTTGACAACCCACATTGCAAGATTTGAGTTGCCTTGGCATCGGCTTCTACTTGTTTTTTCATGGAATTTGACCATTGATCGTAACTCCAAAGATTCACCATCTTCATTAATAGGAAGTGTGAAACCGGTTTGATTACGATCCACATCTCGATTTGGGTTTTAAGAAAGCATTCCATCCGACCCTTCCAATAACGAAAGTCATTACCGTTGTAAACGGGGGGCGGTGCTAAACCCTTCGAGATGGGCCATTTAAAAACAAGAAGAAGAACGACGAAAAGAATCTTGCAAAACACACACGAAAGAATATTCCAAGACTTTCGCCTTGGATTAGTAGGGGAAGTAAAAAGATATATAAAATGTAACTTGCAAAAAGAAATAAACAATCAAATGCGAATGTCGTTGAAGTTCCGAGGACAACCTTACTCGGGATCTAACCCAAGGACAACCTTATCCGGATCCTAAAGCCTCTAATGCAATTCTATATGTAGGAGAAGATAAGCAAGTGAAATAATTATACTAAAACAGAAATAAATAAATAAAAATCTGTAAAAAAGAAAAACAAAGCTAGATTGGTGGTTTCACGAATCTTAGCGCCCGACTCGATACCAATTGTTGGATCGAAAGTGTCGCTAGAGGGGGTGAATAGCGATACGATGTCGTTAAAAACTTTTGCAATAAGTAAAAAGCAAGTAGAGAATGCACAGCGGAAATATAAAGTAGACAAGATATTTTTACGTGGTTCACAATCTTTCGATTGCTAATCCACGGCCCTAGTGATCTTTGATCACGTACGGAGGGCAATTCACTAAAACCACTCCTCTTCGTTGGAAGTAGGAGCAACGATTACAAAAAGAAATCAAGGCAAAGGGACACTCCCCCTTTCCTTGTTACGATTAAAGCACAAAGACAATTTAAAGAAGTAGAACTTAAATAAATATACCGACAACTCTTATAAGTAGAAGATGTAGCTTTCGTTGTCGGCGGCACTTCGTCGTAGCAAATGTGAGTAGTAGTAGCGGCGTTACGACGGCGTGTTGAGAGCTCTTGAATTCTTGTGATTTGCTTGGCTTGAACATGTCTATTTATGGATATTGATCTATGAATTTAGACATAGGTAGTGTCCAAGGTGAGGTTCTTATCCCCCAAGACTTGTTCATCCACATCCTTTGCGCCAACTCAAGGATGAGGTGTTTCATCCAACCACCTTGTGCCACCTCCAACCTCCTTGTGCGCAAGGATGAGGTGTTTCATCCAACCACCTTGTGCCACCTCCAACCTCCTTGGGCGCTAACTTGAGGATGAGGTGTTTCATCCAACCACCTTGTGCCACCTCCAACCTCCTTGGGCGCCAACTTGTTGGAGCCATTCAACTTGTGCCACATCATGGGAGCCAACCATCTTGTGCCAACTCACCTTATTTTGGGCGTCCACCACAAGGAAGCTTGGTGATGGTTTGGATGTCCACCTTGATGCCACATCACCCTTTGTACCAAAACACGAGTCAAGTCCAAATTCACCCCCTTGAAATTCGAGCTCTTCTCGAGGCTGGAACTTGACTAGCGATGTAGTCAAAGGGTTTTGACCGCTATGATACAAGTTAGCTTAAAATATAAAGTACGATGGTTCTAACCATCTGATCTCGACCTAGACCTTCCATTGGAGGTATTGGGTCGGATCTACGCTTAACGACCTTGCTTCGCTTTCACACGAGCTTACCTTGTAGCCTCGCTTCCGGTCTTCACCCGAGTACCTCGGCTTCCTCCGAAGTCCCTCTGGCGTTGCCCGACCACCTCGGTTCCCACCGGGTGTCGCAGACCTTCCGCTCAACTTTAGCATTTCTGCACACTTAATTGAGCTCGTAAGATAACAAATATACCCTTAACTATTGAGCCTTTTGCCATAATCAAAATACCGGTTCGACTTTGGTGCCCACTGCACCAACACTATTTCCAAGGTATCCATAACCTTGAAAATATCCTAAAGTGCCAACTTTACTATGGTTAGGTTAACTACCCATTCATTCAAGGTTTGCAAACCTAATCCCATCTAGCATGAATCGATCATGCTCCTAGGAACCCAAAACATATTTGAGCTCCTTGGGTTTATTAGTTATTCCTTAGGGATGACCTCCCTAGATACCCTCCTAATGACCCTTCTAGGCTTGTTTGCCTTGGTCATTATGGTCTTGCCTAGGTTAACTCTAGGGGTGACTCCCCTTGTAACTTTCTTAGTGGCTTCCCTAGGTTTCTTCGAAACCCTAGCCACTAGACACACACCATGGTTACCCTTAGGGATGACTTCCCTAGTAACCTTGGTCTTCCTAGACCTAGTTTGAGTTCCATAATTAAATGAAACATTATGGTAAGTCTCCTTAGGCTTAGGTTTGTGACCCAAACATTTCTTACCTTTGGATGACTCTTGTCTCCTAGGCCCTTGACTTTGGACATTTGACCCCTTAAATTGATTTTGTATATTCCTAACGGTCTTCTCTAATTTCTCAAGCATTGAGCTCAAGGCTTGATTTTCTAGCTCTAATCTTCCCAAATTAGATTTTTCATATGTCCTTTGGGAATTGTTCTTCCTAGGTATGTGTCTAGTCCATTTAAGATTCAAACCTAGGTGGTCTTCAATTTTTCTAATAGATTCGCTAGGTAAGGTTTTTCTAGGGACATTAGTCCCAAATTTCTCCTTATTATTAAAATGGACACTTTTTGCACCTAGACAATAAAATCTATTATTTCTACTAGTATGCTTTTCATGATGAATTGCAAGAGAATTAAAAGCATGTTTTTTGACCTTTAAACTAGAAGGTGCATTATTGAAATATACCTTAAGGTTAGCCTTAGCTCCCCCTACTTGTGATGCTCCTTCCATTCTCCTAGGGCATTGGCTCCTATAGTGTCCCAGTTGTCGCCATTTGAAGTACACCACGTGCTCCTTGCTTTTCTTGGTGGGGACAATGGCATCCTTGACTTTTTCATTGACTTTTGGTGTCAGAGGAGCTTTCTTTACTCTTTTCGGACACTTACTCTTGTAGTGCTCGGATTCCCTACACTCAAAGAAAATTATATGATTTTTGATATTAACCAAAATACTTGAGTTACCTAGGGTGGTGGTAGGTTCCGGAGTTTGAGCTTCTTCATCTTGACCGGATGTTGAAGGCTCTTCTTCTTGCTTCGGCATGGAAATTGGCCTAATCTCGTCCCTCTCAATCCTAGAGGTGGAGGTTTCTTCTACTTCTTCCTCTTCCACCGATCCGGATGTTGACTCCTCTTCAACTTCCGAATCCTCACTTGCTTGTGGGGATGATGTGCTTGCTTCCTCGGTCTCTTCCGATTGAGTCGATGAGCACTCTTCTTTTTTCCTTTCTTCTTGGACCGATTCGGGATTTTCATGAAGCTTGGCCAAATCACTCCAAAGCTCCTTGTCATCTATGTAATTACCTAATATACACAAAATGTCATTAGGAATCAAATCAACTAAGAATTTTATTACCTTTTTGTTTTTCTCGAATCTTTGGAGTTGTTCCTCACTCCATCTCTTCTTCTTTAGGTATCCACCTTTTGGTCCTCTTGGATATTCAAATTCTTCCATCAAAATGGACCATTCTTTAAAGCCCCTCATCATGATGAAGTCTTCAATTCTTCTCTTCCATGAATTGAAGCCTTCTCGTCCATAGAAGGCATATGAGATTGGGGTGTTGATGTCCCAACCCAAATTCTCTTGAATTTCCATCTTGTTCCTCTTCACCCTCTAGTGTCTTGGCTCTGGGTTGTTAATCCGTAGAAGAGTCCCGCGCTCTGATACTAATTGTTAGGAACGTTGCGCCCGCTAGAGGGGGGGGTGAATAGCGTGGTCGTTGTTGATCGATGGAATTCGTTCGCGATCGCGTGCTTGCTACAATTTGGTTAGTGCGCAGAGGAATAATAATGAAAAGCAATAACAAAAGACAAGTACACAATTACATAATGATATAACGTGGTTCGAAACCGAATGGTTCCTAGTCCACTGATTGGGCTCTAAAAGCCCTAGCAATGCAAACACGCACTACTAATCACAAATACTCCTTCTCGGAACAATCCGGACGTGGAGAAACCTCGTACAATAGCTCTTACAATAGTAAGAAACAAATACAAGAAAGATACAATATGAAATTATAATACAAGTAAAGAAAATAACATTACAAGAGCTTTTGGATTGCTTGCTTTATGGTTGCTTGAAATGCACTTGGAGACCCTGATTTGCAGTAGCAAATCACCCCAAAACTCCTCAAGAACCGATGGTGAATCCTCCCTCCACGAGCTCCCTTTATAGTTGCTCCTTGGGCTGGATTTCGCCTATCAATTGACTGTTCGGGACCATCAGTCGATTGGTGTCACTATTATTGTGAGACAATGGCTAGATCCACGCTGGAAAAATCCAACGGATACACCATCAGTCGACTGACCTTACACATCAGTTGATTGATGTCTCAATCAGTCGAGTGGTCAACGCGATCACTCGATTGGAGAACCTTCTGTGTCTGAGAATCCGGCCATCAGTCGACTGATCACCTTGATTAGTTGACTGCTAAGGCCAGCAGTCGACTGATCACCTCTGTAGTCGACTGCTAGGGTACTTCCTGGAGTCAAACCCTAGTTGGCTCCCACCAGTCGACTGACCCATGGTCCCAGTTGACTGATACACCTCAAACATGAGGTTTTAACCCAAGTATAGTGCTCCCATACTTGCTAGACCACCCTTAGCCTAGACCTAAGTCTTCTAGCCACCTCCTTCAGCCTCGCGCCTATCGGATCCCTCCAAGTCATCCATGACTTGTTCATCCATACGCTAGCCTTCAGGTGCTTCCTTCGGCTATTGTCATTCTAATGGTGTCTACACCGCCAAGGCACATTGGACTTACGCTGCTAAGACTCCTCTTGGACTTTACGCCGTCAACCATTGGACTTATACTGTCAAGATTCCCACTTGGATTTTACGCCGCCAATATTCCCCTTGGACTTTCCAAATGTCAAGACTCAAGCTTGGACTTTCCCTTGCCAACCCATGTTGGACTTTCCATGCCAAAACCTATGCTTGGACTTTTCCCTTGCCAAGACTCATGCTTGGACTTTACATGTGAAGTACTCAAGACTTGGACTTTTTCCATGACAATGGTCAAACCATCGTCAAACATCAAATATTAACCTGGGTCAATTGCATCAACAATCTCCCCAACACATGTCAGACATTCATGTCAAACATCAAAACACTTACTCGAGTCAAACTCGAGTTCGGTCAATCGTGATCTGGGCCGATTGCACCAACAAATTATTTATAATATATTTATTAAATATATTATAAAATATTGAAAAAAAATAAAAGACATGCCATAGAAATCTCACTGCATTAATTAATTAACATAGGGACCGAAAAAAATATTCGATCATTGCTCAATTGTTTCACACTAAAGTAGGGACCAAATTAATTTTTGATCGATAATTAACAATCAAAATTTGTTTCCATCGTTAATTAGCGATGGGTAATTTATTTGCTCGCTAATTAGCAACCAAAAAAAATTTTGATCGTTAATTCAATTGTTAATTAATAATTTTCTTGTAGTGTATATGAAAATATATAGTATTAGCATCGTAAGTAGTTTTTATATAAGATTTGTATTATAATTCGTTAGTAATTTAGTTGTATAGGTTTTTGATAATGTAATTAGTATATTTAGTTTATTATTAAATAAAATTTTGACGTGTCTAAAATAACCTTATCTAGTTACACACTTTTCATGTATTAAGATAACGTAACTTCAATTTCAAATTAATGAAAAATATTAATTTAAGGGATGTGAAAATGAGGGGTGTATTTATACACCCTTAATCTTTGACCTCTTCTCCCCTTTTGCCATATATTAAAAAAATGAGGGGTGTATTTACAACGTGTAGTGTGTTAAACCATTTATAAAGAGAAAAGAAACTTTATACGTGCTTGTAAGTCCATGCATGTCCCTTTTTATTTTAAAAATAATAGTTTCAACATAAGTCATCTAATAAGTATGTTCAACTCTTTTTGACTAAATTGATATAATATGATCAATAAGTCTTGATTAAAGTTGATTATTTTAAAAAATTATACTCCATGATTCATGTTAATGCACTTGATCTACATTTGAAATTAGGAGTAAAGTACTAACATCTCACACCCATCTACGTGGCTCAGTACACAAACACATTTAACCTATGTGTTGTGAGATGTGTTAGCTCCTTAAATCTATAGGTGCATGCTTTCTAAGGTAAGCCCTAATCTAGTTCCATGTAGCATGAAAGAAAGAAAGATAGATTATAAGTAAAAAAATTAGGTCTTACTCTACTATGCACAATCCTAATCTTCGTCTAAGCAGACTAAACTCTGTTTTGGGTAAGGATTTTGTAAAGATGTCTGCTAGGTTCGATTTCGACTCAACGTATTCAAGCTTTATATTTCCATTAGCTACATGTTCTCGTATAAAATGATGTTTTACTTCTATGTGTTTAGTTCTAGAATGACATATCAGATTTTTAGTTAAGTTAATTGAGCTAATGTTATCAATTAAAATTTTAGTATTACTAAAGGTTAATTGAAAATCTCTGAGAGTGTGCTTCATCTAAGGAAGTTGAGCTACACACTCACCCATGGCTACGTACTCGACTTCGATAGTAGACAAGGCAACACAATGTTGCTTTCTACTACACCAGCTGACTAAATTCGATCCTAGGAGTTGGCAACATCCACTCATGCTCTTCCTATAGAGTTTACTACTGGCATAATCCGAGTCGGTGTAGCCGATTAGTTCGAACTCACTTGACCTAGGGTATCAAATTCCTACATTTTGTGTTCCTTTTAAGTTTTTAAAGATTCATTTAACTAACGTTATGTATGATTCTTTAGCATAATATTGAAATCTTGCACACATACTTACTGCAAAGAGTATATCAGGTCGACTCGCAGTTAAGTATAGAAGGCTACCAATTACACTCCTATAGTATTTTAAATCTATAGTTTTTCCCTCTAAGTCTTCCCCTATGTTTACATTGGTAGTCATAGGTGTACTAATTTCCTTAGCATTTTGCATTCCAAATTTACTAATTAATTTCATAGCATATTGTCGTTGATGCATGTAAATTCCTTCTCTAGTTTATTTTATTTGTAACCCTAAGAAGAAGATAAGTTCACCTATTAAGCTCATTTCAAATTCACTTTCCATTAGTGAAATGTACTCATTTAAAAGCGTTGTATTAGTTGTCCCAAAGATTATATCATCTATGTAAATTTGTGCTATGAAAATTTCTTTTCCTATGGTTTTTATAAAAAGAGTTGGGTCAACTAAACCTTGATTGAATCCTTTAGACTTAAGATAGATTGATAGCCTTTTATACTAAGCTCTAGGAGCTTGCTTTAATTCATATAAGGCTTTTCTAAGTTTGAATACATGGTTAGGTTTGTTTAAGTTTTCAAATCCTGGTGGTTGGCTAACATAAACTTCTTCCTTGATAAATCCATTTAGAAATGTTGATTTGACATCCATTTAAAATAACTTAAAACCTCGATGTGCAGCGTAAGCTAAAAGCATTCTAATTGATTCGAGTCTAGCTACGAGTACATATATTTCATCATAATTTAATCCCTCTACTTGACTAAACCCCTTAGCTACTAACCTATCTTTATTCCTTATAACTTCTCCTTTGTCATCAAGTTTATTTCGACACTTTGTTCCAATGATCGTTTTCCCTTTATGTGGGGGTACTAATTCCCAAACTTGACTCCTAGTGAATTGAGCTAACTCTTCTTGCATACAAATGATCCAATCCGAGTCAAGAAGAGCTTGCTCTATGATTTTGGGTTCAATTTTAGATATGAGTGAGATTTGACTTAGGCTCCTATAGGATGCTTTAGTTCAAACCCCTAAATTTGGATCATCTATCACTTGATCAGTTGGATGGTTTGCTTGTAGTCTAGATTGATTTGGGTTAGGGTATACACTAGAATCATTTTGTGGGTTAGGTTTAGGTCTAACATCATTTTCTACTTGCTCATTATTCAATTTTACTTCGGATTTTGTAGACTTGTTTTCTTCATCAACCACTACATTAATTTCTTCTTCTATTTTTAAGATTTCATTGTTATATATCCTATAGGCTTTATTAGTGGTTGAATATCCTAGAAATATTCCGGTAATTGTTTTAGAAGTAAATTTTCCTAAGTAATCTTTAGTGTTTAGTATGTGTACCCTACATCCAAATACCCTAAAGTACTTAATGTTAGGCAATTTTTCGTAATAAATTTCATATGATGTTTTTTTGGTATCGTTTAACTAATAAAGTCCTATTTTGGACATAGCAGACAGTATTGATCGCTTCTGCCCAAAACCTATTAGATAGATTGTATTCGTTTAGAATGGTTCTAGCGGCTTCTTGTAGGGTCCTATTTTTGCGTTCAACTAGCCCATTTTGTTGAGGGGTCCTAGGGCAAAAGAACTCATTGTGGTATCCGTTTTGATTACAAAAATCGGTGAACTTATGACTTTCGAATTCACCATCATGATCACTTCTAATTCTCTTAATCCTTAGGTTCTTTTCATTTTCTATTAGTTTACAGAAATTAGTGAGTTGGTCTAAGGTTTCACTCTTATGTTTTAAAAACTTTACCTATGTGAACCTAGAGTAGTCATCTATTATTACTAGGCAATACTGACTTCCGTTTAGTGACTTGGCTCCATGAGAGTCAAAAAAGTCTAAGTGTAGGAGCTCAAGCACATTTTTAGTTCTTTCTTGATTAGTTAGTTTATGTGAAGTCCTAGTTTGTTTTCCTTGTTGACAAACATTACATATTCTATTTTCTAGATTACCTAGGTTGGGTAAACCTCTAACTAGACTATTTTGACTCATTTTATATATGAGTCTTGGATGAGAGTGGTCGAGTTGTCGATGCCACATCCATAATTCCTCTTGTTGTGTCATTAGACACTTGGTTGAGGAGTTAGGTAGATCTATTGTGTAAATGTTATTATTCCTAATTCCCTTAAGTATAGTTTTTGAACAATCATTATTTTTAATCAAGCATTCATTTGGTAAGAATATAACCTTATAGCTATTATCACACAATTGACTAACACTTAGAAGATTAAATTTAAAATTTTTAACTAATAGTACTTGACGTATTATAAAGTTCGAGTTTAGCTCAATATCACCTGATCCGATGATTTTAAGCTTCCCATTGTTTGCGAAGGCTACCGATCCTTGGTTTTTGAATCTAAGCTTCATAAACTTTAGTCGGTCTCCGGTCATATGTTGAGAGCACCCACTGTCCAACATCCATTGATCCTACGCATATAGTAGTTGGATCGGATATTGGAATTTTTAAATTAGTTTGAAAATTTTAAACCTAGGATTCATCTCACCCTTTCTATATGTTCAAACATGTTAACCTTATATGTTTTTGTGAGATGACTTTAATTTTACTTGGTTAAATTTAGTGAACCTTGAGTTAGATTCAAATGTAACCTTTAGTTAGTTAAGTGAACCTTTCAAAAGATGACTTCCAGGTCGTGGTGAGGCACAAAGACCTTTTTTTATTGGAACAATGACCATTTCCTTAGACAAAGTCAATCTTAAGAAATTTCTCACTTAATTCACTTGGGGTTATGTCCTGGTCTAAATAGTTTAGGATGTGGTAAGGTAGCTTCAGCTAGTTCCACTTAGCTGAGTGCACCAAGCTAGATATGTCTTATCTAGCTCGGATACACAAGACCTTGTTTTCCTAACATACTATCATCTCACCACATCCCGATACTATATTGTCAAGGTTGATTAATCATTGGTCCTATCTAGCCGTTCTAAAAATTAAAACAAAAAGAAACTAAACATGCAAAGTTACACTAATCAAGAGATTGAGCACACAAGTTTAATATTAGCTCCCCCTAGATCATTGAACCGATGTGGTCTATCCACATAGTGGATTTGATCCTTGGGAATTCAATACTTAGTAGCACTTATTTGTGAATTTAAAAAGGTCTTAGGGACCCATGCTTGGACTTTTCGATTATTACGATTAACAATTGACATGTAGGACTTGTTTATTGTTGTTGTTCTAAATCTGAGTTCGACCTTATTGTATACGATTCTTTGCGATCCAAGAAGTAGGTCAAGACCCTTGGACCCCAAAGTGAACCTTTCTAACAACTTCCTAAGCTCTTGAACTTGTCCTTTCAAGAGAGAATTTTCTTCCTCAAGTTTTTCAACTTGAGTTGAGTTTCTCTCTCAAACTTGACTAGTCGAAGAGATTAGGGTAGCCTCATGCTTGAGGAGTTTAACCTCCTTAAGCAAGGACTCGACCTTAGACTCGAACTTAGCTAACTTCTTATTTAAGTACTTAATTGCATTGTATAAAGTATTGATTAAGGATCAACTCACTTTGATTGAATCTTTTGAACCGGATGCGGATCCATGGCTTGTCTTGAATTGAAGCTCGGTGTCGGATCCGGAGTCGATCTTGGACTCATAGTTGGCTTTGGGTTCAGATTCGGACTCAGACTCGGTTGGTCTCGCCATGAATGCCAAATTATTGAGTTCTTCTTCTTCCTCAAAGGACTCTTCCCAAGTTGTGTTAAGAGTTTTCTTGGTTTGTGGTTGCTTGTTCTTTAGCCTCGGACACTCAGATTTGATGTGACCTCTCTTGTTGTATTCGTAGCACTTGTAATTTTGATTCTGATCGGGTCTCTTCTCCTTAGTTTGCTTGATGGGTCACCTTTTACTTTTGATCATCTTCCGAACTAGGTTGACTTGCTCAGTCTCCATTTCATCATCTACCTTCAATTCGTACTCTTCTTCTTTAGGAGGTGGCTTGCTCTTTGCCTTTCTTATTGTTGGTGCAATCGGCCCAGGTCACGATTGACCAGGACTCGAGTTTAACTCGAGTGATGTTTTGATGTTTCGAAAAAAACATATGACAATGTGATTGTCATGGGAAAGTCCAAGTGGGACACTTGGCATTTGGGAAAAGTCCAAGCATGGGTCTTGGCAAGGAAAGTCCAAGTCATGAGTACTTGGCATGGAAAGTCCAACATGGGTTGGCAAGGGAAAGTCCAAGCTTGAGTCTTGGCACTTGAGAAGTCCAAGGGGTTTAGTATTGGCGGCGTAAAGTCCAAGCGGGAGTCTTGGCGGCGTAAGTCCAATGTGCCTTGGCGGTATAGACACCGTTAGCATGACATAGCCGATGGAAGCACCTAAAGGCTAGCGCGATGGATGAATAAGTCATGGATGACTTGGAGGGATCCGAGAGGCGTGAGGCTGATGGAGGTGGCTAGAAGGCTTAGGTCTAGGCTAAGGGTGATCTAGCAAGTATGGGGACACCATACTTGGGTTAAAACTTCATGTTTGAGGTGTGTCAGTCGACTGATGCCATGTGGTAGTCGACTGGCGTAGTCAACTAGGGTTTGACTGCGGGAATTGCCCTAGCAGTCGACTGCCATAGGTGGTCAATCGACTGATTGGATGAGCAGTTGACTGATCGTGTGATCAGTCGACTGATGCTCGAATTTTAGGGCACAGAATGGAGTCTCACTCGGCCGGGACAAGCGGTGAGTGATGCTTCATCGATCGGTGATCGATGTATGATCACCGATCGATGTCCTAGCCGTTGGATTTTTTCCAGCGTGGATTACACCGTTGTCTCACAGCAACAGTGTGATCAGTCGACTGATGGTCCCGATCAATCGACTGATCGACTTTTTCCAACACAGGTTGAAGCTATATAAGGAGCTCGTGATGGAGGAAAACATAGTGATTTTCTTGGGCGAAATTGAAGGGGAAAGTTGGTGCTTTCCAGTCCTTCAAAGCTAGTTCAAGGCAATCAAAGATCAAACAATCAAAAGCTCTTGTAAAGTGTTTTCCTTTACTTGCATTTGTATTCCATTATCTTATTTGCTTGTATCTATTTGATTATTGTTGTAATCATCTTGTACGAGGTTTCTCCGCCTCCGGATTGTTCCGAGAAGGAGTGTTTATTAGTGGTTGCGTGTGCATCACTAGAGCTCGTAGAGCTCGATCCGTGGAGTAGGAACCGTGCGGTTCTGAACCACGTTACATACTTGTGTTCTTGTTGTGTTTGTCGTATTTCGTTATTGTATTATTTCTATTTCCGCTGCGTACTAACAAAATTGTAGAGACGACCACGATCGAATTCCAACTACGAACGAACACTACGCTATTCACCCCCCCCTAGCGGCTTCAAATATCCTACAATTGGTATCAGAGCCCGGGGCTCTTCTACGGATTAACCGCCGGGAGCTAAAAGGCTAGAGGGAAGATGGAATTCCAAAACAACTTGGATGGGACATCAACACTCCACCGCCATATGATCAAGAAGACTTTTCAGCGTGGAGAATAAGAATGGAGACATTCTTTATGATGGATATAGAGGATTGGTTCATCCTCATAGAAGGTTTTGAACCTCCTCGGGATAGGAAGGGACAAGTCCTCAAGTTGAAGAAATGGACCCAAGAGCAACGGCAAAAATTCAAAACCGAAGCCAAGGTAACAAAACTCTTAGAAGATTTGATACATAATGATATTTTGTCTAGGCTAGGTGAATATCTTGATGCCAAGGAGCTATGGGACAAATTAGCCAAATTCAATGAGAAGCCCCACTTGACACAAGTAGAAGAAGATAAAGAAGAGGATGAAGAAAGTTCATCTTCCTCAAGAGCAAGTGAGGAATCGGAAGTTGAAGATGAGTCAACTTCCGGATCGGTGGAAGAAGAAGTAGAAGACACCTCCACCTCTAGGATTGAGGGGGAGGAAAGAATTTCCACTCCGGAGAAACAAGAGAAAGCTTCGACATCTAGTCAAGATGAAGAAGATCCAATTCCGGTCTCAATTAACCTAGGTAACTCAAACACTCTAATTTCAAATAAAATCCATATATTATGTTTTGAGTGTAGGGAGTATGAGAACTACAAGAGCAAGTGCCCAAAGAAGGTTAAGAAGGCTCCTCCGGCGCATAAAAGTCAACAAAAGTCAAAGGATGTCGGTTCTCCATCACCTAAAGACAAGGAGCACATCATTTGCTTCAAATGTCGGCAACCGGGGCATTACCGAAATCAATGTCCTAGGGGGAGCAAGAAGACCCAAGAAGGAGCATCACAAGTAGGGAGAGCTACTAAGGCAAACCCTAAGGTATATCGTCATAATGCTCATTCCTTAAATTCTAAGCAAAAGCATGCTAGAATTAATTCAAATAACTTTGATATTACTCATGATTCAAAGCATGCTAGGAATGATAACTCTAGATCTATCTCAAAGAAGGAGAAATTTGGGACTAATGTCCCTAAAAATATCATTCCTAAGAAAGCAATTAAGAAAATCGAAAACCATTTAGGTATCAATCCCAGTAAGGGTAAACATATGTCTAAAGTAAATGGTAATGCCCAAAAACCTAATCAAAAATCATTTGGGCAATTAGAATTAGAGAACCAAGTCTTAAGGTCAAGGCTTGAAAAACTAGAAAAGACTCTAAATAAGATATAAAATCAATTTAGAGGGTCTAATGGTCAAAGTCAAGGGTCAAGATCTCAAAGTCAACATCTAGGATCCAAAAGACAAAAGTCAACCAAGGGCAAGAAAGGTTTGGGTCACAAACCTAAGCCTAAGGTGGCTTATCATTGTGTTCCATTTAACTATGGAACACAAACTAGGTCTAGGAAGACTAAGGTTGCAAGGGGAGTTACCTCTAGAGTCAACCTAGGTAAGACCACAATGACCAAGGCTAACAAGCCTAGGAGGGTCATTAGAAAGGTATCTAGGGAGGTTATCTCTAAGGAATACCTAATTAATTCAATGAGCTTAAATAGATTTTGGGTTCCAAAGAGCGTGATTGATTCACGTTAAATGGGTTAGAATGTGTCAACCATGATTGGATGGGTAGTTAACTCAACCATGGTAAAGGTGACACTTTAGGTTATTTTCAAGGTTATGGTTACCTTGGAAATACATTTGAGCTTTAATCCTAAAAATTTTAGGATGTGCCAATATACATTTCTGAAATCATGAAAATCAATAAAATTGGCACAATCTAGATTTAGAGGTCATAGTGTGTAAATTTGATCTTTGGCACACTTTAGGAATCAATGTATCAAGAGAAGTGTGTTTAAGATGTAGAAAGAACATCAAGAGTGATACTCAAGTGCCACACACCTTGATGTCTTGCATTTACCATGCTTCATGTGTTTCACCATGTGTTTGCATGGAAGGAATGTATAGGGTGGATTGCATCTCACAAAATAAGTCTTTTACCTTGATTGTGTATTTCAACACTTAGAAAGGGTGAGATGTTAGGATTTTGAAACCATTGGATGTTAATGTTTGCTAAAATGAAATAAAATATCAATAAACCACATACATGTGACATGAATGTATGCATGTGAGAATAACTCCACATCTCACATCACATTGACATGAATGTGTATTTATACACCCTAGATACATGTGAGATGCTAGGATAATAAGTTAGGTTAAAGGTGCATAGGTAGTGCATCTAGATGAACTCAAACTTATTTTAATCATCACCAAGAATCATAAGGAAAATTAATATACAAGTTATGTATATTTAGCCAATAAACCATGGTTCAAAATAGGTTTTCAAAAACATGTTAAAATCAATTTAGAAAACTTTGGTGAAGTCTATCTTTTGATAGCCATCATCATTGTAGAAGTTGATACAAAGTAGATCAAAAACTTTAAAGTTTTAATAGTTTTTGAACTTTGTACCAATCTCTTATTTCAATGGTAAAAATATTTTTCCAAAATTTTTCACCGATTGTATGTGTGATAAGTAATGTACGTATCAAGTTTCGTGATTTTTTGATTTACGTAGAATTACTTATGAATTTCCAAAAGTCGAGTTTGATATCTGAAAATCAGGTTTTCAGTTATCAGTCGACTGCCTCTACAGGGTAGTCGACTGATGGGTAGCGTTTGGACTCGACTACGATCTAGCGGTATCACTCATTTGTTGCCATTATCGGTCATTGATGGACACATCAGATCATTGGTAAAACTAGGTTTGTTTAGCCCGATTTCAGCTACGGTTAAGGTCTCTAACCACTCCTAACCCTAGGATATGCTTTGGGAAGCATTATAAAGGATGAAAATCTATTGGATATAGATTTAGAGAGGTGTTTAGGGTTTGTATAAAATTTAAGGTGTTGGAAAGATCAATGTTGAACTTCTAATCTTATCTTTGATGGTTTAGAGTTCCTGTTGGCTTAGGGATTTCCCAAAGATATTGTTGGTGCAATGGTTAAGGGGGAGCAAGCCTTTAGGGGGAGGTATCCATCATGGTATGATGGATGATGGTTCATGGGAAGGAAAAATGAGTTTTTCACATACCCAATTCGGAAATTGGGAGAGTATAGGATTGTCTCTCTTGAGTGATATGGGACTTATCACTAGGAAGATGGTAGGCATCCTAGGTATTTTTCGACAAAGGGGGAGATTGTAAGATCTCATTGGGACATGAGACATTGACCTCCTTGGAGAGAAGCCTTTTTGATGTTAGTCAAAAAGGGGGAGAACATTTGGAGAATGTTTAAGATTACCAATTTGGGATAATTGGTAAGGGATTTGAGTTAGTGTTCTAACTCAATGTTTTGTTTGGTTTTTGTCAAACATCAAAAAGGGGGAGATTGTTGGTGCAATTGGCCCAGGTCACGATTGACCAGGACTCGAGTTTAACTCGAGTGATGTTTTGATATTTCGACAAAAACATATGACAATGTGATTGTCATGGGAAAGTCCAAGTGGGACACTTGACATTTGGGAAAAGTCCAAACATGGGTCTTGGCAAGGAAAGTCCAAGTCATGGGTACTTGGCATGGAAAGTCCAACATGGGTTGGCAAGGGAAAGTCCAAGCTTGAGTCTTGGCACTTGAGAAGTCCAAGGGGTTTGATATTGGCGGCGTAAAGTCCAAGCGGGAGTCTTGGCGACGTAAGTCCAATGTGCCTTGGCGGTGTAGACACCGTTAGTATGACATAGCCGATGGAAGCACCTGAAGGCTAGCGCGATGGAAGAACAAGTTATGGATGACTTAGAGGGATCCGAGAGGCGTAAGGCTGATGGAGGTGGCTAGAAGGCTTAGGTCTAGGCTAAGGGTGATCTAGCAAGTATGGGGACACCATACTTGGGTTAAAACTTCATGTTTGAGGTGTGTCAGTCGACTGATGCCATGTGACAGTCGACTGACATAGTCAACTAGGGTTTGACTGCGGGAATTGCCCTAGCGATCGCCATAGGTGGTCGATCGATCGATTGACAGCGATCATGATGATCGTATGATCAGTCCACTGATGCTCGGATTTTAGGGCACAGAATGTAGTCTCACTCGACCGCTGGGACAAGCAGTCGAGTGATGCTTCATCAGTTGACTGATGTGTATGATCAATCGACTGATGTCCTAGCCGTTGGATTTTTTTCCAGTGTGGATTACACCGTTATCTCACAAGAATGGTGATCACGATCGGTGATGGTCCCGATCACGATCATTGATCGATATAAGGAGCTTGTAATGGAGGAAAATATAGCGATTTTCTTGGGAGAAATTGAAGGGGAAAGTTGATGCTTTTCAGTCCTTCAAAGCTAGTTCAAGGCAATCAAAGATCAAACAATCAAAAGCTCTTGTAAAGTGTTTTCCTTTACTTGCATTTGTATTTCATTATCTTATTTGCTTGTATCTATTTGATTATTGTTGTAATCATCTTGTACGAGGTTTCTTCGCCTCCGGATTGTTCCGAGAAGGAGTGTTTATTAGTGGTTGTGTGTGCATCACTAGAGCTCGATCCGTGGAGTAGGAACCGTGCGGTTCCGAACCACGTTACATACTTGTGTTCTTGTTGTGTTTGTCGTATTTCGTTATTGTATTATTTCTATTTCCACTGCGTACTAACGAAATTGTAGAGACGACCACGATCGAATTCCAACTACGAACGAACACTACGCTATTCACCCCCCTCTAGCGGCTTCAAATATCCTACAATTGTCCTATAAATAAAGCTACACTTTTCTCGATCGGGGTCGAGTTAGATTGTTCATGTAATTCAAATTCTGAAAATAATTCATCTAATCTAATTTTTGAAAGGTCACTAGATACTTTGTATGCATTAACCATGGATACCCACAAAGTAGTCCTAGGAAAAGCGTTTAGCACGTACCTTATAATGTCCCGGTTTTCAACCTTTTATCCTATGGAATGGAGGTCATTCATGATATCTTGGATTCACGCATGGAGTTGAGATGTCATCTCATTGTCCTGCATTTTTAGATTAAATAACTTATTTAAGAGTAGGTCTCGTTTACATACCTTAGTGTCGGTCATCCTTTCATGCAACTCGATGAGTTTGTTCCAGAGGTCCTTGGCATTGATGAAGGGGCCAACACGATTGAGCTCTTCCTTGGATAGGCCACACTGCAGGATTTGAGTGTCTTTCGTATCAGTCTCCACTTGTCGCTTCATCACATTTGTCCACCTGTCGTAGTCCACGAACTCTCCATCTTAATTTGTTTGTAAGGTAAATCTCGTCTGGATGACGATCCATATCTCGACTTGGGTCTTAAGATACAATTCCATCTAACCCTTCCAATAACGGAAGTCATCTCCGTTAAAGAACGGAGGTCAGGCAGTGCTATATCCCGCAAGATAGGCCATCTAAAAAGAACCTTGCACAAAACACGAACAACGAAAAATTTCCAAGACTTTATCTTGGATTAGTAGTGCGGGATAAAAAAACTTAAATTAAATGAAAATCTAAAAATACGAAAAGAATAAAAAGATTTCTAGACCAGTGGTTACACCAAATCAGAGTGTCTCCGCTCTGATACCAATTGATGGATCGAGAAAATGCTAGAGGGGGTGAATAGCATACGGAAATCTTTATTTTCGTCATATGAAAACTGAGTATGGAGCGGAAATAAAAGTAAACATAATAGACACAAGCTTTCTTTTTTACTTGGTTCACAACCAAACGGTTACTAGTCCAAGGCCCCACGGTCCTAGAATGCTTTCGATGGGCAATCCACTAAAAGGGTCTCTTCCTCGTTGGAGGTAAGAGACAACGATTACAAACAAAATATAGAGGAAAAGACAACAAGTCTACCTCTCCTCTTAGCAATTAAAAGCACAAGTAAAAAGAATACGACCAATTATAGAAAAAGCTACCAACTTAAAGGATGCAAAGTTTCATGTTGTCGGTGTTACGACAGTGCCTCGTTGTCGAAGAAAGCTTGGATTCGTCGGAACACTTTTGGAGCCTTTTTTAGATGATAGAAAGGGGTGAAATGTCACTTCTTTTATAGCCCTTTGAGCACTAACTCATTGAGATTTAGATCTGGGTCAAAGCTCCACCTCACTCCACTTTGAGTGGATCTTATCTTGACTCTCCTCGAAGTGATCAACTTGACCAGTAGTCAACTGATGCCCTACATCAGTTGACTGATGGTAGGTTCAGTCGATTGTCATTAGCCTCCAGTCGACTGTCATCTTGATCACTCACCTGCAATACAAGGTTAGCACAGAATACTTAATTGATGGGAAATTTGACGGTTCCTTACCGTCCGACCTCAACCTAGACCTTCCTCTGGAAATCTAGTCGGATCGCCGCCTACGGTTGTCCCCGTACGGATGACATGACCTTACCATAACTCCGCACCCGGTGCTTACCTTTGGTCCTCCTGACCTGTCACTTAGATTTCGGCCACCATCGAGGTTTCTTGACTCTTCGAGGTTCTCCTGGTGTCACCTAACCACCAAGTTTCTCCTCTCGAGATTCTCCTAGTGTCGTTGACCTTAACACAGCCTAATACACTACCTGCACACTCAACATGACATTTGAGAGATAACAATAATGACTTAACTTTGAACCTTTGCTATTATCAAAACCTAGGTTCGATTATCTGGTGCCCCTGCACTAACACTCCTTAGCATTTCGATTTTTTCAAATGGATTTACACAATACGAGCATCTCCAATAACTAAAATGTTACATCTAGAGTCACCTATGGATTCCAAAGTACTAGACTACTGGGATGATTCATAACTACGTATTTATTAGATTTCCCCTTTTAGAATATTCAATTAGTGTAGGTGAAGGATAAAAGCTAACTAGTGAAAATCTAGAACATCCATCAAAGCATCCTAAAATAAAATACCACGAGATAAATAAAGCTAAGTTATCTATGGCATGGAAGCATATCTTGAAATATTTTGAAAATATCACTAAGGCAACTTAAAGTGACTAACAACTAAGCGCTGAGAGGAACCTGTAGGAGATTTGAGGCTGCTAGAGGGGGGTGAATAGCGTCGCGTGATGGTACGATGATGGAATTCTTTCGCGTTTGATCGTCTACAATCTTGTTAGCACAGTGGAATAGTAATAACAAATAAATATAACAAGATACACAATCACAACACGGTCATATAACGTGGTTCGGAACCGAATGGTTCCTACTCCACGGATCGAGCTCTAAAGAGCTCTAGTGATGCACACTCACTCACTAATCACAAATAACTCCTTCTCGACACAAGTCGGAGGTGGAGAAACCTCGTACAAGGATTACACTAAGTAATACAAAAGATACAAGATAATACAAATAAGAAATACAATGCAAGTAAAGAAAAACACTTTACAAGAGCACTTTGGTTGCTTGATCTTTGGTTACCTTGCACTAGCCTTGAAGGACTGGAAGAGCACCAACAATTCCCCTTCAAATCGCCCAAGAAAACCGCTTCTAAAACCCTCCATCCGAGCTGCCTTTATATCCTGCGTCGGGCCGATCCGCGGGCGATCGCCATAAGTCACCCGATCCGCTAACATCAGAGCGTGAGACAACAGTCGATCCACGCTGACAAGTTCCAACGGATCTCTTGGCGGGCCGATCGCTCCGCTGAGCCGCGCCACGGCTACGGAGCATTCTGCGGCTCACAACTCAATCGCCGATCGGCCCATGGCGTGCCGATCGCGCCAAGAACCATCGTTTAATGAGCGATCGCCAAGGCAATTTCAGCCCTAAGTGGCAGTCGAGCTCTAGTTGACTCTCGGCAGTCGAACCGGCCATAATGCCAGTCGACTGCCAACCTCAAGGATGAGGTTTTAACCCCAGTATGGTGTCCCCATACTTGCTAGACCACCCTTAGCCTAGACCTTGTTGGGGATCGAAACGGCGGGCTAGAGGGGGGTGAATAGCCCTCAATCGATGGATGTCGTAATTTACTCGTCTACACACAAGATTAGCGCAAGCGGAATATAATAAGACAAGACAAGTAAATATACAAGACAAGAATCAAAACGCTAACGCAAGATGTAACGTGGTTCACGGCTACGCCGCTAATCCACGATCCCGATTCATCCGAGGTGAATCACTCCTCCAAAGCCAATCACTATTGGTCTCTCCTTTGCACCAAGCTAGGTGGAGGTAACCTTTACAATCAAGATCACTCTTCTTACAATAAGATTGAAGTAAAAACAAATAAGAAGAGTAGGGAATCGTGTATGACACTTTGGGAGAAGTTTAGAGCTCAAGAATTAGCCTCCCAAAGACCCATCCTCTTCCTTTTTATAGAGGAAGAGGGTTTCTTCCCGTTGACACAGGAGCAGTCGACTGATGCCCTCGATCAGTCGACTGGTCCTGTAGCCGTTGCCCAATAATGACCGCTTTCCACGTTGGATTCCATCCAATGGTACTGGTATCAGTCGACTGATCCTACCATCAGTCGACTGATGCTCGATCAGTCGAGTGCTCCGTAAAGTCGACTCCATTCTGTGCCCGTGCACAGTGCCATCAGTCGACTGTCATTCCCTGGCAGTCGAATGCCAGTCCATGGCAGTCGACTGACAAGCACCAAACCTGGTCTTATACCAGTCGATCGAACCATCGACTCAGAGCAGTCGACTGCCATGACATGGCAGTCGACTGGTGTTGGGAAAACTCATCCGACACTTGGCCAAATGACCAAGTTTCACCTAAGAGCTACCCCTTCCCAGGTTACATTTGCTCACTCTCATTTCTCGGAGTCCCTCGCCTTCGAAGTTCTCTTCGTTCGCGGCCACGCCCCTCGGCAGCATCAGACGCACGACTCTGCAATGCTCCTTCACGTCTCTTGCCTTGAAGTCTACTTCCTCCGGCTTCACTCCAAGCTCCTCGTCCGGCGGTCCCTCGGATGCTCCAAGTGCACGGCTTCCGCAAAGCTATCCTTCACCGACTCAAGGCCCGAGTCATAAGATGTGAAACTCGCCGCAGCTCCATGTGCGAATTACTAAGTCTTGCACGAATTCAACGCACATATCAAATCAACATAACAAACTAACTTAAACCCTTTGCCACACACATCAAAACCTAATCATGGCAAGAGATTGCCCTAACAATCTCCCCATTTTTGATGTGTGACAATCCGTTTAAGTTAGGTAAAAACATTTGATAAAAATTTCTAAGGTAAGAAAGCATGTAAACATAAGTATGATATAGCAACATACAACTCCCCCTTAATCCATGAAACTCCCCATACATATTTCTCCCCCTATCATAATTAACTCAAACATAATATTTTCTCCCCCTTTGACACCATCAAAAAGATTAATACTAAGTTATAAACACATGACATCAAGTCTAATAGAAGGAAAATACCAAAAATTAGTTTAATAACTGACGAATATCAGCACCAAATGACTAGTTCGGACACAATGATCATAATCACAACGCTTTCAGGAGTTCTGATTTCCGGGGTGAATTTCAGAAATGCATTAAAAATTCCAGAAAATTAGAAAAATCATGAAATTTGGGGAACATATTTCTTGTAAGGTTCTTTATCAGTGAAAAATAGTTTTTCATGAAAAATCATTATATTTTCACATATTTGCCAAAAATCCAAAAGCTTTAAAAACCACTAGGTTTTTGATCATGTGAGTGTCAAGTTAAACACCTAGTTTTGGTTCCAATTGTTTCAAAACATGAATGCATAGATTTTAGATTGAGAAATTGTTTTGAAAACATATGAAATATCCAACCATGATCTTTGGGCAATATGTCTATGAATTAAACATAAGTCTTCCCCATGATTGGTCTATTATTGCTATTTTGATACTTCAAATGACCATTTAAATGCCATAGGCATTAGTGGACATTTGTATCATCCTAACATCTCACCCATGCTAAGTTTTCAATCAAGGTAGCCTATTGTGAGTGTGAGATGTATCCTAGAGGGTATTTGTATACACTTAACCATTTATATTCATGCAATTCTATCAAGGTTAAGTATCAACCTAACAATCCTCATGATCATAAAGGCATATATCAATTAATTCTACATTATGATCATGAAATACATGTATTCATCAAATTATAATCATGCATTAGGTATTATATCATGATTATAAACAAAGTATCACCTAAAGCATGATCTACACCTATTTCTCATGATTATGTGCCAAATATCAAAATCATAAATCATGATTGCAAACATACATAGCAATTACATTAATCATCATGATTTAAGCATTATTAACTATTTATAGGTACGTTATCATCACCTAACACTATTTCAAAATGTTGTCCCGCCATCCTAAGTCAACCAAAATATGATATAGGTCAATTGTATATGGTTGACTACCCTAGGGGTTTTCTAACCCTTAAGGATGGATTTTGGAACCCAAAATAAGTTCTTGCCTATGAGGTTCACTAGATACTCCTTAGGAATCCATTTCCTAGCTATTACTTTCTTCTTATCTTGTCCCCTAGCAATTAGGCATTTGTAGGCCTTTTCATTTTTCTTTTCTTTATAACCTAGGCCCTTTTTGTTGAAGCTAGCTCTTTGGCTCCCTATGATCATGTTCAAGGTGTTGGAGCCTATAGTGAATTTTTCTAGGGCTTTTGTCAAATAATATACCTTTTCCCTTAAAGCCCTATTTTCTTCTATGCATGCATCATTAACATCAAATGACATATATTTATCATGTGAACATGCATCATCATCATTATCATTAAAACATGCTTTTTCTAATTTTTGTTCTAATTCCTTAATTTGGTCAAGCATGCTTTTGTTCTTTTTCTTGGCTCTAAATAAGTCCTTAGTGAGGCTAGAAATCATAGACATAATTTGCTTAGGGGGTAGATTTGTTACCTCACTTACCAAATCCTCTTCTTCGGATGAGGATGTAGAGGAGGCTCCCCCTTCATTTGAGCTCTCCCCACTTGTGCTTGATTCTTCATTTGAGGAGGAGGAGCAATCTAAATCATCAAAAGCCATCAATGCAAGGTTGGAGTAGACATGCTCTTCTTCATCGGATGAGGAAGAGGAAGCAAGGTCATCCCATGTCTTTGCTTTGAGAGTCATGGCCTTTCCTTTTTCCTTGGCCTTCTTTTCCTCTTCCTTTTTTTTACTCCCCTTTTTCTTCTTCTTTTCTTCTTTCTTCTTCCTTTCTTCCTTGCTCTTGTTTAGGAGGGGACAATTGTCCCTTATGTGACCCTCTCCTTGGCAATTGTAGCATATGATCTTTCCTCTTGGTCTCCTATTCCTATAATTTGATTTGTTAAATCTAAAACCTTTTAAAGCACGTCTTACCCTACTTACCATATAAGCTTCTTCCGTGCTATCCATGGAGGAGGAGGATGCTTCATCATCATCGGAGGAGGGAATCTCCATCTTCTTCTTCCCCTTATTTGCCATCAATGCTACTCCCCTTGATGGTTGGATTCTAGGCTCTTCTTGTATTCCTTCAAGCCTTGTTTCGTGGAGCTCCATTGTTGAGAAGAATTCCTCCAAGGTGCTTACTTCTAAGTTCTTGGAGATATAAAATGAGTCCACTATGGAGCTCTATTTTGAGGATCGCGGAAAGGCATCTATAGCCTTCATAACCATATCCCGGTTTGATAGCTTCTCACCTACACTTGACAAACCGGTTATAATTTCCTTGAAACGAGAATGTAAGGAAATTACCTTTTCTCCCTTTTCTAGTTTAATGTTGTTGAGTTGGGAGCGGACGAGGTCTCTCCTTGCTAGCTTCGCCTCGGATGTGCCTTCAAGAAGCTCAATTAGCTTCTCCCACATCTCCTTGGCACTTAGGCATTCTCCAATTCAGTTGATCTCTTGTTGGGGGAGCACATTATATAGATGGTGCTTGGATTTTGAGTTTGCAAGGTGCTCCTCTCTTTGCCTCTTGGTCCACCTTGACTTCTCTATTGGCTTCCCCTCTTCATCCCTAGGCAAAACGAAACCGGATTCCATTGTAATCATAATATCAAAATCCATTTCAAAAAATACCTCCATTCGCTTCTTCCACCAATAGAATTCTCCTTCAAACTTCAGTGGATGAATGTTCAAGTCGGTCATCTTTTGATGAAGAGCTTGTTGCGGCGGTTAGTCCGGTGACAAGCAACCTAGCTCTGATACCACTTGTTGGGAAAACTCATCCGACACTTGGCCAAATGGCCAAGTTTCACCTAAGAGCTACCCCTTCCCGGGTTACATTCGCTCACTCTCATTTCTCAGAGTCCCTCGCCTTCGAAGTTCTCTTCGTTCGCGGCCACGCCCCTCGGCAGCATCAGGCGCATGACTCTGCAATGCTCCTTCGCTTCTCTTGCCTCGAAGTCTACTTCCTCCGGCTTTACTCCAAGCTCCTCGTCCGGAGGTCCCTCGGATGCTCCAAGCGCACGACTTACGCAAAGCTATCCTTCACCGACTCAAGGCCCGAGTCATGAGATGTGAAACTTGCCACGGCTCCATGTGCGAATTACTAAGTCCTGCACGACTTCAATGCACATATCAAATCAACATAATAAACTAACTTAAACCCTTTACCACACACATCAAAACCTAATCATGGCAAGAGATTGCCCTAACAGAGTCTTGGCAGCATAAGTCCAATGGTTGGCGGCGTAAAGTCCAAGCGGAGTCTTGGTGGCGTAAGTCCAATGTGCCTTGGCGGTGTAGACACCGTTAGCATGACATAGCCGATGGAAGCACCTGAAGGCTAGTGCTATGGATGAACAAGTCATGGATGACTTGGAGGGATCCGAGAGGCGTAAGGCTGATGGAGATGGCTAAGATGTGTGCAAAGGGTTGTTATGTTGATTTGATTGAATGTGTTGAAGTCGCCAGACTTAGTAATTCGCACATGGAGCCGTGGCGTTTCATCTCATGACTCGATCCTTGAGTCTGAAGGATAGCTGCGCACTGCGCAGAGCATCCGCGGGACCGCGACGAGGAGCTTGGAGTGAATCCGAGGAAGTAGACGAGGCAAGAGAAGGAGCATTGCAGTCATGCGCTGATGTCGCGTGGACGCGAACGAAGAGAACCAAGCGAGGACTCGAGAGATGAGAGCGAATGTAAAACAACTCTTAGGTGAAACAGTCATTCGCTAAGTGTCGGATGGGATTTCCCGACACCAGTCGACTGCCATGGAATGGCAGTCGACTGCTCTGAGTCGATTGAGTTCGACTGGTGTCTAACTCATGGGCATTTGGCCCAAGCAGTCGACTTCCATGGACTGGTAGTCGATTCGCCGACATCGATCGCCAAGGGGCGACGGTCGATTGATGGCATGCGCGGCGCGAGAATGGAGTCGACCTCGTTGAGGACTCGACTGATCGAGCATCGATCGATGGTAGGATCGATCGGCGATGCGCGGTGCTTGGATGGAATCCAACGTGGAAAGCGGCCGTTATTGGGCAACAACTACAGGACCAGTCGACTGATCGAGGGCATCAGTCGACTGCTCCTGTGTCAACGGGAAGAAACTCTCTTCCTCTATAAAAAGGAAGAGGATGGGGCTTTGGGAGGCTAATGCTTATGCTCCAATTTGCTCTCAAAGTGCTCTATGGGTTTTTCCACTCTTCTTACTTGCTTTATTTCCATTCTATTGTAAGAAGAGAGATTGTAAGAGGTTACCTCCACCTAGCTTTGTGCAAATGAGAAATCCAGTGGATAGATTGCGGAGTGATTCACCGTGGACGAATCGGACCGTGGATTAGCGGCATAGCCGTGAACTTCTTACCAATCATCCCAAATTGGTAATCTAACTCAAAAACTCCTTACCAATTATCCCAAATTGGTAATTTAACCTTCTCTAAAATATTTTTCCCCAAATATTCTCCCCCTTTTTTGACTAACATCAAAAAGGTTATCTCTCCAAGGAGGTCAATGTCTCATGTCCCAATGAGATCTTACAATCTCCCTATTGGTCCAAAAATACCTAGGATGTCTACCATCTTCCTAGTGATAAGTCTCATATCACTCAAGAGATGCAATCCTATTCACTCTCCCAATTTCCAAATTGGGTATCAAAAACCCATCAATATTCCCAATTGATGATACTCTTCCAATAACTTCTCCACTTTCAAAAGGAGAAACACATCCATCATCTCAAGATGGATAACTCCCCCTAAAGGCTTGCTCCCCCTTGACCATTGCACCAACAATGTCCTTGGGAAGTCCCTAAGCCAATAGAAACTCTAAACCATCAAAATTAAGGTTCTAAGTTCAAACATAGAACTTTCACTCACCTTAAGATTGATACAAACCCTAAAAACTCTCCTAATCCATATCCAATGGATTTTCACCCTTTATAATACTTCCCAAAGCATATCCTAGGGTTAGGAGTGGTTAGGGACCTTTACCATGGCTGAAAATGGGCTAAACAACCTTGTTTTTCCCGAAATTAGCTTGGCAGTCGACTACTTATAGTAATCGATCAGCACACTACATCACGATCACACAATGATCGATAATAAATTCTCAAATTTCAACTATCAGAATTGAATTTTAAAAAGTCAAAAGTAATTCTACGTATATAAAAAAAATCACAAAATTTGATACATATATTACTTATAGTCAATACAATGGGTGAAAAATATTTAAAAATTATTTTACCCATAAAATATCGAAATTGATACAAAATCCAAAAGTGAAGAAAAACTTTAATGTTTTAGCTCACTTTGTATCAATCTCATCAATGGTGATTACTATCAAAAGATAGACTTCACCAAGGTTTTCTAAAATGATTTTAAAATATTTTCAAAACCTTATTTTGGATCATATTCCTTGGGCTCTATGCACATGACTTGCACACAAGCTTTCCCAATGATCCACCACTCATATAAGATGAGTTTGAGTTCACCTAGATGCAAAAACTATGCACCTTGAACTTAACTCATATCCTAGCATCTCACATGTATCTAGGGTGTATAGCATACACATATATGTCAATTTAATGTGAGATGTGGATTTTGGTTCATTTAATCTAAGATTTCATGCATTTTCTAAGGCAACCCTATTTGATTCCCTTATAAATGGGACTTCAAGTCATGTCATTGTCCTTAACTCAATTTTAATCAATTTAGATGTATGAAATGATCATGACATAATGATAGTAAAATAAATCATGGCCAATGATCATGATGTCATGGCATATGATATAAAACTTAAACTCATGACATTCAATCCTAATTCCTAAACATAATCATGACATATAAATGATAAAAAATATGCATGATGTCATGACATGACATATGGTAAACAAAGCATGACATATAAAATATATAAGTATAATAATACCTAAATTTTAATATTAGTTGTCATTTCATATAATTAATTATATTTTACCATATTTCTATTTTTCTTCCTAGTATGCCAAAAACCCATGATGACACACTAACCTCTAAACCTAAATCGTGCCAATTTAATTGATTTTTCATAATTCCAAAAATACATTGGCACATCCTAAAACCTTTTAGGATCAAGGCTCAAATGTATTTTCAAGGTAACCATAACCTTGAAAATATCCTAAAATGCCACCTTTACCATGGTTGAGTTAACTATCCATCCAATTAAGGTTGGCACACCCTAAACCCTTCTAGCGTGAATCTATCACGCTCCTAGGAACCCAAAATCTATTTGAGCTCATTGGGTTAATTAGGTATTCCTTAGGGATGACCTCCCTAGATACCCTCCTAATGACCCTCCTAGGCTTGTTAGCCTTGGTCATTTGGGTCTTACCTAGGTTGACTCTAAGGGTAACTCCCGTTGCAACCTTCTTAGTGGCCACCCTAGGTTTCCTAGAAACCCTAGCAACTAGGCACAAACCTTGGTTACTCTTAGGGATAACTTCCCTAGTAACCTTGGTCTTCCTAGACCTAGTTTGTATTCCATAGTCAAATGGAACACTATGATAAGCCACCTTAGGCTTAGGTTTGTGACCCAAACCTTGCTTGCCCTTGGTTGACTTTTCACTCTTAGGTCCTAGGTGTTGGTTTTGACTTTTGGACCTAGACTTTTGATCATTTGACCCTTTAAATTGGTTTTGTATGTTCCTAAGGGTCTTTTCAAGTTTTTCAAGCCTTGACCTCAAGGCTTGATTTTCCAACTCTAGTTTCCCAACTTTTGATTTCTCATTTGGTCCTTGGGCATTGCCATTTCCTCTAGGCATATGCCTAGTCCACTTAGGGTTGAGACCTAGGTGTTCTTGTACCTTTCTAATGGTTTCCCTAGGTAGGATTTGTCTAGAATTATTTGACCTAGGGTTGTCCTTAGGTAAAATATTTCTAGGGACATTAGTCCCAAATTTCTCCTTCTTCCTAAGGTTGACTTTCTTAGCTCCTAAGCAATATTCTCTATTTCTAGCATGCTCCTTTTGATAAATAGCAAGATTGCTAAAATCATTTCTAGCATGCTGTTGACTATAAGAATTAGAAAGAGCATTACTAAAATATACCTTAGGGTTAGCCTTAGCTCCCCCTACATGTGATGCTCCATTTTTCCCCTTCATGCATTGATTCCGGTAGTGTCCCGGTTGCCGACATTTGAAGCAAATGACTTGCTCTTTGCTTTTCTTGGCGGGAACCCCAACTTCATTGACTTTTGGCGCCGGAGGAGCTTTTCTAATCTTCTTTGGGCACTTGCTCTTATAGTGCCCAAATTCCCTACACTCAAAACACATAATATTATTTTTATTTTGAAATATGGTGTTCGAGTTACCTAGGGTGGTTGTGGTGGTCGGAGTGGATTCTTGAGCTTGCTCTTCCTCTCTACCGGATGTAGATGGTTCTTCTTGTTGCTCCGGTATTGAGGATGCCCTAATCTCCTCCCCCTCAATCCTAGAGGTGGAGGTCTCCTCTTCTTCCACCAATTCGTAGGTTGATTCCCTATCAACTTCCGACTCCTCAAGCTCTTTGGATAACGATGTACTTGCTTCCTTTTGAGCTTGAGAGGGTAAGCACTCTTCTTCTTCTTCTTCTTCTTGGATTGATGATGAATTTTCGTGGAGCTTTGCTACTTGGTTCCATAGCTCCTTGTCATCTACATAATTACCTAACATACACAAGATATTGTTAGGCATTAAATCAATTAAAAATTTTATCACCGTATCATTTTTCTCGGAGGCTCGAACTTGCTCTTCGGTCCATCTCTTCTTTTTAAGGAACCCTCCCTTTGGTCCTATTAGATAGCTAAAGCCCTCCATCAAGGTGGATCATTCTTCAAAGTCCCTCATCATCAAAAAAATTTCAATTCTCGCCTTCCAAGAATTGAAACCTTCTCGTCCATAGAAGGCATAAGGGATAGGTGTGTTGATATATCATCCTAGTTGTTCTTGGGCTTCCATCTTCACCCTCTAGCTTCTTTATCTCTCGACGGTTAGTCCGTAGAAGAGTCCCGGGCTCTGATACCAATTGTAGGAGATTTGAGGCCGCTAGAGGGGGGGGGTGAATAGCGTCGCGTGATGGTACGATGATAGAATTCTTTCGCGTTTGATCGTCTACAATCTTGTTAGCACAGCGGAATAGTAATAACAAATAAATATAACAAGATACACAATCACAACACGGTCATATAACGTGGTTCGGAACCGAATGGTTCCTACTCCACGGATCGAGCTCTAAAGAGCTCTAGTGATGCACACACACTCACTAATCACAAATAACTCTTTCTCGACACAAGTCGAAGGTGGAGAAACCTCGTACAAGGATTACACTAAGTAATACAAAAGATACAAGCTAATACAGGTAAGAAATACAATGCAAGTAAAGAAAAACACTTTACAAGAGCACTTTAGTTGCTTGATCTTTGGTTGCCTTGGACTAGCCTTGAAGGACTGGAAGATCACCAATAATTCCCCTTCAAATCGCCCAAGAAAATCGTTGCTAAAACCCTCCATCCGAGTTGCCTTTATATCCTGCGTCGGGCTGGATTTCTGTCTGGCAGTCGACTGCCATAAGTCACCAGTCGACTGCCAACACTGTAGCTATGAGACAACGGGTCGATCCACGTTGGAAAAGTTCCAACGGATCTCTTGGCGATCGCGCCAACATTGGAAGTCGTACCCGGCCCGGTGGCCGGTGCCCATCGACTCGATGTGCAATGGCGATCGATTGCGGCGATGATGCTCTAATGAGCAGTCGACTGCTAAGGCAATTTCAGCCCTAAGTGGCAGTCGAGCTCTAGTTGACTCTCGGCAGTCGAACCGGCCATAATGTCAGTCGACTGTCAACCTCAAGGATGAGGTTTTAACCCAAGTATGGTGTCCCCATACTTGCTAGACCACCCTTAGCTTAGACCTAAGCCTTCTAGCCACCTCCATCAGCCTCATGCCTCTCAGATCCCTCCAAGTCATCCATGACTTGTTCATCCATCGCGCTAGCCTTCAGGTGCTTCCATCGGCTATGTCATGCTAACGGTGTCTACACCGCCAAGGCACATTGGACTTACGCCGTCAAGACTCCGCTTGGACTTTACGCCGCCAACCATTGGACTTATGCTACCAAGACTCTACCCTTGGACTTTACGCCGCTAATATCAAACCCTTGGACTTCTCAAATGCCAAGACTCAAGCTTGGACTTTTCCTTGCCAACCCATGTTGGACTTTCCATGCCAAGACCCATGCTTGGACTTTCCCTTGCCAACCCATGTTGGACTTTCCATGCCAAGATCCATGCTTGAATTTTCCTTGTGCCAAGTACTCAAGACTTGGACTTTCCCAAATGCCAAGTGTCCCACTTGGACTTTCCATGTCAAGTACCCATGACTTGGAATTTACCTTGCCAAGACCCATGCTTGGACTTTCCCAAATGCCAAGTGTCCCACTTGGACTTTCCATGCCAAGTACTCATGACTTGGACTTTACCATGACAATTACATTGTCATATATTTTTGTCTAACATCAAAACATCTCTCGAGCTAAGCTCGAGTCCTGGTCAATCGTGACCTAGGCCGATTGCACCAATAGAACCTAAACACTATATGCATGCAAAAACTAAACCTAAATGTCAAGAAAGAAACTACCGCTAGAAGAAGAACATATCAAAATTTGGGGTCCCCCCCAGAATTAAACAAAACTGTACCTCTAGTATGGCGGTCAAGATGGGAAGTTTGGCAATCTAGGCATACCAAGCTCCTGGGAGAACCGGATACTCAGCCGCTGGTACCACATGTACATGTGATCAACCTGGGAACTGGTGGACGCAGCGGCGGCTCTGTGCTCCTCCTTCTTGGCCCACTGTGATCGAGCATCTCTCATGAACTACCGGGCCTCCTGACGGTAAGCGGCCTCCTCCTGGAAATAGTGTTGGGCATGGCCATAGAACTCCTCGGCCCACTGGAAATGATCTAGAAGGCCCTAGAACTCTGCTTGTGTATAGGTCCTATGCTTCTCCCACCGATGCCCTTGTGTCTGCTGCTCGGTGTAAATGTCATCGAGGCGTGATCGGAACTCAGAGAAATCATAGGCTGACGTACCTGTATCCTGCTCAAAAGTGGGAAAAGAAGGCGGCGCAGATGTAGGTTAGTGTCGTGGACTAGGTGGGCTCCTATACATAGGTGGGTCTATAGGTGAGTGATGGTTGGGAGGTGAGAAGGTGATTTCGCACGAGCTAGGATAAGAGATTTGAGTCACACGATGGATTTAGGGAAAATCGCATGGCTCACGCCTTTTTAAAGGGACTCGACACTACCTTGTGGAATCCACACGGTCGGCCGTGTCATGCTCTGACCTGGGCACTTCGAAAAAGTCTGAATTTTAGCACGGTCATGTGAAATTCACACGGTCAGCCATGTGCGACTCTAGAATTTTCCTGGAGTGTAACATGGTTCGAGCCTTTCCACATGCCCTGTCGTGTGCCCTTCTGACCATTGGGCACGACCGTGTGAAATTCACACGGCCGCCCGTGCTTTCCTTTGAGGCTCCAAACAAGTATCTCTCTTATGTCTAGCAAGTTTTATGCAAACCTAAACTACTTGAAAGGATTCTAATGGACAACAATCAAAGTTCAAACTAATATTCATGAATGCAAAAGGCTAAAACTCATAAAGTTACACTTGGGTTACCTCCCAAGAAGTGCTTGTTTAAGGTCTTTAGCTTGATCATACTCCTTTGCTTCAGCTCGGCTTTGGTGGCTCCGTAAACCTTCATCCATCTGTTTCAGAATCTCTATCTTCCAGTGGGGTCTTTGCTATACTGCAGGAAGTATACCCATCTGAGAATGAAGCATTACACTCTGATAAGTTAAATATGATAATCTCACCATCCACTTCCAAGGAGACTTTGTGCTCCTTCACGTCTATGCATGCTCCTGCAGTTGCCAGAAAGGGTCTCCCTAAGATGATTGGGTTCTGAGGGTTTGGTCCTGTGTCCAATATAATGAAGTTTGTGTGTATCACAAAACTTTCTATTACAACAGATACGTCCACCAACATGCCAACTGGTTCCCTGACCGTGTCATCCGCTATATGAATAGCCAGGCCAGCCGATTGTAACCCACTCAGTCCCATCTCCCTATAGATCACGTAGGGCATACCACTAACGGACGATCCTAGGTCACATAATGCTTCGTCAGTGCTCTCCCCATAGATTGCACAGGGTATGACAAAATCACCAGGGTCATCAAGCTTGGTTGGAGTCTTGTCTTCAATTTCTGCTTGGTTTGGCAACGTTGAAATCATGGTTGCGCACCCTTTACTGACTTTGTTCTTCTGACCCACTAATTCACTATACTCTTCATCCCCCTTAGCTATGTTTTGCTCGGATGGTAGAGGAGAGTTGTCCATGGTTTGTGATACAGTCTTGGCTATTTGGGCTACCTGCGTTTCCAGCATCTTAGTGCAGCTTGTCAGCCCATCGATAGAGGCCTTCAACTCCCTCAGTGCCTCTTTGGCTCTTTGATGTTGCCGCTATAATTTTGCATTAACCTTCGTTTGGGTAGCAATGAAGCTTTCAATCATTGACTCAAGTCTAGATTTAGGCAGTTGTTGCTGGTCGTTGCCCTGTTGCCCATATCCTCATGATTGTTGGAAATTTCCCGAATTACTCTTGTAGGAAAAATTTGGGTGATTCCTCCATCTGGGGTTATATGTGTTGGAATATGGATTATTGGGCCTCTGATTATACTCACCCACTGCATTGGCATACTCAACCTAGTCCTCATATCTGCTCTGCTCTCTACAGTATTCCTCCTGATATGTCGCTACTCCAACACTAAAGGAGTTGGTCGCACGTACAGAAGCAGGGGTCAAGGAGTCAAACCATCTGCTTAGTGCGTCCATCCTTGTCGCTAGATGATCAATAGAGTTAACGACATATCTACCGGTTATAGGTGTCGGGTGACTATGTTCGGAATGTTAGTGAAAGCCCTAGAGCCAATCATGTGATGATTATTGTATGAACTTTATTGTACCATATTCCTATTTATAAAGGCATGGTTATTATATTTACTTGTATTGGTGCCAAATAACTAAATATAATAATGTCCTTGAGTAGTAGGTTCTTATCTATATCAATCGATTGGTTGAATTGATAATGAGATGATATAGAGAACACTACTCTTAATCATTCCTAGTCAAGTATTAACATTCAAGGACAATGTTAATGCGTAGAGACTAGCATGTAGATCAACACGATGACTTGATCTCACAAGTCATGGATATGAGATATCAAGTTGACACATGGGTATGCATTGGAGAATGTATACTGAATGACCCGCCATGAGAAAGTATCATGGATCGTTATATGAGTGTCATATACTTTCTCATGTGGCTATTAGTATGACTATTAGTCCTTAGACCTGAAGTCACCATGGTTCCCTACATAAGGAGTTGCATACTTTGACTTCGTCAAATGTCACCCGTAAACGGGTGGACTATAAAGGCGATTACTGGGTATGTAACAAATTATGCGAAGGGATGTGAGTGATGTAGATGGAATCTATCCCTCCTATATGATGGGGGTGACATCGATATTCTTGATAGAGTGAGACCACGAAGTGCATGACCATGCCCATATGAGTCAATATAAGATATTGAGCTCATTTGATTAGAGTGAATCTACTTGGAGTTCAAGATATAGATTGTACCGAGGATGACACGGTCTATGCCTCGATTGGTCAATCTAGATATCAAGGATAGAGGGACATTGTCACATATTGTGAGAGTCACAATTAGTAGTCACAAAGGTGATGTTGGAGCTCAACATTCTTGTAACTTGGGTAGCAATGATGTGTTGCTAGATACCGCTCATTGCTTATGTTCCTAAATCGGTTTAGGGACATTGCCAACGTTACAAGAACCTATAGGGTCACACACTAAGGGCAATTAGATGGAGATTAGGTTCATATGATGAACCATGAGGATTAGGTTCATGGGATGAACCAAATTGGATTAAGAGTAATCCTAATTAGACTAATTGAGTTGGACTCAATTTGATTCAAGTGTTGAATGAGTCTAATTTAGATTTGATTCATCAAATCAATTTAAATTAATGAATAGAGATTCATTAAATTAAATTGACTTGAGTCAAGTGGTTAGATTTGATCAACCATGGGAGATAAGAGGTCAAGTTTGACTTGACTTGAGAGGGAAGATGAAAGGTCAAGTTTGACTTAACCAAATGCCATGTCATGATGATGACTTGGCATAACCGGCCAATGATGATGCTCCACATCATCATTGACTTATCATGTGGTGCCACCTCATGAGGGAGACCAAGAGCCATTGGAGTTACATACATGCATGTAACCTCCCAAGCCTTATTGTGGCTGGCCACTTTACTCCATTTGATGGTGAAATTCATTTTTGTGAGTTACTACAACTTCATCTTCTTCCTTGGATCATTCTCTCAAGCTCTCTCCCTCTTCTTCCTCATCTTGCCGTGAGCATCTAAGGAGTGCTAGCACACTCAAGATTGCTTTTCTCCACCTATTGCTTGTGTGGATACCAATAGAGGAGTGTGCACTTGACGCTCTTGAGTTCCGGCGAAGCTTTTGGACAAGCGGGATTTGCGAAGGGCGTCGCATCGAGGGTAATGATCTCACCTTTTAGATCTAAGGTAGATCTAAGGTTTTTAGTAAACACATACATGTTTTAGTTTTAATACATCTTCACACGGATCCGTGGCTAGACTTCCGGGGTTTCCGCAACGCAAAAAGCGGTTTTTGCGGCTTGGAAAGTCCAACAGTGGTATCAGAGTCACGTGCGAAGCATGTATGTGTTTCATTTTTATAGTTTTGTATTAGATATAAAAATTACAGATTTTTATGTTTCTGTAAATTTCCTATTTTTATAGAATTTTTGGATATTTTTCTCGAAGAGTCGAAGCAACGAGTGTTGGGACACTTGTAGGCTTCAACCATCGAGAAAAACTCTCCGAAACGGTGAGTTCTCACTTTAGGTTTTTGGGACAGAGACTTAAGTCGTTGTAAGATCGTAGTAGGGACACTCGCAAAGTTTATTTTGCGAGTAGGGGTGCTGCCCCTATCCCCGAAAGGGGCCTTGTCCTTGATCGCTTCCTAAACCGCTTAAGCGTACTGAGAGGTGACTCATAAAATTGAAAAAAAAAATAGGAAAAATTATAGAAATTTTCTGTAAAATTACATAATTTAGAATTATGTATAATTATGTGATTGTCATGGCCCAATGACCCCAATTTGATTGGATTATGATGTGTTGTAATTCATAATACGGCCTGCGTGTCGTTTTTGTGGTTGTGCATGTTGTATAGTGTATGCGACCTGTGCGTCGTACCTCTTTTTTTGAAATTCTAGTTGTAAATAGTTTTAGACTTGAATGTAACTCGAGTTTCATATTTGTAATGTACAAAATGGAGCGGTGGAAAGTCCACTTGTAGACGAAGTTACGAGAAGGGTGCCGACGACACATGGCGGTCAAAGGAAGCACTTGGAGTAGTCGCTAGCCTTAGGTTGACCGTCCGATCTTCTCATTAGCTTGAGAAGATAGTAGTAGGGCCATGACCACATCACAGTTATATATATATATATATTTGATTTTGCTTGTATGTATGTGATGCATGCTAGTAGAATAATGCTTGTATGTATATGATGCATGCTAGGATATTTTTCTTGTATGTATATGATGCATGCTAGAATAATGCTTGTAAGTATGTGATGCATGCTAATATAGGATAATAAATGCCTTAATGCGTATATGATACACATTACGATTAGATTAGATCTTAATCGAATCAACTCGTAAATGTCTACCAAGTCCTTGATACCCATCACTACCTCGATCATTTGTAGTTGTTGAATCTGCCAAAGCAGAGCAACGCATATTATCTTGGTAGGGTGCGAAGGGACAATCTTGGTCCTGCCTATCATGGCTTGGGTTAGAGTAAGCTCAATTAGATTGAGTAAAACTAGTTAACTCAATTGGATCGAGTAGAACTATAGGCATATTCCAACCGTTGGAAAGATAAGATAAGATCGCATTTACACTAAATCTTGGGCGATTTATCCAAAGCTAACTTAAGTGTTTTTGTAAATGTGGGTCTTGATCCTATAAACAAGAGTTGCATAGAGATGTAATCGGTAATGTGTTACCCACCGATCGTACTAAGTCTTGGGCGATTTAGCCAAAGCTAACTCAAGGCTTAGTATGATGTGAATCTTATCCCGCAAGAATTATAGCTAGTTTGTATGAATCTAGTAATGTGGTTTGACCACATCCATAACTCGATTCTACAAAATTCCTATAATTCAGTGGGAGCATCATTTGATTAAAGACCTAATTAAATGATAAAAGGAATATGATATTAATTCTTTGCATTGTATGTTGTAGATTACTATGTCGACAAACACGAACACTCTCTCTCTGCGTTCTGTCCTTGAGAAGGACAAGCTTAATGGAGCAAATTTCCTGGACTGGTACAGGAACCTGAGAATTGTTCTCACTCAAGAAAGGAAGTTGTACGTCCTGGAGCAGCCCATTCCGGAGGCACCTCCTGTCACTGCCTCGCGAGCTGACAAAGATGCTTACAAGAAGCATCAAGATGATGCATTAGATGTGTCATGTCTAATGCTCGCGACCATGAACTCTGAGCTTCAGAAGCAACACGAGTTCATGAATGCTTATGATATGGTTGAACATCATCGTCAACTATATCAAGGATAAACAAGGCACGAGAGATATGAAGTCTCTAAGACATTATTTGGGTCCAAAATGCAAGATGGGACTCCCGTAGGTCCATATGTACTCAAGATGATTGGGTACGTAGAAAACCTACAAAGGCTGGGATTCCCACTTGGATAAGAGCTGGCCACTGACTTGATCTTGCAATCTTTGCCACAAGCCTACAATCAATTTGTCATGAATTATAACATGAATGAAATTGATAAGTCACTGCCCTAAGATGCTCAGTATGTTAAGAACTGCTGAACTTAACCTTAAGAAGGGAAAATCTGACACCATTTTGATGGTGCAAAAGAAGAAAGGCAAGGGCAAGCCTAAAGGTAAGGGAAAGTCACAAGCCAAGGGCAAAGACAAGGAACTTAAACCCAAAGGAGGGGTGGCCAAGGAAGGGGCTTGCTTCCACTGCAAGGAAGCTGGACACTTGAAGCGCAATTGCAAGACATACCTGGAAGATCTTAAGAAGAAGAGAAGTGAGACTTCTACTTCAGGTATAAATGTTATAGAAGTCAATCTATCTATTTCTTCATCATGGGTATTAGATACCAGATGTGCATCTCACATTTGTACCAATGTGCAGGCGCTGAGAAATAGCAGGGCATTGACAAAGGGCAAGGTGGACCTACGAGTAGGCAATGGAGCAAGGGTTGCTGCTGTTATTGTAGGAACTTATGATCTATCTCTGCCCATTGGGATTGTACTAGAATTAGATGAATGTTGTTATGTGTCTGCTTTAACTAAGAACATAATTTCAGTTTCTTGTTTGGACAAGAAAGGATTTACATTTATAATAAAGAACAAATGTTGTTCAATTTATTTAAATGATATGTTCTATTGTAGTGCACCTCTAATGAACGGACTGTTGGTGCAATCGGCCCAGGTCACGATTGACCAGGACTCGAGTTTGACTCGAGTGATGTTTTGATGTTCGACAAAAATATATGACAATGTAATTGTCAAGGTAAAGTCCAAGTCATGGGTACTTGGCCTGGAAAGTCCAAGTGGAACACTTGGCATTTGGTAAAGTCCAAGTCTTGAGTACTTGACATGAAAAGTCTAAGTGGGACACTTGGCACATGAAAAGTTCAAGCATGGGTCTTGGCAATGTAAAAGTCCAACATGGGTTGGCAAGGGAAAGTCTAAGTATGGTCTTGGCATTTGAGAAGTCCAACATGGGTTGGCAAGGGAAAGTCCAAGCTTGAGTCTTGGCATGAGAAGTCCAAGGGGTTTGATATTGGCTGCGTAAAGTCCAAGCGGGAGTCTTGGCAGCATAAGTCCAATGGTTGGCGGCGTAAAGTCCAAGCGGAGTCTTGGCGGCGTAAGTCCAATGTGCCTTGGCGGTGTAGACACCGTTAGCATGACATAGCCGATGGAAGCACCTGAAGGCTAACGCGATGGATGAATAAGTCATAGATGACTTGGAGGGATCCGAGAGGCGTGAAGCTGATGGAGGTGGCTAGAAGGCTTAGGTCTAGGCTAAGGGTGGTCTAGCAAGTATGGGGGCACCATACTTGGGCTAAAACCTCATGTTTGAGGTGTATTAGTCAACTGGTGCCATGTGGCAATCGACTAGACCGAGTCAACTAGGGTTTGACTGCGGGAAGTGGCCTAGCAGTCGACTGTCATAGGTGGGCAGTCGACTGATGCCTCGAGCAGTCGACTGATTGCATGATCAGTCGACTGGTGCTCGGGAATTCGGCCACAGAGTGTAGTCTCATTCGACCGCTGGGACCAGCAGTTGAGTGATGACACCATCAATCGACTGATGGGTTTGATCAGTCGACTGATGGTAGATTCGTTGGACTTATCCAGCGTGGATCTAGCCGTTGTCTCACGACAACAGTGACATCAGTCGACTGATGGTCCCGATCAGTCGACTGATCAACTTTTTCCAGCACAGGTTGAAGCTTTATAAGGAGCTCGTGATGGAGGAATTTGGCATGGTTCTTTGAGACGATTTGGGGCGAGTTGCTGCTGCAATTCAGGGTCTCCAAGTGCTACTCGATCAACCTAGCGATCAAGCATTCAAGAGCATTTGTAAAGTGTTTTTCTTTACTAGTCTTGCTTTGTATTTCATTGTATTTGCTTGTAGCTTTTGATTATTATTGTAATCATCTTGTACGAGGTTTCTCCACCTCCGGATTATTCCGAGAAGGAGTGTTTTATAGTGGTGTGTGATTGGCATCGCTAGGGTTTGTACGAACCCGATCCGTGGAGTAGGAACCGTGCGGTTCTGAACCACGTTAAATATTCGTGTTACTGTGTTGTGATTGTGTTTTGTTATTGTTATTATATATATATTCCGCTGTGCTAACGAAACTTGTAGACACAATCTCGATCGAATTTCATCAACGAACAAACACGTGCTATTCAACCCTCCTCTAGCCATTACAAAGATTCCAACAAGTGGTATCAGAGCCCGGGGCTCTTCTACGGATTAACAACCCGGAGTCAAGACGCTAGAGGAACAAGATGGATTTCGAGGAGAGATTGGGTGACGATATCAACGTTTCGCCTTCCTTCGACCGCGAACATTTCGCGTATTGGAAAGGTAGGATGGAATATTTTCTAATGACGAACATAGAAAATTGGTTTGCCATGATTATAGGTTTTGATGCTCCGAGAGGAGAGAACGGCGAAATCCTCAAAATGAAGCGATGGACCGAGGAGCAACGGCAAAAATTCAAGACAACCGTTAAGGTAACAAAAATGTTAATTAATTTGATACCTAACGACATTTTGTCTAGATTAGGAAGCTATAGGAATGCCAAGGAGTTGTGGAACAAGTTGGTCAAGTTCCACGACAATCCCGAATCGGTCCAAGAAGACTTGGAAGAGGAGGAAACCGAAGAGGAAGCTTCATCATCCTCACAAGAAAGTAAGGAGTCAACCTCCGGATCGGAGAAAGAAGAGGTGGAAGAAGTGGAAGAAGTATCCACTTTTAGGATTGAGGAGATTAGAGCATCCTCAACACCGGAGCAACAAGAAGTACCATCTACATCTGATCAAGAGGAAGAACAAGCTCAAGAGACCCTCATCACCGAACTAGGTAACTCAAACACTCCAATTTCAAATAAAAGTCATATATTGTGTTTTGAGTGTAGGGAGTATGGGCACTACAAGAGCAAGTGCCCAAAGAAGGTTAGGAAAGCTCCACCAGCATCAAAAGTCAAGGATGCCGGTTCCCCAACATCTAAAGGCAAGGAGCACATCATATGCTTCAAGTGCAATTCAAAAGGACATTATAGGAATCAATGTCCTAGGGGGAGCAAAAAGACCAAAGAGGGAGCTACACATGTAGGGGGAGCATCCAAGGCAAACCCTAAGGTATATTTCAATAATGCACCTTCCTTAGTTAATAGGCAAAAGCATGCTAGAAGATTTAATTCTCTTGCTATTGTACATGAAAAGCATGCTAGAAGTAATAGACATATTTGTTTAGGTGCTAAAAAGGTCCACTTAGGAAATAAGGAGAAATTTGAGACTAATGTCCCTAGAAAAACCTTACCTAAGGAATCTATTAGGAAAATACAATAACACTTAGGTTTTAACCCTAAATGGACTAGGCATATGCCTAGAAAGGACAATGCCCATGGTTTAAATCAAAACTCAAAAATTGAGCAATTAGAATTGGAGAACCAAGCCTTGAGGTCAAGGCTTGAGAAACTAGAAAAGACCCTTAGGAATATACAAACTCAATTTAAAGGGTCAAATGATCAAAAGTATAGGTCCAAATCTCAAGGTCAACACCTAGGACCTAAGAGCCAAAAGTCAACCAAGGGCAAGCAAGGTTTGGGTCACAAATCTAAGCCTAAGGTGGCTTACCATAGTGTTCCATTCGATTATGGAACACAATCTAGGTCTATGAAGACCAAGGTTACTAGGGAAGTTATCCCTAAGAGTAACCAAGGTTTGTGTCTAGTGGCTAGGGTTTCTAGGAAACCTAGGGTAGCCACTAAGAAGGTTACAAGGGAAGTCACCCATAGAGTTAACCATGGGAAGACCCAAATGACCAAGGCTTCTAAGCCTAGGAGGGTCATTAGGAAGGTATTTAGGGAGGTTATCCCTAAGGAATACCTAATTAACCCTAGGAGTTCAAATCGGTTTTGGGTTCCTAAGAGCGTGATTGATTCACGCTAGGTGGGTTTAGGATGTGTCAACCGTGATTGGATGGGTAGTTAACCAAACCATCATAAAGGTGGCATTTTAGGTCATTTTCAAGGATATGGTTACCTTGGGAATGTGGTTTGATTTGAATCCTAAAGGCTTTTAGGATGTGCCAATATTAATTGAGAAGTTTGATAAAATGATCAAAATTGACACAATTTAGGTTTAGAGGTTAGTGTGCCATTTTGGGTTTTTGGCACACTTGGGAGAAAAATAGAAATATGGCAAAATATAATTAACTATATGAAATGGCAATTAATATTAAAATTTAGGTATTACTATATCTATATATTTTATATGTCATACTTTGTTTGCCATATAACATGTCATGACATCATGCTTATGTTTAATCATTCTATATGTCATGTTCATGGTTTAGGATTAAGGTTTTAAATGTCATGTGTTTTTAGATTTTCTCATATGCCATGACATCATGATCATTGGCCATGCTTAATTATTGCTATTTTTATGCCATGATCATTTTATGCATTTAATTGATTAAAATTAAACTAAGGACAATGGCATGACTTGAAGTCCCATTTATAAGGGAATCAAGTAGGGTTGCCTAGGAAATGCATGAAACCCTAGATTAAATGAACCAAAACCCGCATCTCACATCCAATTGACATGTATGTGTATTTATACACCCTAGATACATGTGAGATGCTAGGATATGAGTTAAGTTCAAGGTGCATAGTTTTTGCATCTAGTTGAACCCAAACTCATCTTAAATCAACATATGGATCATTGGGAAAGCTTGTGTACAAGTCATGTACATAGAGCCCAAGGAATATGATCCAAAATAAGGTTTTGAAAACATTTTAAAATCATTTTAGAAAATCTTGGTGAAGCCTATCTTTTGATAGCAATCACCATTGATGGAGTTGATACAAGATAGGGCCAAAACATTGAAAATTTCAATGGTTTTGAGTTTTGTATCAAACTCACTATTTTATGGATAAAATAATTTTCAAATATTTTTCACCCATTGTATTGACTATAAGTAATATACGTATCATATTTCGTGATTTTTCAAAATACGTAGAATTACTTATGATTTTCTAAAACTCATTTCTGATAACTGAAAATCGGATTTTTGATTATCGATCGATCGCCTACAGGTGGCGATCGGTGATGAGCGTGTCGATCGATTTATGAATCACTCATTGATAGCTGATTCGGGTAACAAGGTTGTTTAACCCGATTTATTTGATTAAGGTCCCTAACCACTCCTGACCCTAGGATATGCTTTGGGAAGCATGATAAAGGGTGAAAATTCATTAGATATGGATTAGGAGAGGTGTTTAGGGTTTGTATCAATTTTAAGGTGTTGGAAGGTTCAATGTTGAATTTCTAACCTTAATTTTGATGGCTTAGAGTTCCTATTGGCTTAGGGACTTCCCAAGGACATTGTTGGTGTAATGGTCAAGGGAGAGCAAGCCTTTAGGGGGAGGTATCCATCTTGGGATGATGGATGTGTTTTTCTCCTTGAAGAGGAGAAGTTATTGAAAGAGTATCATCAATTTGGGAAAATTGATGGGTTTTTGATACCCAATTTGGAAATTGGGAGAGTGAATAGGATTGTCTCTCTTGAGTGATATGAGACTTATCATTAGGAAGATGGTAGGCATCCTAGGTATTTTTGGACCAAGGGGGAGATTGGAAGATCTCATTGGGACATGAGACTTTGACCTCCTTGGAGAGATAACCTTTTTGATGTTAGTCAAAAAGGGGGAGAATGTTTGGGGGAGAACATTTGGAGAATGTTTAAGATTACCAATTTGGGATAATTGGTAAGGGATTTGAGTTAGTGTTCTAACTCAATGATTTGTTTGGTTTTTATCAAACATCAAAAAGGGGGAGATTGTTGGTGTAATCGACCCAGGTCATGATTGACCAGGACTCGAGTTTGACTCGAGTGATGTTTTGATGTTCGACAAAAATATATGACAATGTAATTGTCAAGGTAAAGTCCAAGTCATGGGTACTTGGCCTGGAAAGTCCAAGTGGAACACTTGGTATTTGGTAAAGTCCAAGTCTTGAGTACTTGGCATGAAAAGTCCAAGTGGGACACTTGGCACATGAAAAGTCCAAGCATGGGTCTTGGCAATGTAAAAGTCCAACATGGGTTGGCAAGGGAAAGTCCAAGCATGGTCTTGGCATTTGAGAAGTCCAACATGGGTTGGCAAGGGAAAGTCCAAGCTTAAGTCTTGGCATGAGAAGTCCAAGGGGTTTGATATTGGCTGCGTAAAGTCCAAGCGAGAGTCTTGGCAGCATAAGTCCAATGGTTGGCGGCGTAAAGTCCAAGCGGAGTCTTGGCGGCGTAAGTCCAATGTGCCTTGGCGGTGTAGACACCGTTAGCATGACATAGCCGATGGAAGCACCTGAAGGCTAACGCGATGGATGACTTGGAGGGATCCGAGAGGCGTGAGGCTGATGGAGGTGGCTAGAAGGCTTAGGTTTAGGCTAAGGGTAGTCTAGCAAGTATGGGGGCACCATACTTGGGCTAAAACCTCATGTTTGAGGTGTGCCAGTCAACTGGTGCCATGTGGCAGTCGACTGGACCGAGTCAACTAGGGTTTGACTACGGGAAGTGGCCTAGCTGATCGGCCATAGGTGGGCGGTCGATCGATGCCTCAGCGATCGGCGATTGCATGATCGATTGGTGGGTGCTCGAATTCGACCACAGAGTGTAGTCTCACTCAACCGCTGGGACCAGTAGTCGAGTGAGGACACCATCAGTCGACTGATAGTAGATCCGTTGAACTTATCCAGCGTGGATCTAGCCGTTGTCTCACGACAACAGTGGCATCAGTCGACTGATGGTCCCGATCAGTCGACTGATCGACTTTTTCCCGCACAGGTTGAAGCTTTATAAGGAGCTCGTGATGGAGGAATTTGGCATGGTTCTTTGAGGTGATTTGGGGTGAGTTGCTGCTACAATTCAGGGTCTCCAAGTGCTACTCGATCAACCTAGCGATCAAGCATTCAAGAGCATTTGTAAAGTGTTTTTCTTTACTAGTCTTGCTTTGTATTTCATTGTATTTGCTTGTAGCTTTTGATTATTGTTGTAATCATCTTGTACGAGGTTTCTCCACCTCCGGATTGTTCCGAGAAGGAGTGTTTTATAGTGGTGTGTGATTGGCATCGCTAGGGTTCGTACGAACCCGATCCGTGGAGTAGGAACCGTGCGGTTCTGAACCACATTAAATATTCGTGTTACTGTGTTGTGATTGTGTTTCGTTATTGTTATTATATATATATTCCGCTGTGCTAACGAAACTTGTAGACACAATCTCGATCGAATTTCATTAACGAACAAACACGTGCTATTCACCTCCCTTCTAGTCATTACAAAGATTCCAACACGGACTCTACTTTCTAGACTTAGAGAGCCCTATCTATAACATAAGTATCAAAAGGTTCAAGTCAAATGAGTTGAACCAAACCTATCTCTGGCATTGTCGCTTATGTCACATAAATGAGAGTTGCTTATCTCAGCTCCATAAGGATGGGCTGCTAGACTCATTTGATTTTGAATCATATGAGACATGTGAGTCTTGCCTTTTAGGCAAGATGACCAAGACTCCCTTTAGTGGACACAGCGAAAGAACAACAGACTTGTTAGGACTTATACATAGTGATGTATGTGGCCCTTTCAATGTTGCAGCTAGAGGTGGTTACAGGTACTTCATTACATTTACTGATGACTTCAGTAGATATGGTTATGTGTATCTTATGACACATAAATCAGAATTCTTTGAAAAGTTCAAAGAATTCAAGAATGAAGTACAAAACCAGCTTGACAAGAGTATTAAAATACTTCGATCAAATCGAGGTGGTGAATACCTTAGCCATGAGTTTCGTGACTATCTAGCTGAGTGTGGGATTCTATCTTAACTCACTCCTTCTGGAACACCACAGTGGAATGGTGTATCCGAAAGGAGGAATCGTACCCTATTAGATATGGTACGATCTATGATGAGTCACACAGATCTTCCTATATCCTTTTGGGGATATGCTCTAGACACAACAGCCTTTACCCTTAACCGTGTACCATCCAAGGCTGTGATAAAGACACCATATACGATATGGACAGGGAGAAATCCCAAGATGTCTTTCATGAGGATTTGGGGTTGTGAGGCTTACGTTCGACGTCAAGTCTCAGACAAACTGGGACCCAAATCCGATAGGTGCTATTTTGTTGGACATCCCAAGGATACAAAGGGATATTACTTCTACATTCCCAGTCAGCACAAAGTGTTTGTGGCAAAAACTGGGGTTTTTCTAGAAAGGGATTTTGTTTCTAGAAAAACTAGTGGGAGTACGTTCGATCTTGAAGAAATTCAAGATAAGGACCATAGCACTGAGGCCTTGATGGAGGTTGAACAGGAACCACAAAGTGTTGTGGGTGATGAGGTTGTTGCACAAAGAGTTGTGGAACAACCACCTGTTCAGGTAGACCTACCTCTTCGCAGATCTGATAGGGTACGTCGTCAGCCTGAGAGATACTCATTTCTCTTGTCTGACCATGATGATGTAATGCTCATTGAGAATGAGCCTACCTCCTATCAGGAAGTTGTGATGAGCCCAGATTCTGAGAAATAGCTAGAGGCCATGAGGTCCGAGATGGAATCCATGTACACCAACCAAGTATGGACTTTGGTTGATCCACCTGAAGGGGTCAAATCCATTGGGTGTAAGTGAGTCTTTAGGAGAAAGACTGACATGGATGGACTTACGCATACCTATAAGGGTTCATTGGTGGCTAAAGGTTTCAAGCAAATTCATGGTCTTGACTATGATGAAATCTTTTCTCCAGTGGTGATGTTTAAGTCCATTCGGATCTTGCTTGCTATTGCAGCGTACCACGATTATGAGATCTGGCAGATGGATGTTAAAATCGCGTTTCTGAATGGAAACTTACTCGAGGATATGTACATAACACAACCTGATGGTTTTGAAGATCCACAGCATACTGGGAAAGTATGCAAGCTGCAAAGGTCCATTTATGGGCTAAAGCAAGCCTCTCGGAGCTGGAATCTTTGATTCGATGATGCGATCAAACAGTTTGGTTTCATCAAGAATGAAGATGAACCCTGTGTCTACAAGAGGGTTAATGGGAACACAGTTGTCTTCCTTGTATTGTATGTGGATGACATACTACTCATTGGGAATGACATCCCTTCGCTACAGTCTGTGAAGACTTGGCTGGGACGTGCTTCTCAATGAAGGACTTAGGTGATGCAACCTGTATTCTAGGCATTAAGATCTATAGAGATAGATCTAAGAGATTGCTTGGCCTAAGTCAGAGTACATACATTGACACGGTATTACTACAGTTTGCCATGCAAAATTCCAAGAAGGGACTTCTGCCGATGTCACATGGTGTGAGTCTTTCGAAGACTCAAAGTCCCTCTTCTAGAGAGGAGAGAGACCGCATGGATAAGATCCCTTACGCATCTGCTATAGGATCTATCATGTACGTCATGTTGTGTACTCGTCCTGATGTCTCGTATGCTTTGAGCATGATGAGTAGGTACCAGTCAGATCCAGGTGAGCGTCACTGGATAGCAGTCAAAAATATTCTTAAGTACTTGAGAAGGACTAAAGAATATTTCTTGATATTTGGAGGCAATGAGGAGCTAGCTGTAAAGGGTTACAGTGATGCCAGCTTCCAAACTGACCAGGATGATTATAGATCGCAGTCAGGGTTCGTGTTTTGCTTGAATGGTGGCATTGTGAGCTGGAAGAGTTCGGCAGATACAAGCTGATTCTACAAATGTAGTTTGGCATATCACGTGATCCGAGGCAAAGACCTGATCCGCAAGTTCATTATTGAGCTTGGGGTGGTTCCTAGCATAACATATCCCATAGAGCTCTATTGTGACAACAATGGAGCGATTGCACAGGCTAAGGAACCTCGCTCACACCAGCGGACCAAACACATACTACGACGCTTCCATCTCATTCGAGAGATTATCGATAGAGGAGATGTGAAGATTTGCAGAGTACCCACAGAGGCTAACATCGTAGATCCCTTGATCAAGGCTTTGACACAGAAAAAGCATGATGGTCACACTAGGTCATTGGGTATTAGATACTACGGTGATTGGCACTAGTGCTAGTAGGAGATTGTTAGTGAAAGCCCTAGAGTCAATCATGTGATGATTGTTGTATGGATTTATTGTACCATATTCCTATTTATAAAGGCATGGTTATTATATTTACTTGTATTGGTGCCAAATAACTAAATATAATAATGTCCTTGAATAGTAGGTTCTTATCTATATCAATCGATTGGTTGAATCGATAATGAGATGATATAGAGAACACTACTCTTAATCATTCCTAATCAAGTATTAACATTCAGGGATAATGTTAATGCGTAGAGACTAGCATGTAGGTCAACACGATGACTTGATCTCACAAGTCATGGATATGAGATATCAAGTTGACACATGGGTATGCATTGGAGAATGTATACTGAATGACCCACCATGAGAAAGTATCATGGATCGTTATATGAGTGTCATATTCTTTCTCATGTGGCTATTAGTATGACTATTAGTCCTTAGACCTGAAGTCACCATGGTTCCCTACATAATGAGTTGCATACTTTGGCTTCGTCAAAGGTCACCCGTAAATGGGTGGACTATAAAGGTGATTACTGGGTATGTAACAAATTATGCAGAGGGATGTGAGTGATGTAGATGGGATCTATCCCTCCTATATGACAGGGGTGACATCGATATTCTTGATAGAGTGAGACCACGAAGTGCATGACCATGCCCAAATGAGTCAATATAAGATATTGAGCTCATTTGATTAGAGTGAGTCTACTTGGAGTTCAAGATATAGATTGTAATCGAGGATGACATGGTCTATGCCTCGATTGGTCAATCTAGATATCAAGGATAGAGGGACATTGTCACATATTGTGAGAGTCACAATTAGTAGTCACAAAGGTGATGTTGGAGCTCAACATTCTTTTAACTTGGGTAGCAATGATGTGTTGCTAGATACCGCTCATTGCTTATGTTCCTAAATTGGTTTAGGGACATTGCCAATGTTACAAGAACCTATAGGGTCACACACTAAGGGAAATTAGATGGAGATTAGGTTCATATGATGAACCATGAGGATTAGGTTCATGGGATGAACCAAATTGGATTAAGAGTAATCCTAATTAGACTAATTGAGTTGGACTCAATTTGATTCAAGTGTTGAATGAGTCTAATTTAGATTTGATTTATCAAATCAATTTAAATTAATGAATAGAGATTCATTAAATTAAATTGACTTGAGTCAAGTGGTTAGATTTGATCAACCATGGGAGATAAGAGGTCAAGTTTGACTTGACTTGAGAGGGAAGATGAAAGGTCAAGTTTGACTTGACCAAATGTCATGTCATGATGATGACTTGGCATGGGCGGCCAATAATGATGCTCCACATTATCATTGACTTATCATGTGGTGCCACTTCATGAGGGAGACCAAGAGTCATTGGAGTTACATGCATGCATGTAACCTCCCAAGCCTTATTGTGGTCGGCCACTTTACTCCATTTGATGGTGAAATTCATTTTGGTGAGTTACTACAACTTCATCTTCTTCCTTGGATCATTCTCTCAAGCTCTCTCCCTCTTCTTCCTCATCTTTCCGTGAGCATCTAAGGAGTGCTAGCACACTCAAGATTGCTTTTCTCCACCTATTGCTTGTGTGGATACCAATAGAGGAGTGTGCACTTGACGCTCTTGAGTTCCGACGAAGCTTTTGGACAAGCGGGATTTGCGAAGGGCGTCGCATCGAGGGTAATGATCTCACCTTCTAGATTTAAGGTAGATATAGGGTTTTTAGTAAACACATACATGTTTTAGTTTTAATACATCTTCGCACGGATCCGTGGCCGGACTTCCGGGGTTTCCGCAACGCAAAAAGTAGTTTTTGCGGCTCGTAAAGTCCAACACGGAAGTCCATTAATGGTGGTTTTGATCCACCTCCTCGATCAGTTCTTTTTCTTCCTCGATAGTCTTGTTCATCAACGCTCCTCCTGCAGCAGAATCTAAGGAGACCTTCGTGGTGTATGTGATCTCATTATAGAATATGTGGATCATCAGCCACCGCTCGAGACTGTGATGGGGGCACTGATCTAGTATCCCTTTGTAGCGATCCCAGGCTTCGAAAAGGGATTTTTCTTCCTTCTAATGGAAGCTAGTGATCAAGTGGAACATATGAGCAGTCTTACTTGGTGGGAAGAATTTATTCATGAATTGTTGCTCACACTGCTCCCATGTGGTGATGCTTCTTGAAGGAAGGGAGTGAAGCCACATCTTCGCCTTGTTCCTCAATGAGAACGAGAATAGGCTCAGACGGATCACATCAGTGGACATTCCATTGAATTTCAAGGTCGAGCATATCTCTAAGAATGTTTCTAGGTGTCAATTTGGGTCTTCAGTTGTAGCTCTTCCGAATTGGCCTTGCTGTACCATGTGTATAAGTGCAGGTTTTAGTTCAAAATTATTAGTTGTGATGGACGATTCAGCTATACTAGGCCTATACCCTCTAGCACTGGGAGCTGCATAATCTCTCAGTGGACGACTACCTATGTTTGTCAAAGGGGCATCGTGCTCCTCCATATCTCTTTGTTCATCCCTCCTTCGATGGTAAGTTCTTTCTATTTCTAAATCAATCGGAAGCAGGTTTTTCGATCTTACGTGTCTATGCATACGCTAAACCAAGCTACGTAATATGGAGTGTATATGCTAGTTATTGAGAGGGAAATCAAATAACCTAGAAGTAATGCACTAAATAAAATAAACCTAAAAACTGTAATAATAAAATTAATCTAGACTGAATATAAATAACAGGAATCCAAAACTTAAATAAGATGAAATGAAGTAAGACAAGAAAGCAAATCTAGTCTAGGTCCAATCCAAACTATCCACTTTCGATTCGATATCAAATCAACAGTCCCCGGCAACGACATCAAAAACTTGATGCACGCGAGAACGACCTCAAATCTCCGACGAGGATCATCAAGGATTCGACACGCGCACTCATGCTTAATGCACGCAAGTGCACGGTTGTTGTCAAGTTATAATTTAAGTATCGATCCCACAAAGACTGAGAATCGAATACCGTTTGTCCAGTGGATGTTGTTGTTCGGAGTGAATCTCCTAAGAGTAAGGTGTGCGAGGTCAACGGTAATCCTGTCTCAGTTACGGTGTCACTTGGAGAAAGCAAAAGTGGTCTCAAGTTCCTAAAAGGATTCTAGAACTTCGGTTTTACTTGTGTGTTGTCAAACATGTTGGTGCAATCGGCCCAGGTCACAATTGACTAGGACTCGAGCTTGACTCGAGAGATGTTTTGATGTTCGACAAAAACATATGACAATGTAATTGTCATGGGAAAGTCTAAGTCATGGGTACTTGGCATGGAAAGTTCAAGTGAGACACTTGGCATTTAGGAAAGTCCAAGCATTGGTCTTGGCAATGGAAAGTCCAACATGGGTTGACATGGAAAGTCCAACATGGGTTGGCAAGGAAAAGTCCAAGCTTGATTCTTGGCATTTGAGAAGTCGAAGGGGTTTGATATTGGCGGTGTAAAGTCCAAGCAGGAGTCTTAGCAGCATAAGTCCAATGGTTGGCGGCGTAAAGTCCAAGCGGAGTCTTGACGGCGTAAGTCCAATGTGCCTTGGCGGTGTAGACACCGTTAGCATGACATAGCCGATGGAAGAACCTGAAGGCTAGCTCAATGGATGAACAAGTCATGGATGACTTGGAGGGATCCAAGAGGCGTGAGGCTGACGGAGGTGGCTAGAAGGCTTTGGTCTAGGCTAAGGGTGGTCTAGCAAGTATGGGGGCACCATACTTGGGTTAAACCTCATGGTTGAGGTTAAAACCTCATGTTTGAGGTGTGCCAGTCGACTGGTGTCATATGGCAGTCGATTGGTATGAGTCAACTAAGGTTTAACTGCGGGAAGTGCCATAGCACTTTCATTGCCAGAGGAGGCGATCGATTGATTAACCTAGCGATCATTAATGTGATCGATCGTGGTGCTCAATTACCGAGCACGAGAATGGAGTCACGACTTCGACTGGGGTTAGCAGTCGAGTGGAGGCTCTATCAGTCGACTGATGATGGATCTGTTGGATCTTTCCAGCGTGGATCTAGCCATTGTCTCACAACAACAATGGCATCAGTCGACTGATGGTCCCGAGCAGTCGATTGATCGACGTTTTCCAGCCTAAGCATAAGCTTTAAATGGAGCTCGTGGAGGAGGAAAAAGCATCTGGTTCTTGAGCATCCTTGGGGCGATTTGTTGCTGCAAATCAGGGTCTCCAAGGCCATCCTTCAAGTAACCAAAAGCAAGCAATCCAAAGGCATTTGTAAAGTGTTTTCTTTACTTGTATTGCATTGTATTTCATATTAGTTGCTTGTTGTATTTAGTTTATTGTTGTAAACTATTGTACGAGGTTTCTCTGCCTCCGGATTGTTCCGAGGAGTGTTTATTAGTTGTTGCGTGTGCATCACTAGAGCTCGTAGAGCTCGATCCGTGGAGTAGGAACCTTGAGGTTCCGAACCACGTTATATCCTTGTGTTGTTGTGTGTTGTTCTATTTCATTATCGCTTTATTATTATTCCGCTGCGCGCTAACGAAAATTGTAGACAAACGCTAAACAAATTCCATCACGCTACGAATTCAAGCTATTCACCCCCCCCCCCCTCTAGCTTCCAAGGATCCCCTACAAGTGGTATCAGAGCGAGGCCACTCTTCAAGTTTAATAACTAAGGGAGCACGCTAGAGGGTGAAGATGGAAGTTTAAGAGTAACTAGGTTGGGACATCAACACACCGATCCCTTACACCTTATATGGACAAGAAGGCTTCAATTCTTGGAAGAGAAGAATTGAAGATTTTATCATGCTGAGGGACTTCAAAGAATGGTCCATTTTGATGGAGGGATATAGCTATCTAATAGGACCAAAGGGAGGGTTCCTCAAGAAAAAGAGATAGACCGAAGAGCAAGTCCAAGCCTTCGAGAAAAATGATAAGGTAATGAAGTTTTTAATTGATTTAATACCTAACAATATCTTGTGTATGTTAGGTAATTATGTATATGCCAAGGAGCTATGGAGCCAAGTGGCAGAGCTCCATGGAGATTCATTACTGGTCCAAGAAGAAGGACCATCACCTGCTCAAGAAGAGGAGGCCGAAGATGAATCCTCATCCTCACAAGCAAGTGAGGGTTCGGAAGTTGAGAAGGAATCAACTTTCAGATTGGTGGAAGAAGAGGAAACCTCCACCTCTAGGATTGAGGGGAGGGGGCGATTAGAGCATCCTCAACACCGGAGCAACAAGAGGAGCCATCCACATCCAGTCGAGAGGAAGAGAAAGCTCAAGAGACCCTCACCACTGAACTAGGTAACTCAAGCAATTTGGTTTTAAATAAAAAAACATATAATTTGCTTTGAGTGTAGAGAAAGTGGGCATTACAATAGCAAATGCCCAAAGAGAGTAAGAAAAGCTCCACCGACACCTAAAAGTCAAGAGAAGTCAAAGGAAGCCGGAGCCCCGACAATTAAGAGCAAGAATCACGTGGTGTGCTTCAAGTGTCACTAAGAAGGACATTATAGGAGTCAATGTCCTATGGGGAAGAAGAAGGGGCAAGAAGGAGCATCACAAGTAGGGGAAGCTTCTAAAGCTAACCCTAAAGTATATTTCATTAATGCACCTTCAAATTTTAAGGTCAAGAAGCATGCTAGAAGTAATTTAAACAATCTTGCTATTGTTCATAAGGAGCATGCTATTAGAAATAGCAAATATTTTTGTCTAGGTGCTAAGAGTTTAAACCTTAGGAATAAGGAGAAATTTGGGACTAATGTCCCTAAAAACATTTTACCTAAGGCATCTATTAGAAAAATTGAGGATCATCTAGGTTTTAATCCTAAATGAACTAGGCATATGCCTAGGAAGAACAACGCCCAAGGATTAAATCAAAATTCTAAAATTGGGCAATTAGAGGTTGAAAATCAAGTCTTGAGGTCAAGACTTGAAAATTTAGAAAAGACCCTTGCAAAGATGCAAAATCAAGTTAAAGGGTCAAATGGTCAAAGTCAAGAGTCTAGGACCAAGAGTCAACACCTAGGACTTAAGAGATAAATGTCAACCAAGGGCAAGAAGGGTTTGGGTCACAAACCTAAGCCTAAGGTGGCTTATCATAGTGTTCCATTTGATTATGGAACACAAACTAGGTCTAGGAAGACCAAGGTTACTAGGGAAGTTATCCCTAAGAGTATCCAAGGTTTGTGCCTAGTGGCTAGGGTTTCAAGGAAACCTAGGGTGGCCACTAAGAAGGTTATTATGGAGGCAATCCCTAAGGTTAACCTAGGCAAGACCAAAATGACCAAGGTTACCAAGCCTAGGAGGGTCATTAGGAAGGTATCTAGGGAGGTTATCCCTAAGAAATACCTAATTAACCCTTGGAGCTCAAATAGGTTTTGGGTTCCTAAGAGCGTGATTGATTCATGCTAGATGGGTTTAGGGTGTGCTAACCTTGATTGGATGGATAGTTAACTCAACCATGGCAAAGGTGGCACCTTGGGTCATTTTCAAGGTTATGGTTACCTTGGGAATGTGTTTTTTAATCTTAAATCCTAAAAGATCTTAGGATGTACCAATATATCTTGAGAAGTGCGATAAAATGATCAAATTGGCACAATTTAGGATTAGAGGTCTTAGTGTGTCATTTTGGATTTTTGGCACACTTGGGAGATTAGTAGTAATATGGAAAAATAAATCTAATTATAACAAATGACAACTAATATTAAAATTTAGGTATTATTATACCTATACTTTTTATATGTCATGCTTTGTTTGTCATATAACATGTCATGACATCATGTTTATTTTTATCATTTATATGTCATGATCATGTTTAGGATTAAGGATTAAATGTCATGTGTTTTTAGATTTAATCATATGCTATGACATCATGATCATCGATCATGCTTTATTATGCTATCATTTATGCCATGATCATACTTCATGCATTTAATTTGACTAAAATTGATTTAAGGACAATAACATGACTTGGAGTCCCATTTATAAGGGAATCAAGTAGAGTTGCCTTAGAAAAATGTATGAAACCCTAGATTTGGAGAACAAAACGCATATCTCACATTATATTGATATGTTTGTGTATTTATACACCCTAGATACATGTGAGATGCTAGGATATGAGTTAAGTTCAAGGTGCATAGTTTTTGCATCTAGATGGACCAAAACTCATCTTATATGAGTGGTTGATCATTGAGAAAGCTTGTATACAAGTCATGTATATTGAGCCCAAGGAATATGATCCAAAATAAGGTTTTCAAAATATTTTAAAATCATTTTAGAAAACCTTGGTAAAGCTTATCTTTTGATAGCAATCACCATTGATGAGATTGATACAAAGTGAGCTAAAACTTTGAAGTTTTTATTCACTTTTGGATTTTGTATCAATTTTGATATTTTATGGGTAAAATATTTTTCTATCATTTTTCACCCATTGTATTGACTATAAGTAATATACGTATGAATTTTCACGATTTTTCGATATACGTAGAATTACTTATGATTTTATGAATTTCATTTCTGATAACTGAAATTTTGATATTTCAGTTATCAGTCGACTGCTCTTGGTGGCCGTCGACTGATGAGGGTGGCAGTCGACTGATCTATGATAAAGTCGACTGCCAAGCTGATTTCCAGAAAAATAAGGTTGTTTAGCCCATGTTCAGCTACGGTTAAGGTCCCTAACCACTCTTAACCCTAGGATATGCTTTGGGAAACATTATAAAGGGTGAAAATCCATTGGATATGGATTAGGAGAGTTGTTTAGGGTTTGTATCAAATTTAAGGATGGAAGAGTTCATGTTTGAACTTTGAACCTTATTTTTGATGGATTAGAGTTCCTATTGGCTTAGAGACTTCCCAAGGACATTGTTGGTGCAATGGTGAAGGGGGAGCAAGCCTTTAGGGGGAGGTATCTATCATGAGATGATGGATGGTATTTTTTCCTCATAGGGAGGAGAAAAAGGGATTTTGAGATACCCAATTTGGAAATTGGGAGAGTGTATAGGATTGCCTCTCTTGAGTGATATGAGACTTATCACTAGGAAGATGGTAGGCATCCTAGGTATTTTTGGACTAAGGGAGAGATTGTAAGATCTCATTGGGACATGAGACATTGACCTCCTTGGAGAGAACCTTTTTGATGTTAGTCAAAAAGGGGGAGAACTTATTGGGAGAATGACATCAATTGGGAAAATTGATGGGGATGATTGGTTTGAGTTAGATAGTCTAACTCAAATGGTTTGTTTGATTTTTGTCAAACATCAAAAAGTGGAGATTGTTGGTGCAATCAGCCCAGGTCACGATTGACCAAGACTCGAGCTTGACTCGAGAGATGTTTTGATGTTCGACAAAAACATATGACAATGTAATTGTCATGGGAAAGTCCAAGTCATGGGTACTTGGCATGGAAAGTCCAAGTGGGACACTTGGCATTTGGGAAAGTCCAAGCATGGGTCTTGGCAATGGAAAGTCCAAGTCTTGAGTACTTGGCATGGAAAGTCCAACATGGGTTAGCAAGGGAAAGTCCAAGATTGAGTCTTGGCATTTGAGAAGTCGAAGGTGTTGGGTTTCCGGCACCGCGGCGTGTGTGTGTTCGATCACGTTTCGTAAACATGAACACAACGGAAGCAATAAAAATAATAAATCTACATTTATTACAACACACACAACACACGCATGCATATTACAACAAGTGTAGACATAACCGTAAATTTAAATTTGCAATAAAAGGAAATTTATCTACGTTATACCTTTCGTATGACGTGTAGCGGGAACGACATCAACCGGAACGATCCTCGCTAGAATCGTCTCTATCTGTATCCACGCCGAGTTCCTCGGGATGACTTCGCTAAGCCACGAGCTTCGTCTTCGTACGGGTTACTAGCCTCGTGTTGAAGACGACATGATCGAGAGATGATCACGATCCGAATCCAAATTCGGATCCTAATACGAGTTCTCAAAACTCGCTTCTCCGGAGAGGTATTCGTCAACCAATTGATGAATCCTTCATCCTCCACCTCAGAGGATTACCGAAGATCGAATCCCCGATAAGTTAGCCGCTGTCGGAGCTCTAACCGTCGTCCAAACGACGCTCCGACGAGAGGAGAACAAGCTGTCCAGAAAACTGGACAGCTTTGGTGGAGGTGATAGGCGCCGTCCAACCAAGGGAGATAGAGCTCACCTTGATGCCAAACTTGAAGGAGATCACCGGAGCACTAACCGGCAGCAGCTTGACGCCGGCGAGGGGGAAGGAAGCAGCCTTCTGGACGCCGGTTGGAGCCTCAAGGTGGGCGGCGGCAAGGAGGAGGAGAGTTAGCTCCGAATTTCTCCAAGGAGAGGTGGGCGGCAACTTAGGGTTGTGGATTAGGGCTTTCCCTTAAGCCCTCTTTTATAGAGAACTAATTCTCTTAATGGTTATTGGATCATAACCATTAGGCCCGTTAACCCGCTCCATTAAGATAAGTTAAAATAAACCAAACCATGATGGTTTATTTTAAGTTAAAACGAACCGAACCAACTTTTGGTTCATTCGTTTAAAATAAACCAAACCCTTTGGTTTATTCTCCTCCATTGGATTATAACCAAACCATTTTGGTTCATCCATTACGTCTTCATAAGACTCGGCCCATCCACGCTTCCATTGTGACTGAAACGATTTCATGCTCGCTTTATGTTTGGTCCAACCAAACCTAGTTTCTCTCGGTCTGAGAATCCCATTCTCAAGCTCGTTTTAAATCCTTTGGATTACGCTCATTGTGCGTGTGACCAAATAGGTTCTCGGTTTATGTTGGCCGTCTATAATTAACCATTAATTATAGAACGATCATGAGTGGCACCTAGTAGTACATCATGATCCCCAATTAACCAAAAAGATCAACGGTTGATCCAGAACTATTTCTGAAACCCTTCAGTAGCTCGAATGAATCGTGCCCCATTCCCTTCACTCATCTTATACCCACTTGGTTCAGGACATGGTCTATTGTGTCAGTCCCCACTAGGCTGACTACGTCACACCTAGCCCAAGTGTCATTTCCTCGTCCTACGGATTCTAGTTACTTCACATGTATCGAAGAGTACATTACTCTAAACATGTAATGCTTTGGCCAAAGACTTTAGTAACAATCCGACGAGAGGCCATGGGTATACATCTCCTCGCAAGGAGTGGTGAATCCTTTATAGGCTATTCAAACACCTTCGATCACTTCGACTTATACCCAATCATCCCGGGTCCACATCTCCTTAGAGATGTTTGCTTAAGATGTCAAAGCATAAGTCTCCATGATCAAGATGACTTGAATACCGTAAGTCAAAGGAACATCGCACTTAAGCTACAGTAAGAACTTCATTGACATATCTATATATGCAGAGAACCATATGAAGTCTTACGGCTGGTCACTCCAATGAACTAGTTACCATAACTAGCATCCACGATCAACTCGGACATCACAATGTCTCGGCCCGGTGAGAATCAGCTGCTTGGATACACCAAGGAGTATACCTCGTGCTAGTCTCGACAGAATTGATGGTGTCCAAATCCATCAATTCATCGACTAGGGATAATTTCGATACATCACAATTACACATGTAGAGATACTCACTAGTTGTGATCCAATCACAAATTCTCTCATGCTGTGAATCGCATCGTGGACATTCAGTAAATGAGTTTAAGATCCAATCAAATACATGAAACATGTATACTCAAATAGTGAATCTTCATTTATCATATAAATGGTTCATACATAAGACGATTGCCTTAGGACATCTCTCATATATTACTAACAGACTCCCACTTGGCCTAATGCCAATCGCTACGGTATCCAATACCATAAGCTCTAACATGACCCTCAAACTTACTTTGAGGTAATGCCTTAGTCAAAGGATCCGCTAAGTTCCTTTCAGTGGGAATTTTCTCGATTTGTATTTCGTTCCTACTGATGATCTCTCTGATAAGATGATAGCGGTGAAGCACATGTTTGGATCATTGATGAGACCACATCAAGTTCAAAGATGAACTTCTTGATCCAAACTGCTTTCTTTGCTGCTTCCAAAGCTACAATGTATTCTGCCTTAGTGGCAGAATCCGCTATAGTGTCAAGCTTGGAACCTTTCCAACTTATTGTGCCTCCATTCCAGGTGAATACATACCCAGACTGAGACATGGAATCATCCTTGTCTGTCTGGAGCTGGCATCCGTATACCCACGTATCACCATGTACCCTTCTCCATATATTAGGAACGCATCCTTAGTTCTTCTTAAGTACTTAAGGATCATCTTAACAGTCACCCAATGATCCATTCCTGGATCAGACTAGTATCTGCTCGTGACACTCAGAGCATACGATACATCGGGCCTCGTACATAACATAGCATACATGATAGATCCTATTGCGGATGCATAGGGAATCTTACTCATGCAAATCCTCTCGTCTTCTGTGTGCGGACACATAGACTTCGAAAGGTGTACCCCATGCCTGATGGGTAGGAAGCCTTTCTTGGATTCCGACATGCTAAACCTCTTTAGCACTCGGTCTATATATGTAGACTGCGAAAGACCAAGCAACCATTTCGATCTATCTCTATAGATCTTAATCCCGAGGATGTAGGTTGCTTCTCCCAGGTCTTTCATGGAGAATGTCTTGGATAACCAAACCTTAACTGACTGTAAGATTGAAACATCATTTTCTATAAGTAATATGTCATCGACATATAATACTAGGAACACGACTGCACTCCCACTAACCTTCTTGTACACACAAGATTCGTCTGGATTTTGTGAGAAATCAAACTTTTTGATGGTTTCATCAAAACGGATATTCCAGCTCCTGGATGCTTGCTTCAATCCATAAATGGACCGTCGCAATTTGCATACCTTGGTTTTATCAACCGATGTGAAACCCTCAGGCTGTATCATATACACATCCTCGAGCAGGTTCCATTAAGGAAAGCTATTTTCACATCCATCTGCCATATCTCATAATCATAATGAGCCGCTATGGTCAGGAGCATCCGAATGGATTTAAGCATAGCTACAGGCGAATAGGTTTCGTCATAATCAACACCTTGCTTTTGACAATATCCTTTCACCACCAATCTAGCCTTATAGGTAATCACATTACCATCCATGTCGGTTTTTCTTCTTGAAAACCCACTTGCACCCTATAGGCTTTACGCCTTCAGGTGGGTCAACCAAGTTCCAAACTTGGTTTTCATATATGGAATCCATTTCCGACTTCATGGCACCAAGCCACTTATCCCTTTCTGAACTTGTCAGCACTTCTTCATAACTGGTAGGCTCCTCATCATCAATGAGTAACACGTCGTTCGATTCACTTATGAGAAATCCATATCTCTCAGGAATATTGCATGTTCTACTAGATCTACGAAGATGTGGTGTTACAATAGGTCCAGCCGATTGCTCATCACTATGAGTTGTCGGCTGTTGTGCTTCACCAGGTATCTCAATGTCTATTTGAGTTTCTCGAGCCTCCTCAAGCTCGACGACACTCCCACTGTTTTCTTGCAAGAGAAACTCTTTCTCTAGAAACACAGCATGCCTTGAAACAAACACCTTTTGTTCCACAGGATGATAGAATTGGTAACCCCTTGTTTCCTTAGGGTATCCAATAAATAGACATTTATCAGACTTAGCATCCATTTTGTCTGATACTATCTGCTTCACATAAGCAGGACAACCCCATATCTTCAAGTAAGATACATGAGGTTTCTTACTATTCCATATCTCATATGGAGTAGTTGAGACTACCTTGGTAGGCATTCTGTTTAACAAGTAAACAACTGTCTGAAGTGCATAGCCCCAAAAGGACTTGGGAAGAGTCGCATGATTCATCATTGACCTGACCATGTGTAACAAGGTTCGGTTATGCCTCTTAGATACACCATTATGCTGTGGTGTATATGGCGGAGTCCATTGAGACAATATACCATTGTCTCTTTGATAATCAAGAAACTCTTGACTTAAGTATTCACTACCTTGATCCGATCGAAGTATTTTAATACTCTTATCATGTTGTTTCTCTACTTCATTTCTGAATTCTTTGAACCTTTCAAAGGCTTCAGACTTGTGTTTCATCAAGAACACATACCCAAACCGTGAGTGATCATCGGTGAAGGTAATGAAGTAGCTATAGCCTCCTAAAGCTTGAGTTGACATAGGTCCACATACATCAGTATGTATTAGACCTAGTAACTCTCCCACTCGTTCACCTTTTCCAGTAAAAGGTAACTTAGTCATCTTGCCTTTTAAGCATGATTCGCATGTATCGTATGAATCCTATTCAAACGATTCCAGAATTCCACATCGGTGTAATTCGGACATGCGTTTCTTGCTTACATGGCCAAGACGACAATACCACATGTAGGAGTCTAATTGATTATCTTTTCAAGCATGCTTGTTGCTCGCTTCGATATTGAAAATATCACTGGATACGTTCAACGTATAAACACCATTGCTTAAAGTTCCAGTCCCTTAAAGAACTCCATTCAAAGTTATGTAACAATAATTGTTACTAAAAGTCAAATGGTACCCATTTCTATTTAAACAAGAAATAGAAATGATGTTCTTTATCAACGAAGGAACATAAAAGCAATTGTCCAGTTCTAAGTTCCAACAAATACGTTCCGATGGCGAGTGCAGCAACCGTTGCTCCATTCCCAACACGTAAATTTGACTCTCCCTTGACGAGTCTTCTTCTATTCCTTAGCCCATGTATGTCATTACATATATGTGAGCCACACCTAGTATCAAATACCCAAGTGTCTGAGGAAATAGAATGACAATCAATAAAGAAAATTTCTGAAGAAGATGGGGCATCCGATGCCTTATCCTTCTTCACGGACTCAAGATAAATCTTGCACTTTCTTCGCAAATGGCCCTACTTGCCATAATGATGGCAAGTGCCCTTTAATTTAGTTACGCCTTTTTAGCCTTTTTCTTCTTCCCTTCTTGTTCCTTTGACTCCCTCTTAGAACCTTTCTTGAGGAATCAACTAACAACAGTCCCCTGCTCATGCTTCTGGAAGGCTCCACAGTCTTGACATGTTGGCAGTACCACGAGATGAACCTTCTTGCATCTCGTGAGGTGAAGAGGAGCTTGGAGACTTGAACCTTTCAATCTCACTTGCTTATCAAACAACTCATAAAGATGAAGGACTACGATATGAGCATCCATATGCTCATGCCGCTTCGTAGCTTAGGTTCCATCGCGGCTAAGCATGATGCAACTTGTCATTCGAGAATCACTATATGTTTACGATAGACCAACAATTGGTCCGAGTTGCATCGTCACTAGGATGGCGGGAAGAGGCGCCGAGGACATCAAGCTTTTCACCTTGAGAACAATTCTCAAGTTTCTAAGCCAGTCCAAGAAGTTCGGCCCAGTCAATTTATTCGAATCCAAAATGGAACGCAAATTAAAAGACAACATGATCAATTTTAGAAATACAAAACGAGCATATATGAGAAAGATGATTTTTAAAATGCATCAATATACATTTATAAATCCCATTCATTTTTTGAATTCAAAAACCATTGAAATCAATTCGGGAGATCGTAGGTCAATCTCCGAATGGGCTGATATCCAATATAGATAAGAACAACCTTGGAGTGAGTCCAACAAGCCATTCTTAGCTATGATGGTGGGTATCAAGTATACCGATTACATATCATGTATATGTAACTATCACAATGTGGTATCAACTAATTGAATGTTTACACATACATTGGGTTGTTAACACATTAACAAGTATGCATCATATGCATAGCACCCAACTTCACCTCTCTTCACATCGACCTTGGAGTGAGTCCAACAAATCGATGCTCCAAGTTAGAGCCGACCCATTAATCGCGAAATAGTTTTAATATGGTTAGAGCGCATTCAACCAATTAGCCAAGCTTGGAGTGAGTCCAACAACCCAAACTAATGATTGACCTCTGACTCTTACCATATTAGAGTTAAACTATTCCAATGATTTGAACATGTTCAGGTTCGAGCCGGGCTTGGAATGAGTCCAACAACCCAAACAAGAAACAGAACTCTGGTTCTAACCATATTAATGGAAGGTGTAGGCTTTAATATTGAGTTAGGGTTTTATGTCTCATCCTCTTTGCATGCAAATAACTATTATCTACATGGCATGACATACATGGCATACATCTACATGTCACGACACGCATGGTATAATGTTATGCATCTAATGCAATTACATAGCATATAATTATGTCATGTACATAATTTCCTTATATGTCATAACTATTTATGGAAATAAAATATGTTTAAGATTTGATTCTCCAAATCAAATCATAATTAAATTAGGAAACAAATTTCCAAATCTAATCACATATTTTATTCATGGAATTATTTGATTAAGAAAAATCTATTTAGAAAACCAATTTCCTAAATCATTAAAACTACTTATGGAAATAAAATATTTTAAGATTTGATTTCCCAAATCAAATCATGATTAAATTAGGAAACAAATTTCCAGATTCTAATCAAATATTTTATTTATGGAAAATATCAATTTCCATAAATACTTCCAACTTTCTAAAAGTGGAAGATTTCCATAAATACTTCTAGACTTTCTAAAATTGAAAAATTTCCATAAATACTTCTAAATTTCCAAAATTAAAAAATTTCCAGAAATAACATTATGACTATCGCAAAACCATTTTACGATTATGTCGAAACACAACCTGGGCTCTGATACCACTGTTGGGTTTCCGGCACCGCGGCATGTGTGTGTTCGATCACGTTTCGTAAACATGAACACAGCGGAAGCAATAAAAATAATAAATCTACATTTATTACAACACACACAACACACACATGCATATTACAACAAGTGTAGACATAATCGTAAATTTAAATTTGCAATAAAAGGAAATTTATCTACGTTATACCTTTCGTATGACGTGTAGCGGGAACGGCATCAACCGGAACGATCCTCGCTAGAATCGTCTCTATCCGTATCCACGCCGAGTTCCTCGGGATGACTTCGCTAAGCCACGAGCCGTCTTCGTGCGGGTTACTAGCCTCGTGTTGAAGACGACGTGATCGAGAGATGATCACGATCCGAATCCAAATTCGGATCCTAATCTGAGTTCTCAAAACTCGCTTCTCCGGAGAGGTATTCGTCAACCAATTGACGAATCCTTCGTCCTCCACCTCAGAGGATTACCGGAGATCGAATCCCGATAAGTTAGCCGCTGTCGGAGCTCTAACCGTCGTCAAAGCGGCGCTCCGGCGAGAGGAGAACAAGCTGTCAGAAAACTGGACAGCTTTGGTGGAAGGTGATAGGCGCCCGGCCAACCAAGGAGATAGAGCTCACCTTGATGCCAAACTTGAAGGAGATCACGGGCACTAACGGGCAGCTTGACGGCGAGGGGGAAGGAAGCAGCCTTCTGGACGCCGGTTGGAGCCTCAAGGTGGGCGGCGGCAAGGAGGAGGAGAGTTAGCTCCGAATTTCTCCAAGGAGAGGTGGGCGGCAACTTAGGGTTGTGGATTAGGGCTTAAACCATCCCTTAAGCCCTCTTTTATAGAGAACTAATTCTCTTAATGGTTATTGGATCATAACCATTAGGCCCGTTAACCCTCTCCATTAAGATAAGTTAAAATAAACCAAACCATGATGGTTTATTTTAAGTTAAAATGAACCGAACCAACTTTTGATTCATTCGTTTAAAATAAACCAAACCCTTTGGTTTATTCTCCTCCATTGGATTAGAACCAAACCATTTTGGTTCATCCATTACGTCTTCATAAGACTCGGCCCATCTACGCTTCCATTGCGACTGAAACGATTTCATGCTCGCTTTATGTTTGGTCCAACCAAACCTAGTTTCTCTCGGTCTGAGAATCTCATTCTCAAGCTCGTTTTAAATCCTTTGGATTACGCTCATTGTGCGTGTGACCAAATAGGTTCTCGGTTTATGTTGGTCGTCTATAATTAACCATTAATTATAGAACGATCATGAGTGGCACCTAGTAGTACATCATGATCCCCAATTAACCGAAAAGATCAACGGTTGATCCAGAACTGTTTCTGAAACCCTTCAGTAGCTCGAATGAATCGTGCCCCATTCCCTTCACTCATCTTATACCCACTTGGTTCAGGACATGGTCTATTGTGTCAGTCCCCACTAGGCTGACTATGTCACACCTAGCCCAAGTGTCATTTCCTCGTCCTACGGATTCTTGTTACTCCACATGTATCGAAGAGTACCTTACTCTAAACATGTAATGCTTTGGCCAAAGACTTTAGTAACAATCCGACGAGAGGCCATGGGTATACATCTCCTCGCAAGAAGTGGTGAATCCTTTATAGGCTATTCAAACACCTTCGATCACTTCGACTTATACCCAATCATCCCGGGTTCACATCTCCTTAGAGATGTTTGCTTAAGATGTCAAAGCATAAGTCTCCATGATCAAGATGACTTGAATACCGCAAGTCAAAGGAACATCGCACTTAAGCTACAGTAAGAACTTCATTGACATATCTATATATGCAGAGAACCATATGAAGTCTTACGGCTGGTCACTCCAATGAACTAGTTACCATAACTAGCATCCACAATCAACTTCGGACATCACAATGTCTCCAGCCAGTGAGAATCAGCTGCTTGGATACACCAAGGAGTATACCTCGTGCTAGTCTCGACAGAATTGATGGTGTCCAAATCCATCAATTCATCGACTAGGGATAATTCCGATACATCACATTTACACATGTAGAGAGACTCACTAGTTGTGATCTAATCACAAATTCTCTCATGCTGTGAATCGCATCGTGGACATTCAGTAAATGAGTTTAAGATCCAATCAAATACATGAAACATGTATACTCAAATAGTGAATCTTCATTTATCATATAAATGGTTCATACATAAGACGATTGCCTTAGGACATCTCTCATATATTACTAACAGAAGGGGTTTGATATTGGCGGTGTAAAGTCCAAGCGGGAGTCTTGGCAGCATAAGTCCAATGGTTGGCAGCGTAAAATTCAAGCAGAGTCTTGGCGGCGTAGACACCGTTAGCATGACATAGCCGATGGAAGCACTTGAAGGCTAGCGCAATGGATGAACAAGTCATGAATGACTTGGAGGGATCCGAGAGGCGTGAGGCTGATGGAGGTGGCTAGAAGGCTTAGGTCTAGGCTAAGGGTGGTCTAGCAAATATAGGGGCACCATACTTGGGTTAAACCTCATGATTGAGGTTAAAACCTCATGTTTGAGGTGTGCCAGTCGACTGGTGCCATATGATAGTCGACTGGTGTGTGTCAACTAGGGTTTGACTATGGGAAGTGTCATAGCGATCCAAGCGCGGAGGAGGCTCGGGATTAGGCCTACGGATTAGTTGATCGTGTGATCAGTCGATTGATGCTCAATTTTTCGAGCACAGAATGGAGGCTGACTCGACTGCTGGGGTTAGCAGTCAAGTGGAGGCTCTATCAGTCGACTGATGGTCATAATCAGTCGACTGATGATGGATCCATTGGATCTTTCCAGCGTGGATCTAGCCGTTGTCTCACGACGATAGTGGCATCAGTCGACTGATGGTCCCAAGCAGTCGACTGATCGGAATTTTCCAGCCCAGGCAGAAGCTTTAAATGGAGCTCGTGGAGAAGGAAAAAGCATCCGGTTCTTGAGCATCCTTGGGGCGATTTGTTGCTGCAAATCAGGGTCTCTAAGGTCATCCTTCAAGCAACCAAAAGCAAGTAATCCAAAGGCATTTGTAAAGTGTTTTCTTTACTTGTATTGCATTGTATTTCATATTAGTTTCTTGTTGTATTTATTTTATTGTTGTAAACTATTGTATGAGATTTCTCCGCCTCCGGATTGTTCCGAGAAGGAGTGTTTATTAGTTATTGTGTGTGCATCACTAGAGCTCGTAGAGCTCGATCCGTGGAGTAGGAACCTTGAGGTTCCGAACCACGTTATATCCTTGTGTTGTTATGTGTTTGTCTATTTCATTATCGCTTTATTATTATTCCGTTGTGCGCTAACGAAAATTGTAGACAAACGCTAAACAAATTTCATCACGCTACGAATTCAAGCTATTCGCCCCCCCCTCCCCCTCTAGCTTCCAAGGATCCCCTACAGAACATGCTATCAATTTAATGCTTTAAGGATCTCTAATTATGATCTTGCGGGAGGATCATCATGTAATTGCCCAATGAACTTTTGCTTCTATCGGGAACTACCTATTCCTAACCAAGTTTTCCTTTCGGATCGTCAGAGCTCAGGGGGTTGATACCGTTGGGAGACCTCTGTCACTAAGGTCTCCCAACCCTTTTAGAGTTAATGTCACCTACTTTGGGCCTTCTTCTAAGATAGGTTATCAAGGTACGAGGATGTCCTAGTAATCCCTATGAGGAGACCAAACGTATTTCATTTCTTACTCTATCATATTCTACTTTCTACGGTTATCGGAGGGAGGATGTTCGCAAGGTTCCTCCTTGGTTATCCTAGATTTTGATACAAAGGCTTTCTACCTTTATACCAGCATATGGGCAGTAGAAATAGAATCAAAACATAATTTTCATCGATCTAAACAACATAAATTGTAAATATAAATTCAAAAGCAGAGAATATATATTCAAGCTAGCATATCCAACGTACACAAGCTACTCCTTAATCCTAGAATCAATGTATCTACTCCATAGACGAAAGAGAACAAACATAAGACATCATAAAGTGAATCATTATAATGCTAAGATAATTAAGAATAAAATGCAATACTCTTGGTCATTCTACTTGGCGTTGGAGCACATATTTCGGTCCTTGAGTCACTTCCTCTCTCCCCATTGTGAGCCTCCGGCGCTTCTTAAGGCACCTTCTTAACGTCCTAGCCGTCAGGCCTCCTCCTAGGGTTTGGGCGTGCCTTTCTATTTATAGAAGAGGAGTTGGCTTTCTTTAATTCCCCGCGAAACCCTATTCTGCATCAACTCGGTCTAACGCCACACGGTCTAACTCCACACCCTTCCTCTTTATAGGGGAAGAGGGTTTCTTCCCGTTTATACAGGAGCAGTCGACTGATATCCCTATTAGTCGATTGGTCATGTAGTCGTTGCCCAATAACGGCTACTTCCAGGCTGGATTCACGGGATCCGCAGCCTGATTTTCCAACAGTTATATGATCAGTCGACTGATATTACCATCAGTCGACTGATGGACCTATCAGTCGAGTGCTCGCGAGCTCGACTCACTTCGCCGACTGAAACCCTTGCGACGATCGTGATGCCTTCATCGATCGGTAGGTGTCGCGAATGATTGTCATTCCATGACGGTCATTAACCTGAACCGGACTCGAACACTAGTCGAGCCACAGTCGACTTAGAGTAGTCAACTGCCATGACATGGCAGTCAACTGATGTCGGGAAATCACATCCGACACTTATCCAATTGGCCAAGTTTCACCTAAGAGCACTACCCCTTCCCGAGTTACATTCGCTCACTCTCATCCCTTGGAGTCCCTCGCCTTTGAAGTTATCTTCGTCCGACCATGTCCCTCGGATGCGCCAAGCGCACGGCTCTGCAGTGCCATCCTTTGCGTCTCGCCCTGAAGTCTACTTCCTCCGGCTTCACTCCAAGCTCCTCGTCCGGTGGTCCCTCGGATGCTCCAAGCGCACGGCTTCCGCAAAGCCATCCTTCACCGACTCAAAGACCGAGTCATGAGATGTGAAACTCGCCAAGACTCCATGTGCGAATTACTAAGTCCTGCAAGACTCCAACGCACATATTAAATCCATACATCCTAACTTAAACCCTTTGCCACACACATCAAAACCATATCAAGGGTTGATTGCACTAACAGTGTGGTAGTCGGAGATTGCTCAGGAGGTGATCGAAGGGAAGTTTACAGATGAGGACTATCTGGAATGGGAACATGGGCTTCCTTAATTACCTGGCGTCAGGAATTTCTTAAGTTGGCCTCGTTTGGTGGGTCAGATCCGCTCTTCGGGATCCCTCAGAGGACTTACTATATCATGCATCAGAGACAATCGGGAGGGTAATACACACTTGGGCCCTCCCTCTAAAATAGGAGGTTCGGCCGAGGTTGTAGGTAGCGCGTCACTTTAAACATTACCTCAGCTACAAAATAGAAGAAAATGCTACTAAGTAAGTTTAAATAAAGAAAGAGACGGGAGGAGCCTTACCTAGTGAGCCGCTGACTTCAGCCTCTATCGGACTTAACCCAAAGCGATGGAGGACCCCCTCCTCCAAAAGCACATTAATTGTTGGTGCAACAATGCCCCAAGCATTTATATGTTTTGATGTTTGGATAATCATCTAAGTTAGGCAACAAATTGTGATATAATTGTGAACATGTTCAAGTGACAGGGAAATCCAAGTATAAAGACTTGGTAAAAGCAAAGTCCAAGTATGATCTTGGCAAGAGAAGTCCAAGGTAAAGGTTTAGTGGCATAAGACCAAGCATGTTGTCTTGGAGGCATTAAGTCCAAACAAACTTTGGCAAAGGAAGTCCAAGGGCAAGTCTTGGCAGCGTAAGTCCAAGCATGTAGACTTGGCGGCGTAAAGTCCAAGCACGCTTTGGCAAAGGAAACCCCTAGACATGACAAAACCGAAGGAAGCTCTTGGAAGCAAAGCGCAAAGGATGAACAAGTAGCGGACTCGGAGGGATCCTGGAGGCGCAAGGCTTAAGGAAGAGCTAGGAGGTTAAGTCTAGGTCTAGGGGGTGAAATCAAGTGTGAATTACTCACACTTGACCATCATCGATCGCCAATAGTGGCGGTGACCGATAAATGTAATCTGAGCACGAATGGAGTCGACTCGATCGCGACCGCGATCACTGATCGATCACTCCATCAGTCGACTGATGGAGGGATCAGTCGACTGATGAAAGTGTTGTTGGATGAAACGACTCTGAATCCCGCGAATCCGGCTATTCAGAAGCCGTTAACCACGCTAGCAGTCGACTGATGCTGTACATCAGTCGACTGATGGTGCTCCAACGGGAAAATCAGCCTCTTCTCTATAAAAAGAGGGCCGGTGGAGGTTTTTGGGGTTAATGCTCATTCTCTAATCCTTCTCAAAAGCCTCCATGAATTTTCTAGCTTTCTAAGTGTTTTAAATCTCCTCCTCTTCTCTCTAAGCTTAGATCTTCATTCTTTGTAAAGAAGAGGAGTTGTGTTGTAAAGGAAAGCTTCTTGGTGGATTTGCTTGGATTGATCCACCTTAAGGATCGCCGTGGAGTAGGAGCGTTATCTCCGAACCACGTAAAGGCTTTGTTTGCATTATTGTTGTTTTTACATATATTATTCGTGTTTGCTTCCGCTAATCATTTTTGTAGAAACGAAAAATGCTATTCACCCCCCCCCTCTAGCTTCCAAACGATCACCAACAAGTGGTATCAGAGCCCGGATCGCATCAGAAGATCTAGCAATCAACCGGAGCAAAGATGACATTTCAAGAGGGGTATAGCACGGCCAGGCCTCCGTTCTTCGACGACAACGATTTCGGATATTGGAAAGGTAGGATGGAGTATTACTTAATGAACGATATTGAGAATTGGTTTAGTATTGTAGATGGTTTTGAGAAGCCAGTCGACGAATTCGGAGCATCACTACCAACAAAAGATTGGACAAGAGAGATGGCCAAGAAAGCACAAGCAAATGCAAAAGCGACGACCACACTTCAATGTGGTCTATCCAAGGAGCAACTCTCTAAAGTCGGGCCTTTCAACTCCGCAAAAGAGCTTTGGGAGAAGCTCATCGAACTCAACGAAGGATCCAAAGAGACAAGAAGGGCCAAGAGGGATCTTTTGATTGGCCAACTCCAAAGCTTCACTATGAAGACAAACGGGACCGTGAGTCAAATGCACGGGCATTTCAAGGAAGTAGTCAACGGACTACACGTTATAGGTGAAAAGGTCGACAACCGAGACCTTGTAAGGTATGTATTACAAGCTTTCCCTAGGACCACCTTATGGGCCTCAATGGTAGATGCCTATAATATCTCTAGGGATCTTTCATTAGTCAAGTTAGATGAACTTTTTGTGAATTTCAATTACATGAACAAGCTAACACTTCATCCAAAGAGAAAGGTATAGCTCTTTTTGTAGGAAAGAAGGAGAAGAAGAAGAAGGAGAAGAAGGAAGTGTCCTCCTCATCCGAATCCGAGGAAGACTCATCAAGTAGTGAATATGAGTTATCGGCGAGTGAGGTGGCACATTACGTCAAGAAGTTCGGTGGAAAGTCAAGGAGACTCACCAAGAAAGACGTAAAGAGGATGTTCCAATCCTCAAGAGGTAAATCTTCAAGTAATTCAAATTCTATCTCTAATGTGACTTGTTTTGGTTGCAACAAGAAAGGGCATATAAAGCCAAATTGCCCGGAACTAAAAAAAAAAGGAGGAGAAGGAAAAGAAAAAGAAGGAAAAGAAAGAGAAGAAGAAGAAGGAGGCAATGGTGGCACAAACATGAGACACTCTAAGTATGGAGGAGTCTTCCGACGATGAGGAAGTATGTCATGCCACCCGGAACCTAGCCCTTATGCCATTAGAGGAAGAAGCCGGGAGCTCAAGCGGGGAGTCCTCTTCCTCTTCAAGTGATGAATCATCATCAAGTGATGATGATGAGGTAAATAACTCATCTAAAGTAGATTTTCTTTATAAGACTATTGCATGTTTACAAAATGCTTTAAATAGATCAAAAATTAGGATTAAGGATCTAAAATTAGAAATTAAATCACTTAAGAGTCTAGATTCATCATGTTGCAAACCATCTAGTGATATTGATGAATGTACTCTTAGGGATGAAAATGATGAGTTAAGAAAAGAAATAGGTAATTTAAGAGCATGTCTAAAAAAATTCACTAATGGTTCTAAATATCTAGATATGATTATTAAGGATCAAAGGGCAATTTACAATAAGGCCGGATTAGGATATAGACCTAAGGAGAAAGAGGTAGCATTTGCATCCCTTGTTAGTAGAAAATCAATGATTAAAAGCAAAGGGAGAAAGGCATGGGTACCAAAGAAATTTATAATTGATGCTAGTGGTCCTAAGATTTGGGTACCTAAGGATTGTGTTTTTCATGTGATATAGGTAGAAGAACCAAGCTTATGGATATTTGATAGTGGGTGCTCAAAGCATATGACCGGGGATGAGAGAAAATTCTCCACTATCAACCACACTAGCCAAGGAAAAGTGTCATTTGGTAATAGCGGCAAACTTAAAATTCTAGGAAAGGGCATCATTGAGGTATCTCCCAATCTTGCCATTCATAAAGTTCTATTAGTTAAAAATATGAAATTTAATTTACTTAGTGTAAGTCAATTATGTGATGCAAACTTTGATGTTAAATTTGATTCCTCAAAATGTTTTATAAGACACAAAACTATAAATGATTGCATGTTAGTAGGCTTTAGGAAATCAAATATATATTATGTTGATTTATCCTATGCTACTAATCCTTCCACTAAGTGTCTTATTGCAAAAGAGGAAGAAAGTTGGCTTTGGCATAGGAGGCTAGGACACATAAACATGAAGAATATAGCCAAAATAGAAAAATTAAAGCTAGTCAAAGGATTGCCTAGAGTCAAATTTCTCAAGGACAAGATGTGTGATGCTTGCCAAGAAGGGAAACAATCAAAAACATCACACAAAGATAAAAATTTACTTAGTACCGCTTTACCATTAGAATTACTACATATGGATTTATTTGATTGTCATAGTACCCCATCTATAATTGGTAGTAAATATTGCTTGGTAATAGTAGATGATTTTTCTAGGTTTACTTGGGTGTTTTTCTTGAAAAATAAAGATGAAACCTTAGGAATAATCATAGGATTTAGTAAAAGAGTAGAAAATGAAAGAAAACTCAAAATCAACCGGATCCGTAGTGATCATGGTGGAGAATTTGAGAATTCTAATTTTTCAAATTTTTGCTTAGAACAAGGGTACAAGCATGAATTTTCTTGTCCTAGAACACCCCAACAAAATGGGGTTGTGGAAAGGAAAAATCGTACCCTACAAGAAGCGGCTAGGACAATGCTTAATGCATATTCCTTACCTAGCTACTTGTGGGCGAAAGCGGTTAATACCCCTTACTATATCCAAAATATGGTATTGATTCATAGGTTTTTAGGAAAAACTCCATTTGAATTGTGGAACGGTACAATTCCAAAAATTCATTATTTTAAGGTCTTTGGATGTAAAGTTTATATTTTAAATACCAAAGACAACATAGGTAAGTTTGAGTCCAAAGCGGATGAGGGAATCCTAGTTGGATACTCATCCACTAGTGTAAGGTATAGAGTGTACAATAAAAGGACTCAAAAGATTGAAGAATCTTTAAATGTCCAATTTGATGAAGCTTCCAATACTTACCCTAGAAAATCCCCTATTGATGATGATATTAATAATGAAAATCAAGAAATTACCCAACAATTGCAAGATTTAACCTTAGGGGGTAATGATCAAGGGGGAGGATTGGATCAAGGGGGAGTAAGGAATGATTTCGATGATGAGCGTAGGATTGAGGTTGATCCTGATCAAAATCAAATTCATACACCTCCTAGAACCATAAGAGTTCATCAAAGTCACCCCTTAGATCAAATTGTGGGTGAATTATCTCAAGGAGTTAGGACTAGGTCATTCCATAGGGATCCTACTAGTCATATAGCTCTAATTTCTCAAATTGAGCCTAAAACAATTAAAGATACATTACTTGATCCGGATTGGATCTTAGCAATGCAAGATGAATTGACTCAATTTGAAAGGAGTCAAGTATGGAAGTTAGTTCCTAGACCAAGTGAAAACACTATTGTTACTACAAGATGGGTCTTTAGGAACAAACTAGATGACCAAGGGAATATCACTAGAAATAAAGCACGATTAGTTACAAGGGGTTTTAATCAAGTTGAAGGACTTGATTATGATGAAACATATGCCCCGGTTGCTAGGTTAGAGTCCATTAGAATACTTTTAGCATATGCCTCCTATATGGGTTTCAAACTCCATCAAATGGATGTCAAATCGGCATTCCTAAATGGGTTTATTAAGGAAGAGGTGTATGTAGAACAACCTCCCGGGTTTGAAAATACGGACTACCCAAACCATGTATACAAGCTTAGGAAAGCCTTATATGGTTTGAAACAAGCTCCCCGGGCTTGGTATGAAAGATTGTCATCTTTCCTAATCTCTAAGGATTTCAAAAGGGGTAGTATAGATCAAACTCTCTTTATAAAGTCAACATCTAAGGACATCTTTGTAGCCCAAGTGTATGTTGATGACATTATCTTTGGGTCAACAAATGATGAACTTCTTCAAGACTTCATTCAAAATATGGAAAAAGAGTTTGAGATGAGTCTAGTTGGAGAATTAAATTTCTTCCTAGGATTTCAAGTTAAACAAACAAGTGAAGGAATTTACATTTATCAAACCAAATATGCTAAGGAAATGATTAAGAAATTTGGTTTGGAAAATGCTAAGGTAGTGTCAACTCCAATGGCAACCAATACTAAAATAGATAGTGATAGTGAAGGAAAACAAATAGATCTTACCCTTTATAGGAGCATGATTGGTAGCCTCTTGTATTTAATCGCTAGTAGACCCAACATATTATTTGCGGTTGGTATGTGTGCTAGGTATCAATCATGTGCTAAGGAATCTCATTTAGTTGTCGTTAAGAGAATTTTAAGATATGTTAAAGGCACACAAAATGTAGGTCTATGGTATCCTAGGACTAGGTCTTTTGATTTGATTGGGTACACTGATTCCGATTATGCCGGTTGCAAATTGGATCGGAAGAGTACTAGTGGTGGATGCCAATTCCTTGGGTCCTCCCTAGTGAGTTGGAGTAGTAGGAAGCAACCTTGTATTGCTTTATCCACCATCGAGGTCGAATATGTGGCTATGGGTGGTTGTGTAGCTCAACTATTATGGATGAAACACACCTTAGAAGATTATGAGCTATCTTACTCCAACATGAAGGTATTTTGTGATAATGTGAGCACCATCAACTTGACCAAAAATCCGGTGCATCACTCTAGGACCAAGCACATTGAAGTGAAACATCACTTCATTAGAGAACATGTGGCTAAGGGGGACATTAAGCTTAATTATATTGAATCCAAGTCCAACCTAACCGACATATTTACCAAGGCTATCCCCGAGGTAGAATTCTCATCACTTAGGAGAGAACTTGGAATGTGCTTGGTTGAGTAAAGGTGTAGGTTTGCATGATCCTATAGAAATACTAGGATTTATCCCTTTAACCATCTCACAAAATACTTAGGAAACCATGATTTTTGTATTGAGCCACCTAGACAACATGTGAGATGTTAGGAAGATGCACTTGGTTCATCATGCTTGTTATGATGCATTACTATGAACCAAAGTGTCATCTAGAGACATTAATCCTTCATTGGACCAATCATTGGGAAGGCTTATTCACAATTGATGTGCATATAGCTCCAAGAACATGATTGGAAATGTCAAATAAAACATATTTTAAACTATGTTTATTATGTTTTGAAAAACAGTTTTCAAGTGAAACACAAAAGTGATACAAAGTTTGCAAAATTTTAGAACTTTTGCTAGTTTCCAAGTTTGTATCAAAATTGAAATCTGGAAAACATATATTTTTCAAAATATTTTTCCTTGATAAAGTATGATTTCAGAAATGTGTACACAAAATTTCATGATTTTTCGAGGTTTCTGGAATTTCTGACGCATTTCTGAATTTCGATTGAAAAGGTTGAATTTTGCATTACAGACGTAGCAGTCGACTGGTTCAGAAACCAGTCGATTGATACACTGTGTTTTTGGAAAAATAGCTCCATTTTCTGATATTTAGTGTATCTTTGATGTCCTAAAACTCTAGCTTGACAATATTGGGTATAAACAACTTGTGTAACTGGTTAATGTGGCGTTTTAGGGGGAGTTTCACAATTTTATCTTTTTCATCCTAAATGAACATTGTTGGTGCAAAGTTAGGATTTAAATCTTCAAATTGTTTGATAGATTTTTGCTCCACATGTTTTTGTTACTCATCATGAACTATATCTTGGATTAAGGGGGAGCTAATTTTCAATTCTATACCTTAGTTCAAGATTTCAATATTTTCAATTCTTCTATGGAATATATGATTTCTTCTCTTTTTGATGTATGTCAAAGGGGGAGAAGAAATGTTTAAGTTAGAATTGGATATATGATCATATGTGTATCTCTAAAAGACCTAATTTAAATGATTGTCAAACATCAAAAAGGGGGAGATTGTTGGTGCAACAATGCCCCAAGCATTTATATGTTTTGATGTTTGGATAATCATCTAAGTTAGGCAACAAATTGTGATCTAATTGTGAATGTGTTCAAGTGACAGGGAAATTCAAGTATGAAGACTTGGTAAAAGCAAAGTCCAAGTATGATTTTGGCAAGAGAAGTCCAAGGTAAAGGTTTGGCGGCATAAGACCAAGCATGTTGTCTTGGCGGCATTAAGTCCAAACAAACTTTGGCAAAGGAAGTCCAAGGGCAAGTCTTGGCAGCGTAAGTCCAAGCATGTAGACTTGGCGGCGTAAAGTTCAAGCACGCTTTGGCAAAGGAAAACCCTAGACATGACAAAACCGAAGTAAGCTCTTGGAAGCAAAGCGCAAAGGATGAACAAGTCGCGGACTCGGAGGGATCCTGGAGGTACAAGGCTTAAGGAAGAGCTAGGAGGTTAAGTCTAGGTCTAGGGGGTGAAATCAAGTGTGAATTACTCGCACTTGATGAGTATCAGTCGACTGATACAATGTATCAATCGATCGTCGTGCTCGGATCGAGTCGGGATAAAACCTCGACCATCACCGACTACTTTGATCAAGGCGATCGATGTTGCGATGATCGATCGCCAACGGGCGATCGATAAACGTAAATACGAGCACAGAATGGAGTCGCACTCGACTGCGGCCGGTGATCACTCGACTGATCACTCCATCAGTCGACTGATGGAGGGATCAGTCGAATGATGAAAGTGTCGTTAGATGAAATGACTCTGAATCCCGCAAATCCGACTATTCAGAAGTCGTTAACCACGCCAGCAGTCGACTGATGTTGTACATCAGTCGACTGATCGTGCTCCAACGGGAAAATCAGCCTCTTCTCTATAAAAAGAGGGCCGGTGGAGGTTTTTGGGGTTAATGCTCATTCTCTAATCCTTCTCAAAAGCCTCCACGAATTTTCTAGCTTTCTAAGTGTTTTAAATCTCCTCCTCTTCTCTCTAAGCTTAGATCTTCATTCTTTGTAAAGAAGAGGAGTTGTGTTGTAAAGGAAAGCTTCTTAGTGGATTTGCTTGGATTGATCCACCTTAAGGATCGCCGTGGAGTAGGAGCGTTATCTCCGAACCACGTAAAGGCTTTGTTTGCGTTATTGTTGTTTTTACATATATTATTCGTGTTTGCTTCCGCTAATCATTTTTGTAGAAACGAAAAATGCTATTCACCCCCCCCCCTCTAGCTTCCAAACGATCACCAACATTAATGTCAAAACTAAGGCCGGAAAGTACGTCGGCCATCTCTCGATAAGAAGATGACTCCTTGAAGCGTCTCATCTTCGGTGGCGGAGGCAACTCCATTTGTTAGTCGGTGGACCAAGTAAAGGCAGGCACCAGTTGTACATATAAATAATAGGACTTCCAGTGTTTATGTGAAGTAGGAAAATTGGTTAAGAATCTAGTGTCTCGTTTGGAAGTAAAATAAAACATGCCTGGTTCCTTTCTCAATGAGGTGAAGAAATAATGAAAAGCTTCAGTACTTAATGGGAGGTGATAAAAATTGAAGACCACGACAAAACCACAAATTTGGCAAATAGAATTTGGAGCAAGTTGTTGTATGGGAATTCCAAAATAGTCCGAGAGCTCTCCAAAAAAGGGAGGTATAGGAAATCGTAATTCTGCTGCTAATTGACCATGAAAAAAGGTAATAAAGTTCTCTGGAGGATTATGAGGAAATTGGGTAGATTTCGATACTCGCAGTCGATAGGAGGATGGAATCTCAAAAGCTAGTCTAAGGGTTGCCCTCCTCTCGCGATCAAACGAGCTAGGAAGGATCTAGTACCAAAACGTTGAATCTACCATAAATTGAAGAAGCTGAGCAGGATTTACAAATTGAAGAAGCCTTGAAGTCGCAGGAGCAGAAAATGATGCTTTCTGAAGGTGGAGATGACTCACGAGAAAGTAGGTCTTATAAAGAAAGAGAGTTGGTAAGGTAAATTGGAATATTTAAGAGTTCACAAAGACTACAAAGTATGGTCCCCATCAAGGGAAACATGAGGTGATTGAGGGGGCGGCTCTAAATCATCATGTCTTATCATGTTTTATCATTGAATGAGGCCAAAAAAGCAGGAAAGAGGCCGGATAAAGAAGAGTAAGTTTACAATTGAGCTTCTTCCTTTTTATTTTCCCATTGTTAATGGATTTAAAATTAGTCTAGTCAGTCATATTGCATATTGTTCGACTATACTTGTGTAAGATGCCTATGATGGTGTAGACAATTGGTGGGTCAAGACCGAACCATTATGTATCTCGGGCGACACATGTGGCCCAAGACATGTCATATTTGGCCCATGGAATATCTGGCCCAATAATTATCTGTACAATGATAAGCAGATAAGCAGATGCACTTAGTTGTATCTCCGTGCCATCATTCTCACACGCATTAATTGAGTTTGTCCTCATTCAAATTAGGACAATGGGCTATGAAATGTTCTTTTTTGTTGTACTCGTAACATATACTGTCTGATTTTAAACCATTTTTTTTAGTTTTCAGTTAATGTCGGGATTTTAATGAACTAGTTTAATTAAAAATCCCAACACTCTAAATTAAAAAAAATTAGTATTTAGTTTCAATTAATTCCCAGCACCAGTGTTGAAAAAAACTAGAATTAATTAAAAAAAATAAATTGACTGGAATTAATTGACAGCGATACTATTTTTTGTAAGAAGTTAATTTTTTTCTCGGCAATGAAATATTTTTTTTTATTTCATCGTCGAAATTTAAATCTCGACATTGAAAAAATAAAATAAAATAAAATATGCGTTGGAATTTAAATTGCGACAATCAAGACGGTCGCCTTCGTCGCCCAGCGAGATGGTAGTGAACGACCGTCGACAACTACGACAATTGCACCAACAATTGATGTCGGTGGTTGCGATCGACAACCGACGACAGTGGTTAATGATAGACGATGACGATCGATAGACGATTGGCCTTGGTGCAACTGGTGTCGATGATGGTTGACAAACGATTGGCATCGACGGCAAATGGTGTCGGTCGATAGCCGACATCGGGCGATACTTACCGATGACTGATGGCGTCAGCGATCGACGGCCAACGACCACCGATGATGGACGACGTTCGACGACCTATGGCCGATGAATGATCACCTACAACTGACGGTTGGTGTCCGACAGCGACAGTCGGTGGGCGACGACGACGGCGGCGAGTGATTGCGGGCAGCGATGGCAACGACAATCACGATGGACGATTGCGGACGACAGCTGCGATCAATGCAATAAAAAAACTAGAATTAATTAAAAAATCACATTTATTAAAAATTCACAGTCACGTTATTTTAAAAAAAAAGTTAATTTTTTTCAATTATAATCAATCATTGTCGGGATTTTAAATGCATATATATATATCATTGCCGAGATTTAAAATTCTGACAATGGAAAAAAAATATAAAAAAATAAATGCCGAGATTTAAATTTCGATAATGAATAACTCTCACCTACTTTTTAATAAATATATCTTTTACCTATATTCATAATAAATTTACTATTCCCACCTATTTTTAAAATCCCCCCCCCCCCCCACTAAGGATCGAGTTAAATGAACCATATTCGACAATTTACCAAACACAGCTCCTAAAGTTCGGAATTATCCAAAAAGCGCAGCATGGTTTCAGATTTACCAAATCGTGCACCTAATTCCCCTTTTACCCCTCCCGCCAAACAGACCTGCAATTTAATGATGAGAGAGAATTTTCATACATCCGAGCCACTACTGAAAATTCCGAACCATCTAAATGTGGTGCTGGGAATTCAAATCCCAGCACCACTTTTTTTTTATCTGATTTTTAATTTATATCGGTCTGATTTCTGAAATATTGTTGTGAATACCTAATAAAACCTCGAATATCAGAAATTTTGGCCACGGATACACAGAGGGACACTACTCAAACTCAATGGACTTGGATTGGATCGAAAAAGAGGTGAATAAGACCATCAATGGGTTTTGACCGAAACTCATTGATGGACTTAGAGGAGTCCAAATTTCGAAATCTTAACATAGACTGAAAGATCTTACAACATGAATTTTTGATATATCGAGGAAACTTAATTTTAATCCTCCTATCTCCCAATTTTAACTTGTGTCGAAAAAAAATGGTACTGGAAGTTGAGAAACTGGTGGAAGATAGTGGTAGTGGTCTTTGGAATTCGCATTTGGCAGCGTAATCTTCGAATTGAAATTTCCCACCAGCGTGAATCTTTGGATTGGAATTCCCAGCACCACAGTGGTGTTGGGATCCCTGCAACACCACAGTGGTGCTGAAAATTCCAATTCCAGCACCACAGTGGTGATGAATATATTTTTCAGTACCACAGTTCAATTATAATACCTCATTAATTAATTATAATTAATTGCAATTGACAATCTTAAAGCTGAAATTAGCTAACTCACATGCTAAACACTCTGTTCTTGTAGTTTTGTGTGAGTTCGAAATTACTTCAACTATCGTCATCACGTATGCATAGTAAGTCCACAACGTTAACCCTTTCTCTGATTTCTTATTGGTTTAATGTGATCTTAATTTTTTCTTTTTTAAAAAAAATAATAGGTATTTAAGAAGCTCGGGCCGAGTCTACATGATCTTCTTCGGAAGAATGGCGATCGATCCTTGCCACTTGATCTAGTCCACGATATCGGTAGACAACTACTGAAGTCTATTGCAGGTTTGTGAAATATTAGTCACTTCTTATCGTTATCAGGGGAATATGCTTCAAAACTATAAACTAAGACAATGATTCTTCTTTTTATTCTCATTGTAGTCATGCACGATGATCTACGACTTATTCATACGGATCTAAAGCCTGAAAAACATTCTCTTGGTGTCCTCGGACTTCCTCTCAGTTTCTGATAACAAGGTTAGTTTTTATCTCTAATTTGTATTAAGAATACAGTTCAGCTTCTTTTCTTCGGATCGAGTTGTTTTTGCTAATTAAAATTTGATGAAAAGTTAATGATGAAAAATGTATTCATCACCACCAGGGTCTTTGGAATTGCAATTCCAAAGACCACCGTGGTGTCTTTGGATTGAATTTCCAGCACCACTCATGGTAATCTTGGGATTGCAACACCACCGTGGTGGAATTCACAATTTCAAGATCTCGGTGGTCTTTGGGAAATTATTCTTGGAAGACTAATTCGTCACCACTACCACTATCTTCCACCAATTTCTCAACTTTTAGTACCATTTTTTTTTCGACACAAGTTAAAATTGAAAGATAGGAGGATTAAAACTAAGTTTCCTCGATATATCAAAAATTCATGTTGTAAGATCTTTCAGTCTATGTTAAGATTTCGAAATGTGGACTCCTCTAAGTCCATCAATGAGTTTCAGTCAAAACTCATTGATGGTTTTATTCACCTCTTTTTCGATCCAATCCAAGTCCATTGAGTTTGAGCAGTGTCCCTCTGTGTATCCGTGGCCAAAATTTCTGATATTCGAGATTTTATTAGGTATTCACAGTAATATTTCAGAAATCAGACCGATATAAATTAGAAATCAGATAAAAAAAAGTGGTGCTGAGATTTGAATTCCCAACACCACGTTTAGATGGTTCGGAATTTTCAGTAGTAGCTCGGATGCATGAAAATTCTCTCTCATCATTAAATTGCAGGTCTGTTTGGCAGGAGGGGTAAAAGGGGAATTATGTGTGCGATTTGGTAAATCTGAAACTATGCTGTGCTTTTTGGACAATTCCGAACTTTAGAAGCTGTGTTTGGTAAATTGCCGAACCATATTTAGATGGAGATCACTTGTGTAGAGCAGTAAAGGGATAATGTGGACAAGAGTCGAACTAAAGAATCAATATAAAGGCAATTCCAAGGGGATACGTTTAGGTGGAATTCGATAAAATTAACAAAACTTGCCAAAGCCACAATGGCTGAGTGGCACTTGACATAAGGTTTTTGGACGGTCAATTACTCTTGGAGACGAATGTTTGGGACAATTTTTGTGCTGTGCGAAAGGCAACTGAATTTTGTTTAGCTTCCACATCTCAGCTTGGGCTACGTCTAACCCCAATTCACCCTCGAGACAAAATTATTCAGATCAAGCTTCAACGTTCATCATAACCATTCATCTTGCCCAACCTTCATTATCCTTACACAATTCGATAGAATCCTCTATTAGGTCCCTTAGCGAAATAAACACGGGAAAAGAACTCACCAATGATTCATGCGAATTTAAAATTAATTGTTTGAACAAAGATATTATCTCTAGATGTGTGAACCTTTGATAATCTTAGAGAATAATTTTGATCTCAGTACGATCAAGATGGGTGCACCTCTATGATATCCACATCAATTTCATAGCTGCGTTGACGGCTAAAATAAGTCAACTGTGTTGGTGCAATCGGCCCAAGTTGACTCGAGTTTGACTCGAGCAGTACTTTGATAGTATTTTGATGATAGACAAAACTCATGACATGGGATTGTCATGGGAAAGTCCAATATGGGGTTGGCATGGAAAATCCAAGCATGGAGCTTGGTGTGGAAGTCCAAGGGGGAAGCCTTGGCATGAGAAAGTCCAAAGCATTGTGAAGTCGTGCGCTTGGTGCTTGACATGGGAAATCCAAAGCATTGCGAAGCCGTGCGTTTGGTGCTTGGTGAGAAATGCATTGCGAAGTCATGCGCTTAGTGCATTTGGGAAGTCTTGAGAACTTGGCAAGTTCACTAGGCTTGGGTCCTTGAGTCGGTGAAGGATGACATTGCGAAGTCGTGCACTTGGTGCATCCGAGGGACCGCCAGACGGGGAGCGAATGGAGTGAGCCCAAAGGGAAGCATACTTCTAGGGCATGAGACGCGAAGGATGACATTGCGAAGTCGTGCGCTTGGCGCATTCGAGGGACGTAGGCCGAGGGAAGAGAGCTTCGGTGGGGAACTCCATGAGGGATAAGGTGGACTTGGCCAAGTGGCTAAGACTGTGTGTCGGAGGCTCAAACTTGATGTTTGAGGGTTTACCCGACGGTCGGATACTCAAACAACTTGGTATTTGAGGTTTTGCCCGATATCAGTCGACTGGCATAGGTGTCGGTTCGACTAATCTAAGTCGACTAAGTTGGTGTAAGTGTAGGAGTTTTGTGCTTAGCGATCATTGCCATGGGCTTGCGGTGGCCCGAAGTCGGCAATGATCGGCTAGAGGATGACGATCGGTGATGGGAGTGTCACGAGCACGAGCGCTCCGTAGCCGGAGGCGATCGACTCTGAGTCACCGGATCGGTGATGGGCATCATCGGTCGGTAGTAGGTGATCGTTGGAACTTATCCGGCGTGGATCGGCGTTGTGAGACAAGCGGCTACGGGGCGATCGGGTCTTTGGCGATCGTTAGGCGCGAAAACAGCTCGATGCAGGTTATAAAAGGAGCTCGAGATGGAGGTTTTTGCCATGGTTTTTGTGGAGCTATTGGAGGGGAATTGCTGCTGCATTCCAGTCCTTCAAGAGCCAATCAAAGCAAGCAACAAGCAAAGCGATCAAAGCAATCGGTGAAAGTTTTCTTGTGTATTGTATTTGTGTATTTGCTTGTATTTCTATATTACATTGTAATTGCTTGTGAGAGGTTTCTCCACCTCCGACGTGTTGTCGAGAATGAGTGTTATAGTTAGTGTCATGCGCATAACTAGAGCTCGGTGAGCTCGCCCGTGGAGTAGGAACCATTCGGTTCCGAACCACGTATATCTTGTGTTGTGTGGTTGTGTATTGTTAGTTTCATTGTTATTCCACTGCGCTAACGACAATCGTAGACAAGCAACGCAAGAAGAACGAGTAAATTACTTTATCCATCGATTGAGGGCTATTCACCCCCCTCTAGCCGGCCATTCGATCCCCTACAAGTGGTATCAGAGCCGAGGTTGCTCTTCAAGGACTAACCGCCGCGAGAGCACTACAAGATGACCGGCTACAACCTTCAACCACCAAAGTTTGAAGGAGATTTTCTATGGTGGAAAAGAAAAATGGAGGTATACCTAGAAACCGATTTTGATTTTATGCTAATCTTAGAAAATGGTTTCGAATTGCCTAGAAATGAAAGAAATAGGCAAATTGAGAAGTCAAGGTGGACCGAGGACCAAATCAAGAACTTCGAGACAAATCGCAAGGTAATCGAATTACTTAGTGATTTAATTCCTAACCATATTTGGTCTAGGTTGGGTGATTATAGGGATGCAAGGGAATTATGGAATAAGATAATGAAATTCCAAGAAAATTCCCAACCGGTACAAGTAGAGGAGAATGCCAAAGAAGAAGCACCCACATTTGAAGATGTTGATGACTTGGTGGAGACCTCCACCTCTAGCATTGAGGGGGAGGAAAGGGTTTCTATTCCGGAGCAAGACCAAAACGAAGCATCTACCTCCGGAAGAAGTGAAGAGGCCTCCACCACCTCCCTAGGTAACTCAAGCGTTATTATTTTAAATAAAAATCACATAATATGCTTTGAGTGTAGGGAGAAAGGGCACTACAAGAGTAAATGCCCAAAATTGGCTAAGGAAAAGACATCAACACCAAAAGTCAACCCAAAGTCAAAGGATGCCGATGTTCCCAAAATCAAGAGCAAAGAGCACATTGTGTGCTTCAAATGCAATCAAAAGGGACACTACCGAAGCCAATGCCCTAGGGGGAGGAAGAAAGGGCAAGAAGGTGCAACTCATGTAGGGGGAGCTCCTAAAGCTAACCCTAAGGTAAAGTTATTTAATGCACCTTTAATTCCTAGAGTTAAAAAGCATGCTAAGAGAAATAATAAGGTTTATTGCTTAGGTGTCAAGCATGTTAGTTTCTCTAAGGACAAACCTAGGACTCAAAACACTAGATCTATTTTACCTAGGGAGTCAATTAGGAGAATTGAAGAAAACTTGGGTGTTAATCCCAAGAAATCTAGGCATATGCCTAAGAAGAAGAACATTTCCCCTAAACCTAATGAAAATTCAAAAGTGAGGAAATTAGAGGTGGAGAACCAAGCCTTGAGGTCAAGGCTAGAAAAATTAGAGAAGACCCTAGCAATAATATCAAACTCGGTTAAGGGGTCTAATGCACAAAAGTCAAGACCTAGAAAACAAGAAACATCTAAGGGCAAGAAGGGTTTGGGTCACAAGCCTATGTCCTACCATAATGTTCCATTTAATTATGGAACCACATCTAGGTCTAGGAAAACCAAGGCTAATAGAGAAGTCATCCCTAAGTCTAGCCATGGTATGTGTTTAGTGGCTAACACCTCAAAGAAATCAAATGTAGCCACTAAGAAGGTCAATGGAGGAGTCACCTCTAGAGTTGACCTAGGAAAGACCCAAAAGACTATGGCTTCAAAGCCTAAAAGGGTCATTAGGAAGGTATCTAGGGAAGTTATCCCTAGGGAATACCTTGTTAACCCAAGGAGTTCCAATAGATATTGGGTTCCTAAGAGCGTGATTGATTCACGCTAAATGGGTTAGGGTGTGTCAACCCTAAGTGGATGGGTAGTTAACCTAGCCATTGTGAGTTGACACATTAGGGTGTGCCAATAGGGTTTGAGAAGTTAAAAATGATTTAAATTGGCACAATTAGGTCTTAGAGGTATTGGTGTGCCATTTTGGGTTTTGGCACACTAGGGAAATGAATGGTTTAAGGCAAAATGAATTTAATCCCTAGAAATGGCAAATTGATTTTAACACTTAGGTATTCTATACCTTAGTATATTTTACTTGTCATGCTTTATTTGCCTTGCTATGTCATGAGTATGCTAAAACATCATTCACATGTCATGACATCATGATATTGGCATATGTTTTTACTTAAATCATATTTATGTCATAATCATCATGCATAAATTAAAAGGAAATTAAGGACTATGGCATGATTTGATGGGAATCAAATAATATTGCCTAGAAATATGCATGAGACCATTTTAAAGAACAAAAAACCACATCTCACTAGATTAATTGCCTTGAATGTGTTTTTACACATCTAGATATAAGTGAGACGTTTAAGGAAAAGAAATTAAAGGTTTTGAAAACTTTTTGAAAACATTTTGAAAAACCTTGGTGAAGCCTATCTTTTGATAGCTATCACCATTGAATGGGATGATACAAAGAGGGCTCTTTATTGAAGCTTTTCTAAACTTTTGAACTTTGTATCAATCTCCTAATTTAGTGGGTAAAATAATTTTCCAATATTTTTCACCCATAGTGTTTAGGATAAGTATTATACGTATGCTTTTTCAAGATTTTTTTAAAATTATGTATATTTACTTATGGATTTCAGAAATCCATTTCTAAATGTCAAAATCTGAGTTATCACGACCGCCATGGACGGCGATCGATAGTGGCACCATCGATTTGATTTCGACGCCAAGCTGATTTCGGGTAAATCTTGTTGGTTAGGCCCATGTTCAGCTAGGTTAAGGTCCCCTAACCACTCCTAACCCTAGGATATGCTTGGGAGAGCATTAGAGAGGGTGGAAATCCATTGGACATGGATTAGGAGAAGGGTTTTAGGGAGAGTATCAACTTTAAGGTGGAAGAGAGTTCATTATTGAACTTTGCCTTAATTTTGATTTGGTTAATGTTCCTATTGGCTTAGGGACTCTCCAAGGACATTGTTGGTGCAATGGTCAAGGGGGAGCAAGCCTCTAGGGGGAGGTATCCATCATGGGAAGATGGATGTGTATTTCCTCATGGGAGGAAAATTGGGTTGCCTCTCTTTGAGTGATATGGGATCACTAGAAAGATTGTAGACATGTGTTCCTCCAAGGGAGAGATTGTAAGATCTCATTGGGATATGAGACATTCATACCCTTAGGGAGGACCTTTTTGATGTAATGTCAAAAAGGGGGAGAAGTTACCAAGTTACCAATTAGGGTTCGTTGGAATTCTCATTGGGATATGAGAATTGCCAACATGGGAGAATTGATAGACTTGAGATGGTAGTTTTGTCAATCATCAAAAAGGGGGAGATTGTTGGTGCAATCGGCCCAGGTTGACTCGAGTTTGACTCGAGCAGTACCTTGATAGTATTTTGATGATAGACAAAACTCATGACATGGGATTGTCATGGGAAAGTCCAACATGGGGTTGGCATGGAAAATCCAAGCATGGAGCTTGGTGTGGAAGTCCAAGGGGGAAGCCTTGGCATGGGAAAGTCCAAAGCATTGCGAAGTCGTGCGCTTGGTGCTTGGCATGGGAAATCCAAAGCATTGTGAAGCCGTGCGCTTGGTGCTTGGTGAGAAATGCATTGCGAAGTCGTGCGCTTGGTGCATTTGGGAAGTCTTGAGAACTTGGCAAGTTCACTAGGCTCGGGTCCTTGAGTCGGTGAAGGATGGCATTGCGAAGCCGTGCGCTTGGTGCATCCGAGGGACCGCCGGACGGGGAGCGAATGGAGTGAGCCCAAAGGGAAGCATACTTCTAGGGCATGAGATTCGAAGGATGGCATTGCGAAGCCGTGCGCTTGGTGCATCCGAGGGACGTAGGCCGAGGGAAGAGAGCTTCGGTGGGGAACTCCATGAGGGATAAGGTGGACTTAGCCAAGTGGCTAAGACTGTGTGTCGGAGGCTCAAACTTGATGTTTGAGGGTTTACCCGACGGTCAGATGCTCAAATAACTTGGTGTTTGAGGTTTTGCCCGACATCGATTGGTAGCATAGGTGTGCCGATCGATCCAAGTCGACTAGAGTTCGACTGGTGTAAGGCTAGGGTTTTGTGCTTGGCGATCGCATTGCCATGAACTAGCAATGATCGGAGTAGCAATGATCGCCGAGGGATGGCATGATCGATGTGAGTGTCGCGAGCATTGAGCGCGCCGTAGCCGGGCGATCGACTATTTGGGTCACCCGATCGGCCCGATGGGCATCATCACGATCGTAGGTGATCCGCTGGAACTTGTCCGACGTGGATCCGGCGTTGTGAGACAAGCTCTACAGGGCAATGATCGGGACTTTGGCGATCGCTAGGCACGAAAATAGCTCGATGCAGGTTATAAAAGGAGCTCGAGATGGAGGTTTTTGTGGAGCTATTGGAGGGGAATTGCTGCTGCATTCCAGTCCTTCAAGAGCCAATCAAAGCAAGCAACAAGCAAAGCGATCGAAGCAATCGATGAAAGTTTTCTTGTGTATTGTATTTGTTTATTTGCTTGTATTTCTATATTACATTGTAATTACTTGTGAGAGGTTTCTCCACCTCCGACGTGTTGTCGAGAAGGAGTGTTATAGTTAGTGTCGTGCGTATAACTAGAGCTCGGTGAGCTCGCCCGTGGAGTAGGAACCATTCGGTTCCGAACCGCGTATATCTTGTGTTGTGTGGTTGTGTATTGTTAGTTTCATTGTTATTCCGCTGCGCTAACGACAATCGTAGACAAGCAACGCAAGAAGAACGAGTAAATTACTTTATCCATCGATTGAGGGCTATTCACCCCCCTTTAGTCGGCCGTTCGATCCCCTACAAACTGGTCTTACTACACCAGTCTATTACTTCCATCAGAGCTTTCTCAAGCACATATTTTCCATCCCGAGCACCTTTTGCACGTCTCCCGAGCACTCACAGTGCCTAGTATTGTTTCTCAATCATCCGATTCCTTCGACCAGTTGATTGCTTCCCACAACAATCGACTATTGAGATGCTGTCAAGTCACAGTGCTCTGAGCACCACTTTCTCACTCGGATGTCACTCAAGCACTGTAGTGCCCGAGCACCCACAGCGCCCGAGCGTCGAGTGCAGCTCGAGCTTCCCGAGCACCGCTCGGGATTTTTTCGAGTATGAGTGTCGAGCACCGCTCAGGGTTCCCGAGTACCACTCGACTTCCCAAGCCCGACTCAGTTTCCCTTGTCGCTCAACTCTTGAGCACTCTTTCCCAAGTGCCCGAGTGTTGACCACTCAACCAATCAACTGTCCGAGCACCTTCCGAGTGTCACAAGTTCGTCACTCACCCGAGCGCTCGACCAGTTAACATCGCTTTAGTATCCATCTCACGAACACAATTGAAAAAATCACATAGTCACGCAATAATGCTAGCTACTATTTAAGTTAAGATCAAATCCTAACTTCTAAGATTGATATAATCTTACACGATTCTATCAAATAAAATTGTATTTTTAACTTATTTAACCTCCAAGTCATATCTAATATGACACATTTATCCATAAAATTAAAATGTGGATATATGGGGCTCCGAGCGCTCGACCAATTAACATCGCTTTATCATCATTACCTCCGTCAGTCTAGTATATGGGGTCAGACATTGAAACACACAGACTCTCCACTTATGAAAAGGATCCTGTACATCAGAGATAGTATCATGGCTACTGTAGGGAGCCCCGCCGTAGCGGCACACACTTTGACTACATGGTTCACCAGAGGGGCAGGAGGAGTGGGGCAGGCATATGATCATTTCAGAGAGCACCGGCCGATGAGTGCATGGACCAAGACTGTATGGCAGAAGGACATTCAGCCAAGCCACCAGTTCACGTTGTGGCTATTGGCAAATGGGAGGTTGCCCACTAGAGACCGGCAGACCTACATAGAGGACAGGAGATGTGCCTTTTGCAGGCTGGAGGAGGAGACACAGGCCCACGTATTTTTCAGATGTTAGGTTATCAGATAGTTGTGGGGACGGGTGAGGGGGTGGCTACAGATGAGACCAGAGATGAGCACGTACAGACGAGCACTACGCATCTTCAGACTACATTATCGGAGGGACTCAATCTGCATGAGAGCACGACATTTGGCCCTAGGAGTGATGGTACATTTTGTTTGGAGGGCTAGGAATGAAATCAGATTTGAGGATTCCTGGTTTGACGAGGAGAGGATATTTAGGAGGATACAGATACATGTATATAGAGCCCTTGAGGTACCCCATGTAATGTAAAAAAAAAAACCGCGGAAGTAGCAGGCGGTCTTTGAATTGATGTGCTGTGGTGGCCTATTTGATCTCAAACCTCTTTAAAAAAAATGCGAAAGTGGCAGGCTGCCTTTGTATAGATGTGTTCGTTGTGGCCTATAATGTATTGATCTTAAACCTCAGGAGAAAAAAAACAGATTGGTTTTTGCATAAGGCGTATTTTGAGGGTGAATAGATCCACCATAAAGATCTATCTAGTCCGCAGCAAACGGCTCACGGTAAAGACTAGTCAAATCCGTTTATGGCTGCGGCTTTGCCTAAAAGTCGTGCTGGTGAATAGGCCCACCGGAATGGCCTATCTAGTCCGCAGCAAACGACTTGCGGTAAAGACATGCCAAATCCATTTTTTTGGCTGAGGCTTGGCCAATAAGCCTGTTGGGTGAATAGATCCACCGCAATGGTCTATCTAGTCCGTAGCAAACGGCTCGCGGTAAAGACTCTGCAAATCCGTTGACAGCTGACCACTAGCTAAAAGTGGGTCTACGACACTTGAGACGATGCAGATAGAGGATGGAGGACAGGTGACTCAGATAGGATGTATGGTCCGGCTCATAGGACCAGGCCCGGTAGGGACTGCATCAGGAGTGGGTGCATCCAGATACAGGATGAGAGATTGCTACAGGATGCGGTCATACTTCCATCTACTACAGTATGATGAGAGAGGGAGGACTGAACGCAGTGTGTAGGAGGGTTTTGATACAATGAGTGTGATGGTACTCTTGAGAGCACATATACTTTCTACCCTGGATGTCTATACAGATCGGACACTTCATCGGATATGACATGTGTAGACTCCTTGGATCATGTATGATGGTGCTATTTGATGGTATATATATTTACCTTCATTAAAAAAAATGTGGATATAAAAAAAATGAAAACTTTATGTGGTTGGGGTCTGTTTCAATTTCAAATTTAAAACTTAGGTCGAGTTTATTTTAGTCATATTAAAATAAACTAAATTTTAAAATTAATGCACTCTTTGTATGTAATCCAATAGATTCTCGTAATATTGCCAATGACTCTAAAATCTCATTTTAAAAATAAGCAATGAATTATTGGTGCAATCGACCCAGGTCACAATTGACCAGACTCAAGTAGTATTTTATTATTTGACAATGGGTTGACTATATGGTTGACATGGGGTTGACCACATGATGGAGAAGTCCAAGTTGAACACTTGGCATGAAAAGTCCAAGTCTTAGGTACTTGGCATGGAAAGTCCAAGTCTTAGGTACTTAGCATGAAAAGCCCAAGTGGGACACTTGGCAATGGGAAAGTCCAAACATGGGTCTTGGCAATAGAAAAGTCTAAGTCTTGAGTACTTGGCAAGGAAAATTCAAGCACGGGTCTTGGCATTTAGAAAGTCCAACATAAAGTTGACAAGGAAAGTCTAAGGGTGTGATATTGCCGGTGTAAAGTCCAAGCGGTAGCCTTGGCAGCATAAATCCGATGGTTAGCAGCGTAAAGTCCAAGCGTTTGTCTTGGCAGCGTAAGCCCAAATGTACCTTGGCAGTGTAGACTCAGTTAACATAAAAATAGCCGATGGAAGCACCTGAAAGTTAGCATATGGATGAACAAATCATGGATGACTTGGAGGGATCCAATAAGTATGAGGCTGATGGAGGTGGCTATAAGGCTTAAGTCTAGGCTAAGGGTGGTCTAGCAAGTATGAGGGGATCATACTTAGGGTAAACCTCATAATTGAGGTTTAGCAGTCAATTGGGGTTATTGACCAGTCGACTGGTCAAGTGTTTTGACACTTGGCAGTCGAGTCAACTCTGAGCAGTTGATTGGGATTATGATCACCGCTGGTCGGAGTCGATCGACAATCGATCGCGATCGCGGCCTTGGCGATCGCCATTGAAGTCGAGTGTCATAGAGGGCGCGATCGATTGTCGGTCGAGGACACAGTACGTAAACCTCGAGACGACCGAGCATTCACTCTGAGCTTGGCGACCGGTAATGGTAGTCGACTGCTAGTGTATCCGTTGGTTGGAATGCCAACGTGGATTAAGCCCGTTGTGAGACAATGACACTGTAGACAGTCGACTGGGGCCTTTTGGCAGTCGATTGTCAGACGCGAAAGTAGCCCAATGCAAGCATAAAAGGAGCAGTTCGTGGAGAATTTTGGCCATGGTTTCTTGAGAGGTTCTTGAGGCGATTTGGAGGCGAAGTGCTAGTGCATTTCAAGGTCCTTCAAGCTCATTCAAGCAACCAACAAGCAAAGCATTTAAAGCTCACATTTGTAAAGTGTTCTTTACATAGTTTGTTGTATTTTCTTGTATCTCTTGTATTATTTTTGTAATCATTTGTACGAGATTTCTCCACCTCCGGTGTGTCACCAAGAATGAGTGTATTAGTGGTGGTTTGCATCATTAGAGCTCATTTAAGCTCGCCCCGTGGAGTAGAAATCCTAGGTTCCAAACCACGTTACATCTTTGTGTATTGTAAGTATTTGTCTATTTTGTTATTGCTTTATTATTATTTCCGATGCACATAACAAGCCTTGTAGACAAATGCGAACGAATTCCATTGAGCGACGATGCATTTCGCTATTCACCCCCCTCTAGCGACGTTCGATTCCTCTACAATTGGTATCAGAGCCGAGGACTCTCAGAATAAGAAGACGCTCTGATACTCAACAAGTGGTATTAGAGCGGGTCGCTCTTCACCGGCTTCGCAACTAAGGGAGCAAGGCGCTAAAGGGCAAGATGGAACCAAATATTGGATTGGGGTAGGATATCAACACTCCTATTCCATATGCATTTTATGGATGAGAAGGCTTCAATCAATGGAAGGCAAGGGTGGAGGACTTCATGATGATGATGAACATCGAAGATTGGTTCATCTTGATGGAAGGATTCGAATATCCAAGAGGGTCGAAGGGAGAATTCCTCAAGATGAAGAAATGGACCGAGGAACAACCCTAAAAATTTGAGAAAAATACGAAGGCAATAAAATTCTTAGTTGATTTAATCCCTAATGATATTTTGTGTAAATTAAGTGAATATGAGAATGCCAAGGAGCTTTAGAGCGAATTGACAAAATTCCATGAAAATCCCACATCGGTCCAAGATAAGGTGGAAGAGGAATGCTCATCCTCCCAAGCTCAAGAAGAAAGCACATCATTGTCATCTCAAGAGCTTGAGGATTCTGAGATTGAGAAGGAATGAACATTCGGATCGGTAGAAGAAGTAGAAGAAGTCTCCACCTCTAGGATTGAGGGGGAGGATATTAGATCACCGGAGCTGGAGCAAGAACAAGAGCAAGAAGAACCATCTACCTCCAGGAGAGATGAAGAACAAACTCCGGTTCCTACCATCGATCTAGGTAATTGAAGCATTTTAATTAAAATTAAGAATCACATTGTATGCTTTGGGTGTAGAGAAATAGGACATTACAAGAGTAAGTGTACGAAATGGGTTAAGAAGATGACACAAGTTGTGCCAAAGACCAAGAAGACTGAATCCCCAACAATTAAGAGCAAAGAGCACATTGTGTGCTTCAAGTGCAATCAACGGAGCCACTATAGAAGTCAATGTCCCAAGGGAAGACAACCTAGCAAGGGCATGTTGGGTTTCCGGCACCGCGGCGTGTGTGTGTTCGATCACGTTTCGTAAACATGAACACAGCGGAAGAAATAAAAATAATAAATTTACATTTATTACAACACACACAACAACGCATGCATATTACAACAAGTGTAGACATAACCGTAAATTTAAATTTGCAATAAAAGGAAATTTATCTACGTTATACCTTTCGTATGACGTGTAGCGGGAACGACATCAACCGGAACGATCCTCGCAAGAATCGTCTCTATCCGTATCCACGCTGAGTTCCTCGGGATGACTTCGCTAAGCCACGAGCTTCGTCTTCGTACGGGTTACTAGCCTCGTGTTGAAGACGACGTGATCGAGAGACGATCACGATCCGAATCCAAATTCGGATCCTAATACGAGTTCTCAAAACTCGCTTCTCCGGAGAGGTATTCATCAACCAATTGACGAATCCTTCGTCCTCCACCTCAGAGGATTACCGGAGATCGAATCCCTGGTAAGTTAGCCGCTGTCGGAGCTCTAACCGTCGTCCAAACGACGCTCCGACAAGAGGAGAACAAGCTGTCCAGAAAACTGGACAGCTTTGGTGGAGGTGATAGGCGCCGGCCAACCAAGGGAGATAGAGCTCACCTTGATGCCAAACTTGAAGGAGATCACCGGAGCACTAACCGACAGCAGCTCGACGCCGGCGAGGGGGAAGGAAGCAGCCTTCTGGACGCCGGTTGGAGGAGCTTTGGGCGGCGACAATAGGTTGGCGCCGAGAGCTCCAAGGAGGAGGTGGGCGGCAACCTTAGGGCTAGGGGTTTTTGGATTAGGGCTTAATTATCCCTTAAGCCCTCTTTCATAGAGAACTAATTCTCTTAATGGTTATTGGATCATAACCATTAGGCCCGTTAACCCGCTCCATTAAGATAAGTTAAAATAAACCAAACCATGATGGTTTATTTTAAGTTAAAACGAACCGAACCAACTTTTGATTCATTCGTTTAAAATAAACCAAACCCTTTGGTTTATTCTCCTTCATTGGATCAGAACCAAACCATTTTGGTTCATCCATTACGTCTTCATAAGACTCGGCCCATCCACGCTTCCATTGCGACTGAAACGATTTCATGCTCGCTTTATGTTTGGTCCAACCAAACCTTGTTTCTCTCGGTCTGAGAATTCCATTCTCAAGCTCGTTTTAAATCCTTTGTATTACGCTCGTTGTGCGTGTGACCAAATAGGTTCTCGGTTTATGTTGGCCGTCTATAATTAACCATTAATTATAGAACGATCATGAGTGGCACCTAGTAGTACATCATGATCCCCAATTAACCGAAAAGATCAATTGTTGATCCATAACTATTTCTGAAACCCTTCAGCAGCTCGAATGATTCGTGCCCCATTCCCTTCCCTCATCTTATACCAACTTGGTTTAGGACATGGTCTATAGTGTCAGTCCCCACTAGGCTGACTACGTCACACCTAGCCCAAGTATCATTTCCTCGTCCTACGGATTCTAGTTACTCCACATGTATCGAAGAGTACCTTACTCTAAACATGTAATGCTTTGGCCAAAGACTTTAGTAACAATCCGACGAGAGGCCATGGGAATACATCTCCTCGCAAGGAGTGGTGAATCCTTTATAGGCTATTCAAACACCTTCGATCACTTCGACTTATACCCAATCATCCCGGGTCCACATCTCCTTAGAGATGTTTGCTTAAGATGTCAAAGCATAAGTCTCCATGATCAAGATGACTTGAATACCGCAAGTCTAAGGAACATCGCACTTAAGCCACAGTAAGAACTTCATTGACATATCTATATATGCAGAGAACCATATGAAGTCTTACGACTGGTCACTCCAATGAACTAGTTACCATAACTAGCATCCACGATTAACTCCGGACATCACAATGTCTCCAGCTAGTGAGAATCAGCTGCTTGGATACACCAAGGAGTATACCTCGTGCTAGTCTCGACAGAATTGATGGTGTCCAAATCCATCAATTCATCGACTAGGGATAATTCCGATACATCACAATTACACATGTAGAGATACTCACTAGTTGTGATCCAATCACAAATTCTCTCATGTTGTGAATCGTATCGTGGACATTCAGTAAATGAGTTTAAGATCCAATCAAATACATAAAACATGTATACTCAAATAGTGAATCTTCATTTATCATATAAATGGTTCATACATAAGGCGATTGCCTTAGGACATCTCTCATATATTACTAACAGACTCCCACTTGGCCTAATGCCAATCGCTACGGTATCCAATACCATAAGCACTAACATGACCCTCAAACTTACTTTGAGGTAATGCTTTAGTCAAAGGATCCGCTAAGTTCCTTTCAGTGGGAATTTTCTCGATTTGTATTTCGTTCCTACTGATGATCTCTCTGATAAGATGATAGCGGCGAAGCACATGTTTGGATCATTGATGTGACCACATCAAGTTCATAGATGAACTACTTGATCCAAACCGCTTCCTTTGTTGCTTCCAAAGCTGCAACGTATTCTGCCATAGTGGCAGAATCCGCTATAGTGTCAATCTTGGAACCTTTCCAACTTATTGCGCCTCCATTCTAGGTGAACACGTATCCAGACTGAGACCTGGAATCATCCTTGTCTGTCTGGAAGCTGGCATCCGTATACCCACGTATCACCATGTCCCCTTCTCCATATATTAGGAACACATCCTTAGTTCTTCTCAAGTACTTAAGGATCGTCTTAACAACCGCCCAATGATCTATTCCTGGATCGGACTGGTATCTGCTCGTGACACTCAGAGCGTACGATACATCGGGCCTAGTACATAATATAACATACATGATAGATCCTATTGCGGATGCATAGGGAATCTTACTCATGCAAATCCTCTCGTCTTCTGTGCATGGACACATAGACTTCGAAAGGTGTACCCCATGCATGATGGGTAAGAAACCTTTCTTGGATTCCGACATGTTAAACCTCTTTAGCACTCGGTCTATATATGTAGACTACGAAAGACCAAGCAACCGTTTCGATCTATCTCTATAGATCTTAATCCCGAGGATGTAGGTTGCTTCTCCCAGGTCTTTCATGGAGAATGTCTTGGATAACCAAACCTTCACTGACTGTAAGATTGAAACATCGTTTCCTATAAGTAGTATGTCATCGACATACAATACTAGGAACACGACTACACTCCCACTAACCTTCTTGTACACACAAGGTTCGTCTGGATTTTGTGAGAAATCCAACTTTTGATTGTCTCATCAAAACGGATATTCCAGCTCCTAGATGCTTGCTTCAATCCATAAATAGACCGTCACAATTTGCATACCTTGGTTTTATCAACCGATGTGAAACCCTCAGGCTATATCATATACACGTCCTCGAGCAGGTTTCCATTAAGGAAAGTTGTTTTCACATCCATCTGCCATATCTCATAATCATAATGAGCCGCTATGGCCAGGAGCATCCGAATGGATTTAAGCATAGCTACAGGCGAATAGTTTTCGTCATAATCAACATCTTGCTTTTGACGATATCCTTTCGCCACCAATCTAGCCTTATAGGTAATCACATTACCATCCATGTCGATTTTCTTATTGAAAACCCACTTGCACCCTATAGGCTTTATGCCTTTAGGTGGGTCAACCAAGTTCCAAACTTGGTTTTCATACATGGAATCCATTTCCGACTTCATGGCACCAAGCCATTTATCCCTTTCTGAACTTGTCAGCACTTCTTCATAACTGGTAGGCTCCTCATCATCAATGAGTAACACGTCGTTCAATTCACTTACGAGAAATCCATATCTCTGAGGAATATTGAGTGTTCTACCAGATCTACGAAGATATGGTGTTACAATAGGTCCAGCCGATTGCTCATCACTATGAGTTGTCGGCTGTTGTGCTTCACCAGGTATCTCATTAATGTCTATTTGAGTCTCTCGAGCCTCCTCAAGCTCGACGACACTCCCACTGTTTTCTTGCAAGAGAAACTCTTTCTCTAGAAACACAGCATGCCTTGAAACAAACACCTTTTGTTCCACAGGATGATAGAATTGGTAACCCCTTGTTTCCTTAGGGTATCCAACAAATAGACATTTATCAGACTTAGCATCCAATTTGTCTGATACAGTCCGCTTCACATAAGCAGGACAACCCCATATCTTCAAGTAAGATACATGAGGTTTCTTACCATTCCATATCTCATATGGAGTAGTTGAGACTACCTTGGTAGGCATTCATGCTTAACAAGTAAATAGTATGCAAGTGCATAGCCCCAAAAGGACTTGGGAAGAGTCGATGATTCATCATTGACTGACCATGTCCAACAAGGTCCTTCGCCTCTCGATACACCATTATGCCGTGGGTGTATATGGCGGAGTCCATTGAGACAATATGTCATTGTCTCTTAGATAATCAAGAAACTCTTGACTTAAGTATTCACCACCTCGATCCGATCGAAGTATTTTAATACTCTTGTCATGTTGTTTCTCTACTTCATTTCTGAATTCTTTGAACCTTTCAAAGGCTTCATACTTGTGTTTCATCAAGAACACATACCCAAACCGTGAGTGATCATCGGTGAAGGTAATGAAGTAGCTATAGCCTCCTAAAGCTTGAGTTGACATAGATCCACATACATCAGTATGTATTAGACCTAGTAACTCTCCCACTCGTTCACCTTTTCCAGTAAAAGGTAACTTAGTCATCTTGCCTTTTAAGCATGATTCGCATGTATCGTATGAATCCAATTCAAACGATTCCAGAATTCCACATCGGTGTAATTCGGACATGCGTTTCTTGCTTATATGGCCAAGACGACAATGCCTCATATAGGAGTCTATGTGATTATCCTTTCGAGCACGCTTGTTGCTCGCTTCGATATTGAAAATGTCACTGGATACGTCCAACGTATAAATGCCATTGCTCAAAGTTCCAGTTCCATAAAGAACTCCATTCAAAGTTATGTAACAACAATTGTTACTAAAAGTCAAATGGTACCCATTTCTATTTAAACAAGAAATAGAAATGATGTTCTTTATCAACGAAGGAACATAAAAGCAATTGTCGATTCTAAGACAAGTCTGCAGGAGTTTCAACAAATACGTTCATGGCGAGTGCACAACCTTTGCTCCATTTCCAACACGTAAATTTGACTCTCCCTTGACGAGTCTTCTTCTATTCCTTAGCCCATGTATGTCATTACATATATGTGAGCCACACCCAGTATCCAATACCCAAGTGTCTGAGGAAATAGAATGACAATCAATAACGAAGATATGTGAAAAAGATGGAGCATCTTATGCCTTATTCTTCTTCACAGACTCAAGATAAATCTTGCAATTTCTTCGCAAATGGCCCTACTTGCCATAATGATGGCAAGTGCCCTTTGCTAGTTCGCCCTTTTAGGCTTTTCTTCTTCCCCTTCTTTGTTCCTTTGACTCCTCTTAGAACCTTTCTTCGAGGAATCAACTAACAACACCGTCCCCCCGCTCATGCTTCTCGTAAGGCTCCACAGTCTTCAAAGATGTTGAGCAAGACACAAATGAACCTTCTTGCATCTCAGAGGTGAAGAGGAGCTTGGAGACTTCGAACCTTTCGAATCTCACTTGCTTATCAAACAACTCATAAAGATGAAGGACTACGATATGAGCATCCATATGCTCATGCTGCTTTCGTAGCATGGGTTCCATCGCGGCTAGCATGATGCAACTTGTCAGTTCAGAATCAGTCACATGTTTCTGATAGACCAACAATTGGTCCGGAGTTGCATCGTCACTAGGATGGGCGGGAAGAGGCGCTTCGAGGACATACACAAGCTTTTCACCTTGAGAACAATTCTCAAGTTTCTAAGCCACCCAAGAAGTTCGCCCTACCAATTTATTCGAATCCAAAATGGAACGCAAATTCAAAGACATCATGATCAATTTTAGAAATACAAAACGAGCATATATGAGAAAGATGATTTTAAAATGCATCAATATACATTTATAAATCCCATTCATTTTTCGAATTTCAAAAACCCCAAAATCACTTCGGGAGATCATAGGTCCATCTCCGAATGGGCTGATATCTATCATAGTTATGAACAACCTTGGAGAGAGTCCAACAAGCCATTCATAACTACGATGGTAGGTATCAACTATACCAATTGCATATCACGTATATGCAACTATCACAATGTGCTATCAACTAATTGAATGTTCACACATACATCGGGTTGTTAACACATTAACAAGTATGCATCATATGCATAGCACCCAACTTCACCTCCCTTTACATCGACCTTGGAGAGAGTCCAACAAGCCGATGCTCCAGGTTAAAGCCAACCCATTAATCGAGAAATAGTTTTAATATGGTTAGAGCGCATTAAACCAATTAGCCCAGCTTGGAGAGAGTCCAACAACCAAAGCTAACGATTGACCTCTGACTCTTACCATATTAGTATTAAACTATTCCATGGTTTGAACATGTTCGGGTCGAGCCGGGCTTGGAGAGAGTCCAACAACCCAAACAAGAAACGGAACTCGGTTCTAACCATATTAATGGAAGGTGTAGGCTTTAATATTGTTTAAGGGTTTTATGTCTCATCCTCTTTGCATGCAAATAACTATTATCTACATGGCATGACATACATGACATACATCTACATGTCACGACACGCATGGCATAATGTTATGCATCTAATGCAATTACATGACATACAATTATGTCATGTACATAATTTCCTTATATGTCATAACTATTTATGGAAATAAAATATGTTTAAGATTTGATTCTCTAAATCAAATCATAATTAAATTAGGAAACAAATTTCCAAATCTAATCACATAGTTTATTTATGGAATTATTTGATTAAGGAAAATCTATTTAGGAAACCAATTTCCTAAATCATTAAAACTACTTATGGAAATAAAATATTTTAAGATTTGATTTCCCAAATCAAATCAAGATTAAATTAGGAAACAAATTTCCAAAATCTAATCAAATATTTTATTTATGGAAAATATCAATTTCCATAAATACTTCCAACTTTCCAAAAGTGGAAGATTTCCATAAATACTTCTAGACTTTCCAAAATTGAAAAAAAATTCCATAAATACTTCTAAATTTCCAAAATTAGAAAATTTCCAGAAATACATTATGACTATCGCAAAACCATTTTTACGATTATGTCGAAACACAACCTCGGGCCGATACCATGTTGGGTTTCAAGATCATGGCGTGTGTGTGTTCGATCACGTTTCGTAAACATGAACACAGCGGAAGCAATAAAAATAATAAATCTACATTTATTACAACACACGCATGCATATTACAACAAGTGTAGACATAACCGTAAATTTAAATTTGCAATAAAAGGAAATTTATCTACGTTATACCTTTCGTATGACGTGTAGCGGGAACGACATCAACCGGAACGATCCTCGCTAGAATCGTCTCTATCCGTATCCACGCTGAGTTTCTCGGGATGACTTCGCTAAGCCACGAGCTTCGTCTTCGTACGGGTTACTAGCCTCGTGTTGAAGACGACGTGATCGAGAGACGATCACGATCCGAATCCAAATTCGGATCCTAATACGAGTTCTCAAAACTCGCTTCTCCGGAGAGGTATTCGTCAACCAATTGACGAATCCTTCGTCCTCCACCTCAGAGGATTACCAGAGATCGAATCCCCGGTAAGTTAGCCGCTGTCAGAGCTCTAACCGTCGTCCAAACGATGCTCCGACGAGAGGAGAACAAGCTGTCCAGAAAACTGGACAGCTTTGATGGAGGTGATAGGCGCCGGCCAACCAAGGGAGATAGAGCTCACCTTGATGCCAAACTTGAAGGAGATCACCGGAGCACTAACCGACGGCCAGGGGGGAAGGAAGCAGCCTTGGACGCCGGTTGGAGGAGCTTTGGGCGGCGACAATAGGTTGGCGCCGAGAGCTCCAAGGAGGAGGCGGCAACCTTAGGGCTAGGGGTTTTTGGATTAGGGCTTAATTATCCCTTAAGCCCTCTTTTATAGAGAACTAATTCTCTTAATGGTTATTGGATCATAACCATTAGGCCCGTTAACCCGCTCCATTAAGATAAGTTAAAATAAACCAAACCATGATGGTTTGTTTTAAGTTAAAACGAACCGAACCAACTTTTGGTTCATTCGTTTAAAATAAACCAAACCCTTTGGTTTATTCTCCTCCATTGGATTAGAACCAAACCATTTTGGTTCATCCATTACGTCTTCATAAGACTCGGCCCATCCACGCTTCCATTGTGACTGAAACGATTTCATGCTCGCTTTATGTTTGGTCCAACCAAACCTTGTTTCTCTCGGTCTGAGAATCCCATTCTCAAGCTCGTTTTAAATCCTTTGGATTACGATCGTTGTACGTGTGACCAAATAGGTTCTCGGTTTATGTTGGTCGTCTATAATTAACCATTAATTATAGAACGATCATGAGTGGCACCTAGTAGTACATCATGATCCCCAATTAACCGAAAAAATCAACGGTTGATCCAGAACTATTTCAAAACCCTTCAGCTCGAATGATTCGTGCCCCATTCCCTTCACTCATCTTATACCCACTTGGTTCAGGACATGGTCTATTGTGTCAGTCCCCACTAGGCTGACTACGTCACACCTAGCCCAAGTGTCATTTCCTCGTCCTACGGATTCTAGTTACTCCACATGTATCGAAGAGTACCTTACTCTAAACATGTAATGCTTTGGCCAAAGACTTTAGTAACAATCCGACGAGAGGCCATGAGTATACATCTCCTCGCAAGAAGTGGTGAATCCTTTATAGGTTATTCAAACACCTTCTATCACTTCGACTTATACCCAATCATCCCGGGTCCACATCTCCTTAGAGATGTTTGCTTAAGATGTCAAAGCATAAGTCTCCATGATCAAGATGACTTGAATACCGCAAGTCTAAGGAACATCGCACTTAAGCCACAGTAAGAACTTCATTGACATATCTATATATGCAGAGAACCATATGAAGTCTTACTAGGTCACTCCAATGAACTAGTTACCATAACTAGCATCCACGATTAACTCCGGACATCACAATGTCTCCAGCCAGTGAGAATCAGCTGCTTGGATACACCAAGGAGTATACCTCGTGCTAGTCTCGACAAAATTGATGGTGTCCAAATCCATCAATTCATCGACTAGGGATAATTTCGATACATCACAATTACACATGTAGAGATACTCACTAGTTGTGATCCAATCACAAATTCTCTCATGTTGTGAATCGTATCGTGGACATTCAGTAAATGAGTTTAAGATCCAATCAAATACATAAAACATGTATACTCAAATAGTGAATCTTCATTTATCATATAAATGGTTCATACATAAGGCGATTGCCTTAGGACATCTCTCATACATTACTAACAGGGCAAAGAAGGAGCTACACATATAGGGGGAGCTAAGACAAACTCTAAGGTATATTTCAATAATGCTCTTTATTTACGTAATAATCAAAAGCATGCTAGGAGTAATTTTAATACTCTTGTAATTGTGCATAATCATGAAAAATATGCTAGAAATAAAGTTTATTGTTTAGGTGTCAAATCTTGCAATGTTAGGACTAAGGATAGTTCTAGAACCACTAACCCAAGAACAATTCTACCTAAGAAAGCCATTAGGAGGGTAGAGAACCACTTAGGCATTAACCCTAAGAAGGGCAGACATATGCCTAAGAGAAGGAACAATGCTCAAAGAATAGATGAAAATTCAAAAATTGGACAATTAGAGTTAGAGAACCGAGTCTTGAGGTCAAGGCTTGAGAAATTAGAAAAGACCTTTGCAAAAATGACAAATTCAAGTTAAGGGTCAAATGGACAAAATTTAAGATCTAGAAGACAAGAACCATCTAGGGGCAAGAAAGGTTTGGATCACAAACCTAAGCCTAAGGAGACCTACCACAATGTTCCATTCGATTATGGAACCATTTCTAGGTTTAAAAAAATCAAGGTTACTAGGAAAGTCATCCCTAAGGTTAACCATGGTAGGTGCCTAGTGGCCAAGGTTTACTATGAAACCTAGGAAAGCCACTAAGAAGGTCACAATGAAAGTTATCCCTAGAGTTGATCTAAGCAAGGCTCAAATGACCAAGGCTTCAAAGCCTAGAATGGTCATTAGGAAGGTATCAAGGGAAATCATCCTTAGTGAATACATTGTAAATCCAAAGAGCTCCAATAGGTATTGGGTTTCTAGGAGCGTGATCGATTCACTCTAGATGAGTTAGGTTGTGCCAACCTTTGAATGAATAGGTAGTTAACCTAATCATAGCAAAGTTGACATTTTAGGTTATTTCCAAGGTTATTAGATACTTTGAAAATAAGGGTTAAATTTATATCCTAAAAGATTTTAGGATGTGTCAATTAAGTTTGAGAAGTTTGAAAAATTGATCAAGTTGGCACAATTATATTTAGAGGTCATGTGTGCCATTTTAGATTTTTGGAACACTTGCGAGATGAGTGGTATTATGGAAAATTGGGCTTAATTCTGACAAATGACAATTAACACTAAAATCTAGATATTTTTATATCTTTACCTATTATTTTTCATACTTTGTTTAAAATATGTCATGTCATGACATCATGATTATTGGCACATATTTTAATTATGCTATCATTATATGTCATAATCATCATTCATACATTTAGGTTAATTAAAAGTGATTTAAGTACTATGACATGATTTGAAATCTCATATATAAGGGAATCAAATAGAGTTACCTAGAAAAATACATGAGACCTTAGTATAGGAATAACCAAAACTCACATCTCACATCAAATTGACATGTGTGTGTATTAATACACTCTAGACACATGTGAGATGTTAGGAAAAATAAGTTAAGTTCAAGGTGCATAGTTCTTGCATCTAGATGAACTCAAACTCATCTTATATCATGGATGGATCATAGGGAAAGCTAATGTGCAAGTCATATACATTGAACTCATAGATCATAGTCCAATATAAGGTTTTTAAAATCATGTTGAAAAACTTTGGTGTAGTCTATCTTTTGATACAAGTCACCGTTGATGAAGTTGATACAAAGTAGACTCAAAACATTGAAGTTATCTTTGTTTTTAAACTTTATATCAATCTCACTATTTTATGAGTATTTTATTTTTCAAATAGTTTTCACCCATAATGATTGACATAAGTATTATACATATAAAGTTTCATGATTTTTAGAATTATATATAATTACTTATGATTTTTCCAAAATTCATTTTTTGAATCTGATTTCTGTATCTACAGAAATCAGTCGACTGCCACCTTGTGCAGTCGACTGGCGTTGAAAGCAGTTGACTAGTTGCTGACTGAGTCGACTACCAAGTCTGATTTTGGGCAAACAAAGTTGTTTAGCCCATGTTTCAGCCATTTTAGGCTACCCTAACTGCTCATAACCCTAGGATATACTTTGGAAAATATTGGAAGGGTGAAAATTCATTGGATATGAATTAGGAGAGTTGTTTAGGGTGAAAATCAAATTTTAAGATGTGTGAAAGTTCAAGTTTGAACATTTGCCCTTATTTTTAATGGTTTAGTGTTTCTATAGACTTAGGGACTCTCCAAGGACATTGTTGGTGCAATGATCAAGGGGAAACAAGCCTTTAGAGAGAGGTTATCTATCATAGAATGATGGATGTGTATTAATCAAAGGGGGAGACATGAAGGGTTTTGAAAGCTTTTATCGTGCTCATCAAAGGGGGAGAATTGGAAAAATAAGGATTGCTTCTCATTTAGTGATATGAGATTTATCACTAGGAAGAGTGAAGGCATCCTATATGTGTTTAGACAAAGGGAGAGAATGTAAAATCTCATTGGGATATGAGACATTGATACCCTTGGGGAGAGCCTTTTTGATGTATGTCAAAAAGGGGGAGAATTTGAGAATTGCCCAATTGGGAGAATTTGGAGTATTTAGTTAGGTGGACTAACTCAAAGGTTTTTGTGATCTTTTTGATGTATGCCAAAGAGGGAGAAGTGAGGTTTAAGTTAAGTAAACCTTAACTATGCTTTGACATTTGAAGTGTTTAAGTTTAGGTTATTGTTAGTCTAACTTAAAGGTATTGTCAAACATAAAAAATGGAGAGATTGTTAGTGCAATCGGCCCAGGTCACAATTGACCAGACTCGAGTTTGAATCGAGTAGTATTTTGAAGTTTGACAATGGATTGACTATATGGTTGACATGTGGTTGACCATATGATGGAGAAGTCCAAGTGGGACACTTGACATGAAAAGTCTATGTCTTAGGTACTTGGCATGGAAAGTCCAAGTCTTGGATACTTGACATGAAAAGTCCAAGTATGACACTTGGCAATGGGAAAGTCCAAGTTGGGTCTTGGCAATGGGAAAGTCCAAGCATGTGTCTTGGTAATGGTAAAGTGTCACGCCCCGAGGGAGTCCCCGGCAGTCAAAAATCCGGTAGCACCTCCCCTGTACGGGTGACAATACCAATTTTCATACAAGGCCTACACAGCCACTATACATCGGTCAACACAACCGAAATCCAAACATCACATGCAGATAATAAAATAGGCCTCAAGCCAACAAATCAAGGTAAACAAAAGTCTACACTAACTAGACTTACCCCTTCTGCCATCTGGGCAGGAATAACCCAACCAAAACGAATCAAAATAAGATCCAAATAAAGGTCCACAAGGACACCAAAAATCCACGAGTACATAAATCAAATTCCAGGCCTAAACATGTCTTCTAATCAAGATATCCAAAACCATAAAAACAAATAACCAATAAAACTGTCACGACGAGTGGGGTTTGGCAACTGGACTCTCCTGACAGCTTCATCCTGAAATAGATACAAATCAACGGGGTAAGTTCAAAGAACTCAACGGGTATAGTCGATATGCAAAGTAAGATATAGCTAACAATAAAAATCATGCCAGTATAGTCTCACATATAAGGTAAGCAAGAAATAAATGAAAAAGGATCAGTACTCACGAATCTCCTACTCGATCACAGAGCATGTGCCTGACTAGAAGTAATAAAGTCATCACCATATATATAAATATGAATCTTGTATGCATGACAATCATATGCAACATCCAAGGCATCAATAAAAATGCAGCAAACACAATACAAATGCTATCCATGCAAAATGCATGCCGTGCAAATGACATGGTCACCCCTGACGCCAGTCAACTGCCTCACACGCGATGGTGAAGCCGAGTGGGTAGGGCTATGACAACTATGCACTCTGCCATCACTGCTCCTGAGTGGCCGAGTGAACAGGATGCTGTCGGAGTACACCTATCCTCCTGCCCCAAACAGAGTGGGGGAGCTAAGCTCTCATCTCCTGTCATGACCGCAGGAGGAGGATCCTCGCCTTGCTACCACGCCTCATCGCTACCCATGGCGAAGGCGAGTAACAAAGCAACTGCACACACCCTCCTGATGTACCACTAACCCATGAGTGGCAGTGTGTGCAGGCCATGTAACTGGCTACGGGCTCAACAATAATAGAACTCCGTCCAGCCAGCATGCAATCATGCAAGATGGTGCTTGATACTAAAGCATGTAAATCCAACTAAATACACCTATCCGAATAATATGCACAATCAATATGTACATATCCATAATCCAAGTAACTATAATCCAAATAAAACAGGGAAGATATAATCATAACCTATCACCTGCATGTATCAAGTAAGCATCAAAAACATACTAGGCATATAAACATGAAAATTATTGTAAGCTATCCTAACTAGCATATCAACTTGACTATATCTAAAAGATAAGTCAAAATACCCGCCTGATAAAATATCCGCAAAAAGAACTAGATCATCACGACCGGGGACCTGTGACCGAAACCTGCATATAGCATAACTATTGTTAAGCACAAAATGCAATCCACCAACAAATCGAATACTAAGCCGATTTCGGACTTAAACCAATTAACCCAAATGCTTAATAAAATCCCGATCAACTAGATTGATCTAGTTATCCCATTTAACCTAATCAATCCTCCATAATGTAACGCCCGTGAAATTCTAGCAATTTTACGAGAATTTTGGCTTTATGATGATGGGCTTTATGTGGGCCTTTTTGGAGAAATAAAAGAAAATAAGCCAAAAAGAGATGCAAAGCCTAGGAATTGAACCCCCCACCTCTAGAGATAACCAAGCCTTATAGATGCACCCACTAACCATAAGCCCAATAGAATCATATCATTAGAGGAAAAGGGGAACCTATAGATAAATGGGAGAAGGGTAAATGAAGAGGCTTGACAAGGAGAAGAGGAACTTCTCTTCCTCCCCTTTATAAAGAAGAGAGAAGTTCCAATTGGCCACTTCTTCCTTCCTTCTTCCTCTTCTCTTCATTCTCACCGAAACCCCAAGCCCTTCTTCCTCCTTTGGCCGAGAGCTCCTTGCAAGCTAGGAGAGAGCTAGGTGACCTCCATTAGGTCATCTCCCCAAGCAAGGAAGTAAGTTTTCCCTCACCTGCAGTGTATTAGTTTGATAAGTTAGGTTGCTTGAAAGAAATATGAAATTTTAGCCTTATAAGTTTCGGCCAACTAAGTTGGTGGGCTAGGATTCATGAAAAGGCTACTAAGATAGGGTTGTATGGGTGGTATGTTTCAAGTAGATACCTTTAGGAGTTCAAAGTCCAAAGGGGATGACCCTATATGGTTCGGCCAACCCCAAGATTTTAGGGTTAGGGTTGCATGAACTTAATTCTAAAGTTATGTTCTTAGATGGTATGTTTCAAGTAAGACCTTTAAGTAACCACCATCCAAGATGATGCCCTTATAGGTTTCGGCCACCCTAGGTAACTAGGGTTAGGGTTGCATAAAAATATTCCTAATGGTGCTATGCTAGGGTGTAGTGCTCATGAATGGATATTAGGTGACAAGAACCCTAGTTGAGCCCTTATAGGTTTCGGCCACCCTAGGTAACTAGGGTTAGGGCATGAAAATATCCCTAAAGATGCTATGCTAGGGTGTAGTGCTCATGAATGGATATTAGGTGACAAGAACCCTAATTGAGCCCTTATAGGTTTCGGCCACCCTAGGTAACTAGGGTTAGGGTTGCATGAAAATATCCTTAATGAGGCTATGCTAGGTTATAATACTTTATGAACGAATTTTAGGGGACAAAACCTAAGCTTGAGCCCCTTACAAGATTCGGCCAACCAATGATTTTAGGGTTAGGGTTTCATGAAAACACCCCTATATGTAGTTGTGCTATGGGTATGTTTTTTTTATATGACATGAACTATGCTTGTGTGGTGAATATGTTATGATTCAATGCAACATGAAATTAGGCAATGTGATGAACAGGTTTGATGATTTAATAGGCCTTGAATAGGCCTAGGAAATAAGCTTCATGTTATGATGTAATGTGCCATGAAATATGCTTAGGTGATGAACATGTTGTGTGAATCAATATGCCATGTATATGTTTAGGGAATATGCCTCAAGTTTATGAATTAGTATGCCATGAAATTAGGTCATGTGATGAACATGTTTTATGATTCAATATGCCATGAATATGCCTAGGAAATGTGCTACATGTTTATGATGTAATGTGCCATGAAGATTGTGATTTGCCTAGGTGAAGAACATGTTTTGTGATTTAATATGTCATGAATATGCTTAGGAAATATGCTTCATGTTTACGATGCAATGAAACATGCTTATGTGATGAACACGCTTTATGCTTTAGGACCCCTTTAGGGTACTCTTACGTTATGAATGCATGTGTCCTTATGATAAGATAAGATGGAGATGCTTCCCTTTCAAGTAGGGATCAAGAGCTCTCCTTATGACAAGATAAGATGGAGATGCTTCCCTTTCAAGTAGGGATCAAGAGCTCTCCTTATGACATGATAAGATGGAGATGCTTCCTTTCAAGTAGGGATCAAGAGCTCTCTTTATGACAAGATAAAATCAGGATGCTTCCCTTTTGTGTTGGGGATCAAGAGCATTCTTTATATTATGACGATAAAAGAATTAAGTATTTTACTTTGCAAGAGGTTAAGTGCACCCGTCGGTGGTCGTTAATCAAATCCATAGGGACACAAGAAGACGTAAGAGGTCTTGCCTGTAAGACGTAAGAGGTCTTGCTCTAGTAGGACTGTGGCTCGCTACTGACCTATTAGGGAACGCAGCATTATGTGGTACTTAACTGGGCCCCAAACAAGTTATGATGATTTTGAAGTATCTATAAGTATATGGTTTTTGAAAAGGAAAGACTTTTATGATATTGTGTATGCTTATGTTAAATGCTCTGAATGCTTACGAACTAGGTTCCTTATGCATGATAGATGTTATGAAGTTATGATGATATTGAAGTATTCATAAGTATATGTTTTGAAAAGAAAAGACTTTTATGATATTGTGTATGCTTATGTTAAATGCTCTGAATGCTTACGAACTAGGTTCTTTATGCATGCTAGATGTTATGAAGTTATAATGATATTGAAGTATTTGTAAGTATATGTTTTGAAAAGAAAAGACTTTTATGATATTGTGTATGCTTATGTTAAATGCTCTGAATGCTTACGAACTAGGTTCTTTATGCATGCTAGATGTTATGAAGTTATGATGTTTAGAGTTAAGTCTAAGTATGTGGTGACTATGTACTTTATGCTAGTTTAGAATTTATGATGTGGTGAAGGTTAAGGGTAAGGTTAAGAATACTTGCGACTATGTTCTTTCTGCATGATTAGGGTTTATGTTATTACAAATGTTTATGTTCAAGTTAACCAAATGCTTATGATTACGTTCTCTCATGCACGCTTAGTTTATGCAGTTATAACACTCATGTTCAAAGTATGCCCTGCTTAGATTAATTATGCTTAACCTGCTTATGAACAATTCTATGTCATGCTTAGCTCTTTTGTACTATTACCTGGATATGTTGTTGATTAGTGTTGCTATGAAATGCTTAGGTCATTTTCTATGCCAGCATGCTCATGTTCTAATAGTTTGATGAAATCGTGGCTTTTGTGAGTAGGCAAGGATCTTACTAAGCTATATGCTTATAGTTTATGTTGTCCATACACTGCAGATAAAGGAAGTCTGCACTAGAGGAAGTGGCAGGAGGGGCCATGTGCGTGTGTGATAGTGGCATGGTGGAAGAAGACCCTTCACTATCTGCTTATATTTATATGCTCTAAGAACAATTTAAGACATTGCTTCCGCTTATAAGACTTGTGTTTAATGAGTATCCCTTTACTTAAGAGGTTCGATATGTTAGAACTCATGAACGAATCCTTCCGTTATGCGTGTTATGAAATGAGATAAGATATGTGGTCATGCTAATGATGAATAAGATAGGTGATGCATGTGCCAAAGAAGGTTTCAGTTATGATAACCTGTTTAAGCATGTAGACTTTGAACGGATCCATATGTAGTATGCTAATAAAAAAAAAATATAGACTAAAGTAGCGCCGCCCTGAGAGCAGATAAGGGCGGGCGTTACACATAAATAATTACAAAATTTGATCAACCTCACACCGAAATCAACAACCCATCATATATCAATTTACAGCTAATAAAAAGAGAAGATAGATCAAGCTTACCAAGCTCAGGGCAATAACAATCCGTCGGCAAGGTTGTTGTGCCTCAACTCCTGTTCACCACATTAGGAATCTAACCATCCTAATTGAAACAACTCAGCCCTCACCGCCCCTCAGACCCATTCACAGCCGGCCTAACTCCAGCCCACAACCATGAAATTCTCCAATTCACAGCTCACTCAACCTTCACTCACAACCTCCACTGCCTTCACAGCCAAGAAAAGAGCTAGTTCGAGATTTACCTGCCTTTGGGACTCCACCGGTGGTAGTTTCCCCTAATCCTCATGGTTTGCCGAAACAGAAACCCAATGCCAACTCCACTGCCCTAATTCCAGCCATCAACAACCTGCATCTGATCACCAACAACCATTCAACCTCCAAAACCGAGCACCATTACCTACAAAACACTTAATGGCAGATGCAAGAAGGAGAAATCAAAAGGTATACCTAAATCTGCATCTTCACTGGCGACTCTCCTATTTCCCCTATCTCTCTGTTCACCGGAGCGACTCAAACCAGAATCGTTGCTGCCCTTTGCTCCGACAGAACACACGACAGGGCTCAACCGGCGGCTGAGTTCATGGCAGCGCCCGGAGTGGCTTCGACGGCGAAGATGACCCGCACGCCGGTGATTTCGAGTGGACTCAGCGCGTTGGAGGAGCGGTTGCTGCGAGTCGATAGCAACTATCGCGACTGCGTCGGCGATCGTCTGTGAGGGCGGCGCTGTCCAAGGGTGACACCGACAACGCGAGGTCAGCGATCTTCTGCGAGGTAGGATAGCGCGGCGGCAAGAATAATGGAATGGCGCGGCGCGAAATCTTCCACGGTGGGGGAAACAGAGAGCGGCAACCACCAAGGCGGCGCGACCTCAGTGTCGGACGGTGAAGTGGAGAGCGGCTCGCGACACGCCTGGGCGGCGGTAGCGGTTGCGACGCAGGGAAGAAGGGCTCGCGAGTGGAGAGGAGACGGCGCTGGGTCGGGGTGGGGAAGTCGCGAGAAAAAGAAGAAATTAGGCGCGACTGTGAAAACCCCGGGAGAAATAGGAAAAACCTAGATATATAACCTATGTTAATTAATTCTATTAACTCATCTAACAGGCCCTTTAAAAGTCGGTTTTCCTTATCTCCGTAAATACCCCGTAAATATCTCTTACAAGCTCCGTTAAATTCCAAAAAAATTCTGGAAAAATCCCTAAAATTCCCTAAAAATCCCGAAAAATTTACAGGATTATTTTTCTTAATTTTTTACCATTAAATTTAGTATTTTAAATTTTAGTATTTAACATAAAGTCCAAGTCTTGAGTACTTGGCAAGGAAAGTCTAAGCATGGGTCTTGGCATGGAAAGTCCAAACATGGGTCTTGGTATTTGGAAAGTCCAACATAGAGTTGACGAGGAAAGTCCAAGGGTGTGATGTTGACGGCGTAAAGTCCAAGCGGTAGTCTTGGCAGCATAAGTCCAATGGCTAGCAGCGTAAAGTCCAAGCGTGTGTCTTGGCAGCATAAACCCAAATGTACCTTAGCGGTATAGACCCGGTTAGCATGACAATAGCTAATGAAAGCACTTGAAGGCTAGCGTATGGATGAACAAGTCATGGATGATTTGGAGGGATCTGATAAGCGTGAGGCTGATAGAGGTGGCTAGAAGGCTTAGGTCTAGGCTAAGGGTGGTCTAGCAAGTATGAGGGGATAATACTTGGGATAAACCTCATGGTTGAGGTTTAGCAGTCGACTGGGGTTATGGACCAGTAGATTGGTCAAGTGTTTTGACACTTGGCACCCGAGTCGACTTTGAGCAGTCGATTGAGATTATGACTAGTCGACTGGTCGGGAGTCGACTGGCGATCGACTATGGCCGTGTAGCCTTGGCAATCGACTGCTAGATTTGGGCAGTCGACTGCCATGGAGGGCAGTCGACTGTTGGTCGAGGGCATGGGCATAGAAAGCTCGGTAGACGACTGAGTAGTGGCTATGGGTTTGGCAATCGATCAGTAATGGCAAATGATCGCCAACAGATCCGCTGGCCGAATGCCAATGTCGATTAAGCCCGTGAGACAACGACATCAGAGGGCAAGCGCTGCGCAGACCAGCCCGATGCAAGCATAAAAGGAGCAGTTCATGGAGGATTTCGGCCATGGGTTCTTGAGAAGTTCTTGAGGCGATTTAGAGGCGAAGTGCTGGTGCATTTTAGGGTCCTTCAAGCTCATCCAAGCAACCAACAAGTAAAACATTCAAAGCTCACATTTGTAAAGTGTTCTTTACATAATTTATTGTATTTCTTTGTATTTGTTTGTATCTCTTGTATTACTTTTGTAATCATCTATACGAGGTTTCTCTACCTCCAGTGTGTCACTGAGAATGAGTGTATTAGTGGTGGTTTGCATCATTTGAGCTCGACCCATGGAGTAGAAATCCTAGGTTCTGAACCACGTTACATCTTTGTGTATTGTGAGTGTGTCTATTTTGTTATTGCTTTATTATTATTTTCGCTGTGCATAACAAGCCTTGTAGACAAATGCGAACAAATTCCATCGAGCGACGATGCATTTCGCAATTCCCCCTCTACTCTCCCTCTAGCGACGTCCGATTCCTCTACATGAATGACATATAACAATGCATTATGGTTATCCAAGTGACGAGAATATCGTAAATTTAACATAACTTGTGTATGACTATTTTATTGTATAACTTAGTCCTTTTGTCCATGACATCAAAATTGATTTGTGAGATATAAATGTGACATTCCCTCGTCAATCTGTGTTTTTTTTAATCTCTAAATAGGCTTCATCAAATAAGTTCAATATTACATACTAATTTATTTGAGTATAACCATACATTTTAATAGTTCTATCTGTAAATTTTATATACATTATTCATATCCTTCTGTATAACTTATTACATACTCAATTAACGATTTTACAATCAACCTTAATATAGATGATGTTTATCGATATTAAAATATACAATTCTTTATGTAAAAAATAATAGTGACTTTATATCAAAGGATTATTTATACTAATAGATAATATAAAAATGTTTACCATACTCATAGTATTTTTCAACCGATTAAACTTTCAAAAGTAGCTCGCCCCCAAAGTGCAACGCATTGGGCTCATTGAAACGAGTGCATGAAATTATAAACATGGTGGCGCACTAAGTTGCAATACAAAGTTCAAGCAATAAATTCTTAAGAAATTGAGTTTCATTCGATGAATACTCAAATTATACATGCAACACTCGGAATCATCTCTGGTTCACTCTTATTCTCCAAAACAAGCGGGCAGACACGAGGAATATCAAATTTCTCTTCGCTTAGGGATTAAAACAAAGTTAAAATCCGGTCTTCAGTACATCTACCTTACGCCTGGGCTCCCAGTTCCAGGAGCAGGGTGTGATTAACATCATTTGAACCTGGGCCAATAAACTGAATGGGGCCTGAAAAAAAACAATACGAGTAAAAAAAGGATATTATTCCAAGGTAAAAAAATACAGAAACAGGAAATAAAAAAAATCATCTAAAAATTGAGATGATACCAGGGCTGATGTATCTGTTCTTGAGGGCCCACTCATCTCGCATGGCTGTAAACTTTCTAAATGGGGCACCTAAAGAATTATTCACACGCCTTCAAATAGACTGAATTACGAGTTAAAAGCACACGAACATAACAAGATTAATTACCATCGAGTTCCACCATAGCCTTCTTGATCACTGGCTTGAATTTACCTGGAAGGAATTCATGTCTCTATGAGAAAGCAATAGGCCACGGCATAGCTTAAGCTGGAACAACAATCTTAGGAAGTAGTTTTTCAGTATCCCTTTTACAGGTCTAGTTCAACGGGACAGCTTATTGTTTGTCTGAACAAGCAACACGCTGTCCCTTAGAAAAAGACCTTTCTGATTAAAATTCTAATTCAATCACATCCAAGTTATTCATGGAAAATTATGGTTTTATTACATAATTGTAATTTAATACTAAAAAATATATATCTATCCATGAGAAAAAAAATCTTGTTTTGTTGCTCTTTTTATAGTTACAAATCATCAAAACCATATTTAAGCAAATACAAAAACAGTAATGATCAATCGCAAATAGTTGATGTCAATTATTAGACAACCGTGGCAGCTCCACATAGTTGACAGATTGCTGAGAAGTAGCTTCTACATGCGTAAAGAAAGCATGCAGAGCACACTGAAAAGGTATCGGACAAAGATGCCTCAATGAACTCGTGTGTTTGGGTCCCAGAGATCTAAATGAAAACCTAATTGTCACACAATGTAAATATGGACGGATGAAGCTTCCAAGAGTAAAACATTCAATCAATTCAGGAAAATGCTATATGTGAATAAGGAAATGTATACCACCTAATTAGGCAAAAGATTTGGACAGAAGCACAGTGATTTTATTTAAAAAAAAAAGATAAATATTTATTTTGTTTAGTTTGTTTTTATTTTGATATATTTAGAAAAGAGAGTTTACTTCCTGGTTTCCTTTCTCCTTTCCCTCCAAGGAAACCCAAAGGGAAGGCGGTCTGCTCACAACATATCATGCTGTTAACACTGAAATAATGTTAATAAAGAAATTATTGTTAAGAATATTAATCAAAAAGTGATAATTGGTAAGTAAATACATAATAATAACAAAATACATTATACAGAGGCAAACATATGGAGGGGCTTCTGTTAGGAAGTCTTTACCGTTGCCACTTGCAAGAAAACACACAACACAACAAAGCACATATGTATATAATAATATATATTCAACCATTCAATTCTACAAGTTCAAGTAAACTTAAAACTCAAACCCGATTTGACACAATAAAAGAGAAGGCACAAATATAATAAATCAATCAAATTAATTAATTAGTACGATGCTACAATAAACCAACTTCGAAGATAAATGCTTTAAGAAAAGACAAGAAAAAGCTAAACCTGCTCGAACTGCCCACATGGGCAGCTTTTTAGAAGATCCATCTAAAGGGGACCCGGTCCTGTTTCCTATATGCTCCCCTGTACTACTAAGGCAACCACCTAAACCGCTTAGAAAACTGAAGAAAAACAAATTGTGGATTGATTTGTTTTATTCTTTCCCAATAATTTTGTTTCTATACCCTACTTCTTTCACTTTCCCAAGATTTTGGAAACACGCCCATTTAATCGTTAGATATAAGAAGATTATATAAGAGTGAAGTTTCTTCATCCTGAACTTCGGATTAACTTAATATAATATAAACGCACACCCAAAAAAAATCTCCATTATCAACACAAGCCAAGAATAACAATAAATCATGTAAGAGACCTGTATGGACATTTTACTATTAATCTTAGTCGCTTATTAAAATGCAAGAAAGCTGCTTAACAAAAAAACTTTCACAAAACTTGGAAATGAAAAAACAAATTAACAGAATTGCATGCAGAGCCTTTGCAATGGCAAAAACACATACCATGCCTCCTTTCTACATCCATCAATGAAGTCAACGCAGTTCCTCCACAAGTCCATTCTTCAACAGGAGCGCTTAAGTTGCCAACCTAAAGGCATCAAGCCAAATAAAAATAATTACTAAAATCTAGGAAAACAGAAAATTTTGCAATAGCAGATGTTCAAGCCTTGTATATCTACAACATACTAGGAACTGGTTTATTCTATAAGCGTGTCTATTTGCACTTGTCCAAGTAAACGGACTTGTAGGCCAAGTTTAAGAACTCAGACAAAACATTTAGTTGTCGATATATGAAATCTTGACAATGATTGCAAGCAAGTTCAATCTCAAAATAATTCTCTCCTCTCTTTTCTCCCATCTTCTACTTTATCCTTCTCCAGAAGCAACCAAATTGGCGTTCTCCTTGCCTCTCTCGAGATCCTGCATTCCCTCAACCCAACAAAGGTAAGTTATCCTAACCCATGGAGTCTCTCTAGAAAATAACAAGAAGCTAACAACATGAACAATAGTGATCACGCAACAAGAGATCATATGAAATGTCAATAAATAAATGAGCAGACAATCGAGTGAGAAAACAATGATTCAAAATTCTTTTCCTATTCAACTATAGTATAATTAATGAACTTTGTAGGAGATTTTCTTATATTGTTATTCAAATCAAAAGTATGTCTGAAACTGTACCATGACTGATAACATGTACAGGCAGATCTAGACAAAGTTTATTGTAGTGTGAACATACAGTATGGGCAATCAATATGCGAGCAAATTTTATGCATGAAGAATAACAATGACTAGAAATCCAACATAAATTCTTCATAATTATAGTAAATGATGAAGGTAACAAACTGAGGAAATGAGGCCTGTCTTTCCAGAATGTAACAGAGCTCCTGCAGCATAACCCAATGCGTAGCAGTAGGAGGCATCAAAATTTGTAGGCAAGCCACATCTTCCCTCGTATCTGCAAATATATATCCCCAAATTGAAACTATATGTCAAAAAGAAAAAAAAATGATATGATGGTTTAGAAATAAAAACGTAAGCCACTGAAAGAGAGCACTATTACAAGTCCTAAAATTCGAGACCTTAATCCTAAGTCTTTGCATTCCTAAATGCAAAGATCCAATGTTTCTAAACAGTAATGCTTAGGCAAAAAGGAGAAAGATTAACATGATGTCAGGCCTTAACCTAAGAACTTGATCAAGATTGAATATAAAATATAAAGGTGCAAGGAGAGCCAATGTGAAATTTTTGAATCAACAAATTCTCACCCAAAAAAGTGGGACTGTCCCTTAAAGTTACCAGCATATTTATCCACTGATTTTCTCTTCTGCAACTCGGTTTCAACCATGGAGATGAGCATTTTCTCAGTTTCAATTTTGGCAACCTGAAACAGCATATAAGGGCCTTAACAAAATGACTAGCCACTATCTTATCAAAGTATCCCTAAGACAATCACCAACTTCTCTAACTACTTGGCATCACCTGAACATTTCCATGTGGATCTCTTTCTAGCAACAGTTGCTCTTGGATTGCCTGAGGCAGGAATTCAAAGAGAACTTTGGACTGGTGTCGCAGTTTGTTTTTCCACAACCCCTCACTGTCAACTACTTCATGAGCTAGGATTTCATTCAGTCAATAAGTTGTTGAACCTGAAAAACAGGACAGAAATATATATTATACAGTTGACTCAAAGCCCCACAAGGAAATCAATGAAATACCTACTTACTAACTTTGCACCAAAAGACAAAAAATTAGAAAAGAACATACCTCAGGAATAAAGTCTATCAGTCCTTCTGGAACAAGTATGACACCATAATTGTACCCAAGTTCTGCACGCTTGCAGATAATGTCGGTAATGAAATCTGTAACATTTTTCAGTGTTTGCTTCTTGACAGCCACCTATAAATAGAAAACACAGTGAAGCCACACGAGATAATTGGTATAGTTATCAAACAAAATTCGCAATGCATCAAAAATATTGTGCCAGAAGTAATCACAATCAGATTGTTTAAACACCTTTAAGCCTGTTTCTGTTGATCAAACATACATTTTGCTCTAAGCTTTCAAAGAGAGAATCTTTCAAATTTGATGGGCAGTGGAAATATAGACAATTTAGATGTCCATGAAAATATCCAGCCCCAAATTCCACTGATACATGTTTAGGCAAGTTTGATTTAATTCAGGCAAAAACTGCCTCGCCGATACACAACTGAAATTTAAACCAAGGAAACACTTACCCCAACTTAAATAATGCAGGCAACTCTTGATCACCTTTAGAAATGGAAAATAATAGCATGAAATAATTTACAGGTTAATAAACCAGATTGTGACATGTCCAAAAACAATGAATACATGAGAATACATTGATTATCATACAAATCCTCCACGACAAATCCCAACATTAAATTAGAAAGTCACCTCTTCACCAATGATCGCAATGTTAGGATGTGTTTGCAAAGCACATTCCAAAGTTATGTGAGAAGCAGCACGGCCCATCAACCTTACAACTATAAAAATAAGAGTTAATAGAAGAGTATAAAAGATTCAAGTAACATAAATTATAACTTAAATAAGCGCAGATAAAGAATATTTGTCACAAATATCAAAAGCACCAGAGACTTAGCTTAGTTTCGTACATTCTTAGTTAACAAGTTTGCACTGGGACACAACTAGAGCATCGTTACTTGATGTTTAGTGATAAAGAAGCACACACAAACAACTAGAATTTGTTGGTTCTCAAATGCTACAGAAACTATTTAGCTCCACTCTTCGTGTTATTTCGGAGATCATACAATGCAGACCCTTATCAACGTGTTGATTTATTATTTTTGTGATGCAATTAATGGGATATAGTTGCAAAAGGAATTCAACCCATCCTGCCATTGTACAGGAAGTGAATTACACCTCTGTTTGGTGGGTTTATAGGTTATAGTGAAAAACTAACTTTCCACAATGAACCAATTTAGCATAATCTAGAAGCATTAGGCAGTCCAATGCTTCCCTGGGACCTCACCATCGTCCACTGGGCAGCCCTTTTAAGGAAAGCTCCATTGGTTCTTAACCATGTCAGTGGGACTAAATACTGAAGAAACTAGTTAGTACCAATTTATTGTCAGCAGTTTATGAACTTACAGTGGTAATATTTTCCAGTTGAACGAGCATCTATCATTACATTTCCAATCATTTCAGAGTAGATCTGCAAAACAAGAAATAGATTCAGAGAAAATGTTACCAAAGAAATCATGCAGTGTATGAAACTTGGCAAATGAGATAAGATGCCAATGAGATAGAATTATCAAAAGCATAACTTAAAGTTTGCAACACGAACAACCCTGCTAAAACAGATTAACTGGTGGAAATTTTCATATGAAATAGAGTATCATACATGCCACTAGACATTGAATATATAAATTTTATGATCCCGAACATGGATAAGGAGAAAATAGACAAGCACATACAAGTTACAAATTTTTGCAATAACACAATGCTACAAAATCATGAATCTGTTAAAGTCCCATTATGCAAGATTTTGGTAGCAGTCACAATATTCTATATGATCCAAATATTTGAAATTGGATAGAGAATAGATTACATAAACAATTTAACTTGTTGCATGACTTACATACTGTGATCCATAGATGCCAAAGACATGTAAAAGAGAGGCAAGTAACAACAATTTTCACCTTGCAAGCTGTATCAAATCCAAAACTTGCAGGAACCTCCTTGCACTTCAGATCTCCATCAATTGTTTTGGGGCATCCAATAACTTGAGTTTTAATTTTCTTTTGCCTATCCATAAGTGAGGTTCAAGAGTGATACTGGGTCACTAATCATCAACAATAACATCAGAATGAATATAGTAGTAGCTTTATGAATTCTGTTTCAAAGTTCCACCTAAAATTTTCAGCAAGCAGGCATGCATTAGTGTTGGAATCATCTCCACCAATGACGAGAAGTCCATCCAAATCAAGTTTCATGACAGTATCTTCAGCTTGCTTAAACTGATGAGGTAAGGGAACCAAATGTTATATCATTAAAAAAAAACAATATGGGGAAATTAAACTTAGTCCATTTAGCAATTATAAACTAGTGATTCTTGGAAAAAAGAAAAGGATAAGAGAAGTGCCTGTTCCGGAGTTTCAATCTTGTCCCTTCCACTACATATCATGTCAAATCCACCCTATTCAAAGGGAACACAACATAATGTCAGAAATTTTTCCTATCACTTTGGGAATGTCATTATTGACAACATAACTTGGCTCTTGATCACCTTCCATGAGCACAAGGGAAAGGATCGAAATAATCCTAATCTAAAGTATGTGCTTAGCCACTAAAGTGCAATCAAGAGTTATGTTCACATGATAACATCTCAACAGTAAAGAATAATTACTTTATAAGCCTATTTCTGCAAGGATGGTGATAGTAAATGAATTTGATGAAATAAACAACATTCAGTCATTTTGAATATTTCATAAAACTGTAGTCGCCTTACCAAACAGAATGTTATTTACTTAACTTTCTTCAAAATGGTTTCATCTTTACAAGCCAACATGTGATGGTTCTCAGTCTGGTGAAGCCTCCATCCTTTTTTCTCTTACTCAGGTTATGGTTTCATATGCAGTTCTTAGGTTAAGAACATGGACTTGGAGGTCCAATTTGTACAATGTTGATCATCTAGTTGGTTGTGCTTCCTTGAGGGAGAAAAGGCTAGGGATAGAGAGAAATAAGGATAGGGAGAAAAAGGTAGAGAAATATTTTGCACAGTTTCCCTGAGAATAAATAGAAAAAGAAAAGAGAGAAAGGGGGAGAGAAACTTTTTCTCTTCTTGGATTGCTTCGCCCAAATTGGATGGAAAGAGATTGAAGGTGAAGCTAGTTAGAACTAAAAACTTTTCTGTTTAACTGATTGTTATTTTTGTTATTTTTCAAGTTGTTGTAAAATAAATTTTCCAAATCCTTTTCTTCCGAAGAAAGGGTGGGAAAAAGTTGTATTTCTTTACCCTCAAGTAAATGACATGAGGTAGGATTTGCTTCTATCCGCTTTCTTTTCATGGGGGCACCTCCACTTTCTACCCGTTGTAGGAAAGATAGGCCTTAATATTGATATTCCCAATATTTACTCCACTACATAAATGATAAATAATGAAGGCATGCTACTCGTCTCACATTTTCACTAGAAAAAATGTAATTGCATCTTAGTGAAAAAAAATGTAATTGCATCTTCTACTTGAGGAAATAATAGAGGGTCAATTGCCATGAGTAGTTTTTTGAATTCTGTAATGGCATGCATTTAACAGTCACATAACAAAATGTCAAAAAACCCTATAGGCATACATCTACAATATACATAACTAACACATTAAGACTCCTACAATGTTACCAATCGAATTGCTGATCACACCATTTTGATATAATTGTAAACCATCCATAAGTAAATGTGCTTAGTTTCCAACTAGCACTGGAGCTTTATCCATCAGATTTTGTCTATTTCTTTGTCATGGAATGACTGGAATTACATTGAGTAGAATTGATAAAAAGTATAGTTTTCAGTGAAAATTTTCTGGTTGTGATGGAAAATTATAAACCTGGTTTCTGTAAGGATAAATGAACTGTGGAGTCAGCACCACATACTTGCACTTCATAATCCCTGCTGGACCTCCTTTAAACCCATAGAGGATGCTATCCTTTGCCTTTTCTTGTAAGTAATCTAACAAAAGGAAAAAAATTCACCACGATATAAACCTTGGCGATGACAAAAATAAAACAACAAGCCTTCGATCAAGAACAAGTAAGATCAAGTACAATTCATAAATGTTAATGAAATAGTGGCTCACCAAATATCCCAGATATCACATTGTGTCCACCTGGAGCCTGGCCACCAGACAAAACAACCCCAATCTTCAGGCTTGACGGAAAATCTGAAGGGTCCGAGCCGGCCGGCACCAGCTTTGCCGATGGCTGACCAAATAGGTTAGGAAATAGCTTGGCGATCTCGTCTACAAGTACCAAAGTTGACGACATTAACGTCAAAAAAGGAAAATTCTCAAAAATGCAAGTAAACCTCCATTCATCGATCAGATCTAGATGATGCCGTGCAATGGTTAAGTAGGCACCTGGGTTGCCCGCGGCGGAGCTCTTGGGGCCATCAAGGAGCTTGAAGGGAGACTTGAGGACTGCAGGAAGAGGAAGAGGATGGTTGAGGCGGTTGGTCTGCACATCGCTGTATACAGAGGCAAGGCGGCCAGGGGACGGGTCCTTGAAGGTACCGCCGTTGTCAAAGACGGCATCTGCACTCGCCATGAGCGGAGATCAGAGGCGGCGGATGAGGAGGAATCTAGATAGGAGATAAATGAAGACGCGACAAAAGTTGGGTTGTGACGCGCGTCTCCTTTTACAGAGCAAGGGTTGTAAAGTTGGGAAGAGGACCGTCCCGGTCGGGCCTTGCGCCGTAGTTCATAGGGTCAGCATAAACGGTCGAGAACCGGTGGGTTTATTATAATAGATCCAACTGGCTTCGGAAGTGAACGGTGAATTAATTCAACGTTCAAATAATTTTTGGTTAGACCATTTGGTGTGCTAGAGAAAGATGAATAATGATCGTCGATTTCTTTCGATTGTATTAATATATTCGTATCTCTATAAAATATCAGTACAGTGGAATATACAAAAACAATAGAAATGAATACAAGACACAAATACAACATCAAGCACACACAAATATAATACTATTTTTACGTGGTTCGGAATCCTAATTCCTACTCTACGGGCAAACTCTAGTGATCTACACTTACTAAAACCTCTTCTCGGTATAATACCAGAGGTGGAGAAATCTCTTACAAGAGCTTACACTACAAAAAAACATGAAATTGATGACGAACTTTGACAACGAAAATAATTCGTTGCAAATATGCAACGATTTTTGCGACGAATTTTATGTTTCGTTACAAATTTGTAACGAAATTTCCGACAAAAATTGGTTTGTTATAAAAATTTTAAAATTTCCAACATTTAATTTTCGTTGCAAAGAATTAGCGAAAAATCTTTTTCGCCAATTTGTGATAAAATATTTTCGTTGTAAAATATCTCGCAGCGAATTTTTCGTTCGAGTCTGCGGCAATTTATTTTTTCGTTGCAGAATTCTGCAACGAATTATTTTTCGTTGCAGAATCTGCAATGAATTTTTTATTCGTCGCCAAATTAGCGACGAAAAAATATTCATCGCTAAATTTCCCCTAATTATCCCACCACACCCAATCTCAGATCCATTTCCTCTGCGCTCGTCTTCCTCCCGCCGCCTCCGTCCGTACATCTCCCTTCTCTCCCTCCCTTTCGACTCTCCCCTGGCGTCGCCGCGAGCGGCAGACGACGCCGCACGCTGCGGCCATGCCGCTGAGCTCGTGGCCCCTGCCGCGAGCTCGGCGGCCTGCGCGTGGTGGCGGCTAAGGTGCTATCGCGTACACAGCGCGAGTTCTGCCGTGAGCTTGCGGCGGTAAATGCCGGCGTGCGTGCTCGTGGTGCGTGGCGCTCCCGCGCGGCCGTCATGGCGATGTCGACAGCGTGCTTGCGTAATGCGGCGTGCCCTGCGGCGCATTATCGTAAGCGTCGTCGTCGCTGCCACACGGGCGTGGCGGTAGTCGCGCCGCCGCATGTGTGCCGCGCGCGTATCCTCGCTACACGCGTCGTCGTGCGTGCCCTCGCTCGCGTCTTGTAGCATAAGTTGTATACGCGCTACGCATTTGCGCATTGCGTGTTTGCACGGTTTTCGTGTGATCGATTTCGATTGTGAATTCAAATGTTATTTAAAGTATATATATATATATAATATTGTGTCGTAATCTAAATACAATATTTTTTTTCATAGATTGTCCTACTTTGAAGGTGTTCGTCAAGTGTTAATTTAGCCATGAGCTCATCCGCACGTTGTTTCTATTTGGACAAGTACGCATAAATACAATATTGTTTATAACATTAATTACAGTATTTTTAATTCTGTTATAATTTTTATTTTTAATGTTTGATTTTAAGTAATTGAATGACTGTTAATAGATCATAATTGTTCGAAATAATGATATTATAATTTGCAATTAAATATCACACAAAATCATATTTAGTATTAGAAAATTTTAATTAATTTGAGTATAAATTTATGGTTAGATTGATATATATATGGATGAAGTTAATTTGGAAGAAATTAAAATTAATCGTTGATATAATTTCGAAAACAAGATCGATGAAGAGAGAACCAAATTGGATGTATAAAAAGAATTTACCAGAACGTCATGGTTTAACCGATGAATTTATAATTGGATTGGAACAATTTTTGAGATTTGTTAATAATAATGTTGAGTTTATGGATGGGAATAAATTAAGGTGTTCGTACAAAAAAATGTCATAATGGTAAATTTTTTCAATGTGATAAAGTTCGAGAACATCTTTGTAGATTTGGTTTTACGCCAAATTATTATAATTGGACTTGTCATGGTGAACCGTTTATATCCGATGAAGAGGTCGGATAAAACATACAAAGGACAGTTAGTGGAGAGCAAGTATATTATGAAAATTCAATCCGTACCAGAGGATGATAGTTGATGCAGTTGGTCATAATTTGAATAGCGAACCAAACACGACAAGTTCTAGTTATCCTCAAGCATTTGAACACATGTATAATAATTATTCAATACCGTTGGAGGAGGTAGAAATTACTGGTGGTAATGAAAATGTGTACAATGAGTCATATATAAAATTTTAAGAAGTATTGAGAGCTGCAGATGAACCCGTATGGTCCGATTGTAACAGTCACACAAAATTATCTCTCACCACAAGATTGTTGAATGTTAAAGCTGAGCATAATGTGTCCGAAGAATATTTTAATGATTTTGTTCAAGTTATTGGAGAAGTATTGCCACGTGATCACATAATGCCGAATGATTTTTACAGTATGAAAAAACTTGTGAAAGATTTTGGTCTTCCGGTGCAAAGAATTGATGTTTGCAGAAATTGTTGAATGCTATATTGGAGAGATAATGCAGATTTAGAGACTTGCAAATTTCAGAGTCAATGCAGGTACAAGAGTACCACGAGATCAAATCGTAATAAGCGATTAAAATCATTCAGACAAATGTTCTATTTGCCTTTAACTCCTAAATTGCAAAGGCTTTATGCTTCGAAGGTGACTGCTGAACACATGACTTAGCATGCAAATCATGAAATAGAGAATGGGCTAATGTGTCATCCATCTGATGCAGAGGCGTGGAAAAATTTTGATCGAACATATCCTGAGTTTGCAAATAAGACCCGAAACATCAGGTTGGGGCTATGTGCTGATGGATTTGCTCCATTTAGCAAATCAGGAAGAACGTATTCTTGCTGACCAATTATCCATACAATCTTCCTCCTGGTATGTGTATGAAAATATCTTATATGTTTTTAACATTGATTGTGTCTGACCCTCATAATCCGAAGAAGTTAATAGATGTTTACATGCAATTGTTGATTGCCGAGTTGATCCAACTATGGGACGTGGGTGTTTCCACATATGATGTCCATACTAATCAGCTGTTCACAATGAGAGATGCACTTCTTTGGACCATAAATGATTTTCCTTTTATGGATGTTATCTGCCGAGTATCAAGTGGTTAGGATGTCCAATATGTATGGAGAGATCAAAGTCATTCAGATTGAAACACGGAAAGAAACCGAGTTATTTTGATTGTCATAGATAATTTTTACCGCCAAATCATAAATTCAGAAGAAATAAAGAAGAATTTACTAATAATAGAATTGAAAGAACACCTCCACCATTGAGATTCACCGGTCAAATTTTATGGCAAAGAGTGTTTAACTTTCCATCTGTTATTGAAGACCCAAATGTCACAACATATGACTATGGAATTACACATAAATGTACAAAATGGAGTATCTTTTGGGATTTACCGTATTGGCAGAGTAATTTGATTCGTCACAATCTTGATTTAATGCATATTGAGAAGAATGTTTTTGAAAATCTGATAAATACGGTGATGGATATAACTGGAAAAACAAAAGACAATCTGAATGCAAGAAAAGATTTACGTCTCATATGTAAACGACCCACCCTTGATGTTGATGCAAATAGTAGGAGACCAAAACCGAAAGCAGTTTATACATTGAATAAGGATCAGAAACGGATTGTTTGTGAATGGTTGAAATCATTGAGATTTCCTGATGGTTATGTCTCAAATCTTGGTAGATGCGTTGATTTGAAGGAATGCAAATTTATGGGTTTTAAAAGTCATGACTATCATATATTTATGGAAAGATTAATTCCTATTGCTTTGAAGGAACTGTTACCAAATTTTGTCTGAGATTCAATTACGGAATTAAACATTTTCTTTCATGATATCTGATCGACAGTACTGAGTCATTCACACATGGAGACATTAAAGAGAGACATTCCGATTATTATGTGTAACTTAGAAATGATATTTTCACCGGTATTTTTTGATTCAATGGAACATCTTTTGGTTCACTTGTCATATGAGGCTAAAGTTGGAGGTCCTGTTCAATTTCGATGGATGTATCCGTTTGAAAGGTGATTTTTTTTTGACTTTTTTCTCATTGTTGTTTCAGTTGGTCAAATCTAGTCTAATTTATTTGCTAATAAATTTTATTGTATTACTCTTAGATTCTTTTATCACTTGAAAAAAAAAAGTGAAAAATAAGACTCATGTTGAAGCTTCTATTATTAATGCATATATTGTGGAGGAAGTTACAACTTTTGTATCATATTACTTTGAAACTCACGTTCAATGCAAGAGTCGAAAAGTAGGAAGAAACGATGAGGGTCCCATTGATCCAAATTTGAGGGCATTCTCAATTTTTAATTACCCTGGTCGACCAAGTGGATCTTGTACAAGTAGATACTTAATTGGTCCGGAGTGGCGAGCAGCTCATACATATATTTTATTGAACTGTCGTATAAGTAACGTATTTATTTGAGTAAGTATATAATAGTTATATTAAAAATTTTGTATATCATAAAATATTGATCATGTTTTATTTAATTATATTGTAGGATTTTTCAAACTCTATATTCGAGACTTAGAGCATGAGTTTAATAATTTCGTGATGAAGAATTTGTCAATGGTTCAAAATTATATAAGTAGTATATGATAGTAAATTTGATAAATCTTGTCTGATGACACATATTTATTTTACTTTAGGTTCTTGATAATCACGGTCACATTGAGCAAGACCTAATAAACAATCTGTCATGGGATCCAAATTCAATGGTTAAAACTTGGCCCGCATATTTCATAAACGGATTTAATTTTCATACTGAAGTTTATGGAATTGAGAAAACTACAATGAATAGCGGAGTTTGTGTTCAGTCATCTAATGATGGGGGTGCAAGGAATGAATTTTACGGTTTACTAGATGAAATTTTAGAGGTAGCGTATCCAGCTCGATTCTGAGTTATTTTATTTATGTGTCATTGGTTTGCCCCTATCAAAGGCATGAGGGTGCATCCACAGTTTAATTTGGTTGAAATCAACTACAAAAAAATATACAAGAGGTACGAACCATTTGTATTAGCACAACAAGCGATTCAAGTATTTTATGCTTCATATCCTAGTCTGAGACGAGACAAAAGTGATTGGTGGGCAGTTTGTAAAACAAAAGCACGTAGTAAAATTGAGGAACATTGGGAAGACATAGCATATCAACAAGATGAAGTTGTCAATACATTTCATATCGAAGAGTATAATATTTCAACGTTATGAGATCCCAGCGGCATAGTAATAGACGTTGATGCAAGTGAATTGAATGAGTATAAAGATGAAGATTTCAATGAAGAGGATGACGATGACGATGACGATGACGATGACGATGATGATTAGACGCATTATCAGGCCGAAAATTTTATTGCAGACTTCGATTTCTAATTATTGGTAATTTACCTTTTATTGAGTACCAATTATGTTTTAATTGACTGTGTTATTCGAAATTCCATATATTTAATATGCTAATGATTTTTTTTTATTTAGGGTCATTCAGTTGCTATGAATATGGTAAGATTTTCATATTTCTCCTATTAATAATTCGATATGCAACTATATTTTTTTTCCTGTAAGATTATTCTAATAATCATGATTGTTAGTTTCGACGTGGCGGTCATAGACGTAATAGTGATGGAAGATCACAGTCTTCCTCTGCTTCAGCACCTGCATATTCTGATGCTCTTGCAGGAAATGTGCCTTCCACCTCTTCCCGAGCGTGATCCTCCGATTCTCAACATATACCGCTAATGTATCTTCCCTACAACAATCACTCGTGGAGAGGAAGATACGAGAGAGTTTATATCTCATGAGATTCGTAAGTATTCAAGTTTTAGAATATCTATATTTAAATTTTAATACAATATGTTTTTTTAAAAGTATATAACGGGGTTTGTTTTTGGTTTATGTTAGATTTACAAATTCTGTACATGTTATTCACGAGGTTAATAAAATAGTGAATAACTATTGGGGCGGCGCTTTTATGACTTATACAAGCACGCCGGAAGAAATTAAAGTTCTGTGGTGAATGAGTTCAAGGTAACTTATTTCAATCATTTAGTATATGAAATTGTAGTTAATATAATCAATTTTTATTTTCCTCTACTGTGGGGTATTTATTTGGGAGGAGAGTAAAACATTAGAGATTAGGAGGATTTTTAAGAAAAAGTGTGGTGATCATATTAGAAACATACTAAATCATGCCAAAACTAGAAATAAGAAACTGCACTGTATAACCGAGGAGAATTGGAATAAAATTGTTGCGCATTGGGGATCTGATGAAAGTAAGCAGAGGAGTGAACAGAATAAGTAAAATTAGAATTGTAACTCCGGTGTTATGTCTGCCACGTATGCGGGAGGATCCATAAATATCGATGAGCATAGACATCGATTGGTGAGTATTTTCAATTTATGGTTTTGTAATCTAATACTCACTAATTTATAAATATTAACTGTTTAATTTGTTTAGGCCAAGGAGACGGGAACTGAGCCATTATTTATTGACACTTTCACCCGTACATTTCAAAAAAAGGATAAAACATGGAGTGGGAAAAGAGCTAGAACAATAAAGGTGTGTAATTGTAAAAAATTTAATTTCTTATGTTACTATTTAATTTTTTTTCTTTCATAATAGGAGAAATATGATGAACTTTCACAAAGAAATTCGGGTGCAAGTGATGATGGAGTCGAATCAGAGCCATCTGTTAGCAATATAAATTTATGGCTCGAAGCATCTGGAGGACCGAAAAGTGAAAGAATACTTGGACTCGGTTCTTTGAGTCGATCCTATAGAGTCCCTGATGCTTCTTCTTCATCCTCTCCAGCATCAAAAGCCCAAGTTATTCAATTAACCGAAGAGGTTAATCATTTGAGAGAGTTACTAGTGCAGAAGGAAACTGAATCAAGAGAGAACGCTCAGAAAGTTCAAGACTTAAATGAAAAGATGAACGAATTTCAAAGGCAACAAATGTTTATTATGCAACATCTTCAGTTAACGTCTAGCTCAAATCAACTTCCTCCTTCTGACTCTGCTCCTCCTCACTTTGATCCACTACTGGAGACAATGATGATGTATTTTTTGATGACGATGGTGAAGATGCTAGTTATCTTTGACTGTATTTGTGACAGTTTAATTGTTAGCTACTTAACTTATGACATATATGATATTTATGTTTTTATCAGTTTGTTGTATTTAAATGTTACCTGATGATAATGGTACGGTACGTAGACCTTTGGATGTATTTATTATATGTATAAATTTGTTTGATATCCATATTAATGTTTGTTGTATAATTGTGTTAATATTGTTGTGTGTTTGTTGTAAAACAAAAAAAAAAGATTTATTTAAAATATTTTTTTCCATTTTTCTCCAGATTTGCAACGAAAATACATTTTTCATTGCAATTATATATCACCGATGATGTAAACATTCACCGATCGATACTTGAGAAATCATAATCTAAAATTATTTTGGGCATCGCTGAGTAAACATTATCAATCGATCGATGTATCGTAATTTAGTAACGCGTAGAATCGATCGACTACCGATTACTCACTTGGCGGCCGATCGATGGATATGATCACGACTACCATCTGTAGCAATTCACGTATCGTTCGTAGCCGATCGATCACCGATCGATCAGACGATCGATCGACTAATGTATTACATCACGATCGATAGTGAAAATTTTTATGACGAAATTTTTCTTTTCGCCAAATTTGCAACGAAAAAAAAATTCGTCGCCAAATTTAATTTTATTTGTTAATCCCGTTCATCAGATTTTGCGACGAATATTTTTTTTGTTGCAAATTCTGCAACAAAAAAAATATTTCGTCGCCAAATTTGTGATGAAAAATATATTCATCGCCAAATTTCATTGTATTGGGTGAAGATACATGCGAGAGTTTTGCGACAAATAAATATTTCGTCTCAAAATCGGCGACGAAAAAATTTATTCGTCGCTAATTTGGCGTCAAAAGTATAATTCGTTGCTAAATTCGGCGACGAAAATAATTATTCGTCGCCGAATTTGGCGATGATAATAATTATTCGTCGTCGAATTCGACGACAAAAGTATTATTTGTCGCAAAAATTTGCGACGAATCTTCTTTTCGTCGCCAAATTTGGTGACGAATTTTGCAACGAAATAATTATTCGTTGCAATTTTGCGATGAATTTTATTTTTTCGTTGCAGAATTTAGCGGCGAATTATTTGCAATGAAAAATTTTTTGTTGCAAATTTCATTGAAAAAAAATTGTGCAATGAATTTTTTTACAAATTTCATTGCAAAATTCGTCACTAAAAACTAGTTTTTTTGTAGTGTTATAATAAGAAGCAAATAACTAAATACAAATGAAATACAAAACAAAGAATTAAAACACTTTACAAGTGAGATTTGCTTGTTTGATGATTTGGTTGTTTTGAATGGCTTGAAAGGTCTGGAATACAACAGTAACTCTCCTTCAAAGTCCTTAAGAATCGACTGTGGAATAACTCCTCGCATCCTCCTTTAAATTAATGTCTCCTCTCGAGTTGATTTTTCACCTAGCAGTTGACTGCTCTTACCACCAGTCCATTGTCCGCTTAACCGTTGTCTCACAACGGACTAATCCATGTCAAAAAATGTTCGACCAATCACTGTCCTGACCCAGCAAGCAATTGTCCTGACCCAGCAGTCGACTTCCATAGCCATCAGTCGACTGTCATAAGTCAACAATTGACTACAAATCCTTCTGTATTCTATCCACTTATGGGTTGTCGACTGCTTATCCCTAACAGTCGATTGTCAATGGCTAATCGACTGGTGTAAGCCACGATCATCGCTAGTCTCTGAGTTAGCGATCGAGCCTCGATCGAATACTCGACCGATCGGGTCATAACCTCAGTCGACTGCCCGAGCCAACTAGGTATTTCGAGTATCGAGCACTCGACCAGTCGATAGGTCAATTCCATCAGTCGACTAGTACACCCTAAATATGAGATTTAACCCAAGTATGATCCCCTCATACTTGATACTCACCCTAAGCCTGGGCCTAAGCCTTCAAGCCACCTCCATCAACCTCACATCCTCAGGGTCCATCCGAGTCCTCCACAACTCCTTCACCCTTCACGCTAGCATTCAAGTGCTTCCATCAGCTTCGTCATGTCATCGGGTACCCTTATCCTAGACCTAAGCCTTCAAGTCACTTTCATCGGTCTCAAGCTCTTGGTTCGAGTCCACGACTCCTCACCCTTGGCCCTAGCCTTCAAGTGTTTCCGTCGGCTTTATCATGCTAACGGATCTCCTTTGCCAAGAGGTCGTGCCTTTGGGACTTCTCCATTGTCAAGCCTCAATGCTTGGACTTTCACGGTCAAGACTACACCCTTAGACTTACACGACCATGACTACACCCTTAGACTTTTTTTTTGCTAATTATCCATACTTAGACTTTCATCGCCAAGACTGAACACTTAAACTTACAAGACCAAGACTACATCCTTGGACTTTTTTCCTTTGCCAAATATTCATATTTGAACTTTCTCTTGCCAAGACTCCACTCTTAGACTTTTCCTTGTCAAGTATCCATACTTGGACTTCTCCATTGTCAAGAATCCAATCTTGGACTTCCACTCGAGTCTCACTCGAGTTGGTCAACCTTGACCTAAGGTTGATTGCTCCAACAATCTCCTCCTCATAACAATCTCCCCCATATGACCTTGAATATCTCAATCATCTATTAGTCATATAGTAAACATATGGCGAAACTATATTGTCAAACAATTGTCAAACATCAAATCCTACTTGAGTCCCACTCGAGTTTGGTCAATCGTGACTTGGACCGATTGCACCAATAATCTTTCCCTTTTTGATATTTGACAATACCTTTAAGTTAGGCTATCCCATAAGCCAAACTTGACTCTTCTTATGCCAAGGCATAATAAAGGTTTACCTAACTTAAACCCTCATTTCTCCCCCTTTGGCATATATCAAAAAGTTTATCAAGGTTTTCCATGTCTCATCTTTTGATGAGATCCTTCATTCTCTCTCTTGGTCAAAAATCATCTAGAATGACTTCTATCTCCCTAGTGATACTCCCATTATCACTAAATAACAAACAACTCTTCGTTCTCCCTTTTTAACCTTTTATCCATCCCCTCTTGATGAACAAACTCCCCCTAAAGGTTTAATCCCCCTTTGTTGGGACCAATTTGATGCGCTAGAGAATGGGGGGGGGGGGGGGGGTGGGGGTGCAACAATGCCCCAAGCATTTATATATTTTGATGTTTGGATAATCATCTAAGTTAGACAATGTTTTGTGATCTAATTGTAAACATGTTTAAGTGACAGGAAAATCCAAGTATGAAGACTTGGTAAAAGACAAGTCCAAGTGTGACCTTGGCAAAGAGAAGTCAAAGGAAAGGTCTTGGTTTTGGCAGCGTAAGTCCAAGCATGTAGTCTTGGCGGCATAAAGTCCAAGCAGTCCTTGGAAAAGAAAGACCAAAGGAAAGTCTTGGCAGCATAAGTCCAAGCATGTAGTCTCGAAAGTCCAAGCGCATTTGGAAAAGAAGAAACCAAAGCATGATGAAACCAAGGAAGCTGAAGGCAAGCGCATGGATGGAGTCGTGGACTCAAAGAAATCTCGAGGCGCATCGATGGAGAAGCTAGAAGGTTAAGTCTAGGCTTAGGTTATGTTTTCAAGTATGAATTAGTCATACTTGGGATGTGCCAGTCGACTGGAACATGGTGTCGGTTGAACTGGCCCCTATAATGCAGCAGTAGAGGTTGGAAGACTGTTAGCGATCGGGGGTTATCTCAGAAGGTGAGAGTCGACTCAGGACCCGGATACAAGTAAGCGATCGCCATTATTGGCGCGCCACAAGCGAATGGCCGAGCGATTGGCGGCTACAAGGCGATTATCGATCGATCGCCATGGCGATCCGATCGATAATCTTTCGCTGCGATCGACGCCTGCAAATCCCGTGAATCCGACTGTTCAGAAGCCGTTAGAATCGGCGGCAGTCGACTGATGTAAGTCATCAGTCGACTGATAGACCTCCAACGGGAAAAAGAGGCTCTTTCCTATAAAAAGAGCCCAAGGGGAGCAAGAAGGGGCTAATGCTTATATTCTGATCATTCTTCTAAGCTCCCACAAGTTTTCCAAGCTTTCTAAGTGTATTAATCTCCCTCCTCCTCTCAAATCTTCATTGTCATCTTTTGTAAGAAGAGGAGGTCTTTGTGAAGAGAAAGCTTCTTAGTGGAATTGCTTGGGTTGATCCACCTTAAGGATCGCCGTGGAGTAGGAGCGTTATCTCCGAACCATGTAAAGGCCTTGTTAGCATTGTTTTTGTGTTTTTACATATATTATTTGTGCTTGCTTCCGCTAATCATTTTTGTAGAAATCGAAAAACGTTATTCACCCCCCCTCTAGCTTCCAAACGATCACCAACAAGTGGTATCAGAGCCCGGATCGCATTGGAAGATCTAACCATCAACCGGAGCATGGCATTTCAAGAGGGATATAACACGGCAAGACCTCCGTTTTTCGACGCACTACTGCTATTGGAATGGTAGGTTGGAATACTATCTCATGAATGGCAAAGAAAATTGGTTTAGTATTGGAGATGGATTCGAAAATCCGATCGACGAAATAGGAGCACAACTACCGACAAAAGATTGGACAAGAGAGATGGCCAAGAAAGCACAAGCAAATGCAAAAGCAACGACCACACTTCAATGTGGTCTATCCAAGGAGCAACTCTCTAAGGTTGGGCCCTTCAACTCCGCAAAAGAGCTTTGGGAGAAGCTCATTGAACTCAACGAAGGATCCAAAGAGACAAGAAGGGCCAAGAGGGATCTTTTGATTGGCCAACTCCAAAGCTTCACTATGAAGACAAACGAGACCGTGAGCCAAATGCACAGGCGTTTCAAGGAAGTAGTCAACGGACTACACGTTATAGGTGAAAAAGGTCGACAACCGTGACCTTGTAAGGTATGTATTGCAAGCTTTCCCTAGGACCACCTTATGGGCCTCAATGGTAGATGCCTATAAGGTCTCTAGGGATCTTTCATTAGTCAAGTTAGATGAACTTTTTTGTGAATTTCAATTACATGAACAAGCTAACACTTCATCCAAAGAGAAGGGTATAGCTCTTTTTGTAGGAAAGAAGGAGAAGAAGAAGAAGGAGAAGAAGGAAGTGTCCTCCTCATCCGAATCCGATGAAGACTCATCAAGTAGTGAAGATGAGTTATCGGCAAGCGAGGTGGCACATTACGTCAAGAAGTTTGGTGGGAAGTCAAGGAGACTCACCAAGAAAGATGTGAAGAGGATGTTCCAATCCTCAAGAGGTAAATCTTCAAATAATTCAAATTCTTCATCTAATGTAACTTGCTATGGTTGCAATAAGAAAGGGCACATCAAGCCAAATTGCCCGGAACTAAAGAAAAAAGAGGAGAAAGAAAAGAAGCATAAGGAGAAGGAAAAGAAGGAAAAGAAGAAGAAAGAAGCAATGGTGGCACAAACATGGGACACTCTAAGTATGGAGGAGTCTTCCGACGATGAGGAAGTATGCCATGCCACCCGGAACCTAGCTCTTATGGCATTAGAGGAAGAAGCCACGAGCTCAGGAGTCCTCTTCATCTTCAAGTGATGAATCATCATCAAGTGATGATGATGAGGTAAACAACTCACCTAAAATAGATTTACTTTATAAGACTATTGCATGTGTTACAAAATGATTTAAATAGATCAAAAATTAGGGTTAAGGATCTAAAATTAGAAATCAAATCACTCAAAAGTGTAGATTCATCATGTTGCAAACAATCTAGTGATATTGATGAATGTACTCTTAGGGATGAAAATGATGAGTTAAGAAAAGAAATAGGTAAATTAAGAGCATGCCTAAAAAAATTCACTAATGGTTCTAAATATCTAGATATGATTATTAAAAATCAAAGGGCAATTTACAATAAGGCCGGATTAGGATATAAACCTAAGGAGAAAGAGGTAGCATTTGCATCCCTTGTTAGTAGAAAAACAATGATTAAAAGCAAGGGGAGAAAGGCATGGGTACCAAAGAAATTCATAATTGATGCTAGTGGTCCTAAGATTTGGGTACCTAAGGATTGTGTTTTTCATGTGACATAAGTAGAAGAACCAAGCTTGTGGATAGTTGATAGTGGGTGCTCAAAGCATATGAGAGAAAATTCTCCACTATCAACCACACTAGCAAAGGAAAAGTGTCATTTGGTGATAGCGGCAAACTTAAAATTTTAGGAAAGGGCACCATTGAGGTATCTCCAAATCTTGCCATTCATAAAGTTCTATTAGTTAAAAATATGAAATTTAATTTACTTAGTGTAAGTCAATTATGTGATGCAAACTTTGATGTTAAATTTGATTCCTCAAAATGTTTTATAAGACACAAAACTATAAACGATTGCATGTTAGTAGGCTTTAGGAAATCAAATATATATTATGTTGATTTATCCTATGCTACTAATCCTTCCACTAAGTGTCTTATTGCAAAAGAGGAAGAAAGTTGGCTTTGGCATAGGAGGCTAGGACACATAAACATGAAGAATATAGCCAAAATAGCAAAATTGAAGCTAGTCAAAGGATTGCCTAGAGTCAAATTTCTCAAGGACAAGATGTGTGATGCTTGCCAAGAAGGGAAACAATCAAAAACATCACACAAAGGTAAAAATTTACTTAGTACCGCTTTACCATTAGAATTACTACATATGGATTTATTTGATTGCCATAGTACCCCATCTATAATTGGTAGTAAATATTGCTTGGTAATAGTAGATGATTTTTCTAGATTTACTTGGGTGTTTTTCTTGAAAAATAAAAATGAAACCTTAGGAATAATCATAGGATTTAGCAAAAGAGTAGAAAATGAAAGAAAACTCAAAATCAACCGGATCCGTAGTGATCATGGTGGAGAATTTGAGAATTCTAATTTTTCAAATTTTTGCTTAGAACAAGGGTACAAGCATGAATTTTCTTGTCCTAGAACACCTCAACAAAATGAGGTTGTGGAAAGAAAAAATCGTGCCCTACAAGAAGCGGCTAGGATAATGCTTAATGCATATTCCTTACCTAGCTACTTGTGGGCGGAAGCGGTTAATACCGCTTGCTATATCCAAAATAGGGTATTGATTCATAGATTTTTAGGAAAAACTCCATTTGAATTGTGGAATGGTACAATTCCAACAATTCATTATTTTAAGGTCTTTGGATGCAAAGTTTATATCTTAAATACCAAAGACAACCTAAGTAAGTTTGAGTCCAAAGCGGATGAAGGAATCCTAGTTGGATACTCATCCACTAGTGTAGGATATAGAGTTTACAATAAAAGACTCAAAAGATTGAAGAATCTTCAAATGTTCAATTTGATGAAACTTCAAATACATACCCTAGGAAATCCCCTATTGATGATGATATAAATATTGAAAATCAAGAAATTACCAAACAATTTCAAGACTTAAACTTAGGGGGTAATGATCAAGGGGGAGGATTGAATCAAGGGAGAGTAAGGGATGATTCCGATGATGAGCATAAGATTGAGGTTGATCATGATCAAACTCCATCTAACACACCTCCTAGAACCATAAGATTTCATCAAAGTCACCCTTTAGATCAAATTGTGGGTGAATTATCTCAAGGAGTTAGGACTAGGTCATTCCATAGGGATCCTACTAGTCATATTGCTCTAATCTCTCAAATTGAGCCCAAAACAATTAAAGATGCATTACTTGATCCGGATTGGATCTTAGCAATGCAAGATGAATTAGCTCAATTTGAAAGGAGTCAAGTATGGGAGTTAGTTCCTAGACCAAGTGAAAACACTATTATTACTACAAGATGGGTCTTTAGGAACAAACTAGATGACCAAGGGAATATCACTAGAAATAAAGCACGATTAGTTGCAAGGGGTTTTAATCAAGTTGAAGGACTTGATTATGATGAAACATATGCCCCGGTTGCTAGGTTAGAGTCCATTAGAATACTTTTAGCATATGCCTCCTATATGGGTTTCAAACTCCATCAAATGGATGTCAAATTGGCATTCCTAAATGGGTTTATTAAGGAAGAGGTGTATATAGAACAACCTCCCGGGTTTGAAAATATGGACTACCCAAACCATGTAGGAAAGCCTTATATGGTTTGAAACAAGCTCCTGGCTTGGTATGAAAGATTGTCATCTTTCCTAATCTCTAAGGATTTCAAAAGGGTAGCATAGATCAAACTCTCTTTATAAAGTCAACATCTAAGGACATCTTTGTAGCCCAAGTGTATGTTGATGACATTATCTTTGGGTCAACAAATGATGAACTTCTTCAAAACTTCATTCAAAATATGGAAAAAGAGTTTGAGATGAGTCTAGTTGGAGAATTAAATTTCTTTCTAGGATTGCAAGTTAAACAAACAAGTGAAGGAATTTACATTTATCAAACCAAATATGCTAAGGAAATGATTAAGAAATTTGGTTTGGAAAATGCTAAGGTAGTGTCCACTCCAATGGCAACTAATACTAAAATAGATAGTGATAGCGAAGGAAAACAAATAGATCTTACCCTTTATAGGAGCATGATTGGTAGCCTCTTGTATTTAACCGCTAGTAGACCCGACATATTATTTGCGGTTGGTATGTGTGCTAGGTATCAATCATGTGCTAAGGAATCTCATTTAGTTGCCGTTAAGAGAATTTTAAGATATGTTAAAGGCACACTAAATGTAGGTCTATGGTACCCTAGGACTAGGTCTTTTGATTTGGTTGGGTACACCGATTCCGATTATGCCGGTTGCAAATTGGATCGGAAGAGTACTAGTGGTGGATGTCAATTCCTTGTTGGTGCAATCGGCCCAGGTCACGATTGACCAGGACTCGAGTTTGACTCGAGTGATGTTTTGATGTTTGACAAAGTATGTTTGACAAAGTATGTTAGACATAGGTTTGACATTGATGTTTGACATTAATGTCGGTTAATATGTTGGGGAGATTGTTTATACAATCGACCCAGGTTATAATTGACTTGATGGTTGACCAGGGTTGACCATGTGATCATGGAAAGTCCAAGCATGGGTCTTGGCAAGGTAAAGTCCAAGTCATGGGTACTTGGCAATGTAAAGTCCAAGTGGGACACTTGGCAAATTGGAAAGTCCAAGTCTTGAGCACTTGGCATGAGAAGTCCAAGCATGGGTCTTGGCAAATGGAAAGTCCAACATGGGTTGGCAAGGAAAAGTCCAAGCTTGAGTCTTGGCATTTGGGAAGTCCAAGGGGATTGATATTGGCGGCGTAAAGTCCAAGCGGAGTCTTGGCGGCGTAAGTCCAATGTGCCTTGGCGGTGTAGACACCGTTAGCATGACATAGCCGATGGAAGCACCTGGAAGCTAGCGCGATGGATGAACAAGTCATGGATGACTTGGAGGGATCTGAGAGGCGTGAGGCTGATGGAGGTGGCTAGAAGGCTTAGGTCTAGACTAAGGGTGGTCTAGCAAGTATGGGGCACCATACTTGGGTTAAAACCTCATTCTTGAGGTTGGCAGTCGACTGGCATTATGGCGGTTCATTGCCGCCGTGAGTCGACTGAGTTCGACCAGTTGGCTGAAATGCCACAGCGATCGGCTTGCTCATGCCGATCGTGATCGGTAGCTCGGCGCGAAGGATGGCAATCGCCAATGGCGATCGCATCATGTCGCCGCGCGCCCGTGGCCGTAGGCGGTCGACTACGAGCGTTAGCCGATCGGCGCCAATGTTGGCGATCGCGCCAAGAGATCCGCTGGTTTTTCCAGCGTGGATCGAGCCGTTGTCTCATGACATGATGGCATCAGTCGATCGGGTGACTTATGGCGGTCGATGGCGAAATCAGTCGCGCGCAAGGATAAGGATAAAAGGAGCTCGACGGGAAGGATTTTGGTATCGGTTTCTTGAGGCTTTTGGGGCGATTTGCTGCTGCAAATCAGGGTCTCCAAGTTGACATCAAGCAACCAAGCGATCAAGCATCCAAGAGCATTTGTAAAGTGTTTTCTTTACTTGTATTGCTTTGTATTTCATTGTCTTAGCTTGTAGCTTTTGATTATTGTTGTAATCACTATTGTACGAGGTTTCTCCACCTCCGGATTGTTCCGAGAAGGAGTTATTTGATAGTGGTGTGTGATTGGCATCGCTAGGGCTCATTTGAGCCCGATCCGTGGAGTAGGAACGATTCGGTTCGAACCACGCTATATCGCGGCGTGTTGTGATTATATCTTGTTATATTTATTTGTTATGACTATTCCACTGTGCTAACAAGATTGTAGACGATCAAACGCGAAAGAATTCCATCATCGTACGTCATCTACGCTATTCACCCCCCCTCTAGCGGGCGTCAAATTTCCAACAAGTGGTATCAGAGCCAGGGGCTCTTCTACGGACTAACCGCCGGGAGCTAAAAGGCTAGAGGGAAGATGGAATTCCAAGACAAGCTTGGATGGGACATTAACACACCGGTGCCCTACACTTCTACGGACGAGAGAAGGATTCAATTCTTGGAAGGGAAGAATTGAGATTTTATTATGATGAGAGATTTTGAGGAATGGTCCATTTTGATGGATGGATTTGAATATCCAAGAGGACCAAGAGGTGGATTCCTCAAAAGAAGAGGTGGACCAAGAGCAAATTCAAGCATCCGAGAAAAATGATAAGGTGATAAAATTTTAATTGATTTAATACCTAACAATATCTTGTGTATGTTAGGTAATTATGTAGATGCTAAAGAGTTATGGAGCCAAGTGGCAAAGCTCCATGAAAATTCATCATGGTTCAAGAAGAAGAAGAAGAGGAGTTTTCACCATCAATTCAAGAAGATAAGGAGGGTGAAGAAGAGATCATCCTCACAAGGAGGTTGATAGGGAATCAACATCCGGATCGGAAGATGGGAGGAAGTGGAAGAAGCATCCACCTCAAGGATTGAGGAGGAGAGAACCATCCAACATGGAGCGGAGCAAGAAGAAGCTTCAACATCCAATCAAGATGAAGAAGCTCAAAATACAACTCCGGCACCTACCACGAACTAGGTAACTCAAACACATCAAACTCAAATAAAAAAATAATATTATGTGTTTTGAGTGTAGGGAGCAAGGACATTACAAGAGTAAGTGTCCTAAACGGGTTAAGAAGACTCCACCTGCTCAAAAGTTAAGGATGCCGGTTCCCAAATATCAAGAGCAAGGAGCATATCATTTGCTTCAAGTGCCATCAAAACACACTAGGAGTCAATGCAAAGGGGAGAAGAAGGCCCAAAATGGAGCATCACATGTAGGGGGAACTAAGGCAAACCCTAGGTAACTTCTAATTTTGCTCCTTCTTCAATTTATAAGCAAAAGCATGCTAGGGATTTCAATTCACTTGCAATTTATGAAAAGCATGCTAATAGGAACAAGTATTTTGCTTAGGAGCTAAGAATGTCTACTTAGATAATAGGAGAAATTTGGGACTAATGTCCCTAAAAACAATTTATCTAAGGATAAACCTAGGTCAAATAACACTAGACCAATGTTACCTAGGAGACCATTAGAAAGGTGCAAGAGCACCTAGGGTTCAATCCTAAATGGACTAGGCATATGCCTAGAAAGTCCCATGCCCATGATTTAAATCAAAATTCTAAAATTGGGCAATTAGAATTAGAAACCAAGCCTTGAGGTCAAGGCTCGAGAAATTGGAAAAGACCCTCAAAATTATGCAAAATCAAATGCAAGGGTCTATTGGTCAAACTCCTAGGTCAAAATCTCAAAGTTAGCATTTAGGACCTAAGAGTCAAAAGTCAACCAAAGGCAAACAGGGTTTGGGTCACAAACCTAAGCCTAGGTGGGCTTATCATAGTGTTCCATTTGATTATGGAACACTAACTAGGTCTAGGAAGACCAAGGTCAATAGGGAAGTCATCCTAGAGTTGACCAAAGGGTGTACCTAGTGGCTAGGGTTTCTAGGAAACCTAGGGTGGCCACTAAGAAGGTTGCAAGGGGAGTCACCCCTAGAGTCAACCTAGGTAAGACCCAAATGACCAAGGCTAATAAGCCTAGGAAGGTCATTAGGAAGGTATCTAGGGAAGTTATCCCTAAGGAATACCTAAGTAACCCTAGGAGTTCAAATCGTTTTTGGGTTCCTAAGAGCGTGATTGATTCACGCTAAGATGGGTTTAGGGTGTGCCAACCTTGATTGGATGGGTAGTTAACTCAACGGCAAAGGTGGCATTTTGGGTCATTTTCAAGGTTATAGTTACCTTGGGAATGTGGTTTGATTTTAATCCTAAAAGATTTTAGGATGTGCCAATATTAGTTATGAAGTTTGATAAAATGATCATTTTGGCACAATTTAGGTTTAGAGGTTGGTGTGCCATTTTGGGTTTTTGGCACACTAGGAAGATTAGGTTAATATGACAAAATATGTTTAATCCCAACAAATGGCAATTAATATTAAAATTTAGGTGTTATTATACCTATATATTTTATATGCCATGATTTGTTTGCCATATATGCCATGACATGACATCATGTTTACTTTTATCATCTAAATGTCATGATCATGCTTAGGATTAAGGTATTAAATGTCATGTTTTTAGATTTCATCATATGCCATGACATCATGATCATTGGCCATGATTTATTTTTCTATCATTATGCCATGATCATTTTCATGCATCTAAATTGATTAAAATTGATTTAAGGACTATGGCATGACTTGGAGTCCCATTTATAAGGGAATCAAGTAGAGTTGCCTTAGAAAAATGCATGAAACCCTAGTTTAGGGAGAACAAAACCCACATCTCACATCCAATTGACATGTATGTGTATTTATACACCCTAGATACATGTGAGATGCTAGGATATGAGTTGAGTTCAAGGTGCATAGTTTTTGCATCTAGTTGAACCAAAACTCATCTAATTTTATTGGATCATTGGGAAAGCTTGTGTACAAGTCATGTACATAGAGCCCAAGGAATATGATCCAAAATCAGTTTTTGAAAATGGTTTAAATTCATTTTGAAAAACCTTGGTGAAGTTTATCTTTTGATAGCAATCACCATTGATGAAGTTGATACAAAATAGGGCCAAAACATTGAAAAATTTCAATGGTTTTGAGTTTTGTATCAAACTCACTATTTTATGAGTAAAATAATTTTAAAATATTTTTCACCTATTGTATTTCTTATAAGTAATGTACGATATTTCATGAATTTTCAAAATACGTAAATTACTTATGCATTTTCAAAATTGATCGATATGAAATTCGAATTTGATCCGACCACTTGGTGGCAATGATCGATGAGTGGCAATGATCGACATCGTCAGAGTCATCGCCAGGTCTGATTTCGGGTTAACAAGGTTTGTTTAGCCCGTGTTCAGCTATGGTAAAGGTTCCTAACCACTCCTAACCCTAGGATATGCTTTGGGAAGCATTATGAAGGGTGAAAATCCATTGGATATGGATTAGGAGTTATGTTAGGTCAAAGTATCAAATTTAGGGTGAGTAAAAGTTCTATGTTGAACTTAGAACCTTAATTTTGATGGTTTAGAGTTCCTATTGGCTTAGGGCTTTCAGGACATTGTTGGTGCAATGGTCAAGGGAGCAAGCCTTTAGGGGAGGTATCCATCTTGGGATGATGGATGTTTTTTTGGGGAGAATGTTATCAATTGAAAATTGATGGGTGTTTGATACCCAATTTGGAAATTGGGAGAGTGAGATAGGAGTGCCTCTCTTGAGTGATATGGGACTTATCACTAGGAAGATGGTAGGCATCCTAGGTATTTTTGATCAAGGGGGAGATTGTAAGATCTCATTGGGACATGAGACATTGACCTCCTTGGAGAGAAAACCTTTTTGATGTTAGTCAGGGGAGAATGTTTGGGGAGAACATTTGATTTACTTTTCACTTAAATGTTTGGGGAGAACATTTGGTGAGTGTTACCAATTTGGGATAATTGGTAAGGGATTTGAGTTAGTGTTTAAATCAATGTTTTGATTGGTTTTTGTCAAACAGCAAAAAGGGGGAGATTGTTGGTGCAATCGGCCCAGGTCACGATTGACCAGGACTCGAGTTTGACTCGAGTGATGTTTTGATGTTTGACAAAGTATGTTTGACAAAGTATGTTGAACAAAGTGTTTTGACATTGATGTTTGACATTAATGTCGGTTAATATGTTGGGGAGATTGTTTATACAATCGACCCAGGTTATAATTGACTTGATGGTTGACCAGGGTTGACCATGTGATCATGGAAAGTCCAAGCATGGGTCTTGGCAAGGTAAAGTCCAAGTCATGGGTACTTGGCAATGTAAAGTCCAAGTGGGACACTTGGCAAATTGGAAAGTCCAAGTCTTGAGCACTTGGCATGAGAAGTCCAAGCATGGGTCTTGGCAAATGGAAAGTCCAACATGGGTTGGCAAGGAAAAGTCCAAGCTTGAGTCTTGGCATTTGGGAAGTCAAGGGGATTGATATTGGCGTAAAGTCCAAGCGGAGTCTTGGCGGCGTAAGCCCAATGTGCCTTGGCGGTGTAGACACCGTTAGCATGACATAGCCGATGGAAGCACCTGGAAGCTAGCGCGATGGATGAACAAGTCATGGATGACTTGGAGGGATCTGAGAGGCGTGAGGCTGATGGAGGTGGCTAGAAGGTCTAGGCTAAGGCTGGTCTAGCAAGTATGGGGGCACCATACTTGGGTTAAAACCTCATTTTTGAGGTTGGCGGCATTATGGCGAGTTCGAGATTAGGCGATCGCTTGCTCATGGCAAGCGATCGGTGGTAGCTCGGCGATCGGCCGAGGATGGCGGCATGACCGCCTCAGTGTCGAGCAGCGCTCCGTAGCCGAGGCGATCGGCTACGGCGTTAGCGATCGGCCAATGTTGGCGATCGACCGCCAAGAGATCCGTTGGAGTTTTTCGGCGTGGATCGAGCCGTTGTCTCATGACATGATGGGCATCGATCGTGGTGACTTATGGCGGTCGTGATAGGCGGAAATCCAGTCGCACGCAAGGATAAAAGGAGCTCGACGGGAAGGATTTTGGTATCGGTTTCTTGAGGCTTTTGGGGCGATTTGCTGCTGCAAATCAGGGTCTCCAAGTTGACATCAAGCAACCAAGCGATCAAGCATCCAAGAGCATTTGTAAAGTGTTTTCTTTACTTGTATTGCTTTGTATTTCATTGTCTTAGCTTGTAGCTTTTGATTATTGTTGTAATCACTATTGTACGAGGTTTCTCCACCTCCGGATTGTTCCGAGAAGGAGTTATTTGATAGTGGTGTGTGATTGGCATCGCTAGGGCTCATTTGAGCCCGATCCGTGGAGTAGGAACCGATTCGGTTCCGAACCACGTTATATCGTGCGTGTTGTGATTATATCTTGTTATATTTATTTGTTATTACTATTCCGCTGTGCTAACAAGATTGTAGACGATCAAACGCGAAAGAATTCCATCATCGTACGTCATCTACGCTATTCACCCCCCCTCTAGCGGGCGTCAAATTTCCAACATTCCTTGGGTCCTCCCTAGTGAGTTGGAGTAGTAGGAAGCAACCTTGTGTTGCTTTATCCACCACCGAGGCCGAATATGTGGCTATGGGTGGTTGTGTAGCTCAATTATTATGGATGAAACATACCTTAGAAGATTATGAGCTATCTTACTCCAACATGAAAGTATTTTGTGATAATGTGAGCACCATTAACTTGACCAAGAATCCAGTGCATCACTCTAGGACCAAGCACATTGAAGTGAAACATCACTTCATTAGAGACCATGTGGCTAAGGGGGACATTGAGCTTAATTACATTGAATCTAAGTCCAACCTAGCCGACATCTTTACCAAGCCTCTCCCCGAAATAGAATTTTCATCACTTAGGAGAGAACTTGGAATGTGCTTTATAGAATAGAAATGTAGGTTTGCATGATCCTATAGAAATACTAGGATTTATACCTTTAACCATCTCACAAAATACTTAGGAAACCATGATTTTTGTATTGAGCCACCTAGACAACATGTGAGATGTTAGGAAGATGCACTTGGATCATCATGCTTGTTATGATGCATTACTATGAACCAAAGTGTCATCTAGAGACATTAATCCTTCATTGGACCAATCATTGGGAAGGCCTATGTACAATTAATGTGCATATAGCTCCAAGAATATGATTGGAAATATCAAATAAAATAAAATTTAAACTATGTCTATCAAATCTTGAGAAACAATTTCCTATTGATAAGCCAAAGTGATACAAAGTTTTGCAAAAATATCATAACTTTTGCAAAATCTCAAGATTGTGTCAATATCAAAATCTAGAGGTGATATAATTTTAAAATAATTTTTCCTTGATAGGAAATGTTCTAAAAATATTACCCACAAAATTTCGTGATTTTTTGATCTTTATTGAATTAATTATGAAATTTTTATGCAATCGATATGACGCGTATCGATTCGTGATGCGATCGGCCGTCTGATCGATTCGGCCGCCATTTATGGCGATCGTACGCCGATCGTTATCTGAATCATTCATATGCGATCGCGGTTCGATCGATCCCCATCGATTAGATTGCCGACTAACGGATGATCGATGTCGCGTTTTTAGGGCTTTCCACCGGTTCGACTTCGCCAAACCATCCCGAATTTTCTCTCTCCTCTTCCTCTTGACGAACCTCCACCGCTTTAGCCGTTTCTCCCTCGTTTTTGCGTCTTCACGACGGTGCTCCCATTTGGAGTGCTCTCCAACTCGAGGACCTTCTCTTGTCACTCCGTTCGCGCTCTAGTTTCCAGTCACTCGGCTAGGGTTCCGTGGTCTGGCACTGCTCTTTGTTCACCATGCCGCCTAGGTATATTTTTATTCCTGATCAATGTTTGTTTGTTCCTATGATTGTATTTCACTAACCCATGCTTGTCTTGTTGTCTCTGTCCATGCATCATCAACCTACATTGTGCATATTTTTTTTTATTGTCTTTTCACACATTTAGACTTAAGCACTTTGCTACTAAGCATACCCGGGCACCTCCGACCAACGAGGGCCCGTCAAACCCTCGACCCTCTGTCGATCCTCGATTTCCAAACTCCGCACTTGAAAGTGCTTTCAATAAAAACAAATTCCAACTTATTCCACCTAGATCAATGGATCCCAATTTTCTTAAAGACTATTGTTTTGACATTGTTCAAATCATTCAACATTACAAACTTGAGTCTTTAGTCTTTTGTGAACATCATGTTAATATCACTCTTCTCCCTGAATTTTTCAACAACCTTCGACCGGCTGGAGATGGGAGATACCGGACTCGCGTTGCTCGGCGCGATCTGGATTTCAGTCCCCAGATCTGGACTGATTTTCTCGGTTGTCTCTCTTCCGAGAATGATTTCATCTTATATCCATCTTGGAGTGAACCTCTTCCACCTCCTTTTGAGGAGATTTCTTAGATTCCCTTCACACTACTTTCTATCATTCTCCTCGACCTTTGAACACTAATCTATTTCAATCACAAATCCTTTATAAGGTCATTGCTCATTGTCTTCTCCTATAGTTACTCGTGGTTTGGCTTTGGTTCGCCCTCCACACTTACTTCTCATGCATCTCTTTCGTTCAATACTTAGACATCAATATTGGCCTCAATACCTTCCATTGCATCTCTCATTTCATAAGGCCAAACAATGGGAAGGTTCATATTCCTTTTGGAAATGTCCTTACTCAATGGCTCAGCTCCGTAGGCATTGATGTCAATATAGGAGTCATTAAAGTCATGAATAGAAAATATGATCAGATGACTCGACGGAGTTTCTCCTTGGCGGGCCTAAAGGCCGACAGAGGATCCGTTTTCGGGACCCGCGGCGGCTAGGTGGCGCTCGGCACGAGAGGATGCGCTGCGAAGGAGTTCTTTGAAGGTGTTAGGGTGTTCCGAGGAGCAGATCGGGGAGGCTGCTGCAGGCGATTATGTATCCGATCCATCGCCGTTGCCCGTTTGATGCTTTTTGCGAGCGGGTAGACACGTTTTGAGGAGGCTGCGCTTAGAGCATCAGCTCAGAGCATCGGGAGCATCGGAGCTCCTCTCCCGTGAGAGGGTGCATCGCTGAGCAGGACATCTTGGCGATTCTCCGCCTGCTTTGCACTGGACACCCACCTCACGATGGATCGTCTTACCGCCGGATGGATCTTGCGGCGATCGTTAGCTCGCTTGTTTTTTTTATTTTTCTTTTTGTCCGTATGTACGGCATAAACTCCTATTTGTGTCATAACTTTTGATTAATGAAATGAAATTGTGTCCTTGTTTTAATTCATTTCTATTAGTGTCTACAACTTGTTATTTGTCAAGTTTAGAAGATTGAGCATATAGTACGAAGTTATGAATATTGATACGATACAATTACACTTTTTGTGTCATAATTTTGTTATTTTGAATATTGTATCAATCCATTAATCTATGAGCATATTTTTCGTCTAATATTTTTCATATGTTATATTAGTCGAATAAAATGTGTATGACGAGTTTCGTGATTTTTGGACACCCACGGAATTTTCTATGCATTTTCAAACCTTGACTGAAAAATTCGATTTTCAGTTTTGTCTGATATCAGTCGATCAAGTTATTGGCAAGACTCAGTTGATTGATGCCTATTCCAGTCGAACCAATGACACTGTTTTGGAATAGAAAATGATTTTTCATCGGTTAAAAGGTTCAATTTTGGACATTATATGATTTCCACAGTATATACATGATAACTTGTATGGAAAGGTGGATTTTATTGGTGCACTGGTTTAGGGGGAGCTACATCCCTAATTTCTATAATTGTTGGTGCAAGGCTAGGACATATTTGCTTATTTTATTGCTTATGCCTTGCTTCACATGTTATTTCCCCATCATGAAATATGTCTTGGATTTAGGGGGAGCTTCATATCAATTTTATACCTTTGTTAAAGATATGCCAATTCTTCCTGCACTTATTGGATAAACTCTTCTCTTTTTGTTGTATGTCAAAGGGGGAGAAGGGATATTTAAGTTAGAATTAATATTGAAATATGTTTATATGTATGTAGAAGAAGACCTAACTTAAATGATTGCCAAACATCAAAAAGGGGGAGATTGTTGGTGCAACAATGCCCCAAGCATTTATATATTTTGATGTTTGGATAATCATCTAAGTTAGGCAATGTTTTGTGATCTAATTGTAAACATGTTTAAGTGACAGAAAAATCTAAGTATGAAGACTTGGTAAAAGACAAGTCCAAGTGTGACCTTGGCAAAGAGAAGTCAAAGGAAAGGTCTTGGCGGCGTAAGTCCAAGCATGTAGTCTTACGGCGTAAAGTCCAAGCAGATCCTTGGAAAAGAAAGACCAAAGGAAAGTCTTGGTGATAAGTCCAAGCATGTAGTCTTAGCGTAAAGTCAAGCGTACTTTGGCAAGAAAACCAAAGAAAGCATGAAACGAAGGGAAGCTTTTGAAGGCAAGCGCATGGATGGAGTCGTGGACTCAAAGAAATCCTAGAGGCGCAAGGTGATGGAGAAGCTAGAAGGTTAAGTCTAGGCTTAGGTTATGTTT